>OY821743.1:7685409-10518842 GCA_963682055.1 Primula veris
TTGGATTCCTTAGCAATTATTTACTCTCTGTATAAGTAGTAGACGCAGGTATAAATCCTTCAGAGCCTGAAATTAAAATAATAAGATATGGGGTTAGGTTGTAGAGAACATTGCAGATGAAATACATGGAAAAGTAAAGCCAACATTCAATATAAAATACGAGCATAACAAATGGCAAGTGCTTTATATTTCATGGGTATATGCAATGAAACTTAGTAATGGCCAAACAGTGTATTCTTTCTGATATACAGGCATGAAGAACATTCAAGAGGCAGCTCAAAAATTGCCTCCCAAACAAGACTAAAGGTTAACTTTCGCTAGAATAACAAAGTGATGGCACAGTATTTGTTAGCCAAGTTTCTGCATCGTTATAGCATCATTTTGCAACACAAAGGAAGTTGCAGAACATTTAAATGCAACTCGATAAGGGTAAATAGATGTGATCAATCATAACTCATAAAAAAGTTCAAAACTGTATAATCTGTTGGTAAATGTTCTCTAGCAATATAATTTAATCACTAAAAAGAAGATCTGTTTCATTCTCCATTTTTTGTACCTACCAACCCAAATACAAATAAAATCATAGCAAACTCAATGGCGAACATAACTGGGATTTTAGAGTTTTCTACAGCAACCTTAGAATTCGATTTAATTTACTAACCTAACATGTTTCTAAAAATTGTATATGTACCTGTTAGTTCAATGACTGTTTTGCTTTAAAAGCAACAAAATTAAGGCTTTGTTGTCTGTAAATCTTAAGCGGAGAAACAGGCTTACTTCTGGTTTTTTAGGGCCAGGTTGGTTATTCAGCTTAAACGCTACTAAACGGACTGCAACTGTAAGCAAGAAAACAAATGAGAAGGTGTGATTATACAGATACGGGATGAATGCAAGTTGGCCGTTCAAGTATGTTATTTAGACGACTGTACCCTACTTGGTGATACACTTGAGGTAGCTAAATCACTCGACATCATTCAAATGGAAAGACCTAATCTTGGGCTTACTTTGAACATGTACAAAACCGGACTATTTTGGCCGAACATTGACCTCTGTAGCTACCAACAAGGGTTGTTTCCTCCCGACATTGCTCGGCCTTCGATAGGGGTCAAGTTATTGGGTGGGAAGTTAGTGTGGATGGGGGGTTTGTGCGGGATTTAGCCCTAAAGAGGGCAACAAAATTAGTCCGGTTGATGGGTGCGTTGAGCCAGCTAGGAAATCCCCAATGTGAGCTTGTTCTATTAGGGGCTTGCATGGCTATCTCTAAAATATATTTCGCACTTAAAACTTGTCCACCACCGTATTTCATAGATGCTCAAGGGTTGTTCGATATTGCTCTCAGACATATCATGGATAGCATCGTTACATTAGAAGGTTCTGGTTTGGTGATTTGAAATGGAGGATATGTTCTTTGCCTATCAAATCGGGCGGGCTTAGTATCTACTCCGTATCCGATGCAATTCACTTTGCCTAATTAGCGTCAACGGTTCAATCAGTTGACTGCATGATTTCATATTAAGGGGTTGCGAAGATATCCCATTGGGCACATACTTCACTAAGGCTTTGGACAGGTTCCAAGAGATACTTACCGAGTTCGACTCTACAAGAATAACCACGAAGGGTGTTGTCTTCCAAAAACCAATGTAGCTTATGGTAGAGGCTTACTTTAATGGGGTTTTTAAGGGTTTACGCGAGAAGTTCGACTTGGGGCCTAGGGATCTTTCCATGCTTAGGTGTCTTCATGCACCACATGCTCATGATTTCTTACTTGCCACCCCTATAGAGGGTTTGGCTCATCGCATGTCCCCTACAGAATACTGAGTTATTATCAATTATCGACTTTTGATTTCTCTATACTTGGAAGGGAAAATGTGTTCGGCTTGTCACAGGGTTCATCTTGACTCATTTGGTGACCTTTCCATTGTAGGAACCTTCCGGGGTTCAAATGCCGTCACGACTTGGTTAGGGATGTATTGTATGACATTATTTGGAGAGCAGGAATTTCAGCTAGAAATGAGGCACCTGTGAATTTTCTTACAGATCCATCTGATGGTAGATCTACCCTTAGACTATCAGACGTTCTTCTTTACAGCTGGAGCGGTGGGAAACATATGTGTGTTGATCTTATCGGCATTTCACTCTTGGTGGGGTTTGCTATTCATTTTTTGAAACTAAAGCTAAAACAACAAATTGATAAACTTGAACAGTCAATTTCCGCAAACTAACAGTCGCACTACTTTCTAAACCAACACATTAATGTTAAACTCACACACTGTTAAACATGCTCTTATGCTTATAGTTTACTTCGATTATTATATATTTATATGTAATAACAATTTAGTTACAGTGTTTACATAAGATTGCGATTTAGTGTATGAAGGTTTGAAAATATTGATTTAGTGAACCGAGTTTACCAAATAAACTTGATTTAGTATACCGGAGTTTCAAATTATTGATTTAGTGTACCGAGTTAAACAATTAAACTCAATTTAGTGTACCGACTTTACCAACTAAATTTAATTTATTGTACCAAATAAAGCTGACGTTAGTACACCAGATAAAGTTTATTTGATAAACATAGTACACTAAATAAGAATTTGGAATTTGAGTACACTAAATCAAAATAATTGGTAAAGTACGCTAAGTCAAAATTTTAAATCATAAGTACGCTTGTGTTTCAGGTAGTTTTGAAACTATTTCCATGAGGGTGGCAGTTTCTCAATCATTAATGCCACCTGAAAAGGTTCGTTAATGACTAACCCTTCAACCTCAAGCCTATGGTATATGAGCTGCAGTTCCTCAACCTACTCGATAACACTCTTTCCATCCACCATCATGTACTCATGAAAGTCCGTGACGATAAATTTCTTTGCGCCAGTGTTATTCACTTTGTACTTTCTTTTGAGGGACTCCCAAAGCTCTTTTGCAGAAGCCTTGGGCTCGAATACACTAAAAAGAGTGTCATCAAGCGCACACATGATGTAATTTTGGCATAGGTAGTCGCCGTGTTTCCACGCTTCCACCGTCGAAACCGTCTGCACGTCCTCATCGTCCTCGCTTAGGACATGTGCAGTCTCCTTGAGAAACCGGGTCAGGTTAAGGGCAATTAAATAAAACAACATCTTTTGCTGTCAACATTTGAAGTTGTTGTCCTAAACTTTTCCGGCTTTTCTAAGTGAGAGGTTGGCAAAACGGGCATAGTCGAAGTAGCCGGAGCCTTGCCCTTGGTTTTGGCAGCAGCCGCAGCCGCTACTTTGGCCGCAGCCTTTGCAGCGGCCGCAGCCATAGCATCAGCTTCTGCTGCAGCAGCGTTGGTCGCAGCCTTTGCCGCCGTAGCTTCGGCCTCAGCCTGAACCCCCCACTCGCAGCGCTCGCAATGTTTGGCCACTGCCAATCACAACTACGCCCTGCACAATTCCCGAAGGAACGATGGGTGTTTGATCCTCATTAGTCATCTGAAATGACAAGATAAAAATGTTTAGTTTCTCGCAAGAAAACTAATATTTTTAATCGCAAAAACTAATTATAACTTAATTAGTTTGCTCAAAAGAATAGCGCCAAAAAAACAATTAACCGAGATTCTAGCGTGAAAACCAAATCACTTTTGATTTCACTAAGAACCCTTTTAATTTCTAGAATTAAATATTTAAACTCAAATCGGAGTTATTCTATTTGCAAACTTCAATTTCTAGTAAACTAGCAATGATTTTGAAAGAATAAAATCCGAGACGTCAACAAAACAAAATAAAAAAGAAAAGTCCTTTCTTTCCGAAATTAGTAAAACCAAAAAATAATATTGTTTAACATTGTTGGTTCTTACTATATCGAAAAGCAATAAAGTAAAAGATAAGGACTGAAACGGAAATAAACAATTTTATTTCACTTTGAAAGGAATATAACTCGATTACAAAATTCCTGACTCGTACAGAATTTAAATTGCAATAATTAAATTCCAGACAGATTTAATATAAATTATTAAACTGCTGGGCTGAATTGTAATTGTTTAAAACTGTCAGACAGAATAGTATAATTACTAAACTGCTGGACTATTTAACAATTAAAAGAAACTGCCAGACAGAATAGTATGATTACTAAACTTCTGGACTGTTTCTGTAAATAAAAAAAATTACAGAACTGGAATGTAAATTACAGAAAAGAAAGACTGGAAATTAAACAGTACTGGAAATGTAAATTACAGAACTTAAAGGACTGAAAAATAAATTACAGAATGTAAACAGTACTGAAATGAAAAAAACATAATGTAAATGACTGAAATTAAAAGAAAAGGCAATTGCTGGGCAGTTTCTCTTAAACAATATTTTCCAAACCACCTTTTAGGTTTCTGGTTCTCGGGACTTTGTTCCCAATGTACAACTTCTGTCACAGAGTGGTTCGTGTGGAAACGGCACCGAACCACAGATCGAGCTGTTAGTGATGTGATTCTCTCTCTAATATGATGCAGTATGCTGTGTTGTGTGTTTGAATGAGAGATGAAGGGCTGTCTTTTATAGGCTTTTCTGAAACCGCAGCCATTAATGGTCTTTTAATTCTGGGAGTTACACCCCCAGAATCCGCTCATTCAATTTCTGAAACTGCAGCACTCAATCTGTAATTTGGTGTTTCAATTTGCTGGAAACTCTAGGGACTACTTTTGTATTTTATACAAAACTCCCTTTTCAGATTTGGCCCAAGACTCAAGACCCGAGACATTCCCCAATCACAAGCCCAAGCCCGCATCCCGAGTCCCGAGACCCGAGCTAGCGTGTGTGGTACACACTAATACACTTAAGTGTATGTGAACATGATAGTTTAACAAGTACATGGGTTGGACTTGTATATATATTGTAAAATTAACTCTTAATTTTCCAATATGTGATAACCCTCATTGGTTTTCTATTTATTCATTCCATTTTTCAGCATTAAGATTTTATCTTCTTTCGAGAACCCAACTTTAAAGCCGATTAATATTCACACTCATTCTCCGAATAGGTCATACGATATACCGTTACGAAGCTCGTCACACGAGCTACTCAGACGCGTGTACGACATTAACAACTCAATGTTGTCACATGTAATATCGACTCGAAGTTGGTCATGTGATCATTCGGAACACCCACGTATAAAACATGTGTTCCAACAGAAAATCATCTGTTAACTTCACCACCTTTTTTGAAAATATACTCTTCTGTAAGAATTCAAAATTTCCTTGTTCATTACACCATCATTGAATTAAGTGGTGATATATGAAGTAAAAATACGTATAACAAGATGAATTGAGGATTAAAGTAAGCCATCTTCTGAGGTTTATTCGAAGGTATAAATGTATATAACCATTGGCGAAGTCGGGTTATACTGTTATAGTGTATAGAAAGATTAAAAATGTGTAATTACGTTTGCAAGCGCTATGAGTTCCGAAATGAAATAAAATAATCAAGAGCTCTGTGTATAAGAATGAAACAGGGGAGTATTACCTTGTCCAATTTATCAAAAAATAGCTCAAATCCTTTAAGGTTTGTAAAAAAACTAATGAATAAACTAAAATAACTTTTTAGACTGAGAAGAACATCCGAAAAAAATAGCTATTAAATTAAATGAGGCAGCTACCTATTACCATGGCCGGTTATGAGATATTATAGTCCCATTGCAAAAAATTAGAAAAACGACACTTAGTCAATATTTTACCTAAAATATTCTACTGACTTGAAAAAAAAAACGATTAAGTTCTTTACCAACTTCTAACACTAATGTATGCAGTGAAATGAAGTTTCATTTAGACTTTAAATTTTTTACATCAAGATATTTTTGTACAATCCCGGATTAATGACTTAATGTGGCAACCCAATAATTAGGAGGCATGTGTCATTTCAATGATACATATAAATATAACACAACTCATACATTGAATTAAATGTTTAAAATTCATTAAATCCATACGCTATTATTCTTATCTCTCCCTGTTTTTCATAACAAAACCCCGTAACTTACAATAATCACCAAATTTATCAACTCATCTTTCTTTTAATTACTACTATTAAATAACTTATATTTTTATGCTTCTTATAGGATGAGACCATTAATTTTTTTAATTTGAATTCTCCATAGCAAAAATAATTGTTTCTTTTCTTTTGTAAAAAAAAAAATCTATGAGACTTTATGCATTAGGTTTTACAACAAATAATTCTATCTTTCATTATTAGTTGTATAGGTAAGGTGGTTAATTTTTGGGGAGAAACATTAATATGGTAGTTTTTTTTAGTTTTAGTTTTAATTAAATTTAAGGTATTTATTTTAGAATTCATTAATATGTATTGGGTTTTAGTATGTTAGTTTAAAAAAAATATATAATAAGATTAAGTTTTGGGTTAATATTTAATAATATTTATTGATATATTATCATATATGTCACGTAGAAGTCATTTGAAAATTCAAATAGTGGGGGCGGACAGTCTAAAATAGTGGCTATAGTGTGAGGTCAATTAATGAATTTAAAGAAGGCTGGCAAGAATAAATTAATAAAATATATTAATGTTAAAATTAAATTAACAAAAAATATTTAAAAAATATTAATTAACAAAAATATATTTAAAAATTTATAGCCTAATTTGTATATTTTATACCATTATTCAAAAAGTTCATACCATTATTTTAAAAATTCATACCCTAATTTGTATATTTTCATACATTTATTCCAAAAGTTCGTACACTTGTTTCAAAAGTTTATATCCTGATTTTTATATTTTCATACCGTTATTCCAAAAGTTCATACCGTTATTCCAAAAGTTCATACCATTATTTCAAAAGTTAATACCCAATTCGTAGAGTTCACTCTTATTTTCAAATTTCATACTCCAATTTACAGAATTCATATCATTATTTACATAATTTATATTCGTAATTTTCAACTTTATACCCTTAATTCACGGAATTCATATACTTATTTTTCAACCTTATACACTAGTTAACAAATTGAATATTTGCCCGTCCTCCGATCGAACTACCACGTCGTCGTCGTGAGCCTTTCCTTTGACGACCGCATCTCCGTCGGCATCAAACTTGAGTTTTCGAACTCGCTCTACATCCTCGTCGTTCACTCCGACGGATGTCTCCGTTTCAATCTCTACCGAATAGAGAGATCGGAGAGAAAGAGATGAAGGATGAGAGAAAGATCGAAAAGAGAGAAAGAGGAGGAGAGAAAGATCGGAAAGAGAGAGGGGGAAGAGAGAAAGATCGGAAGGATAAGAGATCGGAGAGAAAGAGAAGGAGAAGAAAAGAAAGATTGGAGAGAGGAAGAAAACAGAGGAGAGATAGATAAAAAAGATAGAGAAGTGATGAAAACCGGAGAAAGGGAAAATGAATCGGAGAAAGAGAGAATGGAAGGAAAGATATATTGGAGAGAGAGTGAGATAATGAGAGATAGAGGAATATATCAGGAATAATGAATGAATTTTTTTGTTTTTTTATTAATTATTAATGAAATATATGTTTTTGATAATTTAATTTTTTAATGTATGTTTTTGTTAATATAATAGGTGTATGATATGTTCATGTTAATTGCACCGTTAATTAATTAGATGTTTAAGTTTTAAGAACGTGTACATCCTACATAAACACATGTCTCAATAATATACAAAAGATTAAACTCGTGTCCCGATCCGATAGTTTTCGGATGTCATTTAAAAGTTTCGATTCCGACCCGAAAATGGTCGGGTCCCGATAATTAGGGATTCCGAAAGGTTGTGACAGGATTTCCCGATAGTTCATACTGCTAAAAAAATAGTTAAAAAGTTTTAACATAACTAGCAATTTTGTTAAAAATTTTGTTAGATTTAAACAAAATCAAAAAGTGAGATAATACTATGTTGATATTGTATTCGTTTATAAGATTGATTATCAAACAAAAACTAATTATAATTATTTTAAAAAAAATAAACAATAACATAATTCAAACTAAAATAGAAATTAAATGTTATAATTTTAGTTATTCAATATTAAGATAAATACGCAACATATGCAACAATAAACTCGTATATAAATAAAAGTGTGTTATTTAATAAATAGAGTAAATGTGAGAGTATGTTCATTTTTTTTAATAAATATAAACTGGTACTATTCATAATAATATATTTTTAAAATTTTTTGTATATTAATTCTATCGGGTCGGGTCGGGTCGGGTTAGGAAATCTGTCGGGATTGTAAATAAAAATCTGATCGCGAACCGAATTAATTCGGCAAGGGACAAAAAACCGATATTTCGGATCGGGACAATATCGGGTCGGGAACGGATCGGATGTCGGATCGGGACTTTTCCCAGCCCTAGACACACCAACACGTCAACATGAGGTGGTAGGCAGGTCTACGTAAGAGTTACTTTGTAACAAGTAGATTGAGTTGGACTTCTGTTTTATAAAAGTATGAGAAGATTTTTTTTACTTTAAACTCACAGGCTATATATATCGTGTTACATTACATAAAAAATCTAATCAAATTCATTAATCTGTTCCATGCTATGCTAATTTACTTTACAAAGTTTATTGAAAATGTTCCTTGAAACAACCCTAGTCCGTGCTCTTGCCCGTTTGGGAGTATGCCATTTGGTCCCAAGGCTTAACTTGATAATTAATGTTGTTGCCTTTGGTTTTTATTTTACTTTTCTTAATACATTCGAAATTGATTTTGAAAATGAGATGGGTTTTTTAGTAAACAGTGTGTTATTGTATGATAATGTTCTTTATTAGAAAATGAAAGTGACAGAATTTGACAAATAATCTTATCCTGGTAAAGCGTTTTTATTGGTAAAACCACATATTCAGTCTAAGTTTTGGAATAAAATCCTTTTAAATTAATATTTAATGAAACTAGTTCTATTTTGAAGTATATCAAACATCAATGCCTTATTTTCAAAAAAATATAAAAAAAATCACTGCCTACTTGTAGATGGAAGAGGAAAAATAGAAATAATGATGAAAAAATCAACATCAAACTCACTTTAATATTAACAGTGACTCATCATAGGCTCATAAGCCCAAAGTTAAATAAGGAGTTTGAAGAAAATAGTACAGGTTCATGTATCTAGAATTCAAAAACCACACTATCCGAAAACCATATTTAGACTAAAATTTACTACTCCATTGGGTTGCCTTTTGACTTAATTTGAGTAAAAAGGTACTTTTGAAAAAGTTAAAATCTTTCAAATAAAGCGACTCCCTCTGAATGTACCTTATTTGGTGGGTAAAAATGTTGAAATCCCAACTAATCATTTTTTTATTGCATCCCAATCTGTATTTAACATTTGCAAATGAATAGAAGTAGTTGAACTTTCTTTGCAACTACTAAACCAACTTAACATTAAAAAGGTTTTAAAAAAAAAAAAAAAACCTTTCTGTTGCTTATAACTCTTAAGAGTTCAACGTCATTCAAGAAGAATAGGAAACTATCATAGAATGAACTAAACAAGTAGTTTAAGTGAAAAATAACTCAAGGTTAAGGTAATAGAGGGGAAAAAATTGCAAAGATTATGATTGTATAAGCTTGGCTGCTCCCTTTTTTTAATACTAAAGTCTCCCATAGCATCACAAGTTAAAGAAATTTACAATTGGTAAGGAAAATGATATAAATTATATCATATTGATATAGCCAGAACTGAGAACAATTAGCAAAATTGATTATTTCTTCATATATAGCTTAACCGTCATAAGACATTAACAACATGATGAATTTATACACAAAGATGTTCTGTTTTCTAGATTGTGCTTTAGTAACTGCATCATTATGCATTATTAATCCCTTTCCTTTATCCACCAATTGTAGGTGAGCTACACTCACAGAAATGCCATCCTCCATTTCACTATTCAGAAAAAAATTAAGTACGAGTACCATATTTCCGGGAAAACAAAAGTGGAACCACAATTTCGAAAGCAAAAATACAATCTTACCAAGTTAACTTATAACGCAACCATTGGGATTTTCTTCAATGCTATGATTAGCATAGTACGTACTTGGCGGGGGGTAATATGGTCTATACTGCATTGCATTTACAGGCTGATAAGGCATTGCATTCATGGGATGATGAGGCATTGCATTTACGGGTGGATAAGGCATTCCGTGCATATACGGGTAATATGGCCTGTTTGGCATGACAATCACTTGATCTGGCTTTTTCCCATCTTCTTTTTTCGGGTCTTCTTTCTTACCATCCTCCTTTTTGGGATCCTCTTTTTTACCGTCGTCCTTCTTGCCATCTTCTTTTTTAGCCTCCTCTTTCTTCTCGGGTTCTTTAGCGGGACCCACTAAGATAATCTCTGCCGGCCAAAATTTACGTAATTTGCTCACTACGTTTATAGGATCGACGGATCCAATCACGGTTAGTTTATGACCCTTCATGTCCATGGAGATAGAATCAACTCCTGAGAAATGAAATTAACAGTCAGTTATATTAAGTTCGAACCATTTACTTCTTCTTATGATTATCATCAAGCTGCTGTTTTAGAAAATATCAGCTCTGCTTCATTCGACAAACCATGTATACGCAAGACTGATTTTCTGATCTCATTTTCCGTTTCGAAAATATTTTTCTGTTCTACATTAGCTTGTATACTCTACAACACAATTAATAATTTCCTCAATAATTCACCAAAATGTTTTTTTCCAGTTCTATAACACTTCTGTCTCTTCAAAATGTTTTCATAAATGACATGGTAGCGAAGATTTCAAAATCAGCACTTTTGTCCCCTAAACAATGATCAAGATACGATTAAAAATTGTAATCAAGACACTGAAAATTCTAATTGACACACCTTACTTTAGTCTTTTATCAGTTCTCCTAATTTTTTGAAACTTCTACATTTTGAAGGGGTCAATTTATTGAGACATCTATGAGAATTAGCTGCAGACAAGAAATTATATACACATAAGGAGAAAGTACGATAAATCCGATTCGGGCAATCTTTGGAGTAAGTTTGTTTTCTCCCCAAAAGTTAATATATTGAACTTGTCAATGTATTATAACAAAGCAGCTTTGTTCTGTTTCATTACATGGCACCAAATGGCCATTTAGTCCCCTTTACAAATTGTCTAGCAAGTAAATCATGATATATTGATATACCTAGAAACATATTCATATCATTTCTATTCACTTATTTAATTGTTTATTTTCTTATTTTTTTGGCTAAAGGAAAACCACAAATTTCAGAAATTAAAGGAACATCAGAATTATATACCTGGAAGTGTAGTGACCGTCTTAAGAGCCTTTCTCTTCTCTTTGTCATCATGTAAATCCAATTTTATCACAAATTTCTACAAAAAACACAAATAAATTTTAAAATTTGAAACATGACAAGTCTAGGAAATAATTATTCGAAATCAAGTATTCGACTTTCTTTCTAGAATCAGAATCAACCGAAAGAAAGGGAGTTGCTAAGGTAAAAAAAAAAGTGTTCAAACTTTGTAGCAAAACTATCAAGAAGCAAAAGAAATAAATAATTAGTGACAAGAAGAACAGAACCAAAATAGAGAAAGATAAACAAACCTTCATTTGGTGAATATGGAAAAAAACCAGCTAAGAGGCCAGGACACTATGCAATCAAGAAGATTGAAAACTTGAAGAGAGAGGTAGAGAGAAAGATGGGAAGGCAAAATGTTATAATGATGATGTTGAATAAGGAAAGTGACTAGAGAAGAAACAAAAATAGTGTCATAATTCACAAGGGTGGAAAATTTAAGAGAATTGAAAATTTTAGTTAAAAAATTTAAAGCAATACAAAAATAGAAAATGATGCATATTATTGCCCACTTATAATGAAATGGAAGATATATTAATTTTGGTCAACAAGTCGATTCAAATACCAAATTCAAGAAAGAAATGCAAGTTTTACCTTGAAAGTTACACTTACATCTTTAATAAGTAATTGTTTACCTTCTTAGATGTATTTTTAAATAATATTAAGTCTGCGATTTATAAAAAATTACATCATAATGGTAAAACTTATATATTTTACCATTATAAGGCATCATAATGGTAATAATGGGTAACTCTTTATAAATCATAGGCTCGATTATTATCTAATTGATGTGAGATACTACTACGTAGTTCTGAGAGTTAAGCATATGAGTATTTTTGTTTAAGCATGTACTAATTTAGAATACATGTAAAACTATTAATCCCAATCACAAGTATGTTTATTTTTTAAAATAATTGGTGGGAAAAAACCCACATTTTATTAATGAAAAACGCGGGTGAAAAACCCCACAGAAAGAAACCGAGTAGAAATAAAGAAAGAATCTCAAACGGCCAGACTCAAAAATAATAATAGAAAACTATTATATCTAATTGAAAATTAAATTTCAAAAACTGTTAGGCAGGTTCCAATAGGTTCCAATACATGAGTATGTTTAATTCTTCTTCTTTTGAACTCATTACATTTGGATACATGAGATGGCATGACAATACATTGTAGCTACCCTTCTTAAATGTATCGGAACAGTATTGTTTATTCGTCTATAAATTTTACTATCCCAATTAGATGCGGTGCCGTTCTAATGCAACAAACTTATAGTATATTTCGCTTATAATTTGTTCGTATTCATATAAAAAGTTGCTATAAATACCGATACACGTGGAACTCAAATTACATGTCTCAAAACAAACCGAATACAATACTGAGGAATTAGCCTAAAACCAAAATCTACTTGCGGAATACATTTTTTTTTTCTTTATCTTCTAAAATCTTATTGATTATAATCCATATGTCATATACCTGTTAATTGATGCTTTATATTTACCTTAAATCTTCAATCATTTAAAAAATTAAAAAAACGTACATTAAAAAAATAATTGCCCACAATTGGAGACTTCTAAAGTTGTTACGTGTACGAGTTGAGAAAGTATTGGCGGCTAAGAAACACTAGTGGGGTTGGTTGCTGGCTTGCTGATTATAGTTACACTCAATTTTATTTAAAAAGCTAGCCAACTTTCCACATAGGATGACTGGATTATTTTAACACTGCACTGTGATTGAAAATGTAATGGAAAAAATTAATAATGTGAATCAAGTCATTTTTACCCTCTCTGTTTTTGGGTGGGTATAAATACTGATTAATATATTTTACGGTGAAAAAATGCGATTAATGTATTGTATTATCAGTGATTAACGATATAACTATTAAAAATCAATTTTAACAATTGATGTACTAATTTACAAAATTTCGTCAAACTAAGCGACTAACAGCATAAATCGACGAAATTATAGTCGTTATATGTCGTATTTGCGGATCTACGTTTGACGGATGCTTACAAGATTACATTCATCATGTGATAGACATACGAGCGTGAGTACAATTTTATCATTTTGTTTAACGGTAGATCTTTAATTGTAACAAATTTCATAGATCAATATCTTAATTGTTAAAAGTGTTACTTCACTACCTAAACCAACTGAGTACGTAAAACGTATTTTTTATCATATGTTATGCATACCAGTGGTGCGGTTAATTTTTTACAAATGTAGGATGATATTTTGTATTTGAGGACACCTCAATCTTTTTTATTACGTTAAATTCCAAAATGTATGTCCAATTTGTGGGTGCAACAACTACAAATACCGATATTATATAGCTGTTGTTTTAGTGCAATAATCAGTCTTAACCTTGATTCATTATCAGTGAATTGATATACATCAACACTTAAATCAACAATTGTATAGGGGATAGGAAAAAAAGAGACCTATCTATATCAAGTCTTTAATTCTTGATTATAACACGTTAGTGGGGAACAAGTAGACTTTTTGACTCAAATTCAAGAATTGATAATTAAATTATAAATAAGAAAAAGGTAGCAACTAAAATTTGACTTACTGGTGAAAGTGGACATTCTCTTGTAACGTGTTAGCTAGATTCAACAACAACAAACTGCTTTGATTTATTTTGCAAAAATCTGGAACCTTTTTGGGCGAACTATATATATAATTCTTCATAATATTAAAAAAAAAATAGCAACGTATTTGGCAATTATATTGCATCCTGAAATTAGAGTGAAAATCCGTTCTCCCTTTTATAGGCTTCCATATTGACTAAATTACCATTTTTTTGGCAATCGATTAACTTCCTACTTCTTATGTCACTATAAAAAAAGTCAGATTGAATACGGAAATAATGACAGAGTTTGTTTCCCAATACCTTAATCAAGGATGGCATAACGATAAATAGATAATGAGAGATTTAAGTTTTATTGATAGATAATGTCACTTAGTGACATATTATTTGTAACAGATTTCATCGTTTATAGCCTTTTTATGTAGTAGTCATTAAATAGATTTTTTTTTATATTTGTTTATTATGGACATAATTTAATCAAGTTAGTAGCTACTTTATGCACACATCCTCTTTTCCCTCTTAAATTAATGCATCACGTCTCATTTTGTATGTAACTGTTGAAACAATTGTGTAAATATCCAATATTCTTTTTGGAATTCAAATACAGTTTTTTTTTTTAACAAAAAAATTTCATGTAATTACAACGGGAGAGGAATAGAAAAGGGCATACTAAGTGGTATTTCATATCCCTCCATAATTTACCGTAAATAATACATGTTCAGGAATTGAGCACTTACTTCTGTTGTGTCGACAAAGTTGTAACAATGTTTGAATAAACATAAAAAAAATGTAATGGAGTATATTAAAAAATCATCATTTAATATGTTCATCGATAAGACATTCATAAAAATATAAAAACAAGTATATTATATTTTTACATAAAAATATGAATTTCATTCTAACTTATACACGTAATGTTACGGAAAATACACTCATAACCACAACATATAAGGAGGTCACCTTACACTACGACACAAAATAGTTATACCATTTATATAAAAGTATATCGCCCTCTTTTATATATTCTTGCCCATTCAATACACATCCATCATCATTTTCGTATTCCACGTAGTAGTCGTCTTTAATAAACAAACCCAACCTTTTCCAAGATTTAGAAAAGCGACATCTCTTCAATGAGTCCACTTCAGACTACTCTTGCAACTGTATTGGTCGGAAATAGAACATCAACTCAACAACTCGAGATCTTTCACAATCGTATATGGTCGTTTGATATATCAACATGGTTCACCATCTATTGTAGGGCAAGTCGGGCAACATACGTTGTAACTTCATTTCAGATTCTTGCTCTTGCCTCTCTAATATCTCATTTTTCTTACTAAATTTCTTATGTACAACTTTATCGAACTTTTGTTTTGCTTTCAAAATAGTGTCGGCAAATCCATTCTTTAATGAGGCAACACGGAGAACATTATGAGTTGACAATTGAACGTCAACAAATGAATCAGATCATTTTAAAGATGTTGTATTAGTGTCTTTGGTCGAGACCCGAAAACAAAAGCTCATATGAGTTTCATGTAAATCACCTTCATGCCAATATGGTATGCTTTTCTAAACAGAGTAACTTTGCAATTCAAAACAACCGACTACTTCTTATAATTTTTTAAAACTTCGATAAATCCCGTCACCAAGAACATTTACGAATGTACATTTTTATTGAGTGATTTTTCCACATCAAAATTGTTCACTTTGTCTTACCTAATGGAACTGCGTAGACAAGTCGCTGAATTAGAACGTAAGGTTTAATTACAGAATTACCCCAATGTGTAAGAGTTTATTCTAACATATATCTTCAACTTTGTTTTGGTACTTGATAACAGACATATTTTACCAAGTAGACTAGTAGTATAACACTGTTGAAGTTTCTGTAATGGTTTATGTCACCTACGACATTAGAATAAATGAGTTGTTCTATTTTCAAGCGGAAAAAAAGAACCTTATTTGGAAGCAGTTGAACGTAGAAAAATAAACTCACAAAATATTTATTTTCTCAATACTAAACAAAACAAAATTTCAACCATTAATACTCTTAATAAAGTGTTTTAAACGTATTAATTTAAAATACTTAATACTAATTCAGTCCATAGACCGAAATAAAATTCTATTATTACAATTTAAAACAATTATTACAATTCTGGTAATATATCAAAAGATACTATGTTTCACACACAAATTTTCTAGAAATTTAATTTTCACCCCAAACTTTTGAAAATATTACTTTTTAGACATAATATAATATTTTTATATAACCATCAACTAACAAAACACACATGTATTGTTACGAAATGGTTTTAAGTCTCATTTTGCATTTTGCGTCTTACTCCAAATTGGGAAAGTCGCTATAGTACGTTGATAATGTCTCAATTGCCAGAAATATATTGGAAGTTGGAAGTAAATCGAGATCATGAAAATTCATTGCGATTAGTTTTTTAAATTACTACTTTTGTTATACTTTTTCATATTGAAAGCATGATAATGTTTATTAAACGAGATACTGTAACTACAAGTGAAATCTGACTTATTCACCAAACACCGCATAATACTTATAGAAATCGAAATAATTTATACACCAAACATCATATTTTTGCTAGAGTGATTTTCTAGAAATCACTGTTTTAGATATAATTTTTTCAAGCTACACTCGTCAATAAACATTCTTTTTCCCTCTCAAATGCCTTTATTGCTATCACTTACATGTTGAGTTCACGACTTAAATTGGAAAGCATCATAATCTAGATTACTCTTTTATTCTAATTTGTCCACTACCAAAAGACGGTTTATTTTGGTACGCAGAGATGTAAACTAGACTCTGACTAGTTTATTTATTGTTAATGAAATGTTCGTATGTTGGTAAATGAAATACCTGGAATTACGAGACTGATAGGGATACATATTTCATTTAAACAGTTGGATACGGGAAACATGAACACGGTCAACCAGAAACGAGTTATTTCCTGTACAAATAGTGAAATAGAGGAAAACGGAAAACAAAAAACAAGGTTTCGATACTTAAAAAGGAGCTTCAATTATTAAATAAAAAAACACGATAAAGGAATATGGGAAAACACTAAAATAAATTGATTTATCCATACATGGGTCAGTCAGGAATGAAGTTGGGCAAAAGTTCTGGTATAGACGGGTTGCATATTTGCATCCAACTATCAAATATATGTTGATTTTTCTTAAATTTTCAACACTTAATAATTTATATCGAAACTATAGGGGTTGTTAGGTAGACCATGAAAATCTTACTTTTCAATACTTTTATTTTTATAAAGTAAAATATGTTCGGTTTGTGACTACAAAAATATTACTTTTTGAGAAATTAAAATGAGAAAATCATACTTGAAGTAACATTTTAGTTACTTTGATTAAAAAAAACATTTTAGTTAAACTTTTTTTTTTTTTTTATCCCTCCTTTGGAGGTAAAACGTGCGAAACTTCGCAGACCACATGGTTCGAACCCTAACGATGAGCGTGGTATACTCGGATAACAATGAAATGCATACACCAACACTTGTTTGTCAAACTTGCCCTTAAAAAAAAAAACTGTATTTGGAATTAATCCCAAGACGGATAAGGCTGACACGTCCATGTAACTTGAAAAAACAGCTCGGTTTTAAAAAATAATTACTTATCCATTTAGTATTGAAATACTCCATTTAAAATTTTATTAGCCAACCCTATGATTATCATTCAACTATAATAAATCAAGACAAGATTTGTTAAGTATGTCAAATTTTATCATTTTTTTTAAATTACGTTTACATTTTTTTTTATTAATTACCGTAATATCACTCTCATATATAATAGAAAATAAAAAAAACTAATTAACATCCTTTATCCATGTTTTAACAACTCAAAATTATTTGAATTATTCTCCCATTCTATATATTTTTTTATTATTTACGTATTTATATAATAACTATACTTATTTATTACTCTCTCCCTTTGCAATTAATTATCAATTATGAAACTACGTGCAATTTTGACCGACCAATAACTTATATCAAAATTATCGGAATGAAAATTTTCAAAAGTTAATAATAGTTTAAATATTAAATTATATGATTTATTTTTAAAAAATTTCATTTCGACAATTTTAATAAAGATTATAAATGACAAATAATATAAAACAGGAGAAATATATTTTAATAATATTATGCCTGCCGGGTACGTTAAGTAAAGTAATATTTAATCTCCAGTTTTAATGACTAAACTGATAAAAAAAATTAAGCGGCTAATCCAAAAGACAAACACAGAGCTCACATATATAGATAGATACATTACATGTAGATAATTTCAGACTAATGTTATTTAACGGCGTTACGACGGCGATGTCGAAACCCTCATTCCCGATTTCCCCCTCCGCCGATCGGAAAACTTCCTCCTCCGCATCTCGTCGCCGTGATCTCGTCTTCATCGTCAATCCACAAGGTTGTTTCAATCTCCGCTAATTATTATTTGAAAACAAATTTATTCATCTTTATTTCAATTGTTTCTGTCATTATTTAATCTGCACAATAATGCTCCACAATAACTTTGGTAGTGTTTTTATGGTGATTTACATTATATATTTGTTTATAGGTAGTTTATTACGTTTAATGTAGTTTTGAAGCTAAAAACAAGTTTGAGAGGATTTGTACTATTTGGTTATTTTATTTAGGGAGAAGTAAAACGCATTACTTAGGGCCCGTTTGGCATAAGAGTTTTTTGGTGAAATTTGTTTGTATGAGAAAAAAGTTTGCTTAAAAAAAGATGCATTGCAGTGTTTGACATTACGATAACTATTTTACTTATAAGTGACTTATAACTTAGTTTTGTTATATTATTTGTGTTTAATTAATCTGCCCAAATAATGGTCCACAATAACTTTGGTAGTGTTTTTGTGTGATATATACTGTTTATTGGTAGTGTTCATGTTTAATGTCGTTTTGAAGCTAAAAAAAGTTTGAAAGTGTTTGTACAATTTGGTTTACTTTATTTAGGGAAAAGCCCGTTTGCCATTGATTTTTTTGGTCAGAAAGCTTTTTAAAGAAACTAAAGTAATGAAAAAAGAGTTTGCTTAAATAATTGTATTGTAGTGTTAGGCAGTGCTATAGCTTTTTACTTATAAGTGACTTTTAACTTATTTTTGTCATATTATTCGTGTCTAATTAATCTGCCCAAATAATGTCTGCAGTAGCTTTAGTAGTGTTTTTGTATGATATATAGTATTATTTATAGGTAGTGTATCACACTATCATGTTTAATGTAGTTTTGAAGCTAAAAAATTTGTTTGAGAGTGTTTGTACAATTTGGTTAACTTATTTAGGGAAAAGTAAAACACATGTACTTAGGGCAGGGCATCACATTTTTTTTTGGGTCAAAAAGCTTTTTAGAAAAAGCGATGAGATAAAAGTTTTCTTAAAAAAAGCTGCATTTTAGCTTTTTTTACTTATAAGTGACTTATAAATAATGCTCCATAATAACTTTGGTAGTGTTTTTGCGTGATATATACTATTGTAGCGAGCGTATCGTGTTTAATGTAGTTTTGAAGCTAAAAATAATTTGATTGTGTTTGTATAATTTAGTTAACTTATTTAGAGGAAAGTAAAACACGTGTACTTAGGACTCGGTTTGCATCGGTTTTTTTGGTCAACCAGCTTTTTTATAAAAAGCAATGAGATAAAAGTTTGCTTTTAAAAAAGCTGCATTGTAGTGTTTGGCAACACGATAGCTTTTTTTTACTATGAGTAACTTATTTTTGTCATATTATTTGTGTCTAATTAATCTGCCCAAATAATGCTCCACAATAACTTTGATTGTGTTTTTGCGTGATATACATTGTTAATAGGTAGTGTATCACAGTGTCACACTATCATGTTTAATGTGTATTTGAAGCTAAAAAAGTTTGAAAGTGTACAATTTAGTTAACTTATTTAGGCAAAAGTAAAACACGTGTACTTAGGGCCCGTTGGTATCAATTTTTTTGATCAAAAAGTTTTTTTTTTTAAAAGTAATGAGAAAAAAGTTTGTTTCAAAAACCGGATTGTAGTGTTTGGCACCACAATACTTATACATGACTTGTAATTTATTTTTATGATAAGTCATTGGTCACCTATTTTAACTTATAAGTGAGTTGGAAATATACAAACACATTCTATCGGAAAGTTTTTTTTTTTTTTTTGGAAATTTTAATGTGAAGTCGATAAAAAAATCCGTAAATTCCTAGCTTATTTGCTTTTGAGTTTTGTTTAACCTTTTGACCCCAAAACTGGCTTTTTAAAAGCTAAAAGAGCTGACATACTAAACACCCATATCTTCTTATAATAAAAAAGCTTAGAAAAAAAACAGTTGCCAAACATGCACTTAATCTTTCTTTCACTCAGTTGTCGAATTATGCTCAAGTAGTGTGAAATTATTTTGTCCAAATAATACTTAGAAGTCAGAAGTTAATTGTTAGCGTTTCCGTGAAATACACTAGATTTAGGGATTGTATAGGGATTGTATAATGTGAAATATAATTTGAAACCTAAAATAATTTGAAAATATTTGTTTCTATGTAAAAGAAAGACCGGCAACGCGGTTTTTTGCTAACAAGTTTTCATCTTTTACTTAACAGAAATTATCTGTTTATTCTTAATTTTGATTTGAAATTTTGCAGGAGCTAATGGCAAGACTGGTAAGCAATGGAAGACGATACTGCCCTATCTCAGGTCTCGCCTTGGTTCCGATTGGAATGTGAGTTTTGCATTTTATTTTCTAAATTAAGCTTAATTTGTTTGAACTAGTGTGCAGTTGAATGTGCGAGTTTGCATTGCAATATATAATTTGGAGAGTGAGAATAATAGTAAATTGATTCAGTTTTAAAAAAAAAATCGGGTTTTAGGCGATAGAATAAAAAAGCTTGGTTTTTCAGCTGATCAGTCGAATGCATTGCAGCTTATAGGTAAAATAAAAAAAATAACCAGACAAATAAAAACCTCAAGCTGTGTTTGTCAAATAAAAACCATTTCACTGAATCTACTGCAATTGAATGTATGTTTGCAGTGGCAGAACAACAATTTAGTTATGTGTATCATGCACTAATTACTTAAGATTGAACAAGCAATTGATTTTGTGAGTGTGTGCTTTTGAATTTCTTTTCATCAAGTTAAAATTGTTTCTTTTCATTTATATGTAAGCAATTGTGTGTATGTGTGTGTGGCGTGTGCATATGCAGATCAATTTTGAGTTTATAGATTACTTTCATTTCCTTCAGTTAATTGGATGTTGATTTTGATACCTTATCTGTTTTATGGACTTAAACTCATTAATCTGATTAATTTGCAGTAAGCAGTTGATTTTGTAAGTAGAGTTCCTTGTGTCACCTCCTCAGTCATTCTCTGAGTACACATTGACGTAATACTGTTCTGTCTAGGCTAGCCAAATGCATGGATGCTTGAAATAGTATTCATTAGTGGAGTTGATAGTGTGATCTAGAAAATTGTCAAATATTGAGATAGATGAAGAAAGTCAAATTGCTTCTTTAACATACTACTGTAATTGAGTATATGTAGCTTTTTTCTTCTTTAAATTTAATGCACTTTTCTTCTGAAAATGGATGTGCTTACTGTGAACCCATGCTTTTATAAATTGATGCCTTGTGATTAAGTTCACCTGAAATTATAATTTTGCTAGATAGGAGACTTCTTTTCAAATACAGTTGTTTTAGAATGCACTTGGAAATAGTGTTCCTTGCAAATAGTTGTTTTGCCATTTTAATCTAGAAGTAGGTTTCTCTTTATAGTCTCATGTAACTTGTCTATTGTAATTTCATCTGTTACTTGTGCTATTTCTGTTATTTATGATTATGTTCAAGTGATCAATATTCAGATTGTTTGTTGTCTAAAACTTTTTTTTATTTCTTTAACCAGATATGCGAATCTTTGACTTCAGGCCCCTCTCATGCAACTGATATAACACGAGAGGTTGATTTTCCACTTCAATAGATTGAGAATAAACTAACTGCAGAATTACTTAAGTTAACTACATTCTTTTTTTGCAGGCGATACATGAAGGTGCTGATGCAGTGATTGCAGTCGGAGGTGACGGAACACTTCATGAGGTGCAGCTTTTATCGTCATGTGATGTAGATGTTATCTTAATTTATCCTCTTTTATTTAAT
Source organism: Primula veris (assembly GCA_963682055.1). NCBI lineage: Eukaryota > Viridiplantae > Streptophyta > Magnoliopsida > Ericales > Primulaceae > Primula > Primula veris. The sequence goes on from OY821743.1 coordinate 7,707,440, forward strand.
TTCTGTTTATCGGAACTTCCGTAAGTGCAAACTTATGGACATTTCTGCCTCTTTAATTGACAGCATAAATTTTTCAGTTGAAAAAAACATTTTATGTTGGTGTCACCTCCACAAATAATCTACTTAGAAGTCTCCTGAAGCATTTCTTACAATGGTTTTATACAAGCAAGCATTTATAAAATTGAGTTTCAATGTTTCTTTAGGACATCTCTAGATTAATCCCTGGAGTGTATTCAATTGGTTAACTACCTTCCAGTTGTTGTAGATTAAAACTTACTAAGTTAGTACTCTTATTTACTTTATCCTTACAACTATTTGAAAGACAATTATTATCCTGATATAAATGAATAAAATTTTCTATAATTGAGTTTCATGTGGTTTAAACTTTGAACTTTACGGTATATTTGAACAAACATTTTATTCAACTGGGCGATCTAGCATTAACTGCTACACCTTATCATCTGTAGGTTATCAATGGATTCTTTTCAGGTGGAGAATCAGTTCTGAAGAAGGATTCAAATGCTTGCCATACAACTGCACTAGGTGTAAGTCATTATTAGCTCTTTTGACATTCATTTATACCTTCCTTTTTTCATTAGAAAGTACCTGCATCTCTGGTCTGAGAGTTTTTTAATTTAAGCTTCCGGTGCCGTGTACTTTTACAGCTTATTCCTTTAGGGACTGGATCTGATTTTGCAAGGACATATGGCTGGTAGGTTATTGCTTTTTTCAATCGTTTAATATTTTTATTCGCAAATATAATTCAATTTTTTGAGGTTTATTATAATGGAAAATCTCCCCATTATTTGTTTAAACAGGAAAAATGATCCTCATGAAGCCATTGAGCGCATTGCTAAAGGTCAGTCAGCCTTGATCATCTCTCTCTCCCATCCACCCAGTCTTTGAATTGCTACTAAAAGTTGCCTTTAAATTTTACATTATTTTCTTTAATCATTTTTCTTCTTTGTTAATTGAGGTGTATTTTAGGGCTGAGGTCTCCGATAGATGTTGGGGCAATTACTGGTGTAAGCGGAGAACCTCATTACTTCATAAACGTTGCGGATATTCATTTGTAAGGCTCTTTCAAGGCTAAATTTTAAGCTGAGCTTACAGATTTGTTCTTATATAGAAATTAATAATCATGGCTAATGCTACTTTACAGGAGTGCAAAAGCCGGTTATTTTGCATCTAAATACAAGAAATTTGGAAACTTGTGCTATGTGATTGGGGCATTGCAAGGCTTTTCTGGGCATAACAACCAAGATATTAAGATCAAAGTTCGTGCATATCGTTAAACTCTATTCTCTTTACTTTTATATGCCATGAAAATCTAAGGGAAAAGTCAAAAAGTTTGTTATTGCTAGGTTTTAGGCACTACTGTGATTGTTCCTTTAAATCGCCTATAGTTTATTTGTGATGCTTTTATAAAACATAGTAGTTTTTAGTCAACTATCTCTGGGGTGAAAAGGTAATACCGAGAAAAGTAGATGGGTTCTCTATTATACCCACACTGTATATTTTAATTTTCATGGAAACCCTAACAAAGTACTATGTAATTGAATTTTTGATTAAAATCGTAAAATTCAAAGCTTCTTGATAGTTGATAGTGATACTAGATTTTTTCCTTCGTCATGTATATCGTATTGCTTTTGTTGATTATAGTCTTAAAGTGTGATAATTATATAGGTTGATGATGGTGAGTGGGAGCTTTATCCTAAAATGACCGCACTATGCATTGGAAATGCGAAATATTTTGGGGGTGGCATGAAAATCACGCCGAATGCTGACCCTTCAAATGGGAGTTTTGAGGTGGAGAAAGCTTCCTTCTATACTTTCAAAATCTGTGTTCACATTATGATATTACTTATATTGCGGTTCTGCTCTTTTGGGGGTGGTTCCTTAAATCTTGCACAGGTGGTGATTCTACAGGACTTCAGATGGTACGATTTTGTTTTGAAGCTGCATAAACTTTATGATGGGACCCATTTGTCCGTTAAAAATGTTCATTCAAGAAGGTATGTTCATTATTCCTTGATAAGAAGCTATACTTCTTGTTTTATTTATCTTTTATAAGTTGTCTTGTTTCAGATAAGGCATATGGTTGTCAATATAAGCCTGTTGCATAGATAGCACTTGTATTGGGTGGGTGGGGGTGGGGGGAAATGATATCATAGTTATGAACAGACACTTTTAGATTCCCAATATGTCCTCTTCTGGTGATAGCGGGTCAAGCTGTGCGTGGCTCTAGGAGAAATACCAGATACAATGATCCTAATTTCTGTGTTGTTTTGTCAGTTTGATACATCTAAAAAAGTAATGGTGGACCACTACATCCTATTGAAGTTTTCTTAACAACTTTGCTTGGTTTAAACTATATGTGAGCTTCAATGATCTGGTTGATTTACAAAGATTCAATGAATAAAATTCTTTCTAGTGTGCATCTCTTTTATAGTTGTAGAAGAATGATAATTTCCCCCCAGTGGTTTTTCTGTGAAAACGCTTTGCACCACAGGTTTTGCTATGGACACAGCTTGGTAGATTATTGTGAGTTTGCCATGTTGTCCGGTAAACTGCATGTAGATTCACTTGTTTCCCATTTGACATAGTATTAAAGACAAAGTTGGTTTCAAATATGCAATTGTATCATTTCTAAGCTCTCGGATGCTTAATACAACGCTGCCTTTTGAAGTGGTCTTAGTTTTTAGAAATCAGTAATAATTTGAAAAGATGACAGATGGTTTTAATCTCTCAGACTTGCCTGTTTCCTGTTTTCAGCGTACGGTCTATTGAAGTTGAGGCAATCGGAGATGAAAGCAGTATATACGTGCAATCTGATGGTGAATTTTTAGGGTTCCTCCCTAGAAAGTTTTCCATTTTACCAGCTGCTATCGAGATGATACATTGACGTTAGCCTGGGAGAACGTGAAGGAGAATAACTATATCGCAGCTTAAATTCTCTTAAAAAAATGCAATTCTTTTGCATTTGGCTTCGGGAATAATAGCGTTCACGGACGAGAGATGAAGTAGAAGAGAGACTATGCGGGCCATCGGTTATAGCATAATAACTGGCTAACTGGATTTATGAGCTTATTTTGGAAATATCAGTAGTTTTAGTCATTTCTTTAGTTTGATGGTATTCTAAGCTCAATTGATGGTTAGGCTGCTTTGTTTAAAAGGTTAAAATCGTTGTCAGTTTATTGGTTAATAGAGGTAGTATTTCGTCCAGGTATTGTCTTCCGTCACCGGTTATTTTACCTTAATGGCAGATCAGTTGCAGATTTAGTTTTCATTTGTGATGGTTCAGTTGCAACTGTCTCGTGACAAGAATATCAGAGCAGTTTACAAACTCAATTGGGTCTGCGCAACAGATAGATAATAAGAAATCATTCAAAAATGATAATCTGATTGAATGCTTAGAATATCTGCTAGAGTCCATTGTCTTCGGCAGCTTCTTTAGTGAACGAGAAAATTTTGAAGGCCCCAACAAGTTCGTGAAAGTTGCGTTGAGAAGTCACTAAACTTTTTAGTGTTTAATTACAGAAACTGCATATCTAATTTATTTTTTCAGGGTACCAGTTTAGAAGATCAAGATGTAGGGGAGGTCTCCTTCAGAGTTGCTTATCTTGTTCTAACTTTTAAGAGTCTTCATTCTCATAGATTCTGTGTTAAGAATTAAAATCTGTTCATAAAGCAAATTGAACAACAAAAAATAAATTCAATTTCATTGAATAACATGACGGTCAGTTTTAATTTATTTATGAAAGTGTATTTTCATCATTAACATGTCAATCCAAACCAGTTCATTAACAGGTACCATATAACATAACATCAAAAGTAGGACCAGGTGAGAAGAAATTTCATTTACTTGATATATACTATAAAACGGTAGACTATCTTCCTCCTTAAAAATTGTACAAGACTTTAAAAAATATTTTTAATTCATGTCGCCAAGGAAAAATTAGTAGTATTGTCCAAGAGTAAGTGTATCAGTTACTTTATAGGACTTATTTAACTTAAATATTATGGCATTATTTTAAAATTGTATACACATCAATTTTCTTATTCATTAACTTAAATTTACATAAACTCAAATATCACTCAAATATAATTAAAATAATAATTTATCTCTCTTATTCTTTCTCATTTACTTATATTTTTTACATATAAATTAATAAAATAACAAAAAGATGAGTTGTATAGTTTTGATAGAGAAATTGATAAAAAAAAGCTGATAATTTGTATAAATCAAAACATTTACTTATAAGTTGTAAAAGTGTAATTTTTACTTTAAATACGAGAAAACTTGTAAGTTATTTAATGTGATTATTTTAGTAAATTAATTTGGGTTGAAAAAAATTGATAGAAGTATATTAAAATATAGTAATATTTAGTTATAATAATAAATTTGATAGGCAAACTGAAAAATGTATAAAGTTAAACTGTTACCCTAAAAATATAAAAGTGATGCTAATTAAGTTAAATATGAGAAAAAGTGTAAGGTAACTGGTGCGCATGCCTAATGAAGATAAATAAATAAATACACTTTATAAAGAAAGGAGAAACACTTGACACTTTTATAAACCTGGTCTATAATTTTTAAGCGTGTGATAACAAATAAAATAATTTAATTTGAATTTTAAATTAAATTTAGTCTAGTTATTTAGTTCTCACGTATGCGTTAAGTTTTTAATGATTGTCACACTCATATTTTTAATAGACCCGCTCTATAATAGTTTTAATCACATTAGTGCCGGTGACCATAGTTGTCAAAGGATAACAAAATAAAAAAAACAAAACGGAAAACGAATAGATAAAGATTTTTGTTGTTGTTGATAATATTCTAAAATTTAGACTCGGAATGATAGTAAAACAGTAACAATAAAATATGTCAAAACCCGAATTTTTTAAACGGAAAACTATGGTATTGACTATCGACTAATGAAAATAAATAAAAAGATACACTTTGAAAAATCAGTACAGTATTGACAAATAAAAATAAACAAATAAATGGATACACTTGATAAATAAATAAACAAATATAGATAACACATTCTTTGCCGTTTTCTCTCTCTCTTTCTCTGATTATTTGCAGAAAAATATCTCAGTGAATACAGCGATGGGTTTCCCTTACATGGAGGCCGTAGTTGGTAAACTCTCTCTCTATATAAACATATATAGATATGTATATATACGTTTATATTAACTCTGTTGATTTAATCTGCTTTGTTTGTTTATTATTCTACTATTAATTATGCAGTTACTCCTTGATCCTGATTAGGGCTCTATTACAGTTTTCTTTTTAATTTTTAATTATGGTTTGTATTTATATCATGGGTTTAGTTAATACCAGTGGTTACAAATCTAGGTTTATGTATAAACACTTTTAGGCTTTTTCTCTATTTACATAGCTTTAATCAACTAGTGGATTTATTTACTCTTGTTTTTTTTTTAAATGTTTTTTCTGCTTTACCCTTTTGGAAGTTGCAACTTTAAATTCTGCTTTTTTGTAGACGCCGTTAAGGGATTGTTTGGTTGCAGCTTTTTACGCTGTTTTTGTTGATACTTCTGTTTGTTTTGCTTAAAAGCTGGAATCTTTTGCATTTCTGGCTCTAGAAGGTTAAAACTTTTTATCTCAATTATCCGTTTTTTCCTTGTTTTCACAGCTCGAGTAAGAGAGCTTGTTCTGTTCTAAACGAAACATTTGGAGAGAGGTCATTAAAGTGAGCTTTTACACCAGTGGTTAAAAATCTAGGTTTATGTATAAAAACATTAGGGGTTTTCTCTATTTACATAGGTTTAATCAACTACTGAATTTGTTTATTTTTTAAAACCATTTTTCTGCTTTACTCTTTTGGAAGTTAAAACTTTAAAATCAGTTTTTTTTGTAGATGCCGTTGAGGGATTGTTTGGTTGCAGTTTTTAAGCCTGTTTTTGTTCAATTTTATGTTTGGTTTGCTTAAAAGCTGAAATCTTTTGCATTTTGGGCTTTAAAAGGTTAAAACTTTTTAGCTCAATTATCCTTTTTTTTTCTCACTGCTCAAATAAGAGAGCTTGTTCGGTTTTAAAAGAAGCAGTTGGAGAAAGGTCTTTAAATTGAGCTTTGGTCACGATTCTTAAAATTGTTAAAAGTTTTTTTTTTTTTTTTATAACTATAAACTAGAAAGATTTAATTTTTGTCTTAGCATTCGGAGGCTTGTGGGAATTGATAGGAATTTGAGGAGAAATGAGGCATTGGAGATTCACGAGTTTTTTTTTTAATAAACTGAAATAAGTGAGCATAAGTTCATGATCTTCCGCTTTAGTTTTGCTCTCATTACCACATAAGAAACTTTAATTGTTTTAAGGTCTGAACACGCAGTTTATCATTTCGAGACTTCACACGCACATGGTATCTTTACTAAAATCGTAACCATGGTGATTCTTTTGTATTCGTCGGAGAATTTGACAATGGTATTATACATTTAGTTCACCTTATCCTGCTCCAAAGTGCGAGCTTTTAGATGTATGAAAAGTTGTTTATATATAATCTTTGCCTTCTTTGTTTTGGATATCCTATATCTTTTATTAATGATTCTTGGATATGGTTGTTATGTGTGCTATGTCACTTCTCTCAGTTGATGCAGTCCCCTGTTTTTATCAGGTTTTATGATATTAGTATACATCTTTGAGACTTATCTCGATATACGGCAACATGCTGCTCTGAAATTACCAACGCTTCCAAAAACATTGGAAGGAGTTATCAGCCAAGAGAAGTTTGAAAAATCTCGAGCTTATACTCTTGATAAAAGGTTTAGTTTATTACTTTTTTGTTCTCAAGGGTTTTTATCGAATCTGATAAATGGTTACATACTTTATATGTATGTTTTGCTATATATATTAACAACTACCAGAATTTTTTTAAGTTATCATAGGTGCTGCCTTACTTAGACTTGTGTACTATCATCTTGAAATATAAATGGTTGTTTGAAATCACCCACAAGACTACATTTTTTACTTCAAAACACACATGTTCTCTACAAGTTTAATGTTGATGTTACCAAATTTATACTTTTCTCTATTTTACACTACCACCAATAATTATCACTATCCCCTACACAAATGAATATCAATCTTCACTTTCTATCAATCACAGTTATAGTACGTACAACTAATCCTTAAAATATATACTTTTCTCAGCATTACCTAAGTATATCTTTTGAAGCTTACCCCTGTGTGTTTGTTTACTCTCAGCTACTACCACTTTGTTCATGAGTTCGTAACGATATTAATGGACTCTGCCATTTTGTTGTTTGGCATATTACCATGGTTTTGGAAGGTGAGTGGTGGATTATATAATTGTTGGATATCGTCAATTACGAGGCAATTACTTATGAGTAATTTTTTATCGTTTCCTTGATCCAGATATCAGGGGACACATTGTCAAATGTAGGCCTCAACCCAGAGAATGAGATATTTCACACACTTGTGTTTTTGGCTGGTGTAATGCTATGGTCGCAGGTGAGAATATCAACTTTTTTCTTAGTAAAATAGATCTGTTTCGTTAAAACACTTTTTGCAATATTGCACAGATACGAGTACGAGTACGGGTATTCTATCCAATATGGATATGGCGAGACGACCACGTGTGAAAATTTGGGATATGAGATGGAAAACATTGGATGCGAAACGGCCAAGCTAGGAAACGGAAAATACACACACACACACATACACAGAGAGAGATATACATATATATGTATATACATATATATATATAAATATAATAAAAAGAGTAGTTACAAAATATACTTTGCCAAAACTAGCTACAAATTGTTCTTACTAGTTACAGAAAGCACTAGCTACAAAATATACTTTTCTCAAAAGATTAGCTAACCAGAGAGAGGATCGGAGTGGGATAAAACTTAAAACAACTCTTTGGCGATTACTTATGTGTTATACATAATATTTTTTTGTGAGTACGTACTTATGGACAATATCGAATACTTTGTAAGGTATAAACGTTTGACCCACTTTAAGTAAGTTTTAATTTTTTTTAAAAATATGTGCTCTTCTTGATCTCCCCGTATCTACAAATGTGTTGGAGCCTTCTAGGACCAATCAAACCTTTTAAAAAATCAACAGTTCCCCATTTTGTGTGTCGACACGTGTATTGGCATATCACTTGGCTGTATCCGTATAGTTGGGAATTCGATACTTCAAAAAAAAAAATTGGACTACTTTTTGTTCGATGGTAATATAGTCTTTTGCTAACGGATTGATAAATTGTTATTTGGATTTATACAATTTGCAAAGCCGATTACTCTTTAAGAGCCAATTTTAAATTGCAGAAGTTGATGGACAGCGTACTTTTTTTTTATATATTTTTTTATATGGGTTGCATGGGGTGAAACTGTCCCTTTTGTCAATAAAAAGGCAACTTCGACAATTGTGAAGAAATTCTATTATTTTTCTATGATATTATGGTCCAGAACGGAATTATCACCTGCCCCTTGTTAAGTTATTAAATTTGGGTTACTGGGATGAAATGATGGATTTAAGCTTAAAATTTTGCTTCTATATGGGATTGGAGAGCGGGAAAAACTGATTGATGGTGGATTTTAGTAGATTAATGGAGAATGTATATTCCCTTCTCGTTATGGGATGGAAATGAGTGAAATGATGAAGTCATTAATTAGTGAGGTTCCACGTTTCTTAAACAAGAGGTTGTTACAATGGTAGAAACTTTCTGTTATTTCTCTTGTGATCATAAAGTAGTAAATTGCTATAATCCCATAACAAATTGGTTCCCTCGGCTATCCGCTTTTGAGAAGAAAACACGGAAGTGAGAGCTAACACTTGTTAGGACTTAGGAGACATACGAGGAAATAGTTCTGTTGTATTGTTCATTGAAAAAGGCCGTAATGGACTAAGTTGTATAGATTGCTATCTATTGATTTGTGCTATTGTTCATTGAAAAAGGCAGTTATTGACTTAGTTGTACTGATTGCTATCTACTGATTTGTGCTCAACTATATTAATTCTTCGAATATTGAAAGATAATCTATAATAGCTTAACAACATACATGCATGAGTTTACACTGTCCTTAGCTAGTTGGTCTAGGCTGAAGTTGTTAATATGTATACCATTATTCTCCTGTCCAACTTTTGTTAATATGTACATCTGGTTTTGGGCATTCAATGATGTTTGACGTGTAGTATCATTAAATGCAAAATACGGTGTCCACCCTTACAAGTTCTGTAGATTTTGCATCTTTTTGTTCTATACTGTACTGATACTATCACTTCTTAAAATTCCTTGCAGATAACTGAATTACCCTTCTCTCTCTATCACACGTTCGTCATTGAGTCCCGTCATGGTTTCAACAAAGTTTGTAATTTTTATCAGACAGCTTTCTGATTTTTGTACAATGTTCTCTTTCCTTCACTCAACTTTTGCTTTCACACTAAAGGTGTATTTTTACTGTGATGCAGCAAACCATGTGGTTATTTATTAGAGACATAATCAAAGGTATTATACTAGCAGTGGTAATTGGGCCACCTATTGTTGCTGCTATTATTGTGATAGTACAAGTAAGTATTGGTGCTGTCTAGTTGTTTATACTCCTGATTTATTGCATTCTCGGTTATATTTGCCTGTTAAATTGTTCACTTGCGTGGGCAATCAAATGTCCTTTTCATAGAGTTTAGGGACTTTAGGTACACTATTTAATGTTGCTTTTGGTTAGCAATTTTCATTAACCTCGTGTGCAGAAAGGAGGTCCTTATTTGGCTCTCTATCTTTGGGGTTTTATGCTTGTCCTGTCTCTTGTGATGATGACCCTTTACCCAATTTTAATCGCACCTCTTTTTAACAAATATACTCCGGTAAGTTACCCGTATTTTTATCTTCCACATTAAGAATTATCCTTCTTATTACTTTAACATAGTGATTATGGTACGTTGTGACAAACAGCTTCAAGACGGCGATCTTCGATTTAAAATCGAGCAACTTGCTTCTTCTCTTAATTTCCCATTGAAAAAGTTGTTTGTTGTTGACGGCTCTAAGAGGTCGTCCCATAGCAATGTGAGAATTCTTCTCTTGTATGTAATTGTTTTTCTTTGGTTATAGCCTTGTAGGTTATAGGGGAATTTGAAGCTCAAGTTCTTAGGTGAAAAAGATTATTTGTTCTCGGAAAGTGTTGGAGAGTTTGATCCATAATAAATTTCCCATCTTCATCAAGCTCTTAAGGGATTAGTGAAGACAAAAAATCGTGGAAATTTGGAATCTTTAAACCATTTTAAACAAAAAATCTCGTGTCTTCATGGAGATGTTTGGAGCCTTAGGGATTTTTTAATTTTTTTAAAGATGGACTGACTTTTTGTGCCTTTTAAATTTATGCAGGCCTATATGTATGGTTTCTTCAAGAACAAGCGCATTGTCCTATACGACACTTTGATTGAACAGGTTGGATGCATACTTGTTTTAATTTATCATATGACTTTTTGCTCATTATCATTTGGAAGAAAACAATGAGGTATATCATTATATGAATATTCATGTTGAGGGAGTATAAACGGAGTTCCTAGAGCTATCTCACCTTATATGCTTTCTATTTTGACGAAAAGCATCTGTCAGACTATATGTGCTAGAATTTAAAATGACCTTTTAAAAGATACAAAAACGATTAGTTAGTCATAAATGTTACATCTTGTATTTTTTTCTTTGCATTAAATTGTAGTCATTCCTTTACTTACCTTTTAACCCGTTATATCTTTTAACCCTAATATTTGGCCATCAAGTTAATTCAACATATAGAATATGCATAATGTGGTCTTTGACACTTGAAACACGTGTGTAGATATTGTAGAAAGGTCCTGTTGTTTCTGCTTTGGTTTTGTCATATTCATTTGTTAGTAGTTTAAAATGCGAGGTACCATCCATCAAGGCTGACTAAACCAATCTTAATGTCTCTATCCGAGTTTTGAGCCAATTAAATTCCCTGTAATTTACTCTTTGTTCTTTAACTTCACTGAAGTGTTCGATTTTTTTGCAGTGCCAAAACGAGGAGGAAGTTGTTGCAGTGATTGCACATGAGCTGGGTCATTGGAAACTCAATCACACAATGTATTCTTTTATCGCCGTTCAGGTCGGTCATATCTTACTACGCTAGAAAATGTGTTTACCTAACTGGCTAACTCCTTGTGTATTTACCTTAAAATAGAAATGCTAAAAAGAAAAGTTTATTGGAATGCAACGACCTGAACCTTGCAATTAGTAATCATGATTATATGCTGTAAACTGGTATTATTCATGTATGCACTTCTGGAAATGCACCTTTGATGTTGAAATCTACTATGTGATTTAGTTGCTGATGTAATTACACCTTTTCCCTATCTATAAATCTTGACGAGGTTATGGCAAGACAGTCGTTATAGCCGATGGTTGTCAAAAATTTACGAAAAGTAAAAGATGTTTGTCAAAATCCACAAGTATACAAATGATTGGCTGAATCACCGAACTGAATATCTTCTTTTTTTAAATTGAACAAATAACTTAAGTTGGCGAACTATGTTTTGTTAATTAAAATTGTAAAGATAAAAAAAGGCCAGCCAATTGTTTCTTATCCAAGTGACTTCTAGTTCTTTAGTATTTTCGAATCTTGTACATGTTTCTCTTTTTGATATCTTGCTTTTAACAAAAGCAAAAATGTTTTCTTGTCTTAATTTTTTTCTTTCTATTCATACTTATTCACAAAAATTGTACTATATATATGCAATTTTAGATGTTTGAGGGCGATTATTGTCATTTTAAGACACTGGTTTGTATTTCTTTGAATAAATATCAGTGCTCTTTCTGGATCTTGGTGCTTGTCTTACACAAAGTTGCAAACGTTTAATCTTTAATAACTGTTAGAGGATCTACCTACAAAAAAAAATATTTTACAAAAGATTTTGGCCTATTAAATTATCTATATTTGTTTTGCTTTGCAGATCCTCACGCTTTTGCAATTTGGAGGATACACTCTTGTGAGGAACTCGAAAGAATTGTTCCAGAGTTTTGGTTTTGATACGCAGCCAGTCCTTATTGGACTCATCTTATTCCAGGTATATACATTCAAGAAAATTTAAAAGTTACTTATAGATGCACATGAGATAGCCATAGTAAGCCATAGTAAATTGGTATTGTTGACTTGTTTGTACTTTGTATAATAGATTCAGGAGGACAAACTGTTAAATTTGTTCAATTATGAACGGAACCCTGATTTTTTTTATACTCATAAAGTTATTCAGACTTCTTTTACTTCCTATTTACTTCAAAGATGTTCATCATTTGATACACTTATATTTCTCGGGATCCCTTGTATGCGTAAGCGGCATTGTTTTAAAAATAAGTTGGGAACTTTTCCTCATGAATGATATCATGATTATTCCGTTGACGTTTAATGTACTTTGTGTGCCCGTTGTGTGTGACTTGTTCCGTTTCTGTAATTGTAGTGTAAAAAACAAAAAAACTTTCGCTTTTTTCAGCAATATTGTGGTATTCTGTGTCTTTTTGTCCTCTATGATTAGATGTTGTAAAGCAACTCAAAAAATAATTTTGTGTTTACTTCTCTTTACAATATAGCAATATTTACTTCTCAGAAGATAAAGTAACTCAAAAGACGTTGTAAATATTTTCATTCAGTCTATTTTCTAGTCAAACAAGTAGCTAGAAACTCTAGTTAATGAGATTTTTGTATCACGAGTGTGATAATTGATCTCTAAAAAAAGCAAAAGGATCCTTGCTTGTTAAAAATGAAAGAAGCGTTTTTACTTTTTTCCTTAGTAGAATTGAATGTGTGATTATATTTTGTTCCTCTTGTGCTATTTTACCAAGGAGTGTTTACTCTACTGCTTTTTAAAAGTGTATATTTATTTTTGGTACTACAGCACACAGTAATACCTCTCCAGCATCTTGTAAGCTTTAGTCTTAACCTCGTGAGCCGGGCTTTTGAGTTTCAGGTAACCGTTAGTTATGGAGATCCTAATTACGCGCCTTCCCCACATTTCTCGTTCTTTTGTAGATTTGTAAAAAAAATGCTTTTATTGTAGGCTGATGCGTTCGCTAAGAAATTGGGTTATTCGATACCACTTCGAGCAGGCCTTGTAAAACTGCAGGTGTGTTCCCTTCTAGTATGTATCTGTCTATATAGGAAACAATGAGAATCAAAGAGGCCGCTTTGTTTTGCTAATGTTTATGTGGCTTATTTTCCATAAATCAGATCTTGGTGCTATGGTTACCTTTATACAATCTGATTGTTAAAGCATACAAAAGAAGATGTGATCAATTAGAATGATTGTAGTGATCTATTAATATTTTCATCCATGTTCTTGGACATATATATGATCTCTATCTAAAATACTGAAAAGTGTTCTTTATGGGTACATATTGAACATTTACATCAACTTTTAGAGAATCAGGATATTCTACCCCTTCATTTGCCCCCTTCTATGCTCCCTTGACTTTATAGCTCGAAATATATATCAAAAAGTTGAAAAAATATCCTACAGTCATGATTAAACAATTATCGACACTTTACGATAATTATTCTTAGAAGAAACTCATGCATGTATTATTTAACTTGGAGCAAATATAATAAATATAAAATTAACTCTGAATCCTTAAAAATGCCGTTTTGATCGAAATTATGTCAAATAATTAAGTATTTCAAAAGTTTATAAACGTACGAATCAAGTTGTAAAAATTCAAATTTTGTGCGATACTAGACAAGGTGGCATAGAAGGGAGCCCAAATGAAGGGCAGAAGATCCGGACTCACTAATAGACCCTTTTAGGTATTACTACATAAAAAGATAGATGTTGAGTAGCAGCTACATCTGCTAATTAATACTAAATATAAATAGGCAAAGCAAGGGTACCAGGTTCCTTAGTAGACTTATTGGCTTGTTTGGGGTTTAAATATGTGATCCATGGCTGCGGCAGGATATTTTCTTAAATCTAAGCCATCCTACTGGTTTTACTAGTAATGAGTAAATATTAAATTATCTTCCGTTTTAGCTATATAAAAGTGAGAAAGGCTGTTTTGACTTGTATTTCATTAAGTTCCATGTTTACAATTCACCTAACCATTACGGATACTTAGTATGTTGTACTATTATTTTGCAAGCACTTATAGCACTGACCATAAATTTTATTGATTTTTCAGGAACAGAACCTGTCAGCAATGAATACAGATCCATGGTATTCTGCATATCACCACTCTCACCCACCACTTGTTGAAAGATTAGCTGCTATTGATGAACCTGATAAGAAGAATCAATGAACCGAAGATGGGATTTCTAACGTAAATTCTCCTTTTCTGAAAATTTATTGAGAGGTCCCAACTTTCTATTTATTAGTTATCCACATTAGATTATATGATACATGACAGAGTGAGATGGATCTTTGAGGAACACATGGCAAAACATGGAATGAGAGTAGCTTGAATATTTATTAGATTTTATGTACTATTTCCGTTGCAGGTTTTTTTACTAAACGTAGAAAGCTCTGATGTACTTTTAGCTGATTTTCCCCACCTTTTAGGTTGTTATTTTGAATTTTTTAATGTCTTCGTTGGAAGTGGACACGTGCTCTATGACTTGAGGCTAATGCTTAAATGGTAGATTTCTCAAAGAATTTGTGTATGATTCTATGTAGGGTTGTATGAGTCGGGGAAATTGGGGTGAGGTTTCTGATATTAATACTATAATAGAGAACGTAAATAAGTTAAATTACTGAATCAAAAGTAATGACCAGCATAGCACCTGATGGGCTAAGTAAATGGTGATGGCCTCAAATATGATTACATTTATGTCACTGGTCGCTTGTCATTTTAATGATTTTTGGCTAGTTACCTTGGAATATAAGTGTAAGTTTAGCAATTAATCAATTATCCATGTTAGATTACATGTGATTTTTGTTTTCGGTATATATGCAACCCACATATCACCGAGTTTTATGTTTCTTTACTTTTTAAATTACTTACGAAGGATAAGTTAAGGTTGCCCCTTTCATTGCTATAACTGTTCAAGCACAGATTCCCTTTCAGGTACTTTTTAGTTATCTTGTGGTTTAGGTTGTCATTTTCCACAGTGATATTAGAGTTAGGAAAGTGGGCATGTGCCGCGTATCTTGTATGAACTGGTAAAAGTGGTAATCCAAGCTTCATAGAATTTTACTTGAAAAATGCAAGGTATTACTCAGCTAAACATAAGCTGCCAGTGTCAAAAGAATGCTGAGATTGCCATTGCTAAACAACCTCCTCGGATGTACATTGTAGAGAGGGAGAGTTTTAAGTAGAGAACTTGCCAGTTAATTTGGTTCAATGGCAAAGGAAGCAATCTTCTAGTACTATAGACAGATAATGTTTGCATGTGGTTTGGTTAAACAATAGTGCCTAAGAACCAGTTAATGATAGGTTTTGTCCATGTTAGTTGTTAATGCTGTCTCCTCAAGTTTTAAAGATTGGAAGAAAGCTGCTTTCTCCGTTCCCATTTAATTGTTCACTACAAAACTACATGTAATTTTCACCGGTCATATGTGCCTAAGAACCGGTTAATGATAGGTTTTGTCCATGTTAGTTGTTAATGCTCTCTCCTCAAGTTTTAAAGATTGGAAGAAAGCTACTTCCTCCGTTCCCATTTAATTGTTCATTACAAAACTACATGCAATTTTGACCGGCTTATAACTTGTATCAAAATTGTCGAAATGAAATTTTTTTAAATCTAATCATAAAATTTAACATTTAAACTATATGGTCAACTTTTAAAAAAATTTCATTCTGATAATTTTGATATAAGTTCTTGGCCGATCAAAATTGCACGTGGTTTCGTAATGGATAATTAAATGGGAACAAAAGGAGTATTCTTTTTGTACATTAGGTTTTTTCTATAAGACAAAGGTCGAATTATGGCAGTTATACCAAACTTAGGAAGTATTGTATTGTAAAATTTGTTCGTTCAATGAAGGATTAATTCAAGTTTATGGAATAATCTCATTCAAGGTAGTTTTTTTGTACAGTAATGCATAAATGATGATGAATTGATAATATGTGAAAAACATGTTTTACGACAAAGAAGATGGAAGCGGAGACATGAAAACGAACTGTAGTTATTAGCGAGTTGTTAGTTAGGCACGTGTTTTGCTAACTTAATAAAGCGAACAGACAATTGCTTTTCTTATTTTGTCGACTTTGTTCCATTTCATTAGTAGCTAAGACTGTTCAAGTAATCACTGGTTTAAAAATATCTTGGTGCAAATTTAACTTGCTTCTTTAACACTGAAATTTGTATGACTTCTTTAACACTTTTCCATAGATATTAGTGTGAGACTTAGACCATTCCGGGTGATAACTAAAAACGTGTACTTACAACTTATTAATTAAAAACCAAACATGTTAGGTTTGCATCTAGTACGCGTGGTTTAATAAGTAACTTCGATTTAATTGATAAACACACGTATTACTAATTATCCAACTACCTTTGCTTGTATTTAGAAGCTTGGTTCTGTTTCATATTAGTTCTAATGGTAGCCTGCAAAAATAAATACGGTATTGCTTGTATAAAATTAAGACAACGGCATGGCACCCTAACGAGCGTAGATGAAGCATTGTTGATGTTTCTCGTAATTAGATGTTAAGTGACAATTATCATGCTAATTTACGAGCAATTGAGTAAAATAAATATGTCAGGACAATGCATGAGATCGGTTGAATTCTAAACCCAAAGTCGACCTAAAATTATCACAAATTACTTTCACAATATTGAATGTTGTAGACAGCTAGAACCAGTAGATTAGAAATTAGCACCCTTAAATCGACAAAACAACGTTGATTATGTTTTCTACATTCACATATAATTCTATAAATATCATTTCATATTAGACCCGACATCTTTCATACAAGACAACATTCATTTTCTGTTAGTTCATCTAATAATGTGTCACATTAAACCGTTCAAAAAAAAAACGTTCACGATTATGAACGGGGCCAGGCTGTCATGAAAATAGACCATCATTTAACATATTATCAAAATAAATTTGACCCAAGTTAGCCAACTATCTATTTAAAGGCGGTTAGGATAACAGTTTCCGAAAACGTTTAAAGATAATGGACAATAGCATCGGTATTACCGAGTGCGGTATTGAAACAATATATATGTAATGAAAAAAACCAATGATAATTGATAAATAAATGTTACAATATGTTTTAAAATTAACTAGAAAATATAATGAAAGTAGGAAAACATCGTTTTATGTCATATTTATGTACATTAGTATCCTCTACTAGTATGCATTACAAAACCATACGTTATTGTTGTATGCATAGTTAAAGCAAGTTGATGCATAATAATAAAGTCTAGAGACTTAACCCGTGACTTCCCCCTAATCGATGACAACTCGACACTAAACCTGTCTAGGACTTTCTTGACGCGGTGCAACTAAATCTCTCATTGACTTCAAACCCGAAAGCTGAAAAATAAGACAATCAGAATCACAACGTCTTACATGTTTAACCAACTTTCGTTCCTTAATTTTTCATGCAGTTTCCCCCATTTCTAGCATTGATAATAAAAAGATAAACGGGTCTACAATAGATTATAGATAATAATTACCATAAGTCACAACATCATTCTGTAATATTAAAAAATATTAGCTTCTTTCATAATGCGATCATCAATCAAATATTCAAACTACAAACCAGTTAACACATTACTAGAGTTACGATATATGCACTTACAAAATATACCAAAAACTTACATTCTAATAAAAGAATGGCATTTCGCGAAAAAATGTCATTTATGTTTGTCCATTTAGTTTTTCATTCCCTCTAAAAACTCGTTACATTATGAAGTGCACAAATTATGTGCAACTTTTCGGTACATAAGCCATTTATCTTTTTAGAAACAAATATTGCAAAGATTTTGCGTGTTTAGTAGACTCCGAATTTTTTACCCCATTTATCTACCTTCTTCCGTGTCCCGTTGCTTATTTTATTCAAAAAAAATTCTAAAAAACTTAAAAAAAATTGTACAATTATTATAATACATGTATCAATACATTTCAATAATTATTTTTAAAAGAAAATTCACACAAAATTTATTTTGGAATAAATGTATAAATTAGTGTAAATTAAATATTGAATATTAAAAAAATTGACTAAAACAATATTAAGTTCAAATGTTTTAAAATTTGAATATAGTATAATATAAAAGTTTATAAAGTTGTGGTATAATTTGTGAAAATTTAAAATTTGAATGAAAATAATCAATGAGACACGGAAGAAGGTACAGAATACAGATAGAACACGTAGACTCTTTACTACTATTTAAGAATTCAGATTAAGATATTTTCTTGAGATATTTTAACCTAATTACTCCAGTTAACACGTGTCAAAATCATGAAAGCTCTTATTTGTTTCAACGGTCACAATATAATTTATCTATTTATATATTCTTCTTGTCACCAATTGTTATCAAACAAAAAAACAAAATCCCAAATTGGAAAATTCAACTTCACAAAATTAGGGTTTAGTTTCTCTATCTAGTTTTAACACCCAACTCGTGAATTATTGAATCTCGACTCTCTCTCTCTCTCTATATATATATATATATATATATCTCGGTAAGTTTGTCTAATCTGGTGCAGAATTTTTTTAATTTATTATTTTAACTCATTGATAAGCATTTGTTTCAGGGTGTATTAATTGTAAGCTTAATTGCATGATTTTTTTAGTTTATGGTTTATTTTTTGCTGTTTAGTGGTATGGTAAGGTCTTGAATCACAGGTTTTGGAGCAAATTGTTGAGAAATGTTGTATTTAAAGAATAAAGATCGTGTCTTTTTCTTATCTTTTTATTTACTCTTGGTTAGAATGTGATATTCACTTGATTAGGTGTAGGATTACAAGTTTTTGCAGAAAATTACTGAAAATATTGTGCTATTTTTATGTGGGTTGTCTCATTTTCATTGTTTTAGTTTTTACTATAGTATGTAATTTGATATCTAGTTGATTAGGCATTTATATATTGATTCTAATTTCTAAGGCAAATGGTGGAAACTACTTTCTATTTCTTTATAAATGTATGGCCTGTTTATTGTGTTTCAGTTGAATAAAATATGCCGTTTTCGACGAAATTTTTGCTAATTGTATCAGGATTTTTGAAATTTCAAACCATTAGGCCTTTGTAGTGCTATATAAGGAGTATTCGTTTAAAGATGTGATTGTTGCTCATAAAGTTGCGTCTGTGTTTCATATTTTTTGAATTTAGAAAAATTAAAGTACGGACGAGGATGTGTGCAGAGCTTGAAAGCTTAGTTGTTTGTACTTTTAACATTTTCGACGTACTTCTTACGTGTTAAAATTAAATTAATTGCAGATCGTCAGTCAGAATGAGTCGTCCACAGGACCTTCATCAAACTTTCTTCCATTTTGGAAATGCTTTTAAAATGATGTTACCGAAGGGCTCGTATCTTTCCCCTAAACTTCTCGTTTTACTAAACGAATTTGAAGAAACCTTAGCAGAGAAATTCTGTAAACTTATGCCAAAACAAAAAGAAGACGTCCTAACTTTATCGTGGACTAAATCTGCAATGGAATTGCTTTGCCAAACTCATGTCGACATTAAAACGCTCATCACAGCCCTTGATTTACCAGTGTGTGACTGGGATGACAAATGGGTAGACTTATATCTGGACAATAGTGTAAAACTACTTGATGTTTGCAATGTATTTAGTTCCGAGTTATCCCGTTTTAACCAGGGAAACCTTTTGCTTCAATGTGCTTTACACTACTTTGATGACTCGTCTTCAACTCCCCACGTAAGGGCATGTTCTAATCTTGATAGCTGGAGGCAGCACATTAAGTCGAAAAATCCTCGAATTAATAATGCTTTTAATATCTTGGATAGTCTTTCTGAGACACTCAGCTTGCTCAAGGTTAAAAATTCTGCAAAAGGGAAGGTGCTGATGCGGGTTATGTATGGAGTTAAGGTTTTTACTGTTTTCGTTTGTAGAATGATTGCTATTGCTTTTTCGGGCACTGTGAATAAGTTAGTCGATATAGAAGTTCCAGAGACTTGCTTGTGGGCAAAAGCTTTTTCTGATTTACAAGGATATGTAAACGAGGAAGTTAAGATTCTATCGTCAAGTGGAAGTGTCACGGTGCTGAAGGATCTTGAGACTGTCGTTATTAGCTTGGAAAAGATTTATCCCATGGTGCAGAATGGGGAGAAAGCTTTTGAAAACAAATTTTATGAAAATTCGATATTGGATTTGAAAGCAAAGGCTGGTAAGCTTTCGGATGGATTGGATCTTCTCGCGAAGCAAGTTGACGGGTTTTTCCGTGTTGTTCTTATCGGACGTGATGCATTGCTTTGTAATATTACAGAGATGAGTGTTCTACCTGATTTATTCAAGGAGAACAAAATTGGAGGTCAAGTTGCAAGATAAATTTACATTTTGTGTCTAATATTGGATTTATGTTTCATGTATCTTTTATCTTATATGGCTAATAGCATATGTTATTCTGTAAGTTTATGATTTCTAAAGTTAGAATTTGTATGGATACAGATACGACTAATGTATGTTGTGTTTCTTATACGCCAATTGTGTATATGAAGTGTTTAAAACGGTGTGCAAAGATTGTTATTCTCCAATATTTTTGTTAATGTCTTTGGCATTTATGAATCAGAAACGATACCGTAGCAGATTGATCTATATATCCATCTACAGATTGATCCAAGTGTTGCTTTTCAATTAAAATAAGGGGCCCATGTGTTGGTGTATGCATGTATGCGGTAATGTACGGTATGCACGTATGCGGTAATGTAGATGAATTTATGAATCCGCTTCTGTTCAACCATGTTTCATTTTCTCAGACACCTATATAGTCTATGGGATGACGTTCCACAAATTACTGCAGCTAGGATTTATCAGTACTAGTTTTTCTTAAATATCCAGCAGCTGTAAAGATAAGGTTTGTAGATTGAAGTTTTTGAACAAATAACTATGATAAGACAAGAAACGAGCTCAGATCGGTATAGGCATTCCAATTTTCGACTGACAAATCAAATGCATGACAAGGAGCTTAACTAAACCCAACTGGCCTCACATGTGACAAACCGGCCAAAAATACCAAATGTAACAGCAACAAATTCACATCAGAAGTCATGAACTTGTACTATGACAGTCAAAACAAACGTTGCTTCACATGACTCATGATTGCTCATTGTCCAAGTGTAACTGAATTAGATCAACACTCATCAGCTTGTGCACTACATTCCCAAAAGATTTACACTGATCACAAGTTCAAAATCTCCTTAACTTTGTTGTACTGCAGTATTTAGATGGGAACATATATTCCAATTTATACAGCCTCACTGGTACTATTACCTTAATAGATACTACCTAGGTTAGCACCATGCTCCTTAATTATCTTCACCGACTGCAAAAGGATTTCTTGCTGTGTTGCAAACATCTCGTCTTTGCTCTACATTTACAAGTAGAAAAAGATATTGGTGAATGTGTGAGCATCAATCAGATATATACAGTCCCAGAGTCGATGTCAGGAATTACAAAATAAAACGGCATCATTAAAACTTAACAACCCCAACCAACAACTAGAGTTAAAATGTTAATAAGTGATATGCAAACAAATATGTATGGGATCGATGTTTAAATTAGATAGACATCAAGTTATTATGGACCAGTCATGACGGAGCTGTAGCAAACAAATATGCACGGGGTAGATGTTTGGATAGGATGGACATCAAGCTTTTTAGAGCACAGGAGTAAACTGATATTTTAAACTAGATGCTATATGTGCACAAACTATACAAGTCATGACAGAGTGGTCATAAAAAAGGGTGTGGAGATTTTTTTTCTCCAAAGTTTGTATCAGCAACAAAAATAGCAAAGTGAAAGCATGCACGTAACAAAAGAACTCGGGTTAGTTTTTCAAACACAAAAATTAGCAATGTGTCGAGTAACTCGAAGAATAGAACAAACAAAAATAAAAAAGCATTAGAAATTGGACATTTAAAATACCGTGAAGTCGTTTGAAATCTTAATCCTTTTTATAATAAAACCATACTGTAATTCCATAAATAAGGTAGCATCAGGTAACCAATGTGAAGGATAGAGATACGTACCATTTGTTTCAGATTGCAACCCAGGGTCAGTTCAGAATACATTCGATCTACCCGAGAAAGGAAACAATATGGTTGCTCTTTTTCCAAGAAGACCTTTTCATTTGAGCGGAGCATGCTCTTTATAGCTTCTGAGATTAATGGAATCTTACAAGTATCATCAACTTGTAAAGGTATTTTGTCAGTCATGGCACGCCATCGAGCCCTTGATTTATTCACAATCACCTGAAAAATATGAATGCCAAATCATTATTCTACAGGAAAATTTCAATATCCGACATATTTAACTAGGATGGTAATTACACAGAGAATGTAACTTCAGAAGAGGCAAGTGAATGATCACCTTATAAGGAAAAATAAATAAAAAAGGTAAAGAGATCAATTTGGTCAACAAAGAATTTTCATTGAGATTAGGACAAGCTTATTGGTATTCGAGTGGTGCCGAGCATGACTATTAAGAAATTTGGTTCATATTCACTTAAGACTATTATAAAAAGAGCAAATTCCGTATAAAAATTTAATACAAAAGAGGATAAAAGCCATATAAAACTTAGGCAAAGGCCACCTTATTGCTGTTTAGTGTCTACTATATGAACTCGTCTAGTCATTGGATTGAGGTCAATCAGGGACCTTTCAAAAACAATGTAACAAACAAGTAAACCTAATGATTATTCAGTATTCACAAGATCACAGATCTCTTGAAAATATCCAAGGGTCTCGTTTAGCAATACAGTATTAAAATAGTACTTCCTGGTGGTTCTTTCCATACCTACAAGATATATCAAATGGTATAATAAAGAAAAACAGCCCAGGTTCTAATTAAAGGTTGCTAATTCTCAGCAGTCCCTGTAACTCTTTATGCTAATTCTATATCTCTTACGTGAAAAGTCTTTGTTAAAAGTACAAACTTTAAGTTTTGTAGTGGATAAGAAACAAAATTTAACTACCAGGAAACGATGAGAAAATCAAAGTAAGAACACTTGGATTTTCTGAGAGTCCAAACTGCTTGCTAAGTATCGACATATAGTTCAAAAAGTAGTACACGGCAATTGTAGACAACCAGAAATCTCTGGCTACACCAAGGGCAAATAACACAGGGTGATAGGCAAGCATCAATAAGAAATTTATTCAAGAGATAAACAGTAGATGAAAGTATAGCTAGCAAGGGGAAAGAGGAACAAATATAACATCATTTATTCTAATGACTTTCAATTCTAGGGTACCAAAATGATGAAGGGAAATTACAAATGCAGAATGTGCACAAGAGCCAGGAAACATGAATATATAACTCAAAAAAAAAATTAAAAAGATAATAACCTGACTAGAGAATAGTGAGTTTGGAACAATCACAGGAAATTTCTCTGCACTGAGCAATGATGTTGACGTCATTCCCATTTCCACAACTTGACCTTCTACAGATCCAGCCTGCAATAGTAGTTATATTTAAAGAAATCATGGAAAACATTATACATGGCTAGAATAGCCATAAATCACGCAACTAAACCACACACACACACACACACACACACACACACACACACACACACACACCAAAAAACTGCAAACAGCATACTCCAGAATTTCTTAAATGATGTGAAAATTGCTCTACAGAGTGTTTACTTCTATAGTCCTATCTGAGCCTAGTCATGCTACAATATGGAGTCCACAATATTTTAGCAAATATTATAAACTAATACTTTCTGCAACTATTATAGTTAATTTACACCTTACTTCTCCTTCTAAAGTGCTCACAGCAGCAGCAGCATGGAGGCAATACTTGTACGATGTTTAGTTGCTTTGTACTATTTTATATGAAAGAAATAAAATCACAGTCCTGCCCTACAGGTCAAACTTGAAAAGAACCACAAATCCCTACTATGTGCAAGTATATAATGTCTGAGAAATATCTGATTGGACGTAGTTACTTGGGATTACCTCTATTGATTATTTTTCTTGTCACGGAAATATTAACAGGCTATAGCGAAGCAAATGAATATAACTGGAACAGAAATTAAAACCTTCCAGGCTGAAAGAATGAATACCACACTTAACGTACTTTTATTGTGTCACCAATTGAAAAAGGTTGTGACATCTGCACAGACAACCCACTGAGAACATTCCCAAGAATATCTCTAGCCGCAAAAGCAGTAGCAACTCCTACGGAAAAGAAACAGAGAGAAAATCGAATCCCAATAAGTAAGTAATTTTGTATGAGAAATTTCAATATGAAATGTATGTAAAAAATTATTAAGTTGAACTTTGAAAGGAAAAGCAACCGATTGGATGTAAATCTTGGATGTATAAATACTCTCTACTTGGATCAAATAGTTTGATATAATTATATCCTCATTTGTTCTATCATTGACGATTAATACAGTGCATCAATTCTGAATAGACCCAAATGGATTTTGCCCTTCCAAACCAAATTATTCCTTAATTATCAAAGAAGAAGCAACAGACTTTACACATGAGATCAAGAATGAATCAGGTAGCTAATGAAAACCAACAGTGAAGTATGTGGTCAAATGCTAATATTGCTGTAAAAATATTTACCTCCTATGCCACCAACAGTGAGTATAGATTGCACAGCCACCCCACATGCCTCAGCGAAAGCCATTGAGCCAAGCGCAAATAGACCAACAGAAGAAAACTTGTCCAAAGTTAACAGCTTATTCCTTTCCACCCGAGTCATGCTTGAATTCGCCAAAGCACGTGATAAAACAGTCGTTTTCCAACGGTGCAAAAACCAAACAAAAGAAACGATTATGGCACCTCTCCAAGCTGGTTGAATATATTGTGCGGATATAGTCGTTGGTGCTACCATCATGGCTCTGAATAGGTTTCAGAAGAGGTCGCTATCAGCAACAAAACTCGGAATAAAAGCCATATTAAGCAACACGGTTTTGAAGTTTCCATTCCCAATTTCACTGTAGAACTTGTTTAGAAGTCTACCAGATTACTCTAGATCTCAATCATGAACAACTTTCAGAGTTTTGGTTTTCCAATCCCTAATATGATACTCCTTTCGTTACACTTGTTTGTCCTTTATTGGCTGTTAGAAATTTCCAAAATGTGTATCCATGTTTTTAAAGCCACCCTAAAAAGGAACAGTGTGCCAGTTCTACCTTTCAAATTAATTAAAGCCATCAAAGATTAGTAATTTCACGGACTCTAACCACTAATCGTATTTCTATCAAATAAAATTCCTGAAACTACCAAACAAAAGGGAGCATCCTATCAATTTCTAAAAGACCTGTATAGTGGATAGAAATAATTAAAAGAGAAGGGTTGTACTAACATTTGAGAAAATGCCATGAACGTGACTGTATATCGTAAAGGAACCTCTAAAGCCCCCCAAAAGCTCTTTTCATAAGGAACCGGTCCCCACAAACTGGTCCCCGACAACACTGCAGCTGGGCCTTCAGTTGAGTATTTATGAAACCTCCTTAAAATCCTAGGCATAACCGCCCAAGCCATCACAGTAGCAGCCAAAGTACCACTAACAGGAACAATAACATCTCGTAAATAAGGGTGAGACTCGAGAAAACTTTCAACATAAGGAGCTAACTCCGTAGAGGCCTCTTTGGTCTTTTCACCAGCATATGAAATCCCATCCATAGTAGATTTCCATGCATCCTTAGCTGTATCGACCCATACATTTGAATCTGAAGCAGATGATGCTACTGCTTCTTTAGCTTTATCTCCGTTTTCGCCAATAGAGGACGAATAAGATCGATAACTCAGTCCAGAACTAATTGAAATAGGTGAAACAAAATGATTTGAGAACTTGGGGGATAATGCACCAGCCAATATTCCCCTATTGTATTGCATATTTCCAAGGTGGACCATATTCTTCATATTAAACCCATCTCTTAAGTGACTTTGAATAGTAGCAGATTCTTTTGAGTGATAATCGCGGTTTAGAAGAGTAATTGAGGGTCTGGTATGAATTGGGTTGGCGTAGCTTCTAATCATCGTATACCGACTAGTAAAAGAGAGGGAATTCCAAATTGAAGCTCTGATTGCAGCCATATTTGAATAACTACTTGTTTAAGGTTTCATCAATCTGCAAAAACCAAAACAATATAATCTAAGCAACTTGAATAAACAAAAGAACATGCATCGGTTTAATTTTCACTGGCAAACTGAAATATTTGTAGTCAGACTCAAAAAATTGATTTCTAACCATGAAAACATTAAACAGAAGAGACAGAACCCGATAGCAACATTAAATTCTATTAAACAAACAGTGATTGAATGTAAAAGTTTTACTCAAATCAGTGCCAACAGACAGAAGAAGATATAGGGTTAGAAATATAAACCCTAATTGCAGCCCTATTGTGTAACAATTAAAACACTAGCATTAATTATAACATATTATATCAATTTGTAAAAGTTCAACATGATAAGACAAACAACTTGGATAATGTTCTGGAACCAAATTTGTGACCGGAAACTCACTTAGGTTTGAAATATATAACTTACAATTACAATACTCGTTGGCGTGTGTACTATAGCATTAGTAAGAATCATGAACCTAATACTTCCGATGATTTCTTTTCATGTTCCGTTGCATCACTTAATCTACTATCATATGAAACATGATACTCATTAAAATTTTGAAAATTAACAAAAATAGTAACACACACACCCCCCACCCACACAAAAAAATCCCATAATAACAATAGTCTAATTAGGGTTTTAACGTGGTTACAAAATGATGTTATCCCACATTTACCCCAGGGCCATATTTAGTTTTTGCAAAAAAATAGATGCACATTGATTGATTTTGGTATTCACTGATAACTAAAAACTTGCATCTCAATGGGGCAGTTAGATAGGCGTGTGAAAATGGCATAAGGAATAATAATAAAAAAAACACTAAATAATGGTTTAGATAGACCATGGACAATGATAAATGTGTGTTGATTAATTCACATTAATTCATAAAGGTATAAAAGGAAAAAAAAAATGTGGTTAAATTGCAAACTCGACTATTATTTTGCGACTGAGTAAAAAACCAAATTGGACTATTATTATGGGATGAAGGAAGTACAATAAATGATGTTATCTTAAGTAAAATTACGGTTAAAAAGCAAATTGGACTATTATTTTGGAACAGAGTAAAAAAACTAAATTGGACTATTATTACGGGACAAAGGGATTACAATAAATAATGTTATCTTAATAATTCGTTTCGGATATAGTGTCGAATTAACAACACAATGTTAAATAGAGACTTCAAATTCAAAAATCTAATGGTAGACATATTTACCAACTTTATATAGCAAAACCTATAATGCTTATTCATCTATCTTCAAATAAACTGGAAAAAAAATGTGGTTAAATTGCAAACTCGACTATTATTTTGCGACTGAGTAAAAAACCAAATTGGACTATTATTATGGGATGAAGGAAGTACAATAAATGATGTTATCTTAAGTAAAATTATGGTTAAAAAGCAAAATGAACTATTATTTTGAGACGTAGTAAATACCCAAAGTGGACTATTATTATGGGACGAATGAAGTCCAATAAACGATATTTTTAAACAAGGTTAAATAGAGATTTCAGATTCAAAAACCTAATAATAGACATATTTATCAACTTTATATAGCAAAACCTATAATGCTTATTCATCTATCTTCAAATAAACTGGAAAAAAAAAAAGTAAAACCCTAATTTCAGGCATATCGAACAGCGAGAAGGTAAACAGAAAAACTTGTTTTAGTAATATTTTTTTTCAGAATCAAAGCCCTAATTGCAGATATACTGATAATATCAACTTTTTATAGCAAAACCTAAACTGCGAATTCTATCTTTAAACAAACTGGAACAATAAATATTAAAATAAAGATTAAATAACTGCACGACTATCAGATTACTGATATTAAGAAAATATATTAAAAAAAAGTCACTTAATCATCATTAAATTCGTAATTAGAGTTACACTCTTGATTATGTTAGCAGAGTAAGTGAAAAAATATAATATTAAATTAGATTAATTATCTGAAAGACTGTAGTGTAGACTGACCTTGTAAACTTATAGAGAGAGAGAGAGAGAGAGTAGAGAGTGAAGTGATATGATTTTATATTTTCGATGATCTAAATTATTATGTTTTTGGTAAGGTATGTTTTCGGTAATTATCCGTTTAATTTATAAACTATATTTATAAACCAGAGTGGGGATAATTTAATTTAATTTAATTGTTGTACAAGAAATTAGGGATTATTTGCTCTACAAGAAAAGGATTAACTACACTTTAGTCCTTGGAGTTTTGAATAAATTCTTTTTTGCTCTACAAGAAAGAGATTAATTGTTGTACTAAACTCGTTATCGGGTTCTACTGAGTGACTTGACACTGACTAAACTATCTTCAACTATGGACCGGGGAGGAACCTGCGGTAGGCTGACAAAGACGACAAGGTTCGATGAATCGTACAATAAGATCAACATATATTTGAACTTACATATTTCAAGATTTTCCTTGGATTTTTGAGCAAACTTTTTAAGACTAACTTTTAGTAAAAAAACAGAAATGATTGAACTTTGGAGGTCGAACAAACTTTTTAAACTCTATTTTTAGGTTATTTGAGTAAAATTCCTATATGTGAAGTCAATTGCAAGTACCAGGTAAATTGCAAATAACCCCCTAGAAATATGTGTGTTTTGTAAACATAGCCCCATGAACATTGAAAACTTGCAACCAACATCCACGAAGTGATTTACTATTTTTGCACACAATCTCCCATTGACCCAATTCTGAAAGGGGATAAATATGCGTGTTTTATTCATTTTTGGATACATATTTTCCCCTAATTAATATCTATACTATTTATTAGTTTATGTCAACACCCCTTGTAAAGCCTTTAAACAAATATTTACAAACTAACCTTATTAATTAATCAAATTAAAAAAAAAAAAAAAAACTGCCTAAACATGAAACTGCCATACGTTAATAACTTACATTATCACTTTCAAAAAAAACTTTCATTCTCCATACAATACCATCCCTCTCTCTTCTTCTATCACATTTTTTAAGCAATCAAAAAACGAAATCAATTGTACGCATCGCGTGCCTTGCTTTACTAGTCTATTCTATGTATACCTATAGTGACCAGTAGCACAAATGTAGTAGTGACTCCACAACTCCATCTAAACAAACATACGTTTTAGGCCCAAGGGCTAAACTAATTTAAGTTGAAGTGCTATTGTCCAACACGGATCCATTTTTGCTGTCTTAAAAAATTCAAGGTACACTGTCTTGAATTTTTCAGTTAGTAAAAATGTGTAATTTTGTATGTTATATTTTTGTTTTTGTTGTAGGATATTATTGGACTATTGGGCTTGTACTTTATGGGCCCAAGTGGGCTTATAACCCTACCCCTCTATCTATATAAAGAGGGTTAGGGGTCTTGTATTTTACATTCATTCATATACATTCTGATTAATAAAGACTCTATTGTTGTCTCTCTCATATCTCTCTCTATATCTATACATATCTCTATATATATATATAACGAGCTAATATGTCACACAACACGTTATCGGCACTTTGCTCGCGAAGAATAGAATATACGCTCACGGATATTGGAGATTTTTGGTAAACGGATGGATATTGGGTATTTATAAACCTTGAGGTTTATCCGGGTTTTTAGGGTTTTGCTATATCGACCTTCATCAACATACCGTGCGTAAGGTACCGAATTCAAAACTTAATTTATTCCATATATGTGATCGCACGTATTATTTTATGGATAACTAAAACATGATAAATATCTCGTAGTATATAATCCATGTGTATTAGAGTTTGTTACTTGTATGGATAACTATATATGATCGTAACACACATATTGTTGATTATAAAATCATATTTGTTGATAAGATCATACAAAATAACTCAAATCATGTAATTGTAAAACATGTATTAATCTGTCGGATTAAATCTGCAACAAACTGAAACGTATGTACTGATTTGTAATTCTCTGAAAGCTGTAAACTATTCTGGAAATTACTCAAGGACTAAACTGAAACTTGTCTGAAATTATGGACTGAAGCAGTAATAATGCTGTAAATATATATATAGTTTGCTGAAATTACACGGATAGTCCATGTAGTATATTACATGTATAAAAACAGTATATATGTGTTATAAAAGTCAATATTCGGTCTAAATATTCACCCACATGCATATATATATTTATTAAAAAGGCAAGTGAATAAAAATTGCATGTTAATTGAATAAATTGATATGTTTCCATGTATATTTAACCACTTTGCATGTTAAAAATTACCATATATAGAATTAATTGGTAATTAAAAATATATTGTTTTGCTTGCATGTTAAAACTACCATGTATAGAATTATTCATATGGCGATAAACATAGATAATTGATTGATATCTTGTTAGCGTAATCATATCTTTTGATATTATCATATATAAATATCACATATGCCAGTAAATTATTGGATTGGATCTAATTGATTTGATTTGATATGTTAGAATCTTTATGGATTGATTGATAATCTTAAATTGATTTGATTTGATATGTTAGAATCTTTATGGATTGATTGATAATCTTAAATTGATTTGTTTATAACACCAAATCTCCTGCATGATTAGATAGATCCTAAAATATATTTACCCCCTGTTTATATATATGTGGTTAATCTAGATAGATATTCTTTATGCTGTTAATATTATTGCCATATATAAAATGCGAAAATCATATATATTCACATTTAAGTTGGAAAAATTATGAATCTTCCCCAAATAGGCTCACCTATTTGGATACGATGTCTAGGAAAGATAAAGGCGGAAGTCGTTCTCCTAATGAGGTCGGTTTTTAAGAGGCATTCGTGCCCACCCCCCTCACCATCTTTCCTGGTCGTGTTCAAATAGAGCTACCGAAAGGGGTTGACTAAATAATAATTTCCCCAAGTGTGTTTATATAGTGATGTATGTTTCGCCGAATTGGTATTTCAGTATCGACCCGTCGTTCGATCAATGAGAACCGATTCACATGAGAAGCAAAACTAATGTTTTCGAACCTGTCGTTTCGGAAAAAAAGTTTGTGCTTGTGCAAACCATAAACATATAAACCAGTCGTTTTATATGAAAAATAATCCAGAACTCCCAACACATGTTGGATGCCATCTATGATGAGAAAAATCGCAAAACATACTTGCGAAATGACTGTTTAGACGTTGATGTTATTCCGTCACCACATGTTAGTCACCCTGATGTGTGAAAATGTGATGCCCAAATTTTTTTTGGATGCCATCTTTGATGAGTAAAACACGAGTTTGTTGTTACCCTCGAGATGAATGCTAAGGCGTTGATTTTATTCCGCCGCCACATTTGAGACGTGATGACGTCTATGGTGAACAAATGTCTGAAATTGACATATGGGAGCAATCCTTCACCAAAATACTAGCTTGGAAATTGTATTCCATAAGCAGTATCGTGAATTTATATTCACCATGTTCCTTTATCGCCCATCTGTTATTGGATAAGAAAATTACCCCGGTGAGTAGTTTTAATCCTATTGGGTCAATGGCGAATTGTTTGCCTGATATTAATGCTCTTCGTGTACATTTTTTTTTCACGAATCGAGAACCGAGACAAGTGTTATTTGTCTTGAACTGTCGCGATCCCGATGAATCACCTAGCCAAGCGAGATTTTAGACAATCGTCAAAATCGAGAACCTGTGGCTCCAAGACAGTAATTGAAAGGAACAATATGACCCATTGTCACAAAGCAAGAGATAATGCTCAAAGAGGCAACTCTATGCTATAAAGACAAAGGTCATGCACGGTTACTCCTTAAATAGTTCAAAACTATTATAAAAGTGGAAAAACCGATGCTAATGTGGTTAAAGATAACTGAAAGGAAACATTTGAGACCCCCGGTTTTGTGGCTCAAATAAGTTTGGTACCTTTCTTTATTGATTTTGATAAATCATTGAGCCATTTTTTCGCTCATCATCTGGATTATGTTTTTCCATTTGAATTATGATTTTTCCATTTGGACATACTTTTGGATTATGGTTTGCCTGTTTACGAAATTTCTCGAAATAATTTAAAGTGTTTTGAGCAAATTCCTTTGACAAATGTGACCAAACTTTAAATTATGAAATTTTAGGCAATACTTGTGGGGTAGTTGATTTTTTTGGAAATAGTGGGTAACAGTGTACCACATAATTTCACCAACTATTTGCCTAAAAGAGTACTCAGTGACAACGATTCTGGACCTGTCGTTCCAAATCGAAATCTTTGGTAAAACCAAATTGATTTGTCAAATATGAGGTCTTATACTCATGTAGGTCCTGCCGTATCTTGTTGAGTTATAAAATATTCGAGAAAACCAGTGTTATCTGGTAATAGCTCATGAAAGAATTAAAATTTCTTTACATAGCCTCCATTCAATACGACCAAAAGCGTATTTTAGAGGAGTTGAAATGTCTTTCAAGTGGTTGCTACCACATTCTTTAAAGCATTTAAAGTTACCTTATCATTTCGCCTGTCGTCGAAATGATAAATGATTTAGATGCTAAGACATGATTGTCTGTACTATCATTCGCATGTCGTCGATTGATAAGAGCATTTTGATATTGTGGCATTGACCGGATGAGATATTCCCAGGTCAAAAGACGATGCTTGATTTATAATCGCATCGCATTTGGATTCTCTCTGAGAATATATTTCGCGATTAATCCGAAATTCATGCCATTAATGCTCACTTTGAAAGACTAGTATGTGTAAAGATCACGAAATGAACTCGTAGAATTCTTGTAAAGAATTGAAGGAGTTATTGTGGACTTATCCAACCATAAGACGGACTATAAATATAAATGGTTATGGTTGATACATCGACAATATGGTCACATTTTAATGTTGTCCACATAAATGCAGCACTTTCCAAACTTTTAGCCCTATCATTAAGTTGATGGCTCATGATCCGGATTATCCTGAAAAGTCTAGTCGACTTGATAATTCCGAAGAGTAATAATCGAAATTTCGATTTGAATTACCTGAGTTTGAAAATTGAAATTGAACATCCTGTCGATTATGTTCAGATTATGTTCAGACCCAAATGGACTCACGGAAAGTTTGATGATGCGACTGCAAATAATTGCACGCATTTCTTGGTCTTGCGCACCAAGATTTATATTTCCGTGTGGGGTTATGCTATTTTGCTGCATTGGTCCGTTATGAGGCCCATAGACACTCAAACACCATATGCGTACCAGCTGGTTACTGGTTATGAGACAGAAGTCTCATATTAACGCGTGTTTAGAGTGATTAATTAATATTTTGATTGAGCCGTTCTAGCGTTCAAAATATGGACCTCTGAAGGGGACATAAGTCGATTATGAATCTCCTGCCTATCATTTGATAGAGTAACCTTGGCAAGCGATCTCTTTACCGCATGATATGCGAAAGTGACATCGCTAATACTGTTCTCCCCGTCGTTAGGGGGAGATTTGCACGTTACCGTTGATAAGGAACGACGTGAAGTAACGTGGCATAACCCACTCAGTCTTAGCTTGATCCCCAAAACTGCACTTAGTGATAAGTAAGTGCATAGAATCCCTCAAGTCTAACTAAATGCCAGACGCATTTAATGACTTTATGAGATGTCACGAGATCATTTATACCTGCTGCAAAATGCTTGCAAGGATAGACGTCCCTGTCGGACGCCGTGTTCCTGTCGTAACACGTTGCTTTGGCCGAACCCACCAAGCAAATGACGCTGCCGTCGGCCGTCAGTCTATCGTCCTTCCTAATATATGAGGAAGTTGACCGGTTCTTAATTCGTTCAGCCCCAGAGGTGGTGAACTGAAACTCGTTTGTCGCACGAGATTACAAAGGATCTAGGAGATGTGTGATTCCTCCTCATCCTGAGAATCTTGAAATATCTGTCGATCATGATATCTTAGACGATATTGAAGCGAAATGAGACTGTCATTGATTACTGTTGGCCCGCGTGCTAACCTTAGAGGGGGGGGGTGAATAAGGTTTCTAGGCGATTTCGCCTAATTAAAAATTCTAAGCAACTAACACCCCAACTTACGCAATTCTAAGCTTAAGCGTTAATAAACGTTAATTAATTCAAACTCAAGCAAGCAAGAATAAATAATTGCGGAAAATAAAAGTTTAAGGGAAGAAGATGACACCGTGATTTATAGAGGTTCGGCAAAACGCGCCTACGTCCTCTCCTCGGTACTACCGAGTATTTTACTAAAAATTCTTCTTACGGATATTACAATCCTTTTGAGCTAATCAACCGATTAAGCTCCCCCTCACTTTATGAGTGTCCCGAAATGAAAAGACCTAGAGCTTTTAAGCAACTCGCTTACAAAGCCTCTACCCGATCACTCGCTCACAAAAATGAGTTTATAAAACACTCGATACAATTTTGTTACAAAAATGTAACTACACTCACTATTCTATTTGCTTCTAAATAAGCTAATTGGTGAGTCTTGGTTGTTGATCGAGCTTGAGTCGCTTTCTTCTTTGATTTCCTCTTTTTCGAATATTTTCACCAAAATGGTGATAAATTGGGTTTTTATTGAAAGAGGTATTTGGATGATGTATTTGTGTTATCATTGGTGACTTTGGAGAGATGATTGGGCTGGTTTAAATAACAGCAAAGTCTGTTTTTCTGGGTTATGACCGTTGAAAGGTTTTAACAGCTATTTTCCAGAAATTGCTGAAAAGCTATTTTCGAAATCTGTAGAAAACGATCGGTCGTTTTCTACAGACGATCGGTCGTTTTCAGACAGACGATCGGTCGTTTTCTGAAAACGATCGGTCGTTTTTATACTGGACTCACTGGAAGAAATTGGATCAAAAACGATCGGTCGTTTTTGTCCAGTCGATCGGTCGACTGTAATCCTGGTCCCGTAAATCTTCGAATGCTCATAACTCCTTCGTTTTAGCTCCGAATTTGGTTCCGCTTGAACCTATGGCTTCGTTATCGAATGCTCTATCATTTAACGACCTGAAATGTACATTTTCTCTTCTTTGGAAAAGACAAGCATTATATCAATGAAATAGAGAAATAGTAAAATCATTAAAACATAATCAAGGTTATAATCAAAATCATTATTGAACTCATGTTCAACAATTACTTATTCATATATTCGGTGACGACTGATAATATGAGCAAATTATGACAGAGAACCATGTACCGTTGCCTGAAGTCAACGGAGAATAGACTGTACTAATGGAAACTTAAAATCCAAGCAGACTCCTTAGCGAAAGTGTGTTCGGACCTGTAGATCCAACACCACCAATGTTAAACGAGTTCGTTTATTTGGTTATTCGTAAGGAAAAGTGATGAGAATAATGAGATTGTAGAATGCTCGCCTAGTAGCGCAAGGCTTCTCTCACACCTTGGAATTGATTACGAGATGGTTGATTTCCTCGTAATGGACATTATAACAGTCCCCTACTTTACCAGTTTAGTAGTTTCCGAAAAACTGAGTATGCAGCCATGAATGTGGTCACAGTTTTATCTCTATGGGGATTTAGACAAAGCGATACAGATGAAGGTCCCTGTGTGGCTTCATAATGCTTGAATCAAGTAGTTCCTGACCACGGAACACGATCTCAATTAAATGAGACGTTCACTATATGGATTAATATAATCCGAGCGGATGTGGTATACCCGCCTAAGTGAGTACTTGATTAGCTTGGGATACTTGAACAAGTATTATGCCCTTGCGTGTTTTATTACGCGATCCATTTTTGGATTTGCCTTCGAGATGAAGGATTTTGGGAAGACACGGTAGTGACTCAACCTGATGATTGAGTCCCGTAAATATTGAATCTAAGTCCATGATTCAGACTACACCCAGAAGGTGTTATGACGTTTTAGTCATCATGACGCTAAGTCGTCAGATTCTCCCATGATCGTTCGATCACTAGACATTGATATAGACCCAGTCCGTCCCTGATGAGACGATGAAGAGATATTGAACAATAATGTTCATATCTACGTACAATAAGCGCATCATTGTACTTGGTTTAATGTGCTAGGACGAACATCTCGTCTGTTGTGAATGGTATAGCTCGACACAACATCGCGCTAACACGCTGCCATCGAAATGGCACTAAAGACACATTCCCTTACCTTATGGTAATTTTGGAAGTGGGCTACTTTATCCCATTTGCGTCATCGAGTGTACCTACCCCCTTCGGTACTCGAATTAACGCAACCCTTTTTCGGTTATACCGATGCCTGTTACTTATCAGACCCGCATAAGGGATATTCCTAACATGGTATGTCTTTACCATTAGGAATAAGGCGACATCTTGGAGATCTTGGAATGACTCCAAGTGAATCACTCTGATCTATTCGTGCTCTATGAGACGACTAGAGAGTGTATATGGCTTCGAGCTAGTATTAGTCATATTTGAATTACATATGTTCTGTCTCACGATCCAGATAAAACACTTGTCATAGAAGACAACTTGTTGTTATTGATCAAGAGAGACATGACTACATTATGCTATTTAGCATTTCTTGCCGAAATTAATCTTCACAAATGAAGTTTAAGAGCATCCAGTTGAATGCTCGTTCTATTCCACGTTAGATTTTCTTGCATCCAGTCGTATGTAAGTAAATGAGGCATCCAGTCGAATGCTCGTACTCTTTCTTGGAATATGAAATCTTTGCACCCAGTTGTGTGCAAGTGAGGGGGAGCATCCAGGTGAATGCTTATTGCACTAATTACTACTTAGTCGAAATCTTCGCACCCTGTCGTGTGCAAGTGAGGGGGAGCATCCAGTCGCATGCTCGTGTACTCTTTTTGTCCTTAGACCAAGGTTTTTTCCCACTGGGTTTTCCTTGGCAAGGTTTTTAGCGAGACACGTTCCCATCATACCTCACTTAAGATTGCCGAAATTAGGGGGAGTATCCTGTTGTATACTTCTTACCACTGTGTACTCTTTTGTCCTTCGACTAGAGATTTTTTCCCACTGGGTTTACTCTAGCAAGGTTTTGATGAGGCAGCTGTTTTGTGGTTGATCCCTACTACTACCATTGTTGCACTCTTTTTCCTTCGATCAGAGATTTTCCCATTGGGTTTGCTCTGACAAGGTTTTGATGAGGCACACTGTTTTGTGGTTAGTTAATTACATGAAATTTCGGCCTATATCATTCGGCTACACAGTTTCTCCTAGGTACCGGTTTTGTCCCACACTGGGTTTTCCGTCCCTAAGGTTTTTATGTGTTTAGCATTGCGAATGAACTCGACTCAGATCGACTGCATGAAGACGAAGAATTCAAGACGTCCAAAGGGGGAGTGTTGTAGGATATTATTGGACTATTGGGCTTGTACTTTATGGGCCCAAGTGGGCTTATAACCCTACCCCTCTATCTATATAAAGAGGGTTAGGGGTCTTGTATTTTACATTCATTCATATACATTCTGATTAATAAAGACTCTATTGTTGTCTCTCTCATATCTCTCTCTATATCTATACATATCTCTATATATATATATAACGAGCTAATATGTCACACAACAGTTTTAATATTTTGGATTGGTTTCAGGCAGCAAAAATGTGTAATTTTGGATTTGTTTTAAATGTGTTGGATTGGTTTTTGCAGACAAGTTGTCTTTAATTTTTCAGGGCAGTCAAAACCAATCCGTCCACAACCACAATTACTTCTTTTTCTCTCTCTTTCCCTCTATAGCTTGTTATTCATCGTAGAACTAAAATTCTTGTTTCATTATTACTTTTTGCATAAAAGGATTGCCTGTTGATCTAATATTTGAGAATTCAATTTTTTTTCGACAGCGTCAGGAGCTTGGAATGGGAATATTAAGGCTTACTTTTTTGTTTTTTTGGAGTAAAACTGGAGCATTTTGGAGCTGACTTTATTTATTATTGTATGATGTTAAGTTATTAATAATAAATACGTATGGTTTCTTTGGAGGTTGAAAAAAAAAACAGGTGAATGCTTTGAATGTTTCATTTTATTGCTTGTTTGCTTCCATATTAAATTATCTATGGAGAAGGAGTGTCTAACGAAGTTGGTGGTGAGTGTAGCAAAAGAAGATGACGGGTCTAAAACCATGGAGGTCAGTGGTTCAAAAGATGCCGAAGATCGGTAAAAGATGAAGCGTGAAGTAGTGTTTGTTGTTGACAGGTTTTAGTTGAGGTTATAATGGAACAAATCAAGAAGTGAAGTCACAATACAAATTAGAGAAGCGAATAATTTGGTATCCGAGAAATTAGATAAAAAAATCTAAGAACTGTTTATCAATCGGCGTCAGCATTAGTGTTTACGCATCCCATAAAATAACTGCTAAATCCAAAGTTTTAAGGTTGAGTTTCTTACCCAATTCCCGACGGCAAATTGGTCAATGTGCATATGCAATAACCTATGCGTAGTTGTACGGTTATTTAATCTAGTGATGATGAACTTATCTCATGTCTAAAATTTAATCTAGTGTTGCACGAATTGACGAGGTGCAAAATGTGCAGCGAGGGAATGATCCTAACGAAAATAGAAGGCAAAGAGAACAACGCATGAGAGAAGCTGAAAATGAATATGTAGAAGAGGAAGGTAGACATAGAGATATCGAGAATCGAATGTTACTTTATCTAGGGATGAATATCGACATAGAGATAGGAGGGGTAGACATGGCGATAGGGTCAGCAACAACATGGGTAGTATTAAGATGAAAATCCCAGCGTTTCAAGAAAAAAATGATCCGGAGTTATATTTGGAGTGGGAGAAGAAAATGAAGATGGTGTTCGATTGTCATAACTACTCAAACTAAAAGAAAGTAAAGTTAGCAGCCGTTGAGTTCACCGATTATGCTATTGTTTGGTGAGATCAGTTGGTTACTAGTAGGAGGAGAAATAGGGAGAGGCCGGTCGAAACTTGGGAGGAGATGAAAGCCATTACGAGGAGGCGATTCGTTCATAGTTATTATTATAGGGACTTGTATCAGCATTTGCAAGGCATCTCCCTAATTTATTTTTTTATTTAGTTGAGTTTTAAATGAATGATTGAATTATTTTTTGAATAGATATAATGTATGTAAAGAGTTCGAGTCATCAAAAAAATACTAACCATTGTGAATAAAATCTCTAAGAAACATTGAAACCCTAGAGAGAGAAAGAGAGAGCGCCGCTTCTCCTTTATCTTCCTTAACTCCTCACCTTCTCACCATTAAAATGCACCTTTAGCATAAAACTCACTAATATATTCAATCTCAAATGGGTTAGTTCTTCTCTCCCCACAACATTTCTCAGGTTATTTGAGAGTAATCGAACATGGCGAATAACAAGGAAGACGAGACTTTAAAACCAAGCTACGTATCAATTGTTTCAGGTAAATCATCTACACTAAATGGCTTAGAAAGTAAGGTGGATTTACGCACTATAGAAATCAATGATATCCAACTCCCACTTAGACAAAGTAATAGTAAGGGTTTAGAACCTGCTGTGATTTTTTCTCAATTAGAACTTCAAAGGTCGGAGGTGCCTTTACAATTAGCGCTTATAGCAAAATTCAGCAAGGGTAGACCAAAGATAGAGAATATTAGGGAACATATTGCCAAAAATTGGGGTTTGGATAAGATGCCAATTGTAGGGTTAATTGATTATAGGCATGTTTTTATAAAAATGCTTAATATAAATGATTACAACAAAGCCTGGACTAGAACATCACATGAGATGGAGGGGGCTTTATATAGGCTTTTTAAGTGGACAAGTGACTTTTCACTTTTTAAGGAATCAGCTATTGCACCTGTTTGGGTAAGAATACCCCTATTGCCACTAAATTTTTGCGTGCTTTCTTATCTTAAAGCCATTACACAATCATTAGGGGTTTTTTAGAGGCTGATATAGCTACTCTCACTCATGTAAGACCTATGTATGCTAGAGTTTGCATAGAAATGGACCTGTCAAAACCTAGGGTTTACAGAATATGGATTGGATCCTCTCTAGAGGAGGGTTATTGGCAAAGGATTGATTATGAAAAATCCCCCAAATATTGTAGTGTGTGCTGTTTACAGGGACATGAACATTTTGAATGCAAAAGAGTTAGAAGTGGAATAAGCAACTTTAAGCAAGAAGAAAAAGTTAGCTCTGAAAACTTTAATAAACAGGGGGTTAACTCTGAAAATAGGGATAATCAAAAGAAAAAAATGGGTTTAAAACAGACTTACATAGTTAAGCAACCTGCTAAGAGTTTGGTTATGGATAAATTAGATCCAAAAAGAAAATTTCTCAGAAAAGAAAAAGGAAAATGGGTAGAGATAGATAGTGAAGAAGAAAGAGAGGACACAGGTAATAATTCTCTAGAAAAACAAAACAGTATTAAGGAAAAATTAGGTGAAAATGAAGAAGACAATAACCTTATTGTGGCTATTTTGAACACAAAGGAAGACAACTCACCTTTGGAAGTTTTAGGAGAAAATCAAAAAGTGATACAAAAAGAAAAGGAAACTGGAGAAACTGGGGATACCATGGCTAGTCAGACTTTCTCTGAACAAGTTTCAAATTTATCTAAAACAAACAAAGCAAAAAAAAGAGACAGGAACAGGGCTAATAAGCAGGCAAAGCTGACCATGAGCAAGTTGGAAGATGAGGACT
This sequence comes from Primula veris, assembly GCA_963682055.1. Taxonomy (NCBI): domain Eukaryota; kingdom Viridiplantae; phylum Streptophyta; class Magnoliopsida; order Ericales; family Primulaceae; genus Primula; species Primula veris. The sequence goes on from OY821743.1 coordinate 7,748,226, forward strand.
CCAATACACAGGACATGGAAGAGGTAATGATACTGCAGTCTGCTGAGAAAATGATGGATACCCTTCACTTAGACACTTGTGTAGGAAGGAGTAAACAGGATGAGGATGAGGGATATTACTCAGATGCACCAAGAGTGAAAAGAGGGGGTAAACCACCACAAAGATACTCACCTGAAGGTAAAATTACCAAAAAGGTACAAACTAATCTTTTAAATGTATAATTACATCATTTGGAATGTAAGGGGCATTGCTAATGCACTGTCACAGGCTCAACTGGTTAAATATATTAGGAAGTATAAACTAGATTTCTTTGCTCTTTTAGAACCTATGATCAATTTTGATAAGGCACCTCCTTTGGCTAACAAATTTAAAATGGATTTTGTTATCTCCAACACTAATGAAGGAGGGAAAATTTGGTTTTTTTATAAAAAGGAGCTGGATATTAATGTACTGCTCTCTACTTCTCAAGCTATTACCATACACTTTAAGTCTCCTATTGAATCTTTCTTAACAGTTGTATATGCCAAGTGTAATTATATAGCTAGAAGGGAACTGTGGCATGACCTGACATGTTTGGATTTTAATAATAAACCATGGAAAGTGGTAGGGGATTTCAACACTATTAGGTATGACCATGAGAAATTAGGTGGTAACACTAAAGCTAGTGCTGATAAAAATGACTTCCTTGACTTCATTAGTAACAATACTCTCATTACTATGCCTCATAATGGTTCCATTTTTACTTGGAGTAGGATTAATCTAGGTAAAGTAGTGTTTGAACAACTAGATAGGGCTTTGATTACTGCTGCTTGGGAAGCTAGTTACCCTAATACAAAGCTGTTTGTTGCTGAAAGAACTGTATCTGATCACTCTGCACTCATTTTTACTACTGATATAGCACCTTCCTTTGGACCCACTAATTTTAAGTTTTTCAGGATGTGGACTAAGCATGAGGGCTTTAATGAGATGGTGGCCAAAAATTGGGGTATCCCCTGTAACTTAGAGGGCCTGGACAACTTCTGTTTCAAGCTTAAAAGGCTTAAGTTTTGCATTAAAAAGTGGAATAAAGAGGTTTTTGGTAATATACATTGCAATCTAGCCAAGGCAAAAGATGAACTGATTTTTGCTGAAAACCAACTTGTTGATGTTGGGGACAATTATTGTGACCAATATCTTATAGCTCTCAAAAACTACAACACTTTAGTTTTACAGGAAGAAATTTTTTTCAAACAAAAAGCTAGAGTTAAATGGCTAAAAGAGGGTGACAGAAATTCTAAGTTTTTCCACCAAATGCTAAAACACAAAAGAGCTAAGAGTAAGATTTTGCAAATTAAATTGGATGATGGGACCTTTACTGAGGATTTAAAGGAAATTCAAAGCGAGGATGGTAATTTTTTTGCTTCCCATTTTTCTTTTTCACCTGTTAATATTGATACTGACCTGTTTCATGTTATACCTAAGTTGGTCAATGAGACTGATAATAGGGCCCTCAACACTATGCCTAGTGATGAGGAGATTAAAAAAGCCACTCTTGATATACCTAGTGATTCTGCCCCTGGTCCTGATGGTTTCTCTTCATCGTTTTATATTCATTGTTGGGATGTTATTAAAAGTGATTTGATAAATGCAGTACACAGTTTTTTTAAAGGCAATACTTTACCCATGGCTGCTGTTTCCTCTCTTATTATACTTATCCCTAAAGTGGATTACCCCACTGATTTTACTCAATTTAGACCCATCAGTCTCTGTCAAGTTCTGTACAAAATTATATCCAAAATTCTTACTGCTAGATTGGCCAAGCTTTTACCTAAAATTATATCCAATAATCAGAGTGGTTTTGTAGAAGGTAGGCTCATTACTGATGCTATCCTTCTGGCTCAAGAGTTGTTTAAGCATTTGGGTGAGAATGTTAGGGGAGGTAATGTGGTTTTCAAACTTGATATGGCCAAGGCTTTTGATAGGATGAGCTGGTCTTTTCTGATAAAAGTGCTTGATTGTTTTGGTTTTGATAAAAAGTGGATAGATATTATTATGAGATGTGTGGCTAATGCTAGATACTTTGTATGCTTAAATGGTGTATCAACTGGTTATTTTACTTCTGGAAAAGGTTTAAAACAGGGGGACCCTCTATCCCCCCTTCTTTTTATTATAGCTGAAGAGGTTTTAAGTAGAGGATTGAGGGAGCTAATGATTAAAGGCATTTTAATGCCTTATAAAACCTGCTTAAATGTAGAACCTGTATCTCATATCCTCTTTGCTGATGATGTTTTAATTTTTGCAAATGGTAGTAAAGCCAATCTAGAAGTGCTTATGTCTTTTATTAATAAGTATGAACAGGCTTCTGGTCAAATGCTAAACAAAGCTAAAAGTGTTTTCTTAACTTATAAATCTAAAAATGGTAGAAAAAGCATTATAACCAATACCACTGGCTTCAGTGAAGGGTCTTTACCTACTAAATATCTAGGAATACCTCTCCACAATTCTAAACTTACATCTACTATGTATGATCCTTTGGTTGATAAAATTGGCAAAAAAGTGGCTAGTTGGAAAGCAAATTTTCTGTCATCTGGGGCTAAGCTAACTCTTATTAAACATGTTTTATCATCTATGCCACTGTACATTCTTGCTGTGTTAAATCCCCCTAATCTAGTCATTGACAAGATAGAAACTAAATTTGCTAACTTTTTTTGGGGAGAGACAGAAGGTAAAAACAAGCATCACTGGTTGAGATGGGGGAAATTGTCTTGCCCTGTCAATGAAGGTGGTATAGGGGTGAGAAGTCTAAAAGAGTTTATGAATGCTCTTCATGCCAAGATGTGTTGGAGACTTATGGAAGTTGAGTCTCCATGGACTGTTTTTATGTTTCAAAAATACTGTAATAACAACCCTAATTGGGGTGAACATGTGGCCAATACCAACCAGTCATGTGTTTGGAAAATGATTAATCCTCATTTTAAAATCCTGGTTGATAATAGTTTATGGGATATTAATGAAGGGTCAATTAGTTTCTGGTATGAAAACTGGACAGGTGATGGGCCCCTTTGCCAGTCTTTTGATGTTATGTTTCCTAATGTCCTTTTAAATCAGGTCATTACCACTAATGGCTGGGACACTAATTTGCTGTGGCAAATGGGGGGGAATGAGCTTTTACTTAAAGTCACTTGCAAAACTCTATTTTTAAGAAAAGGTGATGATGTAAGATACTGGCCTTTTACTTTTAATGGGGAATTTACTGCCAAAAATTCTTATAATTTCATAAGGGAAAAAAAACCTATTCTTAATGTAGCTAAGCATATTTGGAATACTGTTTTACCTACTAAAATCAGTATTTTCTCGTGGAAGCTTTGGTACAATGCTGTCAAACTGGATGAGGACCTTAAGAAATTTGGGATATGCACAGTTACCATTTGCTCTTGTTGTAAGGATCATACTCTTGACACAGCTGCTCATCTGTTTGGATCTAGTGATATTTGTAAACAGGTTTGGAGCTATTTTGCAAATGTGTTTGGTTTCAATATTTGTCTTACAAACTGTTGGAAGCAAAACATGGTTAAATGGTGCAACTTATGTGACTCTACTCAAACTGGTATGCTTGCTGTTTTAGTCCCTTTCATTGTTGTGTGGGAGATTTGGCTAAGTAAGAACAGTAATAGATTTGATAATGAAAAAATGTGTGCTGAAAACATTATTAAAAAGGTGATTAAGTGGCTGCAAGATCTTAATTTTTTACTGAAACCCAAAAGACCAGCCAACAGTTTTCATTTTCTAACACTCATGTCTTTAAAGTTGGAAACCATTCACTGTAAAAAGAAAAAGGCCAAGTTGGTTTGGTGGAATTGTCCACCCACTGGTAGATTAAAACTTAATTTGGATGGCTCTGCTCTTAGTAATAATTCTAGTGGTTGTGGTGGCATATTAAGAGATCATAGAGGCATGCTTGTATTAGCTTTTTCTAATTATTTGGGAAAACAGTCCAATGTGTATGCTGAGATTTTGGCTCTTAAAAATGGTTTACTTATTTGCTATACTATGGGAGTAACAAATGTGCTGGTGGAAACTGATTCTGAATTGCTGGTTACTTGGTGGAGAACCAAGTCTTATCCAGGCTTAAAATTTGCTTCTATTTGGAGGGATATTATCACCCTTTTGGATTATGTTGGCCTCACACTAACACATGTTTTCAGAGAACAGAACCAAGCTGCAGATGGTTTGGCCAAAATGGGGTCAAATGGTACTAATTTCATAACAAGCAGAGCAATGGATTTACCAAAGAATGTATATGCTGCTTTTTATTTGGATCAAAAAGGCACTCCCTGTCTGAGGGGTAGCTATTTTAAGACTTAGAAAAAGGTTGAAACTTTTGTTTTTCCTTGGACTAATGATGATATTTATCTGAAGTCATATGAATTACCAACAGCAAATTATCAATGAAGACTTTCAGTCTGAGAAAATGTTGCGTTCTGGGATTTTAAATACATTGGATAAGAACAGATTTCTAAAGCTTATGAGGATATTATTCTGAAGCTTTTTTGCGCAGTTTTCTGGTTTACAAAGGCAACTTTACAATGAGGACCAAAACTGAGAGAAGTTGTGATTTAGTTTGCTAATTAGTTTTTACAACATATTGCAGGTATACACAAGTTTGTCTAGAGTTTTTAATCTCTTTTGGTACTAAGACTGATGTCAATTTCATTAGGTAGCTTCTTCGTGTACATTACTAGAAGGTCTTTGAATGCTAAAATCCAGCGCTCCTTTTGCTAATTGGAAAATTGAAAACCAAGAAATCAGACGCTTTAGATCACGACTGATCTAGGAGATACAAGGTGGGAGGGGGTATAAGGAGAGGCGTTTGTCTTTTGGTGCTCATTTTCCGGTGAAACAAGAGGTCTAGCTGGCTGTTTGGCATATTTTCACCTTTCTAGCAATTTTCCTTTATGGTTTTTTTTAGCCAATGTTCAGAATAGTTCTCGATGTAATGACCACTATGGGGGTCTATCCCATAGATACCTTTTATTTATAAAATTTTCTGTTTGTTAAAAAAAAAAAAAAAAAGCATTTGCAAGGCATCACCCAAGGGTACAAGAGTGTTGATGATTATCATAAAGAGATGGAGATAGCGATGATTCATGCTGATGTAGAGGAACATAGGGAGGCTACTATGGCGAGGTTTCTTAATGGGCTAAATGGAGAAATCGCTAACGTTGTGGAGTTGCAACACTATGTCGAGTTGAACGATATGGTGCATATGGCTATCAAAGTGGAACGAAAATTGAAGACGAAGAGTTCCACACGAATGGGGAAAAAAATCTGGTTTGACTTCGTGGAACCAAAACTGGAGCAAAAAGGAGGAAAAACCTTATCCGAAACCCAAGGTTGAAATATCAAAGGACAACAAGGAGAAAGGCACGTTGAGTCAAGGTAAATCTGACCCTCATACTTCTAGAAATAGAGATGTCCAATCCTTTAGATGCTTAGGTCGAGGTCATATTGCTAGTCAATGTCCAAACAAAAGGGCTATGATTTTAAAAGATGATGGTGAAATAGAATCCGAATGTGAATCTGAACAAGAATCTAATGAAGATAATAATGAGAAAGAATATCCGGTAGAGAGCGATATTAGTTGCTAAGAAAGCTTTAAGTGTTCAGATTAGGAAAGATGACGAGAAGATGCAACGCAAAAACATATTTTATATTCGATGTCATGTGAATGACAAAGTGTGTAGTATGATTATCCATGGTGGGAGTTGTGTTAATGTGGCTAGTATTATTATGGTGGAGAAACTGAATTTGCAAACTCCGAAACATCCGAAGCCGTATCGATTGCAATGGTTAAACGATTGTGGAGAAGTAAGGGTTCAAAAATAGGTCTTAGTTTCGTTCTCGATAGGAAGATACAAAGATGAAGTTTTGTGTGATGTGGTGCCAATGCAAGTGAGGCATATTCTTTTAGGAATACCGTGTCAGTTCGATCGAAAGATAACATATGATGGCTACACAAATCGATACTCCTTTGTGTTCAAAACGAAACCAATTACACTTGTTCCTTTGAGTCCAAAACAGGTGTATGACGATCAAGTGAGGATGAAAGAAAATGAAAAAAAATATGAGAGAGAAAAAAAACAAGAGAGTAAAGAAAAACAAAATGAGTGTGAAAAGAAAAATGAGGGTGAAAAAAAATGAGAGTGAGGGCTCAAAAAAATCTGAGGTGAAAAGAGAAAAAGAAAATCTTGGAGAGGAAAGAAAAGAGAGAGAGAGAATGAGTATTTATGCAAGAGAAAGTGAGGTTAAAAGGCTATGTTTTCAAAACAGTCGATAATTGTACTTTTGTACAAGGAGATTTGTTTAAATGCTAACGCTAATAAATCTTCTTTTCCTAGTGTGTTTCAATCTCTTTTACAGGATTTCAAAGACGTATTCACCGATGAGATACCCAATGGCTTACCACCAATAAGGGGAATAGAACATCAGATTGACTTTGTTCCCGGGGCATCTATTCCAAATCGACCAGCCTACCGAAGCAATCCCGAGGAGACTAAGGAGATACAAAAGCAGGTTAGAGAGCTCATGGAGAAAGGATATGTGTAAGAGAGCATGAGTCCTTGTGCGGTGCCGGTGTTACTTGTTCCAAAGAAGGATGGAACTTGGCGAATGTGTGTTGATTGCCGAGCCATCAATAATATCACTGTAAAGTATCGCCACCCTATATCTCGATTAGATGATATGCTTGATGAATTGCATGGTTCTTGTTTATTTAGTAAAATTGATCTTAAAAGTGGATACCATCAAATTAGGATGAAAGAAGGTGATGAATGGAAAAAATCATTTAAAATTAAATATGGTTTATATGAGTGGTTAGTTATGCCATTTGTATTGACTAACGCACCTAGTACTTTCATGAGATTAATGAACCATGTCTTAAAAACAATAGGCAGATTTGTGGTGGTGTACTTTGATGATATTCTAATTTATAGCAAAAACTTAGATGATCATGTTGAGCATTTAAAACTTGTTTTAGATATTTTAAGGAAAGAAAAGTTGTTTTCTAATCTGAATAAGTGTTCCTTTTGTATCGATAAACTTGAATTTCCTGGTTATACTATTAGTGTTAAAGGGATCGAATTAGACGAATAAAAGATAAAGGCAATTAGAGATTGGCCTATTGCTAAAAGTGTTTTTGAAGTTAGAAGTTTCCATGGTTTGGCAAGGTTTTATAGAAGATTTGTTAAGGATTTTAGTAGCTTATCCACACCTCTAACTAAAGTTATTAAAAAGAATTTTGGTTTTAAATGGGGTGATGAACAAGAAAAGACATTTAACTTAATTAAGGATAAACTGATTAATGCGCCTTTGCTTACACTGTCCGATTTTACTAAAACTTTTGAAATTGAGTGTGATGCTTCAGAAATAGGTATCGGAGCTGTTCTAATACAAGGAGGACGTCTCGTTGCTTATTTTAGCGAAAAACTAAGTGGGGCAGCCCTAAACTATCCAACATACAACAAGAAGTTATATGCATTAGTAAGGGCATTGGAGACTTGGCAACACTATATTTGGCCTAAGGAGTTCGTGATTCACACTGATCATGAATCGTTGAAGCATTTAAAGAGTCAACACAAGCTGAATAAGAGACACGCCAAGTGGGTAAAGTTCATCGAAACATTTCCTTTTGTGATCAAGTACAAGAAAGGTAAGGAAAATGTTGTGGCTGATGCACTCTCGAGAAGGTATACATTACTTTCAACTTTAGATGCAAAATTACTTGGTTTTGAATACATTAAGAGTTTATATGTCAATAATTCTGATTTTCAAAATGTATTCGTTGAATGTGAGAAAATTGCGTTTGGAAAGTTCTATAGGCATGATGGGTTTTTGTTTAGAGAAAATAAATTACATGTGGCTATTTGTTATTTGAGAGAATTGTTTGTCAAGGAGGCCCATGGGGGATGATTAATGGGGAATTTTGGTGTAACTAAAACACGTGATATTTTACAAGAACATTTCATTTGGCCTCATTTAAAACGGGATGTTGAGTGTATTTACGAGAGATGTATTACTTGTAAACAAGCTAAATCTAAAGTTAAGCCTCATGGTTTATATACTCCTTTGCCTATACCTAGTGAACCTTGGATTGACATTTTTATGGATTTTGTGCTAGGTTTACCAAGATTTAAAAGAGACATGGATTCCGTTTTTGTGGTGGTTGATAGGTTTTGAAAATTGGTTCATTTTATTCCTTGTAATAAAACCAATGATGCCACACGAATTGCTAATTTGTTCTTTAAAGAAGTTGTAATATTGCATGGCTTGCCTCGAACTATTGTTTCTGATAGAGATACTAAGTTATTAAGCTACTTTTGGAAAAGTTTGTGGTGTAAGTTAGGAACTAAACTCTTATTTTCTACTACTTGTCACCCCCAAACTGATGGTCAAACTGAAGTAGTTAATCGAACTTTATCAACTTGGTTGCGTACTATAATTCAAAAGAACCTAAGAACATGGGAAGAATATTTAACACATGTTGAATTTGCTTTTAATCGAAGTATACATTCTGCTACTAAGTTTTCACCTTTTGAAATTGTTTATGGTTTTAATCCTTTAACTCCATTGGATTTAATTCCATTACCCATGGCCGAGGGTGAGAACTTATATGGAAAAAAGAAGGCTGAGTTTGTGAAATAAATTCACGAAAAGACAAGGCAAAACATCGAAAGGAGAACTAAACAATATACTAGCCAAGCAAATAAGGTTCGTAAGAAAATTTTGTTTGAACCGGGTGACTGGGTTTGAGTGCACATGCGAAAAGAAAGGTTTCCCAAATCAAAGGAAATCAAAATTGTTGCCTAGGGGACATGGTCTTTTTCAAGTGGTCGAAAGAATCAATGACAATGCTTATAAGTTGGATCTTCCAGGTGAGTATAATGTTAGCGCAAGTTTCAATGTTTCCTACAGCTAGACATTCAATATAAGTTTCTATTGGGCCAATAACAAGATCAAGAGCCAAGAAGTTTAAAGAAGCACTTAACGGGCTAATGCAAGACATATGGACTAATTATGGGAAATCAAAACTCGAGACGAGTACAAACGAAGCCCAACACTTGGTGAATCTGATTGGAGCCATTGAAGACACTACTTTGAAGGATAATTTCATGGTTATTAATGTTTGATCATAAAGGGGATGAATATTGAAGATATTAATGCATGGTGGCAGATTTTTTAATTGCATAGATTCATGGACTACAACTCAAGGGTCACTAATTAATTGAATCTTTCAGTTCATTCTTGAGTTGTATAACTCAAATGCATTGTATTTACTTTTATGTTGCTGAATTTTAGTAGTTGAATAAATTAGAAGGTCATATGTCAATTCTACATTGAACCTATGTTTATTTAATGCTTTATATGTCTTTTCACATGCTTGCAGTCTTGTTCCAAGTATAAATAAGAGTCATTTCCTACCTTGTAAACTCAGATTTTGATTAATATAATTGAGAGTTTTCTCTTTCGTTCTTCATTTAACTTTTCGAACTTATCAATGTCTTACCTTGTGACGTTCACCCCCGACTTATCATTCGATAGTCCATAACTGTTTGTGGCGTCTTCACATACCAAGGTTCCTACCTCTATATAGGTGACGAGTCGCGGTTTCATACCAACTAATCATACCAAGGTTCCCACCTCTTTATAAGTGACGGATCGTGGTCTTTAATTTGCCTTTTAAAAAGCTGATTAGATAGATTCATTCCGGTCGATCTCGTATCATGTATTAAATTTCACAAAAGGGTTCTATCTTCTAAAGTGAACTTGGTGTCTATTCTTGCCAAATACACAATCATCCCGGTCCAAACTCTTACCCCAAAAGACACTATTTGGAAAGTAATTCAAAATGGACTCTGAATTGGTGCATTTGATGTCAGTAATCCCATTCACATGGCATGTATAGTAGACAAAGGTGTCATTATATTGCATGAGATCTATATGTTATTCGTTCGTAGATTATTGTATTGTCAAACCCGACGATAAATATTGTGGGGCAAGATTTAGTATATCAATTCCTACTCTTTGATGGGTCATGAAAATATGTTGTATTTGATTAATTTTCTCTCTATAAATACATTTTTGTATATTTGTGTGCATTGACCTTATTTTATGTTGGTTGGATTGTTCTCATTTCTAAAACGATGTATGATTGTTGTTACTAATGAGATGATTTCCATTTGGTAGACCGTATATCTAGTTACTTTTCTCTAAATCAATCGAGAGATCTAAAACGATATTCAAATACAATAGTTGTAAAAAAAAATGCGACAAGCTACATAATCCAATTAACTGACCAGTCGATCGTATTGAGATAGAAAAGAACAGGAAAATTTTCAAACAAAATGAAATAACTAAACCCGAATTTGTATATATATTCTATCATTTCTAAAATCATCATCTACGATGTGGATAATTTCATCATTGCTTCTATTCCAATCGAAATCGAAAAAATGGGAGTATAAAACTCAAATAATCTAAAAGGATTGTGCCGGTCAACTTTTAGTTCTGATGAGCCCAACTCGTATATCTTTCTTTTTTTATATTAATGGTGGTAAAAACCCACTTTTTTATTTATTTATATTGAGGAAAAATAAAAATAAAAAGCGGAGAAAAACCCCACAAAATGAAAAACAAGCATCGGGAGTGTTGAAAAAGAAATTACAAGGCTTAAATAGAAACTTGAACTGTTAAAATTAAAATTCTTCTATCTTTTTAAACTCTCTGTCGACTTGGGGACCATTTATGTAAATTGCTGCGTAAATCCAGCCCATCTCTTCACATTGCTCAAACAACCCATGTCTTGACCACAAATACAGAGATAGAGAGAAAAATCCACCGTCAACTCTCTCGATCTGCACCATCTATTCTCTATAACGAATATAGATGATCACATTCCTCTCTAGATTCACCACGCTTTTCAGTTGAGGGAGAAAATCGTTTAAATTATCATAGACCTTCAAATCTAACATGCAACCGAGATTTGTTAGCAGATCTGCAACAGAATTGGTTTCTCGTACCACGAATTTGCACATATAAGTTACTCATTTCATTAACTATTTAATCTCATTAATTACATGTATATTCCATGGACCTTTCTGATTTGTCCTTAATATGTTAATCATGGTAAGGTTCAACTTGCATATCGACTATTACAACTATTGCTTTAATCGTGCCTTGTTCACTCTATCGTATATTCGCGCAAGGCCATCTATGTGATTTAAATCGACCTCCTCCTCTTCTTTTTCTATAATAAATGATATAAAAAAATCCAATTTGATTGTAAACACAAATAGATGAAGTCCAATATTTATATTCCAATTTTAAAAAAAAAAACATTAAGAAAGTGCACTTAAAAACTATAGGATAATTGCACTTAAAAACCCAAGTTATACAGTATCCAAATCCTATAAAACCAAACACATGCCCAAATTTTTGACACCATCACCGTCATTATTAACAATTAATATCGTCACAATCAAAAAATAACGGAGCAGACGACGTCGACTTTGGCGTCTTAAACGACTCCACATCATCTACGACAATTTCTATTCATCTCTGGTGAGTGGTGAGTATTCGTCTGAGTTTTATGTGTCCTCGCCATCGTTTTATCTCTGGCTCTATCATAGTATGTTTTGTTGATGATCGATATAGGGTACTATTATTCAACCAGTCTATTTAAGTATCACTTAGTAAATAATGACGACTCACCAATCCAAAAATCGCTCGAAAAAAACATAACCATGGACGGCTCTACCATATAAACAAGCAAAGCAATTGCTTTGGGCCATATATTTTAATAGGACCTCACTTTAGCAGTATTTGTTGGTTCGGTCTATTATTTTTTGTAAATTGTATAAGGGCTGTCATGTTACTAATAATTTTATTCCGACGTAAAATGTAAGATTTATCGGGTATTTTAGCAGTTTGTCAAAAATAAATTCCATTGCTCTTAAACTAACCTTAATTAAATTCATGTTTTAACATCATGTGTAATAAATTTGGACATTTTTTTTTATAAATAAATAAGGAAACAATCTTTAAAAGTCGGAGACTATACCGGAAGCCTTAGTAATATTAGGGGGGAAATACGTTTACTATACTGTACTATCAATTGTTAACGATTTAGATATTGGACTAACACTTTTAACATTAATTAAGATATCGAACAACAAAATTTTGTCTAATTAAGAAACTAACGGTATAAATCGACGAAATTGGGATCTATTTTTTAGGATATTAAAAAAATTACACTCATCATATGGCAGCCCAATTCATGATTTTGTTAAACAATATGTTCATTAAAATTAATATTATACTATCTTAAGTAATTAAAATAGTACACATTTCGGTGGGGTAAAACATATTTTTTCCGTAGCATTAGTGAGTGCACAATTCACATACCATGTCATACGGTTCAAGTTGAATCCCCAAGCGCGTTAATAAAAATAATATCTACACACGTAAAAAGAAGCCGTGAGGTAGGGTCGAAACCTGACCCGTAAATATAATCTTGATCCGATTATTTTTTTAAATGAAAAAAAAAAATCCAACCCCGACCCAACAAAAATCAGGATCCCGTAGGGTCGGGATAGGTTTATCTCTCGACATATTTTTTTATTTTACGACAACGTCATTTTTTATTAATAATTTTCATTTGAGAAGTCTAAACACGTTATTAACACGAAACATAATCTACTTTAAAAATAACATTCCTAATAAATCAAAAAAGAAATTAACATGTAGTAGAAAAAATAGTATGAAAATACAAATAATAGAGTAGATAAAAAAATTAATACGTTTTTTATCAGATTATTTTAGTATTTAGTTTTATTCAAACAAGCAACGATTATCATACTAAATGAGATATATTATCATTATAATTTTTATAATCGAAAAATAATGATTATTTATCTTTTTTGAATTAACAATATAATTTTTTAATTTAAGTATATTTTTTATTTTAATAGTTTCATATATTCAAAACTACAAATCTATATTATACTTATTTAATTATAACTAATATATGAAACAAAAAGAATTGTATCTCATATGATAGAGTGATTACATTACATGCTAAAGGTATAAGATTCGATTCTCATTAGTTGCATTTGATATGAATTAATTTATATTTTAGTGTTGAAATAAAAAAAAATCATATTATATAATATAAAATATAAATTAATTAAAAAATCGGGTTCCGATCCCGAAATTCATCGGGTCAGGACAAAACCCAACATTTTCGGGTCAGATGCGGATCACCACACGTGTGGGTTGGGAATTTCGGAATTTTTATCTCAGCCCTACACAAAGAAATGAGCAATAAATACTACTTCATATGTATCAGAATATTAGTTTTTTTATCTATTTACATATAATTTTGACCGATAAATAATTTATATATAAATTATTAAAATTATATTTTTTAAAATTTAATCATATAATTTAAATTTTAAACTATATAAATAAATTTTAAAAATTTAAATTTGAATAATTTAACAAGGATGTATTTATTTAGCGGTTAAAATTAGGAGGAGATAGTCTAATATTTTGGTAGAGATACATTAAATATTAGACGCACTACAGCTCACAATTAGGACCCACACGCATAATACCCAGTATTCAATTCATCAAAACCAAACAAACTCTATTTCCCTTCTGTTAATACTAATAACTAATAAATCCCACAAACTCACAAAACAATAATCTCCCTCTAAAAATGAACCCACTCTCTCTCCTTCTCACTTTCTCTCTCCTCATCGCCGCCGTCTCCGCCTTCTCTCCGGTCGATAACCACCTCATCAGCTGCGGCTCCGACTCCGTAAACATCCACTCCGATCACCGTATCTTTTCTGGCGATAACCCCGCTTTAATTTCATCATCTCGATCGACCCGACTCGCCGATCCGAACCCGATACCAGGATCGTCACCGGTTTATAATTCGGTTCGGGTCTTTACCCGACCCGGAACTTACTCTTTCAAAATTGCCCAAAAAGGTATTTATTGCTTATAGAGTATTATTGAGATAATTGGTCAACTTTTTATTTTCCCGTGTTTTTTAGTAGAGTTTTTATTTAATACATACATACTCTCCGAATTAATTATCATAAATATGAGTTGTAGGTTTTTGTTAAAGATTTGGTACATATCATCAATAAACAATTACTACGTTAAAAAACAAAGAATAAAAACAAGTGTATCTTATATAAATTAAACATATTTCAACCATGGGTTTTTATAATTAACTCTCAAAATTTGTACTAAATGATCATTTTTCCTTTTTTTGTTTGTTCAAAAGTCTGCTTAAAATATGTAATGGTAAAAAACTGGACCTCAATTTTTTTTTAACTTGTGTGTGTTTTGTAAATTTTGTTAAGTCAGTTTTTATTTATAGTTAAACCTGTAAATATGCAACCAAAATTTATTTAAACATATATTTGGTATTTTTTTTTTCGGTGAAAAGGCTACAAAAGCACGAAGGACCAAGGTCCTAGTTTCTTCTTTTGAGTTTTTCGGCTTTTTTGACCCAAATTTAGCTTTTAAAAGCCAACAAACCAAACGCACATAGCTTTTTTTAGCATAAAAGCGAAAGCTTCTTAGAAAAAAAGGAGTTGCCAAACAAACACTACAAGAGATTTGGAGGATTTATTTCTTATAATTGGAAGAATATTTTATTGTACCTTGCTCAGAAGTGTTTTATTTACTTATTAGTTTGTTGTCGCCTTTTTTCTATTGCTAATTTTTACAGTTATCATTTATACGCTGAGCTAATTTTTACTAATTATATCCATTATTTCACAAAAGGTACCCACTTGATCCGTCTTCATTTTCGGATATTCGATGGGAAATACGATTTAGTGAACACTCGGTTCCATGTCACGGCAAATGGGTTTGTGCTTTTGTATAATTTCTTCGTTGAGAAGTTTTCACAGACGCCTAGTGTTCATGATTATATGGTATGGGTCGACGACGATGAGTTAGAAATTACCTTTACGCCATCGGAGGGGTCAAAGTTTGCGTTTATCAACGTGATCGAGGTGATCTCTGCCCCGAAGGACTTAGTTGCTGACGTGGCGACCCTTGTTACGGATTTTAGTAAAGTTGGTAAAAATAAAATTGATGGGTTGGCGAAGTATGCATATGAGACGGTATATAGGGTTAATGTAGGGGGGCCAAAGGTGACTCCTTTTAACGATTCCTTGTGGAGAACTTGGGTTACCGATGATGAGTTTATAAAGGAAAATGATGGGTCGAAAATCGTTCACTTTGGTGGGAGAATTAAGTATCAAAATGGAGGAGCTAGCAGAGAAGTAGGGCCCGATAATGTGTATAACTCTGCTAGAGTGATAAGTAGTTCGAAAGATTCTATTCCGAAAGCAAATATTTCATGGGAATTCCCTGTGAAAGTGGAATATAAGTATTTAATCCGATTACATTTTTGTGATATTGCTAGCGCTTCTCTTGGTATGATTTATTTCAATGTGTATGTAAACGGGAATATGGTCTATGAAAACGTAGACCTTTCGGAAATCACTAATTGGATATTGGCTTCTCCTTATTATGTTGATTTTGTTGTTGATGGTACACAAATAAAAGGTCTTCTGAGTGTGAGTGTTGGACCTTCGAATAGGAGTATGGTGAATGGTATCGACGGGATTTTGAATGGTATTGAGATTATGAAAATGAACAATTCGATGGGTAGTTTTGATGGAGGGATTTGCGCAGGGTCAATTTCGATGATGGGGGGAAGGGGAGGTGGTAATAGTGCTATGGTCCCTATAGTTGCGGTGTTGTGTTTGTTGGTAATTGCATCTCTTATGATGCATAGAAAATGGGATAGGATCAAGGACTCGGTTGCGTGGACGCCTTTGCCTGTTGCTGAGATTGATTTGAAATCAGGTGTATATTTGTCCATAAGAAAATGAAATTCATGATACTCAAAGAAGGGTTGTTGTAAGTTATGATTGGCCTATGTTAAGAAGTGTTGTATGCCACTTTGTACGTCTCATGTACGGCCTCATGTACCTGTTAGTTTGGGGAGAAAAGTTTGTTTGTTTCTCGGAATACTTTGGTGGTAGGCTTTGTAATAGGAAATGAGGAAAGTAAAATTTTCCTTTTGTGTGTATGTATATTTTGTAAGTATTATGAAGATTTTATTTCGCGTTACGTTCTTCCTGGTCAGATTTTCGACAGAGTGCGCTATGCTGCATAAACGTTTTTTTTTTTAGTTTGTTTAAAGTCTGATAAATGTCAAACACTGGTTTGCTCTTTTTCCTTCTGATCTCTTAACAATGAAATGGTATTTTTTGTTCTTATCATATCATCTTAACCAATGAATATGAGAGTACTAAAAGTTTCGAATTTTAGATGTTAGGTTTTCTGGTTATGAATAGTTATGGATTGGCAATGCTTTCATAGTGAATGGTTATTATAATTACAGAGGGCAGATATTAATAGCATATCAACTTAATTTGCTTTTAGTATTACTCTCTTGATGTGGCTATCTGTTTATTATTTCAATTTCGAATTATATCCAGATGTTTCAAAACAGGGATCTATAATCAGTAAAAATATGATAACACGTAGATGGAAGAAGAGTTTGAATGTTATAACTGGGCAAATTATATAGGAAATGTATTTCATACCATTTTCCACATCTCATGGAACTGCTTCTTGTAAGGAGACGATCATCAAGACTACACTTCATATATATACTTTTAAAGTTTGAACCCTGCCAAGATAAACAAGCATTTCTTTTTCTCGACTAGAAGTGGCGTTTAGTGTGTGTTATTACTGCACGGGATAACGCAGTGCCGAATATGTTAGAGACCCTTGAGGGTTTTTTTTTATTATTCTTTCGGATGCAATAATGTGCTGTCGGGATTGCAGAAAGCGCAGGTCCATGGCAAACAAAATCTCCCAAACTAATGACTAATGAGCTGGAAACATTGGGTTTGGAAAACGCGTGTTCCACTAAAGTCTGATAAAGAAGAACTCGAACAAGTAAGTGTTTTCAGCAAGAACTCGCCTCCTCAATAGTTTTCGCCTAGGGATTAGTAAATCTGCATTCATTTTCTGTCACAAGTTAACATGTATAACAATTATTTACAGATAATAATTAATAGTGCTTGCCATAACAGTTAGTTGCTGCCTGTTGAAAACGTTCAAATAAGCGATATATTTCCTGGCCAGCCTCTGAAGAGCTTCGACCCCATTTTGTTGATTTTTAAACCACAATTAGTGATCTGATCATTCTATTCAGAAATAGATGGTGGCAATTTATTAGGCATTTAGCGTCTTCTCGTTACGTTACAAATTGAAGTACCAACATATTAAGAGAAGATCTTTACGATAGGACATATCTCATTTTAGATCAAAGGTTGATTATTATTTAGAAATAAATCATTACTGATCGTATTCATGAACATTCAACATTGTACTATAGAACAGCAATCATAAGCCAGATTCGCTGTGATTACCATTTTCAGCTACAAAAAAAAGTGTTAATTTCATAAAAATTTGACTTATAAGCATAGTGATTTTGCCAACTAGGCTGTACATATTGCTCCTAAGTCCCAACCCTTTGTTACCGGGTTCAAATTTTATCAGATTAGAATGGTCAGATTTTCGGTTTTTTCACATGTATTCGTAAAAAAAAATTTGATTTCTTTTTGTAAATAAACATATTATTTCATTTCTAAAGTGTTTGTAAAATTTGACATTTTATATATTTTTTTGGTATTTATTAATATTACTACCTTATAAATTACGAAACAAACAATTAAACATAAAAATAAATATATAAAAGTCAAATTTTACTGATTTTTTTGAACAAACATCTTTAAAAAAAATAGTAAGTTGATTTAAAAAAAAATTGAAAAAAAATTACGAATAAAATTTATGAAAAACCGAAAAACTGTCGATTTGAACATGATAAAATTTAAACCACGACACATCTTCAGGGCCCACTTATGTACACGGAATAAATTAAATACAATTTATATATACTCAAAATAGACACAATATTTTCTCATTTGGTTGGCTTTAATTGTAAATAGAAAATAGTATGAATTGTAATGAAAGACTGGATCAACCAAAGTCATGGTCCCTAAACATATTGTCAATGATTACGTAGGATACCATTTTACGTACTATTTTGAACTACAATATATAAGGAGTTTAACTGTTTTAAGTACAATCCATCTCTTATCTCTCCTCTAATTAGTATGCAGTTAAAAGGTCACCATTTGGCACTAATCCCTATTTCATAGCTTGACCCATGCAAAACATATTCAGACTCATGCACCAAAAATCTGTTTCGAATAATAAAACCCAAAAAAAAAAAAAAATGGTCTATCTTGTGATCAAATTTATGTACAGATTATGAAAAAAGGGTGATAAATTTTTTGTAAAAATGGTGAGAAATAAAGAAAATGGTGGAGATAATGCAAGGAAGAGCTGTTCTTCCTCTGCAGGATCCACACCAAGAAAAATAGAGGTTTTCGATATGGAGGCACCGCTAATTATGGTAATTTTATCTTTAATCATGTTAAATTTGATGAAGAGATTTGACTAGAAGTTTAATGATTATATTGTCCTAGCTGATTTTGCTTTATATGAAATATAGCTAAATTATGTATTGTGTCCTTACTCTGTAATGTAACTCATGAATCATGATGGAGAGTTTTTCTTACTACTTTAAAGATAAACATATTTAAAAAAAGCTTTTTTTTTCTTTTTTACATTTTAGGTTTGTAATTAGAATTTTCTGAGTGTCTCATAATCGAATAAGTACAGGCAACATAATGTTTTCTAATACACTTGTTTCTCATTAAACACAAGAATGAGGTGTCGCTGATAGGAGAGGCGGATCTTCATGATGCTCCGTCGACTATGCTAACTTCAGGCGAAAAGGGAGATTACCCTCCGATCAATAATGTTCAGGATGCGAAATATGTACTTTTTAATGAGTCCGCAAAGTTATGGTCTATTGCAGGACCAATAGCATTTAACATTTTGTGCAACTACGGAGTCAATTCCTTCACAAATATATATGTTGGTCATATTGGCAATGTTGAGCTCTCTGCTGTGGCAATTTCCCTCTCGGTCCTTTCAAATTTCTCATTTGGATTCTTGGTATGTTCTGTTAAATAGTTAATGATGGTTCATTTTTACATACCAGTAGGACTCTGAAATATCACATATTATAGACTAGTTTAAGTACAGGGACATAAACATTTACTCCACTAGAAAGTTGATATCAACACTATTGTTTTACAACAATGGTAAAAACATATTTACTTCTCTTGGTTCCTCAGTGGCGGAACCAGAATTTGAATGTGGGTGGGGCTGTTATGCATGCTTATATTTTCTATAATTATGGGGTGCTGAAAGCCTATAATCTTCAACTTTTTAACAAAATATAAGGAAAAAATTCAACCCCTTTTAGCCCACACCAAGTTACTCCCCTGAAGTTCCTCCCTTAACTAGTATCATTAATTTGTAGCTTGGAATGGGTAGTGCACTGGAGACTCTATGTGGCCAAGCATTTGGAGCAGGGCAACTAGACATGCTTGGTGTATACATGCAAAGATCATGGATAATCCTAACTTCAACTTGTTTCTTCATTTTACCACTATACATCTATTCCACCCCACTTTTAAAACTCCTCGGCCAACGCGAAGATATAGCAGAACTAGCTGGAAAATTTTCCATTCAAGTCATCCCTCAAATGTTCTCTCTCGCCATAAATTTTCCGACCCAAAAGTTTCTCCAGGCACAGAGTAAGGTCGGGGTACTGGCCTGGATCGGATTTGTGGCACTGATTATACATGTAGTAATGTGTTATCTATTCATCGCTGTGTTAGGGTGGGGAACGACGGGGGCAGCCATCGCGTTTGATGTGTCTGCATGGGGTGTGGTGCTTGCGCAGGTGGCGTACATAGTAGGGTGGTGTAAAGATGGATGGAAGGGGTTGTCTGTGTTAGCTTTTAAAGAGTTGTGGCCTTTTGTGAAATTAAGTGTTGCTTCGGCTGTGATGATTTGTTTGGAGATTTGGTATTTCATGAGTATAATTATACTCACGGGGCACCTTGAGGATCCGATAATTGCAGTTGGGTCCTTATCGATATGGTACGTACAATATTGATTATTTCTTAACTAAAAATTAGGCTTGAGTATAGCTTATAAATTTTAGTTTCTCTTTAAATTGATTTGCATTTGGATGATCAGCTTAAAACCTATAGTTTTCTGATTTTTTTTGGCTGAACTGATAGAGGCTTTAAGTCTGATGAACCTAGTTTTTCTCTGAACCTCGAAGGTTCCACCTCATTTCCTAAAAAAATGCAACCAAACAATGTATAACAAAAAAGAGAAGTTTAGTACTCATAAATTACTTTTATGAATCTGGATTCAGACTTTTTGTTTAACTTTGTGGACAGATTAAAAGCTATTTATATAAGAAAAGGAATAAATTTGAGCGTAAAGGTTTCATTATAACAAGCCCATGTATATTACTAGTATAACAGTAAATCTTATGTTTGTTTATAAATGCAGCATGAACATTAATGGTTGGGAAGGCATGTTGTTTATTGGAATCAATGCAGCGATAAGGTATACACTTACTCCTAAAATCTACAAAATGCACTTTATATTTCTTAATAAAATACTTATCTACGAAATTAAGCTTGTATCACATTAGCTTCTCCGTCGGGAATGCCATCTCAATCTATTTATTTTGGATTTAAAAATGACAGTGTTCGAGTATCAAATGAACTCGGATCGAAACATCCTAGGGCTGCGAAGTACTCTGTGTTTGTTACTGTAGCTCAATCTTTGTGTCTTGGAATTATTTGTTCTGTTGTTATAATGCTCACAAGGAACGAGTTTTCGGTAATATTCACAAGTAACAAAGAGATGCAAAAAGCTGTGGCTCATTTGGCTGGCCTTCTTGCTGTTACTATGCTTCTCAATAGTGTTCAACCAGTTATCTCAGGTACTAAACACTAGTTGGTGCCAGATGATGATAAATTAGCACAAAATGATCAAAATAGAATCGTATAACTTGAAGAAAGCTTCTATGTGGCGGTGCCACGACATCGTTTAAAACATTACTTCCAGAACTATATGAAATTGATCATTATGAAAAGTTATTCGTTTGCTATGTCCAAAACACTTTTTTGGTTCTTATGAGCTCATGATTGTGTTCTTTTACTAGTTTTATCTTAACTTCAAATCACTGCATTTTAATTTTGTATAGATTTGATTTTCGCAACCACAAAAAGTTCCTATGCACCTACACAGAAAGTCAAGTTTGGGTGATTAATTAAAAAGGTTATCTAAAATTAAATTTGATAAATTAATTTCCAAATCTTACTACTTATGATACATTTGTTCTCCAGTATCTAGGAGCAATTTCCAGAACTATAAGAAAGTGGGATTAAAGAGCTAAGGAATTTATTATTTGTTGAATGCAAAATGCAATGAATTAATAGATGGACTTATTTTTCTTTCAGGAGTTGCAGTAGGAGGAGGATGGCAAGCATTAGTGGCTTACATAAACTTGTTTTGTTATTATATAATTGGTCTCCCTCTTGGCTTCCTTTTAGGTTATAAGACTAGTTTAGGAGTTGAGGTAAAACTTGCTTTATTTTCATTTTTCACCAACTTTACAATGTGCATTATTTTATCAAACTACCATTATTGAAAGCTTCCATTTGATAAATAGGGGATATGGATTGGCATGATTTGTGGGACATTCCTACAAACGTTAATCCTTTTATTCATCACATGGAAAACAAATTGGAATGATGAGGTATACAAAATCTTCTTTTCTTTGTCTCTAACTTAACAGAAGAGGGCAACTTTTTAGGTTGCAATTATTTTTGGTACATTTGAATAAAAAATCATTCACATAAGTACTCATTCTTTTAACTCTGAATTATCAAATGCAGGTAGAACAGGCATCAGAGAGACTACGAAAATGGGGTGGTCATGAAATCGATTCCGATCCACTACCGTACACAGCTAACAACAAAGCGTAACTAGTTAGATTTGTCATTTTCTATCTTTTTCCAACTTTGGTATGAACGCTTTTTGAAGCACCCACAAAAACTACACATAAATTTCGCAGTTTGTTATTTAACCATAAAGGAAGCAAAATCCCTAATATCCTAAAAATGTCACAAAGCTTACCGTTCAAACGTTGTAGACTTGAATCTTACAGTTATGTGCCTTAAGATCAGGAGGCTTAAGGGAAAAGAAGAAGAAGAAAATTGATTTCATCTGAAATCGTGTTTAGGAAGTACTTTTTTCAATGTAAAAAGTTTTTGAAGTTATGTTATAAGTGTCTATGTAAGTAGATAAGTATTTTACAAAAATGTAATGATCGGTTTTTTTGTTGTCCCCAACATTTGTAATATAATTAGGATGTGATGTATTTGCCCGAGTTAGCTTTCAGGAATGAACTCTCCTATACAACATAGTCATGTCTGTACAAGAACTAGTGAAAAAACAGAATCAACAAAAGCTTTTTGAAAACAATACTTCTTGGAATCTATACAATCTATTAACAAGTTATTAAGTAACCAGTAGATTGTATAGAAAGTTAATGTTAATTCATGTTTTAGGACTTGATTATCAAAAACCTTATTTTGTGTCTTTTGTTTAAGAATCCGTACATATCAATGTAGCGTGTGTGAGCATCAAAGTAAAAACAACTATTAAAAATAAGCAAAATCATTGAGCATTTGTATCTAATCTTAAAAGAGATTATAACCATCAATTTTTAATCATTAAATCTCACAATATGTACTCAATAATCAATTTTCCTAGATTTTGATTGGTTTTTTTTTTCTTCAGTTTTGTAACCTAAATTATAGTCATTCTGCGATTTTGTAACCCAAACTACGAATTTCTCTTTTTAATTACCCAAACTATGTGTTTCCCTCTAAATTAGTACATTCCGTTATTTTTTTTAATGGAAAGTTGTGTTTTATCAAAATGCCCTTATTCATATTCTGGAATTACATAATACATACAACATACAATACGTAATAACTAATAGCATACCTGAAACCCGTATTGAGACCAAAAAAAGGCAAAGCAAGCAAATTAGTTAAAAGAGAAAAAAAACAGCTTTATTCTGCTCACTAAAACTTTGTGCATATACATATATATACTACTAATCCATTGGACTATTGTTTTCCCTTATAAGCAGCTACGACACATGATTCACCATTACAAAAGGGAGAAACAAATTAAATAAATTATTTAAAAAAAATACTCAAATAAACCCATATTTATTTCTCAAAAAGTACCTGATAGGCAGAATTAAGTAATTAACCATGAAATTTCTTATTTCTGTGCAAATCGTACTCAGATCATAATAAAAATAGGCGAAAAATGCACCACCACCGCTGCATTTGGGCCCACAACCACCACATCCGCCTCCGTACAGAGGTTCATGTCCACCACCGTCACAATCCAACCCCCACCGTTGTTTTAACCCCATCACATGTTGACACACTTCGATCGGTCAAAATAACACCACCATTGAATCCGGAGCATCCAAGAACTCAAACTCTACGAAGGAATCGAGCAAATTTCTTACTAATAAAAAGCTCTAATTCCCCTTATGTTTATATATTTATAATTGTATCTCTCGCTATATATATATATATATATATGATAATGATGATGATATGCTGCATATATAAATATATCTATATGTATGTACATACAATTTTTATTTTATTTTTTTCCTTTTTTCTTAACCATTGGATCACATCCAACAGTTTAGGTCGAAAAAAAAGAGTAAAATGACCATTTTGTCCCTCAATCTGGATGAAAAATGTTTGATGACATTAGTTTTTTTCGTTAATTTGGATGAAATGTACTAGTTTAGAGGAAAACACTTAGTTTGGTTAGTTAAAAAGAGAAACTCGTATCTTAGTTTGGTTAGTTAAAAAGAGAAACTCGTAGTTTGGGTTACAAAATCACAGAATAATTATAGTTTAGGTTACAAAAGTGTCTTTTGATCGTAATCGGATATAATACTAAAAGTAAACAAATATAGTTACCAAGTGTGTCAATACCATTTCCGTGTGGTGAATTTGGCCCCTAAACTTTACGAAATATCTAAACTACACTTGCGACCTCATAAACATAGCAAAGTGTTTGCAATCACGGACGAATTCGGGATTTTAAGTAAGTGGGACAAGTCGTATGTAATTTTTTTTTATCAAAACGTATCAATATATACAAATACGTTATGTATTATTTTTAAAATTTTATATCAAAACTCATGAGTAAAAACAATAAAATATCAAAAAAAAATTAGTTTATAAAATTTTAAATACTTGTGTTTTAATTTTTCAAATAAAGTAAATTATTGAACCATGGGAAAACTTATTAAGCAATTAGACAAGTATACTAGGTCAATCATGTGTTAATAATGATGTTGTTGTAATAAATAATATTGTAATGCTGCAACTTTGATTTTATGGCATAAACATACTCTATACCTATAAAACAAAATAATCAATAATTAGTATTTTATATTAAAAATATATTATGTTCGAACTTTTTTATGAGAAAAAAATAAAGTCAAAATAAATTTTAAAATGTTGCAATAAAGTCTAGTTACGAATATTTTTCATTTTTTTAATTCAAAAAATGTATAAATAATACTAACACTAAAAACAAGGCTTAGACTTTTTTCAACCAACCGACCGAGTGTACGATCGAATACAGAACCTGCTCTTGTAGTCGTAGGTTCAGGTATTGACGAATCTGGTGCAGGAACTTTAGTAAGTCCATTTCCGGTAGTACATGTAGGGGCTAGTGTAGAAATCGCAACCTAATAATTTTTTTTTTGAGGAGAAACTAATAATAATCAGAAAATAAATTAATTGAGTGTGACACAAGATTTGAACTTGATAGGTAAAAGTATATTTTTCCACTAGACCAAGTAACTTGGTTTGTTATAATTTGCATTTCGTTTTATCTATTTACTAACTATTTTTACAAATAAAAATTTAATATTAATAAAAAAATATTTTTTAATACATTTTTCTACCAAACTAAATGTGGGAGCTTGCACCCCCTTGCCACTATATGAATTCATCCTTGCTTGCAAGGGACTGTAGTGTTGGTTTCCGTGTACGAAATAACAATTAACAATAAATAAAGGACTAAACAAGAATTAATCAAAACCAGTGTAATCTTTATTAATTTTCAAATGGAATACAATAAACTGATTACAACATGTAGGTACTGAATAGTAAATAAAGCAAACGTTATCAGATTATTATTAATTAATAATCTGATGTATTGAATTGCAATAAATAGAAACTGCCGGACTGAAAAGTATAAACTTAACAGCCGGACTGTTCTGTTTTAAATTGAAATTACAGGACTGAATTGAAACTATTCTAATTACTGAATTAAATTACAGAATAGTAATTACAGCAAAAAAAACAGAACTTTAAAGAAATTACAGAAAGGTACAAACAGAATATAAAGCTACAGCTAAGGACAGCAAATTAAAATACTGAAATAAAAAAGACAGAATTGAAATGCGTAAATGAAATGGATAGAATTAAAATAACTGAATTTAAATGTGAAAATTAAAATGAACAGAATGTAAATAAATTTAGACGAGGCTACTATTAACAGTATGCCCTTAACCGATATTCGCCCAACCACCTTGATTGTTTCTGGTTGCGTTGGCGCTTCGATCCCAAGGTACAACGTCTCGGATGACTCGCCGGAAACTGGCGACGAGTCAAGGTCGAGCTGTTGGTGGGTGGTTCTCTCTGGTTCTAAAATGTAATGCTAATTTTGGAGAGATGATATATGCTACTGGTGTTTGATTTCAGAATGTTGTGTATTTGACATGTGGGGGGTCTGCCTATTTATAGGCTTGCTGAGTATCTCAGCCATTAAAGACACTTTACTACTGTCACTTTTTTTCGAAATTCGAAACTGCAGTATTAACTTTGCAATAAATTCATATTTATTGCAACAGTTACAGCTTTGCTGGAAGCTTTTCCCGAACAGGCGCGCTTTTCCCGAATAGAAACACTATTCCCGAACAGGCACGCTTTTCCCATTGAGCTAAAAACCCAACGAGCAAGCTCGCCCGCCGAGCAAGTCCGCCCGCCGAGCAAGCCCATGTGTGGTACACAATACACACATGTGTATGTGGACACACTACTTTATATCCACATGGGATACCTTAGTATATATATTGTAAAAATCACTCATGATTTTCCAATGTGGGATAACCCTCATGGGTTAAATCCCATTTCTTTTCTCATTTTCCAGCATTGGCTTTATTGCCTCTTTCGAGTACCAACCTTCGAGTCCAATTATCATTCACACCGTTCCTCCAAATAGGTCATGCGATATACCGTTGCGAAGCTAGTCGCACGAGCTACTCAACCGCATTGAGTATGGCCTCAGAAAAACTGAGGAGTCGCATTGAAAATTGACTCAAAGATGGTCCCTGACCACTTGGAACAACCATGTATAAAATACATGTTTTCCTACATTTTCCCAACAATCCCCCACATGAATGCAATTGGCTCGAAAGCCCATGTCCTAAATGCAAATCAAGAGAACCGCAAAAGTTCACTGCCTAAGGTCAGGTAGCGCGCGCCTTGAACCTGCCATAGCGGAGTACCACCCAGAATACTGCTATTAGGTAGCTGTAAAGCTTTGAACCATCAAGCTTTGTGTATCCCAGAATGGCACCCGCACAGTGCCCTCTTTACCCACGTACTAGGCCCTTTAGTTGTTGTCCATATTTGGCCTGGACTGCCTTGGCAACTTCAACTGAGTGCTCTAGTGAATTAGCCCAAGCTCATCACATGGTACCGGCCTTACACACTCGTTATAGGTGTTCCAAGTCGAAAGTGTCCTGACTCACTTTACTCGACCGTCGAGTTACTTGGATCATTAAGAGCCTCAAGCTCACCCTTACAATGGTACAGGTCTATCACTCTGTCATCGCGGAAATGGGCTGGGAACTCCAGGTTCCCGAGTGCTTTGTTCGGTTGCCCCCACAGTTCAGTTTCCCTTTGAACCTATCAGGAAATATTCCTTTAGGTTGGGTTGCCTATGGGGGGGCCACCAATTTAATGGGCTTTAATCCCATTCCGTTCGATGACGTCTCGACTCCCACTTGAGTCAAGCCTTTTGTTAATGGATCCGCTATGTTTTCCTTTGATCTCACAAAATCTAAGGATACCACACCGTTGGATAACAATTCCCTTACGGATTTATGTCTCCGACGTATATGTCGAGACTTTCCATTATACATATGATCCTGAGCCCGCGCAATAGCTGATTGACTATCGCAATGCATGCTTATTACGGGAACAGGTTTTGGCCACATTGGAATTCCTTCCAAAAGACTTCTCAGCCAGTCTGCCTCTTCGGTTGCTAAGTCCAACGCTATGAATTCAGATTCCATAGTTGACCTTGCAATACATGTCTGTTTGGAGGATCTCCAAGACACAGCAGCTCCTCCCATTATAAACACATATCCACTCGTGGACCTTGTGCTATTGGAGTCCGATATCCAGTTGGCATCTGAATACCCTTCCAGTACCGCTGGATATCTGGTATAGTGCAGCCCGTAATCGGCTGAAAACCTCATATACCTGAGAAGTTTCATTATGGCCTTCCAGTGTTCCTCATTCGGATTACTGGTGTACCTGCTCAGTCTACTCACTGAGTTTGCTATGTCTGGTCTAGTGCAATTCATTATATACATGAGACTGCCTATGACTCGAGAGAACTCCAATTGATTCACACTTTTACCGAAATTCTTTTTCAGGTTACAGTTGAACTCAATTGGGGTTCTAGACATAGCCTTACTGCCCTTGTCAAACTTGTCTAATACTTGTTTAACATAGTGACCTTGGGACAAGGCGTATCCTTCTGATGTTTTGGTAATCTTCATACCAAGTATTACATCAGCTATACCCAGATCCTTCATATCGAAGTGTTGTGATAACATTTTCTTTGTGGAGCTGATTATATCATTACTCCCAATTATGATCATGTCATCCACATAGAGACAGACTACAACACAGTCTCTTCCACTTCCTTTAGAGTAGACACATTTATCGCACTCATTGATGCGAAAACCGTTTGAGCGCATAATTCTATCAAACTTCTCATGCCATTGCTTTGGCGCTTGTTTGAGTCCATATAGAGACTTTACAAGTTTGCACACTTGGTGCTCTTTACCAGGAACTACAAACCCTTCCGGTTGTTCCATGTAAATCTCTTCTTCCAGTTCTCCATTTAGAAACGCCGTCTTTACATCCATTTGATGTATTTCCATATCAAACAAAGCTGCGAGAGCAATGACGATTCGGATAGACGTTTTCCTGGAAACAGGAGCATACGTGTCGAAATAATCGACACCTTCAGTTTGCCTGAAACCTTTAACTACAAGTCTCGCCTTGTATTTCTCAATCGTGCCGTCAACCCTTAACTTCCTCTTGAAGATCCACTTGTGACCCAGGGGCTTACAACCTTTCGGAAGATCCACTAGTTCCCAAGTGTGGTTTTGCATGATTGATTCAATTTCATTTTGAATGGCTTCTTCCCGATATTGGGAATCCGGTGTTGACATAGCTTGCTTATATGTCACCGGTTCGCCTTCAACCAAGAAGGTTAATAAATCAGGTCCAAAGGAAGTTTCCTTCCTTGCCCTTTTACTGTGCCGAGGCTCTTCCTCTTCCTCTGTCGGTTCATTTGCCCCCACATTTCCTTCACTGTTCAACTCTTCAGTTGATACAGATGTAGGTAATTTCCGGGGAAAGATATCTTCAAAGAAAGAGGCCTCTCGGTTTTCCATATACGTATCTACGTGCACATCGGGATTGTCCGACTTGTGCACGAGAAACCGATATGCACTACTATTCTGTGCATATCCGATGAACACACAGTCCACCGTCTTAGGACCAATTCTCATCCTCTTAGGAGCGGGAACTAGGACCTTTGCGAGACAACCCCAAACCCGCAGGTTCTTATAACTGGGTTGATGACCTTTCCATAATTCATATGGAGTCTTTTCTCGCTTCTTATGTGGTAACTTGTTTAGAACATAGTTTGCGGAAAGTATCGCTTCCCCCCACATGTTCTGGGGTAACCCAGAACTGATTAGCATAGCATTCATCATTTCCTTTAGCGTTCTATTTTTACGCTCAGCAACCCCATTTTGCTCGGGAGTGTATGGGGCTGTGGTTTGATGTATAATGCCGTTTTCTGCGCATATCTGCTCAAACGGTGATTCAAATTCACCGCCTCTATCACTTCTCAATGTTTTAATTTTTCTATTGAGTTGATTTTCAACTTCGGTCTTATAAAGAGCGAATTTCTCAACTGCTTCGTCTTTACTTCTCATTAAGTAAACGTAGCAGTATCTAGTACAATCATCTATAAAGGTGATAAAGTACTTTTTCCCTCCTCGTGTTTGTATAAACTTTAAGTCGCATACATCCGTGTGTATTAGACCGAGAGGTTCACTTTCTCGTTCAACATGTTGAAACGATGATTTCGTTAATTTTGCCTCTACACAAATCTCACATTTGTGTTGCTTATCAAAAACGAAATTTGGTATTAGTTTTAGTGATATTAATTTCTTTAAAGAATTATAATTCACGTGACCTAATCTACCATGCCACAAATGAAATGACTCAAATAAATACTCAAAATTAGAATTTTTATTGGCCTCTTGGGCAACAGTCATTACATCACTAGTGCTAGCCTCAGCTTTAGCACCTTTATTGGGAGCAGGTGTCCCTACGTTTAACTTAAACATGCCGTTGGTCATATAGCCACGGCCTACATAGACACCATTTTTGGTGATTACAATTTTATCAGATTCTAAGACTAGCTTGAACCCGTTCTTCACCATCACCGATCCGGATACCAGATTCTTACGGATATCCGGAACATGAAGCACATTAGTCAACCTCAGCTCTTTTCCCGAGGTCATCTTCATTACCACCATTCCTTTTCCTTCCACCTTGGAAGTAGCAGAATTTCCCATGAAGCAGCTTCTCCCTCTACTGCCTCGTAGATCTTAAACATCCACCTTGTTGAGCAGATGTGGCTCGTGGCGCCGGTATCCAGCCACCACTCTTTGGGATTGCTCCCCATGAGATTCACCTCAGAGACCACAGCAGTAAAGTGGTCATCATCTCGTCCTCCCTCGGCCAGATGTGCCTGAGTTAGAGCTTTCCTCTTCCCCTTGCCTTTGAAGTTCCTCGGAGGGGGCTTGGGCTTAACAGCGCCTTTATTGTCATAACAGTCCGCGGCACGATGGCCGGTCCTGTTACACACAAAGCAGGTTCCCGCAAATTTCTTTGCGACAACAGCACTGCCTCCGTTGTCAAAACGTTTCCGTTTGACGTTGGAGCTTTCGACCACATTGGCCTTTGCCATCGGGATGACAGCACCACCGACTCTCCTCACGGAGCGACGGTTGCTCACCTCGATGTTGAGCTTCTCAATGAGCCCCTCCAACCTCATTTCCTTCCGCTTGTGCTTCAGGTAGTTTTGAAAGTCTTTCCAAGACGGCGGCAATTTCTCAATCATGAGTGCCACCTGGAAAGGCTCATTAATAACTAGCCCCTCAGCCTCAAGGCGGTGATAAATCAGTTGGAGCTCCTCAACTTGCTCCATGACACCCCTGCTGTCAGTCATACGGTACTCGTGAAAGTCCGTGACAACAAATCTCTTTGTGCCAGCGTTATTCACTTTGTACTTATTTTCGAGAGTCTCCCACAGCTCCTTTGCAGTAGCTTTGGGCTCGAAAACACTGAACAGCGTGTCATCTAGAGCACATAGGATATAGTTCTTGCATAGGTAGTCGGCATGTCTCCATGCCTCAACCGCAGAGAATGACTGCTCGTCCAGATCGTCCTCGCTTAGGACGGGAGCAGTCTCCTTGAGAAACCTGGTCAGATTCAGGGTCGTGAGATAAAACAGCATCTTTTGCTGCCAACGTTTAAAGTTGTCTCCCCTGAATTTTTCTGGTTTCTCCAGATGAGAAGTCGGCAAAGTAGGCACAACCGAATACATCGGTGCCTTGCCCTTGGCCGCAGCCTTGGCTCTTGCCGCAGCCTTAGCTGCGGCCTTGGCCATGGCCGCTGCTTCGGGCGCAGCCTCAGCTTTGGCCGTAGCATCCGCCATGGCCGCAGCCGCGGCGGCCTCAGCCGCTGCAGCCACGTCATCGGCGTTAGCCCCCACATTCGCATCGCCCCCAGTGTTATGGACATTTCCACCAACCACTAGGTCATGCTCACTTCCGATAGGCAACTCAATAGGCGACGTGTTTGTCATCTGAAACGACAACACAAAACGTATGAGATACGTGTACAATAAATTCTATAAACAAACACCAAAACTGATATTTGGGTTTGTAAAAGAATTATTAAAAAAAAACTGTTTATCCTTTTGAATATCAATACGGTTGATATTAAACGGATTACAACTATTCTTATTGAATACCAATACGGTTGGTATCAACAAGAAAATAAAATAAAATTAAAACTGTTTGGAATTTTTTCCTTTGTAATTCAATTTCTAATATAATTTAGAATTGAAAACAAGAAAGTATTATTCCTTATAAAATAAATAATTGTATTAATCAATACACGAAAGAAACAACAGAGTATCGGTTAAGATTGTTGGTTTCCGTGTACGAAATAACAATTAACAATAAATAAAGGACTAAACAAGAATTAATCAAAACCAGTGTAATCTTTATTAATTTCCAAATGGAATACAATAAACTGATTACAACATGTAGGTACTGAATAGTAAATAAAGCAAACGTTATCAGATTATTATTAATTAATAATCTGATGTATTGAATTGCAATAAATAGAAACTGCGGACTGAAAAGTATAAACTTAACAGCCGGACTGTTCTGTTTTAAATTGAAATTACAGGACTGAATTGAAACTATTCTAATTACTGAATTAAATTACAGAATAGTAATTACAGCAAAAAAAACAGAACTTTAAAGAAATTACAGAAAGGTACAAACAGAATATAAAGCTACAGCTAAGGACAGCAAATTAAAATACTGAAATAAAAAAGACAGAATTGAAATGCGTAAATGAAATGGACAGAATTAAAATAACTGAATTTAAATGCGAAAATTAAAATGAACAGAATGTAAATAAATTTAGACGAGGCTACTGTTAACAGTATGCCCTTAACCGATATTCGCCCAACCACCTTGATTGTTTCTGGTTGCGTTGGCGCTTCGATCCCAAGGTACAACGTCTCGGATGACTCGCCGGAAACTGGCGACGAGTCAAGGTCGAGCTGTTGGTGGGTGGTTCTCTCTGGTTCTAAAATGTAATGCTAATTTTGGAGAGATGATATATGCTACTGGTGTTTGATTTCAGAATGTTGTGTATTTGACATGTGGGGGGTCTGCCTATTTATAGGCCCGCCCTCCGAGCAAGTCCGTGTGTGGTACACAGTACACACATGTGTATGTGGACACACTACTTTATATCCACATGGGATACCTTAGTATATATATTGTAAAAATCATTCATGATTTTTCAATGTGGGATAACCCTCATGGGTTAAATCTCATTTCTTTTCTCATTTTCCAGCATTAGGTTTATTGACTCTTTCGAGTACCAACCTTCGAGTCCAATTATCATTCACACCTTTCCTCCGAATAGGTCATGCAATATACCGTTGCGAAGCTAGTCGCACGAGCTACTCAACCGCATTGAGTATGGCCTCAGAAAAACTGAGGAGTCGCATTGAAAATTGACTCAAAGATGGTCCCTGACCACTTGGAACAACCATGTATAAAATACATGTTTTTCTACATTTTCCCAACATGTAGTTTTAATATTAACATTTTCCGTCACACCCCTCAAGTAAAAACATTCTGCTCCATACTAAAATTTGTAACAGATTTGTTTGTATCTGATTGAAACTTTTTTATAGTGATACCATATAGCTCATAGGTAAAGCCAAGAGGTAAGCTATGTTAAAGAAATGTTCCAACACTCGCACAGACTCGCAATCCCTCGTGACACGACATTTTTAAGGTCCAACATGTGTATCTATCAAAATAGTGAAGATCGGGTCCAATCCAACATCGATAATCCCCCAATGATGTTATATATATTACTAACTTGGTGTGTTTCAAAACTATTTCTTTCAAAAAGATAGGCCTTCAAATTTGCTATTGATACATGGTATTTATGCTACTTTAATCTTTTTGTGGGCTACAATTTATTAAGTTTTAACTTGTGGATTGTGGTTTAGTAAAAGTCTCTGAAGATGTAACAAACCGTTAATCGAGCTGCTATAAACTAAATATAATAAAAATATCATTTTTCTTTGTTTTAACTAACGACACGATTATCGGATCGTTACAGGAGATGACTGATTAAACCATGAAATGGTATATTTTTTGGGTTAATTTAGCATAATTAGTCAAATTCGAGCCAGTTATTGCATAATTAAGTATTACTTCGTGCAATGTGTGTTTTTTTTTTTAGGAAAATTGCAAGTATTTGCATTTTTGCAAGAAAACGTGTGTATTTAGCACAAAAATGAAACCCGGACAAACTGTAGCAGTCATCGTGGACCAAGTCGAATAAATGATATCGAAGAGGGGACGAAGTCAGCCCAAGTACTCAAAGAATAGAGTCTAGAATCAAACAAGAGCCCATGGATATCAACAAGCTCAATTCACAAAAAAAAGTTCTTAAAGTTGCTGTCCTAACCGATCAACTTGGACCAAATCGAATAAATGAGATCAAAGTCAGCCCAAATACTCAAATAGAGCGTGGTTTTAACCAATCAATAGCCTATGGATCCGAACAAGCCCAATTCCTCCTGATCGATTAACTTGACCGGTCAAGTAACCGAATACTAAATTTGGAAAAAAATAGTAATATATTTTGTTTCGATATGTAACACCTTATATTCAGTAATCGGTATTATCCAACTATAACTCGACATTCCGAGTTATAAGCAGAGCTACTTCATTGTTTTAGACATAGAGAGGTAAATTAACACGTTTGTGCACAAAACTGCAAATTTGTGACGTATAATAGTAAGCATGTTATGATCATTTGCTAATGTCGTTTCTCCATCCCTGTATAGTTTTGTAGTTCATATGTTTCCGTTAAATTAGTAGATTTAACGTTAAATTAATGGTCTATTGTTAGCTTAATTGAAAACGTGAGAATGCTTAGTAAAGTGGCTACAATAGTTTTATCTTCGTATTCAAACGTGCTAGTACTGAAAAATCAGTCGTTGTAACCAAGAGGAATTGAGCCCCTGGCCTAGCAAACTATCCGACAACGCTCTCTTGGTTGTAGTAATTGATTTAGCAAATCTTAAACTACAAAAAGAAATGAACGTTTGTGCATAAACATGATTTCCTTGGATTCGATATATCTGGTATCTTATCCATTATTTACAGCAAATATTCTCGTGTTCCTGCGAAACCTCTTGACGTGGAAAAAACACGTCCTAAGCCCATCATCGAATGTTATCCAAAGCCCAAGCCCATCAAATGTGTATGTATTAGGGTTTTCTTTTTCTTCAATTCATATGAAAGACCAATTATTTTATTTATTAATAAATTAGTCATCATCAAATGACATATTACTCTTATGGTACGATGATATACGTAAATTTGGCCGTCTTGCATAACAAAGTCACTTAGGAAATGATCGAGTTTTATCAATACGCATCTCCACGATATCATCAATGATATTAAATTTTGCAACAAATGGAAATATATGGTTATAAGTGAATTGAACCAGTCATCCAACACTTACAATTCTTCATCAGGATAATGCAGGTCATTCGATGTTTACATATCAGATATATGTTTAAATATGTGATCTAATGTCTATAAATTCTCATGTCAGCATTTTTCGATTTGATAAACTTGCAAGTGAAAGTTGCATACAGTATAGCAGGCTACCTCGAGACGGACAAATTCTCTAATAGCTTATTACACACCGTGATTTGGTTTAACTTAACATCTCTAATGCCTATTTGGATGAGAAAACACATAAATTGACAAAACAATATATAAATAGGTTGATTGCTTCATAAACTAAAGTTGTAAGGTCTAATTTAGTGTATATTAAAGTTTGAGTGACTAATAAATAATTTAATAAGAAATAATTAAATAATAATATTGAAGAAAAAGTGTGACTGAGAAATTGAGTAAGTAAAGACAGTGGCCGCGAAAATCACTCCAGGTACTAACTTCTCTCTCTAGATTTATTATTATTATAATTATTCTCTCTCTACTTCTTTTTTTAATTACCTTTTTCACTTTTACTAAATTTCTTTCTGGTTAGCTACATTATAGAGATTCATCTTGTAAAAAAAAACCCATGTTTTTATTATCTGGGTATTAACGATGAGATAAAATAAACATATATTTGAGCTGCTTTTTTTTGTTTAACTTGGTCTTATTAATAAATAGATCCCTGTGGTATTAGTATTTGTTGTGTTTTTAGTGTTACAGCAAAATGTTGGTTACTAAAACAGCTGCTGAATATTAAAAATGCAAAATGAAATTTAAATAAAATATGTAGTTGTTGACTCAAAATTTTTAAAAAACCAATTTAAGAATAAACTCAAATGATTTCATTAAGTGAAATATTGCTGAAAATACCAATGCTAAACCCTAGGTAGAAAAATAAATGAAATGGGGAAAAACCCCTTATGTTCGCAATATTATGGGAATGTTCTCGAAGATTCTAACTGATAATTTGACTGTGGTAGTTTGAAACTGGGTTGAGATATTTTTTAAATTTTAAGAACTGTAGAAAACTGAAATATACTTCCAGTTGGTACTGATTCGCAATAACGTGACAAGCGAAGTGAAAAAAAAGAAAACGAAAGGAAGTTTGGTTGTGGATAGTGCAACTGATTATGTTAATAGTGACATCATCAGTTGCACAATATAAGCCCAATATACTATTTTAAGCCGTTCCACAATATAAGTCCACTTTCCCAAAATTGGAAAGAATCTTGTGTAAGAGTACATATTTGCCCATTCTTTATTGTATCTATATAATGTGCATAATGAGAGTACTTTATCCTGTATATTTTTCTCAATCGTGTTTGTATTTATAATTAGTTCTTTCTCTTAATATTTGGTTTCGTTGCTACGTAAAACTCGTTTGAGGACTAATTTTAGTCTCATATTTCTGGGGTATCAATTAAAACAGAACTCACCTTTTTCATGTATGCCATAATGAGAGTTTACTTAATGCCAATGGTAGAATAAATCTAAGAATCGTTTGATAGATCCTAACGTTGCATAAGTACTCATTCTAGAGAAGAGTGTTCAGGTCATCTGGTGCAAACCTCAACTAAAAAAATGATTTTTGTTAGAAACTTGGACCGAAAACAGTTTTGTAGAAGCTATTTAGACACTCAACCAGACATATTTTTTCTTTGCTTTGCCTGGTTAGATATATTGACCTCGAGTATATTATTTGTGGATTCTCTAGCAATACAGATTTACAGCTGTAGAACTTATTGAAATTTTCAGGAGAAGCGGTGGAAAACTACTCATCTAATCTTGGATCATCACTCTAGATGTCAGGAGAGGGGAAGTCAGTGGACCTATTGAAGCTCTTCTTGGTAGTGAAAGAAAAAGGCGGTTATGAGTCGGTTTCTAAAAATGGGTTGTGGGACTCGGTCGGTGAAGAGATAGGTCTCGATTGTGGTTTAGGTTGTGCTCTAAACCATACCTATGTTAAAAATTTAGAAACTCTAGAAACAATGTTGCACAAAGTAGTTCAAAGTAACGGCTTAAAAGGCCTTTTCAGAGATACAGGTATGATTACAGATACTTCTTTGATGAAATCGGAACAGTTTCGAGAAAATGGTTTAGATCCTTTGCATTCGAAATTGACTAATGCGGACTTAAATTCATCGGGCGATGAATATCTTTGTATTACCGATGGGGTTAAGTTTTCTGAAGAATCTGGTAATTTGACAAAGGCGAATGATAATAGAAGTGTCCATGTATTTAATCGGAAGAGAAAGAGGGAATGTAACCAAAGGATGCTAAATTGGGTTTTGGAAATTGCAAAAAATCCTACTAGTACAGGGGTTGAGCCTTTACCTGAAAGTTCTCGGTGGAAATATTATGGAAACGATAATCTTTGGAAGCAGGTTTTGTTGGCCCGAGAAGATATAATCGTGAAAAGAGATGGTGATATATCAAATGCAATATGCAAGGTATGCCATATATATCATGTTTCTAAAAATTAATATATTTTTAGTATATATTTTCAATGTTTATTTATGCATATACAGTTCAGCTACATTTGGGTTAATTATGCTTTGTTTTTTCGAACTCCAAATAAAAGCCGTATCTCCCATATAAAAAACAAAGCCACTTGTACTTTTACGATCATCAATATCACCTCCCCAATCGCTATCACTATAGCCAATCAACTGAAAATTATTAGAAAATGAGTAATTTAATCCAAAATCAACCTTACCTTTTATATAACGGAAGATTCATTTCGCGGCCTTCCAATACGACAAAATTGGAACTTCCATATAACGGCTAATAAGACCAACTCCATATAAAATATCCGGTCGAGTAATAGTTAAATATCGTAAGCTTCCAACAATACTCTTAAAAAACGTCGGATCCACACTTTCAACCTCAAAATATTTCGATAATTTTGTAGCACAATCTAGCGGGGTATTTATCGGCTTACACCCATCCATTTTAAACTTTTTAAGGATGTTTTTTGCATAGCTTTCTTGCGAAATAAAAATTCCATTTTTATTTTGTTTCATCTCAATTCCAAGATAATAGGACATAAGACCAATATCCGTCATTTCAAATTCACGACTCATTATCCTTTTAAAATCCTCATATAACTTCGGATTATTTCCTGTAAAAATCAAATCATCAACATATAGGCAAACAATCAACACATCACCATTTTTATCCATTTTCACATAAAGAGAATGCTCATGGGACACCTTATAAGATTATTTTCTTGGAAATACTTATCAATTCTAGTATTCCAAGCTCTCGGGGCTTGTTTCAAACCGTAAAACGTTTTTTTCAATTTTAAAACTTTATTTTCAAATCCCATAATCTCATAACCCGGTGGTTGTTGCAAATAAACTTCTTCTTCTAAATTTCCATTTAAAAACGCCGATTTTACATCCATTTGGTTTATTTTCCAATTATTTTGGGCCGCCAAAGAAATTAAAAATCTAATAGTTTCTAGACGAGCTACGAGAGCAAATACCTCATCAAAATCGATGCCGGCCCTTTGGTTGTATCCTTTTGCGACCAACCTTGCTCTATATTTTTCGATTTCTTCTTTTGCATTTTTTTTCTCTTTATAAACCCATTTAGCACCAATAGTTTTGTGCCCTTCCGGTAAATCCGCCAACTTGCACGTATCATTTTTTATTATCGAGTCCATTTTCTCATCCATAGCTTTTCTCCAATTTTTATTTTCCATCGCCTCTCCATGACCTATCGGTTCACAACCCGCAAAAAGACAAAATAGAAATAGAGTAACATTATCAACACTTTCCGTTACCTCATATAACTCTTGCATAGTGCGGAAACGTGGCGTTCTTTCGCCAGAACTTTCGTCAATTGGGGATTGTGGTTGGACTTGTGATTGTGGTGATGGAGGTAGAGTAGCGAGCTCTTCTTCCATTTCGATTTGCTCCTCTTCTTCATCGTCATAATAAGGGAAAAAATCGTAATCGTCTTCCTTTTTGTCCCAATCCCATGTTTCCTCTTCATCAAACTCAACATCTCGACTAATAACAAATTTTTCATTTTCCGGATTATATAATTTATAGCCTTCCGCCCTCGAGTCGTAACCGATAAATAGAAACTTTTCGCTTTTGTCGTCTAATTTGGACTTTTTTTGATCCGGAACATGAGCATACGCAATACTCCCAAAAACTCATAAATGAGAAATAATCGGTTTTCTTTCGCTCCATGCTTCCTCGGAAGTTTTACCCCAAACACTTCGGGATGGAGACCCGAACAGTTCGATAAATAAACCGCACTATCCATAGCCTCGGCCCAAAACTCTTTT
Organism: Primula veris; assembly: GCA_963682055.1. NCBI lineage: Eukaryota > Viridiplantae > Streptophyta > Magnoliopsida > Ericales > Primulaceae > Primula > Primula veris. The sequence continues at coordinate 7,787,402 of OY821743.1, forward strand.
GGAACATTTTTACTTTTAAGCGTGCTACGAGACATATTTAAAAGAGATCGGTTTTTTCTTTCAACAACCCCATTTTGTTGTGGGGTATAAATAACCGTCAAAAGACGAAAAATTCCATTTTATTCGCAATAATTTTCAAAATCATTTGAGAGAAATTCTCCCCCTCGATCCGATCTCATAGAATTTATTTTGTGACCACTTTCATTTTCAACACGAGCTTTAAAAAAGCATCAAAAACATCGGATTTTTGCTTCAAAGAATAAACCCAAGTCTTTCGACTAAAATCATCAATAAAAAGAGCAAAATAATTGCTTTTTCCAAGAGAACTTGGTTTAATAGGACCACAAATATTTGTATGAACAAGTTTCAACGGATTTTTAGCTCTTGTAGTCGCTTGTTTCGGAAAACTTTTCCTCGGCTGTTTTCCAAACAAACATGCATCACAAAGTTCATCAACATGATCAATATGAGGTAAACCTTTCACCATATTTTTACTACTCAACAATTTCAAACCACCAAAATTAAGGTGCCCAAATCTCAAATGCCAAAGCCACGGTTTTTCTTTAAAACACGCTTTCAAACATTTAGCCCCAACATTTTGAATATCCAAAGAAAATATTCTATTTTTCGACATCGAGACTTTTGCAACCAAATTCCCATTTTCATCACTTAATAAAATATTATAATTTTTCGAATGAATATCATAGCCCTTTTTCAAAAGTTGTGCCAAACTCAAAATATTAGACTTCATATTTGGCACATAATAAACGTTGGAGATAAAATCATTTTCTCCATTTTTCAATTGGATTAAGACTTTTCCCTTCGCTTTCAACGGAATTTTAGATTCATCACCAAAATAAATCTCCATTTACCGTTTCATCAATTTCGGTAAACATATTTTTATTACCACACATATGGTTGCTAGCCTCCGTATCTAAATACCACATGGTATTTTCTCCGCTTTTATTTTCATTATGCGCAAATAAAAGTGTAGAACGTTCTTCATTTTCTCTAACAAAATTAGCCCTTCACTCAAATTTATTATTACTCAATCTACACTCGGAAGCGTAATGCCCAAAATTTTGACAATTATAACATTTAATTTGGGACTTATCATACCTCGGTTTTCCATTATAATTTTCTTCTCTTCCACGGCCTCTTGTCGGATAAGAGTTTTGTCTCCTCTCTTCTTTTTTGAAAGAGTTGTAACCACCACGGCCATTTGACCTCGATCTCTTTCTCGTTGGCTTTTCGAGTTGCCAAAACTTTTCTAGTTCATGCTAAATTTCGTTTGAAGAGCTTGCTCAAGCAGCTCTTCTTTCACAACTCTTTTGTTGAGTTTTTCTTCATGAGCTTAGAGCGAGCCCAAAAGTTGATCCACCATCATAGATTCTACGTCTTTAGATTCCTCGATAGCCACAACAATATAATTCCATTTGAAATCTAAAGAACGTAGAATTTTTTCGACAACACGGCTGTCGTCCAATTTTTCTCCGCATCTTTTCATTTGATTGACGACCTTTTGAACTCGTGAAAAATAGTCATACATAAAGCCTCAAAATCACCACGTAAGGTTTGAAGTCGAATCTTTTCTATCTTGTCAACTCCTTTGAAAGAATTCTCCAAAATATCCCAAGCTTCTTTGCTCGTGGTTGCACACGCCACCTTTTCGAACATAGTTTCATCCAAAGCTTGATGGATGATGTTAAGAGCCTTTCGATCCTTCTTCTTTAAGTCCTCCATTTGAGCTTGAGTTACGTCAGCGTCTTCTTCGGGTTCATTATATACCCGGTCTCTACGATTTCCCACACATTTCGGGAACCGAGAATCACTTTCATTCTTATTCTCCAATTATCGTAGAAATCTTTCTTAAGCATGGGGATAAAAGGGGTCATTCCACCGGCCATTTTGGGACCGTTGGCTCTGGTACCACTGTTGGATTTGAAAGAATATCAAAGGAGGTCGGAAAAGTAGTAACAAAATGGTAGAAAAAACATAAGAAAGGGGAAATGACTTTTTATTATTTTGGTGTGTCTTACAAAGGTAAAAACTACCCTTATTTATACTAAACTCAACATGAATGTAGGAAATGAAAGGTTACATAGTTTTAATCCCATGAACCCATGATCTCTAAAAAAACTTATAAAATATATATCTTAAATCCATGATCTCTAAAAACTTATAAAATGTAAATGCTAAATAATAATAATAGCATAGAAGTTACTTTTTTTTCAACAGTAAAAATGTAATATAAATGTATATGATTGATATGATGATTTGGTTTCCCGTAAATCCTTGTATAAATAAAGTATAAATAAAAACGATAAAATATTAGTCATTAATTAACATGAATAAATTTCATTCACATTTACCATAGATATTGTTTCATTAATTAATAAACTAATTGTATATAAGATTTTTTTTAATAAAACCATCGAAATGTATGTTATATATTACTATAAGACAGAGATGAGAGAGAGTCTTCAATTGCACTTTTACTCATTTAAACTATAGAACAGAGATTACATGAGAGAGAGAGTGTTAAGTTGCACTTTTATCCATTTAAATGTATGTTCTATATTACTATAGGAGAGGGGGTTTAATGTATCTGAGAGAGATAGAAATGGAAGAGTGTTAACTTGCATTTTTTAAAGTTGCATTTTTATCCATTTAAACCCGACCGACCCGACCCAAATAGAATTGCACTTTTACCAGACCCGCGGCGGGTCGGATCAAAACCCGAAAAATTACCATCCCTAATTATGATAGGAAAGAGAGGAACTCATACATAATCATTTATAATATAAGCTGTACCGAGAACTCATCAATATAGAATAATATTCAACAAGAACCATTATACAGTCCTAGCTCTAAGAAAATTATCACGTACTTTAAAGCTCGAGTTATTATATCCATTTTATTTATTTAAGGGACACAAGTTGACTGCCCTAATATTATGGCTCATTTTTTTTTTTTTTGTTGTTGTTGTTTAGACGCATTTTTTTAGTCATAGCTTCTGAGCGATGCAAACTTGTGTATTTTCATTTTCCAATATCTTTCCATTTAGTAGCTTTGAATCATTTAGGTTATTGCAGATAGGTTGCCTTTTGACTGAATAACTAACAGGTTAAAATAGAATAGAAATTAATTCAGAATAGTTCCCTTCAATTGATTATGGCAATTGCTGTCCTCTTTTGATTGTGATATTGTTATTTTATTGGCAATATGGCCTGCATCAGGTTTGTTATTTTCCGCATCTTTTGGTTTTAACTATGATGGTTATTTGTTCCAATAGCTATATTGCAACCCAAGATAGTGCTTGCTGGTCTAAAATTTGTAGAATGCTACCCTTGTGTTTATCTGATGATTCTTGCCAAAAAGGGAATGTTGACATATCTGGACCATTGGATGATTTTTAAATATCATGATCCAAGTGTATCAAGTTCGGATAGAAAAAATATTTTAACAATGTTGCAATATATCACACGTTAACAAAAAAGATACCAAACTATCAACATTAACAATTTCAGTACTAAAAGATAGAAACATACAACTAAAATTTACCCTTTAATTCGAAGTGGAAAAATGAGGGCAAAACAGTAAAATGAACTTTTAACTTACTTGTGATGACACTCGACACGATTTTGAGATCAATTTTGTCAGAAAGATTTGTTTGTGAAAAAAGTATGCAGTTTAGTATTTAAATTGTTAATGTGGATAGTTTGATACCTTTTTTGTTAACGTATGATAGTTGAGTGTACTAAATGTATTTTTTTCCGTGTAGAGGTAAGTTAAGAAAAGACCCTGGGATCACAATATTGGCCATATCTTTGAGTTTGGCCTGTAGTCTTAGACTCTTAATTGCTTTTACTTTATCTCTCTCTACAAACATAATTCTGGAACCAATCTCTTCGAAGAATATTAATCATGAAAATCAAACGAGTTTGAATATCCTGCTTTAACCAAGTGTTTTTTTGTATGCAGACAAAGCATAAGATGCACCCATCAATGTATGACGATTTAACTGGGTCTGAGAGCCTAAGATCTAGCCAAAGACTTCTTCAAGTCAAAAAATCACAACTGCTTATTTTAGAAAACTCTATTTCTCGACCTTGTCTTGATTCTCCCTCAAATACTCACAGTGGCTCTGAAGATAACTTCGACAAAGAATTTAGTTCCTTCTACATGGATTCTGCACTCGAACTGTTTGGCAAATATGAGCACAAATGTGTTCGTGTGGGTCCACAATACCAAGCAACAGTACATGAATATACAGAAGATACGTACATAAGAGACTCTAATTGGTTAGGTTCATGTGTTTGGCCACTAGAAAAAGGAGAAGGTTACAAACCCCATAAAATGAGGAGGACACGAAATGGGGGGAAAGTACAAAAAATATGCAAGTGTCGGAAATCTGGTTCTGATCAATGTATACGACATCATGTTGGTATGAATAGAAGGAGATTGAAGGCTGAACTTGGGACATTATTCGATTATTGGGGATTTGATAAAATGGGCCAACAAGTATCTCAAAATTGGACAGAGGAAGAGGAAAAGACGTTCCAAGTGATAATTGAATCAAATCCTCATTCTGAGGGTGTGTGTTTTTGGGACAAAATGTTCACGTCTTTTCCTATGAAGAGTAGAGAGGAGTTAGTTAGCTACTATTTCAATGTTTTTGTGCTACAAAGGCGTGGATTACAAAATCGGAGTATCGGAGAGGAAATAAACAGTGATGGTGAAGAATCAGAGTATGGGCCTCTATCCAGCGGCTTTGGGCGCATTGCAATTAAATCCCCAGCCTCAATTTTCCATTCCCCGAAAAAGGCATACTTGAAAAGTCCTATAGTTAAAATATAAACATATTGTTGAAAAAAGATTAGGATTACCTTTTGAGACCCTTTCAACTATCCTAAAGCATATATCCAGTCCCCTCTCTCTTTGTAAGTTAAAATCCATCACTAACAGAAGAGGGGTATGTGGTTAATATACTTACCTAATTTACAAGTTGTCGAGATCTAAATGTTTTTTCCGATTAACTTACCAATTTGGGTTCTCAAAAGTTGTACCAATTTGAAAACTTCATGGGTTAGCAATCTACATGTTTGCACATTTAATGTATGAACCTTTTTTGTAGTTTTGAACTCTTGATGTTGCATATTGTAGTTCGTTTTTGGTTAAGAGACGTTTCATGAAATTCTCAAATAGTTTTCAAAATAGTTACAGATGCCGTGAGTGGAACAAGGATGCATTTTTACTGCCCTGAACAAATTCAGGGTAGCCTGCCTGTTTTTTCAGGCAGCAAAAATGCTTGTTGGTTTTTTTTTTTTTTTTTAAACAATGTAATTTATCACATTAATAAACCCCAAAATAAAAACCTAACACATGTTAATAAACCTCAAAATATAACATACAAAATTATATTTTTGTAGAAAAAAAAAATAAAATAAAAATACACTGCCTGAAAAAATCCAGGCAGACTGTCCTGAATTTTTTCAGGGCAGCAAAATCCATTCCGTGGAGCACGTCTGCCTTCAAAATAGTTTCTCATATTATATTTCAGATGCCAAATTTAAAAAAATCCACTATGATTAGCTTCTTAGCATCTCCAATAGTGTTGTTATCTGTTATCTTTATAGATGTTAAAAAGGTTGTTAAAGTTAACAATGTTTTTAATGTTTGTAACTGCTGACATGACAAGCATAACCCACAATTAACATTATTATCTCCTATAACTTCTCCCCATAAGAAATAGTGACCAGTAAAATAAAAGATAAATTATTAATTAAAAATTGATAACATTGTTAACCTAAAACTAATGTGTTTATTAAATTTAAGATGCATTTGTGTCATTTAATATCTTTTTAAACGATGATGTGTCATTTAACATTAAAAAGTTAACAAAACTATTATGAATGCTCACAAGTTGAAACTTTATCTTGATTCTAACTTGTAATGTTTTCACTGTTCCGTAAGGACTGATCTATAAATATATTTCTTTTATGTTTTTTATTGGGTTGGTAAAGAAGAGAAAGAGGATATGTTGTTCAAAAAGGTATATCATTTTTCTTTTGAAGATTAAACGGTTCAATTATATTAAAAAGTGGGGACAACCCCACCCGAGTGCACAAACAAATTACAAGATCATTAAAAAAAACAACTAACGGAGTCTAGCTGCTAACAAGACAGGGGTTTAACCTCTAAACATTAATAAGATACCAATCACGAAAAGAGTTGGTACTAAATTTTTCGTACTTATTCATACAATTTACTATTTGCCCTTGCTTGTAAAGCATTTTTGACAGCTTTAATGGCGCTTTTAATCTTATTTTTTTACCAACCTTTAGGATAATCATCGATAAACCTCTGGTCATTTTTGTCGGCGTGATATCAGTGATAACATTTTCCTCGTCGCTCTCCATGTTTTCATGAGAATTAAATCAATATTTTGTTAAACAAATACGGAAGAGAATGATAGTTAAAACTTAAAAATAGTTAAGTACTCTATAGTCCTGTTATTAAATAAAAAAAAATGTGAATTGTGACAAAAACAAAATATTTAGAATAAAATAAAAAGTATTCCGACCTACCGGATTCGAACCAGTGACCTAAGGATGACAGCAAACAACTACAGTCCTCCGCTCTACCAACTGAGCTAAGGTCGGATTTGTTATTCAATTTCCATTAGAATTATATATATATATTTAAATTATACCATTAATTTTTTAATCTTTTACACCGCCATTTTTTTTATTTTATTTTTTATAATCATAAAACCTCATTTGGAGGTCAATCTCATTCACATGCGACAGGATTCGAACACTGATGGTAACCATGGTATACTCAGGTACCAACCATTTTGACCAACCATTTTTGCTCAACATCCCTTTATTTTCAATTTGTTTTTATTATATTTTCTAATTATTTTATGAAAACAGTTCTCGAAGCGGGACATGCTTTTTATCTGTCATAATTCATAAACAGGTTATAGGAGTATTATTATGGTCATCCAAAGTAATGTACTCCTATTGTTTTAAGTTATTTCAACAAGGCATTCAAGTATAATATCCCTGGGTCTGATCTAAAATGTGGGTTTAGTTAGCTTTGATTTAGGGTTCGACTTTGATTTTTGGATTTTTTTAATAATTGAGTCGCATTGTAATACTACAACGGCTCCGCATTAAGTACCGTGTAACAGGCTAACGCTGCAAAGTCTAGCCCATCAATTTTTGGATTCAAAAATTACAAATTCGATTTAAATGGATTGGTTTAGGGTTTGATTATGTTAATCTAAACCAAACTAAAACAATTTGAACCTTATTTGATCCGTTTGTACTCATTAAAAACTTTTCAAATCCGAACCACCCCTACTAAAAAAAATAGAATATCGCTTATGTATAGAAATCCTAATGTAACATAATAAACAACTCAACATCACTTTTATGTATAATAAATCTATGTTTGTATATAACTGTATGTATGAATATATTTATATATACAGCATTTCTATTTTAAGTCTAATAGGTATATGGGTTTCACGTTCGTTTTTGTACTATATCGAAAAACAATAAAATAAATAACAAATGACTGAAATGGAAATAAACAATTTTATTTCTCACAAACGGAATATAAATTACAATTCCTGACTCAAAAAAATTAAAATTACACTAATTTAAATTCCAGACAGATTTAATATAAATTATTAAACTGCTGGACTGAATTGTAATTGTTTGAAACTGTCAGTCAGAATAGTATAATTACTAACTGTTGGACTGTTTAACAATTAAAAGAAACTACCATGCAGAATAGTATGATTACTAAGCTGCTAGACTGTTTCTGTAAATACTGGAAATTAAATTACAGAATTGGAAATTACAGAATTAGAAAAGACTGAATTGAAATTACAGAAAGTAAAGGTACTGGAAAGTAAATACATAAAGTAAACAGTACTGAAATGAAATTACAGAAAAGGAAATAGTACAGAAATGTAATAAATAGAATATAAAGGACTGAAATAAAAAGAAGAGGTAACTGCTGGGTAGTTTCCCTTAAACAATATTTTTCGAACCACCTTAAAGGTTTCTGGTTCTCGGGACTTTGTTCCCAAGATACAACTTCTGCTATGTATGTTGTGTGTGTGTTGTATGTTATGTCTGAATGAGAGGGGGAGAGCTGACTTTTATAGGCTTTTCTTGAAACCGCAGCCATTAATGGTCATTCAATTCTGGGAGTTACACCCCCGGAAATTCTCATTAATTGCTGAAAACTCTAGGGACTACTTTTGCATTTTATACAAAAATCCATTTTCAGATTTGATCCAAGACCCAAGACATTCCCCAAATTCCAAATCCCACGCCCGAGTCCCGAGACCCGAGCGAGCACGCGTGTGTGGTACACGCTAATACATTTAAGTGTATGTGGACATGTTAGTTTAACAACTACATGGGTTGGACTTGTATATATATTGTAAAATTAACTTTTAATCTTCCAATATGGGATAACCCTCATTGGTTTTCCATTTATTTAATCCATTTTCCAGCATTGAAATTTTCTCCTCTTTCGAGAACCCAATTTTGAAGCCGATTAGTATTCACACCCATTCTCCGAATAGGTCATGCGATATACCGTTACGAAACTCGTCACACGAGCTACTCAAACACTTTGAGTACGGTATTAACAACTCAGCGTTGTCATATGTAATATCGACTCGAAATTAGTCATGTGACCATTCGGAAACACCCATGAAAAACCATGTTTTTCCAACATTTCACTCCATTGAAATATGATGTAATTGTCTTTATGTATATGTATATATGTACATTTGTATGTATGTTTTAAAACACGTACCTAAACACAAATTATGCCCTATCTAGGTGGTAGACGGAGTCTAGAATTTTAAGAGATTAGCGGGATTATATAAACGGATTAGGCGGATTAAGTGGATTATGCGCAAATTAGGCGACGCCTAGGCATTAATTAGGCGTTAGGCGGACAATTTCGCCTAAAATACGTATTGCACCTTTTAGAACATTGGTTGTATCATGTATGTGAATTAGGGGTGGCCTTTTTGTACCGACTTGTACCAAACGACTGCTTTTCGAGCTGAACCAATCAAGTCGGTACCAAAAGTTTGGTATACCGACCTTACGGTACGTTACAACCGAACCGATGTTTGAAAGTCGGTTTGATTTCAGTATTCGTTTAGTGAGTTCAGTATGATACCGATTCAAACCGAAATATTAAAATATACTATATAGACAAATTAACTAAAATAGTTATACACACTTAATTATTAAAATTGTTATAATATACTTATATTACTTTTTATAGTGAATACTTATAACATTTTCTTTTATTTATAACCATTTAATAAAAATGTCTAGTAGTGTTTACTCTTTTATGTAAAGAAACAAAAAATGTAACAATAATATAAATACATATATATATTTTTAATCTATTACTTTTAAAACTTTATACTATGTTTTTTTTTCAATACGCACAATTTTTCTATCATCACTTGTAAACTCTAAAGTTTGTTATGAAAACAAAACCGAACCAAACCAACCGAATAGTTTGGTATACCGAAAGTTCGGTATAACGAATTTTTTGATTCAGTAATGGTATAAAAATTTTCAAACCAAACTAGTTTAGTATGATATCGGTATGTATTCAAAAAGTTTGGTAACGAACCGATTTCACCCCTAATGTCAATGTGAGTGTGTGAGTATTTGTAATGGTTTTGTATATAGATGAATTGTGTATATACACATGTACAACATTATAAATACATGTTTTTGTCATAATCTTTTATCTTTCACACCTTTGTTTTTATATGAAATGACATAAATGCCATTCTCTTTACCGTAAATGAGTGTAAATGAGTGACGTATATTGATGGCTGTCACGTCATTTTATCAAGAAATTGACGAACATGGTATTGAATTGAGTGGTTTAGGGTGCACTAAATTAAAAAAATTTAAATAAAATTTACAAAATTAAAAAAAATTTATAATACTGTCACCACAACAAATTTAATAACTAGTAACAATTTTTGTAGAGACAATTTGTTTCATAGTAAAAGTTTTATATGGGGAAAATATTTTCATAAGAAACTTTTACAATGAAAACTTTTATTTATATTTCATTTACGAGCGTTTGATACATAAAAAATTTTCTAACTAAAATTTTATAAAAAAATCAATTTCTTTTACAAATTATTTTTTAAACAAATAATTGGTAAAAATCGCAATATATATAAGAAAATTTAGCTAAATGCATATTTTCGTTCATATACGTCACTTGTAATAACTTATAATTTTCAACCTATAAACTCATAAAATTAGAAGTATAGAAGATATTATTGACTATTTTTTACCTTTTTCAAGTTTTCTTGGGTTTTTTAATATTTTTTTGAATTTTTATATTTTCCACTTTTTATTATTATTTTTTAGATTTTTTCCTATTTTTTATTTTCATTGGTTAATTAGATTTTAGCTTTTTAAAAATTTCTTCGGTTTTTTAGAAATTTCAGATTTTTTTTTATTTTTTTTCCATTTTTTGTTATTTTTTAGAAAATTTCCTATTTTTTAATTTTTTTTATTGGTTAATTAGATGGAATTGGACTAAATATTAAATAATTTTGAAAGAGTAACATATAATTAATAATAGTTACAATACTAGTATTAGAAAGAATATAGAGAGAACCTCCGTAGACCGTTTACGACTTTATTTGCGAAGTAACCGTTTCCCTCAATTTTACTGGATATGTGGGAAAAGTTTTCCGAAAAAAATTGTTTTACGTTAAACCAATCAAACAAAACAAACAGAGCCTAAATGGTAATTTTTCGGTACAAAAACAATTTTTTTAGACAGAAAAATAAAATTCTTGTCATCAAATCTAATTTTTAGCCACATAATATGAAAAAAAAATTTGTCTCCAAACACAATCTTATACGTACATAAGGGGACAATTTAATTCTGTCTCAAAAAGTATTTGAAGACAAATTTTAATTATCTCTTTATGTTCGTATGAGATTGTCTTTGGAGACGAAAAAAATTCAAATTATTTATCTAAAAGTTAGATTTAGGGACAAAATTAACATTCAGAACAAAATTTGATTGCATTTAAAAATATTGTCCATAACTGTTGAGTTTAATAAAGAAATCAACAGCACTAAAGTGTTTGTGCTCTCTACTCATCCCCAGCACTAGCAGTTGAATTAAGATTTATAAACAGTGTCAATAGATCACGAGACCGAGATTCTTGGCCAGAGGTTGTAGCCTTACTATAATTGTCTTACCTTGACCTTTATCTAATGAATTTACTGGGTTGGAGTTCTGAATAAATGTTATTTCTCCATCTAGAGAAAAAAGTCTGATTTTCGCATCTATGTTTTGTGCTAGAACATCTCATTTGTATTTTAAAGTGTTATTTAGACTTTAAGTGATGCTTGCAACTTTTATTATCTCATTGAAATTATTTTATCATTCAAATATATTTGGAATAGATCAAATAACTAATACCAGACATTACCAAAACCGAATCTGCTCAGAACCGTTGAATACAAAAACCCGAATCAAATTTGTTCCCTTAGGTTTGATTTGGATTGAAAACATAAATGGTTAGGTTTGGATCAAAAAAATACGACCGTTCTATAATGGTTTGGTTTAGGATTAAGAATAATTCATTTCATTCCTAACCTTTTACACTTGTAATTCCAAGCCCTCTTTTTTAATATATTATTATGTTATGTAAATATGTAGTGTTTGGTACACTGTATAGTATATACATATGGAAGACCAGACTGCCAAATGTAGCTGCCGAGATCATTATGTAGAAGATGATGATTAAATCTACTATTTAACAGAAGTGCTTATCTTTTATAACCCAAATTTATTAAAAAGTGATTACAACATGTTACAGTTTTGCATACATTTCATTGTACTAATTACATTTGCAACAACACGGGATAAATCTCCCTAATAAAAAGAAATTTAAGAAATAATTAACGAAATACACAAGGAATCGGCTTAACAAGAGAGTTATTCCAAATTGCCTCTTCATTTTACTACATACATGATATACTTCTATTTCCTCCCTTATTTCCTGCTGCATTCAGCCTAATCAACAGATACCGGTTGCATGTTTTCTGCTTCTTTATGGAGTTCTTCGAAAAGAACAGATGATAAGTATCTCTCTCCGAAACTTGGATGGATTGTCTGTTTATTCAAAACAGCCACATATTACATTCCAAAGAAAAATGGAGAAGAAAATAAGACCCCTTCTAAAGAACTAAGAATTATGGTCTTTTACTTTGTTTCTACTCGTAAAGTTTTTCTTACCACGATAAGTTTGCCTTTGTTCTCTGGCCTTCTGGCAAGTCTAATTGCTGCAACTGTATTAGCTCCTGATGATATCCCCACCTATTAAATTTGGTCAAATAAGATTCTAAGATTAGAAACAAGAAATCGTAGCGTTTTATGTTAGTTTTAATGAGTGTTTCAAGTGGTACCATAAGCCCCTCTTTAAGTGCCAGTTCCCTAGCCATCTTCACTGCATCATCGCTAGAGACCTACAAGATAGAGTAATTTACTTAAAACTTTAGAATACCAATGAACAGCGATTTTCTAACTTTGTAAATCTGTTATCAAATTCAAGACAAAAATTAATTACCATGAGCACTTCATCCATTACATCCATGTCCAAGATATCGGGTTTAAATCCAACCCCGTTACCTGTTATATGATGTGGACCTGCATAATTCGAGAAAGAGTTCATATCGATTTTCCTAATGAAGTGAGCAGCAGAGACTTTTCAATATTGCTATATGAAACTAGTATGTTGTGCAAATATATATGTTGGTTAATTAACTTCAGAAAAAAATTTGTGAAAATGTAACCTAGTCTAACACAAGCTCTATTTCGTTTCCACTTTTCATTTTCTGATTGATCAAAGTTAACAGTAGAGAATATATGAGAGCATTATTTCCTTCCACAGCCAATTTGATATTTTTGATATTTACCTTATCACTGTTGTTCTAAATATGGATAAAACAGTTATGTTTTTGACCTTACACTAACTCGGTTTTCATTTTTTAAGCAATCAAACCAATGATCACATGAAGTTGAGCATGAAATGCGTCAAGAAACGGATGATTTACCCGGTTTACCGCCATTCAGAATGTTGCTTTCACTAGGCTCAAGTCCATATATCTACACAAATATGCATACTACCAAAATTAGGAGTGCATCATAACTATTACATCTACAGAGAAAGTAAGCAAAGTCGATATGTTTATATGTATAATTTGTTTCACCTTAACATTAGGGTTTTGAGACTTTAGATATTGGCCCACACCAGAAACAGTGCCTCCACTTCCGATCCCCATGATAAAAATATCAACTTTACCATGAGTATCTTCCCATATCTCTGGACCAGTTGTCTCAAAATGTACCTGTTAATCATTTCAATCATTTACCTTAAAGTTAGCGTGATTTGAAAATGTTCCTGTATCCTCACAATATTTCGGAAAGCAAATGTAGAAACATAAAACAGAAAAAAGGGAGTTCTTTTGGGTTCTTTTGGGTTCTTTTACCTTGGTGTTGGCATGATTTGAGAATTGTTGAAGCATATAACTATCTGGTGTTGAATCAAGGAGTTGATAAGCTTTTTTAACAGTTCCACTCATGCCTTTTGTTGGATCAGTTACAATCAAATCAGCTCCGAAAGCTCTCATTGTCACTCTTCTTTCTAAACTTGTATAAGATGGCATTGTAAGCACCATTTTGTATCCTTTCATTGCCGCTATAAACGCCATGCTTATCCCCATGTTCCCCGATGTCGGCTCAATCAAAACCGTCTGATATAGAAATATATGACAGAAACTATGATGACAGAACACTTATTTGTATGTAGTTTCTAGTATCGTAATTGTTAGATGATCACAATGTTAGTCTGAGTCGTTGTCGTGCACAGATATGAAGCTTATGTAAGGCTTGATTGGTTTCAGACTTGCAGCTTTAGAGCACAGAAGCTAATTTTTTGAGATGTGGTCAGAAAAAAACTACGTTCGTCCAGTTTAAAGCTTCTAGCTCTTTCGGACCAAATAACCCGAAAACGCCAGCTTAGAAGCAAAAAGCCAAAAAGTTGGGCATCAAATATGCAACCAAACAAGTCTACAATGACAATGATGGACCCTCGAGTCTAGGACTAGGACCATCCATCCTAACAATAGCAACCTCTAGTCATTTAATTTCCTACTTTACGAGTTCAAACTTAGGACCTACTTTTGTTTTTATTAGTTGTTTTCAGATGCATAAGCTAAAATTTTATGTTTATTCCTTATTCCAGTGCAAAATAAAAATAAAGTAGAACTTTGCTTTTCAAAAGTTCTTTTAGAGCTTCTTCGATAGCTGTTTAACTTCCAATTGAAAAATGTAGGATACGATAAGCCAAAGCGAAGCGATTCGTTGACACCTGCATTTTCACAATGAACTGTAATATGCTCTCCTGATTTGGTGATAAGTTCGGGTAGTAGAAATTTTGACGAACATAGATGATTTTATTTAGGGAAAAGCGGCACATGTTCCCAATGAAATCTATTAATATCAGTTGGATTTTATCTGTCCTTTACATTTGTTAGGCAAATCCATCTAAATATAGCAAAGACTAGCACACTATTGACGATAAGTTAGATCACTGAGAATGTTAAGTAAATAAACGAATCGAGTTTATTGTTTAATGTTTAATGGGAGAAAACACTTTTAGCATCACATTATCAACTGAAAAGTTAAATCCCAAAAACCTTCCAGTAAAGATACAATAACGATTTTAATGCAACAGTAGCTACAGTACCAAATCGTATTGCAGTTTTTGAAGAAGTAGTTAGAAAATCTGTGGATATCAAAATATTCCGGTGAAATTATTCGATCAGAGAAACTACCTTACATGTTGTGAATGCAAGTCACAAAATCCTATAAACTAGTTTACACTTCACAGTATATTACTTTAGTCAAAGCAAATGGAAAAGAGTTTTAAAACAAAATTAATGGCGATTCATAGGATTAAAGGAATGAGTATCATCTAGCTGACCTTTCCTGGAGTAATTAGGCCATTGTTTTCTGCATCATTAATCATAGCCAATGCAGGCCTGTAAACAAAATAGAACATTTTTTTCTATGTTATCAAGTCAGTAAAAAAATTATTTTTGGAAAACAAAAAAATCAAGCTACCTATCTTTGATACTAGCAGTTGGTTGCATCATCTCTTGCTTAACAGCAACATAAGCCCCACAACCTTCTGTTACTTTATTCAGATACACCATGGGAGTTCTCCCAATTAGCTGATAATTTTCAGGGAAAAAAAACACAAGAGCTTATCAGTAAACACATGTGATTTACTCATGTACACACATTGAAATAGTGCATTTGTGTAAAAATCAATTAAATATACAATGTGTAACTTGAAAGCAAAATATAGTTTTTATAACATTTTGGTAACATTTAAACTTATATCTACAAGCATTGTAAGTTTATATGTCAGTTTTCTAATTTATAATTTACATACTTGAAAATAACATCCTGCGGCCGCATTTGACCACTGTATACTAACTTATCTTTAAATATTTTTGTTTCGGTTGGGTTAAAGTGTAAAACATAAAAACGAGAGACTTATTTTATAGTATACTTCGGCATGTCACGGAATTGACCAAGTGCGTTTTTGAAAGTGTCCGCTTAGTCAGAGAGTCAAGTATCAATGACACGGAAAGTGACATGTCCGACGCGTGAATTACAGTATCGGACACTGTACGATCGAGACACATGTCCGGCACTCACTTTTTAAATAGGAGATCTTAGTTCAATAGACAAACTTTTTTAGGAGATAAAAATATTGTCCACTAACCACACATGCATAAAGAGGGATGCAAATAGTAATAATGTATAGAGATGTATCCATGAAATGAATCTTGCAGTTATACAATATTATTACTGTTTATTACTTCTCAACAACCACAGAGTACAGAGAATTTGTGCTGTCCTTAAAATGTCTGTTTAACCCCCTTATTTTTAATGAAACACAACAGTAAAAAAAAATGAATTTCTATACAAGTAATGAACGGATTAAAGTGAATCATTTTTTTCTAAATGGTTTACATGAACGTAAGTTGCCAAAGTGGAAAGCTGCAATTATATAAAACTTATGTGAAACTGTATTCGCACTCTTAAGGTGTATAGATATCTTTTTTTCCAAAGGTGCATATATATCAAATACTGTTTATTCAAAATGCATCATCGAGCACCCGATTATTATTGCGTTTCTAAGTCGGACATGTGGATAAATGTTGCAATATTTATATAATATATGAGGCCAAGAGGGTTTGCAAGTTGAATGTTGTTTGCAGATGACTCATAACAGATAGAAATGAAGCGGTTTATATACTCATATCTAGATCATAATTCGGTCAATTTGTATGATTTTTGTGATCTCTGATATGTTACACACCCGTAAACATTTCTAATTAATTTTTTAAAAAACTATATTCTTGCAATGAATGTAAACTATGAAGACTGTTAATTAATTCCAAGTAAACTATCATTCTTACTGTAATAAACTCAGTCCGCAAAAGAAAAAGATACCAAATGCAATAAAAAAACTCCAAGAAAAACAATGGTGGGGTATGAATATCATTCACGATATTATAAAAGTGTGACCTTTCGATCCGGTCCATCAATGATTTGGCACGCCTAGATCTGTAACATTTTTTTATTACTAATTAAAAAAGACAAAGTAAAATTATACTTTCACTCTTTGGACCTTAACTTATGAGTGTTACTTACTTAACTAGTTATAAAATTAGAAATCTTGTTTTTTTAGTCCATAAAATTAGAAAACATTCGACACATAATGTTTTGGTTATAAACGTGCCAAATAAGTTTCATTTACACGTATTTCGGCTTATTTTTACAGGAGTTTGACTGGTGAATAAAAATAACTTCACTAGGCATTTAATTAAGGTGAGTAGGTGACATAAGAACAAACTCTTGGCTTTAACATTGTAATTACCCAATAAGGTCCACAATGTACTAGTAATAGAAAACGACACATAGTTCATAATTTCATCAGTTAGAACTTAAATACGTCTTCCTTTCCCAAAAAAAACACAAAATATAAATATACAGTATATGTAAAAAAAAAAAAATGAGTCTAAATTTAAACAAACTAATGTCGTGACTCGTGAGTAGTTGCTCCTGCTAATATACATCTTCATTTTATTATAAGTTACAACTATAGTCGGTGAGTGACATTTAGATAATGGATAATACTATTCCCTTTCATTACAAACTTTCATTCTTTTTTTCTAATGAAAGGGAATAGTATTATCCATTTTCCAAAAATAATAATTATACTATTATCTAATACTACAAGTACAGAGGACCACAGTCTCTTCGCTTTGAGGACATAAAAACAAACAAATACACAGAACTACAAGACTATTCTAAAAATATGGAAAATGTTCATAGAACTCAATCTGATATTAAAATCTTTTTGAAGTAAATTTCTCATTTTATTAAATCCATACATATCCTTCTTAAAAAATAATTTTTATTAAATAATAAAATGATTAAACGGAGATAGAATGTAAGCGAGAGCAACAAGCTGTGCTCGTAAACTTTTTTGGAATTGCAAAAAAGAACATTTGAATATTAAGAAGAGGGGAAGCTTGAGAGATAAAGAGAGAAATTTGTTACTTGAGAGACATTTTTGGAGATATTAGTACCAGGGAGATCTTTGGGAAGATCCCTAATTTTCTGCATAAAAGAATCAGATATATTTTGTGTTGAAAACCATCTATTTCTGGCACTCATGGATCTTCTCTTCACTATTCCAATTAAACCACCAGCCATTACTTAGTTTTTAAATGGAATATCTTGTTTTGTAAAAGAGAGAGAGAAAAAAGAGGTTATTACTGTACTTGTGACATGTGAGCACATTGTTCTCTTCATTGTACAAATTACAATCCACACTCAAAACAACCAAGTGTATTTTATCATTGTCACACAAACCTGTCACTTCGTTTCAAAGTGTCACATATTTTGATTGTTGTCTCAAAGGTGGAAGCCAAACAAATACGGGTACCAGTTCATTGTTTTTAACGTATTTTAGTAAAAATACATGGCTAAAAATTAAAAAATTCACATTTTTTGGAATTATGTGGTGCCGCTCCCGACAGTCTGCATTTAGCTTCCTTTGGTAGTGTCGTTAACTTATTGACCTATTCGTCACAATTGCATTTTCTCCGACACTAATTTGACATTTTAGCGACACGATAAACACACAGTGTACAGTAAAAAAAAGTCATTCAATATCTAATTTTTATCATTTTATCTAAAAAAATTAAAAAAATATATTTTATTAAAAAAAATTATAATTATTACTAAGATTTATCGATTACAATTATTTATTAAATGTACATGTTTGTGTAGAATAAATATAAATAAACCTATATAATTTATAGAGAATAATATAATTATAATATATTAATTGTAGTATAATAAATGTGTTGTGCAATAATTTGAAGGATTGGTGTTTCGCATGTCCGTAATGTGTCGTATCATGCAGATATATCGATACGCGTATCTGTAAGCTGCTGATGAACCGAGCCGTTCATGAACATGTTTATGTTTGGCTCGTTAAAGACTCAACTCGTTTTCGTTCGTTAACTTTCGTTCGTTCACTAACAAGCCGAGCCTGAACACAATAATAAGTCTTGTGAACATATTCGTCTCGTTTGAAAGTTTGTTTAATAATTATTTCATATATATTTCTGCTTATATATGTAAACTTTATCTAATACTATGTTCACGATCAATAAATACTTTTCAATTTAAGCAATAAATTTATTTTTTAAACTAAATCTAATTAAAACTAAAATCATAATAACTAAATTTATCATTGCCCATATATTTTAACACTTATTTTAGCTAAGTAATTTATTTTTTATGCAAAACGATATTAAATTTATCAAAAAACGTGTTGAGAAAAGACTCATGAACAACCTCGTGAACAACTCGTCTGTAAACGAGCCGAGTTTAAACAATATTTTAGATCTCGTTTAATAAACGACCCGAGACTAAACACAAGAAAGATCGGATCTACTTATTTGCAGGACCAGTGGTCGTGTTGTATATGTATAATCTTAATCCAACAACTATACTTAATGTGACATAATAATTTAAAAAGAAAAATAAACAAGTGAAGTAGTGCTGTAAATGAAACGAAACGAATCGAACAAAACTCTGTTCATGTTTAGTTCATGAACTAAAACCATTGTTCATGTTCATTTAAATACGAGCGAACATTTGATGAACATGAACCGAACATTTGACGAGCCGAACACGAGTTGTTCGTGAACATTTAATTTCTTCCAAAACATTCAATAATTGAAAAAAAAGAGTTTGTTTCTTATAAATATATTTTAATTTGATCATAGATTACTATATTGTTAACTATGATAAACTAGTTCTAAACTAATTCACATATAACTTTAAGTTTATATATTGTATACATTCTTTTTTACAAATGTATGATTACTTTAACGAGTTGAACACTTAACGATAAAATCGGTGACTGTATTTATAGTATTATGATATAAATTTCCATAATAAGTTCAAAATAATACAAACATATCATTTATATTATTATAGCATAAATAAGTTTATTAATTGTGTAGTGATATTAATATTTGATAGATTTAGTTTTTTATTTTATCAAACTTTATATATAGTTACACGAACACGAGTTTAGACGAACCAAACAGAGACATGCCATGTTCAGTTCACTTAATAGACGAAAACACTATATTTTTGTTCATTATCGTGTTGATTTGAACGGACATGAACCGGACATTAGAGATTTATAAATGAACGTACATGAACCGGACATTATACGAGCCAAACACGAACGATTTCACAAACAGATCGTCTTATTTACAGCCCTACCTACTATTGATGGATAGCTTTTTGGCTTTTTTAGATTTAAATAGTTCACATGGTCTTAATAAATCTCTATTTGGTCTTAACATCTTATTGTTAGAGTAACTGTTCGACGAGTTTTCAAAACAGACATGCATAGTATATTTTAAATGAGAAAATTATTCTTTCCAAACAAGTCGTTGTGTAATGATACTGCATATGCCAAGTGACCAAATTTATTTAAAGTTTGAGAGCAATATTTGTTTTCTTAAAACACGTAACCTAAGTATTACAATTAGAACTACGCGGACTAAATAGTATATAATCTCAAACTATGGGATAAAAATTGTATTAGGCAAATTTGGGATCTAGTCATATACCAAAAAAAAAAAGTGGGATCTAGTCCAAGTTACCAAAGTATTTAAGTTATTATATATAAGTTTGGTGAAATTCCAACTTAATCTCACATCGTTTATTAATCTCACTCTCACCCACGGCCACTTAAGCTTCAACTAAGCTCATCGGAAATCCAGTTGCTGCATCCATGCTATGCGGGCTCACTGAAGCTACGATTAGCTCAAAGGAGCTTTCAAAAAGCTCACCACTATTTTAAAAAGCGTGCGATGATGCATGAAAATCGATAATCATTTCAGGAGTTAGAAGTAAAATTCCATTATTTTTATATGATGTAGTTTAACAAACATGTTCAGAATTTTCATTTTAACACCCCGCACAGTAACAAAAAGAAAAAAAACATAAATTTTAGCAACTCTTCTAAATCATGAATTCGTCCCTTTCGAAGATGATGGCGGTAGTGGGCGTACTGTTGCCCCTCTAAAAAGAAGAAAAATGGTGATTGTGTTGCGACAATGATGGTAGCAGCGTCAACGGATGATCGGTGGCGGCCCTAATTACTCATCACCTCAGTCCGTGTGTAAAATTTCACTCTATAATTTCACTAAAAAAAAAAATACAATATGAGTACATAGTAAAAAAAAACTCGTATGTAGATATGTATTAAGCACCCAAAACAATGTTATTTTTGGTTTTTAAAAAATTCCTCCTCGATCGGACCGTCATCATAGTGCTTTGGCTATTTCGACTTGCCCCATGGCCACCTCTAGAGAAAGCGTTTAATTGAAAAGAGTACTGAATGAGAATGAAAAGCTTAATCAATGGAGTCTTTTTTAATAATATTTGTCAAGATGTAGTACCAATTATTAATTTCCCCAAAAAAAAATTTAATACTTAAAAGATAGATATAAATCAATCTAAACCCATTTTATTGGCGGGATTTTCATTTATCTCTCTAGGGTTCCTCTCTCTCTCTCTATATATATTTATATTTATATATATCCATCTTCTCTGGTGACCACTTAAGGTGTGTGCTTATTTCTATCCCATATAAATTATATAAATGTATAGTATTTGATTGTTGTGTTGATATTGTAATTAGAAGGTAGGATTAAACTATAATTTCATAACTTTTTTGTCTTAATTATTAATAATTCTGCTTATTTTTCTGGCTAATAATTGCGTATTATAAAGCTTAGAAGCATTTAAAAAGATTACAGCTTTTAGCTTAAAAGTTACAACTAATTGTACTATGATTAAGCTGGTAGCTGTTAGTTTAATAGTAAATGGAACAGACCCAATAATTAAAAAGTGACTTATTTTAAGAAAAAGAAGGTACTTGTTTTCCAAAATATGATTTAATTTAAAAACGTGCGTTTACACCATGGTCTCTTGACTATGGTAGCTTAAAAGCTTTTGAAACAGCTAATGTTTCTACTATTTTGAGAAAGTTTTTAGCTTAAAAGTAACAACCAAACATACCCTGATTAAGCTGGTAGCTGTTAGTTTAATAGTAAATGGAACAGACCCAATAATTAAAAAGTGTCTTATTTTCAGAAATTTGACTTATTTTCAGAAAAGAAGGTACTTATTTTCCAAAATATGATTTAAATTAAAACCATGACGTTTACACCATGATGTCTAGACTATGGTAGCTTAAAAGCTTTAAAAACATCTATCTTTTCTATCATTTTGAGAAAGCTTAAAAGTAACAACCAAACGTACCCTGAGTAAGCTGGTAGCTGTCATTTTAATAAATAGGTTAGACCAAACAGACCCAATAAATATTGATTTTTTTTTTGTTTAGATGGCCTTCCCCGATTAGCTTATTATATAGTCTTTGTTCTTTTGGGCATAAAAATTGCTAAAAGATCAAAGATATGACCCTCTGACTACTGGGTCTTGGAAAAAGCTAGTATTATTTCCTAAAAGCTACTTACGAAAGAACAAACCCTGAGTTTGGTTGATTGTCAGTTTTCTTATGATTAGTACTACTTTGGAAGCTTTTCATTTAAAAAAAAGGTTTACTAGTTGGGGGATAATTTCCAGTTGGTCATCAATTTTTGAGTCACCAATCTCAAAGCTATTAATAAGCTTTAAAAAGTTCCAATTGTAAGCTCTTTGACTGGTATTGCTTATTGAAAATTTTCAGAGGTTTGCATTTATTACGCTAGCTATGGTTAAAGATGATAATTCTCAAGCTAAGAAAAGAACTACACGGTCATCATGTAATGCTGCTTTAAATAACTCGCCTGAGACTACAAATGCTAAAAAGAACCTACCTCTATCACTCAATGACCTGGTTTTTAGAGGTGAACCAATTAGCATGGAAGGGGTATTTTCTAATTTTCCAGGTAGGCGTACTCAAATTTTGGAACTTCTGAAACTTTTGGGACCCACGCCTTCACCAATGTTCCCTCTATTTGTACACGGAGGTGCTTCAACAGGGAAAACCAGCGTATTATTACAAATGTTCAAATACTTGAGAAGACCATTTGTTTACTCCAGTTGTCGTACATGCCATAGTCCTCGTATTTTATTTGAGAATATATTAAACCGATTGTTACTCCATAGAAAACATTCGGGAAATGGTTATTCAAGTGTAAAACGTTGTGATAAACCATCTGATTTTGTTAACGTCTTAAGAGAAGCTTTGTTGACTGTTATCAACAATCTTAAAGAGCGAATGGGGAACACAAGCTCAAAGAAATCTTTGAGAAGGATTAATGGAAATATGGTTTATTTGATATTTGATAACTTGGAGCTTGTTCGTGAGTGGGATAAGGGTTCAAATATATTACCTCTCTTGTTTGGGCTACATGATACCCTGAATATGCCTGAGGTTGGAATTATCTTTATAAGCAAGTCTTCGCCTGATACATATTACTCCGATACGGGATATGCGGAGCCTATACCTGTTTATTTTCCTAATTATATGGAAGATGAATTTCGTCAAATCTTGATGAAGAACCGTGCCAATCCAAAATTATACTCCTCTTTTCTTGAGTAAGTTAACTGATGCAATGTTGATTTCATATTTGGTTCACATGAAATATCCCTTTTGTACACCAAACTATCAGCCTTTGATAATTTGTACATAACATGTAAAAACACATTTTCTTATGCCAATTTACTAATATGAAACCCTCAGTACACTTGCTTCACATTTTTTACTCAAAGTTCACTAGTTATGTGTTAATTGTGTAAACTGATATCTAAATTGCCAATCTCGATAGGTTGGTGATTGTTCAATTCTGTGTAACTTGCTATTTAAATTGTGAGTTTTGATAAATCAGTGTACGAATAGTTAAAGCTCATAGGTTGGTGTACAAAAGTGATATATTCCATTGATTGATTCCGTTACTGGAACAATTTTTGACTGTGTACTTATTGCTATGGTTTTTTAACAGGGTGGTGATGAGGCCATTTTGTAGATCTACTCGACGATTACATGAACTGACTGTTGCATTTGCACCGCTTTTCGAAAAATATTGCAAACCCTTAACTGATACAAATATTCCTCCTAATCAAGAAATGAGTAGGAGGCTTTATAGTGAATTTCAACCACACCTTGCGCCAGCTCTTAGTGAAACTTTTAAGCTTCCAACTCCGCAGTTATCTGAAGTTGAAGTCATAAAGGAAAACGCCAATAAAAAGATGGAGAAGTTAGATTTTCACATGTCTATTTCCTCAAAATATCTTCTTATTTCCGCATTTATTGCTTCTAGAAATCCTGCTACTCTTGATGCATCACAATTTGACTCAACAGGGGGTGATAGTCGAAAACGAAGGAAAAAGTAAGTGATTGATTACTTATTAGTTTTCTGCGAGTTTAAGGTCGTATTATCTGTATGCTCACTTATATTAAAAAAATTGCTTTTAGAGACATCCATTGCTAAATATATTCTGCTGCGGTATGGTTTTCTTTTCATTTTTCTTGCTAAAAGTCAAATTCTTGACATTGGAAGATTTGGATATTGCTGCAGTGTGTGGGTGGGATGATAGTCATATTGGGTAAAATAGATTGGGGTGTTGTGGAGCAGGAATCTTTCTCTCATTTTGAGTTGTTATGCCACGTTTGAAAAAATTCTTTCACAACGTGTCCGGTGTCCCCATTGTAAAGGGCAAACTTATTATTGCTACAACCATGTACATATGATCACTTTTCCATATTTCAAATACGTGAGGGGATTTTAAAAATTTGTGTTTTTTTTAATATGTTGTATAGTGCACCTACGTTATGCATGGATAAACAAAAGACCCGCTCTTAGAACCTCAGGTGGAAAGTCCTTGTTTGGTGTTGAAAAAACAAAGGACCTGAGTGCGTGTTAGCTAGAAAATCATCTGTGTTTTGTATAAATGTGCAGCGGTTCATTTTTCTATGGTAAGAACCATAATTCTACATTCTATTAAGATTACGTAGTATTTCTGCATCCATTCCCACTAATTTCAAATTTTTTTGATGGGATGAATTGCCCTTTTCCATCTGGATGAACAATAAATTTAAAAAGGAACCAAATTTTTGGTTTATTTAATAATACGGGGACTTATGGCACATGATCAGTCTATTACATGTTATATTTGTTAAACCTTTTTTGCGGCCTAGGTCTTCTGAGACAGTAACCTCAAAGAAAGAAACTGAAGCTGATGACACAATTTTGAAAGGACCTGGAACTTTTCCCTTGGAGAGATTGCTAGCTATATTCCAGTGCATTACATCTGACGAGGAAGACAAAAATGGACTTGGTGAGGAAAGCAAGGGCAATGCCTTTATGTCAGATGTTCTCTTACAATTATCCAGTTTGTGTAATGCTAATTTTATCAGCAAAGGGACTAGCTGTCCATTGGAGGGTTCAACTCGATATAGAGCTACAGTGTCTGAAGATATGGCTATGAAGGTAATATTTTCTTGAAAGGCATTTGCACTTGTGAATTGGCAATTCCCCCCTATTTCTTTTCTTTTTTATTTACTTTTTGACCTTATATGTTTGTTTGCTGTCGCTTGCAGGTTGCACAAAGTTTAGAATTTCCTCTGAGAAGGTATTTGTCCCGAAATTAGTAAATGATCTGAGGTGCTCTCATCTTCTGAGGACTGTTTTCAGAGTAACATCTCAACAGGATGAAGTTAGTAGCTTAAGTTATCAGATTCTGTATATCTGCAGTGATTTTACATTCGTCAGTGCTGAATCAACGTAGTGAGTAGTTATATCAATCGTTTTGATATAAAATTCTGAAAATTGCAATTGAGTTGTATCGTGATGCAGTTTGGGTATCCTTTTGTTGTATGTACTCATTATTTTTACAGTACTTTGAATTTTCCCCCCTTTATGTAGTCCGTTTTGCATGCTGGAACTCAGAAGGGCTCACATAATTGTAATTATCTTGGCCTGACTGGAATAGAATGTATCTTGCTTTTTTCCTTTGAGGTGGTTACTCAATGATGGCTTTTAGAAATTTTAACACATTCAACATTCTGAGCATGAATCTGTTAAAAGTTAATTTTGCTGAAAAGAAAAATGTCAGCATGTTGCAGTGCATTTGGTTATCATTCTGAACTATTAATCCAAATATTTGGCATTCTGATGTTCAAAAGAATTTAGACTTATTTTTACTGGTACGCTAGTTATTCATTAGTTAAGAAAGTAAGCTTTTTACGATTTGGTGTAAACTTTGTAAACCCTCTTCACAGTGATTAAAACAAGAATTTGTTACGGAAATTCCAAAGCAAAACCAGAACTTGTTTTTAACATAGCTTCCAAAAGGGTTTAAATTTAAATGTTATACAAACAGGATTCCCAGAGTTGCTATTATCACGAACACTGGCTGCATTTGTTGTGAAGAATTGTTGTTATATATTAGCTCCTATTAAACGTAGATTATGTTATTTGTTTTTTTTTTATACTTTAACACTTGTGGGGTTCTCTTAATTTTGCTTATTAAAGTTATAGCAATCAATTGTCTTAAAATATCAGGCTTTACAAGAACTGGCTCTAATTTGTTGTCTGTCAACTTGAAAATGTATCATCCATGATGAAAATGAGCTTATAAGAGTAATCTGCATAGATCGTATTTTTTTTTTACTTGAGTGTTACTGAGAATATCTGGGTTTCTTCTGGTCGTTCAATAATTGCTTTTACTGAGGTAATGTAGATTACCGTGAACGTAATTTGGCATCAATTTGAAATTTGTTGAAAGCCTCTAAGTATTAAAAGAATAATTTGTTTTTGTCTCTGTGTATTTATAAGCTTTAAGTTTGTTCTTCTTAGAATCCTGATATCTGAGAATTTCTAAGAAGAGCATTTCTAACAAGACGGCCTTAGATTTTGCTCTTTCTACGTCGCTTGTTTTTAGACTGCAATACGTATCATGTAAAATGTACAAGGAGCAGATGCGATATTCAGCTTCAGTTAAATACTTATTTTGAAGCTGATACTTATGTAGTCCCTTGACATTAACCAACCTAAACATCGATTTTTAAAATATGTTTTCAATGAAGATCTGAGTAGGATACTGAGATCTGTTCGCCAAATCCACTAGCCTATCTTCAAGGTATACTCGCTAGTAATATGCAATGGTGACTTTCATTACAAGTCTGATGTGCTTGAATTATTTGTAACGTTTTGATGAACAGTTGCCCTCTGTCAAAAGTATATATCCAAAATATCCAAACACGTTTTCCTCATTTTTCCTGGTAAAGCTGGTTTCTGCTATGTTGACAAAATGCAATCCTGTAGTGAACCGAGCCACCCAGGGGAAAAAAAAGGTTTCTTATTCTCGGTTGGAAGCAGATTTATCAAATAACCCATGTTTTCTCTAACTTTCACTGGTTTCACCTGTACAGACGAAGTGTAATTCTTGTAATGAACTCAAGAGAAAGTTATAAGGTACTTGGCTTGAAACTGCTAACATTAAGTACCACTGTTTTTGTTGATTTCATTGCTTTATTTATGCATATTAAGTATCACTGCTTTTATGCATATTTCTAGCTCAAGTCATGTGACTTGACCAGCTGCAAATTTTTGTGAACGAGTAAAAGCATCGTATTTATTAAGTGTTATGCTACCGAGAGGCTGAAGAATGCTTTTACACGATCTTTTCTCACGGGATTTCAATTTCGATATGCATTTTTTTTTCTCATGCTTGTGTTTTCATACAAATTGATTATTTCTAGCCATTTGATAAAAAAATATTTTTTCATAAATATTGATATGTTGTCTTATTACTTCTGATTGCTTGTACATAATTCTCCAATCTGATATGGTACTGAATATGGTGAAGGGTAATAAATACCCAAAACAAGGTGGTTAACATTATTTTTAGTAGCTTCTACATGTATTTTTCAGAGAGAGATTCATGCAAGCTTCTAAGTATCCTAGACTCTTAGTTACTGTTATCCAAGCGAGTAATACAATATTATCTTAATTAGCTAAATAGTTTTTAGGATGATTTCTGACTTCATGAATTGGTCTTTCGAGTAATTTATTCATCCAAATAGTGTGTGTTTGAGGGACTAAGAAGCAATACATGTCTTAGTAAAACAATGTTCAGATGAAATAGGTAAATAAATGTAATATTGCAGTCCCTTTTAACGCATTGGTCTTGGGTTCCAGTCTTTTGGTGTCTCATTTATGTTCATATTTTTTTTAATTTTTTTTGGTAAAATTGCAGTATCTGCAGTCACAAAATTGTTAACTTGAGAGCCAATTCAAACACATGTAAAAAAGAAGTTGGTCATTTCTAATGGAGACCATTCCTTTGTAGCAGTTATAAGTCATATATAAAAATTGTAGCAGTTAAAGAGTATGTGACATGAAGGTGTTACAACAGAGCACGAGTTCAAACCTCGTCTTTGAATTTAGAAGTAAAATGCGAAATGATAAATATATATATATATATATGTTACAGCTAAGTGGAAAGTCAGGTCTTAATGAACAATGACAGAATTAGTCTAATTTCAACTAGTAAGGAAAAAAATAGAAGAGGATTATTCTTGTTAGGTGTTTGTTGTCTCCCTAGCATATGTAAAACTTTGGTGGTTGATATTTTGGTGGCAGATAAAATTTTACACTTTTTATCAAGGGTGCACGTTAAAATTTCATACATGTGCTTTTCCTTGATGAAGTTGAGCTAGAGGGAAGTGGACATCCCGGGACGACGATATCCCCAAATAATTTTTAAAACTATGAA
Source organism: Primula veris (assembly GCA_963682055.1). Lineage (NCBI taxonomy): Eukaryota > Viridiplantae > Streptophyta > Magnoliopsida > Ericales > Primulaceae > Primula > Primula veris. Next base: position 7,815,914 of record OY821743.1, read on the forward strand.
ATTTTCAATACTATTTATTTTCACTAAAATACGTTAAAAATGATGATTTGGCACCACTTATTTTTTTTTTATTACACTTAATTTAATAGTTGATGTAAATATTGGTACCCCCATACATTATTTCTAGCTTCGACCCTGGTTGAGCTATATCTTGTTTTCATTAGTTTTTTTCTAAAATTAGTTAACAGTTTAGTAGTATATGATAAGATAGGGATTGACTGGATTAAGGTGGCAATCTCTCTTGTTGATCTGCTGTTTTTTTTTTATATAATCAGAAACCCTCATTTGGAGATAAGCCTGCTTCGCAGGCGCCATGAGTTCGAACCCTGATGGTAAACATGGTATCTTCGGGTAACAATCACTTGGACCAGCCACCTTTTGCCAGGGTTATCTGCTGCTTATTGATTATTTTATTGACAGTTGACACTAGGTCAGCCATGCACACACATATATCCATGCACACACATAAATTTATGTAACACTTTAATTATACCTTGAAAAAGAGAGGGTTATATTTAAACATATGTATGTACAAGCATGTTTTTTTTATAAGAATATAAATAGTGCGTCTGTTTATATATATATATATATATATGGACATCATGAAAAACACCCAACTATACACTTTTTTGTAAAAACGCTCCAAATCAAGATTTGGTTAATGCAAATCTCCATGGTTTCACGACGGGAACACAAATATGCATCTTGTTTTTTTTTCCGAGATGTATAATGACATGTTTTCGAAATTATGGTAAAATTTAAAAATTCAAAACATGTCATTATATATCTGCGGAAAAAAAACAAGACGCATATTTGTATTCCCGTCGTGAAACCATGGAGATTTGCATTAACCAAATCTTGATTTGAAGCGTTTTTATAAAAAAAGTGTCTAGTTTGGTGTTTTTCATGATGTCCATATAACATTTCCCTATATATATACATGTACTAAAATTTTAACTTGAAAAGGAAAATGAGAGGGTTATCATCGTACTATTAATTAGGGGTGGACTTTTTATACCGATTTGTACCAACCGACTGATTTTCGAAACGAACCAAACAAGTTGATACCGAAACTTGGTATACCGACTTTTCGGTACGGTACAATCGAACCAAACTTTAAAAGTCGGTTCGGTTTCGGTATCATTTTGTATGTTTGATATAATACCGAACCGAACCAAACATTAAAATTATAAAATATATAGAAATTTACACATGGTCATAACTTACAAATAAATTGTCTTATAGTTTTGTTTAATTTTACTTACGACTTATTTTTCTATTTACGAAGTCAAATACAATAATTTCGAGTTTCTTCATTTTCTTGTCTAATGTTTTAAAAGAATCCTTATTTTATAAGTGTTTACTATTTTAATCAAGTTCACGGTAAATGTAGCAAATATAAGAATAGTTGTACACATTTTACTTTTTACAAACTTTTTTGTTATTTTATTGTTATCAAGAATGGTCTTTTAATAATAATAATATTTCGGTATAAAACAGAAAAACGAACCATACCAACCGAAAAAGTCGGTATATTTTTCGGTTCGGTTATGGTATAATTTTTTCAAACCAAACAAGTTTGGTTCGGTATTGGTATATGGTCAAAAAAGCCGGTACCGTACCAAAGTCACCTATACTATTAATATAAGCAAAGTCAAGAAAAGTCGAGTTTGCCAAATTTTGTCCAATTTTTCCAAAAATACTCTCACTCTATTTTAATAATTACCGATGTACATAATCTAATTAATTAATAATTTATCATCACTATATTTTCCTAATTACGGATGTAACCTAAATTAATTAACAATTCGTTTTAACCTGCATAACTAAAATAAATGATACTAAATCTGAGTATTATGTTCAAAATAAAATATATTACGGGATTTATGTCTTACACGCCTCACACGCAACGTGTGAGTAACTTTTACTTAGTATATATATAAGCATACGAGTCAAAATCTTCTATCACATATTATTTACCCCGTCCATGCCCACTGCTTATTTTCACTCAAATTCCCGTCCATGCCCACTGCTTATTTTCACTCAAATTTTAAATTTTCACAACTTGTTCTGCAAATTTATAAATTTTTATATTATATTGTATTCAAATTTTAAAACATTTGGACATTATATTGTTTTAGACAAATTTTTTAAGATTTAATGTTTAATTTACACTAATTTATACATTTATTCCAAAATAAATTGTGTGTGAATTTTCTTTTAAAAATAATTATTGTAATGTATTGATACATGTGTTATAGTAATTGTATAATTTTTTTCAAGTTCTTTAAAAAAAATTTTGATAAAATAAATAAGTGGGCACAAAATAAGATAGATAATATATATGAGATAAAAGATTTGAACTCTAAACATACATATCTACAACTGTACAAGTATGTATGTTCGATAAGGATATGCGACAATTTGACATATAAATTTTGATCAGCCAATTTGACAGAAAAGTTAACGTGGGCACATGTTAGTCATTAATTGTAACACAATTTATTTTATATATCTTGATATTAGGAAAATAAATTGGTTTAGTATAACTAATTGCATCATATCTTGTAACATATAGTGCATTAAGTATAATTTTTTTAATTAGTATTATGTTCCGACAAATAAAATATATTAAAATCCTTAATTTTTTTGAATGTTTTTAATTAATATTTAACCTTATGATAGTCTCAACTAGGGTTCTGTAATATTATATGTGTTGTAATGTTTCGTCAAATATAATATATTAAAATCATTAACTTTTTTTTAATAATTTTAATTAATATTTAACTTTAATATAGTCTCAACTAGGGTTTTATAATATTATATTTGAGCTTTTATTGTGTTGTAAATTTAGTTTTAATTTTTAAAATCATAATTACACGTAATAAATATGATTGTTTTCTACGTATTGTTGTATTAAATGCTATTATTATGTATATACTTGTGAACATATTAGTTGTATCTTGACATGTGCATCTGGGGCACATGTTATAAGCGGAACCGTTTTTACTAATCATAAGGCCAGAATCGCATTTACTATTTTCTGTTAGCAAAATCTCTAAGACACTTTACACATTTGTATAAGATTAGCCTGCTCTAATTTGTATGTTATACATGTATACACACTATAAGTTTAAAAATTAAAACGGAACTGTGAAATCAGAGAATTCATACATGTCATCAACAAATTTGTATGTGTGTGATACCATTTCCAAGCTGGAGCACCCCATGATAACGCCCATGTTTTGCATTACTGGAGAGAAACTAGCTAGGGACAGTCGAGAACTGCAGCCCCTCCATTTTGAAAAAAAATTGATGAAAAAAATAGATTTTTTCTATATATTTTGATCAAAACATTTATATTTTAGTGTTTCAGCCTCTTATTCCATAAAATAACTTCATAAAATGTATATATATTTATTTTTATAGAAAATCAGCCCCCTTTCCAATACTGGTTCCGCCACTTTGCATTACCAATAGTAATTTATATATTTATCCATAAATATAACGACCATTCTTGCATTTTATATAAATTTAAATATTTAGCCTGCTCTAATTTGTATATTATATTTTTTTTATCAAGATATATAACGCCTATTCTTGCATTACTAATATAAATCAATCCCTCGGTCTCACTATAAAAATAAGTTCAATCAGAAACGGTCAAATCTGTCACGAAATAACAAAATTCGTCAGTAAATCTACAATTCGTCGTGAATCCATCTGTAATAAGGACGTTGAGAAAAAATATGTCACAAAATTCGTTCGTTCCGGATTGATTTTTTTTTTTTTTTAATGGGTTTTGTAGGTACAATGGTGGAGCTATAGCCTGGTGTAAGCTTAGAAGAAAGTAGGAAATGAAATGCCAATGTACCATGAAGATGTCAGTTCACTGAACCTAATATCAGCAATGGCTGCCATGCTATCAGTTTTATTTATTTTATCATAATATCAACCATATGCTATTGTAAAAACATGTATTTTCTGCCCACTGGTTTTAAGTATTTTTTCCAGTTGTTATGTACCATGTTTTTCTATTATTGGTAGCATATAGAGTTAGGATCTTTTCAATATCTGATACTTCTGCTGTTATAGTATATTGACTCCTTTCTTATTTTCTTCACGTGCATATAATATGTATATTAAGTAATCATATATAAATTGCAGTCATCATTATGTTTATCAATTCTAGCACCTCCTATTGAAAAATATATGTATTTCTTTTTCTCTCACGTTACTAAAGAAAAGTTGTTAATTATATAAACTGTTTCTTTTATATTTTTCATGGTATTATGAAATCATTTTCTAATCATAGTAGGAGTTATGCGACTTATGTCACCAGATGTTCATGATTTATACTGTGACTCACCATAAGTCACAATAGTAAATAAAGTAGTTTTTGCAATTAGGGCGGGGATCGGTCCGATTTTTAGCAAAACCGAAACTGAAACCGAGCATATTTTTCGGTTCGGTTTTTTTCGGTTTCGGTCTTTTTATTTTTTGGACGAACCAGACTGGGTTTTTTCGGTCCAGTTTTGGTTTTTTTGGTTTTCCGGTTATTTTTCGTCTTTTTCGGTTCTGTTTTATTAAAAAACGAAACCGACCCGAATTTTTTTCGGTTTTTCGGTTTTTCGGTTTTTCGGTTTCGGTCTTTTTCGATTCGGTTATCGATCCGGTTCGGTTTTTTCGGTTTTTCGCCCGGTGTTATTTGCAATCACTGTGTAATTATTGCGTGGAGTAAAATTGTGTAGGGGGACACATCTTAAGCAAGTTTTACAGGTTGCTGAAAATATGAACCTCACAAATGGTTTTAATGTTTTTATCTTCCTAATTTCTTGTAGTTGCATTTCCATGTTTCAAAAAAATTAAAAATAGGTATAGTAGTGCTCAAGAAGGACTAATTAAATTGCGAACTTCTTAGTGTAATCATAGGACAAATAATTCAAAAAATAGGCTGTTTAGGTGTAGTAACAGGTAACCTAATTTACATTAATGAGTCAGTTAATATGTAATCCAAAACAGTAATTATTTCCTCATCAAGGTACTACTACGGAGTAGTTTGGTGGCAACTGTACGTATAATTTAGGCTTATTATTTTGGCGGTGCTGAATATTCTGCCATTACTCTTAACTACCATTTTAGTGCTTCCAAGCTATTAACATCAGACTCAATTGTACATAAAAGGCTTGAGCTTTAGTCTTCTTTCTACACTGTAAGTTAATTTTTATCTTAGAAAAGGCTACGGTATTTATTTTTCTGATTTGAAAAAGTCGTAGATGTTTAGATTTTGATGAATCTAATTGTTCTAGTTAGATACGGTTGGTCCATAAATGACTAAACCTTAGAGGGGGTGAATAAGTTTTACATACGATTTTCGCGGAATAAAATATTTAAGCAAATATTAACCCTAATTAGTGGTTCTAAACTTAATCAAAAGTAATGTATAAAATTATGCTAATTTAAGCTATGAAAGTTATCAATTAAGCAATAATATAAATAGGAAATTAAAGATTAAGGGAAGGAGAGACACCACGATATATAGAGGTTCGGCAAACCCGCCTAGTCATCTCCTCGGTATTCACGCTACCGAATATTTCATTATAATTTTCTTTCCAAAATTACAACCTAATGAGCTAATTTATCAATTAAACTTTCCCTCACTCTATGAGTATCCCAAATAAAAAGACCTAGAGCTTATAAGCTGCACGTGCTTAATAAGCGTCTACCCAATTACTTGCTTACAAATGAGTTTATAGATTACTCTTACAATTTTGAATCGAAAGTGTATCACTCACTAACAGACAGTATCTTGGTGTTTATATGATTACAATATGATTACACAAGAATATTTATGAAGATAAGTGAGAAATGTGAAGTATAAACTTGATTCTTTGATCTTAAATGAATTGGTTTTTGTGTGTGAAAATTGGGATTGTTTCTTCAAAGGTTTTGGGGTATTTGAAGGCCAAAAATATCCCAATTGGTCTTATGTTACCGTTGCTTGATGGTGCATCTTTCTAACCATTGGTTTTTACCAATTTTCCAATTATCCAAAATAAATCAAAAAGGGTATTTTTGCATTCTGCAGAAAACGATCGGTCGTTTTCTGCATTTCGACCGGTCGTTCTTATACGACCTCTCTGGTTGAATTTGGACCAAAACGATCGGTCGTTTTGTCCAAAACGATTGGCCGTTTTCTGACAATTTTACGGTTTTCTCGCTATACTTCAAATACTCGTAACTTCTTCGTTTTTACTCCGATTATGGTTCCGCTTGAACACTTGGCTTCGTATTTAAGTACTCTATCATTTTGAACCTTAACAAGCTAGATAAAATGATTAGTATGCAAAACGAGCTTTTATCATGTTTTACATATTTTGTTATCATTAAAACAATTGATTAGAAGAATATCATTTAACAATCTCTCTCTTTTTGATGATGACAAAATATTGATTTTAAACATATTATAATCTCTTTTGCTAACACAAAATTATAACCGAGATGTGTACGGGACGTTTACTAGGATAAAAAGATTTGGTGAAAAACGAGTAAATGTCACAACATCTGATAGACGAAGTTTTTCAAAGCTTAAAAGTTTTGAAAAATAAAGAAGCAAGAGTCATAAAGTAAAAATAATGAAAGGACAAATGCAAGCGAAAAATTGGCCATAGTTTTGCCTAAAAACGTTCAATCGCCACAAATGAAAAAACAATATATAACAACCCAATTGACAAAATATTGTAGCGCACATACTTCAACAACATATTATATGGCAATAATGCATTCACATTGAATAATAAAAATTAATAAACAGGATGTATTTCGTCAATCTGACAAAGTATTAGAATTATAGACGCACCATAACAAAAATGCATACATAGTCGCATAATGAACCATAAAGAGATGAAATAATAGCGAAAAGTTTGCTACTTATTACATAATAAAACTTTGTTCGAAAATTGAAGCACAAAACAAATACGATTGCATAGCACGAAGGGGTATTTCTCCCCCTTTGTCATCATCAAAAAATAATAAACGCCTAATCGTGGTGGAAAGTCGCATCGTCGTCCTCGTCATCATCCTCTATGTCATCATCATTTGCATTTGTACCGGCGAGCTCGGGAAAGTAAGCGAAGAATTTCCCCCTTTGCTCGGCGCTTAGGCGATCAAGTTCATCAAGTTTCTCTTGACCCGGATTCAAGAAGCGATACATGCTTCGGGTCACTTGCGCATTCCGATAGTTGTCGATGTATAGGTCATTGAAGAATTGGTCAGAGCATAGGAGCGGGGTGGAAGAGAAAACTTTTGCTTTGCCTTTACCCCGAGATGGACGAGAAGAAGTAGGGATGTCGGTCGGAGGAATGGAATCGGAGGAAATAGGTATGTCCTCACGAGGGGTGACTCTCGGTGCAGCCTTAGAACCGACATACTCTTCCTCCTCAAGGGGAAGAGGGGCGTAGTCGGGACCAGACACTTTCTTTCCTGACCAAGTGATGGTTCTTTTGTGAGTATCAAACTTGATATACATTTGGGCAAGATAGGCGACGTCCCAAACATGTTTATCTTTGTTTTTAAAAGGAGTGCCACCGGGAGCAATGTTGAGATCCTTGAGGATGGCTGAAATTAGAGCACCGTAAGGTAGTCCATTTTTGGATTTAGTTTTGAGAGAATCCATTTTAAAAAGGATAAGCGTAGCCAAGTCGAGTTTGACTTGACGATGGACGCAACCTAAGAGAAAAATGTATTCATTCATGAGATCGGTAAAGTTTAAAGAATGAGGGAGCACGATATGCGAGAGAATATGATAAGCCATTTTGTTGTCAAAATGTAGGCCGTGAGCCTTGTTTGAGAGATTATTGTGATGCGGATGAAAAAGCTAATCTTTTAGATCATTAAAGCTTTGAATCTCGAGCACTTGACAAAGTTCGTCACTTTGCTCATAAACACCATCGTCATCAAATTCAAAATATTTTGCAAACGGTCTATACCGTAAACAAAAGGTTGCCCATACATGGTTGAGCGTAATCGAAGCTCATTACCTCTACCCCTATCAACTACCAAATTGGCATAAAATTCGTAAATATTTTCGTAAAAAAATGGTTCTTTCAACGTTACAATGGTGTCCAATTTTTGAAATTGAAGATGATCCATTAGGAAGGGAAAACGCTCAAGAAATAGAGGCATGTCGATATTGAAATTTGACAAAATACCTCTTTTTGTGATGGACAAGGGATAATTAGGAGGGAGGAACTGAGGCCGAAGGGGCACCAGAGCCCGAACGAGGAGCGACGTCGGTTGGAGGAGCGGCGTCCGAGACTGTGGCTCGAGAAGCACGGGACCCACGCGGACGGTGAGAGGATTGAGGCACATATTCGTCTTCACTCTCATCGACAAGAGTGAGTTGACCTTTCTTAGAATGACCCATTTGAGATTCTTGGAATTTTTTAAAAGAGATTGGGGTTTGAATTTTTTTTTTGGGGTTCTTGAAAAGATTTCAAGTGATTTGGGATTGATCAATTTATTTGGATATAATTTTATAGAGAATAAGGGAATTAGAGGGAATATTATTGAGATTGAAATATTTGTTGGGGAATTTTGGAAGATTTTGAGGAAATGGGCGAAATTTGGGAGAGAGAGAGGGTTGATAGATTGTTGAATGATTTGAAAAGAAAGTTTATGAGGTTTTTTAAAAACTGAAAAAGGAAAACGATCGGTCGTTTTAGGGATTTCGACCGGTAGTTTTGGGTAAAAAAATAACAGAGACCAGGTTCAAAAAACGATCGCTCGTTTGGGGGTTCGATCGGTTGTTTTTAAGAAAAACACCGGTCGTTTTATTACAGTCGACCGGTCGACTGTAAACAGATACTGAACGAGGATGTTGACACTTTTCGACACCGATTTGGCAAAAATGATATAAAGAAATTTTTTACCAGATAGTCATATAAAGTCAAAAAATATATATATGTAAGCACAAGTCACACATCAAACATACCTAACTCTCGTCGAATAAAATAAAATTGTTCATCGTTAAGGGGTTTTGTAAAAATATCGGCTAATTGCATATCGGCACTTATATATTCAAGTATAATATCCCCTTTTTGAACATGATCCCTTAGAAAGTGATGTCGTAAATTTATATGTTTAGTGCGAGAGTGTTGGATCAGAATTTTCGATAGATTTATTGCACTAGTATTATCACACAAAATAGGCACACTATCAAAGGATAATTCAAAATCATTCAATTGTTGACACATCCAAAGAATTTGCGCACAACAACTACCCACGGCAACGTATTTCGCCTCCGCCGTAGAAAGTGCAACCGAATTTTGTTTCTTGCTATGCCAAGAGACTAAAGCATTTCCTAAAAAATGGCAAGTGACACTAGTACTTTTTCTATCTAAACGACAACCGGCAAAGTCGGCGTCGGAAGAGCCAAGCAAATCAAATGTAGTATCATACGGATAAAACAATCCTAAATTACATATACCTACAAGATATCTAAATATGCGTTTAACGGCTATCACATGCGATTCTTTAGGACAAGATTGATACCTAGTACACAAGCAAACACTAAACATGATATCGGGTCTACTTGCGGTTAAATATAAGAGAGATCCAATCATACCTCTATATAGCTTTTGGTCCACGCATTTACCCGATTCAATATCCTTGTCTAGTTTTGTAGCCGGACTCATTGGAGTTTCAAGTGACTTTGCATCGCTCATGTTGAACCGTTTGAGCAAGTCCCTTGTGTATTTGGCTTGATTTACGAAGATTCCGTCTTTAGTTTGTTTGATTTGCAATCCGAGAAAGTAAGTAAGTTCACCCATCATGCTCATCTCGAATTCGCCTTGCATACATTTAGAAAACTGCTCGCACATGCGAGCATTAGTAGCACCGAAAATGATATCATCAACATAAATTTGGATTAAAAGCATGTCTTTTTCATCCTTTTTGATAAAAAAAACGTGGTATCCAAGGTACCACGACAAAAACCATTTTCGACCAAAAACTTGTTAAGTCTTTCATACCAAGCCCAGGGTGCTTGTTTTAAACCATAAAGTGCTTTTTGGAGTTTGTAAACATGATCGGGAAAAGCGTGATTTTCAAAACCGGGTGGTTGCTTTACATAAAATTCCTCGTTTATAAAATCATTTAGAAATGCGCTTTTAACATCCATTTGAAACAATTTAAAGCGTTGAAAAGAAGCATAAGCAAATAACATACGAATGGCTTCTAGTCTAGCTACGGGTGCGTAAGTTTCATCGAAATCGATGCCTTCTTCTTGGTTATACCCTTGAGCGACTAGTCTAGCTTTGTTCCTAATAACTACTCCGGATTCATCCATCTTATTACGAAATATGCATTTTGTACCTATGATGGTTTTCTCACGCGGTCTAGGAACTAAAGTCCATTCGTTACTATGCTCGAATTGACTTAATTCGTCATGCATAGCTAATACCCAACTCTCATCGAGTTCTGCTTCATGAATGTTCTTAGGCTCTAATTGAGACAAGAATGCAAGATGATTAACTAAATTTCTCAAAGAAGAACGTGTATGCACTCTTTCTTCCGGGTTACCCAAGATTAATTCTTGCGGATGGTGATTGGCAAACCTCCATTCTTGAGGCAAATCATCATGAATATGCACACTAGATTCTAGGTCCGTTTGAAGTCTCTCTATAGTGACTTCTTCAACAACGGGTTCAACCTCTATACTAGGCATAACCTCTAAACTAGATGTAACATGATTAGAAGAAGATGAATTATGTAAAATATCATCATCAATATCATGAACAATTGATGGCTTATCAGTCGTCGGTAAATTCTCATCAAAAGAGACATGTACCGATTCTTCCACCAATAAACTTCTTTTATTAAAAACTCTATACGCTTTACTCGATAGATCATATCCGATGAAAATTCGTTCATCAGACTTAGCATCAAATTTTCGTAAATTATCCTTACCATTATTATGAACATAGCATTTGCAACCAAATGCACGTAAATGAGAAATATTGGGCTTTTGCTCATTCCATAATTCGTAAGGCTTTTTTTTTAATATGGGCCTAATTAAGGCTCTATTTAAAATGTAATAAGCAGAATTTACGGCTTCGGCCCAAAAATACTTTGGCAAGTTATTTTCACAAAGCATGGTCCGTGCCATTTCCTATAGGGTTCTATTCTTCTTCTCTACTACCCTATTTTGTTGAGGCGTACGAGGGGGCAAAAAATTATGATCAATACCATTTTCATCACAATAAGTTTGAAATGGTGTATTTTCAAATTCCTTACCATGACCCTTTCGTGTTTGGAGCTTTTTTCAAATAATAGAGAATTCTCTAAATGCTTCATGCTTATGAGTTAAAAACAAAACCCAAATAAAACGACTAAAGTCGTCAACCATGACGAATGCATATGCACGCCCTCCAAGACTAAGTGTCCGGGAGGGACCAACTAAGTCCATATGAATGAGCTCCAAACAACGAGTAGTGGAAATAACATTTTTAGATTTAAAAGAAATCTTTGTTTGTTTGCCTAATTGGCAAGCGTGACAAAGTTTGTCCTTTTTATAAGGGACTTGGTAAACCAATTACCAAATCTTTGTGGGAAAGCTTAGCTAGTAAATCAAGACTAGCATGACCAAGTCTTCTATACCACAACCAACCATTGTCGTTGATAGTAACAAGACACTTGATTTCATTGTCTACCGAACTATTCAAATCAATCATATAGACATCTTTTTGTCTTTGACCAATAAGGATAGTTTTATTTTCCGAAATGGAATGAATGATGCAATGTGATTTTTCAAAAATAACTTTGTGACCCATATCACAAAGTTGACTTATGCTAAGTAAATTATGCTTAAGACCATTAACAAGCAACACATTATCAACAATAATATTGGGAGTTTTAGAGATACTACCGATACCAATGATTTTACCCTTGCTATTATCACCGAAGGTCACAAAGCCTCCGTCTTTAGGTGCAAGAGTAGTAAACTTTGTTTTGTCTCCCGTCATATGCCTTGAGCATCCACTATCCAAGAACCACTTGTCCTCGTTGATTTTTGACCTCAAGCATACCTACAAGGCATAATAATCATTGGTACCCGATTCCACTTTTGGGTCCTTGCGGGTTAGACTCTTGACCTTTTGGAACCCATATCAAGTCGTTTCTATTTACTTTATATCTATAAGGGCAATAGACATAATCTTCATAGTGATCACACCGTTTGCAAGTTAGACACTTAACATGCATACTTGGTTTAACAAACCGATTATAAACTAAGTTATTTTTATGCAAGTTATTTCGAGAGTGATTAGGTTGTCTAGTTTTAGTAGTTAGTTTGGTGAATAGATTTTTTATGTTTTGCCTTTAGAGGTGTGTTGTAGCCTACACCGGTTTTATCATAAGCGCCTTGTTAAGAAGCTAATATAGTATTTAGCATTTTACTTCCTTTAACGAACTTAGCAAGAGTAAGTTCGGCGCTATCCGCTTTAATTTTACATAGACTAAGGTCACTTACTAACTTATCATTTTCCATGGTAAGTTCGGCATTTTTAGAAGTGAGTGAGTCGTTTTTTAAGGCTAAATTTTCAAGTTCGTCTTGTAAAGTAGTTACCATTTTTCTAAACAATTTGTTTTTACCTCTAGCTTTTTCTAAACAAGCTAACACATCATTAATGTCAAAACAATCATTACTAGAAAGAGAGGAGTTAGAGGAGTGGAAGCTTACATCCTCGGTTTCGTCTTCTCTGGCCATTAGACAAAGGTTTGCGACTTCTTCCTTGTCGCTATCGGAGCTATCATCATCTCTTTCCCAAGCGGCCATGAATGCCTTCTTGTATTCTTTCTTCTTTTCGAACTTGTCCTTTTTCTTCAAGGGACATTCGTCTTGCATGTGTCCGGATTTATGACACTTATAGCAAATGATCTCATCCTTCTTGTTTGATTTGTCGGATGACTCTCCCTTATATTCCTTTTTTTCGAAACTGTTGTCCGCCCTTCTTTTTCCAACTTAGAAACTTCTTGTAGCGTTTGGCGAATAGTGCTATTTCATCATCCTCACTAGATGAGTCGCTATTGCTATCATCATTTGTTGTACTTTTAAAAGCGATGCCTTTCTTCTTTTTCGAGTCATCCTCTTGTTTTCGAGACGTCATGTCTAATTCGTGGGTGTTTAAGGATCCTATGAGGTTGTCGAGAGATAGAGTGTTCATGTCCTTGGCTTCTTGTATAGTCGTCACTTTTGATTCCCACTTTCTCGGAAGACTCCTTAGAATCTTTGTCACCATCTCCTTGCTATAATACACTTTTTCAAGTCTTTTAAGATCGTTAGTAATTTTAGTAAAACAAGTGTACATAGAGGCAATAGACTCGTCATCATCAACTTTAAAAAGTTCGTAATCATGAATAAGCATGCTAATTTTAGAGTCTTTAACTTGACTAGTTCCCTCATGCATAATAGCTAGCTTATCCCACATTTGCTTAGCTGTATCACAACCGGAAATCTTATCATACTCACTAGGCGAGAGCGCACAAGTTATGGAAGTCATAGCTCTACAAGTAAGAGAGAAGGTATGGCGTTCATCCGTGTCGAGTTCTTCTACGAGTTTATCTAAACCATTTCACCTAGGCGTTTTATAGCCTTTGCTAATGCTAATCCATTGGTCTATTTCGTAACCGCATAGAAATTTTTTCATAAGATCTCTCCAATAAGGATAGTTCATTCTGTCAAAGAACGGGGGCCTAGTTATGGATTTTGAGTCTGCGTACGTAGACATATCGGATCTTTAAACAAAAAATCGCTTAGATTTTATAAACAAAAGAGCTAGGCTCTGATATCAATTGTTGGCCCGTAAGTGACTAAAGCTTAGAGAGGGGTGAATAAGGTTTACGTACGATTTTCGCGGAATAAAATATTTGAGCAAATATTAACCCTAATTAGTGGTTCTAAACTTAATCAAAGGTAATGTCTAAAATTATGCTAATTTAAGCTATGAAAGTTATCAATTAAGCAATAATATAAATACGGAAATTAAAGATTAAGGGAAGTAGTGACACTACGATATATAGAGGTTCCGCAAACCCGCCTAGTCCTCTTCTCGGTATTTACGCTACCGAGTATTTCACTATAATTTTCTTCCCAAGATTACAACCTAATGATCTAATTTATCAATTAAGCTCCCCCTCACTCTATGAGTATCCCAAATAAAAAGACCTAGAGCTTTTAAGCTACACGTGCTTAATAAGCGTCTACCTGATCACTTGCTCACAAATGAGTTTATAGATTACTCTTACAATTTCCAATCGAAAGTGTATCACTCACTAACAAATAGTATCTTGGTGTTTATATGATTACAATATGATTACACACAAGAATATTTATGAAGATAAGTGAGAAATGTGAAGTATAAGCTTGATTATTTGATCTTGAATGAATTGTTTTTTTTGTGTGAAAATTGGTATTGTTTCTTCAAAGGTTTTGGGGGTATTTGAAGGCCAAAAATATCACAATTGGTCTTATGTTACCGTTGCTTGATGGTGTATCTTTCTAACCATTGGTTTTTACCAATTTTCCAATTATCCAAAATAAATCAAAAGGGCTATTTTTGTATTCTGCAGAAAACGATCGGTCGTTTTCTGCATTTCGACCGGTCGTTCTTATACGACCTCTCTGGTTGAATTTGGACCAAAACGATTGGTCGTTTTGTCCAAAACGATTGGTCGTTTTCTAGCAATTTTACGGTTTTCTCGCTATACTTCAAATACTCGTAACTTATTCGTTTTTACTCCGATTATAGTTCCGCTTGAACCCTTGGCTTCGTATTTAAGTACTCTATCATTTTGAACCTTAACAAGCTAGTTAAAATGATTAGTACGCAAAACGAGCTTTTATCATGTTTTACATATTTTGTTATCATTAAAACAATTGATTAGAAGAATATCGTTCAACCGATACAATTGTGAGTTTAAAATTAGATCGTACCATGCCGACCTAATCATGCAACAATTTTAAGATAGAGCTCGGAGTCATACTATAGAGTATAGATTACTCAAGGACGAAGCCAGGAACTCCAAAATGGGGTCCTCCAAATTACATATACGCAAATGTCTAGTGAAATAATAAATTATTAGGGTGTCAAAATATCAATTTTAATAAAATTTAGTAAAAATACATGATAAAATTTTTAAAAAAATTGTAAATTTTAAAATTATAGGAGTGTCGTGGTCCCTGATGATCTGCGGTTAGCTTTCTCTCTTATACTAATAGTCATACGCAGCGGTTATGTGCAACATATCTCTACTCCATAAATTAAAATGTAGTATTTTTCTTTATCACAAAGTCACAAACATATATGGTCGATCTGAATCGTCTAATAGTCATGTCATACATAGAAATAATTATTTGCACACATAGAGGTGCACACATAGAGGGCAACCCCAGGAACTATAGATGTGGGTGGTGAATATGCTTAAAATCTCATGTTAAGTATTCTTGATTGATCCGGTGCTGAAAGAGTTATAAGGATACTTTGGAGAAAAATGTGTTTTTTGGCTCATTTATTGACTTGTAGAATTTAGGTTTTAACCGGAATCATTAGTCATCTTTTCCTTGTAATTGTGTGTTTAGGCCCGTAGCAAAGTTTGTGCAAACTTTATGTAACTATTCAGTTTTCCTTATCGGATTTAATACTTGGTATATGCTAGCATGGGGGCATGGCTCAAACATATACAATTATGTTTTCTTTAATAATAATGATAGATTCTACAAAAAATAAATTAAAAAAATGGGGCATGGCTCAAACATATACAATTATGTTTTCTTTAATAATAATGATAGGTTCTACCAAAAATAAATTAAAAAAATCTCATGTTAAGTGAAAAAACAAATTACTAGGGTGTGTCAAATCATGATTTTAACAAATTTTAGTAAAAATACATGATAAAAATTTTAAAAAAAAAATTATAATTATTAAAGTTATGAAGAGTGTGTCATGGCTGCATATGGTCACCACTCACCAAATTAGCTGGAATGAGTTGAGTTCTGGAAGTACATTTGAATTACACGCTTAACATTCTCATTTTTGTAAAATAAATAGGTTTATCTTGCTTATCTTCTCCCATATTTTCTAGCATTAAATCACAGAAATTGACAAGACCCTTGATGATCATTTTTAAAAACCAAGATTTTGACTGTGGCACGAAATGAAGCTTCGTGGAAGAAATTGAGTGAGAAATAAGTGGCCTGATAGATAGACAGATAGTGATACATCTAATATTTTGTTTGTGAAAATAAGATGGTTGAGGCTCGGAGTTCAAAAAAATTCAAAACAGCAGAGTTGACCTTTGTCACTGTGCAAAACGCATTTCAAAAGTCAACCTATAAAAAATAAACTCAAACTTTTACATTTCCAAAACCTGATGGTAAAAGATAAAGATTGAATTTAAAAAAATATATAAACACGTACATACAGTAAATACTAAATACTATGGTATATATTATTGATTCACGTTATGTAGGGTGGAGCTATAAATTTGTTGGTGGGTTGTTCACCGAATTTTAACCAGCACATGATCACACTTCCCTTTATCATTTATAATTTATTTATTTGTAGTCTATAAACCAAATTGCTTTAGCAGTTTTTTAAATTTATTTTTTGAACCATTTTTATCTAGTGTTTGTTCCTCAACTAATCTCATTTATTTCCCTACATTGAATGCCTTGAATTTAATAACCAGCTCCTTTCCTGGCAAGAATTAGTTGTATAGAGCGTGTATGGGTTTATGGTTTACTTATTTAACTTTTTCTCTTTAGCTTTGAAGACTCGAGTCCAAAAGGGTATGACCTTTTCTCTCTTGAGCTTGTAATGTCATTAATGGTAGTACATATAGTAGTTATAACAGACTGGCCTCACTTATTGCCCTTCACTCTATAAATCACATCTTCATTTTTCACCATTCTATACCCTTACTCTCATTTTCATTTTCATTTTCATTTTCCTCTTAAAAACTTTTTTCATCATTTTCCATTATGGATACATCTATAGTCTTGCTATTGTTCACTGCCATAACAGCGTATCTGTTATGGTTCACTTTCATCTCACGGCCACTAAAGGGTCCACGTGTCTGGCCCGTATTGGGTAGCCTACCAGGCCTAGTCGAAAACAGTGACCGTCTCCATGAATGGATCTCAGATAACCTTAAAGCCTGTAACGGAACGTACCAAACGTGTATATGCGCTATACCCTTTTTAGCACGTAAACAAGGCCATGTTACAGTGACTTGCGACCCTCGTAACCTTGAACACATACTCAAAACTCGATTCGATAACTACCCGAAAGGTCCCACGTGGCAAGCCGTTTTCCATGATTTTCTAGGCCAGGGTATATTTAATTCCGATGGTGACACATGGCGGTTCCAGAGGAAGACCGCTGCCCTCGAGTTCACCACCAGGACTTTACGCCAAGCCATGGCTAGGTGGGTTAACCGAGCCATTGGTGGTAGATTTTGCCCCATTCTAGAACAAGCTCGGCTCAAAGGCGAGCCTGTAGATCTTCAAGACTTAATGTTGCGTATTACATTTGATAATATTTGCGGTTTGGCTTTTGGACGGGACCCACAGACCTTAGCCGAGGGGTTACCTGACAACAGTTTTGCTTCGGCTTTTGACCGAGCCACCGAAGCTTCATTGCAACGGTTTATTCTACCAAAGGTATTGTTATGCTTTTATCATTTCTACTAATCCTTGAACTGTTTATGAAGTAATTTTGTAATTATCTAATATTATTCCTAAACTTTTAGTAGGGCAATTTACGCAATCATTTATATCATTATCAAACATTTATTAGGGCAACTTTTGTGTTTATTTTTATTAAAGCATGAGCTAAAATATATGAAAGGTTAGTTTAGTTGCATAAGGAAGCTGATATGGATTATCTTATGTGCTGTTTCTTTTTTTGTCACTACTTTTTAATATACAATGATGTTACCATGTCAAGTTGTCAAATTCTACTAAAAGATCGAGCTCTTAGTAAGGTAACCTTTTTAATTAATTATATTATTCTCCAACAGGTATTATGGAGGCTCAAAAAGTGGCTCAGGCTCGGCTTGGAGCTTAGCTTGAGTCGAAGCCTCGTCCACGTGGACGAGTACTTGTCCAACATCATCAGCACACGTAAGCAGGAGTTAACAAGTCAGCATATCACCACTAACCCACACGACGACTTGCTATCAAGGTTCATGAAGAAAAAAGAGTCTAACTACTCCGACAAATTCCTTCAACAAGTATCCCTGAACTTCATTTTAGCCGGACGTGACACTTCATCAGTCGCTCTATGCTGGTTCTTTTGGCTGGTCATTCAAAATCCTTCCGTTGAAGAAAAAATCGTGAACGAGATCTGCACCGTCCTGATGGAGACACGTGGCGATGGCGTGGCGAAATGGGTCGAGGAGCCCCTGGAGTTTGAGGAGGTTGACCGTTTAACCTACCTAAAAGCCGCATTGTCAGAAACGCTCCGTCTATACCCTTCTGTTCCAGAAGATTCCAAACATGTTATCGCTGATGATGTTTTACCAGATGGTACTTTTGTCCCTGCGGGTTCGTCAGTAACGTACTCAATATATTCAGCTGGTAGAATGAAATCAACTTGGGGTGAAGACTGTTTGGAATTTAAGCCGGAGAGGTGGTTGAACGGAAAACAATTCATTGCACATGACCCTTTTAAATTTGTCGCGTTTAATGCTGGTCCGAGGATATGTTTGGGTAAGGATCTAGCTTATCTACAGATGAAATCAGTAGCGGCGTCGGTGTTGTTGCGTTATCGGCTAAGTCTATTAGAAGGGCATAAAGTGGAGCAAAAGATGTCATTAACATTGTTCATGAAGTATGGGTTGAAGGTGAATGTTCATGGGAGGGACCTTGGGCCAGTTGTGAAGGCAATTGATAGGGTTGATATGGTGGTTGAGTAAGCTTAAATGGGAAGGACTTATTTTGCCTTTTTTTTTTCTTCCCTTTTTTTCTTTTGTGGATAGTAGCCTGAGGTGATGAGTTTAAAAGGCCATTGACACACTGCTTTTTTAGTTTGGGCACATCACATGGGGGACTTTATGATTTTCTACTATAGGTACATTTCATTTATTATAATCACAAGAGACAGATGAAAAAAGTTTGTGAGAATAAGTGAGTTTTCACCCATTTGACAGTTTTCCAGCCTATTGTTTTCCTTTTTTCTCTTTACTGTACTTTGTATGAAGTAGTTTGGTAGGGTACCTTTCTATCCATTTGATATAGTTCACTTATGCACAATTTTGTTTGTTAAAAAGGCTTTTGTCTCCTTTAGTTATTGTTCTTCAAGTTCTTTCCTGTAATACCATTGGCAATTAATTGTTAGTTTGTATTTGGGTGATCTTTCATAGAAGACAAATCTGAAGGAAAGAACTGGCCTTCTATCTTTAAGCTCATGAAACAAACTTAAAATTAAAGAAAACATAGAAGGCAGCCTAACCGTTAGAGGTGCAATTGACCAAGCGCTCATGAAACAACTCGTGTTCGGCTGTTGAAAAGCTCCTACAGTTACATGTATGCTTGATTATAAACAAACATGCTATCATGAAATAACTGAGTGTCCAATTATTTAAAAGCTCTCACATGTATGCTCGGTTATAAACGAACAAGCTTGAAACATATAATGCTTCTCTAATGAACGAGCCGATCTTGAACATATCTCGTTCGACTCGCTAAAGACTCGATCTGTAAATGTAATAAAAGTATGTAATATGCACACACACAAAAAAAAACACTTACTGAAAATGACCCGAAATGAGGTTTAAAACTTGATTGTTGTTCACGAGTTTCACGAGTCAAAATGAGCGCAATTTAAAACATTTTCCATGAAGCCTCGAACAAAATTTCAAGGCTTGCCATGGAACGGAATACGTACCCAAGTGAGGTTTCTTAGTAAATGAGCCGAAGGGAAATAGATTGTTGTTCGTCATTGAATTCCTGATTTATAACTCTGCTCTAAGTTTCTAACCGAAATATTCATCAGGATACTCTGTTCGGAGTAGGTAATGCGTTTCCCAGAATGCATTTCACAATCGAGTATGATATTTATTTTTATGTATAGGCAAGACGTTTCCAAAACGTTTTCAAACGTTAGGCGAAAATCTTGTAATATCTTGAATAATGTTTGTTAGAGCTCTTAAGAAGATTCATCAGATGCTAAAATGAAACAAATGCATTAAAAATATGATGAAATAAGTTTTAAAAGGTATAAGTAATATTTGAATCTATTATATACTATTATGAATGTATTATTACTCAAGTTCTACTTATTATATCTACCTAAGATTATTATATTAGAACTCATAAATTCTGGGATATCTTATCAACGCTTATATATCTAGACAAACTTTTTTGAGTTTTCCCCTCTTGTAGTGTACTTTAGCCTGCACTTTACGCTTCCATTTTTCATATATATTCCTTCTTTGGACTCTCGAGTTGGCAACCATGGTCATAACTCAAAGTACCTTTAACAAACACATAACTTATCTAAGTTGTTTAAATCATTTTTTTTAAAAATTTAATCATATGGTTCAAATGTTTAAATACCTTTTGTTTCCGTTAAAGTTGTACGTAGATTCGTATAGTACAAATAATGTAGCACGAGAGGAGTAACTAAGTTTCTACATGGTTCGTTGTCACGGTGTTCTAAAAGGCGCGCCTGGATGCAAATTAGGCGGATCCTAGTTATAAGCGTAACAGATTAGACGTTGATTAAGCAGAACTAGAGTGATTAGACGTTAGTCGATCAACTTCTGCCTAAATTACGCATCCCGCCTTTTAAAACATTACTTCGATCGTATCATATTAAACTTAATCCTAAAACAAACCACTATTTAAAGCACGGCGCCTTTTAAATCATTACTTCGGTCGTATCATATTAAACTTAATTCTAAACCAAACCACTATTTAAACCATGAAAAAAAATCAGAATGAAGGGACAAGGTTAACAGATTAGGCAGAATTATGCAGTGATTAAACGGAATTAGATGGATTAAACGATAGATGAACAATTAAATTAGACTTTAGTTATTTAAAACATTACTTAGATTGTAACATATTAAATGAAACCATTATTTAAAACATGAAAAGTTTGGCTGAAAAGAACCAAAACTGGAACATATGTTATCAAAAGCTGTACAAAATCTATATCTATCTCTCTCTCTCTCTCTCTCTCTCTCCTCATTTCAACTCCGACAAGTCTTTCTCTCTCTATCTCTCTCTCAATTAGCTCGTCTATTGACAGGTAATAATGATATTTGATATTTTCTCATTAATCTTAATTCACTCTTATTCCAAATTATCTGTTAAATTAGGGCTATTAAGAGAGTAGTTCTGTTTTAATGGGTTATAATTCCCATTCTATTGTTTTCCATTTTTTAGTTTTTTGTTTTTTAAGGCTAATATTCGAGTAATTCTGTTATATGTGTTATAATTCCCGCTTTTTTATCCCATTTCAGTTCTTCTGAATTTTTCTGTTAAGTTAGGGATTAAATGTAATTAATTCTTTTTTTTTTTAATTTATATTATCTATTTTAGGTCCAAGTGAGTGGTTTTGATTCATGCTTAGCTGTTAAATTAGCTCTACCATACGAATAATTCTGTTAAAAGCTATAATTCTTGTTAGAATTTCAATTTTTTTTTGTTAATTTAGGGATCTGTGTGATTTAATTATGTTTTGGTGTTTTTTTTACTTATTTTAGTTCCTAGTGAGTGATTTAATTATGCCAATAAATCTGTTTAATGTTTATAATTCCCGTTTTTTATGCTTCGTTAGAGTGGTTGTCTATCACCTGTTTGCTGCTTTATTTAGAGTGATTTAATTACGCTTTGGTGTTATTATTACCTATTTTAGGTCCTAGTGAGTAATTTAATTAAGACAATAAATCTGTTAAATGTTTATAATTCCATTCTTTATGCTTCGTTAGAGTGGTTCTTTATCACTTTTTGCTGCTTTATTTAGAGTGATCAATTATGTTATTTGTGTTTTAGTTCCCGTTTCTTCGTCCCATTTCCGCTTTTCCTGTCTGCAGCTAACACTGTTATAGAATAATGAATAGCAAAATGACGTATCATTGCTTTTTGGGGTTTTATTTGTTTGTTATTATTACTCTTCTCATATATGCGGTCTGGTTAGTTTTTTGCTCACAAAATAATCCCTCCGTTTTTATTTGTATGAAATTATGTGCAATTTTGACCGGCCAATAACTTGTATCAAAATTACCGAAATGCAGAATTTCAAAAGTAATTTAACTTTTGACAATATGAATTTTGTCAATTTAGGTAAGAGTTATTTGCTGATCAGAATTGCATGTAGTTTTGTATAGGACAAATATCAGGGAATGAAGGGAGTAGCGCTTATGCGATGAGTTTGTTATATGGGGTTATAGTATTTGATGTTCTGTTATATGCCATTAGTTTTGTTACAGGCTATGTTAGTCAAAGATATACTTCTACATAAATGTATACATAATGACGTGTCATATTTGTATTAGTTATTGGAAAATATTGGAATTGGGTCCAACAATGTGATTTCACAACCAATACATACCAACACATCATTGCATATAAGTGAAGTACGCGTTTAATTTGTTTGGTATCATAACTTTATGCTATATGTACCTTTCCCCTCTAATTTTATCATTTTATGTTCCTTTAAGGTGGTTCATGTTCTAATGTTTTCTGTCAAAATACGGCTACAAGCCATTGATTATGTTATGGAAGAAGAATAATAGCCAAACAAACAACTCTTAAGTAAATCCATTCATAGTGATATGACAGATTTGTATTCGTTTAGGAATAGGTAGGGATCACCACATCGAAACAACACCTCGACAGGGTACAATATGGTTTTATCATCCTTCATGCGCCATATAACAGTGAAATCATATCTTATCTAATTTGTATGTAGAACAACAAGATGAGTGCGAACTTTTACAATTGCTTTATAATAGGTTTGTGCGATTAACAAAGTCGGTGACCGTCGATACAGATACTAATACCCTCTTAAAGAAAACGAGGATTTACTGTTATCATATTGGCGTTCTCATAGCTTGCATCTTTATGTGCAGGAGTATTAGTGAAGAGATACTTATAGGTACCGTGTGAGTAATCTCCAATGTTAGAGGCGGATATGGAAATAATAAAATCCGAGGCAAGTTTCTATGGTTCTATTATAATGTATGCTTCCATTTTTACTGTATTTTATTGAAACTTCCCACTCTTTAGTGACCATGGACTTCTCTCTCTTTCTCTCTTAGATACCCTCTCTATCATTTACAAAGATTGGGTTTCTTTCTATAAAGGGCGTACTTTTCTTGGGCTACAGTTTCAGATGCTTATGAATTGTACAGTTTTTTCTTAAATTAAATGCTCGTTTTTGTTAAAAAAAGGATGAGAAGATTAACTACCTGTGTGATTTAGAATGGGCAGGCTAAAACAATATTATTAGTTAAGTACATGTATTCTCTGTTATGCTAAATTGCTCATACACATTTTATCCTTAATTAAGATTCTTCGTTGTTGTTTTTTCAGAGAATGAAATCCTATATATGGCTCCAAACTTCGGATGGTTCGGTTCAACAAGCAGAGCAAGAGGTTGCTATGTTTTGCCCTGTGATATGCCATGAAATGCACTCAGGATCTGGAAATTCAAAAAACCATCCTATATGTCTTCCACAGCGAGTGAATGCAGCCATGTTGAGTTTAATTCTTGATTATTGTAATTTCCATCAAGTACCAGGCCGCTCTAATAAGGTTACTCTTTGTTGCAAGAAAATTGTCTGGCGTTATCTCATTATCTCATTGGGAGATTATCACTTTTTTATAAACCAACTTAAAAGATTTTATCAGTTAGTACACCGTGCTAATGAAAATTACTATTGATACGTTAACCTATACAAAATAAAATAACTGTATACAACTTTACAAAATTCATCTCAAAAGAAAAGCACTAGCTGTGTATTGATTGTTTTATTATAGGGACACCAAACACCAAACACCAATAGTTGAACAACTAATACACAAACATTATTAAAGCTTTTTAGCACCCATACATTCTGATAGGTTGGTGTACCGATTCTTCCATGTTGTATTGATGGGTATCTATGTTGTGAATTTTGATAGGTTAGTACACTAGTTGTTTGATTTTATGTAAGTCGGTGTCCAAATTGTGAACTTTCAAAGGGTAGTTATGCTAATTGTTAAAAAAACTGTAGGACGGTGTACAAAAGTGATATATCTCAGTTTTTATTAGAATGAGGTGGGAGATTATTGGAGGGCATTTGGTACGTCGACAACAGTAATTTGGAAGATGATTTGAGAAAATTTTGTGCAGGAGCGGAAATCTTTTGATGAAAAATTTACTCGGATGGATACGAAACGATTATGTGAATTAACTTCTGCTGCAGATAGCCTACAACTAAAGCCCTTGGTTGATCTAACTAGTCGTGCACTAGCACGTATGATTGAGGGAAAAACTCCCGAGGAGATACGTGAGACGTTTCATTTGCCAGACGATCTTACTGAGGTCTGTTGTTTTATATGTTTTGCATGTCTTTCTAGATAACGTCTTGGCTCCATCTTTGCGGAGAAACTAATTTACATTGAAATGATCCAGGAAGAGAAACTCGAGCCTCTAAGAAACATGACCGATGATCCACGTATTCGGCTTTTGAATAGGCTTTATGCGAGGAAGAGAAAAGAACTTAAGGAGAGAGAGAGGTTGAAGGTGAATATGGACTCTGTCTCGCTAATTCTCTCTCTTTACCTGGTTTGACTTAAGAAAGTATTGGGTTGAAGCTATATTGTCATATATTTAGTTTTGATCTGGATTTTATGTTATTTCAGAATGTTGAGGCAGAAGAGGAACGTGGGGATGATCGTTCGCTGGATGATTTAATGTCTTTCATCAATGGAGGGAATGGAGGTATTATCTGGTTCTCATATTTCTGCCTAAACTTTTTTATGACTGGGCCCTGTGTCTTAATTGTGTTTATTTGACTTTCTTGTTGGAATGTATTTACGATAGTATTTAGTCGGGTGGTTTGGTCTTGGTTTAGATTTTGCAAGCTCTGTTCTCTAGTTCATTAGTATAAGTCATCCAGTATTTTTGTGGCTTCTTGCTGCCACTTCATATTTCAATCCCCTTAATTGTCTGAATTGTCTGTAAGGAATGACATAAGTCAGTGATAACAAGCTTTTTTAACTATTTCGTTCAGGCTTTTTTTTTACATAGTTTGTGTCTTGTGCGTTTCGGCTGTATTTTAAAAAAAATCTTGCACCTTGCTTTTGTAAAGGAGGTTTGGGGTTTAAAACTTATGCAAAGGTGCCAACTGGCACTCTCCTCCATGAGTATCTTTTAACATTGCCATGAAAAGGAAAGATTGACAATATATTACCAAATTAACATTTTTGGTGTTACGTGAGGTTAAATTCTTTGACATTGCAAAAATACCAATTTCAGATCCCAAAGAGATGAAAACTTGTAAAAGTAAAAAGAAGAACCGAAGGAGAAAAGACCAACAATCTAATGCTTCTTCTAGTCGCAGTGCAATTTCAAGCAATGATTCCTCTTCGAACGATATTGTTGGAATCCTTAAGAAGGTAATGCTCTTGCTATCTCTACTGTTGTTTTTTCTGTTTATTTATATAGCAAGCTTGTTGGTGCATGCCACTAATGCTATATGAATCTTGAATATTTCCAGATAGGTTCAAAAGGAACGAGTAAATTGACGTCAATAATTGTCTTTACATGCTACAGGAGTCTAATGGCATGGATTCAATCTGTGAGATGTTGAAGCTACAGGATATTGAAGATGACAGATTTTCACCTGAATTTGATTTTGATGATGATGACATAGACGATGAGATAGATCCTGCACTGAAAGAAAAAATAGACAGGTCAGCTTCTTAGTGGCTTGTTCGAGTTCCTGAACCTGTGGATTTTTGTTTCTGTAAGCTTTTATTTATTCAATATTGTATCTTTCAAACGGACAAATTCTCATTTTTCAGATCTTTTGAAACTCTACGTCAAAATATATATTTGTTTAGAGAAGTAAGAATTTAGTTAACTATATCATATGATTCATTTTGGCTCTGTGTACATAGTTTTGTGTGTGAATTCATTCAATGGATTTGTGGTGGGTTGGAAACTAGGAATTTTATGAAATTGAGTTTTCTGGTTTTTGTGTGTTTATGACGTCATTTTGTCCTTCTTTTGCATGATACTCTGCTCAGAGAGGTGGAGGACTTTGCCCGTAGATTGAACTCAGATTGGCCTGAAAGAATGCAAGAAATACTGTCATAAGGCCAAATTTCTTTGAATAGGAATAGTGCCTTGAGGAGATGATGAAGTATGTACACCCTCCCTTAACAACGAAATGTACAATAGCATTTTAGTCCAATTCTCGTAGGGACCTACTTATCTGGAGTATAAATTTGCAATTTGTATAAATTTCTTGCTTCTCCCTTGTCGACGTGAGTGTTTTCTTTTGTTTCTTTTACCTATTAGACTAATTATCTACTTCTCGTCGTCAATATTACTTCACATGTTGTTTGTACTTTAAACTCATTATTTCCTTTGTAATACACCGTCGAAGTAGATAACGACCTTCAGCAAAGCAAAATAATTACCAGTAATTGTCTAATTGGTGATAATTTCCTGGTTACTATTCCATTTTTCTAGTTAAAAAGTACATGCACCATATTCAATTTGCATATTGCCACAAGCACTTGGTTGTTCATAGAAATTTTATTCAACTACGAAAATTTAAAAACTTTAAAGTATCGTATTCTTGTGACAACACTTTGACGAATCTTCTTTTTACAAGTATACTTGTGTAAATTAGTATAGATTCCCCCTACCCCTATGTAAGCCTAAAAAGATAAGGTTGATGTGAAGATTAGTCTGGAAACTTGAATGTGAAAGGAACCAAGAGTCCCTTTCTTGTGAGTTCTGTAGCAAAATCATTTTCTTTATATATCTGTTCAATTCAGCACTTTGATTTTGGTGTATTTTTACTTTCTTAAGCTGCTTAAAAGTTACTTCGATGTTTCAGTAGATCTTTTAATGTGACCTATTGAATCTTTTAATGTGATCTATTGAATCTATTTTATGCTTAACTTGCTAATTTTGTATGTTTTTATTGGCAGGACCTTACTAAGGCCAAAAACTAAGTCAAATTATTGGTGACTGTTTCCATATGGTTAATATTCCGGAGAACGAGCAGGTCCACTTGTAAGCGGTTGTTATTGTTTTGTTATGTGTTCAGTTTTTAAGATGCAATTGGTTTCATGTATTCTTTTTCTGATGAAAATAATGTGTTGAGAAAGAAAGAAAAGGTTATAAACTTGTGCCAACGTGGGCCAAATTTGCTCACACTTGGCAAAGTTTTGTTTGTTTTCTCCATTGCGTTTCCTACAGTTCTAAATGTATCTTCACGCCAAAACTTCTCACATACAGTTCTAATTGAATCTCAACTCCTATACTTCCATTTACTCCACCGATTGTTCCCCACTTCAGCTAAGAGAAGCCCAAGCATAACACAAAATACAGATATGTGATAAAAGTTTTTAGGATAATCAGCATATGAAAAATAAAATAACATTTGCCACTTTCAATGCATCACTGCTTTAGTGATTTTGGTGGAAACTACTTCGAGCATCTGGGACTATCTTTATTAATGCTTTTAGTTTTTCTTTTAGTGCGTTTTCATATCTTGCACTTGGCAAATATTCTCAACTTCTTTGCATTTACGGTGTGTTTTTTTATCACATGCAAGTGGTGGTTCTGACTTGGATTCTTTTCAATTTCATTCATAGCCCTGCCCTTAGGTAAGTACCCTTGACCGACCTTGCTGGTTATAGACTTTCTAGATATATTATTTCTTTTGTACTAATTTCACGAGTCGCATTGGCAATTTGGGATGCTATACTATTTACAAATACTGTTGTCATGTTGCTGACCTTGCTGTTGGACTTTTGAGCACTGGTGGAGGTTGTTAGGGCTTGTTTGGTTGTAGTTGCTAGATAATGACAATCTGAAGTTTATCTTTTTCGGGCCAGGATGGATGTGTTTGGATACTGTGAGATGAATGAAATATTGATGTGCTGGACAATATTTTACGTTTATGCATTGGAATTGGTAACTGAAACTTGGAAACTGAAGAAAAAACACAAATCAATTTATAGTAGTAAAACATCAAGTTGCGGTACTGTCCTGCCTTGCTTAATTAGCTATTAGCTAGTAAACTGGTTTTAACTTTTGATCCTGAGCTTCTAAGATGTCTTGTTAGCACTTTTCATTTGAATAAGCTTCAAATTTCAAGCTAAGAGGGTCAGGCTTTTTGTGCTTATAAGCTGAGCTACAGTGCTATTATTGACTTCGTATATTTTTTAACCATGATTGGGAATGAGGTTGTTGATGTAAAGAACACGGAGTTCACATGTTTTTATGTCTCCTTAACTAACATTATTCCACCAAATAGAAGTTGATGTTGATGTTGGTGGTGGAAAACTAATTTTCTATATTCTTTGATTGCCTTTCCTCTTAATTCGTCGCAGTTTGAGAGAGCAAGAGAGACTTGTATGCTCAACAAGGATGTAGTGTCTTTTCACCCGAACAAACCAAAATATAGCTCAACAAGTTGATCATACTGAGCAGAAAGATATCTATATTGGTAACCGATTCCACAACACATTTTAAAGCCACAGAAGCCAATCATTACTAATTGGCATTGTGTGAAGTGTCAACACAAGAATGTAATCTACTTTATTGATTCATTTATGAATGGGAAAACTTTTGCAGCTTTAGATAATACAAGATTAAATTCGCAATTCATTATATAGATCAAGTATACAATGGTCTCTTGACCAAAAGCATCATTATGAAAGTAGTGTGTCATGCTTATATGTAAAAGATAGTCTTCCTTCCATGATGTGAAGTTTATCTACTATATGAGCTAAGGATACATTATTTTGACTAAATGTAGCTAATTTCACACGGTAATCTTTACGTGCAAAGCTTTAAATAATTAAATCTATTGAGACGGATGCTCATGTAGGTGCACGTGTGGACAATGTCTTTCTGGTTCCCCTCTTGTCCACAAATTCTCAAGATCACCCTTACTTTTTCCTAGTGTCAAAAATGTTCCTGTGAAATACGAAATAAATTTACTTAACATGTGACTCGTTCTTCTGCAATATCAGCAAACGTGTTCTGTAGCTTTCAAGAGTCAAATGCCATACCTAGAGTGAAGGGAACAATGTAAAGTAAAGCTGGTTGGCCATGTCCATCCATCAAGTTCAGAGCTACATATGTGATGAGAAGACCTAAACCGACACAATTTATCAACCAGAGTTGGTACTTGGTAGTTACCATAAATAGGCCAAAAAAGAGATGCAAAAAAAAAGGGTGATAAACATGATGAGGCCACAGCAATACTGTTCCATGCTATATTTTTTATCAGCTATACTTATTTCAGCCTTTGCATAGAATGACCGTTGTCTTTCTTTTCCTTCCATTATCGGGAAACTTAAAAACAATCATTGATGGCACATCCTTTGGTTACCTACTGGTAGCAAGGTTTATTTAAAGGATGGGCAGTCAAATATCGAAGTTGAAGAAGTAAAGGGCAAAGGACTAAAGGTGCATCTGTAAATATCAAAGACATTTGTGCCCATGAGTTTCTAAATTGCTAATTAGAATGTCGTACCAAATCCATATGCAATTATTGCCCACAGGAAGTACCCAGCTCGGAGATTCTTCTTTGACAGCCAATCATACCTACACAATGACAAGTTTGTGCTAAACAATTGACTAGATCGAAGATATTTAGTGTAGTTTACTGATACGATATTAACAGAACTAAGTGCATGTGACTCGGAATTACACAACGTTGTTATCAGGATATTCACACGCTTGAAGTTAGTTGAGCTCATAACGGAGAAAATCAAATTCAAGAATCTAAGATGTCTAAAGTACTGTTATTTGTCTCCACACTAGGCTACAATCTTGTTACCTCTAGTCCAATTTTTTTTTCTTAAACTAATTTCTAATACCAAATTTAAATTAGTGCATGGGTAATTTGTGAAAAACTAACTAAAAGAACTTTTTGTAGGTTTCAAAAGCGCCTCTATATAAATTATTCCAAGGCAAAAACAGAGATAAAAAAATAAGCAGTGTTTGTAATGAACTCATCAGAACAGGGAATGTGTTAAAAGACGATAAGAACATGGATATTTTCAACCGACTGATAAATTATTAAACATTGTATTTGTATATGTGTGGCACCAACCTTAGAGAAAATACTACGATCAGTCCTGGTAAGATGATATCACCAAATCCAATAATGCTATAACCACCCCAAGGGTCGTGAACTCTGGGGATCTTTAGTAGCATTGGTATACCATCTTCTCCACTCCTATCACCACGAGCAACCTATATGGAAAACAAAAAATAATTCATATTTGTAAAAAATTATGTGATTGTCGGTGGAAAAAAAATGGGGATTTAACTGGAACTGATCATCAAAGAATATGAGGTACTTACCACGATCATCACACTCTCGTGGAACATCAATTTTGAAGCAAACACCCAAAATATATCGTACAAGAAAGCACAGATGAGGAGAACTGTTCCCACCTGATTACAGAGTGAAGAAGAAGATTTGTACATAATAAGCTGCTTGAATTTTAGAGGACAAAATATGGGTAGCGGCATATAAAATTGCAATGTTAGAAAATCTATAGGGCATCATCTGATATACAAAAATATATATCAATGTTTCTATAAGAAACATTTTACCAGATTTTATTTTCGGAATTAATATTATTTATTAATTTGCAATGGAAATTCAGAAGAGCTTTCATAAAAAAACATGATTGCTAAGGATTAAGAAAAGCTATGGCCTTGAGTAGAGAACCTCAAATAGTCTACATATAGTTTGAGTAGCCAAAGGCAAAACAGTATGCTAAAAACTGAGCAAGGAATGAAACAGATTATCCATGAGCAAGACAAGAAAGGGTAAATTTGGTCTAAGCGTGCTACTCGATCAACAAATCTTTATAAATTTGAAAATAAAATAAAAGGATTTTTCAATTTACGGTACCCATAAAGAATTTTAGTAGAAATTAACAAGAAATCTGATATGAACCACAGAAAAAAGTAGAATTGAGTGTTTAAACAATAAGTTCAGTTAAAATGTTACCTTCAGATTAGGGACACGTATAATCTGGAGAACAGTCATGATCAAAGAAATTCCCTGTATGAAAAAGATAAAGTAAAAGAGAAACTATTAGTTCATCATCAGATAAAACAAGTCTAGTTTACGACATAAAAATGTATACATGGAATGTTGGAAGGTATTGTCTGGTAAATATATTGAAAGGCTACATAATTTCTAGAAAATCCAGAGTACCATTCTCTTTCAAAGGGAGTTTGGAATAAAGAAACAGGAGAATGGATATTATGCAACAGACGCTAAATATGCACATCTGAAAATAATCAAATAGAGTACTGTTTCCATATAAAAGTATTATCTTACATCTCTACCTCTCAACAATTAAACAAACCTAAATTTTCTCCACTATCTCATAGTCAACATTTTCAACTCATTTTTGTCACTTCCTTTTTACTTAGCCATGAAAATTTGTAGCATGCCGGTGGAAAAAAAGTAGAATAATGCTTTAGAGCAAAGAATAATAATAATAATAATAATAATAATAATAATAATAATAATAATATGGAAAAGGATCAGATTGGCTCTAATAAGTGGAGAATGAAAATGGGGTGGGGTTATAAAACTTTAATACTTACAAGAATATCTTGTCCAATCCAAGCACAGGAAGCATGTCGAAAAACTGCCCAAATAACTGCAAATGCTATGCAGAATGGAGAGACGGCTAATGTCAGATATGAAGCAGCTCCAAGAATGGGTACTTTCACAAAGTTTGTCGCGGCATGCTCAAACCATCTGAAACTTCATTGTTTAAAATTCAGTTCAATATAGAATGTTAATCAGCAATCCAATGGATATACGAAAAAGAGAATTCAAGATTTCATAAAAAATGTCATGCATCCCGTGGATGTTGCTTAGTTATATCTGTCATTTTTCACTTTTCAAGAGAAATAATAAAATGCTAGGGAAGGTTGTCTACATCAGGCCCAAAGTGACCTGACCCCTTCCCGGACCCTGCGCATAGCGGGAGCTTTAGCACCGGGTTTGCCCAAGAACTAATAAAATATCCAACTTCATGCTCTGGAAATGTCAAAATGAGCATACCTTGATAATAAAGCCACCAAACACGTTTGCAGACCCTGCAAATTCGTGAGACTAGGAAGATAAGGAATAATAAATATGAATATACCTAGAGCTAGAAATTACGAGAGGAGCTAACACAGATATAATACCCGTGAAAGAAAATCAGTTACCATAGGTAAGAATAATAAGTAAATCTAATTTGGAGTGCACTGAAGTGGAAACAGAAACCCCCCTTTTTTATATTACAATTTATCCCGAATGTTGGTACTTGGTTAGTTCCAATAAGTGAGATAAAGTGCTCCTAGCGAATACCTTGGGTTTGTTAAGACTTGGTGTTTGTTACAAAATCAACATTAAAAAAATTAATTTGAACAACGGAAATACCTCTGCCCCACCAATGGCAAAAAGCACGACGAGAAGCTCAATAAACCAGGGCGCCATCAACTTGTAGAGCATAACCAAAAAACACGAGGCAGCCACAACAAAAATAACTGCAGATTTTGTGCTTATATCAACCACACCACTAGATCCAGTTGGCTCTGTGTTTAAAAACTCTTCTGAAGCATCCTAAAATATGAAATGGTTATAAATAGATCAATTTTAGGTTCAGAGGAATGTAACAATGTTTCAAAATTCTTGTTTCCAAGTACAAGATGGCAGGAGCATTGCTTAAGGTTGGATTGGATTAATGGATAATAGAATTGGAAATATCAATTTTGTACACTAAGCTATCAGCTTTTAACAATTAGTACATCAGGTCAGCAACCTTTCAATATCACATATCGAACAGTTGGTGGACCAACCTAAACTATCATAACTAACGATTGCTTTAAAGTTAAAAATTCGATGTCGGTGTACTAATTGATTGACTTTGTGTAGATTGGTGCTTAATACATAAGCATGATCGAACAATTAATATACGAGTACATAACTAGTGGTTTCGAGTTAAAACTGTAAACCAGTATACTAATTATTGGTGTATAATCTGTGAATTTTAACATTACAGTGTATTAATTATTTCAAGCTGATAATTTGGTGTGCAAAACTAACAATTTCCTTAATAGAATGCAATGATAACCTTTAACAAATTTTCTTGTTCAAGAGCTGCTTCTCTGGCACTCCATGCAGACCAGTATGAAGCACATAAAATGGTTCCAACAGCCATAAGCCATAGAAAAACCTCAGCTATGTCAACTGCTGGGCGTTTTGGAGAATATAACTGCACCAAAACTAGAGAGAACGTGGAAATCTATAAGATACAAAATGAGTAGAATATAAATTATACTAAATATGGTATATTCCTGATTAATAATTATAAATTCTGCTCACCATTTGAGTTGTTCAGTATACTCTCTCTCAAGCTTGAACCAGCATTTTGCGGGAGCATAACAGCTGGTATGCGAATATCTATATCAGGTTCATCGTGTTCACAGACCATCTTGAAAAGTTCTGCCAAAAGAGACTATATTCAAGAACAGAAAAAAAAAGGCCTGCTTATTGATTCCCATTTTCATTGGATACACATCAAAAGGGTTGTTTGGTCGCAGTTTTTAAGAAAAAAAAACCCTGAGCTTAGAAGCTGCTACCAAAATCAAGGCATACTTTTAGCCAATAGCAATTAAAGGTTTGTTAGATCAACTCTGCGCGAGTTCAACTTTTAAGCAAAAAGGCTTAGCTTTTAAA
This sequence comes from Primula veris, assembly GCA_963682055.1. Lineage (NCBI taxonomy): Eukaryota > Viridiplantae > Streptophyta > Magnoliopsida > Ericales > Primulaceae > Primula > Primula veris. The sequence goes on from OY821743.1 coordinate 7,849,925, forward strand.
CAGCAACCTAACAATGATAAACCAAAATAATTAAGGATATACATGTTTGCAGATATTTTGCAAATACACTGGTAGAAAATAGTCCAGCTTATAAGCAAAAAAAAAGTTTGAGCTTAAATCATGTAACCGAACAAGGTCTAATACAAGCCATATATATTTAAGCTCCAAGACAAGGCCTAACTTAAACTAAGAGAGTGTTTGGTTAATAAGATGGTGAGCCAAACAGTTCAGCTTTTAAGCGACAAAAACACTGAACTTAATAGCTGCTACCAAAGAAGACATCTCATTTTCTGCGGTAAAAACTATCATTGCAACAATAGATAACAATCTACACGATAACATCCACTTCTTGTTAAGCTATTATGCTTGGCAGTACATGCAAAATTACAAAAAAACATGGAGGGGCAGATTGAACAGAGCACATTTCTACTGGAATTTGTGGGATTAATAATTGCAAATACCTGTGCGATTATTTATAATGAGGATGGCGGAAGCTCCGGCATCTTCTGCCATATTAGCTTTAGTTGTGAAACTGCAATTACCTCGGTAAACAAGGATGACCTCACCTGTAAGCTACCAATTACAGAGTAATTCAACATCACTATCTAACAAAAAACATAATAACGCGTAAATTAAGTGGTATTAATCAAAAGTAGGGTTGAGTAGATAACGGACAAAATATTATTAAAAAAAGTCACCTTGTTTTTGGGTATACTACAACAATCAGGTGGATCTGCAATAGCTAATTTACTTCGGTTAGCATCTTTCTCCTTTGATTCCAAGGTAGGGCCAAAACGAGCACCAACGCCAACAAATTCTTCTACTACTTCCCCATCGATATAAGTTGGGACTTTTACCTACCCAGCAAAATATACATACCTTCAATCTCAACCGAGTAAAATTATGGTAGAAAAAGGAACTCATAGTGGAAAAGAAAGAAAAAAACGGGAGCGATGTACGATATAATAAAATAAAGCTTCGTGAAGGAATCAATTTCCACGAAAATTCATTGTTATTGCCAGAACTCCTCAGTTTTCTTACCCAACTCTTAGGATTTTACTATATGAACAAAAATTATTAATGATTACTGCCCCATTGATAAATTTTTTTAAACCAGAGAATATAGTTTAATTTTATAGACTATGGTGCAGTTCTTGACAAATTATAATTGCATGCATTTCTAATTTCCTCAAACAAATTATACACCTAAAATTATTTTCTGATCACCTGAAATAATTATAGAACACCTAAAGAATACTATTGATAGTGCAATTTTTGCCACAGAATAATTATGTGCAGTTCTGGTTAACTCAGACAAATTATGAAAACACCTACAATTATGTACTGATTACCTTAAAAAAGATTATAAAAACATCTACACAAGCAAATTATAAAAAACATTTCTGATTACCTCCGACAAATTATAAAAACACCTATAACTATGTTCTAATCACCTGAAAAAATATTATAAAACACCTAAACAAGACTACTGACTACATTTATGGACTGTAGTGACAGATCATAATTATGTAAATTTCTAATTACCCTAAAAAAATTATATAAAAAAAAGGTGAAATATTTACCTGAAAAACTCTTAAATCCACCTTTACAGACTATAGCTCCGTTTGGTAACAAATTTTTTTAGGCAGTTTTAGATTTTTTATTTTAAAAACACTGGATTTTTGGACAATCAGATTATTTAGCAGATTTTAGACCGAAAAGCTAAAAAATCCAAAAAACAGAAATCTGGATTTTCGTTATGTTTTTTAATCTTATTTTTAACTAAACGGAGCCCATATATAATGGAAGTTTCGACAGAGTATAGTTATAAGCATTTCTAAATTCTAATCACCTCAAAAATTAAACAAAACCTATAATTATGTGCAACTCTACTTGACCGAGAAAAATTATATAAACTTCGATGCAAGATTATATACTGCGCAATTTCTGTAGTGCAATTTTTTACAGTGTTAATAGTTCATTTGTAATTACCTAAAAAGATCATAAAAACACGTATAATTATGGTCTGATTACCTGAAATAACTACAAAAACACCTACAATAATACATACAGTTCAAATTTCAGTTCAAGTATCGAGAAACTATAGCTTTGTAAGTTCCTAATCACCTCCAAAATAATAACTATAAAAAAACTACAAAAGAATATAAAAATAGAAAATTACTAGAACGAATTTATTGATGCAAAAACACCTATAATTATGGTCTGACTACCTGAAATAATTACAAAAACACCTACAATAATATCTACAGTTCAAATTTTAGTTCAACTATTGACAAAGTATAACTATTTAAATTCCTAATTACCTACAAAATAATAACAATAAAAAAACTACAAAAGAGTATAAAAATAGTTACTAACTACAACGAATTTATTGTTGCAAAAACACCTATAATTATGGTATGATTACCTAAAATAATTACAAAAACACCCACAATAATATTTATAGTTCAAATTTCAGTTAAATTGTAGACAAAGTTAAGCTATATAAATTCCTAATTACCTCCAAACCAATAATAATAAGTAATAAAAACTACAAAAGAGTAGAAAAATAGAAAGTTACTATAACAAATTTATTGTTGCAAAAACACCTATAATTATGGTCTGATTACCTGAAATAATTACACAAACGCCTACAATAATATTTAGACTTCAAATTTAGTTCAATTTTTGACAAAGTATAGCTACATAAAATACCTAATTACCTCCAAAACAATAACAATAAAAAAAATCTGAAAAATAGTAAAACATAAATAGAAAGAGAATATACTGAAATAATTACAAAAACACCTACAGTAATATCTATAGTTCAAACTTTGACAAAAAAAAAAAGTAAAATAAAAATAAAAAGAGAAAGAGAATATACAAGAACGAATTTATTATTGCAACCAGGTCGAGTAGGTGCTTTATCATCCTCGTGTACTATATCTCCTCCGTACACCAGATTTAAATTATAATTAAATATAACAATAAAATATATAATTATTGTTATTGTTATTATATTTGTAGCTCCTGAACCCATCTGTAACCGATTTCTCTTTCTAGGTTTCTATGAAACTGATTTTTGTTTTGATGATGAGAATAAAAGAAAAGGTGAATGAAAAAGGCATATATGAAAAGTAAGTGGAGAGAGATATAGAGATAGATATATGTATATGTATAGAGATAGAGAGAGAGAGAGTGGTGGACTGTACAGTAATGTTCCTTTTTCCCGATTTTATGTTTTACTAACTTTTTTGCTAATTTTATTAAATATTGTTTCAGAACGGTCCTCGTAGTTTGAACGTGTACGCTAGTTTGTCGTGTACATTATGTAACTTGACATTACCGGTCTTTACTTTTTAATAGTGTCGTGTTAAAAGTGTATATATATGTAGAGAGAGAGAGAGAGAGTACTGGGGGAGATTCTCTTTTGAGGACTCAGATTACTCATCGGAGTCCTCATTTTACTTATTTGAGGATCTGGTTAAAAACCAGGTCCACGTCACATCTTATTTTTATTTATTTTTTTAATTCATTCCATTTAATTTTATTACAAAATAAATAACTCTAACACTCTTTCATTACATCTCTTTACACTTCATTTATCTACAAAATAAATAAATTTAGCCACTCCATCACACTATTAATTAATACATTACTCTGTTTTTTTTTTCCGTTTAAACTAAATACAAAATTAAAATATTTTATAATCATAATATTATATCAAGTTAACACTTTCAAGTAATTTATATTTTGCACTTTTTTATTTATTAATTTTGTTACTTCCGAATAAATAATTAAATTGTTCCCAAAAACCGTACACGTCATTATTTTCTTACATCTTTACCTACCCACATTTAACCGGGTTAACTTGAAAGTGGTTAAATAAATATGGGTAGGTAAATGTTTTATGTGGGTAGGTAAAGATAGAAGAAAACAATTACATGTATGGTTTTTGGGAACAATTTAATTATTTACTCGGAAGTAACAAAATAAAAAAATAAAAAAATGCAAAATATAAATTACTTGAAAGTGTTAACTTGATATAATATTATGATTATAAAATATTTTAATTTTGTATTTAGTTTGAGTGAAAAAAAAACATAGGAACGTATTAATTAATAGTGTGATGGAGTGGCTAAATTTATTTATTTTGTAGATAAATGAAGTGTAATAAGATATAATGAAGTGCTGTTAGAGTTATTTATTTTGTAATAAAATTAAGTGGAATGAATTGAAAAAATAAATAAAAATAAGATCTGACGTGAACCTGGTTTTTAACCACATCCTCAAATAAGTAAGTTGAGGAGTCAAAAGAGACCGCCCCGAGTACTGGTGTGCCTGTTTTCCAGGTTTTATTTTACTAACTTTTTTGCTGTTTTTTGAAGGGTTAATTTCAGAACGGTTCTCATAGTTTGAACATGAATATTATTCACTCATGTGTATTACTAGTTAACCTAACATTACTAGTCTTAATTGAGTTGGTGGAGTTCAAAGACTCGTTTTTTGTATCATTGTGGGACTTTGAGTTTAATTGTTATGATTTTTTTAAGTATATGGTAAAATCAGCTATGTGTTAAGGAATTGTGATGTTTTAGCTTTTGATAACTTTACTTCTAATTTCTACCATGATCGAATGTATAGCCTTTTTATCATCGTTACTGTCGATATGTTTATTTGATGGAACTATGTTAATTATTTTATAGTTATAAATTTATTTATTCAAATTGTGTATAAAAGCTTTATAAGAAGGTAGCTTGCTGAGAGAATATCTTACGACTTTGAAGTAATTTCCAAATTTTCCTACGTGAATTTTCATGTAACTCAACATAAAAATAAATAAATGAAATTTGTAATTAATCAATTTTGGAAAGTATAGAAACATGATGAAATGTCTAAAAAAAAAATAAAACCATAAAAGACCAAAATGAGTACTGTGAATCTGCCATAAAAAACCAACTTACCAATTTTCTATTAAAAAGTTAAGAAATTAATTGATGGCTCTATCATAATATGGGGACTATGATTTATGATTGTATGAGAATATGGAAGACCAAGAGAATCTTCTTTCAGATATGGGATCATTAGTGACAGTTCTTTAAGTAACAACTGTTAGATGTTTTCATTTGTTAATTAAATTGTTAGTTATTGGCATCTAAGAAACGCGGTCTTATTTACGTATTCGGTACTCCCGGCTCTCACATTTTTGTCCTTTGCAGGACACTTTTACTTTAAGTGAATATAATATATACTTTCCTAGTTCCGTTCTTATTTAATCGTTTATTATAAAATTACGTGTAATTTTAACCGATTAAGAATTTGTATCAAAATTGTCGGAATGAAAATTTTCAAATGTTGATCATATGGTTCAAATGTTAAATTTTATGATTAGATTTAAAAAAAATTCATTCCGACAATTTTGATATAAGTTATAAATCGGTCAAAATTGTACGTAATTTCGTATGACACAACTAAATGTAAACGGATAAAGTATTTAATTAAGTTTTATTTTTTATAAAATATTTGCATCACATTTCAACCTTTTATCTAGAGGAGATGTTAAAGGCTTAACTTGGAGCCCCTGGAATGCTATGTTGTACACTCTAAATCTATCTTTACAAAATTATAATATTTGTGAATCCAGTTTTAATGTCAAACATCTAAACACAAGTCATACATACATTGAAAAACAGAAATTGACTTTGATTTTTTCATTTCAACTTCATTTAATGTAAGGTGTGCGAAATTTGAACTTTTTATATATTCAAAGGAGGAAGACGGAGCCATAAATATGAGGTGACGAATTTCTATAAAATTTAACGTTAAGTGAAAAAACAAATCATTGGGGGAGTCAATTTTTTAGTAAAAATACATGCCGAAAGTTATACAAAAATATAAATTTTGCATTTCCATGGGTGTCATGACCGGCCAATCCTTACAAAAAAATATTCAATTAGCGACAGGATTATTGACGGTATTTTTTGTTACGAGCTTATTAGCGACGGTTTTTATAACGGCTTTGTGACAGTTTAGTCAATTTGTGACAGATTTGTGACAGTTTTTTAAATTTGCGACAGACTTATGACAGCTTTTGAGTCTTACTAAATCAAACATTATTTTGTAGCGAACCACAAGGTTCACCACTGCTTTTATTGTTTTTTGCAACTTCAAGTTCAGTGAAATCGGGACATTCATTTTTAATCAGGCAGCAAGGAGTACACTCAACTTCGGATCCTTTTTTTTTCTTAAGTGAAATAGTTTTGAAGTGACCCTCCAAAACAAAAATAGTTTTGAAGTGACATTGCATAATTTTGTTTTCTAGCTCATAGCAACATACCATGCATTGAGTCATGACCATGCGATTTTGATGTGATCACACTATGCATATTATTATTATTATATAAGAAGTACAGATTAAGGTACTTAATGTCAGGGTTATATATCATTATTATTCATAAAATCTCAGAAGTTCACTTTTATCAACATACCATGCTCGATTACATGTTTGCATCTAAAAAGTTACTGTATAATAAAATTTTTACAGAGTCAATTCTCAAAACATACAGTCTGTTATGAAATATTATCAAAACATACAACCTAATCAAATTATTACCAAAACATACAATTGACCCAAAATAGAAAAAAATATATATTTCTCCTCAACTACCAAAAAATTTCAATTTCTCTTCTCTCTCCTCTCTCTTTCTAAATATCATTTTTTTCTCCATAAAATAATACCTCATTTAATGTTAAAATGATTTCTAAACCGAAAAAAATAAAATTACAACAAAAAATAAAAAAAGTTCAAAAAAGTCGAAAATCCGAAAAAACCCAAAAAATACTGGAAAAACCTTTAAAAAAGTCGGGAACCCGAAAAAATCCAAAAAAAATGTTAAAAAATAAAAAAACCAATAAAAATCCAAATTCACAAAAAAATAAAAAAAGTTCAAAAAAGTCGAGAATCTGAAAAAACCCAAAAAAGGCTGAAAAAACCTTTTAAAAAGTCGGAAACCCGAAAAAGCCCAAAAAATGGTTAAAAAAAGTAAAAAAAAACAAAGAAAAATCCAAAATCACAAAAAGAATGAAAAAAGTTCACAAAAATCGAGAACCCGAAAAAACCAAAAAAGTGCTGAAAAAACCTTTAAAAAGTCGGAAACCCGAAAAAACTCCAAAAAAGTGGCAAAAAATAAAAAAAAACCAAAGAAAAATCCAAATTCATAAAAATATATAAAAATAAAGTTCAGAAAAGTCGAGAACCCGAAAAAAGCCCAAACATATGGTAAAAAACAAAAAAAAAAAAGAAAATTACAAAATTACAAAAAAAAAATGAAAAAAGTTCTAAAAAGTCGAAAATTCAAAAAAACCCAAAATATGCTGAAAAAACTTTTAAAAAAGTCGGTAACCGAAAAAACCCAAAAAATATCCAAAATCACAAAAAAATGAAAAAAGTTCAAAAAAGTCGAGAATCCGAAAAAACCCAAAAAAGGCTGGAAAAACCTTTTAACAAGTCGGGAACCCGAAAAAGCCCAAAAAATGGTTAAAAAAAGTATTGTGTATGTTTGTATTGCGTATTTCCGTATTAAAAAACATGTATAAATTGTGTGTTGTGTATGCATGTATTAAATAACATGTATAAATAATGTATTGTGTATGCCCGTATTAAAAAAACATGTATAAATTATATATTGTGTATGTCTGTATAAATTATGTATTGTGTATGCTGAAAAAACTTTTAAAAAAAGTCGGTAACCGAAAAAACCCAAAAAATATCCAAAATCACAAAAAAGTGAAAAAAGTTCAAAAAAGTCGGGAACCCGAAAAAGCCCAAAAAATGGTTAAAAAAAGTATTGTGGATGTCTGTATTGCGTATTTCCGTATTAAAAACATGTATAAATTGTGTGTTGTGTATGCATGTATTAAATAACATGTATAAATAATGTATTGTGTATGCCCGTATTAAAAAACATGTATAAATTATGTATTGTGTATGCATGTATTAAAGAGTATGTATAAATAGTGTATTGTGTATACCCGTATTTAAAAAACATTTCATATCGAGGAATAGAATATGTCAACAACACATCACTTTTAGCCAAATGCGGCCAAATTATTATTAAGTATATAAATTTAATTACAATAATTTTTAAAAAATAAAAAAATACCTCGAAAATTGACGGATGAACTTTTGACTATTTACGAGAAAATTGACACATATTGCCCAGTGAATTGTTGAAGATGACGATCAAAATAACCGAAAATTGACTGATAAACTGATCGGAGAAGACAATACCGAGACCTGTGAATTGATCGGAGAAGAAGATTGAAGTCGGATAGAGACTTGTGAACTGATCGGAGAAGAAGATTGAACTATTTTTAAAGAAAGATAAAGAAAGAAAAAAATCATTATTTATACACATATTTTTTTAATACGGGCATACACAAATACATTATTTATACATGCTCTTTAATACAGACATACACAGTACACGGTTTATACATGTATTTTAATACGGGCATACACAATACACTATTTATGCATGCTCTTTAATACAGACATACACAATACATATTTTATACATGCTTTTTAATATATGCATACACAATACATTGTTTATACACGTTCTTTAATACAGTCATACACAATACATTATGTATCCTTTGACACTGTCCATTTTTTATGTTTTTCTTATTATACATACACAATACACTTTTTATACATGTTCTTTAATACAAGCATACACAATACATAGTTTATATACGTTTTTTAATACGGGCATACACAATACATTATTTATACATTTTATTTAATACATGGATACACAACACATAATTTATACATGTTTTTTAATACGGGAATACGCAATACAGGCATACACAATACATTGTTATACTTGTTTTTTAATACATGCATACACAATACACTATTTATACATGCTCTTTAATACAGTCATACATAATACATATTTTACACATGCTCTTTAATACAGGCATACACAATACACAATTTGTATACATGTTTTTTTAATACGGGTATGCACAATACATTATTTATGCATGCTTTTTAATACAGACATACACAATACACAGTTTATACATGTTTTTTAATACGGACATACACAAAACACTATTTATACATGCTCTTTAATACATGCATACACAATACATATTTTATACATGCTCTTTAATACAGACATACACAATACACAGTTTATATATATTTTTTAATACATGCATGCACAAAATATTATTTATACATGTTATTTAATACAAACATACACAATACACAGTTTATACATGTTTTTTTAATACAGACATGCACAATACACTATTTATACATACTCTTTAATACAGACATACACAATACATAATTTATACATGTTTTTTAATACGGGCATACACAATACATTATTTATACATATTATTTAATACATGCATACACAACACACAATTTATACATGTTTTTAATACGGAAATACGCAATACAGACATACACAATACTATTTTTTTAACCATTTTTTGGGCTTTTTTGAGTTCCCGACTTTTTTGAACTTTTTTCATTTTTTTGTGATTTTGGATATTTTTTGGGTTTTTCTACCAATTTTTTGGGTTTTTTCGGTTACCGACTTTTTTAAAAGTTTTTTCAGCATACACAATACATAATTTATACATGTTTTTTAATACGGGCATACACAATACATTATTTATACATGTTATTTAATATATGCATACACAACACACAATTTATACATATTTTTTAATACGGAAATACGCAATACAGACATACACAATACTTTTTTTTAACTATTTTTGGGCTTTTTCGGGTTCCCGACTTGTTAAAAGGTTTTTCCAGCCTTTTTTGGGTTTTTTCGGGTTCTCGACTTTTTTTCATTTTTTTTATTTTTTTGTGATTTTGGATATTTTTTCGGTTTTTTCGGTTACCGACTTTTTTAAAAGTTTTTTCAGCATATTTTGGGTGTTTTTGAATTTTCGACTTTTTAGAATTATTTTCATTTTTTTTATAATTTTATAATTTTCTTGTTTTTTACCATATTTTGGGGTATATTTTGTAGTTTTTTTGTTTTTTTACCATATTTTGATTTTTACCATTCAAAAAATATCTCTCTTGTTTTTGAGAGAGAGAGAACAAAAATAGAAATGATTTATTATTTATAATTTTAATTAGTTGTATGTTTTGGGAATAAAGTGTTGGAGTATAATTTTTTGGTAATTAGTTTAAAATAGTTGTATGTTTTGGTAATTTTTCCATTTTTATATTTCCCATTATGTAAAATCTATGAATTCTTTTATTTTTTTCAGGAGAAATTTATTTTCCAATAACCTTATTAACAATACTACCTAATGGTCCCACTCCCACACATTTGGATCAATCTTTTATCTGACAATAAAAACACGAACTATAATCCAGAACCAGAAGCTATCCAACAATTAGATAATTTGATCCCAAGTATCAAAAAAGTGTTTTAGCATGGCCATATACATAGTCATTTTACAATATTTGCTGAAGCTAGTGATAAAACCATAACTTTGGTCGGTCGCGTTAGCCTTTTCAACAATGATATAATAGTAAATTAACTGTGAATAATGGACACTTCCTGATCTTTATTATTGCTCGGATTATTATCCTTATTCGGACTATTACACTTGCTCGGATTAGTATTTCGGTTTTACAATTGTGCTCGATATGACTATTTAATCTCTCGTCTTGATCTTTCTCCCCTTTTATTCGGTGCTCGGCTTTGTCTTTTCTCGGTTTATTTCTCGAAGTGGTGTGCGTTGATTAGTTTCTCTCTTTTCTCAACTTCTCTCTATATTTTTTGGATAGATTTTCTGGTCCTTTTCTAGGAGGGGTAGTTGGCTATTTATAGGCAACTATGCCTTCTAGGATGTTGACAAATGTCTTCATCACAGGGGTTTTTCAGACATGGGTCCCCATTTGATTGGGCTTGGGCTTGGGCTTTTGATAGTAACACCTTATTTCCTATAAAAAGTATGAGACGACCCATTTAAGCGTTGGATACCCATTTATAAAGTGGGTTGATTATTACCCGAATAGAATATTCGGGTCTAATTTTTATGTTCTATCAAGTGCTCCCTGACTTCCTCGGCGTGGTTTCCATGTCGGGGGAGTCATGTTCGGTTTGTCGAGAACGTTACTTCGGTCTTGTCTTTCCCAATGCTTCATCGAGAAACGCAATAGACTCATGACGGTTCACTGGGGGGCACATTTAATGTTTCCTATCCTAATATCTTTCTTCAAGGAAAACTCCTATAAAGGGGTGTGCTCCCTCCATAATTAGGCATTTTACTACTAATTTGCTCGTGACATAATGGCTTCTTTAGGTTCTACTGGTGAGAGCTCCTTTAATTATATTTCATATTTAGAAATGGAAATCAAGAAATCTCGTACTGCGAATAAGAAACTTGTGGACAAGGTTTCAAGTTACAAGAAAAGGTTGTCTGACATGGATTCTGATCATCATGTGACGATGGCCGATCGGGATTGGGCTTACGAGCATATAAAGAGGCTCGAGGCTAATCTGGCCAAGCAGAAGGCAGCAAAAAGGGCCTATAAGCTTGCCTTCAAGGAGTTGCATGCTCGGTCTAAACCGAGTTCGGATGACGATGAAGAAGGCTCTTCCTCGAAATAATTAGTCTTTTGTAATTTCTGTCGTAATTTCTTTTGAATGGGGAGTCTTCTCCTCAGTTGTAATCGAAGTTTTTGAAATTAATAAAATATTTCCCTTTCCTTGTTCTTGTCTGTTTATCTTCTTGATGTCTTTTTGGATGACTTTAATTGGATTTGGAACTGTGGTTAATTTGCCGTAAATGCTCTTGGGAAGTTCACGAGGTTGTATTTCTTCGAGATGACATTTGATCTACTCCTTGTTTCTTCCTATAAAAGGACTGTCTCTGTATTCTTTATGTAATTCATTCTTTATTAACGAACAAATGGCTTTTCCTCTTGAAAACTATGGTGACAACCTTCCTGAATACGTTGCTCGTCTTGAAGAGGAAGTTCAGAAGGTGCGTTATCTCGAGAAGAGGGTTGCCAGGTTGTCGGTGGAAGCTCGTCGGGCCGCCGAACTAGACGAGCGATTGGATGCCCTGGAGAAGGAGCATCAGAGGTCTTTGCTCGACAGTATTCGCGCTCGTGCTCGGATCAAAGAGCTCGAGGCCTCCAGAGATAGGCAACTAGCTTCCAAGAGGGCTTACAAACTGGCCCTTAAGGAAGTGTATGCTCGGTCGAAGGGGAAACCAAATGACGAAGCGGGCCCTTCCACGAAATGACTTTATTGTTTTTTCATTGTATTTCCTTTTATTGCTTCTTTTGTAACGAAGTACCAATCAATCAATAAAGACATCTTTCTCTTGTTTATATCTGAATTACTTTTCCAATGCAATTTATTTTGGCTGCGCACGCTTGTGGCCTCATCAATGCTTTTTCTTGGGCCTTGCGTTTGACCTTATCCATTGGACCTCCTTAATCTTTATATCTGGGGACCAATAGGATTTCTTGAGCCTTGTGCATAAAAAATCTTATTCACCAGAGTTTTCTTGAGCTCTGTGCAAAAGATCTGGGATATTTATTTGAACCTAATGCTTTTCCCCAGAAATGACGCGTGTTTCAATGCCATTATTACTTGCCCTCTTATTTTTGCACTTCTTTTTATATTGCACCTGTGGTTTGTTGTTTGTCTGGAATCTAGATCTTTGAATATCTCGTCTTTATTTCTTCTGCACTGTAGTCTCAGATGTCAGTAGATGTCCCCATCACTGTCAAACATAGGTGCATGCTCCCTAGTAGGTCAGGAAATGTGCATGCTCCCAAGCATGTCAGAAAATATGCAATTTCCCAAGCAAGGTCATAAAATATCATACTATCTCCGTTCTATAAGTACTTCTCTTTTCTTTGGTAGTTTATCATCTCTCATTTTTCTTTTTGCTTCTCTCTCCCTCAGCCCTTTATTTTCTTCCGTACTATAACAATTTCCCAGAATGTCTGGACCTGTGGTGAGATATCATGCTCAGATGAAGGGCTTGGACACTGAGGTATCTCGGGTCCGCCGTCGGATGGCAAGGCTTGAGAAAGAGTATGGCGTTTTGGCCTTGAGCTTGTTCGGCTCTTATCCCAAAGAGACGGTGAAGTGGACCGAGATCTCGGCACTGAGTCGCCAGCTCGATCAATTGTTGTTACAGAGAAACCATCTGGCCAACTCCTGGTATGATGCCGAGGAGATTTGGGACCATTCTCAAGATGAGTTTGACAACTCTCCTCAAGGCCTAGCTAGCATAATGGTAAAGAATGCTCGGCTCGTGGAGCGCGTCAGGGTTCTTACTACGGAAAACAACAGGCTCTCCTCGGAGAATGACAATTTGGTCGCCATGAACGATTCCTACCAAGCTCGGTTGAATTGTTCTGCTCGTTTTGCTTTCTCTCGGTCTGGCAGTTCGGTTTTTCCACCCATTGATCCTTAGATTGGGCTGGTTTTCTTATGTATTTCCCCTTTTGCAATTTGTGTTTTATTTTCTGTATTTGATGAATCAGTTGTATCTTTTCGTATCTCGTGCCTGTCTTGTGAACCATTGTAACGCTTCGTACTTTGTGCCTTTTGATTCTCTATAAATGCTCCCTACTGCCTGTATCTCATTACCAATTCTTCCTCCCTCTTATTTTATAATTTGCTTCTTCTAACTTGCTTTTGCGTGAGATGGCTCCCATCACTAGGTCTGCCTCCAAAAAGAAAGCCCTTATGGAAGAGGAGCCTACTTTTTTGCTACCTCGTCCCCCTGGTTTTGGGGAGGAGGATTTGACTCCTCTTCAACTAAAAGAAATTGAGATGTCATGGCTGAAACATGATCTCATGTGTGCTCGGACTGAAGTGAGGAGGTTTAAACAATATTGGGATGAGGAGTGCACTGCTCGTTTCAAGGCCGAGCAAAAATGCGAGTCTCAGTCTTACGCCTTGAAATAGGCTGAGATGGCGATTTCTCGTTTGATTAGGGAGAAGGAGCGTCTGGAGGAACTTTTGGCGAAGAGGGATGTTGCTATGGGGGATAGTTCGAAAAAGTAGGATGGGTGTATTTTTCTTTTTCTGTTGTATTGTTTGTGTTTCCCCCTTTGTGGATGAATAAAACTTGTCTTGCACTTGATTATGTCCTATTTTATTTCTTGTTTGCTTCACTCTTTTATGTTGATATCATTTGATGTCTCTCAGCATATACCGAACAATATGCCCGGTTATCCCCCCGGAGAGCGTTGTTAGACTTGATGCTCCATGCCGTCAAGCTAGAAACGGTCTTCGTCCACCTTGTTCGGTGTGCCCTTTGGGTAAGAATTGGTTGGGAGTCGAGGAACATTAATCGGGGGACATTCGCGGTGTGATAATATTGGTAGCGTATGTGGGAAGCTTTTCGTGGTAGGGTCCACTGGCCGTTTATTTAGGTGTAATGATGTGAACTGCCTTGGGTAGTGGGATACGCGCTGACGTGACGAAATCTGGAGCGTTTATATGTTAAAAAATAGCAGCGGTTGTTGACTTTTGTATGGTTGGAAAAAAGGTAAACCTCTGTCACACGAAAGGACGGTTATTATTTTATTCTTTTTGTGACTCCACTCCTTTCTACTGTGCCAAGTAATCCTTTTTTATTTTTATCACAAAATTTGCTGAAGAAAATCTCTCTCTCTCTAAAGCATATTCTTCCCGCCAAAAAGGAAAAGAGTTCGGCCGCTTGATCTAGGGTTTCGTGGTTTTGTTGGAAGACTTGCTGCTGTTCTCCCGTGCTTGTTCATAATGATAACCGTAAGTGTTCTTTCTCTGTTGGTAGGGGTTGTAGGTAATTTTGTCGTTGTGGTCATAGATGTGTCACTGGTATATGGTTTAGGTTGTCTCTATGTGTATGATGATTCTTATGTATCTGGTTAATGTGAGTGCGGGGGGGGGGGGGTGCGTTATATTGATGTGGTTCTTGTTTGTGTATTTGGTTAGTATATTGATGGAATTGTGAATGATGTTTGGATAGGAAATTCTGACCCAAAGTGTGGCCCAAGTTGGCACATTCGTGGAAAAGGATTTTAAAGAGCTTGCCGGAATACCTGACAACATACATATTCGGCTTCCTATTTCTGACGAGGAGGTGCTGGGATTTGTTCCTGCCGGCGAGGTGGCTGTGCGCTCTTCGACATTTTTTACTGGGGGTCTTCGACTTCCTTTTACAAACTGGGTGGCTTCGTTCTTTGAGGCCGTCCAGATTGCTCCAGCCCAACTGGCCTTAAATGGTTACCGGACTCTGAACGGTATTCAAAGGTTATCGGAGTTGGCCGGAATACCGATTGAATTGAAGGACGTCTTCGGAGTCTACAATCTGAGCTTTGAGCGTCGCAGCTCGTATCTGAAAACCCAGCGGTCCTATTGCCGGCTTGTTATCGGTTTGTCGGATACCAACAAAGAGCGCAATCTTGGTATCGTGATAGCTTCTGGTGAATGGGGCTGTCCGGGACACCAGATTCCTGGACCGGCCACCAATGCTCCCACTATGCCCGACCTCGGCGCTCCCAATGTAGAGGCTCTGTTAGCTCTTTGGAAATGGTGGGGGCCGGGACCGACGCCGGATCCGGCGAGTCGTACTGCTCGGGTACCCTATGGGGTCGGTGACCAAGGGGAATCCTGCGCCCGAGATCCCCAAAGAGCCCGAGGAGGAGTTCTTGAAAGTGGTCCGGGCACGAAGTGCTGCTCGGCTCGGGAAGAAACTCGTTCGGTCTAAGCGTCATGCGTCTGACCCTGTTGGTGGAGTAACGAAGAGGGCCAGGGGAACCGATACATCGGTTACCGAGGAGGCTGATATCATTGGCTCGGGCGAGGGGGCGGTTGCTGCCGCCGAAGGGGATACCGCCGAGGATGCCTCTGCGCCGGGCGAGGTATGTGTATATGTATTATGATTTTCTTGTCTTTTGGTTATCGGTTTGTTCGCTAGTGCTTTGCTTTATTAGTTATCTTGTTTCAGCTACTGACTTCTCCATTGGTGACCCTCGCTCTTGCCCGGTCGATGGGTATTATTGTGTTTCAGGGGTCGGTCGATAGCCTGTTCGGACATATCAACATGCTGGTGGCTATGGGGAAGGAGACGATGACCCTGCCTGCGGTCTCGCCTGTCCTTTCCGAGGCCGTGTTGGACCTGTCTGGTATCTCGCCCATCCGTACAGAGGATGTAATCGAGCGCAGGACCCCTGAGACTAATGCTCAAGAGAAGGAGGCGGTCGAGGAAGTGGATATGGAAGGCGGCGAAGAGATTGCCGGGGATGTTGTGACGGGTGTCGAGGATGAGGCTCTCGACGGATCCGAGAAGGTGTTGGTTGACGGGGTTGCAATGACCCGTTACATTGACCGATGTGGGGGTGAGCTGCTGGAGCAACCGTGAACCTTGAAAATGGGGTATACGGCTCTGAAACCCCTTGCGTTCAAGGATGCAGAAAGACTAGCTGCTCAACCTACAATGTCGGTTATAGAGCAGGCTCACGCGGATGCGCTGAGGGTATGTGGGGCGCTTATTTCGTAATATATACCATGATGCTCGTATTTCGTTATATAGGTCTGGTACTTGTATTCTGTTTGGAATCTAATGTGTTGAAGTGCAGATTGCCTTGAGTACCGTGGCGCTACGGGATCAGCTGGGAGCTCTAGGGGCTGAGAAAGAGAAGCTGGTGGCCGAGAAGAACGCCATAGTCGAGGAGAACGAGCAGAAGATAAAGGATCTGCTTGCGGCTTTCGAGGTCGAGAAAGAGAAATTGGTCGCCGAGAAGAAAACCCTGGGCGAGAATTATGACAAGCTGTCGGTGGACTTTCTGCACCTGACCGAGGAGGTCGATAAATTGAAGGCGGAAAAAGAGAGCATGGTCGTTAAGTACGGCGAACTAGAGGAGGAGAACTTGCTCCTGGCAGAGGACGTGGAAGCCGAAAGGGCTAAGGTGACTGCCCTGAAAACGGCACACGCGGAGGAGCGGACAAAGTTAGCAATGATGGCCAACTTCTCTGTATACTGTGCTCATGTGCGGGCGCTCAATTTCGCGAATGTTCCTTTGTCGGATAGGGCGTGGTCGGAGTTGGTGTATCCGTGTCCGCATGGTGCACCGCCGAAACCCTTAGACTGGGCGAATCTTCGTGAAGAGGAGCTTCCTCGGCTGCCGGGACAGACAATTTCGACAGCGCTGCGTCCTCACTCTATGTCGGCCCCGTCCACTCCTCGACCGGATGCTACTGTTGTTCCCCCACCAGTATCTCCTCAGGTGGAACCTTGACTATCTTTCTAGCAGTATGTATAGTATATTTTTGTTGTTTTTGTTGTTGTTGTTGTTTTTTTTTTTTTTTTTTTTTTTTGGTTTAGTCTCTTGTGTATCTAGAAACAGATTCTTTTGGGGAAGTGATAATATAGGTGCTGTGTTTTCTTTCTGTTGGGCTTTCTTGGGTTAATTTCTTTTGATGGTCGTCATATTTTGAAGGTTGTGAAAACAAAATATTGTCAGGTACCAAATAACCCCCTTGCCATGGTGGTCTGGACCTCGCCTAGTCGTAGTGTAGGTGACGTAATAGAAGATTTGGAAAGATCTAAGGCGTCCCTTACAACGAAATTGACTTGTGCTTGTCAGGAAATCGAGGGTCTGAATATTCATATTTCCAACTTGGCGATTCGGTTACGTGATTTGGGAGAGAAATTTTGTAAAAATACCGCCCATTATACGGCAAATAAGGGTAAAGCGAAGGAACTTCTCGGTGCCCTACGACGTTCTCGTGATGAAGCCCGAGGTCGTGTGACGAGCTTGAACTTGGTCCTTGGGGCCGTTTTCGAGGACGCGGACCTGCTGCTATCCTTTGCCAAAGCGTATTGGGCCCGAGCTCGCGCTTTAGAGGTGCTGGAGCATATAAAAGGAATGAGTGGTGTGTCCCGGGCAGAGCGCATGGTTGATGCGAAGGCCGGGGTAACTGAAACCACTGTTGCCTTGAACCGAATCGAGGCGGTCATTCGTGAGCGTTTGGGGACGCAAATTAATTCATTGCGAGATATTCATTTTGCCGATGTAGTAGAGACCTCGGCGTCTGTTGAGGGGTTGTCGGATTAATAATAGAGTAGCTTGTTTTGTCGTTTTATTTGTATCTTGTATAATTTTTTTTTTTTTTTCTCTTTTTTTTTTTTTTGTATATTCATCTCTTCTCGTTCTTCTCCCCCCCCCTTTTTTTTTATAGGCACATGCTACTATGTCGCACCAGGCTGGTTCTCCATGCCTAGTTAACCCGGGGTTAGGACCTACTGGTGCTGCCCGGGACGAGGTCTCATCTGGTGCGGCTAGTGAGGTGCCTGACAAGTGGCCCTACATTGTTTTGATGGACAAAAATGTCAAATTGACCGACCAATGTGCTCGACTGCGGACCAAGCTGAAAACCCAGGCGGCCTCTTTTCGAGAATACGTTCGCCGTGCCGAGCATACTGTTGAGGTTCAGGAGCGTCGTTTGGATCGATATTGGCGTGCAAAGGACAAGTACTTTGGCAAATTAAAGTTGCTTGTGACCAAGGCCAACGTGTTGGTGAAGTATTTCCGTTTGTCCCGTGCCAGATACGATGCTTCCGCGGCTATGATCGAAGCTCGCCGTAATCTCTCCTTTGACGATGATCGCCGTAAAGCGGCCTCGGACGCTCACGAGTTCGCGAAAGAAGCCGAGTTCAACGCGCGGCTTCAGACGCTGACTTGTGTTGGAGCTTATACGACCAATTTTGATGCCCTCATTTCTGAGGAGCGTTTTGATGGTGATGAGTCTGATGGGTACACAACGACGGATGACGAAGAGATTGAGCTCGGTCAATTACCGTCGTGCTCCTCCTGCAGTAGCTCTTCTTAAATGAGTCTCTTTAGTGTCGATGATTTTCTTGTTGCCTCCGTAATACGGGCAAGGACTATTTATGTTATTTCTTTATTCCTGTTTTGTACCTTTCTATTGCCGTATTGCTATTTGATTGATTGGATCGATTTTTCCTTGCTAAATCATTTGTTATTTCGTTATTCCTGTTTTGGAGATGCTTCTTGTTGATATTTCGTTGTTTAGATTGATTCTCCTTCATTGTTTTAGCCAATTTGTATTGTATCGCCGCCGTAATCTGGACCTGAATAATTCCTTGCATTGTACCTGCATATGAATTTCATAGTATTCCTAGGCGTTGCTTTGAAAACACACCATTTAGGGAATTTCATAGTATTCCTAGGCACTTCGGCCATGTTGGGAATTTCATAGTATTCCTAGGCGTTCCTTCGGTAACACGCCATTTACGGAATTTCATAGTATTCCTAGGCACTTCGGCCATGTTGGGAATTTCATAGTATTCCTAGGCGTTCCTTCGGTAACACGCCATTTACGGAATTTCATAGTATTCCTAGGCACTTCGGCCATGTTGGGAATTTCATAGTATTCCTAGGCGTTCCTTCGGTAACACGCCATTTACGGAATTTCATAGTATTCCTAGGCACTTCGGCCATGTTGGGAATTTCATAGTATTCCTAGGCACTTCGGCCATGTTGGGAATTTCATAGTATTCCTAGGCGTTCCTTCAGTAACACGCCATTTACGGAATTTCATAGTATTCCTAGGCACTTCGGCCATGTTGGGAATTTCATAGTATTCCAAGGCGTTCCTTCGGTAACACGCCATTTACGGAATTTCATAGTATTCCTAGGCACTTCAGCCATGTTGGGAATTTCATAGTATTCCAAGGCGTTCCTTCGGTAACACGCCATTTACGGAATTTCATAGTATTCCTAGGCACTTCGGCCATGCTGGGAATTTCATAGTATTAGTAGACAGCATGATAATATATTTTATTCATTCAAAAGACGAGAGATAATGCCATTAAGCAAGAAGGGTAAGGTAGCACCTGTACTTGTATTCGGAGGATTGCCTATACGTAGTACTTCTTTAGGTTAGCCACATTCCAAGAATTCTTTTCCCCTCGGCTGTTGGCGAACAGGACGCTTTTGATTTTGTAAGAGACTGGACTTGTTTGCTTGACGATTTCGTATGGGCCTTCCCAGGTAGGGCTTAGTTTGCCATGTATTTCGTTGCGGGTATAGACCGTCACTCGTCGCAGCACCAGTTCTCCTACCATGAATTCTTTGGACCCTTTTACTCTCTTATCATAGGTTTGCTTCACGCTTTGTTGGTACTTAGCTAGGGTAAGGGCCGCTATCTCTCGTTTCTCGTCTATCATGTCGAGCTCTTCTCTCATTCTTTGTTCATTGTTTCCCTGCTCGACCAACGTCGTTCGGAGCGTGGGTAGCCCGATCTCTGTCGGTATGATGGCCTCAACACCGTATGCTAAGCTAAACGGGGTTTCCTTGGTGCCCGTCTTGGGTGTAGTTCGGCACGACCATAAAACGTTGAGTAGCCGCTCGGGCCACCTCCCCTTTGCTTGTTCAAGGGTGGTCTTGATGCCGTCTAATATTGTTCGGTTTGACACTTCGGCTTGCCCGTTTCCTTGTGGGTATGTCGGCGTCGAATAGAATTTTCGGATACCGAGTTCCTCGTACCACAGCTGTAAATTGGCATCTTTGAACTGGGTTCCGTTGTCGGCGACGATAGCGTACGGTATACCGAACCTAGTTATGATGTATTCCCAAATGAATTGTTTGACGTTGCTGGCTTTGATTTCTCGAAGGGGTTTAGCTTCGACCCATTTGGTGAAATAATCCATCGCGACGATCAGATATTCCACACTCCCAGGTGCTCTTGGGAGTTTACCGACCAAGTCAATTGCCCATTGAGCGAACGGCCATGGTGCCGACACCGGGGTCATCATAGATGAAGGGAGCCGTGGTATCTTGGCGAATCGTTGGCACTTGTCGCAACGTTGGACGTACGCATCGGCGTCTCGCTTGATATAGGGCCACCAATATCCTTGGGTCACTGCCTTGTTTGCAAGGGATCGCCTTTTGATGTGTGCTCCGCAGGATCCTTCGTGGATTTCCTCCAAGACCGGCAGTTGTAGCTCGGTCGGGACGCATAGTAGGTGGGGTCCCCGGTAACTGGATTTGTATAGTTTGTCATCCTCGGATAGCTAGAAGCGAGGAGCTTTTCTTGTAATTTTGAGCGCTTTTATCTTGTCGGCCGGAAGCGTCTCATTTCGCAGATAATGGGTCATGTCCTCCATCCAACCTTGTTCGTATTGTATTGATGTCACTCGGTCTACCCTTTTAATTATGCTCGGTGTTGGCAGTAGTTCCACTGTGATCGACCGGGTGTCAGTCATTGTTAATGTCGAGGCTAGGGTGGCCAAGGCGTCGGCGTGTGCATTTTCGGTGCGATTAATTCTTATTAACTCGCACTGTTCGAAAGTTGCCATCAAGCTTTGGACTTTCTCTTGGTAGAGGATCATTCTGTCATCTTTGGCTTGGAACTCGCCGATGGCTTGATTGACGATGAGCATGGAATCTGAGCTTGCAATTAAGTGGGAGCATCCGAGGGACCGGGCAATGAGCATTCCATTTATCATGGCCTCGTATTCTGCCTCATTTTTTCATATTGGAAGGATAGGATGAGCATGTTTTTACAAAGTCATAATGTTAGACTTTGGATGACCATAAAAGTAGGATATTCCGCACCTACATCCGAGAATAGCGAGAACCCAATCCCCGTAGAGGACTTAGATAGCGCTCAACTAGAAGCCTATTCTACGAACGCCAAAGCGATGTATGCTATTGTTTGTGCCGTTTCTCCTAACGAGTACAACAAAATTTCCACTTGTAAAACCGCTAAGGGTATGTGGGATAAGCTAGTAGTAATGCATGAAGGGACTAACCAAGTTAAGGATTGCAAACTCCAACTATTAGTTCATGACTACGAGCTTTTTAAGATGAGCGAGGGAGAAACTATTTCCGATATGCTTGCCAGATTTACTACAATTACTAATGGATTAACATCTCTTGGTAAGTGTTTGTCTTGTAAGGAAATGGTTTCAAAGGTGATTAGGAGCTTACCAAAGGAATGGGAACCAAAGGTCACCGCAATTCAAGAGGCGCACGACATGAATACCTACACTCTTGATGCATTGACGGGTTCACTCATTACTCACGAGATTACCCTTAATAGTCACAAGCCAATCTCGAAAAAGAGGGAGATAGCTTTCAAAGGAACAACTTGTGACAAAAGCGATGAGCTATCCAAGGACGACAAAGATTCAATGCAAATCATTCGAATCGTCAAGGAAATACTCAAGCTAAAAAACCAATGCAAACATAAAGGTAAATCGTCAAATAATTCAATTTATTCTAACGATTTTGTTTGCTATACTTGTGGCAAGGAAGGACACATGGCGAGAGATTGCGCCAAGAATCGCAAGAGCAAAGGCAAGAAGAAGATATCCGCTTCAAGCTCTAGCGATAGCTCCGACCAAGATGAAGTCGCTCACCTTGGTTGCTATATGGCCATGGAAGACGACCATGAACAAAACCTCTCTTCCTCAAGCGGAAGTGACAACGATGAGGTAAAAGAATTCTCCCATGATGAATTAATTCATATGTGTGGAATTTATTCCGAAAAACTTCCTAAGCTTGTAGAGAAGGTTAAATCTCTTAAAAGGATAAATTCTTCCCTCAATGAAGAAATAAGATCCTTAAAAAGAGATAAAAATTAAAATGAGTCTATTCCAACATCGTCATTCTCTTTACATGATATAGATGACGAAAAGGAAGACTTGAAAGACAAAAACAATGATCTCGTCATTAATAATAAGTCTTTACAAACCGAGATCAATTTTATTAAAAATGAAGTATCTAGACTTACTAAAACTCTTTCAAAACCATCTTCTTTAGATTGTGATTTATTAGAAAATTTTGAAGAGTTAAAGGATGCTTTCAATAAAGTTAAAAGCAAAAACAAAGTTTTGAGTTCTCATGCTTTTAACTTAAATGATAAGGTCAAGGTTTTAGAAACCGAGAATGAATCGTTGAAAAATAAAAACAACGATCTTGTCATTTCCATTGAAAAACTTAATTTAACAATTTCAAAGTTTTCTAAGGGTAAAACCGTTTTAGATAACATTTTGAGTTGTCAAAAAGATTTCAATGATAAGAGCGGTTTAGGTTTTGATTGCATTGGTTCTACTTCAAACAAAACCCGCTTCGTTAAAACCTCTAATATTTCTACAACTCCTATTCCACCTAAACAAGAGGTTGTTTTTCCTAAAAAGAGTACGTCCAAGAGTTTTCAAAAATCTTTTAATGATAGGAAAGGTGTAGGTTTTCAAACCAAATCAGATGCTCCGAAAAACCTTTCCAAAACTACGTATAACTCTCGTTATGCGAAAAAATCTAAACATTGTGTGCATTGTAGTAGAAATGAGCATATTTCTTCTAGATGCCCTTATCGCTTTCATGTTAGTAGAAGCGATTTGAAATGGGTAGTAAAGACCCGAGCCACTAACAATGTCGGACCCAAAAGAAATTGGGTACAAAAAGACAAATCTTGTGTTGTAGGTATCTCCATCCAAAAGGAGAAAATCGACAAGTGGTTGGCAAAACCGACAAAAGGTATCTCCATCCAAAAGGAGAAAATCAACAAGTGGTTGGCAACGCCGACAAAAGCCGTGGAAGTCAAGAAGATCGACTCCACCATCAAGGATGAAGTGCCATTGATCAACAAAGGTGGAAGGCATACCAACAAGTGGTACCACCTATTTGGCATCAGCAACGCTCAATGCAAATGCCATTAGCGAGCGGACTCACAATCACATATTCGGTATACTCTACTCTTTTATGTCTACATATATGTGATTAGGTGGGTATATGCTTAATAATAACATTTTTCTTATTTTGGTTTTTCTTTAAAAACCCTTCACATAACCCCATATTTTTTGATTGCATTTTGATAATGCCAAAGGGGGAGAAAAATGATATATTTCGAGGAAATGCGTTTTATTTAAATGGAGGAGATATTTTTCTTGTAAAATCATCATTAGTTTGTCATAATCAAAATGGGGGAGATTGTTGAACGTAGAGTTCAATAATGATTTTGATTATAACTTTGATTATGTTTTTAATGATTTTACGATTTTACTATTTCTCTATTTCGTTGATATAATGCTTGTCTTTTCCAAAGAAGAGAAAATGTAGATTTCAGGTCTTTAAATGATAGAGCATTCGATAACGAAGCCATAGGTTCAAGCGGAACCAAAATCGGAGCTAAAACGAAGAAGTTATGAGCATTCGAAGATTTACGAGACCAGGATTACAGACGACCGATCGACTGGACAAAAACGACCGATCGTTTTTGGTCCAAATTCTTCCAGAGAGCACGTCGAAAAAACGACCGATCGAAACTCAGAAACGACCGATCGTTTTCTGGAAAACGACCGATCGACTGTAGAAAACGACCGATCGTTTTCTACAGAATTCGAAAACAGCTTTTCAGCTTTTTCTAGAAAATAGCTTAAAACAGCTTCAACCACTTCTAACGGTCAGAACCCAGAAAAACAGACCTCCGGTCTATATATACAAGCTCAATCTCTCTTCCAAAATACCAATCCATTATCCAAATACCTCTTTCAATAAGAACCCAATTTATCACCATTTTGGTGAAAATATTCGAAAAAGAGGAAATCAAAGAAGAAAGAGATTCAAGCTCGATCATCATCAACAACTCACCAATTAGCTTTTTAAGAAGCAATTAGAATAGTGAGTGTAGTTACATGTTTGTAACAAAAATTGTATCGAGTGTTTTATAAACTCAATTGTGAGCGAGTGAACGGGTAGAGGCTTTGTAAGCAAGTGAAGCTTAAAAGCTCTAGGTTTTTCATTCGGGTACTCATAAATTGAGGGGGAGTCGTAGACTCGTAGACTGTTCTCTTGCACTTGTATCAAGAGTAGGAACCCCGGGTAGAGGGTGAGCCAATCGGTCGATTGAGCTCAATAGGATTTGTAATATCCGCAAGAACATTTTTAGTGAAATACTCGGTAGTACCGAGGAGAGGACGTAGGCGCGTTTGCCGAACCTCTATAAATCGCGGTGTCAATTCCTTTCCCTTACTTTTACTTTACGCAACTTATTTTATTGCTTATTTTCTTGTTTGCGTTAAGTAATTCTAGCAATTCTTTAACTCTTGTTATAACGCTTAAGCTTAGAATTGCATTAGTTGGGTGTTAGTTGCTTAGAATTTTAATTAGGCGAAAATCGCCATAAACCTTATTCACCCCCCCCCCCCTCTAAGGTTAGCACACGGGCCAACAGGTTATTGGTTTCTACTATCTCGGGATGGGTTTCCTCTACATTGGTCACCATTGTCGCTCGTCTGGCAGAGTATTGGTATTCGAATTCTAAACTAGTTGGGAACTAGATGATTCCCGGAGACGGCGCCATTTGATAAAGCCATAACTTTGGTCGGTCGCGTTAGGCTTTTCAACAATGATATAATAGTAAATCAACTGTGAATAATGGACACTTCCTGATCTTTATTATTGCTCGGATTATTATCCTTATTCGGACTATTACACTTGCTCGGATTAGTATTTCGGTTTTACAATTGTGCTCGATATGACTATTTAATCTCTCGTCTTGATCTTTCTCCCCTTTTATTCGGTGCTCGGCTTTGTCTTTTCTCGGTTTATTTCTCGAAGTGGTGTGCGTTGATTAGTTTCTCTCTTTTCTCAACTTCTCTCTATATTTTTTGGATAGATTTTCTGGTCCTTTTCTAGGAGGGGTAGTTGGCTATTTATAGACAACTATGCCTTCTAGGATGTTGACAAATGTCTTCATCACAGGGGGTTTTCAGACATGGGTCCCCATTTGATTGGGCTTGGGCTTTTGATAGTAACACCTTATTTCCTATAAAAAGTATGATACGACCCATTTAAGCGTTGGATACCCATTTATAAAGTGGGTTGATTATTACCCGAATAGAATATTCGGGTCTAATTTTTATGTTCTATCAGCTAGTGAATGAACTAGATGATGACAGTCACGGGTGTATGCCCTTACCATTTCGATAGAAGTTAACAAAGAATAATTGTTTTTAGTAATTTGATTTAAACATTGCGTTTTAATCCCTCAAATATTGTAAAAAGATCAATCTAAAAAAATATTAGCCCCTGCTTCACTAGCTTTGCCACTGGCCAACGTAATCATTTTTAAAAAAGTATACTTACAAAATTATAGCGGACTACGTAAAATAAAAACACGACTCAATAGATAGAAAACTATAAATCCCACCATTAAATATGACATTCGTCGAAAACGGAACCAAATCATCACTTATTCCCAATTTAGTTAGTAGTTACTGTTTCAATAGAAAATTTATGGACCAAAAAGAAGATATGTCAAAACTATGGAGCGCATACATAACGGGTGTATGTATAAATATGGCGGTTATTGAAACAATTGGAGCTTTTCAAAACCAATTCTCATTTTCCCCAAAAATATCAGCTCAATTATGCTCTCTCTCTCTCTACACCTGTAAATTAGGGCTTTTAATTTCTCAATTGGAGCTTATTTCAACTGTCTCTCTCTATATATATATAAATATATACGTATATATTTATAATGAAGTTGAAGATCAACACAGCTAGCGATCTCAGCTCTATCTCAGTTCTTCCTCATCCCGCAAGGTTTAATTCCATCTCCCTCCCTCTCTTTATATATATATATATATGTATATATGTATCTGTAGCGTTTGATATTAGTTGAAATTATGACGTTTTAGTTGTATAATTGTGTATAAGGTTTGTAGCTCTCGGATTGATAGATTATCGAAATTGAAGGTTTTGACTTAAATCAGATGCGTGAATTTGATTAAATTGACTAAATATTTGATTAAATTGACTGCATATTTGATTAAATTTTCATCTCTCTCTCTATATATATATGTGTGTGTGTGTGTGTGTGTGTATCTGTTGCGTTTGATATTACTTGAAATTACAACGTTTTAGTTGTATTATTGTGTATAAGGTTTGTAGCTCTCAGATTGATGAAATATCGAAATTGTAGGTTTTGACCTAAATCAGATGCGTGAATTTGATTAAATTGAGTGGATATTTGATTAAATTCCTTATCTCTCTCTCTCTCTCTCTCTATATATATATATATATATGTATGTATGCATGTATCTGTAGTGTTCGATATTAGTTGAAATTACAACGTATTAGTTGCATTATTGTGTATAAGGTTTGTAGCTCTCGGATTGATGCATTATAGAAATTGCAGGTTTTGACCTAAATCAGATGCGTGAATTTGATTAAATTGAGTGAATGTTTGATTAAACTGCATATCTCTCTTTATAACTCTCACTCTCTCTCTATATATATATATGTATATAAGTGTGTGTATAGCATTCGATATTAGTGGAAATTACAACGTTTTGTTTCTATAATTGTGTATAAGGTTTGTAGCTCTCGGATTGATGCAGTATCGAAATTGCAGTTTTTGACCTAAATCAGATGCATAAATTTGATTAAATTGAGTGAATATTTGATTAATTTACATATCTCTCTATAAATCTCTCTCTATATATATGTGTGTGTGTGTGTGCCTCCTGCTGTAGCATTCGAAAATTACAACATTTTGTTTGTATTATTGTGTATAAGGTTTGTAGCTCTCGAATTGATGCAAATTCGGAATTGCAGGTTTTGACCTAAATCAGATGCATGAATTTGATTAAATTGAGTGAATACCTGATTAAATTTGTTAGTTATTAGTGTAGAGAACTGTGAATATAGATGAAAAGAGGTGTTTTGACTAATTCTCGAGCTAAAACAGTAGCTATGCGGCTTTTTATAAGCTCACTATTTGTATATAAGGTTTAGAACTATCCGATTGGTGCAAAGTTGAAATTGCAGTTTTTGACCTAAAATTCATGCGTAAATTTAGTTACTAGAATATATATATATATATATATATATATATATATATATATATATATATTTGAAGAATGTGTTTAGAGTACTTATTGAGTTAAAACAGTAGCTTATGAGGCGATGTGTAATCTCACTATTCGTATCGTTTTTTTGTAGTTACTGCTTAAAATCCAGATTCGTTTCTATTTTTATCATTTTTTTCTATTTATTTCTCGAGCCAAAACAGTTGATTGGTGATTTTTACTGTTAGAATCCAGAACTGTTTCTATTTGTATCTCTACCAGTACGTAAGTAATCGCTATGTTTGCATAGTCCTGATTTTGGCAAATGTATTTGCACATTGTGTTGCTTGTTTAAGTGTTAAATGAAAGAAGATATACGCGTATCGGGTTAATTTTTGTGTCGGAAAACACTAAGGCTCGCATAAATTCTTCGGTGTTGTGGTTTAAAATTGTCAGATTCATGTAGAAGCGCTTTCACGGTATTTATATGCCAAAATAGTATAAGCACATATTGCATTGCACTATACAGAGGTTAGCGCATATTAAAGTATAACGCAGTGCTTTTTTAAAAAGTTTTTTTATTAGTGTAGCATTCTTTGTTTGGTTGTAATCTAAAAGGAGAGAAAACACTATATGTAACTGTACAGTTGTGTTAATTTTGGGTATCTGAATTATCATTGTATTGAAATACCGAGGCTCACATAATTTCTTGTTAGGTAGTTGTTTAAAACCGTCTGATGATGAATACGTGCTTTCACGGTATTTACGAGTCAAAACAGTACAAGTACATATTGCATCACATATGCAGAATTGCTAGCACATTAATGCATAACCTATTGCTGTTATGAAGATTTTATATCAAGAATTGTTTGTTTGGTGGTGACCTAAAAAGAGATATGTCCTTTACAGAGTACAATACTATCGGATGCAGTGCTGTTGGTAAAAAATCTTAAGTTGTGGTTGTGAATTGAAAGGAGATCGAATGCTTTATATGTAAACAGTGTTTTATTGCTGACGAAGAGAGCACTAACAACAATATAGTTTTGTATATAAGTGCTGTTTTGAAGGGTCGGTAATATGCATAAAAGTTTTTATCATATTCAAGAGCCACAAATTATATGCACACATTCAACAACATTTTCACATTCTTGATTTCAATAGTGTAGATCCATTGGTGAGACCTTTTGCTGTTTGTTTTGGTTGTGATTTATAAGCGTTTTTACCATGTTCAAAAGCGGAACGCTATAAACGACCATATCACTGCCAACACAGAATCTTAATTGCAATAATTTAAAATGGTCTCATAGTGGCGAATCTAATACTATTTTGCAGTTTGGTTTGGTTGTGATTTGAAGAGTTGCGGACACTCTGCTTATAAGCACTGTATTGTTGAACTAGAAACACTACCAATTGCATCATATCATATGCTTAGAAATATTAGATATAACAATTTAATGTAGATCTATTTCAATTCTAGTGAAGATTCTCATTAATGTTAAGATTCTCTATTTCATTGTGATTTAAAAGGAGAACGAACGGGTCTGATTCATCAGTGTTTGGCAAGAGTCAAGGGTCTCAGCTCAGGTCACAGGCATCTCAGCAGTCGTTCTCGCAATCTCAACATGGAATGTTTTCTCAGATCTCTCAGAATTCACTAGACGAGATCCTTAATGAGCAGGTCCCTCTCCATCTCTCTCTAAACAGTTATGACTAATGAATACTGAGTTGATCTGATTTTAAGTGACTTCTCTGAGATGAGAAAATTCTATAAGGACTTGTGTATTTCTGTAGGTCGGTGAGGTTATGTAATAGGTCGAGGGATCTATATTATTAATTGTTGTTATTGGTCAAAATAAGTTCCTAGATGTTGGATGTTCTAACTTGCTGTTCTTGGCTGTGATTGGTTCTCCTGTTTTCATAATATGAAATTATTTTATTCTGAATTAGCTTCAGAAACTAGAACAGGTTCACGATGTTTTGCTTTTAATAATAAATAAATCGATGTTATAAATTCTACCCTGATTCTAGATTTGTCATATTGTTTGTTTGAGTGCAAAGAGGTTAACGGACACAGAAGGTCCATGTTTCATCTATAACATCAATTGGATTGCTGATTTTTTTGTTATGCTTCCCAGGCTATTTATTGTAAGTCAAAACTATTTTTTTAATAAATGCCAGTTAACTCACTCTTTAAGTTTTTCAACATTTCTGAGGTCTGTATGGTAGATCCTGTACAAGGGGTATTGTTAGGCGACTGCATCATTTGTAGTTTTGTACCTTCTCTTTAAAAGAATTTTGTTTGAGCTTACAGTAGAAACTTAATTATGAGCAGTGCCATCTAATTCTACTCTATAAATGAGATCACAGAGTAGTAACTCACAATCTTTCGTGAGATGCATAAAGTTTTCTAAAAAACTTGTTTTGGGGTCAATAACAATAAAAAAAACCCGATGCCATTCGCTTGAATTTGCACTAAGTTATCTTGTGGTGGTTTCACAGAGGATTGGTTCTGAAGAAAAGGAGAATTCGATAAAAAAGATGCCTGCCCTTCCAATGACTGGCTACTCAAGAGAAGAGAGTCAGATGGCACTTTCGAGAAATTCAAACAATCAATTGACCAAATGGAACTCTACTAGTTCAGCCGATCACAGGAGTAAGTTCGCAGGTAGATGGTTTGGCTACTTTCTTTATGAATCTAATTTTTTTCTTTGAAAGAGAACATTTATTTTCTACCAATTTAAAAGATCCTAAAGAATCTCAGTGATTAACGCTCACAGTTAGTGAAATACTATTAACATTCACAATTCAGACACAATAAACAAAGTCGAGAACTTACCGCACCACCATGATAATGTTTAGCTTTTGAGCGCTCGTGAATTCTAATAGGTCGATGAGTTAATTGTACGAATTTTTTCTGTTGATTGAAATCTAACTTGTAAGTTTTGTGAGGTTGGTGTATTATTAATTCTATTTTGTGTGTAGAATGTAGATTGCGGTCTTAATTGTAAGTTTTGATAGGTTGGTGTATTAATTGTTAAAAGCCGATTCGGTTGGTATACAAAAGTCAAGACAGCTAAACTTGTAAACGTTACTTTTTTTGTCTTTAGAAACTACGAAAACTAACTGGGTTTTTTCTATTGTGTTTCGTGCTTGGGAATGCTTGTAATTTTGTTGTCGTCTCGTTGCCTGTCATAAGTTTTAACTTTTAAGTCATCTGCAGGTCAGAAAAATGAAGAACTCGAAAACAGAATTTGGAGTATGGAAAATTCGTTGAATAGGTTTGCAATAATCCTGGATTCAGTTCAGAAAGATATCATGCAAGCAAACAAGGGATCAAAGGAAGTTCTAATGGAGAGTAAGTTTCTAAAATTAGAACAGACATTGGCAATAAATATTTACCAGCTGCGATTTGGTTTTTTCCCATTCCGAGTTATCATGATCCTGCTGTATTTTCAACTAAATTAATAGATGCGAGATACAGTTACTGTGTTTTATCAATATTTTGCTTGATAAAAATTGCTTTAAGACTTCAAGTCTTGCATCTCAATTATAAAAGATGGGAAAAAAGTGTAAAGATGATAAAGAGAGCCTATTCTGCTCACGTTACTGAATTTGTTGCTCTTGTGTTCCTTTTGAATTTATTACAGTGGAGAGTATTCGACAAAAACTGTCTGCTAACGATAACTTGCTACAGCGAATGGTAAGCAATATATATACCTTCATGGCGTTCTATTGAGCTGTCCAAGCAGATTTTCTAACATAAGTTAGGTAAAATTGTAATCAGAACAAGGGGCAAGAAGACGTCAAAAGTAACTTAATAGGGGGTTTCAAGTCCATCTCTGATCAGGTCAACCAGGATGTGTTTCAAGAGAAGTTACGAGAGATATATTCATCAATTTCAGCTTTAAAAGGACAAATGGATGTTCATCTACAAGTTTTGAAATCTGAGCTCGGCAAGGCTGTGACGGAACAAATGCAGGTATGTTGCATATAGCAATTAGCATTTACTACGGATTTTTATTGTCTTCACCAACCTTGCACACTCTTTCAATTTCAAATACCAACTTTACATGTTTACAATGTGCTCCTTACTGTTTTATATACTTATGTCTATATTAAAATGAAAAAGTGATGTCATTAAACGGTTTTTGTCCAATTTGAGGGGTAAAACGGTATCTTTCCCGTTGCTTTAGAATGAAGTACACAAAAGAGTCATTAAACTAATAGGTTAGTGTATAAGTTTTAGAAACATGTTAGGTTAGTGCAGAGAATCAGAAAAGTAAACAGAACAATTATTTTAGTATTTTACTACAGATGAATTAGTCTGAAAGATGTGCAGGAGTATTTTACTTTCTTCCTTTTTAGATGGCGTGGGTGTGGTTTTTCTCTGTGTGTGTGTGGTGGGAGAATTTGTTTGATATCGTTGGTTTCATAAGAAAATCTTATGCTCCTATGAGTTATTGTGAACAGTCATTGATTTTGGCTGTTTGCTTTTCCCTTGCAGGCAGTTGTGTGCAGCTTGAAAATTCCCCAACAAAAACATTTGACCCCCATTGTTGTTTCTCCAAAGTTACTTTACCGGTTAAAAGATATAATGTCAATTTCTTTTACAGGGTTTGATATAATGTTGTTATTGTTTACAGGCAACTGCGTGCAGCTTGAAGATTCCCAAACAAAAACATCTGACCCCCATTATTGTTTCTCCAAAGGTAGTTTCTAATTTTAAAGATTCAACTCCAAACGTTTTCTACAGTGTTTGATAAATGTTGTTATTACTTTTCCATTTCAACTGATCATTCTGACCGGTTAATGACTTTGGTTGTGTTTATTCTTTGCAGGCATTTGTTTGCAGCTTGAAGATGCCAGAACAAAAACACTCGACTCCGATTCTTGTTTCTACCCAGGTACCTGGTTTGCAACTTAGCTAGGGATCTTCACGTTTAAAAATTTTGTCCTTCATTGTGTTCTAAATTGTTCGCATCTGTAGGAGATAAGTCGACGTCCTTCTCCTAAACAAATGCCACCTCTCAAAAAGTATGTATGAACTTCTAATCTTTTTCTTTGACACAGCTGTTTCATTTTGTTGACGTGTTTCGACTGTTTATGTAACTTCATTGTTAAAACTCGGTAGAGTTACAACCAGGACAATACAATCAAAATTTCTAAATTCGTTTTTTATAAGAATAGCCAGTGTGGATTGACATTTTACCGAATGTTATGGATGGAAAATTGGTTTTTCATTTTGTAACATGTTACTTGTCAGCAGACTGAATTCGGTGGTTTTCTCTTAATTTCAAACTGATTTGGTAGTTCCCACATTTCGTCAATCATACCAATTTACAGCAGTACTGAGTGGAATTCTGATGTCAAATCATTTATACATTAATTTTTACATCTAATTTTACAGAATATTCCCTCGCAAGTTTTTCCCTTGTTCTCTCGTCTTTTGGCTGTATGTAACCTATAGTGCGTTATTGTACCTTTTCCCCCTACTCTGCTGCCTGCTGTTTTTGATGCTTGACATGATTTCTTGAATTTTGAAAGAAAGCTTAATAATTTCCGTGTAATACAGACAAAATTCAGTAGACGTCTCAGGATTGAGGGAAAACCGAAACCCGACTACAAGGTTAGTTAATTCTGATAATTTAAGTGATTTCTCGTCTGTGGAACCAATAGTGCGTTATTATACCGTTTCTCCCAGCTCTGCTGCTGCTTTTGATGCTTGATATGATTACTTGAATTTTGAAAGAAAGCTAACTAATTTCTGTGTAATACAGACAAAATTCAGTAAATGGCTCAGGATTCAGGGAAAACCAAAACCGTGTGACTACAAGGTTAGTTAAGTTCTGTATAATTTAAGTAATTTCTCGTCTATGGAACCAATAGTGCACTATTGTACGTTTTCCCCTTGCTCTGCTGCTGCTTTTGATGCTTGATATGATTTCTTGAATTTTGAAAGAAAGCTTAATAATTTGTGTAATCCAGACAAAATTCAGTAAACGACTCGGGATTCAGGGAAAACCAAAAGTGTTTGACTTCAAGGTTGGTTAAGTTCTGTATAATTTGAGTGACTTGTCTATTACCTATTGTACCTGTTCCCCCTGCTCTGCTGCTGCTTGTGATGCTCGTTATGATCATTTCAATTTTGAAAGAAAACTTAATAATATCTGTGTAATACAGACAGAATTCAGTAAACGACTCGGGATTCAGGGAAAACCAAAACCGTGTCACTACAAGGTTGGTTAAGTTCTGTATAATTTAAGTGATTTGTCGTCTATTTTTTCCATTTTTATGACTATTCACAGACTCGGAGGAGTAACTTGTCTCTCAACATACATATTTGAAAACTTTGGTCTCTCTTGCTCTCTCTCTGGCTATTTATTTTGGGTTAGTGTAGCATTCATAATTGCACTCATTTTGCAAATTCTTCTACATTCTAGATACCAATTGCGCTCGGAGGTATGTGGTAGATCAAACATGGTTCCCAAAGTGGAAGTTGGAAGCTGGACTTCAGTCAAATCAGAACAAGCTACCGTCACCTATAACCGACGGAATAACGTGCCCAGCCAGAAGAGACAGTCTCCCATTGAACTTGTAATTCTCCTTAAACTTTTTGTACTGTTTCATTGATGTTTTTTTTTTAATAGAAGCTGAGCCTTCAAAACTTTGTCTCGTAATTCGTAAGAAATGGTCTGATTGACCTCTTATTATCCGTTAGGATCCCATAGTCGCTGATTTAATAAGTAAACAACCTAAACCTGTTTGTAGACGCCACAGGTGCATGAAATAGTTGTTTTTTTGATGCAAAATGATCTCGTGTAGTCGTGTGATAGCAGTGCTAAATGATCATGCATATGTACCTGGGAAGAAAATATTTCATATATATTTGTAAATATTCTTCTCATTTGTTATACCTAACAGCTACATGAGATTCGTAATTCTCCTGTACTGGAAAATAAAAATTCCTATTCGTTTAATATGAAAAATCTTTAATTGCAAATTTAAGGCAAGCCTTGCTCCTACACTAACTGAAGGTGGCTAATACAGGACAAGGACTGGAGAATTCCCATTGAAACAGATGAGGAGATAAATGGAGGATTCTCCTGCTTGTTTGAAGAAAAAGTAACAGGTAGCTCGGATTTCCTTCTTCCGCTTCATGAATTGTCATGTTAATATCTTTTTAGCATATAAATGGTTATCACCATTGTGGTTTGGAGGCATGATCACAAGTTTGGTACTCAAGTGCTCAAGTACTTTGATAACCATGTTTTACCACCAATCTACTTATTTAAATAGATCTTGTTCCTTTTCGGGTGACAGGAAACTATTTAACAGCAGATGTAAAAGAAGAAACCGACAGAATTATGAGGAGAGCTCGGAGGAGAAAGAGAAAATCCCGTAATATTATCGTCTTGAACTGAAGGTACATAATTCTTTTCTGGATTTATCACTCATGTATTGTCCACATTAATGACCTGGAAATTCATTTTACTGTCTTTTCAATTCCCAATGAGAAGGCTAGATATCTTGAATAGCTTATGCCTAAAAGTTGAATACAAATCTTTGCTCACTTTGCAGCTCTGAGATCGCCACTTGAACTCGGTGCCAGAGTGAAGTCAGCTAGATAGATACTGTCAGGTCCCCCTCCTTGTATAGTGCAAATCTCAATTTGTCATCATCTAATGAATTAAGCCATTGATTTTCTTTTGTTTGCACGATGATTTAAATAATTTCAGTAAATGAGGCACAGGTTAGCACAAAATCAAATGGTTGTAAAACATTCCTACATAAATAGTAGCTACGGAAAAAGAAAACTGTGCAATGAACATATGCTGATTTCTTGTGTTGAGCAGTTGGTTCAATTTCTCAAGTCTAAATCTCTGCATAATCATAGTATCTGTGTGAGATTATTGAAATTTTATTAATTTTTTGTCTGAAATTAAGCAAAATTCATTCCTTAGTGTAGCGGGAAACATTCCAGACAGACCAGATATTATATTTGGAAAATATGTTCATCCAGGATATGGTAGCACCATAAGTTTCTCCGTTTGATATTTTGTTCGTCATTTCTTTTACAAACTGGTTCCAACCAAGCTTGATTTAGAAGAATTGAGCTTTCACTAGAGCTAATAAATTATAAATTAGTAATTACATATTAGCTTATACATCATACTTTGGAATGAAGGCCTGTTCCTGTTCCTCATTTTTGTCGGTTAAGATAAAATATTTAGCAATTCTTTGGTCAGAACTTGCAAACCCAAACGATTATAACTGGCTAACCTCCACGTTCAGTTTTTTTGTTAAGATTATCTAAATAGTCAATCTCAACAAACTAATTATTAAATATTAAAAATTAAACTACTACGGTTGTTGTTCCAAAGAAGGGGAAAGGTCTCAACTTTGCATTTCTTATATAGATGAAAGATGGCTACACTTGAACCATAGGAACACAAATTTAAGAGCGGAGACGAACATTGTGCTTGATGGAACCAAAATATAGTAAGGTCTTTGAAAAATGTGTGTTTACGTGTATACGTATTGTTCATGTACATAAGGGGTGCATATAAGTAATTTTTGTAAAAACAATGCCAGAAATGGTAAATGATCCGCTTGATACACATCCATGGAAAATATTGGCCTGGGATTTTGTAAAAAGAAACATTTTCGAAAAATCTGAAAATTAAAATTTCTTATGGTTTTGTTAAAACGATCTAAGCTATAAGCAAGGCCTAAAAAAATACTCTACTGGTTAGGCATGAAATTTGGCTCTAACTGAACCTAGACGTTATGAAATACTATTCTTAAGAGTAATGAAAAGTACTATTCTCAAACTGCTGGGACAAAATAATTTTCTATAAAAAATTCTATATGTAGCAGCCTCGCATAATATGAGTAAATTGACTAGCAAAAGTGTCGCGTTTCATCTTTAGTGGTTTTATTGGTTTGACTCGTTTTATGAAACCATAGACCAACATAATAGTAACCTAAGCTCAATAAGTTGGTCACAAAAATTCAATTAATTGCATCATTATGAGAAGAAAATAATTGCCATAGAGATACAGATAGGGGTGGGATAGTGGTTAGATGATAACACACATTGGTCGCCTTTAGCTACATAGATGGATATATTAGATGGAGTGTTGGTTGAGACTTGAGAAATCATTGAATTAGGCAATCAATAAGTGTTATCTTCTTTTGCCCTCCCTTCTTTTTCATTATTTTGTATCCCTTCTAGACAAAGCAAGATTTACCGACAGTGTATTTGTACCAAGATTTTTAAACTTCTCCATGTTTATAATTTTGTGTAAAATGAGAAACAAAGAAATGCTTTTGAATTGCTATATATTGAGTTTTAATACTGCCATTTAATTATATGTTTGTACATACAAACAAAAAAGCGCCATTTAATTATATGTTTGTACATACAAACAAAAAAGCGCCATTCTATTAGCGATCTCACTGTTTTAAAATATATATTTGGTTTAATAGCGTGTTCCTCGGTTGTTCGCTTGAATACATAGGATTTTTTTTTAAAATAAAATAAAATTATACGAGCTTAATATGTGAAATGAAACAAACAAACATTTGTACTAATGCTTATTAGTATAGACTCGAACAAAGGCTGCATATTCACTTGTACAATCATATACTTTGACCATTTTCACGATTAGGGAAAAAAAAACTCCATAGATCAAAGAATATGTCAGTCTTACGCATTGCGTTGATAATAAATTCGTTTTTTGTTAATTTCACAAGTAAACCGATCAACAGACCAACAATTGAAGTTAGCAAAGCTAAAGAATAATGGAGTCTTATCACGGAAATGGTCCGCACATTGATATAATGACACGTTCGTGTGCCCTTGGACACACTATGTTTTTATAGAATTGTACTACATTATACATGTGAACAAGTGAGCCACACGATTGTAAAAAAGAACATTGATTAACCGATACAACAAACCAAAAATCTAAGGGTGTCACATAAAAATTCAGATACTGAGGCTGACATGATGAATGCGTATATTTAGTAGTCGTGTAAAAACTGCTTGGTCAAAAACATAAAGTAGCAATAAATAATATAATAAGAACCGTATCAATTTACTTAAACTTTTCTTCAAATTAACGCATTTTAACAATTTTAGGGTTAACATTTACTTTATATCATTTCCAGTTTCTTAATATTAACTTCTCTATCATTAATAACCATATATTTTATTCCTTATATTAACATTTTCTTCTATTAATGTTAATTTATAACCACATGTTTCCTGTATATTGTATTATTTTATTGTTTAGGGGAACAATGAGTCTTCCATTATATAAGCATTAAGGGAAATCGTATCAGTTACTTTTATATGATTTATTTACCTTAAATATGAGGAGACTGTTCTAAAATTGTATATCAGTTTCCTTATCTATTGTCTTAAATTTACATGAACTCAAATATCCCTCAAATATAAACGATCAAAATGTTCTCTTATAATTAAAATAATAATTTCTCTCTCTTACTTTTCTGTTATTCTCTCTCATTTATTTGTATTTTTCACATATAAATTAATAAAATAACAAAAATATGAGTTGTATAGTTTGATAGAGATCGATAAAAAAGCTGATAATTTGTATAAAACAAAACGCTTACTTATAAGTTGTAAAAATGTACTTTTTACTTTAAATACGAGAAAACTTGTAACTTATTTAATGTGGCTGTTTTAGTAAATTAATTTGGGTTGAAAAAAATTGATAGAAGTATATTAAAATATAGTTATATTTAGTTATGATAATAAATTTGATAGGAAAGCTGAAAAATGTATAAAGTTAAACTGATAACATAAAAATATAAAAATGATGATAATTAATTTAAATATAAGAAAAAATGTAAGTAAACTATAGGCATGCTAAAGTTAGTATCACGATGAAGAGAGTGGGGTATGATTGATGTGCACTATTTTTTAAGAATTTTTAAAAGCTATAGTATACAGTAGAATCTATGTAAAATAATACTTCGTAAATTAATAAACTTTTTAAAATAATATTTTTCTCCGGTCCTGACTTCGGCTACTGTAAAAAAATCATCAATTTCGATAAATTAATAAGATAATAAATTTTTGAAAGATTATTATATGAATATTTGTTCCCAACAAAATCATAAATTAATAATTATTTAAAATCACAAACAGTAGTAGAACGATTTACTAAATATGACTTTATAGTCATTTTATTTTTATTAAAATTTAAATCTAATTCAATCTTATCTCTAACTTTTCTTACTGCTTTCAAAAGTTGTGTTGTGTTTACGGACTGCATCAAAAAATTATAAAGTTTTATACGCGATTAAATAATGAGTTGTATTAGTTTATTTAGTGATAGCTCGGTGTACATGAA
Organism: Primula veris; assembly: GCA_963682055.1. Taxonomy (NCBI): domain Eukaryota; kingdom Viridiplantae; phylum Streptophyta; class Magnoliopsida; order Ericales; family Primulaceae; genus Primula; species Primula veris. Next base: position 7,889,209 of record OY821743.1, read on the forward strand.
ATTGATTGGACATATTAAATGTTTCTAATATATATTTATTCTTAGTTTGGTATGCGGTTTAACACATAACAAAATTAATACTTATATTAGTAATTAAAATAGTATATTTGATTTTACTAACGAGTTTAACGAACATTCTTTGTAATTTATAATGAGTTGATTAATGTTATAAACGAGTATATTTATTGAATCGATAAAAAACTCTTTAAAATAATAATTATTAATTTATCGATTAATTAATACATTTATAAATTAATAAAATTTCCTGGTCACAACATTATTAATTAATAAAAGTTTTAGTGTACATACATTGATACTCATACTCTAACAGTCGGTCACAAATACATAAACATCATTTTGCAAAATTAGTAGAAAAGTATGTGAATATTATCATTTATGGTTCTGCTGTATAACAGTATAAAGATGCCCATTGTAGATTTATGATGAACTTTCACATAAAATATGACAAGTAAAAGTTTCTCACATTTAAGGCTTTTGTTCTAAAAATTAACCGAACATGATCTGAAAATAAATACTCATTTCATAATATTATTCCTTTTTAGTTTTTACCACATTTCATAATATTTGTTTCTATTTGGAAAAGCTTTACTTAAAATTGAATAATGCTCACATTTTTTATTTTTTTTACCATAATGGGATATGTTTGTCCATTAGTAATTTTCAGATTTGACTACATTCATGACTGTAACATTTAAGACTAAATAAATATTCATTTCCTTCTTTTAACCGTAGATGATATGAAAATATGATTCATTTCCTTCTTTTAAGTTCGTCCATTATTCCTTTTCAGTTTTAACAACATTTCATAATTTTTGTTTCTATTTGGAAAAGCTTTACCCATATTTCAGATAATGCTCAAAATTTTCAGTATTTTTTTTACCATAATGGGATATTTTTGTTCATTATAATTGTTAGTAATTTTAGATTTGACTACATTCATGACTATATTAATTTTTAGATTCACACACTTGTATTAATGGGTCCCAACTCCCACTCACAAATAATCAATCAAACACTTATTTCTAAGTTTTACATTTTCACCCACAACATTTAAATATCTATCACTTTCATTCACCCTCCCAAGTCCCACCTCCTCATTTATTCTCATTATCAAGACTCAATTTCTCCCATACCCCTACCTATCACACACTAACAAAATCCGTAAATTCTTAATTTCTCTACTTTCGAGCTTTTTTTCTTTTTTTACCCAAAAACTTGCTTTAAAAAAAAAACTGACATACAAAAAACTCATATATTTTTTAATCGAAAAACTTAAAAAACTAAGTTGATGGTAAAACATGTAATTAATTGGTCAGAAGCTCACAAAAATCAAACATTTATGGTGCTTTGTTAACAAACTCACTCATACTTCTATGTTTTTACATTTTCACCCACAACATTTAAATATCTAACACCTTACACCCTCCCAAGATCCACCTGCTAATTTATTCTCATAGTCAATTTCTCAACCTCTCTCTCTCTCTCTTTATAGCCCAGATACGTTTCTCTCTTGACTAACCTGAAAAAAAAAACACTTCTACACACTAAAACTCTATTTACATACATACACAAACCCATACATATATATATATATAGAGAGAGAGAGAGAGATTTAAGGTGGGAAAAGAATAGTGGATGAACTACAAAAACAAAGCTTCAATGGAAAAAAGCTCAGCTAAAATGGGACCCACCACTATTACACTCACAGGTGTCAATACAGAATTTTCTTTTTAGCATCTTCTCAATAAACCTCTTTTTTTTTATAGATTTTTTAGCCCCCCCACTCACTCTCCTTTTTTTTCACTTTTTTTTTCCAAGTCTTTAATGGCTGCCCTACACCTAACTTCTCTTTTTTAATAATTTATAATCACAAAGTGGGCCATTTATTCTGCCTTTTTACCCATCTGTTTATCTTTCTTTTTGGTCGGTTGATTAGTTAAAAGCTTCAATCTTGGTGGGTAAGTTTACCTTTTTTTTTTTTTTTTTTTTAAGAAAAAAAAAGAGCTGTGATAATGGTTTAAGAAATGGGCATTTGGGTTAGGCCTTTTTCTGAGAAAAGATTTGATTTTTGGGTTTTACTTTGTTTGTTTTTTAAGAAAAAAATGAGCTGTAATAATGGTTTAAGAAATGGGCATTTGGGTTGAGCTCTTTTTGAGAAAAGGTGAGAAATTTGAGCTGAAAGATTTGATTTTTTTTTGGTTTTTTGTGTTACATGCTTGGGATTTGTTGTGGATAATTTGTTTGAGTATTTTCAGCATTTGGATGGGATTTAGCTGAATAAATTAGGGATTTACTGAGGCAAAATTTGTTATTTTTTGAATTGAAGATCAAGAGATGAATATATTTTATTTGTTTGATGGAGTGAGATTCAGTGTGTTGTGAATTATAAGGTATTGTTGATCACTTTGTAATTTGGGTTTGATTGGTGAACAATCAAGGTATATATATATATATATATATATATATTACTATTGTAATAGTATAATATACATATATACATATCATACTTGATCTTTCCGTCTAAGGAAATATCATAGGGATGTTACTTAGAATTGACCTATTTTGAGGTGGCAAATCCGGAATTATTTTGGAAGCTTGTGGATCAAAAATATAAAGACAAAACCTTTAGATTCTTTACCTACCAGAGAAAGCTTTGGTTTTCTTGAGGATTTGAACTTGGAATTTTACATCTCTCTTCTCTGGTGGAAAACTGCATGATTGTTTCTCATTCACAGGTTTTTCGGAGTTTTGGTATTGCCATTTTAAATTTCTTATAATTCTGCCTTAATTTAGCCCCTTTGAACAGAAGTTCTGTTGTTCTTGTCTGCTTATGCAAAATGTTGTAGTAAAATTGTAAATTGGCTGTTAATGTTTACTGTTTTTTTTGTAACGAAATACCGTCTGCAAGAGTGAGTTAACTCGCTTTGGTATCCCGTAGTTTGTTTAGACAAGTTTTAGAATAGAACCTTGGCTTTTCTCTTTAACCTAACAAATTTTAGCAAGTGGTTTTATGGATAGCTCACTAGCTTGTACCATGGAAGTGTAAAAGAGCTGATATGGGGGTTACAGATTTATTTTACTGATTTGTTTGCATGGTTTGTTTTGTTTACACAGCAAATAGGAAAGAATCGCTGTTTATTTCTCAACTGCTTAGAATTCGTAACTTGGCTGTGGAGTCATGATCCATATCAAGTAGTGACAGAACTGTGGAAAATTAAGGCACTATTAGCTTAGATTGGAAATTCTGGAAGTTATCATTTTTTAACTCAAATTTTACATTCTGTCATTTCCGTAAAGGCACAATTTGAGGTTTTCATAGCAACCCTCCCTAATGCCCCATGCATTTTGCTACTTTTTCTGTTTTTCTCATTCAATTTCTATCATGAAGGTTTTACCTTCAATTGATACATCCTCAACTTGTTTCTTTTCTTTGAAGACATTAGGCATACATGTTATAGTACCTTAAACTCACTTTTTTTGTTTCAGGTCTTGCACCGAAAAAGTCCTTCTGATTGTAAGTGTAATATTATATAAGGAGGGGTAAATATAATGACTAAGAAATCACAACGGCGGCCTTTGAGGTATGATAAAGATCAAGCAGGGTGCATTTGGGGTTTCATCAGTTTCTTCGATTTCCGTCATGGTCGAATAAGTCGCAGAATACTTTCAGATCGAAGTCGGTTTACCAGACAAATAGTTGGTAAGAACTTAAAGCTTTTAAAAAATAAAAGTATTTATTGATTATGTGAGTTTTGTAGTAATTAGTAAAATGTTCTTCTCAGCTTAGACTACAAGAAATGGTTGTGTATGGAACAAAAACAAGGTTTCTTTGTATTGCACTTTTCCGAGATGCAACTTTCTTTTCCTTGGTCTATTATAGTTTGATGAAGGGCCAATGTATTTGTTTGTTGTGCTTATGAAAACTATAATTTTTGTTATTGAAACCTTAAACACTGTATGGACTGCTTGTTATGCGACCTTTTGTGGATTTCTTGTGCAAATAGATAAGTTCTGGGGGCATCCGAAAGATTAATATTGCTTTTGATTATTCTTTTCGAAAAATATTCAAGTAATGTTAAAACAATGGTTTTCCAGATTTTTTTTTCTTTATCTTTTCCTGAGGACAACCTCACAGAAACATGAATTTTGTGCCTATTTTAAACTTTCAACCATATATAATGAATCTATCAGGAAATTGGAGATATTATTGTATTTATGTCTATTTTCTGATGTTTCTTCGTCCATCTAGTTAATCCACTTTTATTCTTTTACCATTTTGCACAGGTGCTGGATGCTCCATTCCTACCCAACACAAACTGACAAACTCCTATGCAAATCAACAGATAGTAAATGTAAACACCACCTTTACCCTTTCTTAAAACTAGCTGTCACTGAAATTCTAACCAGATTACTCATCTATTCAATTGTTTTTGCTCTCTTTCTTGGACCAGGGGAACAGTAATTAATTTGCAATTTTACTCATTTTAGGCTGTGTTTCCTTGTAAATATTTGGAATTTAATTATCTTTTAATATGTTTCAGGATGGTGAAGAACAAGACAATATAATAGCTGATACATCTCGGACAAGTGTAAAGGAGCTTATGAACGAAGAGATGTTCGTAGAAGATGATCGTACGGGTCAGATCTTGAATGGCAATATTGAAACCAGAGAACCTGAATCAGAACATAATGAAAAGGTTAAAAAGAAAGGAAGAAGAAAGAGAAAAGCTAGCAAGAGTGTTGGTAATATACAGGCAGAGATAAATACTCCCCCAAAGATTGGTGCACACAGTTCTTCTCAGCCAAATATTGAGGATATGAAGATAGTAGCAAAAGATATCTTGCACCAGATTTATCAGAATAATACAACTATTGTTAAGGATGGCTCTTGCAATGAGACCGAGTCTCTAGTAGAACAAAAAAGTCACCTGGTTGATAAGAAGCTGAGTGAGGCTATTAGGTTATTTGTTGATCGGAGGTCTAAAGATGGGAAAATAGATTATTCCAAAGAATTTATGGATGCACTCGAGACTTTAAGTTTGAATAAAGAAGTCATATTGGAAATGCTAAAGGAACCTAATTCAGTGTTGGTTAAACACATTGAAAATTTGGAGGCTTCTCATTTAGAAAAGGGTAAAAATGAGGACTTGACGGACAAATCAAAGTTTTTAAATGGGGATCTCAACAATCTTAAGAAACGGCATAATTTCTTCAGGAGGAGATCTAAATCTGAAGAGAAAATAAGGTTAAGTTTAGACGATAATTGTGAAGCTCCTAACAGAATCGTCATTTTGAAGCCGGGATTATCGATTCAATCTCCCGATTTTTTGGAAAATGGAGTGAGAAGTGAGAGAAATGGGTCTCATTTTTCTTTTACTGAAATTAAACGAAGACTTAAAAATGCAATGGGGAAGGAGAAAAACGGTCTCCCAATGATTGGCAATGCCAATAAAGTATCATATGAGAGACAAAACTCGGGTGGGGAAAAGGCGGGATGGAACTCACCAAATAGAAACCATTTCTATATCGAAAAATTTGCCAAACCTGCAAATGGAGGCAGAAACAAAGATACTTTTCTCAAACCGAAAAGCAGCGAAACTACCAATACGAACGACTCTGTGGAAAATAATGAGGAAAGGATATCAAATCTATATATCGAGGCAAAGAGACATCTATCAGAGATGTTGAGCCAAGGAGATGACATTGGGGATTTGTCTAATAGGCCGTCACCTAAAGCATTGGGGAAAATGATTTCTATTCCAGGGTATAACTTCAATTTCTCCCCTCTTAATAGCCCCAGGGAAAATGAGCATCGTCTTATAACAGCTAAGCAAAGGCTTACACCTCAAAGCAGTTTTAATGAGAACAAGTCTAAACTCAATCCGGAAAATAATTCTGAATTGCATGACAAATCAGATGCGTTGGATGACCTCAATCATACTTTTCTAGAAGGGGATACTTTGTCTTCTATGAAATCTGAGATAAAATCTGCAGGTAAGTTTTATTGATGTTATTTTCATACTTCACTAAAGGAGTTTCCTGTGTTGGCTCGTCTGGTCAATACACAAGTTTTTCTTTTCTGTTTTTTTATTAGAAAAAAAGCAGGCATGTAAATACTGTTCTTAAGGGATAAGTGATCTTTTGTCATGAAATTCTACTTCTTTCTGTGAAACATTTATTATTAGGTTTAAGTGGGTGGAATAAGCTTTACGTAATTGCTGGTTATAGAGGATAAACTTGCACTAAGGAAGAATTTTATTACTTTCAACTTTTCTGTTCACGACTAATAAACAGTACTAAAAGAGTACTGGCAAATATAAAATTGATTTTTTTAGTCGTTGAGGGTGAGACTGATTTGACATCTGGGAAAACTTATACAGGTGATGTGGCAAAAGAGGTGGAAATCGTAGAAAAGTCTGATTACTTACCCAAGGACGAGAGAGAAGTATCAGATGTTCCAGCCGAAGAGTTGAGCTCTTTACCTTTCGAGGAAATCCAAGTTGATGGACGTGCTGAAGCTTGTGATGAAGCCGTGACAGTGGTAAAATCTTTGCTCTCTGATTAACTTCTCGTTTGCATATAATGTCATGGATTTTGGGTATGTAGAAGCATATATGCTTATGTTTATTGGTGTAGTCAATTATTAAAAGATAATTTCTCTTGATGGATATGAAACCACTTACAGGAACACCATCCAATTAGATTAGTTAGCCATAAACTAATGTCGTGTTGGTATTTTTTCTTGCGCTGCTCGGGGCCTTTTTTTAGCGAAAAGTATGTACTGGTGTTTGGGTACAGCTGATGATTCTCATTAACTGGACCTTTTTTGTGTGTTTTGTATGCATTTCGCATTTTTATGTTTATCATAAAGCTCCTTCTGCTTCTCTTTTTGTTAGTAGCAATAATACCTTAGGAAACAGTAATGAATTACAATTTTATTTTTTTTTGTCGTCTTTTGATATTAAAAAACCACTGAATAACATTTACCAAACACCACCCAATGGCTTATTTTAAAAGGAAATTAAAAGCGGTTTTTTTTCAAAATTTTAGAAAACTGTGGCAAAGACAAACTGAGCATATGACTGTTTTGAACATCTCACATTTGGGACATTTTTTTATTTGCTATTTCTTATGAGGAATCATATGTTCTTATAAGTTCTCCTTATAGGAGTCTCTTGAACAGGAGCAGCTATTGTCTTCTCCATTGACATCCCTACCGAGCTATTCAAAAGCTAATAATATAGGAGATATAGATACAGGGGATGAAAGAATAGAGCGGCCTAGTCCTGTTTCTGTTCTCGAGCCAATATTTAGCGAAGATGACATTAGTCCTGCAGGCATCAAAACTCAATCTGGTATGTTTCCATTGACTATAAGACTATCCTGTATTGACATACTTATTTGCTTCAACGACAACTAGGATTGCCACTAGATTGAATGTTGCAAGTTATTAGGCCTATTTAGAACAAAACCATGATAGACAAACTTAATTTCGCTTGTACAAAAATTTGTTGGCACTCTCCTATATTCTAAAGAAAGTCCCATAAAAACATCTCACAATTACAAAACTGTCGTTCATAATTAAAAATCAGTCTTTGCTACCTCATTCTGAGTATGCCAACTATCCCCTTTAAAAATCAGTGGTTAGATTTAGAGCTGTCATTTTGTCCAAAGGTCAAACAACTATGTTGCTTCTGGAATAATAATCTTAGGTAACAAAAAGGGAAACAGAAAATGTACCTAATTCTATGCGTCTCTTTTCTCTTTTAAAATTACTAAAATCAAGCAACCCTTTAATGCGGCTATGGCTGCCTAAGCGACATCTTCGGAAAAGAAAATGTATGTGTACAAGTATAGAAAAAAGCAGGTCCTTATTCTAACTTGGCTAGCTGCTAGCCAAACCACTTTTTGCCAAAATAATTATGGAAAAGAATATATATTTGTACAAGTTAGAAAGACCTTAGTCCAACTTGGCTAGCTAAACCACATATTTTGTTAAAGAATAAAGGAAAAGAAAGTATATTTGTACAAGAATAGAACAAAACAAGGCCTTATTCTAACATGCCCAAATTCCTTACAGCTGAACCTTTAATGCAACCTTTAAGGATCCAATTTGAAGAACAATTCTCTTCTACAGTAAATCCGGAACTTTATGCAAGTGCCTGTTTGGATGATGAAGAATCTCCATTCGAATATGTAGAAGCTGTTTTACTTGCATCCGATTTAAATATTAACGAATTTCGCCGAAGATGGCTTCTGTCGAACACAATATTAGACCCATCATTATTCAGTGAGGTTGAACTATTCTCAAGCCGATCTTCTGAAGACCAAAAGCTTCTCTTTGATTGTACTAACGAAGTTCTCAATGAGGTTTGTGAAGGCTATTTTGGGTACTTCCCTCGTGTATCATTTGTGAAACATGATGTGAGATCTATTCCGAAGGGAATGGACTTAATCAATGAGATTTGGAATAAAGTCGAGTGGCATATATTAAAGGAAAATTCCCTGCGTACTTTGGATTATGTTGTTAGAAAAACATTAAAAAGGGATGAAAAATGGATGGACTTGCGACCTGATGTCGAGGGTATTGCTTTTGCAATCGGAGATGCAATTTTCGAAGAGTTACTTGAAGACTTTTTATCGAGCTTTACAGACGACAACCATGAAACTGGTTCTTCTATGTTTCCAGAGACGTGCATAGAAATTGAATAAAACCAAAATTGGATGATTAGATTCAACTTTGGTGAAAGGGCAATGATACTCACTGCAATAGGTTACATTTTCCTTATAATGCCTTTTTCTATAGAAAGCTTATACAAGTATACAACCCTTGTAAGTAGGTACTGATATAACTTTCTGTTTCATCTAACATTAGCTAAGGAGCTTTGTTAGCAAAAATCACAAAATAAAAGATCCTCACCAAAAAGGAAAAGGGTCGAAAGTAACCGTAGGGGCAGAGTGGAAGCTCTATCTTTTAATTCAACCTGGCACTTTGAGGGAGTTCGTTGTATAGATTTTAGAGTTTTGTGTGCATGTGTGTTGTACCTATTTGTTTGTTTTGAGGTTTCTTTTTCCTTGTCTTAACTTGATATGCTGTGTTACAGCTGCATATTCTCTTAGGTTGTCTACATTAGCGGTAGGCTGGCTTGTAACTAAAAGAATCAGGAGATGAGAAATATATTTGGAGTGTTGTGTGCATTTGTCAAGTTCTCGTTTTTCGCATTTGCAGATAGTATTTATCCTCTGTATCCTGTAAGGTTCTCTTTGCCTTTGTGTGCAAGCTCGTTCAAAAAAATTTAACGGAATGAAAAGTATCTTCTCGCTCACACATAGTTTGAAAGTACTGGAATGTCTCCTATATGTTTCCAAACCAGGGTAGTTTAGCATCTTATTATACCTGGCTCACCATTAGGTCTGATCTCTTGCATCTTCATAATGAGGATACCTCCAAAATGGGGCTAATTAATATCAAGAAATTTTTTCTAAAGGACAGTTTCTATTGACTCCGTACTCATCATTGAACAGATCAAAGGGAGCTGCTCGAAAGACTGATAAAATAATAAGGAAATAACATGTGTACATGCTTATTAGGACCTTTGTACTTTCTGATAAATTAGTTAGTAAAGCGTAAACATATAGCGGCTTACATTTTGATACGTCTTAATCCGAAGTTTCTTCGTAGAGAAATTGCAGATAAAGCATACCTGTAATATTTAATTAAGAAACAAACATACGTATTAAGAACGCTTCAATTTTTCTATAAAATTTGATAATTACATTATAATGTGGATCTGCTATCAAAATTATCTTCCCATTCTTCTCCATAACCCCTTCAACACCGTTTTCATTTGTACAGCTTTCGTCAACTTTTCTTTTACGTTCCCCTAGATTAGCTCTAAGTTTCCTTTCGACAGGGTTAGTTACGGGTTCAGCATTAGGTTGCCGTGGAACTGTTGCACCTTACAATGTACAAAAAGAGAGCACGTACTTTTGAGTTTGTTTACTACTTCATGTGATTATTTTATTCATTTGTTCAAGTTGATTTCGTATATCCTTAATATTCTGTTTTCGTTTTCAAATATTTGTGTATGCCACTTTTTTTTGGGTTTATTATTTCATTTATTATGATTCATATATACGACATTATGCGTCGTACACGTAATACGTGAACCATGATTACCCCGTAGTCAATCACTCAATTGTAATGTTTTTTTTTTTTAAATTTGTTAATTAGTCAAATGGATAAGATTTAGTGTTTAAAAACTAACTGTAACAAACTAGGATAAATTTTGGATTGATACCTTATCTACAAATTAATTAAGTATTGGTCCATGAAATAAAAACTAATTAAGAATTGGTCTATTTCAGCGACACCCATTCAGAGAGCGACATGTGTCAAAAAAAATTACAAAACGAAAAAAAAAAACTCCGAACCCTTTTAAACCATTTTAAAAATAGTCTGAACCCTTTTGAACTTTTTTGAAAAGAGTCTGAACTCTTTTGAACCATTTTTAAAAAAGAGTCTGAACCCTTTTGAACCTTTTTAAAAAGAGTCTGAATCATTTTGAACCACTTTTAAAAGAGTGAACCTTTTTTGAAGCTTTTTAAAAAAAGTCTGCATCCTTTTGAACCATTTTAAAAAGAGTTTGAGTTTTTTTTTTTTGAGAGAGAGTGTGATAAATTAGATAAATAGAATTGAGAGAGGTTTCATATTTAATGAGTAATAGACCAATCCTTAATTAGTTTTAGAAATAATGGACCAATACTTAATTAAATTTTATAACCGGACCAATACTTAAATAGTTTTGTTTTGATGATTCAATCCTTAATTAACTCAACAAACTATTCATGATTCGATAAGATACAGTTAACTCTATCTCAATCTTATTTATAAAATTTGTTGATTCTACAGTATTAAACAATTTAAACTAGAAGGCTTTATATCGCCAAAGCTTTTAGCTGTTGCTATTTAAAGGTTAGTGATTATCAAACTGTAACTTATAAATTGACTTCCATATATATTTAACTCCAGATCTTGTAGTACAATGATTAAGGTCCGAGAAGTTTTCTCCGATTTAAAATCTTTAAATGATATAATGATCTAATTTACATGTTCAGTTTTAATAATTTGCAGAAAATTGGTCAATTAGAGTGTAAGCAATCCGCTATACATGGGTTTCATATTCGAGGACGCGTTCTATAACATGGACCGTGGTGAGTATATCTAAGCTACTCGCAACTTTGACATCTTCTTATGCTCTAATTACGTATATTTATATTCAATATGGTGAATTGGTTATAAGGGATCTTATTCACTTCGGAAAAAATAAAAACATGTTTATAAATTTAATAGTTAAAAGATGATCTCGCACTCAGTCTAGTACTATTATTTAGGGTTTGCGTCCTTCTCCGATATAAGGTCACATCTTATTCTAACCAAAGAGAAAAATTAAACAAAGTCTCATATGCGTTTATAGGTCATTTAGAGGTGAGAAAATTTACAGCAAAAAATCCTAACTTGAGCTCTAATAAATTCTTGGAATAGGACCAACATTATATATTAACACAAATATTAATGAATAATTAAGATGGTTTACTTCGCTCTCTATACTTCATGTATCTAAATTATATGTTGAGATAATAAATTTGCTCCGAGAATATAGAGGTATTTGCTCAAAGATTAGGTTATATGTTCAAAAATTGAGTTACAAAAATACGGTTTGTCAGAGACGAATCTAGGATTTCGAAAGGGGGGCAATATCCCAATAAATAAGAAAATATTAAAGAATGCATAAAGAATATCTTTTATTTTAAAACACCTAGAGCATGTCCAATAGTGTTGTTATCTCTATTGTTAACTAAAATACTTAGCTAATAATGCATTTTTTTATCTCCATTAGTTACGTTAAATTATGTGTTATCTTTATAGATGTTAAAAAAATTGTTAAAGTTAACAATGTTTTTAATGTTTGTAACTGGTGATATGGCAAACACACCCCACAATTAACATTATTATCTCATATAAATTCTTCCCATAAGAATAGTGACCGGTAAAATAAAAGAGAAATTGTTAATTAAAAATTGATAACATTGTTAACTTGAAACTATTGCATTTATTAAATTTAAGATGCATATGTGTCATTTAACATCTTTTTTAAACGATGATTTGTCACTATTTAACATTAAAAAGTTAACAAAACTATTATGGATGCTCTTAATGTGCCGGATAAATCTAATTTAATTTAAATAGCTGCACATTCATTTGTCAAAAAATCACTCATTTAGTGGTTAATTTAATTTAATTAATCTTTACTATCATCATATCGAAATTTATAATGAATGATGACTTAATTACCATGCAAATCTTGTTTTTGCTAAAAAGTTATTACCATGCAAACCTATCCATGGACTGTTATTAAATGTGTACAAAGCGTATATATATATTAAATGTGTTTATATAACAACCCAGGAGCCTTTGTGTTTATATCTTTATCTCAAAACAAAGGCCAGGCACCTATACTCTTTCCCTAAGATAAATTCGCCCTTGCGGTTAGTGTTTTCATGGTAAGTTTTGAAACCAGAGAACAATGTTAATTGACTGTAAGAAAATCTAACACAAATGTTATGTTCTGTTGTTACGATGTTGTATGTTAATCGGTGGCGGAACCAGAAACAAAAATTAGGGGGGGAGAAAATGTAGACATTTGTTAATAATTAACTACTATATTAATTATTTATATATCCTATAAAAAAATTAATCATTTGATTCAGTAAGTATTATATTTGTATTCCATACACATATACGCGCGCATAACGCACATATGGTTTTATAAAAGTTGCAAAACAGGAATGAGTTATCATATGGTTTCAAAAGTGATTCTAAATTATTACAATAAAAGCACAGTTTGATTATGATGATGATGTGTATACATTGCACGTACATCCGTTCAATAAGATATGCTAGGAAGAAAAATTATTATACAGCTATTGGAGAGTTTAATTTTTTTTAGCGTTTTGTGTTTATTTAAAGTTAATTTGTAACTTCATCTTATTACTGGAACTTTGGGTATCATGTTTTTTTAGTCTAATTTAAATGTTTGAACAAGATTTCACTTACTCTGGTCACATATATACAAATCTTAATGTAGTGATACTTCACAAAGTTCATTTTTCTAATTATATTGTATTTTTTGGGTGAGGAACTAAAAAATAAAAAAAATCTTCGAGAAATGGCTGTAGAAATTGTCAAAGATAAAGTTTATGAAAATGTATTTCTTGACAAATTTTATAGTGAAGTAATATTCTTTTTAAGTAAAACTTGATGGATTTATTCTAAACTTGTTTAAAAAGTACTATTCTGGAAAACAAAGTTTTTACACCGACAATAAAAGGAAAATATCTAACCAACGTGATGCATTGCATCATAAGAATTTTTAAAATATATATATATATATATCTTTATCTTTTTGACTAATTATCATTTCTTTTGGTGCGGTTGACAGGTGGTATTCTTGAACGATGGTTTTTCTGGGGAAACCTGTTATATTTATTATCGATGTTTCTTTTACCAGGAAGTATCGCAGAATTTTTAACAGAAAGCATGGCTCACGAGCGGTCCGGATCTATAAACAGCATACTGTTGATCATCTGCGTATGCATATTCATTTTACTTGCCTTGGTTAGCCAAATTTATATCCTTCATAATTCAAAGGAGGCTAGTCCATATCACCAACAAATAAAAGCACATCAAATTTACAAGCTTGGAAAGTGGAATAAGACATGGATGGAGGTGGTGGCTTTATCAATTGCAATAGTTTTAAGATATTACTTAAGGACCTTCTTCTTGTGCTCGTTTTGGATCTTGTTTGTTGCAGAGTTACAAATTGTCTACAAATTACGATATGCTCCTTGTGATTTATGGCTGTCAGACGTGTTCGTTGGAGTTCTCTTACGAATTATACTCGTTTGCAGAAACAAGACCACAGAATATGATTTGGAGTTACTGTTGATGCTATATATACTTAATGTATACAACTTGCACTGGTCAAAAACTGGAGATTTTTATCCGATTGAAGAATCTGAGTCAGGAAACGATAGATTAGTCTAAGCTGAATGAAGAGATTTACATTTTATTAAAACGTAACAATATTTTCTTGATGGATTATTTAAACCAGATTGTGGATTAATTATTTTCTTGAAACTGGAATGATTGGTATGAATCTTACATATCTGTTTATTGCTTGGCTTAGGACCTAGGTATGTCTAAAGATACACATGTTAGTATAGTCATAACAGAATCAATAACCTATTCCATTCAGTAAAAGTCGGAATTTTTTATTGAAGGATGGCAAAAAAATTAAATTAGAAACTCATATACCAAGAAAAAAATGTCACTATGTAAATCCTAATTTTCTTATAGTGATTAGACTTTTCATCGGAGTATTGTATAGAGATGGTTATCGGTTATTGATTGGACCACAAAATTGTATAAATTTGGTGTTTATTATTGACATTTTACCCATCTTAAAATGCGTATATAGTTGCTTTAATATTCATTTTATGCATTTATCATACAAAAAAGGTGTTTTTCAATGAAGATATTGATGGTGTGGTGAGTGTTCTATTCATGTTATGAAACAAGATATAAATGGTATTATTTCATGTCGAGAGATTTAATAGAAAATAAATTAGAGTGGTAACTTTTATCTAGAATAAGCTTGTAATTAAGCTTAAAAAATATATACACTAAAATTGATATTGAAGATAAATTACATTTTAATTTCAAAAGTATTATCAGCTACATAGCTCATACAGGCTATCAATTTATCATTATATCAATGCTAATAAATTCGAAACTATTACAAATGTTGTATATGCATGACTATATGAATTTGAATACAAAATAGCCATCTATATTTATCTACCCCTGTTTATTGAAATAATAATATTAAGAAGAAGAAAAATTATATGCCCAATGCAGGGGACTTCCAATTTTAAACATAATATTTTCAATTTTAAACATAATATTTTCAAATAGAGAAATAATAGTTACCCCCAACTAAGTTTTAGTTAACACACATTTCATTTATAAGAATGAGGTAAAATTCATTATATTTTCATAATAGCGGGCTTTAAAATTTAAAATCTTTGGAAAATTGCAAAGTTAACTTAAACCAATGAAATTAATACTATGAAACCACTAGTGTAATATATATATATATATATTATTATTATTATTATTATTATTATTATTATTATTTTATCGTGGACCAAATAGCACTTCTGCAATGAAATAGTTTTTTTTAAAACTATTTATGAGCTAAAAAAGCAGAAAAATAACATTTTTTCAGCTTTTATACAACCATAACAAAAACTTATGAAGTTCAAATAAAGATTTATCAAAAACAAAACAGGAAAAATAACTCCAACAATCCAAAGCAAATAGATAATTAGAAAAGACAAAAAATGTTTTAAAAAACTTAAAGGGTTTTAGATATATCATATATAAGAGATTATACCCCCGTTTTAAAACAAAAGGATTTGGATAAATGATTATACCTCAGCATAAAAAAACGATCTTTTTAAATACAGATTTATAAACAAAAGAAAAGAAAACATAAGAGATCAGTGACCGATAAAAGGTGATAATAAAAAAAAGAAGAACAAGAAAATAAAACACATCTTGGGAAGCAAACAAAAAAAGGAAAAAAATGTTTAAAGAAAACTCAAATGATTTTAGATATACGAGTGATTATACATCAGCTTGAAACCAGTAAACTTTTTAAATACATATTTATAAACAAAAAAAATACAGAAAAAACATAGTATTAAAATCCTGAAAAAGGAGAAAACATAAAAGAAATTAGTTTGGAAAGAACTCATTTTAGATATAAAAGATCTCAGCTTTAAACCAATGAACTTTAAAAATACAGATTTGTGGGGGGAAAATAAACAAGAAAAACATAGTATTAAACACCTAAAGAAGAAAAAAGAAGAAGGAAAAAGAAAAAAAAGTTGTAGGATATTATTGCCCATCTTGAAACCTTAGCCTTCTACTCTCTATTATATAAAGAGGCTAAGGGGTCTCTTAATTTATCTTTCTAACACACTTCGTATGCTGTCTCTCATATATATATTTCTATATCTATACATATCTCATATATAGCTAATATGTCACACAACACGTTATCAGCACTAAAGTGCTCGCATAAATAGGATATACGTCCGCGGAGATTGAAGATTTTGGATAAACGGACGTATATTAGTTATATATAAAACTATATATTTATGAGCTAAGAAAGCAGAAAAATAACATCCTGTCAGCTTTTATACAACCATAACAAAAACTTATGAATTTATCAAAAACAAAACAGTAAAAATAACTCCAACAACCCAAAGCAAATAGATAATTAAAGACAAAAAATGTTTTAAAAAACTTAAAGGGTTTTAGATATATACCTCAGCTTAAAACCGACTAACTTTTTAAACATATGGAACAAGAAAAATACAGGAAAAGCAAAGAAAAGGGAAGAAAATAGGTAGAAATAAAAAACAAAGGGATTTGGATAAATGATTATACCATAAAAAAAAACTATCTTTTTAAATGCAGATTTATAAACAAAAGAGGAAGAAAACATAAGAGATCAGTGACCGATCAAAGCTGATAATAAAAAAAGAAGAAAAAGAAAACATAACCTATCAAGAAGGAAGAAAATGGAAGGAAGAAAATGTTTAAAGAAAACTCAAATGATTTTAGATATACGAGTGATTATACATCAGCTTGATACCAGTAAACTTTTAAACATAGTATTAAAATACTGAAAAAGGAGAAAACATAAAAGAAATTAGTTTGGGAATAACTCTTAGATATAAAAGATCTCACCTTTAAACCAATGAACTTTAAAAATACAGATTTGTGGGGAAAAAAAAAACAATAAAAACATAGTATTAAACATCTAAAGAAGAAAAAAAAAAAAAAAAAAAAATTGTAGGATATTATTGGTCATCTTGGCTTACTCTTATTTTGTGATTTACTAGCATATATAGTCATCCCTCTATTATATAAAGAGTATGTAGTCATACCCTCTATTATATAAAGAGGGTGATAGATGTCTTGATCTATATCTCTAACACTCATAAATAAACAATTAGTTTGTTGTCTCTCAACGTTATCGGCACTTATCTCTCTATCAGACTCCTCATACCAAATATGAGTAAACAAACTGCCACGAACTTCATATAGAAATCGTCTTTCCCATCTTCTTGGTTTAGTACTATCTCAATAAGCATGATAGAGATGATAAAATCGTAGGTTCAGACTAGTATCTTGAACACACTGAGAAAAAATAACGCCGCATCCGCGTAAAACCAGCATATAGCCATTGTATTGGTCCCCACATTTTTCACGACAAAATAAATAGAGAATGTTGTTGAGAAGTTCATAACAGTACGGAAAAGGATGGATTATAGCGAAACTGAAATGTAGGGATTCTACAAAGAAAAAAACCAGGCCAACGCAATGGTAAAAAGAGTGATACAAGAAAATTTGAAGTCCCTCCCATCCAATTCTTTAATTTTGATTTCGCATCCAATTCTTTAATTTTGATTTCGCGATACTCTTTGCCGAGTGCTTCAGCTTTTTCATAGGCAAGATGCGATACCATAGCTTCGAACATCACTACCCAGCCTATAATTCCCACGCATACCAAAGGTTCAAGGATATTATGTTGGCTTAAGGGTTATGCACCAAGATCCATTTACCTAAGCAGCCGGGTGTTTTCCTCCATGGATCATTGGCCTTAATAGGAGTAGCAGCTTGAATGGGGTTTGCAGCGGGGAGGATTTGAAGCGGAGGAGGGGCTTGCAGCTGGATATCATTATCAGCGCGGTTTAAAGGCCCAATGAAAGGCTGCATCTCAATCACACATTCTTCCGCCATTGGGAGAGTCTGTATGAGTGATGAAAACCACAGAATAACACTTAAAAGGATTAAACCAATGGGATGAAAACAGATATTCTATTACAATGGGAGTATAAATTTTAGTTAAAGAACAGATTGCAAGTGAATATTTTAGGGGTTTTACTCTCTTTGACAAAATATTTTTGAAGAAGACAAACCAGTAAATACGGAAAGGGAATATTAATGAAGTTTTTAGACGAATATACATCAAACACGAACTGGAATTTTTTTTGTTTAAAATTATTTATGAGCTAAGAAAGCACAGCATTTCAGCTTTTATACAACCACAACAAAAAATTTATAAATTTCACATAGAAAATAGAAAATTATCTGTTTTCAACCGTTGTTTTTCTGCTCTCTTACCTCGACAGATAAAACGATACTCGTAAAACAATTTTTTCAAGAAAATGACTCCAACAACCCAAAGTAAATCGAAAATTAGAAAAGAAAATGAAATTAAGAGGAATATACATACTTTACCTAAAAAGAAAATGAAAAATATTTGAGCACTACTGCACTAGCACTTTGAATCAAACCAAAGTAAGAAACTAGTAGTATAACACATAACTGAAAACTCATTTCGGTAATTGATAAAACAACAACTAAAAAAATGTCACATGGCTGTAAACGTAGGCAAAACGGTGATGCGATTATGCCTACATCACAGTACTACAATAAGGCACTTAAAACAGGAGAGTTGTTAATACTAAAACAAAGCAGCAATAATATTAACTTTTCAAGCATATATAGAAAGAGTGAATTTAAAAAAAAAAAAAACTAAAACAAGCAAGTAGGGGGAAAGAAATGAAGCATTATGTAAAGATTTGTTGACTACAAGCACATAAAAATAAAGTAAAGATCATTTATCTATACTGATTTCTGATTCTGAACAAAAGAAAACATAACACCAACTAGAAACATACAGCTCTCTAGGAACAAATTTACTCATATGCATACTTTCTAGTCTTTAGTAATAACTTGTCTTATTGAAGAGCTTACCCTGGCTTGTTTGCTTTAGATTAGGATGGCTTATTTTAAAAGATGACTTTCTTGTGTTATAAGTTCCTTATTTTTCTTCACAAGTTATATACTTGTATGTAAATAAATGAAATCAGAGTGCGCTTGTAAATATTTTATAGAAATGGAACTTAAATGACAAAGATGAAGAGAAATGCATTTCTAACCCACAAATTAGCTAAGGAACAAATTTATCCTAGTGAAACATATAAAGAATTTTTGGTCATTCATTCATATGGCTGCTATTAGAATACATGAATTTTGGGAATAAACTGATTGGATTTATGATATTCATTAAAGCCTACATAAGTTTTATGTTAATTCTAAGTTAAGGACTATATGCAATATGCATAAGCTTATGAAGTACAGATATTTCATAAATTTGGGAGTTCCAAAATCAACCATGAAAGAAAAAGCAAAAAAACACAGGAAAATCAGCAAAACCAAAATACAGAACAAAACCTAGCATATAACAGGTTTAACTACAATTCACTTTAAAGCTAGCACAAGGAATAAAAGCTTAAACAGCTGTCAAGTGATATATGAACTAAAATACAGAACAAAACTAACATACAGCTTCTAAATAGCACTACTAAAACAACCGCTGGAATGAAAACAGATATACTTCAAAATCTATATACTAGTTGAAGAACGGATCTATGCAGGTGAAATATTTTACTTTTGCTCTGTTATTAAAAAATATATTCAAAATTAGGAGAAAACATCTATTGAGTTCTCAATATATATATTTGGCAGATCCATTTAAATCAATCACAATGCAAGGGAAAATGAGACAAATAGTGTTATATTAGAGCATGGTGTTTTTTTTTTTAAATGGAACACAAAGCAGCAATAATATTTAACTTTTCAAAACACATATAGAAACTCAAAAGGTTTGCTTAGCCTGATTGTGAAATTAAAACAAAAATCTAAAACCACTTTCAACTTGCAAACAAGTCGGGGAACAGAAATAAAGCATACTGTAAAGATTTGTTAACTAATTAATGCACATAGAGATATCCACTTTCTACTTTCAAGAAGCACATAAAATTACAATAAAGGAAATTTATCTTTTCTGATCCTGAACAAAAGAAAACAGAACATCATCCAAAAACATATAGCTCCTAGGAATAAATTTAATCACATGCAATAACTTACCTTGGTGATTTGCTTACACTAGGTTGGCTTATTTTAAAAAAAAGGTGATTTTCTTGTGTTATAAGTACCTACTTAGCTAGTTCTCAAACTTATAATAAGCTTATTTGCAACAACAACTGCAGCCAAACAAGACCACACATGTAAACTCGGAACAAATCAAATCAAGGACTAATCACACGTGTGAAAGTATGCAACCATAAGTTTACTCTGCTTACAAATAATATTGAGAAAAGGACCGAGGCTGTAAATCCAACATAAAAAGAATTATCTAGTTCAAACGTCACAAAAAGTTTTACAAATAGATCTATGTTAGTGATACATTGGGGTGTTTTTGTCACCCTTTTCCATGGCTACTAAAAATATACACACAATTGGAAAAAATATCTCTAAAGAGATACCTGCCCATGCAGTACGGTTTCCAATGAAAGCTAAATAGCTAGTTTGATTGCATTGCTTAACTACAGCTTAATTTCTTTAGCTTATAAACCAAATTGTAGTAATATGCTTAAATGAAATCTGAGTGTGTCTGTAAATATTTATGGACGGAAATAATAGGAGTATTTGATTTTATTGATTTAGGATAAAAAATCACAGAAGAACAAGCACATGCAACTCTTAAATAGCAGATAATTTTTTTTAAAGAACTTTATTTGGCTTAAGATGGTAAACTCACAAAACCTGTAAAAAAAATATCAAAAAGCACTATAAAAGATTATACCTCAGCATAAAACAAACTAATCTTACAATACGAACAAGAAAAACGGAACATTTCCTGGACAAGAAAAAAGAAGAAGAAAGAAAAACGTCTCAAAAAACAGAATTACAAAGAAAACTCAAGGGTTTTAGATAAAAGATTATACAGCATGTGTTCAATTTCACAGTGGTCAGACAATTGATTTTCAAAAGTAAGATTATAATGGAACACTTAATTTCTAGAC
This sequence comes from Primula veris, assembly GCA_963682055.1. Classification (NCBI taxonomy): domain Eukaryota; kingdom Viridiplantae; phylum Streptophyta; class Magnoliopsida; order Ericales; family Primulaceae; genus Primula; species Primula veris. The sequence continues at coordinate 7,910,302 of OY821743.1, forward strand.
TTTATTATGTTGGGCAAATAAAAAGTGTATAGCGATAAAAAGTTAAACACAGAGTCGAACACAAAATTATAATATTCTTAATCACAAAACAGTAGTAAAGAGTGCTCATTGGTGTTAAAACAGGGAAACTAGAACTTTATCCAGCTAAAAAACCTAATTAATCAAAACCAAGTAGCTAGTTTGGTCACATTGCTCTTAATTTATTCAGCTTACAACCCAAATACTAGTAAGGTGTCTTAAATGAAATTTGGCCTTTGTGTTTTAAATATTCTTTAAAAAAAAAATAAAAAAAGGGAAAATCTAAATATTAAGCTGTAGGCCCATCAAGAAAGTTTATTAAACTCACGTATGCTCAACAAATGGAACATAACAAAATCCAATCTTGACCCAAAAACAATAGGCTCCAAAATAAACTCCAACTGGTATAATTGTATGCATATATGGTGGTTACGTGAAGGGTTAAATTGAATCATTTTAAAAGGAATTTATTAAATGAAAACCCCTAATTTTGAATTTGAGGGTTTTGAAATAAAGTAGGGTTTTATTTTATTATTTACAGTAGAGAGATGGAAATCAAGGAGGAGAAGAAGATGCAAAATATACTAAGCTTCAAGTTTCACACTTTTTAATTTCATATTTTGGTTTTATTATATTTCAGTCCTTATCCTTTGAAAACATATAAAATAGCTTTTAGTTTTTATAATATTACATAAAAAGTTACAAAATATACTACGAAATCTTAAAAGGTGGTTACATTATCGGTCCAAACAATTAATCATTACACTCCACGGTAAATCTGAAAATTGGTTTTATTCAGTTTCTTTTGACTAATTTCCAGTTGCTGTTTTTACGACCTTCGAAAGAAAATTTTATTATTAAAAAGTTTCTAAATCAGCATATGTATAATGTATGATAAAATAATTTAATTAACTGGTTCAAAAAAATGTATGGGAATCCATTTCCTTTGACATGGCCTTATTTCTTTCAATAGAAACCGGATTAAAACCAATAAAAGCTTGTAAAATAGCAGTTAAAAGAGTATATACTGTATTTGGTAAAACTGTGTCTGTATATGAATCCATGCCTTGCTCAGTTTTTAATAGTTGACCTGCAAACCACGAACCACGAAGTTGTTAATATCATTCTTTGCTGTTCAGGGGACATAATATTGTCCCACCAACCACGAAGTTGACCTGCAAACCCTGCTACTATAAATTCAGCAATTTGATAATCCGTGTTATTAGCACTAAGACATACCGTAGAATACATATTTATCCTGTGTAGTATAACCATTATTTGGTATTCAGTCATACCATCAATATTTCATTCATAAATGGTTCTAGCACTAAAACTAGCAGCAAGATTAACACTCTCTTCCTCATAGAGTATATCTTGTGGTGTATGTCTAGAATAATAATGTTTCATAGGGGCAGTTGCAACAGTTTTTCGTCCAAAAGCTGTGAACTTCCCAAAAACATTTTGGTTTATACTAGCATGTTGATCTGGAGCATGTTCCATAGCTAAAAGTTATTCTTCAAAATTATTAATACTATCTATATCAGTAGGAATTTATGATAGAATAGCAATTTGTTTACCTTTACCAATATTAAGGCTTTCTAACTGCTGGTTAATAAAGTAATAATATCAGTATTATTATTAGAAATAGTGATATCAATACTTGATTTTAATATAGTAGGTTCAATAACTTTTTGACTCGCAATAAGAGTTGAAGAAGTGCTAGGTATATATCTACTGTCTCTTTATTGTATACTATAAGAGCACTTTTTTCCTCTATACGGCTCAATTGAGAACAAATAGTCTGGAGTGTTAAATTCGTAAAATTTACTGTTAGTTAGGAGAAAAAGCAACATATTCAATAGTGACATCTCATGCACGAAGTTTTAAATGTTCTGAAGGGGGATGTACAGCAGAAATAATGTCCCCTTTTGCAGTTGTCCAATTTTTTTGAAAAGTTTTTAAAACATTTAAAAAATGACTATTTTCTATGGTTGCTTGAGTAATAAACCATATTGGAAAAGAATCTAATTTTTGGATACAATCAATATGATTGTAAAATAAAGTTTTATAATTCTGTTGTTCTTCACGACTGTAAGTAGTAAAAAACCATTTTCTAAAAGAGATATATTTTTCTTGTCTAAAATTATTTACACAATCTTCTTTGTCATAAGTAAAGGGAATAGATAATACATTGATAGAAGATATATCATCAAACTCAGACAAAATTTCTGGTTCTCTTTTTTCTTCATGATAAATAGCACGAGGAATATTTTGTGACGAATTATAAACACCATCAAATACTAAATTAGAATTCTTGGTGAATGCTAATGAAGGGTTAGGAGTATAAAACCTTGAACATTGTTCCTTTTGTCTAAAAGATCTTTCATAATCTGAAAAAGAACTTCTAGAGGCTAATCTTTTTCCTTTATCGAATTTGATAAAAACATTTTCTTCTTTAATCTGAATAATTTCTTCAATATTTTTATTCTCCATTGGTTCAGCTGGACTAGCTGACAACAAATTCCATTCTGTGGGAGGTTCAATATATTCTCATTTAATAGTTTGAAGGGTTTGAACATCCGATTTTAATAAGTTTGTTTCTATTAAAATAGTTTTGCCCTTTGTGTCAAATATTTTTGCTTTAGCACTAAGAGTAGTCATAGCCTTATAATAAACTCTATAAGTAATATTTAAAGATTCAGTTCCTTCTTTGAGTTTATAACCATGAGTTTTGACATTCAAAGTAAGAACATCCAAAATATTTTTATCTGTTAAAGAAACAGAAAAGTTCGGAAAACAATTAAAATATAATGGACCATTACACAAACTGGTTTGAATAATGCCTAATAAAGAATCTTTAAATTCTAAATGCCTACAGTCACGCAAAGTAATAAGAACTGATGTATTTAATCATTGAGTTGTAAGAGGTTTAACAGCTACTTGTATCATACCTAAATGGACATATTTATATTTATCAAAATATCTTTTCAGTCCTTATGTAGTAACTGAATAGTTTCCATATCATTTTCTACATGGATAGTTTGTTCTATGGTTTTAATGGTCATAGCCATTTTAAAATCAAACATACCAATAGAATATATTTATGAAGGTTTCACCTTAGGAAGGTGCCAATTTGCTAACTGTTTTTCAAAGTTAGTCATTTCTGGAATATCATTATATTGACATTCTTCTTTATTTCTCGTATTTTGAGAATTGGAATTTTTATAAGAATTTGAAGCATAGCTTCCGGACGAAAAATTATTAGAAGAATTAGATCTTCGCATTTTAGAGAACATAATAAGTTATTATCAATATAAGCCTTGTGCGGAAAAAGAATTTAATCTTTATACTACTGTCAACGATTTAAAAGATTCTTTACCTTATGTGCCTCTTCTGGGCTATGAGGTTGATCTCAACGCGACTAAATTATAGTGCGATAAAAACCTGGCTCTGATACCAACAATGAGACTTACACTTTAAAACTTATTATTTCTTTATTTATTGATGAACAATATTTTACAATAAGAGAGAGAGATACACTTGTTATTGCTTGCCTTAATGAGAAGAGCTGTCTTCTCTTATCTAAGCAAAATATCTAAGAAGTACCGGCTACCGGTTACTATTTTTAGATTCGGTACACAAAAGACCAAAAACATAGTGGGCTAAACAGTAAAATAGAAATGATTCACAGCTTTTCTTTTAATCATGTTTGGTGCTCATTGGGCTACATAAAACACGTAAGTTCAAAAGTAGTGATTGAAGGAATCTTTTCTTTACTGTCATACGAAAATTCTTATACAAAGGGTTTAATTTAATCTTTCTTTGCCTTTGTCCTTTTTTGTTTTTTCCACCTCTTCATTCAGGGGGCTTTTAAGAAGGGTAAAGTTATCATTAAGATAATCGTCCATATCTTCGTTTTCTACTTCTAAATCTTCATCCATTATGGAATCTGATTTTGAAAAAGTTGCTTGAAAACAGTCAAAAAAGTCCACGTCTAACTGTTGTTGACTTGTTGGAGGTATTCCAATAATTTCTCTTTGAGTTCAATATTTGATGCCAAAAAATATAAATTAAACCCCTGGTTATGAGAATTTACTAATTTAGAATAATGTCACGATTTTTCAAAAATGGTTTCATGTGTTACAAAGTTACAATAGAAAAAGTAATGTTTGTCGAGTCTTTTTTATTTTGTTTTCAAGACGCGTTCTGATAGAAAAAGAGGCTTAAGAATTTTGTCAACAGTTTTATGACTTTATCAGTTGTAGAAAAGAAATAAAGTTGGCCAATTACTCAGGCCGATGTAGCGCATTTATCATGGTGCATGTAGCACATTTATATCGCAAATAGAACGCACTGAGTACTTGCACGTTGCGCGCGTGTGAGATTTAATTAAGTATAAATAAAATAATTTTCTATTTTTTTTGTGTCATTTATATTAATTTTGTCAACAGTTTTATGACTTTATCATATATAAAATTTAAAAACGTTTAAAGAAATTTTGTATCAAAAGTTTATGAGTTTGTAGAGAATATATTATAAAAGTTTATAAAAGTGCAACACATGTGAAAATTTAAAATTCGGATGAAAATAAACAAGGGGGGTACGAAAGGGATAGAAGATCCGGACTCTTAGAGGAAAGGGCCAACCAAAGGGGATAGAAGTAAGCCGAAATGAAGTGAACGAGTCGAATTACTTATCACTCGGTTTATCAGTGAAGTTTATCTCTACTGCTGCTGATGTTGCTGCTGAAGCATTTGATTTGTATAAGAGAATGAAGGTTGTATGACCAAAGCTTACCCTTTTATATATTAAGTTTGAAACATATATTTAAATTCAGTGGTCAAAGCATTAATTAATAAGTAATTTTATATTTGTTATTAGTAAATCCGCTAAGTCCACTGTGCATGATTATGTTGAACGGGCAAAAATCTTTATCTATATCAACGTATTCCATTGGTCAAATTAACTGTAGTGTTTTCCAATTATGTGACGTACCAAAATAAATGTTTTTTCTTTTATATATTCATTTTTCCTTTTTGGAATAGCCTTCTTTAGTAGTTAAAAATCATTAATCATGGCTTTAAAAACAATACATTGTTAACCACATAAATTTAAACTATTTTTAAAAATAACTTAGATTATTTTAAAAATGAGTGAGATTGTTTTTAAAATCATTTAGATTGTTTTAAAATGATTCAAACGGTCTGAAAAGTGACTCAAACTATTACTAAAATCCTACAAGTTTCTTTTTAAAATGACTCGCATTGCTTTCAAACGATCAATATCCTTTTTTAAATGAATAAAATAACTTAGGCTGTTTTTAAAAGTATCCAGATTGTTCTAAAAATGACTCTGACTACTTCTAAAATGATTCCGAGTATTTTAAAAATGACTCAAATTGTTTTAATTTTAAAAATCATTCGGAATATTTTAAAATGACTTGGCCTGTTTTAAAAATGATCGAATTTGTTTTTGAATAATCATATACTCTTTACAAACGAGCATAGATTGTTTTTAAAATGATCGAGACTTGTTTTCAAAATATCATGAAGTGTTTTTAAAATGTTCGAGACTGTTTTTAAAACGATCATAAGCTGTTTTTAAAAATGGCTGATAATGTTTAAAAATATCACGTTGATTTTGGAATTTTTTTTACCATTTTTCGGGTTCTTTCCGGATTCTTGACTTTTTAAAGATTTTTCGGATTTTGTTTCTAATTTTTTTAGAAATCAAGTATGTTTTTTTTTAATGTAATAATCAATAATTCACCCCCATAAAATACTTGTGGCTCTGACACCCACCTAAATACGGGGACTGCATGCATATACTCTTCTCACCACCACTACTACAAAATTGCACACTCTTCTCATTCTCTCTCTATTAGGTTTTAAAAGGTAATCTAAAAACCCTTTTGAGTTTTTTTAAACTTTTTTAAAATGTTATTGTTATGGTTGTATAAAAGCTGGAAAAATATTATTTTTCTGCTTTCTTAGCTCATAAATAGTTTTAAAGAAATCAATTTTTTTCAAGTTTTTGTTTCATGTATATTTGTTTGAGAAGTTCATTAATATTCCCTCTGTTTATTTGCTGATTTGTCTTTATTCAAAAATATGTATCAAGAATTCAATAAATGTTTCCTCCTAATTTATAGCATATTTTTTCCAAGAGAGCAAAACCCTTAAAATATTTCACTTCCATAGATATCTGTTTTTCAACTAATATTTAGATCTTATAGTATAGGTTGGTGATTTAATCCATTCCAGTTTAGTTAAACCTCGAGTTAATTATGTCAAGAAATTTATGCATATTTAGATAGTTGATAGTTTACTTGTTATGTAATTTGGGTAGTGAAATCTAGAACGTTACCCGAAGTGGATGCCTGGATCTTATATTCTGACTTTCCTAAGTTTTTTTCTTATTATTGAGAGAGAGAGAGAGAAAATACATCAATAAATAAAGAAATAATAAGTTTTAAAGTGTAAGTCTCATTGTTGGTATCAGAGCCAGTGTATCTCTCTCATTGTAAAATATTGTTCATCAATAAATAAAGAAATAATAAGTTTTAATAATGTATGATAAAATAGTTAAAATATTGCTCATCAATAAATAAATAAATAATAAGTTTTAATAATGTATGATAAAATAATTTAATTTACTGGTTCAAAAAAATGTATGGGAATCCATTTCCTTTGATTGTTTTGTTGTGAGTTATGTAAAAAAATATTCGTTAATATGATATTGTCTTTTTCTATAGAATCACCTCTTTTGTACATATATGGTATGAATTTTTTTTTATACGATTAAATTGAAAAGACGCCTAGTTTAATATACGGTTTAGATGTTAAAAAGACGTCGGACCGGCCCGGATCGTATTTCAGGGGACATGGAAGGGCTTTTGGTTTATTCTACTAAGAAAACATTAAAATCTCACTGCGATAATTTTCAAAAAACCGAGTTAATACTATACTCACTGAAGACTATATACATATTTCGTTATAAAGTTGAATAATACTATATGCATAAAATTATTAATCCCAGATGTTTCAAAACTTGAGGTTTAATAAACTCACTAAATAATAAGAAAAAAACTTAGGAAAGTCAGAATATAAGATCCAGGCATCACTTCGGGTAAAGTTCTAGATTTTACTACCCAAATTACATAACAAGTAAACTACCAACTATTTAAATATGCATAAGTTTCTTGACATAATTAACTTGAGGTTTAACTAAACTGGAATGGATTAAATCACCAACCTATACTATAAGATCTAAATATTAGTTGAAAAACATATATCTATGGAAGTAAAATATTTTAAGGGTTTTGCTCTCTTGGAAAAAATATGCTATAAATTAGGAGAAAACATTTATTGAATTCTTGATACATATTTTTGAATAAAGACAAGTCACCAAATAAACATAGGGAATATTAATGAACTTTTCAAACTAATATACGTGAAACAAGAACTTGAAAAAAATTGATTTATTTAAAACTATTTATGAGCTAAGAAAGTAGAAAAATAACATTTTTCCAGCTTTTATACAACCATAACAATAACATTTTAAAAAAGTTTAAAAAAACTCAAAAGGGCTTTTAGATTAACTTTTAAAACCTAAGAGAGGTGTGTGAGCCACAAGTATTTTATAGGGGTGAATTATTGATTATTACATTAAAAAAAAACATACTTGATTTCTAAAAAAATTAGAAACAAAATCCGAAAAATCTTTAAAAAGGCGAGAATCCGGAAAAAACCCGAAAAATGGTAAAAAAAAATACCAAAATCAACGTGATATTTTTAAACAGTATTAGCCATTTTTAAAAACAGCCTATGATCGTTTTAAAAACAGTCTCGAACATTTTAAAAACAATCTATGCTCGTTTGTAAAGAGTATATGATTATTCAAAAACAGATTCGATCATTTTTAAAACAGACCAAGTCATTTTAAAATATTCCGAATGATTTTTAAAATTAAAACAATTTGAGTCATTTTTAAAATACTCGGAATCATTTTAGAAGTAGTCAGAGTCATTTTTAGAACAATCTGGATACTTTTAAAAACAGCCAAAGTTATTTTATTCGTTTAAAAAAGTATATGATCGTTTGAAAGCAATGCGAGTCATTTTAAAAAGAGACTTGTAGGATTTTAGTAATAGTTTGAGTCACTTTTCAGACCGTTTGAATCATTTTAAAAACAATCTAAATGATTTTAAAAACAATCTCACTCATTTTTAAAATAGTCTAAGTTATTTTTAAAAATAGTTTAAATTTATGTGGTTAGCAATGTATTGTTTTTAAACTTATGCAAGCGATGATTAATGATTTTTTAACTACTAAAGAAGGCTATTCCAAAAAGAAAAAATGAATATATAAAAGAAAAAAACATTTATTTTGGTACGTCACATAATTGGAAAACACTACGGTTAATTTGACCAATGGAATACGTTGATATGGATAAAGATTTTTGCCCGTTCAACATAATCATGCACAGTGGACAAGCTGGACTTAACAGATTTACTAATAACAAATATAAAATTACTTATTAATTAATGCTTTGACAACTGAATTTAAATATATGTTTCAAACTTAATATATAAAAGGGTAAGTTTTGTTCATACAACCTTCATTCTCTTATACAAATCAAATGCCAACAGCAGCAGTAGAGATAAACTTCACTGATAAACCAGCGATAAGTAATTTGACTCGTTCACTCCATTTCGACTTACTTCTATCCCCTTTGGTTGGCCCTTTACTCTAAGAGTCCGGATCTTCTGTTCCTTTCGTACATCCTTGTTTATTTTCGTCCGAATTTTAAATTTTCACATGTGTTGCACTTTTATAAACTTTTATAATATATTCTCTACAAACTCATAAACTTTTGATACAAAATTTCTTTAAACCTTTTTAAATTTTATATATGATAAAGTCATAAAACTGTTGACAAAATTAATATAAATGACACAAAATAAAATAGAAAATTATTTTATTTACACTTAATTAAATCTCACACGCGCGCAACGTGCAAGTACTCAGTGTGTTCTATTTGCGATATAAATGTGCTAACATGCATCATGATAAATGCGCTACACCGGCCTGAGTAATTGACCAACTTTATTTCTTTTCTACAACTGATAAAGTTATAAAACTGTTGACAAAATTCCTAAGCCTCTTTTTCTATCAGAACGCGCCTTGAAAACAAAATAAAAAAGACTTGACAAACATTACTTTCTCTATTGTAACTTTGTAACACATCAAACCATTTTTGAAAAATCGTGACATTATTCTAAATTAATAAATTCTGATAACCAGGGTTTAATTTATATTTTTTGTGAACCTATGGGGAGGAAAATGTACTTTTACCCTTATTCTTAATAAACATAGTGTTTATTATTGAAATCTTGTTTATTTGTTTTTCTGTAGCCTCTCCAATATTTTCAGTCTCAATCTAATGAAATTCAATTTATTGAATTTTGTTTAAATAATTCATTAATTGGAGACTCAAATTCTCTCAATTCAGCACCTTTGGCTCTAAAACTGTAAGTTCATCCCCCAAAAAAATCCAATCTTTTTATTACTATTTTTTGTTCTAATTATAGGGTTTCAATTATGCAGCAGTTAATCACAAAAAGGATTCAACCTTTACTAATAATTATTGCCCAAATTCTAATAATTTAGAACTCTATCCCAAAAAGATCCAATCTTTCTTAATAAAATTTTGCTCAAATTCTAGGATTTCCCATAATTCAGAAGTTTATCTCAAAAAGATCCAATCTTTGTTGATAAACTTTTGCCCAAATTCTAGGGTTTTGACAAATTTGTATTTTCATCCCAAAAAGGTCCAATATTTCTTAATAAAATTTTCCCAAAATTTAAGGCTTCAATAATTCACAAGTTTTTCCCCAAAAAGATCATATCTTTCTTATTTTGCCAAAATTTTAGCGTTTTGTTCAAATTTTCATCTCAAAAAGGTTCACTCTTACTTACTATTTTTGTCTAAATTATAGGGTTTCACAAAATCAGGGTAATTTTTCCCAAATTCAAATGTCAGACCACATACCCACTGAGATAGTAGTAGAAATTCTTGCCCGATTACCCGCAAAAAGGTTACTCCGGTTCAGAGTAGTATGTAAGCTCTGGTACTCTATAATCACAAGCTCGAATTTTATCGTCACACATTCAGACCAATTCGGCAGAAAAACAACCGATAATCTTCTTTTAAGGCTCTATAATAGTAAAAACAAGAAAGAGAGCTACTTGCTTATAGAGGATAATGAGAAATTTAAAAGCTCTGCGGAATTAGATTGCTCATTCAATAGCTCAGCTGGGTATTTTCGTATAATCGGTACCTGTAATGGGCTAATTTGCTTGTGGGACAATTATTGGATGGATACTGAAGAAGTCATAGTTTGGAACCCGTGTATACGTAGATCTGTTACTGTTACCCTCCCTCAAAAGCCCGCGAATCCTTACATGTGCGTAATAGGATTTGGGTTCGATATGTTGAAAAATGTGTTTAAAATTGTGAGAATTATATATGAACAGGAGAGTCTGAGCCTGTACAAGGTTCCACCAGAGGTGAAGGTGTTTGAGCAAGGTGGGGAAGGGTGGAGAGGGATCAGGTGTGCTCCCCCACACTACTGTATGTTGGAGTTTTTATGGTCACAGGTGTTTTTAAACAATTCGGTTCATTGGCTAGCATATGGTCCTTTTGTTGGTGGATATCACAATGTGATTGTTGCTTTTGAGATGGGCAATGAGGCGTTTAAGGAGATTCCGTTGCCAATTGATTTAGCATCTCAGAAGTCGACTTCTTTATCAGTTAGTTTATTAAAAGACTTGCTAGTAGTGTTATGTTATGTACACCCTGAAATTGGGGGTTGGTCGGTTTGGCAAATGAGGGATTATGGAGTAATCGAATCTTGGACTAATTTGTACAATATTGTTTTACCGGACTTGTCTAAGCCGTTGGGCTTTAGAATCAATGGTGAGATGTTGCTTGCGTCTGATACAGGTGCGGTTAAATCTTATGACTGTGAAACCAAAACCGTTACGAATACTACCTTTGAGGGAAGTTCACATTCTTTGAAGGTTCAGCATTTCGTTGAATCCTTGGTTTTACTTGAAGGAGAAAATGGTGTTCTGGACTCTTTTCACAACTTCTTGTGATGCTTTTGTTTTCTTTATTTTTTAATTTTACAATTAATTCCAGAGACAATTGTAAACTTTTATCAATTTTGAAAATAATATTGAGATATGGCGCAGTCTCCTCATGTTTGGTACCTTTTTTTTCTTTTGCTGGTATTGCATTTTTTCGATAATTATTGTTGGCTCCATATAGTACTTTACTTTTGGTCCGTGGCATTTGAGACCTGGGTTTTTATTCGTTTGTTTTTGGGACGAGTAATATACTGTTTGATTATTTATGGAGTGAATTCTCTCTCTTTTGCAATCTTGTTGTGCTATTTCCTTGTTTGTTTGTTACATATACTATTTGTTACTATTAAGTAAGAACCATGAAGCGAGAAAAAATGAAGTATGGGTAGCGTTAGGCCATAAATATGTTGTGTAAATTCGCATTGGTATGACAAACTTCGTATATGCTTCCGTTGCTATGTTCAATATTTGTGCATTGTTTCATGTTTATAACTTGACACTTAAGTAATAATATCTGTCACGGAAACTGGTCTACTATTGGACCCAACCACGTATACTCTTTTTACGACTTGTTCTGAGGCGGAATTGCCATTTTTCTTAAAGACACAAAACACATGAGCAAGTATCCGCACTGGCATTGATTATGCGTTGTTGATATTTATGATGATTTATGAACTATAATCTACTAGATACATCTAAATCTTTTGAAAGTTTGCTTCCAGGATTACATTCTTTCAGTTTTTCAAAATATTTTGGACAAGATACAAGTGGCTTATGTTTTCTGGGAGAAAAGTGGTAGTCGTGTGGTGATGTGGATTATTAGAGAGAAATTAAATATTGGCAATTAAATATAACAAAAATTATAGATGTTCTTGGTTATAGCCTCTGGTAACAATTGCTCTAGTCAGTGTGAGTTGATATTTGTTAAGACAAACTTTCATACAAAAGCTGGTTTCTCAGACATGAAAAAAATACAATCTCTTCTTTCAAGTAGGGTATGTACGTAACTTGTGTATACAATCATGTACTAGCATGAAAAGGAAAATTGTAACAAGTAATGCCAACTCTCTGATGTTTCCTTAATAATAACATCAATGCTCAAATCTTACGAAACTCCTTGTGAGCTTGAGCCTTTACAAGCCAGTTTCTAATTTTCGAGGGTCTTTGTATTTTTGTCAACAAATAGCACATCATCAATCCAAGCAACGATGTTGAAAGCAAGCCCTTCAAGCACCCTTGAGTAGCTCTCTATTACCGCTTTCCCCATATCCTGCAGAGTTTTCATGGTAAAATTCTCAGAAAATATCGAACTTGTAGACCGGGTTTTTTCTAAGGCTTGCTCGTTTCATACTACTAAGCTATAAGCAGTATAAATTTTCAGGATTCATATTTTATCCTACAATATTCTCAAATTTTAGGAAAGAAAAAACTGGATTTCCTCTTCTTAACTGCATGACACTATGACAGAGAAAAGTTAAGTCCCAACTGCCAAACATTCTCTTGCTGCAAAATTCTTATTTAAAACTTCTGAATTTTAGGCCAAACAGCTTAAAAACAAAACTGCCAAGGGCACTCAGTTTAAAGCTAAAATGCCAAATAAGATGAACTTATAAGCTGTAACAAACAATTGCACAAACTTATAGCAAAAAAACTCACCATGTTATACTGGATCTTGCAAGTATCCAGGCTAGTTTGAGAAAGCTCAGGGTACCTCTGCTTCAAACAAAGCAACAAAATCTCAGCTCTCTCAGCCATGACATGATTTTTGTCACTACGATCAACCTCCGACACTAAGTCCTTCATTAAATCCCACGAAGATTTCGAATTTTGGTTCATACCCGCCTTTTTTCGCCACGTGTACATAGACGCCTCCACCTTGTCTGCTAGCTCAAGGGCTTCGTGTTCTGATCTAAAGTTTAGACAGTTTAGTAAATAGTCTGGTGAGAACTTTTCTGTGGTTGACATGGACCGGTAGATTGAGTCTCCCAGGCTTGCTTTTCCGCTCTAAAGTTGAACAACTCTAGTTTAGTAAATCTTATAGGAACATAGTAGTACTTCAGTATTGTACTTGAAATCGTATTTATATACTCTTATTCGTTCTGTTTAACACAAATGGTTGTTCAAAATTACTTAGTTTCCCATTTTTCTTTCCCAATCGAACTCCACGTTACTGAAAAAAAGTATATTTGGTGCTTCAGGAAAAATCATACCACATAAGTAAAAATTGATGTGTAAAATAGCATTAATGTAAGAAAAAAATTCAAAAGAAAATAACCTTAGGAAGTGAGGCCATGTAACTGTCAGGGATATCCATATCAGCCAACATGACACTATTAATGGCCATAGCAGCTTTATAAATCTGATTAGCTCCGCTACGTTTGCGTCTTAAGTGTTTTTTTGACTTATCAGAGAGCCCATCAGAGGGAACACATGGCACGGGTAGCCACCACCTCTCCTCAGTACGTTGTGGTTGCACCACCGCCACCTGGTGCCTGAACGACCCTCCAGATACTCTCGAGTTTCCGGATAAGCTGCCTTGTTCTGCGTACCAGAATTCTGTTTCCTGAAAGCTCTCCAATATGTCCTGCCAGATTTATGAGAAAAAAATAATGGTTTGCTTGAATTATGCACTAGTCTATAAGTCATAGAAAATAATAACTAGCTTCGAAGAACTTCATCTGTTTTCCGTCGTACAACTAAAAATGTGTGTTACGTTTTGGCTGAATAGGTCAACAAAGCTCTAAGCCTAACGCTTGTTGATTAGTTTATGCTTTGCTAATTATTCAAAAACATAAGAATAGAACTACTCTTTCTTGTCATAAATGACTTAAACCTTACATCATAAAGTTATTGATGAACAGTAGCAAGTGTGTTTCTTATAGGAATTGCAATTATGAACCTGCTCTGATTTAGTATTTGCATGAAATTGATGTGTTTTTCCTTTCTTTAACTTTATGAATATATAAATTGTGCAATATTGTACTTTCAGAAGAAATGCTAGCTGGCAAATGTAAAATGTTTACTGGTAGTCTCCAGTAACACTTTCCAATATTCCAAACTGCTTCCAACGGAATAGGAAAAGTGCATCATAGTCCAATTTTTTTTAAAGTACGATGTATTCGAAATAACGAAGAGTATATTTGTTTACGGAGCGACAAAGACCCAACTAAATTAATAACTGTGACGTGTCAAGCATTTGCACTCATGATTACCAGGAGCATAGCATCCAGCTTTTTCAATGCTGGCAAATTCAAGTAGATATCCGATCTTTGTCTACTTCCCATCACCTGTAGTATTCAGTTCAAACGATCCATTATCAAATAAAGTGAATTATTTTACATTTATTTTGAACCAAGAAGAGGATAATAATAGAGGAAAAGAGAAGTATAACCTCACGAACTGTCCCGTCTGGCAAGTGTTGAATCGTTGGTTCAAATTCAAGAATGTAGTCACAAACAGATAAAAGGCAATTCATTTCTCTTTCCCACATCAGCTTCTTCTCATGTTGTAAGGGTTCTAATCTTTGGTGATGACCAAATATCGAAGCTACAACGTGTACATATAAGTAAACAATCATTTGAATGTGAATTGTAGAAAAGAAATAACTACATCAATCTGCAAAGTACTTTTAAAAAGGCATTTTTGGTATATAAAAAAAAAAGTATTCAAACTACTGTTGGCTAAAATAAGCCCACTTTTGATTTAGCTCTCAATGTATTATTTAATTTGATCTCAGTTGTGCTAGTATAATATAAAAGGATAGAAGTGTGTATAGTATACCGTATAGATTAGTTATAGCATTAGAAGTTGTAACAGCTGTACTAACTCCTTTCCCACTCCCAGACATGTCCTCTCCTAATAGAAGCTTTGAAAATCTTTCCTTCATCATATCCAGCTCTGCAGGATAATGAAAAAGAAATTAGAGATTGAAATTAAGAGTCATAACACAGTATTCAAAATTGATATTAAAGGGAGTTTTCATTTCAACTTTTTCCCGAATCGAGCCACAAATTGTTCTTTTAACAAAATTGACTCCTAATTTGAGTCTCATGTTAGGGATTATGGAATGTAATAGTTTACAAAAGAACGAGATAATAAGCTAAACCTGAAACACTCACGGAAATGTTATAATTGACCCGGAAAAAAAAGGAAAAAAATTACCATAATTTTCCGTGTCAACTTGATCATCAATCATGTCCTTTTGTGGCCTCATTCCTAATCTACTGAGATTAGGAGAAGACTGTTTTTTCAGAGGCCAACAGGGAGATGGTGCTTCTGAAGATGAACTGTAATTGGTTTCATCTGATAATTCTGAATTTGTTCTGTGATATGAGAAAGAATCCAAGCTCACTAAAGAAAAACCGGTGGTAAATGTTGGTGACTCAGCGCCTGAAGAAGGTGAAGGGGCGTAACCTGAATCCGAATTCTCGTCTAGATTTAATTTCTCCTCCATTTTTGCTCTAAAACTTGGGCTTAAACGATTAACTTCTGAAAGTCAGAAAGTGGAACTGAAACAAGGGAAAACATGATAAACTGCTTTTTGGACAAATAACTAGTAAAACAAAAGTGATTAATTGTAGTACTTGCAGGTTGAATAAAAATCACAACTTTTTGTTCCTAGAGCTATAAAATGTGGGATAAAAATACCTTACAAATGCTTTTAAACTTGGTTATTGGTTTCATGCCCTAAAAAGTAAAGAAATGAAGCCTCCATAGACCCCGTTATTTCTCACAAGTCTCAAATAAGCCAGAATATTTTGTTTAAAAGTTGTAATCACACAAGCGCTTGCTTGAAAAAATATTGAAATAGCTTAGAACTTTTTTTGGGAAATTGACAACTCCAGGAATATAATTATAATTATCTGTAATATGCTAAGTTCTACTTCTGCACATGAGAAGCAAGAAACTAATTAAATAATCTAATAAACAGAAAATTGAGTTAACTAAGAATATTTCTTCTTTCCTGGGAATACATACAATATGTTTTTGCTAATTTGAAATAAGTGGAATAATTTGGTATGCATATGTTTATATTGTGCACAGTGCACACTAATATCTATTACAACAGGAAAAAAAAAAGGCTATCAAGTGGAAAATTTGTCATCATTCTACTAACCTTGCAGCAAAAAGTTGACATCAAAATTTGAAAATTCAAATTCTAGCCTTTTCAGATAAAGCAACAGTAACAAATAATTTATCTTAATTCTTACCTTTAATAGCAAGAGCACGACTTGATTAGAGCTAAAGACTTTGGAGACACTTTTAGTTTTATCTATCTACTTCCAATAAAAATGGTAAAATGTATCTTTAGCCAAGCTGAGAAGTTGGTGAGCAATAGTATACCGAAGCAAATGACTGGGAAGAGGAAATAAAGACGTTAAATAATGATACAACAAAGTAGCATAATTATTGCATTACTGCTCCCGTACCATTATACCACCACTATTATTTTGACACTTATTATAACCCTTCTATAGTCTAATTCAATTGGCTCATTACACTAGATTCTGATTCAACAAACCTAACCAATTAAAAAAATGTTTCAGTTTGCTTCATGCTATAACCTGTTCATCCACAAAATCTCGTTTTGCTTGCAATTATTGGAATATTGTTATGTTAAAAATGGTTTTGTGTTTTTGGGTCTAAAACTGAACCATTTTTAGTCGACCTGAATCGATCATGACCAACCCTCTGAGTTTATACGTGATTTTTTCTTACAAATATTATTATCCATTACGGTTGAAAAAAGTGTAGGAATTTTAAAACCTCGGAAAATGAAAAGTTCATTTAGCCATTAATCAATCAAGCCATAGATAATTATCATGACACTTGTATTTTGCTAGGATATTTGTTGATGGGTATGCATATAAACATGCGAAATACTATATTCATGAATAGTAGACTTTATATTTTTTTACATATTTTCCCCATCATAGTTCATATAGACGTGCATGCCATGAATGTGATGCTGATGACTTTGTTATTTGGTCCTCAAATTAATAAGATTGTGACGTGGTTGAGTAGTTAACATCACATATGAAATCTAACTTAAATATAAAGAAACGAAGAAAAAAAATCGAAATAATGAATTGAAAAGATGATCCTGCAGGGAGATGGGGTGAAAGATCGGGTCGCCCTGTTTAAAATAAGAGATCGACCGATCTTACTATGACGGTTAAATATTATTAATTTAAAAAAAATGGAATATAGAGACCTATCATTAATGCATAATCTTAACAAAAAAGCATTTAATTAAGAGTTTAAAAACCTATCACATATATACCGATACGGTAAAGTAGCAACTGGGACTGTATATATCTAAGAGGGCGTTAGTGTACCTCACTCGTTACACAGGTTAAATAACACCTTCAACAGTGCCATCTATAGCAATTTAGAGACCCCGATTATAGTTTGATGATAAAAAAAATGCGGGTCTTGCAAATTGTAATCCCGGCTATACTCCGGAACCAACGCTGACTTCCAAAGTTAATACACCATCGACCAGGGTTATCGTTATAAAAAAAAAAATAGTATGAAAATTAACAAAGTATTCCGATAGTAATAATAGATCAACTAAATGGCGACGACTACATGATCAACACATGACTACTAATAGGGGCGGGGTCAGAAATTTTGTTCAGTAGGGGCATGATTAATATATAAGTTAACTATCTTTTTAATAGCTAAAAAATGGTTGTAAAGATGAAAAGAAAAGGTAGAATAAGGATGCCATTACAAGTCTTTAGCTATACTATTGAACATATTTGTATCATAGGCGAAAAATTAATCCATTAGAATTCTTTTTTTTTAATACATTCTTAAAGAAAGCAAAAATATGTGTAATGATTTTAATAACTATTTTCGTCTAAGCAAGAAATCACTAGTCAATAATGTAATAAATAAGAGAAATTATAAATTAATATGTTATTAAATACATTAATGGTAGAAACCAAATATTTTATCAACACATGCCTACTAAATTTAATTGTATAAAAATAAGACAATTTTAGAGTGTCTAGCAACAAAAGTTACAATATATAGTCATTTGAGTGATTTTTCATGTATTAGTTTGTATGATAAACATAAACCGCTATAGCACCCCATTTAACAAGTTTAAAATTAGGGCTTCCAATTTGGTCAGGGCCTTTTTTTTAATAATATATTTAGCAATTACATTTATATTATGTATATGTATTTATGTATGTGTATGCATGTATGTATATTAGAAACTGAGAAATGCAGAAAATAATATAATAATAGTTGTATAGAAAGAAAAAGAAGTGGACCACATGGGTTACTTTTATATATGCAGTATCTATTTCATTCCCACATAAGAAATACTCATAATAGAATAAGTTACAAAATGTTTTAAAATGACGGTGTAAGGTACCAATTTGGAGAAATGACACATACAAAGACATTTTTTTCATTTATCACTTTTAAAATATTAATTTAGTAGATTATTTAATGTCCCGTTGTAGTTTTATTAAAGTAATGCATTATGCATACGATAAAACTTATGATAAAAATTCATCGAGTTTACAATGGGAAAAAACCTTATTTAATGATGGCTTTCGATTATCAAATTTCAAACTGGTCCTTATTTACTATAGTTTCAAGGTTAAATCTACATCCAATTAAACTTTTACTTTAGTTACGAAGGTTCATTTAATTTGCGCTTGACTACAAAAACCATATAGCCATAAATCCTTAATTTTTCAAATTTATTCGCATACAAATGTTCTTTATTCAAATTAAATTTGGTATTCTAAAATGCTAGAGACGACACTGATGATAAAATAAATAAATGCGTACTTAGGTTAAACGTCATGTCTTAAACTATAAAATGAAAACAAAACTAAAAAAAGAAATTTAATAAGACATAAAATACGTCTGATGGTATAAAGAAAGTAAAAGATTAAAAGAAATAAAAAATACTGCTCAATTTCGAACTTGAGTCTAAAGAAGTCAAGGAAAGAGTTTTTTTTATCACTATAGGGTAAGACACATTATATAACAAGTATATATATACTAGGTAACATATTTTGACAGTCAAATATACTTTTATACAGTCTAAGGTTCGTAAAACCCAATTCAATTTCGTGCATTGAAGTTAATTACGAGGTAGCCTTTGAAACTAAGAATATATTTAAATAATAATAATATAATAATAATAATAATAACAGAGAACCACCAAAAGGTTTATAAAGTAACACTAATTTATTTATGTATATTCCTTATTTTTTTTATTCACCAAACAACCAGGCAGGAGTCGGAATTTCAGTTCAGCGAGTATATAATATAATGAATATATATATTATTTTTTAGATATAATAAGCGTTTGTAAATAATGTTCTTAAGTCTTCAGTATTATCCACTAATTGGTTAAATTGAACGATAACAATAAAGAATCAATTGCATTTTAATAAATTCAGACCATATAGTTTATTTATATTTAATACAACTATAAAAATATACTGCTGGTTTTAAATTTCAATATTTATGAAGATTTTAAGAAACTATACAATATTTTTAGATTTTTTTTTGTAAAAATGAAACACAAACAAAATGTTATTATCACAACATATAATACACAGATAATAATACCAATGTGATATTTTTACCAAAAAGTCAAAATATGATAATTTTTTCTGTGGAGATTCGAACCAACAATCAGACATCAGATCAAAGCTTGTGGTTTTAACATTGAATCATTATGCTACACTATATTTTAATTAATAATTACATATAAAATAATAGTTTTTAAAATTACAGCAAAGGCTACAACGGTCATTGTGCATACATTGGCTCAGACGTCCCAGACAACAACGATAGTGAATACTATTTAATAATAACAAAATTGCTTTGATGGAGCTTTCTTTTCTCCAAATATTTCTAAACAAAAACCGTGTAAAATTTCCATAATCGATTTGGGATTTTAAGGTATGAATTATAAGGCAAAAAATAGGACATGTAAACAATTTTGTTCATTTGGGATTGTTATCTCTCATTTTGTTCTTTTTTCTCGTTTCTCCTCCTTCCTAAACCCATGCCTGGTATTAAGAATCTAACTCATGTCAATTTTGCACTTTACTTAACAATTTGACAAGTCTCAAGAGACTCGTAATAGGAGCTTCTTGAGACTTGTCGAAACTTCAGACATTATTTTATAGGCTCATCGAAGTTGTCATATATATAATTTGCAAATGCTAGTTAGTGTTGTTTCCTGAGACTATTCAAATTAATTCTCAGGCTCTTGTCCACCTGCTTTTTTTGGAAGCTCAACGGAATTGTAGACTCGTTAAAGATCACATGCAGATGTGATATTTTTAAGTGAGTCAATAATATCATCACAATATAGGTAAAATGGTAGTGTTAATAGTTTAACAAAATTGTACGGACTATGTAAAAGTATAGAAGATTATGTCCACATGGATTAAATTGTCATTTGTTTTTACCGTCATTTCTCATACATTTAAGGACAGATATTATTCATTTTCAATCTGTTTATGGAATATTTTTTTCCTGCCAGGTATTAAACATAAAACAAAATAATGTTGAGTATATATATCTCGGACTTTATTTTAAAATTAGTAGGTTGAGTTAATTTTACAGATTCTGTTAGTAACACTGAAGAACGATCATTGAACACCGTTGAGAATCTAATAAAATAAAATAAAATAGTTTAAAAAAACATGGCGTACCACTTACCATAATTAAGAGCTCATAACTATTCCGGAAAAAAAAACTATTCTCATTATTATTTTTTGTTTAAAATACCTTAATTAGTTTCCTACTAAATATACTAATCTGACATTATTAAGTATTCCCATGTAATTTTAGCCCCAATTTTTATTTTACTTAATTAAGTAGTTGACTGCTAAAATGTAAATATTAAAAATTTACATAATAAATAGTTAAAATGACTAATTAAAATTACGTTGCTCAAATTATAGAAAGAATTCGAATTTACGTGGCCTCCCTGGAACTATGGGTCAATTTTCAAATTACTCCCATAACTATAAATTATTACAATTAATCTCTATTAACTATTAAACTTTTACGATTAACCCACAAGTTCACCTTTGAATTGACGTAACCTTTTACTCATTTGTCCGTTTTTACAGAATCATTTGTTTGATATATGTAGTTCATAGTTACACACGAGTTAAGATTACAATTACCGTAAAAAAAATCATCAGAAGAGGTTTTATTAAGAAAAATATTATTTTAGTAAAAAAACTATTTTTCTGTGTCTTTCTATAAAAAAAAACACTTGACATGTATGGTTTTAAAATAACTAATTCTAATAAATGAAAATCAACCAAAACGGATCATTGGATGTACAATTATATCATAAGATGGCAACGGGGGTTAATGGCAAAAATTTGATAGTTTATGGGGGCTAATTGTAAGAAGAGAAAATGATGAAAATGTAAACATAAGTAGTACTTAATTATCAAAAATCCGGACCCCAAAACACTTTTAAAGATTAATACATATGTTATATGATGCTACTACATATGCCACATGATGCTACTTTTTTTTAATTTTTTTTTTTTAACTTTGATAGTATATGATGTTAAATTATATGTATCAAATATTAAACAAACTTGAGAAATCGGGGTTTTGAAAATTAAATACATTTTTATATACTAATCAATGATTCTCCCTTCTAATAACCGATAGTTCCTGGGGGTCATTTGCAAATAACTCATAGTTTCATGGGGCTATTTGCATGTCTGTCCAAATTTGCCTAATTTTACTAAAAAATACTCTCAGTTTTAATAATTAACAATGACATGTTCTGATTAATTAACTATTAAGCTCTATAATACAATATAAATATGAATATTATTTTTAAAATAAAATATATTAGATTTTATGTACATACAAGAGAGAGAGCGGGGAAAAATAGAGAAAAGCTGCGGCATAGAGCTGTGACTTGTAAGTTTAATTAATTATTTAATTTTCTCATATTTATTTGTAAGGTTTTTACAGTTTAGTAGCTTTTAACTCTTTTTTATTTTCTTCATGTGGTTATTATTTTGAAGTGTTTAAAGTAATATTAAACAATATTTTATAAGTTTATATAATGGGTATTGGGTTCTATATAGTGAAGACAAAGTGTTGTTATTGTTTTGTTACTTATTTGTTTTCTAAATTGGGTTTATTTAAATAATCAGTTTCTTTGCTTAGTGTGAGTAAGTAGTATAGTGGAAGTTTTAGGAGTAAAATTTTGATCTTTTTTGGTTGCAGATTTTAGCAAAAAAGCTGCCTTTTTTTGGGTTGTGAAAAAGACCGCGTTTTTTCCGACTTGAAATTTTAATTTTCTTAGGCCAAAAAAGAAAAAGAAGAGCTTTTTCTTTAAACTGACCAATCAAATGTGTAACTACAAATGACAAAACGAAAACGTTTAAAAAGCTGCAACCAAACAAGCCCTTAGTTAATTTTGGGCTTGTTTGGTTGGCAGATTATAGCAAAGAAGCTGCATTTTTTTTTGGGTTGTGAGAAAGACCGCGTTTTTATAACTTTAATTTTTTTAGGCCAAAAAGAAAAAGAAGATCTTTCTCTTTAATATGATCAATCAAATTTCCAACTACAAAAGACAAAACAAAAACATTAAAAGATGCAACCAAACATGGCCTTAGTTAAGTTTCAGCTTATTAGCTTAATTTTAAGATAACTAGATTTGTAAAGTGTGAGGTGTTACATGCTAAGCTGGTAGTAGCATTTCAGATTACTAAGCTAAAAATAAATGAAACCATTTTAAGCAAACAAGTGACTTATTTGGGACCGAGTAAGGCATGGGTTCATTTTTTCCTAATGTTTCTAGATTTTAAACCCTAAAAAACCAAAACTAGTTGGGTTTAATGCAGATAAATGATGAGTGAATAGGTAAAAAGAGGTGAAATTAGAAGTTGCAACATGACAAGATTTTGGTTTAGCCTTGAGTTTTGTACTGTACTTAAAGGGAAACACTACATGTTATGTATTTTCTAATGTCTGTGACAATATGAGAAGATGAAAGAGGGGAACTTGCGGGGGTGCTTTCTTGACATATCCAATTGTAAATTTGCAAAATCTGAAAACTCAAAAATAAAACAAGGAAAAAATTCAATAAGCACTCATCATTGTAGAAAATTGTTATTCATAATTTCATAGATATAAAGTTATTGTAAAACATATAGTCTTTCTTATAAGGATTAGAAATAAAAAGGTTACTTTCCACTAATCTTATTTTTAACTTACGATTAACTTATAAAAAAGAAAAATAGACCGTACGTTTAAGTGTACTTACCTAAGTTCTCAAAAAATAGCATATCTAGTAAGTAGTAACTGAAGTTTGAATCTTTTTGAGTTTTCATTTTAATCTTGAGAATGTACCTAATGTGTCTTCCTATGCTTAGATATTCTTCTCCAAGGGCATAATGAGGGAAAAGGTCGATGAAAGGATTAGGACATTGATTGAAAATGGAGTGAAATATAGGCATCGTTCTATTTTTGTCATTATTGGTGACAAATCACGCGAAACGGTATAGTCAATGTCTCTTACCCTTTAGAAATTCATTCTAGCATCAGACTGTTACGCTGCTTTATTTCTTTTTCTGAACATTTATTACATATTGCAGATTGTTAGTCTCCACTACATGCTGGGCAAGGCTTCCATCAAAGCGAGTCCAAGTGTTCTATGGTGTTATAAGGAAAAACTTGAACTTAGCAGGTTATCTCTCTCTCTCTCAGTTTATGATGTTCTCATCACAATGCGTAATATTTGTTTAAGATTCTAAGTTGATCCGCTATGTTGTACACCTATATACTAGCTTGAACAAGAATGTTATTCTTCATTTATAATTATGTTAATTATTTAGCTTTAGGTGGAATTAGGAAGGATGAGCTGTAATCAAATGAGCGGATACATGGTTTAAAATTTACTAATCACCAAAAAGATTAAAACTTAACTGAATAATACTAATGTCAAAGTGAGAAATGCCATTTCAGTTTGTTTGATCACTGTTTAACCTCTGTTTTCCATTTTTTTTTTATTTTAATGAAGATCATTGATCCCAAGAGCTGTTAAACGTCTCTAACAAGTACAAATTGCATATAACTCAATAGTTTGACCAACACAAATAACTCTGTACATTTAGATTGATGATTATGAAACTGGTGTAATTTCATTTTTTACTAGTGTGTAACATATAGACTATAAATGGTTCTTGAGGTAAGTGAGCTGAAACAACTTGGTACTTTTTTGAAACCTTTGTCTAGCTTAAAGATCAGATGGACTATCTTAGTACATTCCATATTGTTTAGATATTACTTTTAAAATTGTTACAATGCTTATAATATATTTTGTAGATGTTAGTTTCTCTGTTTCTTAGTTGATTTTCATTGTGTAATTCAGTCACAAAAAGAAACGCGCGAAGCAAGTTAAGAAACTGAAGCAAAGCGGACTACTTGATTCTGAAAAAACCGACTCCTTATCTTTGTTTCTTGAAAGTGGCACAGTCTCTCATTGCCATTATAGTGATTCAGAAAGAATATTAGGAAGTACATATGGCATGTGTGTTTTACAGGTTTAGTTGACTTTCTAAAACTTATCACTCCTCTTTTTGCTACTGTGTATATGATAGATTATGTGATTTTGGTATGTCATATGTAGGACTTTGAAGCATTGACTCCAAATATCCTTGCAAGAACTATTGAGACAGTCGAAGGTGGTGGTTTGGTGGTTATTCTTCTTCGGTCCTTATCTACACTTACCAGCTTGTATACTATGGTCATGGTATGTCACTTTGCTTTCCTTTTTTAGTGTTTAAGTAGTAAAATAGTGATTTAGAACATTTGATTTTTAGTTGAACTAGATTCTTGATTGCAGACTTCTTTTGTCAGCAATCCTATAAGTTTTTGAAAATGATGACTTTGGAATTTGTCGAAAACAGCCATGTGACAGAAAAGAAAAATGATGTCGTAATTTTAAACTATACACAACAGGTTTCAATTTAAGTGATATGGTTGTATAAAAGCATGATGTACTTGTATCGTTAGCGCAATCATATATGAAAGAGACCGTGTCTGAATGAGGATGGATGAGGTTGGGGAAAAAGAATGAATGGGTTACTTATGAATGTTAGAATATCTGCAAAAATAATTTTTCTTATCCCTCAACATTTTCAATATAATGCCGTGCTCGGTATGCCTAGTGCATCTGTAATTAATCTTAGAATTGTCTCAGAAAGATCTACTAAATCATTTAGACTCGTTTATATTTTTAGTTTCAATTTTTGAAGCTGGATAATGTACCTACGCCCTCAGTATGTTTTTTTATGTCCGAATGATATGTTCAGGATGTTCATGAAAGGTTCAGGACAGAATCACATTCTGAAGTAGTATCGCATTTCAATGAACGATTTCTGTTATCTCTTGCATCATGCAAATCATGCTTGGTAATAGATGACGAGTTTAATATTTTGAGGATATCGTCACATGTAAAGTCTACCATTATACCATCCACTTCTGAGGTACTTTCAGTTCTTGAGAAAAGCTCATTCTTTTTTTCTCTACTTTAATTACTGATATGAACGATTAACCATCCATCCTTGAAAAGAGAAACATAAACAAAAAAAGAAAAAACAGCTGAGCGCCAGTGTGCTATCAAATTGGTTTAGCTTCTATTGCATTTTAATTCTTTCTTTCTTGTGAAGGGTTCTGACTCTAGCTTGGGATCACAAAAGGAGCTAAAGAATTTGACGGAACAACTTAATGATGTCTTACCAGTTGGTCCGTTGCTTAAAATATGCTCAACGCTGGATCAGGTACAAAATTATCTTCCCTTTGAAGTCTTTACTTGATAAGTTTGTGGTGATGTGTTTATTGAGCTTTGTTGTTTTGTAGGGGAAATGTGTTTCGGCTTTTCTTGATTCTATTTTGGATAAGTCATTTCAAAGCACTATTGCACTAACTGCTTCTCGTGGGAGAGGAAAATCTGCTGCTTTAGGACTAGCGATTGCAGGAGCTGTTGCTGTGGGGTATGTGATTAATTTGATTACTCCCTCCGTCCTAAAATATTGGGGCTCTATGTATCTACATGCAATTTTGACCGAAAAATATCTCGTGCTTAAATTGTTGAAATGTAAATTTTAAAAATTTGTTCATATAGTTTAACATTTGAACTATGTGATTAACTTTTGAAAAACTCGATTTCGACAATTTAGGTATAAGTTATTTGTCGGTCAAAATTGCACGTAGTTTCGTATAGCCCCAACAATTTGGGACGGAGGGAGTATGTTATAATTTGTCTTTACGTCATACAAGTTAGTTCTATTTACCTATGCATACGCCATTGATTGTGCCTTTTCTGGTTTTCCTTACAGGTACTCGCGTATATTTGTCACTGCTCCTTCACCTGAAAACTTGAAATCCTTATTTGACTTTGTTTGCCAGGGGTTGAGTGCATTAAATTATGAGGTTTGTACTGTAGGTTGTTCATTATTGTTTTTAAGTGTTTAATGCCGCAGTAGCTATCCAATTTGTTTTTTTTATCTAATTGGGATACCCGTGTATATGAATTGACGCATATTAATGCATCTCTATAAATGGTTTGATTTTAAATTTCTAACTGATAAGAACTTGACAATAGTTTGTTTTATGTGTATACAGATCTTTCCAAAGTGACAAATTTGAAGTTCAGTTAAAAATCTTTAGTGGCTAGCTGCTAGCACCTACTGCTGCATTATCTGATATGTCCTTGATTTTATATGACTGGTTTTTATTGCTGTGTAGGAGTATAATTCAGCTTTTTACCTTGTTTTATTCCCTACATAAAAATGCGTCTCTCTTTTCTAAGTAAAGAGTGATATCTTACCATTTGTTGGGCTATTTTGGTTATTTTTTTTTATATTCTGTCACGTAATTCTGGATTAGAACAAAGTGGAGAAGAAAAATAGATGGAAGACCAAGGGAAGGGGATAAAATTGAGGATAGTCAATAAATAGTTATATTGTTCTTCATAAATAACTAACCTAACCAACTTGAATAGTTAAAAAACCTTCCATTCCAATTATAAACCGCGAAGACACTACAGTAAACTAGTAAACATTACTATATCATCAAAGTACAATTCCCTTCGAAATATAACTTCATCTCTTTATAGAAACTAGTTCCTCTAGATCTGCATCATTCTATTATCATACGTACTGATGCAAGAAACATTAGTCTGGGTAAGAAAGAGCATCTGACATTAGTTCTAATTGGAGACCACTGGTTCTTTTTCAGAGGAAGTTTCATAGAACTATCGACTTGTTTAAAAAATCATGTATTCAAAAGTAAAACCAGACCCTGAATATAGAGAGGCAACCCAGTCCTTGAGACTACCATATGATTAAAAAGTTCATGTACGTAACGTTTTTTTCCTTCATATTTGGATAGTATTCTTAAAGTCTTGAGCTCGTAGTTCAATCAGTTTTATGTATTGTTTTCGTATTTTACATATTTAAATGATTCAATTTTATATCTACTGCAGGAGCATTTACACTATGATTTAGTGAGGAGTACCAATCCTCTGCATCGGCGAGCAATTACACAAGTTAATATTAAAAAAAAACATCAGCAAATAATTCAGGTAAATTGATACTCTCTTTTTATAGAGATTCCCCTCTGGCCTCATGTTTTAGTCGTATAAAATGTGAAAAATCCCATGCAAGCTCAAGCGGTACAAAAATAGCTTGGTTATTTTTCTATTACCTCAGTATCAGTTGTCTAGACAAATGTTCGCTCCAGGTATGTTATCTTACATCCTAATTCTTTTCCTGCCTTATAAATATCGAGAACCTAAAAGTTTCAATTTCATGTCGTTATGAAGATATGTTATTAGTTATTTAACGAGTGCTTTTAAAATACAGTACATTCAGCCTCAAGACTGTGAGAAACTCTTCCAGCCGGAGCTTCTGGTTATTGATGAAGCAGCGGCTATTCCTTTGCCTGTTGTGAAAAAATTGCTCGGACCATATCTGGTTTTGATATCTTCTACAGTGAATGGGTATGACGTGGTGGAGTATTTTCTTCTTTCTTTTAATTTGCCTAAAACAGGTTTAATTTTACATCTAAACCTTATTGAACCCAGATGAGTGGGTTGATGTGATCCATCTCTTTTATCTTGGTATCTGTATTTACATTTGCTGGAAATGTTCCGAAGGGGTTATGAAGATTGAGTGATTGGCTTTACAGGTATGAGGGAACCGGTCGGTCACTGTCCTTGAAACTGTTTCAACACTTAGAAATGCAAAGCCAAAGTTCTGACGGTGGTGCAAATTCTAGTCACTCTGGTACAGTTCCAATCTTGTTCTTCCATATTTTTCATTGACGGATTTAGTAGCTTCAAATTTAGTTTTCCAGTGCTTTTAGTTTGTTCCTTTTCAATATTGTTATCTGCTTTTTCTTCATCTTATTTTATATAATTGTGGAAATTAACGTCATGTGCTTTTTCTGTACCTGCTGCTTCATCCTACCCTCTTGTATCTGTTTATTTATTTAAGTATGTAGTAGACTCACATGGACTCTTCTTTCTTAATTTTATGTGGAGGCAAGGCATTATATTTTTTTCCTCATTTTCCTCCACTTTCAATTTTTCCCCCTTTTCTTGCATTCCTTTACTCTTCTTCTATGGTCACTTTTGTTCCCTTCGTTTTAGTATCACAGTATCTATTTAAGACAAATTTTATTTTGTGACGGCTACTTTTTGTATTTGAAGGATGAAAAAATAATGTTTCAGTAACAACAGTTGTTCCCTGATGGTTATTTTAATCTGTTATCTGCCATGGGAAACTATATTTGTTGCCTTTTTAAAATCATGTGTGTCTATTCTAGTTTATAGAGTTATCTTCTTAATTGTAGTTGCATAGGTTCCTATTGCAAAATGGAAGAATGGTGCAGATTCTTTTATAAAATACTTTTTAGCGCGGAAATATAAAGCAAATTTACAATTATTCCCTGTAATTCTTATAAAAACAAAGTTGTTTAATCACTCTTATCAAACAAGAAAAGGTTTAGTGTCGTTTATGCAACATAGGTTAATAGCATTTGCAGTCGATAATCTAGTGCCATTCATGTAATGAATCTACTTAGTCAAACTATACATTCATCAGACTGTAAAGAGCTTATATACTTCTGCAGGTAGGCGTTTTCGAAAAATGGAATTAGAAGAACCCATCAGATATGCACTCGGGGATCCTGTAGAGTACTGGCTAAATTGTTTACTTTGTTTAGATGTGACAAATTCTGTACCTCCTGTCAGCAGGTTTCTACTCACTCATACACACACATACACACACAGTTACACACACACGTGTATATATACTACATATACACACATACACAGACACGCACACACACAAAAATATAAGTACCAGTACCACCATTTCAGATGCTTGAAATGTTAATCTTCATCTCCTTGATTTCTGTCATGATTCTTTCTTTTGTTTGATCTGCTAGGTTGCCTCATCCTACAGAATGCGATTTGTATTATGTAAATCGAGACACATTGTTCTCGTTTCACAAAGATAGTGAAAAATTTCTTCAGGTAACTTAATACATCTAACTTTCCCAGTGTATCAGTAATAATTTATTAACCTTATGTTGTTTTTTTGTTTGTTTCTTTAACCTTTTCAATTCTGCAACAGAGAATGGTGGCCTTATTTGTTTCCTCCCACTATAAAAATTCTCCGAATGATCTGCAACTAATGGCTGATGCCCCAGCGCACCATCTGTTTGTACTGCTTGGTATAATCTCAACCACAATATTTACAAACAAATTTACCTTTTAATACTGTAAAATTTTCAATAAGATTATACTTTTCTAACCACTCTTTTTGCAGGGCCTGTGGATGAGAATAAAAATGTCCTTCCAGATATTTTATGTGTTATTCAGGTTGGTAGCTATATATTTCTATCTTAATGAATGCATCAATATCTCGAGTTACTTTATTGATTTGATTTTCTATTTGCTGTTCTTGTTTGTACTTGGTTGGTACCCAAATTTTTGTTTTTTTCTATCTGTGCATTTCAACAGGCTTAAATTCATCTGTTGTGTCCGGCCTTCGATTGATTGGTCATTTGTAATGCACCCAAGTAAATGAAGCAAAAAATGGAAAACATAATTTGCATTTTTGAAATAATTCTTGTTTTTTTCCCTACAAACAGGTGTGTCTCGAGGGAGAGATTTCACGTAAATCTGTACTTCAAAACTTACAAATGGGTCGCTTACCATCCGGAGATCAAATTCCTTGGAAATTTAGTGAGAAATTTAGAAATACAGATTTTCCAACCCTATCCGGAGTTCGTATTGTCCGGATTGCAGTCCACCCGAATGCTACAGGGGTAAACTTAAAAGCAAAAAAAGAAAAAAGCTAATAAAGTATGCATGTTACTGTTATATTTCATACTGACATTTCTTCTCTTTGTGATTTACAGCGAGGATATGGTTCAGCTGCTCTTGATTTTCTAACCAGGCATGTAAACATGATTTAGTATCTTTTGATTTTTGTTTAACTTTAATTGGATGTATTTAGGTTGAAGCATACTATAGTCACATTTGAGTATATAGTCTCCTTTTACCTCAATTTAATTGTGTGTGTGTGTGTGTGTGTGTGTGTGTGTGTTGTGGGGTGTTTAGAAGTTCCTTTAGTTACATTGGCCATTATGTAAATAAAAGTTTATTTATCTTTTTGAAAAATAAGACGACTTCTCTTTGACAATGTACATCGAAGTTTGACACAACTGATGATATATTTGGAAATTTTTGTCTAAGTAGAAAAGAGTGGACAAGTTCAAAGGGTAGTGGAATAAGGTTTGCAACTATTAGCATCATATGTTTTAAGGCTATAGCAGCCTTGTATTGGTATTATTAAGTTGCGCTTTATTAGATTAATAGTGCCTATATTTTAATATCGAACACTCAGCTTAAACTTTATGGTTGCCTATAAATTTCTCAACTGGTTGAATAAATTGGGGTAGTGAATTGATATACTGCATGGATACCAATATTAAAATGGGAAGACTCGTCATTTATATTAATAACCCTCGTATATATAACAACCGCACATGCATAATTACACATAACAGTTAACTTCGGCAACATTGCTAATGTATTACAATCTGAACTTATATGTTGATTTGGGCTTGCATGTACTAGTTCGCAAGTGTTTTGTGATATCTCTTACTTGAATAGCTACCTAGAGTGATGACCTTACTTGACCATGATCTGTTATATGAGCTTGTAAAGCCGTGTTCAGTATAAAATACAAGAGAAGCAGAGTTCAAAGTGAGATAATGATTGGTTGAGCTCTCTTTAAATAGGTCATCTGGTTGACTCCCGGGTAATAGGAATAGAGAGGGCTGGAATTGCGAGATCTGAGGGAAAATAAAACGGGACAAATTTCAGCTTGTGAACAATAAGAGAGGGTGTTAGGTTCTCAAAATTTATAGTTTAGATGAGAGGGTATTCTTCATTTATTCCGCTTTAGCTACTTGGTTTGAGAAAAATACCTATCAGTCTGATAGAGCGCCATGTTTCATGAGAATTTTCGTTCCTAGTGCTTGTTTGAAGCAATTTTTTCAGGAAAAGAAATATTGAGAAGATATCATTCTCATGAAAAAAAGTCTTTACATAAAGTTTTTGTTTTTGGTTATATTTTGAAGTGATATGTGTCCAGTAAAGATACTATAAGTCGATCAAATTCAACCAACAAACTCGTGTCCAAGTAAAAAGTACTTGAAAAGAAAACTTTATTTACCTTGAGGTGTTTCTCGTAAATTATAATTGTTAATTTCTCTCAGGCAACTTTATGCACACCACAGTAATGCTACTCATAGAAATGCAAGCTTATCTCATTTCTACTGTCTGTTTGTTGCTTTAATTGTTTATATTATATAAAAACTGATGTTTGTGAGAAACTTCAGGTACTACAAAGGTAAATTGACAGCTATAGATGAGGCAAATATTGAGGATAATAGTGCTAGGACCGAAGTCCAAGTTACAGAAGCTGCTAAAGAGGTTAAATTTCTGCTGTAATTCAGTTGGTTAATTTACTCGATTATGGTTGGGGTGATATATTTCAAGTTAATACTTTAATTTGTTCTGCCATTAGTACGCATTTTGTCGTTTAATTACTTGGTCAATTTCCATCACCACAATAAAGAAAAGTATGCAGTTCGTGTTTTATAAGTGATTGCTCAGATCTTTTCAGTATTATGTGAGTTTTCTTGCTTGATTCTTTGTTTCTAGTTGGTTCTTTACCCAAGGATGACAAATAAGTAATGATATAATAGCTCTAAATGCTCTTGAAATAACATGCGGATAATTAACTCTTGACCAGTTTTTAGAATTGTAGTCACTAAACTAATTAATAACTCAGTGTGCTTTTGAACTACTTTCTTGTACTCCTCTGTGTTCTGTTCCTTTGTCGAAAACGACTTACTGTAGTCTGTGTATATATTTGTTTCTCTTTTTTTTGTTTATTGGTGTAAGTAAGAGCGTTTTGAAAACATATACAGATAAAAGATTGCTTGGCTTTAATAAACTTTATCTTTCAAGAAACCGTTGAAACTGGTCTGCGCAAAACCGCGACTTAGAGTTTTTTATCTTCTTGTCGAGAAGCCTTTTATCTCTAAACGCTCATGCAAACACTTGTGAGTAGAGTAACTATTTGAAACACAAAGATTAGAGAGATATGTGGGTTTAATTTTTTTCTTTAATGGCCAGACCTCATAGGAAAAGCTTTGAAGCCAGCCTTCTTGACTTTAAATTGTTACTCCTACTATTTAAACCATCTCAATTTGAATTCAAATGGAACACCTCAGAATCACTATTAGTCTGTATGGAGGTTGATGTAGGGTGAAAGGGAAGAAATCAGATTAGAATTATATCTTTGGAAACTTAGTCTTCTAATCTCTTCTGCCATTTATGCAAACAAACCAACTCTTGGTGTTTAAAATCATATTCTTGGACTCGTAATTTCACAGTGGGGATTTACAATCGGATAAAAAAGGAGTGATTCTTTACTGTTTCGTATACCAACTTTTAGGGGTCTCTAGTTTTGTTCTCCAACTTGACCTAAATTAACCTATAAAGTACTTGTTGTTAAGGTGCATCTCCGTTAGTTTAGGCTGACCTGACGGAGGTGTACAAAATTCACAGTACCCTTATAGGTTTGAGGATCAGTTGGTACTGATAATGTTCACCTCCATCTGCTAACTTGTTGGAGTGTGCAAAAGTGATAAATACCATGTAGGGTTGGTGTATTGATTACAATAACGTCGACTTTTGTGAACAAAATCAAGGTGGTGTAAAACTTTGGTCTAGGAATCTCTAAAAATTCCCCAAAAGAATGATCTTGATTGGCTCTAGAACTAAGGCTATCTCTCATGTCTTCTTGTATCCATTTTCCCTTCTGAGTTTGACTATTATTTAGTGTTTCCTTGCGTTGCTAATATATGGAGTTTAACGGGCGCAGATCTCATTGTTGGAAGAAATTATTACACCGAGAGAAAACTTACCTCCCCTACTCATTCATCCTCGTGAGCGTGTACCTGAGAAAGTTCATTATATTGGTGTATCCTTTGGTCTTAATACGGAACTATTTCGATTTTGGAAGAAGCATAATTATACACCTTTTTATCTTTGCGATATCCCTGTAAGCTATCCATCTACACTTTTATCAATATACTCTATGTTTCTCAAATCGAATATATTGATGTAGTCAGTGGCTGTTATTTATAATCATGTGATGTTACAGAATAATACAACTGGTGAACATAGTTGCATGGTGTTGAAGCCTTTAGAAACTGATGACACAGAGTCTCTTGATTTCTTAAATCCATATTATAAGCGTGAGTTCCCTTTTCATTAATAGTGTTGTTTGCCTGTTAAATTCTTGAATTTAATGTTTTTGAATATTGTTGATTGTGGGGTTTGCACAGGTTTTAAAAGAGAGTTTTTGGACGAGCTCCCTCAATATTTTAAGGATATGGACTATAAGCTTACTATGAGGTGACTCTTTTAAAAATATGCTCTCTTTAGGTCCATTTTTGGGAATGCTTTTATGCTGTACTGATTTGGACACGCGTATGTTTTTGTAGTATTTTAGATCCAAAAATTAAATTCTCAGAAAATGAAGCTTTGTTGGCTGGCGATCCCGAGTTCGTAAAAAGGATTTGCTCTCCACATGAACTCGAATTACTAGAAGAATATGCCAATAACCGCATTGGCTATGAGGGGGTGAGTGATTTTTCTTATTCTCGTCCTCATAATATTTGCGCAATTTTCTTAAAGATTTTTT
Source organism: Primula veris (assembly GCA_963682055.1). Classification (NCBI taxonomy): domain Eukaryota; kingdom Viridiplantae; phylum Streptophyta; class Magnoliopsida; order Ericales; family Primulaceae; genus Primula; species Primula veris. The sequence goes on from OY821743.1 coordinate 7,944,806, forward strand.
TTTGAATTGGGGCATCTCTCTCTCCTTCAGATCAAACATCTTCTGCCCAAGATAGCCTATTGGTACTTTGAGGAACCATTCCCAATTTCATTGTCACATCTTCAAGCATCTCTGTTATGTATAAAGTTACAGGGTCATGATGTAACTTACATTGGGGTATGTTCTTTTGTCTAAATAAATGCAAACAATGACAACCAAAGTTTTCTAATCTTTATCCTGTTGATTAATTCCACTCTGTTGCACATGTTCTGAAATTAGGAACAAATGAAGATAGAAAGGCAGCAAATCATGACTCTTCTCAGGAATATGATTGTGAAGTTCTACAAATACTTCTATGATGTTCTAAGTGTATAGAAGTGGAAAAGGCATTGAAGGAACAACTCCAGAGGGTAAATGGTCTTATTAAGTTATTAATCTCACTACAACTTCAGGTACATTTTAGTATTAATAGCTGAGCATTTTTGCTTGCTCTACCATCTTTTTACCGGTTTTAAGAGGAATAGTTATTTTCGGGAATTTTAGGTTATTGAGTGAATTAAGATCACGGTACAGTTTTTTATCAGGGCCCTCGTCATTGGATCCATTTTTGCTGCCTTGAAAATCCAAGGCAGCAGCAAAAATGTGTAATTTTGTATGTTACATTTTTGTTTTAATGTTTTGGAATCAACATCGAACGGTTATGACTACCGTGAATCTAGTCCATTATTATTTAGGCTGTGTCACATACTAAAAACCTAACACATATTAATGAACCCAAAAATATATACCTTAAGATTAATTCAAAATTAAAACTAAAAAATACTAAAAACCTAATACATGTTAATGAACCCAAAAATATCTATCCTAAAATTAATTTAAAATTAAAACTAAAAAATATTATTGGTTGACACACCCTAAATAGTAGTGCATTTTGGAATGAACACCGAAAGATTAACACTATCGTGAATCTAGTACACTTATTTTGGTTATGTCAAATACTAAAAATCTAACACCTATTAATGAAGTCAAAAATATACTAAATGGATTCAAACCGGATTGGTTTTTGCTGCCTTGGAAAATTAAGACAACTGTCCTGAATTTTTTAGGACAGCCAAAACCAATCCCTCGTCATGAAAGGATGTCATTTATGCTTTCATTTCAATTTCCAACTTTCTTTAGACTAGTCTTAATGTTTGTGTAGGATGCAATCAATCTAAACCCAGAATTTAAGAACTTTGTAAATGTTAACTTGTCAGTCCCGACGTACATTTCATACTATTCAACTTCGAATTATCGAATTATCGAACTTTGTAAATGTTAAAAGTAATAATCAACTTGGTTGTTGTAGTAATTGGCGCTTCCTAAATCTTATGTTTGGATGTGATATTGGAGCCGCAAACGGTCAAAACAATAGTATGAGTGGCTTTATCCTACAAACCTAATTATGATAACAAATATATCCAGATAAATAACATCGATAAAACACTAATAATCAGCGGCCAAAACGAACAAAAGAATACTTTAGAGTTTCTTAATGGATATTGTCCAGATGAGATCCGAATCAGATTGCACAGTTATTCTCTCTTCTTTTGCAATGTTGGAAGTACTTACCAGACCACCAAAACTCATTTTTGTATCAGTAAGATCCCATTGTTGTAGTGCTTGCATACAGTGCCGGTCCGGTATCTCAAAATGGCTAAGACTTAAATTTTTTTGTTGCTCGATAAATTTGAGCTATTGCAACACATCGTAAACAAATTGGTGTTTAATATTTTTATTTTAACTACTAATTATATTTAAAATGTAGTCCGATATTGTCCGTAATTTTTTTTCCGAATACATTGCCCAAGGCTCAAACCTTACTCGACTTAGGCCTGGACCGCCCCTGCTTATAAATGATATCCCTGTACGAATGAGTCCACAGTGTGGGCCCTCTACGGAGGGCAGTACGATAATTTCATGATAATGAGTCTTGGGAAGAAAATAAATAAGGCAATCATCGGATAAAAGAATAATCCGGAGTCTTGAGAAACGGCACAGCACATTGATATTTCCTATTTCATGGTCAAATCTTCCACCGGTTGCTCCAGCAACAAGGATACATAAATTATTTATTTCCGCTTGGGGCGTGTGATCCCGAATGTAGGCTACACATTTGTGGAAGTCAGTAGTATCTTGATCATCACCTTCATCTACTACCTTAGTGCCCATGTTATTGTAAAAATCTAGGACGTTCGGCCTAATAGAATCCAAATCACCCTTGATCACATCTGGTTTATGCCTGTTTCCGACAAGGGTGGGATCTTCATGAGGTAAAAGATCAGGCAAGCCATAGTAGAGGCGGTTAGCTCCACCATCTGCACACAAACGTATTTTTGCATGATCCCAAAGCAAGGGAGTGAATTTAGGTATGCCCTGGTTAAGCACCACCAGTGCGTACGTTAACGACGGTGACTCTCTGTCGCCATTGTTCGTATCTCGGGCGGCGATTGGCGGTGCTAAAAGAAACCTCGACGAGTGATTCCATCTCTCTCCCTGTCAACTTTCGTCGGTTAGCAACTCTTTAAGTCAATAACGATGACTCCTCATTACACTTTTTTTTCTTTTATAAGATAGATATATAGATCTGTAAAACTATTTATCTCTCATCCTTCCTTCCTGTATTTCTATTCTTATCGCTTGACTTCTATCCCCATTTCATCGTTTATAATTAAGAGATTGAATTTCCACTGTCAAAAAATTAATTTTTAACCCATCTTGCAAAGATTTATATTTTTTTAAGACTTTTTTTTTTTTTTTTATAGTTTTTTATGTATATTTAAGCAAATTGTAAACAAAAGTAATAAAAAGTATACAAATTTTGTTATACCTTATATGGGTGTATTATATAGACTGGTGTGTGGAATAGCTATGAAACCAAATAGATTTACTTTTCAGTTTTGTTTGTGGAATTAAAACAATTAAATATTAGTATATTCAAATGGGGAGCCAGACTTAGAGGGGGGAGTATTCACGCTCCTATCAATTAGATGTGTTTTGTAATTTATCAAACACTTATAATAAAAAAAACATTATAAAATAATAAAATACTATTTCATCCGTTCCCATTTAATTGTTCATAACGAAAGTACGTATAATTTTAACTGGTTTATAACTTGTATCAAAATTGTCGAAATGAAATTTTTTTAAATCTAATCATAAAATTTAACATTTGAGTTATTTGACCAACTTTTGAAAATTTTCATTCCGACAATTTTGATATAAGTTTTTGACAGGTCAAAATTGCACGTAGATTCGTAGTGGATAATTAAATAAAAACGGAGGGAGTACGTTAAAACTTTTTGGCCTCTTTCACGCTCTTTCACGGGTCAATTTCCCATATCATCTCTAAGATTTTTTTATTTAATACTTCATCCGTTCCGAAATAAGCGTAATGGGTTTAGGATAATAATTTTATTTAAATTTAGGATACTACTTTTATTTAAATTATTATTTAAGTTTATGGTGGTTACAACTTACAACTAAGGTTTTATATATTTTTATTTGGTATTTTATTTTGTTATATTAGAAACATCATTCTATTATAATAAGTCAACTCAAGGTAAAACGAGACTGCCCAATTTAGTCATTTTTTTCCAAAAATACTGCTATATTTTTTTATTTGATTATAATAATATCATAATCAAATAAAAAAATATAAAAATATAAAAAGTAATAACTAATAGCACTATTTATCTATCTTTAACAACCAAACATTATTTTAAGTTTTATCATCTTATACTATTTTTATTTTTATTATCCACGTATTTGTATCATAACTACAATTAGCATTAATACGTGACCAAGAATAAAATTAAGGAATGATGTCAACCACAAGTTCTTGTCAGGGAATTCGCTCATCTAATAAGACCAGTGTATGCGTTCTTTTGGTTCAGGTCAAGATAAATCTAAAAAAATTAAAAAAAATAAATAATAATAAAATAGTAAAAATTAGAGAAAATTATAGTTTTCATCGTTTAAATTTAAAAGAGAACTAAAGTAGTGCACCACAAGACACCATTCAAATCTATTAAGTAAAACGACATCAAAGTTTGTAGTTTTTAATAGTCTCCGACAAAAAGTTCAAAGTTATTTTCCTCAAAATTATTAACCATTTCTACTCTCTCATTAGATTCATTGTTTTCAAGCGGAATCTCATTCAAATAAATTATATTTCTCATTTTCTTTGATTTATTAACTCACCCAAAATTTCTATATTATTGCCCTTGCAAGAAAGTTACTAATTGTATTCAAAACCATACACATCAAAAAGCCGAAGAGACGATAAAATATAATCTTACCTAATTGTTATTTCTCAAGTTATATTATTGTTGTATATATAATTCCCCATGAGTTGGTCATCTGCTTTCAACGTGACAAATGTAAAAAACTAAACAATGATATTTTCCCATTAGCATGTTCACTTAATAGTCACGCCGATGTTTTGTCAGTTTTCCTTCAAGAAATGATCAATGGTCAATTGTTATTAAATGTACTTTATAGTTTCAATGAGCCAACAATTAACTTATGTAACTTCTATCATTTGCAATAATGTTTAAATGGTGGAGTTACGTAGAAAACTCGACTCTAGAGTTATGACGTATGTTTTGGCAAAACTATATATATATATATGTGGAATTATAAAAACACATTATATTTAAACATCAATCACAACCTTTCATTTAGTTTTCATTTAAAGATAGAGATTAAACCGCTTGATTAAAAAAATAAAACAATCTCCCCTTCATTTTTTTCTCTGACTTCTTTTCTCCTCTCATGTCTAAAACACCCTCCTCCCTTTTACCACTTAAAAGATTACTTCTGTACTTGAAATACTTTTGTTTTGTTGATAGTTTATTCACTAAGGCTCTGTTTGTTTCGTAGTATTTACGGAAGGAAAATATTTTTCGGGTAAAGTTTTACGGTGCAAACTTTTGTTTGCATTTTATTTACGGGTGTTTGGTGCGTCAAAGGTTTCCCATGGTAATTCTATTGAAATTCAAAAATCTATTAGTTATTTAAATTAGACAAATTCGATGCATAAATAAATAAACATTGTTCATACTTTAAACAAAATATTTTAAGATGAAAAACATCAAAAATTAACTAAAAGTCACAAAAATTAACTAAAAGTCACAAAAATGAATAAGTTCGTGAAACTTTAAAAACATTAGTGATTAAAATCACAATTATTTTGACGGGAAAAAAGCTAAAAGTTCGTCAACTTTTCTGAAAAGAACTTCGTCAACCTGTATAGGAAACTTAACCTAAACACATATTTTATTTCATATACGTCACTTATAATAACTTATAATTTTTCAACATATAAACTCATAAAATTATAAGTATAGAAGATATTATTGATATTTTTTAGCTTTTTCAAATTTTCTTGGGTTTTTTAGATTTTTCGGAATTTTTTTTTTATTTTTTCCATTTTTTTGTTATTTTTTAGATTTTTTCCTATCTATTTATATTTTTATTGGTTAATTAGATTTTAGCTTTTTCAAATTTTATTGGGTTTTTTAGATTTTTCGGAATTTTTTGTTTTATTTTTTCCATTTTTTTGTTATCTTTTAGATTTTTTCCTATTTATTTATATTTTTATTGGTTAATTAGATTTTAGCTTTTTCAAATTTTCTTGAGTTTTTTAGATTTTTCGGAATTTTTTGTTTTATTTTTTCCATTTTTTTGTTATTTTTCAGATTTTTTCCTATTTATTTATATTTTTATTGGTTAATTAGATTTTAGCTTTTTCAAAAAATTTTGGGTTTTTTAGATTTTTTGGAATTTTTTATTTTATTTTTTCCTTTTTTTTGTTATTTTTTAGATTTTTTCCTATTTATTTATATTTTTATTGGTTAATTAGATTTTAGCTTTTTCAAATTTTCTTGGGTTTTTTAGATTTTTTGGAATTTTTTGTTTTATTTTTTCCATTTTTTTGTTATTTTTTTAGATTTTTTTCCTATTTATTTATATTTTTATTGGTTAATTAGATTTTAGCTTTTTCAAATTTTCTTGGGTTTTTTAGATTTTTCAGATTTTATTTTTATTTATTTTCCATTTTTGTTATTTTTTAGAATTTTTCGTGTTTTTTCCTTTTTTTTTTTATTGATTAGTAGATAGAATTTGACTAATTATTAAATAATTTTAAAAGAATAGAACTATAATTAATAATAGTTATAATACTAGTATTAGAAAGAATATAGAGAGAGGCTCCGTAAACCGTTTACAACTTTATTTGCGGGGTAATCGTTTCCCCCAATTTTACTGGATATATGGGAAAAGTTTTTCCAAAAAAAATGTTTTACGTTAAACCAATCACCCGAAAAATCTATTTTACCTGTAAATATTTATTTACCCTTATTTTACAACAAAACAAACAGAGCCTAAAAGTAAAGAGTGAACAAACAAATAAGTAAATTATCCAAAGGACAAACTCTTATGCCAGTTGAAGATTTTAAATTTATTACATAAATGTGACAAAAAAGGAAGGAAGCGAGTGAGTTTGCAGAATTAGGAGGAAAACAAAAAAATATACATATTAAATGAAAACTAGCATATGTCTTATGTTGTTTTATACATGAGATTGGAGTAGGTTTGAGAAAGAGTTTTTTTTTGTTTTTTTAATTAAATGGTTTAATCTTGACCGTTAAATGAAAGTTAAATGCAGAGTTGTGATTGATGCGTATAATTTTTTATTTATTTATACATGAATCCGGGAAAAATACATACATAAAAAAACATAACATGTTTACACATCCATAACTCTCCATTTAGTTTTCATTTAATGGTCAATTTATGGGAAGGTATTACTTCATCAAAATTTAAAGAGAATTGTAGTTTGGTATGTAAAATGACTATTTTACTCATTCAGAGGATAAACGTTTAGTGAAAGCATGTTTAACGGTGTATTGGTTCATGTTGTTAGTTTAAATTAAATTTTGGGTGTTGGTTTGTGTGAAGCGACGAGTCAAGTTTATTGATATGTTGGTTTAACGTGTTGGTTTAACTTTTAAATGTTTTTGAAATTAGTAAAAAGTCCTAACAGTTTTGAATGTAATTGTAAATATATATTAACAGTTATAATTATAATCAAAACTAAATAATTGACAACTAAAAACTATAAATTTAAATAAATAAAATTAAACATTCATTTCATTAATTAATAAAATAGTACATCAATTAAAAATATAAATTATATCAAGTAAAAATAAAAACTAAATCATTTTAAAATAAAAATTAAAAACTACATCAATGCCACTTATTGAAAAACATGACTTTGAACGTCGTCGGCCTCAAACTTTCGAACCATGGAATTGCCAAATGTGCTCGATTAGATTCTTTTGAAGGTTTTCGTGTATTTTTTTTTCTTAAGGGATACACGTCGTTCTCCAAATATTGTTGGAAGAGGATTTTTAATGACCGGAAGAGCTGGAGGAGGATCGTCAGAACCCGTCATTGGAAAATCTCTTGACTCTAATTGTTCCGGAGGCTCGCGTTCAAAAATGATATTATGCAATATTATGCACGCTAACATGATTTACTTTAAATCTTATTGATTACACAACCGTGCCGAACCTCTTAAAATGTGTCAATGAGATTACAACACACCAAATGCACGCTCGATGTCTTTTCGAACTCTTTCTTGTTATTGAGAAAAAATACAATCTTTTTGTGACAAAGAAGATGGGACGTTTTTTACGAAACAAGCCCATGCAGGATAAATACCATCAGCAAGGTAGTATCCCATATTGTATTGGGTTACATTTATCTTATAGTCACATGGTGGAGTATCGCCTTCTATAAGTCTATCAAATAAATTAGACTCCTCCAATACATTGATGTCGTTATTACATCCGTATGCCCCAAAATAAGCATGCCATATAAACAAATCCTTAGAAGCAAATGCTTGAAGGACTATGGATGACTCTTTTTTGTGACCAATTTGATATTGGCCAGTCTAAGCGGTGAGACAATTTTTCCACCTCCAATGCATGTAGTCAATACTTCCGAGCATAGTAGGAAAACCCATACGAGTGTTGATAATGTTCAATCGACGAATATCGTCCTCATTTGGCTCTCTAAGATAATGCTCGCCAAATGTTCTCACGATAGCACGAGAAAACTCTTTCATACAATTAATGATAGAATTTGCGGATATACGAAGATTCTCATTGACTAAGTATGCAGAGAGACCATAGGCTAAAATGCGGAGAGCAGCAGTAATTTTTTAATAATTGGTGGCACCCATACGGCCCGCAACATCATATTTTTGTTGTAAATAATGATTTTTCTCGATAACTTCATCGGCCATTCTGACGAATAATTCCATGTCCATACGAAACTTCCGTCGAAATACTTCGTCCGGATACATCTGTTCTCCAAAAAAATAGTCCCTTAGGAGTTTAGCGTCCCCTTCCAAAATTAATCGAGCCCTCTCAACTCGTTGTTTTCACAAACGTTGTTGTGAAATTCCTTCATGTTCGAAAGCAATAAAAATATGTAAAAACATAGGGTCGTCGACGAGAAAATTTTCATTCATCGTTGCGAAATTGGCATCATCGGAATCAGATGAGAAATCCGATGAAGAGGAAGAGAATCGGATTGGATCAATTTGTATTTTAGATAATAAGTGTTTGAATTATATGATATAGAGAATAATATATTTGATATAGAGAGTGTTTTTGAATGATAATAGAGTGCATGTTTATATATAAATTAAATTGGACTATTTTTTAATTTAAAATTTTTTAAGGAACAAAAACTAGCCGTTATAAGGACTATTTTATAAGCTATAAAAATTCGGGGACCAAAAAAAAATCAAACTAGCCGTTTATTAGCGTTATAAGGGCTGTTTTGTAATTATTTCGAAACTACAGTAACTATTTTGTAATTATTAGCAGTCATATTTTTTTTTAATACATTTAAAACTACAAGACTGCTTTGTAAATAAAACAGGGACGAGCTATGCAATTAAACACACGAAGCCAACATAGAATAAATAGATAAGCGAACTCCAAATTCAGAAGAGAGAGAGAGAGGGAAACTATAATAGATCGCTGTCAGCACTCTAATAAACGTGACACGAGCAGATTTGTTGCTCCGCCCACAGCAACCCAGCTCCCGCTAAACATGCTCTGATGTGACTGCCAACGAACCGTTAATTTAAATGGGAATTTTTTAAAATTCTAAAACAGTTGGTAGGTACGTAAAATAAGAAAAAAAAAACCCTTTAAATATCAGTGTATAAAATGACTATTTTACCCTTAAAATATTAGTGTATAAAGTGACCATTTTAAACTTGAGATCTTGGTGCATAAAATCAAAATAAGTCCAAAGATTGGTGTACAAAAATACAAATTTACCCTTTCATCTTGTTTTCATTTTCAATGAGAGGACAAAACAATACGATTACTGTGAATATCTAAAATGGTAACGAGGGCTGTAATTTTTTAGATAATCTTTTGTGGATAGTAACATGTGTCGTGTCGGGTCGTCTCGCTAGATAATCTTTTAGATAATCTGGATGTTTTAATGGAACTATGTATTTTGGGTTGATGTCTTGTACAGTTGCTCATCTTGGATGGTAACGAGGATTGTAATTTTCTAGATAATCTTTTATGGACAGTGTCGGGTCGTCTCGCAACTGTAATTTTTCAGGATGTTTTAACGGAACTATATAATTTGGAAGCTACATGTTTTCTACTACTTGCATTGGAGAATTGAATTTCTTCACTGAACACAAATATTTTGCATGTTCATAAATAAATCTATAGGCTTGCTTTTTGCACCAAACAAACCTTTACAATACTTTGCTACATGATTACAATGTTTAATGATTTTTTTTAATTGAACACAACTTTCAAATGGAATGGAAAAATTACAACATTTCAACACTCACTGTGCATCTTCCATTGATGTTCGACAATATCTTGTTGAATTTGTGAATGAATTTCGGTGTTTCTAATAGTACGATGACGTTGAAGAAAATTTACAAATTCGGTGTTATGACTACGAGAAACTTGTTATGGTTAGTATCATCTATTTTGTCGTAATGCACACCAAGATAAGTATCTCTTTCATGCTCAACAATCATGTTGTGCAATATAACACACGCCATCATAATATTCTTAAGAACCGATTGGCTAAAATAGCATCTCGGTCCACGAACAATTGCAAAATGTGCATGTAAATCTCCGAATGCACGCTCTACATCTTTTCTCGCTGATTCTTGAGCAGATGCAAAGTACTTCCTCTTATTTCCTTGTGATGCTGTAATGGTTTTCACAAAAGTTGATCAAGGAGGGTAGATCCCGTCTGCAAGATAGTATCCCATTGTATAATCATGGTCATTGAGTGAGTAGTTGGCTTGAGTGAGTAGTTGGCTTGAGGAGCACGACCTGCATTAAGTTCTGCAAATACATTTGAGTTTTCGAGGACATTTATATCATTGTGTGATCCCGGTAAGCCAAAATACGCATGACATATCCAAAGATCATAAAACGACACTGCTTCCACGACAATTGTTTGTTCACGAATATGACCGGTATACAAACCCTTCTAAGCAGTTTGACAAATTTTCCATTTCCAATGCATACAATCGATACTTCCCAACATGCCCGGAAAACCTCCACTTTCAGCTATTGCTAGTAATCTAGCAATATCATTGTTATTCGGCGCACGTAAGTACTCATCACCAAAAAATGAAATTACTGTTTTGACAAATAATTTCATGCTTTTTATTGCCGCATTTTCACCAATCCTAACATATTCATCTGTGCAACCGGCACCAATACCATAAGCAAGAATTCTCAATGAGGCGGTTACCTTTTGTAAAGGAGAAAGGCATAATGTTCCAGCATTATTTCGTTTTTGAACAAAATACGGCTCGTGATTTTCCACTGTGTTCATAATCCGGAAAAATAGGTCACTTCTCATTCAAAACCTCCTCCTAAATGTATCGGCATGATATACCAGTTTATCAGCAAAATAATCGTTGAAAATTTCATTGGTGACCTTGCAAAGAATTTCTTCTAATAAACCTACGTAGATTGGTTTTCAGACCGTGGAACGGCTTCATCATATGACGAATCTTATATGTAAGCCGCAGCTGCTATAATAAACTTGTGAATATCTATAGTATTGATAACAGCAAGTATATAACCGTTTTATTTCAAAAAAGTATACGACCATTCAAAGGTAAATAAGTTTAATAAACATCTCAATAAGAAGAAATAAAACAGTTTTATAATTGAGAATAGTATTTAGAGCTCAAAAATGATGAAAACAGCTGAGTCAAAAATGAGTTTTATATGAACTACTCGTCAAAAAACAAGATTTATTCAAGTGTAAAACAACAAATTCGTCTACAAAGCGGTGGTTGTTAAAAAAGATTGGAGGCAAATACAAAAATTTAAAAGTTAAAACATTAATAGTATTTAATTAGAAGGGAGATTGATAGTGAGGGTGGAATTTTATACAAAATAAAAACGACTCATCAAAGCTCAAAAAATATCTCAATCTATTTATATTTAGAGAGAGTGATAGTGAACCTGATGCGGTTTGAATGATAGTAGAGTACGAGTTTATATAGAAATTAAATTGGACTATTTTTTAATTTAAAAATTTTTTAAGGACCAAAAACTAGCCGTTATAAGGACTGTTTTATAAGTTATAAAAATTCGAGGACAAAAAAAAAACCAACTAGCCGTTTATTAACGTTATAAAAATTGTTTTGTAATTATTTCGAAAGTACATCGACTATTTTGTAATTATTAACAGTCATATTTTTTTAACACATTTAAAACTACATGACTGCTTTGTAAATAAAACAGAGAATATCTCTGCAATTAAACACACGAAATCAACACATAATAAATGGAGAAGCGAACTCCAAATTCAGAAAAGAGTGAGAGGGGAAACGATAGTAGATCGTTGCCAACACTCTGATAAACGTGACACGAGCGGATTTGTTACTCCGTCCATCGCAACCCAGCCCCCGCTAAACATGCTCTGATGTGACTGCCAACGAACTGTTAATTTAAATGGAATTTTTTTTTTAAATCTAAAACAGTTCGTAGGTACGTAAAATAAGAAAAAAAATACCCTTTAAATATTAGTGTATAAAATGACTATTTTACTCTTAAAATATTAGTGTATAAAGTGACTATTTTACCATTGAGATCTTGGTGCATAAAATCAAAATAAGTCCAAAGATTGGTGTAAAAAAAAATACAAATTTACTTACCCATTCATCTTGTTTTCTCAATGAGAGGACAAAACAAGACTACTACTGTGAATATCTAAGTAGTTAAAGGACTAACAAACATAAATAAAAAAGAGTCTCAAAACTGCTATTGGGTTTAACATTATTCACACTCTCTCTCTCTAAAATTGTAAGTTATATATAACTCGTATCATTGCAATTTATAATCTTAATCAAATTTGGTTTATTGTATTGTTCAGTGCTTAAATATAGTAGTAAAGAAGATTTTATTTTGTTTTCCAAGTCGAATATTAAATTTAGGGTTTTTAAGACCAAGTATTATAAGGGTTTGTTTGGATTTTCCTTTTTTAGCAGATAAGTTGGTTTATCTGAGCATGAGAGAAAAAAATAAGTTCATCTACCTTCAAGCTTTTAGGAGTATATCTTTTTTCAGCTATAATTTTTTTTTTGCAGATTAAAACCGATTTCATTCAATTATTTTTTTTATTTTTTCCAAGCCAAAGTTTTATTTTTGCTTCCTTGAAAAATTTACCCAACCCAGCTCAAAAATTTTGTTTTTGGAGCTTAAAAGTAAATTTATCCAGCTCAAAACTGATATTTTAATACTAGCCAAAGTTTTATTTTGCTTCCTTAAAAAAATTACCAAACCCAGCTTAAAGCTTTATTTTTTATAGCTTAAAGCTGAATTCATCCAGCTTATAGCTAATAGAATTTTTCCAGCCAAAGCTTTATTTTTGCTTCCTTGAAGAATTTACCCAATTCAGCTTAGAAGTTTATTTTTTATAGCTTAAAACTGAGTTCATTCAGCTTAAAGCTGAGATTTTTTTTCCTACCCAATGTGCCAAAGCTTTATTTTTGCTTACTTTAAGAATTTACCAAACCCGCCTTAAAGATTTATTTTTTGAAGCTTAAAACTGAGTTCATCCAGCTCAAAGGATTTTTTTTTCCCAGCTAAAGCTTTATTTTTGCTTCCTTCAAAAATGTATCAAATCCAGCTAAAAGGCTTATTTTTTCCATCTTAAAGCTATATATTTTTCAAGCACTTTAAGAGTATAATTTTTCTGCCAAAGCTGCACAATGAAATTGTATTTTTGCATATTTCAAAAATTATGCAAAACCCATCATTGTAAGACAAACCATAAATCATGGAAAGGTGAAAATGTTTAGAATAAGAAGACTATTTGGAAACAAGAATGATAGTTCAAGTAGGAGAAGAAGCTGGATTGTTTGTTAATTCTTTTCAGTTTCTATTTTCTTATGCAAATTCATGAACAAGTAGATGTTTTCTTAGACTGAAATGGTTGGTTTGTATCCTGGTAGTCATCTAACTTGCTTGTAGATCGGAAAACACACTTAGGTATTGCATCTTGACATAATTGTTTTCCAGAAAGTGGAATACCGCTAATTAGAATTTACTTCTAGTTCAAAAGTTGAAGGTTAGCAAACTGATTCCGTGGAGTTGATACTAATTAGGTCGCGCTTAAGGTTTCTCTGCACACTTATCAGTCATCATCATAATTGAGTAATAAAAAATTTAGGTCATGTACATGTTAGGATATCAATATCTGAGATCATTTCAAACTGCTATTTTTAAAACACATAACGGTTTAGAAGCATTTTTTAAACTCTTTCCAATCTTGACTGTGACTTATGAGACTCGAAACAAATAAAAAATAAGGGTGAAGTTCTGTCCTGTATAGATGTTATGACCGTACTCTTCGTTTGACCTCTATACAAATCTGGTGTGCCCTTTAAAGTTCTGGTTTTGCACCCGATTTTACGCTTTTAATCTTCCCAGAAAATATATGTTGTAAATATTCAGTGATCACCACTTACGCGTGGTTACATTATTTTCAGTTTTCTTCTCTTTCCTTAACATACTTTTATGTTTGAGTCCAGAATTGTTATACGGTGATACATATATTTATTAGTTTCCAATTGGTACCGTAACAAAATTGTTGAATCTGTTTATAATTGTTCTTATTTTTAGTTTTCTTTCTCCTGATTTTGGTTGCTGTTTTATTTTTTCTTCTGCCTTAGGATTTTGGGCTTCATAATGTCGGGAGAAGAGGAGGAAAATGCTGCTGAACTCAAAATTGGAGATGGTAATTTCTTTACGTTTTAGGCACCGATGAGACATGGATGTTTATTGGTCTATTGTTGCACATCTTTTAAATGCATTGTTTTTTTGTTTGCCAAGTTTGAAACGTACCTTTGTAGATTGTAAAGAAAATATTGCTTAGATCTGAATGTTATTCTTTAATCTCATGTTCATAAGTCTCAAGATGATTATTCACCTAAAACTAGAGAATGTTTTATTAATACTCCCTTCCCCCAAATAAATAATATATTTGGTGGTCCAATATTTACAAGTACGATGATTGCTCGGTAAATTGACAAAAGCATCTTTAATATAAGTTATCCAATGGGTATTTTCTCTAACTTTAAATGAGAAGGTAAAGAAATATTGGATAGCTGAAGTGATATACTTCCCACTTAATTAGAAACGGAGGGAGTAATCTTTTGACTGTGGATACCTTAGAATTTAGCTGTAACAAGAGTAATTAAGAATTATTGTAAATTTGAAGTTGTAGCCTGTAGATAGTAATTAATTATCCTTTTTATAATTAAGTATTCGGGATTTTGATGTCTATTAGATACTAAATAGACACCACAACAGCCTGTTTATGTTATTATCTTATTATATTCAACTAATTTCTAATACTCCAGTCAAATTTCTTATGTTATTACTTTTTTGAGGATGAAGGTATTACCAAAGTGTTGGTAGTTATGCTTTATTTCATTTAAACCTATTTATGGACCTCGTAGTCCATTCTTCCAGGTCCAATTTGGATGAAAGCTAAAAGGCCCGATTCTCCTTACAATTTGAAAGAGATGAGAATGCTATTTTTGGCTCCAGAAATCCTCATATTATAAGACCCACTTGTTTTGACATAGAGGAAATACATATCATTTACCAAAGAAAATTTCAGAAGTCATGTTTTCTACGTAATTTGTATAAACAGATCAGTGCTCGTTTTACCTCAAGTTCCTTGGGCTCCTATACCTCTTTTTCTCTTTTGGTATGTATATCTGTAGTTTTTTATTTCCTGTGTTTCATTTGTCAGAATTTTTGAAGGCCAAGTGCCTGATGAACTGTGAAGTTGCTTTAATTCTTGAACACAAATATGAGCAGCTTCAGGCTATGGCTGATGATTCAGCTAACCAAGTTTCTCAGTAAGTATTTTCCCTTTCCCATATTTCTTATAACCTTTTCTTTTTTGCAATAGAATAGCCAGTTCGAGATTTTAGGCTTATATTAAAGTGGCCGTATGAAACTATAGAATGAAGAAAATTCAGTAAATGGATTGATGTATAAATAACATACGGTAGTATGAAAAGTATTAGTTTGACTAGATTTATTCACAAATCATCTCCCCCTTTCTTGGTGCGTATGAATGTTTAAACTTCATAGTAAGGCAGTTCTCTTCTGCCGCTTCAGTACTCCTTTAAGGGCATCGGAGAAGCTCTGGTTCCTTTAGATCTTTCCAGAAGATTCCTTGTTTTAATATTTTTCCCAATACTAAAACCTCAAAGTGAATAAAGATATCAGTTGTTGCATACAAGAGTTATTATTAAGCAAAAATATAATGGGAAGACAAATTTGACGAAATTATGGCATTGAGGTTGTAATACTTTTGGTGGAAGACATTAAAATGATTGAGCAAGCATAGTAAATTGGCAACCATGTGGCAGACAACAATTGACATGGCATGGTTGAACCGGTATGTTGCATCTATGGCGTGACTAAATTTGTAGTTATGTAGGTTATAGACACAAGTTGAAGTATGTAAGGGTCGCTCGTTAATTCCAGCTTTAACATTCTAACTTAATTCCTCACACCGCTCGAGCACCGAGTTTCCTTGGTTCTTGAAGATCACCTGTTTCTGTGATTTATACAGTAGGAAATTAAGAAACTAGAAGAGTCTGAGAGATGGAATTAATGAAAAGGGCAAAGAGAAAAAGAGAACTAAATTCTGTATAACTCGTCATCAAGCCTGCCTTAAGCAATTTATTTCAGAATTTTTATAAGAATTATCAAAATCCGCAGTTATTCCCCCCGTTTTACCACCCGTTTCATCTCCTGTAATACCTTTATCTTCTTTGATTACATGAACCAGATTCAAATTTGATTTCACAAACCAAACTCAAATTAATTTCACAAACCAAACTCAAATTAATTTTACATACAAATGGAAACCCCATGTTTATACATACGAATGTTCCAGTTACTGAACCATTGCCTTGTTATTTGCGTCATCATCCATCCAAGTTAGTTGAAACTATGGATTTGTAAATTTGTTTTACATTTGGCAATATTCTCTGCCAGAAAATTAGGCCACATATTTTAGTACTTCTTTAGTAACCTTTTGTGAGTTTGTGTAATTTATGTTCTCATTTTTCAGGGTATTTGAAAAGTCTCTGCAGTATGTGAAGCGCTTTAGCCGCTACAAGAATCCAGACTCAGTGAGACAAGCTCGCGAGTATCCTTTGATCAATTAAGATATTTTTGTTTGAATTCCCTTAACCACTAGTACTTTTTCATTTTTGTTTGTCCTTTTTCTAATCATTATCTCAGTTTCGAATGCTGATCTTAACTGAAATTCAGAATTCTTAGCAGAAACCAGTTGGCCGAATTTGAGGTTTGTACTCAATTCCCATATTAGTTATAAAAATGTATAGCTGTATCGGTTTTGTTTTCTTCGGCTTCTTGTTAAGCTACCTTTTGGTGGAAAATTCCATAACTAAAGTGCTTTCTTTCTATCTTTGTATATTAAAAAAGCTCTAGATTGGTAATGCTTTTAGTGACTTCTAGATAAACATGTGGCTGAGGTTGTTTTCTGATGAAGAATATGGTCAAATTTATGTAAAATGGTTGGTTTGTTTCGGACAAAAAAATACTTCAGCTTCTTCGTTTTTATAAGACCCATAAATTGGTTTCTGATATTATGTGTGCAGCTCTGTGTGCTTGGGAATCTTTGCCCTGAGACTACCCATGAAGCTGTAGCCATGGTCCCGTCTATCAAGGTAATTTTATCCCTTCATATAAATAAGAACCAAGATATAAACTCAAAAGTAATCACTTAATCGGCCAAGGAGGGAATAACTAATCATAAAATATTGGCAAACTTGGAGAAACTAGCCAAGTGTAAGCATATAAGCCATCTGCTACTCTCAACACTCACAAACGAGTAAATAATAGGAGTATGGGATTGGATTGATTTACTCGTGTCCATTCATTAAATAGTGCTATGGAAGAGAACCATTCCCTTCAAAATGGGTTCTTACTCGGGGTTTTATTTTGCCCCCTTTGGAACCGGGAAAACTGCTCATTGATGCACATATTTCATTTTTCTCCTTGCCTGATATTGTTGGAAGTTTTTGTTAACAAAGCGTGTTCATTTTACAGAGTAGAGGGCGAAATCTTGATGACGACGCAATCGAAAAGATGCTTCAGGATCTTACTCTGATCAAAAAGTTTGAGTAGAGTTCGTTTCAATCCATAACCTCTAATTTTTTATTAGTCCTGGATATTGACCATATTTGGGAGAATGGAATTAGAAAAGTTGTTTGTTTAAGAAGTTACTGAACTTATTATGAGCATGTACTAGAGCTGGGTCGGTACTTTGATGTTTTATACATATTAACAAAATTTAAATATGGTAAACCTTGTCCCATTGCAGTTTGGTTTTGTTAGTAAATTTCAAACATATCAGCCTATTGGAATGGATGACGATTAGTTTAGTTTCTCTTTTTAACTCGTAACAGTATATGACAGATTTGCTGGCAATAAGTTCTATTTTTTAAAAAAATAAATTAAAAAATCAACCTTGCATTTGCATCAGAATGATAAGTTTTCTTCTATCACCAATATAATCAGCCAATTTTATTACAAACTATACAAAACAACCAACAATTAAACATGAATGAGTCAGACTGTCGGAGACCCAAAAAAATTGACACGATAATATAAAAAAAAGTTTAGTTAAAAAAGTTCAAAATGTAACAAGGTTTCACGTTGAGAACCATGTAGTAGTCAACCGGAGTAAGCATTATTTTTGTGGAGTCGTTGCAATTAGACAGCAATTTTATCGAGCAAGTACGCTCTCTCAAGTGTTGCCTGTAGCGATTAACAATTTTAGACACTCCGACCGCCAACACAATGAGCTGGATCGTTAACACCAAAAATATGATAACCTTCACACATTTGCTATTTTGACCCCCACCAATCTAACGGAAGAAGAACCTAATTCATCCCCATGTCACCACCATTCATGGACAAATCAATGGATTACTTTCTCCGTTCTTATTTAATTGTCCATTACGAAACTACGTGCAATTTTGACCGGTTTATAACTTGTATCAAAATTGTCAAAAATGAATTTTTTTTAAATCTAATCATAAAATTTAACATTTGAACTATATGATCAGTTTTTAAAATTTTTTATTCCGATAATTACACGTTTCGTAATGAACCATTAAATAAGAACGGTGAGAGTATTTAATTTTATAAATAAAATACAATAGTCCATCCACATATTTAGTCACGTGTTTCATCTGGTGTAGTTTGAGAAAGATTCGTGATGACATAAACAATATTTTTATACTCTCTAATTGTATTAAAAAAAAAATTCCACTTTATCCACGTGCTATTTTATTGCCAATGGAATCAGATAAAATTGACACTATTTTTTTCAGCTTCCGTCCCATTTTATTTGGTGTTGGCCATTGACTACATTATCGTGGGATGTAACTCAGGATCTGTTTCACAACAAATTTTTTAGCTTATTTTTGTATTTTGGATTTTAAAAATTCGTTGAGTGTTTGGACAGACAGATTATTTATCTTTGAAAAATATATTTTTTAGGTTGAAAAAACTAAAAAACAAGATTTTTAAAATCTACAATTTCAGTGAATTTTTAAAACATATTTTTATAATATGATTTTGGACAAAAAAAATCTCCTACCAAAATGTAAAACAATCATGTTTCCTTGTGTAATAATTTATCACCCAAAAAATTTCATATAGTAAATAGCAAAACTAGTACATACCGAAAGGGAAGTGATTATTCTTTATATACATTATATCTATTCAAAATAATTCAATCGTTCGGTTAAAACTCAACTAATAAAAAATAAATATATAAAACTTTCAAAATAAATAAATAAACTAAGCGGCATATGAAGTATATTGATATATATAGAGATATTTTTAAAAAAATTATGTATATAGATATTTTTTTGAAAATTATATATATAAAGATGTGTATATATATATATGTATAATAATCATGAATAATTTCTCTCTAGTTTATGTTTTTATTTAGTTAAGTTTTAAATAAAATTTATTTATTTATTTTGAAAGTTATATATATTTATTTTTTATTAGTTGAGTTTTAAATAAATAATTAGATTATTTTATTTTAAATATATATATATATATAATGTTCTATTGTCTGTCTGAAAGTAGAAAGACAAAACTATATTTGACCAGATCACAACCTTTATTCTCTCTCACACACTAAAAACACACACACACACACAGTCACAGAGAGAGAATATTATGAACACACAAGAAGGTTAGTAGAATCTCCTCCCATCTCAAATTAATTTCGTAAATAATAATAATAATAATTCATTTTTGTAATAATCATTTTGAAATTTGATGATTAGTGGTGGAGTATTTGGGTTGTGTGCCTTTGCTACAGAGACTTCCAAGCTTGTCTCTCCACAAAATTGCCCAAGTTGTTGTTACAAAACACTATGGTAATTTTAAATACTCTTAAAATTTATTTATTTCTCTTTTCTTATTATTTTGCTTGATTGCCTCCCTCTGTTGTGTTTCCTTCCTGAATTACACTACTACTCCCTGTAGTTTTACTATATGTTCCATTTAGTACACTTACGGAACCATATACTTTCAAGGGGAGGCGATGTAACGCTAATTTTGGTAAATTATATTAAAGATTTTAATCGAAATACTTAGAAAAAGTTTATCCTTTCATTGATTTTTATTAAAATAGTGAATTGCAGTCGGATAGTGAGTTGCTGCCTCCGACTGTCTCCACCTAGTTTTTTTTTTACTTGTTTAGTTCTCTTAATTTTAATCAATCGCAAGTGGTTTCAAAATCTCGACTGTGAAGGATTTGTATTATAAGTTTTGACAGTATAAGAAAAAGGGTACCAACATAAAAAAAATTAGAGCAAGATGAATTTGTTTGAATCTTATGGAAGGGAAAGAATTCCATGCGAGGGGGCAAAAAGACTATAATCGTTACGTTTTCGGTAAAATACATTGTGAGAAATAAATAAATAAACTCAATATGCGAGGTGTTGTAGTGCCTCTCAGGCTGCTCCTAGTTCCTCTCCTTAACATTGTCATCACAATTATTTCATCATTAAGAGTAATACAACACACCTAGTTAGGATGCTTAATGTCTCGTTTATAAAACTTGGCCACCATTGTGGACTTATTTAAAGGTATGGGAATAAAATTGTTTTTTTTTTGGTGAAGGCAATGGGCTATTGATGTAATAGACCTTTTATTAGCTTGTTTTGAGTAATTTTTAGAAATGTGTTTTGTGGCAAAGATTGTGGAGATTATGTTGTTCGAGAAGGCAAAGCTGATGGGATTTACTTCATCTGGGACGGAGAGGTAAATGTTTGTTTCCAAAAGAATAGTTTGAAAATGAAAAGTATCACAAATTTGTCAGTAATGGCTAAGTTTTAAGGCGATGACAATTTCATGCGCTCTTTGATGTGTATAATCATTTGCACCGGTTCATTATGTTCCAAGTTCTTGCACATTAATTACGCAAGAAAGGGAGGATGCAAATACCCATCAATTACAGCCCTGAATTGCAAAAGAAAAGTTGTGGTTCAGTGGACATGTTTTAAAGTTATGAGCCCCAATCTCTTTTGGCTCATAGATTGAAACCAAATGATTGTGATTTTTATTATATGGGCTGCAATAGTTAGGGCATCCTCCTAGTCCATATATCATATGTTTGTTAGCCAGATTATTTTCTCAGGAACTTGATTTCCTTATTTGAATATGTTCTTCCGCATTAGCTCTGTAAACTGATATTAGAGGAAGTTTTCAACTTTTTATAAGATGGGACGAGTCTTACCATGCTCGGTTTGTTCAATGGTGGGAAATTAAAAAAAAAACTAATGGAGTAATCAGTAAAATGGGAGGAAGTAAGTTGACTTCAAAATGGTCAGGTGGATCTATGATAAGAAGTGAAAGGATCATTTTCTAATACTTTTCATGATATTCACAATCCGATTACGATACTGTATAAACCTTTGTAGAATTAATTTACATATAAGTTTATATTATAAGTTTAGGACACGCCTGGGTTTCACCCAATTTGCATAACACTAACTTGGTGGACGGTCACCGTGGACCCATCCAGTAGACTGGTAGAGTTCTTAGGTCACACAACATTATGGATATAAGTGTGTACTTATATACCTAAATCAACAGGCTGAAGTTCAAGGCTCTATTCATGACGAAGAGCAAAGCCCTGAATTCCAACTGAAGCGTTTTGATTATTTCGGTCATGGTGAGCTGTAGATTTTGATGTCTTGGCACCTTTTATTTTCTTTAGTAAGTTCAGTTGGATAATGTCCCTTTTGTTGGAGGTATTGATGAATGATTTAACCTTTTTAAGAATATAACCTTGACTGCTATTTACGGAATCAGAAAGCGGAAATATGAAAAATAAAATTACTTGAAGATTACTACTTTTCCCAAAAATCAGCCTTCATAAACTTCAATAACTCAAAGTAATAAATTCAATTGCTACCTGTTACAATTTTATGGTTCTTTTTTGGCTATTCTTTTTGTAAACCAGAAAATCGTATGAATTGTTTTGCAGGTATTGCAACATCAACTCAATCTGCTGATATAGTTGCTTTATCTAAGGTAACTGTATTTTATCTTGGATGTCTGATACTTGTTTCTCGATTAGAAAGCTAAATTTCAATACTTTCACATCTGGTAGATATTTTTTGATTTAATTATTTGTTCTCCTCGTTGCAGCTAACATGTTTACTGTTACCTCACAAGTACCATGATCTGTTAGAACCAAACTCAATTTGGAGTGCCGATAAAACTCAGGAGACATGTTCACCTGTAGAGAATATTCTGCACTTAGAGCCATTAGAAGTATGTTTCTTTTTTGTTCTTTTGTTGTTTATTGATGTTGAAAAGCCAATTTCTTGATTCTTCATCATAGTTCTTTTCATATATATATTTGTTCTTCATCATAGTTTACGAAATACTTATTCTTATCTATGTACTTTTTCCTTCTTCATCCAAGCTAGTAAAATTTGACCAAGTAATAATACTTTCAGGGTACCGTTTTGAATGTTTTGAGTATTATAAGGCAGCCGTTCTCATGTTCTTCTTATTTTTATTTTGTTTGAAGGTGAACTATTTTAAGGGGATCACTTTGCCTGACGCTCCTCGGTTTGGTAAAGTATTTGGTGGACAATTTATTGGGCAGGTATGGGAGAAATTATTTCCTTCCAGTTGATTGATTATTTGAGGTTATCAATTTTGTAAAAGCAGGTGTAATTTCTATTTGTTGAGAAAATGGCAGGCTTGCATTTGTCTCTTTGGTATTTGGTAGACGTCCCTTTTGCTGTTTGCTTAAATTATTCTAAAATGGCGTGTCATTCTTCATATATTGAAATTTGAATGAGTGCTATCTGGTAATGTTACTGGGTAAGATTGAAGTATTAAACTTTGGCTCATAAAAAATCTTTAGCAGCTAAGGTCTTGGTCTAACTTTTTTTTCTGTTCTAAGAATCTATATTTGTAATCAAATTAATGGAATGACACGGATTTAATTGTGTTCAGATAAACTGTGATTCTAAACTAGACGCCTTTTATATGATGTTTTCATATTTATTTATATCACATATTTCCTTGAACTTGCTATTGATTATTTCCAGGCATTGGCTGCAGCATCAAAAACTGTGGATTGTCTAAAGGTAGTTCACAGTCTACATGTATATTTCCTTCTCGTGGGGGATGTTGACAGTAAGTATGCTGTTATATTTCTTTGCCTGTCCACTTTTGATACAAAAAAGAAGGAAAGAATATATGCATCTGTGCATATATAATCATGTTATAAATACATGGGGGGGTTCCACCGTTGGAGTTCTTTTCGTGTGAAGCTGGAATTCTTCCGACACAAAAACTTACATAGACTACAAATAGATTGACACTAAAAATAATGCAACACTTCTCTATATTTCGATATATCTTGCCGAATGATTTCAGCTACATTGTGAAACAGATATATATATAGAGAGAGATAGATAGATTTCTTAGGCAACTAGATTGTGTCTGTTTTCCAGTTGAATCATTTTTATTCTGATTTCTTTTTCTTGTGTTGCTCATATATGAGTTTCTCACTATTGAAGTTCTTGTACCTGTTGCAAAACAAAGCATCTACATATTGCTAAGATAATCAGTTTGATGTTACCTTTTTTCTATTCTTATCCTCGTGTCTAGTTTTATTTACTTAATGCACAGTTAATCATGTCTGTAGTGCCAACAATTTATAAAGTTCACCGAATTCGTGATGGGAAGAGTTTTGCCACCCGAAGTGTAGATGCAATACAAAAAGGCAATGTAGTTTTCATGTTACTTGCTTCGTTTCAGGTAATGACAAGATCTGATTACATGTAGTGTTTTTTTTTTATTCTAAAGATAAACCAGTGGTTGTTTTGAAGTTGACTATAAAAGCACGCCTAAAATAAATACCCAAAACAATCATTTACGTATAAAAACACATCCACGCTGTTGGTTTGATCACGTAGTTTTCTCAGCGTTAGATTAGACGTTTCATGGTTTATAAGGAAACGAATAGTACAAAAGAGTGTTATAATTCTACATGTGATAAATAGCGTAATACTAACAGAAAAATTGCAGAAAGACGAAGAAGGATTTGAGCATCAGATAGCAGTAATGCCCTCTGTGCCTGATCCAGATACGGTAACCATGATGAGATTACTTTGCTGAAATAACATTTTTTTAGTTTATTCCCATTGGACGAACTTCAACTTTTGTTCTATTATAATTCTCAGCTTTTGACCATGGAAGAGTTACGTGAGAGACGTATTACGGATCCTCGCCTTCCAATGTGAGTTTCTGTTTGATTTTAATGTATATATATATATGCATGTATTCGTGTGCAGAAATTCTGTAATGCCAGTGGGTAACATGTCATTAATATTTAACGTTGTGGTGGTTAGGTAAAATGGTAAGCTTTTATTAAAAATTATTCTATTCTCTGGATTTTGTTGTATGTTATCTAGGAGTCCTAGTAGTGGGATGATCTTTTCCAGTACCTCCCGCAGTATGTCGTAATTAATTATTCTGCTGTTTGAGTGTCTTATTTAATGGCTGCATGTTTAAGTATTTTTTCTACGAACGTCTGACTATGTTTTTCCAACAGGAGTTACAGGAACAAGGTCGCCTCTTTCACGTTTATTCCGTGGCCTATTGAGATAAAGTTTTGTGAGCCTAGTTTAGTTACCAATCAAACAAAGTCACCTCCCAGGTCAGTGGTGATTTCTTTTTATAATTCTAAATACTTGATTACAAGGCTTTGGCGTAAACACGTTTTCTTAGTTGTTGATGTATATATTTATCTTGCAGCTTAAGATATTGGTTTAGATCAAGAGGAAAGCTTTCTGATGACCAGGCTTTGCATAGGTAAGAAGCTTCTTTTGACGTACTGTGTTTTCTAACTTGATATTAAAAAGAATTTGAGGACCAGTGGTGGAATCTGGCCAAATGTGCGAGTTTTCTTATTGAAATTATTTTCCTCTAAAAAAACTTGATGATGCTTTCTCATTTGATGACCCATTGTTGTATAACTTGATTTCAGATGTGTGGTAGCATATGCTTCAGATCTTATATTTCTTGGTGTGAGTTTGAATCCTCACCGGGGCAAAGGTTTGAAATTAACTTCTGTCAGCCTGGATCATTCGTAAGTGCATGTATTCTTTTATTTTTAGTTGATCAATGTGTTAAAGTAATTGCACAAAATCAGCCTAGCATTAAAAGCCCAGCAATAAACTCTAACCATATTTGAGTTTTGAATTAGCTAAAGATTAGGATAAGTTTTTGATTATGTAATCAATCTTATTTATTGCAATTGTAAAGATCTCCTGTAATTACGCCTGGTCTTGGCTATATATTGTACTGATGAAATTTTAATATGATCAATAAAAATACAGTTTCTACATGGTATCAGCCTAGGTCATAGTTCTTCTCAGTTACCTTTTTTTTTCTTTTCTTTTCCTCCCCTTGCTGTTACCTTCTTTTCCTTCTCCTTCTTCTGTTTTTTTTTTCCCTTCTCCCATGGCCTCTTCATTTTCGGCTCCTACCCAAAACACTGCCCAATTCACCAAACTTACTGAGACAAATTATCTCACTTGGCTTCAACAAATCAAACCGTACCTACATGGTGCTAAACTCTGGGGTTATATAGATGGTTCCATACCGGAACCATCTCAGACTATTGACACACTTGTTACGGCAACTGCAGCAGCTACAACTATCTCCAACACCAAATATGAAGAATGGTTCACCGTGGATCAACAAATCGTTAGTCTTATCACCACTTCTCTAACTGAGAGTGTATCGCAACTTACCATTGGATTCGACACTTCTAAAGGAATCTGGGATTGCCTCGCTCGCCACTACTCGCAACGTTCTGCAGCTAGTGCTTCTAGTCTTACGCTACAACTTCTTGAGCTTAACAAAGGTTCTAAATCAATTGACGAGTATCTTCGTCATGCGAAGTCAATTGTTGATCAATTGGCAGCTATCAAAAAGCCGGTATCTGACGAGGATTTGGTTCTTGCAACACTCCATGGCCTTGGATCTGATTATCTTATGCTCCGTACCGCTCTTTCCCAACACTCTTCTCTCCCTGACTTCACCGAACTTAGATCTCGCATTTTGTCTTTTGATTCCCAGCAACCTCGCAGTCATGAGCACGGATCAGCCACTGCTCTCTTTCATAATAGCAATACCCGTCGCGATAATCGTCCCCAATCTGGTCGGAATTTTAGTTCAAACAGCCGGAATTTTGGTCGCCCGAAAAAGTACAACAATGCACGCAACTATCAACAACACTACAATGGATTTCCGTCGCCACAATTTCCTGCACAATTGCCACCATCTAATGCATTTGGACATTACACATTTCCCAATTCGGCCCCTCGATCTCAGCCCTCCAATGGTCTACTTGGACCGGCTCCAATTTGGTGCTCCAATTGCCACACAAATCAGCATGGAAACAACCAGTGCCCTCATCGATATCCAGGCCCAAACACTGCTGCACCTTTCGCTGGAGCTCACTTCGCGGCAGATCCTAATTGGTATCCGGACACCGGAGCTACGCATCACATGACCTCCATGCATGTCAATAATCCGCAACAATATGCTGGTCCACATAATGTTTTTATGGGTAATGGGGACTCAATGCCCATTTCCCATACTGGTAACTTGCCCATTTCTGTAGGATCATCCAATTTTTCTTTACAAAATGTTTTTCGAATCCCTTCCATTCGTAAAAATTTGTTATCTGTTGCTCGCTTTACTAAAGACAATCAAGTTGTATTTCTTTTCGCACCTGATTATTATCAGATTTTTTGCTTACATTCCGGTCGTTTATTGTTTCAGGGCCCTTGTAAAGACGGGCTATATCCTCTTCAACTGTCGAACGTTCCTTCCACTCCACAAGCTCTTGCCACCATTCACTCTTCTATCTGGCACAAGAGACTTGGCCATCCTTCATTTGATGTCTTGTTTCGTTTAGGTTCTTCTATTGGATCTAAGATTTCTTTTCGTAATTTTTGTCATGAATGTGCTCTTAGCAAGTCTCATAAATTACCTTTCCAGTCTAATAAATTGTCCGCTCATTCTCCTTTTCATATTATTCATAGTGATGTATGGTCTTCATCCACCCCCTCTACTTGCGGTTTTAAATATTACGTTCTTTTTACTGATGAATTTTCACGATATTCATGGGTTTATCCAATGCGCCGGAAAAATGAAGTACTTACCCATTTTCAAACTTTTGTTGCTAAAATTCAAAATCACTTTGGTGTCGTCATTAAATTTCTCCAAAGTGATAATGGCACGGAATATGTTAATAATTCATTCACTGAATACTGTAACTCTTTGGGCATTCAACAACGACTTTCATGTCCACACCCCTGAACAAAATGGACTTGCCGAAAGAAAGCATCGTCACATTGCCACCATGGCTCGAAACCTTATACTCACTGCTAGTGCTCCGCACAAACTTTGGGTCGAAGCTGTCCTCACATCTGTTTATCTTATTAATCGCCTCCCTACATCTGTTTTAAATTGGGACACTCCTCACCATCGCCTTTATGATACTTCTCCTTCCTACTCGTCCCTTCGAGTCTTTGGCTGTTCTTGTTTTCCTTATCTTGGTCCTTATGTCTCCGATAAATTATCAAGTCGTAGTATAGAATGTGTCTTTTTAGGATATAGTCCCCAACATAAAGGTTATCGATGTCTCGATCCCACTACCGGTCGTCTATATGTCTCAAGACATGTTATTTTTAATGAAAGTTATTTTCCCTACAAAAATTTGCAGGTACAACATACTACCCCGTTGGAATTTGCTCTCTTACCATGCCCAAGCCCTATTCCTGTTTCACCAACTCCAGCATCACATTGTGAGCCAATAATTACATCACACCTTGAGCCCATTGGCCTGCCTATACAATCTATTCCAGAAACAGAAGTCTCAACTTTTAATATTAACCAAACAGGCACATCGACTCAACCCCATGAAACGCCGCCGCTTCATGTTACTACATCCGCATCAATTCAAGAGCCATCATCCATCAATAAACCTCTAAAGACATATCATCGCCGTGCTCGACTTGTAAGAACCACGACAGATGAAACACCCCCATTAGTGGTGATGGAAACCAATGATGTTCAATCTTTGCAACCGTTCCTCTCGGACTCATTAACAGCTGCTACGACTTCGGCCACCAATTCACCGCCTCGACAACCCTCCCGACATCCAATGACCACCCGATCCAAAGACGGTACACTAAACCAACAGAATCGCCATCCTTTACCTCGAGCTCTTATTACTGTCATTAAAAATTCAGAACCTACATGTTATACTGACGCTTCCAAACAAGCAGCTTGGCGTAGTGCTATGGCAGATGAAATTAATGCTCTCCTAAAGAATCAGACTTGGACTCTTGTGCCCCCCTCACCGTCTCAAAACACAGTTGGTTGCAAATGGGTTTTCCGCATCAAGCGTAATTCAGACGGCACAATCGATCGACACAAAGCACGACTTGTCGCCAAAGGATTCCATCAACAACAAGGTATTGATTATGAAGAAAAGTTCAGCCCGGTTATTAAGCCCGCCACAATTCGTACTGTTCTTAGTATTGCTGTCTCTGAAGGATGGTCTCTACGCCAGTTAGACGTCAAGAATGCGTTCCTTCACGGGTTTCTTCAAAAGGACGTTTATATGACTCAACCACCTGGGTTTGTCGATTCGTCACGACCCAATCATGTTTGCAAGCTTCACAAAGCATTGTATGGCCTTAAGCAGGCCCCGCGAGCTTGGTTTCACCGAATCACATCATTCCTTATCTCCGCTGGTTTTATTCAGAGTTTGGCCGACCCATCTCTCTTTATTTTTCGTCGTGGCATTCAAATTATTTACTTTCTTTTATATGTTGATGATATCGTAGTTACGGGCAGTGATAATAAGCTTTTGGAAGGGTTCATTGATGCACTTAGTCGTGGTTTTGATATAAAAGATCTTGGTCCTCTACATTATTTTCTAGGCTTACAAGTTTCTTCACAAAACGATGGCCTCCACATCAGCCAGCTCAAGTATGCTAATGACCTTCTAGTCAAACATGACATGCTCCTCTGTAAGCCTGTCACTACACCTATGTCGGCCAAAGAAGTTTTTGCTTCGACTGATGGCGACATACTTGCGAATCCCACTGCTTTCCGAGAAATTGTTGGTTCTTTCCAATACTTGGCGATAACTCGCCCCGACATTGCCTATGCAGTCAACTCAATATCTCAATTTATGAGTCAGCCTCGTACCTCACATTTAGTTGCTGCAAAGCGTATCCTGAGGTACATAAAGGGTACACTTGGTCATGGACTGTTTTTCCGTCCCCAACGCCAACCAACTCATCTCAGCGCCTACTCCGTTGCTGATTGGGCAGGCTGTCCTGAAAGCCGCCGGTCAACGTCTGCTTACCTTTGCTATCACGGCACCAATCTCGTCTCTTGGTGTTCCAAAAAGCAGCCCACAATCGCCCGTTCCAGTGCCGAGTCTGAATACCGAGCTCTCTCTCATGCTAGTGCTGAAACTACTTGGTTAGCTCTATTATTATATGAACTTGGAGCACAGGTGCAGTTCCCGGTTCTTTTACACTGTGATAACTTAAGTGCAACATACATGGCCTCCAACCCAGTCTTTCATGCGCGGACAAAACATATTGAACTAGATTACCATTTCGTGCGTGAGAAAGTAGTTTCCGGTAGTCACCGCGTTTGTTATATTCCATCTGTTGACCAGCCGGCCGACCTTCTTACCAAGCCTCTTCATAAGCACCGGCATTCTCTTCTTGCTCTCAAACTTGTCCGTCAAGGTCCGTCCAGTTTGCGGGGGGATGTTAAAGTAATTGCACAAAATCAGCCTAGCATTAAAAGCCCAGCAATAAACTCTGACCATATTTGAGTTTTGAATTAGCTAAAGATTAGGATAAGTTTTTGATTATGTAATCAATCTTATTTATTGCAATTGTAAAGATCTCCTGTAATTACGCCTGGTCTTGGCTATATATTGTACTGATGAAATTTTAATATGATCAATAAAAATACAGTTTCTACACAATGTTTGTGATTATGCATATAAAACTCCAATGGCTGTTCATGTTAGCTTGTAGAAGCAGTAATTTAAGATTTACATTAAGAGGATACTAGGAAAAATTATGAAAACATCCAGTATTACGTGAAAAATTGGAATAATCATATACTGGCTGCTAAGTTTCAATCTTGTAGTTGTTTATCTTAGAATTTGTTAATAAAAGGAACTTGAGTTTTTCCCCAGAAGAAAGCATATAGACAACACATGGTTAAGCAGACGACACTTCGCTCTTGAGAACTGAATGATTTTCTTCTCTGAAATACAAAAAAAAATGACTGTTTGCACATAACTAAATCTTGTAGAAGCTCACATATATTATCATGGTCTATGTTTCCTTAATAAATTTGGGCATAAAACCATGTCAACAGGATCTTCATCAAATAATTGTATAGTTCCCTTTTTACATGATACACAGCTCATTATGAAGTCTACTCTTCACATGGTTGTGATTAACGGATATATAAACGTAAGATAACCTTAAAAAAGTGGAACACGAATGAAGCAGAGATAGATCAATGTTATTGATTAGGTTGTGGGAGATGTAATAGCCAAAACCATGTGATTGCCTCTTATTCCTTGATGATTTTTATCTTAAACTGTAAGGAAGAGTTTCAGCATTTATTTTTCATTTATTTTTTTGAAAAATGACTCATTTTACTATTTCTTTGTTTTACTTCCAGGATGTGGTTTCACAGGCCACTTAGAGCAGATGACTGGTTGCTATTTGTGGTGAGTACTGAGTACTAAGAAGTTACCCATTTTAATGCCCTGTTGTAATCCCTTCATGATACATCGGTTGCAGAGTCTATTCATGTCTTATTTAGATCACTTCCAACTTTATTACAGATCATGGCCCCTGCAGCTTATAATGCACGTGGATTTGTGTCCGGTCAAATGTTCAACCGGAAAGGAGAGGTGATAAGATTATCTTTCCGAAATAATTCATGTTACTTCTCTTTCTTTTGCTAGAGAAATTATAATCGAGACTTTACTAGTTTGCTACAATTTTTTCACTTTGTTAA
The DNA here is from genome assembly GCA_963682055.1 of Primula veris. NCBI lineage: Eukaryota > Viridiplantae > Streptophyta > Magnoliopsida > Ericales > Primulaceae > Primula > Primula veris. Next base: position 7,976,122 of record OY821743.1, read on the forward strand.
CTAGAAGTCTAGAAGTATGCACTCTTTTAGGTTCTGAATTATTTTCTCATGTGACTTATAATTATTTAAATTAATGTTTTGAGTTTTGATTTTCAGCTTGTTGTAACGTTGAATCAAGAAGGCTTGGTAAGGAAAGCAAGAAACCCCAACTCACCACTCACATCAAAACTTTGAAAGGGGTCGATGTTGAATCTTATTATACCGTTCTGGGAAAGAGTTTTGTGATATCATTCTGAGTGGAACGTTCTCAATAAGCGTATTCTTTAAGCTTTATTCCAACTTGGCTTAATGTCCATCTGTTTTAATAAAGAGTAATTATAATTAAGCTGTCATACTGAACGCAATGGTGAACTGATTAAGTACATGAAAACAATTACAGTTTCCGATTTGTTGTGAATTGTTGACCCAGAAAGTGTTTTATTAAATAATGTTTTTCCATTATTTTTTGACCTTTTTTCCAGGCTTATAAACAACTAAATGAATGCATTTCAGATTTATTGGTCAAAAACGATATTGTTTAGTTCATATGCCATGTAAATACCTGTAGAACCTAAAAGCAGACGCAAAAAAAACAATCAAAAGACCAAAAGAGAAAATAAGTTTGAGAAAAGGAGTATGCTTTATGTGTATAAGTACAAGATTTGTAAGAATTGCATTTAGGGTAACACAGTTTGATAAAGTAGGAAGATAGTATTAATCTAATCAGATTTTTTTTATGAACACTTTAATTACTCATTTTTCTTTTCAGAATATAAAACTGAGTTTAGATTCTCTACCAAGTGTAGCTGCGATTGTCTCACAACCAACTTCCATATAGTGCAAGGATTATGAAAACATAATATATAAATAACATCAAATTTTATACAGCACAGATCAATGTTGTGAAACACTCGGAAAGTAGAAAATACAATGTTGAAAGCATAAGAATCATATATTGGTGACAGAAAATGCATTACACGCCACAAGAAAAATATGACCTCGTCATGACGAAATCTGCTACACTTCTAAGAAAGACTTCTACCTACTTACAATACGGAAAGTCAGTACAACGAGCCTATACTGAGGAAATTCTGATATTGTTAGCGAGACTCATCATCAGGCGCCCAACTGGATCATCTTCATTAAACTTTTTTCCAAAACATCATACAGTTTACACGTCCACCCATCAGTTCATTCTTTTCTTTTTATAAACGGGAGGGATGACTATTTTACATGAATCTAGGTTGTCGAACCTGGAAATAATATTTTTCATTCTCTTCAATAGAACAGGCACTGCAGAAATGTTGTCTGAAATCTTCTGTTTAAGCTCTTTTGCTCTTTCGGTTGTTTCTTGATCTTCTTCTACTAATGGAACTCCTTCAGCTGATGCAATCAATAATTATAAAACGGTCAAATCACCCCATGTAATAAATATAACCTTGAAGGGTAAAAACTAGAGAGAAATGAGTATAACACGCAGTACAACACTTGACCTTAACCCATATCTGCTCCATATACCCCTTATCTTTGGGTGACGGAAAATGAATGTTTTATGGTGACTAGGTTAGACATATTATGCTACAAACAAGAGTTTATTTAATTCATCTTAAAGAGAATGAAGTTCTTAGGCTTGGTGAGAGAACCTAGCTTAGCCCGGGAAAAACATAAACTGGGTCATCTGAAGTAGCCTAGTCAACCTTGAAATCAAACATAGTCGATTCTCATGTGCTATGTATAATAGAGATCAAAATACCAATAACTGAGATGACTGAAGGTAAAAGATTCCGACATTAGCTATAAATTATTGGAAATCACAGAACTCCAATAAAATCGACATGTGACAAGGGAAAGAGTTATTAGCACCCTTATACAATATAAGAAATACCCTGTGCAATACAAGCAGTTAAACTTCGTAAGTTCGTAGTGTGGGCGGGTGCTGATCTAGCTATGCAAATTTCGAGCAAAGTTTTTTCCTCTATTTAGAGGTCACAAGTTGTCATTTGATGAGTTTCTGTAAAATCAATAAGTTCACAATTTTTTTTTTAAAAAAACTTCCATGGTTTGCTTTCAATACTATGACAATCTGAATTGTAACTAGTTGGCCTAACATGGATAAGATTAAAGCAATCTTCAAAAATGACAGATGGGACGAGATGTGGACTAAATAGGTAACTTAATAGAGGTTCGGTTAAATTCGAAATAAGATTGAGTTATGGTATGGAAATGAAATGAAATAGAATAGAATGGGATGAAAAAATAAAAATGAAAATGAAAACTAAAAAGTTATACCAAAACAAGGCTTCGCTTGAGAATTGAGATTCTCTCTCAAGGGGATCCACTCTCTTTTACAAGAAAAATTCAAGTTCATCCTACAAACCTTAAATTCATGGAAAAATTACCAGGTATCTTCAACATAGCTTGTCTGATTTTAGGGCCTAGAGTTTAGATATGCTCTCCTCTCTATGATTAGGCCGTTTATGAGAAAGTGTATGAGTTTTGACATGGTATCAGAATCAAGGTTTTTCAAGTGTTTATGATGGTTTCTACCTCCACCAGTTTAAGAAACACAAAAATATATAAGGAAAACATTATCCATAGCATTTTCTGCATTTTCTGAGAGTATAACCCATAGCAAGAAAATAGTAAGAGTCGGTTTCTAGAAAAGCGGTTCAGATAAAAAAAAAATCTGAGTTACCTTCCATATCTTTCATCAAACTCTCTAAACTAACTCAGCATTCCCAATGGAAAAGAGATTTCGGAGTTGCAAGTCCTAGAATTGAAAAGTCAAAACAGATTCTAATCTCTGAAACAGAGGAGCAGTGAATTGACAAATGGTCCAAACTCTCCCCTGAATAGTTTTGGTATCATTTCAAAACTAGAATAACCACCCAAGCAAAGGAAAAGAAAAGGCTCAGCTACAGCATTCTTCTTTACTGTGTTTCCGCGACAAAGAAAAACCTTAAATCGAAACTGAAAAAGAAAACTAACTCTCTCGCGCATATTTTTACCAACATGATTGGCATTCTTTCTTATCCTTATGGCTTATAGAAAAAACCACACCACACACAGACTACTGTGCTAACTTCTATTTTTAAGGATACATAAATTCCTTGGCATTAATCCAGCGAACATGTAAAATTTACCATAAACTAGCTAAAAGTCTAAACCCGGTCTTCAATGTGAAAATCAACAGATGCATCATTCTTTTCATTGTCGTAAAAAGGAACTAGCAAATTAACCAAAAACAAATGCACAATCTTAGTCTGATATTAATATAAGTCTGAAATAAACCGGTGCCTCAGAGAAAAAAAGCAAAAGTGTAGACGTTATAAGAATTTTCACTGTCTTGCATTCGCCAAAGAAAATATAAAAATTTGAAGAACATGGATTCAATAATCAAGGTGATATTGGGGGATATTTATTTGTACTTTAATAGAATGGGTACACTGGCCAACAAAGGTTAAGTTTCTTAAGATCTAAATAATCCCCAAAATATAGTATACCGGCATTGTTTTTCATGTTTCTCTTTGCAACAGATAGAGAAGTAACCCAATTTAAATCAAAGTTTTTCGTGAGACTACCACGCCACGATAAAAAAGAAAGTGTTCACACAGGGTACCTGGCTAGAAAGATAAAGGTACCTGCTGAAATAAACAACTATCACCCAATTGTTATATACCAATTCTAAGTGAGACCTACAAAAATCATCCAAAATAAGGCAAAAAACTAAAGGATTTTACTGGGCTTCTTACAAAATTTGAAGTACCCCAAAATGACGACAAAAATAACACTTTGTTGTTGTGTAACATAACTGTAACAGAAAGCGCCACATCCGAATTCCACATAGAAAACTAAAGGGTTTTCCGTGATTATTTTTGAATCTATCCTCTAATTGTATATACATGTGAATTGTTAATCCTATAATATCTGGTACCCAGTGCAAAGGGAAAACTACTAGCATCTTCATAACCAGATGACCAGTTCTTTTTCATCTTTAGTTTTTTTTTTTTTTTAAAATAAGATTCGATTCCTAAAAAGTACTCCCTCCATCCCATAATAATAGTCCACTTAGATTTTTCAAGAATATTAATAAATGTTGGTTAGAATTAGTTGGAGTATAGATTTGTGTATCGGTTTTAAAATACAACCTTAAAATACTAACGATATTCATGATTAGCAAGTAATAACACTCATTAAATTAGGCTATGTGGGGAACTCAAAATTTAAAAGGCAAATTGAACTATTATTTTGAGACGGAGTCACAAATCAAATTGGGTAAAGACCCAGTTCAAGAATAGGACCTAGTCTCCAAAAAGATAGCGCATATAAATACATAATTCTATTTCTAAAAAAAAAGTCCCAAATCCTAAAAATATGGCATATAAATACACAAATGAATAAAATGAAGATGTATATATATATAGAGAGATAGATAGATAGGTAGATAGATAGATACATGAGTTAGGGAGTGAAGGTGGGTTAATAACTTAATATTAAATAATATACCTCCTCCGATTCCGACGAGATTAGGGTTTGGAGAGGGTGCCACGTCAGCAGAATAAGACCCAGTATCAAATTAAAATAGCATATAGTAGCAAAATACATAATTTAGTAAGCAAAATAGATGAGACCCAATTCCAGAATAAGACCCAGTTCCAAAAATGATGCATATAAAAAATACATAACTCGACTGAAAAAACTACATAAAAAAAACCCAAATCCTAAAAAGTATAAGACCCAGTTCCCAAAAAGATGGCTATATAAATACATAATTCTACTTTTTTTTTAAGCAACGAAAAAGCAAGTCCCAAACCCTAAAAGATGTCATATAAAAACACAACTGATATGAATAAAATGAAGATATAGATGGATACAAAGGTGGGGGGTTAATAATTAATAATATACCTCCACCGACAAGGTTAGGGTTAGGAGGGAGTGCCACATTAGCAGCAATAAGGGGTCTACGAGAAGCTAGGATCTGTAGCGATACACTCTCTCCGCCATCTCTACTATCTCCTCTTCTTCTGCTTCTATATATACCTCATTCCTCGCCATTATTCAGTCTCTCTCTCTCTCTCTCTCTGTGGGTATGTGTGTATCTAGGGTATTAAACTTGTGTTGTTGTTTTTCAATAAAAGACACAACACCAAAACAAACCAAAACCCAATTCCTAAAAAAAGATGGCTTATAAATAAATAACTCTATTTTAAAAACAACAAACACCAAAACAAGCCCCAATTCGTAAAATATGAGTGGCGGAACTAGAGCCGTTTATTTCGTAAAAATAAAAGATTGGTTTTAGCCTACTACTAATTACTCGTATATGGGATATAAATAAATAAATAAATAGACAAATGAAATGAAGGTAAATGTAGATAGAGGAGTAAGTAAGGGGAGTGAAGGTGGGGTAATAAATAAATAAATAATAAATAATAATAGGTATACATTCACCTCGGATTCCGAAGAGAATAGGGTTTGGAGGGAGTGACGCGTGAGAAGGTGGTCTGAGAGAGGAGAGGGAGGAGGAGAGGGGGATGATGAGTTGACGTGGCAGTGTGGATCTGTAGTGAGACACTCTCTCCGCCATCTCCGCTATCTCTTCCTCCATCTTCCTCATTTCTTCTATCTCTTCTTCTTCTTCTTTTTCTTCTTCTTCTTCTTCTTCTTCTTCTTCTTGTGAATTCACCCCATTCGTCCACATTATTCTCTCTCTCTCTCTCTCTCTCTCTCTCGTTCTGTGTGTGTGTGTAAGAGAGAGAGATGGAGCCTTTTTGAGTTTTTGTATCTGGGGTGGGTTAAATTTGTTTTTGTTGTTTTTCAACTGCTTGAGTGTTTTAAAAGTCGGATCAGTGGGTCGATGAGTCGGTGACTAAGTCGTTTTCTATCCGACTCGGTTAATATTAGTCGAATTAGCTTAGTCGGTAAAAAAGTCAACGGAGGTCAACGTATCGATTAGTCGGTAATTAGTCGGATTAGTCGGTGATTAGCCGGATAAAACCAGTAAGTCAAATATATATTAGTCGGGTTTAACTTAAAAGCTACTTAAATACATTAAATATTATTAAAAAATCACTACTGATTAGTCGGCGATTAGTCAGCTAGTCATTTCTTCGGAGTTAAAATGCCCGGGGAAAGCCTAACGACTATTATAACCTCGTTAAAATTTACATTTTTTTAATTAATTGGAATATTTTTTTAAAAAAATTATATAAATTGGTGGGGATACCCACTATTTCATTATTAATAACGAACGATCGAATTGAAATTTCAATATCTTTTAAATGTTAACACAAAGTTTGATATTAACGGTTTCGCTAACGAGTGTCTTGAAACAACGTCTACGTATTTAATATATTTATTAAAATCAATATGCATTAAACACTAAAATAATTGTGTTAATAATTTATAACCATTACATATCATACCATTATATATTTACCACAATTATGTACTTGCATAAAAGGAAATGTTATTAATAAATTGATATATTAAACATTATAAAACACAAACCCATAGGCATTGGTTAACTTTTTCCATTAAAAAATAATAGCAAACAATATGGTTACATATAAATATATATGTTAAGTATATTTTACTGTAGTCTATTAATATTTATTGGAAAACCGTTGCTCATACGCACCAGAACCAACCCAATAATAAATCGAATGAAACTGATTCATAATCGGTTTGACTACTTTTGGAAATTAGTATACGAATTTAACATTCTTTAACATTCCACAATCTGATGGTAATCGGCCTCAGGGGACTTTCATCGTAGGTGGGTCTGCTGTTGGGTGGAACTTCATCACTTACCCTGGTGGCAAAGCTGTGTACTATGGGAGAACAAAAGAGACTTTCAGGGCTCAAAATACGGTGGTGAAAAATGATTTATGATAGTTTTTTATTACATAAGACTATGATACCCGTAGAATGTGAGGTGTTTAGCGTTAAAAAACACATCGTCTTAGTCTTAGATAAATACACTATACATTACAAAAGTAAAAAAAATTATGTAGAAAGAGAGCCTTTTCTAAGCCTTATTGAAACCTCATGAATAAAACAAAAAAACAATGCAACTCTGAAACTTAATTAGTAACAAGTGCAACTTCATGGGTGTTATTCATAATTTCCTTTTTATAAATCATTAAAAATTATTTTCTTTCAACTTCAAATCCTAGTTAGTACACTATTTATTGAAAAAAATCCGACCTATTTACTTACTTTAAAAAACAAATAGAAAAAAAAAAAAAAAAACCCTGCATCATCTCTCTCTTGACGATGGAAGACCCAATTCAAACAACAAACCCACAAAACCCATCTGAAAAAACCAAAAAAAGGCCACTTGAAAATGGGCATATTCAAAATTCCAACTATTACAAAATTCGAGCTATTGTTAGAGACATTCGCCCCCATTTCATTCAGGTTATTAAATCATACCATGGACTAGTTTTGTTTTGTTTTATTTTAATATTAATGTGTTAGAATTTTTAATTTTATATATGTTTTTCTATGCTGGTTTTTAATTTTAGTAAGCACATTTTTAGTAAATTATTAGGAGTCTTATGTTGGGGGTTTTTTGTTGCAAGATTTGTTCTTTTTGTTATAAGGTGTTTGATTCTATTTTTATTCATTTTTTTGATTTTATTTTGCTATGTTGGTTTCTATTTTAATACATTTTAGTTAATTGTTAGGAGTCCCTTTGGGGGCTTATTATTAAAAGATGCGTTCTTTTTGTTATTAGGTGTTCAATTCTATTTTTTGTAGGAGTTAATGACAAGATGAATATTATATTCATGTTTTTAATACATTTTCAGTAAATTATTAGGAGTCCCTTTTGAGGGTTTATCTATTAGAAAAATTGTTCCTTTTATTATTAGGTGTTCAATTCTTTTTTTTTTTTTTGTAAGAGTTAATGAGAAGATGAATGTTATATTCATTTTTTAATACATTTCCGTAAATTATTAGGAGTCCCTCTTGAGGGTCTATTATTAAAAAAATTGTTCTTTTCGTTATTAGGTGTTCAATTCTATTTTTTGTAGGAGCTAATGAGAAGGTGAATATAATTTTCACGTTTTAAATACATTTTCAATAAATTATTAGGAGCCCCTTTTGGGGTGTTTATTGTTAAAAGATTTATTCTTTTTGTTATTAGGTGTTCAATTCTATTTTTTGTAGGAGATATTGAGAAGGTGAATATAATTTTCACGTTTTAAATACATTTTCAGTAAATTATTAGGAGTCCCTTTTGGGGTGTTTATTGTTAAAAGATTTATTCTTTTTGTTATTAGGTGTAGAAATCCACGTTCTGGTGGTTATTGATCGAAAAACACTGAGATCGAGTTTAGGCGGTGATCGCCGTATATATATATATATGTATATATATATGTATATGTATATATATATGTATATGTATATATATATGTATATGTATATATATATGTATATTTATTCTTTTTGTTATTAGGTGTTCAATTCTATTTTTGTAGGAGATAATGAGAAGGTGAATATAATTTTCACGTTTTAAGTACATTTTCAGTAAATTATTAGGAGTCCCTTTTGGGCTGTTTATTATTAAAAGATTTACTCTTTTTGTTATTTGGTGTTCAATTCTATTTTTTGTAGGAGATAATGAGAAGGTGAATATAATTTTCACGTTTTAAATACTTTTTCAGTAAATTATTAGGAGTCGCTTTTGGGGTGTTTATTGTTAAAAGAGTTATTCTTTTTGTTATTAGGTGTTCAATTCTATTTTTTGTAGGAGATAATGAGAAGATGTGTATTGTAATCATGTTTTTTTTTGTCTACGTGGGTTTCGAATTTAGTACATTTTTAGTAAATTATTAGGAGTCTCTTTTGGAGGTTTCTTGTTAAAATATTTGTTCTTTTTGTTATTAGGTGTCTAATTCTATTTTTTGTAGGAGCTAATAAAAAGATATATTCATGTTTTTTATTTTATTTTGCTATGCAGGTTTTCAAATTTAATACATTTTTAGTTAATTATTAGGAGTCTCTTTTGGGGGTTTCTTGTCAAAAGATTTGTTATTTTTGTTATTAGGCATTCAACTCTCTTTTTTGTAGGAGCTAATGAGAAGATGAATATTATATTCATTATTTATATATTTATTTTGCTATGTGGCTTTCTAATTTAGTTCATACTATTAGTAACTGATTAAGAGTCCCTTTTGGGGGGATTCTTGCTACAAAAACTGTATTTTTATTAATTGGGTGTTTAAGTTTTTATTTTTAATTATTATCCGGTGATAAGATGAATACTATTATATTTCTGTTGTATATCTTTGTATATATTCATGTTTTTTTTTATATATATTTGAAAATGAATTAAGTTGGCCTTTGTCTTTGGAAGTTTATCAATTGATGAAATTTGATATTCTAGTACAGCTATACTATTTTCAAATTTTCTTAAACTTTTATATTCTGTTGTTGTAACCTGTGAACTGCTAGTTAGACCCCTTTCTTTAGTAAAATAGATGAACATTAACTCGATTTTCGAATCTTTGATTTTGGCAATAAGAATTTACATCGAGCATATGTAGCACAAATACGAGTACGGTAACGCCAATGCAGTACGATACGAGTATGTTTATTACAATTCAAAAGTAGGATAGGATGCATCATGGATATTATATAAATTATCTAATAATGCATGAATCCTAGTTGTAATTATATAATATTTATACGAGCATTTGGTATGTAAATTCTGCCTTTCTTATATTCCAAAACGTTTATGTATGTAACTCCAAATCCAATTTCTTCCAAAACGTGTCCAAATGGTCTCATACGAGTATCTGGCGCGTATCTGTAACACATCTATCATTCAATACGAACACAAATGTTTCAATTGGTACATGACTTGTGTTTGTGTCTATTCTTATCCGTTTTCTATATTTATTTAATTTGGAATATTTTGAACTTAAAAGTCATTAATGAGCTAAGAGGAGTTATTTTAGCAGAACAGAGGGAAAGAAATAAGGGTATTATAGTTATGATTTTTTATTTATTTTTACAGATTAGTGCTAATCATGTACATATCAAACAATGCCTCGACCCTTAAGTCTTAAATATGTTTATTCTAGTCCACGGAAGTTCCATGCTTTTTGCTGGTTGTTCACTTAGAGATTTGAAATTTCTTTACAGTTATTTATGTTTGGAGTCTCATACATACCTTACTCATCATTATATTAGTTTATTGATCTAAGTTTATTTCTGTTTTTTGAAGGTTCTTAAAACCCCAGAATTTCGGAATTGTGTGGCAGCTCAAGAAATTCGAGATCGTAAGTTTCTTCTCCTTTAGTTAGCTTTTGATGACTTTAATGGGTCTTTACCTTCCTTTCTATTTTTAATCCTGTTTATTAACATCTTTTCCTTCTATGGGTCTTTCTGATATCACTAATCCTGATTTTATTATGTCATTGTATACGGTTTTTTATGTAGTATTTCAAAATAAGATCTAATTTATTGATAGTTTTGGTCCAATGAGATGATGAAAATTTGGGAAAACGAAGGCCCGTTTTTTCTGTCTCCTTCACCTACTTTGGTTCACTGTTAGAGAATTATGATTCATATCTTTGACTGACCACTGACTTTTTCAATTAAATTTCCTCTTGCATCTTTTTTTTTTAATGATATCTAAAGTAGTATGCGAACATTTTCTTACTTGTACCATGACAAACCTAGTGCTGGGTTCATTTTCCTTCTGATTATTTGTATTGTCTTAAGTTTCCGATCTTCATTTATAAAGAAAGCATATGATGCATCTTCCTTCTGCTTTTTTAAACGCTCTTTGCTGGCGAATGTGATGAAAACAGAGATTCTACAGAACTCACGTGCTTGGATCTTGGATTTGGTCCCATCAGTTCTTACAGTTTTTAAATGGAAACAAGTGCAAACAAAGTGAGACTATAAACCAAAATTCCTGAAAATAACTGAATACTCCTTTTGATTTTAGACCTGCTTCTAGGACGCTTGAATATTTCTCTTTTGTTTGATTGCAAATATTTGAAAAGTGCAGACATTTCTAAGCAAAAAACCCCAAAGTTCATGCTATTAGCTCATGACAACCATGTCGGAACCTTCTAAATGAAGCATTAGAAATTGACATACTACTATTAGTAATTAGTTGACCTGTGCGCACCCTGCTAGAAATAACAAATAAGCATCTCGTTCTTTAAACACCTGTAGGTTGCAGTCTCTTTGCTAAGTTCTGAACTTAAGTGTTTTGAATGGGAGGTGCCAAAAGGAATACTGAGAATCTTTTCATTTTTGTTTCCTTCTGTTGTTAAGTTTGTGTAATGTGTATTGTTTAGAGACTCAATTTAGATTCTTCACATAACGGGTATGTGTCTGATTATGTCTCCCTAAAGTTGGTTAAATAAATGTGTTATTTTTCCATCATTCAAAGCCGCTTGTGGAAACAAAATACGTTTTCTTCTTAGGTGAATAAAGTATATATTTTTAGAATTTGTTTAACAAGTACAAACTCAAGTTTCGACTTGAATAATAATCCCTGAATGGTGACGAAAACTTAAATTGTTCTGTTCTGTTTTGTTCCTGACTCGGCCATTGTGCAATTCGATTTGAAAGCCTAGAATCTGCTATCAAGAAGCTGAGCTACCATAAGAGGAAGTAGAAAGAAATTCCGAATTCAATTAAATTAGTTGAAATCCATAATTTTCTCGACCAAAGAGTTTGTAGTTTGTTTTGATCTCTGTTTCTTGGCTAAGTTCATGTTTAAAACGGGTTTAAAAATCTTCTTTAGATATGAATTATGATATACATATAAAGTGCATTAAGTTTGTTTGGTAAAATTGTTTCCGAAGAAGTTTATGGGAATTTTCCTTTCAGGGCACACTAGATTTAGATACCTGCACAAAGTTGGTTTCTTTTATTTTGGAATTTCTTACTCATTCTAAAATTACTATGACGCGTAATATAGGCTTCTTGAGAAGTTTCATCCTTTCCAATTTCGGTCCTAAAATGACGGTGTGATTATGAGGAGGAAATATAATTTGACCATATCTTAAAGCACAACCAATCAGTCTCTTATTAGCTCAGTCTTCGTAAAAAAAAATATTATCCCTTCTTAGAACACTGCCAAAGAGACGCCATCTCCATGCCCAGTCCTCAAAATAGCGCTCACCTTATAGTTAAAAAAGTTAGTACTAATGCTGATTTTTTATTTTCAAATGTGATCAAACATACTAGTCAAAATTATTGATAACTGAAATTTGCAGAGATGAAGGTAATGATGGAATTGTACAAAGAGATGATGGCTGAGACAATCTCCATGTCCAGGTGTTCGAAAATGCCCAGGGAAACTCCAGAGACACAAAAGGTTAAAGAAAGTATTAATGCAGTAGCAGTCAAGATCTCGTCCGTTGGTCTTCCCGAAGATCCACAATCTGATGGTAATCGGCCTCAGGGGACTTTCATCGTAGGTGGGTCTGCTGTTGGGTGGAACTTCATCACTTACCCTGGTGGCAAAGCTGTGTACTATGGGAGAACAAAAGAGACTTTCAGGGCTCAAAATACGGTGGTGAAAAATGATTTAGCAAAAGAAAAATGAGTTTATCTGTTTCTTTCTACAGGTGTTGAGTTGAACTAGTTTTTTATCTTTTCGTAAAATTGAAGGGAGATTGATCCTTTTTGGAATGATTTCACCAGAATATGTTCAGGTTTGGTTGTCGTATCAAGCTACTCCCATTTTTAGATTGTTTTAGTTTTTTTTACTGATAAGGTCTTCATGGACCCTCTCATCGTTTAGGTTTCTATACACTAACGAGTCTCGATGTTTAGCAAATCATTACAAATGTATATTCGGAGAGGGGTTAATTGTGATAGTCATGAGATGTACTACAAGTTTTACATGGTTATTATATCAATTATCTGATGTGCCTTGACATTTTCCTAGATATGTAAAATTCCTTCGTGTTCCCATATATGAAAGCTTTTCCAACTTATGTTTCCTTTGCACTGCAAGCTTTTTGAGTTGTGTTTGGAAATGATTGGCCTTGAAAAGTTAGCTGGCTAGGTCACGGTTATAAATGGTTGGTTTTCAGAGAAATTAATATTATAGTGGTTACCTGTTAGCGCTTCTGCAAAATCGCATTTCATTCTGTTTTAGTTTCAATTGAAACTAGGATTTGCTTAAGAGCCTGTTGATTCACTGTGTTTCCAAGTTTCATAATTAATATACCAAACTTGTTGAAGGAATATTGAAATAAAAGTTCCCACTTCCCAGGAAAGCTAAGGTTTAAAATGGGCTAAATGGTGCACCTGACAAATTTTATTTGAACATGGAGAAGTTCGAATTTATCATCCTAAAGGACAATACCACATCAATATAAATGATGAGAATATAGGTGGAAATCTTGAATCTAGTCACCTAACAGTCCTAACGTATATAACATAATCGAAAGGAAATTCACAAAACCTTTTTGTTTCTTATAAAATTCATTATTGAGACAATTTCATGAATGATGATAATGACACATTACAGTTGTTCCATTGATTTGTATGTTAAAACATGATTATAACAAGAGATGAATAAGACTTTCCAAAGATTCAAAATTGTGCAAGATTCATTGGAAAACAAGTCTCTCTCACCAGTTGTTTAGGTCTATCCACACTAACTGGTACTGATGTTTGACAAATCATTACTGATGTATATTGGGCAAGTGGTTTAATGCAAATTATTCTGAGACGGTGTACCATAAGTTTTAGTATTTTACAGATTAGTTTTGAATAATCCGATGTGTCTCAACATTTTCCTAGATATGTAATATTTCTTTGTTTTCCAATGAATCTGTGAAAACATGAGAACTTATCGCAATTGTTAGATCCTAGATTAGGCTTAAGTTTCTTTCAGCAATGATGTTCACTTGGGGCACTATAAGCCTGGAGAAATTAATATAGTTCTATTATGCTTTATGCACCCAAAAAAAATTACTAGTCTCGTGGTTACTGGATAGCCTCTCTGCAAAACCGCGTTTCATTCTATTTTTAGTTTTCAAAAAATAAATAAATTTTGCTTAAGAACCTGTTGTTTCACTGTCTTTTAAGTTTTAAATGAAAATCTTAAATCAATTAAGGTATATCGAAAGAACAACACCCCCTGTACATTTTCTCGCATACATCTCTTCCGAGGAAAGCCAAGGTCACAATGGACTAATTGGTGGATGGTAACAATTTTTTTCGAACATGGCACTTCAGATTTAACCATCTATAAGGACAATACAACATCAAGATACAAGGTGGTGTGCTATTAATTTCAGAAATTAGGGGTTGCCCCATTAGCTTCGTTCTCTATAGATTGGGTATCATGAGTAATACTGATAAGAATATTTTTTGGATAACTGATATTGATAATAACTATAAGTTAAAATACAAATGATGTTTCCCCTGGAGCGATTTATGAATTACGTACAAACCGTGAGAAAAAAAATAAGTCGCCTTGTTACGGATTTTAAGATCAGGACGAGAACAAGTTGACAAATTGAATTACTTGCCTTCACCTAGTTTAGAGTAATGCATAACGACACATTACAGTTATTCCATTGATTTGTATGTTGAAACATGATTATATCAAGAGATGAATAAGACTTTTGAAAGATTCAAAATTGTACAAGAGTTGCATCTCTATAAATAGCACCGGAATGAATCACTTCATTCAAGACAATAAGCAACAAAAATATACAAACAATACTCAAGATTCAACATAACAAAACAAGAATGAAAGTGCAAAACCAAGTCTCTATCACAATTTTCCTAATCTTGGTCATTCTTTTAGTTTATTCAGTTTCGGAAATTCAAGCACAGTCTTGTAGGGCTAGTGGCAAGATCAGGGGAAAGAAACCACCTCATAAACAATGTAACAAAGAGAACAACTCCGAATGTTGTAGACATGGGAAGTCTTACGCTACTTACGAGTGCTCGCCACGTGTGACCAAGAAAACAAAAGCATTATTGACGATCAACAGTTTCGAGAAAAATGGAGATGGTGGTGCACAATCTGAGTGCGACAACAGGTTCCACTCAGACAATACACATGTGGTGGCACTGTCAACTGGCTGGTTCAACCATCAGTCAAGGTGCCACAGAAATATAATTATTCATGGAAACGGAAGAAGCGTGATAGCAAAGGTGGTGGACGAGTGTGACTCTACTATCGGTTGTGATCGTGATCATGATTTCCAGCCTCCCTGTCCCAATAACATTGTAGATGCTTCTAAATCTGTGTGGAAAGCATTGGGAGTTCCGGAAAAAGATTGGGGCAAACTGCATATTACGTGGTCAGATGCTTGATAATCCTTTTTGCTAGAATAAAATATATTTGCCTGAAGTGTGTGTGTGACTTCGCATTAAGTTTATACACATTTTATGGCGATTTCATGTAACCGGAGGCTGTGTTTGTCTTGGTAGTGTTTCTTATAGATGGTTTCAGACTAGTAAGCTGTCTTGCAGAAGTTAATAAAAGCCTGTATGGAATGTTTTTCTTTCAGAAGAAGGTTCAAGTTTATAAAGCCTAGTCGTATGATGATTGGTAAGAACCCGCCATGAATATGCAACACAAAGTACAAGTATACAACCGTGGGTGTTTCTAATCCGTGCTTGTAAGCAACAGATGTTTTACGGAATGGAAATATCTCAATAAGAAATTAAAGGATGGTTCGCCACCATCCGGACTCGTATCAAGATGTATGTCAAATATATAAATCATGCTTGAAAGAAATGAATATTTGAAGATATGGACATAAAAGCATAAACTTATCCTCCAACACTTGCTAAAATTCACAACTTGCAACAAAATATCAAATACTTTTAAGGCTAACTGAGCCGTCTGGATACGAAGTATAGCTTCTTTGTACACCCATTTACAAAATACACATCTCATATACTGAACAATCAGAACTTATATAAATAACAACATATACAACCATAAGGGGACACATTTACAACATACTATCAGTCCTAGCTGGCAGGCGACGGAAGAAATTGATCGGTCCAATTGGCAACTTATGCCTGAACCTGGGATGCCTCATAGCATATAACCCTGCAATAACAGCCAATACCTGGAAAGGAGTAACATACAGCACTAAAGAAGCCACAAGGCAGAAGATCACAAATATTGTTGTGGCTCGCGGGTCACGCGAGCTTAGCAATGCATGGACCCTCTCCCCCTGTGCTGCTAAGTCACCGAGCACAATCTGGGTCTTCCCTGCCAAGCTCCTGAGCCGATCATATCTGATGCGGATAATATTAGTACTGAAGTGTTACTTAAACCTTTATTAGTTCAACCAAGTATATAAGCATAAGCATATAATGCTTTAAAATAAAAATCTAGAAGAATCAAAAAACTATTATTTAACTGTGATAGGTAAAATGATAGAGAAGCTGAAATTTTGTATAAAATATAAACAACTAAGTTAATTTGTAAAAGTAATATTTTCACCTTAAATCTAAAGAAGATCCTAAAACACTTGATGCAGATGCTCTAAGCATGCTTGATAATACCTTGGTTTTACTCTTTTTTAATGGAAAGAAAATGAGTCAAAAATGTAGTTTGGAATAGGAAGAAATAAATCAACAATGTGGTTGAAATAAAATAAAAAGTCAACACTTAATTATGTAGTGTTTGAAAACAGAAATACAAGCCTTTTCTACTTATACCTTTACAGTTTTACTTTTGTAAGTGTTCCGTATATCTTTACTTTCATAAAATGCATTTTTTTTCCAATTTTAGGAGAATATTGCAATTTATTATACCTCATCCGAATTACATCCGGTGAAGCCTTTGAAGTTGGGAACGGGTCGAACTCCTCGTCCAGCTCATCTGGGTGGACGGAATTGGCAGAAGAAATCTTCGAATCCATGTGAGGAGGGTGTTTTGGTTTGAACTTGAAATTCCATATTCCGATAAAGAACATATACAAAAACCCCGTCGATAAAATAAGTTCTGGATGACAAACAAGCATCACGAACAAAATGTGTACTAAAACAGTCGTTACGGGGTTCTTCCACACACAGATTTCCCCAAACCATTTTGCAGTCGAAGATAAACCGTCAAACACCGCTATCAATCGGAAAAAATTCGCCTTGCTACGCCGCATACTAAACAAGTGTGAATGAGCATCGGTCATATATTCGACCACTTCTTTTCGGAGAGGCGGCTCAGCTCGGCTAAGTCTAGTCGCAACAATATTTACAGCTTGGTATTTTAGCATATTGAGTTGATTTATAGTTAATGGTCTCACATAGTGCATCTTAGGCAAAAGAGGTCTCGAGTATGCATACATCATATTCATAAAGGAAGTGCACGAAAATCGAATTGCTAAATGTAACTCCCCCATTCTCTTTAACCCAGAAGGATGAAGAACTAGTAACGGGTACGTATGTGTATATACATGTCCTGTTCCGAGCGTCGAAATTCGTATCCGAATTTTTCCGATTTCTTTATCTCGGTTTTCATTATCTAGACAATTGTCAAAAACACCTACAGTAAGGACCGTAGCAGTATCGTAAACTTCCCAAGTGTATTGTTCGTTATATTTCGGGTTTAGGCTGTCCATGATAGTTCGTGTTCGGACCCATTTTTGTCCGTATCTAGCTACGCAATACGTATCAGACCTACCTTTTCCGTCGCGTGTTTTCATGGGGATTATTCCATTACCATCTAAAATTCCAAGTTCTAGAAAACCAATCGACGGTTTCCAAAGCTGTTTTGCAGTAGGCCTTAGATCGCTACTAAACTGAGTCGACTCATCAAGCACGTGGTAACCCCCATCTTGGTAAACCCGAAGATGAAGCTTGCTAGCAAACTTATTACTCTCCTTTTCTATTTTCCCTTCGTCCACTTCACCGGAGCTCGCTTTTTGAAGATCAAACCAACGAGAGTTCACAAGCCTATTATCGGTTACTTTTTCTATATATTTCAAAGAAACGATTACCTTTCCGAGTGTCTCATCCTTGTTTGGGCCCAACCGATCTTCGACCATTAGTACCAAATATTCATCTAACGGCTCAGCAGCAACAAATACAAAATCTTCGTTCCATAAAGCATTCGTCGTCCGAGATTGGACCAGTTTAGTTTTATAAACTTGAGACCCTAATTGGGCCTTTACATACACGTTGGGAATACGGGCGTTTTCGGATAAAACCAAGTCTTGGACCTCAATAACATTAACGCGTACATACCATAGTCTAGGCAAGTGATACACTTTTGCACGTAGATACGAATTACTCCCTGAGTTGCCAGCATGAGATGCCGCATCAGCATGCCAGGCATCGGGGAAAGCCTCGTCGGCCTGAGTACCTGTTGGATAATTTAGCAACTTAGCATGACATTATAGATCAGGTAAATTGTATGGTTAGAGCTTGGGTAATGAGTTTGATACTCCACGGATACACTGCACCTGTCCATATCAAACATAACAATAAAAACTGAAAATATACATGGACTTTTCAAAATGTTTTGATTAAAAATTGTATAAGGTATGCATGCGTGTAGCAGGCAGTGCTGAAGAATTGTTTCAGAAAGCTCGATCCATCATCATCATCAAAATATGCATTTATCACAAGAATTAATTTGGAGTTGGCTATATGAAACCATCATTCATTTTCATAACAATGAATTTTCAAAAGGCTCGATCCAAAACATTTTAAAGATGGTTTTTACTTTTAGAGCCAAAAAAAGAGCAAAATAATATTTGCCGAAAGCTTAAAATGTGTTTTTTTTTTACCATTTTCATACTGAAAAAGCTTAACCTTTATAAAGCTCTTATAAAAACGTTTTTGTTTACCTTTTCAAATTTTAAAATAGCAAGGTAAATGAAAAAAAGTTGCCTTTTTTCACAAAAAAAAATAGTAGTAATGGTAACTAAACAATACCCATCCAAACGGAAACCATGATCTCTCCTCCTTTTCTTATGTCCCCCTTTCTATTCTCGAGCCAATACCACTCCGGTGCTAAAGGACTATCAGGAGGGACACGTGTTGGCACATCATTTAAATCAAACCTTATAACACCAACAAAATCGTCTTTAAGCATATCCTTATCTTTCATAACAATATCCAACATAGAAGCCTGCAACCTATCGCTCGAAAATGCGAAAACAGTGTTCCATTCTGGTTTTTGATTTTTCTCGAAATGTTTTGTAACTCCTTTGTAATTTCCAACTCTTACCTCAATGTAAGGGTCAAGGCTTCCTGTCAAATCCATCGAAGGAAGGTCACGAGCTTTTACAATACGTACGAAAAGATACTGCATTGGTTGCACGAGATCATACGTACTAGAAGGTCTATCTGCTGGTATAACTCTGCCACCAATGACTTGTCCACCTCCCAAAACCGGGTTAGTCTCTCGGGGAGAGAAGTCGTCCGTTTGCGATGACGAACCTGAATACATATGTGCGGTTTTAGGAGCTATCGGCTGAGTTTGAGCTTGGTAATTTTTCTTAGAAAGGCTATGAAAAGTGTGACTTGAATTGTTTTTCCCTTCTGAATTCTTTTTCGAAATGAGGTTCGGAGATTGTTGATGATATTCTTGATTCTGAAAAGTGTGACTTGAATTGTTTTTCCCTTCTGAATTCTTTTTTGAAATGAGGTTTGGAGATTGTTGATATTCTTGATTCTGGCTCGAATAGGAATTTGTTTGGTTGGTCATGTTTTCCTTTGACGAAAAAGGGTTTGAGGATTTAACGTAATGGTTATCGACTATAAAGACTTTTAAGCCAAGTTCGCCTTTTACGCGCGAAAATATATTTCTTTTTTCTAAAGGGTAGTACATAACAGCAGCATCGGAATGGGGTACGAAAGATGAACCTGAGATTTTGACCTTACCAAGGAAGGATTTGGATTCGGTTGATGATACATAGCTGTATATGTAAAGGTCGAGAACGAGGTTGGATAGAATGGTGGGGTCAGATATTTGGAAATAAAATGTTTCGTTAAAATGAGGGTCGAGATCTTTTGCTTTGACTGTGGTTCGGAACTTTTGGTTGTCGAAATGAAGCTCAACAAAGGCATTAGATGAGCCTTTTCCGTCTTTGGCGAGTAAATTGTGAGCGCTAACGACCTCTACGCCTAACTTGAGATTACTCATTATTGAAGATTACATATAAAATTCGACCTGAAAATAAATAGTACTGATTAGTAGTGGAAATTGTAATAACTGTCTTCCGAAAAAGATAGGAAGAACAGAAAGACAGAAATATAATATTTTGCGTAAATGTAACAGAGAAAAAAGAGAAACAAGCGATATGATCACAATAACTGTTAGAAAACAAGTAAAATCAAGTTGTATTGGTACATATGTAATGAGGGGGGGTTTCTTGTGCAGAACAGAAGCATCAAAATCTAAATTACTCTGCACAACAAGGCACTTGTATAAAGTAAACCTTCATTCAATGGCGGAACTAGAACTTTTTTTTCCTGTAACTAAAATACTAAAATCGATAAAAAGATCAGGATACATGGTAATCTGTAAAAGATCATTTTTTTTCCCAATATGAGGGTGTTAGAGTTTTTGTAGCCTGTTACTAGTTACTCCCGCCTTCATTCCGTAAGAGGATGTTTTACGGTTATTTCATGTAAGAAGTGGATAAGGCTACAAGAAGATCATTGTCGAAAGAGGCTTAAATATGACAGGAGTTCAAGATATATATCGTCTGGCATGGGAAAGCATTCGAATCTCAATTAATCAGTACCATTTTATTGCTATGAGTTTATTTATAAATACAAAGAGAATTTAGGTCTGAACAATCAGAAACGGAACAAACATGCTTGAAAACAAAAGAAGAGAATCTCCATTGAGTTATTTTCACACAAACCACTGGGATTTTTATGATAAAAATAACAATTAAAAAATAAAAGTCCACCAAAATAAATCAGACGTTCTTATTTGATAGAACAAGTCTTACATAAGAGTTAAGACACTCACAACCACTAGTATGACTAATTTGTGATAAGGAATGTTATGCAATAATAAAGCTTATAAAAGAGATTATCTGGAAAACCAAATAAAGAATATTCCATGAACTCTTGAAAGATTAAGCGTAATGGTAAAGTTGACTCATTCAGAAAGATTTAAAATTTGACAAAAACAAAATAATCGGAAAAAGCTAAATCACTTTATGAGACATTTTTGTTCAAAGTCAACCACATGTGTCAAAAAAACGAAAAGGCCAACAAAGACCGTATATATATGTTCACTAATTAGTAATTACCTCACAAAAAGTTGTTTCTGTTCTTTTTTCTATCATCTTTCAACCTTTTTCATGAAAATTTATTCAAATGGGTTTTATAGGTTTAGTACCTCAAAACTATCTGATTTTAACGATTTGGGTATCCATATTTTAAATTTTTCAATTTAGGTAGCACACTAATAAATTTCTAATTTAGGTACCATCGTCTAAATAAATCACGGAATCACGTCACGTGACATTTGACAAACATTAATTTGAGAGGCTAATTTAACAATTTTGCATAAAAATATGTTATCCTATAAAAATATCTTCCCCAATTTCACAAATAACAAAATTTTGGATTATATGCTAAATTTGGATTATATACTAAAAGTTTTTCTACGATGACATATTTTTGTGCAAAATTATCAAATTAGCATATCAAATTAATGTTTGTCAAATGTCAGGTGACATAATTTCATGATTTATTAAGACGGTGGTACCTAAATTGGAAATTTATTATAGTATGGTACCTAAATTGAAAAATTTGAAAGATGGGTACCCAAATCGTTAACCGTACTATAGTTTGGGGGTAGTAAATGTATTTTTTCCCGGAAAGAAAATAATTTTATCTTTTTCGACATAGAAGGGTAGATTAAAAAAACAAAACAGCCCAAAATAAATCAATTACTGTCTATTGGTTCTTAATTGCTTTATCAAAATGAAATCAAGAAATCTTCAAGAAAAAAATACAATTACTTAATTATTTTAAGTTCTAACTAAAACCAACAAAGCATCCTAGAAGATTAGTAAAATTAATATCCTTTCGAAGAAAGAAAAGAAAAGTACCTTAAAGCTTGGCTTGTTCTGATGATGAGCTGATTAGTAGATAATAATTCAGAGCCAAAAATAGGAATATATGATTCATGGAAGTATATATATTTGTTAAAAAAATAAATTCAGGAACAAAAGGATCAAAAAATTTGAAATGAGATTGAGAAAATTGGTTCAAAGATTGTTTAGAAAGGGGGAGAGAAAGAATTAAGAAGAAGAAGAAGACTTATTATAGCATGCAAGTAAAGTCTACTCTAATGTAATCATCTTCTTCTATTTGTATATATATTGATAGACAACACGTTTCCCTTGCTAATACACGTACGTTTTCCAAGTAATTTCTAAATAAATACTACAAGCAAACCTAAATATAATTTTTTATTTGTTGGTATAAGACAAGTTATATATATAATAACTGAAAAATTGTTTCGCTTAATTACTGCCTAATCGCTTAATGCATAGGCTCCCCTTTTAGAACACCGAGTTATATGTAGATGTTATGACTATTCTTCACTTGAAATGTTTTGAGTATTCTTTTGTGTCGTTTAATTTTCAGTAAAGGAGATATCACATAGTTAGTCCATCTTCACCAAATACATGAACCTTAGGAATAGAAAATAATGCACATTTGAAATTTACAAAATATGCACTTTATAATTCGTTCGCAATAAACCTGTATAAAAAATTGGTATATAAAAGTAAGATGAAACCATATTTGTACAACATATTGAGCTTACAATTGTTTCTCATTAGAAGAAACATTTTCGTGTATTTGGTTGCCAAGGTGGAATTCGAGAAGTCCACTCTCCAACTTGAACATGGGGGGAAAATGAAAAAATGTCCAGGTTCTTAATAATAAAAATGCACTATGAAATTAGAAAGATAATGAGATCACTTGGGAAGATACGGTAATTCCGGGGCAGTTTAGCATAATCAAATCCACCTTCTAAGGAGATATCATTACAGATGCGTGATTAAGTGTGTTCAGCATAACAAAAAATCACTCATTCAGTGTATAAAGCCTTTCACTAAGCTCTGCAATTGTCAATCTTGCTCCCGCTCTATTGAGATTTAGGTAAATAATAACACATGCTTAACAAACATTCGAATATTTACTCAAAATTTAATGAAATTTGATTGTATCAGAGCATGGTATCAAGAGAAAACAAGTTAGCTTCTACTACGAGTTCCTTTCTTGTCTGTCTCTATCACATATATGAACAAACCACTTTAAAATGTGATCTGTCAAATTTTGTGAACCACGATACTAAACTCTAAAACATTCTCATAATCTTATTAACTGCCTTTCTCTAATATTTCAACAGCCTCGATCAATATCTTCTTTTTCTGAGTAAATTTTTTAAGTGTTTCAGAATCATAGGGAGAAGGCATAGTACATGGGCCGGTATTAGAAGGAAATTTAATCATGGAACTTGATTTAAATCTTTTCTTTAACCTTCGACCAGAGCAAGCCAATTTTTCTAAGCAGACTTCAACTGATCCCTCCGGCACAGTGGGCTGATATTTTAAAAGAGTGCCATATGAAAATAATAGATGAAACATGTAATCATACACATGTTTCATTTTTAGCTCCTCTTGGATGAACCTGCTTCCTCTTTTACCAATTTTTTGTGCCTGCAGTGACCAAATATAAAAACGGGAAAGACAATTAGTACATTTTTGATAATTAAGGTTTGTTCAGTTCAAACTTGGCGAACCGCAAAATCAAAAGTACCAGACACACTAAGAAAAGCATCCAAATTTATTCATTTGATTTAGATCGATAGAAATGCTTTTTTTTTTGTCCTCCTTGCTAACTTGAAGTCGAACATCCTCGGTAAAATAATAGCTACTTGCATAATTTAGATTTCAGACAAAAACTCATTTTGAGGAAAGCGAAATGTACCTTTTTTGGGTGTTTGTTTCCGTAGTTAACAGCAAATTGAATAGATCTGCAACTATCCTTCTCGTTAATAGGCCAGTAATGGACTGTGGGTATTAAGCTTCTTGTAAAGAAATCATGGTAATGAGGAGTTATTAGCAAACTCATGGAATCGCAAGCTAGAATATACTTTTGACTTACAGACCATGCCACTCCTTCTACATAAATCTTGTACCTGCATAGAATAATTAAGAACAAAACAACTTCAAGAGCGTCACAATGTTTTAATTATCTTTTCAGCCTTATGATTTCTTGGAAGATAGTTGCAACAACAAAAAGACAAGAAAAGTAATAAGTTGAAACCTATAAGAAGTTTTGAACCCACCTATGAGTGCATTGGTTTGCTAAATCTGAAGACCTAAATGTATTATTCCTCTCCTGTAGCCAGTCCTGCAAAGTGCAAATATTTGTATTAATGCACTTATTAGAAGATCAATGCAAGACACCAAAGGAAAAAAAGTTATCCAGCTGATTTCAATCCTGTTTGGGGACTTTTGGCTTTTTTGTGTGAACCTAGTTACTACAAAAGATTATGTCACATAAATCATTATCCAACATTCGATATCGAGTTACGCCCAAGTAAGAATGTTGTTACATAGAACACATCAAGCTTGTATACTCCTTCAGTTCTGGAGATATAATTATCCACCCTCCGTTGGTTAAGATATCATTTAAACCGTTGGACAAAATAAAACAGTTATTGGAGCAAAGCCTATAAAGATCGGTTAAAATATCGTTCAGACTGTTAGGCAAAAAGGGTTTAAAACTGGGTTAAGTTGTTTCTTTACTTGTTGAGTAGCCATTGGAAAGTTGCAATTCACACCCCAAAATGTTTGGTGCATTAAAAAAAGACATGATAGATATGTGGGATAATGATATACTCTAACACTCCCCCACACTCGTGGCCCGACCTTTCAATGGTCCAACGAGCGAACACATCCTAATTTAAGTACAGAATCAAGTAAAATGAGAGATATAATAGTTACCAGATTATATATACGTGCTCCCCAATCTTGTTCTTTAGTGGTATTGCAACGGAGAAGCTTTTCCCTAACTGAACTAACTTTAGGGTTCCCTTTCCAGTAAGCAAAAGGCTTCCTCTTCATCCATTTAACTCTTTTATTGCCCAATTCAAGATCCTTCCTTAGTACCTCCCATGGATTTATCCTCAGCTCAGCCCTGCAATACACCGAAACATTGATTCGTGTAGGAAAAATCAAATTGATTCCTTGAAAATGTATGCGTATCAGTGTAACTTTTAAAAGGAAAAGGGAAAAGGAAAACAAAAAGGGTCTGTTTGTGAACAAAACCATCAAAATTACTATACGTAACAGTTCATGATGTACATTGCAGTTTTTTGCTGTATTCGCTTCAAAAGAAACTAAAAAGGTAAACTATACTCTAAATAAGAATTTGGTAATGTTTCTTGGGGTTTGGGGTTTAAGTCGATTGCCGAGTAATTTTTGAATTTCCTTTTTTGTTAGTGGTGCATGCTTGTTGCTAAAACAAACTTAAGTAACCATATGTAAATAATTCTACCACAGGAACAAAGTTCTATCACTGATCTCAAAATATACTTGTCGATCAAAGTCCAAATGTCAAGAAAAAATAAGTTTTCATGTGAAAGAATATTTGAAATTTCCACAGGCGATATAAGATGACAGACGATACAAACAATGTGAAAATTTTCTCAAAATATAACGAGGCAATGATGAGATTAGTGATGTTTACCAACCCCAAAACGACCAATCGGGAAAAGGTATGTCCCATGTTGAAGTACTCCCACAATAATGAAACAGTGGAGGAATTTGGTTCCCTTTCTCTTCCAAATAATGAATCTTCCTCAACCTAGGCTTATCTGCACACTCGAACATAAAATCCAAATCCGGTAAATGACCAGGATATAATCTCAACAGTTGCAAAATTCCCCATATGGTGAAAACATCTCTAGTTTGGTAAACTTTCTTTAATTGTTTCACATAAACCCTCCCATTGAGTACCACGATTCGTACATGTGCAACTTTTCCCGCATCTTCGACCATTTCTTTTGCAATCCCATTTTTCTTCCAGGGTTTTAAATCTTCGTTTATCCACCGGAAATATTCTGGACATATTTGAGATGAAGAATTTTTACTGTACTGTTTTTTAGGCTCTGGAATATTGTTTGGACATGTGTAAGAACAATTAATTTCCACTGGAGGGTCATAGGAGGTTATCGGTTCTACGAATGTGTTCCATAACGAAACGCCTGTAATGATAGACTAGGAAGACAACCAATAAGTTCGCAAATAACCTCAAAAAACCATGTTCAATATTCCTACTGTATGTGTAGGTTTTTGGATCTAACTAATATCTAAAGTGGAATAACGTTTGGTTCTTGATTAAACATAAATCGTTCAATGATAATTTTGAAACGTCCTTTGAATGCATCTCATTTTCAAACACTTGCTCATATAACATTCTGTGCATAGTCCGCTAATTCAAACATATTTGTTACTATAATGAATAAGATCATTTACTTAATGTAGTAGTTCAAAGAACAATATTGGAAAATCGAAACAAGGGAAATTAAAAGACATGTGAAAAGACGAAATGATTTTACTTTTTTTTACTATATATATCAACAGATAGTGAGATAGTTTTGATTTCCCTTTCTAATCTAAAACCAACGAAAACGAAAACAAGGATAAGTGTAACAGGTGTTTATGCAAGGAAACCCTAGCGTACGTAACTAGTCACCTCCAGGGACTACATAATTCTACAATTCTGTTGAATCATAATGTATTCAAAGTTTGTTGGAATTTCGAATTATTTTCTTATAATGATTACAAATATCATTAATTTTTTCGTAAAATTTGTTCTATGGAGAATAAGTTTTTATAATTTAAAACAAGTGACAAAAAAAAGTGAATGGTTAATCAAAGTAACTTACAAGATCAATCCAGTGGATGAATATGAGTGCACCACTGAAGAGAAAAATGAAAAAAATTGATCTACTGGTTAACACCTTAGTATTCTTCATGGGGTTTTCACTGTCACCTCAATATACTAGATAGAAAACCAAAGAGTTAACCAAAGCTCAGCTAGCTCTGATCCTAAAAATATGGGATATACGAGATCTCTTTGTTGTTATCACAATTAGTTTCTGTATTACAAATTAATAGCAAATGTCAAAACCTTTTTGGCTACCATATTATGTGGTGAAATTTTGTATGTTATTTATTACTGTTTCGTCCTTCAGTATGTGATCTTTAATGTGGGACACTATGAGGGTTATTGTTCTTTTTAAAAATAAATATTTGCTTGTTTTGTCTTTCTGAATGGGTGGAGATCATAACAGTTATCAACTTCGGTAATTTGTTACAACATTTATATGATACAGAAAATTCATCATCTGCCTTTTTTATTATAGATCATCTTACCATATGAGTTGATCAATAGTTAAAGAGCCGTTTTATACTTTACTACACCAAACTATACCAAACTATGTGATTTTAATTATTTGAATATACATCTTTTAATTTACGTACCACACTATAATAAATTTTTCAATTTAGGTATCACACTATAAAAACTTTTCAATTTATTTACCAATTAATCACGGAATCATATCACGTGACAGCACGTGTTTGACAAACGTTAACGTGTGAGAGTAATTTTGTCATTTTACACCAAAATATATCATCCTATAAAAGCGTTTCCTCTAATTTCACAAATAACAAGAATCAGTACATGGTCCAAATTTGGGAGAAAACACTATTCTAGAATGATATATTTTGATATAGAATTATAAAATTAACATCTCACGTTCAACTTTATTAAGCATGTGCTGTCATGTGATATGATTTCCGTGTTATTAGGAGGGCATGCACTTGGTAGTTTTACCCTTAAACAGATCATATAAACTTGAAAAAAAAAAACAATAAAAACCTCTGACTAGTACGTAAAGTAATATATTAAGTGGGCCTTAAAAAAATGGATCATTAACCTCTATCGTGCTCACATAGTATTAGTAATAGATTTGCAAATTACAAAGTTGTACATGTTTTTCATTGAACTGTAGAGAAAGATTTGATTTAGAAATAAGATATGATGAAAATAAAGGAAACAAATTATTCAATGTATTATTTCAAAAAAAAAATTATTCAATGTAATTATTTCCTAAGTAAAACATTCAATATGGATTACATATTATACATTACTGAAATAATACTTCCATATATAAGAATGAACATTAAGTAACTTTACAAGTTATCAAATGATTTACCCTACTTAATATTCTTAACCAATGTCTAGGCCGGGGTGGTTAGATTTTCCCTATAACTTAAAATGCATCATAGTATTCAAAAATAAATATGGCTCGCCAGCTCATATATATTCTAGAAGTTAAAAGATATAAAAAAGTGAAATGACTAGTATATATAGATGTGGATCGAGTTGCATAAGGAAAACCAAAAAAAAAAAAAAAAAGGATTTTTAGCTAGGTTGACATACAATTTGAACATCTTTATACTATTAACAATGGAATGTTATTTTTTGGTAGTAAGTCGGATCTTAAAAGATTTAACAACAAAGTCACAACAGCAAATCTTCCTTACATTTCTCCAAGAATCATTGGTTTGCAAACCATGAGTTGCCCATAACCGTCCACTATTTTTAGAAAATCGCTAGTGAAAAACGGTATCGTATAGAGAAATGCGAGCATAAATAAATATATTGGGTAAATATATATAGTTAACTTGACCCGTTACTAATAATAAAATGGCGACGGTGGAGGTTATTAAGACCGTAGAAGAGCATATACAACCTCTTGCAAACAATGAACCCTCAAAAGAGGTTGTCGTAGTGGAGGAGAAACCTGTGGTTGTTCCGGCAACGGTTCAACAAAAGGCTGATGAGGTGTGCAAAACTCTTGTCGTGGCGCATAGTACGTGGCAACTTTTTCTTTTCTTTTGATATTACATACAGTGGTACAATTTTTATTTCAAATCAAAGAGAATGAAATATATAGTAGTAATTAAGAGAAAACAAATGTAGACCTAGGTTAGAATATCAGAATGATCTCACGTTCTCTTGTAAACAAAACTACTTTCAACAGGAATATTGGTTACGGTTGATAAATGATGATATTCCTTCTCATGAAACTATAATCTAAAGATCCTATAGATTCTTATAACAAAAGGATAAAAAAAAAGTTTCAGATTAGTTCATTTTTAGTCTAATAGCAAAACTAGATATAATATTTGCACAAAAATAATTAAAATTATATAATGTTGAAATCGTTGGTATTTTTATTGTTGAGATCGTTTGCATTTTTATTTTCTTAGTTTTAAAGGAAGAATAAAAAAAAAGTTCCAAAAAACCGAAAAGTCAAAGAAACCTAAACCAAACAAAGCTCTGATCAAAAAAATATGCTGTAGAGGTTTTCCACGTGTAATTTATTTATTTATTTTTTGGACTAACGAAAAAAAATAATCTTCTTTCTAATTGGTTGATTATGTCAAAATTATTCAGGCCTAGCCCTTGCAAATGTTGAGAACGAGAAGAGGATATCCTTCATCAAGGCGTGGGAAGATAGCGAGAAAGAAAAATTGAAGAACAAGTAAGTTCAATTTTATTTCCCTTTAATCTATTTGAAAAAAATAATATGAAACTAGGTTTTACATATTTTATTGAGTAAATAGGGAAAATGGCATTTCCAACCTCCAAATATGAGAAATATGCACTTATGCCTGCCTATTCTTAAATATAGACATGGTTTTAAAAGTTAAAATCATACGTTTGGTTTAATTTTCTGGTGACATTTTTTTCATTTGCCAAATGTAAAATTTTAACTCAAAAGTGTCGTATTTTCAGATTTACTGCATCATTTCTTAAAATTTGAATTTAGAAAGTTTCTTGACTTATTTAGAAAAGAGGGAGGTCTTTCTTTCTTTTTAGTTGTTTATTATTTTTCGAAATTTCTCCCTTGTTCTCTAGCTAGCTAGTCATTATCAGTAATTCAGTCTATGTGACTAAAGTGAAATAAAAAACACATAAGTTGACTTATCGCTGAGTAAGTTATAACATTTGCGATTTTTCTTAAGCAAAAAAAAAAAAAAAAAAAAAACATTAATAAATAAAATTTGTTATGCGAGTAAAGGTTTAATAATATCAATCCTACCTTTTACTGTTAAAAAAAACTGTTAAAGGAGAGTCAAAATAATAATGGTCAGGTCACTGTATACATTTTATAAAATGCAGACTATGCAGTTGTAGTTCATTTTTACGCTTCAGATATCACATCCTATCTCTATGTAACTATGTTTTTTTATTGAACGAACAGGGCCCAGAAGAAGTTCTCTACTGTTGATTCATGGGAGATTCGCAAGAAAGCAGAAATTGATAATAAAATAAGAAAATTAGAGGTAAATACCTATTCCTTTTTTTTTTCTTTCTATTTATGCAAGAAATGTCCTGAATAATTAGTTTCTAATAGTTTTGGTTTATTGACACACTAAAATTTAGTTTAGTTCGGCTACATATATATGTAGACTTCTTGGAGTAACTTTTTTGAATTTTGATAAATAATACTACTTGATTATATCCTCTCTGTATAATATGTAGACTGTTTTTCTTTTCTGATTTTTCCCTATATATTAAGAACATAAAAAAAATGTGCAGGAGGAACTAGAGAAAAAGAAGGTGGATTATGCAGAAAAAATGAAAAATAAGGCTGCGTTAATACACAAGCAAGCGGAAGAGAAAAGAGCAACCATTGTGGCTGTGCGTGACGAAGAGATCATCAGAGCCGAGGAGTTCGCTGCCAAGTATCGGACACTTGGTGGTATACCCAAGAAGTCTGTTGGTTGTCTTGGCGGTTAAAAAATTCGTCATGTACAACTTATGCTCTAAACTTTATACTGAAAATACACTAACCAAGTTATATTTCAGTTCATATGATAAGGTATTGTAACCGACACAGGAGGTATCGCCTATAAATACATTATTTACTATGCAATATGTTCATTATTTTTTTAAGAGCATTTGAGTTCTTTTTATAATTAGTGCATTATGCAACGTTTTGGCGAAACGTGAGAAGCCCCGATATATAACAGCTTTACAGCATCAGTGAGGATTACTCGATATTCTATATTCGCTTCCCATTGCAACTCTTGTATATAGCAAGATGAATTTTCTAAAGAGATAAAAAGCTTTACTAAAACAATTATTTGCACAAACATGAATGAGAAGCTCAAGCCTCACAGTCTCCAATATAAAGAAACTGTAAACACCCGAAAGCCATTACGGGAATCATTAAATCATTTTTTCCGATGATCCTGAAACAATTCCGTACTAAAACGTAAATAAACTTACTTTCGTAAAATTTTCGGTTCGAAGAAACAATTTGTGGGAAAACAAGGTGGGCATGTATTATATTGTTTTGTTACAAGGTGTTCCTACAAAACAAGCAACATAAAGTGTCTTTGTCTTTGTATCCCTGCACCACGTATGCCTTTGAACTATCTTTTTTTTGTTGTGGAATATACTTTGGCATGAATCAGGCCCTTTTAGAATCATATGAACAGCATTCAAATGTACTGACAAAATATTTTTCATTTGGAACTATATTAGATTAAGCTGTCTCTGATGTAAATTTTAATTATTTTGTTGGTGCCGTAGCAAATTAAGCGACCGGTCTACCATTTAGCACGAGAAATGGCCGGTGTTAAATTTTAAAGTTCTCTTGAAAGCAAACTGTTCACTCTTCTCTCAAACCGTCGATCTTTAATTATTTAAAATCCATGCATATCGACAGAAATCGATATGTGTAAGTTGTAACACTTCATATGCGTGCAAGCGATTATAGTTTATGAGGTTATAAGTAGGCAGAATTTATAGTACCACTACAAAATAATGTTTGATTTAGTGAGAGTCAAAAGTTGTCACAAATCTGTCACTAATTTAAAAATCTGTCGCAAATTGATTAAACTGTCACAAAGTCGTCACAAAAACCGTCGCTAATAAACTCGTAACAAAAAATACCGTCACTAATCCCGTCGATATTTGAGTATTTTTTTTTAGTGTAGACTGTACATCAGATGACCAGATGTGAAGAGTAAACATTTCTAACGCTAAACCTGAAATGCAATAAAATCTACGTGAATTCATTTACTATATTTAAAATTTTGCAATGTTTAAGAGAATATTCATCATATATATATATATATAGTTTATAACTTACATTTGCATTATATAAAATACATCATGAAGGGACATGGATTCATAAATAATTACTAGCGTCATTTGGTCCTTTGAGACACTGAAAGGCCTTTTCCGTTTTTCCTTTTTCTTTAGCTAGCTTCTTCTCGATTTCTAAATTAAAATTTTCATTATAACCGATAAAATTAATGTTACAGAAAAAAATACACGTTAAAATACACATTTCTAAATTGTAAGAACAATTACTAAGAAGCAATCATTTTATAATGTAAGTAGGTAAAGATAGCAATTTGAAATTGTTAGAGATAGGTAAAAATGCAACTAATACCAAATTATCAAAACTGTTAGAGATGTTTTCACTATTATGTTAAGATTATGTTTCAAAACAGAAAAAATTATATTATAATCGAAGTTATATTTTTGTTACTTTTTTCCTGTAAATATTATTTATTTTTTTCATATAAAAGTAAATAAGTGCCTTTTTGTGACTGAAAATGAAATTGTTAGAGTCAACCCTTAATTTCAGTAAAGCACGTATTCATGTTTTGGTTATATTATCGTTTTTTCATATATATTTGTAATTTTCTTTCGATTTTTTTCCTTAAATCAACTTTCTATTTTATTTCTAAAGTGTTTGTTTAAAAAAATCTGTATATTGTTAAAACAAACAACAAATACCAATTTTTTTTTTTATAAAAAGTCAAACAAACACTTAATAAATATAAGAAAACGCTGATTTAAGACAACAAAAAATCGATAAAAAATTACAAATACATATTAAATAAATGATAACATGATAAAAACTTGAGCTATAACTAGCTAAGGTGACCAAATATGAACAGACTTTCACCTGAGTTTTATCCACCAATACAAAAACGTAACGTTTAATTTATCCAATTGCTGCTGTATACAGTAAGTTACACTAAGTTAAAAAAAAAGATTATTAATACAGTAAGTCAGATATAGTATTATTAATACAGAATGAAATAAAAAAAAAAAAGATTAAAAAACCTTGTTTCCTAAAGAAAAAGAGAAAGAAAAAGAAAAAGACATTGGCCGCCATTTATAGGTGAATATTTCTCCACTTGCTCTCACTCAGACACACAAATCCATTTTACTATTATAAATTACATAAATACATATAACATATAATATAGTAATACATAAAATCAAACAATTACATATATACATACATACCCATATACATAGTTATATAGAAGTAATTAATCTGCTCACATCTCTCTCTTTCTCTATCTAAAAAACGGCATTTCCCTCGTTATACTCGCCCCTCTCATCTCTGTACGTATATATTCATCTGTATCTATATATTTTCATTTTATTCCTTTTTTAGGTTCTATTTTTATTTATTTCACAGCTACTGTTTACAATTATGTCCTATCTCTATACAACCTGATTTAATTAATTTAATTATTTTCCACTCTTCGATTATTTTTGTCTCACTTAGGTTACTATTCATTTGTTTTTGTTTTTTATTTATTACTTTTAATCTTCATTTCACTATATTTTTATTTCATAGCTACTGTTACAAATATGTCCCGTCTATATATAACCGGATTTAATTATTTTCCACTGTTCGATTAATTTGGTCTCACTTAGGTTAATATTCATTTCATTTATCTGAATTGATTACTTTTTTTGTTTGTTTGTTTAGATTGATTGATTTTCCAGTGTTTTTTGCTAGGTTCTATATTTGTTTATTTTATAGCTACTATTACAAATATGACCCTTCAGTATACAAGCGGTTATAATTATTTTCCACTCTTCGATAAATTTGGTCTTACTTAAGTTGATGTTTATTTGATTTTTTTTTTTTAATTTATTGCTTTTAATCTTCATTTCACTTTTTTTTTTGGATTGATTGGGTTTCCCAGTGCTTTTAATTATTGAGGAAATAATTTATGACTCTGTGATTTTGGTTTTTAAGTTTATTTTTTTTGTATATTAGGCCAACAGTTGTTTGCAAATAATCTGTTTTTGCAGGTTTGTAATTAGGTCAATACTAATCTGGGAGAAACTTTATTGATACATTTTAATGACATGTTTAGCTGGTGTTTTTAAGCTGGGTTTCAACTTGTAGCTTCTTATGACCAGAAAAGCTAAATTACTCAGCTTAAAGCTGGGCATCCAAATGCATTCTAGCTTTTTTAAAAAAAATTTTTATTAAAAAAACATAGAGAGCTCAAAACTGCAACCAAACAAGTCAGGAACCTATCGCCTTACTGGTTTTTTTTTTCCAAATAAATTTGGTTTAGGCACTTTTTGTATTTTAAGTCAAATTATTTAGGTATTTATATCTGATTATAGTTTTTTTTCAAAGTATATTTGTAACCGTGGTCCGCATTTCTGATTACAATTTAAATTTAGGAGAAGTCCGCATGTAGTTTATTTTAATCACACTTGTTATTTGTTGCCTTCCTTTCTCAGGAATTAACTGTCAGGTCAACACTAAAAAGTTGGGGAAAACTACTTAGGAAAATTATTTCTTTTGTGGTCCCATCTTTAGAATACAGTTTGCCTTCCAAATTAGATTCACTACTCTGTTAATTTTCTGGATTTCTCTTATTTGTTTCTTATATCACATATATATTCAGGTTTACACTAATTTAAGATCACTATTCTAAATACATTACACTTCTTGGGAAGACTTTGTCTCGATATTTAATGCTGTAGTTAAAGTTTGCCATTCCTGTTTGGTCTGTCAGTTTAAATTTCTTTCATTTTAGTAATAGCAGTATTTCTCCTGCAATATTGTTTAGGTCAACACCATTTTTTTTAAAATAAAGTTAAATGAAGTCTTACCATCTCTCCAGAAAACATATGCTCGTAGAAAGAGGCACAATAATTTTTATTCATTTTGAATAGCAAGTGCAAATCGGTTCTATAATTTGGTCATGGTGACACTTGAAACAATGATCTCTGCTTGGCCAAATAGGACATAAGCTCATATCATATCACCTAAATCAGTTTGCTCTTAAAAGAGGCACATTAGATTAATTGTTCTCTTAAATATCTGATATAGGTGCCTTTGTGTTGTCAGGTTTAGCATTGGACTTGATACTAGTCTGAGAAAACCACTATAAATGCATATTAGAACTTGAGACGATCCTATGGATATTGCATGTTATCTTAGCCAGCCGAGTGCTTTTTGTGGCAGAAATGGGAATAGTTATAGGACGTTGAAATATAGGGGTAGAGGCATTGGCTGTAATTTTGTTGGAAACTCAGGGATCAGTTACCAGAAAAAGAAGCTGAAATTTTTAACAGTTTGTAGAATTAAGAACCATGGCAGTTACCATTCTTGCAGATCTATAGTTTCCTGTTTCAATGGCGTCCCTAGGATAACAAGAGGGGCAATATGGTCACGATGTCAGGGGGGTGATTCAGTTTCTTTTATTGGTGAAAATGGTCGAAACGTGGAGTTAGTTGAAGGTAATTACGAAAATGACATTAAAGAGTCAAAGGAAGACGTAGCTGACATAGAAAACAAAAAGGAACCTACTCTTGATGAATTAAGGGAAATTTTGCAACTGGCGTGTAAGGAACTGGAAGCTGCACGAGTTAATAGTACCATATTCGAGGAAAAGGCTCAGAGAATATCAGAATCTTCTATAGCATTGAAGGACAAAGCAGCAAATGCTTTTAATGCTTACAATGTAATATTTAATTTGGTTCAAGAACTTGTCGGTGAAGAGAGTGCTGCTGAAGAAGTGGTTCAGAGTGCGATGCTAGCCTTTTCTTTAGCACAGGCTAGGCTTCAAGCTGCAAAGGAAAATATCAATGTAGAGAGTGAAGATGGACAGGAGGAATTATCTTCTGCTCAAAATGATGTTAGCGAGTGCCTTGCGACACTAGAAAGTTTTGATGAAGATCTCAGAAAGTTGCAAAGCAGAATAGAGGAGTTAAAACTCGAAATGGACAAAGTAAACGAAATCGCTGAGAAAGCACAAAAAGACGCGTTAAAAGCTGAGGAAGATGTGGCAAATGTAATGCATTTGGCAGAGCAAGCCGTTGCTTTTGAACTCGAGGCTGCGCAAAAGGTGAATGATGCAGAAATCGCATTACAAAAAGTGGAGAAGAAACTTTCTGTTCCTCTTTCGGACGACTCTGAAATTTTTGTAAAACAAAATGGATCAATAGTGGAAGAGGGATTGGTGGAAGAGGAAGAGGAATTTCAGGTAAATGCCGGTGATACAGCTGTTGAAACCGAAAAGGAGATATCTATTACGGTGAATGAGCCTTTATTAACAAGCCAATTTGAAGAAATCGGAAAAAATAATGAAGAATCAAGTATTTCTCATGCTAATGACCTAGAGAAGGGAAAGTTGTCACCAGAAGCTTCCAAAGATAACGGAACCGATTCAGAAAAATCAAAGAATGTGATTCCAATAATAAGTCCGGAATTACCGAAGGATCAAACGCGCGAGAGTGCACCACTTGTCTCTCCGAAAGCTATATTGAAAAAATCTTCTCGATTTTTTCCTGCATCGTTTTTCTCCTCTGACGATACCGAATTCACACCAGCGTCACTTTTCCAGGGTCTTGTGATATCTGTTAGGAAGCAATTGCCTAAGCTAATTGTTGGAGCTTTGCTAATTGGAGCAGGGTATGTAACCTTCTTGACTTTTTTTAGTCTTCGTAAAGAGCTTGTAATTAGACTGTTCATTTAGAAGCAGAATTAGTTTTTGTGGAATTTTACAGTTTAGCAGTTGGTTTTAACCGATCAGAGAGAATCGGCAAGCTGCTACATGCAGACATTTTTACCACCACTATCAACGAAGTCTCTGAAAAGACAAAGCCTCTGGTTCGTCAAATAGAGAAATTGCCAGTGAAAGCTAAGAAGCTAATAGATATGATTCCTCATCAAGAGGTACAGACATGAATTTTTGGTATATTTCTGGTTTGATTTATTTCTGCTAATTTTGGTTTGGTCCCCCTGACGAAATGTTTTTTGATTTAGGTGAATGAGGAGGAAGCTTCTCTCCTTGACATGCTATGGCTATTGCTTGCAAGTGTCATATTTGTGCCTATATTCACCAAAATTCCAGGAGGTAAACCCAGGATTTATTTTTATGATGTTTAATTATCGCTTTATTTTCTTCTATAATAAAAGATGTTTGTTTCAAAACCACTCAATCATGCTTAATTAAGCGCTGACCTTTTTTGTGCTACAC
Source organism: Primula veris (assembly GCA_963682055.1). Lineage (NCBI taxonomy): Eukaryota > Viridiplantae > Streptophyta > Magnoliopsida > Ericales > Primulaceae > Primula > Primula veris. The sequence continues at coordinate 8,013,468 of OY821743.1, forward strand.
CAATAGACTGCCCAGAAGTAGTATATGATCTTGCCTGACCTAGGTTAGTATATCCACATTGCTAAAACAAATTGCACATGCACCATCACCACTGTTATCTTCATTTTTCTTTTAGAGTTTTATACTTTAGGTCGCATTTTATTCTTTAGTTAATTGTTCTTCCTTGTTTAGAAGCCACTACATTAAAAACATAGTCTTAAGACGTCTTTAATCTGGTTGCATATCTCCTTTTTCTTGCATGTTAGGCAGTCCTGTCCTGGGGTACTTGGCTGCTGGCATCTTGATTGGACCATACGGTCTCTCTATTATTCGCAATGTACATGCGACAAAGGCAATAGCTGAATTTGGAGTCGTATTCTTGCTATTCAATATTGGGTTGGAGGTGAACTCCTTAAATATTTGATTTAATTGTTGGTGATATGGTTCCTTACCTTGTCACTAGGTCTGAAATCTCTAGAAAGATCTGTTAAGCTTCCTAATTTTGCAGCTTTCAGTAGAAAGACTGAGCTCTATGAAGAAATATGTTTTTGGATTGGGCTCTGCTCAGGTACTTGTCAAACTTTATTTCTAAATGCTATGCTATTCGTATGCAATTATTCAAGTTTCTCTGTCTAAAGCGCTCTTTGTATGTGTGTATGTGTGCATAACTGCAGGTGTTGATGACTGCAGTGGCAATCGGTTTAATTGCTCATTATATTGCTAAGCAGCCTGGCCCTGCTGCAATTGTCATTGGAAATGGTCTGGCTTTATCTTCAACTGCCGTTGTCCTTCAGGTAATATTGAGCGCTCGGTTATTTTTTTCATAAAAAGTGAACCTTGATTAGTATATATCTTTTGCGAGATGACTCATTCTACTTATGTAATAATCATACATGTGGATGCCTAGTACAGGTGTTGCAGGAAAGAGGTGAAAGCACATCTCGCCACGGACGAGCTACATTTTCTGTTTTACTCTTCCAGGTATTTTCAAAATATTCTATGCCGTTAACCGTGATTAGATAAAGTGGCCGCTGGTCATTTTTTTTTTCCTTCATTGACTTATTACTTCTTGCATAAGGAGCTTGTGATAAATGGACAGTCATCTTCTGACAGCTTATTCATCTATTGGATTTTGATTTTATGCTTCGGGATAGTCTTTTAGAGGTCCCAATGTAGTCACCGGATAATTCCCTTTGACCAGCAACCCCGTGGAGTTTTATAAATTTGCTCTAACTATCATTACTACATGTCAAACTTCTTTTTTGTTCTTTGCTCGTCTTTATTTCCTCTTATAATATCTTACATCAGTGTTACTGTCCTGTGTAACTGGGTTTAAAAGGTCTTGTATTTATGGTAGTTCCTTTTGCTTTACTGCTTCAGGACTTGGCGGTTGTGGTTTTGCTGATACTGATACCTTTAATTTCACCAAATTCATCGAAAGGAGGGGTAACTTTCTTTATTTCCCATTGCTTACTTGCTTTTCGTCTGCTATTCATTTCTCTTATGCTTTTGTATAAGTAGTTCTACTGTGCTATTGCTTCTATTTATGATTACATTATTTTCTCAAATCTTTAGGTTGGTTTTCAAGCAATTGCTGAAGCCCTTGGATTGGCAGCTGTGAAGGCTATTATAGCAATTTCAGCCATTATTGCAGGTGGTCGCCTGGTGAGTATATTTTACACCTAAAAATAAATGGAAAAAAACAATGTCGTGAGAAACCAGTATAAAGCACCCAACCACGGGGTCTAGCATAGTGACAACAATCCACACTCTTGACTAGGAGGTTGTGGGGTTGGACTAATATGGGTCTAGGAGTGAAATGTTACGATCCTCTTCTATAGAAAAGGAAGAAAAATCCCGAGTTTATATCACCCTTATGGTTACCATATTTTACCCTCAGTGATGGGTATTTTGAAAAAGAATTTGGGAGATGCATTAGTATTTAAGAGTAGTAAATGTTGGAGAAGTCTGTGTGAAATTCTAATTGTAGATAAATTTGTGTTTACAGCTGCTAAGGCCAATTTATAAGCAAATTGCAGAGAATCAGAATGCTGAGATATTCTCCGCTAACACACTCCTTGTTATCCTGGGAACCAGTCTCCTTACAGCAAGGGTATGCTTCAACGATATTAAAAAGAATTTTTGTAACATGGCAATGGATCTTGCTCGCCTTTATTCATTATATTTAACAGGCTGGACTTTCCATGGCATTGGGAGCATTTTTGGCTGGTTTGCTCCTTGCAGAAACGGAATTCTCCTTACAGGTCGAATCAGATATTGCTCCATATCGTGGCCTCTTATTGGGTCTCTTCTTCATGACGGTACGCACATCAGGAGCCTACAATTTTTCATTCTATTTTTTGCCATTTTTCCTGATTGACAATGTGTGCTGCTTGGCTTTCAGGTTGGGATGTCTATTGACCCAAAGCTTCTTGTTTCAAACTTCCCTGTTATTATGGGGACACTAGGTCTTTTGATTGGTGGCAAGACTATACTTGTTGTTCTTATTGGCAAACTTTTTGGAATATCAATTATATCTGCAATTAGAGGAGGTCTTTTGCTTGCTCCTGGTGGAGAATTTGCATTTGTGGCTTTTGGCGAAGCTGTCAATCAGGTTTTCCTTTCTTTGAACTATGTATTTGTCCAATTATTTTCTGTTTTTAGATAATTCGACTGTATATATACAGAGTAAATAATTAGAGTTAAAAAAGAGAGGGGTAACATGATTATTTATTTGTGAATTTTGGTGGCAGGGCATCATGACGCCCCAGCTGTCATCCTTGCTGTTTCTTGTGGTAGGAATTTCTATGGCTCTTACTCCATGGTTGGCTGCAGGAGGCCAGTTTATAGCCTCAAAATTTGAGCTGCATGATGTGCGCAGCTTATTGCCTGCAGAAAGTGAGGTATTGTTCAAATTTTATGTATTCTCTTAGAAATCATAATAATTTCTTTTTTCTTGAAATTACCGAATTGCTCTAACCTGACTACCTTCACATAGCAACAATTTTCAAGTTTCTCAGTCTGTATTCAAAGAATCAAAAGTAATGTCCTGTGATGTGTAACGACTAACGACCATCAATGAGAAGCATGCATATTGGCGAATTTGTTGCTAATTTTTGGTGTAATACGATCTCGTACAGATCTTTAATATAAGATTCCACGTCATGCATACTGTACGTCATCTGTATAAGATCATGAATTTCTTCTTAACTACCAGGGGACATTTATTGTGTCCTTTTCAAGCCTATCGTATCAGCAACTTGAATCCAGTTCTGCATTTAAAATACATAAGTGGAGGAACCTTGTCATTCATTTGAGTATTTAAGATCCGATTTCTTTTTGAGCTGTAGACTTTAAATTATAACCAGCTTTGCGGTTTTTGCTATCTGGTTATTCCTTGCTGAAATTAGGTTTCATAAGCAAATATGTTGACTGCCAATCCATGAAGATGTTAAAACTACTGACAGCTGTTCCCCATCCCCCCCCCCCCCCCTCTCTCTCTCTCTCTCTCTCTCTCTCTCTCTTAATAATACTTCTGTTTTTCCCCCTTTTCTTGCTGTGTACAGACTGATGATCTTCAGGATCATATCATCATTTGTGGCTTTGGACGTGTTGGCCAGGTGTGTTCACCTTCGTCTCTTCCCAATAGTTTAAGGTATTTTTTAATGTGGTAACATATTAACCATAATTTATACGTTTGGATTTTCTTTCAGATCATTGCTCAGCTTCTTTCTGAACGGCTTATTCCATTTGTTGCTCTTGATGTGAGGAGGTATGATTTTATCACAGTGAACGCATTTGTAAAATCAAACCTATTTGGGATTATGAGAATTTGGTTTGTTTCAAGAAACGATTTGAGCTGTAATTCTTTTTGCAAAATCCTACTTCGTTACAGTTAAAAAAATTTCCAAGTGCTCGTGGACTGCTATTGTGTGTTTGTGCTACACCATCTTTGGAAAAAAAAGCCCATATTTTTCGTCCAGACTTTGGAACTCTTTGAGTTTTCTTGTCAGGAAGAATTTCATAACCACATGCTACTTGAGAAATCATTGATGAAAGCAAAGCAGTAATAGCACTCTTAAGATTCTTAGAGCTCTATTCCTTCGACTTAAACTACTTGATAATATTATGAGTGACCGATGACTAATATAGCAATTAAAAAGCTGAAGCTGTCAGAAGGATGAACTTCCCCTTTTATATACATGTGATATAATTCTCATGTATCAACTTGTTATTTTCTTCCCTTTAAGACCAAAACATGAAACCTTATTCCTATTTTTTCTGGGTGACTGTTAGAGTCAAACTGTTGCTTGCCTTGATCGTACAGTATATCACCAGTTGTCTTAAATTCTTAATCCACAGATGATGGGAAAAGTGGTATATAAAGTTTTATCTCTCTTCTGAATCAGAACTCCATACTGCACATGAACATATAGGACAAAGAGTAGCAATATTTTGCACCACCAAAAGCAAAACAGAGGGGTACTATACAACAAAGATTGAAGTATTAACACAATATACTAGATCTAAGTCGATTGTTTTAGAACGACATGCTATAAAAAGTTTTCAACAATATGGATGGGCATACATTATAGCACTACCCACATAACTTATTTTTCTTTTAATCATATCAGTGACCGAGTAGCAGTTGGCCGCGCTCTTGATCTTCCGGTATACTTTGGAGATGCTGGTAGTAAAGAGGTAAACAAAATTGGAGCCATATTTTGGACGTGTACTTTTTACAAGTTACTCCTTGACATACTCTTGTGTTTGTTTTGAAATAGGTTCTTCATAAAGTTGGTGCTGAGAGAGCTTGTGCGGCGGCAATAACTCTTGATTCTCCTGGTGCAAATTACAGAACTGTTTGGGCTCTAAGCAAGCATTTTCCTAATGTGAAGACTTTTGTACGTGCTCATGATGTTGATCACGGCCTCAATTTGGAAAAGGCTGGAGCAACTGCGGTAATTTCTTGAAGTATCTGAATTATTTGACATGCTTTTCTTGGAGACGATATAGTTTTTTCTTGAACTAAATTGTTATACCCCTAAAAGTTATTAGGACATGTTATGGAGCTCACATATTTACGAGTAAATGGTGCTTTTCCATTCTGGACAGCAGCAAAATACTTCTGTTCAATTGTGGTTTATCTATATTTGTAAAAACACTAATGCATAACCTGGCCAATTCTTTGCAGGTTGTTCCCGAAACCTTGGAGCCGAGCCTTCAGCTAGCAGCGGCTGTTCTTGCTCAGGTAAAAGCACTTTTTTTTTCTCTGTTCAAAACTTTCCCTTTTGTGGCCACTAATGAAATATGAAAACTTGTTGCTGGTTTGATACTAATGAGACATTTCTAAGGAATTTCTTATGCCGTTCTTTTTTCTAATGCTACCTATTATCATCAAGTAAATCATTACGGTGTTTGGGGTATTTGGGAAAGTATTGAAGTATGCCAATAAAGTGAACTTAAGAGCCCTGGAAGACGATATTACTATTGTTGTTTTTGGTAAATAGTCAAACTCAAATGTTAAGTAAATTTTTCTTTGGGTAAGTTCAAATGTTAGGTGATATCCATGCTCAAGCATGATTCTACTGTTGTAACTTGTATTGTTTGCATTCAGTAATTAGCTGTTTGCCATATAGATATAATTTTCTTAAAGAACTTGTCCCATACCAATGCTATATGCCTATATCACATAAGAAATGATATGTTAGCAGATTGACCTACAGATCCATTCACATATTTATCTGGGTGTTGTTTTCGAATTGCTGGAAAGACCTAAAGTGTAGTGTTATTTACCAAACAAATATGGGTCCACGTTTTAATGTATGGAGGTGTGTCGATTAATATGTAGATCAATCTGTTGCTCTAGCACGCCTCACATCATATAATGTTATTGCCTGGCTTTGTCCTGCTGTTTCTTTCTTTACCTTTTTTTTTGGTTATTTCTTAGGCTAAGTTACCAGTGTCAGAAATAGCATCAGCTATCAATGAGTTTAGATCGCGTCATCTCTCCGAGCTGACTGAGGTAATTGTTCCTTCTCTTGGACCAACTCTCACCTTTTGAGCTTTGATTGTGTTTATAAAAACTAGATTTGCGGTTCATTGATGTTTGGTTTTTGATCAAGTTGTCTGAATGAATTTTATGCACAGCTCTGTGAAGCTAGTGGAAGCTCTCTTGGTTATGGATTTTCTAGTATGATGACTAAACCCAAAACTCAACCCTCGGATTCTTCGGATGATAATCAAATTAGTGAAGGGACCTTGGCAATATAACCGACACCCAAAATATGAAAACCCTTATTTTAAAAGAGGTTCAATCATTAACTGTACAGCAGTTAAACATACTGATACCTTTGGGTGTAAAGTGTACAGAATATAGATGAGAATAGTTTCTGTAGCACAAACTCTATTCATCAGGTACTCCCAGTTTATCATGATATAACTCCTTTTGGGCATTACGCTTTTCATATCAAATATGGTTACAAGCGACTTGCTTTTTTTGTTAGGTACACATGTAAGCATTCTTTCGACTTTTACTTTCAGTTTAGTTTGCAGATTTCTTTGCTTTTGCCCCTTGTTAGTTTAAACAAAGAAAAATACCTGTCCGTGTTGGTGCTTGGCCGGATTTTCTGGTGTTTCCTTTTTCCTATAAATCTGTCGATTTGTCAAAGCTTTTGTTGAAATGCATTTCCCTACTTTCACAAAAGTGGCTGAAATGTCTATTAATAACTCTTTTCATAATTGGCTCTTACAAACCTTTGGAAACTGGAGTTCGGTAAGAAACTAACAAAAAAAAAAACTTAAAAAGGGCACTGTGTAACTATGCCTCCCTTTATTGGTTTGGTTTTTTCTTTTTTAATATTCTTGTCAAATAGTCATTTCCTTCTCCCCAGTAAATTTAGGGTGTTTTCTCATCTCTTTGTTTCACTTCCAAGTTCTACACACTCCCCTATTTTGACTGATCTAAAATGCCTTGCTTGCATTTTTGAGTTATATTCAATTTGTTAAACAAAATGAATTGTTTTTTATGACAACAATTTTTGATGTTCTGTGATATAAAAAAGGTAAAAACACTAATAGAAAGTACTGTAAGGCAAAATTTGAAATCATCTTTTTCCAGTTATCAGTAAAGTACCTAATAGTTGACCTTCGAGTTCTTCGTTTAGTTCTTTGGGTAATTAGATTTTGTCACAGCAAGGTGAAAAAAGTTATTTGGGTAATTAGCCTACATTTGATAACTGCAGCCGGCGAGATTGAAGTATCTCTAACTGAATACTATTTATTGTTGACTTATACATATTGTATGTTTGATGAGAGTTCCAATGGCCCGTGATTAGATTTTGCGGAAAAAAATGTTTGCAGGAAAGTAAGGACAATTTATCTTGAAACATCTCAGACGTAGGAGTTTCAATAAAGGTCTGAATAATGTACTTTAGCTGCAGCAGTTCATCTGCATTCTTGTAAGAATGCCGATCCATAATTATTTCTCGCAGGTTTCGCCCATAATCAGTCTCAACCTTCTCTCACTCGTAGTCATTATTTACAAAGACATTCATAATCACTAATAACATTCGTTAATAATTTTTGATGGATTACAGTTTTTACAATATTGCGTAATCAAAATAGAGCAAGGTCTAGCACTCAAAACTGTGTTTCGTTTCGACTTTTATAGCTATTTGCTCTTCAAAAACTTAACCAAGGTTCGATCAACATTTGTTGTTTGATTATCCCTTTTCACTGCCACCTAAGGTAGATCACATGTGTGGTCTAGCAAGATTTTTTTTGCTAGCTACTGAATATGCAAGGTTAAATATCTAGTATGGAAAAAGCGTCAACAAAACATTTCATTCGTGAAATACACTTTTCGAGTTTCAGGATTATTATTGTTGGGTACACCAATTCAGGACACGTACCTCTTGTTAAGGTCGCAGAGCTTTATAATTGTATGAAATGGTCTACATGCGACATACCATGAGGGCGTGAAATTTCTTCTTAATATTGAAATCCTACAGAAACCGCTATAGATTGGCTTAATATGTCCTATCAACTATATCGTATCCACACATCATTTTGTGACTGCTTCTGTGTAATTGTAGATCTGTAGTAAAGAACGTCCCAAATCAGTAAATTCAAATTATGGAGAAAAGAGACAGGTTTAAGCTCGAGACTTTTATGAGGTCGAGGAAGTGCCAAGTAAATAAGAGATGCTTAAACACAGAATACATAAAATCATAGCAAAATCCACATAGAACCTATAGAAATTTTCCAATATCTCCATGTAGCACACTATCCACGGAGCTAACAAAGCATGATTCATAACGGCACGTGACTGCGATTTTTAGTATCAATGAACCACTCCCTTATCAGTATCATATGCTTAGGTAAGCTCTATACTCTTCATCTAATGGATAAAAACCAGAATTTAAGCTGAACAAATGGTGGTCTAAGAGACTACAACATATTCCAATTAAGTACCACAGATAAGGAGAAACAAGCTTATATTCATACGGTTGTTAAGAAGATAGAGCGGCGAAAGGGAACAAATAATCATAACTCTACAACTCATGATAACTCTATGAGTGACAATAGTTGCCAAATTATCTCAAGCACTCGTACATTAATCAGAACAACTGTTTTTTAGATTCAACAGGTGAACATACTAGTGAGGGGACTATACCCTTAATCGAGGCACAAAAACACTAGAAACAAAGATAAGATGCATAGTTTGTAAAATCACCTACCTATTACTTCCCCTCTTCCTCCAGACCAGACAGTTACTCATCATTTTCTCTCCAAGAGAAACAAAACTTTCCAAACAAATCACAGGATATAATGGATTAGGAAGCCCACGAATATTAACAAAGTTAACCGTCTTCTTTTCTAGATTATACCAAAATAAACCCGCACAATTTAGCATGAGTAGTACTTCGTCACCGTTCTCTGAATAGGCCAAAGGTATCATATATATAGTTAACAAATGTAACAAGTTCCATTTCCGGAGGCGAAAGAGTGAACAACTTGGTCCACGATTTACTGACTACATATTCTTTCATCACCCACACTTCAATCAAACCAAATCTACGATAGTTACGCACCATGGACAAACAACCACCCAAATTTGCCAAAAGCATAATCGGAGTTATATTGCCATCACCATCACTATCATTAGAAGTGTAAACGTCTGGCAATTCAAGTATTTTGTACTCTTCTGTCACGAGATCAAATCCACCAACATAATAACAAGTACAATCAGACCACGTCTCCTCTTTCAACACAACCCATTGTAGCGCATCACATGCAAATGTACCAAGCCTCTTATGACCCTAGTCAATCTTGTAACAAAGACGACCCAAAATAGTCCTCCACGAATTCGACCTCAAACTATAAACATAAACCCACGTTACAAAACTGTCGTCAACCCCTTCTTCCATAATCTGAACCACTTTCACGACCTTATAATCATCAGAAACCGAATCGTACCCAAACCCATGAACCAAGGCCAAAGAGATGGTATCGACTTGGGGTAGCACTACGTGTTTACATGTAGCAGGATTCCATATAATAAAAAGATCAATATCCTTAATATAAAATGCATAGTAAGCCGTTACACGAACCTAAAAGCTTTGTTATGCTCAAGGATTGGAAAGGGATTCTCGGTTGGGCAAGTTTTCGGACTTGATCGAGTGAGTAACGCCTACCGAGTAAAGGGTTTTAAAAAAGTCTCCTACTATGAGAGTTTTGGATTTAATTGAGTGATTTAATAAATATTTTTTCACAAAACTTTTACTATCAATTAATGTACACCGGACCTCAAGTAGCGATTTCACTGGAATCCTAGATACTATCTCGTCAATCACGTCATTGTACATCTCTCTCTCTCTATATATATATATACTAAGTAATCGTTACACAGACGTTGCGCATGCGAACGCGTTGTATATATATATATATATATGATTAGGTTAAATAAATTTTTAAAAAATATATTGATTGAATGAATATATTAAATTAGAAATGATGAGTAATATAATATTTTTGTTGTATAAAAAACACGTAAAACGATTTTGTTTGATATTGTTTTGAAAATATAATGATTTTTGTGTGTTTTTTATATTTTGAATTGAATAAATGTAAATGATTAATTAGTAAAAAAGAGTATGGGCATTTTTTTAAAAAAATACTAAAATTTGGCAGTATCACTTTTTATTGGATTGACTTATATATATAATATGATATATATTCATTTATATCCATATATATATATATTAATATATAACAAAGGCAAAACAGATTAGGGTTTAGCACACTGAGCTTGTTTAACTAAGGCTCTGTTTGTTTTAAATGTCCATTTTTGTATCCTTAAATTGTTTAAATAGTCCTTGTTCGTTCTTGTAAGTTTGTAACATGTCATATCGGTCCACATCCATTTAGTAATAACAAACAACATCACAAGTTCGGTAAAGATGATGAAAAATCTAATTCTCCAGCCAAAACAGTACTATGAGATTGAGAATAATGAAAAAGTTGAAATTTGATTTTTGTTGGTAATTATGAGTGAACATGTAAAAAACAAACTACTTAGAGCATCTTCGTCAGATTTATCAAATCCAATTCATTAAACCCGATTCATAGAAAGAAAAACACATTTTTTTTTTTTTTAACTTTGATGATACACATTTTGGCCACTATACCAATTATATCTATATCATCCTCTTTAAATTAATTTTTTAATAATGTTTTATTAATTGACATTTGTAGAAGAGAGAGTAAGATGTTTATTTTATGAAGAGGAGCCAGATTCACTGCTCTCCCTATTTCTAAAATAGTTTAAATGAGACCGATGCAATAATACTTTTTTTATTAACTCGTCAAGATTTTAGAGAAAGTTCTTTTTGATTTTTTTTCATGATACTGATAGCGTAAAATATTAAAATATTAAAAACATCTAAATCAACCTCTTCAAAAAAATATTAAAATGGAGAGTGAAAATTGTGTTTTTTGCCATCTAGAGAAGCATTTTACGGTCTCTCTAAAACCTACCATGTATTGACATTTTAAGATAAAATTTTAATTATGTAGTAATTTTTTTGGAGTCTGTTTTAAAATGTGGTGCAGTCACACGTAATGTTGTTTTTTTTTAATGTATGATGATAAATGTTTATGCTTTGCAAGGCTCATATTAAAAAATGAAGAATTGGTTGTGGCTGAGATATAATTGAGTTTTTATAGTTTAACTTGTCAAATTATGAATAAGGTGAGTTTTGATTGGGGAAATATATGTTTAGCGTACTCTATTAACAGTTTTAACGATTGGAAAAAATATGTTTAGAGTACTCTATTAACAGTTTTTAACGATTGGGAAAAAATATGTTTAGTATACTCTATTAATAGTGTTTAACGACTAGGAAAAAATACGTTTAGTGTAATCTATTACCACTGTTTAACGATTGGGGAGAAATACGTTTAGTATACTCTACTACCAGTGTTTAACGATTTAGGTAATGAATTAACAATTTTAACAATTGAGGTATCAAATTACGAAATTTGTCACAATTGAAGATCTGCTGTTAAAAAAAATAATAAAATTGCACTCAAATTCTATTGCCTATCACATGCCTGGTGAGTTTAATTCTATCAGCATTTGTCAAAAATAGGTCCCCAAATATGATATAATGACTGTAATTTTGCCGATTTATGCTGTTAGTTCCTGAATTATATAAAATTTCATAGTTTGATATTTTAATTATTAAAATTGATAGTATAGTAGTTAAATCATTTGTCACTATAGTACGTTTAAACATATATATATATTTTTTTTAATGTAATAGATGGAGATACACTGTAATAGGTAGTGAGATACAGTTGTTATGTGTAAGACATCAAAAGTATATAAGGCAAAAAGTGAAGTACATTGAAAGAGTAGATAATAAAATGTAAGTTTGATAATACATACATACATACATACATACATACAGTATAGTATATAAATATAAATAATGTTTTAAGTGCTTCAAAAATGATAAAACCCCAAAAAAAGAAAAGAAAAGAGAAAAGTGGTAGTAAAAAAAAATGAAAATGGGATCATCGTCAACAACGTTGTTTGTGGACTGGAAATCGACGTCAGCATATGGTCGGATGGTCCCACTAACAAACTTAATCAGTCAAAACTCAATCCTATCATTAATATCTAAACGGAGATTAATTAAACTAAATTTGGTTAATAATAATCAAAACCCTTTTAAAACCCTACACTTATCCACACCTCAACCTTCCCTTTCTACAGGTATATTTTATATATATATATATATATGTATGTATATGTAAGGGTTCAAATTTACTGAGCTTACTATGGTTAGGTTTTTGTCAGGTTATCGGTTTTTTCATATGCATAGTAATTATTTTTAAATCAACGTTCTATTTTATTTCTAAAGTATTTGTTCAAAAAATCTGTAAAAATTGAACTTTTATATTTTTTTTTGTTATCTATTAATATTACTACCTTATAAATTGTGAATGTTTACTGCCTAGGCTCAAGGCGGTCGTGGACAGCCTGGGTTTATGTTAACCCTAAAAATTAGGCAAAATTTTGGTCAAAGGCAAATTAGGCGTAATTAGGCTGCTTAGGCATATTTAGGCCTCAAAAGGCTTTTTAACATAGTTTTTTTTTTAAAAGGGTAAAAAGCTAAATCAAAATTAAAAAATCTTTCTTGAATTATTTCTGGGATTCAAAAAAGCTAATTGTACTAATGGTTTACAAGAAGTTGCAACTATTTTTGTCACAGTTGGTAAAAGTACTAAAATTATTATAAAGGAATTTTTTAAGGGTCTGGATATTGAGGTGCCTACTTGAATGAGATTTGCGCTAGATGACCTTTGTTTCTTGTGAAGGCCGTTCATCTTTTGTGCAAAAAAATTGTGTTTTCTGTTCCATTTTGACAACTTTTATGATTATTGACCGGGGGAAATTATATATATATTTTTTATTCAGTAATAAAAGCGATTTTTCAAGAACAAATGTACCTCATTTGATTTTTCTAGACACCAAGTTTTTTTATTGGTAACATGCAAATTTTTGCAAAAGTTTGGCTAACAGCTTTCCTGATGCTTGGGGTTAAGCTAATGTAAGCATAATTTATAAAAAGATGGTAACGGATGAGGTGTAATAGGAGTGCATCAGCAATTGACCACTTCGGTCTAGTGACAGATAAAAATTGGGGACATATGCTGACGTACGATTGGTTTTCGTTATAATTCACTACAGTTAGCGTTATGGTTTCCAGAACTCTGGTCTTTGAAATAATGTTGGAAAGAAATCAATCTGAAGGAATTTAAAAATCCAACTTTTCACTGACATGATTTGGACCGCGGATACATTGCATAGATGGTTTATGCTACAAAAGATATACCATTTGTGTACAATTCTCTTTTTCTTAGAAACTATAAAACTGCGTAAAAATGTTATTTTTTGTTGCTGCTTAATCGGATCTGCAGACATGTCATATTTTGCAATGTTTAGGTTCAAGTGTAGTTTGATTTTCTACTCCTATTTTGCATAACTGGAATAAAAAATGCAACAAATCAATAATGTGATCAGTTCCTTGATTAGGTTTCGTTTCCGAACTAATAATGCTAAAATAATGGGAACACAATCATAGGCTTGTTCACATTAGAGAAGAATAGGAACTCAACTGGCATTGTTATCATTTGATAATCTCATCTCCTTTTTTTCCCTTCCATTTATAATTTTTTGTTTATTTTTTTAAGGTACCGCTTCAACAAATATTGAATGCTCTGCCAAGATTATTGATGGAAAGTTAACCGCGAAGAAAATTAGAGATGAGATACGTATTGATATATCAAGGATGAAGGAGGCTATTGGTGTTGTTCCAGGATTAGCAGTGGTGTTAGTTGGTGATAGAAAAGATTCTGCAACATATGTACGTAATAAGAAGAAGGCTTGTGAAGAAGTGGGGATTAAATCATATGAGGCGCATTTGCCCGAAAACACAACTGAAGAAGAAGTGCTTAACTATATCTATGGCTTTAATGATGATCCCTCAGTACATGGCATTCTAGTTCAGTTGCCTTTGCCTTCTGTAAGCTCCAATATCTAAAATATATTTTTCCCCCTATTGTTCTCGTCGTGAGAACACAGTTTCTTTTGTGCGTGACACTTGATGCTAAGGGCTTGTACTAAATTGTTTGCACAGTTATGGAGTAAGGTTTTTTTATGCATAGAATTTTCAAAAGGTAATGTTGTTAGAATTGATTGCAGATTCCAAACTTTATTGTTTTGTTCAGAGTTCATTTACCACAAGGCCGTAACAAAATTTTGGGTTCTTATAGTGTAAACTTCCTCCAGAGCCAGATTATACTTACCAACAAGATACAAAAAGGGGTATTTAGGCTTTGTTTGTCCGTAGCTTTTAAGATTACCGAACCGTCTTGCCTTTTGCTTAAACGTTGGGCTGCATTTTGATTGATCAGCTTACATGCCGTGATGTTTTGGTTTTTGGCCTGAAAAAGTTAGAAGATTTAAGCTCAACGAACCCAATCCTTTTTTCAAACTCAAAAACTCAAGCTTATTTGCATAAAAGCTGCAACCAAATGACTCCTTACAGCAGAAGTTGGTAACTTAATCATCAAATAATGTTAGAAACTTAGAAAATTTAAAATAATCAGAATCTGATAGTATTTAAACTCTATTGCATACTGGATTTCTACTTGTTTTATTTAATGGTTCAAGTCATTTCTTTCCTGTTTGACTTTTCTTGAACCAACTTAAACTTAGATATGGGAATTGGTAATGTTACGTATAGTTATATAGACGCCTTATAAGTACTAGAACATGATTGTTTTTATGCTGTTTTTTTTTTGCCAGCACATGAATGAGGAGAATATATTAAATGCTGTTTGCATGGAAAAAGATGTGGATGGATTTGGTCCTGTGAATATCGGGAGTCTTGCAATGCGTGGTAGAGAGCCTCTGTTTGTTCCTTGTACCCCTAAAGGTTGCTTAGAGTTGTTACATAGATACGGTGTCGACATCAAAGGGAAAAGAGCTGTTGTGATTGGACGAAGCAATATAGTCGGAACACCGGCTGCTTTGTTATTGCAGGTAGTTTTCTTTTACAGTTACCATTGACCAGGGTATAACTGTCTTGAACGCTGCATATCACTAGATCTCGATTTTTTATACCAGCTAAAAAGGTTAGCAATAGGTAGCCAATTTTTTTGTTTTTGTTTTGTTAGTTCTTCGAGAGAATGTCATAAATTTCGGGTAAAAACAGGAAATGTGATAGGGAGTGTGAAAAAACGAAAAAAAATTGACGGAATAGTCTTTTGTATGTTTTTTTTTTCGTTCGGTACATTATTTAAATCGTCAAGAAACCTAGCATTAGTGTACTAGTCACCGAATTTGTGAGTTGCCCTACAAAATTGAAATCAGATCATATGTTAGTATACAGAACTGTAATTATCCCCAATTTTTATCTTTAAAAATAAGACAATTTATTTTCTTTAGTTCTAAATTCGAAGCACTCGTTGCTGCAAGTAACGTTCACATACCATTTTTTGCCTTCCCACATGCTTTATCATGTTTACTCCTCTCTCTTTCACACACATATCAACCTTTTTCGTGCTCTCTCTCTCTCTTTAATTTGTAGAGGGAAGATGCTACGGTTAGTGTAGTCCACTCAAGGACTAAGAATCCGGAGGAGATAACGAGGCAAGCGGACATTCTTATCGCTGCTGTAGGGGCGGCAAACATGGTGCGGGGTAACTGGATTAAACCTGGTGCTGTTGTTATCGATGTTGGAATTAATCCTGTCCAGGTGAGGACTCCCTTCTTCTTCTTCTTTTTTTCCTTGTCGTCTCATTTTACAATTTCCAAAAGAAAATAAACCCTACCTGGAATGTTTACAGAAACCTGGAGGGATGATTGCGATTTTCCAAATCAAATACTTTCAACCAACAGCGTTTATACCTAAACTTATAGAACTTTATGAATTTAGGGAGCCACGCATTTGATTTTATTGGGATCTTGTTATTGCAAGCTCTGAAAGATGATTTTTTGAAGACACCTCCAGCTGGACTTTTTTGGCAATGTTTTTCCCTGCTAGGAAGCAAGTAATATAACAATGTGTTCTGGGTCTGTTTGCCTAAATATGTAAACTGAGTAGGCCATAAAGTGGATGTGCTTTCATTATGAATACGTAACTGTGTCCCCCCTTCTAGATAAATAGGTCTCCTTCAAGTTTCTGATTTGTAGCATTTTGTAAAGCTCCTCTTAGCCGATGGAAACTTTGATTACGACATAAAACTATCGGACTTGCATCAATCACTGCCTATCCTATGTATGTATACAATTTGTTTTCATTTGCTACAATTGTTTAAACAATTTGAATGGTTTCACTTCAGATAATATCGTGAAGTGAACATATCTCATCCCAATTTTGATTGGACCAGTTTGTCTTGATTGTAACAATTTGGAAAAGCTTCACATTATTTGCTATATATTTGCAACTACTAGCGACATGCCGCAAGTCAATTAGTTTAAGAATTTCCGACATTAATTTAATCATGCAACGGTTGAGGACCTCTGGAATGGACAAGATAGAAAATCTTCAAAAAAAGAATTCCTTAATCGTTTTTATTCTTCTTACCACTGTTGATTAATTCTATATCTTATTATTGCTATCTGTCAGGATGCAACTAGTGCGAGGGGTTATCGGTTAGTTGGCGACGTTTGTTACGAAGAGGCTTGCAAGGTTGCTTCCGCTATCACTCCGGTCCCTGGTGGAGTTGGTCCAATGACCATTGCAATGTTGTTAGCTAATACATTGAGTTCTGCTATGCGCGTGCACAATTTCAAGTGACGATTTGCTCATTTCTCTTAAAGATTAGGCATGCGGGGTTCTAGTTATGTTGTTGTTTTATAAATTTGAGTTAGAAATTTCTACTTTTCAACCTTTTTATAAGATTTTCGCTCTTTTCTTATGGATTTTGTCTTATTCCAAAAGTGTCCTAATTTGATTAGGATTTGAGTATGTTTTGACGTGATTATAGTTTTCAAGTTTTCTTAATTAAATATTCAAGAGGGTTCTTATGACCTATGAAGAGCAGAAGAAGATCCTGACTATAGAGATGTATCAAAGAATGAATACACAAAATATTGGATTTTTATTTCTCCTGTATATCTATGACTGCTCTGTGTATGATATTGGGTGTTATCAGTAGCAAATCTCCTCACTCTTTTGGAGAATGCCGGGTTCTATTTCTCCCGGGTTCTATTTCGTAGTAATTTTTTAAACAGACACATACCATTGTGGAAATTTTAGTTTCGTCTTTCAAATTATCTTCCGGTGGATCGAACCAGAACAATACATAAATTAAAAGTCGAGTCAGAATATTGGACCCTACGTTCCGTTCGGATATTGATCGGTCTTGGTTTGACATGGTTTACACGTTATTGGTTCCCGGGAGATGATACAGGAAGGCTTACCTCAAACCCGAAGCCTGATCGAATGCCACTAAACAAAATTTCTCAAAGACCAAATAAATAATTTATTAATAATGAACTAGAAATAATCCTGCAGTAAGCAACTTCCTTTTTCAGGGATTCGAACGGGCACGGCAATGACTACACTGACCTTGTCTCTACCAAATTTAAATATAAAGAAATGGAAAAAGCAATTCCTTTAATATTTAAAATTCTGATTCTTCGTGCTGATCAAAGAACATTCCAGAAGGTCCGTGAGCAGGTAGAAGAGCGATTCTTAAAACACTTGCAGAACCTTGCTCGATCGGTAAAAAGCCATTGCAGCTATTTGTTATCATAGTGCCAGGGTGAACACAGTTTATCATTAAATTTGAGTATTTTTTGGCTGATATCCTTGTATAAGCATTTAGAGATGCTTTTGATATTATATATGCTGATAGATATGTTGGCCAGCTTTTGGCTTCTAATAAATCATCATTGAAATCCTTCATAAACTCGTTTATCACCAAGTTCAGGCCATCTTCTGTGAGGTTTTCAGCATTGTTCAATAGTTGTATAGCCCATTTGTTTGATACATTCTGGAGAAAATATAAAACAATGCATGAATTCGGAACTATTTTTTTTATACCGAGTTTCACTATGGGTATATACTATATACGTGTATGGGTATATACTATATACCGTAATCTTTCAGAGCATAAACATGCAGAGAAATTATCAACTTCACGATGAATGATAGCTTTGAAGCATCTCATTTCGATTGTTTAGGCTGCTGGTAAGATTATTTTGAAGCAAGTCTACAAAAAATTGCTTCTTATCCTTATAGATATAATAAGGAGTGCAGTCTTTAGAATCAAAAAGATTAAATTGTTGTGGATAAAAACTAGGCTCTGTAGTAGTAAGTTACTGTAATGAGTTTCTTAGTTTGGACGTACCTGTAATTTGCCAGCAGCTGAGGAGATATTTACAATTCTTGGTGAATGAGATAAAAGGAGAAGTGGAATAAGTGCTGCAGTGATTCTCTTTACCCCATAGAAATTTGTTTCCAAGCACAATTTTGCCATATTGTAATTTTGATATGTTACCTCTTTCCAGTTGATTTCAGTTCCTTCTTGCTGAGCAGTGAACTTACAATGATATTAATCTTTCATGTTTAATAATATGCTAAAAACAAGAACTTATTGTATTTCACATTCGTACCTCTATTTGAGCTTTTAAAGCTTGCTTGTCCACTGTGACGCCACCGAATGCTGCATTATTTATCTGCATTTCCAAGTTACAAAAACCATTTTCTATTCATTAGCCTTTCAATACTTTTTCAGTCTGTTGGAACCTTATGCATATGGTGTTTATTGGAACCATTGTTTTATCAAGCCTTTCAAGAACTAGAAGGGTGATTTTTTTATTTTTTTCAAAAATAAAAAAACCCAAACAAACAATTCATCAAATATAGGTAAGCAAAAATTGCATGCATACCAAGATATCAAGCCTTCCAAATTGGGTTTTCACAAATTGAGCAAGTGTATCCACACTAGATTGGTCCAACACATCAAGTTGATGAAAGACTATATTGCTACAAAGAAAACTTTCAGCTTTGAGTTTCTTTACAGCTTCAGTACCCTTGTTTTCATCTCTTGCAGTTAACACCACAATCACACCATTACAAGCTAATTCCTTGCATATTTCAAGCCCCAACCCTTTGTTCGCCCCTGTTACCACTGCATACCTGACGTATCATATGTACACATAAATTCATAATAGATACTAAATGTCAAACGTACGATTAAGCTTTGTAAAATCTATTTTCCACCCCCAAAAAAATTCTTCTTCGTTACGTTTTTGTTTTTCGGAGTTATCAGTCAAATTACCGTCAAATGTACCAATCCTCGATGTCAAATAAACCTGTAGCTTGCTTCACACATGCTTTTGATAAGTCAAATGCTAGTTACTGATATGAAAGTTTAAAGAGTCATTCTTGGACTCTATTATACATAGAATTGAGAAAAATGTGTCTCAAGTCCTACGGCTATGATTATATACTTATAGAGATGCAATTTGAAATGGAAAACAACAATTGCAGGAAAAGTAATATGGTCTACTATACATGTAGCTTACCTCTTCGTTGCCATAAAATTGGACTCGTCACTTACGACTGGTGACGCCATAGTGTGTGTGTGTGTGTGGGGGGGGGGAAGGAATTGGAATGAAATAAGTGTTCAAACACAGTTCCAGTATTAAGAGTTGAAGGTGATAATTTCTCTAGTAGTTTTATGTGTTTTGGGTAGTCACTAATTGTTGAATTTTATTCTATTGAGAACCCAATGAGGTTAAAAGAGGAAACTATAAGTGATTCATCTCTTTCTTTATTAAAATGAGATGTTGAGATGTCTTCTTCCTAATCTATTTATCTACACAAACAATTGCAATCAAAAGAAGTTGAAAACACCATGGGTAAGAAATAATGTCTTCTCTGGCAATTTGGAGCTGTTGAAAGCACAAACAAACATTTTTAAAACCTCCATATATATATATATATATATATTTGGAGCAAGTACATCTAACTCATCTTTCTAGTGTCTTCACTGAACTTATCAATCTATTTTAACGTTTAGTGTATTATATAATTGTTACATATCCTAATATATATTTTAATCATTCAAGACAACATAAGTTGTTCTTTTTTTTCGTTCTTTTCTTGATTCAGTCCTTGCCCCTAGCTTAAGTGTATAAAGTATTTAATACTTATTTTCCTGAACTGTGCTTCTGTTTTGCACTTCTCATAGTAGTAACAATATTTACTTTCAATCAAAAGAGGTAAAAGTTGAAAGTTTTACAAAGTATGAGATTTTACATCCAAAGCTATCTAACAAGGCTGAAACGTTTTTTTTCCTTTTCAATCAAAAACAATGACTTGGGACATCGAAGTCTAACACTGTGACTTAGCCATGTAGCCCTTAATATTTTTATTAATGTTAGAACTAATATCTTAAGTTTTTACGTTTCTGACTTTTGGTTAAGTATTCTGTTATGATTTATAACCAAGTTTTTGTGCTACTTGATTTCTTTCTGAATTTTTTTTAACTTCATCTACAGTTTTATAATCTAGCGATCAATTCATTTGAACATAGGAGAGAACATTTTTGGATCATGTTTTTTCACATCGATGAAGCACGAGCAACTGTTTTTTCTTTCGAAAAGTTAATGTTAACTTGATCATGAAACCAATTGATCAACTTAAGAATAGAGCAAGTGGTAGTCATGCATTTTAACGTCCATTGATCATGTTTATGAGAACGAAGTTGTCAGATAACGTTGACATATTTCTAGAAAATACTGTGCTTTTCACCCCTTTTCAGGTGACAAATGTTGATTTATCTTTTCCGTTTTTCTATAATAAAACACCAATGTTGTAGTGAAAGATTTGGATGCTTGGTATATCCTCTAAATTTGATGATTCGAGAACCGCTAAATTTGTGTTACACACAATCGTACCGAGTTGTCTTCACATAATCCTTAAGGTAAATAATCCTTGGGAAACATTTTATTTCCATCTGTAAAGTACTAAAGATCGAAGTTGTTGTAGAAATTTATTGTTTCACATAATCGAGTAAGAGATAATGACAAAAAAAAAAAAAAAAACGTTTGAAAATGCTTTCACAACGATGTACTAAGGAAATGGAACAAACGAAGTATTAGAGTAGTTCCTAAATTTGGAACATGGTATAAAGGGTCGCTATTAAAAATTAAAAATTGAATGATATTGATCTATTTCTCGTAACTCCAAATCTTATACTCCTATTATCTATCATCTTTCGTGTTCACTTAGCTTATTTTCACTCAAATTTTAAATTTTTATAACTTGTTCCGCAAATTTAATTAATTTATAAGCTTCTATATTATATTGTATTCAAATTTTAAAATATTTGAACATAATATTGTGTTAGAAATTTTTTCTACGATTTAATATTTAATTTAAACTAATTTATACATTTATTCCAAAATAAATTGTGTGTGAATTTTCTTTTAAAAATAATTCTTGAAATCCATTGATAGATATCTTATAGTAATTGTACAATTTTTTTCAAATTTTTTAGATTCATTTTTTGAATAAAATAAGCAATGAGCCACAAAAGATGATAAAAGATTTGAAATCGTCTATCGGGCTTTCACTTTATGCATCCTTCTTTGTAATTACTTTTGGTAGAGTGTTTGATACGACTGTAAGTAAGATTTCAGAATTAGGAAGGATTAGCAAAATAGCCCAAATATGTCACCATTTTGAAAGCCCTTGTAATCCGAAATTGTGTGACAAACTAAGTTTGAAACTTTGGGTCGATTTTGTTTTGAGTTGAAGTCGTTTGCCAATCAGGCGATTTGCACCTTTGCGGCATGGAGACAAGGACATGAGCTCTCCTAAAAATTAAAAGGATAATGGATGACGAAATATAGCGTATTTTCATTGGTTTATTTTGATTTAGATAATTGTTTTAAATTTTAAATAAATTTTAAATTAATCCAATGCCGTGCACCCTAAGGTTGGACAAGTGTAAGTTCTCACCTCAAGTTATACGAGGCCTCAAAGAAACTTTTCTTTCTGAATATTTGGATGATGCCCACAAGTTACAACTTTCAAGCAAATTCTTCTTCTTAATTTTCAACAAAAAAGTAAGCGTTTCCTTTTTTTTTTGTAATGTAACAGTGATTAAGCTTAACGTTTAACCCTCAAGCGACATAAATATCAGCTCTAGAATTATTTATAAGATACAGTCATACAACAACGATAATAGAAACAGACTTTGCCAATGAATCTGAGGCAAGACATTTTAAACCTTTTTTTTTTTTTTTTGCATATAGATACGAGTAATATTTTTAAGAAAATGGAAAAGGACCAAATCTTCGTTTTAAACTCACGAAAGGGATTTGCATTTTCTCCATACCTTTAAAATTTGATAAAAGATGCACTTTAGTTTCTAAAACTAACATGATTAATGTGTAAGTTTAGGTAGCACAAACTGATGATTTGGCGGTTGATTCATGTATCAACTACTAAAATTAAATAAATTAGACTAAACGAATACACGAATCAGTATATATAGAAGAAACACATAGCTAACACCAAATACGCATGTTCATTTCCTTCGAACACGATAAGTCTCCCACTTGGCTCGTATCGTATAAATGTTTCTTAGTGAAACATTATTCCGGAATCCAGTCAGATATATACAGTGAAATGCATTTATTGAAAGAGTTGGAAAGATATATAATTTAAGAAACTTTTTATAAAATAAATTAGGCTATTAATAGAAAATATTAACTCAAATATGGCGACATTAAAAATTCAGAAAAAATTGCATTGTCCAAATAAACAAGAGAAATCAGTATGCACCTTTACACTGATAAATGACCAAAAGATTCAAATGTTTTGATTTATTTTTTAGCGTTTCAAATACATGTAAGGCATGTAAACGTTTCAAATACTACTTTAATTATACAAGTCATGCAAAACTAGTGTTACAGTCGTGCAAAACTCTCTATCATTCAATTCATATTTAACATCAGAATATAACACTGTATCAAATATAGCACCAATTTTATACATGCACAAAATTCAGGCTATCTATCTATTCAAGATTGCTATTTACATGTAATATTTTAAAAGAATAGATTGAAAACGAAATAAAAAACATAAATGAGGTTGATAGATGTGGTTGTGGCCTGTGGGTTATCTCTTTGTCGACCACATTTTTACCTAGCATACTTTGATAGTTTGAAAATAACTATTCTTTCCGTTTCCATTTAATTATCCATTACGAAACTATATACAATTTTGATCGGCTTATAACTTGTATCAAAATTGTCGAAATAATTTTTTTTTAAAATCTAATCATAAAATTTAACATTTAAACTATATGATCAACTTTAAAATAAATTCATTCTGACAATTTTGATACAAGTTCTTGACCGGTCAATAGTTTTGTAGTGGACAATAAAATCGGAACGGAGGAAGTAACACATAACTAATTTTTTGTGTTATTACAAAAAAAAAAAAAACAATCCTTTTGTGATACGTTTTTCACATAAAAATTACAATTCTAGGTAAATAGGAGTATAATATATGTATGAAGGATAATTGTTAAAATGGTCAAATGAACAAAATAAAAAAAAGAGTCGGGATAAACGTGGAACAAAAGTAAAATTACATGAGTAAAATGAAAAATACGTATCTATTATTTATTAGTTTAATGCCTCATAAGTAGCACTTTTCAACTTATATTCTCCGACGGCCTTGATGCTCCTTTATCTCTCTCTCCGCCTGTGTTGACGGCAGCGACGGCAACATGATTTCGTCAGATCTGAAAATAAACAGAAATTCGACAGCTGGCGGAGGAGGGCTCGTGGCAGAGGTATGTTGCAGGGGGATTGGAGGCGGTGGTAGTCGAGACAGTGAAGGTGTTATAAGACAATGATGACGTGGAGGACGTGGATGGGTCTAGGGTTTTGGTTCGGGAAGAGCTGTGACAAATATGAAAATCTCCAACAGAGGTTTAATATTTTGATGTGTACTGTATATTAATTGTTGGACAAATGGTAGTGTGTACTGTGTATCTGTTGGCTTGTTTGGTTGAAGCTTTTAAGCTCAATCCTTTTTGCTTTTTTGCTACGGTTGTCTTAAATTTTGTTGCTGGGTCAGTATTTTGTTTTCAGTTGGCTTGAAAGTGAGTATTTTATTCAAGCCTAAAATATTAACTCGAAATTTTTTGTCGAAACTCCCCACTTTTTTCTTAGTTTCGAATTGGCCAGTTTTTTTGCCTAAAAGCTGCACCAAACATGTTTTTGAAGTATTTTTATTTTCTAGAAGACGTATCATTTCAATAGTTTTCTCGAATTGACCAGTTTTTTTTATTTGCTATATTTCTCTATCATATCTAGCACATCCAACATTATGCACTTTCAACTGTACTAGATGCACTTTCGACTATACTAGATACACTTTCACCTGAACCAGATGCATTTTCAGCTGAACCATATGCATTTTCAGCTAAACCATATGCCATTTTACCTGAACTAGATACACTTTCAGGTGAACCAGATGCACTTTCAGCTTGTTGGCCCGTGCGACTAAACCTTAGAGGGGGGTGAAAAAGAATTTAAGCATTTTTTACGGAAATAAAATTCTAAACGCAACTAACAACCCAACTAGATCAATATATATTTGCGACAATAAATATGCGATGATAATCTATGAATAAATTGAAAAATGTGCACAATCACAAATAATATAAGTTGCGAAAAGTAAATAGTAAGGAAAGAGATTGATACAACGATATATAGAGGTTCGACAAACCCGCCTATGTTCTCTCATCGGTATTCACGCTACCGAGTATTTCACTATAATCTTTTTTCCAAAATTACAAGTCCTATGGAGCTAATCAACCGAGTTGCTCACCCTCTACCCGATGATACAATCTTGATACAAGTGCATGAGTACACAAAATGTGAGTCAACGACTTTCCCTCAATCTATGAGTACCCAAGTGTTTTAACCTATAATTTTTAACCAACACTTTATCTTAAAACTTTCTACCCAAACACTCACTCACAATTGAACTTATAAGTTTGCTCTTTACAATTTTGTTACAACAATGTAACAAGACTCACTATTTTATTGCTTCTAAATAAGCTAATTGGTGAGTTTTTGATGTTATTTGAGCTTGATTACGTTTCTCCTTGTTTTCCCCTTTTTGAGTTTTTTTGGTTCAACAATGGAGTTTTTTTATGTTTAAGATATAGAGAGATTGAATGATGGTGATTAGTGTGTTTTGGAGAGGGATTGAGGTGTATTTGAAAAACCAAAATGTTCATTGGTCCATAGATGGCCGTTTAGAGTTATTGGGTGTATTATACAATGAGTAATGACTTATTTCCGAAAAGGCAAAAAACAATCTTTTTTTTGAAACGGACTGAATCTCGATGGATCGGGCTAAATCTCGATGGATCGAGATTTTTGGAAAACTTTGTTATTTGTGTTTTTCGATCGATCGACATGTATCTCGATGGGTTGAAATGGACTGTAATTTTTTGGACCATTTTCGATCGATCGGGCTTTATCTCGATCGATTGAGATTTCTGTACTGATTTTTTCTACTTTTTGAAACACTCGTAATTTTCTCGTTCGGACTCTTAATCGACTTCCGTTTGAACCGTCGGCTTCATTATTGAGTGCTTTATCATTTTAAGTCCTGAAATATATATTTTATCTTTTTGGAAAAGATCAAACATTACATCAACGAATTATAAAATTATTAAATCATAATTACATTTATAATCAAAATCAATTATTGAACCCATGGTTCAACAATCTTCCCCATTTTGATTATGACAAAATAATGATGATTTTACAAGTATAAAATATATCACCCCCATTTTAACAAATCGCATTTATCTTAATATCATTTTTCTTTCCCTTTGGCATTATCAAAATGCAATAAAAATTGGGGTTTTGTGGAGGGTTTTGAAAGAATTACTAAAACATGATAAAAATATAATCATGATGCATATAAACTAACTAATCACATATATGTAAGGATTATAGAGTAGAGTGTACAAAATATGTGATGTCGAGTCCGCTCTCTAATGGCATTTCCATTGAGCGTTTCCAAGTCCAAGTATGTGGTACCATTTATTGGTATGCCTTCCACTTTTGTTGATCAATAGTACTTCATTCTTTATGGTGGAGTCGATTTTCTTGACTACCACGAATTTTACCGGTGTTGTCAACCAATTGTTGATTTTCTCCTTTTGAATGGAGATATCTACAAGACGAGATTTGTCCTTTTGCCCCCAATTTCTTTAGGGTCCGACATTGTTAGTGGCATGGGTCTTTACTACCCATTTCAAATCGCTTCTAGTAACACGAAACGATAAGGACATCTAGAAGAAATATGCTCATTTCTACTACAATGTATACAATGCATAGACTTTTTCGCATAATGAGAATGGTTTTAGTTTGAAAACTTAATCCTCTTCTATTATTGCAAGAGTTTGGCAAAACTCTTGAAATGCTCTCTTGTGTAAAAACAACCATTTGTATAGGCAGAATAGGAGTTGTAGACTTGCTAGAATATTTGACAAAACGGGTTGTGCTTGAACCAAAAGTATTGCAATCGAAACCTAAACCGCTTTTGTCATTGATATATTTTTGACAACTTAAAATTTCGTCCAACACGGTTTTCCCTTTGAAAAACCTTGAGATTGTTAACTCAAGTTTTTCGACCGTAATGACAGGCTCATCGTTTTTATTTTTCAGAGTCATTCTCGGTTTTTAAAAACTCGTTTTGGAGAACAAGAGTATTGTTCTCATATTTCAAGACTTGTTTTTCATCATCAATGTCATTAAACAAAAATGATAATTAAGGATCTTATTTCTTCATCTAGAGAAGAATTCATCATTTTAAGAGATTTAACCTTCTCTACAAGCTTAGGAAGTTTTTCGGAATAAATTCTACACATATGAATTAATTTATCATGAGATAAATCTTTTACCTCGTCGTTGTCACTTTCTCTTGATGATGAACGGTTTTGTTCATGGTTCTCTTCCACGGACATATAGCAAGCAATATGATCGACTTCATCTTGGTCGGAGCTATCGCTAGAGCTGGAAGCGAATATCTTCTTCTTACCTTTGCTCTTGCGATTCTTGGCTCAATCTCTTGCCATGTGTCCTTCCTTGTCACAAGTATAGCAAACAAAATCGTTAAAATAATTGAATTATTTGACGATTTACCTTTATGTTTGCGTTTGCCTTTAAGTTTTAGTACTTTCTTAACGATTCGAATGATTTGCATTGAATTTTTATTGTCATCGGATAGCTCATCGTTTTCATCACAAATTGTTCATTTGAAAGCTATCTCCTTCCTTTCCGAGATTGGCTTGTGACTATTGAGGGTGATCTCGTGAGTATGAGTGACCCGTCAACGCATCAAGAGTGTATGTGTTCATGTCGTGCGCCTCTTGAATTACGGTGACCTTTGGTTCCCATTCTTTTGGTAAGCTCCGAATCACCTTTGAAACCATTTCCTTACAAGATAAATACTTACCAAGAGACATTAATCCGTTAGTAATAGTGGTAAATCTAGCAAACATACCAGAAATAGTTTCTCCCTCACTTATCCTAAAAACCTCGTAGTCAGGCACTAAAAGTTGGAGTTTGCAATCCTTAACTTGATTAGTGACCTCGTGCATAACCACTAACTTATCCCACATATCCTTAGCCATTTTACAGACGGAAATTTTGTTGTACTCGTTAGGAGAAACGGCACAAACAATAGCGTACATCGGTTTGACATTAGTTGAGTAGGCTTCTAGTTGAGTGTCATCTAAGTCCTCTACAGGGATTGAGTTCTCGCTATTTTTGGATTTAGGAGTGGAATATCCTATTTTAATAATCTTTCAAAGATTAACATTGTAGCTTTGTAGGAAAATGCTCATCATATCTTTCCAATAACTATAGTTTATTCCATCAAAATAAGGTGGAGTATTGGGGGATAAAGTTATGCCGGATGCGAAATTATATAAATTAGCCATATGGATCTTAACTCTAAAATCGCTAGATTCCTATATGCAAGAGTTTCGGCTCTGATACCAATTGTTGGCCCGTGCGGCTAAAACTGAGGGGGGGGGGGGGGGGAGCAGAATAAGGTTTTAGGCATTTTTCACAGATATAAAATTCTAAACGCAACTAACAAACCAACTAGCTCAATATATATTTGCGACAATAAATATGCGATGCTAATCTATGAATAAATATAAGTTACGAAAAGTAAATAGTAAGGAAAGAGATTGACACCACGATATATAGAGGTTCGGCAAACTTGCCTACGTCCTCTCCTCGGTATTCACGCTACTGAATATTTCACTATAATCTTATTTCCAACATTACAAGTCCTATCGAGCTAACCAGCCGAGTTGCTCACCCTCTATCCGAGGATACAATCTTGAAACAAGTGCAAGAGTACACAAAAGGCGAGTCAACGACTCCCCCTCAATCTATGAGTAGCTAAGTGTTTTAACCTATAATTTTTAACCAACACTTTGGCTTTAAAGATTCTACCCAAACACTCACTCACAATTGAACTTATAAGTTTGCTATTTACAGTTTTGTTATAACAATGTAACTAGACTCACTATTTTATTATTTCTAAATTAGCTAATTGGTGAGTTTTTGATGTTTTTTGAGCTTGATCACGTTTCTCCTCGTTTTTCCCTTTTTGAGTTTTTTTGTTCAACAATGAAGTTTTTTTGTGTTTAAGATATAGAGAGATTGAGGGATGGTGATTAGTGTGTTTTGTAGAGGGATTGAAGTTTATTTGAAGAACCAAAATGTCAATTGGTCCATAGATGACCGTTTAGAGTTGTTGTGTGTATTATACAATGAGTAATGGCTTATTTTCGAAAAGGCAAAAAACAATCTTTTTTTGAAACGGACTGAATCTCGATCGATCGGGCTGAATATCGATGGATCGAGATTTCTGGAAAAGTTTGTTATTTGTGTTTTTCGATCGATCGACATGTATCTCGATGGGTTGAAATGGACTGTAATTTTTTGGACCATTTTCGATAGATCGGGCTTTATCTCGATCGATCAAGATTTCTGGACTGATTTTTTCTACTTTTTGAAATACTCGTAATTTTCTCGTTCGAACTCTGAATCGACTTCCGTTTGAACCGTTGGCTTCATTATTGAGTGCTCTATCATTTTAAGTCCTGAAATATATATTTTCTCTTTTTGGAAAATATCAAACATTATATCATTGAATTATAAAATCATTAAATTATAATCACACTTATAATCAAAATCAATTATTGAACCCATGGTTCAACACAACTGAACCAGACGCGCTTTCAGCTGAACCAGATGCACTTTTGACTAGACTATATTCATTTCCGACTGAACTATATGCATTTTGGAATTAACTATATGTAATTTCGACTAAATTAGATGCACTTTCAGCTGAAGCAGATGCAATTTTAGTTGAACTATATGAATACGCACTTTTAGCTGAACTATATGTATACACACTTTTATTGAACTATATTTACTTTTTACTGAATTGTACGCACTTTCGACGGAATGAGATCTACTTTTAACTGAATTATATGCACTTTCGACTGAATTATACTTTCAACTAACTATATGCATTTTCGATTGGATTATATGCACTTTTATTGAACTATATACGCTTTTGGCTGAATTATATGTACTTTCGACTGAATTAGATGCACTTTCAGCTCATTTAGATTTAAAAAATGCACTTTTTCATGAAAAACCCCATTTTTGATGGAAAAAGTGGTATATTGAAAAATAAAACAATTTTTGTAATTTTTTATAGAAAAAATATGTTTTTTGTGGTTTTTTTTAAAATACATTTTTTTAATTATATTTTTCATTTTCTGTGGTTTTTTAAAAAATACTTTTTTTTTGTTTGATTTTTTTCATTTTTTTTAATAATTTTTGTGATTTTTTTATAAAAATACATTTTTTGTGATTTTTTATAATTTTTTGTGATGTTTTTGTGATTTTTTTTGTGATTTTATATGTTTTTTTTGTTTTTTTTTCTATTTTTTAATATTTTTTCGTTCTTATATAATTTTTTTTATAATTTTAAATTTGTTGTAGGATATTATTGGACTATTGAGCCTTACTCATAGTGGGCCTAAGTTGGGCTTTCTATCTTGTATAACTCTACCTCTACCATATAAAGAAGGTTAGGGTCCCCTTGTATTCATACATTCTGATTAATAAAAACTCTGTTGTTATCTCTCTCATACCTCTCTCTATATATCTATAACGAGCTAATATGTCACACAACACGTTATCGGCACTTTGCTCGCAGAAATAAAATATACGCTCGCTGATATTGGAGATTTTGGGTAAACGCACGGATATTGGCTATCTATAAACCTTGAGTTTTATCCGGGTTTTATTGGGTTCATTTCGAGTTTCTCCAAAATACCAGACATACGGTACATAAAATAAATTAACTAACTGTTTTCGGTAAACTGCATGTATAGGAGAATATAATTGTTCTGTGCATGTTAAATTGGTATTGTGCCAACACTGCCTATATTGATAATTAAGCCAAACCTATGTGATAGTTGATAATTGCATGCCAGTAAATATCGTACATTAAACTTGTATACATAAATCACCCATGTAAATAAGCTGCATATTTTGTTATCACAGTAGTTATCTATTTAGTATTACTACATGTAGTATGTATGTAAAAGTCTATAGTATATCACAGGATTCCTATTGATTAAATATCACATGCTATGTATCTAACTTGAAAAAACAAGAACTTGTTATTAGTTATTCGTTTTGGACGTAAGCGATAAATATTGTTTAAGTTTTTAGTATTTAATTGAATTAGATTGAAAAAGCTAATGGAACTTATACTGTAAACTAGATTGTGTATGGTTAGGAGTATTCAATTAACCAATTTCATGTCCGTAAAACCTTTAAAAAACAAAACTGTTTTTTTTAAAACGGTAGGGACAAGTTTTGAAACATACTGAAACTTGTGGGATGACTTAGTAATAATGTTGTAAGAGAATACTTATAAGTTTACTGATATTATGCTATGGTCCCTATAGTTTAACCATGTACACATAATAGTATACAAGTTCAAATATGTCTAATATCTGGTCAATGCATGCGATCTTGGAACTTATTAATGTAATTAGTAAATTACCATGAGTTAATATTTGATTCCTTTCATGATATAATGAATCTTGTGAATTAACATGTATGTAACCTGCGTGTATATTGGTAAATAAAATATATTACGTACATGAATGATTTAGTTACCATGTATAGAACTTACACATATAGCAATAGAATAAATAAATATTGATTAATATCTTGCTTAGTGTAAATTGGTAAATTTAGATTGTGCTAATATGTACTATCATGCTACTGCTATATTATTTAATCATGCAAGCAGGTACGATCTATGTATTTATTTACTGCCATGTACACTTGTGTAAAATATGGTAATTTACGAAATCATATATTTTCACATTTAAGTTGGAAAAATTATGAACCTTCCCCAACTAGGCTCACCTATTTGGATACGATGTCTAGGAAATATATAGGCGGAAGTCGATATCCTAATGAGGTCGGGTTTTAAGTGGCATTCGTGCCCTCCACCCTCACCGTCTTTCCTGGTCGTTTTTCAAGTAGAGCTACCGAAAGGGGTTGACTAAATAATAATTTTCCCAAGTGTGTTTATATAGTGATGTATGTTTCGCCGAATTGGTGTTTCAGTATCGACCCGTCGTTCGATCAATGAGAGCCGATTCATATGAGAAGCAAAACTAATGTTTTCGAACCTGTTGTTTCGAAAAAATGTTTGTTCTTGTGCAAACCATAAACATATAAACCAGTCGTTTTATATGATAAATAATCCAGAACTCCCAACACATGTTGGATGCCATCTATGATGAGAAAAATCGTAAAACATATTTGCGAAATGACTGTATAAACGTTGATTTTAATCCGTCACCACATGTTACTCACCCTGATGTGTGAAAATGTGATGCCCAAAATTTTTTTTGGATGCCATCTTTGATGAGTAAAACACGAGTTTGTTGTTACCCTCGAGATGAATGCTAAGGCGTTGATTTTATTCCGTCGCCACATTTGAGACGTGATGACGTCTATGGTGAACAAATGTCTGAAATTGACATATTGGAGCTATCCTTCACCAAAATACTAGCTTGGAAATTGTATTCCATAAGCAGTAGCGTGAATTTATATTCATCATGTTCCTTTATCACCCATCTGTTATTGGATAAGAAAATTATCCCGGTGAGTAGTTTTAATCCTATTGGGTCAATGGCGAATTGTTTGCCTGATATTAATGCTCTTCGTGTATATTTTTTTCCACGAATTGAGAACCGAGACAAGTGTTATTTGTCTCGAACTGTCGCGATCCCGATGAATCGCCTAGCCAAGCGAGATTTTAGACAATCATCAAAATCGAAAACCTGTGGCTCCAAGACAGTAATTGAAAGGAACAATATGACCCGTTGTCACAAAGCAAGAGATAATGCTCAAGGAGCCAACTCTATGCTATAAAGACAAAGGTCATGCACGGTTACTCCTTAAATAGTTCAAAACTATTATAAAGGTGAAAAAACCGATGCTAATGTGGTTAAAGCTAACTGAAAGGAAACTCTTGAGACCCCCAATTTTGTGGCTCAAATGAGTTTGATACCTTTCTTTATTGATTTTGATAAATCATTGAGCCATTTTTTTTCGCTCATCTGGATTATGTTTTTCCATTTGGATTATGATTTTTCTATTTAGACATACTTTTGGATTATGGTTTGCCTGTTTACGAAATTTCTTGAAATAATTTAAAGTGTTTTGAGCAAATCTATTTGACAAATGTGACCAAACTTTAAATTATGAAATTTTTGGCAATACTTGTGGAGTAGTTGTTTTTTTGGAAATAGTGGGTAACAGTGTACCACATAATTTCACCAACTATTTGCCTAAAAGAGTACTCAATGACAACGATTCTGGACCTGTCGTTCCAAATCAAAATCTTTGGTAAAACCAAATTGATTTGTCAAATATGAGGTCTTATACTCATGTAGGTCCTGCCGTAACTTGTTGAGTTATAAAATATTCGAGAAAACCAGTGTTATATGGTAATAGCTCATGAAAGAATTAAAATTTCTTTACATAGCCTCCATTCAATACGATCAAAAGCGTATTTTAGAGGAGTTGAAATGTTTTTCAAGTGGTTGCTACCACATTCTTTAAAGCATTTAAAGTTACCTTATCATTTCGCCTGTCGTCGAAATGATAAATGATTTAGATGCTAAGACATGATTGTCTGTACTATCATTCGCCTGTCGTCGATTGATAAGAGCATTTTGATATTGTGGCATTGACCGGATGAGATATTCCCGGGTCAAAAGACGATGCTTGATTTATAATCGCATCGCATTTGGATTCTCTCTGAGAATATATTTTGCGATTAATCCGAAATTCATGCCATTAATGCTCACCTTGAAAGACTAGTATGTGTAAAGATCACGAAAAATACTCGTAGAATTCTTATAAAGAATTGAGGGAGTTATTGTGGACTTATCCAACCATAAGACGGACCATAAATATAAATGGTAATGGTTGATGCATCGACAATAGGTCACATGATTATTGTTGTCCACAGAAATGCAGTATTTCCAAAACTTTTAGCCCTATCATTAAGTTGATGGCTCATGATCCGGATTATCCTGAAAAGTCTAGTCGACTTGATAATTCCGAAGAGTAAGAATCGAAAATTCGATTTGAATTACTTGAGTTTGGAAATTGAAATTGAAATTGAACATCCTGTCGATTATGTTCAGACCCAAATGGACTCACGGAAAGTTTGATGATGCGACTGCAAATGATTGCACGCATTTCTTGGTCTTGCGCACCAAGATTTATATTTCCGTGTAGGGTTATGCTATTTTACTGCATTGGTCCGTTATGAGGCCCATAGACACTCAAACACCATATGCGTACCAGCTGGTTACTGGTTATGAGCCAGAAGTCTCATATTAACGCGTGTTTAGAGTGATTAATTAATATTTTGATTGAGCCGCTCTAACGTTCAAAATATGGACCTCTGAAGGGGACACAAGTCGATTATGAATCTCCTGCCTATCATTTGATAGAGTAACCTTAGCAAGCGATCTCTTTACCGCATGATATGCGAAAGTGACATCGCTAAGACTGTTCTCCCCGTCGTTAGGGGGAGATTTGCACGTTACCGTTGATAAGAAATGACGTGAAGTAACGTGGCATAACCCACTCAGTCCTAGCTTGATCCCCAAAACTGCACTTAGTGATAAGTAAGTGCATAGACTCCCTCAAGTCTAACTAAATGCTAGACGCATTTAATGACTTTATGAGATGTCACGAGATCATTTATACCTGCTGCAAAATGCTTGCAAGGATAGACGTCCCTGTCGGACGCCGTGTTCCTGTCGTAACACGTTGCTTTGGCCGAACCCGCCAAGCAAAGGACGCTGTCGTCGGCCGTCAGTCTGTCGTCCTTCCCAAGATATGAGGAAGTTGACCGGTTGTTAATTCGTTCAGCCCCAGAGGTGGTGAACTGAAACTCGTTTGTTGCACGAGATTATAAAGGATCAAGGAGATGTGTGATTTCCTCCTCATCCTAAGAATCTCGAAATATCTGTCGATCATGATATCTTAGACGATATTGAAGCGAAACGAGACTGTCATTGATTACTTGTTCATATATTCGGTGACGACTGATAATATGAACAAATTATGACAAAGAACCATGTACCGTTGCCTGAAGTCAACGTAGAATAGACTGTACTAATGGAAACTTGCAATCCAAGTAGACTCCTTAGCGAAAGTGTGTTCGGACCTGTAGTTCCAACACCACCAATGTTAAACGAGTTCGTTTATTTGGTTATTCGTAAGGAAAAGTGATGAGAATAATGAGATTGTAGAATGCTCGCCTAGTAGCGCAAGGCTTCTCTCACACCTTGGAATTGATTACGAGATGGTTGATTTACTCGTAATGGACATTATAACAGTCCCCTACTTTACCAGTTTAGTAGTTTCCGAAAAACTGAGTATGCAGCCATGAATGTGGTCACGGTTTTATCTCTATGGGGATTTAGAGAAAGAGATATAGATGAAGGTCCCTGTGTGACTTCATTTGCTTAAATCAAGTAGTTTCTGACCACGGAACACGATCTCAATTGACTGAGACGTTCACTATATGGATTAATATAATCCGAGCGGATGTGGTATACCGCCTAAGTGAGTACTTGATTAGCTTGGGATACTTGAACAAGTATTATGCCCTTGCGTGTTTTATTACGCGATCCATTTTTGGATTTGCCTTCGAGATGAAGGATCTTGGGAAGACACAGTAGTGACTCGGCCTGATGATCGAGTCCCGTAAAAATTGAATCTAAGTCCATGATTCATACTACACCCAGAAGGTGTTATGACGTTTTAGTCATTATGACGCTAAGTCGTCAGATTCTTCCATGATCGTTCGATCACTAGACATTGATATAGACCCAGTCCGTCCCTGATGAGATGATGAAGAGATATTGAATCAT
This sequence comes from Primula veris, assembly GCA_963682055.1. NCBI lineage: Eukaryota > Viridiplantae > Streptophyta > Magnoliopsida > Ericales > Primulaceae > Primula > Primula veris. The sequence continues at coordinate 8,049,111 of OY821743.1, forward strand.
GATGTTCATATCTAAGTACAATAAGCGCATCATTGCACTTGGTCTAATGTGCTAGGACGAACATCTCGTCTGCTGTGAATGGTATAGCTCGACACAGCATCGCGCTAACACGCTGCCATCGAAATGGCATAAAAGACATTTTCCCATTACCTTGAGGTAACTGTGGATGAGGGCTTGTCTTATCCAATTTTGTGTCATCGAGTGTATCTATCCCCTTCGGTACTCGAATTAACGCAACCCTTTTTCGGTTATACCGATGCTGGTTACTTATCAGGCCCGCATAAGGGATATTCCTAAAATGGTATGTCTTTACCATTAGGAATAAGGCGATATCTTGGAGTTCTTGGGATGACTCCAAACGAATCACTCTGATCTACTCGTGCTCTATGAGACGATTAGAGAGTGTATATGGCTTCGAGCTCGTATTAACCATATTTGAATTACATATGCTCTGTCTCACGATCCAGATACAACACTTGTCTTATTTGAGAACAACTTGTTGTTATCGATCAAGAGAGACATGACTACATTATGCTATTTAGCATTTATTGCCGAAATAAATCTTCACATATGAAGTTTAAGAGCATCCAGTTGAATGTTCGTTCTATTCCACATTAGATTTTCTTGCATCCAGTCGTGTGCAAGTAAATGAAACATCCAGTCGAATGCTCGTACTCTTTATTGAAATATGAAATCCTTGCAACCAGTTGTGTGCAAGTGAGGGGGAGCATCCAGGTGAATGCTTATTGCACTAATTACTACTTAGTCGAAATCCTCGCACCCTGTCGTGTGCAAGTGAGGGGGAGCATCCAGCTGCATGCTCGTGTACTCTTTTTTGTCCTTAGACCAATGTTTTTTCCCACTGGGTTTTCCTTGACAAGATTTTTAGCGAGACACGTTCCCATCATATCTCACTTAAGATTGCCGAAATTAGGGGGAGTATCCTGTTGTATACTTTTTACCACCGTGTACTCTTTTGTCATTTGACTAGAGATTTTTTCTCACTGGGTTTACTCTAGCAAGGTTTTGATGAGACACCTGTTTTGTGGTTGATCCCTACTACTACCATTGTTGCACTCTTTTTCCTTCGATCAGAGATTTTCCCATTGGGTTTGCTCTGCCAAGGTTTTGATGAGGCACACTGTTTTGTGGTTAGTTACTTACATGATATTTCGGCCTATATCATTCGGTTACACAGTTTCTCCTAGGTACCGGTTTTGTCCCACACTGGGTTTTCCGTCTCTAAGGTTTTTATGTGTTTAGCACTGCGAATGAACTCGACTCAGATCGACTGCATGAAGACGAAGAATTCAAAACGTCCAAAGGGGGAGTGTTGTAGAATATTATTGGACTATTGGGCCATTGGGCCTTACTCATAGTGGGCCTAAGTTGGGCTTTCTATCTTGTATAACCCTACCTCTACTATATAAAGAAGGTTATGGTCTCCTTGTATTCATACATTCTGATTAATAAAGACTCTGTTGTTGTCTCTCTCATACTTCTCTCTATATATCTATAACGAGCTAATATATCACACAACAAAATTATTATTTTAAATTTTTAAAGATATAAAATATATACGTTATATTGTATTACTGTAGGTAACGTGAAGATATAAGATGGTATCAGCTATAGGAATTCCCCCTTATTTATTTGTGGTTGAATATTCGCATCTTCTCTAGTTTTGACAGCTCTTTATATTATTCTCTTTGTTTATTGGTTTGTTATTTTTATTTTATACTAACAAAAAAACACCCAAATCTAAAAATTCATTGACCCTCTTCTCTCTCTCTCTCTCTAGCGTGAAATTTGGAAGAACAATAAAAAAAAAAAAAAAAAACGAAGCTTTTGGGTCTTCTCAATAAACACTTGGTTTGTTCTCCTTTTCTTTTTCATTATATTCATTTATTTTATTTTAGTTTCTTTCTTTGTTGCATTTCAAAGTTTAATTCTTTTAATCTATTGATGTCTGATAAGATTATTATTTAGAAGCTGATATTTATGCATAAGGATTTATTTGTTTTTTTTGAAATTTGGTTTAGTGATTTCTGGCTTTGGACTGTGATTGTTTTGTTGGAAAGTTATATTCTTTTTATTCTTGGTGACTAATAAATTTAATACTCCCTCCGTCCCAAATTATAAGAAACAATGGAAATATGTGCAATTTTGCATTGCAAATTTGGTGCACTCTAAATGTCGGATTTCTAAATTTTAAAAGTTATTCATATAATTTAGCATGTTAACTATGTGTGACTAACTTTTAAAATTTACAATTCCGACATTTAAAGAACACAAAATTTGCATTGCAAAATTGCACGCATCCCTATTTATTCTTATAAATTGGGACGGAGGGAGTATTTAGAAGTTGCTATTTATGCATAGGAATTTCTATGGCTAGTTTTTTTAAAAAAAATTGGTGTTTTATAAATTTGATATTTCGAAGTTTCTATTTATGAGTAAGGATTAATTACAGAATTAGAATAGTTTTAAATTTTAATTTAATTATTTTTGGCCTTGGATTGTGATTGTTGTGTTAGAAAGTTATATTCTTTTTAATCTTGGTGGCTGATAAATATTAAGATTTAGAACTTGCAATATATGCCTAAGGATTTATTAGAATAGTTTTAAAAATTAATTTAGGTATTTTTGTCCTTGGATTGTGATTGTTTTGTTGGGAAGTTATATTCTTTAAATATCGGTGACTGAAATAATTATTATTAATATGTGCCCACCAGTGATGGAGCTATATGGTAGGAAAGGCAATAATTTTTTTTACAAGTTGCTAAAAGTATTGTTTTCTAGAGTAATTTGATAATAGCTTATATTGGCAACCCCTGCAGAATTAAATGTGTTTTTGGCAGCTCCAGAAATGTCAATGTAATTGGGACATTAAGAAAGAAAGAAAATGACGTCATTAGCAGACTTGGAGTCCTTATTTTGCTTAGGATCGAGTTCAGAGAACTCTTCATGTGTTATTTCACAAAAGTCGAATTGTGTTATGCAGCTTAGAATCAGAAGAAGTGTGCTTTGCATTTGTCTTATATACCATCTGATTAGATAAAATATATGGATTTTGAGGTACACTTTTTATTGGTTTCGGTTGAATATTTGAGAACATTTAAAGTTTCTTTATTACAGTTTCTTGGAATTTTTCTATAATTGAGTTTTTGAAATCGTGGGTATTACGTTCAGACATTGCGAGAGCCTTCCTAAGTACATCGTAATTTTGGAAATCTTTCTTATTTGTATTGTTTATATCTTATGCTTCCTGTTATAACGAAACTTGTTTCGCTTCAAGAGCCAGGCGTATAAGTGTGTAAACGAATTTGAGAGACAGCTGAGATTTACAATTTTTGTTAAAGCAAGTAAACCTTTGAGTTTCTTCTTTCAGCTTCTTTATCTTCATATATATATTTTTTTTAGTTGCTTTGTATTTTACATCATCTCTGCTTCTGCACAACAAAGTGGCCCCTGATATTATCTCGTTTTTTCCTTTACTTATAATTTTAAAGTTTAAACAGCTTTACTTCCTCAAAAAATTCATTCGTTTGATCAATATAAATGAACCTAAATTATGTGGGTTTCGTATTTACTTTAAACTACTTCTTTATGTTCTTGTACTGCGTAAAGTGCACTTTATCACTTTTATGAAAGATATTGCTAAAACCTTGATGTCTCATCGCTAATACTCTTCTTACTTTTTGTAAATTTTATGCAGCACCAAACCATTATATTTGATTCTCCGTCGGTTTCTGTTTCTTGGAATCTGGAGTTGGACCACAACATATTTGTAAATGGAGAAAAAACAACATATTTCGATATTTACGACCGCAAGTCTACCATGGATGACAGGGACAGCCGTCAACCCACTGTTTCGAGCTGCATATCTTGCATTAGATGGTAAAAAGGTCACTTTGGTAATTCCATGGCTGTCTTTAAAAGATCAGGAACGAGTATATCCTGGGAAGATGACGTTTAGCTCACCTTCAGAACAAGAAAAATATGTCCGAAATTGGGTAGAGGAACGAATTGAGTCCACATCAAGTTTCAGTATACGGTTTTATCCTGCAAGGGTAATTAAATCGAATCTTATTTTATACTTATAAATTACTGGAGTTGTGTTAGACAGTAGACCTTTTTAAGTGTTGAAACAAATTTGTCCTCCATTCACCTGCCTCTCTGTTAATGTATAGAGATGCGGTACTTTAGTTGCAGTGAATTTCACTTTTGTACCTTGACCTATCAGTTTGTAGCAATTAGCACACAAATCTATCAAATTTTACAATTTAGACATCATTGTATACAGAACCAGATAATAAGATACCAAAAAATTATCGAAATTTACAAGTGAGAGACCATTTTAACACAAATTACTTAACACTTAGTACACCGTCCTATCAAAATCCAGGAATGGTTAAAGGTCAAGTTGTAAGGATGGTATACTAATTGTTCGATCTTGAGTAGTTTTGTGCTTGGTAATTAGTACACCAGCATGATTGAACAATAAGTACAAACATAGTGATTTTGAGTTGAAATCTGAAATAATATACTATCAGGTTTGACTTTGTATTGATTTGTAGATTGCGAAATTCAATATATTAGTTGTTAAAAGCTGAGAAATTGGTGTAAAAGGTGATTCACTCATTTAAATAAATTTGGTTTTTACAATTGTAGTTTTCAAGAACAAAAAGGAGTATACTTGCTGTTGGGGATATAACGGGTATAATTCCTGACGAGGATGCTGATATTGCTGTTCTGGAGGAACCCGAGCATCTTACATGGTATCATCACGGAAAGAGATGGAAAACAAAATTTCGTCTAGTTGTAGGGATTGTACACACAAATTATTTGGAATATGTGAAGAGAGAGAAGAATGGACGACTTTATGCATATATACTCAAATACATGAACAGTTGGGTAGTTGACATATATTGCCACAAGGTCTGTCAACATAATGGTCTTTCTGCAACATGTTTGCTTCGAGTATTTTTGGTGCATTATGAAGTGTCTAGCTATGTACACTAGTTGTAACTCATAATGATGACTCTGGCCTTTTAAAGGATGGTTCGTATATAACGTGAATACGAACCATCCTTTTTATAGTTACAACTTGCAGCTTTTTAATATAGTTATGGATAGTTGTAACGTGCTAATACATGCCTTGTAATATAGTTACAACTTGCAGCTTTTTATGCCTATGTTTTTCATGGTGTATAAACAGCATCATTTTTTTCAATTGAAACGGATAGTTTTTTATGACTTGAGAAGGTTTTAAAACGTATGGTTTGTTATTTAGATGCCAATGAGTAACACTTTAAAGAGTCATTTGGAGTTTATATTCTTTATTTTTTTGTACTCCCTGTTTGTTTCAATTGAAAATAGTTTTTGAAGGCCCTTCCTTGGAGACTATTTTGATGGAATTTTCTCAATTTATGGGTGATTTGCAGCAAATTGAATTCTATGTGTAATGATCACCAAACATCATTTCAACCTAAAAAAAATTAACTTAAGAGGGAAACAACTAGACACGTTATTCAAATATATTCGTGAAGCTTGAGAAACTTGTTTTTCCTTGAGTTATCTGGATGTTGTATTCCTCCTTCCTAAGATAAGGAAAGTATTCCTAAGAAATTAGATTATTGAGAAAATTCCATATCCAGGAAAATAATTGAGTTAAACATTTCCTGGAGAAACAAAGAGAGAGCGCATTAAATATTTGTTTTCACGTGTTTTAGTTGGTCAGAAGACTGTATGTACGAATTAAGATTGGACTTTAAAGTTTCCTTTAAGAGTTAAAACAAAAGCTTCTATTGCCATCTTAAATTCATTAACCATTTGCAGGTGATACGCTTATCAGCTGCTACACAGGAACTCCCGAGATCTATCATATGCAACGTTCATGGAGTTAATCCCAAGTTCATAGAGATAGGAAAGACAAAGAATGAACAAAAACAGAGAACTGAAAGTACAGTGTTCTCGAAAGGTGCTTATTACATAGGTAAAATGATTTGGAACAAAGGGTATAAGGAGATGATTAAACTACTCCGTGATCATCAAATGGACTTACCTGGACTTGAAATCGATTTGTTTGGAAGTGGAGAGGACTCAGATGAAGTTAGTGAAGCTGCAAAAAAGATTGAATTAACAGTCAATGTTCATCCTGGTCGTGACCATGCTGATCCTGTGTTTCATGAGTAAGTTTTTGTCCATTTTATATCCGTTAAAGCAATTTGAATTATTCAGTGGAAAACCGGAAGACCGAGTCGTTCTCGCTTAGGAATTACAAGATTATATAAATTTGTTGTTTATTTGTTAGCACATAGTGAAGTAATGATGAGTTGGTTTATATTGAATTCAGAATGATACTCTCTCTTATTTGTGTGTTTCTTCTTTTCCAGCTATAAGGTGTTCGTAAACCCAAGCACAACGGATGTGGTATGCACAACCTCCGCCGAAGCATTGGCAATGGGTAAAATAGTAGTATGTGCAAATCACCCCTCAAACGAATTTTTTAAACAGTTCCCAAACTGCCGAACGTATGACGACGGAAAAGGTTTTGTAGAAGCCGTAAACAAGGCCATGAATGAAGAGCCAACACCCTTAACTGATGAACAAATCCACGAGCTTTCATGGGAATCTGCAACAGAACGTTTCCTAAAAGCTGCTGAGGTGGACAATGAACCCGTTCAAAAAAAGGAAAAACCAGTTTCAAAAGCGCTTTTTATGTCGTCTTCTCTGAATTTGAAGAGGAATTTGGAAGATGCATCGGCTATGGTGCATTTTGTAGGGACTACGCTTGTGAGTTCGGAACCGGATGAAAATCAATGTAAGGAGCTTGGTTTGCCTAGTCGTTCTAGTAAATGGGGTTTTTATTCGAAATGATTATGTTAATTTGTCGATATTTGTGGACATTTTTTTTCTTCGCTTTTATGTTTGGAAATTTTCATTCAGGTCTTGTTAGGGTAGTTAAAACTTTTACTTTGAGGTGTTGGATTTGTAAAATTATGTAAATTCAGATGATAATATGTTAAAACTTGAAAGGGACAAATTTTAGTTTGATGTCAAACACTTGTGGAAATCGTGTAAAATTGGTGCTTTTGTCTTATTTCTGTTGAGTAATTTTATGTTTCTTCTTTAGTATATTCTTTCTTCACTTGACTTGAGTAGTGCTTTTTGGTAGAATTTGGTTCATTCTCGGTGAAAGTTTTCTTGTGATTGCTTATATATGCTGTTAAAAGCTCAAACCCTCTCGACGCTAAACAGATGGATGAAAATCTTGTTCTGTGAGAAAGGATAGTAGTCGATACCTTACGTTTTTGAGGATAGAAATAACACCATACAGGATAATATCATCATCCTTGTTCTATTTTCTGCAGGCCAAAATTGAGCTTTGTAGGCAACCATTGAAATGTGTGTTTAATTCTTTTTCTTCGGGTATTACTAATTGATCGGAGCAAATAATGTTTGTTTTGTTTAGTTTCTACTTTGTACAGGCCTAGATTATGGTTTTTCCAGCCCATCAAAATGTATGTTATAGTTTCATTTTCTTCGGGTACAAATAATCGATTAGAGCAAACAAACATGCAAGGAAAATGAGGGTTAGGGATTGATGAATGGAAAAAGATCCATTTAGCTGGAATAGTTTTTCTTGTGCTATGAATTAACACTTTGGTATGTACGGGCCGTTGAATAAAATTACCAATAAACAAAAATCAAAATGCATCGATTGTGTGAGCTGTTGCTGAATCAATTCAAAGGTTACGAAAGTTCCGATCGCGCTGAGTGGATTATTTCCATTCAGCAATTCTCATTCCGGAAAATGCAATAGATAAAAAAGAGTACTGGTAATTGTATTATAATGACTCAGCAGGAACAATATTAAGTGAGGATGAACAAACTGACAAGGTCCAATACATGAGCTTTTCCACCTCACAACACAAGAAAGCAAACACGAAAAGAAAATGCTGGGAAAATGTAGTTGTGCTCACTCCCAAATCAAGATTCGTCGACAACTGATTCTTTCCACCCACCAAAGTTCTCTTCTTCCTCGTATTCTCTGTCAGCCTGTAAGAAACCGTTCATGTGTTTCACTAATAAAAGAAGGAAAAAAGGGAACGGAAGATGAAAGAAAACCAAAAGATGCATTAAATCGTGAACAGAATTAAATCCGACATAATACTTGTACAGTAAGGAAAACGACAATCAGTCTTAGTTTTGTTAAGACTTGATTAGAGAACAAACTTTTTGAGCATTTGTGGCTGTTTTAGATATTAAATAGTAACCCAAAATAAGGCTAACAACCTACCAGATACTACAAGCCTGTACGGCTGTACCACACCATTTACCAAAAAACGACAAGCTTAGAAGTCATTAAGGTTCTCCTAGACAAGCAGTTGTTTTGAGAAATTTATTATTAAGCAGACAGATTAAGATAAACATGAAGCAGATAGCATAGCAAAAGTGAGGCGTACGCTTTTGTTATGCGGGTGAAAAAGAAAGAAGTACTAGGGTGAATAGACATAGTATTATAACTGCAGTTTATGATCATATGATTGTTTTGATGAAATTGTGTATTTCAAATAATAAAATAGTAAAAAAGTAAAAAAGTAAAAAACTATCAATAAGGTCTTAAAATTCATAAACAACATGATACGTCAGTTCCATGGATTCATAAGTTACACCAAGACAAGAGATTAGATTGAAGCAGAATACGTACGAAATATTTTCACTTGCTACTTAAGGAACTCCCTATGCATAAGTTTTAACTTTTACGTAAACCAACCCAGAAAAAATACAATTGTGCATAATTTTTTTGATCAATTTGGTCTACCAATCAAAATTTCACTCAATAAGTATGGATATCCCACAAATTCACTCGTAAATTACAATGGAAATGAGCCCTAAATGATAAAACTAGAGTTAATATTTTCAATATTCAGATGTCTAGAACTAGAAAGGCGAATAGCAGGTTACAGTACAAAATTTCCAGTCGGTTTTCCAACTTTTGTACCTGAATTTATCATACTGTTTTCCACAACTGACATAATTTGCTAAATAATGTTCGTTTTCAGGAAAAGCGAAGTAAACTACAGGAAATTTTGGGCTTTTTTACACTTATATTTTAACCTTCATAATTTTCTCACTTTGCACACATTCTCCATCCAAAAGTAACTTCTCGGGGTTATCAAGGGGGATTGATGATCAAAAGTTGTTGCTATAAATGCAAAGATTAAAGATATCTGGTAAAAGTAGAGGCATGTACAAATTATGTTTTCAAGTAAAAATGGAACTGTAAACAACCAATTACCTGGGGGAAGAAGTTAAGACCAATCCTGACTTCTCCACAGTACTTCTCGTCCTTGACAATATTATATGAAGTTGGAGAAATGCTTCCTTCTTCGAACAGTCCATCCAAGGAAATCCTGCAAGAATATTTTGGGCAACAAAAATTATAACTGTAATACCATCCTTGTCATGTTATTACGCACAGCATAAATGATCTTCCATAAAACAAAGATGGAGAGCGTGTGGATTCAGCTTCCGAAGAAATTGTTTCTTTTTTCAAACTTGTTATCAAAGAGTTGGACGCATCCCTCTTAATAGTACATTCTTATGCTAAACAAAAGCTCATTATCAACACTGAATCACCATTGTACTGACTTAGATGATGAGGGATAAATCTAGAGTTTGGAATTAATCTCATACTTCATCATTGAGCTGATTTTGCTGCGAAGTTTTATTTATCTCAATTTGAAAGTAAGTTTATACTATAATGGCATGTCACACGAGTACTATTAAAATCTGTCACGTAAATACATCCTCTAAATGCTTGTACCTTAAGAGGAAACCCCTTTTATTCATGTTATACATTTTAAATTCATTAAAGTATTTATTATAACTCACTTTGTTTCGCCGACAAAATCATCTTGGCTGACACCGTCGCTGTCCATTAACCTGATCCTGATTTCTGACACACCGTGTGACACTGTGAACAGAAACGTCTCATTCCATTCAGGATTAGAGCCTTGGCCTGCAAAACATAATGGATTAGCAAAAACAGCAGAAACGAGTTGATCTAACGAGAAAGTCTAAAGCAATTTAAAAATATATATATCTTGAAAGCATCAATGAGACATCCTGTTCAGAACAAATCAACATAAAAATTTACTTACCTTTTTCTAGGATAGTTGCTTAATACTATATGCTAATTCAGTTTGATAGCTTGAAGACTAGTATCTTTATATGATATTTGTGCAACTTAAAGATTGTGTAAATTAAGTGTACAATCATGTTTCCAAACCCAGAAGTTTTATGCAACTGGAGTGTAAAAAGGAGTTTGGAATACTATTGATTAACTCCATAAGTTCAAAACTAAGGTTGAGTTTACATTTCTCGTGGAATTAAATCTTCCCTTCGTTTACTTTTAAGAAAAAGGTACATCACTTCCACACCTATGATAAGCCAAACGAAATGACAATCCTTAAAGCACACAAGGCCTTGGGGAATATCAAATAGTGTAGCTTAATTTCACCTGATGCAACACTGCTCTTTTTTTCCTGAGTCCGGCAAGTGATAATGGCATAAGGGTCCATGTTAGCTGCTCATAGGAAATTAGAATAGATGAGTGACCAAAACAGCATAATCATATAAGGTGAGTAAGAATGTAAGATACAGAACTACACAAAGAACAAACCAACCCAAATCAATGACAAATTATAAATCACTTACAAAGATACTAAAACCCCAGCCCCACTCTCATGCATAATGTTACTAATATACTCAAATAGATGACGAGGTTATTAGGGTTAAATCCACATTTTAAATCAATCTCATAATGCATTGCCATTCATACATTTTCTACGGAAGTTTTATATATCTTGATTTATTTTAAAATCAGGATGACAAGTCAACAAACCTCTAATTAATCAGGTGTAGACTAATTCGGACAACCACTAAGGGTAACAAGTGCATTATACTAAATCTTTTTCTTTTACTAAACAAGATGAAATAGATGCATTTTCCTTTAGGGTCACATTATAATTCGAATTAAAAGTTGTATTGTACTCTAAAAACTTACAAAAAAGAAAACTGTTTACATGAACACGATCAACAATAAACGATAGCAAACAATGACCAGATTATACATAATAAGGTTCCAAATGATAGGTTGAACAGATGATGAGAATGATATGTTTCCAAATCAATCAGATTTAGTATCATATTTATAAAGGATCAGGTGCAAACATCTTATCAAACTCAATTCACAACTACAACAAAAAGCAAACTAATGGCCATTATGGATTACATAAAGGACCTAAAATTAGTGTGTGCGTGAGAAAAGTCGTGTATATATGTGTATACAAATAATCAGTATCCCGATATGTATGTACCTAAAATTTCTAGCAACTTATAGAATACTAAAATATCTGCATCCAATTAATATATAAATAGAGGGATCCCCAAATCATCAGATCTATTAGACTCTTTGGCTGCAGGTTCCAAACAATAAAATAATTCAATCCAAGATTAAAACTTCTACCACAGTGCTTAAGGTTGACCTACCATTATAAACTAATATCGAACCAAACAAGCTCATGTCTTGATATAAATCATCACAAATAAATGAACCATATCAAAAGAATCAAAATACATAAACCTCACATGTAACTTAGAAAGTCAAACCATCCCACACAAAAATCTTCACATCTTTTTTCTTCTCAATTTCCAGTTAACAAACCCCAAAAAAGGATTAACCAAAATTATATAATAACAAAATCCAAATTTCTCACATCAAAAAATTACTATTCTTCACATACAAATATCCTTTAATTTGTCAAGAAAAAAACAAACCTCAAGAAAAAAAAACTCAAGATCATATAGCAGAAATCATGATAAAACATATAGGAGCTCTATAATAAGAAGAAATACAACATGCATTTATGTACATAGATACACAATTACATACAGATATATAAAATAGATACATATACAAAAATAAGGGAGTAATGTAATATATTACATAAGAAATCTGAGTCCTCAAGGCCCTTGGCATCAACAAGAAGAACCTCAAGCGTTCCTTTTGCCATTATTACAATTTACAACCAGAGAAAAATAGCTGAGCCTTTTATTTATTTATTTGAAAAAATATACTAATAGAAAGACAGAATTGAGCTAAGCTGGAATGTCATTTTAAGAAAGTGTATTTATAGTGTAACGAAACCGGTTACGTAATTTCCGGATATGCGGGCCCATAGTTTCAACTTTGTCCTTTTTTATTGACCAAATTAATATTTTGATCCAAAAACTTTTAAATGTAATTTGAAACGACACGTTATACGTTTGAGAGGACATGACTTACTACTCAAAAATAAAATAGCTTTATACTTCCGTCTATCCCAAATTATAAGCACTGTCCGTCCGATAGGTCGAAATGTCTAAAATTTGATTTTTTCTGTTGATAAATACAAATTAAAATAAAAACAAAATTAAATTGTAACTTAAAGTTTCAAACTCATGATCTTTTATGTTAAATTCAAAATTATTCTATCATTTGAGCTATTGCAACACATTATAAACAAATTTGTGTTTAACATTTTTATTTTAACTACAAAATATATTAAAAATATAGTCGGGTGTTATCCATAATTTTTTTCTCCGGATCAATTGCCCAAGACCCAAGCCTTACTTGACTTGGGTCTGAGCCGCCGCTGATTATAAGTAACAATGAAAATATGTGCAATTTTGTAACACAGATTTGGTGCACTTAAAATGTCATAATTTTAAAATTTAAAAGTTATTCATTTAATTTAGCATGTTAACCATGTCACTAAATTTTGAAATTTATAATTACGACAATTTAAACACACCAATTTTGTATTGCAAAAGTATGTATTCATAATTTTTTTATAAATTGGGACGGAGTAAGTACTAAATTATTAAACGGCATTGCAACAAATTATTTCTAAGTGCAATTTTACAGTGTTTAGAAAATATGGGGGGAAAATGTCCAACGAATTATATAAGATGGATTTGGTGTCCCGCAGTGCCGATTATATGGTTACTTTAGACAATTAGTGAGTCAATTAAGTTGGTAGTGGGAGGTCCGAGGAGTACAATAGTGTTAGACGTTATATTGTTTATGTTTATGAATAATTGTATACCGATACAAAAATATTATAGATAAACGTACGCTTGGTTTAGTGGTAATATTATTGGGTCTTAACATCTCACAAGTCAGTGGATTTGAGTGTCGCGCCCTCTGGTTGTTATCCTTGTGTTGATTCTCCGAAAACTAATTTGGTCAGGCCCGTATACGAGTGACGTTGTTAAATTGGAATGGCACGTGTTTTCAAATTCGAAATTCGGGATACTGTGAATCTTCACGAACAAATTTTTTTTATGGTCGCAGGTCCACCATGTCCCTCTTTGCGAGTAACGTTTGTGAGTCCGCTTTACAAGCATAATATACAAGTTGGTTCCCGTAGGATAACGAAGTCGTCTGAAGGACTTAGCATCCACATGTGACGGAAATTTAAGAGCAAGAAACATTTCGAGTTAAATATGTTAATGGTCCGGTTGATGTGATTTTATCACTTAGGCGTACACAAATAAGCATTAAATATGCCATATTTTAAAAAAATATTGGGCTTTTCATGCTTTAGTTGAACTTACAAAACCAGATAAAAAATGTATCAAAGTTATTAAACACTATGGTAATTTAGCTAATATTTAACATGACCGACAGAATATTACTTCCTCCGTGGTCATTTAATTATCCTCTACGAAATTACGTATAATTTTGACCGGTTTATAACATGTATCAAAATTGTCGAAATGAAAATTGTCAAACTTAAACCATATAATTTAATGTTTGAATTATATGATTAATTTTTAAAAAAATTCAAGATACAAGTTATTGAACGATTAAAATTATAAATAGTTTCGTAATCAATAATTAATCAGAAACCAAAGCAACCGTATATCTCATTCTTTAATCGGTCAATGTTAGTGTGGAATGGAAGATGAAGATGGCCACATGCTTGTTGACAATATATATATAGGACAACTGTTTCACTTATGTGGAGTAATTCAAAATTAATGTATATGAATGTCTACACGCATAGTCAATATATAATGCAATAATAATAATAATAATAATAATAATAATAATAATAGAATATAACTACAGGTACTCAGGTAGATCGAGATCCGTGACTACAATTGGAGAAATGAAAGTGAAATTTCTATGATTAAATGAAAGACGTAACGTGCAAGCATCTTTTTTATTCTTTAAAAAAACTTGTCATGCATTTATCATTTATGCAGAATGCATGTTTGTTTGTATGTATATGTATATAAGACGTGTTAATTCAATGTTTTATTTTTTACTTTGTTTCTAGCTAGTGAGGATCAATCCAATGGTGTAAATAATATTATAATCGTTGAGAAAAATAACCATATTATTATTGTACCAGATGGTTGATTGGTGTAGTGAACAAAATTAGTAATATATAGAATATAAAAGAGGGTCAAAAATTATTTATGTCATAAAACCAGGCCAGGTAAAATTCCCGAAACCTGACCTGAAACTTTCCCGGCCCGACATAATCCCGACCTGACTCTATCGGGTATTCTTCCGATCCGATTATGTTCAGGATAGGGTTTGATTTTTAATATTGTCAGATACCCGAAATATAATTAAATATATATACTTTTATATTTTTGTTGGGTAAGGTTAACGAGTGATAACTTGGATTAATTAAAAAATTTACTCTTCAGTTTAAAAAACACGTATATAGTAATTATACGTATTAAATTACTTATATATACATATTAAATTACTTATATATAATTATATATTAAACTATATTTTTTTTTTTTATATATGCTAGTTGTTTCGTAACTTTAAATTTTATTCGTTCATCTTTTTGGGTGATTCACATAGAACTTACAAATTTTATATATAAATTTGTTGTTCTTTTTTTTGGCATATTAATTACATAATTTGTAGTTGATTATCAAAACTTTTTGTTTATCGATTTAGAATATTAATGTCGGGATTATCCTATCTCGACCCGTCGGGTACCCGAATGGCCGGGTATCCGAAATATTGGGTTCGGGATCGGAAATAAAAAATGGTTTCCGATTATTATCGAATCGGAATTCAGGTTGATGCATTTCGGGTCGGATCCCGACCCAATCACACCCCTACATAAAACCGTATTTATTTGCCATAAGCTGAGGACTCTGGTCCTAATTTTCACAATAGGCCAAATATAAGAACTCTAAAATTAACACTACCAAAAGTCCAAAATCATGTATTTAAGAGATAATTAATGTTAAGCGTATTCAACTTTCAGCTCATTTCGATTTACTATACTCAACTATCAATTTTTTGATTTAGTATACTGTACTAAGTGAAAACTTTCGATTTAGTATATTTCCGTCAAAATTGACCGTTAAGTAGTGACGTCAGTAAAAAAAACAGCAGCCCAAGGGACTCGAACCAGGACTATTAGATAAAGGGAAAGGTTTTTAACCACTTGGCCACCAATACTTTCACTATAATAACAGCGATATATATATATATATATATACTCTATCTGTATATAGATGTGTATATATACACTTTGGGACTGATTTCGTAAATTTTGAAAAATTCAAATTTTATGTTTGTTTCATTTTGGTCCTTACATTTACAAATGTATTATAATTGGGATGTAAATTTGTTCAGAATTATAAAAAATCACAAAAAATCAAAAAAATTATAAAAAATCACCAAAAATTATAAAACATCATCAAAAATCACAAAAAATTATTAAAAAAATACAAAAATCCCAAAAAATTATAAAAATTTAAAAAATTTAAAAAATCACAAAAAATTACAAAAATCATAAACTTTTTAAAAAATTACAAAAAAAATACATAATTTTTTTTGTCAATATAACACTTTTTATACCGAAAAATTAAAAAAAATATAAAAAATCATAAAAACTTATAAAAAATCACAAAAAATAAAAATAAAAAATTCGAAAAATCAAAAAATCAAAAAAACGAAAAAATTATATAAAAATTAAAAAAAATGAAAAAAATTCACAAAAATTCACAAAACATTATAAAAAAATAACAAAAATCATAAAAAAATAACAAAAATCATAAAAATTTATAAAAAAATAACAAAACATTATAAAAAAATAACAAAAATCATAAAAAATTATAAAAATTATAAAAAATCACAAAAAAAAAAGAATTATAAAAAAATGAAAAAAATCTATGTTTAGTTAATCTATGTTTAGTTAATTTAGTAGGTAAAAAATCTATGTTTAGTTAATTTAGTAGGTAAAAAAATCACAAAAAAAAGAATTATAACAAAAATAACAAAAAAATTTGTAATTTTTTATATTTTTTGTGATTTTTTGTGATTTTTTTATGATTTTTATAATTTTTTTGTGATTTTTTGTGATTTTTTATATTTTTTTGTGATTTTTTGTGATTTTTTATATTTTTTGTGATTTTTTTTGATTTTTGATTTTTTTAATTTTTTAATTTTTTTATAATTTTTTTAATAATTTTTTGTTATTTTTGTTATTTTTTATATTTTTTTATGATTTTTATAATTTTTTTGTGTTTTTTTTTATTTTGTTGTAATTTTAAACTATTTTTTTGAAAATGTAAGGACCAAAATGAAACAAAAATAAAATTTGAATTTTCTAAAATTTACGAAATCAGTCCCAAAGTGTATATATACACATCTATACACAGATAGAGTATATATATATATATATAACGCTATTATTATAATAAAAGTATTGGTGGCCAAGTGGTTAAAAGCCTTCCTCTTTGACTGATAGGTCTGGGTTCGAGTCCCATGGGCTGCTGTTTTCTTTGTTTTAGTTAATTTAGTTTTTTTTTTTTTTTTTAGTAGGTAAAAAGACCATTTTGCCCTTCAATTTGGACGGAAAATTAGTACAGTATACTAAATCAAAAAATTGATAGTTGAGTATAGTAAATCGAAATGAGCTGAAAGTTGAATACGCTTAACATTAATTATCTCTGTATTTAATTACTTGATTAAAGAAAATGCTAAAATTAATTAATGTACTGTAATAAACAATTTAAAGTACATACCATTATCATCAATCAAACCAAATATGTAGCGGGCCGGTTAACTTCTCTCCTTTAAAAAATCTAATTATTTTTAAATTCCATTTTGTTTTAGTGTTTTAAAAATTCACTTATTTAAAAAAACCTACTCATTAGATGTTTTTCCTATAAAGCTATAAATAATAGTTTTACATAATTACATGTTGTTTTGTTTCCCTCTTTTATGTCCACATTTATGACAAGAAATGGAAAACCACTCACACACACACACACATATATATATATATGCTGGATTTTTATACTACATTTTTTCTGAAAAAACGCACAAACAGTAAAAAAATCTACGGTTTGGAGTGATTCAGTACAAACCGTAGATTAAATGTACGGTTTGCAGCTCAGAAAATTTCAGTGCAAACCGTAGATATTTTCTACAGACCGTAGATTAAATCATTGAAATTTTCATAAATTGCAGAACAGTCCCTGTATTTCGTAAAAATTACATATTGGTCATATCAATAAAAATACTGAATATTTTTTTAAAAATTAAACATGGATTTTTTTTATAAAAAAACTAAATGACATATTCTTAAAAATATACATAAAATAAAAATAATTTTTTAATAAAATACTAAATTTTTTAAACATGAATATTTTATAATTAGTTGAAATATTGGTTATATCAATAAAATTACTCCAATTTTAGAAGAATGTTTTATAATTAGTTGATAGTTTTTTTTAGTTTATTAGAGTTGTAATATTGTTTATATCAATAAAAATACTCCAATTTTAAAAATTAAATATGATTATTTTTTAATTAAAGATGAATTTTTTTATAAAAAACTAAATGCCCTATTCTTAAAAATATACATAAAATAAAAATATTTTTTTTATAAAATAGTAAATCTTTTAGACATGATTTTATATATATATAAATTTGGTCAATTCTAACAATCTCTCAAAATAAATACAAAATTTAGACAAATTTATCCTAAAAAAGTTGATTTTACAAATTTCACGTTTTTGGTTCATCATGTTACCTTTTTGTGAAGTGTATAAGTTGAGATTTATTGATTATTTTAATTTAACTCTTTTTACAAGTTTTAGTAGGTGAAGTAAGAAATACGAAACAGTTGAAATCATACATTTTCATATACATACGGGATAGTTTTTAGAGCTCCAATATGATAATATTGGTTTGTTTTTCAACACTTGGATAACTCAATATGAAAGATTAACTAAATCGTCAATTTGGTGCCAATCGTCAAAATGCAAATATTAACTAAATTTCATAAAACATATTAGTTAAACATGATACATCACATAATTTTATTTGAGTCTCATCAAAACCAGTTTACAACAAATTGGAAAAAATAGTACTCTACATAACTAATTATGGACTTGATACGTTTATAGCATCTTCTTCGTTTATGATTTGTTTTTCCGATTGCCCTTCTAGCGCTATGTATAAGTTGAAATTTGCTCGAAAAAGTTCATTCCATGGCTCAGCAGTCTCAGTGCGTGTTTGTTTCCATCGTGCTATAATTCTTGGCATTGGGAAGATCGCTTCTTTAGGAATAACTTCAGCATAATGACAATTGTTGACGTACACCATTACAGTAGGGATGTAATATGTCGTTCCAACAGACGGACTAGTATAAAGAGGTAAAAAAGTGGCATTCCATACTTGTACTCCTCCATTTTTGTTTGGTCATAACGACAGCAATACAATTGTGATATTATAATGAGATGCAATTAAAAAACCATAAGCTGAAAATCTCATCCATTTTTCAAAAGGGGCAGAATTTGTAGGATGATAAAAATTCAAACTTGATAGAATATAATCATAATGACAAACTTTAAAATCGAGATTCTCACATATATCATAATAAACTGTGTGAATACCGTAAAAACCCGCTCTAATTATATTTTGTACCACTCTTTCAGGCGTCGGTATCTGCCAAATATAATTATATAACCATATCTTGTTCGCATCCCCTCTCCCCGCTTCTCTCCCAGCATCTCAAGTCTGATTTGAAATATGACTGGTCTGGCGTAAAATGCTCATATTACCTTTAATATGTGGACCTGGCTGAGCCATGAAGAACATGTATTAAACATTATATAAAATTAAACAACTTGTCGGAAAATGTTAGTCTATAAAATATAATTGGTAAAATATATCCATCTAGAGAGTAATTAGGCCAACAAATCATGCTCACTTTTCTATAGTGTTAGATTAGCTAACACTCACAAAAATAAGTTACAACTAATATTTATGCAAACAAATTAATTAAAAAAAACCTAATTTTATAAAACAGCTAATTTTCAAAACGGGTAATATTAATAAACCCTAACTATTTTTATTTTTCCCAATGATAAGAAACATACACATTTAATGATAACCAAACAATTAGTAATAAATATCTAAATAAATAAATTTGAATAAAAACTTTTTTTTTTTTTATAAAACAGAAAATATATCAACAATCCTAATTTTCTTTAATTAATATAAACAAACAACAAGAAATTATAACTATACAAATAATAATAAATTATAAGTGAATAATCAATTAATCAATTGGCATATTTTATATCTTTTTTTCTATTTTGCAAATTAAAACTATATAAAATAAATAATAAACAAGGGAATAAAGAAATACATTGAATTAGAGTATCTAATTCGGTGAGTGGTTTAATTGGACGAAATTTGATGGTTATGGTATTTATTTTGGTTGATTAGTGATGATTTGAGTTTTTTTTTAAACCTTATGTTCTTTTTTTTTTTTTTTTTCTGAGAGAGAGATGTTCTGTTTTTTTTTTTTGTTTAATTTGACGCAGGGACCAAAATATAATTTTTGTAAATTTGACACAGGGACCAAAATGTAATTTATGTAAATTTTTTTGTAAACCGTAGATTTTTTGTACGGTTTGCATTGAATCACTGCAAACCGTACATTTAATCTACGGTTTGCACTGAATCACTGCAAACCGTTCATTTAATCTACGGTTTGTACGTTTATTTAGAAAAAAAGTATAATAGAAAAATTCAAGCTCATATATATAAGCCTTTAGTTTGTCTTTTTCAAGTAACAATATTCTTACTTTCAATACTTCCCTATTATCAAAATCAAATATACTTATTTATTTAGAGCATCTAAAATAGTGTTATTATTTTTATTGTTAATTAAAATAATTAGCTAATAATGTATTTTTTTTGTCTCAATTAAAGCATCCACAATAGTTGTCTCATTATTTAATTTCATGTTAAATATCACATATATAACTTAAATTTAACATTCAAATTAGCATATTAACTTAATAAAATTATCTAATTTTAATTAAAATTAATTATTAATTAAAATACCATAAATAAACCTTCTGTTTTTGTCTTTGTCAACCAACAATATTCTCCCTTTTATTTCCTCCCACAATATAAACAATACGGTCAACCTCACTCACTCACTCACTCAGCTATTAATTTCTATTCTAAAAAAAAATGTCAACAACGGAAAAACACCAAATAATCAGCTCCGGCGTAACGGCTGAGAACATGGAGAACGTCACCAGGTTTTTGGGCCGGGTCGGGTGGGCCGAGCCCATCCCGATAGAAGCCCAATATAAATATTTAATCCGAGATTTAACTTGCGGCCTGCTTAAGGTGGATAAAGCCCACCGTGGACACGTCACTTGTACCCTCTCCATCAATCCTTTTGCCACGGTAATAATAAATAAATATTAACTCACTTTCTTATCTCTCTCTCTCTATATATATATGTATATATATATATATATCAGTAAAATTTACACACGCCCTTGCCTACCATATATTTTATTTTGAATATAATATTCAGATTTGATATAATTTATTGTATTTATGCAGGTTAAAACGAATTGTTAATTAATTTATGATACAATGATACATCCGTAATTAGGAAAATATAGTGAGTACAAATTGTTAATTGATTAGATTAGGTATATTGGTAATTATTAAAACAGTAAGGGTATTTTTGGAAAAATTTAGCAAAATTGGGCAATTTTATTTTCTGTTGAGTTGACTTATTATAATAGAATGATATATATGATTTAATGTTATGTAAAAATATTGAATGGTCCAGATACATCCAATGAAATAGTTGTCCCAACTAATATTATTTTAGTTAATTGTTTTATTTTTATTTAATAGTAGGCCTCACAAGGTTTATTAAATTATTGGTTGGGACCACAACATTTTGGTATGTCCACCGAATATTTGGTTTCTTAAATTATAAGGCGTAAGTCGGATTCTAGACAGAAATAGTGGTTTAGTGCAAGGGTGAAGCCATAAACCATAAATAGGAGTGCCGAATTGGTATAAAATGCGACGTGAAGAAATAGGGTTTATTATGATGTAATTTCATTAACTATTTACGTTTTACCGTCTAGGTTTATAAACTACGGGCTTTCACTTTTAGTACCATCATCGCCTATGCACGATGTTAGCATTTCATACAAAAACCTAAATAACTTGATAGTGCTAAAAGGGTGTATACTTGATAATTGATGGTAATAAAAAAAGGTGTATAGTTGATAGTATTATCCATTTTTTATCAAATACAAGCAAATTGTATAGTTGATACGGTAAGACGTCCATTGTTAGTGATATTAAAGCATAATAATCCCTGAAAAAATATTATGGGGTGCTAAATTACAATTTTAATAAACCTTATCATAAATACATGATAAAGATTGAAAACAAATCATAAATTTTGAAGTTATGGGGTGTCGTGGCTCCCTGGTGGTCTCCAATTAGCTTTGCCCCAGCTTGGCGCCTTATTTGATACCTTGGTATACTAGTTCATTGATTTTGTATATATTGGTACTCTGAATAGTGAACCTTAATTGGTTGGCGCATGAATTTTTTGATTTTGTTTAGATCAGTAGGTTGGGTGCTACTTGTTAAAAGATGATACTTTGTGTATGAAACTTGAAAGTCATATATTTCCAAATTATTCAAGAGGACTGGAAATGAAAGTTGCTCAAACCAGTTTTACCTATATGTTAGCTCCCCTAAGTACCATGTTACGGTTCTCACCTACCGAAATGTCTTATTTTGACGACCTGTTGATCCCAATATGTTGCTATAATTAAGGTAACGGGGTTTTAAAAAATGACAAGGTAACTAAGATTTGTAAGTTGACCAATTATAATGATTTAAACTACTTTGACTTGCCCTTTGTTGTGCTGCTCCCAAGCATAAAACAACCTGAAATAGCATTACAGAAAAGTATTTCACATTCAACTGTAGAATTTACCACAATCAACTGCGACCGAGGTAAGTTGTTAGTTGTTAGGAACAAAATTACGAAAGGGCATGCTACTAATTTCCAGCTTTTACTTTTGCAGTTTCTTTGATGTAGCTTTCCAAGGTTATTGCATCACTTATCAGCTTGTTTGCTCATAAGCTGCTCTATATTACTCTTCAGCTTATACTGGAACTCTTTTTTAGTGTTCTGACTGGAAAAAGTTAGCAGTCTTAACAGCTGATAAGATTCTTGGGTTAAAACTTGCAGTCAGACAAGATCTTCACATTTGCTTCCATTTTGGTTATCAGTCAGTGACGAAAAATGACAAGATAAAAAAACTTGATGTATGAGCAACTATAGTATCTTCTTTGGACTATTAATTGGAAAAAAAATGTAATGAATAATTATGACTGATTATAGTAGGTAAACACCATAACAACCTATAAAGGAAAACTGATAGGGAACTAGAAAACAAGCTTTTAGTTCAAAGGAAACTGCTGCACTTAGCTACTTTTCCCCCAAATTTTAAGCCGTTTGAAATGAATGTATATAGACTAAATTTGATTATGCTTTCACCGGCTGCTTCTGTAATTTCTAGTAATGAGGAAGCAAGTCGTGCCTTTGTTTAGTACTCCATATATTCGACTTTGCTCTCTTAGGAGTAGCACCCTAAAAATAGCTGGTTTTATGTTTTTTATTCCACTAGTATTTTTGTATATTGTAATTATTTTCCCAATATATGTATGATTTGTCATTTCCAATTAAGAAAACATTTCTTCACAAATAAAGTTCAATACCCACTATTTTCTATTTTAGCAGATAATACCTATTTTTAAAATGATTTTGAGAAGCAAACAGCATTATCACACAAAGTCCAAGACCGGAAGTGTTACTGAACAAAACCTGAGCTTCTAGAAGCAAAAACGGCTTACCTGTGCATTCTTTTTGTGTTCTAGGATTTCGTCGGAAATTGAAGCGACTGTTTTTTTTTTTTTTTTTTTGAACTTTGAAGTAATAAATTGCTATTTCAAAGATAGTTACTCCAAGATAAACATTGTTATAGAAAAATATATGTTTTGGTTTTTCTCGGAGTAGTCAAATATGGCAGAACAATAATAAACTTTTTGATTCTGGTGCTTTTTATTACTCTTACGCTAAAAAAAAGGAACTCATCGTCTACTTAACTAATAAATTAATTATGTAGAATATTTACGGAGGAATGCACGGAGGGGCTGTTGCATCTGTGGCAGAAGAGGTGTCGATGGCTTGCGCCAGAACTGTTGTGGGCGAGGAGAAAGAGCTTTTTCTCGGAGAAATCAGCATTTCTTATCTCTCTTCTGCTCCTCGTAATGTAAGTTTTTCAATTATAGTAATTTTACAAGTTTTAATGAGCTTGCATAAATGCATGGTTTAGGTTGATAAACATGTTGAACCTGTCTTGCTGGTTTCCTTTTTGTCATTGTTATTATTTAAAACCAGTAACCAGTACGACTAATAGTAAGCATGGGTCATAGATTTATTAGATGAATTTCTTATTCTGTCTTTTGTCTTAACTTACATTAAGGTGTAGTTGTAACAAAGAATGGAGTTAGAGATGATTAGACGTTTTTATATACCCTTACAGATTTTATCTTTTTGGTACTAGCTGTTTGGCCATTTCATGGATACCATTTCATTTTAATCTTAATTTTAATGGTATCTTCTTTATGTTCTGTTGTTTTCCCTTGGGATATTTCCAATTCTTGTCCCAGTTGATAGCTTGGTGTAAACAAAGCGATCATAACCTTGAAGACCCTCACCCTTTCACGTTTAATTAGTTTACATATTTGCTAGTAAATTTGGGATTGATATGTATGCAATTCGTATGGGTATTTTCTCCCAAATCAGTTGATTTAACTGGAGTTTATCTTTATAGGAAAGAAAAATCTGGTTGTTAAAAGTAGGTCTAGATGCTTACCTTGTCCAATGAGTCAAAATACGTTCAAGAACAAATAATGTTCGCTTCTCCCTACGGTCTAACTCATTTAAGACCAAGTCTTTCTCATTGAAACGTACTCAAGAGGCTTATATAAGCTACAGGCTTACAGTTATAGATAGTGTTATACTAAGCCACTCAGGTACGAAAAGGAATATTAGTTTACTTAACTGTTGAATCTATAAAGTAGAAACAATTGCAATTCAAGTTCCTTGGGAAGGCCTGTAACATCCCAGACCCGTGGGTGTCACACGGCTGAATAACACGTGTGGCGGCACGTGCTAAACAAAGTCTAAATGAAATAATTATTAAACACTCGCTAAATAACTCATTAAATAAACTCAAATTTCTAGCAAAAGCTTCATTAAATAGAATCTCGAAAATTACGTTCATTACAAGAACTTAATCTCTTACAAGCTAAAATAAAAATGTAATCCCAACGGAATTTAACACATAATCTTAAAGGTCTGTCTGGTCCTCAAACTGACTCGATATCAACCCTACTTAACTGCTCGTTAACCTGAAAACGTTTTAAAAGAGATATGGGTGAGCCAAACGAGCTCAATGAGAGAGAAAGCCTGACAATATATAATACGGGTCGAAAGTAAGATTTTTCCTTTTCAGTTTCTTGCAAAATAATAATTTGTTTAATAAAAATTATCAATGCATAAGTATTTAGAAATTTCTTGAATATAAAAGATAAACTTTTCACTTTTTCTTTCATCAAAATTAAATCCATCGCAATAGTAATAATAAAATATCTTTCTTTATTTTTATGATAAAAGCAAAATGATAACATGTATATCTTAGGGTACCAAGCCCGATTGACTTCTTCAATCTCTTTATCGTCGATCTTTTTCTCAGGTGTATAAACCATACGTGCACTACGTAATTAAGGTCACCACATCATGACGGCTGAGTCTATTCCTTAAAATGTTCCGGTTAAAAAAGATATGGACAATCGCTAAGTTAACCGTTGAGAACTAAACTCTTTCGTTTAGTTGCCAACGTCACTCCACTTTCCTCTTCCCCTTATCCGGGGATTCTCCGTTGGACTTATATGCATGGTCTCAAATACAAATCATAAGCAAATCATAAAAATAATAATCTTGAAACCTTGTACAAATACACTGTATATAACTTTTATCTTTATAAGAAATAAACTCATTCTTTTTACACAGATTCAGTGTATATAAATCACCTTTTGTTTTCATTCTTTTCTTTCTTTCGATATTTCTTTGTTTTCGTAACAATATAAAATCATTGTTTACATATATAAATAATACTTGAAAAATATGAGCCTGTAAAACATTAACAAAAGATGCAACGGGATTTTTATAATAACAAGACAAAACCCACTCACTTGACTCGGGTTGAGAAACACGAAACACTTATATACCAAAATGGTTAACTGACCTGAAAATATAATCATCAACCCAAAATCAATACAGTTGCACATGACATGTAGCGAACATATAAACTAACTCAATCTAATACTCTAAAACCTTACAAAACTCTAGAGGCGATCTTTTCGTTACGCGTCCAACTAGCAAACAATAATAGTTCCCTTTTCTATAAATCAATCTATTCCTACTATTCACCTGTCCATGAATATTAACTAATGATACTAATTTTCTAAAAGATCATGTACCTGGATGATTGTAAAAGTTTCTTGTCATCGATCAACTATGTAATAGATTGTGGATATTAACTTATTTATTTGTATAATCTATTCGTAATAACCAACTAACCAAATCCTCTCATGATTTAAAACCCACCATTGCATATTAAGATTTAGGTAAATTACACCAAATTCAACTAAGCTATCTATCTCTGGACCATGTATAATATTCTTCTTTTGAAATAAAACACTTCACAAGTTAGTTACATAACCAGCACCTCTGATATATCTTTTCTAAAATCAACAAGAAATTAGCATACCAAGCTTACTATTCCTGCAACTGAGACTAAGAGATGGATTAATAAAGATAGCATTTTACCTCGGCATAAAAACGGAATCACTAAATCGCCCTCTTCATCTACGGTCTCACAGATGTACCCGTCTTTGATATTTCCCCCTCTATCTTTATCTATATATATGTATATATTTACTTTCTGGCTCGCATACATTGGAATTTCAGAATCTAAAGGCTAATAGATTGGGCAATTTAAAAGACAAGGTGATCTCTTTATATGTAACTATGTACATATATATATATATAGCTAAGAAACCAACGCTCGAACTTTCTTTCTCTGTATATGTAAGTATATAAAGTAATGGTAATTAACCGAGGATGTTAAAGGCAATACGTTATAAATTTAAAGACAGCTTATAAGTTACTACCGTTTTCTTTCCTTGAGACTCTCCAATTTTCTCTAAATTCATTATAATTTAATTACTAATTCTCTTTATTACTTTCCTGGTCCCTTAGTAATTGCTCAATACCAAACAACCCCACCAAGTTACCAAAATATATCCAAACAATCCAAACTATTAATCATTAGTAGCTAAATATAATAAAATAAAATAAAATAAATTACGGGATTTTACATTCTTCCCCACTTGAAAGAAGTTTCGTCTCGAAACTTAATCTTAAATTTTAGACTTGCTCATCTATCTTGCAATCAAATAACTTAAACGACGAATAACGTAGTCTAAAACTGTCACACTCTATACCTGACTAGTCGGGTGTTTAAAAGACAACAATTACACATACAATTTAGACTTAACTAGTCACACACAACTATCGGCAGAGTAACTTAATGTATATATTCAAGGCGTACCCCAAGTTTCACTCTTTCAATTTTCTTCAAAATCTACATGTCATCCATAAACTTCACTTCAAATAAAACTTCACCTACTGTACTTCAAATAAAACTTCACCTACTGTATACCATATAGACAGATCATACATCCGACAAACTTAAATATAATTTCTAGAACTGATCCAGGCTACCATTTATGTACTGCAGAAACACTAGGCATTCGCTAAATAAAAATGAAGTCAACTGTAACGTAACTTCGACCTTCCTACAAATCCGAAAAGCATACTGGCTACCAAATTTATAGAGTAAACTACTAAGTACGGCTACTTTAACACCACCATTTCTCTTTCCTTGAATATTAATCATCAAAAAGATCTCCCTTGTTACGCCAACACTCCATACCGCAACAAAACAATAGAATTGTAAAATGCCAACGCTAATTCAAACTAGTCACTAGTGTACACATGCATCCTTTAAAATTCCAAAACGTAAACTCAATATAAGATTTCAACTGTCATAGTGCACCTAATAAAAATCACTCCCTCTGTTGTTGATAAAGTGATGCCTACGAATGAAATAGTTAAATGGCTCTTAATATTACTTTTGCTGCGCACTCTGATTAAATTTTTTATTTCCTGCTATCTCAAGCTCGTAGTTTCTTGACCAATAAAATAAAACATATCATCTAACCACAGATCTCAAGACTATCCTTTTTAGAAAAATTCAATCAAGAACAACATTAACTCTTCTTAATGTTTACTTCCTAGTAGGCAAAATAATAAAATAAATATTATATACAACCATACAACATGACTGGTGAATGAATAATCGATAATAACTCATCCCACAAATGGGGGACAGAAAGCAACTTAAGGCCACAAAATATTACGCAAACATAGGCTCTGTATGTAGTCATTAAAACCAGTAGTTTACTATAATCCAACGGTTACTTAACTGGAACAAAAGCAGCTTTTGATTCCACAATCAAACATGCTAGATTCCTGTAATTCCTATTTTATCTCAAAATGAAAATATACCATTTATTACGGTTTAACATCATTATAGTTTACCCAGTCAAGTAAATTAAAGTAAAACGACCCAAATATAGAATAACAACCATAATGCACCATGTGATAATCCAAAACCATTTTAACTAACTTCCAAACTTATACTAATTCCCTGGTAACATATACAACAATAATAATTAACCTCTACTAGTCTTGTAGCGGAAATAAAACAGATATCATCCATAGCCTAAGTATTCACACACCATTGCCTATTATATAGATCTAATTTTGAATCTTACCAATATACATGATTCCACATTACCAGATTGTGTGTATTTCAATTAAACGGCTATTAGTCCTATAAAATATAGATTTAAGGATAGGATAGGTCATACCTCAAATTTATTTTATCATTGCCAAGCTAACATTTTTGTAACTCCCATGAGCAGTCATCATTTACGTCAAAAAGAACTTCAATTCATCATAAAACACAAAATTCCTCATACCCAATTAACAGAGCAATTAATGAATTAATAATGTTGGCTAATCAACTGTCTCGCTTAAAATAAAAACTACCACCAACAAATTTATGTACTAACATCAGCCAAGTACTATCTTTAATTGTTGCCAATTGCTTTTAATTCTAGCAAACCTACACCTTTACGTCTTTCCAGTTGCTTGCAGATACTAAGCGACCTGAAATCTAAATTTACATCTGGATTCTATTACTTAAAATATTCATGCAAGAAACTTTTTATAATTTTCTCTCTTCCTTATTATAAACTACAAAAATCTCAAACTTGTATGTAATTATACCGAAACTATTCGTATGCAAGATCTTCAGATAGCCTCATTAACTGAATCAACCAAACAATTCGAAACAATACATGAGCTAATCACAAACAACTAATCATCAAGCTGAATCACTTCCGTAGATTCTTACTCAGTTTAAAGTACAAGCTTCCAGTTCCTTTTATAAATTCCATGGCCTTTTGTCTCTCATAAAGATCTAAATAAAATCCCTATATTTTCATCATAACAGGATTAAAATAACCAAACTAATGAAACCCAATAAATAATAATACAAGTTAGTACTCAGCTAGAATAAAAGAATTTAGGTCAGGTACATGTTATCATAGTTCCCGGTCCTTAAATTTAAAATTCACACAAAAATTCCTAGCTCAGCAATTAGGATCTCGCAAGGGTATTGATTGTAAACTGTACATCACCAAAAATATAAATAAAAATTTCTCTCAGATTACGTCATTCATAAAATACTAACACTACAAAGACACCATACCATACATACCAATTATCTTTGCATCATTGCCAAGTGTCGATTGTATAACTACATTAACTTTCATTTATCTGTGAAGATTTCCATAGACAACTAAAACAATTACATAACATATTAATTGAAGAAATAAAAGTCAAACATCAACGTCACTTGACTTAAGCACCTATAACCAGTGTAAACTTAATTCCTTATCTCTTCAACTTCCTTGCAACAATTTACAAGAAACAACAACTAATTTCTCCCATAGGCACTATGCGTTTATATCTTAATTCGTTAAACTGATTACCCAATTACGCTTGAACTAGTCACACAAGTACCATCACAAGTTAGATTACTCTATAAATCATCTAAGCAATACCAGTATAACACTTTGAGTGCATACTTTTAACCCTTTTCTTTAAGAAGTAGTAAATCTAACAAGGTCAAGTTACTACTTAATCAACAAGGACTATTTCATCATCCGGCCATACCAATCGCAATTAACCCAACTAACATTTGTTCTCCTCAAACTTGTAAATCACATAGCCCTAAGTTCCAAGTGTACAAGAGAAAATACTAAACGGGTAAACAAATACTAGCTAATATAAAACTGTAATATACATAGAGCCATCAACACTACCTCTTAACACTTGTCCGAAAACTACAAATTTTCACTACGACCAACTGAAAGTTCATAAAACCTGCAATCCACATTTAACCAAATAGAAAACAAACACCAAATCGTAACTTCCTACTGAACATCAATTTATCAACTGAAGTACTCCGAACACTCAACAGTATCCGACAAAACAGAACAAACCTTTTAACTTAAGACCTACATTGGGACCAGACCTCATTTAGTGCAAGTAAACTACCCATACCAGCCTATAACCTTCAGCTCTGATACCAAAAAATGTAACATCCCAGACCCGTGGGTGTCACACGGCTGAATAACACGTGTGGCGGCACGTGCTGAACAAAGTCTAAATGAAATAATTATTAAACACTCCCTAAATAACTCATTAAATAAGCTCAAATTTCTAGCAAAAGTTTCATTAAATAGAATCTCGAAAATTACGTTCATTACAAGAATTCAATCTCTTATAAGCTAAAATAAAAATGTAATCCCAGCGGAATTTAACACATAATCTTAAAGGTCTGTCTGGTCCTCAAACTGACTCGATATCAACCCTACTTAACTGCTCGTTAACCTGAAAACGTTTTAAAAGAGAGATGGGTGAGCCAAATGAGCTCAATGAGAGAGAAAGCCTGACAATATATAATACGGGTCGAAAATAAGATTTTTCCTTTTCATTTTCTTGCAAAATAATAATTTGTTTAATAAATTTTTTTTCAGTTTCTTGCAAAATAATAATTTGTTTAATAAAAATTCTCAATGCATAAGCATTTAGAAATTTCTTGAATATAAAAGATAAATAAACTTTTCACTTTTTCTTTCATCAAAATTAAATCCATCGCAATAGTAATAATAAAATATCTTTCTTTATTTTTATGATAAAAGCAAAATGATAACATGTATATCTTAGGGTACCAAGCCCGATTGACTTCTTCAATCTCTTTATCGTCGATCTTTTTCTCAGGTGTATAAACCATACGTGCACTACGTAATTAAGGTCACCACAACATCACGGATGAGTCTATTCCTTAAAACGTTCCGGTTAACAAAGATATGGACAATCGCTAAGTTAGCCGTTGAGAACTAAACTCTTTCGTTTAGTTGACAACGTCACCCCACTTTCCTCTTCCCTTTATTCGGGGATTCTCCGTTGGACATATACTCATGGTCCCAAATACAAATCATAAGCAAATCATAAAAATAATAATCTTGAAACCTTGTACAGATACACTGTATATAACTTTTATCTTTATAAGAAATAAACTCAATTCTTTTTACACAGATTCAGTGTATATAAATCACCTTTTGCTTTCATTCTTTTCTTTCTTTCGATATTTCTTTGTTTTCGTAACAATATAAAATCAATGTTTACATATATAAATAGTACTTGAAAAATATGAGCCTGTAAAACATTAACAAAAGATGCAACGGAATTTTTATAATAGCAATACAAAACCCACTCACTTGACTCGGGTTGAGAAACACGAAACACTTATATACCAAAATGGTTAACTGACCTGAAAATATAATCATCAACCCAAAATCAATACAGTTGCACATACCTGACATGTAGCGAACATATAAACTAACTCAATCTAATACTTTAAAACCTTACAAAACTCTAGAGGCGATCTTTTCGTTACGCGTCCAACTAGCAAACAATAATAGTTCCCTTTTCTATAAATGAATCTATTCCTACTATTCACCTGTCCATGAATATTAACTAATGATACTAATTTTCTAAAAGATCATGTACCCGGGTGATTGTAAAAGTTTCTTGTCATCGATCAACTATGTAATAGATTGTGGATATTAACTTATTTATTTGTATAATCAATTCGTAATAACCAACTAACCAAATCCTCTCATGATTTAGAACCCACCACTGCATATTAAGATTTAGGTAGATTACACCAAATTCAACTAAACTATCTATCTCTGGACCATGCATAATATTCTTCTTTTGAAATAAAACACTTCACAAGTTAGTTACATAACCAGCACCTACTGATATATCTTTTCTAAAATCAACAAGGAATTAACATACCAAGCTTACTATTCCTGCAACTGAGACTAAGAGATGGATTAATATAGCATTTTACCTCGGCATAAAAACAGAATCACTAAATCGCCCTCTTCATCTACGGTCTCACAGATGTACCCGTCTTTGATATTTCCCCCTCTCTCTCTATCTATCTATATATATGTATATATTTACTCTCTGGCTCGCATACATTGGAATTTCGGAATCTAAAGGCTAATAGATTGGGCAATTTAAAAGAAAATGTGATCTCTTTGTATGTAACTATGTACACATATATATATATAGCTAAGAAACCAACGCTCGAACTTTCTTTCTCTGTATATGTATGTATATAAAGTAATGGTAATTAACCGAGGATGTTAAAGGCAATACGTTATAAAATTTAAAGACAGCTTATAAGTTACTATCGTTTTCTTTCCTTGAGACCTCTCCAATTTTCTCGAAATTCATTATAATTTAATTACTAATTCTCTTTATTACTTTCCTGGTCCCTTAGTAATTGCTCAATACCAAACAACCCCACCAAGTTACCAAAATATATCCAAACAATCCAAACTATTAATCATTTGTAGCTAAATATAATAAAATAAAATAAATTACGGGATTTTACAAGGCCTGTACACTTAATCCCTAAACATAGTTAGCGACTCGAGTTTTTCACTCAATTTAGATATCGTAAATGTTGTTGTTGCCTTATTAGCAAATACTTCTGATATCTTATTAGCCTTTTGTGTAAGCAAATAGTTGAAAATCTATTTTATTGAACAGAAAGCAGTAATTGTCTTGAGCCCCCATATGCAGCTATACTTGCATAGTTGCATGTAGTGAAAGTGTTGCAATGAAGAATTAATGTTTTTTCATTTTGGCTTACTTTTCTGGAAATAGTTTAATATTTTTTTTCTGAAACATGCTATCTTAGGCTTGAATGTCGTTGCAGATTCCTATATAATTGTACAAGCTAATTTGGCAGCAATAGTTTTAAAGTTTGAACTGTAGCAATGAGTTTTGAGGCGAGTCTTAGGACTCTGGCTCCTTCTCCCTGTCTTCCTCTAATAGCTATGCTTGCAATAAATATTACGAACTTGTGCTAAACTTTTAATGATTCCTTGTTCTGCTTTTTAGTTTTACCAACTGTTTCTAAGAAATAAAATATTTGGAAATATTGTGTAGGCGGAACTGAAAGTAGAGGCATCTGTGACTAGAAGCGGAAGAAACTTAACCGTAGTTGCAGCTGAGTTCAGATTAAAAGACACTGCAAATCTTACATATACTTCTCGTGCAACTTTCTACAACATGCCCGTGTCAAGTTTGTGAAATTTAGACCTTCTTTTGAAAGTTGCTTCCGAAGGTACATTGATGTTGCATAAAATATGGGTATATCAGCAACAAGAATTTGTCAGATTAAAAATGTAAAAGCAAAAATAAGGCACTTCAATACTTATGTGAAGAAGAAGAGAGTTCTAAATTTCCCATTACTTTTTACCTTGCTCAGATACTTTTGAGTTGATATTCTTTATTCTGTATGACCCTTAAAATGAATTGTTTCTCATTTTTGTGTTATTCAAAGAGTCTCCCAATGACCAGTTGCTTTTAGCTTTGGTTGTTTTATCCTTTGTCTCTACTTTAAACAGTGAAATGCAGGCCTAGTTTGGTTGCTCTTTCGTCCCAGAGCCAGTAATTTATTGGGACATTGGGCAAGGAATGCAATTGAACTAACAATTCCTTTGTGAGCTCAGTCTAGTAAATGACGCATAACAAAATATAGCAAATAGGTAGATTATAATCATTTAATATTTTATTCAATAGCCAGGAACATTCCTACATGAAATTCCTTCCGAGTCTTATTCTTGCAGATTTACAATGCAAAAGAAAAGATCACCTTGGTAAAAATACATATTACTAGTGAGTATTCATTTGTTTTATGAAACCACTTCATTTTTTACGAAACTGCATCATCTTTTATCGATTAAGCCTCGCCTTGATTTGCTCAACCGTCATGACACTAGTCTGGAAAGTCTGAGCCAACACAACATCAGGCAAACTAGGGTTCGAAGCAAACAAACTGAGAGGAATCGATTGAGTACCCGGAAGCTGACTGTTGAACGCGGATATAACTGCAGCAGGCATTCCATAATTGTTTTTCTGGAAATGAATTAAACCTTTTGGGAAAACAAAAACATCGCCTGCTTTAAGTGTTTTGTAAACAACTACGTCCGCAGTGGTTATGAACGCCACGTCTAACTGGCCCATGAGTATGAAAATAATCTCGCTGGCACGTGGGTGGGTGTGGGGTGGATTTATGCCACCTGGAGCAAAGTCGATACGAGCCATAGATACACCTAAAGTGTTTAGACCTGGGATTTGGTTCACATTCGCGGTGGTCACAAGCGATCCAAAAATGTTTTGGGGTGTGATCATACCAGGTGTTGCCAGTTTAGAAGAGAAGAAATCCGCTGCTATGAAGTTAGCCTTGCAAGGGAAACCATTTATCGTGATATCTGCATCAAGACACAGAAAATAAAACAATTAATAAGATATTTAAGTTTTAAGTACACGAATTAGCTGAGTTGGCGATAACCGCAGCCCTTGATTTTAGAGAAGCTTAAATGCTTCACTTACTATTACTCGGTAACCACACTTCGAGGAATCTTTACAGAATACAAACAAAAACATAGTTGAGGATCTGCATACTAAACTATTTTAAAGCTAAGGATCTGCATACTAAACCATTTTAGTTTTAAAAATAATGAATACCGGAAGCGAGATCAGCGACACAAACATCTTGAAGCATATCGGGATCTGCACTAACATAGTTAAAAATGGTGGCTAGTGACACCAAGTATATTATCATTTTCACTACAAAAAGTTTCCCCATAGAATAACTATTTGTGTTTAACAAATATCAAATTTTCAACCAAAGCAAATATGTAGGAAAAGTAGGATTTTGTCAATTGGGGCTTTAGAGCACAAGGAGATAATTAAGTTGGTGCCCAATTTATACTAGAAAAGTTGAAATAAGAATAATTTTTATATACTAGAAAATAAGAACATGTTGATAAGAGTTTAAGTTTGAAAAAATAAAGAAATTAGTTCATGTGGAGCAAATACATCAGCTCCAATTGCCACCAACTCAGGCACTCATCCACTTCTCCGTCACGTGGGAATTAGCTTAATTAGTTAATTATTTATCTCAAGTTATAAACCACTTTCAATTTTATAGTAATATTAGTAATAATATATTCTTATGTACTAATAACACAAATGATGTACATGGTTTCCTTAAGGTAAACTGGATCATTGGGTTCAAAACCATTTGTATTATAGTATGCTATAATAAGCTTTAATTTATCTCTTATAATTCCATGAGTAGATACGATTTATTGATCAAATTCGAGGGCTTATCAATCAATTTATATACATCGATGCATTTTTGTTAAAGAAAATTGATAAATTTAATTATAATTTTTGTTCTTTGCATTTTGTTAAACAGAACTTTTGGACTCTCGGTAACGTTATACCATTGGTGTTTCACAATTTCTGTAGTATGGAAAAAAGCAATAGGCGGTAAAAATATGATAATGTTTTATACATATAGTGGACTTCTTGGGGGAGAAACCTCATCACAACTTGACTTTTTCTTAAATCGACTAACCAAAGTTAAATCTGACTATACTATCATTCCAGTAGTGGAAATTCAAATATTATCATTTAATTATTGTGATATACTCTTCACATGAAATTCTCTTATTATTATAGATTTCAGTTGTGAATTGTTCCACTAGTTAGAATTTTTCAGAATGACGATCGCTTTCAGTTGTTATCTCGTATTTTGTGTGTGTGTGTGTGGGTGGAGTTGTTGGCTTTTGCTAAAGACGCACAAGTTTCCCTTATTTCCTCCCTCGGTACCTAGATTAATATCCTCAAGAATGTGGTTAACATCATCTGATCATCTTCTTGTTTTCTCGAATTGTTGATCTTGATCAACTTCTTTTGCAAGCAGTCGTAATAGGGAAACCCTATCATCCTGTTTTGTGCATGAATTTCCTACTGCAAATGTAACCAAAAAATTCAATAAAGTATGTATGGAATTGTATAAGAGTGATGAATTGTATGAAAGGAGAATTCCCTCTTTGTCCAATTAGATAGTTGCTTAATTCATCAACTAGTAAAAATATTAACTCATGGCATAAAATTCTCATCAATAAGTGGCAAGGAGAATTACCAAACTAAATAATTAAGCATCAAATATGACAGAAAATAAGTCACACAAAGTCTGCATAGTGGACATATATACAATGTCAAATAGCTGTTTAAGAGATTGCTAGTTTTGCAAGAGTTTGTACTATGCCAGTAACAGCTACAAGTTGATTCTTGATTCGGAACTTTCAACTGTTTCTAGTATTTGATTTGATTATCCCATATAATTAGGGTTAGTATCGTTAGGTGAGAATCGTGAATAGTTCTATATTCCAGATTCTTGGTTTTAAATCTCGTAATTAACAATATTTTTTAACTAATGATGAATTTGAATGTTTAAAATTATTGGTAATCGCTATGTTTCTGACTCTATGTATTAATTTTGAAGACGAAGAAGAGAAGTTTGTTAATCAGCCATGGACTTTGGCCAATATTCCTGAACGGAAACAAGGTACGCATGAACTGGTTTTCTGGAAGAAAGAACTCAGAAATCCCGTTTGTAGACTTACAAAAAAACCAACCTACTGAAAAAGCACAAATTGAATTAGATATTGAAACATGTAACAAATAGGTCTGCAACTAGCATATGATCCGTCCAAATTCAGAACTTCATGATCACTTCTGTATGATTTTTACCAATATAAGCAATTTTGAAGATTTCTTGCTCTATAGCAAATAGAATTAACATTATTAAATAAATGAAACAAAATATTCCAAAGGATGCACCAATGGATAGGTGAAAATAAAATGAGACAACTAATTAAGCAAACTTAAAGAGCCACCTACTTGTACGCTGCACTCAAACGAGAGCTAAGCTTGCCATGAACGGAAACGCATGAGAATTACAGTAGAGGCGACCTATACCAGTATACTCTTGCTCCGACAACTCATCCACAACTTTGATTATATTCCTCCTTAAATTGTAGGAAACAACTTTTCCGAGCATAGCCAACAGTAGAACAAAACCATTTATGTCGTCTTCCTTTGTAAGACACAATACACTGAAGTTCCAAGTTTTATATACACGGTCATTTCTTATCGGACGTTGAAATCTCTTGGGAAAAGAAGCCATCAAATGGCTCATATTGACACGATACTTCGTTATTCAAGTACTTTGATCTTTGTCCAACTCAAGTACATTAAACATTTTAGGACTGCGTCGGATTAAACATATAAGAAACAAATGACCACAACTTTCTTCAAAATACCGAACCTTTTCTATATCCAAAGTCTTTGGTTTTGAGGGGAGGGGGTTAAATATAAGTGTTGTTGTATCAACATCGAAACGACCATGATATTTACTTAAGGTTAGAAAATGTATTGAACCATCGCAAGTAGCCTTATGATCACAACTATTGAAACAATGTCTTCCTCAAAAATACGTGCGTTTCCAAACCCCATTCTCTGAAGAATACTCGTCAATTTCGTAACAATAATTCTCAGCACAATAGCCACTTTTTTTTCCTTTGAACTCATTTTCATGGTGAAAAATCATATCATGTATAGCTCGAGTAGTATTTAGCAACACAACTTTGAAGTGTTGCGTTTTTGATGGGTCAAAAACCAAGTGAGCATTATTGTCGCAATGATAATAACCACATGCGGGGAGAGGGTGTTGGGGAAGTATAGTGAAGGTTTGAGTGGTAAAGTTACATATGAGATAAGGATTTTCAAGACCATATGAGACAAGAATAAGCCATTACAAGCACGCATAATCATTGGCTGATCAGAATCATGGCCTGGCAAGGCATTTTTAATGTGTGCAAGTGTTGGGAGACCTTACGGTTAGTTTGCTGAAGTGATCCCTTTCTTTGCGAGTACACATTCTTGTAGACAAAGTAGACTCCTAAAGTCGGGGATGTGGGGTTCAATACAGTGTGTTTGGAGCAAAATTTTGGGTCGGATATGAGAGAGAACTAGTTCTTTGATACACACTTGAATCTAATAAGCGACTTTGCTGGTAGCGAAAGAAGATCTTCATTGCTCATTGCCTCTTCCACTATCTTTATCCTCTTTTTTTTGATATGCTATCCGTCATTTTTTTTCTTGTGGAAGAATCTATTAAAAAACAATGAAGAGTTTCAGAAACAAAGGCACATAATTAAGGATCTAAGATAAGCTTAAAATACATAATTAAGGATCTAAGATAAGATTAAAATCATGTGTGCGCTAACTAAGTCTGAGAACTTCTGGTGAGAGGTTTAAGAGACTCTAAACAAAAAAGACTTTCATCAGTTACAATCTGTAATAATAGAGAACAAGTCTATAATTAAAATCGAAAAGAATAACGGAACCGAATAAAAGGACCTAAACGTAATATTACAACTTGTTAAAAACGAAATACAAGAAGCCAATTTGAGATGGCAAATCTCCGAAACTATTCTCTTTTGAGAAAGTTTATAACAACACAATTTTTCTATACCCTATTCATATTACTGCAAACCTAAATATAAACATAAAGATAAAACTATAAACTGCTAATCTACTTTGAGCAGGATAGGACGTTTTGTAATTATACTATAACCGTCTAAACAATATAACTATTCTCGCGAATACGCCTAAAACTGCAAAACTATTATTTTGTTTGCTTCAGGACAAATATAGGGCCTGTTACACAATCTATCAGACATTGGAAAAAGAACTTCTCATCCATCATTGATAACTTTACTACTCCTAAACATTGTAAACATGATTAACATAACCAAATCCGAATCAACTTGCATTGAGAAAGAAACTGGGAAAAGGGAGAGGGGGCTACTAAAACATGTTAAAGTATATCCTATATTTTTTTATTTTTTTTTAAAAGTATATCCTATATAATAAGGTTTCATGAAGTAAACAAAAGGGATAGTACTCTTAGATGTATGTGTATAAGAATAATGATGAACAACCTAATTTAAACGGCTCAACGAAAAACAAAAGCACAATCGAGCAAAAGTAATAAATAGGCAAAAAGAAAACAATGTTATTCATGGGCGTTATGGAACTAAAGTATATATTATTTCTCTTACTATTTGATTATATGTTAGGAACTTCCAATAATAATGAATGAAAGCCCTAGCCTCCGCTTAATATAATAGTAAACTTCAAAATGTTTTGCATTAAAAGATAAATAATAACCCCTACGTCCAAGACATTACGGAAACTTCAAAATATTGAGGGATCATATGGGAAAGTCTTACAAAATAATGATGATATTATAGCAAGTTGATCTTATAAAATTACTTATCATTTATTGTCCCGAAAATTTCAGACAATACAAAAATAGTATACTGTTCAAATAAAATAGAACATATGGAGTATTAGATAATACGGATTGAAAATCTGGTCTTGTACAATGTGTAAGTGAGTGATTGAGAGTTGGGGCTCCTATAAGCCAAATGGCCTCATATATTAGGTGTCAGTCCCCGAATATATAGTTTTAAAAAAGGTTTTATTTTTCTTTACATAATGAAGTTGGTTTTACAAATTCTTCATTTGATGGATACTATTTTGTTTAATGTTAAGTATAATATTTGTTTTTATCATGACATGGTTCATATTTGTAATTTTTACTTTGTTTTTTTATGCATACTACGATTTTTTGACAAAGTTAAAAGGAAAAAAATATGTCTTTAGATGTAAAAATGCGTTGTTGGAGGGCCGAAGTGATTATACACGATTAATATTTTAGTCCTGCTGACTAGATTGACCACCCTGAAATAAATTTGGGTATAGAATGAAAAGAAAATTAACCGTAAGTCCACCTTAAGATAATTTAATTAAGTAAATGATCAATAAATAAAACTCGTATATTTATTTATAAATTAATATTTTCTAGTTTATCCCAACTTTAAAGTCTGACATATCAAATATTGATTGCCACCTTATCAATCTTTTTTTAGTTTTTTTCATATGAGTAATGTTTGCACTCTCATTTTGTCCCGAATTAATGCATTTCATAAACAAATGAAAAAAGATATTTTATATCTATCCATAGGTTTTTTAATGGATTAAATAAATACACATCTAGAACTACAAAAAAAAACGTCATGTTATGGAGTGCATAAAACCGAATAAATATTAAGTGCTAAAATCTCTATACCACCAAAAAAATACCTTTTTTTTGGGTAAGTTCCCAAAAATAGTTTTCAAAAAGTAACTTAAACGGTCTGTTTTTTTTTTTCTTTTACTTCTCCTTTTCCCTTCTGCTAAAGCTTTTAATCTTTTATTATATGTTTATTTTGTTTTATATAAAGACATATTTACTCTCTCTCTCTCTTTCTCTAAACACACTTAGTTTCTCTCTCTAGTAATCTATAGAGGTATGTTTTTTTTTGGGTGTAAAAATCTAATGGTTTTATTGCAAACTTCTAGCTAAACCTACGATATAAGAGTTCTGACCTCAAAACATATTTTTTCTTAAAATTTGATAATTATGATATAAAAAGTGTTATGCATCATAAACTCTATAAATTACATAAATTTTCAGTGAACACAAAATTTCCCTTATATATAACTAATGCATATGATTTCCTATATAAATATAATAGTAATAGGAGTTCATATTTTTGTGTTTGGAATATTGTTATAATTATTAAATGATAATAAAAAAATAATAAAAAATAATGTAGGGTTATTATAAATAAATTAATAAGCAAGATGGAATTTTGTGTAAATGTAAACGGTTGCTTAAAAAATATAAAATATGTTAGGTTTGAGAAAATGGTTAAATTTGCTGATACGGTTGCTCTAAGATGATTGTATTTTGAGTTGTATTATTTATATATCGAGTGTTATTCCCTGAGAAAGATAGATAGAAGTCTTGACTTATATGAAACTTGGAGTTACTTCGTGAATTGTGAATCCGCCAGCTTATTTCCTAAAGTTGTAGAATGACACACACATCTGCTTACTGCGTTATTGATTTGGTCCTTCGACTTTGTAGAGTTCCTCGATTAAATCCATTCCGCTCTCAAGGTATAAACCATGGACAACGATGGAAGAAAGTTCTATTGACAGATCTTAAAGAGCTAGTTTTGGCAGATCTTAAAGAGCTAGTTGCGAAAGTATGGGATGTGACAATGGTTCATTTAGGCCAGTATACATATCATTGCTTGAGAAGAAAATGGATGCTGCCTTTTCACGTACGGATTTGAAAGTATATCCGCATATTGATTCAAAACTTAAGACATGGAAACGTCATTACAACACCTTGTATATCATGCTATCGACTAGTGGATTTGAATTCAACGAAACAGACATGGTCATTGAAGTAGAGAATAATGAACTATGGGAGGAATGTAAATTTTAAAATTGGGTTGTTGTATAATGTATGTGTATTTTTCACAATAGCATATAAGTCAACTAACTCAACCCAGGGTGTATTTATAACTTGGAATGTAATATATATTTTTTTATTTTTTTCTAGAAAGATCGTGATGCCGATGGGATGCGAAATAAACCTTTTCCATACTACAACTCTTGGTGTATCATTTTTGGAACGGATCGAGCAACTGGAGAGTATGTCGAAGGCCCATCAGATGATGAACGCGTCTTCACTACGGAGGCCGAGAGGTCGAAAGGAATGATGATGGTCCTATTGACATGACTGACATGAATGATGAGCGATCTACTTCTGCCCAACCCCCATCAAACAAGAATGCTACGAAAGCCACAACTCGGAAGTGGCCACGCAACAATGAAGTCATTGCTTCTGCAATGACTCAAATGGCTGAGGTGGTGACTGGCTATCGCAACGACTCTAGGGTTATAATGACCAATGTTTCTAACAGGATTGGTTATAATTTTGACCTTCGGTTTCAAGGCGGTTAATTCAACTGGAGCTTGCAACTTGGTCGCACGTAACTTTTGACGAAAGGCTAAAAGTGATTCCGTTGATTGTGCAACCCTCAGAAAAAATGGATACGTTTTGTACCATGACCGAGGTTGAAAAGATGTGTTACGTGGAGAATATGTTGGCGGAGTTGGCTCCTCAAGCTCCATGACGTGATTACTTATTGATTGCAATGACTTAGGACTGATAGTTTATAAATATGTCGTGCTTAGCTTTTAGTTGTATAGCTTATTTTAAGGTATTTGATTAGTTTGAGGAATGTTTTTTTATTTATTTAAATAATAAAAAACTATAATTAATATATTTTATATGACTGGACATTGAACAATGTTACGTCCAACAAGCGTACAAAACAAAAACCTTTTTATCCGGAATTCATACACTCCCTATAGCATGACAATTTTCATTTTCATTTATTGATGAAATGCATTAATTCGGAACAAACTGAGGGTGCAAGTATATCATTCATAGGAAAAAACTAGAAAAGGTTGATAAAATGAGAAAAGCTTTTAGCCACATGGTCAGTAACTACTTGATTCAAGCATTATGAAGTCACATAGGGACCTTCATCTATATCTTTTTGTCTAAATCTCCATAGAGATAAAACCGTGACCACATTCATGGCTGCATACTTAGTTTTTCGAAAATTACTAAACTGGTAAAGTAGATGACTGTTATAATGTTCATTAAGAAGAAATCAACCATCTCGTAATCAATTCCAAAGTGTGAGAGAAGTCTTGTGCTAGTAGGCGAGCATTTTACAATCTCATTATTCTCATCACTCTTCCTTACGAATAACCAACTAAACGAACTGTTTAACATTGGTGGTGTTGAAGCTACAGGTCCGAACACACTTTCGCTAAGAAGTCTACTTAGATTACAAGTTTCCATTAGTCCAGTCTATTCTCCATTGACTTCAGGCAATGATACATGGTTACCTGTCATAATTTATTCATATTATCAGTCGTCACCGAATATATGAACAAATAATCAATGACAGTCTCGTTTCGTTTCAATATCGTCTAAGATATCACGATCGACAGATATTTCGAGATTCTTAGGATGAGAAGGAAATCACACATCTTCTTGATCCTTTATAATCTCGTGCGACAAACAAGTTTCAGTTCACCACCTCTGAGGCTGAACGAATTAAGAACCGGCCAACTTCCTCGTATCTTGGGAAGGACGACAGATAGACGGCCGACGGCAGCGTCCTTTGCTTGGCGGATTTGGCCAAAGCAACGTGTTACGACTGGAACACGGTGTCCGACAAGGACGTCTATCCTTGCAAACATTTTGCAGCAGGTATAAATGATCTCGTGTATCTCATAAAGTCATTAAATGTGTTTGACATTTAGTTAGACTTGAAGGAGTCTATGCACTTACTTATCAATAAGTGCAATTTTGGAGATCAAGCTAAGACTGAGTGGGTTATGCCACATTACTTCACGTCGTTCCTTATCAACGGTAACGTGCAAATCTCCTCCTAACGATAGGGAGAACAGTCTTAGCGATGTCACTTTTGCATATCATGCGGTAAAGAGATCGCTTGCCAAGTTTACTCTATCAAATGATAGGCACGGGATTTATAATCGACTTATGTTCCCTTCAGAGGTCCATATTTTGAATGCTATAGCGGCTCAATCAAAATATTAATTAAGCACTCCAAACACGCGTTAATATGAGACTTCTGGCTCATAACCAGTAACCAGCTGGTACGCATATGGTGTCTGAGTGTCTATGAGCCTCATAACGGACCAATGCAGCAAAATAACATAACCCCACACGGAAATATAAATTTTGGTGCGCAAGGCCAAGAAGTGTGTGCAATCATTTGCAGTCGCATCATCAAACTTTCCGTGAGTCCATTTGGGTCTGAACATAATCGACATGATGTTCAGTTTCAATTTCCAAACTCAAGTAATTCAAATCCAAATTTCGATTCTTACTCTTCGGTATTATCAAGTCGACTAGACTTTTCAGGATAATCCGGATCATGAGCCATCAACTTAATGATAAGGCTAATAGTTTGGGAAGTGCTGCATTTATGTGGACAACAGTAAAATGTGACCATATTGTCGATGCATCAACCATAACCATTTATATTTATGGTTCGTCTTATGTTTGGATAAGTTCACAATAACTTCTTCAATTCTTTACAAGAATTCTACGAGTCCATTTAGTGATCTTTACACATACTAGTCTTTCAAAGTGAGCATTAGTGGCATGGATTTCGGATTAATCACAAGATATATTCTAAAAGAAAATCCAAATGCGATGCGATTATAAATCAAGCATCGTCTTTTGACCCGAGAATATCTCATTCAGTCAATGTCACAATATCAAAATGCTCTTATCAATCAATGACAGACGAATGATAGTACAAACAATCATGTCTTAGTATCTAAATCTTTTATCAATCGATGACAGGCGAAATGATAA
This sequence comes from Primula veris, assembly GCA_963682055.1. Lineage (NCBI taxonomy): Eukaryota > Viridiplantae > Streptophyta > Magnoliopsida > Ericales > Primulaceae > Primula > Primula veris. The sequence continues at coordinate 8,093,676 of OY821743.1, forward strand.
GGTAACTTTAAATGATTTTAAAAAATGTGATAGCAACCACTTGAAAGACATTTCAACTCCTCTAAAATATGCTTTTGGTCGTATTGAATGGAGGCTATGCAAAGAAATTTTAATTCTTTCATGAGCTATTATCAAATAACACTGGTTTTCTCGAATATTTTATAACTCAACAGGGTACGACAGGACCTATAAGAGTATAATGCCTCATATTTGACAAATCAATTTGGTTTTACCAAATATTTCGATTTGGAACGAAATGTCCATAATCATTGTCACAAAGGACTCTTTTAGGCAAGTAGTTGGTGAAATTATGTGGTACACGGTTACCCACTATTTCCAAAAAAAACCAACTAGCCCACAAGTATTGCCTAAAATTTCATAATTTAAAGTTTGGTCACATTTGTCAAACAAATTTGCTCAAATTACTTCAAAATTATTTCGAGAAATTTCGTAAACAGACAAATCATAATACAAAAGTATGTCCAACTGAAAAAAGAAAACATTATCCAAATGGAAAAAACATAATCCAGATGAGCGGAAAAAAAATGGCTCAATGATTTATCAAAATCAATAAAAGAAAGGTATCAAACTCATTTGAGCCACAAAATCGAGGGTCTCAAAAGTTTTCTTTCAATTAACTTTAACCACATTAGCATCGGTTTTTCCACCTTTATAATAGTTGTGGACTATTTAAGGAGTAACCGTGCATGACCTTTGTCTTTATAGCATAGAGTTGGCTCCTTGAGTATTATCTCTTGCTTTGTGACAACGGGCCATATTGTTCATTTCAATTACTGTCTTGGAGCCACATGTTTTCGATTTTGACGATTGTCTAAAATCTCGCTTGGCTAAGAGATTCATCGGGATTGGGACAGTTCGAGACAAATAACACTTGTCTTGGTTCTCGATTCGTGGAAAAAAAATGTACACGAAGAGCATTAATATCAGCCAAACAATTCGCCATTGACCCAATAGGATTAAAACTACTCACCGGAGAAATTTTCTTATCTAATAACAGATGTGCGATAAAGTAACATTGTGAATATAAATTCACGATACTGCTTATGGAATACAATTTCCAAGCTAGTATTGTGGTGAATGATTGCTCCAATATGCCAATTTCAGACATTTGTTCAATAAACGTCATCACGTCTCAAATGTGGCGGCGGAATATCATCAACGACTTATCTTTCATCTCGCGAGTAACAACAAACTCGTGTTTTACTCATCAAAGATGGCATCCAAAAAAAAAATTAGGCATCATATTTTCACACATCAGGGTGACTAACATGTGGTGACGGAATAACATCAACGTCTAAACAGTCATTTCGAAAGTATGTTTTACGATTTTTCTCATCATAGATGGCATCCAACATGTGTTGGGAGTTCTGGATTATTTTTCATATAAAACGACTGGTTTATATGTTTATGGTTTGCACAAGCACAAACTTTTTTTTCGAAACGACAGGTTCGAAAACATTAGTTTTGCTTCTCATGTGAATCAGTTCTCATTGATCGAACGACGGGTCGATACTGAAATACCAATTCGGCGAAACATACACCACTCTATAAACACACTCAGGGAAATTATTATTTAGTCAACCACTTTCGGTAGCTCTAATTGAACACGACCAGGAAAGACGTTGATGGTAGAGGGCACGAATGCCACTTAAAACCCAACCTCATTAGGATATCGACTTCCTCCTATATCTTTCGTAGACATCGTATCCAAATAGGTGAGTCTATTTAGGGAATATTCATAATTTTTCCAACTTAAATGTGAATATATATGATTTCGCAATTCTACCATTCATGGCAATAAATAACAAATGTATCTATTCTAGATAACCACGTATATATACATGGCAGTATAAGATATATTCATGATATATATCTAATCATGCAGTAGATTTGGTGATAAACTAAATCAATTCAGTAATATCAATCACACAAATTATATCATACCAAATCAAATCAAATCAAATCAAATCAAATCAAATCAAATCAATTATATCAAATCAAATAATTAACTGCCATATGTGATATTTATATCTATGGTAATATCAAAAGATATGTTAATTATACTAACAAGATATCAATAAATTATCTACGATTTATTGTCATATAAGTAATTCTATACATGGTAGTTTAACCTGCAATCAAGCAATATATTTTTAATTACCCATTTATTCTATATATAGTAATTTTTAATATGCAAAGTGGTTAAATTTACATGAAAACATATAAATTTATTCAATTAACATGCAATTTTTATTCACTTGCCTTTTTAATAAATATATATAACGAGAAAATTAAGGATTGATCAACGAAAACAAAAGTATTTAAGGATTGGTCCGGCTATAAAATTTATTTAAGGATTGGTCCATTATTTATGAAACTAATTAAGGATTGGTCCAATATAAAAGCTCTTCCAAATCTATTTATCTAATTAATCATTCTCTCTCTAAAAAAAAAAAAAAAAAGGTTCCAGAGAAAACATTTTATCCCCAACTATCTCTCTCTACATACATACCCACATACATACATACCCACATAATATATATATATATATATATATATATATATATATATATATATATACCCACATACATACATACCCACATAATATATATATATATATATATATATATATATCAACTGTATAGATCTCGAGGATTGGAAAAAATATCGGGGTATTGATCTTAACACCTCAGTAACTGTATCAACACTCCATTGGTGTCTAATAATATGAGTTTGCGTAATTGTTTGAGTATCGAAAGGTTTGTTGTGGATAATAACTGCTAGCACTTGATTTACAAGTGAAGTTTTACTACGATTCATAGGTTTCATAGGTTTTTTAATTTTTCAGACCGTTTTTTTTTAATTTTTCAGACTGTTTTTTAATTAATTTATTTTTCAGACTGTTTTTTTTTTCCACACTGTTTTTTAATTAATTTATTTTTCAGACTGTTTTTTATTTAATTGTTTTATTTTTTTATTTTTCAGACTGTTTATTATTCAGACTGTTTTTCAGACTTTTTATTTTTCAGACTGTTTTATTTTTTATTTTTCAGACTGTTTATTTTTCAGACTGTTTTTCAGACTGTTTATTTTTCAGAATGTTTTTTATTTAATTTATTTTTTAATTGTTTTTGATGACGTGAGCAATTTTTTTTTAATGATGTCACCAAATGGATCAATCCTTAATTAGTTTCAGTTTCATGGACCAATACTTAAATACTACAGGAACTATCCGTGTAATTTCAGCAAACTATATATCTATTTACAGCATTATTACAGCTTCAGCGAATTACAAAACAGTCATACTGTTTTCAGTTTTTTTACAGATTTAATCCCACAGATTAAGACATGTTTTACAATTACATGATTTCCGATTTACAACCCGATTATATGTCTTTTAATGATTTTGTTTGTATAAAGATACAATTATACCGTACACGATACATATTACATATCAATATGTTTTTATAGACAGGTTGATCATGTTAGACACTAAAAATAAAATTTTTTTATCATGCATATGTTTTTTTTTCTTCAACAAATACATGCAGTTTGGGTTACTGTGTATGGTCTTATCAACAAATATGATTTTATAATCAACAATATATGTGTTACGATCATCCTTTAGTTATCCATACAAGTAACAAACTCTAATACAGATAGATTATATACTACGGTATATTTATCATGCTTTATTTATCCATAAAATAATACGTGCAATCACATATATGGAATAGATTAAGTTTTAAATTCGATATCTTACGCACGGTATGTTGGTGAAGGTCAATATAGCAAAACCCTAAAAAAATCAGGATAAACCTCAAGATTTATAGATAACCAATATCTATGCGTTTACCAAAAATCACCAATATGCGTGAACGTATATCTTAATCTTCACAAGCAAAGTGCAGATAACGTGTTGTGAGTGTTATTAGGTCAGTATATATATTATACAGGAGATACATAGATAAGAGAGGGAACAATAAGTATATTATTATATAAATAGAGTGTAGCCTGACCTTTTTTATATAACAAAAGGTTATAGAGCAATGTTAAAGGTTATATAAGCAACAACCCACTATAACTAACTCACAATAATCCAATAATATTCCATAACAATTTCGACAATAACTTATTAGTCAAAATTGTGGACAATTAATGGGAACAAGGGACTAATCGTTAATTACTTTGTTTTTCCTTCTAATTTTTCCTTCTGCTAGGGTTTTTATTTATGAGTTTACCTCTCTCTCTCTAAACACACTAAAATGTTTATCGATCTCCCAAGTTTATCTCTCTACTAATATACTGAGGTATTTTCATTTTTCCTTTTTGTTTTTGGGTGTAAAATTTTAGTGGGTTTTTACAATTATAATTGAATTAACAGTGCAAATCCTAGCTAGACTTACAATATAATTTAAGTTAGCTTTTTATTGATTGTGCTTCAATTACAATCTTAATTTTAAAAAAGTTATGTAATGTACAGATTCTAACTTTGGTAGTAAAAATATAGGTGTTTACAATCTAGTTGAGTTAATTACTGTAAATATTAGTTGGTTTATTGTGTATCAAGCTGATTTAAAAATTTTTTTTTTTAGTAACAAGGTATGTTATAGAACTGCTTATTTTGTTTAATACCAAATGTGTATTGTACAGCTTACAGACTTTCAAAAAAGCTAAGGCTTTTTACCCAAATGTGAAATTGGACTAAAAAGTTATTTACTTTAGGTCGTTTTCGTGTTTGTAGTTATCGTTTGTATATTGCCGGAAATACAATTCGCAACTTTAGAATTTATCCCTAATTGATTATATTGATGTTGATTGGTGTTAGATGATGCCAATATTTTTTACTATTATTGTATTTTTTTGGGGTGAAAATACTTGGTTTGTGTTAAAATCTTAGGTGAGTAAACATAGTATGAGTCGGAAACTAGCACAGTTTCTTGGTGGAAAAAGCTGCCTAACCTAATGTGCTTTGTAATTACAATTAAAAGGTAAAAAAATAATAACTGGCATTCGCCTAAGACTTGTTTGTTATGATTTTGTAGCCCAATATTTGTAGCTTTAGCCTTACAAGGTGCACGGATTAGGATGAACTAACCCCACAAAAAAAGTATTAGAATTCTTGTATTTTGAGGTGTACTGCTTATATATTACATGTTTTTCCCTAAGAAGGATAGAAGTCTTAAGTTGTATGAAATCTGGAGTTACTTCCTCAATTATGAATCAGCCAGTTTATTTCCTAAAGTGTAGCTAAACACACTTTTCGTAAAAAATAATAATTTTGACTTGACTTTTCTTGTTGCTGCTGCAAATGAATGACATATACATCTGCTTAATGTGTTATTGATTTGGTCCTTCGACTTTGTAGAGTTAAACGAGTAAACTCATTCCGCTCTCAAGGTATAAACCATGGAAGTCCCAAATCATAACAAAACAAAGAAAAAGAGCCAAACCCCTGAAGGGAAGTTTCGCCGCGACCTTGAGCTCTGCATTAAACGTAAAGACCTCATCACGGCAATCTCTCTCTACGAATTTGCCCTCTCTAACAAAATCCAGCTCAACAGCTACCATTTCAACGCCTTACTCTACACATGCTCAGAAGCTTTATCCCATCACGCAAATGAATCCATTTCCGCCATTGACTTTGGTTTTCGCGTTTTTGAGCAAATGACTTCAAACGAGATCAAGCCAACAGAGGCTACTATCACCTCCATGGCAAGGCTCGCTGCTGCAAAAAACGACGGAGATTTTGCGTTTGAGCTTATCAAGAGTATGGATAAATACGGGGTCTCCCCTAGGCTTAGATCGTACAATCCTGTATTAATTTTCTACTGTCTTAATTTAGATGTGGATAAGGCGTATGAGGTTGAAAAACACATGGGTTTGAAGGGTGTTGAGTTGGAGGAGCCCGAGATTGCGGCTTTATTGAAGGTTAGTGCGGAGACGGGAAAAGGAGAGAGGGTGTATGAGTACTTACATAAGATGAGAGAGAAGGTGAGGGGTGTGAGTGAATCAACGGTGTTTATTGTTGAACATTGGTTTGGTGGAGAGGTGGCAGCGGGGTTGGGCGATGAGAGTGTGAATGATGGTTTAGTGAGAGAAGCGGTTGCTAGGAACGGAGGAGGATGGCATGGGTTAGGGTGGCTAGGAAAAGGGAAATGGGTTGTGAAAAGGGCAAAAGTTGGCGAAAATGGGGTGTGTTTGTGTTGTAGTGAACAATTGGCTTGTGTTGATATTGATAGAGCTGAGACTGAAAATTTTGCACAATCTTTAGCTGCATTGGCTATGGAAAGGGAGGCTCAATCCAACTTCAAAGCATTTCAGGTATTGATTTTTTGTTTGGTATCATAGAGTCCTTACTTTTCAAGCTGAGTAAATATGATCTCCAGGCTTATATAGGTACTCTATTATCGGTATGTTATACATCTATGTTAAGGTGCATCGGTAGACAGAGATTTTTGAGGTCTGGCTATTTTTATGTCTTGACTTTTTAGTTTCTGAATCGATAGGACCTAAGGATTGTGTATGACGCAGAAGATCTGGTTATTTTTTCTAAATTTTGTGGTAGTGATGATTGAGCTGAGCTGATTTGATACAAAAGTTGGTTGTTCAAAATCAAGCTCATTTGTGCCTCTGAGTTAACAAACTCCAAGTCTTTATATTCCTCATTGAATGGATGCATTTGCTTTTGCTTTCATCAATTTTAATCCCAAGTCTTTTATGTTGATTTTGGTTAGGATTGGTTGGAAAAACATGCTGATTACGAAGCTGTAGTAGATGGGGCAAACATTGGGTTATACCAACAGAATTTTACTGACAGTGTATTCTGTCTCTCTCAGGTTGATCATTTTGGATTGTATTTTTCGTTTAATTAGTTATTTGGTACCTCTTACGCAGGTAAAAATGTTAATTGTTTTGTTTTTTATCTTTTACAACTGCCAATAGAGCAGCTTGAGGCCGTGGTAAACGAACTTCACTTGTTGAACAATAAATGGCCACTTGTTGTGTTGCACAATAAGCGTGTTCGAGCTCTTTTTCAAAATGCTTCAAATAGGGAATTGCTTGAGAGGTGGATTAGTGAAGGAGTGCTATATGGGACTCCACATGGGTCCAATGATGATTGGTGCCACCCTTTAACTCTTGCAAACCCCTCTCTCTATATAGATATTTGTGTACGCAATGATCTGATGTTGTTTTTGTGATTTAGGTACTGGCTTTATGCTGCTGTCAAACTGAAGTGTTTAATAGTGACAAATGATGAAATGCGCGATCATATTTTTGAACTTTTAGGTAGCAGCTTCTTCAGAAAGTGGAAAGAAAGACATCAAGTATGTTTCTGTGGAATCTTCTCCATCTCTCTTTCCCTTTTTATATATATGTAGGTGTGTGTGTTTCTTCTTTTTTTATTCTTGTATTTGGTTTTATTTCTCTCCGCATATATTTAAGTGCCTGTGTGTTTGTATGCGTGTGTGTTTATGCGTTTCTGTTTTTATTGTTTTAATTTGGTCTCCCTTTATTTGGTTGAAAAATAGACGGATAATATATTCTTGTTTCCTTTCTGCGTTTAAAGGTAAAGATAAATTCTCTCTAGAGATGGACTGAATAGAAACAGAACTGATATCGTATTGTCTCATTGGGATAGAATAATTTTCTGTGTTCTTGTTGGAAATACTATTGTGCCCATGCTTTTTTATGTACTGAATCTACTGATATCGGATTTGTTAAATTAAAAAAATTGTGTATTACTCAATATGTCTTATCAGAAAGAAAAATTTGTATTTTAGATTACGAAGAAAGCTCTCGTTTATTAAAGTTTCTTCTGAAGAAAACGAGGCAGATAGTCTAGTATAAACCTTGGATTGGTAGCTTACTAGATTTACGAAGAAAGCTCTTGTTTATTTAAGTCTCTTGTCAAGGAAACTAGGCAGGTAGTCAAGTATAAACCTTGGGTTAGTAGCAAACTAGCTCGTAGTGCCTTGTTAGAAACCCCAGGAAAAATGCACACTTCAAAGATCCAATATTATTGTTGAATTACTTTGTGCTCACAATAAGTAAAATTTCTTACTAACTTCTCCATCTTAGCTCATACTGTATTATGGAAAGTCAGCACTACCCAAGAAAAGGGCTATTCTATATTTTTTGTTCCTTCTTTTGTTGTTTGTTATTGTTGTTTATTATCTGCTAAGCTCCTTAATTTTAAGTAATCAAGACTATGCTCACTTTCAATTCCTTTTGTAATGTTCAAGAAATTATGCTTATCCACAAGTCTTATCTTAGAGAAACACAAACTCTTACTTCTATATGTAGCTTGGAATTGTGTATCTTGGAACTGCGTTGTAAAATGCTGGGTTCTTTGTTATTTGCTTTGGTTACCTTGAGTCATGGGTCTCACCCTGATTTTGAATAAAATTTTGCTAGCTTTAGTCATGGGTTCTCACCCTAAATTTAAATAAATTTCGTTAACTGAATATTTATGATTGTTTTTCTTCCCCCTCCTACTCTTGATCTGATTTATGAAAGATGAGTGTGCTTAGTTAGTTAGTTTACTAAATTACATCTCACTGTCTATCTCTCAGGCTAGATATACTTTTACAAGAGGGGACTTGAAACTTCAGATGCCACCAGCTTATTCTCTTGTTATTCAGGTAATGTGTAGAATTTTGTCATTTTCCATACCTAAGTCAGTTTAGTCATCAGTGTCTCCATGAAACTTTTTATTCCGTTTGATGGTTCAACTTTCTAGATCTCTGCACCTCGGCTTCCTGGCCAGATTTTGAACTCAAGTTCTGGGGATGTAATTTTACTGTACTTTTATCGTATTCTAATTGAAGGTTATCCTTCTGCATTCATTTGTGACAACAGAAGCATAAACCAAAGTTCCATTAATTTTAAAGCCATTAGGTCCCCATAATTTTGGTTGAAATTTTCTTCTGTTTTTTCGTCTTTTTTGTGTGTGAAGATTTCATGCATTTTTTTTGACATTTAGTGAAAAGAGTATTCCTCGTGTTATCACTTCATTACTTCGTCAGACCTGCCTTTTGTAGGTTTTGATAATCATGAGCATATACTCTTTTCCTATGTATTAACTTACACTTGCTATCACATTCAAACTAGTATTCAGGGTTAAATAGAATTAAACCTGAAGATACATTTTCTTCTGAAACTGTGTTTTAATTCAATACAGATCCAGTTAGAATTCCATGTTAGCGGCAAAGAAAATGATGCACACTAATTTGGTTATCTGTGCTGGTAGAAATGTATATAGGACCCTTCAGCAGCTTTCTGGTCACACTACTGGTCTGCTGTCTATTTAGGTTATGCATGAATCTACTGAACATACATGGGTACACATCTCTCTATCTAATGAAGTAATATACACTACAGTTGTACATATATTGAACATACATGGTGCCAAGTGTCCAAAACATATTTATGTCCTGTAGCATTTGAGTCCAGGGAGTTGCCTGGAATTCTTTAGATCGTCGTTGTATCTTAATCTTTTAATATCGATGTTAAGGCTCCGATGGAACCACTATATATGGATTCTTTCTTGAGCTAGTTACCTTAAACATATGTACACATTTGGCTCCAGCTTTCAAGCAAATAGGCTGCCTTAAATCAGATTAAAAAGCAAACAAAAGATTTCCAACTTACAATTCCAAGTTTTTTCAGAAAAAAAATACCAAAAAAATTCGGCTTTTAGTCTGGGTTAACAAGTTTAGGACAGGGTATAAGCTTAATAAGAAAACCATAACTCTTCTGTTTCAGGAATCTGAGAAGGGAACATGGCATGTACCTATTGTAGTAGAAACCAGCGGTGAGTCATCACGAATTTGGCTATGCATCACTAGACAAACTTCCAGTGGAGATGTCGTCGCTAGAAATGTTTCTGAAAACGGCGAGCTATCAAATAAAAAGCAAATGTTAATCAAGTCGTGTGAATCACAGTCAGTTTGGGAAAATAATATTGCCTGTGACAGGTCTGATACTTCTCAGATATGTGATAATAAAGCTTCCTGTGTGTCAGGTAAAAGAAAAGAGAGGTCCTTGTAGTTTTTCTTGTCTTAGATCTTCCCTGCTTTGCGGGTCTATGTGCTCTCTGTCGGTTCCTTAAGACCATAATATTTTTGCACTTCTGATCAGAAATGAAGAGATAAGCATATGTTAAATTTGTTGTTCAATGTTCAGAGGTATTTTCCAGCCTCGAGCACTACATTTTCCAGATAAAAACTGCAGATCATCAATTTATGGATACATATCTTTTTAATGTTATATGAAAGCTTGGAAAAAAAGTTTAGTCTTGCCTTTTCATTACCATTATTTTCGTAGTTCGGTTGGTGTGTATATGTTTTTTCTATTAGTTGTTTTCTTTGAGGTCGATATACAGATATGATCAGATAATGCAGAGATTGAGGTATTCCCGAAAACTTGCTGCGTGATTACTCTGCACTTCATGTTCTTTTATGATCATTCCATGATCCATCAGCTTTTATAATCTGAACTTATTACAGAACAGCCAAAATAATCTCTTGGGACACAGGCATTTTACTAAAAAGTTTGCAAAGCCGGATACTCTGGCATACGTATAACTTATATGTTACGAGATCCCCATTGTCGGTACACTTTTAGGTAACACCTTATGATACCATATTTTGCATTGCTATCAAATATCTTTACATGTTCCCACATGAAAATAATCAATCAATGACCTCTAATTTGGCATGCAGTCATTAATGGTGGTGTCTTTTTACGGTCAATAGTTTTTTAATCCAGTCTTAACTTCCCATTTCCAAATGCAAGTTCACACTTCACATGTATGAGATTTGACCATTGACTATTTCTACCGTTTTCTTTAAAATTCTTTTACGTCATTGAAGCTAAGTTATTTTTAAAAAATCGTACGGACACGGATTTGTTTCCGACACAACACGACATTAACACACAGGCAAAAAAAAAATTGGTCACGACACGGAAATTAAATAATTTGAATTTAAGTGTAAGAACTTTTATGTCTATGACGTTTTAAAAAGTGTAAAAGACGTGGACGTATGCATAATTAACACGACTATGTTAAATACACGAGAATTAAAATGTACGGAACAAAATGTAATGTGGTGTCCTAAGAAAGAATAAAAGCACGCCTAACTCAATAAGTGGTCCCTAATAATGCCATGTGGCAAGCTTTTGAGGTTTAGAATTGTGCACGAAACGAAGCTTAGACTGTAGTTCGATAACTTTGACTGCATCATTAATAACCCGTATCAATTTATATGTCCTATACGAAACCATTTCTATCTTGATCGGTTTTGAACATGTAATTAAATTGTCGAAACAAAAAGTTTTAAATTTTTTTTACATAGTTTAAATATTAAACTATATGATAGAAATTTTTTTAAAATTATTTTATCAATTTAGTTACATATTCAAAATCGGACAAAATTACACATTGTTTCGTATATGAAGTATAAAGTGAGAGGAAGGGAGTACTATTTATTGGTTACGGTCCTTATGACAATACTGATACCGTTTTATCCGTGCTTCCGTTAATGTATATATTTACAAGAAGTTGGCGATTGGGACCATGGCTTTAAATGTTGTGACCATGGCTTTAATACTATTGGATGAAAAGGTCCCCTCAGTTTTTGGTTTTTTTAACTACCGGGAATTGTATTAAAGTAAATGAAAAATATTCATTCCATGGAACTAGCTTCATGTCGACTTAAAAGAAATCCGATAACTAATCGAGAAATACGCCACAAAGGCTACATTACATGCCAAATCTAACCTGAATTTCCAAACTAAGGAGGTAAAAAAGCACAAATATTAATACTGCAAATATTCAAAGTTTTAGAAAAATTCTTGCTACAATGACTTGACCTTGACTGTTTATCATTCCAAGCCTTATAACTCTCCTTATTGCTCCGTGATCCAAGTGATCTAAATGCCAAATTTAAGAGCAAACCTAAGTCTAAAAGAGGAGATTATCAGCATTATTGATCAACAAACCCCCCCCCCCCCCCCCCCCCCCCCCAAAGTTGTTATCTAAATAAACATTATCAGGCTACTAAAACCTTCAAACATACATAAAAAAAAGCTTCATATCCTCGCTTATCACTACAGCTCTTCATTTAAAAAAAAAAATCATATCAGCTGCTCATCAAAAACTTCATTTAATTCTCAAAATTGAAAGCAGCAAGCCTGCAATATCACGAGATCAACAATATTAGTCAAAAAAGCAATTTAAATGATTATTAAAAAAGGTTTTCAAATCAACAGCATTCAGAATAACTCATCACAAACTATAAAAACAGCCACTCCAAAGCACTCTAAAGGGCTTTACCAAGAGTGTATAGACCAAAAATCTATCCGAAATTCAAATCCAACAAAATATAAAATTTAGAAGCTTCAGAGCAAGCTCATCATTAGCATATTTTAAATATAAAAACAACTCACTCTCAAACAATGAGTCCCTTTTTGGTCGAGTCAATAATGAGCAAGTAGAGTTTTTGGTAATTCCATAAGTGAGAAAAGTGTTGGAAAACATGTAATTTTTATATGGTTGTTCCGAGTGATCAGAGACCATCTTTGAACCAATATTCAATGTGACTACTCAGATTTTCTGAAGCCGTACTCAAAGCGTTTGAGTAGCTCGTGTGACAAGTTTCGCAACGGTATATCGCATGACCTATTCGGAGAATGGGTGTGAATAATAATTGGACTCGAAGGTTGGTACTCGAAAGAGGAAGATAAATCAAATCTGAAAAATGGAAAAGAAAGTGGGATTAAACCATGAGGGTTATCCCATAATCTGAAATCAGAAATCATGAGTGATTTTTACACTATAAATACAAATCCATTCCATGTAGTTGTTAAACTAATCAAGTCCACATACTCATGATTGAGTTAGTGTGTACCACACACGTGGAACACGGGGTTTGGGGTCTCGGGTCTACATTATTTTTTTTCATAGCATTTAGAAATCAGATAGAAACACCCACCAACAGCTCGAGCTTGACTCGTCGCCAGTTTTCGGTGAGTCATCCGAGACGTTGTACATTGGGATCGAAGCGCCAACGCAACCAGAAACATCAAGGTGGTTGGGCGAATATCGGTTAAGGACATACTGTTAAACAGTAGCATCGTCTTTTCAATTCTGTCTATTTTTTAATTCTGTCCATTTTCAATTCTGTTATTTTAATTTCGTAATTTACTTTTCTGTATTTTTTATTTCAGTATTTTAATTTCTTGTACTTAGCTGTAGCTTTTCAATTCTGTCTTTACTTTTCTGTAATTTCTTTAAAGTACTGTTTTATTCTGTAATTTCAATTCTGTAATTTAATTCAGTAATTAGAATAGTTTCAATTCAGTCATGCTATTTCAATTTCAATCAGAACAGTCCGGCTGTTAAGTTTATACTTTCCAGTCCGGCAGTTTCTATTTATTGCAATTCAGTACATCAGATTATTAATTGATAATAATCTGATAACGTTTGCTTTAATTACTATTCAGTACATACATGTTGTAATCAGTAATTTCTATTCCAATTTGAAATTAATAAAGATTACACTGGTTTTTGTTTATTATTTTTAGTCCTTTAATTATTGTTTAATTGTTATTTCGTACACGGAAACCAACAAAAAAGTGTGTTATTAAGCCCTTTTGCGCCTTGATTTGTCAAGAAATCAGCACACAAATTCTATATATGTATGACTGTGAATAGTTATCACTAGATTCACTACAATGGATTTATAAAAGCGGTTGATGTTATTAATGATGCTTTAAATAAAGGAATTCTCAATGAAGTAGAAAGGCAAATTAAGCAGTTTTTATGCAACTGTTTTAGCAAGATTTGAGCTCTGTAAATGGAAAGACATGAAACTGATGCATTTGCTACACAGGTCTTGAAACTCGTTAAACTAGGAATATTACTGTAAGCTTTTTGAATATGTAGCGTGTTGGATTTCTCAAAAGAGCTAAGCTTAGGATCAGTGTGGTTCTTTTGTGTTGGTAGTAAGAAATAATAATACATTAATTTGCCAAATTTTGTTTTGAATAATTATGTGGATCATTTTTTATGCATGTTCTATATTGTCCTTTTCCTTATTAATGATTCCGGCCCCCCTACTATTAACTAATTATATATGTCTCTGTCCTTTGTGTCCGCTTATTCATTTAAGAATTTACCTACCATATTGTTACTAGTCACCTACTCAGGACCGGTAGACACTCGTGGCTTCTCTAATATCATAGTTTTTTCTTTTCTTTCCATTTTACTAATATTGCATAGTAAATATAAAAAAAAAATTGTAATACTTGAGAGTCAAACTCTGATTTAAGGATATGAAATTAGATGAAACTACCATCGTTTATTGAACTACGTAACTCAATGAAATCAAATATTGAAATATATAGTGATAATACAAACATATTTATAATTAATTTGTTATTATTAATTTTGTTGCCATTAAATTGTTTCGGGTTTTGGTTACCCCAGACTTGATAGGCTTACTCATGGATCGGCCCTGCACTTACTGTGGCCCACATTCACGTAGCCATTTGTTTTCTCATGCAACATAAAAAATAAAATATAGACATCATGGTCAAAAATAACAATGCGATTATGCATGTTTTTACGTCCAATTCACATCTATGAAAATTCCTACTTGTTGAAAGAGACTAGACTTCAAATGTGGACTCTTTGTATAGTGTACTTACTATTTTAAGTATCTTAAACTTGTTAATTGGAAATTGAGAAAGGTCGGAAACAGGAGCGGACTTAAGATTTTGTTCATCGGTACTTAAAAATATTGGGGCCTTTTTTCAATTGTCGTTTTAGTATGAAATTTTAAATAAAATATTTTTAATAGTAGAATAATAAAAAATTAACTCTCAAACAAAAAAATTTATTGATATAAAAATAATTGTGCCCTTTAATTTACTTGCAATTTTTTTTACTAACATATACTTAAACGAATAATTTTTTTTGACATATATAATTATTTTTTGTCGACGTCATGGGAGCCTGAGAGGTTTATAGAAATCGTAAAGTTCGATGCGATCACACCTCCTACCCATTAATGATCATCTCTGATCGGGAATGGTATCCACCAAACATAATTACATAAACAAGTGAGAAACATTGTCTCATGAATGATCGATGTCATATTTAGTTACTGGTATATAACACATGAAACTACACAGTTGGGACGGTGCTGCCATAAGGCAGGTGAGCCAACCGAGCAACAACTTCTTAATATAAATGTTAAATGATATATGTCTTAAGCCGGAAAAAATAATATTGCATATAATTAATATGCTTATATTATGAAAAAGTAAACCATACATGAAAAAGAATGGTGAAGAAGCTTAATGCAATTAATATGGTGTATAAAAAAACCATGAGACATTGTGTTTTAATTTATCATCACGTTCATCTGAAAATGGTTGAATAATACAGAAACAAAGTTGCTAAAAGAACCCAATACACGAAACAAGGACGACCATACTTATTTATGACAAAATAGCGAAATATTTCTTTTGCACTACTTGGTATGACCAATTTTGCGGTAGATTGATTCCTAGTACTCAAAAGAATATACAAACTTTTGAGTTTTTGTTAAACAAGTATAGTAAACTTCATCTCATAAATCCTTTTGATAATTATAACGATAACAAGCCAGTTAACTTGGTTTGAAATATGCTCGACTTACAACGCATGTGACGTGGACTAGTACTTTTTTTATTATTATTATAAATGAAAACCTCGTAACATTAAAAAGTCTTTCTCAATACACGTACATAACAGGTCAGACAATACATACGAAAGCGAAATCGCAACATTATTTCTCGCAAAAATAGCTAAGCAATTGACTGCATTGTTAGTGCATCTCGGTCTCTAAGTAAAACTCCAGTTCTTGCCATCCTTTAAGGTTCTGATATCTTCAATTATTGCATAAATTTCCCACGGGCTCGACCTCGAGTTTAGAGTGCACATTCTAATAAGATCCTGGTTATCGGACTGCAAAACAACATTTCTCCAGTTCATAGAAACCGTATGCTCACAAGCAATGCAGAGTATTAATGCTTCGGCCATTAGCGAAGATGAGGCTATCAAACTAACACACCACATATCAATTAAGGTCCCACTTTCATCACGTATTATCAGCTCACCACCTACCTTCTTTCGTGGCAACTTTATGGCTGGGTCGGTATTAATTTTAAGGTAACCATAGGGTGGTTTGGACCATTTTTCCAAACATCCCTTGGTAGTAAGTGCATAAATTTCACCTGTGTCATAGTTAGTCTTTAAAAAGTCATTAAAACTCCCCATCGCTAGCCTGATAAATTTAACGTTCCAACATTAAAACAATAAAATCGATGATCTGTATTGACATGCTATCATTATTCCCATTTATTGGCACATTAACAACCTATTTCCAAACTTCCGTAAAAAAAATAAAAATCCATTTACTGCTTAGAAGTTAGAAATGTCCATTAACTACACTGGGACCATGGCTTTCAAAATTGTGGATAACAATGTTCCAACATCTCATATTGTATGATTGTAAACATCTATAAAGTGTATGCCCTGTGAATAACTATCCTATCAAATTTCACTATTTTTCTCACCCATGGCAGATTCCAAATCCATGGAAATCATAAGCATTTGCAAAGTTGTTCCAGCTGACTCACCATCCCAATTTTCCCTCCCTCTTACGTTCCTTGATAGACCTTGGCTTGCCGTAGGTCCGTTCTCTTACATCTTTTTCTACAAACTATCTGAACCGTGCATTGATTTTTATGGTACCATCCTCCCTACATTAAAGCGCTCTCTCTCCATCACTCTTAAACAATACCTCCCACTTGCCGGAAACCTGATTTGGCCTCATGATTCAAATTTACCGGTCATTCAATACAACGATGGCGATGGTGTTCCTGTCAATGTAGTAGAATCACAAGCCGACTTTGATTATCTTTCCGGAGATGCTTTCCGCGAAACCGCGGAACTACGTTCTCTAGTCCCAAATTTCCCATCCTCCGAAACTTCAGTTCCCTCGATGACTATACAAATCACTTTTTTCCCAGGCCGAGGACTTTCCATTGCTTACATGGTGCACCTGCCGTCATGGATGGAAAGTCCGCCTCTATGTTTATGCATTCTTGGGCTTATATCTATAAAAGAGGAGAAATCTCTGTCTTACCCCCTGAGTTAACTCCATCTTACGATAGAGCGTTTGGAGAATACCACAAAGAGCTCGAGAAAGTGTACCCAAAAGGGTTTGGGCCACCAATAGACCTACAAAGTTACCAATATTCAATACGACACCCTATTCAACAATGTTAGGCACTTTTAAGTTAACCCGAGAGAACATTGACGCTCTGAAAGATGAGGTGAAGACTAAATCTAATCATACATGGGTATCGAGTTTTACCGTGACAAGTGCCTTTGTTCGGTTATGCTTAGCAAAAGCTAAGAATGTAACCGCAGATATAATTATTTTAGCGATTGCTGTGGATGGTAGGCTTCGTCTTGACCCTCCTCTTCTCCCGACTTATTTTGGGAATTGTATCATTCCTAGCATTGGTTTTTGGGATACCAAGGAATTTTTAGCAGAATATGGATTTATAAAAGCGGTTGATGTTATTAGTGATTCTTTAGCTAATATAAATAAGGGAATTCACAATGAAGTCGAAAGGGTAGACAACTCTTTTGCATCTTTTATACTACTAGGAAAGAGTATTGAGAATTTTTGTATTGCGAGTTCACCACGATTTGAGTTATATAATGTAGATTTTGGGTGGGGAAAACCCGTAAAAGTGGACATGATTTCGATTGATGATGGCGGAGCATTCTGTCTTTCAGATGATAGAGAAGATAACGGTGGGATCGAAATTGGGATAGCATTTGAAAAACATGAAACTGAAGCCTTTGCTACTTTATTCGCTAACGGGCTTCAAGCTCGTTAAGTCATAAAAAAAAATACTATTCAAGCATTTTCAATGTTTAGCTTGTTGGGTTTCTCAAAAGTTCTAAGTCAGTTTGGTTTTAATCTGTCGGTAGTAAGAAATAATGATACATTTGCTAAATTTTGTTTTGAATATGGGGGTCTATTTTCGATAATAATAAAGAAAAGAGTTTATGGACATTGTGCATGTATTACTAGGGGGAATTCCCCATAATTTGGTTGTAAAAAGCTGGGTTTGGTCCCATGGTTTCATATGAAATGAATAAGTTTGTTTGCTTAAAAAAAACGTCATGAATAAGTAGTAATGGGCTAAAAATAACTCCAGCAACCCTGATATTGATATTTTACTATGTATCCTCAAATTTTTAATAGATTTTAGCATTTCAGCCACTCCAATCGTTACGGAAAAAAAGAAGTTGTAATTCCGCCACCGTATACCATATATTTTGATAATGCTAGGATATGCGAATGAATTATTTCACTCTTCTGTCATAAAGAAGTAGTCTGTATGGTTGTGCATAGGGTCATGAGTTCCATGTGCCGATAGTTGTTTCACCTCAAGTCAGTTTATTCAATTGGATGAATATAACTTCAAAATAATGTTGATTTAGTGATGGTCAAAATCTGTTAAAAAATTATTACAATTTTAAAAATCTGTCACTATTTTAAAAAATCGTCACAAAATGTCGTAAAAATTGTAACTAATAAGCTCGTAACAAAAAAACTGTCACGTCCCGGATTTGGGTAAACCCGAGTAGTGAATATTATTTAAAATAATAAGAAAATCGACTATAATCTAAGAGCCATTGCTTGATATACTTAATTTTCAATAACTCTGCCTACTTAATCGAAGAAACTATCATTCGAACATACCACCACATAATAAAATATTCCCGTGATCGAATAAAAGAAAAATAAACGACTATACCACAAACAACACTAGAAAACACTGTAATCATACTTAAATCACTGTAGTCATAATAGTGGTTAATCATAAAAATAATCACTTGAAAAACACCACCACCATCTCCAACCAATACAAATAACACAAACACTATTTCAATACAAGTACTGCAACACTATATACAAATATGTGTCAATATACAAAAACAATTCGCATTCTAGTTATAAACAAGCAAACACATTATGAAAACGAAGGCTGCCAAATTATTGAAAGAAAATGCAAGTAGGACACTACAACGATAACAAGAACTAATCGCATATTCGTGCAACGGACAAGCACTCACATGCAAACAAGATATGCAAATTTTTATAAAGGGTCTTACACCATCTAATCTAAGTCTCTAACCTCATTCCCGTGTGTGTCTAACCTACCCAACAGGCCACCAGGGTAATCGAAACCCGGTTAGCTCTGATACCAAGCTGTCACGCCCCGGATTTTGGATAAACCCGGATCGTGAATGTAAATTAAAAGAAAAAGGTTTAAATATCAAAACATGCGGAAGCATTCGACAACACACTAAATAAAAATTAAACGGATCCTTCAGGACATGCCGATAGTCATATTTGAGTTACTATTGGCCTAAAGGTAGCCAACAACGCTCAAATGTGACGATATGAAAAGAAAGCAATTTTAATAAAATGATTTATAGAAATTTCGGCATGACCTTTACGTATCTATTTGTTTCCACAAAAAATCAACTTGTTCAAACAACTTGTTCAAACAACATAATATAGACAATTAAACATCGCCAATCGCGATATTTCTAAAACCAATCCAACAATAAAATGTCACATCCAACCCAGCTAACCACCAAGATCCAAAACATATGGTCAAATAAATAAGGTACGAATAAAGTATTTGCATGCAAATAATGAACAAACTCGCGATAAACACTTATTAGGCCAACATGGCTCAACTAAATAAATAGTTCCAACGTGAATAAAAAAATCTAACGTGTGCGCGATCAAGTGTAATCCGATAACCGAGCCACTAGCAATCACTCTAAGCTTCGTCACGGCTTACGTCGGCACCTGTACGTCGATTGAAAACAAACGTACAAAAAATAAATAAAGGAGGTAAGAAAACAATCTCGCTTAAAAAGCGGCGCATGCTACTAAGCATGCACACACAATCCTAACATGGCAAGTATATTATCATGATAAATAATGACAAAATAATTTTATAAGAAATATAACCATCTCGGTAACTCACACATTCGCAATAGATTAACAAATAAACAAGTTTTAAATAAATAGATTATGATAATAAAAATAAAACTCAACGAAAACCAAGTCGGGATTGCTCACATACGTACCCACCTTTAAAGTCACTGCTCAAGGACCCATAATACAATGGTACCCCCACCCACACGCTGACACTACCGTATGTGACTAGAGATATGGGGTCGGCTTTAAGGGCACTACCCCTATGGTACCGATACATTTAATACTTGCGCAAGTTTTCGGGCTCTCACCGTAAGCCTCCGGGGCTCATCCTTAAATCCACAATGGTACAAATGTACCCACCTTTAGAGCCACTGCTCAGGGACCCATCATACAATGGTACCCCACACACATTGGTACTATAATCCCAGAAAATATATATATATAAAAGCTCCAAAAGGGCGAAAAACAGTAAAGTCCACACACCGAAAATAATACACAACAATTTGATATGTTATAGTTAATTAGTTATCGAATGTCACTTGAAACACATCATTTTAATCACAATACCACCACATATGTATACACATTGTCACCACCTTCAACACTTCTCAAAAGTTTAATTTATATTATATTTTCACAAATTATATACTAAGCATAGTAAATACAAAATCATTAGTCATTATACTGCAACTGCACCACCATATTTGTTATAACAACATATATCAATATCTGAACCTAAATTAACATGCAACAAGCAACACACAAATCCCGCTTTTAGAGCGAAATCATATTCTTCCCCCTTACCTACACAAACGAGAGCTCGTTTGTCAAATAATCCCAAACTCAAGCCGAAAACCCAACGAACAGCTAGAACCAGATTTGGACAGCCCGATAACGGTCCTTAAACAATCCCTAAACGTAATTAAAACGAGCTAGATGTCATTATAATTGATGTAAATTCGGATTAGGGTAAAGCCCTAAAAAAACGACTTTTTATAAAAGTAAAAATTGGAGGAAAAGACTTATACAGATAGATAAGGCTCGAAGAGTAGATTAAAAAAAAGTATTTGACCGTGAAAAACGGACCACGAACGAACCCAAAAACATTCAAATTGCCGCTGCCTAAAAACCCCCGAAAACCCCACACACAGCCGCTGCCAGAACTCGTCGGACTGCAGCCCTAACTCGTGTCTGACTTGAACAGTCCTTCTTGGTGGACCCGATCTCCCTCTCTGTCACTCAGCTCTCTCTCTCTCTCTCTACTGTGTATCTATGATATATGTATATAAGTGTATATCAATAACTATTTACTGCAGCATAAGTTATTAGTTTTTTTTTTTTTTTTTTACTGCACTAGTCCACTTACTTATAATAACATACCAATCACCCCCAAGCTATCATATATCTCACACAAATAAATAAACACACTAAAGCGTAATATCACTATTTTCTTAATAAAATTAATTATAAACTATTGAATTTCCGAGTCGTTACAAAACCCGTCACAATTCCTGTAACTATTTAAACATTTTTTGTTGTAGTGTATGATGGATTGTTGATGTTGGAACATTGTTATCCACGAGTTTGAAAGTCATGGTCCCAACACGGTATAAATGGACATTTCTAACTTCTAAGTAGTAAATCGATTTTCTTTACGGATGTTTGGAAATAAGTTGTTAACATGCCAATAAATAGGAATAATAAAAGCATGCCAAATACTGGTCATCGGTCGATTGCTTTAACGTGAGAACATGTAAAGACGTTCAGTGAAAATCAAGAGAAGCAAAGATATTGTCAAGTTCAAGGTCCGCTGCTCCAAGTATCTCTACATTCTCTGCATGTTTGATACGGAAAAAGCTGATAAGCTGAAGCAATCCCTTCCCCCAGGTTTGACAGTTCAAGACCTTTGAAGATTCGATTGACAGAGACATGTTTTGAGGACATGACCTTTGAAGATTCGAATGACAGAGACATGTTTTAAGGACATTATTATGTTCTGAGTATTATCAATTTGAAGTAATAGTAGCAAACCTTGTTTTTCTAAGGGGATTTGAGTGACCGCACCTTCAATGTGGTGTTTATTTGGTAGCTTTGAACGTGTAGACCTGCCTTTCCTAATGATACTTCTGTTTTTAAAAAAAAAAATAAAAAATAAAAAATAAAAAATATTTGACTAGTTAGCATTTAGCAAGAGCTGATAATGATACGGTATAGTAAGTTGTTACCTAAAAGTGTATTGACACTATTTTGGAATCTCGTAACATAAGTTATAGGTATGCCAATGTATCTTGCTTTGCAAGGTGAGCAAAATGTCTATCTGCCAAGCCAAGAGATTATTTTGGAAGCTCTGTAATAGAGTCGGGTAAATATAAAAGTTGATGGAATGATCATAAATTAAAGAATATAAAGTGTAGAACAATCACAGGGCAAGTTTTCGGGAATATTTCAAACTCTGCGTTATCAGAGCCATATCTGTATATCGACCCCAAAGTAAACAACTAGTAGGAAAAAAACATTCACACACCAACACCAACCTAACTACGAAAAAATGGCAATGAAAAGATAAAAGACTAAATATTTGTTTAGAGTCATACACAAAATATATGGCTATACGTGATATCATTTCAAGAAATTGTTGCCCATGTCGCCTGGCCCCCTTGTCCTATGGCAGCGCCTCTCCAACTGTCTATGTGAGCATCACTTTCCTGCATTATATACTAACTAAATATGTCAATGTTGTAAGAAACGTAAGACGAAGTTTCAAGATATTGTTATGCTTTCAGTTATAACTCAGTTTTAACTGAACTCGTCTGTAATAATAAATGAACTGAACACACAACGTTGATGACAGAGTTCGATCTAGTACTAGATCTACGTCTCCGAGACCCTCATCCAGTGATTTATTGATATGTCAAGTACAGTAACGAGTTTTGAGAATTACAATACTCAAACGTATATGCTTAACTGAAATTCCTATCCGCTGTTCTAGATGCAGTTTTGCAGTAAGGTTCCAAGTGGGGTTGGAACTGCAGTTGGAACCAAGTGTATAAGGTTCCAAGTGCGGTTGGAACTGCAGTTGGAACCAAGTGTATTAATGGACAGAACTGTTTTAAAATTAAATGTACTTGAAAATAATTCACAGCACATTTAACAACGGAGTTCACCTAACTAGGCTACGTCTCCGGGGCACTTACCCAGATTATGATATTATAAAAAGCTTACAATATATGACTCAAGTCTTAATGAAAAACTTAGACTCCCTCTAGGTTTTTCTGCCTATCACTATATTGCTCCTACTCTATAACTATCACTTATAAATCAATGGCATCCCACCATTGTTTTCTTTTTAAAGCTCACGTGTATTCTCTCTAGAAAATAAGTTCTTTATAATTTAGAACACACACATTTTACAAGCTAGGTTATCAACTATTTATACAAGTAAAACAATCTTCTTCCTTCAAGATCTTTTATGATTGCTTTGACTTGTTTTTGATTGGCTTCAATCTTTCCATGTATGAGCAAACTCTTCAGCGTAGGATTGACTCCAATCTTCATAAGTTAATACCTGTTAAATAACTAGCTTGGAAATAGGAGTTAGTCTTTTTCTATAACTAGGAAACATATAAAGATAATATCTTTTAGAGATAATATCTTTCCATATATATATGAAACACATAACTCCATATTACATTCAATCTTTAAACGAATTATACTGAATATAGATAAGGAACAAAAGATTGAAACAAGTGATAAAGATTTGCATAAGAATAGAGATATAGATTTAAAAGGAAACATATCTTTATAAACTAATCTCCTTATATCTTTTAGGAAACATCTTTCCTTACCACTTTGATATTCTCAATTTACGCATATTAAACCTTTAAGATCATATGAGAATATATCCTGCATACTGTAGAACAAATAATAATCAATAAAGAACAGTTATGCAGATTTACAGAACAAGACAGAATTCTGCAGAACAGCAGGTTGGAACTGTGGTTGCAACTGAGGTTGCAACTGGTACTTGAAACCACCAACGCTGTCTCAGCAGGTTGTAGAAACCTATCAACATAGGTTGTAACTGAGGTTGTAACATTGCTTGTAACCTAACAACAGTTGTCTCAGTAGGTTGTAACTGAGGTTGCAACATTGCTTGAAACCTAACAACTCTGTCTTAGTTCATAATAAACAGATAGGATTATTTAGTGAAAACCATTAGACAACAAATAGAATTTAGACCAGAAATCTGGTCCTAACATTAACTTTATACATCACAACTTGAACACTATCAATCTCTCTAGATCTAAGTCTATGATTTTTTCTCAATAATCATTCGTGTGTTTTTCTCTCTCTAATAATGTGTCTAATCTTTTTATGAGAGGTGAGTAAAAACTATAGCTCTACTCCGTTTATATAACACAGTTACAAGACTAAATCAAATCTTAATCAAATCTTTTTCCTTCAATTTTCAATCTTGTAATTGATTTGATCTTTTTCCTTTGTTAATCTTGTTATCAAACAAGTACCGATCTTGTTTATTTCGAAATCATCAGTATCTTTGTTTTACGTATCTTCAAGATCTTTCCTTATTTATCTTCGTATCTTTTTCCTTTTTCCTATTCACTTCTTTATTCTAAATTGATTTGACTTTTATATTATAGAGAATATCTTCTGATTTAATTCTGTAAATTCGCCATAAACCCAGTTATATGTGAGTTATAACTGAAACTGTAATCTCCTTCACCAGCTGAGTCGAAAGTCTAGTTGTAACTGAGATAATAAAAACCTGTGAAACACACTCAATTTAATCGATTAAAAGAACTTATTTATATCAATATTAAGATCAATAAACTACCATATTAATGACAAGCACGTGTCGAGTTATACACAAGCAAATAAAAATATCAAGAGAGAAAGCGACTATGGTGACATAGGGTTTCACCTTATCTCGCCGTCGTGCGCTCTCTTCTTTCACTCTCCTTCCACTCTCCTCTAATCTCTAGTTTTTCCATCTCCTCTCCTTGTCACTTCAATATAGCAATAATAATATAGATCTCTATGGAATCAAAGGTAGTAGGACCGGAACCAAAGAAATCTTCATCTACGATTGAGAATATTTCATCGGACAAGGGTACACAATGATCTTATGTTGCGGCGTTAACAGGTAATAACTTAAAGCTGAATATTAATAAAGTAGATCTAAGCTCTATTAAGATAAATGATATTCAGTTACCTAGTAGGCAAACCAGAGTTAAAAATTCAAAGCCCGCCATCATTTTTACTAATATTGAGATACATAGATCAGAAGCTCCTCTTCAGTTCGCGCTTATTGCAAAGTTTAGTACGGGAAAACCCAAAATTGAGGTAATAAGGGATCATATTGTTAAAAATTGGGGGCCATTTGAAATTCATATTGTCGGTATTATGGACTACAGGCATGTATTCATTAAAACCATGAATGCAAATGATTTTAATATAGCTTGGACTAGGAATAACCATGAAATTGAGGGTTCTCTTTTCAGAATCTTTAAATGGACAGCTGACTTCTCCCTTAATACGAAGTCCTCTGTAGCTCTGGTATGGATCAGATTTCCCATGTTACCTTTGAATCTCTGTATCCCTTCTTACCTTAAAACCAATGCTCAGCCTTATGGTAAATACTTAAACACGGATCTAGCTACCCTTACTCACTCTAGACCTGCTTTCGCACGAGTATGTGTGGAGATGGACCTGTTAGAAAAAAGAGAGGATAGGATATGGATCGGGACATCAATTGATAATGGGTATTGGCAAAAAGTGGAATTTGAGAAGTCCCCAAAATATTGCGATAAATGTTGGTTACAAGGTCACTCATCCAGTGAATGCAAAAAACAAGCTGCTAGCATTGAGAATGTCGTAGTAAAGCCAGGATGGGCACCTAGGAAAAATACAATTGAAAGTATAGAGGTTAATAATGAATTAGATAACGGCAAGGTAGAAACGCTTGGAAATGCAGGGAATAACAAGGGGAAAGGTAAAATTGATGACGATGTATTAATCGAAACAGAAAGGGTGGAAAATTCTAGGGCCAAAAATGATATAGTGGAAAGTATTGTGGTGAATAAATTCTACAAAAATATTGATGGAAAATGGGTTCTAGTGGATCTAGAGGAACAAGAACAGATTTTAAAGGATATCCAGGATTTCGAAAATAAAGAAAGCGATGGTAAAAAAAATATGGTGACCCCTAAAACTTTCGACACCAATGCAAACGAGACTGCTCAGGTCATTACCTCTAATGCTAAGGCGACCGTTAATGCCAATGGGTCTCCTAATAGCATCACTCCTGATGCTAATGAGATCTCAAATGTCATTGCTCCCAATGACAAGAAGGCCTCTATTGTCATCAGTCCTAATGTCGTTACACCTTTAAATTTCAGTAATGAGATAAATACTAAAACTAAAAGTGCAAAAAAGAAAGAAAAGGAAAAAATAAACAAGGAGCAAAGAACATTGTTGCAACTGGAAAAAGATATCGAGACTGGTATTATCAAGCTACCCAAAGTAATAGAGAGTGTTATTGTACAAAATACTATTGAAGACTTGGTAGGGTCTTTGAATTTGGACTCGAGCTTTGGACTAGAGACACAAGAAGGTCTACATACTCTTTCTGAATAGGGGAACAAATAAGAGACAAACTAAGCCTCCAATCAGGTACACTCCTTCTAGTGTAGACACTAAGAAGGAGAAGTTTTCTACTTCTCATGATTAGTTTTATTGTCTGGAATATTAGGGGTATCGCTAACAATTTATCCCTAGCTCAACTTTCTATTTATGTTAAAAAATATAAATTAGACTTAATTGCCATTTTAGAACCTATGATTAGTACTTCTAGGGCTGCCGTCATTATGAGGAAACTTAACATGGACTCTATTATTGCTAATGAGACTAGTAAAGGAAAAATTTGGATTATGCATAAGAATCATCTTATAATTGATATAGTTAGTTCTACTTTACATGAGGTCACCTTAAAATTTAACTTTCCCGATGTGTTTTACATTACTTTTATTTATGCTAAATGTGATTACATCACTAGGAGATCTTTATGGACCACTGCTAGTAATTTAAACCTTAGTGCTAATTCTTGGCTAGTTGTGGGAGACTTTAATACAATAAAAAATGACACTGAGAAACTAGGAGGGCATGGTAGGGATAGCAAAGATAAGGCTGATTTATGCGACTTTATTAATAATAACAGTTTATTAGAAATGAGTCATACAGGATCTAGTTTTACATGGAGCAAGCAAAACAAAGGTAAAGTACAATTTGAGAAGCTAGACAGAGCTTTGGTTACCACGGAATGGGTAAGACTTTTCCCGTTACTTAAATTGAATATTCTAGAGAGAACTGTTTCCGATCATTCCCCTCTTATCTTTATTCTTTCGAAAATGTTTTCTCATGGACCTACCTGTTTTAAGTTTCAGAGAATGTGGACTACACATGAGGATTTTCTTAATGTTGTTAGTAATAGTTGGACTCAATCTTGCCATCTTAGAGGTCTAAACAAATTTGCGTTTAAACTCAAAAGACTTAAGTTTTGTCTTAAAGATTGGAATAAAAAGGTTTTTGGTAATATTTATAACAAGGTAGCTATCCTATATGATGCTTTAGTGTATGCCGAAAATACATTGGTCAATCGGGGTGAGAGTTACTTAGATGAATATAACACTTGCTTACTTAATTATAAAAAAGCTATACTCCAAGAGGAGATTTTTGCTAAACAGAAAGCGAAGGTAAAGTGGCTAGTTGAAGGTGACAGAAACTCGAAATTTTTTCATCATATGATCAACCATAAAAGGTCTAAGAGTAGTATTAAACAAATTACCTTACCTTGTGGTAGGGTTACTGATAATTTACAGGAAATTGAGAATGAAGCCCAAAGATTTTTTGCTAATCATCTTACTGATGAGGGTGTGATTAGTAACCCTTCTCTTTTTAACAATATTCCTAAACTGATTTCTGATTCTGATAATGATATGCTTATCCTTAAGCCCACTCATGATGGGGTTAAAGGTGCTGTTTTTTATATCCCCGTGGACTCCTCCCCTGGTCCTGATGGGTTTTCTTCTATTTTCTTTATGAAATGTTGGAATATTATTAATAGCGAATTAATTGAAGCAGTTCTGAGTTTTTTCGATGGTGATAGGTTTCCGCAAGCTTTTGTCTCTTCTGTTATGGTTTTTATACCCAAAGTTGATGACCCCCTAGATTTTTCTCAATTTAGACCCATTAGCTTATGTCAAGTTATTTATAAAATAATTACTAAAATTATTGCTAAAAGACTAGCTCAAGTTCTTCCTCAAATTATTTCTCAGCAACAAAGTGGTTTTGTAAATGGTAGGAGCATTACCGATGCTATTTTACTTGCTCAGGAGCTTCTTAGACACATTGGTGATCATGTTAGGGGGGTAATGTTGCTTTTAAGTTAGATATGGCCAAAGCTTTTGACAGACTTAATTGGGATTTTTTAAAAAGTGTGCTTCTGGCCTTTGGTTTCGATACTCTTTGGATTAATCTAATTATTAAGTGTGTTTGCTTTGCTAATTATTCAGTTTGCATTAATGGTGTACAATCAGGATTTTTCTCCTCTAGTAGAGGGGTAAAACAAGGAGATCCCCTCTCTCCTCTCTTGTTTATTATAGCCGAGGAAGTACTAAGTAGGGGGATCGATCAACTCAACTTGAAAGGTACTCTTACCCCTTATAAAATTCCTCCTAATATATCTGTTATATCTCATATCCTTTTTGCGGATGATGTGCTTATATTCACTAATGGCAGCAAGCAAAATTTGGATAAGCTTATGAAGTTTATTAATAGTTATGAACCAGCTTCTGGTCAACTTCTGAATAAATCTAAGAGTGTTTTTCTAACAAGTAATCACAATAGCAATAGAGATAGCATTATTGCAGCGGCCACTGGGTTCACTGCAGGTAGTTTCCCGACTAAATACTTAGGTATTCCCCTTCATCACACCAGACTTACTTCTAATATGTATGAGCCTCTTTTAGACAAGATTAATAAAAAAGTAGCTAGCTGGAAAAATCTGCTCCTCACTCCTGGAGCTAAACTTATACTTATTAAACATGTTCTCTCCTCTTTCCCCATGCACCTTTTAGCGGTTCTGCATCCCCCAAAAGTTACCACTGACAAAATTAGCAAGGCTTTTTCTAAAAAATTTTTGGGGTTCTTTTGAGGGTAAGAATAGACATCACTGGATTAGTTGGTCGAATATTACCAAACCTACTAAGGAAGGGGGTTTAGGTATTAGAGACATAGTCGAGGTTATACAAGCTCTACATTTAAAAATGAGTTGGAAACTTTTGAATGTAGAATCTCCTTGGACTATTTTTATGTACCAAAAGTACTTTTCTCATTATATTAAATGGAATGAGCCTGTTATTAAATCCGATCATTCTAATGCCTGGAAGATTTTTAGCTGTAACTTTCATACTCTTATAGCTAAAAGTGAATGGAGTATTAATGAAGGTTGAGTGAGTTCCTGGTACGAGAACTGGTTAGGTACATGTCTTCTTTGTGATCATTTCGACGTGGTTTTTCCTAATGTTCTGCTAAATCAAGTTTTGCAAGGTAATGCTTGGGATTTACCCCTTCTTAACCAGATGGGAGGTAAGGACTTAATTAATAAAGTTACTCGATGCTCTGTTAGCTTGAGAAATGGTTATGATATAAGGTTTTGGCCCATCTCACATAACGGTGATTTTACTCTTAAAAATGCTTTTGATTTTTCCAGGAAGAGAAAACCTGTTTTTAATATGGCTAGATTTATTTGGAATCCTATTTTGCCTACTAAAGTGTCTATTTTTGTTTGGAAACTTTGGAATGATGCTATTAAACTAGAGGAAGATCTTAAAAAATATGGTATTAATGTTGCTACGAAATGTTCGTGCTGTAATAATAACTCTTGCGACTCTATTGCACATCTTATGAGTTTTAGTGATGTATCTAACAAAGTGTGGAGCCATTTTTGTAATAGTTTTAATGCTCAAAGGAACTGGAGGAGCAAAGTTCAAGAATGGTGTAACGGTTGCGACGGCTCTCAATTTGGTAAAATTGCAGCATTGGTTCCTTTCTTAATTCTCTGGGAGATTTGGCTAAGTAAAAATAGAAGTAAACATGATAATATCACCATGTGTGCCACCACTATCATAGCTAAAGTTTTAAATTGGCTTAGAGATATTAATTTTCTTATAAAACCTACTTGCCCTGCTAAATTTCTACATAATAATACTCTCAAGGGACTAGGAATTAACATAGTAAGCTGCAGGACTAACATACCTACTCTAGTTAATTGGTATTGTCCCCCTTCAGGTAGGCTTAAACTTAATGTAGATGGTTCAGCTAATAGCTCTAATAAATCGGGTAGTGGAGGGGTGATTAGAGATAGTAATGGTTGTTTAATTGTTGCCTTTTCTTTTAGCCATAACTCTAATTCTTCCATTATTGCTGAACTTACGGCACTTTACAACGGTTTGCTTATTTGCTATTGTATGGATTTTTATAACATTTCTATTGAAAGTGACTCTGAGGTTATAGTTAACTGGTGGAGAAAGAAGACCATTCCCGGTCTCAAGTTTCAAAATATTTGGACTAATATTTGTGATTTAATTGACTTGGTCAGTGTAAGTTTTTATCACATTTTCAGAGAGCAAAATCAGATGGCGGATGGCCTTACCAAGATTGGATCTAAAGGCACGGATATGACAATTTATTCTCCTAGACATTTACCCAAAAAGGTGTATGCTTTTTATAAATTAGACCAAGAGGAAACGCCTTATTTTAGGGAAAAAACCTTTTGTGTTTGATTCGCTTATGAGGATCCTGTGCTGAAGCATCCTTGAGCTTTACTTGCCTTATAATCACGGCATTCTATTAGCTTAAATTTTGTTACACAGCAAGACAGATGGTATTGAAGATTTTCTGATCTAGCTGGTGTCTTGTTAGATTGCACAATTGTATTTGTAAATCTTAGATCTTCTCTCTTTAGTTTTACGCTGCTTTGAGGTTTTGGTTGCTAGTTTAAGCCGTGTTCAAATAACTGGATTTTGGGATTTTGGGTTTCAAAACAGCTCACTTTAGATCGTTTTGATCTTGGAGTTATAAGGGGAGTTACAAGGATAGGGGATATAAGGAGAAAGAAGAGCTTTTGAGCTCTTTTCCTTAGTCTTTTAATTTGAGGTATAGCTTTTATTAGCAATGTTTTTCCTCAAATAGCAGCACAATAGGGCTTTTTTGTCTTTAAGAGAGTTAAGATTTTTGTTTCATCGTATCAGTTTTTATTCGTTCAGACCATGGTGGGGGTATGTCCCACTGTTTTCCTATACTTTTCTTTAATAAAAAAAAAGGGGCCTTTATTAAAAAAAAAAAAAAAATTAGTCATTCTCTGGACCTAACAAATGTTTCTCATTAGTTTCTGTTTGAGAATCGACTATCATTATACTCAGTCTCCTCCTATATAGACCATTAGATCTGGTTTTCAATTATCCCATGACTATCATAATTTGGTTACACTCGTCAGAATTTGAGTTTATAAATTTACAAATTAATTTTTTTAAATGATTATTGATTTTTTTAATTATTTTTTGACTTTTTTTGCTCTTTTTTTAAAAATATTTTTAGTACAAAATGGTTAGAGAAGTTAGAAAATGAGTTTTAAATTTACAAAATTACATTTTGATTTTCTTAATGATTTTTTATTGAATTTTTTTTTAATGTTTTTGGTCTTTTTTTAAAAACCTCATCAAAAAAATCAAAATACAATTTTGTAAATTTAAAACTCATTTTCTAACTTCTCTAACCATTTTGTACTAATTTTACATTTTTTTTAACTTTTTTTTAAAAGAGCAAAAATGGTCCAAAAAAAAAAACAAGAAACATTTAGAAAAATTAATTTGTAAATTTATAAACTCAAATTATGACGAGTGTAACCAAGTTTTAAGCATTTATGATTTTTCTGATTTTTTATTTATTTAGTTTTGATTTTATTTTTTATTTTTTTAAAAAAAACTCAGATCATGAGTTGTTGCCACGTCATTTGATATCTGTTTGGTTAATTTGTGTTACGTCGTGTCATGTCAGCAAAAGTATTCTGATTGATCAATTATTGTTAAATTAGTATGTAAATTGTTAACAGCCGATAGTTTGGTATATAAAAGATGAATTAAGCCAAATATTAATTTGTGGATGAATTAATATCTGAATTAAAAAATCTATGTTTCCAATAATATTAATTTATAGATATTTTAGTATAAGTAGAATGTATAGAACCACATAAAAGTTGAGTGTGTATATATATATATATATATATAATGTTTTTTATTTATTTATCAAAACTCGGTAAAATTTCACAAACAATAATTGAAATGTCTTATCCACTTCTATTCATTGAACGACTAAAACTTCTTTCTTTTGAGGTTATCACAAAAATTAATGTAATATCACAAGTCCATCAAATATGTTAAAGAGAAACTCAACAAAGAGATGATACAATTATTTTTAACTTAAACAGATACCTTGGATAATCACAGAACTAACAAATGAAATAAAATCTACTCGATTAATCTATTTTGTTGACTTTCTCGATAATCGCTTTGAGAGTTTCGATTTCCAATGGCTTGACATGAAATTCAGTTAATCCAACAGTTTTGAATGCAATTTTTGTAGACTCTTCATCTTGAGAAGTTGCACCCACAATCATGGTATCAATTTCCATATCCCGGAGCTTCTTTGTTGCTGTTGGACCATCCATTATGAGCATTTCCATGTCCATGAGCACCAGGTCAAATTTGTTCCCCGCTTTAAACAAATCGACAACATCTTTACCATTTCTGGCTATTTTAGCCTCACATCCAATTTTCTTACATATCATACTGTGCTTTTTATGCAATGATATCTCATCATCAACCACCAATACCTTCAAGTTTTTGCTAGATGATGTCATCTTTTGCACTTATATATATATATAATGTTTAAATGAAATAAAAAAGTTATCAATGCATACAAGTATATATCAAGAAAAACCAGAGCACAAAGACGGATAAAGAATGTGGATGGAACTTATAATTACAAGCATTATGGTGAATAAACTTTTTGCTTTTTTTGGCTGATTTGATATTGTTCTTGTATAGGTAATTAATTAAGTACACTAGTATTAATTTTCATGTTAAAATATGTCCATATTACTTGTACATGCTAACCATTTAACATGTCATAATTAATGTCAATCAATTATTCCCAATGCTCTTTGCTATAGCAGCGTAAGACCTACCCAAGGCTGCATATTCGTCTATGTGCACTTTTTTCGATATTTTCAATTTTCCTTACTTGACTTGTTATAACTTATAAATTAAAAAAAACTATATATAGGTACGTGTAAATCATATCTTCGTAAAGTAATTAATTGGTTTAGAAATAAACATGCATGTACAGGTGTGATACATGGTGCAAAGAACAATTAAGTCTATTTCAAACTTATCCAAAAAAAAATACATTTAGTATATTGTACTGGTCGTTGTTAATGATTTAAACATCAGATTACAAGAATTAACAATTGCGGTACTCGTCTATCAAAATATTCACAATTTAGGTACCGCTGTTAATTGAAATGGATGTAACTTAGTTTGAAGTTTTAATTTTGCCATATTGTTTATAATATGCCTAAATTTAATCTCGAATTTTCTGAAATATTTTATTTTAGTATAAATTCATAAATATATATATATATATATATATATATATATATATATATATATATATTTATTAACACACACACAAACATACACATATCTATGCATGTACACGTACATATATGCATATATAAATACATATAATATTATGCATATGTATATATATTATTGCTAATAATATAAATTTCAGATTATAACATTTTCTTCCTATATAAACGATGTTTGTGTATACAAATTAAATTATAAATACTTAAAAATATTTTCTATTTGCATAATTTAAAAAAAATAACAATTTTCCTATCGTTTTTCCATAAAAGTATTCGAATAATTATGTGGCCTGAAATAGTTTTTCTCCAATTGTCACTTCTAAAACTTACGTTATCTTCGTTTTAAAGAAAGTTTTATATTTTTTTATATAAAAAAAT
The DNA here is from genome assembly GCA_963682055.1 of Primula veris. Classification (NCBI taxonomy): domain Eukaryota; kingdom Viridiplantae; phylum Streptophyta; class Magnoliopsida; order Ericales; family Primulaceae; genus Primula; species Primula veris. The sequence continues at coordinate 8,127,960 of OY821743.1, forward strand.
GGATTTTAAAAAAAATTGTTTTTTTCAAAAAAAAATTAGTCAAATGATATGTTTTTTTTTAAATGAGATATTTATTATGTGTGCATATTTATGTGTTTTAGCATAAAGATTGTAAATTTTAATTTTTTGAAAAAATATGATTAAATTTATAAAAGTTACAAAGAATATGACCAAAATAAAAAATGAAAGTCACTTCCATCCAATTAAGTTAACGGCGATACATGCATTATGAACATTTTGATAAATGAGTATCTCAATTGTTAATTCTCGTAATCTGATAACTAAATCGTTAAAAGAATATAGCACAGTAAGCTAAATGTATTTCTTTTTCAAACTTATCATAATTAGCAAAGTTGTAATTTGGTCCAAGTTATTAGGTCTAAGCCTATAGGATTGATATAGTGATCAAGACCAGTTGTAACCTGTTCGTTTGATCTCATGCGCTTGTCTTGCGAAACGAAGGTCGAAGAAACAAAGACAACATTAGTCACTAAATATATCCTTTAAAAGTTGGTTTGAAAGAGAAATTATAAGCAATGTCTGAAGAAACAAAGACAACATTAGTCACTAAATATGTCCTTCTAATATCATTTTATCCACACACACTTATTAATAAATCAAAAACCACGTCGGTCAAACTACTTATTTTCAAAAACTAATGCTTCCTGAAATATTCAAAAAACTTATATCTGCTCTCTCGTTTTAAACCAAAATATATATATTATATTGTAATAAGTTAAACAATCTTAAACAATATTTCTTTTGAATCCAGTTTTTTTTTGGATATATTTTTTTAATTCAATATAGGCTGTTCCTCGTTTTTAAAGACCTCTAGTTTTTGCTATACATTATATTACCATATGATCACTACATTAAAATGTGCGTAGCATAACAACTATGAGCGGATTTGGCATTAGTAGATGTTTTTTATAGTCAAAAGCTTTTGGCATCTTAAATGTAATAACACAATATATAAGAAGGCAAATTGTCTGAAACAAGCTCAAACCCAAAAAACTGGAATAAATGTATCGAGGACACTAATCATTTAATTAGCATGCATCGAGTTGCTCAAAAAAATTTGGGATTATTTCGGTAAAATGATGGGAATAAATTAGCTCACATGTCTTTTAGCGATAAATTCATTACTTTATGGTCTAATAAAGGTATCTCAGAGTCTAAAAAGAATTGAAATTTATGTAAAAATACGGGTGACTTTATATATGCTTAAGTTGTACAAGCTGAAATTATCATATTCCTTTCTCATAGGGGCTCTTACGTACTTATCTCAGTGAAGTTTATGCGTGGTTTGGAGAACGTCTTGGAGATGATTTAGCTGTTTGGTGCATTTGTTAAGTAAGGTGGAAGAGTAAATTTGACAATTTGCTAAACGGAAATGGTATTATTCATTGAGAAATGATAAAGTTGACTCATTAATTTACATTTGGTAAGTAGTAGATATTTCCCAATGATTTTGATTACCTCAATCTAACTAGGATGATTATAAACAGAAAAATATGACTATAGTAAAATGGAGTACTGTTCCATCAAAATGTTATAGGAAGCTCAATAAATAAAAAGACGGTTGAGAATGCTTTTTAAAACTTTCCTTTCACTTTATAAGTTTGTCACGTATGTATCTTAGCGTCTGAACTTCTTCCTTGTCATACAATAAACCAAAAGAACTCCGTGAAAATATCATAAAACCAGTGTTTTTTTTTACAAAGTATAAGGAACCAGTTTTTGGCATGCCTAAATATTCATTGTTCTGCTTTCAGTCTTTATAGCGAGACAAAGAAGCTTTACATAGCTAGCGAAGGCCTTCTGTTTTTCTTTTGGAAGTTTAGCGCGTGTCATTGTATTATATAACGAACCAGTTGCAAATCGAAGCTTTTAGTAGTACAAACCACTACTAAAAGCATGGAAAAGCAACAAACAACAACTAATCCTCATCATTAACAATCTAAACAACAAAGATAAAATCTAAATCGACCACTAGCTAATGTCGCAATGGTTTATCCTAAATAACCTTGTGTCGAACCGAATATCCATAAACAATGTGTTGGTGTAGACCTAACTGTAACCACTTTTCTGCCTTCATCAACCCAATTCAGCTTCAAAATATGGTCAGAGGAAACGGTAGTCGTAAATAAGCACATCCAGAAATTAAGGACAAATTCAAAAATAATCCTACTCAGAATTCAGATTTTTACAACAGATAAATCATTAACCCGTATCTCTGAGTGGACGAAAAGTCCAAATGATAGTATAATCGCCCCCTTAAACCAATACACCCAAACAGACCCTATTCTCGTCTCTCACAGAAGAGCCAAACTCCAACCTCAAATTCAGCAAGTTCAAGTGACAAAAAAGCACCCGTAGAAAACAAAAAACCAGAGACCCAAAGATTTAAAGCAAAACATAGTAAAAAAATATCCGGCTAGACAATACAATGAAACCAAAAGCAGTAAAATAAAATAAGTACCTCAATAGACAACCCCCAAATAAGTAAAGTATCGATACCCAATTTTTTTTACCTTCCACTAGGTTCAATCCCGCTAGGGTTCAATCCTAAAAAAGGACCAATTTGTACCCGTCACTCAACCAATTCAAATAGTTCATCCCGATTGAAATCCCCAAATAAACAGTCTAAAAGGGTTTATCGAATTGCCCAAAACACACGGTCAAGAGGAGATAAATGTCACTAGAAAAGTATGAAGGAGAAGTCAAGATGAGGATCAATCGGGAGGAAGCCTAGGAAGCTATGACGAGCAGCAAAGGCCTTCTGTTTCTCGTCATAGCTTCCTAGAGTTTCGATGAAGACCACGTACTGGTGGGCACGGTAGTGGTGGCCCGACATGGATCTTTAATGGTTGCATTTTAGAGAGTGAAAATGTGTATATATACTAGCTAGTGCTTTAGTGGTAAACAAATTTTTGCTTTTTAGTTGATTTATACATTAATACTAATATTTACGCTGAACTATTTGCAGTATACCATAGTCTTCATATTTGCTACTCTTAGGGTTTCAGCGTTAGAGAGAGAAAAAAGTACGGTGATTATGCAAAATGAAAGAGAATTGGAGTTAGCGGAAGCCTCTGCTTATTCCTTTTCTTTTGTTTACTATTCAATGTAATTTGTACATTTAGTGGCCATAAAGTTGAATTCTTATAAATGTTCTTATAAATGTTATCCTGTCAGTATGAATTTATACTTAGTTGTTGAGGTGGTTATATTTATAATATGATGATATAAATTAGTATAATAAGTTTGAAATAATACAAAAATATTATTTATATTATTATAGCATAAATAAGTTGAACACGAGTTTATACGAACCGAACAGATGTATGTTCATGTTCAGTTCACTTAATAGACGGATATTATATTCTTGTTTATTATCGTATTCATTTATAAATGAACGAATATGAACCGAACATTAAGCGAGTCAAACACGAACGATTCCACGAACAGTTCATCTCATTTACGGTCCTAACCATAATCCTGCCTAAAAAAAAGTTGTAAAACTGTTCTTCTGGTGTGCATCTCTTATGCAAAGAGAAGGGGGGGAAAGAAATATGAAGCAACAAAATTGACCATTACATAACCCGCCATCAATCCAGAAGAAGGAAGTTTTTTTCCAAGCAAAATGTTTTTTTCCTCCCAAGTCCTAATAGGCCAACAGCTATGAAGTATATTCTAAAAGAAAATAGCATCAAAAAGTACAATCAACAAATACATTTTAAATTGAATCATGCTAGTGGAACTTCAACGCCAACAGTGATTTAAGAGTCTGGAGTCTCTTGACCAATTGAAAGCAAGGTAAAACAAGGGAAAATTTTGACCAATTCTGTTTTTATATATATATTTTTTTTTAGATTAAACGAATGGTGTATTGATAAGTGAAAATGTACAATACTCGAACAAAATGATTACAATAAATTACAGTTAAGGTTCTGTTCAGAACCTTAACCGGTTATAAAATTACTAGAATAATTTATTACCACTTAATATAAAAATAATGTAGAAGTTCTCAAACATATCTTATGAACAAGCAAGAGTATAGTATATAGTGAAGAATTGAACCAAATTTGCATGCTCTCTTCTTTAGAAGCTCAGATTTTTATCTTGTACAAACACACCCCAGGAGTCAAAGATGATGAATTTGTTTATCTTAAAAAATATAAAGTATCAGCAAAAAAAAAGTTTTTTAAGCTTTGTACGTATAAATAAAGAAAACATTGCAATTGGCATGGACATGAAAATTTAAGTGATTTATTGCTTCTCTTAACGGTTTTTTTTAATCAAACAAACATGCTATTATTAATAAAATAGTGGGACATAACCCAGATTACAACACGATCCGAAACTACATAGAAATTACAGCTAACTGTTAGTAAAAAAATCAGCAAACACAAATTGATCAGCATCTTGACGTAAGTCGTCCGTGAGTAACCAAAATTAGAATCTCCATTTATAAACTCAATCGATACCATACCAAATCAAAAATATACGAATCTATAGTGAACTCAAAAAAAACTTGTCGGAAAAAATTAAACACTAATAGATCAGTTTCCTTCATTTGAATACAAATTAATAAATAAAAAACATAATGAGAAAAAAAAACTTATTTGTTTATAAGTGTGAAATTAGGCAATCTACTCATATCCATTATGTGAATAGCATAAGTCTTCGTACGTAAATTATATGCACTTTATAAATAGCAATTAGTAATACCATTAGCGCCATTTTTAGCCAAACTAACAGCAACACTCTTGATTTCTCTATATACATGCGTTAAATCCAAACTAACCAGCTCTTTAAGTAAATAAATATCCTTCCAAATATTTGAGTATTGAATAGGAACCTTAAAATTACCATGTCACCAATTTCGAATAATCAGAGAATCAGTTTTAATAATAGCATTATGAATATTCAAAACATAGCAAATATTAAGGCCGAATATAAAGCATGAAGTTTAGCATAAATGTTGGTGTTAATGTCTAACTTTTCAGAAAATACAAAGATAATCATACCTAAATCATCTCTTAAGATTCCACCACCACCAACAGATTCAGTATTGCCAAATGAAGATACATCTATGTTTAGTTTAAGTCTAGATTTAGGTGGCAAACACCTAAATCTAGACGTGGCTACTAATTTCTTATTATTAGCAGGGGCGAAGCCAGAATGTGTAAATGGGAGGTGCCAAAATATATGTACAAGTAACATATTTTTATGGGGGTGCCAAATCTACACCTAAAAAGAAATTGTACTAAAAAAAAATTGCGTCACTTGGAATTTTTAAAATTATGGGGGGTGTCGTGGCACCCGATCGTCCCCACTTAGCTTCCCCTGATTATTAGTAATATTAATAGAGATATTACAAGATTATAAGGTAAGTTTCTGAAAGTTATACATAGGAGTACAATTATTAATGAAAATATTAAGTTCCATGGTTGATCAAGTCTTTGTTACGATGAACATGAAGATCATTGATGTTTCAGTTGAAATTATCAAGGGCGGAGATAATTAGTTTTGTTTAATGTAACTAAGCCTCAATAACAAAGAACTATGCAAAAATGAATTAACTGAAACTTCAAAACGGTTTTCATTTAAAAAATATAACGACGGACCAGTAGAACAAATAAAACTAAAAATTTAGGTCACTAAAACGAGATTGTTAAAAGCTGGGTAACTAATTTTAAAAGTGGTCAAAACATATGTCAGCAAAACATAATTAACCCTGACATTTACAACTCAAGTTTCATGTTCCTTTCTAGTTCTTTACAAATTTTTTAATCCATTCTTGGATATGACCATTTTTTATTTGTCCTTGTAGCATTTCTTTACAAATTTTTTAATCCATTCTTGGATATGACCATTTTTTATTTGTCCTTGCAGCATTTTCATCTGCAAACACTTGAGGGAATATAATGCATAGTAGGAAGCAGTATACTCATTCGGTCATTCCTCCATACGAACTCTATTTAATGTGGTATTTTCTCTTTCCCGTTTAACGATCTGGTTTGATGTGATGCCATAGCATTGGTCTAAATATCTAATACTGGTCATATCTAACACTGAAGGACCAAAGAGTACCAAATCAGAATCCGAGATTACTAACAAAACAAATTTCATACCAGACACTTAAAAGATTTGAAAATATATATATATACGTCCATAGTTAAGAGTTTTTTTTTTTTTTTTTACAAGTCAAACGACCAAAAATGAACCGTCTTAACAGCATACATGCATGTAGGGCTGTGAATGAAGCAAAAATTTCATAAAAAATATCTTATTCGTTTTGTTAATAACTCGTCTCGTTTTCGTTCATTACTAAAAAAATAAAAAATAAAATGATAATAAAATAAAAAATACATTTCGTTTAGTAAACGAGATGATAATTAATGATCATAGCTCTGTTCGTTTCGTTAAATTTCGTTTCCGTCTAATATATATATATATATATATATGTGTGTTTTTTTTTTTTTTTTTGTATCAATAAAGATATATAGTAAAAAAATATTAGTAATATGAATTAAAAACCCATTATATAAAAATATATAAGATGATGTGTATATGTGTAACATACCGGTTATTGTAATAAATTTAGAGTTACTGATTAAGTTACTTACAAACTAGTAAGACTGTGAATAAGGCGAAAATTTCGTGAAATTTTTTGTGTTCGTTCGTACACTACTAAACGAAATAAAACCATAATGAAAAACTGTTTTGTCCTGACATAGGATTCGAACTTACATTCATTGCATCTACATAATTTATTTCCCATTCCCTTACCACTATGCTAATGAAGCTTTTACAACAAATTATGAAATGTAAAAAAAAAAATATTTCCCTTTTTTATAAATTTGGGGGCTATAAAACAGACCGATTTTGGTAGGCTCTAGATCCGTGGCTTTTGAACATATTCTAAAAACCGGCTTTGCCTCCGTGGCTTATGGATGTTTATTACTTTGCCCCGGACTTATCGGAAGTTGGTTTGTAATAATATTCCGATTTAGGGTGGCGACATACCCATTCAAGAAGGCATTTTTTAACATAACGAGAAGAAAGACGGTGGATATTATCAAATCAATGACAATGAGTACTTCCTTTTCAGGGCACCTATAAAAGAGAATTGATAACTCGAAACACGCATATTTAAAATAGTTAATTGATAGAAAATAAAAATATTTAAAAAAGAATCTTACGAACAAATGCAAGATTTTTGATTCAGCAGGGGCATGACACATTTTTTATTTATTTTTAAAATACTATCAAAAAATTACTACTATAGGCAAAACAACGATGAATTCAATATAAGGAATTCAAATATCAATTAAAATAAACCTCTACGATGAATTCAATATAGGAACATTGTTGGATAAACTACTATATAAGTCTTTTTCAATATTTAAGTAATAGGTATATTAATCAACCACTCATTATTTACCTCGGTTGAGAAGCCGACTCTTCACACTTTTAATTTCTGAAAACACTTGCTGTACACAGTTATAAGTTATAAAATCAAAGTAGACTAAAATTTGGAAACCAACAAGAATACTGACCAAGTCTCTTATATATTCATTCAACCATCATCCTTGTAAGTATTCCTTTATATATTCATTCATTTTTCAACATTTGAGCGTATATATCCATAATGAAGTTCTCTAGTTGATTTGAAAAGTGATAAAATGTTAAATATGAGGAATTCATGTTGAATCAATTTGGATCTCCACAGAGGCTATGATGTCCAGGTGCAAATTAATATGCGCTATATGCATGTTTTTTTTTTTTTTTTTTTTTCATTTTCTTATGTTTGTTGCTTTCTTATATACAATTATGGTGGGAATAAACCTTAGATTTCAGTGATTTGATTTTAAAAACCATGAGTAGAAATACTTTGAGACTTTGACTTTACTGACTAATTATAAGTGAATGCATAAATATGGCATTGCCATACCTGGTAATTTTCTCCTTGTTTATATATATTTTTTATTTGCAACTACAACAATCTTGTTATTTAGTTTGCTGACAATTTAGTGATGTGATATATACTGGTGGTCACTATAAGCAATGACTTATTAATTTAACACCCCGGTTGAGCATTTAGATAAAGTTAATTTTAATTATTATTCACTCTGTGGTCACAATATTGATAAACATCTGTAATATCAATCTTGGTCCCTCTTTTTATTCCGTCTCTTTCTATTTATCATTTTCAAAAACACAAATGACGATTTAATCCAAAATGACGATGGTTCTCTCTCCTCAATTACGGTACACAAACGGGGGATTCTTTTTTACATAGGCTTATTACTCATCTGTATAAGAAACGTGGGATCACTGTGATCCCACGTCTACGTTTAGTGATTAAACAAATTTAGTGATTAAACAAATTTAGTGATCACAACTAACAAATTTAGTGATTAAACAAATTTAGTGTTCTGGATCACTGTGATACCTGCCGGTGTGGATTTTGCTATTTTGTTTTAAATTCATCTTTCAAATTGATGAACAAATTGAAGCTGTTTACCTTCAAAATATATGTATAATGCTTGTATTTCTTAACCATTAATGTTTGGGGAGATTCTTATTAATTTTTTCCCCATTTATTCTTAAAATATTAAAGACCTTCATTCTCAACTTTTGCTCTTATTCAGACTACATATGAACTGTATCCATATATGCTTTTAAAGTAGTTATCATGATCCATAAACTGGTTTGGGATTTTTAGAGTATGTGGACTTGTTATATGGTAGATTTTGACATGTAAAGTAGATACTGTTGTATATATTGGCTATGTTTGGTAACAGATTTTATGATCCAAAATCAGATTTTAAAAATCTGTTTTAAAAATCCACTGAAATTCTAGATGTTAAAAATCTGGATTTTATACCTTTTTCAGAGCATCAGATTTTTAGAAGTTAAATCATCCGACTGACCAAACACCCACAGACTTTTAAAATCAAAAATCCAAAAATTAGCTAAAAAAAACTGTTGCCAAACGGATGGTATCCACTAAATCCATTCAAGATTCATCATGTTGAGCTTGTATTTAGCTCAGAAGTTGAGATATGTAAAAGTGTACTCAGAGACTGTTTGGCGTTGAGATTTATATTTGGTGTTGTTAGTTAAATGATATCAATGCTTTTGTTTCTTACTTTTAAAGTCACCGAGAATATATATTTTTATAGTTAATACTAGTACGTTAGTCTCTTTCTCATTCCTAAATTTATTGAATTTTTATTAATCATTTAAGTTGAGATAATTTGAGAGGATAACGCTGTTTGATGAGGTTGTAAAGTTCCGGCGCCTGCTTGTTTTGGGGGATTGAGAACAACTATTATTATGTTTGTTTTGAGCTGTCTTGTTTTGTAAGTGACATTCTATTGAGTTTCTACCGCCTTCTGGCAGCCCATCTTTAATTAATCCTTTATTGCTCATGCAAAACATAATTTTGAGTCTACTTCTTTGCTTAATAAATTTTTCTACTTCAGAAGATTTCTAACGAGCTGCGCAACAGATCAAGTCTGATAAAATAACTGCCCCAATTACATGACCAAAGGTATGCAATACAAAAAGATTGTTGTCTCAGGTGTGCATCTCATACATTTTTCGTACCAAAATTTGGTCCATCTTTTTATCAGGACGCTGATTCAGAAAAAGGTGTCAATATCTGAAAAAGAGTGCAAAGCTATCATCGGATTTGTTCATGAACAGGTAGTTTCTTGTCCTGAGCAAAGTTTGCTTAGGTTGCTTCTTGTGCTAGTCTTCGAGTTCTATAAGTGGCACTTTTATTTTGTTTATTGATTGTAACATCCATTAGCATACCAGTTCCACGGGTTTCAATGATATACCCGTATAAGTTGTTCGTTTTGTGGATTCTTGTTAAATATCTTCTTTTCTGTCGGGGAATGCGGCCCGTTTCTGATGCTGAGAATCCTACTCGTAAGTACTTACTTTAAAAATGAGTGTAGATCGTCGCTTTCTTTTTTATGCACACTATGTGCTTCATTTTCATATAGACATACCCTACTGATATGAAGTCATGAACTGGTTAGTTAAGTAATTTAATCCTCCATCTTAAGTTTAAGGTTGAATGCACTCAAAAAGGGTTTTTAGTTGCCTGATTTTTTTTTTGCAAGTATCTGCGATTGCAGGAATTGACTATTCCTAGGGATGTCATTACAAAGGCATTGAAAGTCCATACTACTTGGTATTGACTTTATATTTATGTTTACTGTTTTGACTTTCTTCTTCTGGGCGCCTTTTTAATAAAACTTATCGTTCTCTTCCTTCTTTGTAGATGTGAGAAACCATCCAGTCCTAATCCATTCCAAGCGTGGAAAGGTACACAAGAAACCATCCAGTCCTATTAGACTGCAATTGTCTTTTTTAGAACTTAGGTTTTTAAGTTTATTTCGTCTTACGTTCAAGCTTCCAAGCTTAATTCTGCAGATGTTAGGTAACTAACTTCTGTCTCTCAAAGCAAATACGTGCGTGTTTGTTTTGTAGAAAATAATAAGCCAAATTTGTGCCACTTAATGAAATTATTCCTAGTTTTGCTATACCAAACATAGCCTACGATATTCATTAAAGTTTTTGCTTGTCGTGCTGCAGCAGCGTAGGACGGGTTGCCTTGTGGGTTGCTTTCGAAAACTGCAAAATTGGTGTATATGTCCGGTTTTCGAAGAGTATCAGAAATATGCAGGCTCAAAATGGAGATCCACAGATATGCAATTCCTTGAAAACTACGATATTGATTATCTCAAACGATGCCTTGACAGAATTTTTTTCCATTACCAAGGCTATGGATCGAAAAAGAGGCGATTGATATACGAAAACAGTGGTAACATACAGAAGACGCATATAACTTTAAGTTAATAAATTCAGATCCTTCATTAGGGAGAGAAACAATCGTGAAATGGTTCTCTGTTGATGGAAGGTCCAGATTTATTATTGATCACCCGTTAGCATGCTGATTTGATGTGAACAAAAGGTCTACAACAAATATGATTTGCCGAATTTCTCAAGTCTGTAGTTTTAAACACATGACTGACTTAAATTAATATCGTGTGATATTGATCCAGGAGGATACCCCTTAGTATTAGGATGAGTATGACTGTTAGAATCAAGTCTAGTTAGTATTAGGAGTGAAGATTATTCAAGACTCCTTATTGAACTAGGAGTTATTCTGGTAATCCGGTCTTAATCCTTGTTGAAGTAGAAATAAGTTCTGTCATAATCTTACTTGTTATATGATTAGTTATAGCCTATAAATAGCTTAGGCATTCTCTAAGTTAGATAGCAGCCAGAATAAAAGTTGTTTCGTTAAACTTTAAGGTTGATTAAAGTTCAGCAGTTAGAGATTGTAACGGTTATTTGATTATTAATCAAACTTGCGATTTCGCCAATTACTTTTCTCTTTATATTCTCCTTATATTGTTCTGTTTTGAGTGTGTTGTATCTAACGTAACAAGCGGAGCTCTTAGACCTGATTAGAAATCATATTCCTAGTGTGGTGTAATATTTTGTAATCTTAATAATATGATCATCTTTAAATGTAACCATGCATGGTGAACTTGTATCTGATTCCTGATGTTGTGTGTTGACACGTAAAATTTACGGTCATTAAAATTACGCCACATGTCTTTTAAACAAAATTAAATTGATTACTAATCTCTAAATTTAAATAGAAAAGAAGTTATTAGTAATTTAAAAGAAAAGAAATTATAATTTATTATCACATAAAATTAAAATTAAGATAGTAAATTAAAATAAAATAAAAGTATTTCTTTTACTAAAATTCATTTAGTATGGATCAAACAAAGAGTTTCTTAAAATTATAGAACTCATTAAAATGTTTCTAAACCACAAATATTAAATTTAAATCAAATGATAAGTCTTGGTCTTATATGATAATGGGCGAAACTTAGGGAGTTGCTCTTGCAATTAAAATCCCATCCCAAAAGCTATAAATAGAGGGGAGGGGATGCCATAATTCACATCATCAAAAAGTCTTGAAGACTAGAGAGAGAAGCTCTTCCACAAACGCTAGGGAATCAGCTCCGCTCCTTCACGGCCGCCAGGGAATCAGCTTCGCTCCTCCACAAACGTCAGGGGATCAACTCCTAGGGGAAGCCCTGCACACTCCGGCCTCAACGAACGCCTTCAAAGTCTGCAACAAATCTGCAATAAACTTGGCATTCGATCTTCAAGAACATCTAAAAGCAGCAAGCAAGGCGTTTCTACGGATCAAAATCTTCAAGTTCTTCCCCAAATCTGAAGAACTGCTACAACAAATCTGCCTTTGATCTTCATGGACGACTACAATAAATAAGCAAGACGTTTCTGCAAATCAAAGTCTTCAAAGTTCTTCACCAAATCTAAAGAAGTTTTGCAACAAATCGGCATTCGATCTTCAGGAACGACTACAAGCAGTAAGCAAGACGTTTCTGCAAATCAAAATCTTTAAAGTTCTTCAACAAATCTGAAGATCTCCACCCAAGAAATCTACAACAAACCGGCATTCGATCTTCAGGAACGACTACACGGAAGCAAAAACACATTTCTCTAGATCAAAATCTTCAAGTTCTTCCCCAAATCTGAGGAGCGTCAAGATCATCAACGAAATCAACAAAACTACAAAGTTCTTCATCAAAGCCGAAGAATTTTACTCAATTTCAGCAAACTAAACAAAATTCATCAGAGAGTCTACAACAGCATTTCGAGCCATCACAAATTATTCGAAGAGGAGAATCAAAGGACTTTTATTTCTATATTTTATTTTAGAAATTATCAGGGATTGTATCCGCAATTTAATTGATAAATAAAATTTACTTTACTTCGCATTCATTTTTCCTGTCTTCAGCACTTGATGAAAATTTGTGTGAAACAAATTTGGGCACACCCGGTGGGACTTCTCTGCCTTTCATCTCTTCATCAAATCAAGTTAAGAAACAATTTGATGGCTCCAAAGAAAGACTCCTCCAAAGTAATTGAAGATTCTTCCTTAATCGGTGAGAAGAGGACGATTTCAAACGTTTATACCAGAACTCGAAGCAACAAGTCTTCCGACACTCAAGCATTAGATCAACCAATGGAAACTTCAACTCACGCGGAAGGCATCGAACTTGGGGGCAACTTAAACTCAGCAGAGTACCTACGCATACGACCTCAAGAGGCTCTCACTCGTGATGAAAAATCTGCTGCGAAATTCATATATGAACAATTAGGCAAAGGTGAACAAGAGGGCAATGAAAAAGATGGGGTCACTGCTTCAGACTCGGAGTCTCCACTTAACAGCCCGCGATCTTCTGACTCAACTATTATGCCGGCCATGACTACAAATACATTGGTATTGGAAGAACAAGTTTCCATCCTAACAAAAACTCTAGAAGGTCTCATGAAGGCAACAACAGAGCGAGATATCCAATTTGCAATGTTAATGAATAAGGTGGAATTCCTGGCACAGACTAGCGAAACCGTTGTAAATGAAGATAAACCATTCGAAGTCGAAGGATCTTCAAACAAAGACAAAGGGAAGAGAAAAAACATAGAGGTTCTTCCTGATGGTTCAATCAGTTCTATAATCCTCTTTTACCCCCTCTCTCTTTATATCTCTCTCCTGATTAATATATGAGGCTGGATTTTTCGACTGTAAAAAAATCTGTTTTCACTCCAATACGGTAAATACTAATTACAAACCGTAATTTTTATTTACGGTTTACATTTTTATTTTATTTTTCACAAAAATTTTTTTTATAAAAAAAAGGTAAACCGTAATTCTGAATTACGGTTTGTACTTTGAATTAAGGTTTTGGCGTGAAAAAAGATTTTTGTAGTCGAAAAATCCAGCCTCTTAATATATAGTGATTGATTTTTAGGGTTTTATATTGTAGGGTTTGTATATGTTGATTAATTTGATTTCAATCTTTCGTTTATGTGAAGTAAATTAGATCTATTTTACGTTTTACTGATTGATTTTGGGTTTTGGATTGCAAACTTTAATTAATTTGGATCTGGTATAGATGTTTATTTGTATTGGTTTTATATTCTAGGGTATATGTTGATTGATTCGATTTCATTCTTTAGTTGTGTTTTTTATGTGCAGTAAATTAGATCCATTTTACTGAAAACCCTAATTACGTTTTACTGATTGATTTTGGGTTTTTGATTGCAAACTTTAATTAGGTTCGACCTTTTTAAATGAAATACTTAGATTTGTTTTTGAAAGTTTGGGTACTTAATTGATTTATATCTGGTTAATTAGATCTGGTTTTTCGCCTAGTTAATTTTTACTGATAACTGATTGAATTAATTTCGATCTGGGTATTGTCTGTCAAATTAGTGGATTCAGTGTTTTGAAAACCCTAATTACGTTTTACTGATTGATTTTGGGTTTTTGATTGCAAATTTTAATTAGGTTCGACCTTTTTAAATGAAATACTTAGATTTTTTTTTGAAAGTTTGGGTACTTAATTGATTTATATCTCATTTTTTGCCCAGTTAATTTTTGTTGATAACTGATTGAATTAAATTCGATATGGGTGTTGTCTGTCAAATTATTGGATCTAGTGTTTTGAAAACCCTAAATAGTTTATACAAGATTTATTTTCAGTATTAAATTAGGGTGACTTGAATTTATTTTTAATCTAGTTACTCTTTTATGTGAAGTAAAGTAGATCTAGATTTGAAAATCCTAATTAGTTTTTTACAGACTGATTTTGTCTGTTTATTAAGATTTTTTATTGAATCTGGGTCCATCTATCGTAGGTTGAATTAATCTTGATATGATTACCGTTTTCTGATAAGTATTCTGTTTTTTTATTTATTATTCTAATTCTGTCTCTACAGATTGATTTGAGTCGGTTGATGTTTATTTTAGTTTTCATATATATATTGCCGAGTTTTTGATTGTACGTTTTGGATTTGAGTCTCTACATCTTGCCAGCCTGTGCCTATTCATATTCCTGACTGTACGTTTTGGACTCTAGGAGTTTTAATGATTTAATTTTGTTTTCATATATATATTGTCGAGTTTTTACCCCATGATTGATTTTTTAATGAAATAATTAGATCAATGTTCTTAAATCCCTAAAAACTTTTTGAGTAATGGTAAATTACAAATATCTGAATTTATTTTTATTATAATCTACCCTTCTAGAAAGATGCAAGCGTTTTGGTTTATCAAGATCTTGTGCCTCAAATTTGAAGAAGCAATTGCTGTTTTTTGTTGCTTGAAGAGTCTAACCTGTGCGCTTTTTTTCTTGCATATAAAATTTAATTTGACTCTTGATCCTTCATCAGAATATTTATGTGCTGTATCGATTAGGTCAATTCTTCAGCAATCAATGGCAAGAGTAAAACTTGTTGCTGGCCTATTTGAATATCCCGTCGGCGATAGATCTCTGTTGGACATGATTCTTTGTAAGTTAATACAAATACTTTTATAGTCTAATTAAGTTTAATTGAAAAAAATGTTGTAGACAGGTAAACAAACTACTTAAATGTAAACTTGCAGACAAACCGAGGTGACAACAGTTGACTAATTATTTAGTTTCACGCTGCAAAGTTAAAAATGTATCATGCAAGCCATGTGAACCGGTCTCTTGTTATGACACTAATGTCTTCCTTCTATGAAGATATTTAATATTCTTTATTTTGTATTTTGGTACTTGTTGGATGACTACTTTCTTTTAATTTCCTTTTTTATTTTTTATAATTATTGGTTGAGGAGGTTAGGACTGTGTATCCTCATCCTCCTTAAACCCGTATCGCAGAAGCCTTGTATTCTGGGTTACCTTTTATAAATATGTTCTAATATATTTTTTATAGTACTGAGTATATTTTTGTACATAATATACCCCTCTATTTTGTTACTATATCTATTTTGAACGCAAAGTAATGAATTAAAAACCAGAGCAGCTACTTTTCCATAGACTAATAAATTGGTAACCTATTAGTAGTTAAATAGTTATTTTTTTGGTTTAGTTCAACGTTGCAAAGTTAAACATGTATCTGCAAGCCATGTGAACTGGCCTCTTATGACGCTATCTTTTTCCTTCTATGAAGATAATTAATATTATTTATTTTGTATTTTGGTACTTACTAGATGACTATTTTATGTTATTTTCCTTTTTTATTTTGTAATAATTGGCTTTATGATTCATATCTCTTTTTTAGAGCAACCTTGAATTATGAGGATATTGGTTGAGGTGGTTAGGACTGCGTGTTTATCCTCCTCAAACCCGTATCGCAGAAGCCTTGTAATATGGGTTTCCTTTTATAAATATGTTCTAATATACTTTTATAGTACTGAGTATATTTTTGTACATTATATAGGTCTATTTTTTAGGAGCCTTGAAGTATGAGGATATTGGTTGAGGAGGTTAGGACCGAGTGTTTATCCTCCTCAAACCCGTATCGCAGAAACCTTGTATTCTGGGTTACCTTTTATAAATATGTTCTAATATACTTTTATAGTATTGAGTATATTTTTGAACATTATATACGTCTATTTTGAATTGGTCTCTTATGAGGCTATCTGTTTCCTTCTAGAAGATAATTTATATTATTTATTTTGTATTTTGGTACTTAATTATGTTATTTCCCTTTTTATTTTCTAATAATTAGCTTTCTGATTCATATATCTCTATATTTAGAGGAGCCTTAAGTATAAGGATATTGGTTGAGGAGGTTAGGACTGCGTGTTTATCCTCCTTAAACCCGTATCGTAGAAGCCTTGTATTCTGGGTTACCTTTTATAAATATGTATAATATACTTTTATAGTACTGAGTATATTCTTGTACATTATATACATCTATTTTGAACCGGTCTCTTATAACGCTATATGTTTCCATCTATGGAGATAATTTATATTATTTATTTTGTATTTTGGTACTTAATAAATGACTATTTTATGTTATTTTCCTTTTTATTTTGTAATAATTGGCTTTCTGATTCATATATCTCTATATTTAGGAGCCTTCAAATATGAGGATATTGGTTGAGGGAGGTTAGGACTGTGTGTTTATCCTTCATAAACCCGTATCGCAGAAGCCTTGTATTCTTGGTTATCTTTTATTAATATGTTCTAATATAATTTTATAGTACTGAGTATATTTTTGTACATTATATACGTCTATTTTGAACCGGTCTTTTAAGACGCTATATGTTTCCTTATATGAGGATAATTAATGTTATTTATTTTGTATTTTGGTACTTAATAGATGACTATTTGATGTTATTTTCCTTTTTATTTTGTAATAATTGGTTTTCTGATTCATATCTCTTTATTTAGAGCAGCCTTGAAGTATGAGGATATTGGTTGACAAGGTTAGGACTATGTATCCTTACCCTTCTCAGACCCGTATCGCGGAAGCCTTGTATTCTGGGTTTTCTTCTCTAAATTTGTTTTGATATACTTATATTATACTGAGTATATTTTTGTACATAATATACGTCTATTTTGTTATAACATTGCTGGCTTATTCATTTACCCATTTACAATAGTACCCTTGTAAAATTTGTTAATGTACGTATACCATTTAGATTCTTCTCAAACTATGTGATGCGCATTGACTTGTGTACAGGGTTGCTCTTATATATATATATATATATATATATATATATATATATATATTATTTTTGTTATATCTTTATTTTAACATAGTCGTTGGGTTGAAGATTACGGGTGAAAGGGGTATGGCCGAGTACTTGGATCCTCCCAAAACCCTGTATAATGTAAGCATATGCACTTAATTTCACTTTATTAGTATGTCTGAATATGATACTTTGATTATGTATTTGACAACTATTTCTGTATGACTATTTTTAAACTCTGTATTACCTTTGATCACTTTCTTTTTGTTGTGACCTGAAGATAATTGTTTATCTTTGTAACAAAGCATATAAGAATGCTTTTGTTATTAGTGCATACGTTACCGTGCTTCTCTTCCGTATTTCATTCACATGTTTTTTCTCACAATGACTTTCTTCTCATTTCAATGTGCATTGTACCTGTACTGAGTGTGGATGGAGAAAGTAATACTTACGACCTTATTAAATGTAAGTTGTTATTTATTTGTATCTTTCTCAGTAATGCTTATCATTTTTACGTAAATTGGTCTAATTAATATTTGTGTTTTGGCGCATTTAGCATGCAAAGCCTATGCAACATGGTTACCAGGAACTTTAAAGCAACGGGTTAGCTACTAGTAATTTTGGATTTTTCTTATGTGGAAAAGATTGAGGGAGTTGACCAAGTTTCTGCTAGTAAATTATATAAGAAATGGTTTTTTCTTAAAATTGCTGCTTTTATTTTCTGAGCTTAATGTTTATTCCATAAAAGATTTTGAAATCTATCCGTACGTTTTGAAGGTGATCTATGGAGTTGTTCTTAATATAGGGATGAAGGTGATCGGAAAACTCGTTCCAGTAAAGGGATAAGGGATAGGTAACTACTCTTATAAGTTTCTTTATTGTTCTACATGTTACTTGGCGTGGTGAGTTTATATATCCAGATGAGAACTTTGAATGTACCGCAATAGCTTTACTTATCTTTTTAGGAACAGTTTCAGTTAATGGTGAAGAACAAATCAATTTATCTGCATAACTTTTTTTTTATATAAACTATATTATTTTACTCTTTTATTATTCAGTCTCTTATTATAATCAGATGGAAAGCTATGAGCTTTCCAAAAATCAGTGACTTGATGTGTTGCTCTTTTAAATCTAGTGAGATGTTTTGAGTTTCAATTGTAATTAGAGTTATGTTCCAAACTGTGTGGAATATTTGTGAGATAGCTAGTTCAGTCTCGTGTATGCATAGTTAGATTTATCATTAATTTGGACTTGTCGAAAACAAAAATGCAATATTGGTCGACACAGTCTGATTCTGGATTGGTTTTTTGTTAACATATCGGAAACAAAGTGTTATAACTGAATTTTTTTAGCAAAATATATGCATTTGTTTTTTTCTTTTTGTCATGAGTCGACTCTCTTGAGATCAATGTGCAAATTCACGGGAAGTGGATACATTTTTTTTGTCAGTAAATTGGGTGAATACTTAATCTGACATTTGGCATAACTTGGTAATAAGTGGGAAGCGTGGATGATGACGTGGCAAGGAGAAGGTAACTCACATGGTGGACAAGTAGAGCGGGTTGTGCACATTAGGTTTCGACATATTGAATTCGGCATTTAATTGCTCCATTGTTTATTATGTGTGTGAGCCTTATCAAAATCTTTTGAATCTGTGCCTTTTCCTGTTCCTATGATTCATATATATTTTTTCGACTGGAGAGCTTCTAACGATTTGAATAGTATATCTTTTTGTTGGACTTTAATTGGTTGAAGGCGGATAGAAATAATCTTAGACGTGTTTATTATGCCTGCTTTGGTACTTTTGCCTTGTTACATGAAGGATGTATTTTTAAACTATAACGTAATGTCTGTAAACAACACAGCGACGCCTATTCTAAATTTTGGTTTTGGACTTCTCCTGTATGATTTGCGATTTCGATTGCTGTTTGTTATTTATCAAACAATGGTTGATTGCGGCCTTCTGGGCTTTTGGTCCCTGTTAGCGCTATAGGTTGTAAAGTCTTGTATTTTTATTTGTTATATTGTAACGAAGAATTGCAATTTATCAACCAGGTTGATCACCGGTAGTGATTTATTTAGATGGCATTGTTTTTTGCTTTGAATTTAAAGGAATTTCAATAATTGTATTTGTTTAATTTATGTGCAGAAGATTGGTTTAGGAAAAAAAGTGGCATTGATGAAAGATATCTGATCCGCAAATTGGCGTCTGCTTCTTTGTCACTGAAGCTGTGTTGTATCTGATGGCACAAATTAATGATGCTGTTGAAAGAATTCTTAAAGAGTAAAATTTGTTGCTGGCCTATTTCAATATGCCTGGCTGATAGATCTCCTGCTGGACATAGTTAGTTGTTAGGTAATGATACAAATCCTTTTTTTGTCTAACCAAGTTTAATTGAAATGTTGGCTTATGAGTAATCTTAGGCACATAGACTATTTAGACGGAAACTTGCAAACAGAGTGAAGTTACAGCAATACACTGATCACTAAACCATAGTAGTGAACACATTGCTTGTCCATAGACTAATTAATGTTTGGGTTGTTCATTTGTTTGGTTTATTCAATGTTGTTAAGTTAAACCGTAATGTGACAGGCTTGTGTTCTGGTATCCTTTTGACTTTTACTGACTTCACATTAGTTTCTGATACTCAACTACTTTATTATAATTTCTATATATTCATTTATTACTGTCTTGCTTATGCATATATCTTTTTTTAGACGAGCCATAAAGCATGGGGGTAATTGTTTGAGATGTTAGGAATGAGTATTATTGCGCAAGTATTGTAATCTAGCTTTCTTTTTATGAATATTTTTACTAATCTACTTTATTATTTTGGTTGCTACTCTGCATTAGCTTTGATCGTTTCTTTTGCTGTGACTGAAGAGAATTAATTATGTTTGTAATATAGCGTATAAGAATGCTTCTATTATTAGCGCATGTGTTTCCGTGCTTCTGTTCCGTATTTCATTCACATGTTTGTCGTCATAATGACTTTCCTATACTGGGCGTGGATGAAGAGCAATTAATACTTACAACCTTATTAATGTAAATTGCTATTTATTAGTATCTTTCTTTCCAATGTTTATCGTTATTTACTTAAATTGGTCTAATTAATATTTGTGTTTTGGCGCATTTAGCATGCAAAGCAAAGCCTATCCAACATAGTATGCAGAAACTAAAAAGCATTGCTCAGGTACTAGTAATCTTGTTTTTTTCTTATGCGGAAAAGATTGAAGGAGTTAACTTTACCATTTATAAGTTTCGGTTGGTAAATTATAAAGGACATGGCTGCCTTTATTTTGTGATCTCTATATTTCTTCCATAAAAGATTTTGAAACTTATCTGAGCGTGTTGAAGGTGATCTATGGAATTGTTGTTAATGTAGGGATGAAGGTGATCGGAAAACTCCTTCCAGGAAAGAGATAGGTAATGTACGGAACTTTGAATCTTTAATGGTGAAAAACAAATCAATTTACGTGCATAACTTTTCTATGTAAATAGGAGTATTATTGTACTCTTTTGTTATGCCATCTCTTATTAAAATCAGATAGAAAGCTATGAACTTTTAAAAATTCAGTGACATGATGTGTCCCTCTTTGAAATCTAGTAGGATATTTGGGCAATTTTAATAAGAGTTCCGTTCCAAACTTTGTGCATTTCATCCCCTTTCTTCCAGGTTACTAAATCAAGTTATAAATCTTAGCAAGATACCTAGTTCGTTGTCGTATATCAATAGTAAGATTTTTCATTAAATTTAATTTGGCACTTGATGAAAACGAAAATGCCATATTGGTCTGACACGGACTGGTTTTGGATTTTTTTTAGCAAATTATGTGCATTTTTTTTTTGCCTTTTTCTCATGTGTCATCACAACTTAATTTCTTGTCATAATCGATTCTCTTGAAATTAACATAGAAGTATGGCTGCTTTGTTTACAGACATTAAATTATCATTTAAAAACGCATCCTTCATGTGACGCGCCTACCTGTACAGACATTAAATTATCTTTTGCCTTATACAATATACAGACATATGCGTTGGTCGTCATGTGTCTCTGTACTTCTGTTCTGGATTATCATTCACATATTTGTTCTCATAATAACTTTTCTCATTTATTGTGCATTCCGTTCCTGTACTTATTAGCGTAAGTTGCTATGCGGTGGTATCTTTATCTGTAATGTTTATCATGATCGAGGCAAATTGGTCTAATTTTTTTTTGTTTTTTGTTTTCATGCGTTTAGCAGGCAAAGTATATGCAGTGTAGTATACATGAACTTAAATATATTCGGCTTCTACTCGTCATTTCTTGGCATGTCGCTTTGGTCAGGTACTTGTTATCTTGTCTTCTTGTATGGAAAAGATTGAATTAGTTGACTCTAGTCTAGCATTTGCGTATTTCCATTAGTAAATTCCAACAGAAGTGTTGTTATTGGTTTGGGTCAGGTACTTGTTATCTTATCTTCTTGTATGGAAAAGATTGAGTTAGTTGACTCTAGCATTTGCATATTTCCACTAGTAAATTCCAACATAAGTATTGTTATTGCTTAAAATTGGCGCCCTTGTTGTAAGGTCTTAGTGTACCTCTTGAATTGACCTTCTTGAACAGATTAAACTAGTTCTTTTAAAATTCGAAACCTATTCATGCGTTTTGAAGGTGATCTAAGAAATATTGTCAAATTCCGGTCAAAGGAAAGAGGGTAGGTAACTGAAACTTTCACCATTGGTCTAGATTATACTCCTTTCTTCCCCTGCAGCTTTGTTCCGTTTTCTACACAGTTCTTGTGGTCTTCATACAAGGAGGATAGATTTGTTTACTTTCAGGAACTAGTTATCCGGTTCAGGCTCTGATAACGCAGTCAAAAAGAGGCTAGGATACATATGTCCCTGTTTAGAATGTGAGTGAAAAAAAATGGAGAAGGAAATTTTAAGATTACCCTTTCTTCGTAAAAGTTCTTATGTTGTCTAAAGCTTAATTTCTCATAATCTTACATTTATATTTTCAGCAGAATCTATTCTATGCCTCTTCTCATTCTTATCTATTCGATCTTCTTGTGAAACTTTGTTTATCCTTGTGAATGCTTTTTTACCGACTCTCATCTCTATTACTGCTCTTCTCTAGGTTGAGGACCTTATTGTGTAGAACTGTCCAATATATAGTGTTATTGATTTAAGCTATTCTTTCCATATTTCACCAGTTCCCAATGCTTATCAGCTTGACTTATCAACTTGGTATATCGTGATTCTTAAAATTAGAGACCGAAGAATGTATTGATTATGTTTTCCAGGTAAACGAGTCTAGGAAACAAGTTTAGTTTACCAGTCATAAATAGCTTGTTATACTTCACACCAATATATACTGGTGGGTTATGCACTTGATATGCAATAGTATGCTTGCTTGCCTCGTATGGTCATAATTTTATACTTGGAACAATAGTAGTAAACATACAGTACACGATATACTCAGTAGTCGTTTCTCCCTTTGAAAAAAATTTAATTAAAAATATTCATTTACTTTAACCAGGTTAAAACTCTTTTTTATGGATGGATTCTTCATTGACTGAAAAGTTAGTTGCTGCCCTTAGTTTACTTCATTTTAAAGTACCAACTAAACCAAATTTGTTACAGTTTGGTCAAAATGGAATGATTCATTTTTTCCTTTGGGAAATAAAAGAAAGATTTCTCGACTTTAACCAAATTGTTTTTTAAAGGAAGAATAGGCTTCTCATTGACTTTATGAAATTAGTTAGCTATTTACTTCATTTATAAGAACCAACAGTGCATTACAAACAGTTTTTTAGACTCGAAACAACATATTTAACAAATCATGAGTTGGCAATAAATTGAAAAGAGAAGTCGAAATGGAAATAACAGTGTGATTGGTAATTGTAAACTTGTATTATCCAAGATTTAACGTTTTCTTCATAACCATAATATATATGTATATGTACATAATATATGTATATATATATAGATATACATATAATCTCGAAGTAGATAATCGGTGGCCTGATAAGCTGGCGGTTAGCCTTTTTACTCAACCTCGTCTTAAGCACTGGCAAGTGGCAATGTCAAATATGTTACAGGTTTTTTGATGAAATGGAAACGACAGACTTGGACAAATCAATAGTTTACAATTGAGAGGAGAGATATGAAAGCACACGGATTTTCATGTCGCAATTACAATGGCCACACACCAGCTGTTTATGCTTCTCTTCTGGGTAATTATTTTAAAAAAAAAATCCTTGGCGCATACAAATACGCCATTCAGTATAAAATTAGAAATAGTGTAGTAAGGAAAGAACTGTAGTTGTGTGCTACATGAGTGTTGGGATTTTGAGTAATCAATTTGCTCCATAGAAGAAAGTCTGTATGTTCCCATATGTCATTGGATTCGTCTTTTTTCATGCATGTCTTTTCCACTTCTTTATATGTGACACTAAAATAATCATGGTGGTTATCTGTGTAGGAGTGGTGAGTTTAGTGGGTGCTAAACTGCTAATCTAGCTGCATGATATTCTAGTAATTTGATAGCTTCTTTATGGAGATGAAACGGGGATCAAACATACTACATAGCGGCATCTTGTAAAGAGCATCTATGGTTAGACTTATGCCCCCTATTTAATTTATTATTTTAAACAGTTTTTTTCCCGTTAGTGCAGTTTTAAACTAATTTCTTATGATCCTATGTGTTTGAAGTAGTTAGGCGGAAATTTGTTAGTTGCCTTTTTCATCAAGTGGCTTCCTTAGGAGGAGTAATAAATAACCTAACTTTCATGTCAGAAATAATAAACCACTTAACTTTCATGTCCATGTCAAAATGCGACGTTTCTTTATTTATACAAAGCTTAAAAACTCTTTTCGCTGATTTTTTGTATTTTTTTGTACCGAATATGATTCCAAGACAAACAATTCATCATTTTTGACCCCTGGGGTGTTTGATTCTACAAGATAAAAGTGCGAATTTCTAAAGGAGAACATGCGAATCCGGTTAGATTCTTCACCATTTATCATGCTCTTATCTGCTCACAGGAGATGTTTGAGAACTTTTGCATTATTTTTATAGTAAGTGGTAATAAATTACCCCTCTTATTATGAAGTACCAATAATTTTGAAAACTCAGGAAAACTGCTTTCTGTATTCTAGATCTGGGGGGAAGCTGTTAAGTTTTTTTACAAACGTCTAGTCAATAGTTGAAAAGAAACAATTGTAACTTGGATTCTTTAGTAAACAAATAACACAACTTGTTATGAGAAACCAAGTTAGAGTAATATATTTTTTGTTGTATCTTCAACTACTCTATTAGTTATTATAATTCCTTTCTTCTATTCATTTACTGACTCTTAGATAAATGACCATTTGCTTTTAGTACTGTATTTCTGTTGTGGTCCTATTCAAATTAGGTTTGTGGATACGAATCAAGGATAAAATTAGTATGAACTGCAGGATGCTGTTTTCTGAAGGATGCTACCCTGGAAGAAGCTGATAGGGTATGAGCTTTCCAAACCACCCAACGTTGCCTCAGGTTAGAAATGCTGCTATTACACGGTAAGATTGTGAAACTTTCTTTGCTGAATTTCAAAAGTTTGGGCCTATTCAAATCAAATTTGCTGACAAGAGAAGTCTTGGTAATTATTCTGGAATTTTGTATCTTTTACCATTAAAATCTTTTTTAACTATATTTTCATTCTATTCTTTTATCCGTTGATAAAAAGTAATGTTTTGATCAAGCTTAAGATCGATTATTTTTGCTTTACGACTCCTTTTCATTCGGTAAAATATATTCTGGTTGTATTTTTATGACCCGTTCATCTTCAATGCAATGGAGAGAAGAACTTATGAGTATATTCTTACACGTGAGAAAATAAAAAGATATTACAGTGGAATTGGAATGTAAGTATGATTTAATGGCTGAAATTCTTTCTTATGGAAAATCGATCACTTTGTTTTAATCCTATCTAAATTTCAAATTGCCTATGTGTGCATGATTAATAATGTCAGCAGTTCAATATCAGCAGGTATTGTGATTTGTTTATTAGAAGTTAATAGTTTACCACTTTACCTTCTATGTTCAGCTTTGGGTGTCAGCTATCATTATTTCTTTTGCTGATCCAAAGGTCCTACACCTGTAGAATCACTTCATTAAGTTCTATTTTTTATGCTTTTTATTCAGTCTTATTTTTAGTTTGAATATAGTATTCTTTCTTCCGGTTTCTGATAATTACGTATTTTCTTATGTTGCAGATGTGGTCCTGCAGTTGGCGGACAAAGTTTTAGTCCAATATTTACGCAAACAGGAATAAGGTTGTTTTCTATTTCCTCACCAAAAAGATAAACTTATGATCTACTAGTTTATATATTTAATCCAATTTTTTACAGTCAACCACTGACTCTTACTGCCCCCATCTTGGGTAATGCTTGCCATGCGCAAAATTTGGGCCCGTTTTCAAACACAGAATACAAGGTCTTGGGAATCATTTGTTGTTTGCTTGTATATTGATATTTATATGTGTACAATATATTATAAATTACATCTCCAGTTTTAAAGTATCAAAATTATTACAAATATTCTAAACCAAACAAGTCTTTTTAGTAAGAACAGACATCGTTTTCATTCCCAAATTTATATACTCAAAACCAGTTATTCTCAACAGAATTTGGTCTAAGATTTCCCATTGTTTAACCTTGCTTTTAATTGGTCCAGATCCTTAAATCATTGCTGGCATTGAAGTGTCACTAGCTTGATTAGATCCAAAACATGTATTTGTTGATTGTACTTTTTGTTGCTATTTCTTTTAGAATATATTTCATAGCTGTTAGCCTATTGGGCGAAAAAGAACTTTTTGCTTGGAAAATATACCTGTCCGGAAGGTGGATCAAAGAAAGAAAATTTCCTTTCCCTGGATTGATGGCGGCTTATGTAGTGGTCAATTTTGTTGATTCTTATTTCCTTTTCCCCCTTCTCTTTGCATTAGAGATGCACACCACAAGAACAGTTCTGCATATTTTTCGAGGCAGGATTATGGTACCTTCAGGCCGAAATACACAACTTATTTTTTAGGATGGTATACTCTTGTTATAACATTAATTTTCTTTTAACTTGAGTAGAGGCTTGTAGAACACCTTGCTCTAAATCAGTGTAGTATTCTTTGGAAAACTAAGTGACCTTAAACAAGCATTACCCTAAAAAGCGAGGCTGGTCCTGTTAGAACAACAACACTTTAAATAACATCGACTCCGATTAGCTGTTCATTATGCTTTGTTGTTGGCTTAATCTTGTTTAGCCAACAGACTTGAACATTTGAATATGGTCTTAATGGAAAGGACAACTAATTCGGGTCATAGTAAAATGAACTGGGACTACTGAAAGCGAACAAGGTATCAAATATTCTTTTATTTGGAGATTCTTGTACTCTTCAGGATATTAACTGATATATAGATACCGGATATAGAATGTTGTACATACTTATTTACAACTGATTGGAATGAACCTTAAGACTATACTCTTCAGTGACTTGGTTTTAAGTACCAGGCGTAGAATTGCCTTGAGACTTTCACTTTACTGACCTAGTGATATGAATGGTGTCTTAAATGCATAAAAATGACATTGCCATACCAGCTAATTTTCTCCTTGTTTATATAGTTGTATTTGTAATATGTGGCAAGAGTTTAATCTCCACATGATACTACAATGTTAGGATGCGTTGCTCTTTCTCTCTTATCTTACAGACATCTTTCATTTAATATGGACCTGCAGGTCTTAGAATGCCATTAGCATGTAGCCTCTTTTTATCCTTAAATATGTTGTTTTTGGAAGAGAAGGCCATAAAATATTGTTCGTTTAGATGTTTGTTTTACAAGCACGGTCGCCAGTAAGCGACAAAATAATTGAAAAAAGAACCTTACCTCTTCATGGTTTAAAAATTTGAAGGCCCCTTTAACTCAGAGGTAGAGTAATGTCTTCGTAAGGCGTACGTCATCGGTTCAAATCCGATAAGGGGAGTCCAAAAATAGTAACCTGACTTCTTTTTTATACTTCAACAATTGGGTTTTTGCTCGAAATCAGTTTGAAGAAAATAGCATATTAGAAAGTTACAAAGGGGTATTACCAAAAAAAATTTCCAAAAAAAAAGACACAAAACAGGGGTAAAGAATCTTATGGTTTTATCTTGCTGTTACTTGGTAAGAGTTTCTTATGGTTCATAAACATAAACATGATATTAAATGCAAGCTAGAGACACAGTGAGTGAGTCGCGTACTACATAGGTGAACAATAACAGTTTTTTTTTTAAGTTACAAGTAATTGCCGTACCAGAGGATTCTCATGCTCCTCCTTTCTTCTGGAGTCCAGCTCTCAGGGGGTATATACCCATATTTATATTACCAAGTTCCTTCATTTCAGAATATTATGTTTCAGAAAATATAATATAGGCTGAGCTCTTAAAGATACTGGTTGTGACCCATTTGACCCGGAAGTTTTTGATCATTGCAGTGTGTTTTGCATACTTTTCACCACTTAGCACTCACGCACTTTGTGCTATTAACAGTTTATGTGGGGTATAAAGGTAGCAACCGACCAATCATCAGATAGGCTCATTTTATAAAGAATTCACTGAGGTAAATATTTACTTTTAACATCTGGTTTAATATACTTTTCTAATATCTATTTCTTTGTTTAAGGTTTTTATTTTATGTTATAGATTACTGCTATTCAGCCAGGTGGTTTTACCGCCGACTTGTCAGACAAGTGGACCCCCTTTTTTTTGTAGTTACCAGTTTTGTGTTTTCACATCTTATTTGAAACACGCACACTCTCAAGACACATTCATATACACAGACAAGACTTGGAAACATACACAGATATATACATGACTCTTGAGGCTGATGTAGTGGCCGAAAAACCTCAATGGCTTCAAATCCAAGAATCATACGACTCTTAACATTGACAACCTGTAATCCTGGTCCTCTTGACATAGCGTAGGCCTTCCAGGTCCTCCTAATAGCTTGGAGTGGCGCTGGTCATTGGGGGTCAAAGCCGTTGACTCTTTGGTGTACGAGAGAGAAAGTAAAGAGGATATTGAGGAAAATGTAAATTAGTTAAAATGTGAGGGGACAACTTAAAATCTGGTTTTACAAAATGGACTTAGGACCTCAGGTCCATCTATCGGATTAGTCCGCGGGAAGTCCCCTAACTGAGTATCGAGTAAGTAGTAACATTTTTCTTAATTTAAGATTCTACTGTATTACATAAGGAAATATTTGATGAATGAATTTAACATGTTCAAGTTGGGGCAAAAGTTCGGTAACCATGCTTATCTTTTTGTGGAAGTTAATGAGAATGAAAGTGTAAGGTCTGATTGGCATTTAATTATACGAAACTGGTCCAAATGTTGATAGAATGTATGAAAGCTCACTGTATGCTCTAGGTGCAAAAATTTAGCTTAAATTTGGAAATGTTCTAATGCTACTAATGTTTCGGTGGTTGGGGATTTTTGCCATTCAACATGGGCATCTGCATGGTAGAAACTCTGTATTAGCAGTCAGATATTGGTGCTATTAGCTTAATTTAGAACATCTAGGTTCAAAATTTGAGTCCCTACTTATTCTTTCACATGAAAAAATGACGGCCTTTTACCCTTAGTTTGTGCACACGCTCATGTAATCAAAGCCTTCTACTAGTGAGCAGTGACACTGGTTGTTTTTGTTTTTCTAGATTCCCTTAGTGCCTTCCAAACTTACTTTCTCTGACTTAGTTAGCGTTATGTAGATATGCATGATTAAGTATGTATTAATGAATACTATGATGTTTAGTCAACTTGTTCCTTTTCCATTCATTATGTCCTTTTGCTTGATCTTTTCCTTAACCCAGCTTTACTTGAAATCACCATTGATGGGACTACCTAATGGGTGGCTTCATGTCCGAGGTGTTTGCATGAAAGTGTGATTTAGAATGTCATTCTGACCTTAATGGCATTATGCAATAATTGTGATGAACAGCTAGCGATGAAAGGGGTTTCATGTTAAATGACCAGTTAACCACGTGTTGTTCAAGGTTTTCAGATAAAAAATGAACAAGTTTGAGTTTATTTATTTTATCAGCGCTAAAAAACTTGGCAGAATTTTGAGTAATTTTTCATTGACTTGGCTTCAAAAAAAAATTACATGAGACCTGTACTGTGGATTACCTAGTTGGCTTGTTTGGCTGCAGCTTTTAAGCAAATAAGTTGGGTTTTTTTTATTCAAAAAGAGGCTATGTTTATCCAGCTTAAAAGATTAGACCTTATTTGGGCCAAATTCAGTTAATTTTAGCTTTAAGCTGGTTAACTTGATTCAGTCAGCATTTAGTTAAGATTAAGCAGCTGTAACCAAACAAGATCTTTGTAAATTAAGTATTTGTTGCTTAACATCTTGGGTTGTGTTAGGACCAGATTTCTTGTCTAAATACTATTTGTTGTCTATTGGTTTTTACTTAATAATCCTAACTGTTTGTTTAAGAACTAAGACAGTGTTGTCAGGTTTCAAGCAATGTTGCAACCACAGTTACAACCTGCTAAAACAGCGTGCATGGTTTCAAGTAAATGTTGCAACCTCAGTTGCAACCACAGTTCCAACCTGCTGTTCTGCAGAATTCTGTCTTGTTCTATTAATCTGTATAACTATTCTTTAATGGTAATTAGTTGTTTTAAAGTATGCAGGTTATATTCTCATATGCTCTTAAGTTTATGATTATTGAGAATATTAAAAGTAATAAGGAAGATATTTCCTAAATAGATATAAGGAGATTAGTTTATAAAGATGTGGTTCCTTTACATAGGAAAATACTATATCTCTATTATTATGCAAAACCTTATTACATGTTTCGATCTTTGTTTCTTATCAAAATCAGTATGATTCGTTTTAAAATTGAAAGAAATATAGAGTTAATATTTCATATGTAGTTTCAAAGATATTATCTCTAAAAGATATTGTCTTGTATGTTTCGTTATTAAAGGAAAAGACTAACTCGTATTTCCAAGCTATTATCAACAAGTTCTATCTTTAGAAGATTGAAGTCTATCTCACGTTGGACAGTCTCATGATATATGGAGAGATTCAAGCCAATCAAAAAGAGTCAAAAGCAATCATCAAGATTTTCAAGCAAGAAGATTGTTTTTACTTGAATATATATATAGTTGATAACTTAGATTGTAAAAAGTGTGTTCTAAATTATAAAGAACCCATTTTTGAGAGAATACACGCGAGCTTTTAAAAAGAAAAGAATGATGAGATGCCATTGATTTATAAATAAATTATAGTTATAGAGTAGGAGCAATATAGAGATAGACAGAAAAAACTAGAGGGAGTTTAACAGTTTTTCATTAAGACTTGAATCCTATATTGTAAGCTTTTTATAATATCATAATCTGGGTAAGTGTCCCGGAGACGTAGCCTAGTTAGGTGAACTCCGTTGTTAAATGTGCGTGTGATTTATTTCAAGTACATTTAAATTTACACAGTTCTGTCCATTAATACACTTGGTTCCAACTGTGGTTGCAACCTTACTTGGAACCTTACTGCAAAACTGCAACTAGAACAGCGGATAGGAATTTCAGGTTGGCTACCGATTCTGGGATTTGTTGCTTAATCAATTTTATAACATCTTGAGTTGGCTAATCAATAGTAAATTAAGTATTTGTTGCTCTACATTATTTCATTATCTTGGACAACTTTTTATTTTCTTTTAAAGGTTCTCTTTTTGGTGTAGCTCTGAAATAAGATGTTCAGCAAATTAATGCAAATTTGGGTGTAATCTCAGAACATTTACTAAAGCCTTGGTCCATGCGTTGCATTCTTATTGTCGCGATGTCTGCTTATTCTTGTAAAAAAAAAAATATTTGGGAAGTTTAATGTGTTTATTCTTTTCACCACTGTTATAGTTAAAAGTTAACCAACCAATTATGTTGTTTTCACTTTTAATCTCTCTAGTTTTGTCGCGGTCTCTAATCGGTATATGGTTGAACTTGCAGCTAGGGTCGTAAATTAAGCGAACTGTTTATGAAAAATTACCGTGTTTGATTGATTACTGCAATGTTCGGTAATAGAGATCATAACAGAGAGATCTTTAAATAAACAACCCGACGTTGATGACAACTTTGTGTGGCTTTAAAGAGATCAGTAATACATAATGTAAAAGATTAGATATAAGATAAATGTATCTTTTCATTAACAATAATGAATATGTTTAAAGTTGAAACCAGAATGGCTTGTATGTTATAGTAATAAACAAGAACAATTTATTTAAAATAATTCTTCTATGTATTAGAAAGAAGGATAATTTAGTAAGTAAAATAAAAATAATTGGTGAGTAGTAATAATATATCTAGTAAGTGACATTAATGCCCAAATAAAATGGAGGAGGGGTATTTCATTAAAGATTACTATTTTACTTCGTACTACACAGTATTGTTCAAAAATAAATATCCTCTCCGTTTGCCCGCTTGACAGCTAGCATGAGAATAGTGATTTTGTCCAAAAACTGAAGTATGATCTACGAAACTAGGGTTTATTATACTCATTATATCGAAGTATGCTAGTTTTTTCGTTAATTAAGTTGAAATATAAACTATTTTTTTTACTACTTTCAAGTTTATTTTTCGTTATTTTTTTTATATAAATAGACGAAAAGTCAACAATGGATGAAAAAGTCAGCACGTGACCATTTTACAAACAGATTACTTATTTACACTTAAATTAAAAAATAAAAAAAAGGTTTAGTGACTATAACTATAATACATTAATAAAATGAGGACCAAACTTATGACATTAACAATTGAGGTAACGAAATATATATATTTTCCTAAATTGGGGACCTTCGACAATTTAATTGAACGGAAGTTAAGTTTAAATACTATTTCAGTCTCAAATTTTATAAAACATATAAATTTAACCCGAAAAATTTATAAATTTATATTTTTAATATACCCATAAATAAATAGTTACATATACATACTCATACATATGTATAAAAAAAAGAAATACACAATTTTTATATATATATATATTAACGATATAGAAAAAAATCAAATTTTTTGAATAAAAAATATAATTTTATAAAAAATTAACTTATTTTTGGAAAAAAATTAACTTTAAAAAAAATAACTTTTTTTGAAAAAAATAACTTTTTTGAAAAACTAACTTTTTTTAAAATAAGTAACTTTTTTTTGAAAAAATTAACATTTTTTTAAAAAAAGAAACTTATTTATGAAAAAATTAACTTTAAAAAAAGTAACTTTTTTTTAAAATGTTAACTTTTAAAAAAATATATATTATAAAAAAAAGTTAATTATTTAAAAAAAAAAGGCACTTCAAAAAGTGCATACCTTTTAAAAAATATATTTAATTTTAAAAAATATTAAAAAAAAGTTAATTTTTATTTATAAAACGTTATATTTATATATATTTATAAATTGTGTATTTTTTATATATATTTTTGTATTTTATGTATACGTATGAACATGCATATGTAACTATTTGTTAATGAGTATGTAAAAAATATAAATTTATAAACTTTTCGGGTTAAATTCATATGTTTTATAAAATTTGGGACTGAAATAGAATTTGAACTTAACTTCCGTCCAATTAAATTGACGGAGTTCCCCAATTTAGGAAAATATATCTATATTTCGGAACCTCAATTTTGTTAATGTATAATAGTTGAAATCATTAAATCTATTTTTTTCCTTTAAATTTGAGTGTAAATAAGTAATCTGTTTGTAAAATGGTCACGTGCGGATTTTTCCGTCCACCGTTGATTTTACGTCCATTTGAATTGCCTTTTTGTAAAAAAAAATAAGGAAGACTAAACTTGAGGATAGTAAAAGTAAGAGTTTATAATTCATGTTAGTTAACGAAAATACTATCATAGTTTAGGGTAGTTAAGTATAATAAACTTACAACTTTGGTTGTTATATTGTCACAATTTATTTATGCTATAATATATATATATCTTGAAATGTAAAGTAAATTTTATTTGCTTAAATTAGTTAGAAACGTACGTCCATAAAGTGTTGGCTTTCAAACTCGTGGAGTATATATATATATGCTTGTTAACATCTATCAAGTGTCCTATCAAATTTCACTCTTTTTCTCTCCCATGGCAGGTTCCAAATCCATGAAAATCATTAGCATTTGCAAAGTTGTTCCACCTGACTCGCCCTCCCAATTTTCGCTCCCTCTTACATTCCTCGACAGAATTACGCTTAACGTAACTCCGTTCTCTTACATTTTTTTCTACAAACTATCCGAACCATGCATTGATTTTTATCGTACCATTCTCCCTGCATTAAATCGCTCTCTCTCTACCACTCTCAAACAATACCTCCCACTTGCCGGAAACCTGATTTGGCCTCATGATTCAAATTTACCGGTCATCCAATACAACGATGGCGACGGCGTTTCTCTAACTGTAGCAGAATCACAAGCCGACTTTGACTATCTATCCGGAGATGCTTTCCGTGAATCGGCAGAATTACGTTCTCTAGTTCCAAATTTCCCATCCTCAGAAACTTTAATCCCCACGATGACTATACAAATCACTGTTTTTCCAGACCGAGGATTTTCCATCGCTTACATGGTGCACCATGCCGTCGTGGACGGAAAATCCACCGCTGTGTTTATGCATTCTTGGGCTTATATCTGCAAAAAAGGAGGAATTTCTGTTTTACCACCCGAGTTAACTCCATCTTACGATAGAGCCTTTTTAGAAGACCACAAAGAGCTCGAGAAAGTGTACCCAAAAGGGTTTGGGCCACCAATAGACCTACAAAGTAAAAAGTTACCAACATTCAATATGACACCAGCTTATTCAACGATGTTAGGCACTTTTAAGTTAACCCGAGAGAACATAGACGCTCTAAAAGACGAGATGAAGACTAAATCTAATCATACATGGGTATCGAGTTTTACTGTGACAAGTGCCTTTGTTCAGCTATGCTTAGCGAAAGCTACAAATGTAACCGCAGATTCATTTTTCTTAGGGTTTAGTGTGGATGGTCGGCTTCGTCTTGACCCTCCTCCTCTCCCGAATTATTTTGGAAATTGTCTCATTCTTACATGTGGTGTTTGGGATGCCCAAGAATTGTTGGCAGAAGATGGATTTATAAAAGTGGTTTGTGTTATTAGTGATGCTTTGTCTAATTTAAGAAATGGAATTCTCAATGAAGTCGTAAGGCTAAGCAGCTTTAATGCATCTTTTGAAGCAAATAATTGTCAGCCGTTTTTTATTGGGGGTTCACCACAATTTGAGCTGTATAAGGTAGATTTTGGTTGGGGAAACCCCGTAAAAGTGGACATGATTTCGATTGATGGTGGTCAAGCCTTCTCTCTCTCAGATGATAGAGAAGATAATGGCGGAATCGAGATTGGAATAGTATTGGAAAAACACGACACGGAAGCCTTTGGTACTGTATTTGCTAACGGGCTTCAAACTCGTTAAATTAGTCCTACAAAAAAAATATTCAAGCTTTTTGAATGTTTAGCATGTTCAGGGGAAGCTAAGTGTAGACTATGGACGCGACGGCATCCCCAATAATTTAGAAAATCATGAATTCTTCAAATTTTGGCCATGCATTTTCATTAAAATATGTTAAAAAACTATGATTTCGTAATTTTTGTAATTCACTCAATTTAATAATTGATATTAATTTTGGAACCCCACATTAGCTATTCCTGACTTCGTCCCTGTGTTGGGTTTCTCAAAAGCTCTAAGCATCAGTATGGTTTTTATCTGCGGGTCGTAATAAATAAGAATACATTTGCTAAATTTTGATTTGAACAAGTATGTGCGGACTATTTTCAATAATAATAATAATGAAAGGGTATGTCATATGTGGATCATTTTATGTGCGTTGTTCTATATACTATGTACTTTTCCTTAATGTTTCCATTTGTAGTCTGTACTTTCTTTATCTTTATGTGAGCCAATCATTAAATATTACCATCTTTGTTAGTCTTATGGTCCACATTTACAGGTCAGTTTGTTTTTTCTCATGCAAAAAGAGTAAATAAGAGAATATACTCATCTTGGTTAAATAATAAACGTGGTCATGTTTTTCCCAATTTAAATTTCTACTTGTTGAATGAACTTTAAATGTGGGCTCTTTATATAGTTACTATATTAAATGTTTAAAATTTGTTAAATGGAAACTGAACTATGATAAGAAACGAGATCGGGAATGTTGATCCAATCCATCAAACAGAAACCAGTCATGAGAAACATTGTCGCATATTGAATGATATCACATTTATTTAGTAGCGTATAATAGAGTGAAGTGAGGCTCACATATATATAAGCAGTTGGGTGGTGCTGCCATAAAGACAGGTGAGCCATCCGGCGTGGGCAACAACTTCTTGAAATGATATCTCGGACGTAAAAGAATGATATTATTACCTATAACTATATTACTTTCTTTCGGAAGTAAACCGTGTAAAGGAACTGTGAAGAAATGCAATGTGATGTATAAAAAATCCATGATATACATTGTGTTTTAATTTGTCACTATATTCATCTGGAAACCAGTTGAATAAACTAGAGACAGAGTTGCGCTAAAACAACCGAACACAACGTACAGTAACCCAACACAAAGAACTAGCCCTACGCACAACCATACGGATTTAGGATTGCAAATGAACCGGGTCGTTCTTGGGTGGGGGAAACCTGTAAAAGTTAAAATGTTTTCGATTGAAGCTGGTGGGGCATTCACTCTCTTGGATGATAGAGAAGATAATGGTGGGATTGAAATTGGGATAGTATTAGAAAAACATGAAACTGAAGCCTTTGCTACTTTATTCCCTTTTCTTTCAAGTTTCTTGCCTTCAGTCTGTATTCTGTATTGTCTTTATCTTTGTGTCAGGCATTCATTAAAGATTAAACATTGCCATATTTGTTAGTCCCAGTTCGTTTTCTGATGCAAAAGGAGTAAATAAGAGAATATACTCATCTTTGCTAAATAATAGTAAACGTGATCATGCTTTTCCCAATTCACCATCTATGAAAATTTTACTTGTTGAAAGAGAATGGACTTTAAATGTAATGTAACCATATCGATGTAGGCTCTTTATATACTTACTAATTACTATATTAGGTATATCAATCTATTCGTTGGAAACTGGACTATGATTAGAAACGATCAGTAATGATAATCGAATCCAACAAACAGAAACCAGTGAGAAACAATTGTCTCATGAATGATCTCATTTTTAGTTAGTACTAGAATACAATAAACTTAAACTGATGCTCACATAGGCAGTTGGGTGACGCTGCCATAAGACGTGTGAGCCAGCCGCCCAACTGGCATGAACAACAAAGCCCCATAAACTTTAATTAGGTTAGCTATCGGTTAGTACACATTACAAAGCTCATACCGGCAAGATGTTAATTGAGCTTTCCTTATTAGATCATTTAATTAGCCCAATATAGAATATCAGCTTGTCTTAATTAATTATCCCAAATATGAGGTTATTAAAAATAACCTAACAATCTCCCATTTGTGCTACAATTAATTCCAAATGACAATTACATTCAATAACTTTAGTTGCGTGCAAAATTGCTAATAATTCTTAGAACATTTCTTTTAATCAATCTGGTCCATCTCCTATACCAATATGAGATGAAAGCGACATTTGTTACATTTATCGTAACTCGATCCATCAATAATCAACATATCAAATATATTCAACAACATAGATCAAGTATGAATGTATAAGTGGAACATACATGCAATGTGATCTTAGTCATGTCTATTTCCAATTGGTCCTAGATTCTTTAGTGAGATCAATACTTAGTCTTTCAACCTTTATGTTAAAACATAATTGAAAGATATCAGATTCAGAGCAATAAATATAATAATACCATCAACTTCATTCTGCAGAAACTGAACACAAAAGGGTTTTAATAGTGTCAACCAAAATAACTAACTAAGGAACACAAATTCCCACTAAAACTGAATATCATCAAAGATGACGACACCCATTTGAGCAGTATGCCCATGAAAGACCTTGGGTGTCAAACCTTTAGTAAGTGGGTCTGCTAGCATTTAGAAAATTAATGTCTATTTGTTTAGACTTTTAAAAGATTCTATTGTTGTCTGAATATATAACTGTTGATAGATTATCACAATAATCTTTAGTGGTCTTTCAATACCATCTGCAACTCCCAGCCTAATGACAAATTTTCACAGCCATATCTTATAATTGGTTGCCTCATACCAAACTATGAACTTTGTTGTCATGATGGAATGAGCTATGAGTGTTTGCTTAGCACTTTTCCATATATAGATTTTCTTGACAACATATAAACATAGCCAGAAGGGGATCTCTTGGCAACCCACAGGATCGGAGTCAAAATACCGTATGATCTTCAAATTTTCTAACTTCCGATATGTGAGCATATAATTCTTTGTTCTTTATTAATACTTCACACACTATTTGGCTGCTTAGCAGTGATCCATGTCAGGCTTACTTAAGTATATGTCCAACACACGCACTATGTACGCCAAAGTTAGATGCATACATAATTGAGCATACATAAGACTCCACACCCAGCCGAAGCATAATAAATCTTTTGCATCTTTTTTCTTTAATTTGATCCTTAGGGCATCATTTGAGACTAAACTTGTCTCGTTTGGTAATGGGAGTATCTCCTTGTGCATAATTTTTCATGCCAAACCTAGCAAATACTTTATCGATATAGCTCTTTTGTGATAACCCAAGGACAACCCGAGAGTGATCTTGGTGTATCTTAATTCCTAATACAAAAGAGACGTCACCAAGATCTTTCATTTCAAAATACTTAGTTAGAAATCTCTTGGTTTCGTACAAGAAGCCTAGATCGCTTAATTGCCAATAGTATGTCATCGACATAAAGTATTAGAAAGATAATTTACTCCCACTGAACTTGTGATGTACACAATCATCAACTGTACCGAACTCAAAACTGTATGAGACAATAATTTGATGGAAGTTGTGTAACCATTGATGGGAAGCTTAAATCAAAATGAGATACAAGTGTCACTATTATCCCAAAAGAATGATTTGATCGATGAATTTGAGTAAAACCATTTGTGACGAGACGTGATTTATATCTCTCAATGCTGCTGTTAGAAATCAATTTGCCACCAAAAGGCTTCGTAACCTTCAAGCAATTGTCCTTTATAATTTCATCTCATCATTCATGGCATCAATCCACCTTTGA
This sequence comes from Primula veris, assembly GCA_963682055.1. Classification (NCBI taxonomy): domain Eukaryota; kingdom Viridiplantae; phylum Streptophyta; class Magnoliopsida; order Ericales; family Primulaceae; genus Primula; species Primula veris. The sequence continues at coordinate 8,166,795 of OY821743.1, forward strand.
GGTGTATCACCTAAGTGGCACTTTCTCTTGAGGTGTTGAGTTTGCTCTTTTTGAGCAATCTTATAATTTTGAGTACGGAGTATTATAAGTAAATGCTCATTGTTGTTTTCAAGTGTTTGTTGAACAATATCAAAATGATCATTATCAATAGCAACATATGCTAAAAGAATTAATTCTTTTTCAAAAACAACATTCCTAACTTTATCTCCCCCTTCAAACACAACATTCTCAAGAAATTTCGCATTTCCTGTTTCAAAAAAAGATTTAGTTGAGGGATCATAAAAAAACTTGAAACATCTCGATCTTTCAGGGCAACCATAACGAGAATAGTCATCTATAAAAAATATAAAATACTATTGTCCATTCCAAGTAACCGTAGGGAATTGACCACATATATAAGTATTTATCAATTATAAGATGCCGGAATTCTAGTTAACACTTAATTTCTTTATGTTTGTCTGTTTACCCTTGATACATTCGACGCATAAATCAAAGTCAGTGTACTCAAGTAGTTCAAAAATTTAGTCCGACACAAATATCTTTATTCGCCTTTTGGAGATGTGTGTTAAGCGTTTGTGTCATATAGTGGTAAAATTCTCATTTTAATTTTTGTTTTGCGTTTTGTACCTCTTGGTGTTAATTGCAAGTTTTCATTAGATGAACATGTATTAACCATATATGGTTTATCATTTAAAGAAACAATCGTAAATAAAGTAAAATCAAGAAAGAGACTAAATTTATCATTCCCAAATGAACAAGAATAACAATAGTTGTCCAAAACGGAAATAAAAAATAAAACAAATTACGTCAAAATAAAAACAAAATAAGTCTCTCTTGATTAAAAAAATAGTTTAAAAAGATAATCTTAAAATGTCAAATGCTTTAACGAGACTCATTTGTCGCCTCCCACATAAATGAATCTTTCAGCTTCACTTGGCGACCGGCTCCAAACCTACATAGAAGCACTTGTGTGAGTTGGAGCACCTGAATCTACTCACCAAGAATTACTAGGTAAAGAAGTCAAATTAAGTTCAAAACAAACAAATGTGAAATGTCTACCTTTCTTTACACGCCATGCGGCGTACCTGAAACAATCATTTTTCACATGCCTAGGTTTCTTGCAAAAGAAGCAGGCAAATTTCCTATCCCGAGTCTTTTGTTTATTTGATTGTGAAGTTCCCCCGAAAGTTTCCTTATCCTTAGTCCTTTTTTGCTTGTTGCTCTTTGAGGTAGTTGCAACATGAGCACTTTCAATCTTTTCACGCTTCAGACTATCCTCTTCTTGCACACAGTGTGAGATGAGCTCATTAAGAGTCCATTTGTCCTTTTGAGTATTATAGCTAACTATAAACTGACCATAGTGTGCAGGAAGAGATATGAATACCAAATGCACAAGCAAGTCATCAGACAGATCAAGCTTTAGTGCCTTAAGTTTAGAAGCGATGCTACACATCTCCATAATGTACTCCCTTATGTTTCCTTTTCCTTTATACCTCATCTGGACAAGTTCGGCTAAAAGCTTGCTTGTCTTAGCCTTTTCGTTCTTTGCAACACACTTTTCAATTTCTGCAAGGAAACCTTTTACAGATACCTAATTTGGCATACCGCCCCTGAATGCTTCTGGAACGTTACGTTTTAGCATCATTAGAGTTAAGCGATTAGAACGTTTCCACTTCTCAAAATTCGCTTTTTCATGCGTGGAACTTTTATCTGTAAGAGAAGAAGGTTCATTCTTCCTTAATGCGTAGTCTAAATCCATGCAGCCGAGAACCAACAAAATGTTCTCTTTTCAACTCTTAAAGTTTGTGCCGTTAAGCTCGGGAGTTAAGCTCGGGAATTGAGTTGATCATGTTGGCAGTGATATTAGCAGCAGATGTAGTAACTATAAATAAAAACGAACAAACACATGAGCTCAGTCAAATAGAAATTCATGCCATAACATGAAAAATAAACTAAAATAAATAATCATTTAAAACACAAATTTTAATCAAATGTAGCAGTGGTGGGCCCATTTAAACAAGATAACTAACACAACATTGATGTTTAGTGTTTAGACAAAAAGATCAATTTGTAAGTGGTACTCTCAACGCAGAAATCAAATGTTGATAATAAATTCTGTCAAACAATAACATTCCTTTGGGCCGATGTATTGTTCACATGGAAAATTTATAATTATCACATCATTCATACATGTGCATTCGTTGTTCGGCCAATTAATGACCTTCATTTGGGCCGATCATTAATCGGATGAACAGAAAACACACACATCTTATTATTTTAAAATAAATAAATCTAAGCAAAAGATGTTATTTTGACAACGTTTTGCTTCAATTTATTTATCTCACAATAAAAGACAAAAAGTAAATTAGGTTAGTCCAAATCCAAAATTAAGTTTTTAAATATCAAACAAGCTGAAGTTTGATATTTTATTATCTTATGACCATAAACAAAAAAATATGTGGCAAACAAACCAACTTATTCCATAAGATAATTCAGCATGGATACTAATGTATCATTCTCCAGATATACACAAAACACATATATGCAGTAGGCACGAAAAAAAACAAAAAACAAATGCATAAATACACAAGTTTCAACGTATTTCAATAACCCCAGTGATCTAGTTATGGCCGTGTATATTATGATTGTTTCATCAAGCTATTTCCTTAATGTTAACCGCCTAACTGTACCAAAACAAACACAACAGAGATAACTCATATAGCATATAATAACGCAATAACTTATGAATTTTATCAATTCAACTTGTGCCGATGACAGCAGGGCCAAGTAATGAAGAAAAAACAATTTTAAATAAAATCCTCATATAGGTCTGGACAAAAGAACATTAATGGCTCGAAATAAAACATTTACAAAAGAGTAGTAATACCGAATGATTAAATCCGCACTAGCATAACAATAATATGGAGATATTAATTTAATTATGTATTAACCCAAACATACATGTAATCCACTGAATGTGTAAAATAAAGTAAACAAGTTATTACATGTTAAGAAACCTATGGAGTACAAGCAAAATCCTTTATATGAAATAAAAGTAGCACTCATACGTGTCTTTTTGCTGGTCCAAAATAAGCCCAATGGTTTAGTTTTATGGTGTATGCTATAATCTTGCATACAAACAAATTAACACTACCGTGTTTGTCTTTAGTTTACAATAAATGTTTAACCATTAAACTCTACCACTGATTCCATACGTAAGTACGTACAACATGGTCAACAACAAAGAAAATACATATAAAAGAAATCTTATTTCATATAGGGCATATGTATAACCGAATATATACCCCCCAAAAAAAAAACGCATGGAAACAAAATACCTAATATAATCTTTGTTGCACCAACAACAATCATATAATCATATTAATGAAAACATACAGCAAAACAAAATCCCAAATAACCATATGGATTTATAAAATAAAATAAAATAAACTCGTGTGTATAGTATATACTCCCTCCGTCCTTTTTTAAGTGTCTCCTTATAAATTGCTACTTTTTAATGATATTAAATTTTGATACATAAATTATCAATATTGCCCTTATAAATATCAATATTACACCACAGAAATTCCTTCCAGGAAATCTGAGTCGTAACAATCACCCTCCCTTTAGGCACGACGTCCTCGTCGGGCACGTCGTCCTTCAGGTGCCCACACACACGTGCTAGTTCCCACATTTTCGGCCAGATAGAGGCTCCGATACCATCTGTAACGATCCGGCCCTACGGACCGAACCGCTACGCCCACTTGTAACGACCCGGCCCCACGGGCCGAACGACCATGCCCGTATCAACAATATTGTCCGCTTTTGCACAACTTCCCAGGGGGGTCACTCATCCTGATACTACTCCAAGCTAAGTCCGCTTAACTATGGAGTTTCCGTCATCGCTATTGTGCCGCACGGCTTTAAAATGCATTGTTGATAGAAAATGGATCTTTAAGCTCATATACCACATGAGTACTCTCATATCTGGGCGATGTGGGACTGATACACAACACCGCACCATAAAAATTCCTTCCGGAAAATCTGGGTCGTCACACCATCGGCTAGATAGCAGCTCTGATACCAATTGTTAGGACTAAATCTATAAACATCCATAGATTAACTTATGTCAGATTATCAAGATTAGGAATGAACTAATAAGAACCTGTTGGCAGTATTGTCAATTCCCATGTGTGGGATTTAGTTTTCAAAGTAAAAGGGGCAAGCCCTACTATTCCTTTTTAGACCTGTCTATTTTCTTGTATTCACATGGAAGGACATTTGTCTATAAATGGGTAATATCATTGGCTTCTAAAGGCATCCCATCTCATCCGAAATAAAACATAACAGAAGTGTTCTATGAGTGAGGATCAGTGAGAGAATCCCAGTAACAAAGCAGTAAAAAAAAGCTGTAGTTGTGTGTACGAGTGGTGTAAGGAAATATATAGTGAGTGTTGTGAGGTATAATTACTTGTGTACTAATATTGTACAAGTAATTATTGAGTGTCCCCACATTGTAACCTCTTATATATAGTGAAATATTCTCCGTGTTTTCGCCGTGGAGTAGGCATAGCCGAACCACGTATATCGTTGTGCCCAGTGTGTTGCTATATTTACTATTTTGTATCCGTCGGTTATTTATTTCTCATATCATATTGTCATATTAAAGTCTCGGATAACGATCCATCATAACTGAATCCTATCTGAATCTATTTATGTTGAATACGAGGAAGAATTGTGGGATAATGGTCTTCCACAGACTAACATTTCTCTCTTTAGGGTTCTCTCTATTGATGGGAATGAAGCAGGAGAGTTATAATAAGTTAGTCTTGGAGACCAAACCGCTGGTACCTTATATAGTAACTAAGTAGAGCCCCATAAATCCTAATTACGTTAGTTATCAAGTAGTAAACATTACAAATCACATACCGGCAAGATTTTAATTGATATTTCTTTATTAGATAACTTAATTAGCCTAATATAAAATATCAGCTTGTCTTAATTAATTAATAATATCCAAACATAGACGAGTAGGGCTGGGCAAAAACCAGGGAAAACCGACCCAGACCGGAAACCGAACCGGACCGAAATCGAAACCGAAAAAGATCGAAACCGAGAAGACCGAAAACCATTCTGGCCGATTTCGGTTCACTGCATAACCGAACCGAAAAAAACCGTAAAACCGAAAAAACCGAAAAAAAACTCGAAAAAACCGAAAAAAATATACTAATTAATTCTATACCATACATGTACAAATTAATTTTTTTGGTTAAATAAAGAAACAAACAAACAAAATAAAGGACCAGTAATGTAAATGTTTTTTAGGGCTTTTTCTTAGCCCCATCCTTATCAGTTATCACTCATTTCTTAGCCCCCATTCTCTCTCAGTCTCTCTCTCTGATCCAATGGTGAGCATCCATACTATGCATTTTTTTTTTCTCTGATTCCAATTTCCAGCTACTGCAATTATAATATTTTCTTAGTCTCTTATATCATTTGTTGTTTGCATCTTTATTTTTGCATAATTATTAAAAGTAGTAGATCATTACACAAACTATGGATGTTTAGTAAATGATTAGTTATAACTATGGATGTTTGGACTTTTATGAATGGAAACATATTGTTTGGTTGTAGCTTTATTGGAAAAAGCTGAATTTTTGTGTTAAATGTAAATTCATACATTTTCGTATTGAAAATTAAATTTGTAAATTGTTGATTTATTTTTTATTTTTAAACCTTTTACTTTTAGGTTAAATCTATGAAAACATTGAATTCAGTCGCTAGTGGTGCCACATCACCATCTCTTCTCGAATGCGATGAAGCCGAAGTCGAACATACTATTGATAGTGATTCCTAACATCATCCCGTAAAGGAATCCGGTGATCGATCTGCTATTGAGATCGAATATGAATCGGGGAAAGATTATGGTGGCGAAAATAAAGGTCGTGAAAGTGGTGAAAGTTGGGCATGGAAACACTTCGAAAAGTATGATAAGGTAATTACATCTAAAGTTAAGGGTGTTTTGACTACAGAAACACTTCGACAAATATATTCCTGGTGTAGACATTGATATTCTAATTTGGTGGAAGCTTAATGAGCCTTTGTATCCCATTTTGTCTGCCATTGCAAAAGACGTACTCGCAATTCAGGTTTTTACCGTGGCATCGGAGAGTTGTTTTAGCACTGAAGGAAGGATAATCGATATGAAAAGGAGTTCGCTTACTCCAAGAACAGCTGAGGCCTTAATATGTTTCCAGAACTGGCTAAAGGGGAATGATATCACTTCATTTATTGAAGATGAGCCCTCCTTAGACCTTGAAGAGTTCTATGAAACTTGCGAGTCCGGTAATATATTCCCATATATTTAATAATTTCAACTATGTTCTTGTCTTTTTGCTTTCAACCAATTGAGTTTTTTAAGTTTTTTTTTTTACTTAAGACTTCTGTTAACATTTGTTGAATGAATTAATCTTTTACTTGGCTGTCAACTTTCTAGAATTTACCTTGTTGATTTTTGAGTCCGACTTATGAGTTAATGAGCTTTTGTATTATACATTAATCATATGCAGTTTGTTTTTTGCAGAAAGTTTCGGCAGAAATTTGAGCACCGTTTCGAATACACTCTCTTAGTTTTTATGCTCTTCCAGTTATTTTGTTCAATCTCTTTGTAGGCTTTTGGATCGTTTTTGAGATGAAGGGTGAAAACGTGATAGTGAACTGGACTATTCAAGATGGTGACATTGATCGCATGCTTCTGCATTCTCCCGGCTTATATTATAAATTTATAATTATGGTGTTTTAAAAATTCTAAACTTATTATATTTAATGATGTAGTGAACTGGACTTTGTTACTGGTTTGTGTTTTCTTTGCTTAATCTTAAACAATTTAGAGTTTTAGACCCGCAATGTTTCTGTATTTTGGTGCTCGAAGTCTTGAAATATTTTTTGGCAGAATTTCATAGGTTATTTACTTATTTTTCACAATGGTTATTGACTTATTTCATTATTTGTTGAATTTCCACCAATGTATGCGAGTCTGTGACTGTGACTGTGTGAGTATATTTTTGGCTATTTAGCATTTTTGAACAGGTTATAAAATAAAGAAGTTTAAAGTGTACGTATAAACCTGAGCCAAAACCGGTACCGAAAAACCAAAACCGGTATCGAAAACCGAACCAGAACCGGAACCGAACCGAACCGGTTTGTTTCGGTTCGGTTCACATTTTCAAAAAACCAAAAACCGAAAATAACCGGACCGAAATTAATTTCGATTTTAATTTCGATTTTACTAAAAACCGGACCGGAACGGACCGGACCGTGCCCACCCTATAGACGAGTGCTCCCAAAATACAAATAACAATATTTTAAATTCTCAACCATTTTCCCCACCTCTTCCTCTGTTTTTTTTTTAGTTAGTTTTTTTATTTTTTATTTTCTAGTCTTCCCTCGTTCACTGTGTTATGGTTCTCAAATACCATACTAAAGTCTCATTAACCAAGACTCATCATTTGTTCAAAATTTTACCAAAATTACATGTCATTTTCTATCCTACAACTCGTAATCAATCTCAAATTGCCCTTGGAACTCATCAAAAACCTTTTGTTTTCTCAAATGCCCAGCAACTGTTAGACGAAAGTCCCGAAAGAAAATACACCGACAATAATAGCTTGCTTTTCGAGTGCTCACGTAACGGTCTTCACTCCGAAACGCTAAATATTTTTGTGGGTACTCACCGTTTGGGTGTTACGATTGACGGGTCTAGTATTTCTTGTGTTTTAAAGGCGTGTGGACATTTATTTAATCAATGTGTTGGCAAACAAGTGCATTGTTACGGGATTAAATCCGGGTTTATGGTGGATTTAAGCGTAGGCACCTCTCTTGTTAACATGCATATGAAAAACGAGAATGTTGTCGATGGGAGGAAAGCTTTCGATGAGATGCCGGAGAAGAATGTGGTGACGTGGACTTCGTTGCTTGGAGGGTACTCACAGAATGGATTTTTTGATCACGCGATTAAAGTTTTTTTCAAAATGCAGAGACAAGGGGTTGAGCCTAACCCGTTTACGTTTTCGACTGTTTTTGGTGCTTTTGCAAACGAGGGTGGAGTTGAGAAAGCGATTCAAGTACATTGTATGGTTGTTAAAAATGGGTTCGAATCGGCTACTTCTGTGGGTAACTCTCTGATAAACTTGTACTCCAAGTCGGGTATGGTGAAAGAGGCTGTAGCTGTGTTCAATAATTTGGAAAATAAAGATGATGTAACATGGAACGGCATGATTGCTGGTTTTGTGGCGAGTAAGCTTGATTTGGAAGCTCTTAAACTGTTTTACCAGATGAGACTTTCTGGTATAAACCTAACACAAATGGTATTTGCCACGATTATTAAGCTATGTGCTAGAATAAAAGAATTATGTTTCACAAAGCAGCTTCATAGCCATGTTCTCAAGAATTCAATCGGGTCCGATATGAATATCAGAACAGCACTCATGGTGTGTTACAGTAAGTGTAATGAAATGGACAATGCATTGAGATTGTTCTACACTATGCATGGTGTTTGGAATGTGGTGTCGTGGACGGCCATGATTAGCGGCTATTTGCTGAACGGCGGCGTAGAGGAGGCAGTGAACCTCTTCTCTCGGATGAGGAGAGAGAAAGTCAGCCCTAATCATTTCACTTATTCGACCATACTTGGTGCTCACCCAACAGCTTCTTTGTTCCAAGTACAAGCTCAGATTATCAAGTGTAATTATGAACACTCACCCTCGGTAGGTACAGCATTGTTAGATGCTTACGTAAAGATAGGAAATACAAATGATGCTGCTAAAGTATTTGAATTGATAGAAGAAAAAGACATTATGGCATGGTCTGCTATGTTATCAGGATATGCTAATGGGGGAGATACAGAAAAAGCTATTAAGATTTACCGACAACTGAAAAGAGAAAATATGTGGCCGAATGAGTTTACCTTCTCTAGTGTTATTAATGCTTGTGCTAGTCCAAATGCCTCTGTTGAACAAGGGAAACAAGTTCATGCAAGCTCGATTAAATTTGGGTTTAATAATGTTCTCGTCGTAAGTAGTGCTCTTGTTACTATGTATGCGAAGAGAGGAAATATCGAGAGTGCAAAAATAGTTTTTGAGCGACAACATGAGAGAGATTTAGTTTCCTGGAACTCAATGATCTCAGGCTATGCACAGCATGGGTTTGGGAAAAAGGCGCTCGAGGTTTTCGAAACAATGCGTAAGAAGAAACTGGGAATAGATGGTATTACATTTATAGGTGTAATAACTGCTTGTACACACGCAGGACTAGTTGACGAAGGTCAAAAATACTTTGATGCTATGGTTAGAGATTTTCAAATAAAACCTACAAATGAGCATTATTCATGCATGGTCGATCTCTATAGTCGAGCTGGAATGCTGGAAAAAGCCATGGATCTAGTTGAGAAAATGCCATTTGAGGCGAGTCCCACTGTTTGGCGTACTATTTTGGGTGCGTGCCGGGTTCGTGCAAATCTAGATATCGGAAAAATAGTCGCTGAGAAGATAATCTCACTCCAGCCGGAAGACTCAGCAGCTTACGTACTCCTATCTAATATGTACGCAACAGCTGGAAATTGGAAAGAAAGAGCTAGAATGAGAAAGTTAATGGAAGAGAGGAGAGTGAAGAAGGAAACGGGGTATAGCTGGATTGAGGTTAAAAACAAGACTTACTCGTTCGTGGCTGGTGATCATTCACATCCAATGTCAGATCATATTTATTTAAAACTTAAAGAGTTAAAAATTAAATTTAAAGATATGGGATATCAACCGGATACGAATTACGTTCTTCATGATGTTGAAGACGAACATAAAGAAGCTATACTTTCTCAACACAGCGAAAGATTAGCTATTGCTTTTGGACTGATAGCTACGCCTTTTGGAACACCGATCCAAATCATGAAGAATCTCAGGGTTTGCGGTGATTGTCACACTGTGATCAAGTTGGTATCTCTAATTGAGGAGAGAGAAATAGTTGTTCGAGACTCCAACCGTTTTCACCATTTTAAAGGAGGTTCTTGTTCTTGTGGTGACTATTGGTGACTAGAGATAAAAGTAATGGAAAACGTGGACTATCGGTATCTTACTATTATGAAGTTTTACAGACTTCAAGTCCTTGATATAGTCTCCCAGTGCACTTGCAGATCGGCTGATCTTGGTACCCAGATCAAAAACCAGATCGCGAGTCGTACTGTGAGCGTAAGCAGGAGACCCACATTGAAAAGCAATGGACCTGATATTATGCTAGAGCTTATGATTTGGCTCTCAGTCTGGTTTTTCAACTTGGGTACATAGCATTTCTCTTTCTTGATTAACCTTTTAAGAGTAAGGTCGGGTAGTAGAGCCATTGGATTTGATCATTGAGCTGAGCAAGTTTTTCAGCTGGTCATATGTAAGTCCTAAATGATGTTATGTCTTGTGATATGTGTGGGAAAACGCAATGCACATTGATCGGAAGATAGAAATTCAAGGTTCAGGTCGTATTGGACGTATCATTGCATACTTAATCTTTGGTATCAGCATTCAGTTACCGGCCTTGTCAGTTCAGAGGCGATAGAGATGTGCCATTTGTTGCTTCTCCAAGGGTTTTGCCTCATCTGTTTTGTCCTCTGCCTTGTGATCTTGGTTCAACCCCTTCTGGGCCGATTTTAACTTTATAAACATGGATGCTTGAAAGGACACTATGGTTCCTCAGCGGCATACATATGATATAACAGACACTAGCAGGAAAGGATCGAGTAAATTACAAATTTATTAGGGTTTTTTTCTTGAATAAATAAATAACGTGGCTTTTTTTTTAAAATAAGTCCAAAACCTCGAGTTTATTCTTGGATGAAGTATTGGCATGGGATTTTTTTGCTAAATATGTTCAGAAGATGGGAGTCTTCGATAATTTGTCCATCTTAAGTAGCTCAAGGACGTATCTGCTAATTATATTAAAACGTAGGGATGAATTGGTACTTTGTGAAAACTTGACGGTTGGCATTGGTCGAATTAGAATCGCCCTTGGTCAGTCATTGTGTCAACCACCGTGCGCCAACATGATGGTGTTAGTAGCACAAGAAAACATTTAGTATTGTGCTGATAAAGCTCTTCAATATCTCTAAGAGTCGAGTTTATTTTATAAAACTGTAAAGAGCAGTACACCAGAGCTAAATTATGGAAGAAGTACTTGATTTGTAAGCAAATCCAAACTTATCTATTTAGAAAACAAATGTGATCAAACTGATTTGCTAACAGAGAGCTGTGTATAAATATTACTAATAAGTACAGTTTATTCGAAGAGTAACGCTGCCATACAGAATAATATTTAATAGTTTTTAATCAAACAGTTGGCAATAACTTGTCCATTGATTTAAATCTCACTATGGTCCCCCCTCATCTTTGTTGCAGATAAAATACCGTTCTTTTACCCTTTGATGACCTTTCAGATTCAGTAAAAAAATCATTGGACGGGTTACAGACTTTCGTCGTGATTAATATTTTGGATAATTGAGATAAAGAAATTCAGACAGTTCGACAAATAGTGTTCTTATTCCGTTCAACAGAATCGTTTGCTAATAAAGCTGTGATCTAAAAATGAAGGACCACGAAACCAATATTTAGATTTTAATACAGTAATTATTTTTAAACCTAATCACTTAATACAATGAAAGCATTGCTAACTTCCACTAGCACCAAAATGGGTTGTGAGATATTTTTACAATGCTCTCTCTCTCTGTGTGAAAATCTTATCCTCGTACATATATTATAACCTGAACAGCCTTTTTCAACTTATTGAAAAACCAGCCATGGTTTGTGCTTTGACACCCATATCTTCAATTTTTCTAAAAACCAAAAATTCACCAAAGCTAAGAATAAACCCTTCACATAATCATTTTGTAAAAACAACAATAAAAGCAATGGCCAAAGAGATATACTTCAATCAAGATGGTTCTACTACAAAGAAACTACTGGTTGGTTAAGTCTTGACATTTTTTTTATATTAGTTAGTAACACTGTATCACTCCTAAACATATTTATATTTAAAATGCTTATAGTGCTGCCTACATGTAATTATGTACTTGCATAATCTAGTAACAAAAACTCATTCATCTAAGCAGGAAAAACACCCAGCTTGAAATGCCTACAAGTCACAGAAATGACACTGCCAAGTCATTATATGAATGCATAATTAAGTCTGGCTAGCATTTTTCGTTCAAAAATATTTGTGATAATTTATTTTTATGCACTGCAGGTAGGGGTAAACTTAGTGGGGGAGTTGGTTGGAGTGACATTGGGGCCAAAAGGGAGGAATGTGATTTTACAGAACAAGTATGGCCCTCCCAAGATTGTAAATGATGGGGAAACTGTCCTCAAACAGGTAAAAACGCTTAATTTAACAATGTATATAAGTTGGTCTTCGGGTTCTGTTTCGTGGCGTTATAGATGATCAGCATTTAATGGCCTCGTCTTGTTGCGTTTTATCATTACAACACTTCTCTCTTTTAGTGAAGGTAGAGAGTACTTATAAGTATCAGAGTGGGTTAAGAAACGCAACTGTAATTAATAAGGTTTACCTATATTTATCTATTAGTAAAGGATTAGACAAATTTCTGTAATTACAAGTGAAAGTAGAAAAAAGAACTCTACAAGTCCATTAGTTCAAAGGCTTCATTAAAATAGGCTTTTAGTATATTGCGGTTTTTTCTCGTTTAGTGAGCCTCGCTACGTCTCAGCCTGTACAGTATAATGCTTAAATAAGTTTGATATTTAAGTAGAGCAGGATCATTTAAAGTTTATTTCAAGTACATCTTGATTAAGTCAACAGACACCATGACAAAAACTATATATTGGATCATGAAAGATCCCATTCAACATTGCTAATTATATAGATTTCAAGTTTGTTTGACAAGCCTATCTGCATGAGTTAAATAGTATTTAGTCATTTTATCGGGATGCTCGTTTTGATTAGCGGCTTCTTTACCTTCCCTTCATATCCAGTCTCCTGTGTTTTGAAATTTATGATCAATTTTAATGTGAAGCACTTAGGAGTAAAGCTCACCTTTATATCTTCATGTTTAGGAATACTTTTTATAATATACCATGTGATTCACAGAAAATAATGTTCATTACTTGTTAAGATTCCAGTAAATTGATTCATTAATCTGGATTAGATAGAATTGGAAGATCCTTTAGAAAACGTGGGTGTGAAACTGGTGAGACAAGCTGGAGCAAAAACAAATGATATTGCTGGTGATGGTTCAACAACATCTATCATTCTTGCTCAAGGTCTAATAGCCGAAGGTGTCAAGGTACTGCTTTCAAGAAATTAAGCTGGCATATATGATACTGAGAAGTACTAGCTGATTCATGCTTGAAACCAAAAAAAATATAAAAGATTTTTGAGTTGTCTTACCAAATGCAATGCATCGAAGCACAATTAATTAAATGTAAAGCATCTGATTTGTCCTTTTGAATATTTTCATTTCAATTCATACGGTAGGTTGTTGCAGCAGGAATGAATCCAATTCAGATCTCTCGTGGAATTGAGAATACGGCAAAGTCTCTTGTTTCTGAACTCAAACTCATGTCTAGAGAGGTATGGAGATAAAATGGCAGCGTGTTATTGGGGCGTATTTTAACTATCCTTCTTTTTTTGTCAATACGATATATTCTGGAACTAGATGGTTTTAACTCTCAAGGGATGTCGTGATGTATTTGTTTCTTGTGGGCCTGTTTATCTGTACCCTTAATCAAATACTGTGGCGTTTTTCAGTTTACGGAAAAGTTTGGGTCACAGTTTAAAATGTCAATTTCTTTCAATTTAGAAATGGAAAGTTGCAAGTTTGCCAGCCAAATATACTGCAGCTAACAAACCAAAAAGGAATTTTAATCTTAAAGGCTTCAAGCTAACAAGGCGAATGTTCATATAGAGTTTACTAGAAACCAATTTTGTTTTTGTTAATGGATAATCATATATGTACAAATAAATAAAATGGGAAACTGACCTATTCTTTGTCGTATTTTCAGGTTGAAGACCATGAGCTTGCAGATGTTGCTGCTGTAAGTGCTGGCAATGATTATGAAGTTGGGAATATGATTTCAGAGGCTTTAAAGAAAGTGGGTAAAAAGGGTGTCGTCACAATTGAGAAAGGAAATTTTGCTGAAAACACGTTAACTATATTACAAGGAATGCAATTTGATCGCGGGTTTTTGTCCCCTTATTTCGTAACTGATCAAAAAAAGATGGTAGTGGAGCTCCAAAATTGTAAGGTAAATCTTTTGCAATACATATAACCGAATAAATCAAAGGGTATGTAGTGGTTTTTAATTTCAAAACCAATGACAATATAGAATAATATTTTCGAACGTCTATCTAAAGAACTTTTGCAAGAGCATCATTAAAATGTAACATCTTTGTTTATTCATTATGTTATAAAGTGCAAGGAGTGCTCCTTTTGACATTACGTAAGTTCTTTGAGCCACCATAAAGCAGTTATTTTGCCTATACAGTAGAAATTAGTTTTAAGTGCTTTGAAACAATTTTCCGAATAATATAAAATTTAGGCCCAGAATTTGCTTTACGCAAAAATTTGCATTTTCTTTCTTTTGAAGAACGTCTTGGTCTTGGTTCAACTATGTAAACAAAATATTAAATTGTTTTCTCTGAATACCGAAAGTAAATAGTGATTTGATAATTTATACTTTTATGCAGCACTTTCTTTGGAGTTCTCAGAGGGCGTTCAATTATGTGTTTGCAGTTACTTTTGGTCGATAAAATAATCAAAAACCCGAAGGATATGTTTAAGATACTAGATGGTGCTGTTAAGGAGAAGTACCCAATTTTGATAATCGCAGAGGGGATGGAAAAACAAGCTCTTGCACTGATAGTTAGGAATAAACTCAAAGGCATTTTTAAGGCAGCTGCTATTAAAGCACCTGCGTTTGGAGAGCGCAAAAGCCACTACTTAGACGACATCGCTATATTAACTGGAGGTACTGAATTGTTCGAGTTTCTTAAGTACACAATTGGGGTTGTTTGGCAGATTCTTAAAAAAAGTATAATGTTGTATTCTTATTTTCTTTTGAAGTAAAATGTATGCTTGTTGCACGAATAACAGGTTCACTTATTTATCTTTTTAATGTGAAAAATATACTTCTTCAATGAATCAGTGATCTTACTTTCTGATAAAATTTGTTTATGTTACTTTCACAATTAACTATTATCAACTACTATATTTCAGAAATCTCGATACAAGAAAGTATACTACTTAAATTTTACCAAATCACAATTTCTGTGTTATTTAAAAACTTTAGCTTTCCAATATATATCGAATAAGTTAGCTAGCCTTATAATAGTCCGTATAAACACATACTTCCTTTCCTTCTGTGTCCATTTTTTTTAATATGTGATGGGATTTACAGGGACAGTTATAAGAGATGACACGGGTATAACCCTGGATAAAGCAGGGAAAGAAGTTCTCGGAAATGCTACTAAGGTTGTGATAACTAGCAATTCGACACTAATAGTAACTGATGGGAGCACTCAAGCACTTGTCAAGAAAAGGGTCTCTCAAATCCAAGAGCTTGTTAAGGTCAATAAACTATTTTCGATATCCGCTTCGTGCTCTATTTTAGACTTTTAGTTACTCATGTAATCTTTGAGAAAAATTATATAACGGCAATTATGTTTCTTATGAGACGTTACAGAACACAGAAGAGAGTTTCCAGAAGAAATTACTGAATGAACGAATAGCAAGACTATCAGGAGGAATCGCCATTCTTCAGGTAAATAATCTAAAAAAAGATTGCTGCATTATATCAGCGTTGTTATTAAAACTTTCACAGGATAGAGATATGACTCGTTGCTGTGAAAATTGTTTTACAGGTAGGTGCACAGACACAAGTAGAGCTTAAAGATAAACAGTTGAGGATTGAAGATGCTCTCAATGCAACTAAAGTAAGCAACTGCTGATTTCTGAGGCTATATTAAGGCCCTTTTGGCTGCAATTTTTCAAAAATAAGCTGGCATATCTGAGTCTAAGAAAAATTGGGTTCATAAAGCTTCAAAAGTCCTATCTTTTCCAGGTTATATTCACTTCAGCTTCTTATTTTTTTAATTATTTTTTAATATTATTAAAGAGGGTCAAGGGATTTCACACCTACCCACTTTAACAAGACCCGAACCTTGTACCTAAGCTATTCCTAGCGGGTTCTAGCCCACTAAGCTACTCCTAGTCGGTTTCAGCTTCTAAACAATAATAGAAAATTAGCTGTTTAAAAGCTTCCTCCGAAACTGAGCATGTTGTGTGTCTTTTCTTTTTTTTTCAATTTGTAAAATATGGTATAAGAAAATTCCAAAATTGGTATTGCAGGCAGCTATTGAGGAAGGCGTTGTGGTTGGTGGTGGTTGCAGCCTTTTAAGATTATCGTCAAAAGTGGCTCTTATCAAAGAGCTTCTGGAGAATGAAGAACAAAAGGTTCGTATTTTAAAACAAAACAAAATAACTAAGATAAAACTCACTAGTAAACCATCCGCTTAATTTCATGCAGATTGGAGCTGATATCTTTAGAAGAGCTTTATTTTATCCTATTAGGCAGATAGCCAAGAATGCTGGTGTAAACGGAAACATAGTCATTGAGAAGGTACCATTTTGAGATATTGATACACCATTAGATATTGTATCGAAAATCGAGACTCGTGATTTTTGATTGTTTCTCAGGTCCTATCCAGTGACGATCTGAGTTATGGGTACAATGCTGCAAGAGATCGTTATGAAGATTTATTTGCTGCTGGCATCATTGACCCATCTAAGGTATCATCACATCCCTGGGATCATTTAATGAATCTTCCGAACAAATCCTCGTATTATAGATTCAGGCATGTTAGGTTGATCTTCAATTTAGAAGAGCGTCGGTACTAAATCTGAATAGCATTTCTATACTCCATTTGTTACCATCTCGAATGGTAAAAAATGGCTTGAAGATCATATTAATGGGATGTCCTTACCCCATGCATGGATAATTTCATTTATTCCCCAAGTGACCAATGATAGCATCAATCTAATTTCAAGTCATAATAATTTCTTTTGTAAATTATACAGGTCGTTAGATGCTGTTTAGAGAATGCAGCATCAGTCGCCAAGGTATTTTTGACAACAGATGCTGTTGTTGTCGACATTAAGGAAACGGAACCGATCAAGATGAGAGAACCCATGCCAACTTCAGGTACCTGATATCAATTACTTGCATCTCTTCCCTAATCTGATAAAATATGACGTGACACTTCCATTGTGTTCGTCTTCTCTCAGGTGTCGGACCCATTGGTATTGAGTAGCGGATGATATATACTGTTTGTCTGTCTCGCTGCGTAAATTTTGAAGCTGGAAGAATATCAGCGAGATCTCATCTGTCCATATGTTTTTTTTATGATAATTAACACTAAAACTTGGTTCATACTCGAATGCAAAAAGCACCGTGCTGTATCTTTTTTATCTGAATATATGAGTCATTTATGCAAGACTTCCGGAGGATTCAAAATCTGTGGTAAGAGGCAGTAATGCAAGTTTTATACAGCGATAAGATTTTGAGCTCTTAAGCGGGCACTATAAATTAAAGAGCAAATATGTACTCCGAATCCGGGAACTAAAAATCGGTTTGTTTAGGCTTGGTTTAATCACTTTTAGCTATAACTAATACTAATAAAATGAAAATATCTATAGGAGTTGACATGTACCTGAATAAGTAAGGAATGAGTAAATTATACATTAGAGATAAAACGACTTTTAGGTATACCAAACGTATGAAAAGTAAGAAAAAAAACATACAAAATCAAGTTATTCATACATTGTAATAAATACAATTGGTCTAGTTTGGTTTAAAAAAGGCTCAAACAAAACGTAATAAATCGGTTTTAACCAAACCGAATACCAATTGGTTTAGTTCGGTCTTTTTATCTGACAAAATTTGTTATTTTTTTTTTAAAATATATCGTATACTTTTTTATTAATTAACATACTGGCCTACTCATAAAAAAATAAATAAAATAAATAAATAAATAACCTAATAACATTAATTTTGTTTTTTTTAATATTCTCATATCTTATATATAACCACACTTATTTTATACTAAACCTTGAAATCAAAACCCAAACGCGATATCTCTGTGCATCTCTCTCTCTCTCTCTCATTCCGCTGGTCAGTCATATCATTACTTTACTTCCCTATATATATGTGTGTGTGTGTGTGTGTGTGAGATAGATATGTATGAATACTAGCTAGGTTGATTTTTGCAGTATTTGAGTTAGATTAATTAATTTGACACTACTAGTTTCTTTAATATTCACCAGTATTACTTAGGAATTTGCTAACCTTATTATGTTTTACTAATTCTTAACCTCTTTCGTGTTCGAGATAATTTACGAGTATCGATACTAATTTAGCATTATTTTTAATGAGTTTGACCTAACGGAAGAAAGATTAAGGATTCATGTGTTTTGCTAAATATGTTGGTGAAATGTTTTTATTAAATTGTGTTCGAGAAAATTTAGGAGTATTAAAAATAATTTAACTGGAAATAATTTTGCTGTGTTTTTAAATGAATTTGACCTAAAGTGTAGAGAAAGATTTAGAATTTGTGTTTTCGTTAAATAAGTTGGTCAAATTGTAGAGTTTTTTTCTAAAATAGCCTACATGGCACTTTTTATTTCTGATTTGGCCTATTTCTTACAAATTTTGCTATTTTGGCCTACTTAAAAGAGCACTTTGAAAGTGCTCTCTTTGATACATGAAAATAGCACTCTTAATGTGCGCTCCTCAACTTGTTAGCCTATGTGACAACTTAAAAAGAGCACTTTGTAAGTGCTCTCTATACCAATCTATAAAAATAACACAAAATAAGTCACTTAGACCTATTATTTTGTTATATTAAATTTATCAATTGTGTTGTTATACTGATAGATGTTAAATATGAATAATTATTATAAGTGATGGTAAAGTCAAAAACTACAAAAAAAATCCCAAAAAATCTAAATCAACAAAAATCCAAATGTTATTTTAAAAACAGTTTAACTTATTTTAAAATAGTATGAGTAATTTTAAAAACATTCTGAGACGTTTTAAGTTATTTTTTCTGATTTTTTTTGGATTTTTTAATGACATATGTTCTTATTTGTAAATAAACATAAAATATGTAATTTTTTTATAAAAGAGTCATCAAATTTAAAACAATCGGGTTTTTATAAATAAATTTCAAAATATGTATTAAATTATCATTTTTCCTTATTTCTTAACTTTTTGGCTTTACCACCACTTATAATAATTATTCATATTTAACATTTATCAGTATAACAACACAATTGATAAATTTAATAAAACAAAATAATAAGTCTGAGTGACTTATTTTGTGTTATTTTTATGGATTGGTATAGAGAGCACTTCCAAAGTGCTCTTTTTAAGTTGTCACATAGCCTAACAAGTTGAGGAACGCACGTTAAGAGTGATATTTTCATGTATCAAAGAGAGCACTTTCAAAGTGCTCTTTTAAGTAGGCCAAAATGGCAAAATTTGTAACAGAATCAGGAATAAAATGTGTCACATAGTCTATTTTAGAAAAAAAAACTCCAAATCGTATCGGGTTGAAATTCCCCTTTTCTTAATATACGAGGGTTGTAGCTCTGCACACGTTGAATAGTTTAATTTGACACTACTAGTTATTTCAATTTAGCAGTATTAGTTTTTTGGAATATTAGCTAAGACTCTCATATATATCTCCTCACCAATCACAAATACTGTATTTCTTCGTTTATCTCTATAACAATCTCTCAAGGTGTGTGTTTTTGGTTTATCTCTTAAGTTTTTTGTGGGAAAACGACAAGTTTAGTCTAATTAAATTCATATGATGAAAACCCCAAGCTAAGATTGCAATCCACGTTCATGTTAGCTTTCAATTGATTGAGAATCAATCCCATATGTTTGGCAACAAATTTTTGGACCGAAATCTGTTTTAAAAGTCCACCGAAAGTGTAGATTTTAAAATTTTGGATTTTTAGCCTTTTGAGCCTAAAAATCTACTTTTTAGAAGCTAAATAATCTGACTGTCCAAACCCCCACATATTTTTAAAATCAAAAATCCAAAAATCAACTAAAAAATCTGTTGCCAAACGGACAACAGAATTATTTTTTTAGTTGATTTTCTTAGTTGGTATTTTTAGTTAATTTCTGTTTTCCAGTTTTGTAAGCTTATTTTGCTGGCTAGTAATTGGGCAATATACAGCTTAGAACCTTTCAGAACAGTTGAATTTTCTACCATGTTAAAAAGATTTAAGCTTTCAGCTTTAAAAAATACTACCAAACTTAACCTTGAGTAAGCTTGTGTCTTTTAGCTTAGTACATGGGTCAGGCCCAACCAAAATATGGTAAGAAATTACGTATTTGGTCAGTTTATTGAGGGTACATATGCTATATGCAATGTAATTATGCTGTTGAAGTATGTTTAAACTTGAATTACACGAGGAAGTTTTGGGTTATGGCAATTTTACAAATAATTAGCTATTGTTGTACCAGTTGCTATTTTCTCCTAAAGAATTGTCCTGTCGGCAGTGCGTGTAGAGTTTTAGGGATGGTTCTGCAGTTTATTGGTGATGTTTAAAAAAATATATGGGCAGGGCTAAAAAGCTATAAGAAGATTAAGATTATTAAATAAAAGTCATGATAAAAAACTTATTGTTCGTCAGTTTTAGTAAAATTCTGAGCATGCCAAGTGTTTCCTCCCCAGGGTTTCTGTTTATAATGCTATAAATCAGATTAAAAAAGACTGTATTTTCTATGTTTTATAGCCTGGAAACAAGACCTTGTAAGCTTAAAAAAACTTGCCTTTTTCCTTATTTTAAGACAGTTGGGCAAACAAGCCCTCCATGAGTTATTGTTAGCTTAATGGACAGGGAAAATCCCAATTTTTCTTAGTGATATATTTAGCTCATGTTTGAACCTGAGCCAATTGTATATGCAGATAGGGGACGTAACAGGTTCTTAATTTACATATTCAGTCCTGTGTTGGTAAACTTTAAATGTCTTATGAAATGCATCTGACAAGTTATTCATGCTGTTTCTCGTAAGAAGTTCATATTTAGTTTGACACATTGGCTGGGCAAACTAAATTGAGCATTCAACATTCAATTCCATGTTACCTTACCCACCTTTTCTTCTGCTTTAGTTTTATAATTTCCGGTTCATAAGTTTGGGATTCATCATCAGAAACACAGCTTAAGAAATTTATATTTGTCATTGTAGATATTATACAATGGACAATCACCTGCCTGATATTGTGGGTGACATTTTCGAGTCATCGCTGAACCTTGAGAAAACACACTCTGACCTAGGCTTCAAAGAGGGGTACAATGACGGTTTGGCCCTTGGTAAAATAGAGGGCCATGAAGTGGGACTTAAGCATGGTTTCGAAACTGGCGAAGAGTTAGGGTTTTACAGAGGCTGTATAGATATATGGACCTCAGCAATTAAAATTGATCCAAATTGTTTTTCGTCTCGGATTCAAAAAAGCATTAAAACCATGGATACATTGCTCCAACAGTACCCTCTTTCGAATCCGGAAGACGAATCTGTTACTGAAATATTGGATTCTCTGAGGTTGAAGTTTAAGTCCGTTTCTGCTAGTTTGAATGTTAAATTGAAATATAATGGGTACCCCAAGGCGTCGAATGACAATACCGAGTTTTGAAGGGTGATAAGTCGGTTATATGCTACAAAAGATTGTGATCAATCTTTACGAGGTTGTCATTTGGAATGTAATTATGGAACTGTGGCTATGATTGATGTCTTTTTCTATAAGGCTTTTGAAATTACATTATATTCAAATATTACAATTAGCTCAATCTTAGTAGGCAGTTTTGTGGATACTGTCATACAGTGCACCGTATGACTTATTTTGGTCGAAATGTTGGTGTTATTCGAAATATTTAGATGCTCATTCAGCGGATCTATTATTCGCTTTTTGAGTAATTGAATTGTTTGAACCATAAAGAGTTTCCAACTTGTCGCTCGCCTGAGAAAACTCGCTAATGAAGTGAAACCCGAAATTGTTTCTGATCTTATATTCAAGTTTGGTAATTTTTTTCTAGTGCATGAAGTGAAACACTGTCTTCTGGATTGTGAGTTTGCCTCCATTGCATTATCACATGTTTCAAAAGATTAGGATTTAGATCCATTGGTCTTGAAAGGTGCGATCAACTCCGAATTGTTATTAAAAGCTGCAGAAAATTTCGGAGTAATGCCAATTTTAAAAAATGAAGAATGCCATCGGAGTAAAAACTGCACCCTTCGGAGTTAAAAATTGTGTCCTTCAGTTCAATATTAAAAACTGTACTCACCATCTAATTTTTTAAAAATTGCACCCTTCATTTCAATATTAAAAGAACACACCACAGATCCACAATGAAGAATGCCAATTTTATTAGGCCTGTTTATTTTCTTTCATTCATAAGTACATTTTCTTATTTTTTCCGAATATCTCTTGTATATTTACAAAATATGTTTTATTAGACGGAAATAACTTTCCACTGCCAAAGTCGCAGCCAAGATTGGATGATATGAGGCTCTATCTAGTTCGAAGATCGATGATAAATTCAGTGACTCGTTCAAGTTACTTTCACAGCAATTTATCCATAAGTTGCCCAGGAGATCTTAGTAAATAAATATCCTGCTTTTATTTTCTCTGAGAGAATACCTCAAATGTATGTTTAACAAGGCTATAAATCTAGCAATTGCATCTACTGTATAATCTTTGTAAGAATTAAGATTCTAACAGCACAATGTTGCAAAGTTCACAGTTCTGACCCAATCAAACACTAAAGTTGAAAATGACTGATCAACTACATTCTAGATAATTTGTAATCAATTGGCCCACGTTCAATAACAGCTAGCTGTTATTATTGAATTTAATAATAACACTGCCATCAAGGTGGAGAAATAGTAAGTACAGCTAACTTTTCCACTCATGGAGAAAAATATTTGGTAACGTTAGGAAAGTTTTCTACTATTATGTGGATGGATATGTTTCTTTAGTAAATGAAAATGTCCATGGTGATCAACCTTAAAATCTTGTGACGTGGACCCGTATTTTCATTCGCAACAGTTGATACTCACAAAGATTTGAAGTATAACTTGGGGCCCTATTCTGGACGTCGCTAATATTAAAAACTAAAATCATACTATATATATGTTTTGAGACCTTGAATTTAGGCTTTGATTTCTCAATTACTCAAAACTGTTATCATCTCTAGCTAACTTTTAACAGTTTTTGTCATTTTAGCGATTAAAAAAAACTACCAAAGACATCATTAATCACTCACTTATTTGTTATTATGAGGGCCAAACATGTACAGATTTAGTGTTAATTAAGTTCCATTTTTTTTCTCTGAAGTGAAAATTTCCTATAATCGCATTATCCGTACTCTGTATGAGAAAGTGATTGGTAAAACGGAGCACGTTCACATGCATGTACTAATTATTCCAAGCAGCTGATAAACTATACAAGAGTACGTTAAAATGATTGCCCATATTTCCATTTTCCGTTTTTGTTTTCATAAACTATAGACGAGTAAATTACGCAAATAGAACAAAAGGCCAAGTCCTAGATACTTAATACTTTAGCCAAATATTTCTACGGCTGTTATCCTCTAGAGAAGATGAAACTTTCCATGAATACTTGTATATACTTGATATGCAATATTTATTTAGACGATCACAGTAGATAAGTTTTTCAGACTTTTTCAATAGTTATTCAAGTTGCAATATCCCATATAGCCAAAACAAGAAAAAATAAAATTGAGCACAGAGATACTACAAAGTTAGATGACACAAAAGTAGATGAAAGACTAAGAACCAAAAATTTACATAATTTCAATGGTAAACTTTAATAACAGATCCACAAAAAGTACAAATAATAGCCCTCCAAGATTTCCAATAGAAAGGAACACAGCAAAACCTTGTAGCAGTCTTCATATCTGCCACGCTGGCACCTCCACCGCACTTCGAACATAGTCCTGCCGCCGGTTTACTCCCCCTGATCTTCTTTTTCTGATCAACCAAAAAACAAAAACAAACCATCTTCCTTTTTTATATATATAAAATGCTTTTTGAATTTGATTTTCTTAACACTTGAGAGTTGAGCAAGTTCAAGTTTAAAAGTGAGTTGGTGGTAAAGTGGAATAATTCTTGGTATAAATAGGCCACATTTAATTAAATTTTCTTAGTCCATTCCCGGTAACTTTGGCAGTTGGGACTTAATGGCAACAGTTTGGAGTTGATGCATGCCAACATGGGGATATCAGTGACAAGTGAGACCATCCATGCTTTATATATATTGAATGATAAATTTTAAATATTGAAATTGACTTCTGTATTATACTTTATCGTTTTCATATATTTAGTCCTCTTTATAGAATTTTTACAAATACACTATAATGAATGGGAACATTTGTTTCTGGTTGGAATGAGTAATTTTTTTTATTGTCCCTAGCTAGTTCTTTTATTTGTTTTTTTATGAGCACCAAATTATGATGAAAACAACTTGCTCTTTTATTTTTGTTTAGTTTGTTGGGTACGTTGTAAATAAACATAATAATTTCTACGGAAAAAAAATGGACAAATAAACAGAAAATGGTTTTCTCAAATATATAATT
The DNA here is from genome assembly GCA_963682055.1 of Primula veris. Classification (NCBI taxonomy): domain Eukaryota; kingdom Viridiplantae; phylum Streptophyta; class Magnoliopsida; order Ericales; family Primulaceae; genus Primula; species Primula veris. The sequence continues at coordinate 8,191,513 of OY821743.1, forward strand.
ATCAAATACAAGATTTAAACATAAAATAATGTAAATGATACCGAAATTGACTAAAGTCCGAGACGAGATAACTGCAAGCAGTTTTCCTTAAACGATATTTGTCCCGTCACCTCTACTTCTGGCTAAATTGGGCAATTCGTTCCCAAGGTACAACGTCTATCGCATGTGACTCGGCGGAAACGGCACCGAGCCACAGTCGGGCCGTTGGTGGTGCGGTACTCTCTCTCTATATGTATGCATATGTGTTTATGTGTGAATGTGTGTATGATGACATTTTTATTTTTTTTTCATAAAAAACTTATTGAAAAGCTCTTCAAGAAAAAATGGTTGGAAACCATCATATTATGCAATTTTTTTATTGTAACTCTTTTTTTCAATAAAGAGCCACACTTAATGGGGTAATAAAGTTTTGAAACTCACAATTTTTAATTGCATTCAAAACCATAAAACAAAGTTTTATCCAATAATCCCCCACATGAATGCAATTATAAAACATGCAAAGTGCAACTAAATGCAATCGAGAGAACCACGAGAAACTGCATAAGGACAGGTAGCGCGCGTCTTTAACCTGCCATAGTGATGTAAAATCTGATATGCTACTATTGGGTAGCCTTAAAGCCTTCAACCCTTTAGCGTTTGTGCATACCAGGGTAATACTCACACAGTGTCATCTCTACACCACTTACCAAGCCTTTTGGTTGTTGTCCATATTTGGCCCTGGACTGCCTTGGCAATTTCAACCGAGTGCTCTAATGATTTAGCCCTAGATCATCACATAGTATCGGCCTTACACACTCGTTATAGGTGATTTTCAAGTCAAGGGTGTCCTGGCTCACCCCACTCGACCTTCGAGATACTTGATTCATTAAGAGTCTCATGCTCATCCTTAAAATGATACAGGTCTATCACTCTTTCATCATAGAAATGGGCTGAGAACTTATGTTCTCGAGTGATTTGTTCGGTTACCCGCACAATTCAGTTTCCCATTGAACCCGAGACTGAAGTTTCCAGTTCAGGTTGGGTTACCTATGCGAAGGTTTCCAATTTATTGGGCTTCAAACCCTATTTCCCTCGATGATGCTCCAACTCTTCCACGAGTCAAGCATTTTGTATATGGATCCGCATTATTATCCTTAGACCTTGCAAAGTCTAGAGATACCACAATTTTTGCTAGCAATTCCTCTTACGGATTTGTGTTTCCGACGAATATGTCATGACTTTGTCGGGACTTTCCATTATACAAATTATTCTGATCCCGTTTAATAACTGACTGACTGCAGCGGTACACGTTTATTGCGGGAACAAATTTTGGCCATTTGGAATAACTCCCAAGACTTCTCAGCCAATCTGCCTCTTCTGTAGCTTGATTCAACGTTATGAATTCTAACTCTACAGTTTCTCCAACTATACAGGTCTATTTTACAGACCTCCATAAGACTGCAACCTCTTTAAGTACAAACATATCCACTAATGGACCTTGCACTGTTAAAGTTCGAGATACACTTGGTATCTAAATACCCTCCAAATATTTTGGACATCTCATATAATGCAGTTCATGATTGGCAGTATACCTCATGTATCTGAGAAGCCTCATTGGAAAACCTACTGAGTTTGCTCACTGAGTTGGCTATAACTGGTCTAGTGCAGTTCTTGACGCACAAGAGACTACCTATGATAAGTTAGGTGTTTGTTTTAGTCCATATAACGACTTAACAAGTTTTCGCACCTTGACTTACTTTACACGGAACCACAACCCAATGGGTTGTTCCTAATTCTCTAGATCTCCATTTATAAAACACATGTTCTCATTAATTAATGATGCGTCCTTTTTTATAGAGATTAGAGTATAGACATTAAAATTATCAAAACCGTCAGTTTATTTAAAGTAATTGACTTTATTTCTCACGTGTCTTTCAACCTCATTGTTGATGGCATCTTCCCATATACACATTATATGGAAAACATTGATTATTTCAATGTCGTCGATTCATCTTCAATCATGAAGGTCAAGGGACAAAGGAAGTTTCATTACTTACCCTTTTACCATGCCGATGCACTTCATCTTCCTTAAAAGATTCACTTTCCATATTTTTCCAGCACCGTTTGAGTGTTCACTTGTCTTGGGTAGCGTAATGCTTTGAACCCTCAACGTATTGGTCACACTCGCCAGGCGTTAGAGTTTTGCGGAAAACTTCTCTTTTTGAAAATATGCTTCTCGGGCATAGAACAATGTTCTATATGCACTTTAAAGTCATATGCCTTATGCACTAGAAACCGATCAGCACTATATTTTGTTCTTATCCGAAGAACACACAATCTACCATTTTTCGATCCTATCCAAGTCCTTCAAGGAACAAGATTGAGACCTTTCTTAGGTAGCACCAAACTTTCACGAACTTATAGTCAGGTACCATGCCTTCTATAATTCTGACTGTTTGGTCCAACTTCCTAAGAGGTAGTTTGTTCAACACATATCTTGCGAAAAGCTCACTTCCCGCACAAACTCAGAGTTTAACCCTGAACTTATCAACATGACATTCCAACCACACAATTGTGTGAATGGCGTCTCATATTCACTGTTTCATTTACATTGATCATGTATTCATATCCATGTGAATATACCATTTCGGAACTAGTTAGACAATATCTAACACGTTCAAAAATAGTCTATCATTTTATGATTAACACTTAATCATTGAATTAAAGTTGGTAGATTAACACAACAGAACACCCATGATTAAACATGCTTTCTGACATGCCTTAATCCTCAACAATAGAATTCACGTATTCATTCTTACTTGATTGAATATCTTGACTGATTTGTCTTTACTTCTCATCAAGTAGACATATCAGTGTTTAGTACAACTATCAATAAATTGAGTAAATACCTTTTAAACCCTTCTTGGTTTTTCACGCATCTCAAATGCATCAAACCATTAGGTTATGTACTCCGTTCGAAACTTCGAACTGAAGACTTAACAATACATTGCTTCAAACACAAACTCATATTTGTGTTTCAATTTAAATAATAGATTTAGAAAAATAAAACATTTAAACTTTTATATTTTCATCACCTACTATATCATGTCAAATCAGTGACTTGGTAGAATAATTCAACATGTCATTATTGACCACAAGAGTATCGACTAAAATGCTCATTTTGACAAATAGTCACTCATGTATTGCCACAAACAAGCAAACTTATATCAATTTGATCCTAGTGTTTTGGCTACCAAAAGCATACTTCCCTTTAGGTTTCAAAAACCACTAGTCATGATTCAGATTTGTATGTTTGCACTTGTTAGTGGATTTCCAAACGTTTTCACACATTAACGCCCCCACAGTTCGTGCATTCCCTTTGTCCTCACTCAGAACAGGCACACTGTTATAGAGAAACTTAATCGGTTTCAAGACGGTAAATGAACAATATCATTTATTTTAGACGTTTTAAATCCATATCAATAAATCGTTAGATATTCTCTCTCTCGCTCGCATACGTTATGGGGTACGTTTAGATTCTCGATCTACAGGATTAACGGGTTACCCCCATATTTGTGGGACCCTTGGGGTTCTCCCCCAATAATAGTAATATAATATTACTAAATTACTATTCTCAATAATAGCAAGATCAACATATTCACAATATGTTTTACTAACAAATTAATAATATGTTATTTCAACAAATTATTAAATGTTTTTCCAACAAATAAATAAGATATTAATTCAACAAATTATTAAATGTTCTTTCAGCAAATTAATAAGATATTATTTCAACAAATAATAAATTAGCCGATATTTGTTTATTCTTAAAATAAACTCAACAACCATTTATAATTTGTTAATCATCAAATTATTTGCTCTTGGATGAATCAAGTCGGTTATTAAATAACCTTTCATCCAAATATGTAACCGATTCGTCATTGCAATTCGTAGATAGCTAATAAAGCTCTCCATAACTGCCAACAACGACTGTCGTTACAATAATTTATAACTCTCTAAATTAAATTGCGATTAATCACAATTAATAAGAAGTTATAAATACTCGTCATTAATCTCATTAATGATTACCGTTATAAATTTTGTAACCCTCCAAATTAAATTGCAATAAATCACAATTAATAAGGATATCACCCATTATATCACCACATTAGTGGTTTTAATAATGGTGGTTTCAAATTTGTAACCTCCGTCATTAAAATGCACTCATGCAAAATTAAAAGGAGTTACACCGGCACCCACAATATTCTGGTCGGTTCCAGCACCCATTTTGTTCCGGACATTTCCCGTAGGAAACTGTTTGTTATCTCAAATAACAAACACGCACAATCTAATTTTGAAAAATGAAACTAAAACTTCTCCTTCGCAAACACCAAATTTCTATAACCACGCATGGTTTCAAGAAACTGATTTTACAAGAGTACTTTAGTTCATTCCCGAAAAAGATTATCAAATTCTGAAAGATTTATTCAGCCATAAACACCAGATAAATCTGATTTTACACAGAACAATCTCATAATTCAACCAGTTCTGTCGTAAGCCCCAAATTCTGAAAAATCAGAAAATGGTTTTACAAGAACTATTTCAAAACTAGTTCTTTCGTAAGCCCCAAATTAATGGTTTTACACGAACTATTTCGAAAATCAGCAATCCTCCAATTCCTTGGTAGAGATCCATATCTACACAAATACTCATTTGAAATTGTTAGTATTTTATTAACATGAAAACAATAAACATGTATAAATCAACTAACAATATAATTAATAAATCTCTTACCAGATTACTCATAAAATGAAATGATAAAAATCCATTCATTACTAAATTATTCACATGACTTATTATAGTAATAGTCCCAAAAGAAACGGTTTCGTAATACCCATTACTACAAAAAATTAATCACCATTTAAGTCCAAAATTAAACTCTATTATTTCCTGACTTTAAAACGGTTACACAATCTGTGTATTATATCCTCCGGAATAACAAACCGAAAATAATTTAATCCATGTAACTGTGTTGTAACCCTTTACAACTCATCATATTCAAATAAATAAATAAATAAAATAAATAATGCAAACATAACGTTTGGCAAACATGGATGGTTTTAAATCCTACAAACGCTTAAAAAACATGTACATGATTTCAACAATTACATGAGGGTTTATTACCAACTGTCGTTTCATATGTTACAAAAAATTATTCACATGACAATAATGAATGGTGCCTATTACTTACTCGTTTCATATATTTCACAAATAAACGTATGACCTTTAGCATAAACACATTAACACGTGTAAATCTTGCAACCTGCAAAGATGGGAGACCCCGCACAAAACATGTAAATATATGGCATAATGACCTTTAAATTTATAACCATTACAGACCAACCGATCCATGCATGCGACCAACAGGTTCCTAAACACACTGTAACAATATTATACCATTTCCCACACAGTATTAGAAAAGGAAATACACAAAAGTGAAACATAGATTGTCTCTAACAACCCACTGTAACAAGTTAGTTTCGTAATTAATGGGCAAGACCCATATTTGATCATGCATGCACACTGTACACAAGGAAAAAGTAGTCTAAACCAAATCACAAATTATAATTAAAACCATGATATAACAATCCGAAACCATTATAGCCGTAAACATCAAATTCCCGAAACCAAAGATTAAGAGAAAATAATTTTACTAAGAACGATTACGGATAGAGAAATAATTTTCTGTAAATCCATACACCGAAATTATTGTATTAACGTACCAAACATAAAAGATATTGTTTAAGATTGTTGGGTACGTTGTAAATAAACACAGTAATTTCTACGGAAAAGAAATGGACAAATAAACATAAAATGGTTTCCTCAAATATATAATTATCAAATACAAGATTTAAACATAAAATAATGTAAATGATACCGAAATGGACTAAAGTCCGAGACGAGGTAACTGCAAGCAGTTTCCCTTAAACGATATTTGTCCTGCCACCTCTGCTTCTGGCTAAATGAGGCACTTCGTTCCCAAGGTACAACGTCTATCGCATGTGACTCGGCGGAAACGGCACCGAGCCACGGTCGGACCGTTGGTGGTACGGTACTCTCTCTCTATATGTATGCATTGTGTTTGTGTGTGAATGTGTGTATGATGACATGTATTTTTTATTTTCATAAAAAACTTATTGAAAAGCTCTTCAAGAAAAAATGGTTGGAAACCATCATATTATACAATTTTTTTATTGTAACTCTTTTTTTCAATAAAGAGCCACATTTAATGGGGTACTAAAGTTTTGAAACTCACAATTTTTAATTGCATTCAAAACCATAAAACAAAGTTTTATCCAACATAGTTTACAAATGTGCATCTTAGATATTAGAAACAATAGCTTATTGGGATGTTTAAAATCTTATAAGGTAAAAAAAAAAAGTAATTAAGAGTTTACTTTTAATTAAGTTTGTACATAACCGGAGAAACAAATGAAAACACTCCAAATAATTACTAACTCGGAAAAATATGTAGAAATGGTTAAAAACGAAGGCAAAAAGTACGAGGAGAAAAACATGGAAGGGCCTAGTTATTATTTTGAATAAATAATGTTAGAAATGCATATACAAAAAGAAATAAAATCAATCAATTTTGGATGTTTATTGTGAGGTTTCCTCTTTCCTGGCCATGGTAGTCATTACTTCTTTTCTTCGGAAATGGTCAAAAGGTAATTTGTACAGTTTTTTTTTTTATTTATAACTCCATAGAATTACTTATGACGACGTATGTATTCATATTAATATATATAGAAACCAAAATATATGCGTTTTTTTCCTCATAATGAACATTAAGACATTGTTGGATCATAAACTCAAAGTATAGTGACAGTCTCTTAATTCCCAAGAACCTATTGAATATTGCATTTGTTTGAAAGTTGGTGCAGATTAGTACTAGATTTTGTGTGTTTGGCTATTAGTAGAAAAATCACTAACAGTCACTCACTCAGGGTATCATTAAATAACAGATTGTGTAAATGTCGGCATTTTCTTTAGAAATGGCAACAGTTTCATCTGTCTCAAAATTATCATTCAATTTGGTTTTTGATCCCCTCCAAAATAATAGTCGAATTTGTTTTTTAAATTTTTATTTCTTGAATATTATTCTTTTACAAATCATGAAAATCATTATTTTAAATATAGATTTGAAAATCGATACACATCTTCATTACCAAAAAAACCATAACCAATATTTATTAATATGAGAATAAAAATGGACTATTTATTTTGACATGAATAATATTACTATCATAGATGCGCAGAAATGCCATAACTTGTCTAGAAAGTCAACCTTACTACCGCAAGGTTTTAATTAAGAGGATACACCACCATCCCACCAAATACAAATAAATGTTTACGGTTGTTGTGCTTTAAATCCTGCCAAAATGCCACAGTAACACGTCACACTAACACCATTTTTACCGTCATTTTTTTTAAAAGCACTTGACCATCAAAGTTGCTATTAAAGTTATTTGTAATCCTTGAGTAAAAGTAAAAAAAAAACGCTAGCAATTCTTAATATCTACTTGTAAAACCGAAAGGTACAAAACGAAATCGTTAAAATTGTTGAATACTATAGAGTGGTATAAGCTAATTAATTAATTAGCATGATCATCAGTAGCGCTCACATTTGTAAAATAAAAGTAAAAAAGGATAAATAAACGCAAAATCTTGTAATGCATGTACAAAAGGATAATAATGTGAAATTTAATATAAAACATATGAGCTTTTCCAAGTTCGTACGTATTGAACATATTTATTTCATATTTAGAGCATAAAATGATTTAAGTTGCTGCCTTGATGCTAATGTTTCAAGGTACCTTTTTCAAATTTGATGCACACGCACATATGAGCTTAAGAAATGTTAACTTAAATCATCTTATTATGGTACACGAAACAAAATTAAGAACTCAAATTAAGTGTGGAAAAAACGATCAAGATAGAGAACCAACGGTGCAACAAAATGGAACCGACCCTTGACTGCAACCGCATCCTTGGCAATGTAACAAAATCGATGAGCTACATTCCTAGTAATGTGGAATAAAACTACAAGAGTTTTCCCACATTCCAACCTTTACAACTTTCCATGTTGCAAACCTTTTATATTTTAACTTTGAGCTCAATTTGTATTCACATCAACTAACCATTAAACGTAAGTAAATATACCGTTTTGGAGTTTGTCGGACAATCTTTTCAATTTAATTGAGAACGATAACAATCTATAATGCTAGGCATTTAAAATTTTATATTTCAGACGGTCCTTAACCACTTTAAAACAACCAGGTAAATTTATATGTTTTCTAACAATTCAATGGGAACAAATGGAATAGTAAATTTTATAAACGGACGTCACTGCGGTACAAATGCAATCCAACAAAGAAAACGCTTGCTGAGTAAGTGCCGGTTGTTACTTAATTTTAAAACATATCCTGACATAAACTTTGTAAAAAGTATGAAAATAATTAAGGTATAAAAGGTTAATTCCTTTTAGAGGAAATCGACAAAGCTACGAAAGGGTTATTACTATTTACTACTAGTATGTATAAATTATAATATTATTAACACTCCAGTATATTAATTAGTAGTTAAGTATCACTAATGGCTGATAAAATACAATTTAACGGCCACCTATTTTAGTTAGATCGATTATGTATCCAAACTTTTATGGAATTTCATTTCCTGACATTTTTCAAAAAATTAGTTGTAATTTTGGTATTTTCATATGAGAAGGAAAAAACAAGCATAAATCAAAAGGTAATAGCTGAATGTTGTATAATGAATAAAAAAAAAAATCATTGGAAACTTTATAAAATCCAAAAATATTTATCAAATGGGAATTTTTTTAGTTTATTTAAGTATATTGGACATTTGTTTCATTCGTAAGTAGGAGTTAGCCACATAAATACATATAAATTGGTGCTGATCGCTGTTTATTCAAATTTCACGTATATGATTGATTGAAATTGAATTAAATGAAAGTTGACTGACAATAACCTAAACCCCAAAAGTACTCCCTGAGGCTGAGGATAACCCTAAATTTTACATGATTCGTTTTTCATATATAGTATGGAGCGTGTATAATGCTAATTTATTGAGATTTTAATCAAAATACATAATACACAGTTACACACTGTTTGAAATAAATAATTTTCCATTGATTTTATCTACATGGGGCCTGGGGCGATATAACTTTTCCATGCCCCTAATCCTGATTCCTGATAACAATATATATTACTATTTGACAATAAAAGAATGGGCACCTGTTCACACTCTGCAGTTAGCCACTTGACTCTTGAGTCATGAAAAAAAGGGAGAGCTAATTATTTATACCTAATTAACCAAAAAATATTAAAAGAAAGCCACTTGATAATGATAAAAAACGTATGTAAATCAGGTTGCTTAAAATGTTTTGTTTTGTTGTTACCGATTTAATGCTCTTGGGTAATATAAATAAATCTATAATTATAGACTCAGTAACAAGCATTGTAAGTCATTTTTTAAAATTTGATTGCATTCTCTTATACACACACTTTATCGCATTTCTTCATCATTTCCAAGTTGAAATGTTTCTAACACTTTGCCTTCTAGCTTTGCTGATTGTAATTATCACCCATTTGCAACGCAAACGGTGTATCCATCGATCCATCGAGAACTTGCCACCTGGCTCGATGCGATTTCCGTTGATCGGTGAAAGTATTCAGTTCGAACATAAGCTTTATGAAATTCCACCTTTCATTCAGAAGAGAGTTGCAAGGTAAAAACTTTAACTTCATGATCGTTACCAAAAACTTTCAAGATTTCACTCTCCCAAAAAAATATACGGATTAAAAACCTCTTTCTCTCGGTATCCACAGCTAGCGTATTGATATGCATTTTAATTTAAATGCATTAATTGGCGAGGGAATGTCAACACCCTCTCGTCCGGACCCGTATCACCGTCACAGCAGGCTATCCGGGCCTGCCAACCATGGGTGATATATCACCCCGGGTCTTGATGCCCCGAGCTGTGCCTAGACCGGCCTAAAGAAGCGTGTCGAGTACGCTTCCACAATTAATGTTGCTGCTCCCTTGGGGGACCCTTTATGTGTTTCATCGACGTGGCCCAATCACAGACCAGCCCATGTGGGCCCCGGCAAAGAACAGTACCCTTGTCAGAGTCATAAATGACCTGACGCCGTTGGATCAACACTTGACAGTACAGTGATCCAAGGGCTAATGTACCTCTGATCACACTATAAATACCCCCACTAATATCACTTAGAGGGGACGCACAAATATAGAGAGGAGAGATAAAGCTAAAATCACCCGGACCGCCTAAATACGACATCTGACAGCCGACACCACAAGTTGTAACCGGCCCGATCTCTCACCTTTAACTATATTCCTACTTTCAGTCCCCACAAATACTGACTTGATCGTTGGAGAGGGAAAACCTGGTACCAACCCCGGGCCCCTGTTCGTTTCTTGTGCAGGCACGAAGAGCACCTCGTCACCGAAGCAGACACGATCCACAACAGACACCTCAGAAGATCGGAGCCGACGCGAATTGATTAAGCCGAGCTTGGGAAGAAAATCAGGCTCGCCAATTGGCGCCGTCTGTGGGAAGCTGTTTAGAACGCGTTAGCTCTGACATCCCGTCCTCTTAGAAAACATGTATGGCAATAACCGATTCGACACCCCGTCGTCTCGACACACCCCCGTTTTTGGGATGCCCAGGACGCTCTCTTTCGGTGAGACCCCGAGAACCGCGTCTACGAGGGATCCCGCCCCCTTAACGGCAATACCTGCGATGCCCCGATCACGGACGGAGCTGACAGAGATGATGCCCGATGTCCACGAGAAGGAGCTCGTCGCGCTTGCTGCCCAGAAGGCATTGATAGCCACGCTGATGGCACCAGAGCCCGAGCCCGTCATCCAAGACGAAAGCCAAGTCGAACCGGTCCTCCGACCCACTAAAAGCGTGATGTCCCGGTTGGGACCCCACCGACGACCCCCCCTAGAGACTCCCAGAGAGCCAACTAGGGGTGAGGAGTCGGAGCGCTCCCACGAAGGGAATTCTCGTCAAGGTGACGAGAGAAGCGTGCACTCACGAATCCGCTGGCCAGATGACAGTTATGGATCACAGCCAGAGTCGAGTCGTGCACGAACAGAAAAGCCTCCTCGAAGACGGAGACGCAACCGCCGCGCTGGTAGAGATCAAGCTGCCGACGAAGCAGCGTTGAAAATCGTTGCATCCACCCGTAGCACCCCGTTCTCAGACGGAATAGAGTACAGCGCACCCCCCGGAAATTTCACTGCCCCCGTTCTCCAAGTCTTCAATGAGGATTCTGATCCGGAAGCTCACCTCCGGCACTATCGTTACCAGATGAATCACTGGTCCCACCTCGATCGGCTTATGTGCAAATGCTTCCCCGCCAGCCTGGGGAGGTTGGCAAGTAAATGGTTCCAGTCTCTGCCTACCAACTCCATCCACTGTTGGGATGACCTCGCCTATGACTTTGCACACCGGTTTATCAACTTGAAAGAAAGGGTTGCCCAACCGGAACAATTGTACCAAGTTAGGGCCCAACCTAAAGAGACCCTCGAGAGTTATGATAATCGGTTCTGGCAGAAGCACGCGGAGTGCGCCGACTGCCCCGATTCTACTGCCATAGCTGCCTTTAGGCAGAACATGATCGTAGGGAGCAGGACCCGCAACGAAATGATAGCGACCCCTCCGAGCACGGTTTCTCAACTCCGATCACTGATAAAGCAGCATGTCGATATAGAGAAGGACATGAGATCTGCTGGGGCGAGTCGTTCGGTCGCCAGCATCGAACAGCCCCGTGAGAGGACCATCTCGAGAAGCACCCGGAGAGATCGCCCCATAGCGGAAAGGATGGGGAGACCTCGTATGGTAGAGAGTCCGCAACCGGCCCCCAAGAGGAGAAGAGAGGAGCCCCGTCGGAATGGCCCTATGGTACCGGGAATTGCCTACTCTACCACCTTTCGTCTCCCGTTGACCGACCTGCTTGGCGAAATTGAGAACGAGCCGTTCTTCTCCTGGCCCCTCCCACTCCGGAATGAACCAGCCCACGGGCCCAATGATAAATTTTGCGATTATCACAAAGGTCGTGGCCATAATACCAATGAGTGTCATGGGCTGAAGGCAAGGCTGGAAGGATGGGTCCGGGATGGCTTGATGGATAAATACGTCAAGTCACGAAGGGACTCCGATCGAGACCGAGAAGGGGCCGATGAAAGGCAACCGGACCTCCCCCCACCGGTGATGACCTGCCAGGTTATCCATTCCGGGCCAAAGAAACCGAAGCCAAATGGGGCGGAGAGAACCGAGGCCCGCGAGGCAACAATGAAGGAGCACGTTTGCCTCGCCGAAAGCCCAAAACCCCGAAAGAGATGCAAGCAGGGTACCAAGCCAGATCTAAGCTTCACTGACTTTGACCTAGTGGGAGTAGACCTGCCCCACTATGACGCCCTTGTTATCACGGCCCAAGTGGGCCATTGCTCAGTAGGACGCATCCTCTTCGATCAGGGGGCGTCGGTGAATATACTCTTTGGAGACCTCTACCAAAGGATGGGGCTGACGGAGGGGCAGTTAGATACCAACGCCCCTCTTCTGTACGGATTCAACTCTAAGGCTGTTAAGCCCAGAGGGAACATAACCTTACCTGTTAAAACAGGAACCAAGGTTATGAGCGTGGAGTTCACGGTGGTGGACGTCCCCTCCGTTTAAAACATCATACTAGGGCGTGTGTGGCTTCATGAGATAGAAGGCGTCTCCTCCACTCTGCACCAGAAGGTCAAGTACCCAACTGTGAATGGAGTCAAGACCATATCGGGAAACCAAAAGATCTCGAGAAGCTGTGCCATGGCCGTGTACTCCGGCAATAAACCGGCTCCGGTCCAGAGTGCTATGAATATAGAAGCTGAGGATCCCAAGCTGCTGAGGGAACTGAACAAGAAGATGGGACCGGAGGCTGAAGAAAAGGTAGAAGGAGGCTTGCTGAAGGTCCAGATTCCAGGGTACGACAAGGATCACTTTTTTATGGTGGGTGCGAGGCTGAGCGAGCCCGAGACTGCAGATCTCGTTGAGCTCCTGCTTCAGTACCTCGACAACTTCGCGTGGTCTCCGTGTGAAATGCCGGGTATCAGTCCCGACCTCGCCTGCCATAAGTTGAACGTCAACCCGGATGCGAAGCCCGTGATGCAAAAGGGGCGCCGCGTTAGTCCGGAGCATGCCGATGCCATAAACGAGGAAGTACAAAAGCTTCTGTTAGCTGGAGCCATCAGGGAAGTCTTTTACCCTAGATGGCTCGCTAACCCCCATGGTGGTCCCTAAAAAGAACGGAAAGCTGCGTGTGTGCATCGATTACACGAGCCTTAACCGGGCCTGTCCAAAGGATCCCTTCCCTTTGCCTAAAATTAATCAGATAGTGGACTCCACCGCTGGAGCCGCCAGGATGAGCTTCCTGGACGCCTGCTCCGGCTATCACCAAATACCCATGTCAGAGGCTGACCAAGAAAAAACCGCCTTCATAACCCCAAGGGGGAATTACTGTTACAAGGTGATGCCATTTGGGCTTAAGAACGTTGGGGCAACGTATTAGAGAATGGTCACCAAGATATTCGCTAAGAGCATAGGCCGGAGCATGGAGGTCTATATCGACGACATGGTTGTAAAAAGCACCCAGGAGGACGACCACCTGTCCGACCTAAGAGAGGTGTTCGAAACAATCCGAAAGCATGGCCTGAAGCTCAACGCCTCTAAGTGCGCCTTCGGGGTTGGTGCCGGGAAGTTCCTAGGGTTCATGGTAACCCATCGCGGTATAGAGGCGAACCCGGCCCAAATCTCTGCCTTGAAGGACCTTAGAACCCCTGAAAAGAGGAAGGACGTACAAAAGTTAGCCGGAATGGTCGCTGCCCTCAACCGGTTTATTGCCCGGTTCGGGGATCGATGTAAGCCATTCTTTACGGCTCTAAAGGCCCAGAAGAAGTTCGAATGGAATGATGAATGCCGGAGCACGTTCACGGAGCTGGCGAACTACCTCGGAAGCGTGCCTCTACTGGCCAAGCCTGACACCGGCGACGTCCTTGCCCTATTCCTTGCCGTGTCCAAGATAGCCGTTAGCGCCGTCCTCATCAAAGAGATCGGCAGGGAGCAAAGGCCAATCTATTACGTGAGCAAAACCCTCCTCGACGCCGAGGCTAGGTATATGCCCCTAGAAAAGCTCGTCCTGGCACTCGTTATGGCATCGTGAAAACTGTCCCATTACTTCTCGGCACACAGTATCGTGGTGTATACGGATCAGCCCATTCGGAAAATACTCCAGAAGGGAGACCTGTCTCGACGTATGACGAAGTGGGCTTGCCACCTGAATGCGTACGACATCCGGTACGAGCCACGAACATCCGTCAAGGGGCAGGCCCTGGCCAACTTTGTGGCAGAATTCATCGGAACGACCACGTCCCCCAGTATCGAGGAGCGTGCCCAAGGAACGTGGACCTTGCATGCCGACGGAGCTGCCAATAAAAAGGGATCAGGCCTCGGGGTGGTACTCCAGTCCCCACAGGGTGATATAATCGAGAAGTCAATCCAGCTTGGCTTCCGAGCCACCAATAATGAGGCGGAGTACGAAGCCGTGATCGCAGACCTGAAAATGGCCCGAAGCCTTGGAATCAAGAGGATACTGGTGCACACTGACTCCCAGTTAGTCAGTAGCCAAATCAGCGGTGAGTTTCAGACGAAGGACGAAAGGATGGCAAGCTACGTGGCCATCGCCTCCGGAATACTCCAAAGCTTCGAGTATCGGGAAATCATCAACATCAACAGAAATGAGAACACCCACGCCGATGCACTAGCAACCCTAGCCTCGTCCATGAGTGATAAAAAGGAGCGAGTCATCACCGTAGAATACGTCCTTTCGCCTAGCATCGAAGCAAAGGCAAGAGTTAACGTAGTGACTGACCTCCCGTCAGAACCGAGCTGGATGGACCCCATCATCGAGTACCACCGCACCGGAGACCTCCCCGAAGATAAGAAAGATGCTAAAAAGATAAGAAGAAAGGCACTGGGGTTCTGGTTGGCTCCCTGCGATAAACTTTATAAAAGGTCGTTCTCCGGGCCCTATCTGCTCTGCATTCATCCTGATATGGTGGTAAGGGTCATGGAAGAAATTCATGAAGGAACATGTGGGAGTCACACCGGGGGCAGGTCGCTGGCCAACCGAGCCTTGACCCATGGATATTGGTGGCCCCTCATGCAGAAGGACTCCCAAGCATTCATGCTCAGGTGTGAGAAGTGTCAGAGATACGCGCCCATACCTCGAGCCCCGGCCCAAAAAATGAGCAGCGTGACCTCGCCTTGGCCCTTCGCCCAATGGGGCATGGACATCGTCGGACCATTCCCTCGGGCCCCGGGGGGGAAAAGGTTCCTCCTCATGGTCACCGACTACTTCTCGAAGTGGGTAGAAGCCGTGGCATTAGCAAAGATAACGGAGGCCGAGGTGATCAGGTTCCTCTGGAGAGATGTGATCACGAGATTTGGGATCCCCTATTCGATAGTGGTAGACAATGGGGGCCAGTTTACCGGAGCTAAATTAAAAGCGATGTACGCAAAGTACCGCATCAAAAGCTATTATTCCACCCCCTCGTATCCCCAAAGCAACGGTCAAGCTGAAGTGTCGAATAAGACCGTTCTCGACGGAATAAAAAAGAGGCTAGACGAGTCCAAAGGACGATGGGTTGATGAACTGCAGCACGTCCTTTGGGCCTACCGAACGACGAGAAGACGGGGCACCCAGCAAACGCCCTATAGCCTTACCTACGGGATGGAAGCTATCATCCCGTTAGAAATCGGACTCCCCTCTCTCAGAACCGACATGGTGGAGAACGGCCTGAACGAAAAGATGATGGGCCTCGAACTCGAATATGCTGAAGAACAAAGGGAAGTCGCGGCCGTCCGTAACGCCGAATACAAGAACGAACTGGGACGTTCCTATAACAAAAGAGTGAGCGCCAGGCATTTCCAAGACGAAGACCTCGTGCTACGGAAAGTAAACAACAACACAAGAGTACAGTTCGACGGCAAGCTAGGGCCCAACTGGGAAGGCCCCTATCGAATCCTCGGTGCGGCGGGCAACGGGGCCTACCTGTTGGGTCGCCTTCCCAACGACGTCCCGATGGATCGACCTTAGAACGTCAACAACCTAAGAAAGTACTATCAATAGGGCTCGACCTCTGTGTTTTGATGTAAATATGCCTGAAGGCTTTATGAATGCAACTGCTGTTATTTCCAAATTACCCCGGTTTATATTTATTTGAATTTTTCAGTTCACTTAAATTTTCACAAGTGTTTCAGAACACCCGAGCCTATACGGCACCCCGGTTTATATTTATTTGAATTTTTCAGTTCACTTAAATTTTCACAAGTGTTTCAGAACACCCGAGCCTATACGGCACCCCGGTTTATATTTATTTGAATTTTTCAGTTCATTTAAATTTCACAAGTGTTTCAGAACACCCGAGCCTATACGGCACCCCGGTTTATATTTATTTGAATTTTTCAGTTCACTTAAATTTCACAAGTGTTTCAGAACACCCGAGCCTATACGTTTATCTGTGTGTAATTTCTATGTGTTACTTCGGTTTGCAAGTTATGAGTTGTATAAAATGCATGCCCCAACGCCGAAGCGTAAGGCCCACCCATTTGGGAGCACATACACATAATAAACACACATTGGAAGTAAAAACAGACAGAAGAATAGAGACAAGTCCAACAATCCAAAATTGTTTTTCATTTCATTTCATGAGGAACTATTACATACTAAGTACAAAAAGAAGATTACATCGAAGAACAAAAAACAAAACCACCCTAGCTAGCCCCGTCGGAATCTTCCTCTTCGTCGGAGAGAGCTCGAGGAGTGAGGAGGACCACCTCAGGAATGGGAGCTGAGGGGACCGAAACGATAATGTTTTCCACGTTCCATACCGGATGGTCCGGTCCCGCCCTCATAAAAGGCAGCCGCCTCGGACCACCCTTCGACATAAAAGGAGTTGAACTCCTTCTGTGTCTTCTGGGTCCAGGCGACATTCAGCTCGGCTTGAGCGGCCTGGACTGCAGCCTTTAGCTTATCAGCTATTCCAGCTTCGGCCTCCTTTAGAGCCGCCTCCGCAGCTCGAGCTCGCTCCTCAGCATCGACCCTAGCCTTCGCGGCTTCGACCCTTTGAGCCTCAACCGAGGCATTCAGGCCCTCGGCCTTCTCAGCCCTGTTCTGGGCCTCCTCTGCCCTTTTTTGGGCCTCCTCTATTAACTTGGCATTAGCCTCGGCCTTCGCGGTCCGATCCCTCAACAGCTGGCCTTGGTGATATACATATTGATTCATCATCAGATAGGCCTACAAGGAAAGGAGCAAACACTTAGCAAAATATTTGGAAAGAACATGAAAACATACAAATAAACACTATGAGAGGTTACTTGCCTGAGGGATCATGGCCATGGCCGATGCCATGGAGGTGGCGAGATCACGACCCCGGTGGTCAGCCTCAACGCTTTGCTGCTGAAGCGCAGCCAAAGCCAGCAACCCGGCGGATGGGTGAGCTTCCATTATGCTCTTTACCCCCGTCGCCGCCTTCACCTCCTCGGGTGTTTACACAGGCATCCTATGGGTCGGGGAGGCAGAGCAGGAGCTCGATCCTTGAGAAAGGCCCGACGTCACCCTAGGTCCTTCCACGACCACGACTTCGGGCGGGCCGCTCCCCCCGACCTTGGCCTTCTTCCCACCATGGAGGGACTTCGTCCCCTCCACCTTTCTCTTCCCAAGCTGGGCCTTGCGGGCGGCCCGATCAAGCCTGGCCTTAGCCGCCACCTCATCCGCAGCATCGGCGCCGGGTTGAGGTACAACAACCTTCTCCCCCGCCTCAACCTCCTTCTCCCCTGCCTCAACCTCCACCTCCACCGCCTCCTTCTCTCCATCCTCCACCCCGGTAACCCCATCGACTGCCCCCTCCTCTTCTGCCCCCTCCTCTTCCTCACCATCTCCCCCAGCATCGGCAGCAGTTTCTTCCACCACCTCCTCCTCCTCGTCAGAACGAACCACCTACATTGTCCAGACAAAAGGAGTTAGAAAAATTAACAAAATTTAGCTAAGTGTGGAATTGAAATCAAACAAAAACAAACCGTGACTTACCCTGGTCCGCGATGTGCCTGGAGTCGGCCCGATCGGGCGTACCTCGGGAGAGCTGTCTTCAAGCCGAAGAAGGCTCACTACCTCAGGCTCCCTAGACCTCAGGGGAAGAACCTCCGGCAGAGGTTTCCCGTGTTGGTCTATATAGGCACGGGTACCGTCCGGCCCCACCCTGTAGTAGAGGACGGTACCATCAGACCGGGTTTCGAAGAGAACCCCAGCCGCTGCAGGAGCGAAGGAGGCCACCGTCGCCACCTTCGCCTTGCTGCCTGTCTTCAGCTTCGGCTTCGACGCCTTCTTCGCCACGGGCCCCACCACAGCCTCGTTTTCTTCAACCACCTTGGGAGGGAGGGTCGACTCCAGACCCTTCTCCTTCTCCCACCTTTCCCTGGAGTATCCCACAGGACAGAAGGTCCTGCGGGGCCATTTGAAGCTGTTCCCCTTGCAGGAGGTGGGGGAGCCACAGGTTAGCAGACGCTCCGCATCGTGTGCCCCCACGTCGGTCCCATCTGGACCCCACCAATTAAGGGCCACCTCTAACGACTCTATGTTGGGTTCGCCCAGGCCCCTCAGCTTAGAGGCCACTGAGAACTTGTTTTCCTTGGTGCTCAGCACCCTCCCCGGCCTGGGCGGGAGAATTAGGTCGTCACGGAGGAGCCAGGGGCCCTCCACCACGATCACGTCTTGTGTGTAACCCCTATTCGAATCGGAGTTACCCGTGATCAGCTGATTATGAGCCCGGCACCTCAGGTAGGGCTACTTGCTCTTGGATTGGGAGCTTGGCTCGGTCTGCAAAAATTCATAGCAGGCCAAGAGCTCCTTAAGCCCCCAATGGTTCTGGAAGGGCCGGCCCAACAGGATATTTAGGGCTTCCATTCCGGCGCAGATGCGGTGCGCCTGCAGAGGCCACTGGCATGGGAGAGTCTCCGTCCAGGCGCAGAGCTCCGCCAGTAGCTCCGGAATGGGGAGGTCGGTGCCCCCGTATAAAAGAGTAGAGAGGGAAAGAGTTACCATATTCTTGGGATCAGCGACGATCCCATTCACCTCGTCCACGGACGCACAAGTCCGAAGTCGGAACTCCTCGCCTATCCCACAGAGTTGACGAAACTCGTCTAGGTCGGACCCATGCTGCCTGACCATGATGCTGTTATCATTTACATCCACGGACAGGGCCGGGTCTAGCACCATGGCCCGGAATGGAAGAGCATGGGTCATTATGGCCGGGCGTCGTGGTTGCGGGGCAACCATCGGGCCTTTTCCAGCTCCGTGAATAACCATGGTGGTTGGGTGCTTGTGAATTTGTTAAGTTTGAGAAGGAAGTGAGAGAAAGTAAGTTGCTGTGAAAATTTTAGAGAGAGAATGAGAAAGTGAAAATGAAATTTCACTGAGGGTATTTATAGACCCCAACCAGAAGATGAAAAGACATTTACCAGAAGGTGAAAAGACAGCAACGGTCCAATACACGAACTCCCACAAATAACCGCCGCCACTCAATCGACACATTCCACGTGTACAGCAAATAGAGGTCGTCTGCCAAGTGTCACTCATCAGCCGTTTTAGCATTAATGGCATTGATAGAATCGAATAGACGGGGGCGGCGCCCCATAAATGCACAACATGCGTGCTCCACGTGTAGAGAATGCATAAACACCAGAAACACGTGTCACCAGACAGGCCGTGCTTAGGCGTCCCCACTCCGCCAAACGTGAGAACAGAATGACCGGAGCCCCCGTAACGACTAAAAGACCCTTGTCAACCTCGTCCTTAACAGCGACTCCGGACAGGGAGCTGTTGGCGAGGGAATGTCGACACCCTCTCGTCCAGACCCGTATCACCGTCACAGCAGGCTATTCGGGCCTGCCAACCATGGGTGATATATCACCCCGGGTCTTGATGCCCCGAGCTGTGCCTAGACCGGCCTAAAGAAGCGTGTCGAGTACGCTTCCCCAATTAATGCTGCTGCTCCCTTAGGGGACCCTTTATGTGTTTCATCGACGTGGCCCAATCACAGACCAGCCCCTGTGGGCCCCGACAAAGGACAGTACCCTTGTCAGAGTCATAAATGACCTGACGCCGTTGGATCAACACTTGACAGTACAGTGATCTAAGGGCTAATGTACCTCTGATCACACTATAAATACCCCCACTAATACCACTTAGAGGGGACGCACAAATATAGAGAGGAGAGTGTTGGTCCGTATGTGTCTAAACCTTAGAGGGGGGGTGAATAAGGTTTTCGTACGTTTTTCGCGGAATAAAATCTATGTGTTATTAACTAAGCAAATTAGCGGTTTTTATAACTTAAATAATTTCGTTAACAAATAAATGCTAATTTAATCTATGCAAGTAATGAATATAAGCAATTAATAATTTGCGAAAAGTAAAAGTTGAGGGAAAAGAAATCACGCAAGATTTATAGAGGTTCGGCAAAACGCGCCTACGTCCTCTCCTCGGTATTTTCACTACCGAGTGTTTCACTAAAAAATCTTCGTTCCAAGGTTACACCTTAACGAGCTTAATCAACCGATTACGCTCCCCCTCACTTTATGAGTATCCCGAATAAATGACCTAGAGCTTTTAAGCTACACTTGCTTAAAAGCCTCTACCCAATCACTCGCTCACAAATGAGTTTATAAAATACTCTTTTACAAGATTGATTTTGTATGAATCACTCACTAACAAGTAATATCTCGATGTTAATAAGATTACAAAGTAATACGCTCGAGAATGGTTTATGATTACAAGTGAGAGAATTTGGATTATAAACTTGTGTATGATTTCTTGAATTCTTGAGAAAGCTTGGTAGTTGTTCTCCAAAGAGATTGAGGGCTATTTGTAGAGCAAATTTGGTCCTCAATTAATTTCAGACCGTTGCTGGTTGTTGGCTGAATTAAATGCTGGATATTTTGCAGTTCGTCCAATTTTCAGGAAAAGCTTAAAAGCTGGAATTTGAAATTCTACTGAAACGATCGGTCGTTTCTGAAAAACGATCGGTAGTTTTTCATCTGTGCTCACTGGAAGAAATCATACAAGAAACGATCGGTCGTTTTATCCTTTGTGATCGATCGTTTTTGCTAAGTGCTCACTGGAAGAATTTACCCTTAAAACGATCGGTCGTTTTGATCTGTGATCGGTCGTTTTTTTAATCTGAGCTCACTGGAAGAATTGTGCACTGAAATGATCGATCATTTCCTTATGGATCAGTCGTTTTTGTTCTGGGCATGTTTTCGGTTTTCTCGACAAGCTTCGAAACCCCGTAACTAATTCGTTTCAAATCCGATTGTGGTTCCGCTTGAACCATTGGCTTCGTAATTACGCATTCTATCATTTTGAACCTTTAATACACTCGATAAATGATTAGTACGCAAAACGAGCTTTTATCATGTTTTACAAATATTGTTATCATCAAAATAATCGATTTAGAAGAAACGACGTTCAACAGAGAGATAAAGCTAAAATCACCCGGACCGCCTAAATACGACATCTGACAGCCGACACCACAAGTTGTAACCGGCCCGATCCCTCACCTTTAACTATATTCCTACTTTCAGTCCCCACAAATACTGACTTGATCGTTGTAGAGGGAAAACCTGGTACCAACCCCGGGCCCCTGTTCGTTTCTTGTGCAGGCACGAAGAGCGCCTCGTCACCGAAGCAGACACGATCCACAACAGACACCTCGGAAGATCGGAGCCGACGCGAATTGATTAAGCCGAGCTTGTGAAGAAAATCAGGCTCGCCATTAATCTTCTAAAATCTATAAATGTTAGCCACCTTTTAGAATTGTAAATATCAATCCAATAACATTTTCCCCTACCTATTTTGCTTTTTCTAACGCTACTACTTCTTCCTTTTTGAAGGTATGGACCGGTTTTTCGAACAAGTTTAGTAGGCCAGCCTGTGATTGTATCAACAGAGTGTGAAATCAACTATAAAATCTTCCAGCTTGAAGACAAGTCCTTCAAATGCTGGTATTCTGAGAGTTTTACAAAGATATTAGGCGAAGAAGGTCATGTTGGACAACATGGGACCTTCCACAAGTACCTTAAGAACATAATCTTACACCTCATCAGTCCCGAGAACCTAAGGGAAAACCTTCTACATGAAATGGATGAGTTAACCCGTGACAATCTTCATTCCTGGACCAAAGTATCAAGCGTAGACGTCAAGGATAAAGTTGTAAATGTAATATAAAATGTTTGCTGGTATTGGGAGATGTTTGCTCAAAATTTTAAAAGTTAGTTTTCCACTTCTTCATAAAAGAAACCGCGGACCGCCTCTAACTAGCTAATATATAAATGTCCATAGCATAGGGTTTAAGGGCCTAAAGACTACTGTCTCTTGGCGAGTCTGGAGTCATTTTTGTTTTGACTATACTAACTGGTCACGAAGTGAAAATACTTGTATAAAAAGGTCATATTTTTTGCAAAAATTAATAACGATCAAAATTTAAGCATCAAAGTGAGATTAGATGTAAAAGGATGTTACCACTTAAATATTGATGTATATTTCACCACATTTAGTTCAAGCCAACAGGTAAACATACATAACTTGATGCCTTTTATATGTATTCTCTTTTTCATAGATGATATTTAATTATACTGCTAAAAAGCTGTTTAGCTATGACGAAGCAAAGGCATCAGAGAAGCTAAGAGAGAGTTACAAAGCATTTATGGATGAGCTTATTTCATTTCCTTTGAATATCCCCCGAACAGCCTTTCACGCATGCTTGCAGGTACTTATTTTACGCTGTATAAGCATAAAATGCAAGTTTTATGAAATATGACACTGCTTCAAATTACTCCTGATCTAGAAAATAACCCAATTAAATCAACAAAACAAAATGAAAGGCAGGCTATAAACCTAATCCCACTATTAATATTTCACTAAATACGTATGCGTCAGGAGAGGAAAAATGCTGTGAATGTGACAAAGGGTGTGTTGAACCATAGAAGATCTTGAAAGACCATTGACGGTGATTACTTGGATTATTTACTCGTAGAAATGCAGAAAGAAAACCTCATCAGGAAAGGGGAAGTGAGTTTCTGGTATGAGAATTGAATGGGTCAAGAGTCTTTAAATAAAAATCATAATGTCCAAAATAAAGACTTATTACTCAACCAAATGATAAAAGAAGGTATGATCAATATCGACTGCTTAGAAAATCAAGACTGGAGCTAAAAACTAAGCTTATTAATCTAAAAATAAGGGTTAGAGAGGGTGAAGAATTGAAATTCTGGCCACTTTCAAGTGAAGGAGCTTTTAGTGCAAAAGAGGCATGGAATTTTTTTTGGAAAAAAACGTGCAATTTGAGATCTAGCAAATTTTGTGTGGAATCCCATTCCACCCCACAAGATATCTGTTTTTTCTTGAAAATTTTGGCACAATTGAGTTAAAATTGAAGGGGATCTTAAGAAGTAAGGAATACAATTAGCCTCAAAATGCTCTTGCTGTACTGCAAAACATGAAGACAATTTGCAACATCTCTTTGGGGATGGTGAGATAGTTACCAAAGTTTGGGAGCATTTCTGTAAAATGTTTATGTAACGACCCGGCCCCACGGACCGAACCGCCACGCCCGTATCAACAATATTGTCCGCTTTGGCACAACTTCCCAGGGGGGTCACCCATCCTGGTACTACTCCAAGCTAAGCACGCTTAACTGTGGAGTTCCGTCCTCGCTATTGTGCCGCACGGCTTTAAAAGGCCTTATTGATAGGAAATGGATCTTTAAGCTCATATACCACACGAGTACTCTCGTATCTGAGCGATGTGAGACTGACGCACAACATTTCACCACAGAATTTTCCACCCGGAAATCTATCTGGCCGGGTCGTTACAGATGGTATCAGAGCCTCTATCTGGCCGGAAATGTGGGGACTAGCACGTGTGTGTGAGCCCCGGAAAGACGACGTGCCCGACGAGGACGTCGTGCCTAAAGGGAGGCTGATTGTGACGACCCAGATTTCCCGGAAGGAAAGTCTGTGGTGCGGTGTTGTGCGTCAGTCCCACATCGTCCAGATATGAGAGTACCCGTATGGTATATGAGCTTAAAGATCAATTTCCTATCAACAAGGCATTTTAAAGCCGTGCGGCACAATAACGAGGACGAAACTCAACAGTTAAGCGTGCTTAATTTGGAGTAGTACCAGAATGGGTGACCCTCCTGGTAAGTTATGCCAAAGCGGACAATATTGTTGATACGGGCGTGACGGTTCGGTCCGTAGGGCCGGGTCCTTACAGATGGTATCAGAGCCTCTATCTGGCCGGAAATGTGGGGACTAGCATGAGTGTGTGAGGCCCGGAAGGGCGACGTGCCCGACGAGGACGTCGTGCCTAAAGGGAGGGTGATTGTGACGACCCAGATTTCCAGAAAGGAAATTCTGTGGTGAAGTGTTGTGCGTCAGTCCCAGATCGCCCAGATATGAGAGTACTCGTGTGGTATATGAGCATAAAGATCAATTTCCTATCAACAAGACCTTTTAAAGCCGTGCGGCACAATAGCGAGGACGGAACTCCACAGTTAAACGTGCTTAGCTTGGAGTAGTACCAGGATGGGTAACCCCCCTGGGAAGTTGTGTCAAAGCGGACAATATTGTTGATACGGGCGTGGTGGTTCGGCCCGTGGGGCCGGGTCGTTACAGATGGTATCAGAGCCTCTATCTGGCCGGAAATGTGGGGACTAGCATGTGTGTGTGAGCCCCGGAAGGACGACGTGCCCGACGAGGACGTCGTGCCTAAAGGGAGGCTGATTGTGACGACTCAGATTTCCCAAAAGGAAATTTTGTGGTGCGGTGTTGTGCGTCAGTCCCACATCGCCCAGATATGAGAGTACCCGTGTGGTATATAAGCTTAAAGATCCATTTCCTATCAACAAGGCCTTTTAAAGCCGTGCGGCACAATAGCGAGGACGGAACTCCACAGTTAAGCGTGCTTAACTTGGAGTAGTACCAGGATGGGTGACCCCCCAGGGAAGTTGTGCCAAAGCGGACAATATTGTTGATACGGGCATGGCGGTTCGGTCCGTAGGGCCGGGTCCTTACAGTTTAGAATTAGTTTCAGGAATAACAATAATTGAAAAATTTTTGTTTCCTCTTGGTGCAATAAATTCCCAGGGTCCTCACAAGTGGAGTCTTTAGCCAAACTTGTACCGTTTCTAATTCTATGAGAAATTTGGATTAACGAGGTAAACTATAAGCACAAGTAAGAAGATATGAAGATAAAAAAGATTATTTCAAAAGTGCAGAGATGGTTAATTGATCTAAATGTTAATATTAAGCCCAAAAAACAGACTAGAGATAATCAGAAAATGATTCTAGATTGCCTACATATTCCAACCTCGATTTGCAAAATCAAAAGAATCATTGTAACAAAGTGGCTAATGCCTCCCTCAGGAAAAATAAAGCTAAATACTGATGGGGATTTTTGCAAAAGATCAAATTCTGCTGGAGGAGGGGGAGTTTCAAGAAACGAGAAGAGAGATATGATCTTTGGTTTTTGTTGTGGAATTGAGGGGGAATCTGCTTTGTAGACAGAAATTAAGGCCCTCTTACATGGCCTACAACTCTGTTACGAGCTGGACTTGTTTAACATTCTGGTAGAAGTGGACTTGAAAACTCTGGAATATTTTAATAAAAAAAAAGTGAGTTGATGTGAAGTATCTGAATGTGTGGCCTGGAGGATATTGTTTTCTTATTAAATTGGCTCGGATGGAACATTACTCACATTTAGAGGAAGCAGAATATGATTGCGGATGAACTCGCTAAATGTGGTCTAAAGGGAAGTTGCAACACTTTCTTTAATAACATGAAACTTCCACCAAAGATCTTTGGTGAATTCATCTTGAACAGAGGGCGAGTTTGTAATTTTAGACACAAGTGATTTGTTTGTATAGATATTCTTTGATTGGGAGTAAATTTTGGTATTAAGTCCTTGTCACTCTGGACCAATAAGAGGGTGTCCCCTTTAGGTCTAGGTTTTCAATGGATTGATATCCTTTTCTCGAATCTCTTTGGCCGTCTCTATTTTCCAATATGAGTTTGTTCACTTGAGGATGTAAACAGTGATGAGATGGAGACTGGATTTTTTCAGTACAGTGGGAAGGGTCAATAAGAGGGTGACCCTTTGAGACATTCTTGGCTGTGTTTGGAAAATCCTTTTTACACTACTTGATTTCCTGTTGTTTTGCAGGAGGTTGTCGCTTTGAGATTCTTGCACAGATATTAAGTGCTTGCTGGTGATTTAATCAATATGAGGGTGTTTCCTTTGAGAAAATCATAGTAAGTTTGGTGTTCTTTCAATTCTCTCGATAGTTTTTCTTTTCAATATGAGGATTGTTTCCTTGAGATAGAATTCTGTTGACATGAATTGGATTTAATTTAGTTCATTTAGTCAATACAAGGCTGTTACCTTGAGACTGTGAACTAGATTTGTTGGATTTTTTTTTAATTTCATTCTTATGAACTCTGGATCAAAATGAGGAGGTTCCCTTGAGATTAGAGTTACAAGTTTGATTTTGAAAAAGTTTTCATCTTTGTTCCTGTTTGGTTAAATCGAAATGGGGTTGTTTCATGAGATATGCAATGAGAAACTCGAGCGTACAAGAGACCTCTCCGGTGGTGCAAGCAACAACATCCAGTGATCTGCTATGTTTTTCTTTTGTTCTTTCCGGAAATACCCCATGTGTAGTAGGTAATGATGTATATTTTCTGTGTTTGGAATGCATCAACGGTTATAAGTTGCTGTTTTTGCTTGTAATATGGGTCGGCTCCCCTCTTTTGTAATGAAAAATGGGTACTGTCCCCTATTAAAAAAAATACATAAAGAAAACCCGCTTTTGTCATAACAAATGGCGATAGACTTGGTATTTGCTCTTCTATTCGCCACTTATGAAACTACTTCAACTACTATCATGTTAATAATGAAGTTTCTCACTGATCATCCGTTGGTCGTTGACAAACTAAGGGTACATATAGGCCTCGTTTGGTTGCGGTATTAGTATTAATGGGACTAGCAATACCTTCGAACTATGACGGGATAACAAATGAAGACCGGATTAACAGTATAAACATGAAATATCAATGAAGTGTTTTTTTGCTTTTTATTGGGGTTGGACTATTTTATAAATTTATATTTATATCCATAATAAATAAATTTGCAATATATATATATATATATATCACACCCCCTTTACTCCAAATACCTCCATTTTCCAATACCACACCCTCATATTACTCCAAATATCTCAATTTCTCATCATTTCTAATATCATGTTACTAATAGTCTCGTCTTCACTTTTCGTAACAAACGTGGTATTTGTAGGCATGACGGTATTTCTAATACCATCTACCCTGATCCCATTCTAATCCCACGCCAAACAAACGAGGCCATAGTTTAGCTCTCTATCTTATGATCACGATAGTGATTGCCTTTAAATTCAATAAGTTAACAAGTACATATTTTTTGTACATTTAAATTCTTTGAAGGAAGAGCATGAAGAAATTCTCAAGAATCGGAAAGCTGAGACCTCCGACTCTGGAGTTTCATGGAGAGAATACAGATCAATGAATTTTACTCATATGGTGAGTACAAAATAACTATTTAAACAAAATAACTATTTAATAATCTGTGTTCTCTTTGTGCTTGTATCACAACTATATGAGAAGCTTTTGTGTTTGTCTGGAAATTGCAGGTTATTAATGAAACAGTTAGACTGGCCAACATAGTACCAGGAATTTTCAGAAAGGTGCTTGAAGATGGAGATTAAAGGTAAAAAAGAAGCCCCACAAATTTTACTTGATAAATCAAACGAACTTCTACATTGTTTATAGAAAATTACTAATTTCCAGCCTTAGCTGCTTAATTTATCATGCTAAATAGAGGAAGCGAACGTTAATGGATACACTATCTGCAACAAATTTGTTAATGATTTAAGAGTCTATTTAGCCTTTTATAAGATAATAAGGTAAAAAAGAAATCCAGGATACACGTTTCCAGCTGGTTGGGTGGTTATGATTGATCTCTCCACAAACTCTACATTTGGATCCGTCCGAGTATACGGACCCCCTTGCCTTTAATCCATGGTGATGGAAAGTAAGCAAATATTGTCAATATGAGCATTCCTTGACCCTTGTAATCCAGAATCCGTATGCATAAATTCTTGAATTTTCTATTTTGATTTTGACCCAACTTAAAAAAATGCAGGGACAGGAACTGCATGCTGGGTCGAAGACTTTTATGGCTTCTGGTGGCGGGGTGAGACTGTGCGTGGGAGCTGACTTTGCAAAACTGCAAATGGCAATCTTTATACATTATTTGGTCATAAATTATAGGTGATTATTCTATTGTTTTAATCTAATTGAGTACTTATTGGACCCTAAACAAGACAATCTTAACAATATAATTTTGTAAAGAACATTAGAACAGTTAAATTGGCTTCAACTAGAATTCCAATGAATTCAAGTGACGAGATTAAGTAGGTTATCTCGTTATTAAAAATATTTGGCGCATATAAGATTATTCGATTGATGCTTAATTTACAAAATTTTGCCGGGACTACATCCGAACTTACTCATCTACATAACATGGAGAAAGTGACATCCTTTTCTCAAATTTAAAGTAAAAATGGGCATGTTTTGGACCCTGCAACACTATATCACATAAGCAAAAACGAGAGAAACATTTGAGTTATAGCAGGTCCTCTTTGAAAGTATCTAAAGCTATAAGAACTAATGATGCAAGTTTCATGAAGCTGATACATTGGTCAAGGGTTCTGTTTTTACAAATGATGTCATCGTAAACTAGGGAAAGTAGAGTTTCTGATTTGATTATATATAGCACAAGTTTGTTTGTTTGTTTGTGTATAATTACTCAAAAAAATAATTTTAAGAATAACGACTCCTTTTTTCTGGTGGACGATAATTAGAGGAGCCATCATTCGAAAGCCTGGTGTAATATTTCCAAACGGTTTGCATATTAACATCTCAGAGAAAAGCAATTGAAGAGATGATTGGTTAAGACAAAATAACGTGCATTGGAATTAAAAATGTGTTGCTTTTAGGACTCTGCAACTTCAACTTAAATTTAATTTTTGTAGTTTATGTCAATGAGCAAGAATGTGATGTCAACTATTTATGTTATCCTAGGTCATCCTTTCTTTTTAATACGGTTCAGGCAATTTAAACCATGATCAGCCAAATGAAAGGATGATAACTCAACAATGAAGCGAGAGCCTCAAGATTGACTGATATTTCAAAGTAGTATAAATTAACAGAGGCTGTTCTTGGTTGTACTAAAAAAAAATAAAAAATACGAGTCACCATACAATACGAGCAAAAACATCAACTGAAGTCGAACTAACTAAGCTACTAATTTAGTACATCTACAGTTACATGGAGACCCTAATTTCTTGATACAAGTAGCCTAAAACAACCAACTCCAACAGAGTAAAGGAGCCCATTTGTATCCTTGTCAGTAACGTAATACAGTTTAAGAAGTCTTGGTTACATTCCCCATATGCAACGAGCGGAACCCACTCTGTTACTCGGCCGAGAGGTCAATTCATACAGGATCCTCGCAAATGTGTCTGAATATCTCCCTTCTGAGAAAAGTATCTCTGCAAATGAATTCTCAAAAGCTAGAAGAAGGGGCTTGTTCTGTGGTTCCGAGACCAGGTTTTCGATAATACTTGCTGCTTTTCTGCAAACTTCTGGTACTGGATGGGGGGTCCTAATCACCTTCAGCAATCGATCAATTGCCCTGAAATACAGTACAGGAGACCCATTTTAGCTTTCTAATCCTTTTCGTCACATTAGAATTGAGCAAAAATTCAAACAAGGAATACAAATCAGTGTTTTAAATAGCGTTATCGCTATCGTAGCGTTTTTTCGAGAGAAACGCTAAAAGCGCTAATAGCGTTGCTATATAGCGCTTTGCGGTGTTTTTTTTTTTGCCTAAATATGCACTAAACTTTAGAATATATAACAAAAAAAAATAAAAAATAAAATAGTTATATTAGATAGTAATAAAAAAAAATCAAAAAAAAAATTGTTGTTTGTGAGTTTCGAATCCAGGTCTGCTGGAAATTACAGCACAGTCTTAACCATCTGGACTGTAGACACTTTTATGAAAATTGCACAATATATATTTATTATTTACATCCGCTGTTTTTTTTTAACTCGCTATTTACGCTTTTGGTCCAGAATTTCGCGATTTTTGCGCTTTTGGTCCCCTATAGCGCGATTTTAGCGCAATTCCATCCAAAATTGTGATTTTTCGTTGCGTTTTTCTACCAAAAAAGCGCTATTTCGCGCTACATAGCGCTATGTAGCGCGAATTTTAAAACAAAGATACAAATTAGATATTCATTCTTCCATTATTATGACCTACGAAATCAGAGTACCCACTATAGCCCGTCACAGACGTGAACCTGTGTTAAAAGTATCCACTATCCACCTTAGTTTTGGACATTTTCGGAACCAAATTATATTCATACAAAAGACCGGACTTCCTATTAACTTCCCTACTTGTATAAAATATTAGAATAAGTTTTTACCTCCCCTCAATAATTTTCAACATCAATTTGTTCTTTCATAATCTTGGTGATCAAGAAAAATAATTTTATTAATAGCGAACCACTTTTGGTTCCTCCAATTTGAGAAACCAATTTTAGGAAATGCATAATCAGGGGAAGGAACGGGCAATTTTTATCATTCAGATCTCTCGAATCTCTAAATAAATTAGTAGCTCTCATCAACGGTATAATATGTACCATACTCGGTAAAGCTCAGTATGGAATTCCTCCCCTCACTTTAGGTAATGGTACAGACTAGATATTGGATGTAGTAGAATCTCACCATCTCTCACTAGCAAGCTTCAAACGACAATCCATGTTAACTTCAGCGAGGTTATACAGCGCACCAACAGCAGCTGCTTGAGCATCTGCAGCTGGAAAGCTTAGAAGTTCCACTAGGCGTTTATAAATCTGCAATACCATTATTACAATCAACCTCAAAAAAAAAAACATAACAAACTAAATATACTTTTAAGTTCTCAATTAAACCACACTATTGAACAAGTAAAAGTAAGGAGATGGGTTAAACTTAGGAGCAATATCTAACCTGTGGGCCAAAGGGGAGGATAAAAGGTTCATTATCTGGATTAATAATTAGACGACCGAGAAGCTCCGAAGCAGCACAATGCCAGGCTTTGACAGCAGATCCAAGCATACCTACAATGGTTTGGGCTGCACGTTCCTCTCTGTTATATTTAAGCACAAAAAAAAACTGTTCAGATATTTATAATACACTTCTATTTCTTGCTATAAGCAAACTTCGAGGACGGAACCGGAAATTGAGACAAACCATGATAAAGGAAACGAAGTTCTTACGTCATATTGATAAATGAGGGCTTTGTAGTATTGAAGATACGGAGATTTAGGAGAGGAGCCAAATTTACAACTGTCTCTAGAGCATTTGTAACAAGTTCCTCATCCTCTGCAAACAAAATGCTACGTTAATTACAAGTTGGACATTATGAAAGAAACTCAGGGTATCAGCTTTCACTTCCCCCCAAAGCTTATGTGCACTCGAACTGAATAGTTTTTCAAATCAAGAGCCCAGCCAAGTCTACATCTATTAACACAGACTCTCTTCAAACATATCCAAATAACACAAGCGTACATAGTACAGCAAACTCCAGTTTTGAGGTTCCATAAGAAAAAAGAGAAGACAAGAACGGTGCCGTAACTGAAGTTTTTTTGGTTGCAGCTCCTAAGCATAAGCTGATTGTGGGAGGAGGATGAAGAGTTTTCCGTACTAAAATGTTCTTTTCTGGGGTTTAAATAACAAAAAAGTTCACAAAAGTATCAATTTTCATAATTAGACAAAAGTGAGGAATGAGTAATGTATGAAGTCATTAATTTATAAAAGAAAATACAAAAAACACCAAGTTTTAATGGTGATAGGTT
This sequence comes from Primula veris, assembly GCA_963682055.1. Taxonomy (NCBI): domain Eukaryota; kingdom Viridiplantae; phylum Streptophyta; class Magnoliopsida; order Ericales; family Primulaceae; genus Primula; species Primula veris. The sequence continues at coordinate 8,223,697 of OY821743.1, forward strand.
AAATTAAATGTTAGGTAGACCTACCAAACACATTCCAGCTTTTAAGTAAGAAAACTGAGCTTGTAAGCTCCAATCAAGCAAGACTGCAGGAAAGACCCCAAGGAGAAGTTTTGGGATATCTTTATGTTTAATCATGACAGCTATAAAGGATGAAGCACCAGAGTTACCTGTAATATAATCCTCAATGCATTGAAAGACAGTTTCAAGACAATGGCGATTTTGAGCCATAATGACTTCATTTTCTGGCATAAAAGAGAAATTTCGAATAATATTAGAAGCAGCAACAGCACACTGTTGCTTCTCAACGCGTCCATCGTCGTCCAAATTGAAGAGCCCATCTTCCTGTAACCACCATTCTGATAGCCTAGCTTTCTTTATATTCTTTTGTACAGAAGCCTCTGTGGGAATGGAACCAGGTCCACCGCTGCCATAAAAATATAAAATTAATTTCAGTTTTCAATTTCCATAAATCAAAATTATAATTGCTGTGTAATTCCATGTTTCTAACCAGTAAGCTTGGGCAACAGCTTATCATACTCTTTCAGGACAACATAGATTCCGTTTCATATTTAACAAGATTCACAAAATTATATGATAGTCCTTATCTTATGCAAGAAAAGGAAGTTCTAACAATATCAAGAACCTAGGCCTTCTCTCAATTAAACAACTAAGTAATCGCAAATGCAAGCATTATGTGAGACTTCAGGGGATAATTTTTCTCATGATATTTCAATTATTTGCAATAAATTCCGGGGTTATCAATTGTATACAATTAAGCCATCTTATTGTTTCTTCACTTCTTTTTCTCTTTCCACTTGTATTTATATCTAATGAGAATTAGTGCATGTAATAGCAACAGGTTCGTTACACTGAATGACTATGAAAACCCTTTTAATTTTGTACATAATCTTGCATAAGTGTGTACCTAGGATTGCTATTAAGCATATCTGCAATGTGTTTTTATGATATAATGATTGAACAGAATAACAACTGAAAACAGAAACTACTGGAAACGAAAATGGAGGAATTAAAACTACTGAAATGAATTACTGTAATAGGTATGAAAAGATAAATTTTGTATTCTTGTTCATTAAAAACTAACAAATAGAGACACTTTATTTATACTAGAGCTGAGTTCTTGTGTAGTTCAAGACTTCCAAGTAATTACAGATTAGATCCACGTATTCACATGACCAAACTTGACCCTTTATCCATTTTCTTTTAACCCTCTCCTTTTCTCTGTTTATGTCCCTCAATTATGTTCATTACAATATCAAATACCAAAATAGACTCAACTGCTAAATAATGTCCCGATTAAAAAGACTAAAATAAAATTAGACTGACCTAGGCTTCTGAGTAGCATCACTTGAGTTTAAGGCGTTGTATTCATATCCAAACCCTGTCACCGCAGAATTTGCACCTAAAGATCTCACACGTGGTGTCCTTACAAGCTCTCTTGGTAGCGCTATATCACGCCAGTCATCAATCTGTTAAATAATTAAAGTATCACTAAGATGTTTTAAAAAAAAGAACAGCAAGACTTAACGAAATTATAAAAAATTGTAGAGAAAATAAATAAATAACTTACAACTTGGAGAAGGGCATCAAGCATCCCTGGTATCTTTGCTAGAGGGGTTGCATCTTTCCGAACTTCATCTTTTTCCTTAAAGGAAAGCAATGTGAGAGTATTTAGCGCCCAAGTCAACTCACTCTTTAGTCCACTTTGTAAAGCCAATACTATCTTCTTGTTATTTTGCTCTAGAAAAAGTGGAAAAGGATGGAAAAAGGGTTTTCAAACATTGGACCAGTCAAAGTTAAAACCTTACAGTATGCAAAACATAAAGGTCTACCGATGTCATAAGCTATAAATCATCATTAGCAACTGCAAGCCAATGAATTATGAACCCTATGAATACCCAAAGACAGTGAATTTCTGGTTTTCCAGGTTCCGGAAACTTAACTTTAAAAAATGATTCTCTCACAAGTGTTTACAAAACAAATAGAATAAACAAAATTTGCAATTTCAAGTAATATACCTATCTATCTATCTCAATTTATCTGGTTGTAGCTTTTAAGAAGAAAAAAAACAAGCTCTCTGCCAATAAGCTCATCTTAAACTGAATATTCTGCTTATTAGATATCAAGGAAGAACTTGAGCTTATAAACCTCTGTGTGTGATACTTCACATTATCACCAAATATAGGAGGATTGTTTAAAGCATGACAGAAACCTTTTTCTCTTCATTTAGTCTGGGCTTGTCTGCTGAAGCATATAAGAAAATATATGTGCTTACTTGAGGCTGATAAAAAAAGATGTATCTTTTTTATTACTGCATAGACTTACATTTAAGCAAACCCACTATGTTTCTTTACTCTTTTCTACATAGACTTACATGTACCAAAATTACAGCTCCAAACATAAACATAATACAATTTTGCTAAAGTGTACACTGCTAATATACTTGTAACTAATTAGTGAAAGAAAGAGAATCCTCTTGATTAATTGCTTAACAAGTCCTTCATAATTAACATTTTAAAAACTTACCCCAACATTTAACAAAATTCACTATGTTTTTTCACTTCATAGACTTATATGTACCAAAATTAAACCTTCAAACATAAGTATAATAGTAGTAAAAATTTGGTAAACTGTATGCACACTGCTACTACAAGTCTAAAAGTGAAAGAAAGACCACCACTTGAACAATTTCCAAACAAGTCCTTCAAAATCACACACATTGCCAAATCACCCTAAGAAACAAGCAGATTACCCAAACAGGTCCAAAGATAAGGACAGTACAGTTAAAGCTAGCTAGGGGATAAAAATAAATAGTAAAATAGTAAGAATAATATTGCAAGTCATAAAGTGAAAGAAAGACAATCCTCTTGATCAATTTCTAAACAAGTCCTTCAAACTTACACACATTGCCAAATCACCCTAACAAACAAGCAGATTACTCAAACAGGTCCAAAGGCGAGGATAGTACAGTTAAAGTTATCTAGAGGATTAGAAAATAGTAAAACACTAACCGAAGAAAGTGAAATGGATTTGGAAGGAAAGACAATCCTTTGAATTAATTGCTAAACAAGTCCTTCAAAAAATTATATATCTTGACAAATTACCCCAACATTACACCAAATCGACTATGATTCTTTACTTCATACACTTATATACATTGTAAGGTTAATATTACAATTTTTCTAATCCTGTCCTCTTGGATTAATTGCTAAAGAAGCCCTTCAAAATTATACATTTTGACAAATCACCCCAACATTAAACTAAATCCACTATGTTTCTTTACTTCATAGAACTTATATGTACGAAAATTAAACCTTTAAACACAAGTGTAATAGCACAATTTTACTAATCAAGTCCTTCGAAATTACACACATTGCCAAATTACCCTAACAAACAAGCAAATTGCCCAAACAGATCCAAATACGAGGACAGTAACAGTTAAAGCTAGCTAGGGGATAAAATCATCATAAAAATAAATAGTAAGAATAATATTGCAAGTCTTAAAGTGAAAGAAAGACAATCCAGTTGATTAATTGCCAAACAAGTCCTTCAAATTTATACACATTGCCAAATCACCCTAACAAACAAGCAGATTACCCAAACAGGTCCAAATATAAGGATAGTACAATTAAAGCTAGCTTAGGGGGTTAAAAAAAGAGTATATAAAAGTAACTAATTAGTGAAAGAAAGACCATCCTCTCGAACAATTTATAAACAAGTCCTTCAAAATTACACACATTGCCAAATCACCCTAACAAACAATAAAGTTACCCTTTTATGTTTCTATATTGAGTTGTAACGTTTTGCAGCATTTGACTGTCAAATAAATTTGTAAGACATGGAAAAAAAAGAAGTAAATTACCCAAACAGGTCCAAAGAAGATGAAAATACAGTTAAAGCTAGCTCAGAGGATTAAAGAAATAGTAACCTGAGAAAGTGGAGTGGAGTTGAAGAGAGGGGCCAAGGATGCTCGGAGAAGCCGTCGATTCATTAGCCGATACCGCCGCTGCAGCTGCAGCAGCTGCGGCGGAGCCGGTGGTGCTACCGAAAGGACGGCCTCTCTTCCCCGAAGATCCGCCATGCTTTCCCGATTCCCTCTTCTGCATCTCTTTCTCTCTCTCTCTCTAGAAATACACACTATTTTGGTTAATATAAAATTGGGGAGATGATGATAAATTGTTTTACACGACTTGTAATATTTTCTCCCATCTATCTGTTCTTTTAAAATTAGTATGTCTTAATGTTTCACTCCAATTAAGTCATTATTGTTTGTTGGCGTTATATGTATTTTAATTGAAAATTACTCTTCAATAACATGTATTATTATTACCCTCTTTTATTAATTTGGTATCAATTTACAATAAAATAAATACCAATTCTAAACTCCAATTTCATACTGGATTATAATGATTAATTAGGCATTTGTGTTGATCGAATGTTAAACACAAAATATAGGATCCGTATTGAAAAATCAATCAGACTAGGTAATAATCGTTAAAAGTCAATAGGATAGTAAATATTTTTTTTTTCATTCATAGATGTTTACATGTTAGTGTGTTCTAAAACGCACGTGTAGACGTAAATTAGACGGTGCATAGACGGTAGTCATAGTTTAAAAGTCTAAGATATTATGTGAGATTATGCAATAATTAAGCGAATTATGCGTTAATTATGCGAAATTAGGTGCTAAACGGTCGATTTTCACATGAAGTACGCATTGCGCCTTTTAGAACATTGATTGCCAACTAAACATGGATCCACAAAATAGTTTCTAAATGTTAACGTTGGAAAAATATATAAGACTAATGAGTAATTTTGATAGAAATATAAATGTGAACATGTGACTGCTTGTGGATATTTTTATTGGTGCGTATCTCATTTTATTTACACGCAAAATGCTACTATATTCGGTGCACTTGGTTTTCTTCTAAACAAGTGACGAGGGAATATTTGTGTTTCCTCTTTTTGAGATACCCACGTCGGATAACCTATCAAGACCGAATATCAAGATTTCAATGGGGGGCATGCATGTGGTAAACGGACGGGCTGTCCACCTCGGATCATTTCAGGGTTCCACCTCGGCGAATATAGCCCGGGTTACCTCAGTAGACAATGAACTCCTATTCCGGATAGGACACTGACCCCGGATGTAATTAATGCGACGTTACGTGACGTAGGGGAAGCCTAGTCAACTGGGCGCCAAAAGATAACATGTTTGGCGCCACATGGGTTGTGCTGACTCTGTCAATAAAAGTAAGCCACGTGTCCCTGACCGTCTGTGGTCCGAGGTACGCGTTCCACCGTCAGATGAAAAGTGATCTTAATCCGGATCTAATGGTCATTAAGCAAAATAAAACACTATACATACAGCATTGATGACATTCGAAAATGGGTTGGTTTTTCACACTAGAAAGGAAAAACAGCATTAAAAACTAGAGAACACTTATATCTAAAGATCCGACGTAGATTAAACCAAATACTTGTAAACTCCAATCCTGGGCAGATAGCATAATACTACATTTACTTATATTTCCAACATTAAACGATTGTAACTTGTAATCTTATCTCATATTAATAAAAGACCATCTTTCACTCGTATTGGCCTTTCTTTATCATCGTAATTACCAAAAATATATATATCATTTGTGAGTTTATGTGCATTCTTAATACTAAATTAACAAATCGAGTGCAATGAAAAATTACGTTCGTCACCAACTAGGTTGCAATCACTGAATGACATCCAGGACATCCCCTGTAAAAAGAAGAGACCAAAGATACAGAAACATGGAATGCCAACTGCTATTAATTTCAATTTTCGGGGACAGTTTTTAGTTTTTACTCGAGGAAACTGCAACTTCAATTTTCGTAAAATGAAGAAGAAGAAGTGATGAACTTATGTTTACCCCAAAGTTTATAAAATAATAATCTTTTATCTTTATAGAGGAGGATTGTCAAGACAGTAAAATAAAAAAATCTTAAGAATTAGAACCAATGGCCACTAGTTTCATTTCCGTCTTCAAGTTTCAATCGTGTTGATCTCAACTATCCCAAAAGGCACTTCTGATATTGCAATTAAAATTACAAAAGAAAAGCAAAGCTTGAACAAGAAATACTTTACCAGATTGTGCACAGTTTTCAAAATAGAGAAACTCGATTGCTACAACAATTAGTTCATAAGATTTTGTAATCCAAACCTATGTAAATGAACCCAGCACAACATGTACAATATCTTAAAGAATTATCGGAACACAAAACCGAAAACTTAATAGGCCTTAATTTAGCAGTACTATGAGTCTTCTTTGGATCCTCCTTGATTTGGTTTTACAGCAAATAAGATCTTTTCTCTACTATGAGGCCCATCTTCACTGTCAACTAATATGCTCTCCCACTTGAGCCCTCTGATGATGCTTCTTACACTTGTTATTACATCGACATCATCCCTGATTATCACACTGCTTTGTGGGCGTAATATCCGGTCCATTTCTAATAAAATATATTCCATGTCACATCTGCAAAGAGAAGAAAATAAATTAATTTGATTTTTGTGCTTCTAGCAACCAGTGGTTGAGGAAAAATGACAAATGTAGAAAGAAATTCGCTGTATCTTAACTGTGAAGTTCTCATGTGAACTAGCCATCAAGATACTGATATTATTAGCCTAAAAAGGAGAGAAAAACTCAAAGATGTGTTACCTGTCCTTGTAAAGGCTAAAGATTGAATCTGCGTGAATGAAGTCATATGTTCTTGGATATGTAGACATTGCCTCACACCTTTAGAGAAACAGGAAAACGATTATTTGTAAGCTTAATAGAAAAAATAAGTAAACCAATACGTGCAAAACAGCAAAAGTATATTAAAGCAAATGCTTAAACATGCAATGCTACAAAGTGCAATCCAAAACAAATTTAAATGGTAATCAAGCAAAAACAAGTTGTTGTTTTTGGATGTAAGTTTCCGTACAACAAATTACTTGATACAGAAAAACTATGAAAATCAAAGGAAAGCTCCTCACTTCCTATGTATTTAGTATTTACAATTCATAAAAAGCAAAATTCTCCTACTTGACATCATACTGAACGATATAAGGAACTTATGTCAGACTTTTTGCAGCTAAAACGTATGAAATGACAAACTAAATACTATATGTTTTAGAGAACAACATACCAGTTCTGGTAAGTACCAATCAATCCACGTTCAAACACTACTCCGAGGGTATTCAACTTTGCTTCAACTGGCACTGTATTCATGACCCAAACAGGATCATCGACCAATGCAGCTGCAAACCCTCCCAAATAGGCATTCATATCAACCAAATTACGGTATCGCCCTCTCTCCGCTAATTGATTGTCAAATTTCTTATAATGGGATAATCTTTTCTTCCACATCTCTGTGTTTTTATTGAACACCTCGGCAGTAATACCTTCTAGATTACCAGTGAGAATTCTTGGAGGGGTAACAGTTAATCTATCTGGCCAATTTGCCAAAGGCCCACCAGCAATTTCTTTGATATCGGATACTTTGGGAAGAGGAGTTAAACAGTTTTCCATTTTAGTGTACCTGAGAGAATAAACAGGATTAACAATCATAGGCAAAGAAAATGTAAAACTAGAATCTTAGAAGAGAAGATACACAATAGGGACCTGAGTTTACAGGTGAGGAAAGAAAAATGAAATAGGAAACTACTACGGTCACAAAATTAAGAAAATCCAGGAAATAACAGTAATTATACTAGGCAATAATGTTTTGAATGCCCAACTTCTGTAATATATATATATATATACACAAGGTTCTGGATATTAGCATGAGTCATCTGATTCTTCTTTTGAAAGCATTTTCTGGATCTTCTTCTATCTTACGTAGTTATTTGTCATAATGGCGGCACCAATAGAATTATTTGCAGAACGTTCCGATCTTCAGGCGTGAAAAAGAGAATTTATTTTAAAAGCTAAAAATGCCAAGCCACAGATTTGTAAATTTAGCATCGCTGTTAAGAATCTAAGTTCAGGACATTGATGCATTCTCAAGATAGGTTAACCTTGAACACCTAATTTCTTCTCAACTTTTCTCTCTTAAAAAATTCCTCACTCCACTGACAATTTGAGACGATATGAATTAAAAATAATTAAGATAGTTCTTAGTAATAATTACCATGCATCGTCCGGGTTTTGTCCTTGACAGAAGCTTGGTTTCTTAAAGACCTTGCGATTGGCTTTGCAATGGACATGATTTGTCGGTTTTTGCCAGATAGCAATATCACCTCTCTGTGATATCTTTTTCCAACATAGGCTCTTTGTGACTCTCTCTATCTCATTTTGCTCCGATTTAAGATCATCAGCAGTTCTTCCCCAGCCTTTCCAGTGGGTCTCCCAATTTATTGGCGGCCCCGATAATACCCAATATCCACCAGGGCGTAGTACACGATCAAGTTCAATTAGAAAAGCACCGTCTGTTCGATAATAATCTAAATCAATGCGCAATTCAAGTTCAAGTAATAATTTATCAACCTAGAAAACTCAACTAGAAAAGAAGGGTTGACTTGACATCTATAAGGTACAAATTCTACTAAATGGAAGGAGGTAAAATATAACACTTCCGTATCCATAATTTACATATTCTACTGTTTTTTATTTTTATTTTGACAGATTACACCTGACAAATAGTTGAATCTTGTAAGCATGGAGAAACTCATGTTTTAACACTTCTACAGCAGTTGTATAGTTTAATATGAAAACGAATAACATTAATTTTCAACCTGAAATCGACCAATACTATTTCAAATTGTCATATTCTGCTTAGTTCCTACTCCTACTACAATTTTTGACACACCTACTAACTACTCAGTTTTAGTAATTGGCAGAGACAACATTTACGTACCCATGAGCATTCTAGCTGTTGCCTATTTACCAATGAAATTCATAATTAGTCTTGCTCACCAAACCATGACAAGTTAAATACGCATCCATGAAATTTTACAGATCAGATTAAGTCAAACCATGACAACTTTTCTCCTCCAATTTCCACTCACTTTATTCCCAAATTGTTAATTTTACGGCTAAACCAAAAACTGAAATTAGTATCGGTGTTATCTAACAAAAATAAACAAGTACTTTGGAACACTTCATAAGAATGTAACAAGTACCGTATTGCCCCCAAGGGATGAGACAGCGAGAGCAATGAGCCATGTCGAAAGCTCGAGAAGGGTAAGGAAGCCGAATAGACGCAAGTACCCCTATTAAAGCAGGGAGTCCACGCTCGAGAGCAAATTGTACTTGGGCTTCATGAGTGTCTCGAGGAGCAAATGAAACTGTCGTAATATTCCGCGACAAAAGATAGGCCCCAAAACTAGCAACCTGCTCAGTTTAAAATAAAAATATAGAAATTATTGTCCTATAACTGTAGAGATATATACATGTAAACGTAAGGTGGCAGACTGGCAGTAGGCTCACAGTATTCACCAATCAGGCAATCATATGCATAAATCTATGTAAAACCTATTGCCAACTGACAAAATTTATGTACAGGTTTGTATAGAGAGATTGGTATAAATTAAATTTCCTATATAAAAGGAATATGAACATATAGTGAGTCAGTGACTGATGAAATGAAGCAATAGGAGATGCTTTATGATGTATGTAGAATGTACCCAATTACAGGCTTGTGAGCATTTTTATTGTAAGTTGTAACACAAGTTTATCATTAAAAAAATGGATTCCTGAAAGAAATATATTGCATTTCTATATATACTTAAACTTTCATCCGACATGATCGAGGATATGAAGATAAAATATCCGCTGAAGTACAATAGCTTAGGCTGGGATAAGTATGGAAATTCTCTTATAATGAGGGTATTAAGATAACCCTCAGAAACGAGCAATTATCTTATATATAGAACAGCTTAGGATATTTTAGCAACGGACAGACACCGTAAATTTTTAGATGTTATGAGGACTAATGATAGCATGTAAGTACTGATCACCAAAAGCCTTAACTTATCGGATCAATTTCTGGGACGAATAATAAGGTTATACTCAGTTTTTGCTTTTTTTTGTAAGAGTAAACAACTTCATCAAACTACACAGGAGATCAGGAATACACTGTCCACGAGTATATTGAAATAAACTAATCTTGTAGTATAAAAACAAAGGCCTAACCAATAAGCTCAACTGTATGTCTGTTTGTAATGGATTTGAAACACAGATAAAAGATAATTTAATCATTTAGTGTATCTGTCTTACTCTCTAATATTTTATGTTTGGATTTGTCATTTCAATGTACTTGAAAACAAGTGTAGCTAAAGATAATATAGTGAGATATAAAGGCAAACATTTAACCAACTACTAAATACTACGCGTTTAATCACATCTAATACAGGATAATAAGGATAGAAGTAGAACTAAGTGAGCATTAAAGTAGTACATTAACTGCACATACCTACCAAATATAGTATAAACAGTAACAATTAACACGGGAAACAATAAACTTCTATTAGTACTTTATAAAGATAACAACAAACTACTAGCTGTAATTTCCAAGAAGATCAACAGTAGGAAACGATTCCCAAACAAAATTTGCTTACGCTGTCTACAGAAAAGGAATATCACAATAATATTTCATACAAATGGCTAATTTGCATGCACCTTATAGGACCCCACATACACATACATGCATGTTTATACGTCTATAATTAATTCATGAACGTGACTAATCCATTTAATTGGAGAAAAAGAAAACAATACGTATGGATGAACTTCTCTACAATAAATTTTTGGTCTAATACATTTTATAATCATTTGTACACCACACTATACATTGATTCTACACCACCTCGCGTGATGTCTAGACTGTAAATTCTATAACAGAAGTTAAACAATATGTTCTCATCAGATCAAAGGTCGTTATCTTATAACTAATGATACATAAAAAATATATGAATATATACCTATTTGGTGGAAGACTAATTGCTTACAGCAATCATTAATTAATTAAATAGTTTGAATCATGTGAAACATTCTGGCAAGAATGAACTTTTACGTACTATGGGGACATTCTACCATTTTTCTAATAATCAAACTTCTTTATAAAAAACGAGGTCAATAGGAAATTACGAATTTTGTGAAAAATTGAAAGACAAATATTTTTATCCCGTTCCCCCTGAAAGTTAAAAGTAAGTTGTTCCTTTACCCATTCTATTATTGGATAAACCATACTCAATAAAAAAAAAACTATTGTATTTGTAGTTTTTATAACGCTGAGAAGTCAAGAACAAGGGTTTCCAGATTTTACAAACTGACAAACTGAGTCCAAAAAAGGGGCAATCTAACTCTTTAACATTTCTGTAAGTTTTTGCAAAGGAAATAAGTTATAAATAAACAAACATACTCTGGTCACTTGATGTTAATTCATCATTTAACATAATTTTAATCTATAGGGTGCACAATTCTTTTTGCAAAAGGGAATTATTTGGAATCGATGATATTCATTTGTCATAAAAAACCAATGAATAAATATATGAATAGATTGATACAAATATGTATATACATACTCCGCATCCCGTATCAATAGCAGTCCGAACAGACCCGTCACGCAACCCTCCACCAATCACCTTCCCAATCTCGTCAATATAAGCATCCGCACCATTAGGAAACATTGTCCCGCCACCAGGGAAACTAAACCGGTCACCCTCAAACCGTACCCAATTCTGACCTGCCTTCTCAACTGTCAAATGCTTATGTGGTACGTTCGCGTACCAAACAGAGTCCTTACTCTTTGGCCACCTGAATATTGGCATTATTTATAAAATAAACCACATGCTATTATTGCTATACATAATCCCATTATCTTTAATTTCATAATTATTATTTTTAACAATTCTAATATTTCATAAAAAGCCTAAGAAAGCCTTTAAAATGACAAAATAAGGATCAGAAGCTGAGTTTTAATTTGTTGAGCTTACCTTTTAATTTGTAAAACTCAGTTTTGATCAAAGTTAACCGAAGCAAAAAATGTAAAAATCATATATTGGAATGACAAATATGAAGTCCAATGCGCGATTCAGACTTGATTTAATTAAAATATTTTAGCTTTAAAAAAGACTCGCTCTAAGTCTCTGTTTTAAAAGGCTCGCTTCGTAGTAAAAATACTCGATTCAAAGTTTAAAAAACACTTAAAAAGCTAGTGTTTTCCGCTTTATAGGCCACAAAAAGCAGATAGTGTGAAAACACTTTAGCTAAGTTTTTGTTTTTTAAAACGATGGTCAAAACTAAAACACATGGAAACTGTTTAAAAAAGGTTAACTGTGTATTATCACAGCAATAAATAGGCAAGCAAGGTGACCACCTGAAGGGGGGTTTCCATCCGACTGGGGCTGGAACACGACATCTCAGCAGCTCTTTGGGTTCGGGGCAGTGGCGTTCACGGTATATGAGTCGGTCACGATCGAATTTTAGGGACCGGTCCACGTCCTCACATGGGGTGTATTCTGTTAGGCTCGGCCCACATAACGGAAAGTGGGGCCCACTGTCTTCTGTTAGAAATTTAAAATAACACAACATAATGGCATATTATTAGTGTGACTTTTGAAGATATAGTTGGGATAAAAGTTGTACGTACTTAGTCGCATGGGTTCAGTTCTAAGTTGTAACACAAACTGAATATTGCTACCAAAATATTGATACTAAAACGTTTGACATAGTAAAATATTGTTACTATTTTTTTTAATAGAAATTACAGCAATGGTGCCATGCTAATAGTTGGGACAAAAGATCTACTACTTGGTAGCATTGGTTCAGTTGTAACACAAAATAAATATTGTTACCAAAATTCGGATACATGTAAGTTTGACATAGTCACATAGTAAAATATTCTTATTTTTAATAGAAATTACAGTAATGGTGCTCATAGGTTGGACAAAAGTTATATTTGGTCATGTTGCTGGGCCAACTGGGAAGTGGGCCCCATTGGGTCCTGTTAGAAATTAGAATACCCCAACAGAAAGGCATATTAGTGTGATTTTTTAGGATATAGTAAAAAATAGTTAGCAGTTTTTGTTAGAAAGTACAGTAATGGTACCAAAAGTTGGGATACAAGTTATATTTGGTCACATTGGTTCAGTTGTACATAAACGTTTCCTTGTTGATAAAATGAAAAATTTGGTCCTAAAAAGTTACTTAATTACTAATCGAGTAACACTATTGTAAATCGGTCTACTAAAAATGTGGGTGTGACAAACACTAAAAAACCAACACATATATGAGAACCCAAAAATAACTACCTTAAATTTAATTTAAAATTCAAACTAAATTATTTTATTGGTTGTCACGCTCTTAAAAAATATAGACCGGGTTCATACAATTGTTTCTCATACTATCTTACTAATCAGATCGTAATAGGAGTAGCATTCTATGATTCCATTAATGATGTTTAAGATGAATTTCATACACATGCCAAGTTATATGAATTTCATGATTTAGGAAAATATTTTCTTTGCACTGTAACACGATTCAAGGATGTTACTAATTAGAGCTTTGCCTATTATGAAGTACTGCATTACTTTAGGAGTAGATATTATTGCAATTAAAATTATGGGAACCATTTTCGCACCTAGCTAGTTAAATGGAATATAAAAGGAAACTAAATTAACAGAACAACGTACCTATCCAAAAGTCCTCATGCAGAGATATAAAGTGTTACCATAAATTAAATAAACACAAACTCGTCCGAAATTGTAAAATGTTAACCAAAATGCACATATAGATTTATAAGAGTAGAACTCTTCTGTCCCATAATTTGTACCATATTTTATACCCTTAAGCAATTTTCGCTCAACTTTTTAAATTTTTATTTTTATGTTTATAAATCGTCATAACGTATTCTGCACATATCTCATAACATTAACACGTATTGTTGAGTTACATTATTTATTTTGGATTTTATATTTAATTTATACTAGTTTTTATTTAATTTCAAAATAAAACATATTTGAATTTTTCGTAGGAAAAAAATTATTTAAATGTATTGATAGATATCTAATTGTAATTGTAGTATTTGAAAAAAATTAATCGACTATTTTGAGTTTAAAAATAAAATGAGCACGAAACCGGATATAAATTATGAGGTAGAAGATTTGGAGTCGATTTTTAAACATATTTTAGTCTGTTTCTTCTTTTGTTTGAAACTATTTTTTGGCTGTTTCTACTTTCCAGATATTGACGAATACCACCACTATATTTCTCTAGTTAGAACCATATATTACAAAATAATTTCCTCTAAAGTTATAACTGTTGAACTTAACAAGTCATCTGCATGTAGCTCAATCCGATATGTTTTTCAATAATCTTTGAAATTTATGTATAAAATTGAACCCTTGAATTAGGAAAACTTAATGCAATTGAAGGGGTTTAGTAAAATTTTCTATAAATACAGAAAAACCATTCGACTAACTTTCACTTTGGGGATGCAACCAGAAGTGGAACTTAAAATCACATTAAATTATATCTCGAAAATAGGTCAGTCTCATTACCAAAAATAAAAGTTGCCCCAATAAATATTACTATAAAAAAATACTAATCACGATCAATTGTCCCTAAATCTAGCTAATGCAATTGAATGGGTTTCTAATTTCTATAGTATCATTTACTTCTACATATAGGAGTACATCAAATCATTCAAAATTCTTCCACTTTGGAGATAAACCCAAATATTGAACTAAAAATCACATTAAATAATTCTCGAAAACAGGCAAGTCTCATAACCACTAAACAAACATGCCACGATAAAATAACAAAAATTAATCACTATTAATGACATTATCATTAATACAATTGAAAGGATTCATAGTATAATCTTCTATAAATACAAAATCATTAATCAAAATCACAATGACGATCCACCCAGAAGTTAACAAACTTGCCCCAATAATATTTTTTAAAAAACTTATCACGAATGAGATTAAAGAAGTTTAGAAAAAAAAATACAAAAAATACAAAATCATTCAATCTAGTGATCTATTATTCTGATTCCGAGGGTGAAATGCATTACCAGCCAAAAAACAAACTTGCCACAATAAACTAAACTAAATTATTCACGATCATTAACATCCAATTTAAACTTCAAATCAGTACAATTCACATTATTTAATTAGTAGAATTCTCCATAAATACAGAACCATTCGTTTTATTACACGCAAAACTGAAAACGCAACTAGAAATCGAAAGTAAAGTAACCAAATTTACCGTAATTAAATAATCTATCAAAAATAGATAAACCCCATTGCCAAAGACAAAAAAAAAACTTTCATCAGTAATTATAGTAGCTTAAAAAGAATACTACTAATCAGGCCAAAGTGTAAGCCAAACAATCCAATCAACTTAGGTGATGATACCAATAATACATTTTCTTTGATTGTACATTGTGTTACCTAAAATACGATATCTTGTTTCATTATCATGACACGATGGTGATTTTGTAATTTGTATACAAAATCTTTTATTTACGTGTGTGGTATGAATTTTCTTGGACAAAATAAAATAGTCTTCCAAATAATTGTGCAATGCAATATTTTGTGTAATTTAATTTTTGTATAAATTATCTTTTTTAATTTACGCATGGGTGTGAATCGATCTTCTCAGACAAAATAAAAAATTCTTTGAAAAAATATATTATATATCAACAATTTAAGTGTAAAAATACGTCGGACCGGTCATATTACTGATCACAATCAACTAACATAAACAACTATACATATATACAAGCTTTCTTGTATAAAATCTTTTTTCTTCATAACGTAATTTTTGTATATAATCTATCTTTTCCGTATGAATTTTCTCACACAAATTAAAACAGGCTTCCAAAATGTTATACAGCTTACTTACTTGTGTGTAAAAAGATGTCAAATTCTACCAATCACAATCAATCAACAACTATACACATATATATACAAATATATATATATATATATGAATTATATACAAATAAATAAATATAAATATATATATATATATATATATATATATATATATATGAGATTAATTACCAGAGAGATTAGGGGCGAGAAAGAGGCCCCTGCTACTAGCTAACCACAATCAACTACTAACATCAACAACTATATATTTACACAAATAATAATAATAATAATAATAATAATAATAATAATAATAATAATAATAATAATAATAATAATAATAATAATAATAATAATAATAATTACCAGTCAGATTAGGGGCGAGAAAACTGTTTTCTTTGATTGTATACAATGTATTGTTTCATTATGACACGACAGTAATTTTGGAATTTTGTATGAAATACATAGTATGGATTTTCTTGGAAAAATTAAGTTAAACAGTCTTCCAAAATATCATACAACTTGCGTCTAAAAATACGTCGGACCGACCCTAATATACATATTTAGTTATATTATATACTATGAATAATAATAATTACCAGATATATTAGGAGCAAGAAGATTGTCAGCGGAGTGCCGACCATAGAACTCAAGAACCGGATTATTTCCTGTAACAGAGACGGAGGAAGTCGAGTTACACGTCACAGAAGCGCTGAACGGTGGACTGCCGCCACCGGATAAGCCGCCATCGGATAAGCCACCACCGAGGAGGTAGAATATAGAACACAGTATCGTAGTTGCTGCCATGTAATATAAGCTTGGTCTCTTATTATAACTCGTACGAAATATATGGGATTGCTGTATCTTGTTGATTATCGCCATTGGAGCTTAATTATGTGTAAATTATTTAACTACTACTATGGTTTTAGTTATAGTGATGGATATTTGTATGTATATATATATATATATATATAGAGAGAGAGAGAGAGAGAGAGTTTAGAAGGGAGGTGTATTATGTGCTGTGTTAGTTTGGTAGTTTTTTGTTATACGCGCATATCATAATCATACGACGTACACTCCCCTCCAATTAATACACACACCATGTATAAATAATAAATGTATAGATATATATATATATATATATATATATATATATATATATAATATATTTTATTTTATATTTTTAATAATCATCTACTGTTTTGCACTCTACAATAACACGAAGTGTATGTATAATGTTTTTTATGATGTTATATCCACGTTCATAATTCATTCCAAAATTCTATGGTGATATGCAATAATCATAATTATTTTTTCTGAACACGTGTCAAAAAATGATATCACTACTAAGAAAATAGAGTTATCTCATTCTTAACGCTAATTATTATCTTAATCGTTTTAGTTATTCATTTATACATATCGTTTTTTTTTTCTATTAAAAACTTGTGATTAAATTTTGATATCAATGTTTGAATAAAAAAAAAAATTAAAAGATAGCGGTACAAGTCACGTCACGTAATAAAAACACAAGCTACAAAAAACTCAAATAAAAATATATTAGAACCCTAGTTGAACTTGCTCTAAATTTAAATATTAATTAAAAATAAAAAAAAATTGTTAAATATAAAAATGCAACCCACTAAAAATCCAAATAAAAATATATTAGAACACTAGTTGAATTTACCCTAAATTTAAATATTAATTAAAAATATTTTTTTTTGTTAAATGTAGTATTACTCACAATCAAAACTGTTGATGAATATATCATGTAATGTGCTTGATTTTTTAAGTAAAAAAAATGTGTTAACAAAAACATTTTACTATAATGATTATGGCTAAATTTATAACAAAATATCATCCGTATTAGTGTTTCTGTTGTCGATTTAGCTATAAACATTTGAAAGTCAGAAAAGCATTAAGTTACACCAATGGTCCTAACAATTTTGAATCATATCCTATTTTGCTCTTAGAGCTACCTCAATTTTTTTTTTAAAATTGAGCATATTTTTTTTGAAATGAAAATCAACCATGTTTGATTGCATATACAATGGAATGTAATTATAATTGTAATTGTACTATGGAATTCAACATGTAACATATTCGTTTATACAATTTATCGACATTTATGAAATGGGAATTTATATTATTTATTATACATTTAGGCTTGAACAAAAGTATAACGAATGTCAAATGAGCATGATCAATTTAACCATTTTTTTTCAAAAAATATCACTATATTTTTTTTATTAATTACAATAATACAATACTCACATAAAAATATATAAAAATTAATAACTAATAACACTATTTATTCATTTTAATTAATTACAATTATGCTATTTTTTTTTGGTATTATCCATATATTTGTATTATAAATATACTTATTTTTTATATTTTAATTACACTGCGCGTCACACACACAACACGTAAGACACGATTACTGGTATATATATATATATATATATATGATGCTAGTTATATTGTTTGCAATGAATACTTCCAATTATACTAATTAATAATAAAATGTAAGCAAACATCCTTCGAGTACCTCTCTCGTCAACCATTAACCAAACACGCTACAAAAGATATCTCTAACTTCGCCTTTCTAAATTAAACATGTAAAACTAGCTTATTATATATATGGCCTAAGAGGCTAGAATAAATTGATCAGGTCCAACACAATACTAACTGAACCTCTCTTTTTTTAAAATTTTTAACTCTAAAACTATAAAGAATAGTAGTTAAGGTATCATAGGAATCAAAACTGTCATTGTTTTAAAGTATGAGAATTGCTACTGATCAATTGTACAGACCATTTTTATATAAATAATTTACGTAGACGATTTCTGTATTCATTTTATTTTCCAATAATTATTTTGGTAGAAATGAGGAAAGGTATATTACTACCCTTTCTCAATTACTAATACATCTCAATGATCTCATTGTTGAAAAAATGGACTTTGTACGAACTTTATCATAAACAAACTTATACAATGCATGAGTCTCTATATGTTACTGCATGATTTATGAACACTCATCGTCCTCTTTTAAATTATGTTTAAGCATAACAAATTAAATTTTCTTTAGCATGGCAGGAATTAATTTCATATGAAAACTATTAATTTGGATAATGGGGAGTAAGTTCTATGTGCATGGTTTTTAAATTGTGTGGATTGTGTTTTGGACTTTGGTGATAAACTATTCAGGGTGGATGATGGAGTTTAGGGAAGAAAATTCAAGTACAAACTCTGCTTGTTGTGCTTATAATTATAATTCATTTAGTAGTGATTTATCTGTATAAATATCATTTAATAATACGTTAAATGTTAATTAAGGATCAAAATGAACATAAATTTACATTTGTCGATTTGAATAGCATGAGAAAAATTTGTTGGTTTTGGTACTATTTCGAATACGATAAAGAAAAGGACAATAATATAAAAGACAGGAACGCAATGGAAATAACACTTTATTTCTCACAATTGGAATATGAATTACAATTCCTGACTCGTACAGAATTAAATTAAACTGCTGGACTGGTTTCAACAAATAAAAACTGCCGGACTGTTTTGTAAATAAAACAAACTGCCGGACTGTTTTAACAAGAAAAAGAAACTGCCGGACTGTTTTAAACAAACTGCCGGACTGTTTTAACAAATAAAAAACTGCCGGACTGGTTTTAACAAATAAAAAACTGCCGGACTGGTTTTGGAAAAAAAAAAAAAAACTGGACTGGTTTTAACGAATAAAAAACTGCCCGGACTGTTATTAAATAAACTGCCCGGACTGTTATGTAAATACTGGAAATTAAATTACAGGAAAGTAAATTACAGAATAGGAAAGACTGAAATGTAAATTACAGAAACTAAAGGTACTGGAAAGAAAAATACAAAAGGGAAACAGTACTGAAATTAAATTGACAGAATAATAAAGGACTGAAAAGTAAAAACAGAAATTAAAAGAAGAGGCAACTGCTGAGCAGTTTCCCTTAAACAATATTTCCCGAACCACCTTTAAAGGTTTCTGGTTTCGGGACTTTGTTCCCAAGGTACAACTTCTATCTCAGAGTGGCTCGTATGGAAACCGGCACCGAACCACAGGTCGAGCTGTTGGTGGTGCGGTTCTCTCTCACTAAGTGTATGCTTATGCTGTGAGTTGTGTGTATGAAGGTGTACTGAAATGAGAGGGGGATGGCTGCCTTTTATAGGCTCTACTGAAACCGCAACCATAAATGTTGGTCTTTAATTCTGGGAGTTACACCCCCAGAATCCGCTCAATCAATTCTGAAACCGCAGCATTTACTCTCATTCATTGCTGACGTTTCTCTTGCTGGAAACTCTAGGGACTCCTTTTGTATTTTATACAAAACTCCCTATTCGGGTTTGGACCCAAGACCCAAGACCCGAGACATTCCCCAAATCCCAAATCCCAAATCCCAAATCCCAAATCCCAAGCCCAAGCCCAAGCCCAAGCCCAAGCCCACGCCCACGCCCGTGCCCGAGCCCGAGACCCGAGACACGAGCGAGCGCGCGTGTGTGGTACACACTAATACTCTTAGGTGTATGTAGACATGTTAGTTTAATAACTACATGGGTTGGTATGGTATATATATTGTAAGATTAACTCTTAATCTTCCAATATGAGATTATACTAAATGGTTTTTCTCATTAACCATTTCGTTTTTCCAGATTTGAGCTTCCGAGGTACCAACTTTGAAGCCACTTTGTATTCACACCCATTCTCCGAATAGGTCATGTGATATACCGTTACGAAGCTCGTCACACGGGCTACTCAACCACGTTGATTACGGTATAAACAACTCAGCGCTGTTACACGAAATAATGACTCGAAGTTGGTCCAGTGACCATTCGGAAACACCCATGTTTTCACATGTTTTTCCAACAAAATTATGTCTTCTCATGCGCATCATTACTAATGGTGCGGCATAACAGAAATAAAATGAACGGTTTATATTAGTTGGCCACATATTTTGTTATTATTTTACAACTTTCAATTTATAACTTTGGAAAATGGAATGGTAAAATTTGTGCAATCGTTTTGAAACTAGTCCATGATACGCTGTTACATTTTATTTTTTTGAGAAATAGTAATTGGCAAACTGTTTATTTATTTACTCTGTTCCAAAGTTTAAACTTTAAAGGAGTGAGATAGCATATTTTGTCCATGATTAGGTCGGGATTTAATTTAACACAAATCTGTTAACGCGTCAATATTAATCCATACCAAGTGTTGAACATTTGGAGAATAAAAATGGGCATGCTTTTATATTTGATTTGGTTTGGGACTAATAACACATATTTAATTAATGCGTAAAACTTCTTGAACTACCAGGAATTAATGAATGTTTCACCATACAGATGCTTTTGATCAGCACCAAACTTTTGTACTTCCAAATCATACATATATCAACTATCACAAAGTTGTGTTCATTGTATGACTATAATGTTACTATATTCTCAACATTTATGTTAAAGTTCAGATTTTGTTCATAAAATAGTACTTGTCTCAAGAAAAAAAAAAGTGATTATTCTCGTATAACAAATAAGCATCAATTATAAACAATTAATAATGAGGGATGCATCCAAACAAGTCGCAACTCTCTTTGGTTGGAATACGATTTTCATAAGGGATCTTAATTTGATTTCACAATATCTACTGAATAACTAGCATAATATCTCTAAAAATATGTCACATCACTATTTCCATCGTATTTTACCACATTATTTTCGACCGATGATTATCAACAACAGCAACTATTTATTGATAAATTTTAACCACATAATTTGGTTTATACAAAGACATATAGTGCAAGATTGCCGTAAATATATGGAGTTTTTAGTTAAAATACTCAGTGTCATGTTTATCCCATATAGGTAGATAGATTGCCGTGAATGCATAAAATTCCTTAATTCGTATGATACTTTGTGTTTGGTCGTATTATTGATAATGGATATGTGAATAGTATTAAGGGAACTGGAAAAACTATGTCATTGTCAAAAGTTATACTTTACCACATTAAAAAGAGTACGAAAACTTCCAATTTTGTACTATATAGCTTGATTTAAATACTGTGGTTTTGGCTATAAGTGAGTGTTTTCAGTGTTAATGCATGGCGATCAGATCAATATGATAGTAATTAACGTGTTATAATGTTGTTAATATTATGATAGGTGGGAAAAACAAGCTTATGAATTTAGAGTTATGGGTATGTGGTAGGAGCAAGCCTTTTCGGCTTTACATAAGAGGAAAAGAAACATCCATATCCCTAGTCTAAATTATGTGGCATGTGCTATGTATGATAAAAGAAATTGTTCTTGTATGATAAAATAAACTGTTCTACAAGAATAACCAAAAGGATGAAACCTTCCATGTGACATTGTTGAGCAAAAGAACACAGTAAAATCATAAGCCAATCTTTTGGAAACTAAAGTACATTATATTTAGTGTTTTTACATTTCTAAAAACATTGTGTATATAATCATAGATACAATATTGTCAACAATTCATATTGGATTGTTAAATTTTGTTAAACGATTGGAATGCCAACAAATTTTAAGTTGGTTTTTGGATTGGATATTGTGCATCCAGAATTGAGCAAATATTCCTTGGTCCTCTATAGTTAGAAATAATTTTTGATAAATTCCAAATGGTTTAAGTTTTTCATAAATTTCAAATGGTTTAAGTTCTTCAGAGAAATCAATAAAACATCGTTGAGAATCCAAACACGTATTTGGAATTACAAAAGATGGGAAGGTTGTTCTAGGACATGGAGTTGAGCTCAATTTTAATTATATAGACTTAATGATATAAAGTATACGCAAGATTCTTCCGATGACACCAAAATAGAACCTTATTTTGATATTTTTAGATGGATCAGATTCAGACCTATTCTATAATATTGCATGTCAACCAACAAGAATGAAGTGTTTTACATTTTGATTTGTGCCTCCACAATGCCTATGTTTGTGAATTGAAGGAATCCAAATAATTGGAATTGCAAACGTTAATAACTTGAAAGGTTGTTAGGGACCTAGGGTACATGGGGTTTACTGCGATTTTGATTGTTATACACACATGAAATAAAACCAAGTGCAAAGAGCACAAATCTTGCAGCGACCACTTTAAAACTATGTATCCAAGTATCTGAAGCGATACGGTTTGTAAAGAGAAATTTCATGCAGAGAGGGATTCGTCGAAGTAGAGTGTATAGTCTGATTTTAACAGATTTGAGACAGTCTGATTTGAAGTTTAGTACGAATACCTAGAAAAAAACTACAGATTAAAAGCTGCTCCTATCGGTTTGCCTTGGACTTTCAACAAACTAGTTTCTAGAAATGAAACTAGAAATGAAACCGTTAAGAATTGTTGTGTGTATTTTCAAAATGTAAACTAACCGACCCTAACCGACAGAATATCTATTCGGTTGAACGGATCCAAGGATTTAACATAAATCTTAGTTAGTCACTTAGTCCAGCTAAAGGAAACCCAGTAGAGTTATTCTATTGAGAAGAAGAATTGACAAAACTACAACCAGGTTTAGTTTGTACCCCTTTCATCTTCATGATATCTCTTACCATTCCCACATTTTCCCATCTATCCCCCGAAGCATAAACATTCGACAAAGCTATATAATCCTGACTCTTATCACTCTCCAGCGGAAAATCGAGTAGAATCTTCCCCACCTTCTCGCCCATCTCAATGTCCTCGTGAACTTTGCACGCATTAAGCAAACTCCTCCACAAAATAACATCCGGCTCGATTTTCATATCTTTTATAAACTCATACGCCTCTTTCAAAAGTCCTGCTCTGCCTAAAAGATCGACTACACATCCGTAATGACGTATCAAAGGAGAAACCTTGAATTTCCTCTCCATATTATAAAACAGATATAAGCCTTCTTCAACAAGGCCCGTATAACAGCAAGCAGAAAACAAGCTCGTGAACGTGACTTTATTAGGGCTAACACCCGATAATTTCATTTCGTCTAAAAGGTTTAGCGCTTGTTTTCCTTTCCCATGAAGGGCTAAACCGGTGACCATACTTGTCCAAGTTAAAACGTTCTTCATTTTCATTCTTTCGAAAACATAGCTAGCCCTATCAAGAGAACCGCATTTTGAGTACATATCCACTAACTTGGTACCGATAAACACATCGTTTATAGGATCTTTAATCATTTTCTCAATAAATGAATGAACACAAGCACCGGTTTCTAAAACACCTAATTGAGAAGCCGCCGAGAGAACACTTAGCATAGTGGTATCGGTTGGTCTAATCTCGTTACCACAAACTAATAAACCCTTAAATAACAACAACCCATTTCTCACATTTTCAAATTTCCTTTCTTTTTGAGAACAATACCCTTTTATCATTACATTCCAAGCAACTATATTCCTAACATTCATTTCATCGAACATCTTACGGGCACAAAAAACACTCATATTACTCGCATAGAAATGCATACACGTCGTTCGCACCATCAAATTCGATAATAACCCACATTTCATCGCTCGACAATGTATTTGTTTCCCCTCCCATAAAGCCGATTGCCCATCAAACGACCTCGCACAAGCTCCGAGTGTGAAAATAAAGGTATGGTCATCGAAATCGATACGATTATTCGATATCCAAGTGGCGAAAACGACAACCGAGTCTCTTGGGTTAGAGCATTTGATGAGAACATTTAAAAGATATGTGTTTGGGTGGTTTTTAAGGATTAAATGGGCATATTTTGCTGGTTTTGAAAATAAATGGGAAGATTTACAATAATGTTGGATTAGTTTGGATAGGTTTTGAGGGGAATTTAGGGAGTTGGTGAGAAGTTGGGTGTGAATTTGTTTGATTAAGGAGATTGAAAGTGTGTGAGTTTGGAATAAGTGAGACAAAACTCTAACTAATGACATTTGACAATAACATTATGAGAAAAATTGAGAGGATTTAAATAGAAATGGATAATGGTTACAACTAGGAGTGCAATATTTATACAGGGCAAAGCGAAATTAAATCAAGCTAATGCAAAGTTTAAAATGTTTGGTGTAATTTTGTTTTGGTACTTGCCACGTAACATTGATGGTGTGAATAGTGTGATCGTTAGTGTGTTGTTTGTGAAATTACCATTTCCGTTATTACAAAATGTTGAAATAATGGTTACTCGGAAACTACAATCTATTTTTCGAGATCAGTTTTCTCAGTTTACCCATGCAAGATTTCTGTTACATGCTTCTCGTACTCTTTTAAGTGTAATTTTTTAAATTTTGCTTCTGCTGCGTTTTTCTGCTTATGCTTTCTTTATTGCTCACAAATTATGTTTTCCATGTGGGCACCATGAGTGAGAATGATATGATAAAAGTGAAAAAAACAGATTAGTACAATGATCTATCATGCATCCTTTTTTTCGTATCATTGAATCCGTCTTACAAAATGAGTAGTGAACAATATAAAATTACATAATTCTGTATGTTTATGGATTTTCAAGTCATTTTGGATCAAAGTAAACTAGGGTGAATGTGGCATTTGAGTTATCTGTGTAGATCAGTACCCACGTACTCTGATCACCAAAATATACTCGTCGTTTCGTGTGATAATTTTTTTATTTTTCGGAAATTGAATAAAAGGTAATTAAAATACATCATATTAACCACCTCTACTACTCTCTCCACCCCCCTCCCTGGTCTCCATCTATTGACCAAGGTATTACTACGGCGATGTGTTATCTACCAGTCTAATGTAGAGACCAGACGTTACTTTTTGGTCAGAAATTTCTCTGTAAGAATTGTTCGTACACCAGAAAAAACTTTAGGACTGATCAAATGCACACAAAAAAATACTTTACACTACAATCACACAAAGTGCAGACTTGGTAGAGTGGGGTAACATCAAGCCAACTGTGATATAAGTATTCACAAGTAACCACCTTAAAAGAAATTGACACCAAGTTGAAGCCAACATACATTATTACTACTGTAACTGAACACCGATACAGACATTTGAGCTACAAAAGGTGATAAAGAAACCCTTTTGTGAGAACGCCCCACCAAAATGTCACACCAATACCACCAAGCTTCACAGTGAATAACCGGTGTCAATGTTTCGTTTAGGAAGTTTTGGCCTTCGCTGGTGATGGAAGCAACTGCAAGAAAAAACCGAAGTATTAATGAAGCGAAATGAAATGAATAAGAATTGCTTATTGTTTACCCTGCAATCACCAAGGTATAGTTCCAGAATGACTAATTATGGCACAAAAAATTCTAGAAGGAAAATGTCACATGTTAAAAGTACACTTTTCATATGCAATCATTTCTTACATTAGATCTTATTTTCTCTATTTCCTCGAATTAACTCTTGAAACTACATGATGCTCTTAACAATGGGCATATACTATGAGTGCTCCTACTGAAGCGTTTGGAATAGTAACCCTGTATTTTTTCAGATCACGTCAAAACAGTCTCCTCACATACTGTGATCCACGTTCCATGACTGAACCATCCCTAAAGATAGTAAAAGATTTTTCAAAAGATAGATTTAATCCCGTTATAACTATTATCAGATTTTATGAATGGTTAAACTATTTAAAAACAGTCTGACTCCGTATATTTGTTAGAGATTCAATATAAGATTTGCTAAACCATTTAAAGGAAAATCCCCCCTGACAAGAATTGCTAAACCATTAAAGAAAAAAAAATCTCTTTTAAAGATCGCCTGCAGAGTGACTGCGCCGATATTATTCAAAAATGGCCTATTGTGTGAAGAAAGGATGCGAATTATGAGCCATTAAGTACATAATAAAGCTTAAAAATAGAAATGTCACAAGTACCTGATAACAAGAGATGAGAGAACTAGCAAACCCAAAAGCTCCGGTAACACGGGCATTCACTTTTTTGGGAGCAAGTTGAAGCAACCCAACTGCAACAACTATATCCATCCCTGCTTTAATCAGGGCCAAGGACCTCTCATTTGATTTCTTCAATTTACTGCGATATTCCTCACTCTGTAAGAAGAATACGTTTAACAGTTTAAATTAACATAAACATACGACCCTCAAAGCAGAATATCAGAATATGCAGTTGATTAAGATGGTACCTTATATTTCTCACTACTCTTGAGATCGTTCTCTAACTTCTGCATTGATGCTGAAAGCCTTCCAAGCTCTCCAATCTGAGAGAGCAGTTGAAGCGAATAAAAAAGCAGTACAAAAATAAGGAAATAACAGGCGCTTTTTCTCCTTAAAAACCATCCAACTCCTTCCTGGTACTAAAGAGCATTTACAGCAGCTTATGTAAAATGAGTATTTTTTTTACATCATCAAACTACTTATATCTATTTTTTTCCTACCTGATCATGTAAAGAAGGGTGATAAACTTATATCTGAATTATATATTCTCCATAACACATTTATCCGCAACAGAATATTCAAAATACCAAATGAAGTAATGAAATATAACTCGAGTATAGTACAACACAAATAATAAAAACAGTTTCAAGTTTTCAACTTCAACCAAACCATGCAAAGCCTAAAAAACAACTACTTATTACTTTATAAATCTCATAACGAAAACTTATTTACTTAATGATAAATAGCAAAATTAATAATCTCCGTAGATGAGAAGAATTAGACCAGGCACAGACCACAGTTTCTCATAAGAAAATGATTAAAATGAAAGTTTAATATTGGCTTCAGCCAGTTTGTCTTAATTTAAACATTAATATCAAACTGATCACATCCACTAATGATGGCAAAGCTACCATCATTAATACCCATAATCTGAGTCCAATTCAAATGTCAAAGATCAAGCACAATCTGCACTTTCTTCACAATTATTAAATTTGTAAATATTGGATTTCTGATGGACCATGTACAGCAAAAACAAAAAGATAAACCCAAATCCTCTAAGCGTATGAATCAACTGTGGTTCATCCCTAAGAATTAAGAACATGAAGGGTGAGAGAGTGAGAGAGACGGGAAAAGTTGGGGAGAGACGGAAGAGAGATACGTGGAAAGAGAATGGTGAAGAGGGAGAAGGGATAAAAATAAAGATGCATACACAAAGTGCGGAGAGATAAAAAAGATTGCAAAAGCAGAGGTAAGAGAGTCCAGCGTTCTACAACAGTACCTAACTGTCTATGTAGCTAGGCTGCTGTGAATGCTTAAAGTTTCTAGCCATGGCCATAAGTCAAGTGAAAACCGTCACTACAATTTTAGACCAACATGTTGTCACCTTCTAAAATTATGATACTCTTACGTAGCAAAAATACATGTCCCAACCTAGGGCCTGTTTCATTTGACCATTTAGTTCTGCATATACATAGGTTAGAGTTTTCCTTCCTGTCGAAGCTTTCAGCTCTCAAATTGATACAAAAATAAAAATTCGTAAACATCAAATAAGGCAAAACTTGGCAGGAAATTAATTTAGGACTTGCAAATGAACATTTTTTTTAATCATAGGACAGAAAACAAACATTCTTTTCGCAACATGACTCAAGTAGTTCCTGAGGTACTCAAAATCTCATTCCTCGAGAATTTTCCTGGGAGCTATTTTCTGACAATCCATCCCAAAAATTACAAGCAAATGGACCATATGCATTGAACAAGAGAATGTAAAACGTCTAAGTACGGTCAGTTTTCTTATTTTTGGTCCTTTTGCTGGACAATCTTACAAGCGCATCATACTTTTAGAAAATTGTAACCAAGGAAATGAAATAGAAATGCACAAGGGAATAATATTAATAATTTTAAATGAAGGTATGCGTGTCCCTACCCTCTATAATTTGCAATTCGAAACAAGTATTCTTTTTTCTAAGATACATACAGTTCTGACACAGGCACTATTATAGCTAAATACACAAAAACAATGTAAATCACAAACCTCGACTAAAGTGGTACAGACTGAAGAACTCATCCAACAGTATAGAGAAATCCTCCCAATTAGATCTGCACGATCTTTGTTCTAAAAAAGATAACCAAGAAAGAGATTTAGTTCCTTCTCCAGTAAACAATTAGTGCGGGGAAAATTTGCTACAAATGACTATTAAATCATACCTTGTATATGCCGGTCCTACTAAGCCAAACAATTTGGTCCAGAAACAAGAACGTGGACAATAATGCATTTTTGGACTGTGAAAGAACTGTAGTTAGAAATTAAACAATATAAATTTAATATATCATCTGAAAAAGCATTAGTTGACTAATGATATTGTACCTTTCCAAGTAAAATAAGTGGAAGCGGTGTTCCTGGAGTAACTGGACTTATGAGCGCATGGAGATCATTGACGAACTACAAACAAATATCAATTCTCGAAAAAGCCGAGTTAGACCGGTTATGTTCATTTTTTATTCCAAGTAAATACTGATATGCATCATGCAAAGTGTTAATCTATCTATTTCATACCTGATACAGAATTTTTCAGCCGTGTCACTGTGCCATAAATTAGACAGGCAGTACAGAAGGTAATTACTATGGGTAGCTGCAGATAACACCCATGTAATATGTAAGTTTCTGCAATCAACCCCTTCATCCTTTCTTAAGAATGATATGACTTCGCAGTCTGTGGTCCGTTTTGGATAATTTCTTTTTATTCTATATATTTTGTCGAAATCACAGCAAGCATCAAAAGACGTTTTGCAAAAAGTTCTTGCAAAACCGCATATTTTCTCTTTGTTAGATGTTTTTTTTATTGTTAAACTGTTGTGAAAGACTTTGTTCTTTAACCTCTAATTTATAAATGCACGTATTGACTAACTACATGCATCAAGATTTTTTTTTTTTCTGAAAAAGAAGTACAGAACCAGTGAGCAGAAAGTTATGCTATTTTAGAAGTAGATGATTTGATGGGTTAATTGCAAGATAGTACACGAAGGTTAGTACAAGTATCGGAAGTACATGGCGTTATTTGTAAAACACTCGTAGTATTTGCAGAACTCTCAAAGTACATGGGGAGTTATTTGTGTTCTTTCCTAAAAAGAAATCCCCTCGCAACTCCCAGTCTGGAGTACGGAATAATAGTTGCACAACTACGATATGAAAAATGGAAATTTTAGTTGAATTTTATAAACATTTACAGAAGCAGTTGGAACAGACCTTGAAAAGACGAAAAACTTTCCGTGCTAAGCTTGTCGATTTGTCTACGTCTTGAGCAGTCCCAGGCTGCCCATTACTTAAATATTTTGAGCCATATTGTATTGCCCTGCATATCTTGTCTCTAGCCTCAGCTTTGTTTAGGTACAGAACCACAAGGGCAAGTTCCGTTCTAGCTACATCAAGAGTACTCATTGTAACCTAAATCTGTAAAATAATGTAGCGATATGCTTAAGGTTTTGGCATAATAGAGCGAGTTCTGTTAAGCTCATCTTAGTCGTTAAATTATAGCTAACCACACCAGAAAGCTATCAACACATACTTTCCAGACTAAAAAACTCTTAATGCAACTGACTAGAAGGTTGAATATTCGCGTACTGATTACTGTCTTGTATACTAGAAATCACTATTAATTGATCAAATAAGTTGCATCCTTACAGGTATGATTTTTATTTTTTAGTCTCATACAAGCTTTACAAAAGCCATTTCGTGGATTAAATGCCCTGTGGCTATGACAGAAATGTTTTCCTTGCAGAAGGCAATGGAATGACACTGGGGCGGAATCAATTAAATACAAAAAGTCCCGTGTTTCCATAGCATCATCATAGTTTTCATGTGCTTGTACCCAAAAAACTATATTGTCATGGTAACAAATTAGTTCCTCGAAAGGTGCCGACATTTGATTAAGGATACGATAAGTGCTCATTTCGGAATCACTGTTATGCATTTGGTTAATTAAGAGACCGTGACTTGTTAAATTGTTTTGGAATTCTGTAGTCACCAAAAACTACAATTCTTTAGCTTCTACTAAAACGTACTTTCCTATTATGCAATCATACACAATTATGTAAACCTCTGTATATATTTGATGGGTGAGGATAAATAGACACTAAGAAAAACATCAAAGTAAAAAACGTAATCTTGGCCCTCCATTTCGATGGTGTAGATTAAAAGTTAGAAATTAAACACAAAACTAACTTATATCACTTTACCATAATTAACTGTGATTAGTAAATAGTTTATCTTTCCATTTCTTTAACTCCCCCTAACGTTTCTTACAAAAAATTACAACCACGTACATTAATAAAAAATGTAGTTTATGAACCCATTAAGTGCGAACACAGTAAAAGTGGATTATGATTTATGATTTATTTATTTACTAGGTGTTAAGGACCAAATATTAAATGGGTGATTTGATTAATTTGGATTTTTATGAACGATAAGAAATATATCTGTTTTAAAATTTTACTAGTATTATTTTTAGAAAAACTTCGATTTTATGCATGTTTATATAAATAAAAACCCCAATTTTTCCTATAAAAAACTCTATAGAAAAACCACTATTTAGATACTAAATGAAAAAATAGATAAAACTTGCACTACAAACTCAACAGTACCATAATACACTGCTGAGGATCCATCCCCGTGTAATATAGGTTTTTGCAAGTATTTGATACAAACAAATATCAAAGTTAAGGCAGATGAAAGAAAAAAGGAAGGGGACGTCCATGTATGCTAACAGAATAAAAGGTTGTAGTTAGCCATAGCCCATAACCATAGGTAAATGGTATTTATTAGTCTCCATTTTAGTTTCCAACTTTTAATCTACACCATTGAAATGGATGGCCAGGATTGCGATGTCAACTTTGATGTTTTTCATAGTGTATATTTATCCTTCCCCATATTCGATTACCCAAATTTAACATTTCACATGATTGGGCACAAATAAAAAATTAATAAGTTCCTATTAGTTCTTTAATGTTTCTGTTTCCACTGTACCTTAGCCAAAGTTTCCCGTTCGAAACCTAACAACAAAATCTATAATTGACGTTTTGAGCACTTGCTTTTGAAACACAAAACAATGCAGATAAAATTAAGAATTTTAGTAGTGACTTAGTGGTGGTGAATAAATAGATACATAAATGAAGTATAACGTACTCATTACTTTCAATTGAAGGCCAATATGAAGAGATAAACGATTATGTATTGGTGTCTATTTCACATTACACTTGTATAGCATGCTTTTTTTTTTCTTAACATAAAATGATGAGATAATAAAATGAGAATAAAGAGGCCTGAATTAACCTTATCATCCATTACGTCAAACAATTGGCATTTCCATTCAAGAAGAACAAAAACGAACATATATTAACTTACAAGACCATTCATTACATCATATATTCATATGCAATAGATCTTATTTATTTATGGATTGTTTGGTTGTGCATTTAACTGGTCAGTAGTTTTAAAGCTCAACTTTTTCATTATTGCCTGAAAAAACTGGCTCAAATGAAAGCACCTTTTTATTCTCAACTTAAAATGAGTCAGCTTTATTTTCTTAGACCACCAAACACAATGAAAACCGATTCAAGTCAACCTCATACATGAAACCCAATTTATAAAATATCAAATTTCCTGATCAGGGAAGGTCTTGGCATAAGACAAGTGAGCTAGCTTACGCGCCGGTCTCTGAATAAGCTCAAAAATAAAGGAAAAAGTTTTTTTCCTCGTGATACAATACAAGAAGAACCTACTTTATTTGATGGTCCATTTTGTATAACATAACAAACAATACTTTGTTTTGTTACGACATGGTTCAGATTTTATAATTTTTAAGGGAATTTTTTTTAAGCATGATATGATTCTTTTCGGACAAAATTAAAAAAAGCCCCTCAAGAATTCTACGCTTAGGTGTAAAAAGGCGCTAGACCGTTCCTGATCGGTGATTTTTTTTCAGTTTTATAAACCAGAGCAGAAAGGTTTTATTAAGCAAATGCATAAAAACAATTCAAAAAGCAATTTAAACTCAATAAGACAAGTAAAATCATCTCTATATTCAAATCAAACACAGAAAGCTCATGAAGAAATAGAGCTTGAGTACAACCTTGCACTATATTCCATATGATATTAAATAGTACTGTATATAATAGTAATACTTAAATAACCACTAAATTCAAAAACCCATTTCCTATTTTTACTTTATATAGCACAAATCAACCTGTTATTCTACAACAAACATAAAAAGAATAAAAATATAGTAGTGGATAGAGAGATAGATATACTTAGTATAAACTTACACTAACTTCGTATGATATTGAAAACTGTATATAATACTTAATAACTACTAAATTCAAAAACCCATTTCCTATTTTTACTTTATAAAGCACAAATCAACCTGGGATTCTACAACTAACATTAAAAAACATATCAAAATATGGTACTAGTACATAGAGAGATAGATATACTGTGTATGTATGTATGTATATAAAGTGAAAGGAATTACCTAAAGTGGTGACGCGTGGTTTCCTCCTCGAATCTCTCTCTCTCTCTCTCTCTCTCTATATATATATATATATATATATAGATATAGATAGAAAAGCTTTGGAAGCTTAAGCTATGAGTGCGTGTGAGTGTTGATAATCTTGTCTTGTGTGTGATAAGGCCTTGTTTGGTTCTCGATTTTATAAAAAAAAATTAATATTATCAAGGAAATCTTGGCACTTTCCTTGGACCGATCTTTGACCGTTAAATATATTACTCATTCATCTTTATTTTATTTTTATTTTGTTAGTAAAAATAAAAAATAACATGCCTACACAGATATTAGTCGGAGTTTCGAAGTAACAGTTTGTATAATCGAGTTTAGAAGTCTAGCGGAATAAGCGGTGACTAAGCTGAAATGGATGGCATTAGATACTGACCAAGCTACTTCTACCTAAAACATATGCCTTTTAAAGTTATGTTTACTAACTAATTTTCTAGTCTCGAATCAGTTTTAAAAAAATTATGTTACAAAAATTAATTGAAAATCCAAGTTCTTATTTTTAGATTTTTAGTTTTTTCAGCCTAATAATCATATTTTTAAAAGATTAATAATTTGACTATCCAATCTTATACAAATTTTCAAAATCGAAGGTATAAAAATTAGGTCGAAAAATCTGTTGTCAAATGGATCCTTAGAACATAGATTTCATTTCTCTTATGAAGTTTCAATATATTTTACAATTTCCCAAACAATTCAATAATTTTTAAACCAAAAAAATGGAGTAACCGTTGTATACGTTAAATTAAATAGAACATTTGATTTTCTTGTGTAAGTATACGCAGTAAGAATAGTGACCCGAAATATGAGACAACGTAATGAACACGTGGATGAACAAGCTAAAAAGGCTTTGTAAGGCCCGATATTGGCTTACTAAAGTGCAGGGAGCTATAGCAAACACGACCTCAGACAATTTTGAACATTTAAGTAAATCAATTACTAACATGATATTTAATGGTTGGCCAAAACATAAGAAGAACTCGAAGTAAAAATTAAAGAACTTAAATTAACCAACAAAGAATATGAACACAAATATACATGCTTTTTTTGTTTTGTTTTCTTGTAAGTAGTAATTAACCCTCATTTTAAAGGTATTTTCATATGCTTATGAATCGAACTTTGTTGTCAAGCGGTTGTATTAAGATATTAATCACGTCGGACAAGTCGCTTCAGGTGATTTTTTTTTTTTTTTTTTTGTAAGGAGATTTATCACTTTATGTACATTCACTCCTTTTAGTACATGAAAGTAACAAAAAACAATGATTGATCTCCATCAGTATCTGTAAAATGTGAAAAAAAACTCCACAACACTAAAAAGTGGTTATAAAAGTATAACTTAAAAAGACATATGGTTGGTCACTTGTGCTCAATGTTCCAGCACGTTTTTACAGATCAGATCACACTTTGTCCCTTAAATTTACCTTTTCTCACATTTACCTAAACAAAGAACATGATCGCATCGCTTTTCATACAACAATACTAGTCTAATTAATATATTTAGCCACATTATTTAGGCTACATCCAAATGATTAATGCATTTACAAATCACGAAAAGCATCATAAGTTAACATATTGTCACATTCATTCTACATTTTCCCCTAATTTCATTACATTTGTTTCACAAGAAAGTGAAACAAAAAATAACATCTAGATATCTGATCATAGTACAGAAGAAAGGTTTAACTTGGTATACAGTTCTTTTTTTCTTCATTTCATTTTCCATTATTTCTTCCCAAACAAACTCCTCAACTTCCCTTTTTCAAGCCTCTCAAGCAACTTCTTCGCCCCTGGAATCTCCATCTCACTCAGCTTCTTCAAATACCCGATCGCCCCATAAGAAACCATAAGCCTCCTGCACTTTTTACTCGATAACAGCGCCAGCAAACAAGCCACCGCGTATTTTTTCGCTGTGTTTTGCATGCTCGGATCAAGCAATTTAACCAAATTCGGGACACTCTTTTCATCGCGTTTCACTTCCCTTCGGCTAGCCGACTGTGACATCAGCGCCGCCACTGCCTGTGCGGACACCTCCCTAGCCTCGTTTGTCTTGGCCTCGAGCATTTTGACTAAAAATGGGACACAACCCGAGTCTAGCACGAGTCTCTTCATCTCTGTTGTGCTGCAGAGGGAGCAGATCGCAGAGGCTGCCGCCTGCTGTGCACCTGGCGAGCCGCACTTCAAGACATGAGCCAAACGCGGAATTACATTACCTGATAGATATTTACATAAATAAAAATTAAAAAGGAATTTTTAAACCGTTTCTAACATGCTACATCAAACTGTAAAACAAGATATATTCCCACTCGGTACATTAACGTTAAATCTAGACCATTTAGTACAAGTGCATAGTTTATTAGTACTACTGTACAAAAGTAATGATTACCAAAAATGTTCGTTTACAATGCCGATTATAAAAAGTAAGCGATTATTTAAACTGAAGTACCCTGATTACGTTAGGTTGGTGTATCAAAAATAAACAAAATCAAAACGTTACTGAACAAAGCCATTATAAAACCGAGTGATAATATAAACTAAAGTAGCCTGACTACTCTATCAACACTGGCTTAGTGTATTGAAAATGTATAAAACCAAAACGTTAATATACAAAGCCGATTACCAAAAGTGATTGATAATATAAACTTAACTACCCTGATTACTCTATTTACATTGGATTGTACAACCCAATTAAAAAGTTACACCAATTAATAGTACTTCCAGATTTCTGTATAAAATACAACTTACTATTGTACTTACCTGAAATCAACACGTCTGCAGAAACCGAAGGAACCAAATTCCGCAACGCTCCCACAGCGGATTCCTGCGGCAACGGCCCATCGAGATACGCCAACAAGCTCCGTACCCCGTCTTCCGACACAACATCTCTTCTTAAATTCTCGTTACCTATTAGAATATTATAGTAAGATCGATTTAGATAATAAGTTTATTTCCTACCTAGATTAGAGTTCTTTATCATGTTCTACAATAATTTGTTACAGTTCTTGTAGTTAACATTACCAGATGTCAGATTCTGTAAGCATTCAGCCGCGTACTCCCTCGATCCCAACAAAAGCCCGAACCCCAAAAGATCGATCATAACACCAACTATCCCCTCGTCGGCCAAGGCCTGCCTAATTTCCGGTACGTATGATAAATTCTTTAAAGCACAAGCGGCGGAGGACTGGGACACAGAGTCCCCAGTTCGACACGCCTCGATCAGAGGCCCGACCCCACCATGGCCCGCGATAGAACGCGCCGTGTTAGGAACCATCGAGAGCCGCTGCAGAGAGATCGCCGCTTTTTCCCTCCCCACCGTGCTCCCTGACTCGATAAGCCGTATCAGCGGCGGGATGACGCCTTCTGATACAAGCCAGCTCTCGCAGCTACCGGATTCCGCCAAGGAACAGATTAGGGCTACGGTTTTTTCACGTATACGTGGTGAGGTGGCAGTAAGTAGTTGGACGAGGGCGGATATGTTGGTCCGTCCTAATACGGATAGTACGCTCTTTTCGTCCTCTTTCATGACCTCGACGAGGGAGTCTAGCGCTTTGTGTTTAGCCTCTAGATGACCTATTTGTAGACGCGCAAGTAACTCCTTTATACAAACACGGTTTGTACTTTCTGACGATGAGGATGACGTGGCGGTTGAAGGGGAAGGTGATGTGACCTCACCAAGAACACCAGTTTTAATTAGATGACCACAATCCCGTAGATTTAAGTCTAGTTTGCTGATCAAGGAATCCAGATCACTTTGCATTTGGAGTTTTCCTTCGAATTTCTCTTCCAAACAAAGTTTGGCTAATCGAATTGCTTCGTTTAGAGTCTTTGATACAGCTTGTAACTGCTCTATACATAGGGTGTTCTTCGAGAAAAAGGGGTGGCTTGATAAATCTGATAACCGAGATGGGATATGATCGAGTTTGGAGATTATTATTTTCCATTTTCCGGAAAATCCCTTCACCTCTTTTGCCCTTTCAAGGGCAGTTGGGACGAGATCTTGAGCGATTAATAAACATTCTTCGGCTGACTCGGAGTTTGAAGAAACATTATGATCACTTTCTTCCACCATGGTTTTGTTAAGTAAAGATAATCAAATTATCAGAGCTGCAGAAAATTTAATACTGAATTTGTTAAATTCAAGAAAAACTAGAATTTTGGTTTGAATTTAGACTATCTATAACAATTCAGTGAAAATAAATGGAAGAATAAGAAATGAACCTAGATAGAAATATCACTAAAAAAGAATGAAAAGTTTAATCTTTATTGATACAAAATGAAATTGTGAAGTGAATCGAAAGATTGGTACAGAGAGTAGAGTACAATTCAAAGAAACCAAACCTTCAAAAGAAAGATGACCCAGATGATGAAATAATTTTAAAATAAATAATTGAAGTCAATTATAAAAAATAAAAAAATAAAAAGGAAGATGTGGAGCAGTTGCATGGCAATCATCACTTGTGACAAACAACTTAGATATAAAGTTTATATATTTGGTGAGTTGTATGTGGAGCTTGGAGAATCTTAGTGTGCTCAGATATGGCTTATTTACAGAAAACAAAACTTAACAAACAAAAGGAAGCAACCTAATAAATGTCCCCACTCCCCACAAATCCTATCAGGAAGCACCATCACATCAATGCAAACTAAGATATGTGTAAATAACAGCCTAATCTTCACAAGGGAAAGCCAAAATCAAAGTGCCAATTTACCAAAATGATTATGTGAAATATTACATTAATGTCATTTTGAGTAATCAAAAAAGAGTGTGATCTTTATTCCAATTTAAATAGGATGACTACAGTCATGGACCCTATTGTATGGACCAAAGTGGTTTTTGGTCCTCATTGTTTCAAAATTTCAAAAGTATCGGCGTTTGTTCCCATTTTTTTTAAAGTGATAAAATACGTAACCTTATAGGAGTAATATTTTTGACAAAAGTTTGAATAAAAAGTCTAATATACTGTGTCTGAAACTTCACATAGCAATATACAGGATGTTCACGATTCAGTATACTTTCTGTCCATTAGGGATGAATTTTCTCGCTTTTCGCAAACACGGTTACTATTTCCGTATTGTCATCTTACATTACATCCTCCCTGTTTTCCATCTAAAGGTTCCAAGTATAAGATCCTATTTCGCTAATTACCAATATTTGATTACCCGAATCATAAGAAATAGAAGTTCCCAAAGTACATGAATAAACCCGAGCCAATTATGTCTGGACTTCAATATCATTAATGTTACGCGTTGACAGTTCCAGTGGAGCTTTAGTCATTATCAAGAACAAGCTTTTAAAGGTAAGCATACGTGGGGAGTCAAATTGAAATTTAACTAAAGAAAGGATAGTGAAGAACTAAAATAAAGATATAGAGGCACAAGTGTAACTACTGTATAAAATTGTGATCACAAGTGTATGTTTAGTTCCATATCAGTCCACGTATGATAAGACTAGCTGTCAAATTGATTATAAATAAATAAAAACTAGCTGTCAAATTAATAAAGCCATTTGTGCAACCTGTGAAGTGGTGGAAAACTTAAAAATCACTAGTCAATCTGAATTGAACATGCTAATCAAGAGAATTTAGTCAAGGTGAAGGATACTATGGTAATAAAAGTTGCAAATCTCACTTCTTTATAATAAGATTCAAATAAATTCCTAATAGAAATTCCTCTAAGACCAGATTTGGTACAAGTTTAGGTGGGA
Source organism: Primula veris (assembly GCA_963682055.1). NCBI lineage: Eukaryota > Viridiplantae > Streptophyta > Magnoliopsida > Ericales > Primulaceae > Primula > Primula veris. The sequence goes on from OY821743.1 coordinate 8,262,666, forward strand.
AGGGGCAAGTTGAATAGTAGCTGTATTTAGTTCCATTTATTCACCTTAATGCACATGACATGTATATGTATGTAACAGTACCACATTTTAGAGGGGAAATAAGTAAGAAGGAGCATATCAAAAAAAGAAGTAACAAGGAGACTTGACTTTGAATAAAAGATAAAAAGTCCACATCAACATTTATATAAATTATATGTTTGTGGAGTGAAATTAAATTCATGAAATGGGACCAGCAACAAACATATAATTGTAAAAATATATAATTTCTATAAATTGGAGATAGTACTTGTCTTACCTCAATCTGTTTGTCCTTTCACAATCAAAGTACACAGCTTCTGCCAGACCACACAAATAAATAAATAGCAATTACTCTTAAGGGACACAAAAGGGTAATAAGATAAAGATCAGCTTAATTTTACTCCTGCATGCAAATTTTAAGATAAACTAAGTTGTTGTCTTTTGTATAAAAGATGTTTATATGGGTTTTTAACTTTTTTTAGACCAAGTAAGTGTTTTTATGGGACTTTGAACATAATAAATCCACTTTTTGACTAAAACCCAAATAAGCTGAGTTTTATTTTTCTAGCTGCAGCAAACAAGCTTTAAGCATCTTCTTATCAAAAAAAAAATAAAAAAAATGAATGTGATATAATACAAAAAATTAGTAACTTACTAAAGATCATTCATTCATAAATCATAATATATATTAATCATTAAAAGATGATGTAAAATTAACCAAAACCACTTAATTGAACTCTAATTTATTATTATAATACCGAATATTTATTGAACTCTAATGTAGCAATTCTTGTATTTTTTTTAATGAAATGTTTATTTTTCCCTACAAAAAGCAATATTCATAAGACTAAAAGTGGAAAGAGGATACCCTCCAAAAAAACTTTTTTACAAAATAAAAAGTTTTTTTTCTCATTCTTCCAAAAAAAAAAAAAAAAAAAAGTAAAACGAACTAACCTTTAAGGATTGAATAGCCAAAAATACATCTCTCTCTCAGTAATCAAAACATACTAAGAAGTAACCTATAATTAAATTAAAAAAAATTGCAAAACAGTTTTTCCTCAAAAGATTTTGAATTTGAAGACACAATAACTGGAAGCTAGCTCTACTAACAATGGAGTAAAGATTATTACCCAAAAGAAAGAGGAAAGGAACCAAAAACAAACGAATGTTGAATTATAGTGAACTTTGGTAACTTTGAAAATGTAGTGAAGACAAATTAAAAATGTAAAAAATAGTTTTCAAATTTCAAAAACAGCTCCAGAAAACTCTATTTCTCTCACTTGTGGAAGGAAATGTCAGACCTGTCCTCATATCTCTCTCTCCTTTTTAATACTTTGAACACACTGCATGACAATTAGTAAAATTAAATAATTGTATTTCGTTTATACATGTGTCATATTTTTATACTTAACCAAACCAATTATTCGTCATCTATTTCTTTTTTTGAAAGTCTATTCATCATATATCTTAAATAGAGTATTTTTCTTTAAACTTGATAAATTTGATGTAGTAGTATTTTTCTTTGAAGTTGCGAATTTTGGTACTACAACTACCGGTAGAAAGGGTACAAATTCTATAATTGTAATGTTTTGATAAAGTTTTATATAACATGTCAATTGACAGTTTTATGTTAAACTTATATTCTCTTATTAATCATTTTTCAAGTTTAACTCATTTTACATAATTGTGTTATGTTGTATTACACTCGCCTGTACAACTGATTAATAATAATAAAAAAATTTAAAGTAGTGTTAAATACACCATTTCTTCACGTGTTTCATGCATGTATGTGTATACTTCTTGACCGGTTGTAGTATTTTCAAATTTTTCCTTTTTTTTTTTTTTTTAAGATTGTCTCCAAAAAAGTTACTAGTTGTTTTAAAGAGTTTGTGTATCGTATCATAGTATATAAATTGATAAAGTGAGACATAAAAAGGAAGAACTACGACGGGTTTGAGCTTTGGACAATTGCATTAAAAGAACCGAGTAAAAAGAGAGAAGATCGGACGGCTATTATTGGGTATGTTTTAATAGATCTGACGGTTTAGAATAATATTTTAATTTTTTAGAATAATTGAATTTGAAAGGGGGAGTGTTTAGATATTTAAAAGAGTTTAAATGGTACCGAGGTGAATGCTTATGATGTGGCTAGCAGTTGCACGTGTGTTTAGGGGACCAATTTGGGTTTCTTTTCTTTTTAATGGAGCCTTTTTCTTTATTGAAATTCAAGTGTGGGACATGTTCATAAATGAACATTTATGCTAAAAAATATTGATGAAAATAAAAGTTTAGAAACATTTTTCTAAATGAAGAGATTAAAGTTTCTGTGTAAAGGATGAACGCAGCTTTGTTGTGAAGGGAAGAAAAAACAGTAGACGAAAGAAAAGATAACAAAGAAATATAATTCTAATAAATGCTATTAATATAAAACGTATTTTTACTTCAAGTCTTGAACGGAGCAAGAAGGTTAATTTCATTTTAACTACACAATTCATATCACGTACGCATATTCGCACGATTTTATATAGCAATTATCCATACATAAGTTAACTAAACTTGTTCAAGTCTTAAAAAAATCAGGTTAGTTTTATTTTAGTGTGTTGAAAAGAGCCAGAAACCAAGATTTAGGTATGGATGGTGCTCAATTGCATGTGTATATTTTTGGTAATTATGCGAGGTGTTAAAAGGCAGCGACGAAACCAAAAAGCTTTTTTTTTTTTATTTTATTGAAATAAGATCTTGTACAAACACACTCTTTAATGAAAAAGATGAGATTTTTACGGATTTAAATCCCTTAAATAAGGTTTTTTGGAGTACTCTTATGATGCGTGTCATGCGAACCTGAAGTTCTTTTCTTTTAAAAAAAATAAGTTTAGGGCATGTTTTAGTTAATTTGTTCTCAAAGTCTGGTTACTAAATAAGGATATGGACGATAAATTTTAGATGTCATGACTTTTCCCGTCAATTTAGACAGAAATAACCAAGGTGGTCATATTTTGATTGCCAAAATTTGGAATTTTCAAATTTGGGGTACTTGTTAAAAAATCATAGCAATGGTACAAATCAAATATTTTTCCTATCTACATACTAATGGTTTCACAATTAAAGTGGGATTGTCAATGAGTTTTAGTCGTCATATACCGGACCAAAACACTCATAAATTTCTTTGTCGAGTACTAACTTATACCCGACTGTACTTTACATAACCAAATGCATTATACCACTAATTACCGTAATTAATCAAGGCCCCTGCATGCATAGATTAAGAAGATAGTAGCCATTATAGATAATGGAAAACTTATGGCACATAAACATCTTTAGAGACATGAAACTTCCGTATGTAAATGTTCAAATAAAAAACAGATTATATTAATTATAAAAAATAAAGGTAAAACAATATTTATAATATATATCAAACCGGAATAAAAAGAGTACACTGATTACTCATACAAACTGTAATTTTTATTTAGAAATGAAAATAACTAAAAAAATTGTATGATAAAAGGTTTTTTTTCTTCTTCATATTTTGGTTCCTTAAATGCCTCTATTAGAGCATAGGCACAGTTACCTTACGTTTTTCCTCATATTTAACTTAATTGCATCACTTTTATATTTTTAGGGTAACAGTTTAACTAGGAGTGTTGCTATAGTCATCAAAATATCTGACCCAAAAATCTTACCCGCTGATTTGGCGGATTAGATGTACCAATCATGTATTAGGTGAAAATTGTTTTTCAAAATCACAAACAAAAATATTGGTCCATCTCATCCGCCACATCGACGGATAAGGTTTTTGGGTTGAAAAATTGGTGAGAAAAAGTATTTTCCTAACTAGAATATTTTTTTTTGATATTTTTACTTTATATGTGTCTAACGCCATTATATTTATTCCAAAAAATATATTAGTCAATTATTTTATTTCTCTTAAAATGAGTAACTATTATTAAAAAATTTATAAAATTTACCTTCACATTTAATTATCTTTTAAAATTAAATGTTGTTTTGACTGTTAATGTTCACTAGAAGTATGAAATAATTACTGAACGAAAAAAAAAAGAAAATTGTTTGATGTACTCTAAGTGTCTAGTGGTGGACCTATACTACTCATAACCGGTAAATATAAAACAATCACTACAAAATAATATTGATTTCATGAGGATCAAAATCTATCACAAAACTGTCACAAATTGACCATTATGTTACAAAACTGTCACATATTGACGGTCCTATCACAAATCTCTCACAATTCCCGTAGCTATTAAACTCATCATAAAAAAACTCGTCACAATTTCCGTAGCTATTTGTATATTTTTTTATAATGAAATATAGGTGATATTAATCAATAACCAATAATTTTACAATGTATGTAATTAAAAAACGAACCCCTTGTGAGTTAGTTGTCTCAATCTAGTGCTTACTAAATTGGGCCCTAGGCCGTTTATGAACGAAGATGGGTTAGTGATTCATATGTATTAAATAATTGTTAATAATTGTATTACTGTTGTGTGACTTATTAGCTCGGTATATGTATATATGAGATATGTATAGATATGGAGAGAGAAATATGGAGAGACAACAACAGAGTCTTTATTAATCAGAATATATCAATGCAAGGAGACCCTAACATTCCTTATATAGGTTAGGGTTATACAAGGTACAAATGCCAACTTAGACCTACTATAAGTAAGGCCCAAGAGTCCAATAATATCGTACAACACTCCCACTTTGGACGTCTTGAATTCTTCGTCTTCATACTGTCGATATTCATTCACGGTGCTAAACACATAAAACTTTAGGGTCGGAAAACCCAGTGTGGGACAAAACTGATACCTGGGAGAAACTGTGTAGCCGAATGATATAGACCAAAATTCCATGTAATTAACTAAACACAAAACAATGTGTCTCATCAAAACCTTGACATAGCCAACCTAATGGGAAAATCTCTGATCGAAGGAAAAAGAGTTCAACAATGGTAGTAGTAGGGGATCAACCACAAAACAGATAACTCATCAAAATCTTTGTTGAACCATGGGTTCAATAATTGATTTTAATTATACGTTTGATTATGTATTAATGATTTTACGATTTCTCTATTCGATGATGTAATGCTTTGTCTTTTCCAAAAATAGAAAATTTATATTTTAGGATTTTAAAATGATAGAGCATTCGATAACGAAGCCAACGGTTCAAACGGAAGTAAATTTGAAGTCCGAACAAGCAAGTTACGAGCATTTCAAAGTCGAAAGTTCAACACATAAATCTCCAGGTGCACCCACCGGTGGATAATACAGAACCCACTAGTGGGTCAATGATCCAGAACCAAGCAAGATTTCACCCACCAATAGGTCAGAAGACACCCACCGGTGGGTCAAAGTGCAGATCACAAAAAACAGCTTTTTAGCTTTTTCAAAAAGTGGCTTTAACCATTGGGTAAAGCTCTCAACCACTACCAACGGTCATAATAGATAAAACAGACTTTTTTGGTCTACAAAACCCTCCAATCCATCTCCAAAAATATATCCATCATCAACCAATACATTTCACTCAACCTCCCTCAATTACAAATACTTAAAATCATATTTGTTGAAAAAAAGTTCGAAAAGAGGGGAATTGAGGAGAAAACAATACAAGCTCGAATCAAGATCAAACATCATCAAATATCACAAATTAGCTTATTTAGAAGCAATCAAATTGTGAGTGTTGTTTTATTTTCGATAAATTTGTAAAGAGCAAACTATAAGCTCATTTGTGAGTGAGTGTTTGGGTAGAAGCTTTTAAGCCAAAGTGTTGATTAAAAGTTCTAGGTTAAACACTTGGGTACTCATAGATTGAGGAGGAGTCATTGACTCGTAAACGTGTTCGCTTGCACTTGTATCAAGAGTAGGAATCTCGGGTAGAGGATGAGCAAATCGATTGATTATCTCGGTAGGATTTGTAATCTTGGAAAGAAGATTATAGTGAAATACTCGGTAGCGTGAATACCGAGGAGGGGACTAGGCGGGTTTTCCGAACCTCTATATATCGTGGTGTCAATTTCTTTCCCTACTGAGTAAGTTGTTATAATATATTATAAGCTGTTATAATATGACTAATCTGAGTGAATATCCCGGAGACATAGCCCAGTTGGGTGAACTCCGTTGTTAAATGTGCGTGTGAATTATTCCAAGTACATTTAACTTTCAGTTCTGTCCATCATTATACTTTAGTTACAACTGTGATTCCAACTGTAGTTGCAACCTAACTGCGAAACAACAACTAAAACATCGGATAGGAATTTCAGATTTAAATTCACTCCCATTGTCACTTCGAATAATTTTAACCGGCAACGGCCCCATATTAGTTTGAGGCGTAGGAGAAAAATCTTTTCAGTAAAGGTTGCGTCTCATTTTTGTGTCGCATTAAATAAACCCATGTAAAACGAGAATAATCATCAACAATAGTTAAGAAAGAATGAGCACCGAAAATAGTAGGATGTTTATATGGATCCCAAATATCACAATGAATAAGCTCAAATTTTTCAGTTGAGGGAATAGTACTAGTACCAAAAGGTAAACGAATTTGCTTTGCTAATGGACATACATGACAAACACTGTTAAGATTGAGAGAAATTTATAAGAAATTTTTAGCAATAAAACCTAGACGAGATGATGAGACGACCGAGGCGTCGATGCCAAAGATCGGTGATGGTGGTGGATAGGTTATATCATGGGAGTGGGGGTTTTGGTTCTGAATCCGTTGTTAGCCCCACCAAATAATAAAGACCATCACGTTGCATACCTAACCCAATTGTCCGACTCGTAGCCAGATCCTGCAAGACACAATAAGAAGGATAAAAGGTTACTAAGCATCCCAAGACACGAGTAAGGCATCTAACTGAAATTAAGTTGACCTTAAATTCAGGCACACAAAGAACGTTGTGCAAATTATAAGTCGGGTTTAAAGATACAGACCTCATTGAATTTATTGGAGCCCTTTCCCCATTCGGCAGTAAAACAGGAGGTAACATTGAATTCTTAATGTTATACAAAATTGTATTCGAAGATGCTATGTGATCTGTAGCTCCGCTATCAATGATCCAGTTTCGCAATGCTATTTTATACACACTTGGTATATTAATAGTATGTGTTTTGGGTTGATATGTTTGGTGCCATTTATTCTGATTATGTAAAAGGTTTGCCATTGATTGTAAATTAGAATAAAACTAACTCCTCGATAATTTGTGAATTGAAACAAGAACACCTCAAACTTTACAGAAAGAAGCTATATACTGTATAAGTATATAGAATTGAGTGACTAAGAGATACAAATCTGCGGAGATGACGAGATCTGCTGAGAGATCGACGACAAGCACGATTGGCTTGGATTTTGATCTGAGACGCGATTTACTCTCGATCAAAGATGACAGACTTGTCGATGGCGCAAAAGAGACTGCTCGACGATAATTAGATCGTTGACAGTGAGAAAACTTTTGACGAAGGTTCGATGCAGTGATTCAACACCGATTATATGATCAAGTTTATGTAAATCTATGTTGAAGTGATGTGATTTGTATGAAAAGTGATATGGTGAAGATGAAAGTTTTGCTCAACAAATTGCAATAGAAACAGAAACGTATTCACTGCTTTGGTACCATGTAAAGAGTCCATCCAATTCCATCAAAATGCCTCGTAATGGTAATGATGAAAACTCTTTATAAACCACAGACTTGATCGATATTACATCAATGTGAGATAGTATAACTCTAACACTCCCACTCGCTCATGGCCCGACATTTCAAGTGTTCAACGAGCAGATATAATGAACGGGTGGAGGTGAGTCCAACATTGATGGCCCGCTCTGATACCATATTACAACGCATATTTCTTACCATTAAAAGGGCTCAAGATAAGATGGGGAGCAACTCATATACTCTAACACTCCCACTCGCTCGTGGCCCGACATTTCAAGAGTCCAACGAGCAGATATAATGAACGGGTGGATGTGAGGCCAACATTGATGGCCCGCTCTGATACCATATTACAATTCATATTTCTTACAATTAAAAGGCCTCAAGATAGGATGAGGAGCAACTCATATACAATGATGAGTTATGATCAATGACACATCGATGTAGAATGATTTATAACTCTAACACCCCCATCGCTCGTGGCCCGGGATATGACAGGGCAAACGAACGGATATTGAATGGGTGGAGGTGGAGCCCAACATCGATGTCCCGCTCTGATATCATGTAAATAGTCCATCCAATCCCATCAAAAGGCCTCGAGACAGGATGCAGAGCAACTCATATAAAAGGATGAGTTATGATCAATGACACATCGATGCAGAATGATTTATAACTCTAACAATCGTCACCATGTTAGCAATAGAATATCTTTTACTACCATGACATTATAATGCACTATCCCTACTAACGGGTGTACCATGATCATTTCCAAAATGGTTGATACATATGGGGAGCTAATTTTTTAGCGGAATATAACTGGCTCCCGATTATGTTTTGGTGATCAGAGCGTAAATAAACAAATATACGGAATTGAAAATATATTTCCAACCTTCTAAAGGAAAGGAACTTCAATTTGGGAACCATAGTAACAGTGGATGTATAAATTGTTATTTTTCTAAACAGAGTAACAGTGTGTTGTGTGTATCTGATGAATAACTCTTAATGAAGGAAATATATCTGGTAAATAAAATCTGCAGCTAGTGCTGCAACCTCTTTCAATGCAATTGTGATATCCCGATGATAGTACCTTTTTCCAAAAGATGCCCTAGATCTCCTGTTAGTCAAACAGGATGTTTTCTCGCTAAGATTAAGGGGAATTCCGGAAGATAACGAGATGGAATTTATGACTACTTTACGTATTCCTCTCTCACCGATCTATACTATTGGGCATACTTTGAAGTTTGAACTCAAAAGAGAGCTCTAAAGTGCAAATGAAGAATATAAAATTACGAAAACGAACTGAACAAATACACATTTTCATGTTACGTAGATTTCTTTCAGAAATCCAATTAACGGAAAGCCAGTGCAAAAGAAAATGCATTACAACTCCTCAAGAGCTCGGATGGAAATACAAAAGCCAACAAGGTTATTTTTGAAAGTTTTTATCGCCTCTTAATTCCAATTCGCGAGTCTTTAGCTGATCGTAGTAACGCATGTAAAAAGCGATTCCGTAGTACAAGATCATCATCAAGAAGCGGACATAGTCTATATTGGCCAAGCATGTTCTGTCGTGTGTGTGTTCATCCATGGGTTAATTTATTCAAAATCTTTTTCTCATCAATACTATTAAAATAAGATGTCAATGTGTCTTCGCTACAGAAAATGATTGAGCAAACTTTCCAATACAATTGGTTGAAGATTGATTTCATATGATTCAGTTTTTAACATCACAACTATCCAGATCAAGAGGTGAAAAATGAAGGACAAGATTTACAGGTGAAAATCCAAGGAATTTTTTTTAATATAGCGTAGAGTGTCAACTTGACTACTTGAGTAACAAAACATTTCAAACTGAAGAACTAACTTTCTGTTTCTGAATAGAGAATTTGACAGAGTACCATATATTCATGCTCTAATACTGTCAAATAAGCAAAGAAAATGTTCAAATTACAGTATATAAAACTTGGGATGTTGGATCGAAACTATGGAAACCTTCCTTCCATGTTGACCTTTTCGTTTGAGTTTCTAATACTCACATTAAAAAGAAACTTATAAGTTAATAACTGAAAAGTTAAAACATATGGATGTTATAGATTGTCTGGAAAAAGAAATGATCTTTATTCAATCCCAACTACGACATAATTCCCCCACATATACATTGATAAAACTGAGAAACAATGGAACTTGCATCTCTACAACAGGAATACTTATAGGCTTGTTTGGTTGACATTATTATTCAAGTCGCCTTTCCTCAAAATATCACCAAAACATTATTATTCTTAATACGACTTCCCAATAAGCAAAGCTGAATTATAGACACTGAACCCACCATCGATAAACAAATTATGTCCGCTAACATAGTTAGCCTCGTCACTAGCTAGATAAACGGCCGCGTTCGCCACGTCATCTGCCTTAAGCCTGGTCCCCTTAAGATTTCCCAACTTCTCCATCATAACCTCCACCTCCTCATCTTCCAGTCCCAATACTTTCTTTGAAAAAGGTGTAGCTACACCATAAGGTGATATACAATTGACCCTTATCCCAAACTGCCCAAGCTCAACCGCTAAACTCTTCGTAAGCCCTAATATGGCATGTTTTGAGGTACAATAAGCATGTGTCGAGGCCCCACCAAGCTTCGAGACTACACTAGCAGTCGAAATAATACAACCACTTTTATTTGGAACCATAACTCGAGCAGCATGTTTCATTCCCAAAAATGTCCCAGTCACGTTAGTTTTGAGTACTTTTTCAAAATCTAGTATCTCATTATCTATTATACTTGGTTTATAGTTGTCGGCTATGGCTGCGTTATTGAACATTATGTCGAGTTTTCCATAGATTTCAACCGTTTTGTTCACGGCGTTTTTTATGTCTTCTTCTTTTGTGACATTGCAATGAATGTAAGTACAGTCAGAGTGACCGATTGATTCTTGGACCAAAAGACCCAATTCATCTTGAATATCAGCAATTACAATTTTATCACGGTTTTGGGCAAATTATTTGGCGGTGCACTTGCCTATACCGCTTGCTCCTCCAGTGATCAGTGCGGATTTTCCATGTAGCCTATAACATAGATATGGTTAGATAATGAGAAAGTTATCGATATATGTAGATTTACTAAACCATTGACGTCTATATACATTCAAATAATTATAAGCGTTCACATTTTTATTGTTTCAATAGCCAACCTGTAGTTGAAACTTCTGGATGTTTTTATTTTTTTTGTAATATGATTTTCAACTTCCAGCCAGCGAAGTCATTTTAATTTATTTCCAAAAGTATTTTGATTTTCCATTCGAGGATGACTTGAATCAATCAATATTAATAACCCAACCTTTTATATTACGACAAATCTTCTTTTAAATACAAGTCTTTAACTTGAGGATATATTCTTATCAAGATTGAAGAACATATCTCATATAATTATTCAAAAATTAGACATTCGCTGAATAGATTTTAATATTCTGAGCAAATAGGCAGTTCTGAAATAAGTGAGTGAGTACCTTTTGGCAATATTGTTAAAAGCATTTGCCATCTTCAAGCTCCTCACTATATCTTGATGTACTCCACTTCTTTTGGCTTTAACACTAACGAAGACGGGTTATGATCTTCTCATATATTATATATACTACTCCTATATGTCTATATTTGTAATAATTCGGATTTTTGTAGGAAAATAACGTGTTAAAAATAAGGAATTGCTATCTCAAATCAACTAGATATGTGAGTATTATGTATGTATATAAGTTTGGAATATTCTACTTATTATTACGAGAGCCTTTTAAAGTCGTGCGACTCAATAAACGAGTACGAAATTGAGTCAAAACAGACAGTATTGATAATAGGAAACAGATGGTAACGGTTTCGTCGAAAGACCGGATCGTTACAATATTGGTGTGATGTAATTAATAAGCGGTTGGAGATGTGAACATTTAAGGGTTAAGCCATAATCAATGCAACAAATATCAATAACTTTACTATAAAAATAAAATTACATACAGTAGAATCTTTTTAAATTAATACTCGATAAATTAATAATCTCTCTAAAATAATATTTTTTTCCGATATCGACTTGGTTCAATGTAAAAAATGACTAATTTTGATAAATTAATAAGATAATAAAATTTTGAAAAATATTATATAAATATTTGGTACCCGCAAAATCATAAATTAATAGTTGTTTAAAATGAGAAACATTACCAGAACGATCTAGTGAAATATGACTCTATATTCATTTGATTCCTTTTAAATTTTAAATATACATGAAGCTTATGCCTAATTTAATATATTAATGTCTTTTCTTAGTTTTATACACGGTGGTTTAAAATACAACAAAATTTATATATTAGTAATTAAAGTAGTGTATTAGAGTTTACTAACGAGTTTAACGAGTAATATTAGTAATATATATGAGTTTTATGTTAGTATTAACGAGTATATTTATTGAATCAATAAAAAACCTATTTAAATTAATAAATACTAAATTTATCTATTAATTAATATTTTTCTAAATTAATAAATTTCTATGGTAACAACTATATTAATTTATAGAGGTTTTACTCTACTTACATTATTTATACAAAACTGCTACACATGCCGCTCTCTTATTAATGTTTTCTCTTTTGTTTATGTGTTTATTCGATGCGTTTCAAAACTTGTCAAATAGACCGACTTTTATGAGTAATATTGCTATATTTAATTCTCTAACACTCTTTCTTATACTAAAAATATAAACAGTGAAAACAAAAGTGCTACAACACAAAACTGTAAATTTTATACTTAAATTTTATACTTATTTCTCTCACAGATAATGTAAAGAACAATGTTAGATTAATGAAAATATATTTATTCATACCCAAATGCAATAACACTTGCGGTTTCACTCGTGACCTTGGGCATGCCACAGTGTTGATCATGATATTATTAATCCATTGTCAATAATTGTACTCTGGGTAACCAACCCCTAACCAAATCTGTACATACTGGGACGAGTTGGGATGATCTGGGTGTCTAAAAAAAAATAATTTGTTTCGTTCCAATACGCTATATATTTTACGGGTTGGATTATGATTGAGTTTTTCCAACTGCAGGTTAATCCGCACCAACCCGTTTCAACCCGTAATATATATATATATATATATATTTATATATATATTGTGTGTTTTTCAAGATAACAAAATTTCATTCTTATTATATTTTAGTTTTATTATTTGTTCGTGAATGTTCTAATAATATTTTGATTGATTTTAATTTATAGTTCTCTTTGAAAAATTCAATTTATTTTAAAATTTAGGTTAATTATGCAAATTATGAAAAATACATGACCAAAATAAAAATTTAAGAATCAATCCCGCCCCAACCCATAATTTATTTTGCGGGTTGGGTTGAATTGAGTTATACTTTTAATTGTAACGGATTAAGTTATACTTTTAATTGTAACGGATTGAGTGGATTGTCATTTAAATTTTATCAACCCGCCCCAATCCGTTCCGCCATTTATTTTGCAGATTGGGTTATGATTAAGATTAATCCGCACCAATCCAATCCGCAGACACCCCTGATATTCTCCATACCCACGGATAAAATCATGTTTCACGAGGAGATGTAAAAAATAAATAATTGGTACATGGTCAAGTTTCATTTTCAAATTTGATTTGATTTTGAAGATACATACCCATAATATTATAAATTAATTGTTAATAATTCCGGTCTTTCAAAGTTTAAATGTACCGGTTAATTTTAGTACCCAAGTTCGCCCTTATACAAGTCAAAATAATCAATATCCTCGTATGCCAACCGGTAGAAGACGTCAAATTTTATTTTTTGATAATTTAATATAATATTGTAGCGCGTCTACTTAGAAGTGTGTGAACCGCAATTACCATATAGGTAGAATGCTCTACCGGATTAACCTACAACAAATTAATATAAATATATTGCAATATTTTAACTATGATTAATTATTCTTTAATGTTTAGGTTTTACACTCAAAAGATATTTCTTTCGTGTGATAAACTGAAGAATTAGGTGCACTACTAAACGGTAGGGGCTGGCCCCCCGGAGTAGTGCCGGTACATAGTTAATTACCATAATGTTTAATATCTATGATAATTAGCGACGTAAATGTTTATGGGAAAATAACAGACCACCGAATTTGTTTTGTTAGGAGGTGAGATTCGGGAAAATATTCCGAATGGTTTGGTCAGACAGGCAAGTGATCGGGTAATAAACCAGAGAAAACAAAAGATGGTCTTGTAGTGTGTTTTTCTTATGGGCGTGAAACACTCATCTCTAGATATAATCATGTTATATTTTAGTTTTATTATTTGTTCGTAAATGTTTTAATAATATTTTGATTGATTTTAATTTATAGTTATCTTTGAAAAATTCAATTTATTTTAAAATTTAGGTTAATTATACAAACTATGAAAAATACATGACCAAAATGAAAATTTAAGAATCAATCTCGTCTCAACCCACAATTTATTTTGCGGGTTGGGTTGAATTGGATTGTACTTTTAATTGTAACGGATTGAGTTAGCTTGGATTGACATTTAAATTTTATCAATCCGTCCCAATCCGTTCCGCCATCTATTTTACGGATTGGATTATGATTAATATTAATCCGCATCAGTCCGGTCCATACACACCCCTGATACTCTCCATACCCACGGATAAAATCATGTTTCACGAGGAGATGTAAAAATAAATAATTGGTACATGGTCAAGTTTCATTTTCAAATTAGATTTGATTTTGAAGATACATACCCATAATATTATAAATTAATTATTAATAATTCTGGTCTTTCAAAGTTTAAATGTACTGGTTAATTTTAGTACCCAAGGTCGCCCTTATACAAGTCAAAATAATCAATATTCTCAGACGCCAACTCATATAATACGTCAAAGTTTATTTTTTGATAATTTAATATAATATTGTAGTGCGTCTATTTAGAAGTAAGCGTGTGAACTGCAATTACCATATAGGTAGAGTGCTCTACCGGATTAACTAACCTACAACAAATTAATATAAATAAATTGCAATATTTTAACTATGATTAATTATTCTTTAATGTTTAGGTTTTACACTCAAAAGATGTTTCTTTTCGTGTGATAAACTGAAGAATTAGGCGCAGTACTAAACGATAGGGGTTGGCCCTCCGGAGTAGTGCCGGTACATAGTTAATTACCACAATGTTTGATATCTATGATAATTAGCGACGTAAATGTTTATGGGAAAATAACAGATCACCGAATTTGTTTTGTTAGGAGGTGAGATTCGGGAAAATATTCCGAATGGTTTGGTCAGACATGCAAGTGATCGGGTGTTTTCAGAAGAGCCCGCCGACATCACGAAAATTTTAAAAACGATTTTTTTATAAGAAATTTTTTAGAAAATTAGTTTATATATATTAATAGGTCTCCATAAGATATATAATCATACTTAACTCATATGATAATGATACATAAAATTGAATAAAAGATCTTTATTTCGATTCTTTACCACACAATTTTTATTTTTATTATTTCATGTTCATTTAGTTACATGAGTAACACTTCATTACTCATTATTTTCAACAATATCCCTATATTTCTATCTTTATTCTTAAAATTTATAAATACTCTTCCTGGAATACTTCATTTTGAAGTTAGCCAAAAAAAAATTATTGTGTTTTTTACAATTAGCAACTCATTTTTTTTAACATTCAGAATACACTTTTAAACTCGGTTTTCGCTTATTTTAAACGTTGTTTTTCTTAAAATTCTAGTCGTAATTTTTTTTCTACGGCCCCTATAACAATATTATGCTAGTTCCGTCCCTGCATAAACCACACACGTATTATAATTGGTAACTTACCCCAAAAAAGTATAATTGGTTATTTGCCAAAGAAAAAGAAGTATTATATTTGGTTATTCACAATAAAATCAATCTCTTAATTGGTGGTCGATACTTGGTTATTCACAATAAAATCAATCTCCTAATTGGTGGTCGATACGGAAAAGAAGAATTACGAGAGAAATAGAGTTACAATATGTGTTGATGTATTTAGTGCCACATATGAAAAAGTACTGTACTAAAATGTCCTAAAACAATATGAGTCTGTGTTTTTCCACTCCGCTATTTATTTTTTCACCTAACAAACCATAAATTTACAAATCATAAATCTGATTTACGATTTTTAAAAAAAAAAAATCAAAATAAAAATAATAATAGGCAAACTGTAACTCAGATATACGATTTGTAGATCGGATATACAGTTTGTGTGTGAAAACATATTTTTTATAGTGAAAAAATACAGCTTCAAACAATATATAATGCCATCTATATATAGGTTTACATTATAAAATAACGTTTATTTAGTGAGAGTTAAAATCTTTCACAAACATTTCATAAACCTATCACTATTTCAAAATATTATAAAAAAACTATCACAAATATTTGGTTATTTCAAAAAATCATCCCAAAATATCATAAAAGATATTTGCTAATAAAATAAAATAAAAAAAAACTCTGTAACAATCCTATCATGTTTTATCGTAAGCTGCCAGATCCAACTCTTTACTAAAAAGGGAAAGAGACATACATATTATACTACTTACTTATATACAGACACACATAAATAAATATATATATAGAGAGAGAGATAGATGATGACAGAGGAGGAAAAAGTAGTATCATCCACACTGCTTAAAAACTTATTAGCAAGTTTAGAAGAAGCAACTCTAATGGCCAAGAAGCTACCCAACGAAACCGACCCACGAAATATAACCCTTATCCACTCGACGCTCCATTCCACGCACCACTACCTCTCTCTCTTCCTCGCCCACCACTCGCTTCGCCACCCTCCCCCTCTCTTTAGGTCCGTAGAGGATGAGGATGGTGATGAGATGGAAGAAGACGTGGAGTCGGTGGAGATGAGCATGAGGGCGTGTTTCATTCAGAACAAGAGGTCAAAGCGGAGGCTTTCGCCGGAGGCTGTGGCGGCGGTGGAGAAGGAGGAGGAGGTGAGGCAGAGGATGGCGGCAAAAGAGGAGGAGGAGGTGTTTGATCCTGTGAGGAATAAGCAGAGGGCTTTGGATCTTATTCATCAGTTCCATGGTTGATTGACACTTTTCTTTCACTGTTGTATGATTGGTAGCAGTTGATATAAAATAGAACTGTTATAGTTATCGGTAAACTCGTTGCCCTGTCAAAATGTCATAGTTACGGGGAAATTGTTTCTACTTTAAAAAAAAAAAAAAAAGCACGTTTTCATCTCTATACAATCCATGTTATTTCACATGACAATTTTATATTTGTTATACTATATTATTAGACTTGGGCTTGTAATTTATGAATCCAAGTGCATTTGTAACCCTACCCTTCTATCTATATAAAGAGGGTTAGTGGTCTTATATTTTACATTCATTCATATACATTCTGATTAATAAAGAATCTGTTGATGTCCCTCTCTATATTCTCTCTCTATATCTATATACATATATATATGTGAGCTAATATGTCACACAGCACGTTATCAGCATTTTGCTCGCGGAGACTAAGATATACGCTCACATATATTGGAGATTTTGGTAAACGTACGGATATTGAGTATCTATAAATCTTGAGGTTTATCCGGGTTTAATTGAGTTATTGTTATATCGACATTCACCAACATATCTGAAGTACGGTATTTTTTTATACGGTGCCATGATCATTTTTACGAATAAAATTTGAAAAGTCTGTCTATAACATGAATTGATTCATGCATGCGTAACTTAGTTACCGTTACAATGAATTAGATGTTGAATATAGCATATGAATTGATCAAGATTATTAATTACAATAGTTACATCATGTGCTTGTTATGACTTAGAAAAGTCAATATTTAATCATTGTATAATAGAGTAATTTACTAGTAGTGATTGACTTGCATATTACAAACGCCGGTGCTTATATTGTTAATTTATGATGAACATATATACCTAATTAAGTCCAGTTTTTGACCATACTAATTAACATGATATGCTACAACGATAGCTTGTGATCTGATCTAGGATGACTCATTAGTATATATATGTTTGAATATGTGATCTGTTTAAAATTTGGTAAATAGATGCATGTGGAACTTCTAATGAGTAAATTACCATGAGTAAATATTTGATTCCATCCATGGTATAATTAATCTTATGAATTAGCTTGTATGTAACTTGCGCGTATATTGTAAATTGGTAAATAAAATATATTACGTACATGAATGATTTAGTTACCATGTATAGAACTTACACATATAGCAATAGAATAATTAAATATTGAATGTTTACGGTTTGGACATACTTTTGGATTATGGTTTGCCTGTTTACGAAATTTCTCGAAATAATTTAAAGTGTTTTGAGCAAATTCCTTTGACAAATGTGACTAAACTTTAAATTATGAAATTTTAGGCAATACTTGTGGGGTAGTTGATTTTTTAAAAAATAGTGGGTAACAGTGTACCACATAATTTCACCAACTATTTGCCTAAAATAGTACTCAGTGACAACGATTCTGGACCCGTCGTTCCAAATCAAAATCTTCGGTAAAACCAAATTGATTTTGTTAAATATGAGGTCTTATACCCATGTAGGTCCTGTCGTACCTTGTTGAGTTATAAAATATTCGAGAAAACTAGTGTTATCTGGTAATAGCTTATGAAAGAATTAAAATTTCTTTGCATAGCCTCCATTCAATACGATCAAAAGCGTATTTTAGAGGAGTTGAAATGTTTTTCAAGTGGTTTCTACCACAATTTTTAAAAGCATTTAAAGTTACCTTATCATTTCGCCTGTCATCGAAATGATAAATGATTTAGATGCTAAGACATGATTGTCTATACTATCATTCGCCTATCGTCGATTGATAAGAGCATTTTGATATTGTGGCATTGACCGGATGAGATATTCCCGGATCAAAAGACGATGCTTGATTTATAATCGCATCGCATTTGGATTCTCTCTGAGAATATATTTCTCGATTAATCCGAAATTCATGCAATTAATGCTCACTTTCTCACTTTGAAGGACTAGTATGTGTAAAGATCACGAAATGAACTCGTAGAATTCTTGTAAAGAATTGAAGGAGTTATTGTGGACTTATCCAACCATAAGACGGACCATAAATATAAATGGTTATGGTTGATGCATCGACAATATGGTCACATTTTAATGTTGTCCACATAAATGCAGCACTTTTCAAACTTTTAGCCCTATCATTAAGTTGATGGCTCATGATCTGGATTATCCTGAAAAGTCTAGTCGACTTGATAATACCGAAGAGTAAGAATCGAAATTTCGATTTGAATTACTTGAGTTTGGAAATTGAACATCCTCTCGATTATGTTCAGACCCAAATGAACTCACGGAAAGTTTGATGATGCGACTGCAAATGATTGCACGCACTTCTTGGTCTTGCGCACCAAAATTTATATTTCCATGTGGGGTTATGCTATTTTGCTGCATTGGTCCGTTATGAGGCCCATAGACACTCAAACACCATATGCATACCAGCTGGTTACTGGTTATGAGCCAGAAGTCTCATATTAACGCGTGTTTAGAGTGATTAATTAATATTTTGATTGAGCCGCTATAGCGTTCAAAATATGGACCTCTGAAGGGGACATAAGTCGATTATGAATCTCATGCCTATCATTTGATAGAGTAACCTTGGCAAGCGATCTCTTTACCGCATGATATGCGAAAGTGACATCGCTAAGACTGTTATCCCCGTCGTTAGGGGAATATTTGCACGTTACCGTTGATAAGGAACGACGTGAAGTAACGTGGCATAACCCACTTAGTCTTAGCTTGATCCCCAAAACTGCACTTAGTGATAAGTGAGTGCATAGACTCCCTCAAGTTTAACTAAATGCCAGACGCATTTAATGACTTTATGATATGTCACGAGATCATTTATACCTGCTGCAAAATGCTTGCAATGATAGACGTCGCTGTCGGACGCCGTGTTCCTGTCGTAACACGTTGCTTTGGCCGAACCCGCCAAGCAAATGATGCTGCCGTCGGCCGTCAGTCTGTCGTCCTTCCCAAGATACGAGAAAGTTGACCGGTTCCAAATTCGTTCAGCCCCAGAGGTGGTGAACTGAAACTCGTTTGTCGCACGAGATTATAAAGGAGCAAGGAGATGTGTGATTTCCTCCTCATCCTAAGAATCTCGAAATATCTGTCGATCATGATATCTTAGACGATATTGAAGCGAAACGAGACTGTCATTGATTGCTTTTTCATATATTCGGTGACGACTGATAATATGAGCAAATTATGACAGGGAACCATGTACCGTTGCCTGAAGTCAACGTAAAATAGACTGGCCTATGGAAACTTGCAATCCAAGTAGACTCCTTAGTGAAAGTGTGTTCGGACCTGTAGCTCCAACACCACCAATGCTAAACGAGTTCGTTTATTTGGTTATTCGTAAGGAAAAGTGATGAGAATAATGAGATTGTAGAATGCCCGCCTAGTAGCGCAAGTTTTCTCTCTCACCTTGGAATTGATTACGATATGGTTTATTTCCTCGTAATGGATGTTATAACGGTCCTCTACTTTATCAGTTTAGTAATTTCCGGAAAACTGATTATGCAGCATGTGATTGTGGTAACGATCTTATCTCTGAGGGGATTTAGACAAGAGATATAAATGAAGGTCCATGTGTGACTTCATGTGCTTAAATGAAGTAGTTCCTGACCACGGAACACGATCTCAATTGACTGAGACGTTCACTATATGGATTAATATAATCCGAGTGGATGTGGTATACCGCCTAAGTGAGTACTTGATTAGCTTGGGATACTTGAACAAGTATTATGCCCTTGCGTGTTTTATTACGCGATCCATTTTTGGATTTGCCTTCGAGATGAAGGTTCTTGGGAAGACACGGTAGTGACTCGGCCTGATGATCGAGTCCCGTAAAGATTGAATCTAAGTCCATGATTCAGACTACACCCAGAAGGTGTTATGACATTTTAGTCATCATGACGCTAAATCGTCAGATTCTCCCATGATCGTTCGATCACTAGACATTGATATAGACCCAGTCCGTCCCTGATGAGACGATGAAGAGATATTGAACCATGATGTTCATATCTAAGTACAATAAGCGCATCATTGTACTTGGTCTAATGTGCTAGGACGAACATCTCGTTTGCTGTGAATGGTATAGCTCGACACAGCATCGCCCTAATACGCTGCCATCGAAATGGCACTAAAGATACATTCCCTTACTTATGATAATTTTGGAAGTGAGCTATTTTATCCCATTTGCGTCATCGAGTGTACCTACCCCCTTCGGTACTCGAATTAACACAACCCTTTTTCGGTTATACCGATGCCGGTTACTTATCAGACCCGCATAAGGGATATTCCTAACATGGTCTGTCTTTACCATTAGAAATAAGGCAATATCTTGGAGGTCTTGTAATAACTCCAAACGAATCATTCTAATCTACCCGTGCTCTATGAGATGACTAGAGAGTGTCTATGGCTTCGAGCTCGTATTAGCCATATTTGAATTACATATACTCTGTCTCACGATCCAGATAAAACACTTGTCTTATTTGAGGACAAGTTGTTTTTTATCGATCAAGAGAGACATGACTAGATTATGCTATTTAGCATTTCTTGCCGAAATAAATCTTCACATATGAAGTTTAAGAGTATCATGTCAAATGCTCATTCTATTCCACGTTAGATTTTCTTGCATCCAGCCGTGTGCAAGTAAATGAAGTATCTAGTCGAATGCTTGTACTCTTTCTTGAAATATGAAATCCTTGCACCCAGTCGTGTGCAAGTGAGGGGGAGCATCCAGGTGAATGCTTATTACACTAATTACTACTTAGTCGAAATCCTCGCACCCTGTCGTGTGCAAGTGAGGGAGAGCATCCAGTCGCATGCTCGTGTACTCTTTTTGTCATTAGACCAAGGTTTTTTCCTACTGGGTTTTCCTTGGCAAGATTTTTAGCGAGACACATTCCCATCATATCTCACTTAAGATTGCCGAAATTAGGGGGAGTATCCTGTTATATACTTATTACCACTGTGTACTCTTTTGTCATTCGACTAGATATTTTTTCCCACTGGGTTTACTCTAGCAATGTTTTGATGAGACACATGTTTTGTGATTTATCCCTAGTACTACCATTGTTGCACTCTTTTTTATTCGATCAGATATTTTTCCATTGGGTTTGCTCTGGCAAGGTTTTGATGAGGCACACTGTTTTGTGGTTAGTTACTTACATGATATTTCGGCTACACAGTTTCTCCTAGGTACCGGTTTTGTCCCACACTGGGTTTTCCGGCCCTAAGGTTTTTATGTGTTTAGCACTGCGAATGAACTCGACTCAGATCGACTGCATGAAAACGAAGAATTCAAGACGTTCAAAGGGGGAGTGTTGTAGAATATTATTGGACTCTTGGCCTTGTAATTTATGGGCCCAAATGCGCTTGTAACCCTATCCCTCTATCTATATAAAGAGGGTTAGGGGTCTTGTATTTTACATTCATTCATATACATTCTGATTAATAAAGACACTGTTGTTGTCTCTCTCTATATTCTCTCTCTATATCTATATACATATATATGTGAGCTAATATGTCACAGAACAATATTTTTATTTTATATTTTTCAAGTTTCCAGATGCGTTTCTAGCTTCGGTCTCCAATACTGTCAACTATGGGTATAATTGAAAGACTTTTTTGCTTAGGTTATATTTGTTATGTTGGCTATAAAATTTACTGTATTTATTAATTTAAAGGCTGAATCTTGTGTGTTTTCTTTCATGAAAAACTTACTAGTTCAAAGCTGAAAAACATAAATATTCATTGATCTGGAAAATCTTGCTTTGCTGAAAACTTGAGAACAAACAGAACCTCTATTGTTACTGCCACACAAAACTGCAGGGTATAGTTAAACAAACACATGTTCTGAGATACTTTCTCTGATTCAAATGTTTCAAAACTCAGAAAGCTATGAAATTAAGCATTTCAGCATAATGCACATCTCTGCCATGGATTTCGACTTTAGATAAGCAGCACAAAATCCTCTACTCTCTCAGTTTCCGTATCTGTGAAAATAGATGCAAAATTACTTCTTTATGGGCGCTATCGTGTTGGAATCTAAATTAGGGTGTACAAGTAGCTTCTCCTCTAGAGATGCACATACCTTAAGGATTATAAGTATTGAACTCTGCATCAGTGCTGACATATACATAAGTTTGGTCGATATGGTTTTCGAGGAGAGCTCTTCCATTGGTCTTTCACTCTTTCTTGTTAAGAGTTGAAACGGAAATAGTCCTTTTGTTAACACTTCTGAATAAATCCTGTAACCATGGCCTTGATAACAGAATAACTTTAAGCAGATCTATTTTGCTCAATATTTCAATTAGTTGGTTCTCCAAGCCTCGAGAACTTGGCGATATAGTATCACGCGATCATGCCTTGACGATTAAGCTATGCAACTTTACAAAATCATCTAAAGTGAGTTCTTCTGGCCTTGACTGCATCAACAATCAGAAAAAATAAATAAATAAGATTGAGAGTTGAGATTCGGATCAAAGTTTCGTAAACGACTTATTCCTTCTCCTTAGCACGAGATAAGAAAGATGAGAGAGATTGATGCTTACTGTAGGTGCAAGACCAGCTTCTTGAAGAGCTGTCTCAATCTCAATGGATGTGCAGATGTGCTGTAGAGATCTTCTCAGCATTTTCCTTTTACCATTGAAAGCAGAGTTGACCTGTACAATTGAACAACAAAAAATGCTTAAGACAAAAACTGGTGTTCTTAGCATCAATGCGATATGGAATTTTGTTATGCCGTTTTTTGGAAACAAAATCACAGTACTTTAAAGTTTAAACGAGGAAGATGATACTTAGAAAATTGAGAAAGAATGGGTGGAAGTTAAGATCTGCCAAGTTAATAAGACACTTCGGATATTTGAATTTTTTTCGAAAATATATTATAAGATAAACCTTCAGAGAAAAGCAAGCAATTACTTGTTTCAAATAATGAAACAACGAAAAGGAACAAAAAACAGAAGAACCAGAACCTGCATTTTGAAATGGGGTTCTGTCAAAGAAATTAAATTTTACAGTATCCCTGAAAGAATGAGGCTTCAAACATATTACTTCCTTACCTTACGATACAACATTTTGTGGAACATAATAATGTAAGAAAACTAGAGCAAACAAAAAAATGAAAAGACTGACCAATATTCTAAAAAATAGAACTAAAATATGGCCAAAACCACTTCGTGAGATAAAATGTTAATTACCATTGAAAAGAAGCTTTTGATGGAAGACACTGGAGGGTAGTCTACAGCCTGCTTAATCTTGAATGTAACAACGGCTGCATCAACCTACCATAGACAAAATAAAAAAGAAATAGAAATAATATCTGACAAGTTCCACCAAAAGAATAATCTGAATAAATAGTATGCTTATCGATTACATTTTGTCGAAGCAAATGATGTATTAATTGCATTATGCTTCAAATAATGACTCAGTGAGCCAAGTTCAAGTACTGCAAATAATTACTGAAACATGAATCTCATAAACAGAGACCAGAAATTGGCAGGGGGTGGAGGTATTGTAAGAAATATGGATAGTGACATGGTAGTGGCTATAATTTTCCTAGTGTGGAGGTAGATGTGATGGATGCGGAGTTGAATGCTTTGTTTAGCGGGTTACTGATCTGTTACTCTCTGGGCTTGGTTAATGTCGAGGTAGAAACAGACTCTTTATTGATTGTAAATTGGTGGAAAAATCCGAGAATAGTGGATATAAAGTTTTTAAACTTACGGGAAGATATTTTATTACTTTTGGAGGCAATTGGAGGTGACCTGAATTTTGTGTGGAGAGAACAAAATAAGGTTGTGGATAGCCTAGCTAAAGTGGGTGCAATGGGCTCATTTAACACGTATTGGAATGTTGCTTTGCTACCGGCAAATGTTTATGGAGTATATATGTTGGATTATAATGGTATTATGAACTTTCGCAAAGTTAAAACAGACTAAGGGAGATGTGAGGCAAAGAACGCTACCGCAGAGGATGCAGCAATTTGTTTTTTAAAGATTTCTTATTTCTATGTTGCTAGTTATGCAGTAGTGTTTTATTTTGTACCTTTTGCTGTTTAGCTTGTGGTACCTCCGTGTACAAGGAGGACATGATGTAAAAACTATGTCGGGGCTTAGTTCCCTCTTTAAATGAAATGTTTCTTTTGATAAAAAAAAAAATGAATCTCATAAACAAAAACAACACAATGCAACCTACTTGCGTAGTATTCTTGGACCCATTTTTGCAGCCCTGAAAAATTCAAGGCAGCCAAAACCAATCCCTTATTCTTTTATTAATATATATTTAGTATTTTTATAGGAAAGTCTTTTCATCGTATCAAACTGAGTTCAACTAATGATTCTTACTTTTTTAATTTCTAGGATATCTCAATGCTTCCTTTTTTTCTTTACATTCATGTTTCTATAATTATATATATATATATATTTTAAATAAACTATTATATATTTAAGCCGTACCCATACCTTAGAATTTTAATATTTGTCGTATTTACGTACCCGTATCTTACCGTACTCGTATCGCGTACCCGTATTAGTGCTTCATAGCTTAATATATATCGAGACCTTAGACTAGCATGTCATGTAGTGAAATAAAAGAAAGAGGATAAGTCTAAGATATTGAAAAAAGTGATTGGAATAATGGCAGGTGCAATTATTATATTAAAAAAAAGCATGTCATATATTGAAATAGAAGAGAGAGGCCAACACTAAGATATTGTTAAAAGTGACTCGGAATAAAGGCAAGTGCAATATTGAAACGTAATATACGGAGATTGCATTTTAAAAAATGCGAGGCAAACACTTACGGGAAGAAATATTAACTTACATTAGGTTGGGGGAAAAAGTTTGATCTTGGTACATGGAAATTGTATTCAGCATCTGACAAAGAGAGTAAAAAAGTGGTGATTGGTGCTGTACTGAAGTCTGAATACATCAAATAAGTGCCAAAAAAATGTGGTACGACAGAGTTCATGCAATTATGAGTATGAATTCTTCAAGATATAATGGGGGACTATTACAAGAATTACTAAGTCGATGATATAAAATTCTCAAAATATATTTCCCATAGAACTTTGTTGAGAATTTTAAAAGCCGAAATAAATCTTTACATGATGACATTATGTAAACAAGAGAATGAAAAAAATTTATATAGCAACACGTCAAGCAGTGAAGTTTGAAGATACCTGAATAAAAATTTACAAAGATATTGATGGGTCTATATTCTGATGTTCTCGAAGATGCATCCACTAAACGCAAAGCAGTTTCATCCTGATAATATCATTAAATATTGTTAGAGACTAACTGTAATTATCTTTTACATGCAGACAAAGAGTTTGTTCTGATAACTTTCTCAGTTTTCTACTCACCAATCTCCAGAAAAATGTAGTTTTATCTTTTTTTCACTATCCAGTTAGTGTCTAGTGAACCACACACAAATTAAAAAGGTGTATTCAAGCCTCTGAGCTATATAAATTATTCTTCAAATTATTTTGGCAGAGACTGGTAATACAAACCTGTACCAAAAGTACTACTTCAGAAATAATATCACCCATTGGAAGAAGCAATTTGACGATATCAGTAGTTATATTGAATGGTATGTTTGCAACAACCTAAAAATATGAAACACGTTTAGGAAATTGATTAAAAAGAAGAAATTAGATGTTTAGCTTTCTAAAAGCATGAATTTTGGTAGAAAGAACATCATTAGATGACAAATCTAATGCAGTTTATTAATTAGGGAAGCATCAGTTGAGTTGTTAAAAACTTAAAATGTTAGACTCACCATGTGCAAGACCCAAAGTTATTTTTTATGACACGGGTATAAAGGGGCAAATAACAACGTATTTCCACTAAACACCACACTGATATGATAATTATCACACCGGTTCTCTAAGGAAATAATTTTGTCTCCAACATTACACAAAAAAATACATCTTTCCACCCTCAAATATAGCAAATACCAAGCCTTGATAAATCGTTAGTCTAGAAAAGCATGAGTATAATTTCAGAGAGAAAATATTTAAAAAAATCAGGAGAGCAACTTCTAAGAAAACGCTTTCTCTGACAGACAGAAAACGTATATAAAGAAAATATAATGCATAACAAAGATGTTACAGAAAGAATGTTTCAACTTTGAACCTTTCAATAATTCAATAAAGTCCCTGCCTAGGCAGCTATGCTCAAATCTTTAAAATTACACAAACCTTTTGTTCCCTTCCTAACATATTGGCAAGTGATCTTGACATTAAAGGCAAGACCAAAAACTTCACTGCAACTACATTACATAAATTACGAAGAAGAGATACTGATCTCACTTTTGCATGTCGTGGTTGTCCATCTGACGACCCTATATTTCTCAGTAACGGCAACAAATGAGAACGGATATCACACTTGGTGAAATCTTCTTCCAAGATCTGGAGAATTTTGGAAACAATGTAGGGACATTAGTTCCAATTTCTTTGGCAATAAAAGTTAAAGAAGGAAAATGAAAAAAAGAAGAAGATGTAACTAACCTTAGTCCGTCCTCCACTTGCAAATCGTTCTGTCACCAGTGCAGCCATGTGAGGATCCTAAAATCATAAGAATGCAGAACTGTGAGATTGTACAAATATAACAACCCCCCATAAGCGAAATAACTATAGTAGCAAATTTTCCACACTGCATGGCAAAAGTATTGACAACAACAGATTACTAAAGAAACTGCGGTATAAATTTGAGGTATAGTTTCAAGAATAAATAATTAAACTTAAAAACGGCTTTTATGGAAAAAGCCAGATTGGTTTCTGGGGAGTCAGGTAGCTGTTGCACATCATGAAACATGGCTATAATACATATAAAATATGCTACCACAAAACGAGAATATCAAGAGAGAGAAAAGAAGAGAAAAGTCTTGAAAAGGAAAAACAGAGATTGTAGATTAAATCAAGTTCTCTCGATTAGGGTGGTCTAGGGAGAAGACCTATGAATACACTTGCAAATAGCTTCATTTTTTGGAGAATAGGCACCAGAACAATCTCTCCATAGCTATATGGCAAGGTTTACAAATTGAGGTATGCCTCCCAAGATCCACCAGCTAGGAAATTATGACAAGTACTTCTTTGTTCTTTTTCTCATTTCATTTCTTTAACTTTTTTTGTGAACATACCTAGAAAATTGCGTGCTAGTTATACAAAGTTGTACCAAAAGAAGCGACTGTACAATGGATTTATTAGTGACAGCAACTAGACGTAATAAATTCATATGTACAAAAAAAGTTAAAATCTGTGTAAGTATAGCATCAAGAGATCACACATCAAAATTTAGATTGATCATCATTCGGTAAAAGGTTACGACAGTTACACAAAGGGTAAAATGACATGCTAAAGAAAAATGACCTTTTCAATAGCAAGAACTGTGGCACCTGCATCTACAAGAACATTTGTAAGAGAACCAGTTCCTGGCCCAATTTCCAGTACCACATCACCTTCCTTAACATCGGCCATACTCGCAAGTTGCTCATTAATAGAAGAGTTTAACATATAGTGCTGTTACAAAGGCCAAATTTAAACCATGAAAAAGAACTGTCAGAAAAAACCTAGATTTTTTTTCACTCTCGCCGTTAATCAGTAAAACTGAACAGACTACGCTGAATATAATCAACAAAATACCTATCTCTTTTACAAAAACAATGTGCCTGCATTTGAATTTTTGGAATGCTGGTTAAGTTATTTGGTCATTGTTCACTTAATTTCACTAAAAAGAGCTACCCAGGCACTATCTCACTCTCCATTTGTCTTTGTGTATAAACACGTGAAAAGTGAAAACTTAAACATGTAATGGCGAAACATTTAACGGAACGCCTATTATTTTTATATGAAACTTGCTAAAGGGCTCATGTGACTATCTAATTTCCGTAAAATGTAATCAAAGCATCAAACCAACAAAGTGTTCGATGAAAGTCCCAGCTACTCTCTCAGACCTTCACTAAAAAAAGTTTAAAAAAAATCTTTTCAGTCATTTCTAATTAAAGTAGGGTTAGACTTTCATTTAAGGTTAGTGCAGCATAAGCTGACTTATTTAAGAATAGAAGTAGCTTAACTCGGCTTAAAACTACTTTTCCAGGTCAGAAACAATAAACACCTTTTTTTTTTAATTCATCAGGACAATCTAGCTTTTATTCAGCTACAAATAAGCCAACTTACTTTCTTAAAAGCTACAATTAAACATCAAAAACACAAACATGAGGAAATGCTAACTAGCCAGAGTAGTTATCACAAACCATATTTTATAACTAAGAAAAATTATCATTTTGTACAAACTGTAATACTTAATTATCAAAAACCCGTGGTTAAAATCACTTTTACCATTACGTACAAATGCTCAATGTTGATGCCTATTTCTAGGGAAGTAACTAGGCACAAAAAGTCGGGGCTACACACACGATAAAAATTAATGAAAAGGTAAATTTTTCTATGTATTTTGATTAAATTCTTCAAAAATTGGCGTTTCAGCCCCTCCCATTTATGAAAATAAGTTCGTACTGAGTATAGAAAAAAACAGATAAAATATTGGCATGTAATTAATGATTAACTTTAATGTTTACCTACGAAATAAGCCAACTCAAATTGATAATTATTAAGTATGAAAGTATATGGTAAAGATAAACCTTCCCTAATAAAAACTATACATAAGAAACAAACAATGATGAATGATTAGAGTATCATAACAATAATAACAACAATAGTAGTGAATTAGAGTAGTAAACAAAATGAAAAAAAAAAAAAGTAAATAGAAACCTGAGCAAGGGATTTACGGGGAAAACGGCATTTAATGTTTGTTATCTACTTATCTACCAAGAAACACAAATTGAGTATTTTTGATAATTAGGTATGAAAGCATATGCTAAACATTAAACTTCCCTAATAACAACTAATACATAACAAACAATGCTTAGAGAGTGAAGAGTATAATAATAACAATAACAATAATAGTGAATAAGAGTGGTTAAAAAAAAAAGAAAGAACCTGGCCGAGGGATTTACGTGGAAAACGGGATTTGGAGTTAAGAGCTTTAAGAGTGGAGCTATAACCGTCTTCTTCATCTTTTTTTATCATTTTGTTTCCTGTTTTTGCGGATACCGTTATTCCACTTGACTGCTTTTTTGGACGGAAATTAGGGAGAGAGTAGTTTAAGAGAGAGATTTTGAACGGAATTAGAAGCATTCTTCTTCTTTTGTTTGTTTGTTTGTTTGGTTACTGTCTCTCTCCTATATCTATAAGATAGTAAGATAATAAAATTAATTTGGCCTCACTGCTATTTATTTATTCGACTATAACACCGACCATCCAACCAACCAAAGCGGTGAAGATACACACACTGAAAACATACAAATTTTTAATTCTAGTTATAAAAAAAAAAACCACTTTTATTTTTAAAATATACCATTCTTGTAAATAGTGTAATACTATGTTTATATGTTTTGGTAATAAATTTTTAACTGTCGTATGTTTTGTTTAATTGTATATTTTGGGTATTGCTTCTTTTTTATTTGGGATGATTAAGTTGGTATTTTGTTTGAGTGACTAAATATGGTCGGTATTATTAATGAAACGAGATTACAGATGAACCCGAAATGGAGTATTTACAATGCCATGATGTTATGGTGTTAGAAGTCTTCGGACTACATGGCATTACACATGAAGTATTATTCGTAATCCTACTTTGACTCATAGTCCCGGCACTATAAACATCGTAACCAAACGAGGACTTGGTATATTGTACTCGGGAAGTAACTAGTCAGAGACAGTCGTGGCCTGCGACCCTTAATGTTTTGAAAAAAATTGCTGAAAAAATAGATTTTTCCTATGTATTTTGATCAAAATGTTTAAATTTTAGTGTTTCAGCCTCTAATTCCGTAAAATAATTTCATATAAGGTATAATTTATTTTTATAGAAAACCAGCCCCCATTTTACAATCTTGGTTCCGTCACTGATTGTACTATCAGTGTCAAAATGATAAAATGACATTCACGTTCTCTTGCCTATCACACGTTGAGTGCAATTCCGTCGACATCCGTAAAAAACAGATCATAAAATGTGAGATATAACGACTGCAATTTCGTCGGTTTATATTGTTAGTCCCTTAATTAGACAAAATTTCATAGTTCGTTACCTCAATTGTTAAAAGTGGTAGTTCAGTTTGTAAATCGTTAAACACTAGTAGTACAGTACACTAAACGTATTTTTTCACATTTAATTAATTAATTTTAAAGATAGTCTTAGCTAAAGCTGAAATGAATTTCTTTTAAAAGGTTAGTATGATTTATGGGAAAAAAATATGTTTATATTCCATAATTTTACCATTTTGATGCATAATTTTAAAAAAATAATAATTTTGATGTCCATCTACCTATTTCAGTTTAGTTAGGGCCTTAGGAAAGTAGTACTAAAAAAACATGGAATTGCAATCACGTACTCTCGTGCCTAACAAATTAATGAGTGTAATCGCGTCAATATTCGTATAAAATAAATTCCTCAATTTTGTACATAGTGACCCCAATTCACCATATTTAATATTGTGTGATATTAATTGAATGAAAATAGATAGGTGATGACACAAATCTTAGTGTACATTGTTGGTATAAAGATTACTTTTGTTCCCTCGGAAATTGAAGTTATTCTGGCCGATGTTCATAGAACTAAACGAAAGACAAAGCGTGTAATGGAGCAGTAAAGCATCATGTTGCGCCACTCGACATGGGGATTGGGGACTCTGTATTTGTTATCTGTGCATGTGATACCTCTTCCTTAAGGACCTTAACAAGTCCCTTTGGTGTGTTAGTAATATTTTAAGACCGAAGAAGATGGAGAGTAATACTGTGATATACTAAAATCATATCTTAAGTAGAATTACTAGAATATTTAGTTTAACAATTAGTATATGACAAACTTTCATTCTTCAAACATATATTAACCACACCGGCAATAGGGAATTGTAGTGTACGTTTCTTTTCATGTAAATTAGTAGGATGTTTAGATACTGATATCTCTGTCCTATTTGGCTTTGTAGTTACTGATTTACTATTTAACTATAGCAAAGGCTTGTCTTTGTTAGTCATCTTATGAGTCATTAATTACATGGTTCCTGATTGAAAAAAATAAACTAGAAAAGCAATATGTATGGGACAAAGTTTAATTCCTCTAAGAAAAATTTACCTCACCGGCACACAAAGAAAGGTTGCTCTCAAATTCTGTTCATTTTACCCCACTTTTTACTACTTACAATATGTTGTCTTTTCCATATAAATGCACGTTTATAACATCTACATTTCTTCATCACAATCACAAGTTTAACTGTTTAACCACAATGGAGTTCTCCAAACTCTTAATCACTTTAATTCTACTTATCCAATCCCTCTCAACCATGGGCGCCAATACAAACCTATTCCGAGAGTATATCGGCGCTGATTCCAACAATGTTAAGTTCTCGGATGTGCCCATAAATTCCGACGTCGAATTCCATTTCATTCTTGCATTTACAATCGACTACACCACCGATTCGTCACCATCACCTACAAACGGAAAGTTCAATGTCTTTTGGGACACTGACAATCTCACTCCTTCTCAAGTCTCTTCAATCAAAAACCAACACTCGAACGTCAAAGTTGCCCTTAGCTTAGGTGGCGACAGTGTTGGAGACGGGTCTGCCTACTTTAATCCATCCTCTGTTGATTCTTGGGTCTCTAATGCTGTATCATCCCTTACAAAAATCATTCAAAAATATAATCTCGATGGAATAGACATTGATTACGAGCATTTTAAGTCCGACCCAAATACCTTTGCAGAATGTATTGGACGCTTAATAACAACTTTAAAACAAAACGGTGTTATCTCATTCGCATCCATTGCTCCTTTTGATGACGACGAGGTTCAGAGCCATTACATGGCCCTTTGGAAAAAATACGGCAATGCCATCGATTATGTGAACTTCCAATTCTATGCTTACGATGAGGGGACGAGTGTTGATCAATTTATTAACTACTTTGAGACTCAAACATCGAATTATGAGGGTGGAAAGATTATAGCTAGCTTTTCTACGGACAATAGTGGTGGGTTGAAGCCTAACGACGGTTTTTTTACTGCTTGTGCGAGGCTTAAGAGTAGGCAAGAGCTACATGGTATATTCGTATGGTCGGCTGATGATTCTATGAATGCGGGATTTCGTTACGAGAAGCAAGCACAGTCATTATTGTCTATATCCCATTAATTAAGACCGAAATGTTTGGGTGTTTGTTTATATTATCGTGTGCATATAAGTGCCCGGGTGTGTGTAAGTTGTATAATTATGCGTTTCGTGTTATGTAATTAAGTCAAACAAATTACGTGAAATCACAAAATTCTTATATATTGATGCTTTGTTTCCACTAATATCATTTAAATGTAGAGGTAAAAGTCATTTACTTCCTCTTTTTTTGCAGTTACAAACTTACTTCCTTAAGAGCATCGGTATCAATTTATCTAAATGATACATTTTCTCTATTTTATGGAATGTTAAACAAAATTTTGACACTGCGTCAATTACTCTTGGTTAGTTAAGATAGATACGTTATTATAGAAAACTAGAAATGGTATAAAGTAAAATGTTTATCCTAAAAATGTGTTAATTTGAGGAATATTTTAAGGAAATTGGTGTGGTTGCTCTAACTGTTAGTACATGTGGATTTGTCTGAAACTATAGAATATCGATTGCACGTTCTAACACTGTAGAAGTTTTGCAGGTAAGATTGAAATTTTGAAATATTCGTATGAATAATGTACTTATGTTTTGGTTATTTTGTTTATGAGCCAAACTGACTTCCGTTCATTCGTCAACTTAAACACTGTTCCAAACTTCCAACACATTCTGAAAGCAAATAAAAGAAGATCCAATTGATCCATGGTAAAATAAATTAAAAAAGTAGGCTTGAAACTAAAAGATCATGATAAGAAGAAATCTGACTATGTCATGCTCTAACTTGTACAAGAGTAATGTACACCTAACCAAGGCACCTTTCTATTGTTAGGCAAATACTAAACCAAGAAACTAGATAGTTTTAAAAAATTTCATGTAAATAGATCAATCAAAAGTTCATCTATCAAGCAATCCAAAATCCCAGTCTCCACCTCAAAGGCTAGTTGTTGATTCTCCGCCTCAAACTTGCTCCACCTCCCCCCTTTGTCCATCTCTCTCACGCAACTCGTTTTCTTACACCTCATTTCCCACTCACTTCCGTCTGCATGTTCGCCATTAATCCAAGCCTTTGCGATTCTCAGATTACTTTCTAAAATATCTTCATTTGCACTTGTTGACAATTCATTGTGAAGGAAGTCAAATAATAACAGATTTAGTGCAGTTTCTTCAATTTCTACGTGATTTAAATGTTTTGTTGCTTGTACTTTTGTTTCCAAACTGCCTTCTTCATGGCGTTTCTTCTCAAGGTAAACTTTTTCATTATTGTCAGCTTCTATGGTTTCTAGCCTACGGAGGTATTGAAAGTCTTGACTATTGTGCATAAGCATGTTATTTCTCCCTGTTCAACAAAAAATGGAAAGTTAAACCAATTAGCCGCATTCTAATATAGTTTAGAATAAGATTAAATGTATTAAAATAGATAGGTTCAACAATGGAGAGGTGGCTCTAGGATATTCTAGTACAAAACCTCAGTATATGATTTAGATTCGCCTGTGGTGGAGTAGTTGTTCCATGAAAAGATATGCATAAATTTAGTTATAGACATGTGGGAACTACAACATATGCAAATGTCTCACTCTTTTGAGACCAACAGTGGAAAAAATCTAGTTTCTGTAATATAATGATAAGTTTTTTCAGTCAGGAACTTACTTTTAGAAAACAAATCAATTATGCAAGCCTCGCTGCCTTTGTTCCTTTTCCCCTTCAGTTTGTAAAGATAAGAATCATTACATTTCAAGTTTTGAGCTGGTTAATGAAATCGATCATCCTCGAGCTTTTAGATACAGCTTTACTGGATTTTATACTTTAAAGTCAAACTCATCTCTCAATGTAACTTTATATTTTACAAAACAGTCAAACATTTATTTTTGGAGTATGGAAATCGAAAAATCAAGGGCTATCTAGATTCTGGATCCAACAAGGGATTTAACTGTATCACATATGACACGGTATGTATATTTCAGAATTCAGTTCTCACTCTGAGTTGACATGAAACTATAGAAGGAAGGACTGAAGGTACAGAAATAGAAAATTCACATCAACTCAACTAAAATTATCATAATCTTGACTTCTTGATCAGTATTATCTAAACTTACTGCAAACTTGGATAGTTGTGCAATTCATTTTAAAACAGTGTATATTCTATTTTACTAGTTTATGCCATGAAAAAAAGAATTGGGCTTACTCTCCATATTTTCAAGCCATTGATGGGAAGGCAATTCATGTTTCTCCACTTCGTGAAACTGAAAATTCAGGATGGAGATTGGACTGCATTGTTCAGCGTCTTTCCTTGATAACTCATCCTATATTTACACATTTCACTTTACGAGTGAATACGGGAAGTGTATCACGTCTACTTCGGACTTAATTACTGTACCAAGCTTGAGTTTCAAAAACTTTTATGGTTCTAGATAGAATTTTAATAGATATATTTAATTATTTATAGGTTTGCTATGATTTCAAATGACTTTTGTTCATAAAAAGATCCTAACTGTTGTTTCCATTTCATGAAAACACAAACTTGATCAAATTTTAGAATACTTGTAAATGCTTTTATTGTCATCCAAACTAAATTATTTGGCCCTTTTTTTTTGCAAGAATGTCATCAGACCTACAATTTTATTTCATTTTCATCATTTCACAACATTTTTACGAGGACTAAATTAATAAATATACCTCTTCCACAGCAGATGTTCCACTGCATTGCATCTGAGAGTTACAGCGACCTGAGTCATCTGATGGTGCAGATGCATCCTCCACCAAGTCCCTGAACGATCTTGTGACAGACACCTTAACGCTCACGTCATTACAAGGGATCCTGGACACTTTTGAGAAAGACTTTATCGAGTTAAAGTGGAACCCTTTAATAGAGTTAAAAGCCCTTTGAATAGCTGAGACAGCTGTAGAAGTTGCTTTTGAACTGCGGCTTATGCTTAAGTTGGCAAATGTTGTTTTTTGGTTATTTGCTATGTTGAGGTGTGAGTCGGAGTAGTTATCAAGAAAGTCTTTGAGAAGCTGACAATGTCCAGCCGAACTCATGGCGAGAGAAAGATAGAGAGAGAGATGAGAAGTATTGGAGACGGAAACATGAATGAGATATTTATAGAGGTAGGAGTGAGGTAAATTAGTCCTTGTTTGGTTGCTTTTAAGTTCAGTTTTTTTTTTCTTTAAAATCAGACTGCACTTGGTCCACCAGCTAAAATTCTAAGGTTTCTGATTATTCAGCCTGCAAAAACTAGAAAGAACCAATCTTTTAGTGCATCAGTAAAATAGATAAATGAGTTGTAAAAAAAAAAAATGATCAGCATATTCATGGGAAGAATCATGATTTTTGTCCAGAAATGGAGAAAGAACTAGATTACATATATGTACACAGACAATTTATTAAGATCGCATAATCATGTGCCTCGTGTTCTATTTTGTCTGATCAGGTTGTGTATTTTTTTAGAGCGGCTATTTGTAATAGATATCAGATACTGCTGCTTTGATGTACAAATTATGTGTTTCTTTATGCTCCAGTTAGGATGTTCTATGCTTTCTTATTTCCCTTTTTCATGGTAGTTCTTTAACGAAATGCTAACTCTGTTGCATAGATTTGGAGAAATGCATGGCGTAAGAAAATCATCAAAAATACATCCTTAAAACACAGGCTCAGAACTTGTTAGAAATTTCGTAAAATAAAAAAAAATGAAACAATTTTGGCTTACAAGCACGATAATATTGTTTTCCTTGAAACGATATCTACCCCACTTCTTGATTGACAGATACTAGTGCATCGTTTTCACGTATCGGGAAGCCCATGAAATGGATAGATAGCAATTCTGATGAATTTCTTGATGGTATACTAATTTCGGGACGTGAGAAAAAGTAAGTCATGCTTTGAGTAAACCTTGCTTAAACTTTAAACCAATCAAACACATATGTTTTAGTTAAGTATATGTTAAATAACAGTCGAATGCTGCATATGGCCAGTCTGATAACTAACTGCTACCACGTACGCAATTAGTTAGGTAACCGCAGCAGAAGGGTCGATTAGTTCTATACAAAATACATGAGTTGATTAGCATAAAAGGCATGGTGATGCTTGAACCACACATCCTTTTATTAATTATATTTAACTAGTTCAAGTAAGAATTTTCCCAGCAGTATATGATCTCAAATAGTAGAAATTTCTGATCCTACAACTATTTATTACTCTTACAGTCTTACTTGGGTATAGGGTAGACAGACTAAATCTTAATAAAATTTCATCAACTCCTTTTTTAAAGATAAATAGCTAAATACCTTCTGCTAACCACAATATTAATGACAACAAATATAGAAAAGCATAACTGCTTCTTCTGGATATGCACACGAGATGACAGTCCTACTCCTCTTATAATATTTTGGAATTGTAAGAGTTGTTGAAATAAATAGAGCACAGCCACAATAATAATAATAATGAAAGAAGGGGATACATGTTCTATCTAAATTTTATATTTGTTGTCAGTTTCATAAGTGAGTCAGTGAATGTGTTTTACAATGTTTCGCTATTTTGGGGTTTTCCCTTTTCAGTACCAATTACTACAAAGAGTATGTATAAACGACAAGCAATCCAACAGAAAAGTATAAAAACGAAGAATTTGTGGATAGCAGCTTGTACATGCAGTTCCCAGTTCCTGGCAATTAGGTCCATAAATTATATAAGCACCAAAATTTGTTCAAGAATATATAATTGTCATGATCTTGTCTAAAGATAATACTTTCCTGGTCCAAATCTTAAGTACACTTTCTAGAGTATATATGAGTTATTTGGTTTAGCAAGGGAGTGCATATTTAATTCTTCGAGCTTTTTTCGTCATTTCTTAAATTTTCGTTACTAACAGAGTTTTGGCTTGACACTGGTTATGTGCCCACAACTTTTTTAGTTCCTAAGTAACCATGTTATAAAATAACTAGAAGATGAATCATGATTCTTTTCTATTTACCACCTTCTTACTTTTGGTGAGTCGCCACGAATTGATGACATCCGCTCCTCCCTTCCGATTTTACACTCTTAAACGACATTTGATGACTATGTTGAGTTTATTATTACGCTTGCACATTGATAAGCAACATAGTTCCTAATTTTAACAAATTAAAAGAATCTTGTCATACTTTATCCATAGTAGCAATCATCTATATATATACTAAATTCACCTCTTCTTAATCCTAACTAGCAAATAGTGTAAACAAAAACAAATTGAATATCTAAGTGGATAGATAAATAATGCCACCATGTCTGAAATTGCACTGACAATTTAACAGTCCATGTGAGCACATTATATATATATATATATACATAAAAGAGCAGATTTATCTGTTAACATGTGTCGTTACCTAGTAACATGCCTCGAGTATAAGCGTGAAAGTCGCCTAAACGCCAAACTTAAGTGCACAACTAGCAGTAAGTGACAAATGAAACTGACATATTTTCATTTAATTTTAAGAAGTTGGTCCGGTATTACAGACTTTACTGTAACACGAGGTGGAATTTGCGGATTTTATATGATTAATGATTATGAGCCCACTAGTAAATTTGTACCATGATTTTAGGGACAATTAATTAGTAGGACGCATCTTTTGTGACATTTAGATCGTGTGGCGTGTGCAACATTAACGGTATAACTAAATTCATCACGGTTTTTATAGTTATAGAATAGAAGTTTCGTATTGTGTAACTGATCAGTTTCATTGTGCGAATTTTCTAAGTGTCTACTACACACTAAAGTCCATCCACGTCCTTAATTTATGCCATAGCTATTCAGCACTAAAATAATATCAAGAAGAATATGATAATACCTAAATAAGTAATAACTACAATAGACAAACACTATAACCCACCTCTGCAATAATTCCTGACTGCAATATAAAAAAAAAAATAGTAGTTTGCTTTGTGCTAGCTAGCTAGTTACTGTATTTAGCTAAATATTGAACACTTCACTGTCACTCGTGATATTTCGTCACTGTCATTGTCAATGGATAAACTTGTTATTTAGGCCTGATATTTACCAATATTTTAAAAATCGCATTATATAGCGTGAAATAGTATTTTTAGGAAGAAAAAAAAAGCAACGAAAAACCACTATTTGACTGAAATTACGCTAAAATCACGCTATAGGGGACCAAAAGCGCAAAAAGCACGAAATTCTTGACCAAAAGCGTAAATAAAGAGTTAGAAAAAAAAAACAGCGGATCTAAATAATTAATATATATTGTGTAATTTTCATAAAAGTATGTGTAGTCCATATGGTTGTGGTAGTGCTTTAGTTAAAGTAGATCCATGTTCAAATCTCACCTATAGCAATTTTTTTTTCCAATTTTTTTATTATTATTACCTAATATAACTATACATTTTATTTTTTATTATTATATATTCTAAACTTTAGTGCATATTTAGACAAAAAAAAAAATACACCGCAAAGCGCTATGTAACAACGCTATTTGCGTTTTTAGCATTTCTCTCAAAAAAACGTTACGCTAGAGTTTTCTTAAATTACAGAAAGACAGGCCAAAGTTAAGGAGGTTAACCAGAAAAAACAACTCTTAAGACCAGTACAAAATTTAGACTATAAGTTAGAATCTTGATATAATTACAAGTAACCTATCCGATAATCTTGATTTACACTACAAGATTTACACTTATGTTGAGTTTTTATAGTAGTTGTGGATTCATAAGAATATGGGGTGGGGTATAAACAGTAAGGGGCAAGTCATTGAACTCAATTTTGAGTTAAGAAAGTGATGTTTTTCAAGTATTAACATAAGGGGTTTTACTCGAATTCTATGGTATTGTAGGTCTCTTATCGAAGTTGTTCTTGTTGATTATGATATCATGTAATTCCTTTACCGTTTCTGTGAACGGAATGGCCAACATGGAGAAGATCTTTGTTTAATTCAAGATGGGCATGTGTTGATTACAAAAACCTATCCGATAATCTGAATAACAGCTGACGCCTAACAGACTTTGATATCTTTGAGCTCAAACTTTTGCTTTTTCCTTCAGAAGAATCTGTATTATTTTATGGAATTTCAGTTTAAGTCATCTTTGGATTTTGATTTACAAAGCAACTTGGACGCACGGTAAAACTCAGTGATACTTAGCTGCACACTTATGGATGATGTTGAAGCTTCCACACTCTTGATGGGTTCCCAATGACTTTCTTTTTTTGATTTAATTTCTTTGATCAGTTCCTGAAAAGCAGAGAACTAATAAAGAATAAAAACACATGAATCAGTAAAAAAGAGCAACCCAGTAAAAACCAAACAAGGGCAAATATGTTAAACTGAAAGCGTGTCTAAAAAAACAAACTAAGCACTATAGCCTTGCACAATTAGCCTGAGCTAGATTCAATAACACCTCTTACGAGTGTTCCAAGATAACATTCAATATATTCATATACACCTTGAATTTTCACTTGTATATATAAGCTTTCCTTGAAAATCACAAATTGCAACAAATTTGGAAAAATGAGGATCAAGTCACTAAAATAAAGTAGGTACTTAAGTTGGATTAAGTTCATAAGTGAGCATTAAACCTTGAGAAACAATCTCATTTGTCGTTAGCCTAATAGTGAAACCAAAATTTAAAATTTTCAGTACACCATAAGACACCAGTATGATTTGATAAATAAAAAAAACATGCCTGAGGTAAAAGAACCATGGATAATAGACTTACTCTAGAAAGCTTAATTTGACTAAACTATGATACGACATACGAGCGTGATAAGTCCTTAAACCACTTGCTCTAGCTCTTAACAAACTAACCAGCAAACTCTGAATTTGGAAGTTGTGTATTATGGACTTTCTTATCATATGGATCACATTCTGTCATGCTAAAAGATTTTTTTGAACTTTGGCCCTTGTATGGGCTCGGAATGTGCCCCCAGGTGTAGCTTCATTCTATGGCTCACATGTTTAAATTGCCTTTCTACCCTCGATCGGTTACAATGGATGAGTTTAATACAAGTGAATAGATGCGAGCTTTGTTGTCGCCATTCGGAAACTAGAGACCACCTTTTCCTTGAGTGTCCTTTCTCTTGTTGTATATGGCGTATTCTTCTTTCGAAATCCGGATTGGTTGCCCAAAATGGTCTTGGAAGCTTTTGGGTGAAATGGGCTAATGCGCATTATAAAACTAATACGATCTCCAACTCGTTGATCAGTATCCTCATGGCCGGGGGCGTTTATTATATTTGGCGGTAAAGAAACAATAAAATCTATCAAGATACCAAATCATCTCCCGGAATGGTTATTAAGGATATTTAGTTTTTAGTTGTTAATAGCTTGAATAGATTTGTAAATGTAAATAATAACGCTAGAAATAGGTATATTCGAAATGATTGGAAGCTCGGCCCATCGTTCTTGAGATGAAGCGTGTTCTTCCATTATTTTGTCGTAGCCTTCGGGCATAGATCGAGGCTTTTGGCTAATATACTCGCTTACTTTCCAAAAAAAAAATAACTTGGATTGGTAGCTTACTAGCTCATAGTGCCTTATTAGAAACCCCAGGAAAAATGCACACTTCAAAGTTCCAATGTATTATGGAAAGTCAGCACTACCCAAGAAAAGTGCTATTATGTTTTTTTTTGTTCCTTCTTTTGTTGTTTGTCATTGTTGTTTAAGGATTTGTATTACTTTGTGCTCACAATAAGCAAGCATTTCTTGCTAACATCTCCATCTCAGCTCATACTGTATTATGGAAAGTCAGCACTACCCAAGAAAAGTGATATTATGTATTTTTTTGTTCCTTCTTTTGTTGTTTGTCATTGTTGTTTATTATCTTCTAAGCTCCTTAATTTTAAGTAATCAAGACTATGCTTGTTTTTAATTCCTTTTGTAATGTTGAAGAAATTATGCTTATCCACAGTTCTTGCCTTGAAGAAACACAAACTCGTACTTTTATTATGTGTAGCTTAGAATTGTGTATCTTGGAAATGCGTTGTAAAATGCTGGGTTCTTTGTTATTTGCTTTGGGCTACCTTTAGTTATGGGTTCTCATCCTAAATTTGATTTTTTTTTTTGCTACCTTTAGTCATGGGTGCTCAAGACCTAAAATTGAATAAATATGGTTAACCGAATATTTATGATTGTTTTCTGCTCGCTCCTACTCTTGATCTGATTTATGAAAGATGAGTGACCTTGGTTAGTTTACTAAATTACTATCACTGTCTATCTCTCAGGCTCCATATACTTGAATTAAAACTTCAGATGCTGTTGACATGCAAATTTTACGTCCATTAAAAATGTGACACGTGTCATTCAAATCAAATATCAATTAATTACTAATTTCTCAGTCTGATAATAGACTTGTTATTAGTAATTTAAAATGGAAAAAAAAATTATATTTTATCATCTTATAAAATCTATAATGATAATTTATATAAAATAAATGTATTTCTTTTTCTAAAAACCATTAAATGTGCTATAAATAATGAGATACTAAAATTATAGTACTCATTAGTGATGTTTTCAAACATAAATACAAATTTGATTTATTTACATAATTCATGAGATCTTTAAGATAATGAGTCCAAACTTAAGGAGGTGGCCTTACAAATAAAAGTCTACCCCAAAAGATATAAATAGAGGGGTGGTGGTACCATTATTTTCACATCAAAAAAAGTCTTGAATACTAGAGAGAGAAGCTCCTCCACAGCCGCCAGAAAATCAGCTCCGCTTCTCCACGGCCGACAGGGAATCAGCTACGCTCCTCCACAACCGTCAGGGAATCAGTTCTGCTCCTCCACAAACGCCAAGTGATCAACTCCTAGGAGAAGCTCTGCACACTCCGGCCTCAACGAACGCCTTCAAAGTCTGCAACAAATCTGCAATAAACTTGTCATTCGATCTTCAAAAACGTCTAAAAGCAGCAAGCAAAACGTTTATACGGATCAAAACCTTCAAGTTTTTCATCAAATCTGAAGAACTTCTGTAACAAATCTGCATTCGATCTTCAGTAACGACTACAAGCCATAAGCAAGACGTTTCTGCAAATCAAAATTTTCAAGTTCTTCACCAAATCTGAAGAACTTCTGCAACAAATCTGCATTCGATCTTCAGAAACGCCTACAAGTAATAAGTAAGACATTTCTACAAATTAAGGTCTTCAAAGTTATTCACCAAATCTGAAGAACTCCACCCAAGAAATCTACAACAAACCGGCATTCGATCTTCAGGAACGACTACACAAAAGCAAAAACACGTTTCTCTATATCAAAATCTCTGAGTTCTTCACCAAATCCAATATCATCAACGAAATCAACAAAACTGCAAAGTTCTTCATCAAATCCGAAAAATTCTACTCAACTTCAGCAAATTCAACAAAGTTCATCAAAGAGCCTACAACAGCTTTTCGAGCCATCACAAATTGTTCGATGAGAAGAATCAAAGGACTTTCATTTCTATATTTTCTTTTCGAAATTATCATAGATTGTACCCGCAAATTAATTGATAAATAAAATTTAGTTTGCTTCGCATTCATTTTTTCTGTATTCAGCACTTAGTGAAAATTTGTGTGAAACAGATGCCACCGGCTTATTCTCTTGTTATTCAAAGTAATGTCTAGAATTTTGTCATTTTTCATACCTAAGTCAGTTAGTTCAGTCATCAGTGTTATCCTTCATGATAATTTTTATTACGTTTGATGGTTCAACTTTCTAGTATCTCTGCACCTTGGCTTCCTGGCCAGATTCTGAACTCAAGTTCTAGTGATGTGATGAAACGGCATTTCAATAGTTCTTTTATTAATTTTTATTAGTAGTTGAACTCATTTGTTATTTTGTTATTTGTGTAAGTGGTCCGTTAGAGTCCCATTTATTGAAAGCTTGGCTCTCATTATTTGTTATGGATTGAAGTTAATGAGTGTTCAAAGGAGTGAAACCTTTTTTTTTTTTTAAAGTAAGTCGGCTTATCATTAATAAAAAAACAAAATACAAAGATGACTATTTTTGGAACAAACTCCAAAAAACTAGATATAATAAAAAGTACAGAGACATAATATCTTACAACTCTAAAAAGTCACCAAAATAAAACTCATCTCGACGATAATCTAAAAGCATTGAATAATGA
The DNA here is from genome assembly GCA_963682055.1 of Primula veris. Lineage (NCBI taxonomy): Eukaryota > Viridiplantae > Streptophyta > Magnoliopsida > Ericales > Primulaceae > Primula > Primula veris. Next base: position 8,306,743 of record OY821743.1, read on the forward strand.
GATTCATCAAATCAGCCGAAACACCGAATCGTAGTAGATGCAGCATAGCAGGAGTCGCAGATAAATAAGAAACTCATGAAACTTTTAAAAATTCTACTCGCCATGGTCCAAAAATCATCATCGGGGTGTCAACACAGTTAAACTCGGTCTAAACATGTGTAACAAGTCTAAAAACTTAAGAGTATAACCCAAAAATCGAATCCGTCCGCACACGACACTCAATCGCCAACCAACGCCTAAAACTTAATTGAATCGCTGATTGCAAGACAAGCTCCAACACCGATCAAATAACAACCATATCGATGAATTCTATATCATACAAACAAATATATATGGTATGTCATGTGCTAACTTCCTAGCACTTCTAAATCCACAAATCACTAACCAATTTTGATTACCAACAATTTTACAATCTCATGCAAAGACAATAAGAAGGCAATATAGTTATCTTTGTTAGATCTCGAGTAAAAGAAGTCTTACGGGGTTTGTACTCTGCCAGTCTCTCCTTGATTACAGTTGGGGAGGGGAACCCGAACAAAACATACCAACCAACCGAGTCCGAAAGAACCCAAAAATAAATACTCATAAATCAAAAACAGAGCACTAACTAATCACACAAACTAGTCAATATTCTAAAAGCAAAAAGGTAAGAACCAAAGCGGCACCGTGTTTAATCAAAATAAAAAAGTGGGGCAGATAACTCCACAAATTATAAAGCTATGCATTTATATTATATTAAAATAAAACATGCTTAATAGTCCGTACCTGCACCAAATCCGTAATTAGACCACCCATCTCAGTTCGCAAAACCCATCAAGACGAAGAGGTGAGACACACATATTACGTGTGAGGTGTTACAAAGCAGATCTGAAACTGCTGCGAGCAACTCATCTCCACCCTAGTACGGGACGATGACCAGGCCTACGAAACAGTCCAATTAACTGATGCGTATAGGCCCACCGTAGATGGTGAGGTCAAATTAGGTAGAAGGTGAGATCGGAGAAGGAGGGATGAGCAGGCTGAGAGGAATAAGATCGATTGATAGGAAAGATGAATGGCGGATGATTTTAGGGTTTGTGGTGTCACCGCTATAGCCGTGATGTACCAACGGTGAAGATAAGGACCTGGGGTAGGGGTTCGATGGAGGCAAGTTCCTCCCCCACGTCAGGCTTTGGAGGTGGCGGTTGTTTTGTTTTCTCCCTTTTCTCACTGTTTCTCTCTATGAAAAAGTGTTGGAAAAATTGTAGGAAAACATGTTTTTAAACATGGTTGTTCAAAGTGGTCAGGGACCATCTTTGAGTCAATTTTCGATGCGACTACTCAGTTTTTCTGAGGCCATACTCAAAGCGTTTGAGTAGCTCGTACGACGAGCTTCGCAACGGTATATCGCATGACCTATTCGGAGGAAGGGTGTGAATGATAATTGGACTCGAAGGTTGATACTCGAAAGAGGAAATAAAGTCAATGCTGGAAAATGAGAAAAGAAATGGGATTTAACCCATGAGAGTTATCCCACATTGGAAAATCATGAGTGATTTTTACAATATATATACTAAGGTATCCCATGTGGATATTAAGTAGTGTGTCCACATACACATGTGTGTATTGTGTACCACACATGGGCTTGCTCGGTCGGGCGGGCTTGCTCGGTCGGGCGGGCTTGCTCGTCGGGTTTTTAGCTCAACGGGAAAAAGTGCGCCTGTTCCAGTTCGGGAAAAGCGCGCCTGTTCGGGAAAAGCGTGCCTGTTCGGGAAACGCGTGCCTGCTCGGGAAAAGCTTCCAGCAAAGCTGTAACTGTTGCAATAAATATGAATTCATTGCAAAGTTAATACTGCAGTTTCGAATTTCGAAAACTGACAGTAGTAAAGTGACTTTAATGGCTGAGATACTCAGCAAGCCTATAAATAGGCAGACCCCCCCACATGTCAACAACATACAACATTCTGAAATCAAACACCAGTAGCATATATCATCTCTCCAAATTAGCATTACAATTTAGAACCAGAGAGAACCACCCACCAACAGCTCGACCTTGACTCGTCGCCAGTTTCCGGCGAGTCATCCGAGACGTTGTACCTTGGGATCGAAGCGCCAACGCAACCAGAAACATCAAGGTGGTTGGGCGAATATCGGTTAAGGGCATACTGTTAACAGTAGCCTCGTCTTGTTTTATTTACATTCTGTCCATTTCTTTTACGCCTTTTAATTCTGTCCATTTCTTTTACGTATTTCAATTATGTCCTTTTTATTTCAGTATTTCAATTGCTGTCCTTAGCTGTAGCTTTTAATTCTGTTTGTACCTTTCTGTAATTAGTTTAAAGTTATGTTTTTTGCTGTAATTCCTATTCTGTAATTTAATTCTGTAATTAGAATAGTTTCAATTCAGTCATGTTATTTCAATTCATATCAGAACAGTCCGGCTGTTAAGTTTATACTTTCCAGTCCGGCAGTTTCTATTAATTGCAAATCAGTACATCAGATTATTAATTAATAATAATCTGATAACGATTGCTTTAATTACTTTTCAGTACTTACATGTTATAATTAGTTTATTGTATTCCATTTGGAAATTAACAAAAGATTACACTGGTTTTATTTAATTCTTGTTTAGTCATTTATTTATTATTAATTGTTATTTCATACACGGAAACCAACTATCTTACCCTCGTAATAAAATCTCGGATACTGATGCTACTACATTCAAATTGCAACAATTTGGATGATGAGGATTTTGAAAAGGTTTATTATAAATGGAAGCCAGCTGGTAATTTTATTGACCCATATGGGAAGTATCAGGATGATATCGTTACTTGGCCTTATAGTCTAGAAGAAATCAATTCGGTATTTAATCAAGATAAAATAATATATGATTGCGGCAGACAAGATATTCATGTATTTTACGACTATGAATTTGACATTTTGTTTTGGGGTGAATGGTTTGGTCGAGTACCGAAAATTCGTAAAAACTGTCGATTGATTGGGTGGCAAGAGTTCAAGGTAAGTATTTCACTTGATCGAGGTTGAGTGCGTTTGGGAGGTTAGAGAAGTGTGTTTGAATTGCCGTCGGATCGTTGGAAAGCAGGACACTTTTTTTGAGATTTGTGTCTATAACATTGAGCACAAGATTGTTGTTAAAGGGGAAGGATGATGAAATGGGCAATTCATTAGTTATTTTATTAATTTCTTTTAGTAGTTGGACTCATTTTTTATTTTGTTATTTGCGTTAGTGTTCCGTTAGAGACCTATATATTGAGAGCTTGGCTTTCATTATTTGTTATGTATTGAAATTAATGATTGTTCAGAGGGGTGAAACCCTAGTTATGTCTATTATTCGCGTCATTTCTCTTTGATTACGCATATTTGGTGTTTAGTTATTCTCTGTTTTTCGTTTAAATTTTCCCAAAACCTAACGGTTTGATCATGATTTAATTTTACTATACTTTTATCGTATTTCTAATTGAAGGTTATCCTTCTGCAGTCATTTGTGACAACAGAAGCATGAACCAAAGTTCCATTAATTTTAAAGCCATTAGGTCCCCATAATTTTGGTGAAATTTTCCTGTTTTTTTTCGTCTTTTTTGTTGAATATTTCATGCAATTTTTTTTACACTTGCTGGAAAGGGTATTACTCGTGTTATCACTTCAATTGAACTGCCATTTTTCCATAGAGTTTTTTGCCCCCTATTTTATTTACATGAAAATACAATAAATCTATAGTCATTCGATGAAAAAAAATTTTGTTGACATGTTATTTCTTATCAGAATAAACATATAAATCAAATCACTAGGATTATTAACTAATGACGAATGTAAATATTATTTTATTTATTTATTCTCTCCTAGTTTTGTATGTACTGATCTACTAATACGTAAGGACTTTTTTTACAAAATCTCGTCTATTAAATAAAAATTAAGTCAAGTTTCGATTGCAACACAAAATGAAAAGGGCAATATACAAGATGGGTAAAAAAGGGGGTTTGATACGTAACTCTATCCAGGAAAACTAGAAGGGTATAGAATAACTACACAAATCCTAAGGATCCATAGGATTAATTGTGGATCTAATCTAAGAATAAAAATATTTGAGTTTTTGATCTTATTTTTTATTATTGAAATTTTAATCTTGTCGTCAGACCTGACTTTTGTAGGTTTTGATAATCTTGAGCTATATACTCTTTTCCTGTGTATATACTTAAACATACTATCACATTCAAACTAGTATTGGGGGTTAAATTGAATTAAACCTAAAGATACGTTTTCTTCTGAAGCAGTGTTTTAATTCAATACAGATCTGAGTAGACCCCATGTTAGCGACAAAGAAAATGATGCACACTAATTTGGTTATCTGTGCTGGTAGAAATGTATATAGGACCCTTCAACAGTTTTCTGGCCACACTACTAGTCTGTTGTCTATTTAGGTTATGCATGAATCTACTGGACATACATGTTTACACATCTCTCTATCTAATGAAGTAATATACACTACAGTTGTACATATATTGAACATACATTCTGCTAAATGTCCAAAACATAGTAGCATTTGAGTGAATTTTCTTGGCAATATTACTTGTTTTTTGATACCAATAAGTTAGGTCGTCGTTGATCTTAATTTTGTAATATCGATGTTAGGCTCCGATGGAAACCACTATTTACGGATTCTTTCTTGAGCTAGTTACTTTAAACATATGTACACATTTGGCTCCAGCTGCAACGGATTCTTTCTTGAGCTAGTTACCTTAAACATATGTACACATTTGGCTCCAGCTTTCAAGCAAATAGGTTGTCTTATTTCAGATTGAGAAGCAAACAAAAGATTTCCAACTCTAAATTTCCAGTTTCTTCTGAAAAGAATACCGAAAAGAACTCGGCTTTTAAGCTGGGCTAATAAATACAGAACGGGATATAAGCTTAATAAGAAAACCATAACTCTTCTGTTTCAGGAATCTGAGAAGGGAACATGGCATGTACCTATTGTAGCAGAAACCAGGCACGAGTCATCACAAATTTGGCTATGCATCACTAGGAAAACTTCCAATGGAGATGTCGTCGCTAGAAATGTTTCTGAAAACGTCGAGCTATTGAATAAAAAGCAAATGTTAATCAAGTCATGTTAATCACAGCCGGTTTGGGAAAATAACATTGTTTGTGACATGCCGGATACTTCTCAGATATGTGATAATAAAGCTTTCTGTGTGAAGTGACGAAACCAGAATTGTGAAATAAGGGACTGATTTTCTATAAAAAAAAAAATATATACTTTATATGAAATTATTTTACGGAATGTGGGTCTGAAACACTAAAATTTGAAGGTTTTGATTAAAATATATAGGAGAAATCTATTTTTTCAGCAATTTATTTCAAAATGGGGGCTGCATCCCCCGATTGTCCCTACCTAGTTCCTTCCATGCATGTGTGTCAAGTAAAATAAATGAGAGGTCCGAGTAGTTTTTCTTGTCTTAGATCTGTTAGAGTTTATATTATCTCAAATCGATGTAATATCGATAAAGCCTGTGATTTATAAATAGTTACTCATTCTTAACATTACAAGACATTTTAATGGTCATTTATATGGTAAGAATGGGTAATGGTTAGTATGGTTAATTCTTTATAAAGCACACACTTAATCGATATTACATTAATATAAACCACAAGTTTATCGATATTACATCATGATAATATAAAAACTCTTCCCTGCTTTGTGAGTCTCTGCTATCTGTCGGTTCCTTAACTTTGAAACCATAATTTTTTTTGCACATCTGAGCAGAAATGAAGAGATAAGCATGTTAAATTCGTTGTTCAACGTTCAGAAATATTTTCCAGCCTTGAACATTTACTCAAGACAAAAATGTATATTTATTTGGAGTGTAGACTTGTAGCTCTATGTTTTCCAGATAGAAACGGCATATCAATCAATTTATGGATACGTATCTTTTTAATGTAAATATAAAAGCTTGATCAAAAAACTTAGTCTTCTTACCTTTTCATTGCCATTTTTTTCGTAGTTAGGTATGTGTGTGTATGTTTTTTCTATTAGTTGCTTTCTTTGGGGTTGATATACAAATATGGTCAGATAATGCAGAGTTTGAGGTAAACCCCATATTTCTTTTCTAAATACTATTTGTTTTCTATTGGTTTGCACTAAATAATTCTAACTGTTTGTTAAGAACTAAGACAGTGTTGTTAGGTTTCAAGCAATGTTGCAACCTAAGTTACAATCTATTAAGACAGTGTTGTTAGGTTTCAAGCAATATTGTAATCTCAGTTACAACCTACTAAGACAGCATTGTAGGTTTTAGGTAATGTTGCAACCTCAGTTGCAACCACAGTTCCAACCTGCTGTTCTGTAAGATTCTGTCTTGTTGTGTAATTCTGCATTACTATTTTTTAATGTTAATTATTTGTTTTAAAGTATGCAGAATATATTCTCATATGCTTTTAAAGGTTTAGTTCGTTTATATTGAGAATATTAAAGTGGTAAGGAAATATGTTTCTTAAAAGATATAAGGAGATTAGTTTATAAAGATATGTTTATTACTTGTTTCCTTTAGATAGATAAATTTATATCTATATTCTTATGCAAATCTTTATTACTTGTTTCAATCTTTGTTCCTTATCAAATTCAGTATGATTCGTTTAAAATTGAATGAAATATGGAGTTAATGTTTCATATGTACATTTAAAGATATTATCTCTAAAATATATTATCTTATATGTTTCTAAGCTAGTTATTAACAGGTACTATCTTATGAAGATTGAGATCAATCTTACGCTGAATCATCTTGGGATATATAGAAAGATTGAAGCCAATAAAAAAAAGTCAAAGCAATCATAAAAGATCTTGAAGAAAGAAGATTGTTTTTACTTGTATAAATAGTTGATAACTTAGATTGTAAAAAGTGTGTGTTCTAAATTATAAAAAATCCATTCTTGAGAGAATACACAGTGAGCTTTAAAAAGAAAACAATGGTGGGATGCCATTGAATTTTAAGTGATAATTATAGAGTAGGAGCAATATAAAGATAGACAGAAAAACCTAGAGAGACTCTGAGAGTTTTTCATTAAGACTTGAATCTTAAGATGTAAGGTTTTTATAATATCATAATCTGGGTAAATGCCCCGGAGACGTAGCCTAGTTAGGTGAACTCCGTTGTTAAATGTGCGTGTGATTTATTTCAAGTACATTTAACTTTACTCAGTTCTGTCCATTATTTTTACTTAGGTTCCAACTGTGGTTACAACATCACTTAGAACCTAACTGCAAAACGCAACTAGAACAGCGGATAGGAATTTCAGGATTACTCTGCCCTTCGTGTTCTTTTATCATCATTCCATCATGTTTTATATTTATCTGAACTTATTACAGAGTAGCCAAAATAATATCTTGGCACAAAGGCATTTTACTAAAAAAATTGCAAAAGCAGGATACATTGACATGGAGTGCTGCTCACCTCCAGATTGTTCTCTTTGTAATCCTTCATAGAATAATTTGTATGTTGTCATATGTAGCATTAAAAACAGTAGCGGAATCAGTACAAAATTAATTTAAAAAATATTATGCGTTTTTATTAACCCCAAGTATGACACATATTTAGTAACCCCAAGTGTACGACAAGTGCATAATTTATATATACGGTATTCTGGCAACCGCACATGTATGTCACACTAAATTTCAATACTATTACCGTATCACACTTTTGTATACCGTACTTTCGGTATACGGCAAGTGCGGTATGATAATTGTATGGTACGATACATTACCAATTTCGAAAAATAACATAATGTTATGAAAAATATATCTTTAGCAAAAAAGTTTAAATATAACACTTCATTTATGAATGATGCTAGTTTGTGCAACTTATTTTGTATTTTAAATATTAAAAAATATTAATAATTATATTGGAATATAAGCATTTTATATATAAATGATAATATTGTATAAATAGTACAATACACTACTAGAAAACAGGTCAAATATGGCGGTTTTTTTAAAGGCGATAACAAAACCGCCTTAATTATTAGCAATAAAGGCGGCTCTTTTAGAGGTGGAAATCAACCGCCTTTAAAGAAAACAATAGAGGCGGTTCTTTTAGAGGCGGAAATCAACCGCCTTTAAAGAAAACAATAGAGGCGGTTCAAAATTACCGCCGTTAAAGACGCTATAACCGCCGTTTTTGGAGAATTAAGATATTAAAGAATTGAACAACTTTTTAGAACAAAAAAATGAATTTTAGTTAAATTCTAAATTATATTTTTATTAAATTTGTTTAAAAGTAAGATATATAGGAACAAATAGATTGACCGGTTTATGCTCACTTCATAAGAAGTGAGTAGAAGAGCGCTAAAAGTATAACTTTCTTAATTAAAACAGATGATTAATGTGTTTATTACTTTTTAATTATAAGTTGCATAAAAAAAAACACAAAGATAATAATAATTTCAAAACAAATTTTGGCTTAGAAAAACGCTTGTGATAGCGCTACCAAATTAAATTACTAACCTTGTATATGATATGTATGGACTTTTTTTCCTTTTGATCTTATAATTATAGTATACTTACAAATTAACCATAAAGATTTTGCTCTCATGTCAACTTTTTGTATATTTTTTATTTATATATCAGCGAACGTCAGAAGTTCAAAGCTCTCACCATGAGTCTCGGCCATCTAAGGTAATATAATAAACAAAAATGAACAAGATATCATATACATTGTCAATTTCAAGTAAGATAAATGTGTTAATACTGATAAGTTTTTGTACAGGATGGAATGAGTGTTAAGCTTCATAAAGTTGATCAACCAAAAAACTTAGTAGTTGACGGTATGATGTCTAAAGACTCCAAGAAAATAGTCCATAGAAAATTAGATTTTTCACAAGACAGGAGAAGCACAGTTCTGAAATCCCAAGACAAGTCATCGATACCAGTTCAGGTAATATGTTCTTGACTTGATTAATTTTCTTAATTGTTTGCCGGAGCTTTAATTTTTATATCTATTGCTTGTTTGTAAAGATTGACATGTGTATGCCTAATTTTATTTTATTTTTAACAAAAGTTTTTACATCGATCTAAACTATATAAAACAAGTAATATCATTTATAAGTTTCATTTCATGATGATGTTAATTTAATGTTAATTTTTAATGAAAAGGTAATGAAATTCTTCTAATTTTATTATACAGTACTAGTCATTTTTACATCATGAGTAGGAAACGTATTCAAATAATTTATAGCATGCTAACAAAAAGAAAAATTGTGTATAAATTACAGCAAGTGTCAGATGCTGAAAGCTCCCATCATCGGTCGGATGACCTGAAAGAAAAACTGTGTATAATTTAGTTTGACGGCCGCTTTCTTAGCCGACGATTTTTTTTAATTTTGTTGGATTATTGGCTATTAATTCTAATTATTTTACTTGGCGCTTTTTTTTTTTGGCTAATTGCAATACAGCGGGAACCAAAATTATATTCCCAACTCTTCCTTCCCAACTATCTCATGCCTCTCTCTCTCTCTACCAAACTTATTCTCTCGTTATCCCAAATTTTCCCATCTCTTTCTACTTCGCTATTCAACAGGATCTCTAAAAGGTTAGATTTCTGTTTTTATCTCTAATTATTTAACTATTGAGCCTGTCTGATTCGAAATATGTGGATGTGGGCTTTATGTGATTCGATTTCGTGGTTCCAGGTTAGATCTAGTACGCTGTGGTTGATTGAGATTCTTTTCTGATTTTTGACATTAAAAATTTGTAATTTGTTAGGATCTGAAGCTTTTTGTATTCAATATTGATTGAGTTTTTGAGTTTATTAATTGTTTTAAGCATTATTGTTCTGTCAATTGATATCAAATTTAACTACTTTGAATTAGGGTTTGAGTACGTCAATGGCCAAACTGATTTGAATATTGGGATTTGGGGCTATTTCTCTAAGTAAGTTTTATACGTATGATTTCACTCAATTATTACTGTTAGAATATGAAAGAAATCCAACGAAACTGATCTCTGTCACTTCTATTGTTAGTTTTCGTTGATATATTGCAACTGGGTTTGTTTTGATTGAAGATTAGTGCTATAATATTTCTTTAAAGTATACATACACTAAATAAAACCCCCTGAGAATGACTTTTGCTAGCCTTCGCCACTCCTTATTTTTTTTCTAAATATTTATGTTCAATTAAGTTGTAGCATCATGTTAGATCTAATTTGCTTGCAGCTTTTAAGCTTAATTTTGTTTCCCTTATAAGTTGTAACATTTTGCTTGTCCCGATTTAGTACCGAGCTGTTATGTTTAGTTGCATGTCATAAAAAAGCTTCAAGTTTTAACCTTAAATAAGTCAGATTATTTGCTTAATAGTTGCAATAAACAATCTCTTTAATGTTATGATTAGTTTACTTTGACATATTACATCTTTTTTGTTTATCTGCTTTGTCTATGCTTACTTTGATTTTTAAAACAATAATTTGAACTCATGTAATCTTTACATTATACAAAGAACTTGCATCTATGTTTTCTTATGTGCTTGTCTTTGTTTGTTTTTTGATGCTTGTTTGAATTTAATTTGTAGGTTGTTATATTCGGTGAACTTTGGTACGTAGAAGGTCTTTTTTGATTGTATCTTAGAGCTCACTCATGTTTTGCCTGTAAGATGTAGTCCATTTTGTTGACCATCTTATTAACAAACTTACAATTCAACTTGAAAGCTGAATTTGTTTTCTCACAAATTGTAACTGAACACGTTAGGTGAAAATTCCAGATTTCATCTCATAAGAAGATACTAGACGACTTCTCTTCAGTTATTCGCTAACTTGGTTGGTGAGTTTAAAGTTTTACTTTTAGTTTAGTTCAAATTACGGTGTCTTATTTGTTAATACAAACCTGTTTCTTTGGCCGTGACAGTATTCTCGTGTGTTTGAACTTTGAACATATTGTTTTGGAAACTTGAAGATATTTCGGTGAAGATAACAACCCAAAACATGATTCTAGAGAAGAGAACTCCACTAATTCTGAGATATTAAGGACCTAATCTACAGTCTGCTTGCCGTGAGCAATGTATATTTTTTAAGCTATATAATAGTACCTCAACCGATTATCTATTTTTATTCATTCTAATATAAACTCCCCCGTTTCATATAATCATCGTTTGTCTACATTACTTGATCTTATTATTATTTATGAGACTTAGCACTATGATTTCTTGCCTTTAACATTGCTTTATTTAATAATGTCACTATTGTATCTTTTTCTTACTTTGTGTTTCTTTAATATTATTTTGCTTGACAAATAACTTGTTCGGTTTTGTTGCAGCGGTTGTTTTAATGCCGAGATTGCTGCTGGTGAAACGTGTTGAAGAAATTGTGATGAAACTTGTTTAATGAGCTGAAATCGTATCGAAAATAATGGCATACGCGTTAGCAAAATATTTTTACAGTCAAGGTTTTACACTTCCGGAAGAAGGGTTCGAAAAAATTGTAGAGGATAAGCACGATGATAACAGTACATCTCCATGATAGATGTTTCTTGAAATTTCTTGTGTTTTTTGCTGTTGGTAGGTAAAGAAAAATGCTTGAAAGAGTTATGCGGACGTTGTTAACTACAAATGTTGCTGATGGTTCAAAGAAATTGTATATAAACACATGTACATGTTGCAGAGTTTTAGATGTTTAAATGTACGCATTTGTATTTGACATAATTAGTTGGTGTTTTTTTTATGAACTCTATGGATCAAAAGTATTTATGTATTTTTTATCTTTTTATTGTTGCCTCATTGTGATTTGAGTGTTTAATATATATATACATATATATATGTATATATATATATATGTATATATATCGTTTATGATTACGTGAACAAATCATTGAAAGCGGTAATAGTAGCGTCAAAATTGAGCCGTGCATATGTTTTTTAAGAATTAATGGCGTTATTAAACTATTAAAGATGGTTTGTTATCGCCATAATTGCATATTTAACAGCGGTTGTGTTGCATCCGCCGTAAAAACTAACCTTTTAAAGGCGGTTTACAATCGCCTTATCAGCTCATAAAAAACCGCCTTTAATTTTTTGAGGCGGTTGTGAACCGCCTTAAAACTTTTAACAACGCTTGCGGAAATGGCGGTCTGAAAACCGCCTCAGAAACCGCCTTAAAAGGTTTTAAAGGCGGTTTTAGTACTTTTTAATGCGGTTAAAAACCGCCTATATTGACCTTTTTTCTAGTAGTGATACCATGGTATTGAAAATCGATTATCATTACTGTACCACTAAATTGAGTGGTACGACCGTAGCATATGTATAGTACTACTGCAAACATGATACAAATGACATGATATGGATGATAATTATTATTGGTTGGTAGGTTGTTGTGTTACAAAAATTCAGCCCTACATGTACCGGCATGAAAATAATGACCTCTGATTTGGCATGCTTTACAGTCCATTTATGTATATATTTACTAGAAGTTGGCAGTTGGGACCATCCATTTATCATGTTGGGACCGTGGCTTCGTCTTTAATACTTAGTGGTTGAAATAATGAAAAGGCCCAGTATGATTATAAAACATATTGAAGGGATTAGTGAATACTGTCAACTGTGAATAGTGAATAGTTATCACTACAGCTATCCACACTATTCTATCAAATTTCACTATTTTTCTCTCCCATGCATTTGGCGGAACTATAAGTCAACTCTCATGGGGTACGGTCGTTTTGAAAAAAATATAATCTAAATTTGTCGAAACTAGTCGAAACATGGGATATACATAAAAAAAAATTATGCTAATAACGTGCAAAAAATTATGCTAATAACGTGCTAAAAGCAGTTTAAAAGCTGTCGAAAAGCAGATTAAAAGTTGTCCAAAAACAGCTTACAAGCTGTCTAAGAAATATCTTTAAAAAACAAAAAAGAACTTAATAGGTGTGTAAAAAACAGATTTAAAGTTGTGTCTGAAACAGCTTAAAAGCTATGTAAATACAGTTCATAGCAGAATCAAATACAGTTTTTTTTTTTTTTATTAAGGAGGACAATATCCCCAATTTTTCATTTCATTAAAACTTGGGAGTTGAGACAAAACCCTGTTTACAACCATTCAACCAAATTATAAACAGAATTATTAGTAACAGCTTCTATAAGCTGTTTTACAACCCAAAGTTTGTCGGTTCGGGACAAAATCAGACATTTTCAGGTCGAGACTCTTCTCGGTTTGGAAAATTTTGGGTCGGATGCGAGTCGGATCGGAATTTCGGGATTTTTTCGAGCATGTCATATCAATGTGTGTAAAGACCGGATCACGGTGATCAATCCCCTCAAAAAAAATTAATTTGACTTTTGAAAAATGCTACTGATATTATGCATGGAAATGATTTTTCTCACTAATTTTTTAATCTAAAAACGTTATCCACTCATATGACGGATTAGATGTACCAATCGTTTTGTGATTTTAAAAAAATAAATTTCATTTGATATATGATTGCTACACATAATTCATCGCATCACCAACTAAGGTTTTTGGGTAATATATTTGGATATATATAACAAGACTGTTATGTGAAATGTAAAGTTTGTTAATATTATTAATTTGAAGTACCTGCTGCATGCGTTTAGGGTTTTTATGTAATACTCCATCAAGTGCTGGCTAGTTAGCTTTATGAATCCAGGACGAAAAAGTGAGGGAAATTCATATTCTATATTCTTTTTAATACCCTAGCTATATGATTTTATTTTTTTGTGGGAGGGGAGTTGGGCATAATTTTTACAGATTTAAATAAAAATAGGAATTTAGTTTTATCCATTTTAACCAAACCAAATGTCAAAACTTCTTAAACATATGATACAAGACCGACCAGATTTAAAGCCTGGATTACTTTTTCTTTTATTAGGAATTATTATGAAATGATTACAATCAGATGAAAACTAAACGAGCAAAAGAGTCTTGAGAAATAAAAAATATGGATAATAAGTGTTTAAGACGCTTGTATGACTGATCATATTGTTAAGTTGTGAAGTAAAATGTGTTTTGCCTATGTATATAATTACCGTGTATCATTTTCTTTACCGTTGAAACACATGTTGGGTTCTATATATTCCCATTTACTCTTCATATTTTAATATCACATAATATCATATTAAGAGTGAAGTGAATATTTTAATGAGAGTTATATTTGTGAGAGAATCATAAGTTTATCATTAATTTAGATTAAATTGTAATATGCTTTAGCCCGGTAAAGTAGTCAGTGTTGAGTGAATCTCGTAAACAAATATTGTGTGTTTGTGTTTGATTGCATTTTCTATTTAGATATTGTGTGCGTGTTTATTTGTCAATCGTCTGAGTTACTTATTTTCGCTGTACAGATCTTGGACGAGGCGAGATCCCTAACACATGAGTTATGATACTTTGAGATATCAACCAAATATGTATTTTTGCTTTCTAACAAAATTTCGTTCTGGTTTCAGTTATGATCTTCTATATATATTTGTTTAATCTCTTCCTCTTCTGGTGGACTAAGTAACATTCATAATTTTTTTATTTATGAGTGATAATGAAGCGAAACGAGATGAAAACGAGCGAAACTAGACGATTTTTTTTTTAATTTTTGAGTTTTTCGTTTTCCTTTAGTAATGAACGAAAACGAGACGAACTATTAACGAAACGAAAACGAAATTTTCGTCAAATTCACACGTAAACATATTACGTCTTGAACGGTATGTTACAACTTAAATGTAATTATATTTACACCTCACAATATATATTTATATATAATTGGTTTTAGATTCATATTACTATTGAAATATTTTAACTATACTTTTATTGCTACAAACACACACATGTATATATCATGTATAAATTTATATATATATATATATATATATATATATATATATATATATATATATATATATATATATATATAATTTATTTTTGATGAAACGAAAGTCGCTCTGATCATTATCATTTTGTTTACTAAACGAAAAGTATATTTTATTTCACTATCATTTCATTTAGTAATGAATGAAAACGATACGAGCTATTAACGAAACGAAAACGAAATTTTTCACGAAATTTTCGCCTCATTTGCAGCCCTACCCTTATCATAGTAAATCAACATGGCAATATTTCTAGTTGTATAGACAACCATTGTATTTCATATTTTGGATTTTATATCTTTTCGTAAATTCGTTTCTTCACTTTTTTTCTTTTAGTGCATTGTTTTCTTAAATTTTCTTTTTTTTACTTTCGTTTCTTTGTTTATTTCCCTTTTTATAACTTGATTTATTAATTTTTCTTTTTTTTACCTTAATTTATATATTTTTTCTTTTTTTTTCAAAATTTATTGGCTAAAAGTTGTACAGATGGCTTTATTGATGCTGTTTTTTTTTTACTTTGAAATTAAAAAGTCAAAATTAGTCAAAATTTACCAAAAAGAAAAATATTAGAAATCAAAGTACAAAAGGTACATAAAGGTAATAAAACCCTCATATTTCATATAGTTAGTTTTATTTTCCAGTAGATACTACTATTATTTATTCACTGATCATTTGAAATATATGGACCTCGCATTTTCATTATAATTTTAAGATTTTGTTTCTCATGTTATGTCATATTGTGCAACACCCGGCTCTATTCGTCAAATCATTGCAAAAAATATAAAAAGTTTAGCAAGACAAATTAATACTTAATCATACTTTGATATCTTGCATTCAAAACGATCCATAACACCAGAAAACACTTCTCAAACACAAACCACTGCAAATGCAAACAGCACTAAAACCCAAATGAAACACCATGAAATAAGCACTTATTTGCGAAGGTTACGGAAATAGTTTTTTGGGTCACTCTCGAATACATCACGCTTGATGTAACAACCAGCTTTTCCAGGGGCCTTCATCATATTCTCATCACTTCCATTAACAAGCTTAGAGATACCCCACCCTAAAAGGGCTATCCCACCAGCAACAACACCAACAGCTACCCCAACTTTCTTAAGCGACTCGACAACTTCATCTTTTTTAGTCTCATTCTCATCAACAACAACATCTTCTTTTGTAGTTATTGCCTTGAAATAGTTCTCAAACGTCATATCTTTGCTTCCTTCTGAAGACTTCAACAAGCACTGTTCACACATACCGTCTACAAGGACGGATTCACACTTAGGCATGGGGTGACACATGCCCTCCAAAATTTTCAGAAAAATCTACCAAAATTTATTCTATTTATTACTGAACTGCCATTAGTTAAATATAATTATATTTTTATGTTTTTTAATATTTCTTTTGAACTCTCTGTTTCTCTCTTTTCTCCATCTAATGAGTTACTCACCCCACAAACACTTTCCAAGCTACTAAAAAAAACTTAGATATTTAGGTTTTCCTTTTCTTTTCATATTTTCTAGTTTCTGATCGGATTTTTTGGGATTTTACAGTCACTTTTATCAACTTCGTGTTGGATTTATGCGAAGTTGGATGTTTAATCGTTTTGAATTAGAGATTAGATTAGTTTTTTGTTTTGGAACTTTTTTTTTAATTTTTTATTGGGATTTCCTTTTAGTTTATTTTTTTTGGCAATTGGAATTTTCTTTTAATAGGTGCAACAATTAATTAATTTAGTTTAATTTTCATCAATTGGGTTTTTCTTTTAATAGGTGCCACAGTTAACTAATTGGATTGTTTTTTTGGATTAAAGCCACTAAACCCATGTATACCTATTTAGTAAATTGTTATACCTTTTAAACAATGTAATTATGATTTATGGATTGCTTTCAAAAATTGGTTAAACTTCACCTAGTCAAATAAAAATTAGTATAAATTCTAATAATTTTTTTTTTTGATATTTTTTTCATTTATCAATTCCCCCCCCCCCCCCCCCCCCCCCCCCAAAAAAAAAAAATTCCAGTCTCTGTATACAAGTATGTTTTTTCTTACGTGTTTAATAAAGAGAGCTGGGATGTGTGTTTATGCGGGCACTTGGAGCAAACGTGCACCAGTTTCGTTACACTTTTCCTCGTATTTGAAATAATTAGCATCAATTTTATATTTTTAGGGTAACAGTTTAACTTTATACATTTTTCATCTTTTGTATCAAATTTATTATCATAACTAAATATTACTTTATTTTAATATATTTTTATCAATTTTTTTTAACTCAAATTAATTTACTAGAGCAACTAAATTAAATAACTTACAACTTTTATCGTATTTAAAGTAAAAATTATAATTTTACAACTTATAAGAAAACCTTTTGATTTATACAAATTATTAGTTTTTTTATAAATTTCTCTATCACAACTATACAACTCCTATTTTTGTTATTTTATTAATTTATAGGTGAAAAGTACAAATAAATGAGAGAGAATAAGAGAAAAATAAGAGATAAATTATTATTTTAATTATAAGCGAACATATTGATCTCTTATATTTGAGAGATATTTGAGTTCATGTATATTTAAGTTAATGGATAAGAAAACTAATACATATACAATTTTAAAACAATATTTTCGTATTTAATTTAAATTTGTGATATAAGCGAACCTATACGACTGATGTTAGACCGGGCATATAAAGAATAACGTCACAACTTACAAATGAAGTGAGTAAATGATCCGATGATCATTAATTACACTAATTATCTCCGTAGTCTAGGAATACATTCTAGTTGGTCCTGATCAATTGAGGAGTATGAACTGCTTGGCAAAGGTGTTGAAATTCACGTCAAAGTGTTAAAAAAAAAACAGTGAATTTTTTTGTGGGGTACGAGACTGTTAAAAAATTTACGGAGGTACATAGTGACGGAACCAGGATTGTCAAATGTGATGGCTGATTTTCTATAATAAAAAATTATACCTTATATGAAGTTATTTTATGCAATGCGGGTTGAAACACTAAAATTTAAATGTTTTGATCAAAATACATAGAAAAAATATATTTTTTCATCAAAAAATTTCAAAATGAAAGGCTGCAGCCCCCGACTGATCATACCTAATTCTTTTCATGGTACATAAAGATTTTCCATTACACTACATGGTTGTACCTATATTAATTCTTCGCTATGGTCGTCCTAATATATCGAAAAGTTCCACAAAGTAATATTAACAATTTATTACTGTATGATTAAATAAATACACTAGTCAGGTGCTTTTATTTTTGCATCTAGAATGTCATTCCAGCCATTATTATTTACAAGAACTGACACTTCTATAAAAGTTTAGGACCATCATTACTGCAATTCAAATTACATGGACTGTACATTTATGTGCAATATATACTATTGATATTTGCTGTATTTATTCGTGTAGACACGCTGCTTATGCGTGTGACACGCAATATAATTAAAATATATAAAATAAGTGTACTTATGATACAAACATATGGATAATAAATAGTATAATATGATAAGACTTAAAAAAATGTTTGGTTGTTAAAAAGTGATAAATATTGTTATTAGTTATTACTTTTTATATTTTTTTTATTTGAGTATGGTATTATTGTAATTAATAAAAAAGTATAAGAGTATTTTTAGAAAAAAAAAATAGCTAAATTGGACAGAATTATTTGACTTGAATTGACTTATTATAATATAATAGAGTGATTCTACAGAGTCACCAATCAGTCAATTTTAAACTTGGGGACCAAATTACTAAACTTCCCGGTTCTGGAACAAATTACTCAGTCTTCAAATTTGGGAACAAAATTTGCTCAATTTTACAGAATTTGCAACCAATTTACTCAATTTTGATATTCCAGGACCATAAAATGCTACTATAAATGAAGCTAAATGAACAAATGAAACATTAGTTTTAGTTAGAGAAGAAAATTCTCAAATTTTAAATAATCAAGAGAAATCACATTCTAATCAAAACAATACAGCTTGAATTGAATTACAATCAGTGTTCTAAAAATCAAATCTTAGCTAAAGCGTTTTTGTAAGAGACATGCTAAAAGCTTACCGTAAGCTTTTTAACGGCCTAAATAACGGGAAAACGAGCTTTTTAAGTTTTGAATCGAGATTTTCCAGTAGAACTCTTTTTAAAACAGAGATTACAATCCATATTCAGGGGGTCAACATTGAAATATTCAAAAAAAAAACATACTTACAAATTGTGTTTGAAGGTGTAACAAAGCGGTAATATATATATCTACAAAGTTGATTTCCAAATTCTGGAAAATAGGCATAAAAAAACAAAGAACCACGGATCAGAACGAGATAATCAAATAATAATTAGTAAAACAAATTAAGAAAACCGAGTGTCCTTATTAGTATTAACTTACCGATAAAGTCACTAAGAAAGAGATTTTGTGAGCCTATGAGAGTATAGTAAAAGAATAGAGAGGGAGAAAGAAAATTGATGTGAGAAAATTAGGAAGACAGTGGGGATATATATATATATATACAAAAAATTGATACGATTGTCACGCAATACTAATACCGTAATACGTGATACCTTCAAAATAAAATACTAATACCTGATTGGTGAGAATGACCAACTTACCCTATGTTCAAACGAAGGATTTTCGGGAAAATAATTATAGTGTCATACTGCATTTTGTTTACAGTTTTTTTCTTGATCGAATTAGTGTATTGTTTATTTGGATGGAAACAGAACACACATGATATTGCATGACCTATTTAAAGAGCAAATTATTGTTATAACATTAAATTTGGAGGGAAGAACTTGGGACATTGGTGCCTAATCGGGTGTCTTAGAAGACTTGAAAGGGAGTTGGCGCCTTACAAGACTAAAAATCTTGAATACTCGTATAATTTAATAAAATTTTCGTGAATGAATCATGTTTACAAACGTGGAATAGTAAATAAGTTCAAAACTTAAGAAATTTGACACATCTTAGACACATGAGGATCAGTGGATATTAATGTTGTGACGACGATGATATATATAATTTCGCAACCGAGTCTAAATTCATTTCTTATTACTTGTAAACGAGCCATTTGTGAACTAATCGTGGTTCATTTAATTATCAAATGCTTGGTTTGTTGGAAAACATGTTTAACATGGGTGTTTAACATGGACCGACTTTGAGCCAAATTTGTAAGTGTCTAGCACTTTCACTTAATACCGTTCTCAATTCATTTGAGTAATTTATGTAAAAAGTTTCGAAACGGTATATACATTTGACATAAACGACGAGTCGGTGTGAATGTCAATTGACCTCAGAGTTGGTGTGCTGAGAGTTGCAACTTTAATAGTTGGAAACGTGTAAAGTTGAGAAAAGTCAAAAAGTTTTATCCTATTTTGAGATGGGAAGAGCCCCATATATTGTTTATATACAACCACATAGGTGTGTGTTCTCAAGGACACCACTTCACTCGGCTCGATCTCGTTCTTGGTCTCGGGTGTACGAGTCTCAGGTCACGTAGGTTCGGTTTTTGCGTACCCGAGTTGTAATGTGTACTAGTTTGAAATTAGTGTAAATTAGAAGTCAAGTTCTTGAACTTTCCGACAAGTTGTAACAACCGCATTTAATAATTTAATAAGAGTAACTAGTGTCGGGTGGTTTACGAAAATTGAATGGGCAGGGTATCAAGGGGTGTTAATGGTGTAACCCCTCGAGTACTGATGTTAATACTAAGACTATCAATTCAGCTTATAAAAGGCCTACTCCCCACACCCATTCACACAACATTCAGCACTAATACACACAACACACTCATACTACATGGCATATAGAGAGAACCACACTGTCAACAACTCGACCATGACTTGATCGTCGGTTTCCATCGATTCACCTGAGACGTTTTATCTTAGGAGCAATGTGTCATTTTCAGACAGAAACAAAATGTGGCGCTTAACGGCAAACTGTCTCGCAGTTGCCTCATCAATTTCTTTTTTGTTTACTTTTAATTTCAGTAACTTTCTTTTCATGTTATTTAATTTCAATACATTTAATTTCTGTAATTTAATTTCAATACTATTTATAGTTCTTTTAATTTCAGTATAGCAGCGTAGTTTCCTTTTATACTATCATGTCCTGTAGTTTTAGTTTATTACATCTTTCTGACAGTTTAATAATTTATATTAATTTTGTCTAGGAGTTCTAGTTATTTACTTTTCAGTGCTATTGTGTCGGAATTTGTAAAAGTCTTATATTCCATTGTTGAGAAATAAAATAGCCTATTTACTTTTCGTATTTCTTATTTCGATTATTACTTTTCGATACGGTAAAAACCAACACGGTTCATATTCATTTGTTCATAACCGGATATTAACAAAAGGAATTAATTATGAGAGTTAAACAACGAACATGAAGATAATGTGCAATCGTCCGTTACTAATGTCTGGTTTATCAAAATGACCAAGCTACATGTCTCAAATTGAATGAGGATATTCTGACTTAAGGTGTGTTTGGTATCAGATTTTTGAGGGTGATTTTTGAATTTTTTAATTTTAAAAATGTAAAATTTTTAATGTGTTTGGTTACTAGGATTTTTTTTATTTTTAAAATTCACGATCCATTTTTTTTTTGGATTTTTAGATTTTTTTATCAAAAAATATGATAACAATGGACCCTTAGTTTAGTTGTGGGGCTATTGGTTGAGGATATGTGGGATTAAGATGCTCTGCAATTTGTTTCAAAAAAAAAAAAAAGATTGCTCTGCAATTGTATATAGACAGCAGAGAAATCTGTCCTATCTATATGGTGCCTTATCTTTTTAGAATATTTGTATTTAGTCCCTCGATTTCTTGTTAGATCAAAGATAAAAGTTTAAATATCAGTTAATAAAAACATGACCCTTCTATGATTTGGGTTTAATGTAATATTTTTCACTTTGCTTGAGTTTTGAACAAATAAGGTCTTATGGTATTTTTTTAATTACAATATAACTTTAAAGAAAAGTAAAATAGAAACTATATACTAGTAACTTTATTTGTCTCCGTCAATAGAGTTCATAATTGAGAAATTTGTGTTAACACTTAGAGGCATATATTAATGTAGCTATTTGGACTTTAAAAAATAAAATTTAGGTCAATAATCTTGTCACTTGTCTTTTAATATTCTAACTAGAGAAATTAAGGGACTATAAAGAAATACTCTTAAAACATGAGGGGCCATAAAGATAGAACATATGTCTCTGCTGTCTATATACAATCGCATCACGTGTAGGACATGTACCATAACTTCTATTTAGTGTGTTAAAGGACAGTTCAGACATTACACAAATTTGGCGGGTAGTGGGAACTTTAGTTGAAATGTCTTCTCTTTTTCCTTTGTTTTCTTTTTATAAAAAGAAAAAGTTGCATGATTTGGTAAATGGATTTTAAGATGCTCTTTCCTCAATTTTCAAAGGATTACACGTCCCCATGAGCTGCATCTTTATGTCTTTATAGTAACTTGTTCTTTAGAAATGAAAATGTACTCCGCTAGTCCTATACTCTGATTAGATAGGTTGTAAATGAGATGAGTTGTGCAGAAAATCGTTCGGTTAGGTTAACTTTCAGTTTATTTTCGTTTATTTATAAACGAATATAATAATAAACAACAATATATCGTTCATCTATTAAATGAACTAAACATGAAAACGACTATGTTCGTCTCGTCTAATCTCGTGTTTGTGTAATTATATATAGAGTTTGATAAAATCAAAAAACTAAATTTATTAATGATGTAACAAAAACTAACTAGTATCACTACACATTAATAAATTTATTTATACTACAATAATATTAATGATATGTTTGCATTATTTTAAACTTATTAAAGTAATTTATATTATTATACTATAAATACAGTCACCGATTTTATTGTTAAGTGTTCGACTCGTTAAATTAATTAATTATACGTATGTAAAAAAGAATTTATGCATTAATTAATAGAATATATAAATTTAAAATTAAAAAATATATTATATTATAATGTCAAATAAATTAATTAACTAACGTTTTATCTATTTGTAAACAAATTTATCATAATAAACAATATAATAATAAATAATAAAATTATAATATATTATAAAAAGAAAGAAAAAAAATACTATTTTTATTTATTAAATGTTTTGAATTAATGAAAAGATATGTTCACGAACAATTCGTGTTCGGCTCGTCAGACATTCGGTTCATGTTCGTCAAATGTTTTTTCATATTTAAATGAACATGAATAAGTGAGTTTATAAATATGAACAAAGTGATGTTCAACTCAGCTTGTTTTAGAACCCTATTAATAGTTTACCTCAATTATTGAACAATTAAAGGTAAAAAGTATACCTGCACTTTTGTCTTTGCGCTCGGGTATACTTTATGCTAATTTTTATTCGTTTCTTACAAATATAATAAAAATGCACACTCATTCAAGCAAATCTAAAATGATCAGTTGAATCACACTAATGATCTTCATAGTTTAGGAATACATTCTAGTCAGTCCCTTATCAATTGAGGAGGCATGATCTTCTTGGGAAAGGTGTTGAAATTTATATGTCAAAGAGTTAACTTTTAAAAAAACAAACAAAAAGAAGTGTTAAATTTGTTGTGGGTTCGCAGACTGTTAAAAAAAAAATGTTTAGTAAAGTAAACATTTTCCATTAATACACTGCATATGGTCCTAACATATAGTATCAAAATACACAATTGACTTCCATCTTCTTCATTACAACAAAAATAGGATTTAGAGATAAACTATTTGAAAACAATCAAAATTTGTCTTTAAGTAGTATTTTTATAGACAAAACTAATTTTTTAAGGATAAAAATAATTTTTTTATCTCCAAATCTAATTTTGAAGGACAATTTTTTGTAAAAACAATATCATATCAACTTGAGAAACAATTTAATTTTGTCTCAAAATACATTTGGAGACACATTTAAATTGTCTTCTTATATTAGTACCGGATTGTATTTGGAGACAATTATTTTTCTAATATATTATGGTCCCTAAACATTAGATTTGTGGTCAACAAATTTATTTTCGTCTCTAAAATAAAAAATATCATTTAGAGACAAATTTTGGCCGTTTTCAAAAAATTTGTCCCTAAATATAATATTTCTCGTAATGCTTGTTATCATTTCATTGTTTGATAAAAAATGTTAATAAATTTAGATAAAAGCAAAATAATACACTAGTCAGCTGATTTTTATTTTACTATCTACAATGTATTTTCAGCAATCACTATTAACAAGAACTGACTCTGTAAAATAAAAAAAAATTATTCATGGATGATCACTATTACATTGCATGTGATGTGGACTTGTGGACAAGTACTTAAAACAACGCTTTTTAAATTAGGGCATAATCGATTATAACGTGGACTTATAAGTGACGGCATCGAGCCAGATAGGGAGAGAAAAAAAATGTAACCGCTACAATGTCCTCAACATCCGGCTCGAGATGAAATATACGATGGACCACCACACCTAACAAGACATACGACACGTATCAAAGAACCTGACCTATCAAGAATACATATTTGTTGGTCGACTAAATGATATTTTAGTATTGAAGTGAGACACGAAAGCAATGATATTTAATATATATGGAGAATAACTTTGTCATTGATAAAAATGAATTCCCTTTATACTATAAGAACCTGACCTATCAAGAATACATATTTGTTGGTCGACTAAATGATATTTAAGTATTGAAGTGAGACCCGAAAGCAATGTCCCTTTTTTCGAGTGTCGAAATTGTAAAGGATCGGGTCATAGGAACGACCGAGTGTTCTGAAACTACAAATAACAACATTTAAAATTTCCAACCAATTTTCCAACTTATTCCACTTTTTTTTTTCTTCTAGGAAATACTTTTTCCCTTAATATACTTGTTACAATTCAGTTTCAATGAAAAATTCTACTTGTTGAAAACTTGAAAGAGAATGAACCTTCAATGTTTAGTATCTCAAAAATTCTCTCTGTACGGTTTTTTCCAAACTTCCGTAAAAACTAAAAAGAAACAGATTTACTACTTAAAAATATCCATTTATGACCATGGATTTTCAAACTCGTGGATAATTACAATGTTCCAACAATGACATCTCATATTGTATGATGGTAAATATCTATATATTGTATAACTAAGAATGGTTTATTCACTACATCTATCCACACTATCCTATCAAATTTCACTCTTTTTCTCTCCCATGGCAGATTCCAAATCCATGAAAATCATTAGCATTTGCAAAGTTGTTCCAGCTGACTCGCCTTCCCAATTTTCCCTTCCTCTTACATTCCTTGATAGACCTTGGCTTAGAGTAAACCCGATCTCTTGCATTTTTTTCTACAAATTATCAGAACCATGCATTGATTTTTATGGTACCATTCTCCCTACACTGAACCGCTCTCTCTCTCTCACTCTCAAACAATACCTCCCACTTGCCGGAAACCTGATTTGGCCATATGATTCAAAGTTACCAGTCATTCAATACAACGATGGGGATGGTGTTTCTGTCACTGTAGCAGAATCACAAGCTGACTTTGAACACCTATCCAGTGATGATTTCCGTGAATCGGCGGAATTACGTTCTCTATTCCCAGATTTCCCTTCCAATGAAACTTCAGTCCCTGTGCTGACTTTAAAAATCACTTTTTTTCCAAGCCAAGGATTTTCCATTGCTTACATGGTGCACCATGCCGTCGTGGATGGAAAATCCGTCGCTATGTTTATGCACTCTTGGGCTTATATCTGTAAAAGAGGAGAAATCTCTGTGTTACCTCCTGAGTTAACCCCATCTTACGATAGATCAGCCTTCGTAGATGAGCACAAAGAGCTCGAGAAAGTGTACTCAAAAGGGCCTGGGCCACCGTTAGACTTACAAAGTAAAAAGCTACCAAAATTGAATATGACAGATTATTCAAATTTGTTAGGCACTTGTAAGTTAACCCGAGAGAACATAGACGCTCTTAAAGATGAGGTGAAGACTAAGTCTAATCATACACGGGAATCGAGTTTTATTGTGACAAGTGCCCTTGTTCCGTTATGCTTAGCGAAAGCTACAAATGTAACCGCAGATTCAATTTATTTAGGGATACCTGTGGATGTTAGGCTTAGTCTTGACCCTCCTCTTCTCCCGACTTACTTTGGAAATTGTCTCATTATTAGCTGGGGTGTTTGGGATACCCAGGAATTTTTGGGAGAAGATGGATTTATAAAAGCGGTTGATGTTATTAGTGATGCTTTGTCTAATGTACGTAAAGGAATTCTCAATGAAGCGAAAAGGCAAGACAAATTGCATGCATCTTATTTTGTAGGAAAGAATTATCATTTGTTTTTTATTGGGGGTTCACCACGATTTGAACAATATAAATTAGATTTTAGGTGGGGAAACCCCGTAAAAGTGGAAATGATTTTGAGGGAAGGGTCATTCTTTCTATTGGATGATAGAGACGACAACGGAGGGATCGAAATTGGGATAGCATTGGAAAAACATGAAACTCAAGCCTTTGCTACTTTATTCGCGGACCGGCTTCAAACTCGTTAAATAGCCTACATAAATATTTATTTTAAGCTTTTTTTCTCAAAAGCTCAAAGCTTATTAGTGTGGTTCTTTGTGTTCAAATAAGTTTTATGTTCCCTGTCCTTTTTATTAATGTTCATTTACTCTCTTTATCTTTCTCTGAGCCATTTACTATAATTACCATTTTTGTTAAAACAGATTTGTTTTCTCATGCAAAATGAATAAGAAAATATACTCATCTTGGTTAAATAATACTGCTAAACATGATCTTGCTTTCCAGTTACTAGTTGAAATTGGAGTTCAAATGTGGGCCCTTTATATACACTATATTAACTAGGAGTGGACGTGTTCGGTTTGTTGCGGTTTTAGTCTAACCCAAATCAAACCACGTAAAAGTGGAAATGATTTTGAGGGAAGGGTCATTCTTTCTATTGGATGATAGAGAAGATAACGGAGGGATCGAAATTGGGATAGCATTGGAAAAACATGAAACTCAAGCCTTTACTACTGTATTCGCGGACCGGCTTCAAACTCGTTAAATAGCCTACATAAATATTTATTTTAAGCTTTTTTTCTCAAAAGCTCAAAGCTTATTAGTGTGGTTCTTTGTGTTCAAATAAGTTTTATGTTCCCTGTCCTTTTTATTATGTTCATTTACTCTCTTTATCTTTCTCTGAGCCATTTACTACAATTACCATTTTTGTTAAAACAGATTTGTTTTCTCATGCAAAATGAATAAGAAAATATACTCATCTTGGTTAAATAATACTGCTAAACATGATCTTGCTTTCCAGTTACTAGTTGAAATTGGAGTTCAAATGTGGGCCCTTTATATACACTGTATTAACTAGCAGTGGACGTGTTCGGTTTGTTGCGGTTCTAGTCTAACCCAAACCAAACCATGTAAAAAATGAACGGTTTGATTTAATATGGGTTGGTAAATTTTCAAATTTCAAACCAACCCAACCCAATACATTTTAAGCTGTTTGAGTTCGGATTGGTTTCACGATTTGTTCATTCTAGTCGTTAAACTTATAAAAGATGCAATTTTAACCCAAAAAATAGAAGAAGAAAAAAAGTAAAAAAAATCATATTAAACATTCAAAAACCAAAGAATAGTTGCATACTACATGCACGAGACTAATAGTTTGTCATAATATTTTTATTCATGTCTATTATGCTGCTATAACAAGATGGAAACGAGAAATGAAAATTTAAATGCGCGTCATAAAACCATAAAATATCCAAACAATTTAAAGTTGTAAATTAAAAAATGTTGTAAATCAGAATCTTATGTGTTTGATCGATCATAAACTATTAGGGTTAAATAATTTATTATGTATATTTGAATATTTATATTTATATTTTGTTTTCCTAACATAAAAGGCGTGCATTTTATTTATAATGAAATAAACAAGTTTGATTGCATGGGTCATGCTTCTATGCTAGCATAACCGGTAAGTACATTACAAATACGATATGTTGAACTTAGAGTTCAATAATGATTTTGATTATAAACTTGATTATGTTTTAATGATTTTACTATTTCTCTATTTCATTGATATAATGCTTGTCTTTTCCAAAGAAGAGAAAATGTACATTTCAGGTCTTTAAATGATAGAGCATTCGATAACGAAGCCATAGGTTCAAGCGGAACCAAAATCGGAGCTAAAACGAAGAAGTTACAAGCTTTCGGAGAAGACCGAAAAACTGCCAGAATTACAGACGACAGATCGACTGGACAAAAACGACCGATCGTTTTTGGTCCAAAATATTCCAGTGAGCAGGTCGAAAAAACGACCGGTCGAAACTCAGAAACGACCGATCGTTTTCTGAAAACGACCGATCGACTATAGAGAACGACCGATCGTTTTCTGCAGTTTTCGAAAACAGCTTTTCAGCAATTTCTGGGAAATAGCTTAAACCACTGAAAAATAGCCATAACCACTTCCAACGGTCATATACAGAAAAACAGACTGTTTGGCATATATATACCAACCAAATCTCTCTCCCAAATCAACCAATCACAATACCAATCAACTTCCTTCAACCTCTCATTAAAACCCTAATATCACCATTTTGGTGCATATATATTCGAGAAAGAGGAAAATAAAAGAGAAAGAGATTCAAGCTCGATCATCATCAACAACTCACAAATTAGCTTTTTAAGAAGCAATTAGAATAGTGAGTGTAGTTACATTTTTGTAACAAAATTTGTATCGAGTGTTTTATAAACTCATTTGTGAGCGAGTGAACGGGTAGAGGCTTTGTAAGCAAGTGAAGCTTAAAAGCTCTAGGTTTTTCATTCGGGTACTCATAAATTGAGGGGGAGTCGTTGACTCATAGTCGTGTTCTCTTGCACTTGTATCAAGACTAGGAACCCTCTGATAGGGTTTGTAAAATCCGGAAGAAATATTTTAGTGAAATACTCGGTAGTACCGAGAAGAGGACGTAGGCGCGTTTGCCGAACCTCTATAAATTACGGTGTCATTTTCTTCCCTTGCTTTTACTTTCCGCAACTTATATTCTTGCTTA
The DNA here is from genome assembly GCA_963682055.1 of Primula veris. Lineage (NCBI taxonomy): Eukaryota > Viridiplantae > Streptophyta > Magnoliopsida > Ericales > Primulaceae > Primula > Primula veris. The sequence continues at coordinate 8,335,651 of OY821743.1, forward strand.
TTTATTGCTTGCGTCTAGGAATTTTAGAAATTCATTAACTTTTGTTAAAACGCTTAAGCCTAAAATTGCATAAGTTGGGTGGTTAGTTGCTTAGATTTTAATTAGGCGAAAAACGCCTAAGAACCTTATTCACCCCCCCCCCCCCCCCCCCCCCCCTAATGGTTTTAGCCGCACGGGCCAACAATTGGTATCAGAGCCGAGGCTCTTGATTATAGAAATCTAACGATTTAAGAGTTAAGATCCCGATGGCTAATATACTTAATTTCGCATCCGGCATGGCTTCATCACCCAATACACCTCCATATTTTGATGGAATAAATTTTTCATATTGGAAGGATAGGATGAGCATGTTTTTACAAAGCTATAACGTTAGACTTTGGATGACCATAAAAGTAGGATATTCCGCACCTACATCCGAGAATAGCGAGAACCAAATCCCCGTAGAGGACCTATATAATGCTCAACTAGAAGCCTACTCTACCAACGCCAAAGCGATGTACGCTATTGTTTGTGCCGTTTCTCCTAACGAGTACAACAAAATTTCCGCTTGTAAAACCGCTAAGGCTATGTGGGATAAGTTAGTAGTTATGCACGAGGGAACTAACCAAGTTAAGGATTGCAAACTCCAACTTTTAGTTCATGACTACGAACTTTTTAAAATGAGCGAGGGTGAAACTATTTCCGACATGCTTGCTAGATTTACTACTATTACTAATGGATTAACATCTCTTGGTAAGTCTTTGTCTTGTAAGGAAATGGTTTCGAAGGTGATTCGGAGCTTGCCGAAGGAATGGGAACCAAAGGTCACCGCAATTCAAGAGGCGCACGACATGAACACATACTCTCTTGATGCATTGACGGGTTCGCTCATTACACACGAGATCACCCTCAATAGTCACAAGCCAATCTCGAAAAAGAGGGAGATAGCTTTCAAAGGAACAACTTGTGACGAAAGCGATGAGCTATCCAATGACGACGAAAATTCAATGCAAATCATTCGAATCGTCAAGGAAATCCTAAAGCTAAAGGACCAACGCAAACATAAAGGTAAATCGTCAAATAATTCAATTTATTCTAACGATTTTGTTTGCTATACATGTGGCAAGGAAGGACACATGGCGAGAGATTGCCTTAAGAATCGCAAGAGCAAAGGAAAGAAGAAGATATCCGCTTCAAGCTCTAGCGATAGCTCCGACCAAGATGAAGTCGCTCACCTTGGTTGCTATATGGCCATGGAAGACAAAAATGAGCCTAACAAATCGTCTTCAAGCAAAAGCGACAACTCAAGCGAAAGTGAAGCCGATGAGGTAAATGATCTATCTTATGATGAATTACTTCATATGTGCGATATTTATTCCAAAAAATTTCCTAAGCTTGTTGAAAAGGTCGACTCTCTTAAAAGGATAAATTCTTCCCTCAATGAAGAAATAAGATCCTTGAAAAGAGATAAAATTGAAAATGAGTCTATTCCGACATCGTCATTCTCTTTACATGATATAGATGACGAAAAGGAAGACTTAAAAGATAAAAACGAGTTTTTAAAAACCGAAAATGACTCTTTGAAAAATAAAAACGATGAGCTTGTCATTGCGGTCGAAAAACTCGAGTTAACAATCTCAAGGTTTTCCAAAGGGAAAACCGTGTTGGACGAAATTTTGAGTTGTCAAAAAGATGTTAATGACAAAAGCGGTGTGGGTTTCGATTCCAACTCTATTGGCTCAAGCACAACCCGCTTTGTCAAATCTCCTAGCTTGTCTACAACTCCTATTCCGCCTATACAAAAGGTTGTTTTTACACAAGGGAGTACTTCAAGAGTTTTGCCGAACTCTTGTAATAATAGAAGAGGCTTAGGTTTTCAAACCAAAACCGCTCATCATACTTCTAAAACTTCCTACAAAAAGTCGCATAGTTCTCGTTTTACGAAAAAGTCTATGCATTGTATACATTGTAGTAGAAATGAGCATTTTTCTTCTAAATGCCCAAATCGCTTTCATGTTAGTAGAAGCGATTTGAAATGGGTAGTAAAGACCCGAGCCACTAACAATGTCGGACCCAAAAGAAATTGGGTACCAAAGGACAAAACTTGTGTTGTAGGTATCTCCATCCAAAAGGAGAAAATCAACAAGTGGTTGGCGACACCGGCAAAAGTCGTGGAAGTCAAGAAGATCGACTCCACCATCAAGAAGGAAGTGCCATTAATCGACAAAGGTGGAAGGCATACCAACAAGTGGTACCACCTATTTGGCATCGGCAACGCTCAATGCAAATGCCATTAGCGAGCGGACTCACCATCATATATTCGGTATACTCTACTCTTTTATGTCTACATATATGTGATTAGGTGGGTATATGCTTAATAATAACATTTTTTATGTTTTGGTTTTTCTTTAAAAACCCTTCACATAACCCCATATTTTTTTGATTGCATTTTGATAATGCCAAAGGGGGAGAAAAATGATATATTTCGAGGAAATGCATTTTATTTAAATGGAGGAGATATTTTTCTTGTAAAATCATCATTAGTTTGTCATAATCAAAATGGGGGAGATTGTTGAACTTAGAGTTCAATAATGATTTTGATTATAACCTTGATTATGTTTTAATGATTTTACTATTTCTCTATTTCATTGATATAATGCTTGTCTTTTCCAAAGAAGAGAAAATGTACATTTCAGGTCTTTAAATGATAGAGCATTCGATAACGAAGCCATAGGTTCAAGCGGAACCAAAATCGGAGCTAAAACGAAGAAGTTACAAGCTTTCGGAGAAGACCGAAAAACTGCCAGAATTACAGACGACAGATCGACTGGACAAAAACGACCGATCGTTTTTGGTCCAAAATATTCCAGTGAGCAGGTCGAAAAAACGACCGGTCGAAACTCAGAAACGACCGATCGTTTTCTGAAAACGACCGATCGACTATAGAGAACGACCGATCGTTTTCTGCAGTTTTCGAAAACAGCTTTTCAGCAATTTCTGGGAAATAGCTTAAACCACTGAAAAATAGCCATAACCACTTCCAACGGTCATATACAGAAAAACAGACTGTTTGGCATATATATACCAACCAAATCTCTCTCCCAAATCAACCAATCACAATACCAATCAACTTCCTTCAACCTCTCATTAAAACCCTAATATCACCATTTTGGTGCATATATATTCGAGAAAGAGGAAAATAAAAGAGAAAGAGATTCAAGCTCGATCATCATCAACAACTCACAAATTAGCTTTTTAAGAAGCAATTAGAATAGTGAGTGTAGTTACATTTTTGTAACAAAATTTGTATCGAGTGTTTTATAAACTCATTTGTGAGCGAGTGAATGGGTAGATGCTTTGTAAGCAAGTGAAGCTTAAAAGCTCTAGGTTTTTCATTCGGGTACTCATAAATTAAGGGGGAGTCGTTGACTCATAGTCGTGTTCTCTTGCACTTGTATCAAGACTAGGAACCCCGGGTAGAGGGTGAGCCAATCGGTCGATTGAGCTCGATAGGGTTTGTAAAATCCGGAAGAAATATTTTAGTGAAATACTCGGTAGTACCGAGAAGAGGACGTAGGCGCGTTTACCGAACCTCTATAAATTACGGTGTCATTTTCTTCCCTTGCTTTTACTTTCCGCAACTTATATTCTTGCTTATTTATTGCTTGCGTCTAGGAATTTTAGAAATTCATTAACTTTTGTTAAAACGCTTAAGCCTAGAATTGCATAAGTTGGGTGGTTAGTTGCTTAGATTTTAATTAGGCGAAAAACGCCTAAGAATCTTATTCAACCCCCCCCCCCCCCCCCCCCCCTAAGGTTTTAGCTGCACGGGCCAACACGATAATAACCGTTAACAAAATACAAATATTATATAAAGCCCTACAATATATATTTAGAGGACAAAAAACAAAGCTGATGCAGTACTAATAAACACGTTGAGTTCAACAAAAAACACATTGAGTTTAACAAAAAACGACACATTCGAGCCTAACATTCTCTAGTTTCTCCTTATGTCCCCTTGAAACCCCCTTATCCCTCCTGATCAATGTGATCAAAGTGAGACTTGAGAGCTACTAAACGCGTGTTATTTGGATCTTGTATTTAAAGCCGACCAACGGCCTTAAAAATCCCATAAATGTATAATAAAAAACTCCTTAAAATTATAAGCAATGTATACCGAGGAGGAGATAATAATACAAAATATCACTCACTGAAAATAACCAAAATACGGCATTAAAGCAATATATTTTTATCTATTGACAGCAAATTTTCATCTCTTTAAAAGCTCTGACTTCTTTGTATCCAAACACGGTTCTATCAAGATCAACTATTTGTATATCATGCAATTAAAAACATTATCTGTGTTGTAGTATATTATTGGCCATCTTGGGTATTACTCTATTGGGCCTATCTTGAAATTTTCTAGCATATGTAACCCTACCCTCTATTATATAAAGAGGGTCAAGTCTCTCTGTAACGATCCGGTCCGTTTGGACCGGATCTGGGTCGTCACACTCTCTGTACAATCATATTAATAAATAAACACTTCGTCTGTTGTTTATCATACCTCTCTCTATATCTATACATATCTCTATATATATCTATAACGAGCTAATATGTCACACAACACGTTATCAGCACTTTGCTCGCGGAGACTAGGATATATGCTCGCGGAGACTAGGATATACGCTCGTGGGTATTGAAAATTTTGGGTAAACGCACAGATATTGAGTACCTATAAATTTTGAGATTTAACCGGGTTTTATCGGATTATTGTTAAATCGACCTTCCCAATATATCATGTAAAAGGTACACAATTATTAACCATGTTGAAAAAAAAAAAAAAAAAACAGACATCACATGATTACGATTACATATAAATTCTCAAGCTGTGTTAATAAAATTGCATGCTATGTTTGACTAGTAAACAAACAAATTGTCTAACGGTATCTAATCAATCAATCACGTTGAGGATCTTTATACATACTATGATTGAATATTGGTAGTATGAGTTACAGATTTATATGTATGTATTAATACCATGTTTGTACATCACCAACTGTTATTATGCATGTTATCAATAAATAAATAAAAACCAGGTACTTACAGTGGTTAAGTTAGATGATGATCCTATAAAATATGAATTTAAGTAATTGTTTATTTTTTTGCTAAAGACTATATAGCCTACTGTACTTGTTACTTGTGTAAAAAAGTGTGTAAATACGTGGTTGGAGTACTTATTAATGTAATTAGTCAATTACCATGAGTTAATATTTGTTTCCTTTCATGATATAATGAATCTTGTGAATTACCATGTATGTAACTTGCGTATATATTGTAAATTGGTAAATAAAATATATTACGTACATGAATGATTTAGTTACCATGTATAAAACTTACACATATAGCAATAGAATAATTAAATATTGAGTAATATTTTGCTAAGTGTAAATTAGTAAATTTAGATTGTGCTAATATGTACTATCATGCTACTGCTATATTATTTAATCATGCAAGCAGGTACGATTTATATATTTATTTACTGCCACGTACACTTGTGTAAAATATGGTAAATTTACGAAATCATATATTTTCACATTTAAGTTGGAAAAATTATGAACCTTCCCTAAATAGGCTCACCTATTTGGATACGATGTCTAGGAAAGATATAGGCGGAAGTCGATATCCTAATGAGTTCGGGTTTTAAGTGGCATTCGTGCCCTCCACCCTCACCGTCTTTCCTGGTCGTTTTTCAAGTAGAGCTACCGAAAGGGGTTGACTAAATAATAATTTCTCCGAGTGTGTTTATATAGTGATGTATGTTTCGTCGAATTGGTGTCTCTGTATCGACCTGTCGTTCGATCAATGAGAACCTATTCACATTAAAAGCAAAAATATTTTTCGAACCTGTCGTTTCGAAATAAAGTTTATGCTTGTGCAAACCATAAACATATAAACCAGTCGTTTTATATGATAAATAATCCAGAACTCCCAACACATGTTGGATGCCATCTATGATGAGAAAAATTGTAAAACATACTTGCAAAATGACTGTTTAAACGTTGATTTTAATCCGTCACTAGATGTTACTCACCCTGATGTGTGAAAATGTGATGCCAAAATTTTTTTTTGGATGCCATCTTTGATGAGTAAAACACGAGTTTGTTGTTACCCTCAGGATGAATGCTAAGGCGTTGATTTTATTCCGCCGCCACATTTGAGACGTGATGACGTCTATGGTGAACAAATGTCTGAAATCGACATATTGAAGCAATCCTTCACCAAAATACTAGCTTGGAAATTGTATTCCATAAGTAGTATCGTGAATTTATATTCACCATGTTCCTTTATCGCCCATCTGTTATTGGATAAGAAAATTACCCCGGTGAGTAGTTTTAATCCTATTGGGACAATGGCGAATTGTTTGCTTGATATTAATGCACTTTGTGTACAATTTTTTTCCATGAATCGAGAACTGAGACAAGTGTTATTTTTTTCGAACTGTCGCGATCCCGATGAATCGCCTAGCCAAGCGAGATTTTAGACAATCGTCCAAATCGAAAACCTGTGGCTCCAAGATAGTAATTGAAAGGAATAATATGGCCCGTTGTCACAAAACAAGAGATAATGCTCAAGGAGACAACTCTATGCTATAAAGACAAAGGTCATGCACGGTTACTCTTTAAATAGTTCACAACTATTATAAAGGTGAAAAAACCGATGCTAATGTGGTTAAAGCTAACTGAAAGGAAACTTTTGAGAACCTCGATTTTGTGGCTCAAATAAGTTTGATACCTTTATTGATTTTGATAAATCATTGAGCCATTTTTTCGCTCATCTGGATTATGTTTTCCATTTGGATTATGATTTTTTCATTTGGACATACATTTGGATTATACTTTGCCTGTTTACGAAATTTCTCGAAATAATTTAAAGTGTTTTGAGCAAATTCCTTTGACAAATGTGACCAAACTTTAAATTATGAAATTTTAGGCAATACTTGTGGGGTAGTTGATTTTTTTAGAAATGGTGGGTAACAGTGTACCACATAATTTCACCAACTATTTGTCTAAAAGAGTACTCACTGACAACGATTCTGGACCTGTCGTTCCAAAATCGATATCTTTGGTAAAACCAAATTGATTTGTCAAATATGAGGTATTATACTCATATAGGTCCTACTGTACCTTTTTGAGTTATAAAATATTCGAGAAAACCAGTGTTATCTGTTAATAGCTCATGTAAGAATTAAAATTTCTTTACATAGCCTACATTCAATACGACCAAAAGCGTATTTTAGAGGAGTTGAAATGTCTTTCAACTGGTTTCTACCATATTTTTTAAAATCATTTAAAGCTACCTTATCATTTCGCCTGTCGTCGATTGATAAAGGATTTAGATACTAAGACATAATTCTCTATACTATCATTCGCCTGTCGTCGATTGATAAGAGCATTTTGATATTGTGGCATTGACCGGATGAGATATTCCCGGGTCAAAAGACGATGCTTGATTTATAATCGCATCACATTTGAATTCTCTTTGAGGATATATTTCGTGATTAATCCGAAATTCATGCCAATAATGCTCACTTTGAAAGACTAGTATGTGTAAAGATCATGAAATGGACTCGTAGAATTCTTGTAAAGAATTGAAAGAGTTATTGTGGACTTATCCAACCATAAGAAGGACCATAAATAATGGTTATGGTTGATGCATCGACAATAGGTCACATGATTATTGTTGTCCACATAAATGCAGCATTTTCCAAACTTTTAGCCCTATTATTAAGTTGATGGCTCATGATCCGGATTATCCTGAAAAGTCTAGTCGACTTGATAATTCCGAAGAGTAAGAATCGAAATTTCGATTTGAATTACTTGAGTTTGGAAATTGAAATTGAACATCCTGTCGATTATGTTCAAACCCAAATGGACTCACGAAAAGTTTGATGATGCGACTGCAAATGGTTGCACGCATTTCTTGGTCTTGCGCACCAAGATTTATATTTCCGTGTGGGGTCATGCTATTTTGCTGCATTGGTCCGTCTGAGGGCCATAGTCACTCAAAACTCTAAATGCGTACCAGTTGGTTACTGGTTATGAGCCAGACGCCTCATATGAACGCGTGTTTGTGTGCTTAATATTTTGATTTAGCCATTATAGTGTTCAAAATATGGACCTGTGAAGGGGACATAAGTCGATTATGAAGCCCATGCCTATCATTTGATAGAGTAAACTTGGCAAACGATCTCTTTACCGCATGATATGCGAAAGTGACATCGCTAAGGCTGTTCTCCCCGTCGTTAGGGGGAGATTTGCACGTTAGCGTTGATAAGGAACGACGTGAAGTAACGTGTCATAACCCACTCAGTCTTAGCTTGATCCCCAAAACTGCACTTAGTGATAAGTAAGTGCATAGACTCCATCAAGTCTAACTAAATGTCAGACGCATGTAATGAATTTATGAGATGTCACGAGATCATTTATACCTGCTGCAAAATGCTTGCAAGGATAGACGTCCCTGTCGGACGCCGTGTTCCTGTCGTAATATGTTGCTTTGGCCGAACCTGCCAAGTAAATGACGCTGCCGTCGGCCGTCAGTCTGTCGTCCTTCCCAAGATATGAGGAAGTTGACCGGTTCTTAATTCGTTCAGCCCCAGAGATGGTGAACTGAAACTCGTTTGTCGCACAAGATTATAAAGGATCAAGGAGATGTGTGATTTCCTCCTCATCCTAAGAATCTTGAAATATCTGTCAATCATGATATCTTAGACGATATTGAAGCGAAACGAGACTGTCATTGATTACTTGTTCATATATTCGGTGACGACTGATAATATGAACAAATTATGACAGAGAACTATGTACCGTTGCCTGAAGTCAACGTAGAATAGACTGGACTAATGGAAACTTACAATCCAAGTAGACTCCTTAGCGAAAGTGTGTTCGGACCTGTAGCTCCAACACCACCAAAGTTAAACAAATTCGTTTATTTGGTTATTCGTAAGGAAAAGTGATGAGAATAATGAGATTGTAGAATGCTCGCCTAGTAGCGCAAGGCTTCTCTCATACATTGGAATTGATTACGAGATAGTTTATTTCCTCGTAATGGACGTTATAACGGTCCTCTACTTTATCAGTTTAGTAGTTTCTGGAAAACTGATTATGCAGCATGTGATTGTGGTCACGATCTTATCTCTGTGGGGATTTAGACTAGAGACGTGGATGAAAGTCCCTGTGTGACTTCATAATGCTTGAATCAAGTAGTTCCTGACCACGGAACACGATCTCAATTTAATGAGACGTTCACTATATGGATTAATATAATCCGAGCGGATGTGGTATACCCGCCTAAGTGAGTACTTGATTAGCTTGGGATGCTTGAACAAGTATTATGCCCTTGCGTGTTTTATTACGCGATCCATTTTTGGATTTGCCTTCGAGATGAAGGATCTTGGAAAGACACGGTAGTGACTCGGCCTGATGATCGAGTCCTGTAAAGATTGAATCTAAGTCCATGATTCAGACTACACCCAGAAGGTGTTATGACATTATAGTCATCATGCGCTAAGTCGTCTGATTCTCCCATGATCGTTCGATCACTAGACATTGATATAGACCCAATCCGTCCCTGATGTGATGATGAAGAGATATTGAACCATCATGTTCATATCTAAGTACAATAAGCGCATCATTGTAGTTGGTTTAATGTGCTAGGACGAACATCTCGTATGCTGTGAATGGTATAGCTCGACACAGCATCGCGCTAACACGCTGCCATCGAAATGGCACTAAAGACACATTCCCTTACCTTATGATAATTTTGGAAGTGGGCTAGTTTATCCCATTTGCGTCATCGAGTGTACCTACCCCCTTCGGTACTCGAATTAACGCAACTCTTTTTCGGTTATACCGATGCCGGTTATTTATCAGACCCGCATAAGGGATATTCCTAACATGGTCTGTCTTTACCATTAGGAATAAGGCAATATCTTGGAGGTATTGGAATGACTCCAAACGAATCACTCCGATCTACCTGTGCTCTATGAGACGACTAGAGAGTGTATATGGCTTCGAGCTCGTATTAGCCATATTTGAATTACGTATGCTCTGTCTCACGATCCAGATAAAACACTTGTCTTATTTGAGGACAACTTGTTGTTATCGATCAAGAGAGACATGACTAGATTATGCTATTTAACATTTCTTGCCGAAATAAATCTTCACATATGAAGTTTAAGAGCATCCTGTCGAATGCTCATTTTATTCCACGTTATATTTTCTTGCATACAGTCGTGTGCAAGTAAATGAGGCATCCAGTCGAATGCTCGTACTCTTTCTTGGAATATAAAATCTTTGCACCCAATCGTGTGCAAATTAGGGGGAGCATCCAAGTGAATGCTTATTGCACTAATTACTACTTAGTCGAAATCCTCGCACCCTGTCGTGTGCAAGTGAGGGGGAGCATTCAGTCGTATGCTCGTGTACTCTTTTTGTCCTTAGACCAAGGTTTTTTTTCCCACTGGGTTTTCCTTGGCAAGGTTTTTAGCGAGACACGTTCCCATTATATCTCACTTAAGATTGCCAAAATTAGGGGGAGTATCCTGTTGTATACTTCTTACCACTGTGTACTCTTTTGTCCTTCGACTAGAGGTTTTTCCCACTGGGTTTACTCTAGCAAGGTTTTGATGAGGCACCTGTTTTGTGGTTGATCCCTTACTACTACCATTGTTGCACTCTTTTTCCTTCGATCAAAGATTTTTCCATTAGGTTTTCTCTGACAAGGTTTTGATGAGGCACACTGTTTTGTGGTTAGTTAATTACATGGAATTTCGGTCTATATCATTCGGCTACACAGTTTCTCCTAGGTACCGGTTTTGTCCCACACTGGGTTTTTCGGCCCTAAGGTTTTTATGTGTTTAGCAGTGCGAATGAACTCGACTTACATCGACAGCATGAAGACGAAGAAATCAAGACGTCCAAAGGGGGAGTGTTGTAGGATATTATTGGCCATCTTGGACCTTACTCTATTGGGTCTATCTTGGAATTTCCTAGCATATTTAACCCTATCTTCTATTATATAAAGAGGGTCCGGAGTCTCTCTCTGTACAATCATATTAATGAATAAACACTTCGTCTGTTATTTCTCATAACTCTCTCTATATCTATACATATCTCTATATATATCTATAACGAGCTAATATGTCACACAACAATCTGCAATTAATATGAGAACATAAAAATATAACCAATGACTATAAAATCCAAGAAACTTTCTTTTTCCAGCCATTTTCATAATGCTCTCGTAGAAATTAAAAAGTCACAACTCCATCCATTAGAAATCCCTAATGCTATCATTTAATTATTTATATGTAAATTTAACTAATTTATATTTTTTGCGGTTTAGTGAGTTGACCTGCGTTTTGAAAATATTAAACCGCACCAATCCACTTATATTATTTACGGTGTGTTTTTGTTTGGGTTTATAATTTTGAAATATTCAACCCGACCTGACCCGCCGCGGGTTGGTTTGGGTTGTGATTTGAGACGGTTTGGTCCGGATTTTTTCCCACCCCAATATTAACTATCAATGGGCTATAATTGAAATTTGACCAACTAGTAATAGATTAATAGGTTAGAGGCCGCACAATTATTAGGAGGTACATGATTCGAATCTTGTTAAATGAGTAAGTTTGAAATCTCTTATCAATCGGTTATAATTGAAATTTAACATACTAGCAATTGCCAAGTGGGTTAGTACTCGCACTATCAATAAAAGGTGTAGGTTCGAGTATTGAAAAGTAGACAATTATTTGAATTAATTAGAGACCGGTACCACTTTAAGAGAAGTAATTGGTTTTAATATCACTTGTATTATTTATTACCATATGATATATATTTCAAATATTTTAATTTGTTTTTTGTAGCACATATCATAAATATAAAATGGGTCCATATTCTGTTTGATATCATTAACCTAAAACATTTTATCTCTCTAACTGCAACTGACTAGATCTATCTCTCTTATCAGCATCTTATCGGAGAACTACGAATCTCCGCCACAGCTGACGTGAACCACTATCACCATGAACCACCGCTACCTATCTCTCTGTCCATTGTCTATCTCTCTCTATATATATTAATAGTTTATATGGAAAGACCTTGTGAGATTTCCTTATGATAAATTGAAACAAATATTTACAAAAAAAACCTCTTAAATTAATCAATTTACAAAATAATCCTGATTTTTTGAAATTCAAATTATAAAAATTGCTTGATAATAACCACACTTTAGGGGAATTACTAGGGAACAGTCAGACTATATGACTGGTTCACAACCCGTTAGCATAAAAAGGTGTCAAATAGATTAAAAAATATATTAAATTTTGATTAATATTTAAGTTTAGGGTAGCCCATCCTAGGGTTCTATATTTTTATTTGGATTTTTAGTGTGTTGTACAATTTGTTTTTAATTTATCAAATTCTAATTTATTAAAAATAGAAAAAATAAATTAGTTATTGAAAAATATTATCTAACCATCCATTTTTTAATTTAACGGTGATTAAAATGAATGTTGCATAAACAGTCAAAAGGTCAATGTTCTAAAGAGGGAAAAACATAAAATATATCATCACATTCTTCATTCTCTCACACTATTTACGAAAGGGGTTATTTAAGGATCTCAAACCAAAAAAAAAATTACTGTGATTTTACAAGTTATGTTTTTTTTATAATGTAATACATACGGTCCGTGCAATTAACACATATATCATGTGGGTTCTTCTGCTAGTGTGTATATATATACACACACATACATACTAGCATACACACTATGTATGTGTGAATTCAGGTAGAGAGAGGATAGCGACGAGCTCACCACCACGACCCCTCAATCCACCATAGATCGTCACCGGAGGCGGAGTTGAGCTTCGATGGTGGACTGTGACGGTGACGGTAGAATATAATTGTGATGGGGGCGATGGCGATGGTTATGGCAGTGGTGGCGGCGGGGTTGTGTCATAACCCTAAGTGGTTGTAAACTACCCAGCACCTCAATTGAGAATTTTATAAAGGATAAATTAACAAAACATACTACTTTTTAAACTAAATTAACAAAAACATGCCCAAAAATTTCTAATTAACAAAAACATACCCAAAAGTTCATATCCTAATTTGTATATTTCATACCCTTATTCCAAAAGTTCATACCCTTATTTCAAAAGGTTATACATGATTTGTATATTTTTATACCCTTATTTCAAAAGTCTATACCCTTATTTCAAAAGTTCATACCCTAATTCCTAAAGTTCATACCCTAATTCGTAAAGTTCATACCCCAATTTACAGAATTCATATACTTATTTACATAATTTTTATCCATAATTTTTAACCTCATACCCTCAATTCACAAAATTCATACACTTATTTTTCAACTTTATACATTAGTTAACAAATTCAAGCCTTTTCCGTTATTCGATCTCGAATTACCATATCGTCATCATGGGCTACTATTTCGACGACCGCATCTCCGTCGGTATCAAACTTGAGTTTTCGATCTCGCTCTATACCCTCGCCGCCCATTCCGACGGATGTATCCGTTTCAATCTCCATCGAAAACAGAGATCGGAGAGAGAGGGGGGTGGAGGAGAGATAGACCGGAAAGAGAGAGTGAGGAAGAGACAGATATCGGAAAGAGAGATGAATGAGGAGAGATCGGAGAGAATGAGAAAGGAAAGGAGAGAGAGATCGGGGAGAAGGAGAAAGGGGAGGAGAGAGAGATCGGAGAGAGAGAGGGGATGAGAGAGAAAAGAGATAGAAATGGATGAATGAATTTTTTTATTTTTTATTAATTATTAATTGAAGGTATATTTTTTATAATTTAACTTTTTGAGGGTATGTTTTTGTTAATAAAATGATATAGGGTATGCGTTTATTTATTAACTATAACAATAGTATAAAGTCACTACTATTATAAAGTAGTTGAAGTAATACATTGTGGACCCACATAGTTTATATACACATACAAAAGAACTTTTTGACATATTTTACGTATTGTATATTAGGCGTTGTTTTGTTGGGTCGGGATAGGATTTCAAATACAGCGAGTCCCATAGATACTATGTTTAAAAAAATTGTATTAGATTGTCAAAAAATTTGTTTTAGATTGTCAATATTTTCATATTAGATTGTCGGATTGTCTTATGTTTGGCATGTAGGAGCGTCAAGTCAAGTCTTTAAGTTCGATATGGTTTGAACTTTCGGGCAGGTTTGGAAGCAAGGAAACGAGACAGGTTTGGTTCAGATGCGTGGCTGAATGAGTCATTGGATATGGTTCTGACGCTGATCCGTTTTGGTAATCAATGTGGGCAAATTGTTTGAAGTCGCCTAGCTGTTGTACACTTATTTGGCCAAGTGCTGGAGAGTTTGAAAATAGACGGGAACAATTCCTAATGTTGAGCAGCCCCTCTACTGCCCTTTTAACTGTTTTGGCAGTGGGTTTCCTTACTTTTCTCCCCCATGTAAATGCCCATACGAATTATAAGTATGGGTAGCCTTGCATTTCGTTTTTACATAAGAGTTTTTGGCTGAGAATTCTTTGTAAACGTTGTAAAAAGGTTTCTTAATATAAACGAATCAATAGTGGGTTGGCTTAAGCCATATATTGTGTGTAACATGCCTTGTGAATAAGCGTGAAAATAGTAATAATTTCATTGTACGTATTTTCCAAGTTTCCACGTCCTTTTTTTTTTTTTTTTTTATGTAATCCCAAGTTTCCACGTCCTAATTTGTGCCATAATTATTTACAACAACAGTAATTTAGGAAATCAGTCTTAAACCAAATTGATAACTACAATATACAAACACAATAACCTGCCTCTGAAATAATAATTAGTAGTTTTCCATTGAAGTGAGACAACAAACGCATAGCACAGAAACAGAAAACAAAAGAATAGTTTGCTCTGTGTTAGTTACTGTATTTAGCTAAATATTGAAGACTTCACTCTCACTCGTGTTAATTCACCACTGCCATTGGATAAAGTATAAACTAGTTATTTACACAAAAACGAAAACCGTTTTCATAAGTTACAGAAAGACAGGCCAAAGTTAAAGAGCTTAACCAGAAAAAATAACTCTCACTCGTGTTAATTCGCCACTGCCATTGGATAAAATATAAACTAGTTATTTACACAAAAACGAAAACCGTTTTCATAAGTTACAGAAAGACAGGCCAAAGTTAAAGAGCTTAACCAGAAAAAATAACTCTCACTCGTGTTAATTCGCCACTGCCATTGGATAAACTAGTTATTTACACAAAAACGAAAATTGTTTTCATCAGTTACAGAAAGACAGGCCAAAAGTTAAAGAGCTTAACCAGAAAAAATTACTCTTAAGGCGACTAAAATATTTACACTATTAAGTTAGAATTTTGAAATAATTACAGGACGGAGATGCGAGTTGATAACAAGTAACCTATCCGAATAACAGCCGACGCCTAACAGACTTTGAAATTTTTGAGGTCGAAGTTTTGCTTTTTCCTTCAGAAGAATCGGAACTGTTTTGTGGATTTTCAGTCAAGTCATCTTTGGATTTTGATTTACAAAGCAACTTCGACGCACGGTAAAACTCGGTGATACTTAGCTGAACGCTTTTCGATGATGTTGAAGCTTCGGCACTCTCAGGGCTATCCAATGATTTCTTTCTTTTTGATTTCATTTCTTTCAGTTCCTGAAAAGTAGCGAACAGATTCAGAATAAAAACACACGAAATCAGGACAAAAGAGAAACTCGTAAAAACCAAACAAAGACAAATGTGGTACACTGAAAGCTTGTCTATAAACAAACTAAAAGCCCTAAAGCCTCGCACCATCAGCCTTAGCTAGATTCAACAACACCCCTTACGATTGTTCCAAGATAACATTCAATATATTCATATACTTCTTGACTTTTCTTTTCTATAACCCCTCCTTGAAAAACACAAATTGCAACAAATTTGGAAATATGAGGATTAAGTTACTAAAATAAAGTAGGTACTAAAGTTGGATTAAGTGCAGAAGTGAGCAAACTCTAAATTGGAAGAACGATAAAAAATAAAAACGAAGCATAAAAAATCTCAACGCTTTTTAACTGCACTTGGTATTCACGAAATACCTAGCCGCGACATATCGATTCCTACTCTCAAATGGAAATCTATTTCCATGTAATACAGCAATAATACCAAATAAGTAATACAACAATAATACAGCAATAATATTAATAATACCAAATAAGTTAGAGGTGCATTAGCTCTTAGGTGTAGGAGTGAACTTCAAGGTTTGCATATTCATATTTTAAGCATGGGCAATTTTACTCTTAAATTTCTTTTAAAGATTTACATTTTACAAGATTTAATTCGTCTTAAATTCCAGAGAATTTACATAAGCAAAATTATTACCTTCTTTTAGAATAAAACAAACCCAACTAGAATGGGCGAAATACTCCAATGCAGTATTAATACCCTAACAAATTTAACCAAATACCAAATGCACCCTGAGTATTAAAAGAAATTGTACCTTCTCTCCGAAAAATTGGTCAAACTTTTCTGGGAAAGCATGTTTCACAAGATCCATATTTTCTTCAGTCGTCAAAAACCAACATCCATCACGGAGACACATTTGGGGTGCCAAGTCTTCCCCATCGAACGTGTCATCACATTCCAATTGATCACTCGACTCCTGTAGATTTTCTGATTCGTCATCAGATGCAATATAAATATTATTATCACTTGCCGGTGTTTTTTTCTTCCAGTTAACAATCAAAACTTGATGTCCATATCTAGTCTTCACACGCTGTATAGAATCAAACTCGTATTGACCGTTCAACAACTTCTCGTTTGGATTTGAGGCGATTTCTCGAAGGAAATTGGTTGATAACATTGGGAGTAGTCTCTGTCTTATATAAGAGGGTTCCCAGTTCTGATAAAATCCCATATAATCAACAAGCATTTCAGGTTTTGGCATCTCCCACACTAATTGAGGGTCTTCACCTACGGTAGATACAAGCCGAACAAAGAAAAAGACTAATAGTTAGGAGTTAATTTTTTTAAATTGCCATACTTTGTACTTAAAGAACGATAAAAAACACAACATTTCAACCAAATTCATCAGTCTAAAGAATAGTGATATAAAATCTACCTAACTACCTTGAAGAGTCAAGTTTTGATCAAGCAGGTTAAATAATCGAAAGAAAAGATGTAAAATAAAAGTAAGGATTATTTAGCTTTTGAAGTTCTGAAACTCTTTATAACCAACCCCCTTCCAGAAAACGGGAGAAAAAAAGAAACTTCTTAGACAAGCATGCAAAATATTGCCACTATCTTAAATATCTCAACACTACGCCGATATGACACTGTAGAGCGCACATCCATTATTTTGGTATCGACCATCTTTCAGAGGGAGTGTGTATATTTATACCTGTATATACATAGAGAGAGATAGGAGGGAAGACCAGCAAAGAGCATCAGACGGGGTGGAGAATGTGAGTTATTACGATATTAAACTTAAAACATGAAGAGAAAATAGTTAAGTAGGCAGTGTTACCTGAAGAGTCAAAACTGTCCTTGTTCAAATACATCTTGATTATCTCAGCATTTGGGAAATCATCCTCCCTGGAAATCTTCTGGCAAACCTTTATCTGCCAATCTTCACCCTTCTTTCTTTCCTTATCTCTTCTATCCTGCCATTGTAAATCACAAATGAATTGTTGTTAAGCACAAGGCAAATATAATTCTGTACAAACCACAGAGAGAGAGAGAGAGAGAGAGAGAGAGAGAGAGAGAGAGAGAGCAAGAGACCGAAACACAAGAGGTACAATCGCATTTGAACCCGACTGGCTTTTGATTGCAACCATTTCCTGTAGTGGAACTGCAATATTCACAACTCAAATTCAGATGAACTTTTATGCTACCAGGGTGCCCACAGAAAGAACAATGAGGAGATCTTTTTTTTGACGAAGGTTCATCGCAAATGAGAGAATCATCTACTGCGAGTCCTAGGCCATACTGCAATGTTTCTCCTTTGCCAATTTCTGTCAACCTATACATAATTTCAGTACAATTGTAAGGTATAATTACAGTTCACAGCAGGGCCAGCCCTTCAAATCGATGGCATACGAATACAATTTATACTATCTATATGTATATTCTGAGGGAATAACAAGAGTCGTTAACGTGTCGGCTCCAACTTGAAAGTAGCCGATTCAAAAATTGTTGTACTCAATTTTACATTGTGAATTTTCTTCGGATTAAAAAAACAAAGGGTTCATACAATCGGGTTTAACACAAGACCTCTTAGTTATCGTTTATCAAGAAAGATCATTACCTCGTCAAAACAATAACTGTATAAGGGATATTAAGCAACAGTAATGTAATGATTAATTGGTGGAGAATAAGGAACCTCGTCAAAACCTCATCTTCACTGAAAGATTTGACAAATCGAAGAGCAGTATCGATCCCAATTCCATGCACTCCTTTCAAATCATGGTCATTTCCAACTAAAAGGGAGATGGCTATCAAGTGGTTTCGCTTTAATCCAAGACCAGCTTCAATATCTGACATATAGTAGCATTCAAAAGGTTCCTGTACATCGTAATAATTTAAAATTACCAACATATAGTTAAATAATAAAAATAATCTTCCTCCGAATGACACCATCTACCTCATCAGGTTTTACTTCCGTACTAGAAAGTGAGACCAATAACGAACCGAACCGTTGATGAAAAATTTCGTCTTCGGCTCGTAAAGTGTTGCGTTCATGTTCGTTTTGTTTCTAAAATTTTCAAATGAACAAAAAGATAGAGACTGTTTGGCAAATAAGCAGATTAAGAGCAACGTGCTTCAGCCCGTTAATAGTTTGGTTTGTTTGATTATAAATAATACATGTTTAAAATGAGATTTATAACTTTATATAATATATGATTTTGAGAAAGTTCCGTACAGTAATGGTGGCATATGTTAAAATTAGGAAGATTTTAGAATTATCCAATATGTAAATAGTTTCACTATATTTAGATGATGTTAATATTTATTTAAGTTTGTCATATTCTAACAGACGAATAAAAATATCATCACCACTTATCTTTATATAAGATTTAAACGAACATGAACCGTACATGACCAAGAATTTACTAAAGGAACATTAAACATGAAGAGAGCTCTGTTTGACTCGTCTCGGTTCTTATCGGCTCTAGTAGAAAGGATGAAAAAGATGACACCACGATACCACATGAAACCAAAACTTGATAAATTTGAGAAAATGGAAACATAATAAAACAGAAATTGATAAAAGAATGTTGTAAACATAAAATCAAAACTTGAAATCCCCAGTACTCTACTAAACCTTTCCAAATATTTTGAAATTCCTTTTTAGTAGAAATTCCAAAATTAAAAGGAAAACCAATTTCTAGTAATACAAGCAATTACTATGCAATCTCGGCCATATCACCCAAAATCCAGGGTATAGACAACAAACTCATACGAAGACATGAAATCATCTCAAGATGAATGCAATTGCACGGGAATTGCAATAAATCCATTTGACAACTTAAAAAGAAATGAACCGGCAAGAAAAGTATTCTTACTTTTGAATTCGGCCGAATGGATTTTATGATACAATTAGCTCCGAAAAGGAGAGCATCACTGTCAGATGTTATGCAAGCATCTACTTGACCTTCGTGATTTAACTGTGCACAAAGAGCTTCGGCCTCCCCTTTAGCATGGAGAACAGGCATTCCGAGAAGTCCAAGCAGTTCCTTACAAGAAAATATCAGCTATATAAGTGCTTGTTTGGGAGCTAATTACAAAGTGTTTCAACATTTGAGTAAACTTGTTAAGCTAATTTAAAATTAACTAGGCTCTTTTAAGGGAAAAACATTTTTTGCAAACCAACTCATCTTTTCTTAACGTTTAGTACTCCATGCTATTAAAATTAACAATATATTGTAATAACCAATCTAGTAAATATCAAACAATTACTATACCAACCTACCAGAAGTCAAAATTTAGACATCAATCTAGACAAAATCAAACAATTAGCACAACAGCCTATCAAAATTTATGAGAATTTAGAGATTAAACTTTAACAATGGTGCACAACATGTCTGATTTTAACCATAAACCTTTAGCAGATTACTTTTGGTTTTAACTTGAATTTGTAGCGTTATTTCTGTGTGCTAATTATTAATGCTGATAGTTTGAATCAGAAATAACTGAAAACATTGTGAAAAATATTTCTCCTGGTTTCCCGCATTAGAAAGGACAGAAAATCCTAAGCACCAAACAACCCCTAAGCACCATACATATATTGTGATTAAATCATGAAAATCCTAAAACGCTAACATCTTTGGGAAAACAAATACTATGAAATAAATCAGTAAGTTAAAAGTATCAACTCACCACACACTCTTGAACACATTTCCTAAATGCCGGGTTCCTTTCCCTTGAGGTGCCATCTTCAACCAAAGAAGGAAGATTTGACAGATCTACCCCTGAGGCTCGACAGAAACGTATAATCCTTGCCTGGGCCTTCAAAGGTGAGGGTGTTCCATCGGCCACAAAAACTGGAAATGCACCAAACTGCCATAAAATCATAATAAAATTAAATTAGCTTTTGTTTCCATAACCTTGATTTAAAGTATGATCTCTTCACACACGCATCATTTGCAAGCAATTGAGGTAACACGCAGCATGCATTGAGGATAAAACCAATTAAGCTCCTGATTTTTGAATATACGCATCCCTTTTTAGGATTTTCGTTGGGCACAGGTAGATTATTATTGACAGAAGTAGATTTCCTTCAACTTGTCTTGTGGATCCATCTTTAAACATTAATTATTTAGATATAGAATATAATGTAATATAGCATATAGTCAAAACTCAAAAACATAAACCTCACCTAATTTATTGCAATGAGCAGGTTTTACTCTTTGACCTAGTGAACATAGCTCATATATCATTTTATTTCGCAACTAAAATTAGAAACAATCATTTATATGCTGGACCAACTGCAATATTTTTCAACCATTCACATCTGTGCTCAAAACAGTTTTAAGGTGAATATATCTAGTGAACAGCATACTGATCACCAAATTAAGTCAAGTATCAGGGGTTTCTCTTCAACATTGCAAATGCAACTCATACATCAATTATTCTCACAGAGTGTTCAAGAGAAATGAGTGAGTTATTTCAACTTCACGCTTTCTTTCCCTATTCGAATATTATAAAACATAACAATGAATGGGGAAGGAGCAACTCCTTCTATCGTATTTAAAAGGAGCGATGCTTCTAACCCTTACCGTACATAAAAAATTATACTAAGATTATATAATTAGCGAGTTATGCTTTTGGGGGATATCTGAGCCCTAAACAGATCATTTTAGTCATTTTCTCAATTGTCCCATTAAGAATACACATGTATCCCAACTACAGTATATGAAGTCTAGTGGAAATGGAAACCTACCCAATTCTTGAGACCCATATTTTTTTAATTAATTTAATGGTTAAATCATAAACCTCAAGTAAAAAAAACTTCTAATTTCTTTAAACCCCAGTTATTTTTTTCCATTAATAAATTTAAGGGTAAAATCATGAAAATAAGGTCTAGTGAGATGGTAAAATCCATAAACGATCTAGTACTTTCTAATTTCTATCTACTCTCACTTTCTCAAAAACCTAAATAAATCCCAAAAAAAAATGCTCAATCTTTTTATACTAAAAGCAATTGAAGGGGAGTTTAGAGGGGGTAAAAAAGTACACATAAAAAATAAACAAAAAGAAAAAACCTTAATCTTTTTTGTAGAAAGCAATCGAAAGGGGGTTTAGAGGGGATAAAAAAGTTAAAAAAATAAATATAAAAAGAATGCTTAATCTTTTTATAATAAAAGCAATTGAAGGCGGGTTTAATGGGGGTAAAAAAGTCTTAAAAAAAAGTCCAAAAGGAAAAAAAGCTTAATCATTTCTTTTTTTTAAAACAATTGAAGGGGGGTTTAGGGTTGAAGGTGGGTTTAATGGGGTAAAAAAGTAATAAAAAAATCTAAAAAGGAAAAAAGCCTAATTTTTTCTTTTTTTTTAAACAATTGAAGAGGGGTTTAGGGTTGAAGGTGGGTTTAATGGGGTAAAAAAGAAATAAAAAAATCTCAAAAGGAAAAAAGCTTAATTTTTTATTATTAATAAAAAAAGCAATTGAAGGGAGGGGGTAAAAAGTAAAAAGGTAAAAAGGGTAAAAAAGGTAAAAAAAAAACCTTGGAGAAGAGATTGATGGTTCTGAAGAAAAGAAGAAACAAATGTGGGTTTTGTAAATTAGTATTAAGTAATGCAGTCTCATTTTGTATTATCCATAACGATAGATCAACGGCTACCCTCTTTTCTCGTATATAATCTTGACCCTCTCTTCTTCCGTACGGTTTTATTATCTCCCAAAACTTGCCTCCTACTCCCATTTATTCCTCCTTCTTTTTTTATCTCTTTCGATTATAATTAAATTAAGTAATAAATATTAATTAGTTGTACAAGTGTTTAATCATCATCGCTATGGCAGCTTTTGCATACCCCCAGAGAGAGATATATATATATATATAGAGAGATATTTTACCGTTTGGGAACACACTGTTAATTAGTAATTTACACCCTTTTTTTGTGATAAATACAAATAAACTTATTAGTGACAAGACTGTTAAATAACTTGTAATATTTATTTTTAACATCCTGTTATCCAATCTTTAAATTTTTATAATTTATATTCTCACTTATTTATTTTCGTTTAATTAGAGAACTTATGTTTAACAAAATGAATAAAAATCGCTTATGTTCTTTCATCTATCACATGATGAATGCAACTCAATATCCGTCAAAAATATATCGACATTTGTAGGATACGGTGACTGTATTCCGTTGATTTATGTTGTCGACTCTTAATTCGACATAATTGGTACGTTGGAATATAGATTGGTAAACCCAAATGTTAAGTACTAAAATGGTAAAAGTTAATAATATCAACATTTTTTTTACATCAATAAATGCAGTCTTATCTACTACTGTAAATGAACTTAGACGTTCATGAATAAACTCGTATTCGGTTCAGTTTAAGACTCTTGGAAACTTTGAGAAATAGGAATAGGCTATTTAATGCAAATAAACTTGCATTTGCACTTCTAAGACCCTGTTTAAGTCGGCAATTACTTGGGTCTATGGGAAACGACTAATAGTAGGAGTATATAAATGGTAACAAGCAGTAAAGTTTAACGGTTTGGGATTTCGACGGTGTTGAGTCTTTTTGTTGTTTGATATGAAATAATTCCTATGATAAATTGTAAGGCCTTGTTTGGTTGGGTGAGATTATAATGAGATTGTATTTCAAATACAGTGGGTCCCACAAATACTATGTTTATGTGGCCAAATATGGTTAGGATTACTAGTGAAACGGGATTACAAATGATCCCGAGATGGTGTGGTATTAGAAGTCTCGGAAATACATATGAAGGGTTATTCGTAATCTCTCTTGGCCTCATAATCACTAGATTACGACTACCGCAAACAAATGAGGCATAATTGATATTATATCAAAATCAAGACCAATTGAGTAAACTATAAAATTTTATTGAAAAAATGGGGCATAAAACCAATAAAAAAACTAGCCGTTATAGCCTTTATTTATAATTTTAAAAATCCATGGCAATAAAAAGGTGAAAGTAAACGTTTTTTCAGAGATTTTGGCAAAAAAATAATAAAAAATCTAGGGACCCAAAACAATATAGCCATTCAAGGACCTTTTTGCTATTTATAAAAGTACAAAGACCAAAAAAATGATGTTCCAGGGCCGAATTGAAGTTCCATTACTACTAGGAACCATTTTGAATTTTTTATGGTGACTGTTGCATTTGAGAAATGAATTAAAAGATAAATTACTAGATATTATTTATCTATAAAATAAAAGGGGGAAAGCAGCAAAGGGAATAACTATTTGCACTAAATAATAGCAGATCATTATTATAAATTATAAAGCAATCTATAAAATGGCATCTTCTGTCCACAACTAATACTAATTAGCAGTGACCACCATAAGAAAAATCATAATCACATAACATAATTTCAACACGTCCCAAAAAAAATATGAAGTAAATTAGCTGTAAACTAGCCATGTCAACCATAGAAGAACGACTGATTGAAATAAACTAGAAAACTAAATTTGATATTAGTTTTAACATACATCATCAAATGGTGTGAACGAATTTGTGGCACGTTATGTCTCTTCACTCAAAGCCAACTGCAAAACATGTTCTGCTTCTTTAAGGAAGAGGCGAGTGAGTTGCTTTTGTCCTCTTCGATATACTATGCTAGCTCGCCTATTCACACTCATCGACTCATATGTTGTCAAGCTAATTTTCTCAAAACTGCAACAACTATAAAAGAAAAACATTGGATTAAAGAGGGAAAAAATCAGAACAGATAAGAATTTTCTGTAATCATATACTATAGTAATATACCATGGAAAATAGAATCATGGTAGTACAGAGAAGTAGGAAAAAGAACAGCTATTTAAACTGACAAGAAATACTTGCAACTAAGTAAAGTAAGCAAGCATTCAAAAAATTAAAAAAATTAAAGATTGAAGTTTTGTCAGTGGAAAAAGAAGGCAACAAGATTAGGCAGTGGTGTATTTGTATAGTAGCTTCTAATAAGAATTTTATGAACTGGGTTCGATTACCCAAGGCTTCCGACACTCTCTTGGCAAAACAGTTAAAGAATTCATGAGTTAGAACAGAAATTATGCCTTATTTCAAGAACTAGATATGAACTTAATTCATAATTTATTGCAAACAAGTCACTGCAGAGTTCGGTGACGTCCAGATTATTCGACGAGAAAAGAAATAAAAATGGTAACTTAAACAACAAAATGCTATTGCTGTTCTTTTTGGACCCAGTGGAATATTGCTACCAACACAGGGAGAGAAATAGATTGGCTTTTAATGTTTACTAATAAAAAGAAATCTTATATTCTTATTCTAAGAAAGAGCGACAAGGAAAATCAAAGTTGAAAGTAAACGTAAATACATAGATTAGTGCTGCAAACTACCTTTGATTATCATCAGGGATTTGATTATTGAAGCCTTTCTTAAGTATTTGAGTGTCATTCTCTTCTGTTCCGGAACCCCCCTCCAGATCCATCAATCTAGCAGACATGACGAAAGAAGGATGTTTTGATCCTCAATGATAATTTATTTATCTAATTGAGCTTGACAAAAAAAACTCAGAATAGACAAATGTAACATCTAAACATGTACAAAAATACCGTCATAACATATTCAAATTTTAACATCCAAAATCAGCAAACTTCCATTCGTGTCCCTAATAGAAAAATCTACAGAATTTTGTTTTCCCATAACATTTCATTTATTCTCTTGTTTTCAATTTCAAGTTGAAAAACAATAACCAAGTAAAAGAAAAGTTGGAAAGGCTTCAAATTGACTGACAAGCATCAAACAACGCCAGACTTGATATATCTGTTTGTCAAAAATGACTTACTGGAAGCTACAAATATTAAGAATTTAAGGGTATACTTGCTTTTGTCAATTTGTGTACCCACTGACAAACTATTGTTCTTTTGTAGTTTCTTTTTTTGACCCAAATAAAAAGTTCATAACTGCAATAAAATAAAATAACTATCAAGTTTCAACAGCGAAAAGGATAGCTTCAAAAATCAGCCAAACCATTACTTGCAGTATTATTGTTCCCGTAAGATCGGTGAGTTAAATAAAAAGCTTATTTTGCTTACTTCACATTAAGCAGATCAACAAGCAACTGCAGAGCTCCGGCATCCCCACAAACTTCCCAAATTGCCCCTCGAACTTCTGAATCAGTAGGTTGTCTCTCTCCATCAGAACCAACAAGCTTCAACAAGATAATACAGTAAGAGTGAGAGACATTGTTAAAAAAAATTGAATCAGCAAAAGATAGAAGAAATAAGAAAAAGAAAACCCTGTATACACATAATACCCAGAATTTTAACCTCGTTAACATGTGGATAAACTCATTTCTATTTGACCTAATCCTTTCACTTTAATATAAATTTGATAATTTCCTAATGAACGGTTTTAAAATATCAAGCAACCCCGTTTCTATATCCCCAAAGCAAAAAGATCATAAGTCACACCCAGATTTGTTTTTGATTTTCAAAACCAAAAAAGAAATACAAACAAAAAAAATACTAAAAATCATCTTAGTTTTCTGAAGTTATTGATGGTATTAACATTGAACCCTGTCTTCCCTAGTACTAATACAAAACAAAAGTGGAAGTACAGATTTTTCAAGCTTAATAATCACTAGACCTAAATGTGCGATGGCACGAGGAAGAACCCTGAAACTGGATTCAGAATTCTTTGGGTGGATTCTGAAGTTTGAGTCAAGTGCCCAAATATAATAGTATCTGGTTTTAGAACGCTCCTGTTAAGCTGGAACAGTATTTTACTTTTTCCCCCAGAACCCAGATATCACAACCATGATTGCTAAACTGTAAGAAAATATTTAATGGGAAATAGACCAAAAACTAACAATTTGCGAATCCCATTCAGGATACCAAAATGGATTTGGCTTTGCTGTGTGTACAAATGAATTTGGATAGTTTTCTGAATATAATTCAGTCTTGAGATTTTGCAAAATAAGATAAGAAAAATCTGAAGACAGTTCTAACTTCTAACAAGAAGTAAATACAATAGTAAAAAAAGTTATATTCATTACAGATTCTATATATACACATAAAATATAGTAAAAGTCAAATAGAGAAAGATGCTATATACACATACAATTTTAATCAGTCAAGTCTTTACCCAAATGCAGGACCTTAGAGGGGATAGGTTTGATGGATTAGGTGAAGCGATTCAAGTGAATATGGGAATGCTTGAAAAACTGTCAAGCTTCTGAGTTCAAACTATGGTTTTATTTTGCTTCATATGTTGTATTAAGAGTCTTGTCGGTGAAACATGTTGGTAAATCATGAAACTTTATTAGGAATGTTAAAAATTGGATTTTAGCATAAAGGTATAAGTTCTTTAAATTCTTTTCTATAATAAATTACCCTTCCTTCGGAGGGTGCTTGACCTTGATGCTAATTAGGGTAATACTAAAGCCCTAAACAGAAAGCCACTTGCTCTTAAGTTCTTTATTTTATATATTATTATTCATTAATAAAATTCAATTAAAGCATTGATTTCCGGGTCGATGAGGTATCGATAAAAGCCAAACCTCTTGTAGCAATGATGCGACCTGATAAATCTCATCTTCCTGCATTGCTATAGTTCTCAAGGTAGTTAGCAATTCCTCTGGAAAAACAAGTTTATTCAAATAGCTAGGTCTCTTTCTCTGTCCACACCAATTGAAGGCAGAAACCTGACTATCACTGCTCTTATCATTGCTTTCTTTCGGTGATAAACATGACCGGAAGAAACCATGACCCAGCAAGCTTCTAGGTAAAAGATGCCTTAGTTCCGCTTTCTGCAGGAACATTCAATTTTTCCAATAAAGCAAATATATACAGAAATCGGTAAAAACTTGCATCATATGAATATACTCAAACATAGGCATATGCACACATAAAATACAGGGCAAAATGCAAATAACCCCCATGTATCATGGGTGATTTCAGATTAACAAATAACTAGCATCTACTATTGGTTTTTTGCATTTAACACACATGCCCGATTTTAGAAGAACATATCTTTGTGCTCTGCCGTCTGTTCTGGAAAATTCTTTTTCTATTCTATGTATTTTGTCAATATCTATGCATCACAAGCAACAAAAAGAGTTTTCATTATTAATATTTTTTTTATAAAATGCAGTTTCCCCTTTTAATGAACTGTCTTTTGTTGTGCCTCAAAAAACTTTTCCAGTTAACCACAATTTTACTTGCATATATATTGACAAACAGCATGTTTTAATATAAAACATTTCCAATATGGCCAACTGACAAAAATGAAGTTATACCAACTTTAAACTTGCATATGGGGTTTAATTGCAAAACTTGGAAAGTACACAGGAGTTATTTGCAAGTTGTCCATCCATTAACACATGGGTTTTGGCAAAATAAGAGTACCTGTGCCTCAAGAAGTTGTACTTTTGACTCAAAACATGGAAGAGTCTGAACAGCCTCTCCCGGATAATGAACCTGGCCAAAGCATTTAAGCAACAGATAGTTAATAATTTCAAGGCTCAATTTGTGGCGTTTTTGCTGAGTTTCATTAAGAAACTCAGCCTAAGCTCCTCCTATGCGGTTAAAGTCAAGCCATTTGATCTCATTTCCAATCCAAGGGCAATTAGCTCCATCTTTCATCCCAAATAGCACCCCCAAAAAGAGTATTTAATTCCTGTTGCGTTTAAGCAAATGAATTGAAACTTTTCAACAAGTGTGTGTAACTGTGTATGCGTTGTATGCATAATTATGAAACTTTTAGCATGCCATACAAATATAATTTTGTTCATCAATGCTGACGTTGTCCACAGAACACTAACAATATGGATATTTCAATCATTACAACTCCTAAATCCAACTCCTGAAATCAGTCATCACAGCATCAGATTTTTTTCTTTGATTTTCTGTGAGGGTATTTCTGTTTTTAAACATTCCATACTTGAGGAGAGTGTATATCTTAAATTCAAAAGTGAATATTAGCCATTGGATTGAAAATGAGATCAAATGGATTGAATTTGAACACATAGGAAAAACTTAGGCAGAGTTTCCTAGTGAAACTTAGCAACAACGAACTCCGAGTGGTGTTGGATTTTAGATGTAGAACTGCACATTAATGACACAGTGACGGAAGTAAATAATATAAAACTTAAAGAATATTAGAGTAAGATCATGTATACCTTTTAGGTTTGGGTGAAAATCAAACACATCCGACATATCATGTACAACAAGTACAACCACCGAGGCTGAAAAATACATTATTATCAACCCTGAGGTTTGTTTGGGTAAGTTTATTGTATAAAAAAACGGTTTAGCGTTTATTTAATATATAACAAACATTGTCACAGATGTTAACATCACCATTACACTAAATATAGATTATTTGTTACTTAACTGGTTAGAAAGAGGTTATTTAATACCATATATATACATATATAACTTTCTTTTTACAAACACCGGTTTTTGAGCATTTAGGCCTAACCAATAGTACTAACTTGAGTTTTGGTAGAAAAAGAAATTTTATAAAGAGATGAGAACATTTTTTTATCCCTTAAAATTAACAACGAAAAATCTACTCTAGAGGTAACAATGATGTATTAAACCTCAAGGGGTTTCTTTTTTAAATTTCAAAACATGTGGGATGTGTTTGATTTTTACTCAAACTTGAGGAGATGGATCTGATGATTACTCGAATTATGGCTTTTGTAAAACCTGAATAATTTATATTACCATGAGATAGTCATCTGGATTGTTATCAAGGACAAATCCATAGAGGTAGAGCAGTTCCTGCAGAATAATATGTTTTACATCACATGTTTATAAAGATCTTCAGCTGAGTATGCACTTAAATCATGTTCCATATAAATATAAGAATAACCCTGCACGCGTAAATTTGCTAAATCGTGGACAAAGAAAACTAAGAGAACAGATTTTCTTAAAACAAAGGCATACTGAGTGAAATGATAAGATTCAAAATAAAACAACCTACAATAGCAACAAGTCTGATACACAGTGAACAAAAAAATTCCAAGGGTAATTCTAAGATCTCATTGTTTGCAAAAAGATAAAAAAAAAAAAAAAAAAACATCAACCTTGCCTATAATAATATACAGTGAGCTCCAGTGAAAGAAAATAGTACCTCATTGCCTTTGCTGCCATAGCTAATAGATATTTCCATCTTATTTTGAAGATGTCTTTTCCCAGCTTAGAATGCAAGAAAAGAAAATATTAGATGAGTTAAACTGTCATGTCAGGTACAGAAGGACTGAACTTAAATTGCGTATAGAATACTAAATGCACAAGATTAAGGAAAGGGGTATCGTTACCAGAAAGAAGGTACATTGAAAAAGGAACACCAGTCGCCAATCCTGTTCCATCAACTTCCCAAGTTGCTTCAGGCTTTAAATCTGAAAAACAAGTATGTATAACAGTGAAAGCCTTTACTGATTTGATTTAGATGACTTACGACGCAGTTTTGCTTTTATGAAGGATGATACTATAACAGAAAGACCCATTCCAATAATATAAAGCAAAACTGTTTAAGAAAACAAGTGGATAAACAAAAGATAACTTGGGATACCATGGTTGCAAAAATCAATGCCAGGGACGAGTCCTTCTACCCAAACAGTCTCGCCATATACTGAAGCAGATGTCACTCCCAAAACTTGTCTCTCAACTACAGGATCTCCAACTTCTAGATAAAAAGAGATATTTCCCATCAATGAACCGAGTGCACTGTATGGAAACTTTTATCACATTAATAAGTAGTACAGAGGGTATGGGTCACCTTTTCCATCAATTTCTGCAAGTGCAATTTCAGTAGTAGATGCTCCGGAGTTTACATTTAAGCTTTGAGATTCTTGTTCAGTTTGTACTTCTGGAAATATATAGGAACGTGGGAAAGGAATGTTCAAAGCACGAGTCCAAAATATAGAGTTTGCCCTATCATATGGAGAGTATGAGAAATGCGATGTATTGAGAACTGATTAATAACTAATAGGGCCAACCAACACCTTCTTTATAATTGAGGGTGCCTACCAAAGGAAGTCTTCAAGACGCACCTCACTGCACATAGATCATACTTAAAAAAATTCATTACATAGAAAATTCAACAAAAATGCAAAACTGAACTATTCACTGAACTACAACAAAAGTCTGAAACGTAAAGCGAAAAAAAAAAAAGGATGAACAAAAAATAAGCTGAAATAATAATATTTCATTCACCTTTCTGTATCACCGTCAAGAACCAAAAGCCTTTTCACCAATTTCTTCACCTTTTCTTCATACAAAGATACCAGATTTTTCTTCTGTAACAGAAATCTGTCTTATGTTTAGAACAATATTTTAACTTCCCCTAACTTTTGCAGCTCAAAGAAGAATTTCATATATTCAATTCCTAACATAGTTTTTACTCAGCCATTGACTGAGAGATCCTTGAAATGGATCAATCTAAAAGGTAAGTGTACCCAATGCTTTCAGTACAAAGATTTTCTCGTACATCCAAGTAATGAATCAAAGTTTTTAGTTGCATAATTGTAAATGAATTTCTAATAACAAGGAAGAGAAGAGTGTTAACAAGACTCATATTCAAACACGCTTATGCTTACTTTCTTAGTTAATCAAATCAATGAAGTTGTAAGGGACAGTAAGCTATTTACGTGGACTTAAAAGCAAATCAAGTGTTTCAATAAAGTATTGGAAAGAGAATGTAGCATTTCCTGGAAGACAATACAGCCATTGGCTAAACATTTAGTTAGGTGAAAATTTCAAATGTCCCTGTCGCACAGTGTTGGCCGATATACTATTAATGATGAAAATGTTAGTGTCTGAATGTTTAAACGTGAATTTTTGTTGCATATACTTGGACAGATTTACATGACGAATAAAATAGGACCTTTTTTCATAACACTAACCTGCATTTCAGTTGCCCGAAGCAATGTCGTGCCTTTCAACTCCAAAAGCTCGTCATCAGTAAACCAAAGAGGGTTACCAAATTTGGTTGGAAGCACGTCAAGGTACCTAATTTTTTTTTATAGAAATTACTAAAAATTTATCCATCTATTGAAAGCCCCATAATCCAGGATTGGTTATACGTAACAAATTGTATTAACATACACTTACGGTTTCCAAGTAGATTTGTTACGTAACCGTTCTAAGGTTAGAAACAAAATCATCAGAAACCTGTCATCTACTTCCCCTTCCTCGTACATTGCTCTACATTCTTTCCCTAATATAGGATCTTGTAACACGCTCATTGGAGTTATGGATAAAGCAAGAGGGACTACAAGCAGAACACCTGAGTTTCAAATTATAAAAAAAAGACCTTTAAATATGACAAATCTCCAAAATAGACAAAAGTAAACTACAATTATACTAATACAAATTTCTATTGTCCTTTTCTCATTCAAGGTTTCAAAAGTCGCTAGACGGACTAAAAGCGGAATGTGGGGCCTGGGGCCTAGGTGAATAGCTGGGGACTAGGCGGAAAAACCCTATTTTAACAGTTTTCTTTGGATTATTGTTTGATATTTATGTTGTAAATGCGGCGCTAGTCCAAGACCTTGCGCCTAGGCGAAGTAAGGCTAGGACTTTTGAAACAGCGTTCTCATTATTATTACTACGATCTACGTCAGTTACTAAGGGGGGATTATAAGGTGGCAAAGGTAATTACATCTTATTAATGTTCTGTAATTGACCTCTAATGTTTTGGTTAATTAGACTAAACCTTAGTTTGACAAAGATACTAGACTAAACATTGAGTAGTCCGGCTAAGTTGGACCAAAACATGATTTGCTTTATAAAATATGCCTTTCAGCCTTAAGGATGTATGTGTTTCACAGACTCCTATCAATAAGTCGATTCCCAAAATCATTTTTCCCTCAAAAACCCCAAATCTTGATATCTAATACATTCTAACTAGAGTCTGGATCTTCTATACCAATGCCACATTGTCTATTTTAGCTCAAATTCGAAAAAATAAATACAACTTATTTCGTATATTTACAAACTTTTAATATAAATACTTGACAGGTTTCATAAGTTTTTGACAAGATATTAGTTAAAATGCTTTTTTCGCTTAAAGTTAGTTTTACACTTGCTCTTATATTTGCTTCAAACTAAATAATATACGAGTTTATCTTCAAAAATAGTTATAACTTATAATAGTACATTGATAAATGTTTAATCATGCAGTTTTTTTTTAATACATATTTTGGTCAATGAGACATCGAACCCTCAATAATTTGGCTAACTTGGACTAAAACTTGATTTTCCCTATAAAGACATAACTTGAAATATATAAACTGTTGAATTAAAAACGCAGATACCAATTTAATAAGTTCATAACATACCCACAAGATAAATTAATAGAAAAATGATTTTTTGACAACTTTAAACCCACCATTGAGTAAAAACAAAGATTACCAATTTTGAAGCTTATAAGCAAAACTGCTTGAAATAAATCAAAACCCACTTTTGAATAAAAACATAGATACCACTTAAATAATTAGTAAGCAACACAGCTTTAAATTTAAATAAACTGTTGAATTAAAAACACAGATACCAATCTAATAAGCTCGTACGAAAAATACCACAAGGTAAAATTAAAAAAAAAAAAAACAGCTTTTTTGACAACTATAAACCCACCATTGAGTAAAAACAACTATAAGTAAAACTACATCTAAACCCACTTCTAAATAAGCAAAACTGCTTAAATAAATCTAAACACACTTTTGAATAAAAACATATATACCACTAAAATAATTCTTAAAGCAACACATCTTGAAACACATAAACTGTTGAATTAAAAACAGAGATACCAATTAAATAAATTCACAATAAAAAGACCCACAATACAATTATACAAATAAATAAAAAGAGAGTTTTTTAAACTCACTATCGGACATGTCATCAGTAGAGAAGATACCAAAGCCTCTGTCTGAATTTGTGTATTTAATCTCACAACCTCTCATCTCAGCTCCATTTACCTATTATTATTATTATTATTATTTTCAAAAACAAAAACAAAAACAAAAAAAGATTATTTTTAATAAGTAATATATAAGTTATATTGGAACCTGTAACCATTGTATAAATCTTGCGAGCTTCTCTGTTTCTTGTGTGTTCGCCATAACCATAAAAAAACTGGCAAATTATGAGAGGGGGGGTTTAAGACTTAGTATGTCATTTTATTTTTTATATTATTATTATTATTATTATTATTATATATAAATATAATTGTAACGTGTTGTAAAAATCGAGTTTAGTCCTAACTAAGGATAGGCTATTCGGAAAATAAAGGGAGTTTAGTCGGTAGTTGAAGTTGGAAAACATAGCAGGTTAGGGGGACTGAACGGATTAGACAGTGATTAAGTGAAATTAGACGATATTAAGCGTTACATGATCCATTTTTTTGCCTTTTAGTAGACTGAGGTTTAAAAGTATGTGATTTTCATTTTTATCGATTTCTTATTAATTATATGTAAATATAACCGGGATTCTAAAATTTAAGATGTTGGGAAATCAAGAAGAGTTTAGTAGATAATTAGGTGGGATTAAGCGAAATTATACGAGATTAGGCATGACATGAACTATATATTTTCCTTCATAATTGGTTTAGGCCTTTTTAGTATATTATTTATAGCCGAAAAAAGTAGATGATTTGAGATACATCTCTTTTTTATTGTTATTTGTAAGTAATGGTTACGTTGAGCCAAAACCCAGTTCAATCATTCCTTAACAAATTAATGGTTTCAAAATAATAAAATAAATCTTATTCCTGCATTTTGAAATGAAAAATCAAATTTTAATGAGTTTGTTTAATATACTTAACTATCAACGCATTTCGTTTTAATAAACTCGACTATCATTTTTGTTAATTAGTATACTGAAATAAAGTTTCTGGCCCGATTAGAATACTTTCGTCTAATTCGATCATTAGATCATTTTGGTGTTTTGTATGTGTGTGACCTTCATCGCTCTTTTAATTTTTTTAAATAAATAATGGTGCTAATTTATTATTTAGGGTTGTTTGGTTGTGGTCATGGCGGATAAAGGAAAATGATACTCACACAACTCCTGCACTCCAGACCACACTCCCTTAGGTGGCAAGTGGCAAGTGATGTGGTAATTTCATTAAATTGGAAAAAATAGTTAATAAATTGGAGGAGAGAATAATTTGTAACTTGAGTTGCTTTATTTTTGGACATCTAAATTTAATTTACCAGATTTATTAATCTTAATAAACTTTTAAATTAGATTGTCTAGTCTACATTTTTTTCTAGTCTATTTCACCTTTCGTTTAAAATCTATATTGTAAAAAAAATTGGAAATTAAAATCAATTTCAAACATTTTTATTATCTGGGAATTATGGGAACCGTAAAAAAAACAATATATTATAACAAATTGTTTAGAAACTATACAAGCAAACAACGTAATTGCGAAATCCTCATTCAAAAAAATTATATAAAACGCGCACATTTGTAAATTGCCAAATTAACATGCACCAAAATGGTTTACAATTGTCAAAACTGGTCATCGAGAATCAGTATCAAACACCTCCAAGTAACAAACTGATTTCACCAAAACAAGTAATATTCAATGTCAAGCAAGGAGGGACAAACCGGTTCACAATTTTCCAAAATAACTACCGATTCGGAAAAAAGAAAGAAGGAAATGAGGCAAATAAAAAACTCGTGCGAAAAAGTAAATAGCAGCTCGCTCTCATGAATATCAACATTGCAAGTTGGATGAGATCTGCATAACATAGCAAAAAATTGTTATTGTTAATTTCGTTAGTTAACAAATCAAATAGAAATCGAAGGAAAAAACCAAAACTCGGAAAGAAAAACATACTAATACCAAATGTAATCTACTCAAAATCCATATCGAATCCCTTAGCATCAGGAGTATTCTGAAATGTCCAAGATGAAAAACTAATGTCATTAAGCAAAATAAAAATAGCTAAATGAAGTAGTACAGAGTAGAAGTTTGTGATCTCAGAGAAAAAAATGAAATTTATTGCATACATAGAAGCTTGTATTATCACGGAGAGTCGGACGGTAGCATTCTGAAATATCATTGCCACCGACACACATCTAAAATGTCAAACCAAATGTGAACCAAGTAAAACAAAATTCATCATAAGAAAGCGGAGGGGTTTGTACTCTCTAAAGGAAGAATCGAACGGTAACAATCCATAAAGTCATTGTCATGTAAACTCATCTGAGATCCCTGATACGAGAAATAAAACGTTACTCAACTAAAATGTTAATCAGTTAAAAGGCACAATCCAAAAAAAAATAAAAAAATTATAAGTGTTACTTACATAAACGTTTGTACTATATTCATGTAGTTTTGGACGGTAACAGTCCATTATATTCTCACTCACATGTTTGTCAATTTTGTTTGATTTTTTAGTTCTTTTCTTAGCGGCCTTCTTAACTACTTTCTCAACCATGGGTTGGGACCTATTTTCCGGTGGACGCCCTCTTCGACGACCTTTAACGGGATCACCAATAATTGTTGGTGCATCTTGCAAATATTCACCAAAAGTACATTCCGTATTCTTATTTATAGAATCATCAATACTCATTTTCTCCATCAATTCAATGGTTTCTGTCATTCTATCTACAAAGAAGGCTGTCTTTTGGTCGGAATTGTTGGAAAAATATGTTAAAAACATGGGTGTTTCCGAATGGTCGCTGGACCAACTTCGAGTCATTTTTTCATGTGACAGCACTGAGTTGTTTATACCGTACTCAACATATTTGAGTAGCACGTGTGACGAGCTTCGTAACGGTATATCGCATGACCTATTCGGAGAATGGGTGTGAATACAAAGTGGCTTCAAAATTGGGCTATCGAAAGCTCAAATCTGGAAAACGAAATGGTTAATGAGAAAAACCATTTAGAATAATCTCATATTGGAAGTTTGAGAGTCAATTTCACAATATAAATAGAATGCCAACCCATGTAGTTGTTAAACTAACAAAGTCCACATACACCTAAGAGTATTAGTGTGTACCACACACGCGCGCTCGCTCGTGTCTCGTGTCGCGTGTCGCGGGCGCGGGCATGGGCGTGGGCGTGGGCGTGGGCTTGGGCTTGGGATATTTGGGATTTGGGATTTGGGGAATGTCTCGGGTCTTGGGTCTTGGGTCCAAACCCGAATAGGAAGTTTTGTATAAAATACAAAGCAGTCCCTAGAGTTCCCAGCAACAGAAACGCCAGCAATGAATGAGATTAAATGCTGGTTGCGGTTTCATTAGAGGCTATAAAAGGCAGCCCTCCCCCTCTCATTTCAATACACCAGAACACACAACACAGCATAAGCATCATATATAGAGAGAGAACCGCACCACCAACAGCTCGACCTGTGGTTCGGTGCCGGTTTCCATACGAGCCACTCTGAGATAGAAGTTGCACCTTGGGAACAAAGTCCCGAAACCAGAAACCTTTAAAGGTGCTTCGGGAAATATTGTTTAAGGGAAACTGCTCAGCAGTTGCCTCTTCTTTTATATTTCTGTTATTTATTTTTCAGTCATTTACATTCTGTCCATTTCTTTTTTGTACTGTTTCTTTTCTGTACTGTTTCTTTTCTGTATTTACATTTCAGTACTGTTTACTTTCAGTCTTTCTATTCTGTAATTTATTTTCAGTTCTGTAATTTCCAGTTTTGTTTAAAACCAGTCCGGCAGTTTGTTTTTTGTTTAAAACCAGTCCGGCAGTTTGTTTTGTTAAAACAGTCCGGCAGTTTGTTTTTTGTTAAACCAATCCGGCAGTTTCTTTTATTGCAAAACAGTCCGGCAGTTTGTTTTTTGTTAAAACCAGTCCGGCAGTTTCTTTTATTATAAAACGGTCTGGCAGTTTATTTATTTGTTGAGTCAGGAATTGTAATTTATATTCCAATTGTGAGAAATAAAATTGTTTATTTCCATTGCAGTCCTTGTTTTTTACTTTATTGTTTGTTCGAAATAGTATCAAAACCAACAATCTTAAACAATATTATTTTTTGGTTTTACTAATTTCGAAAAGAAAAGGACTTTTTCTTTTATTTTGTTTTGTTGACGTCTCGGTTTTTATTCTCGCCAAATCATTGCTAGTTTACTAGAAATTGAAATTTGCACATAGAATAAATCCGAATTGGTTTTAATCTTTTATTCTAGAATACTATAAAGAATTCTTAGTGAAATCAAAATTGATTTGATTTTCACGCTAGAATATCTTTTATTGGTTTTATTCTTTTGAAGCAAACTAATTAAGTTATAATTAGTATTTGCGATTAAGAATTTAGTTTTCTTGCGAGAAACTAAACGGGATTGTCATTTCATATGACTAATGAGGATCAAACACCCATCGTTCCTTCGGGAGACGTGCAGGGCGCACTTGTGATTGGCAGTAGCCATAACAATGTGAGCACTGCGAGTGGGGGGGCTCAGGCTGAGGCTGAGGCCGAAGCTGCTGCGGCAAAGGCTGCGGCCGATGCTGCTGCGGCAGAGGCCGATGCTATGACTGCGGCTGCGGCCGCAGCACAGGCTGCTGCTAAGGCTGCGGCCAAGGCAGCGCTTGTGGCTGCGGCCAGGGCAAAGGGCAAGGCTCCGGCAACGCTGTCTATGCCAATGTTGCCAACCTCTCATTTAGAGAAGCCGGAAAAGTTTAGGGGCAAGAACTTCAAACGTTGGCAGCAAAAGATGCTGTTTTACTTAACTGCCCTTAATCTGACCCGCTTTCTCAAGGAGACTGCACCCGTCCTAAGCGAGGACGATGAGGACGTGCAGACGGTTTCGGCGGTGGAAGCATGGAAACATGGCGACTACCTATGTCGGAACTACATCTTGTGTGCTCTGGATGACACTCTCTTCAGTGTATTCGAGCCCAAGGCTTCTGCAAAGGAGCTTTGGGAGTCTCTCGAAAGAAAGTACAAAGTGAATAACGCTGGCGCAAAGAAATTTGTCATCACGGACTTTCATGAGTACATGATGACTGATGGGAAGAGTGTTATCGAGCAGGTTGAGGAACTCCAACTCATATACCATAGGCTTGAGGTTGAGGGGCTAGTTATCAACGAACCTTTCCAAGTGGCATTAATGATTGAGAAACTGCCACCTTCTTGGAAAGAGTTTTAAAACTACCTGAAACACAAGCGAAAGGCTATGACCTTGGAGGGACTCATTGAGAGGCTCAACGTTGAGCAAAGCAACCGCCGATCCGGAAGGAAAGGCGGTGGCGGAGCAGGCAACGCGATTGCCAAGGCCTATGTGGTTGACAACGCTATGTCTAAGCGGAAACACTTTGACGGCGTAGTCGGTACTTCTCTCCAGAAGAAATTCTTGGGAGATTGCTTTGTGTGCAACAAACCGGGCCATCGTGCCGCGGATTGTAAGATGCGCATCGACAAGCCCAACCCCCCCCCCCCCCCCCCCCCCCCAAGAGGAAGTTCCAAGGGAAAGGGAGGAAGAGGGCACCTGCTCAGGCAAATGTGGCTGAGGGAGGAGATGATGCTGGACAAGACTACATGCACCTGAGTGCTGTGGTTTCGGAAGTGAACCTGGTGGGGAGCAACCCAAAGGAATGGTGGCTGGACACAGGCGCCACCAGTCACATCTGTGCCAGCAAATGGATGTTCAAGACCAATACGGCCATGGACAATGAGAGCTGCTTCATGGGGAACTCGGCTACTTCCAGGGTGGAAGGAAAAGGAACTGTGCTGCTGAAGATGACATCGGGAAAGGAGCTCACACTGAATGGCGTGCTCCATGTGCCGGAAATTCGTAAGAATCTGGTTTCCAGGTCTGTTATGGTGAACAAAGGATTTAAACTTGTATTTGAATCTGCTAAAATTGTAATCACCTTAAATGGAATGTATGTAGGCCGTGGCTATATGACCAACGGCATGTTTAAATTAAATGTTGGTACTCCGGCTCCTAAAGCCGAGTCTGCTATTGTGGGTACTAAGGCTGAGGCCAGTACCAAGAATAATGTAATCGTTAATGTTACCCAAGTGGCTAATAAAACTTCCTTTGCTTATTCTTGCGATTCATTTAATTTATGGCATGGTAGATTAGGTCATGTGAATGCTAATTCTATGAAGAAATTAATATCACTGAATCTACTACCTAATTTTGTATTTGACAAACAACATAAATGTGAGGTTTGTGTTGAAGCAAAATTAACCAAGTCTTCGTATCAACATATTGAACGAAGTTCTGAACCTCTCGGTCTAATACACACGGATGTATGCGACTTAAAGTTTATACAAATGCGAGGAGGGAAAAAGTATTTCATCACGTTTATAGATGACTGTACTAGATACTGCTATGTCTACTTAATGAGAAGTAAAGACGAAGCGGTAGAGAAATTCGCTCTTTATAAGACCGAAGTAGAAAATCAACTCAATAAAAAGATTAAAATGTTGAGGAGTGATAGAGGCGGTGAATACGAGGCACCGTTTGCGCAGATATGCGCAGAAAGTGGCATTGTACATCAAACCACAGCCCCATACTCTCCGGAGCAGAATGGGGTTGCCGAGCGTAAGAATAGAATGCTCAAAGAAATGATGAATGCCATGTTAATAAGTTCTGGGTTACCCCAGAACATGTGGGGGGAAGCGCTGCTTTCCGCCAACTATGTATTGAACAAGCTACCGCATAAAAAGCGTGATAAACCACCTTATGAGCTATGGAAAGGCCATCGGCCAAGCTATAAATTCTTAAGGATTTGGGGTTGTCTAGCGAAGGTCCTTGTCTCGCTTCCAAAAAGAACGAGAATAGGGCCAAAGACGGTAGACTGTGTGTTCATAGGATATGCACAAAACAGTAGTGCTTATCGTTTTCTCGTGCACAAGTCGGATAATCCCGATGTGCATGTAGATACTATCATCAAAGCTCGAGAAGCTTCTTTCTTCGAATAGATCTTTCCCTTCAAGTCTTCCATAACTGTAGAGACTGATGAGTCAAACAGTGAGGAAAATGTGGGGGCAAGTGAATCGTTGGAGGAAGAAGAAGAAGAGCCTCGACGTAGTAAAAGGGCTAGAAAGGAAACATCTTTCGGTCCAGATTTTGTAACCTTCATGATAGAAGGCGAACCGGCGACATTCAAACAAGCAATGTCTTCCCCGGAAGCCCAATATTGAGAGGAGGCGATCAACAATGAGGTTGAATAAATATTACAAAATCACACTTGGTAACTAGTAGATTTACCACCCGGGTGTAAGCCACTAGGACACAAGTGGATCTTCAAGAGGAAGAGAAAGCTCGATGGAACGATCGAGAAATACAAGGCGATGCTTGTAGTAAAAGGTTTTAGACAAACCGAAGGTGTCGACTATTTCGACACCTATGCTCCTGTCTCCAGGAAGACGTCAATCCGGATAGTCATTGCTCTCGCAGCACTGTTCGATATGGAAATACATCAAATGGATGTTAAAACGGCGTTCTTGAATGGTGAACTGGAAGAGGAAATTTACATGGAACAACCGGAAGGGTTTGTGGTTCCAGGTAAAGCTCACAAGGTGTGTAAACTTGTGAAGTCCTTGTATGGACTCAAACAAGCACCGAAACAATGGCACGGAAAATTTGATAGAGTGATGCTATCAAACGGTTTTCGAATAAATGAATGTGACAAATGCGTCTACGTAAAAGGTAATGAAAAGGACTACGTGGTAGTCTTCCTCTACGTAGATGACATGATTATAATAGGGAGTATTGATAACATCAACTCCACTAAGAAAATGTTGTCACAAAAATTCGAGATGAAAGACTTGGGTGTCGCTGATGTTATACTTGGTATGAAAATTACTAAGACATCAGACGGATATGCGCTATCTCAAACTCACTATGTCAAGCAGATGCTGGACAAATTTGATAAAGATAGTAGAGCTACATCCAGAACTCCGATAGAGATCTCAACCACCCTGAAAAAGAATTTTGGGGAGAGTGTGAGACAATTGGAATACTCTCGAATAATAGGCAGTCTGATGTACGTCATGAACTGTACTAGACCAGACATAGCCAACTCAATGAGTAGACTGAGTAGGTACACCAGTAATCCAAATGAGGAACACTGGAAGGCCATCATAAGACTTCTCGGATACATGAGATACACAGCCGACCGAGGGTTGCATTATACCAGATATCCAGCTGTACTGGAAGGGTATTCTGATGCGAACTGGATCTCGGATTCCAACAGTACACGATTCACTAGCGGATATGTGTTCATGATGGGAGGAGCAGTTGTGTCATGGAGATCATCCAAGCAGACCAGCATAGCTAGATCAACTATGGAATCCGAGTTCATAGCGTTGGATCTAGCAACAGAAGAGGCTGACTGGCTGAGAAGCTTTCTGGAAGGAATTCCAATGTGGCCGAAACCTGTCCTAGCAATAAGCATGCACTGCGATAGTCAGTCGGCTATTGGGCGGGCGCAGGATCATATGTATAATGGAAAGTCCCGACATATTTTGTGAGAATTGTTAGCTAACGGTGTGGTGTCATTAGATTTTGTGAGATCTAAAGACAATATAGCGGATCCATTTACAAAAGGCTTGACTCAGGTAGGAGTTGAAGTTTCATCGAGGGGAATGGGGTTGAAGCCCATCAAACTGGAAACCTTCTCAGAGGCAACCCAACCCGAACTGGATTCTCCAGCGTCGGGTTCAATGGGAAAACCGAATTGTGGGGGTGACCGAACAAAGCACTCGGGAACTTAAGTTCCCAACCCATTTTTAGGATGAAAGAGTGATAGACCTAGACCATCTTAAGGGTGAGCATGAGGCTCTTAATGAAAACAAGTATCTCTAAGGCCGAGAGGGGTGAGTCAGGACACCCTTGACTTGAAATCACCTATGACGAGTGTGTATGGCCGATACTATGTGATGAGCCATAGGCTAAATCACTAGAGCACTCGGTTGAATTTTGCCAAGGCAGTCCACGGCCAAATATGGACAACAACCAAAGGGCTTAGTAAGTGGTGTAGAGAGGACACTGTGTGCGTATTACCCTGGTATGCACAAACGCTAAAGGGTTCAAGGCTTAAAGGCTACCCAATAGTAGCATATCAAATTTTACGTCACTACAGCAGGTTCAAGGCGCGCGCTACCTGTCCTTATGCAGTGAACTCTTACGGTTCTCTCGTATGCATTT
Organism: Primula veris; assembly: GCA_963682055.1. Classification (NCBI taxonomy): domain Eukaryota; kingdom Viridiplantae; phylum Streptophyta; class Magnoliopsida; order Ericales; family Primulaceae; genus Primula; species Primula veris. The sequence goes on from OY821743.1 coordinate 8,378,480, forward strand.
AGGAGCATTTTATTTTCAGCCAATTGCATTCATGTGGGGGATTGTTGGAAAAACATGTTAAAAACATGGGTGTTTCTGAATGGTCGCTGGACCAACTTCGAGTCATTTTTTCATGTGACAGCGCTGAGTTTTTTATACCGTACTCAACGTATTTGAGTAGCCCGTGTGACGAGCTTCGTAACGGTATATCGCATGACCTATTCGGAGAATGGGTGTGAATACAAAGTGGCTTCAAAGTTGGGCTATCGAAAGCTCAAATCTGGAAAACGAAATGGTTAATGAGAAAAACCATTTAGAATAATCCCATATTGGAAGTTTGAGAGTCAATTTCACAATATAAATAGAATGCCAACCCATGTAGTTGTTAAACTAACAAAGTCCACATACACCTAAGAGTATTAGTGTGTACCACACACGCGCGCTCGCTCGTGTCTCGGGTCGTGGGCGCGGGCGCGGGTGCGGGTGTGGGCTTGGGCTTGGGCTTGGGATATTTGGGATTTGGGATTTGGGATTTGGGATTTGGGGAATGTCTCGGGTCTCGGGTCTTGGGTCTTGGGTCTTGGGTCCAAACCCAAATAGGGAGTTTTGTATAAAATACAAAGCAGTCCCTAGAGTTTCCAGCAATAGAAACGCCAGCAATGAATGAGATTAAATGCTGCGGTTTCAGAATTAATTGAGCGGATTCTGGGGGTGTAACTCCCAGAATTGATGACCAACATTTATGGTTGCGGTTTCATTAGGGGCTATAAAAGGCAGCCCTCCCCCTCTCATTTCAACACACCAGAACACACAACACAGCATAAGCATCATATATATAGAGAGAGAACCGCACCACCAACAGCTCGACTTGTGGTTCGGTGCCGGTTTCCATACGAGCCACTCTGAGATAGAAGTTGTACCTTGGGAACAAAGTCCCGAAACCAGAAACCTTTAAAGGTGGTTAGGGAAACTGCTCAGCAGTTGTCTCTTCTTTTATATTTCTGTTATTTATTTTTCAGTCATTTACATTCTGCCCATTTCATTTCAGTACCGTTTCTTTTCTGTAATTTACTTTTCTGTACTGTTTCTTTTCTATATTTATATTTCAGTACTGTTTACTTTCAGTCTTTTTATTCTGTAATTTATTTTCAGTTCTGTAATTTCCAGTTTTGTTTAAAACCAGTCCGGCAGTTTGTTTTTTGTTTAAAACCAGTCCGGCAGTTTGTTTAAAACCAGTCCAGCAGTTTGTTTTATTAAAACAGTCCGGCAGTTTGGTTTTGTTTAAAACCAGTCCGGCAGTTTATTTATTTGTTGAGTCAGGAATTGTAATTTATATTCCAATTGTGAGAAATAAAATTGTTTATTTCCATTGGAGTCCTTGTTCTTTACTTTATTGTTTGTTCGAAATAGTATCAAAACCAACAGGAATTCATAGCTTTATTAGCACCCTCACGAGATACATTTAGCATATTATCAAACCGGTGCCATTCGGACCTGCTTTTCCAATTAGCATAGCTTACCTTTACATTGGTGTGGCTCCTCACCAAGTCCTTTCTCCATCGTTTTAGAATGTACTTCTCAGGCACTTCTTCAAGCATTTTTTGACCCCAGACTGATACAATATGTGCGCATACTATTCCCTTGCTCTCAAACAACCGACAATTACAACTTGTTACTTTTGATTCTTCATTAAACTGTACAATGTAGGTATATGATCTGCGAGTCGGACGTTTATTACCAACCTTCTTTTTATGCAAGATAACGAACTCCGAAACTTCATCCATGCTAGATCCTACCATCAACGTACAACCAATCATAAAAGCTAGTTGCTCTTGAAATTCTTGAAATTTCTCGCCAGTGTATGCTACTTGAAATTGCTCCTCGAACTGAAAAGGGGAAATTGTATCTACTCGTACATTTTTACAACGCGCGTCTTCTTCCTCTTCTTTTTGCACCTTTTTTCCCAAAGCATTCTCGTACTGCTCAACAAATTCCTTTAGTGTAGTACTAGATTTTACATAGCCATCAAAAAATGCATTGATGCTCTCACTTCGTTGCGTTGTCGACATCCCTGCCCAAAATATATATTTTACAAAAGCTGGCACCCACATTTCCCTATCGTCATACAATCCACACAACCAATCATTGTCCTCTAAATTATATTATCTAATTAGCGTCTCCCAACCCCTTTCAAAATCACTTGGACTCAAAGTATCATACACATCATTTTTTAATTTAAACTTGATAGATTCATATTCGTCGTACCCTTTTAGCTTATCTGGTATCTTCTTCATTATATGCCACAAACACCAACGATGACGGGCATTTGGAAACACTTGACTTATCGCATTTTGCATTACCTTGCATTGATCCGTGATAATAGCCTCAGGCGGAAGATCGAACATGCATTCTAACCAAACTTTGAATAACCATACAAATGAATTTGTATCCTCATGTGAAACCAACCCACACCCAAACAAAATAGTCTGGCCATGATGGTTGACACCTACAAAAGGGGCAAATGGCATGTCGAACCGATCAACAAGATATGTAGCATCGAATGTAACTACATCTCCAAACTCTTTATATGCCTGTCTACTACGTGTGTCAGCCCAAAAAACATTTCATAATCTATTCTCGTCATCTAGGTCAATGGAATAGTAGAACTCACTGTTGTCTTTTTGCATTTTCCGAAAATAACGAGTCATTGCCTCAGCGTCTCCTTCCTTAAGTTGTAACCGTCTCATGCCATCCAAATAATTTCGAATTTTCTTTTCAGTATAAGACAAATTCTGAGGGCCCCCGGCCTCAAGGACGAATGAGGCCATTGTCTTATTTAATTTGATTCCGGCTGCCGCATTCAATTCAAATCTTCTCTTAATGTGTGCGGGGATAATTCGATTGCACCTGAGATATTTGATCTGATCCGGATCCTTCAAAGCATGATTATGTTCAAGATCAATTACATTTAATCTCCATTTTCCATCTCTTTGTCGAGATATTCTAATCTGGGCACCGCAATCTGTTTTCGTTGTTGGTTGGGGTTTTATAGGATTCAACCTTGTTGTCTTGTGCTTTCCAGCTCTGTGACACGAATAAACTATATTCGTTTTTACTCTATCGGTACTTTTAGAGCTTTTTGTAACCACACCAAAACCGATTGAACTCCCATAAGCATTATAACATTTGTAGGCATCCACCTCGGTATCGAATATTTTTCCAACAGGCGGTATAAACGATATGTTCGGATTATCATTTTCCATCATCTGTTACAATTGATCTTTTAAATATAAAAACAAAAAACACACATATTCTTATAACGATAGAAACAAAAACGACTAAACTAGAGATTAGTTTGTAACAAAAAGTAAACTTATAGATGTTGGTTCAACTGCTATTTATCTTAGCTTTTAGCTTTTTACTTAAAAAATTATAGATGTTGGTTTGTTAGCTTTTTTAGATTTTAAAAACCAGGTTCCGGGTTAAAAAGGGTAAAAACAAAGTTCGAAAGGATGGAAAAAGTCACTTAAAAGTTAAAATAAGTACAATATGACGTATCAATTAAAAGGCAAAATTAGAAGTGACTTATAAGTAAAAAAAATTGAGGGTTTGCCAAACACTACATTGCATCAAGATTTTTTACCATTCCTTATTTAAGCAATTTTTGACACTAAAAAAATCGATACCAAACGTACCCTAAGTCATACAAAAATTTACTGAAAAATTGAGTCTTTTTCGGTTTCGGTCTTTTTCGGTTCGGTTTTACTGAAAACAGAAACCGATCCGAAATTTTTTAGATTTTTCGGTTTCGGTCTTTTTCGGGTTTTTTCGATTCGGTTATCGGTTCGGTTTTTCCGGTTTTTTGCCCAGCCCTACTTACTCGTGTAATTAAGTATTCCATTTAATTGTTTCTACATTATCTTTCAGCTTGAGGCACAACTCTTGTCTTATTTACTACTATTATATTTAGTTTCAAACTTATAGAACTTAGACAATTTTATTTTTTTTAAACTTATTAAAACCAGGCCACAAAAGAGAGACAAAAGAACCATTTCACCCTTTTCATACTTCAAACAATATACTACGAAGTTATCTAACTGGAATGTATTGGTGATTTCCGTCATTTTGTTTGTAGCTAACTGTTTTACTTCCATATTAGCTATTTTAATAATAGAACGGCTGGATAATCATATATTTTTTTACTCAAGTTCGTCTTATTATAATTTTAGCAAATTCGAGGAAATGAAGTACCATTGGCACGAAAACTAAAGCTAACACAGTTTCTAGTTGTGACACGTATGCTTTTATTACATACTACGTAGAGGAGAAACAAAATCAAGAAAGGTTCAAAGTGTTTTTTTAAACAATCTTTTTTTTATAAAAAAAAAGTAGGACTTATTCAATTGCCTTACATTGGGGAGACATTGTTATTCGACTGTCCCATATCCTTTGTAACCCTATAAATACCACTTTCTAATGTTATAATTGCATTCCATCTCATTTGATTTTACCCTAATACTTCAAAGGCAATTAAATATATTTTCCCATGGCTCCACAATTTGTTTTCTTAGCTCTACTGGCTCTTACTAGTTCCATTGTCTTGGCAGACAATATTGCTCCTTTGCAAGACTTTTGTGTTGCTGAAAAGAACGGTCCAGGTACTGATTTTCATAAATCTGAAGATAAGGCTAATTAGGCTTCATGACATTTATGCATCTGTAACCAACAGTTTTTTAAGCAGTGTAAATGTTATCTAGAAAAGCAAACTAAATTATTTTAGTACACTTTAATTGATATAATTATAAGAGTTCATAGTATATTATATACGTACATGCATGCATGCTTGATAATATGACTTTTTAAAATTTGATGTAGTTCGCGTGAACGGGATGACTTGCAAGGATCCGATGACCGTAACTGCCAATGATTTCTTTTTCAGCGGCCTGCACTTGACAGGTAACACCTCAAATGCAGTTGGATCAAAAGTGACGCCAGTAAACGTTGCTCAATTACCAGGATTAAACACACTTGGTGTTTCTTTGGTACGCATTGACTTTGCACCATGGGGTGTCAACCCTCCCCACACTCATCCTAGGGGAAGTGAGATTTTTACTGTTATGGAAGGCACCATTGAAGTTGCATTTATCACATCAAACCCTGATAACAGACTAATCACAAAAGTACTTCGAAAGGGTGATGTGTGGGTATTTCCCCAGGGTCTAGTCCACTATCAGCGCAATGTCGGAAATTGTCCTGGATTTGCCATTGCAGGTTTCAATAGCCAAGCTCCCGGAGCCATTATCATGGCAAATGCCGTGTTTGGTTCACAACCTCAAATTTCAACCCAACTACTCGCCAAGAGTTTCCAAGTTGATGACAAAACAATCAAAAAGTTGAAGTCGAAGTTTAGAGTTTAAAGTGTTTATTTTAGTTTCTATTATCTACGCACCTAGTTTTCAAATGGAAATGTTGTTGTTTTTTATGCTTGTAACAATTATCGGTTAACTCCTTCAATTTTTTTAATAAATAAAGGTGCAAATTTATTGAATTTGTTCTGTCGTAATTTGGAATTTAACCATGTGGTCATGGGTTCAATACCCATAGATGACATCAGTTGATGTCTTGATGATAGACCAAAAATCACTATCAACAACTATTGATCTTCTCCTTAGACGGCCAATAAGAATGCATTTTGATACATATATTTGAGCAAACAAGTAGCCCTTAATTAAAAAGTGTTTGGTTTCCGTGTACGAAATAACAATTAAACAATAATTAAAAGACTAAAAAAAATAAACAAAACCAGTGTAATCTTTATTAATTTCGAATTGGAATACAAATTAACGATTACAACATGTAGAAACTGAATAGTAAATAAAGCAAACGCTATCAGATTATTATTAATTAATAATCTGATGTACTGAATTGCAATAAATAGAAAATGCCGGACTGGAAAGTATAAACTTTACAGCCGGACTGTTCTGGTTGAAATTTAAATTACAGGACTGAATTGAAACTATTCTAATTACTGAATTAAATTACAGAATTGAAATTACAGAATAAAACAATACTTTAAAGAAATTACAGAAAGGTAAAGACAGAATTGAAAAGCTACAGCTAACTACATGAAATTAAAATACTGAAATAAAAATTACAGAAAAGAAAATTGCGGAATTAAAATAACATAATTGAAAATGGACAGAATTAAAAAATGGACAGAATTGAAAAGACGAGGCTACTGTTTAACAGTATGCCCTTAACCGATATTCGTCCAACCAACTTGATGTTTCTGGTTGCGTTGAGCTTCGATCCCAAAGTACAACGTCTCGGATGACTCGCCGAAAACTGGCAACGAGTCAAGGTCGAGCTGTTGGTGGGTGGTTCTCTCTGGTTTCTAATATGCTATGAAGAAAAAAATATATGCTGTTTTAGAGAGAAGAGAGGATGATTTCGTGTGTTAGAATGTGAGGGGATGGCTGCCTCATATAGAGGAATTCTGAAACTGCAGAATTTAATATGGTCATTTAATTCTGAGAGTTACATCCCCAGAATCCGCCTCCATAACTGCTGGAGTTTCAAACTCTTTGAAACTTTAGGGACTGCTCTTATGAATATACAAAAGTCCCTATTTCAGTTTAGTACAAGACCCGAGACATTCCCCAAATCCCACATCACGTGGCCCGCGACCCGAGCAAGCGCGCACGTGTGTGATACACACTAACCCACTCATGGGTATGTGGACTTTGTTAGTTTAACAACTACATGGGATGGACTTGTATATATAGTGTAAAAATCACTCATGATTTTAAAATGTGGGATAACCCTCATGGTTTAAATCCCATTTCTTTTTTCATTTTCCAGCATTGGCTATATTGCCTCTTTCGAGTACCAACTTTCGAGTCCAATTATCATTCACACGCATTTTCCGAATAGGTCATGCGATATACCGTTGCGAAGCTCGTCGCACGAGATATTCAAACAATTTGAGTATGGCCTCAGAAAATCTGAGTAGTCGCATTGAATATTGACTTAAAGATGGTTCCTGACCACTCGGAACAAACATGTTTAAAATACATGTTTTCCAACAATTTTTCTAACAAAAAGGTCCATTGATAGTACAATCTAAACTATCTTATGTTTAAGCAGAAAAATGTTTTAGAGAACTAATTAAGATTGATAAAAATGTAAGAGACTTCAGATTGTTATCTTTTGGGCTATGCATCAATTTGTCGCGTAAATTCTACTCCCACCGTATCAATTTATATGTCTTATATGAAACCACGTGTAACTTTGACCGGTTTTGAATATGTAACTAAATTACCGAAATGAAAATTTTTAAATTTTGTTTACATAGTTTAAATGTTAAACTATATGATAGAATTTTTTTTAAAATTATTTCGGTAATTAAGTTACATGTTCAAAAGCGGTCAAAGTTGCGTGTAGTTGCGTATAGGACATATATGTTGATACGGAGAGAGTACCAGTTTACTTACGTAATGATTTATGTAACTATATTTTGGAGATACATATCCTCTGCCAAATCATTAATTTTGAAAACATTTTATCCAAAATGCATGTAGGCTCAAATTCGGGAAAAAAACTGATACTTCTTAATTAAAAAACATAATTCATTTATGTTATGGACATTTTTGTTTGTATTATATAATGCAAAGTGGGTTTGATGACTAGAGTGAGTGGTCGAAATCAGTAAGAGTGAATATTGATTTGGGTCCTTGCAGAGAGGAAAAAAGTGATTACAATGTTTTCAAATAGTAACGATATTGTTGTGTGACATATTAGCTCATTATAGATGTATATAGAGATATGTATAGATATAGAGAGAGATATGAGAAACAACAGACGAAGTGTTTATTCATTAATATGATTGTACAGAGAGATAAATCAAGAGACCCCTGACCTTTTTTATATAATAGAGGGTAGGGTTACATATGCTAGGAAATACCAAGATAGGCCCAATAGAGTAAGGCCCAAGATGGACAATAATATCCTACAACACTCCCCCTTTGGACGTCTTGATTTCTTCGTCTTCATGCTGTCGATGTGAGTCGAGTTCATTCGCAGTGCTAAACACATAAAAACATTAAGGACGGAAAACCCAGTGTAGGACAAAACCGATACCTAGGAGAAACTGTGTAGCCGAATGATATAGGCCGAAATTCTATGTAATTAACTAACCACAAAACAGTGTGCCTCATCAAAACCTTGGCAGAGCAAACCCAATGGGAAAATCTCTGATCGAAGAAAAAAGAGTGCAACAGTGGTAGTAGTAGGGGATCAACCACAAAACAGGTGCCTCATCAAAACCTTGCCAGAGTAAACCCAGTGGGAAAAACCTCTAGTCGAAGGACAAAAGAGTACACAATGGTAAGAAGTATACAACAGGATACTCCCCCTAATTTCGGCAATCTTAAGTGAGATATAATGGGAATGTGTCTCGCTAAAAACCTTGCCAAGGAAAACCCAGTGGGAAAAAACCTTGGTCTAAGGACAAAAAGAGTACACGAGCATGCGACTGGATGCTCCCCCTCACTTGCACACGACAGGGTGCGAGGATTTCGACTAAGTAGTAATTAGTGCAATAAGCATTCACTTGGATGCTCCCTCTCACTTGCACACGACTGGGTGCAAAGATTTCATATTCCAAGAAAGAGAACGAGCATTCGACTGGATGCCTCATTTACTTGCACACGACTGTATGCAAGAAAATATAACGTGGAATAAAACGAGCATTCGACAGGATGCTCTTCAACTTCATATGTGAAGATTTATTTTGACGATAAATGCTAAATAGCATAATGTAGTCATGTATCTCTTGATCGATAACAACAAGCTGTCCTCAAATAAGACAAGTGTTTTATCTGGATCGTGAGACGGAGCATACGTAATTCAAATATGGCTAATACGAGCTCGAAGCCCTATACACTCTCTAGTCGTCTCATAGAGTACGGGTAGATCGGAGTGATTCGTTTGGAGTCATTCCAAGACCTCAAAGATATTGTCTTATTGCTAATGGTAAAGACAGACCATGTTAGGAATATCCCTTAAGCAGGCCTGATAAGTAACCGGCATCGGTATAACCGAAAAAGGGTTGCGTTAATTCGAGTATCGAAGGGGGTAGGTACACTCAATGACGCAAATGGGATAAACAACCCCACTTCCAAAATTACCATAAGGTAAGGGAATGTGTCTTTAGTGCTATTTCGATGGCAGCGTGTTAGCGCGATGTTGTGTCAAGCTATATCATTCACGGCAGACAAGATGTTCGTCATAGTACATTAGACCAAGTACAATGATGCGCTTATTGTACTTAGATATGAACATCATGGTTCAATATCTCTTTGTCGTCTCATCAGGGACGGACTGAGTCTATATCAATGTCTAGTGATCGAACGATCATGGGAGAATCTGACGACTTAGCGTCATGATGACTAAAAACGCCATAACACCTTCTGGTTGTAGTCTGAATCATGGACTTAGATTCAATCTTTACGGGACTCGATCATCAGGCTGAGTCACTACCGTTTCTTCCCAAGATCCTTCATCTCGAAGGCAAATCCAAAAGTGGATCGCATAATAAAACACGTAAGGGCATAATACTTGTTCAAGTATCCCAAGCTGATCAAGTACTCACTTAGGCGGTATACCACATCCGCTCGGATTATATTAATCCATATAGTGAACGTCTCATTTAATTGAGATCGTGTTCCGTGGTCAGGAACTAATTGATTCAAGCATTATGAAGTCACACAGGGACCTTCATCTATATCTCTTTGTCTAAATCCCCATAGAGATAAAACCGTGACCACATTCATGGCTGCATACTCAGTTTTTCGGAAACTACTAAACTGGTAAAGTAGGGGACTATTATAATGTCCATTACGAGGAAATCAACTATCTCGTAATAAATTCCAAGGTGTGAGAGAAGCCTTGCGCTATTAGGCGAGCATTCTACAATCTCATTATTCTCATCAATTTTCCTTACGAATAACCAAATAAACGAACTCGTTTAACATTGGTGGTATTGAAGCTACAGGTCCGAACACACTTTCGCTAAGGAGTCTACTTGGATTGCAAGTTTCCATTAGTACAGTCTATTCTCCGTTGTATTCAGGCAACGGTACATGGTTCCCTGTCATAAGTTGTTCATATTATCAGTCGTCACCGAATATATGAACAAGTAATCAATGACAGTCTTGTTTCGCTTCAATATCGTCTAAGATATCATGATCGACAGATATTTTGAGATTCTTAGGATGAGGAGGAAATCACACATCTCCTTGATCATTTATAATCTCGTGCGACAAACGAGTTTCAGTTCACCACCTCTGTGGCTGAACGAATTAAGAACCGGTCAACTTCCTCATATCTTGGGAAGAATGACAGACTAACGGCCGACGGCAGCGTCCTTTGCTTGGCGGGTTCGGCCAAAGCAACGTGTTACGACAGGAACACAGCGTTCGACAGGGACGTCTATCCTTGCAAGCATTTTGCAGCAGGTATAAATGATCTCGTGACATCTCATAAAGTCATTAAATGCTTCTGTCATTTAATTAGACTTGAGAGAGTCTATGCACTTACTTATCACTATGTGAAATTTTGGGGATCAAGCTAAGACTGAGTGGGTTATGCCACATTATTTCACGTCGTTTCTTATCAACGGTAACGTGCAAATCTCCCCCTAACGACAGGGAGAACAGTCTTAGCAATGTCACTTTCGCATATCATGCGGTAAAGAGATCGCTTGCCAAGGTTACTCTATCAAATGATAGGCAGGGGATTCATAATCGACTTATGTCCCATTCAGAGGTCCATATTTTGAACGCTATAGCGGCTCAATCAAAATATTAAGCACTCAAACACGCGTTCATATGAGGCGTCTGGCTCATAACCAGTAGCCAACTGGTGCGCATTTAGTGTTTTGAGTGACTATGGGCCTCAGACGGCCCAATGCAGCAAAATAGCATGACCCCACACGGAAATATAAATCTTGGTGTGCAAGACCAAGAAGTGCGTGCAACCATTTGCAGTCGCATCATCAAACTTTCTGTGAGTTCATTTGAGTCTGAACTTAATAGATAGGATGTTCAATTTCAATTTCCAAACTCAAGTAATTCAAATCGAAATTTCAATTCTTACTCTTCGGAATTATCAAGTCGACTAGACTTTTCAGGATAATCCGGATTATGAGCCATCAACTTAATGATAGGGCTAAAAGTTTGGAAAGTGCTGCATTTATGTAGACAACATTAAAATGTGATCATATTGTCGATGCATCAACCATAACCATTTATATTTATGGTCCGTCTTATGATTGGATAAGTCCACAATAACTCCTTCAATTCTTTACAAGAATTCTACGAGTTCATTTCGTGATCTTTACACATACTAGTCTTTCAAAGTGAGCATTAATGGCATGAATTTCGGATTAATCGCGAAATATATTTTCAGAGAGAATCCAAATGCGATGCGATTATAAATCAAGCATCGTCTTTTGACCCGGGAATATCTCATCCGGTCAATGCCAGAATATCAAAATGCTCTAATCAATCGACGACAGGCGAATGATAGTATAAACAATCATGTCTTAGCATCTAAATCATTTATCATTTCGACGACAGGCGAAATGATAATATAACTTTAAATGCTTTAAAGAATGTGGTAGCAACCACTTGAAAGACATTTCAACTCCTCTAAAATACATTTTTGGTCGTATTGAATGGAGACAATGTAAAGAAATTTTAATTCTTTCATGAGCTATTACCAGATAACACTGGTTTTCTCGAATATTTTATAACTCAACAAGGTACGGCAGGACCTACATGAATATAAGATCTCATATTTGACAAATCAATTTGGTTTTACCAAAGATTTTGATTTGGAACGACATGTCCAGAATTGTTGTCACTGAGTACTCTTTTAGGCAAGTAGTTAGTGAAATTATGTGGTACACTGTTACCCACTATTTCCAGAAAACCAACTACACCACAAGTATTGCCTAAAATTTCATAATTTAAAGTTTGGTCACATTTGTCAAAGGAATTTGCTCAAAACACTTTAAATTATTTCGAGAAATTTTGTAAACAGGCAAACCATAATCCAAAAGTATGGTTCAAATGGAAAACATAATCCAGATGAGCGAAAAAATGGCTCAATAATTTATCAAAATCAATAAAGAAAGGTCCCAAACTCATTTGAGCCACAAAACCGGGGGTCTCAAGAGTTTCCTTTCAGTTAGTTTTAACCACATTAGCATCGGTTTTTGCACCTTTGTAATAATTTTGAACTATTTAAGGAGTAACCGTGCATGACCTTTGTCTTTATAGCATAGAGTTGCCTCATTTAGCATTATCTCTTGCTTTGTGACAACGGGCCATATTGTTCCTTTCAATTACTGTCTTAGAGCCACAGGTTTTCGATTTTGACGATTGTCTAAAATCTCGCTTGGCTAGGCGATTCATCGGGATCGCGACAGTTCGAGACAAATAACACTTGTCTCGGTTCTCGATTCGTGGAAAAAAAATATACACGAAGAGCATTAATATCAGGCAAACAATTCGCCATTGACCCAATAGGATTAAAACTACTCACCGGGGTAATTTTCTTATCCAATAACAGATGGGCGATAAAGGAACATGGTGAATATAAATTCACGATACTGCTTATGGAATACAATTTCCAAGCTAGTATTTTGGTGAAGGATAGCTCCAATATGTCAATTTCAGACATTTGTTCACCATAGACGTCATCACGTCTCAAATGTGGCGACGGAATAAAATCAACGCCTTATCATTCATCTCGAGGGTAACAACAAACTCGTGTTTTACTCATCAAAGATGGCATCCAAAAAAATTTTGGGCATCACATTTTCACACATCAGGGTGAGTAACATGTGGTGACGGATTAAAATCAACGTTTAAACAGTCATTTCGCAAGTATGTTTTACGATTTTTCTCATCATAGATGGCGTCCAACATGTGTTGGGAGTTCTGGATTATATGTTTATGGTTTGCACAAGCACAAACTTTGTTTCGAAACGGCAGGTTCGAAAATAGTTTTGCTTTTAATGTGAATTGGTTCTCATTGATCGAACGACGGGTCGATACTGAGACACCAATTCGGCGAAACATACATCACTATATAAACACACTCGGGGAAATTATTATTTAGTCAACCCCTTTCGGTAGCTCTACTTGAAAAACGACCAGGAAAGACGGTGAGGGTGGAGGGCACGAATGCCACTTAAAACCCGACCTCATTAGGATATCGGCTTCCGCCTATATCTTTCCTAGACATCGTATCCAAATAGGTGAGCCTAGTTGGGGAAGGTTCATAATTTTTCCAACTTAAATGTGAAAATATATGATTTCGCAAATTACCATATTTTACACATGGCAGTAAATATTACATTTATAGATATTGCTATTTCTCCGATTTACCAATTATATTATCAATCAGAACAGTATTTATCACAATTACTCATGTTATTTTACTGCTATATATGTAGATTCTATTGATGGTAATTTAAATCTAATTTACCAATTTTACACTAGCAATATATAAATTAATATTATACAAATCTATTGGTTTTATGTATAAGTTTTATACATGATAACTAAATCATGCAATAGGATGGATTTATATGAAAACACATCAATTTTTAGCATGCATATACAGTGGTTCAGTAGAATTTCTAATGGAACAACCGTAAGAAACAAATGATTAATTATTATCATAGACCTACGTGCAGCATACTGATGCATCCACATATATAGTAATTATTACTATGAGATATGTTAGGCAGGCTACCTTTTACATATTACTAACACATAGTACAAGTATTTAGTCATATGTTCAAACAAATATGTTCTCAGCGGACTGGATGACTAGGGTTGTATGGATAACATAACATACATGCGGCTGTACATACACACTGTAGGTTGATGAAGGTCGATATAGCAAAGCCTTAAAAAAAATCCGGATAAACCTTAAGGTTTATAAATACCTAATATCCGTGCGTTTACCCAAAATCTCCAATATCTGCGAGCGTATATCCTATTCTTCGCGAGCAAAGTGCTGATAACGTGTTGTGTGACATATTAGCTCGTTATAGATGTATATAGAGATATGTATAGATATAGAGAGAGGTATGAGAAACAACAGACGAATTGTTTATTCATTAATATGATTGTACAGAGAGATAAATCAAGAGATCTCTGACCCTCTTTATATAATAGAGGGTAGGGTTACATATGCTAGAAAAGTCCAAGATAGGCCTAATAGAGTAAGGTCCAAGATGGCCAATAATATCCTCTACAACAGATATGAACTTCTTTAAAAAACTTGTTTGAATGAAATATATCCTTACATTTTTCATTACAATTTTAAACTTGCTTAGCTGAAAGAAAAGGAGTTAATGAAGTTTGTTGCGAACTTGAGCGACTAAGGTTAGGATGTGTTGATGACGTTTTTTCTCTTTTTTGTTTACACTTGAATATTACATTGTTAATTAGATGTAAATCTAACAACGTAATATTCTAAATTGATAGGGTGGGAATAACAGTTTACTTATGCAATGATTCATGTAACTATATTTTGAAGATACATATCATCTGTCAAATCATTAATTTTAAAAACATTTTATCCAAAACATTTTATCCAAAATCCAAAAAAGATGCAAATCCAACATATCACAATGGAACTTAATTTAGCCGCTGAAGCTGGCAATGAAATTTCAGAAAATCCGTTTCCATTATGGCAGAGCTGATTTTTTGTAATAATAAACAAATTAACTTAATTTTTTAAGTCTGAAATTGTCAACCAACCTTACGTTGAGGTGCACTTATTGTACTACATAATTTCTGAAAAAACGCTGAAACCGTAGATTAAATCTACGGTCTCTGTGTTTTCACAGATTTTTTGAAATTAAAAATTAAAATTAAAATTCTAATAATTAAAATTAAAATACTGAATATTTTTTTCAAATTAAACATGATTTTTTTTTACATAAAAATGCCTTATGTTTAAAATTTGATATTTTTTTCAAGTGTATAATTTGATATTTTTTTCAAGTGTATAAGTTGATTTTTTTTCAAGTGTATAAGTTGATATTTTTTTCAAATAAGACATTTTGTTTTTTTCAAATTTAAAAACAAAATGACTTATTTTTAAAATTTTACATAAAATAAATTACGAATATTCTAACAATCTGTAAAAATAAACACAAAATTTACACAAATTTACACAAAAAAAGTTGATTTGATAAAATTTATGTTTTTGGTTCATGTTATATTTTTGTCAAGTGTATAAGTTGATATTTATTGAATCATTAACTAAATCGTCAATTTTTGTGAAGTTTTTTTGGTTTGTATTTAACACTTGTATAACGCAATATGCAAACATGAATATCAACTTATAAATTTCATAAAACAAATTTATTAAAAAAAATTTACAACAAAATTTACAACAAAATTAAACAAAATTTACAACAAAATTTCATAGAACTAAATTTCATAAAACAAATTTATTAAACATTTGTTTACATCATATAAATTTACAACAAATTGGAAAAAATAGTAATTTACATAAAATTAAAAATAAAAAACCGATTATGGACTTAGGTCTATAGGTTCTTCATTTGCTTTTTTCTTTCCCGATTGCTTTTCCAGCGCCATATATAATTTGAAATTTGGTCAAAAAAGTTCCTTCCATGGCGCAGCTGCCTCAGTGCGTGTTTGTTCCCACCGTGCTATAATTCCTGGCATTGGGAAGATCCCTTCTTTAGGAATAACCTGAGCATAGTGACAACTGTTGACGAACACCATTACAGTCGGGATGTAATATGTCGTTCCCTGAGGCGGACCAGTATAAAGCGGTAAAAAAGTACTGTTCCACACGTTTACCCCTCCATTTTGATTTTCCCATAAGGACAACAATACAATTGGCATATTGTAATGAGAAGCAATTAAAAACCCATAAGACGGAAATCTCATCCATTTGTCAATAGGTGCGGGATCTGTAGGATGATAAAAATTTAAACTTGATAAAATGTAATCATACCGGTAAGCTTCAAAGTCAAGATTCTCAAACAGCTCATAATAAACACATTTCATTTGCTGCAGCTCTTGAAACAACTCACATCTTATCGCGTACCAATCATCTTCCCCATTCTGTTTACCCGTCGCATTTGCAAGTACCCGGAACCCACAGTTACCATCCCCACGCACATCATAAACTGTTTCGATGTAACTATGTAACATGACCCATATTTGGTCACTGTACAGGAAGGTTGGCCTATTGGGGGTGGGTTTAGGGTTCTGGTTTCGCGGCCTCCTAGTTGGGTTTACCCTTACCTCCGGTGTTTCATCCGCCTTGCCTTTACCCTTGTCCCTACTAGCACCAGCACTCTGTTCCTCCACATACTCCCATCCCGACTTATCCCTCTTACTAGATTTGTCGCCTTTTCTAGGTCTCCCCCTATTTGCTCTCACTTCGGGGTCACTGACGGATGTTCTGGCTGGTACGGTTATCTCTCGGAGTTGTGTTTTCATACACCGTTTTTCAACATTCGTTTTGCTAGCATAAACACTTTTAAACTCTTCTAGATCACCCTCTACCCCATAATCATCGGTGTTCCCATTATCATCAATTACGTCTAATTTTTTCCAGAATGGATGAATATATTCTAGAGGAAGAGGCTTCCCGAATAAAATATGTTCACTCATAATATGATGACAAGGTAAACCGTGAGACAATTTAAAACCGCAAGAACAATTCTCATCAGCCTGGCCACTACATTTTTTGTGTTCTTGGAATAATAAATCAAAGGCATAGTGTGTGATATACGACCTAAGATTTATAAATAGAGGCGTTTTTTCAGAATGTGGAAAATAAGACTTGCATTTATCCAACTTCGTCTTAATATCCTCAAACTGTTTTTCTAGAATTCTATTCACCTCTACCCAAACAGTTTCAAGCGTGCCAGTATTTGTGGAAAGGGATCTTTTCAGCTTAGCATGTTGTTGTTCGGCTCGATTGCTAGTTCTGTTACCTAGATGTGTTGTGTGGTTGGTATAGAATGCAACAAACTTTTCAGCATAATCATTTAAAAGCTTGTCTACATACTTAATCACAGCAGGGTACGATTTGTAAGAGGAATTGAAATTAGTTCGGTTATAATTGTACTCCTCTATCGACTCAGAATCAACCAATAAACCTCAATCATCTAGAAACGTTTGCCACTCCTCGTCAGGGATCTTTTTACGGCAGTTTTTCAAAACATTTTTTGCAATATGAAAAGTGCATAAAATATGATGAGAATCGGGAAAAACAACGGATAAAGCATTTGATAAGGCCATTTCCCTGTCGGTTACAAACACCCTAGGTAGTATACACCCCTCCAATGTAACTTTAAATTTTTCCAATGCCCATATATAACTTTCTTCTGTCTCGTCACTCATGAAAACAAAACCTAAACAATATGTTTGGTTCGTTGATGTCATTCCTACGACTTCTAGAAATGACATATTAAAACGGTTTGTCCTATATGTACAATCCATTAACAAGACATCAGGAAAAGCTTTGAACATCCTTATAGAATCGGGGTGTGCAAAAAACAAGTTCTCAAGGCAATGGGTTGATGGGTTCATATTATAGTAGAATGTGTAGCGATGTCTATCCAACAAATTAAAAAGTTCCTGTGTCGGGTTTCTACCATCTCGTTCTTTAAATTTCAGTCCGGCCAAAAAATTATGTATCGTTTTAGTGTTTGATACATTGTCAGGATTTCGATTTTTAATGGCCTCTAATATTGCACCAACTTTAAAACTACTTTGCCTTAAAGTTTTAACAATTTCTTTTTCATCTTGGGTTAAACGAGCACGTCGTGCTTGACCTTGGAGGTAAGTTGGAGGTGGGTGGTTATGTTGTCCATTTTCTACGTGACACATCCATTCACCATTAACTACGTAACCTTTAATGAAAAATGGACAGCCTTTTTTCTTTGTACCTGATTTTACGGAAGATGGTTTCTTTTTTTCGTAAACCCCCGATTTATCACAGACAATATCAACATACGGTGTTCTACTCCCATCACCCCCTCCAGACCTACGAATCGTAAGAATGAAACCCCAATTTCCAGCCACATCAGCAAGATCAGCAAGCATTTCATCCCTTGTTTCCCAAGTCAATTCATCAACTTCAAAGTGCTCCGAATAATCAGTTAGCTCATCGTTTGAGCCACTGGATGAATTCGCATTGTTGTTGTTATTCCATTGGTTGTTGTCATAACCATAGTTGTAATTCATTTTCGAAAAGTGTTTGTTTGTATATTTTATTGGGGAGAAATGAGGATTTTTTTAGAGATTTCCGAAATGTGTTTGTGTTTGATTTTATGGTTTGTTAGAATTGGCAAAATTGAGTCATATTTATAGGGTAAGTTTACACTACAAACCGTAGATTACTTTTACAGTTTGTAGTGAATTTTTGGTGTAGTCATTTCGAAACTTTAATAATGCATTGAGTAGTCATTTTCGGATAGGTTTGTCAAATCATAATAATTCAAAAGTGATAAGGTGTTGTCGGAATTATTTTGATAGATATGGTATCCAATGTAATTTACACTACAAACCGTATATTACTTTTACGGGTTGTAGTGTTTTTTTTGGTGTAGTCATTTCGAAACTTTAATAATGCATTGAGTAGTCATTTTCGGATAGGGTTGTCAAGTCATAATAATTCAAAAGTGATAATGTGTTGTCGGAATTATTTTGATAGATATGGTATCCAATGTAATTTACACTACAAACCGTATATTACTTTTACGGTTTGTAGTTTATTTTTTTTTTACGTTATTAACGGTGATTCCGTGTAAAAAGTACATTCGTAAAACGTCGCTGCTCAAATCAGGGGTGCAAACCGTACATTACTTTTACGGTTTGCACATAAAACATGCAAACCGTACATTTAATGTACGGTTTGTATGAAATATGTACAAACCGTACATTAAATGTACGGTTTGTATGTATATTTCAGAATATTTAGTTTTTAGGGGTTTAGGGTTTAGGGTTTAGGGTTTGTAATTTAGGGTTTAGGGGTTAGGGTTTGTAATTTAGGGTTTAGGGTTTAGGGTTTGTAATTTAGGGTTTAGGGTTTAGGGGTTAGGGTTTGTAAATTAGGGTTTAGGGTTTAGGTTTTAGAATTTAGGGTTTAGGGTTTGTAATTTAGGGTTTAGGGTTTAGGGGTCAGGGTTTGTAATTTAGGGTTTAGGGTTTAGGGTTTGTAATTTAGGGTTTAAGGTTTAGGGTTTAGGGTTTGTAATTTAGGGTTTAGGGTTTAGGGTTTAGAATTTAGGGTTTAGGGTTTAGGGTTTGTAATTTAGTTTTTAGGGTTTAGGGTTTGTAATTTAGGGTTTCGTGTTTAAGGTTTAGGGGTTAGGGTTTGTAATTTAGGGTTTAGGGTTTAGGGTTTAGGGTTTAGGGTTTGTAAAAACTCAATATTGGTCCTATCAATTAAAATACAGAATATTTTTTACCCTAAAACATACAAATCAAACATACGAATCAAATTAAACTTACGAAATTATAACGTACAAATCAAACATAGAAATCAAATTAAACCTACGAATTTATAATATTCCAACCCTAGCTAAGAATAAAACTGACAAATCAAACATAGAAATCAAATACAAAAACAATGCATTTATTTTTTTTTGTAACGACTAAATGTTTTAAAGTTGGACATAGGGAGCATCTTTCCCGCCGATGTTAATCTATCGGATGACGGCTCAGCAGACTCTTCGATTTCGTTTAGCTCCGTACGCCGTCTTTGTCGCTGCTGCGATTCTAGATGCGGCGCACGCTCGTGGGATGTAACTGTCAACCCACATCTTCCATCTGTAATATACAAACAAAAACCGATAAACAATAAATATAACCGGCAGCTAAGTAAATGATAGATGACACAATAATATAAAAAAGCAAATCCAATTCAAAAACTAAATAAATATCATACCTGTAACCGAGGGGGAACCTAGGCAAGCCCTCCGGTGGCTCGACATCTTCCGGCAGCTCTTCACACGGTCTAACCGGCAGTAGTCTGGTAATCGCCCACATATCCAGAAACATCACCGCCCCGCTTACTCCGGTTGTCTTACAACGTACCACCCTGCATAGATTAGCCTCTAACCAGGCCAGAAGAGCTGATCCCCAACTATACTCAGCACATGTGTCAAAATCCTCCAGAAATGGCAGAGGCCAGAGTGGAATCTGATCACTGCTCTTATCCGAAAACACATGTGCAGCCAGTAATAATAGCATGGCAGCCCTAGATTGATATAGTAAACGCTCCTCACTAGGGTTGGGGGGTAATTCACCGAAGGTCTGTAACATCCAATCAAGTCTAACTGTCAGACAGTTTTGATCGACTTGATTGTCAGCCGGCCTAACACCCAACAAACTCTCCATCATAGCCAACCTGCTCGCCTTCGTGTCATTCCGCTCCGACCGGGTCACAGCAAGACCATCCACCCTCAGACCAAGCATAATCTCTACATCCTGTAAAGATATCCCCAACTCTCCCCCGACAAAATGGAACGTGTGCGACTCATCACACCACCTATCAACTAAGGCTGTAATCAACCCTCGGTCTACGGTATAATTATCTATACTGTAAATACCGTAAAAACCAGCCCTAATGATATTTTGAACTACCCTTTCAGGCGTCGGTATCTGCCAACTATAATTATAAACCCTAATCTTATTGGCATCTCCTCTACCCGCTTCTCTGCCAGCATCCCAAGTCTGATTAGAAATGTGACCAGTCTGTCGTAAAATACCCAACCTCCCTTTAATATGTGGACCTGGGTCTGCCATCCTAACTATGATAACCAAATATAACTCAATTAATGATAACCAAAAAATGATAACATAACCAATTAATGATAACCAAACAATGATAACTCAATGATAACCAATTAATGATAACCAAACAATGATAACTCAATGATAACCAAACAATGATAACCAAACAATCATTTTTTCATAAACCAAACAATAATAATTCAATTTTTTAATCATAACCAAACACACATTTTTTCATAAACCAAACAATAATAATTCAATTTTTTAATCATAACCAAACACACATTTTTTCATAAACCAAACAATAATAATTCAATTTTTTAATCATAACCAACCACACATTTTTTCATAAACCAAACAATAATAATTCAATTTTTTAATCATAACCAAACACACATTTTTTCATAAACCAAACAATAATAATTCAATTTTTTAATCATAACCAAACACACATTTAATCATAACCAAACACATTTAATCATAAACCAAACAATAATAACTCAATTTTTTAATCATAACCAAACACATTATCAACAATTAAAATTAACCAAACAAAATAAAAAAAACATGCAAAAATGGGACAAATATCAACAATTATTAAAATTTCTATAATTAATATAAACAAACAACAAACAATTATATATAGCTAAGTGAATTATGGTTTTGCATATTTTATATATTTTTTCCTATTTTACAAATTAAAATTACAAAAAATAAAAAAACATGCAAAAATGGGACAAATATCAACAATTATTAAAATTTCTATAATTAATATAAACAAACAACAAACAATTATATATAGCTAAGTGAATTATGGATTTGCATATTTTATATATTTTTTCCTATTTTACAAATAGAAATTACACAAAATAAATAATAAATTAGAGAATAAAAGATATACCTTCAATTATGGATAAGTTTGATTGATGATTTGGGGTTTTTTGTTAATAAATTTGATAGTTAATGTGGTTGATTGATTTGGGTGATTTTTTGGGTTGAAAATTGGGGGTTTTTGAGAGAAAGAGAGAAAATGTAGTATAAAAAATATTTTTTTTAAAAAAAAACGTAAGTTTCTATTTTTCAGGGACCTGCTGTGTAATTTTGGCACAGGGACTGACTGTGTAATTCTGAAAAGCAGGGACTGACTGTGTAATTTCTGCAGAAATTACACAGACCGTAGATTAAATCTACGGTTTACAGTGATTCACTGTAAACCGTAGATTTAATCTACGGTTTGAATTAAATTAACCCAAACCGTAGATTAAATCTACGGTTTACAGTGAATCACTGTAAACCGTAGATTTAATCTACGGTTTCAGCGTTTTTTAAGATTAAATGTAGTTAATTAATCCACCCTCCCTTACGTTACGTATAATCTTTCCCAATGACCTAATGACAAAATGAAATATCAGCCTCTTCATCAATGTAATTTATTAGGAATAAATTAACAAAACATATAACTTTTTAAACTAAATTAACAAAAACTAATCTAAAAAAATTTCATTATCAAAAACATATCATACCAAACAAATTTAATGTTATTTATTATATTATTTCTCTCTCTCTCATCTTACCCTCTCTTCTTCATTTTTCTCTCTCTCATCTTACTCTCTCTTTTCTCCATTCTTCTACGTATCTTTCTTTCATATCTCACTTTATCTCTCTTCCCTCATCCACCACGAAAACCGAACATCATCTACATTATATAAACATCCACATATATATAAATACACATATCTACATACGTAATACACAAATATTACACTGGTTGATACCTGTAATATATGAAAAATATATAGAATTGGTGAGATTGTTTTCTATTCATTGAGCTTTGAAACTATTGTAAAACTTATGGCTTTCAAGTTGAAAGAGGAGAATTCATATGTACAGTATTTGAGAAAAATCCATATGTAGGGTATGGAGTTTTAAAATTAGGGTACGAAGTTTTGAAATTAGGGTACGAAGTTGAAATTAGGGTATGAAGTTTTAAAATTAAGGGATGAACTTTTGAAATTAGGGTATGAAGTTTTAAAATTAAGGTGTGAAATTTTGAAATTATGGTACAAAGTTTTGAAATTAGGGTATTAACTCTTTTTTAGATATTTGATTGTGATTCAGAACATTTATAGTATGGACTTTTAAAATTAGAGTATGACGTTTTATAATTATCATATGAATATTTTGTGAGTTTTTAGTCATTTATAGAGAGAGATTAGTGATTAGCGCGTACTAGAAAGAGATACGATTAGCGTGTGTTAGAGAAAGATGTGCGATTAGAGAAAGAGTTGCGGTTAGAGAGAGAAGTTAGATTATAGTCTGATTAGAATTAGAGAAATAATAAGTATATATAGATATATTTTTGATAATTTAAATTATTAGATTATTTTTTTGTTAATATAATAGAGTTATATTATGTTTATGTTAATTGCCCATCCATTCAATTCAAGATGGATTTTCAGTACTTACTCGTAGGGCTAGGTTCGGTTCGTTCTGGTTCGATTTTTGGCAAAACCGAAACCGAAACCGAAACCGAGCATATTTTTCGGTTCGGTTTTTTTCGGTTTCGGTCTTTTAATTTTTTGGACCGAATCGGGCCGGTTTTTTGGTCTAGTTTCGGTTTTTTTCGGTTATTATTCGGTTTTATTTTTTATTTTTCGGGTTTTTTTCGGGTTTTTTTCGGGTTTTTTCGGGTTTTTTCGGGTTTTTTTCGGTTTCGGTCTTTTTCGGGTTTTTTCGATTCGATTATCGGTTCGGTTCGGTTTTTCCGGTTTTTTGTCCAGCCCTACTTACTCGTGTAATTAAGTATTCCATTTAATTGTTTCTACATTATCTTTCAGCTTGAGACACAACTCTTGTCTTATTTACTACTATTATATTTAGTTTCAAACTTTTAGAACTTAGACAATTTTATTTTTTAAAAAACTTATTAAAACCAGGCCACAAAAGAGAGACAAAAGAACCATTTCACCCTTTTCATACTTCAAACAATATACTACAAAGTTATCTAACTGGAATGTATTGGTGATTTCCGTCATTTTGTTTGTAGCTAACTGTTTTACTTCCATATTAGCTATTTTAATAATAGAACGGCTGGATAATCATATATTTTTTTACTCAAGTTCGTCTTATTATAATTTTAGCAAATTCGAGGAAATGAAGTACCATTGGCACGAAAACTAAAGCTAACACAGTTTCTAGTTGTGACACGTATGCTTTTATTACATACTACGTAGAGGAGAAACAAAATCAAGAAAGGTTCAAAGTGTTTTTTTAAACAATCTTTTTTTTATAAAAAAAAAGTAGGACTTATTCAATTGCCTTACATTGGGGAGACATTGTTATTCGACTGTCCCATATCCTTTGTAACCCTATAAATACCACTTTCTAATGTTATAATTGCATTCCATCTCATTTGATTTTACCCTAATACTTCAAAGGCAATTAAATATATTTTCCCATGGCTCCACAATTTGTTTTCTTAGCTCTACTGGCTCTTACTAGTTCCATTGTCTTAGCAGACAATATTGCTCCTTTGCAAGACTTTTGTGTTGCTGAAAAGAACGGTCCAGGTACTGATTTTCATAAATCTGAAGATAAGGCTAATTAGGCTTCATGACATTTATGTATCTGTAACCAACAGTTTTTTAAGCAGTGTAAATGTTATCTAGAAAAGCAAACTAAATTATTTTAGTACACTTTAATTGATATAATTATAAGAGTTCATAGTATATTATATACGTACATGCATGCATGCTTGATAATATGACTTTTTAAAATTTGATGTAGTTCGCGTGAACGGGATGACTTGCAAGGATCCGATGACCGTAACTGCCAATGATTTCTTTTTCAGCGGCCTGCACTTGGCAGGTAACACCTCAAATGCAGTTGGATCAAAAGTGACGCCAGTAAACGTTGCTCAATTACCAGGATTAAACACACTTGGTGTTTCTTTGGTACGCATCGACTTTGCACCATGGGGTGTCAACCCTCCCCACACTCATCCTAGGGGAAGTGAGATTTTTACTGTTATGGAAGGCACCATTGAAGTTGCATTTATCACATCAAACCCTGATAACAGACTAATCACAAAAGTACTTCGAAAGGGTGATGTGTGGGTATTTCCCCAGGGTCTAGTCCACTATCAGCGCAATGTCGGAAATTGTCCTGGATTTGCCATTGCAGGTTTCAATAGCCAAGCTCCCGGAGCCATTATCATGGCAAATGCCGTGTTTGGTTCACAACCTCAAATTTCAACCCAACTACTCGCCAAGAGTTTCCAAGTTGATGACAAAACAATCAAAAAGTTGAAGTCGAAGTTTAGAGTTTAAAGTGTTTATTTTAGCTTCTATTATCTACGCACCTAGTTTTCAAATGGAAATGTTGTTGTTTTTTATGCTTGTAACAATTATCGGTTAACTCCTTCAATTTTTTTAATAAATAAAGGTGCAAATTTATTGAATTTGTTCTGTCGTAATTTGGAATTTAACCATGTGGTCATGGGTTCAATACCCATAGATGACATCAGTTGATGTCTTGATGATAAACCAAAAATCACTATCAACAACTATTGATCTTCTCCTTAGACGGCCAATAAGAATGCATTTTGATACATATATTTGAGCAAACAAGTAGCCCTTAATTAAAAAGGTCCATTGATAGTACAATCTAAACTATCTTATGTTTAAGCAGGAAAATGTTTTAGAGAACTAATTAAGATTTGATAAAAATGTAAGACTTCAGATTGTTATCTTTTGGGCTATGCATCAATTTGTAGCGTAAATTCTACTCCCACCGTATCAATTTATATGTCTTATACGAAATCTCGTGCAACTTTGACCGGTTTTGAATATGTAACTAAATTACCGAAACGAAATTTTTTAAATTTTTTTTGCATAGTTTAAATGTTAAAATATATGATAGAATTTTTTTAAAAATTATTTCGGTAATTAAGTTACATGTTTAAAATCGGTCAAAGTTGCGTGTAGTTGCGTATAGGACATATATGTTGATACGAAGAGAGTAACAGTTTACTTACGCAATGATTTATGTAACTATATTTTGGAGATACATATCATCTGCCAAATCATTAATTTTGAAAACATTTTATCCAAAATGCATGTAGGCTCAAATTCGGGAAAAAAAACTGATACTTCTTAATTAAAAAACATAATTCATTTATGTTATGGATTTTTGTTTGTATTATATAATGCAAAGTGGGTTTGATGACTAGAGTGGGTGGTCGAAATCAGTAAGAGTGAATATTGATTTGGGTCCTTGCAGAGAGGAAAAAAGTGATTCCAATGTTTTCAAATAGTAACATAATAAAGATATGAACTTTAAAAAACTTGTTTGAATGAAATATATCCTTACATTTTTCATTACAATTTTAAACTTGCTTAGCTGAAAGAAAAGGAGTTAATGAAGTTTGTTGCGAACTTGAGCGACTAAGGTTAGGATGTGTTGATGACGTTTTTTCTCTTTTTTGTTTACACTTGAATATTACATTGTTAATTAGATGTAAATCTAACAACGTAATATTCTAAATTGATAGGGTGGGAATAACAGTTTACTTATGCAATGATTCATGTAACTATATTTTGAAGATACATATCATCTGTCAAATCATTAATTTTAAAAACATTTTATCCAAAATCCAAAATCCAAAAAGGATGCAAATCCAACATATCACAATGGAACTTAATTTAGCCGCTGAAGCTGGCAATGAAATTTCAGAAAATCCGTTTCCATTATGGCAGAACTGATTTTTTGTAATAATAAACAAATTAACTTAATTTTGTAAGTCTGAAATTGTCAACCAACCTTACGTTACGTATAATCTTTCCCAATGACCTAATGACAAAATGAAATATCAGCCTCTTCATCAATGTAATTTATTCAATTCAAGATGGATTTTCAGTAATTACTCGCGTAATTAAGTATTCCATTTAATTGTTTCTACATTATATTTCAACTTGAGATACAACTCTTGTCTTATTTACTACTACTATTTAGTTTCTAACTTTTAGAACTAAGACAATGATTTTTTTTTAAAACCAGGCCGCCAAAGAAAGACAAAAGAACCATTTCTCCCTTTTCATACTTCAAACAATATACTACAAAGTTATCCAACTGGAATGTATTGGTGATTTCCGTCATTTTGTTTGTAGCTAACTGTTTTACATCCATATTAGCTATTTTAATAATAGAACGGCAGGATAATCATATGTTTTTAGGAAAGTTCATCTTATTATAATTTTAGCTAATTCCAGGAAATGATGTACCATTGACACGAAAGCTAAAAAATCAAGAAAGGTTCAAAGTGTTTTTTTAAACACCTTTTTTTTTATTTTTAAAGTAGGACTTATTCAATTGCCTTACATTGGGGGCCATTGTTATTCAACTGTCCCATATCCTTTGTAACCCTATAAATACCACTTTCTAATGTTATAATTTCATTCCATCTCATTTGATTTTACCCTAATACTTCAAAGGCAATTAAATATATTTTCCCATGGCTCCACAATTTGTTTTCTTAGCTCTACTGGCTCTTACTAGTTCCATTGTCTTGGCAGACAATATTGCTCCTTTGCAAGACTTTTGTGTTGCTGAAAAGAACGGTCCAGGTATCGATTTTCATAAATCTGAAGATAACGCTAATTAGGCTTCATAACATTTATGTATCTGTACTAACAGTTTTTTAAGCAGTGTAAATGTTATCTAGAAAAGCAAACTAAATTATTTTAGTACACTTTAATTGATATAATTATAAGAGTTCAGAGTATATTACGTACGTGCATGCATGCTTGATAATATGACTTTTTTAAAATTTGATGTAGTTCGCGTGAACGGGATGACTTGCAAGGATCCGATGACCGTAACTGCCAATGATTTCTTTTTCAGCGGCCTGCACTTGGCAGGTAACACCTCAAATGCAGTTGGATCAAAAGTGACGCCAGTAAACGTTGCTCAATTACCAGGATTAAACACACTTGGTGTTTCTTTGGTACGCATCGACTTTGCACCATGGGGTGTCAACCCTCCCCACACTCATCCTAGGGGAAGTGAGATTTTTACTGTTATGGAAGGCACCATTGAAGTTGCATTTATCACATCAAACCCAGATAACAGACTAATCACAAAAGTACTTCGAAAGGGTGATGTGTGGGTATTTCCCCAGGGTCTAGTCCACTATCAGCGCAATGTCGGAAATTATCCTGCATTTGCCATTGCAGGTTTCAATAGCCAAGCTCCCGGAGCCATTATCATAGCAAATGCCGTGTTTGGTTCTCAACCTCAAATTTCAACCGAACTACTCGCCAAGAGTTTCCAAGTTGACAACAAAACAATCAAAAAGTTGAACTCGAAGTTTAGAGTTTAAAGTGTTTGTTTTAGTTTCTATTATCTACGCACCTAGTTTTCAAATGGAAATGTTGTTATTTTGTATGCTTGTAACATTTATCGGTTAACTCCTTTAATTTTTTTAATAAATAAAGGTGCAAATTTATTGAATTTGTTCTGTCGTAATTTGGAATTTAACCATGTGGTCATGGGTTCAATACCCATAGATGACATCAGTTGATGTCTTGATGATAGACCAAAAATCACTATCCACAACTATTGATCTTCTCCTTAGCCGGCCAATAAGAATGCATTTTGATAAATATATTTGAGCAAACAAGCCGCGGTTAGAGCATTCTCAATTGTGATATAAAAAGCTATACTATCTTTGTTAGTAAAAAAAAAAAAAAAAACCACTTAAGAATTTGTCCTATAAGTGATACAAGTTAGGTTCGTATGCCCAATTTTGGACATATATGAAAATTATGTCCACATGTGGACAAGTTTTATGTATATGTCCAAAAAATAAATTAAATACTCAATAAAACTTTCTAGTCATTCATTTTCATCCGGTTGGTACCATTCACCTTTCTCTCTAAAATAATAGTATTATTTTAATTAGTTAGTATCAAAATTTAGCTACACTGTTGTGCAAACTTAGCAATTTAGCTACGGGTAACTTTTATATTTGCCAGGACAATAAATTTTGGACAAAGTTTTAATAACAACCGATGGGAATGCTCTTAGTTAAAAAGTTCCATTGATAGTACAATCTAAACTATATTATGTTTAAGCAGGAAAATGGTTTAGAGAACTAATTAAGATTGATAAAAATGTAGGAGACTTCAGATTGTTATCTTTTGGGTTATGCATCGATTTGTAGCGTAAATTCTAACAGTTTACTTACGCAATGATTCATGTAACTATATTTTGGAGATACATATCATCTGCCAAATCATTAATTTTAAAAATATATAAAATTTACATGTAAAAAAAAATACATTTTTAAGTCTGATTTGGGGCTACATGTTGAGGCCTCCGATGGTCTTCACTTGGTTCCCCTCATCTTTCCCTTTTGATCGCTAATTATGACTTATGGAATGATCAGAAATTATTTGTTTTATCTTCAGAATAGCGGCAAATATAGCCTTAGCCGATTTGATGGTGACCATCATAGATATATTTATAGGATATATACGCTCCATAGGATAGATCATACTTCACTTAATTAGTAGAATGAAAGTAAGAAACCAATTAAATTCAGTGTCTTCATTAAAAGGAATGAGAATAACTAATATTTATTATCTTACTTAGATAAACACTTTGTCATTTAAAGAATTTTGATTTTTAGAAATGAAAAGATCAATACCTTTGCCGGTAATCATTTAAAAAGAAGAAAGGATAAAAGAAAGTATACAACTTTAGTTTTTTTTTTCTTGGCTTTCCCTTGATAGAAAACTCTCCCTAGTCACACTAAGAATTTATATGAACACAGTAATCACCACTCTTGAATAATTCTGGACCAACAATTTTCCTTGCGTCTCTCAAAGAAAGGAAACACTCCTTATTACTTAAATACCCGCTAATAATATCATTCATAAGTAAATTGTCATGCTGTTAGGACGTCTGAATGAACTAAATTGTCTTCTCTTATTATACTTGAAAATTTTGGAGAATAAATAGCATATCTATCTTGGGTGCAGAATGTGATTCATATATGAAGAAGAGTAACTAAACGAGCTTCCACTCCAGTTATATTTGTGAGTACCGCTATAAGTTACATTTCGACTTGCAACAAGGATGAATGTTACCTCGTGAAACACTAAATGGGAAGCGTCTACTCTTGGCTCGGTCAAGAGATGGGGTTGTTAACTACGTCTGAGTTTAGAAAAAGATGGATATAATTTCATGTTCTTAATCGGTTCCATTAATTTTCCACCTTTGTGCCTTACTGTACACCTAACCAAAAAAACTTAAAAGATTATTTGATTTAAATGAATATGAAAAAATCTTATAGCTTTACCAATTTTATTCTATAAACAATAACGAGTTGAAAAAGTATGACCGGAGTTTAGTTTATTCTCTTTTTTTTCTTGGAATATTTCCCAGTACATCAGCTGTTTCTTTTACTTGTTTTGTGCATTTAAAAATGAACCCGTCTATCTCTGAAAATACCAAAGGCCGGGCAGCTGGAGAATTTTTTTTCCTAAACTTTTTCATATAACAAATAATATGATAAATTATCTAACTATATGCTTTTGTCATCCTCTAGCTATTGGCTTTACTTCCATTTAGCTTATTTCAATCATTGAATGGCAGACCAGACATAATTTTAAATAATTAAGGATCAATTTGTATTTTCAATCGTGTATTCGTTTTGCTACTGCACGGAATGAATCAGCACTAGCGCGACAAAAGTAAAAGACACTTTACCAGTTGTATCATGTATGTGCTTAATCACTTACAGTTAGTTATCATTACATAAGAAACATAATTTCAAATTAAACCATATTTCGAAATAAGACTCGTTCAATGGCCATTAAGGGGGACAATTTTTATCCGGTTGTCTGATTATCCATAGGTTATCTCTTGACGCCCTATAAATACCAACTTCTAATGCTATTCCAATCCATCTCAATACATTGTTTTTACATATTACTCGATTCATACTAACAATCAATAACATTAATCTCTCATGGCTCCACGTTTTGTTTTCTTAGCAATATTAGCTCTTACTTGTTCCACTGCCTTGGCAGACAATGCTCCTTTGCAAGACTTTTGTGTGGCTGAAAAGAATATCTCGGGTACAATTTTTCATATTTTTGAAATATAATTCTCAGCATTAATTATGTTATTCAAGGAAAATAAACTAATTAATTTGTGTTTTCTTACATCGCCTGATAGTGGTAAAAACAAGGAAATATTACATCATACAACTACATCGTACAAGTTCAATGAGGTTACGCTAGTTAAGGACGCTGGAGTAATATCCATAATTGATCGTCTGAAATTTTCATTTATTGCAGTTCGAGTGAACGGGCTGACTTGCAAGGATCCCAAGATGGTAAAAGCTGATGATTTCTTTTTCAGCGGCCTACACATGGCAGGTAACACCTCAAATGCAGTTGGATCAAAAGTAACCCCAGTAATGGTGGCGCAATTGCCAGGACTAAACACACTTGGTGTTTCCTTGGTACGCATAGACTTTGCACCATGGGGTGTCAACCCTCCCCACATTCATCCTAGAGGAAGTGAGATTTTTACCGTAATTGAAGGTACTATCGAAGTGGCATTTATCACATCAAACCCTGATAATAGACTAATCACAAAAGTACTTCAGAAGGGTGATGTTTGGGTATTTCCTCAGGGTCTAGTCCACTATCAGAGAAACATCGGAAATTGTGACGCAGTTGTCATTGCAGGTTTCAATAGCCATGCTCCTGGAGCTATTATCCTGGGAAATACCTTGTTTGGGTCGCAGCCTCAAATTTCTACTGAATTACTTGGGAAAAGTTTCCAAGTTGACAACAATATAATCAAGAAGTTGAAATCGAAGTTTACAGTTTAAACTTTGAAGTGCTTGTTTCAGTTCCCATTATTTATACACCTAGTTTTCAAAAGGACATGCATGCTGCTGGTCTGTTTGTTCTTCGATTTGTTAACTCCTTTGATTTTGAATAAGAAAAGGTGCTGATGTTCAAGTTTTCGTACTGTAACCGAGCTTTGTCATGAAAATATATTTTTAACTGGTTGTTTGGTTAGAATATGCATTAGCGATTACTTCTTGACGGGTCCTTTGGTAATTTGTATCAACATGCATGTGTTTGGAATGATTCGCCTAATATTATGAAGAACATAGCACAAAAAAATCTAAAACAAGCAAACTATAACCGACATTGATGAAGGCAGTTTAGGATATGAACTAATTTTCTACTCCGTATTACAAAAAAAAAAACTGGACAATTTGGTGGAAAAATATTCAATCTGATCATGCCAGTATGTATACGTTGAAACTTCAGGAAATTTATTGTGACACCATGAAACTGTTAAACTAGATTTTATAATTCAATATCGTGCTTTGTTAATTCCTGGGACCCCATGAATTAAAGTGATGTTAGTGGCGGGATTGGGAAAGAGAATCCAATATATTATACCATTTTTTTTATCAAATTCTTGTAGGTTATGATTAATGACAAAATTACGAGTTAAAAAACAAATGGCAGTTAAATAAAAATCTGTTGTATCCTTGAGAATTAATAATTTTTTTTGTGTGAAAACGGCCCAAGTAATCCACCAAGAATAAATCATAAGCAATTGACATGTGCATGGAAAGTAAACAGTAGAATGCAATATATATTGTTTTTTGTTCGTTTTGACACGATCCTACCGTTTCAGTTTTTTCAAGTCCCAAAGGCTTGTGTTTTAACAATGACCAAACAGTTGATGTCTATCTTCAAGACCAGACATACTATTTTTTCCCATAGAAGGGATGACCGGTGTAACTTATTAGACTACATGCGTATTAATTAATGTTGTTGTAATTAAAAGGAATAATGTTACTCATCAGTGTAATTTGTCCACTTCGAGGACCAAATCGAAACAATCCACAAGTATGAAGACCTGTAGGTTACGCGGATTATATTTTTTTCAAAATTAAAGAAAGGATTATAAGTCGGGGACATTCTCCATTTTTAATTAAGTAGGGTGAGTTTTCAAACATGAATATTCATTTTGAATTTCCTAAAAGGGAATCAGGGACAAACAAAAGTAACAGAGGGAGTCGTTGGCAGTAGTTTCTATATAGCCGCAACTTATATCAAGATTATAATAAGCCAACGCAAGTCGAATGAGACTGTCCAATTTAACCAAATTTTTTTCAAAAATATCACTACACATTTATATTAATTACAATAATATTATACGCACATAAAAATATAAAAAATAAAAACTAATAAAACTATTTATCACTCTTTAACAACCAAACATTCTTTTAAATCTTAAAATATGTTTTTTTTACTATCCATATATTTATATCATAACTATAAATATTTTCTATATTTTTATTGCATTACGCGCCGCATACGCAACGCGTTAGACACGATTACAGATACATTCTCTCAATTGAAGCCTTCATTCGGACCGGTGAGGATACAAGGAGAAACAACAAAAAATCGCTCCTATATATAAGGCTGATAATGGGGCATCTCTACAAAGTTGTATGTGGAATTATCGTCCTAGTATAACACACTTTCATAATTAAAAAACATCGCACCTCCATACCAAAGATCCTACCATCCTTATAAAATAAATTAAAATTCGCCTTGTTCTCCTACCAAAGTACACATATAGCAAAAAAATCGATACCAAAATCTTACAAACGTGGTAATTCGTTTTCTTTTGGAAGTATATATGAATATTGAAATAGTCCTCCACCCGTCCAAACATAAGTGTGTAACAGTATACATCATTCTTAATACATTTACGGTGTGTTTATAAGATAGAAAACGGGTGAGGAAATGAAAATAATTTTTCGAGAAAACATTTTCTTTGTTTGATTGTATAAGAAAATCAATGGAAAATAAAACAAAAGAAAACTTTGTGTGTAGAAGTAGAGAAACCATTTTCCTTTCAAAATTGAGAGAAAAATGAAAACAAATGGAAAAACTGGGACTAACTACCTCTCTCTCGCAATTTTTTATTTTCTCTTATATTAATTTTCCAACCTTTCAAGCAAATAACCGGAAAATGATTTCAAGTTAATTTTTTTTTTTCATTTTTTTTTCTTTTCTGTAACATTTTTCGGATTTCAAACACACGTATTAAAATATGAAAATTATGTTCATTATGGAAAGCATAATTTAAGCTCCAATTGTCAGATATTCGTGACATATTATGTGAGTTTATATTTTTGATCATGTGTCTCTAGTCGTTGAAATAATAAAACTCCAAATATTGAATAAGTTTGATCAGCTTTCATCACAGTGTTAACGGGATATGACAAAGTATCATTCACTATAAATACCAAGCACCTCTACAGCTTATGAAGCATCATACAATGATTTGCTAAAGAAAAATTAAGGAGTAAAATAAAACTCATTAGTTTGTTACTCGATATTCCAATTTTTAAATGAAGGTCTCTTTCATTTTCCTTTGTCTTATACTTCCTTTCGCTAACTCGAAACTTCAACGAGACTTCTATAAGTTCACATGTCTACGAGCCGAAAAAATTACTGAACTAGTGGTTCAGAACCAATTCAACACTAACAAAACTATCACAGCCGCCTTACTTCGTATGCAATTTTATGATTGCTTTGTTCAGGTAAGCAGTTTTGGTTTAACAAAATAAATTGTTCTTCTAGCGCCTAAACTTATAGTTTCTTTGATTACTTGTCAGTGTTTTTCACTACTTGAAGTTTTAAATCCACAATGGTATAACTAGCCTATGTAATCTATCCAAAGCTTTAAGTATGTAGGTTTTGAAATGGAGAAGTAACATACATGAACACACCTATGATTACTACAGTGGGGCATATGAACTTAAATACTAAACAGAATGTAATAAGTTTTAAAATTGCTTAAAGCCATTCTTTGTGTAAGCTAAAACTTTATAGACCAATTATGTCTGTAGAATTACCAACACTTTGGCGCCGGTTAAAAAAAAAAGGAGGAAATCCAAATAGAAGCTATCAAAACAGGTTTTACTTTCTGAATTTACATTACCATTTACCACTTGAATATTTATATAAGGGTGTCTTTTACACATAACAGAAACCACTTTAGGTAATCAACTGTCCTAACAAGTTTAGACAATATTTGTACTGATGCAAGAATTGTATTTACAGGGTTGTGATGCTTCCATACGTATAGACTCAACAAGTGCCAACTCATCGGAGAAAGCGCTGATTTTTTTTTACGTTTAAGAGGATATGATATCATAGACGTAGCAAAAGAAAATGTAAAGAGTGAATGCCCTGGGATAGTCTCTTGCGCCGATATGCTAACAATGGCGACACAAGACGCTGTGGTTTTAACCGGAGGAGATACATACAGTATATCCACCGGAAGACGTGATAGGCTAACATCAGACCCAAATCTCATAAATCTTCCAGGGCCAAATAGTACTGTATCGGATGTATTGGCAATTTGTGATTCTTTTGTTCAAAGACTCTCTGGATTTAATGGTGAGGCCGATAATACTACGGATCTGAGCCTGTTGTCCAATTTGAGAAACATTTGTTCTGGAAAAGATCAAAGTGTGTCTTTGGATCAGAGTACCGCCTTGGTATTCGATAACGGATATTACAAACAGATCGTAAAGAGCCGAGGAATATTGCAGGTTGATCAGGATCTTGCATTAGATAATTCTACTGATTTTATAGTGTCTGCTTACGCAGAAAATAAGCTTTTCTTACAAGATAGTTTTACCAAATTAATAAGGAAACTGGTAAATCTCGATGTTATCGATAGGAATGAAGGAGAAATTCGGAAGAACTGTAGAGCCTTCAATTCCTAGTCAATGAAGATCATATGACCTCTATGGCAAGTTTAATTATCTCGGCTTCTTGGACTTTATTTTATTTCTCACTTTGAAGTTGTTTCTAAGGTATTGTCGGTTATTTAATGTTGTGTACTCTGCGTTTGTTTCATCGCTAATAAAGTAATAAAGAAACTATATTTTATCTATCTTGTACTTTTTTTTTTTAATTGATAAAGCCATAACTTTGATCGGTCGCGTTAGGCTTTTCAATAATGATATAATGGTAAATCAACCGTGAATAAAGGACACTTCCTGATCTTTATTATTGCTCGGATTATTATCCTTGTTCGGACTATTACATTTGCTCGGATTAGTATTTCGGTTTTACAATTATGCTCGATATGACTATTTAATCTCTCGTCTTGATCTTTCTCCTCTTTTATTCGGTGCTCGGCGGTCTGTTCTCGGTTTGTTTCTCGAAGTGATATGCTTTGGTTAGTTTATCTCTTTTCTTAACTTCTCTCTATATTTTTTGGATAGATTTTCTGGTCCTTTTCTAGGAGGGGTAGTTGGCTATTTGTAGGCAACTGTGCCTTCTAGGATATTGACAAATGTTTTCATCCCAGTGACTTTTCAGACATGGGTCCCCATTTGATTGGGCTTGGGCTTTTGGTAGTAACACCTCTATTCCCATAAAGAGTATGAGATGACCCATTTAAGCGTTGGATACCCATTTATAAAGTGGGTTGATCATTACCCGAATAAAACATTCGGGTCTAATTTTTATGTTCTATCAAGTGCTCCCTGACTTCCTCGGCGTGGTTTCCATGTCGGGGGAGTCATGTTTGGTTGGTCGATAAAGTTACTTCGGTCTTGTCCTTCCCAATGCTTCATCGAGAAACGCAATAGACTTATGACGGTTTCCAGGGGGCAATTTTAATGTTTCCTATCTAATATCTTTTTTCGAGGAAAAATCCTATAAAGGGGTGTGCTCCCCCCATACTTTGCCATTTTACTTACTAATTTGCTCGTGACATAATGGCTTCTTCAGGTTCTACTGATGGGAGCTCCTTTAATTATATTTCATATTTAGAAACGGAAATCAAGAAATCTCGTACCGCGAATAAGAAACTCGTGGCCAAGGTTTCAGACTACAAGAAAAGGTTGTCTAACATGGATTCTGATCATCATGTGACGATGGCCGATCGGGATTGGGCCTACGAGCATATAAAGAAGCTCGAGGCTAATCTGGCCCAGCAGAAGGCAGCAAAAATGGCTTATAAGCTTGCCTTCAAGGAGTTGCATGCTCGGTCTAAACCGAGTTCGGATGACGATGAAGAAGGCTCTTCCTCGAAATAATTAGTCTTTTGTAATTTCTGTCGTAATTTCTCTTGAATGGGGAGTCTTCTCCTCAGTTGTAATCGAAGTTTTTGAAATTAATAAAATATTTTCCTTTCCTTGTTCTTGTCTGTTTATCTTCTTGATGTCTTTTTGGATGACTTTAATTGGACTTAGAACTGTGGTTAATTCGCCTTAAATGCTCTTGGGAAGTTCAAGAGGTTGTATTTATTTGAGATGACCTTTGATCTACTCCTTGTTTCTTCTTATAAAAGGGGACTGTCCCAGTATTCTTTATGCAGTTCATTCTTTATTAACGAACAAATGGCTTCTCCTCTTGAAAACTATGGTGACAACCTTCCTGAATACGTTGCCCGTCTGGAAGAGGAAGTTCAGAAGGTGCGTTATCTCGAGAAGAGGGTTGCCCGGCTGTCAGTGGAAGCTCGTCGGGCCGCCGAACTAGACGAGCGATTGGATGCCCTAGAGAAGGAGCACCAGAGGTCTTTGCTCGACAGTATTCGTGCTCGTGCCCGGATCAAAGAGCTCGAGGCCTCCAGAGATAGGCAGTTTGCTTCCAAGAGGGCTTACAAATTGGCCCTTAAGGAAGTGTATGCTCGGTCGAAAAGGAAGCCGAATGACGAAGCGGGCCCTTCTATGAAATGATTTTATTGTTTTCATTGTATTTCCTCTTTGTGCTTCTTCTGTAACGAAGTATCAATCAATCAATAAAGATTTCTTTTTCTTGTTTATATCTGAATTACTTTCCCAATGCAATTTATTTTGACTGCGCACGCTTGTGGCCTCATTAATGCTTTTCTTGGGCCTTGCGTTTGATCTTATCCATTGGACCTTCTTACTCTTTATATCTAGGGACCAATAGGATTTCTTGAGCCTTGTGCATAAAAAATCTTATTCACCAGAGTTTTCTTGAGCCTTGCGCAAAAGATCTGGGATATTTATTCGATCCGCTGTCCTTCCCAAAAATGACGCGTGTTTTGTTGCCATAATTACTTACCCCCTTTAAATATTGGTAAGAATCCAAACGTTTCTTGAACAGGTGTGGCTTTTAATTACTCACGCTCTTTAGAGTCTTTTGGGAATCCAAACGTTTTTCTTGAACAGTCACCTCTTTTGAGTGCCATCGCTTCTGAATACCCATTGGCGAATGGTTGCGACTCTCAATCCCAGCCCTCATCTAATTGATCTATAAATACCTGCTTACAGCATGGTTACATCCACACTTCTCATCATATTATTTTCCCCCATATATAGACCCTTATCTTATAATTTCCCAGAGATGTCTGGTCCTTTCACCCAATCAGTATTAGCTTTGCAAGTGGAGGCCTTTGAAGCCTCCTATAACCATGTACAAAGGCTGTTGAGGGATGCCGAGGAGGAATTGAAGGTGATGCGTTATCACCATACCGAGATGGTTCGGGAATTAACTTGGCTAAGATCCGAACTGGCTTACTGCCGACGTGCTCGTCAGGCTCTAGTCGAAGAGAATGAGATGCTAAGGGGGAACCCGACACTGAGGGACAGGGATGTCTCTGCCGGGCCCTCTCATCGATACCGATCGACTTCCCCCTAACCTTCCCCCTTCTTTTTTTTTATTTTTCTCTGCTTTTCCCCATCTTTTCCCATCTCTTTCTTTTTCTTCTTTTTATTTCTCAGTTTCCCACATTTCTTCCTCTTCCTCTCTTGTGTTTTTTTTTTTATACTCTGTTCTCTCGTACTTTTTATTCTTTTCTTTTCCCCTTTCTTTTTTGTTTCATTGACTTCCTTTTTAGTTGTCTGTCTCCTTCATTTCTTTATCTTCTTCTCATCTGTTTTTCTTCTGTGCCTCCTCTTTCTTTTTCTTCATCTTCTCTCCCATCACTCTTTTTCTTTTTTCTTCTTTTTTGCATCACCATGATGTAACAATCAGCCCTGTGATCCAAAGGGTTTTGTGTTACATCTAGGGTTTTTGTCATTTTTCTTTTTAACTCTTCTTTCTTATCACTTCTTCTTTTCTTGCACTCTTCTTCTTTTCCTCTTCTTGCTTTTCCTTTCTCTTTCTTCTTACCTTTTCTTTTTGGTGTCTCCTGCTCACTTGGTCAGCTGATATAGTTGATCCTTTGCCTGATCTTCTGTACTAGCTCTTTTCGGATGTAATAGATCATTTCGGATGTAATAGGTTTTTATCTCGGATGTAATAGGTTTTCTTTTCGGATGTAATAGACCTTGATGTAATATTGTCTATTGATGTAATGAACAATGATGTATTCCATCTTCATTAATGAAAAGTATTTTTGCCCTTTTATTTTTGCATTTCTTTTTATATTGTACCTGTGGTTTGTTGTTTGTCTGGAATCTAGATCTTTGAATATCTCGTCTTTATTTCTTCTGCACTGTAGTCTCAGATGTCAGTAGATGTCCCCATCACTGTCAAACATATGTGCATGCTCCCTAGTAGGTCAGGAAATGTGCATGCCCCCAAGCATGTCAGGAAATATGCAATTTCCCAAGCAAGGTCATAAAATATCATACTCTCCGTTCTATAAGTACTTCTCTTTTATTTGGTAGTTTATCATCTCTTTTTTGTTTTTGCTTCTCTCTTCCTCAGCCCTTTATTTTCTTCCGTACTAAACAATTTCCCAGAATGTCTGGACCTGTGGTGAGATATCATGCTCAGATGAAGGGCTTGGACACTGAGGTATCTCGGGTCCGCCGTCGGATGGCAAGGCTTGAGAAAGAGTATGGCGTTTTGGCCTTGAGCTTGTTCGGCTCTTATCCCGAAGAGACGGTGAAGTGGACCGAGATCTCGGCACTGAGTCGCCAGCTCGATCACTTGTTGCTACAGAGAAACCATCTGGCCAACTCCTGGTATGATGCCGAGGAAATTTGGGACCATTCGCAAGATGAGTTTGACAACTCTCCTCAAGGCCTAGCTAGCATAATGGTAAAGAATGCTCGGCTCGTGGAGCGCGTCAGGGTTCTTACTACGGAAAACAACAGGCTCTCCTCGGAGAATGACGATTTGGTCGCCATGAACGATTCCTACCAAGC
Source organism: Primula veris (assembly GCA_963682055.1). Lineage (NCBI taxonomy): Eukaryota > Viridiplantae > Streptophyta > Magnoliopsida > Ericales > Primulaceae > Primula > Primula veris. The sequence continues at coordinate 8,418,536 of OY821743.1, forward strand.
TCGGTTGAATTGTTCTGCTCGTATTGCTTTCTCTCGGTCTGGCAGTTCGGTTTTTCCACCCATTGATCCTTAGATTGGGCTGGTTTTCTTATGTATTTCCCCTTTTGCCATTTGTGTTTTATCTTCTATATTTGACGAATCAGTTGTATCTTTTCGTATCTCGTGCCTGTCTTGTGAACCATTGTAACGCTTCGTATTTTGTGCCTTTTGATTCTCTATAAATGCTGCCTATTGCCTGTATCTCATTATCAATTTCTACCTTTCTTGTTTTATAATTTGCTTTTGCATGAGATGGCTCCCATCACTAGGTCTGCCTCCAAAAAGAAAGCCCTTATGGAAGAGGAGCCTACCTTTTTGCTATCTCGTCCCCCTGGCTTTGGGGAGGAGGATTTGACTCCTCTTCAACTAAAAGAAATTGAGATGTCATGGCTGAAACATGATCTCATGTGTGCTCGGACTGAAGCGAGGAGGTTTAAACAATATTGGGACGAGGAGGGCACTGCTCGTTTCAAGGCCGAGCAAAAATGCGAGTCTCAGTCTTACGCCTTGATACAGGCTGAGATGGCGATTTCTCGTTTGGTTAGGGAGAAGGAGCGTCTAGAGGAACTTTTGGCGAAGAGGGATGTTGCTATGGGGGATAGTTCGAAAAAGTAGGATGGGTGTATTTTCTTTTTCTGTTGTATTGTTTGTGTTTCCCCCTTTGTGGATGAATAAAACTTGTCTTGCATTTGATTCTGTCCTATTTTATTTCCTGTTTGCTTCTCTTTTATGTTTCTGAGCATACACCGAACAATATGCCCGGTTATCCCCCCGGAGAGCGTTGTTAGACTTGATGCTCCCTGCCATCAAGCTAGAAACGGTCTTCGTCCACCTTGTTCGGTGTGCCCTTTTGGTAAGGATTGGGTGGGAGTCGAGGAACTTTAGTCGGGGGATATTCTCGGTGTGATAGTAGTGGTAGCGTATGTGGGAAGCTTTTCGTGGTAGGGTCCACTGGCCGTTTATTTAGGTCTAATGATGTGAACTGCCTTGGGTAGTGGGATATGCGCTGACGTGGCGAAATCTGGAGCGTTTATATGTTAAAAAGAGCAGCGGTTGTTGACTTTCGTATGGTTGGGAAAAGGTAAACCTCTGTTACACGAAAGGACGGTTATTATTTTATTCCTTTTGTGACTCCACTCCTTTCTATTATGCCAAGTAATCCTGTTTATTTTTATCACAGAATTCGCTGAAGAAAATATCTCTCTCTCTCTAAAGCATATTCTTCCCGCCAAAAAGGAAAAGAGTTCGGCCGCTTGATCTAGGGTTTCGTGGTTTTGTTGGAAGACTTGCTGCTGTTCGCGCTTGCTTGCTCACAATGATTACTGTAAGTGATTTTTCGTTCTCCCCCCTTCCCTCTTTTAGGAGTTGTATTTGATTTGTCGTTGTGGTCATAGGTGTGTCGTTGGTATATGGTTCAGGTTATCTATATATGTCTGATGATTCTGATGTAATGTGTGTGGGGGGGGGTGGTGGCTCTCGTTCTATTGATGTGGTTCTGGTTTGTGTATTTGGTTAGTATACTGATGGACTTTTGATGATCTTTGTATAGGAAATTTTGACCCAAAGTGTGGCCCAAGTTGGCACATTCGTGGAGAAGGATTTTAAAGAACTCGCCGGAATACCCGACAACGTACATATTCGGCTTCCTATTTCTGACGAGGAGGTGCTGGGATTTGTTCCTGCCGGCGAGGTAGCTGTGCGTTCGTCGGCATTCTTTACTGGGGGTCTTCGACTTCCTTTTACAAATTGGGTGGCCTCGTTCTTTGAGGCCGTCCAAATTGCTCCGGCCCAACTGGCCCTAAATGGTTACCGTACTCTGAATGGTATCCAAAGGCTGTCGGAGTTGTCCGGAATACCGATTGAACTGAAGGACGTCTTTGGAGTCTATAGTTTGAGCTTTGAGCGTCGCAGCTCGTATTTGAAGACTCTGCGTGCCTTTTGCCGGCTCGTTATCGGTTTGCCGGATACCAACAAAGAGCATAATCTTGGTATTGTAATTGCTTCCGGTGCATGGGGTTGTGCGGGACACCAGATTCCTGGACCGGCGACCAATGCTCCCATCATGCTAGACCTCGGCGCCCCCAATGTAGAGGCTCTGTTAGCTCTTTGGAAATGGTGGGGGCCTGGACCTACGCCGGATCCTGCGAGTCGTACGACTCCTATGTTGCTCGGTTACCCTATGGGGTCGGTGACCAGGGGGAATCCTACACCCGAGATCCCCAAAGAGCCCGAGGAGGAATTCTTAAAGGTGGTCCAGGCTCGATGTGCTACTCGGCTTGGGAAAAAAGCCGTTCGTTCTAAGCGTCGTGCATCTGACCCTGTCGTTGAAACAACGAAGAGGGCTAGGGGAACCGATACATCGGTTACAGATGAAGATGCTAACGTTGGCTCGGGCGAGGGGGTGTTTGCTGCTGCTCAAGGGGATACCGCCGAGGATGCCTCTGCTCCGGTCGAGATATGTGTATATGTATTATGATTTTCTTGTCTTTTGGTTGTTTGTCATTTGGTTCGCTAGTGCTTTGCTTTATTAGTCATCTTGTTTCAGCTACTGACTTCTCCATTGGTTACCCTCGCTCTTGCCCGGTCTATGGGTATTATTGTGTTTCAGGGGTCGATCGACGATGTATTCGGACATATGAACCTCTTGACAAACATGGGAGAGGGTACGATGACTTTGCCTGTCATCTCGCCTATCCCCACCGAGGGTCCGATAGATTTGCCCGTTCGCTCGCCCCTCCGTACTGAGGAAGAGATCGAGCATAGGGCCCCTGAGATTGAGCAGTTGGAGGAGGACGTGGGGGTGGAAATGGAAGGCAGCGAAGAGAATGCCGGGGATGTTGTGACGGGTGTCGAGGATGAGGCTCTCGACGGATCCGAGAAGGGGTTGGTTGACGGGGTTGCAATGACCCGGTACATTGACCGATGTAGGGGTGAACTGCTGGATCAACCGAGAACGTTGAAGATGGGGTATACGGCTCTGAAACCCCTTGTGTTCAAGAATGCAGAAAGACTATCTGCCCAACCTACAATGTCGGTTATAGAGCAGGCCCACGCGGATTCGCTGAGGGTACGTGGGGCTCGTATTTCACTATATAGGTCTGGTACTTGTATTTTATGTGGAATCTAATGTGTTGAAGTGCAGATTGCTGTGAGTACCGTGGCGCTACGGGATCAGCTGGGAGCTCTAGGGGCTGAGAAAGAGAAGCTGGTGGCCGAGAAGGAGAAATTGGTCGCCGAGAAGAAAACCCTGGGCGAGAATTATGACAAGCTGTCGGTGGACTTTCTGCACCTGACCGAGGATGTCGAGAAATTGAAGGTGGAAAAAGAGAGCATGGCCGTTAAGTACGGCGAACTAGAGGAGGAGAACTTGCTCCTGGCTGAGGACGTGGAAGCCGAAAAGGCTAAGGTGTCTGCCCTGAAAACGGCACAGGCGGAGGAGCGGAAAAAGTTAGCGATGATGGCCAACTTCTCTGTATACTGCGCTCATGTGCGGGCGCTCAATTTCGCGAATGTTCCTTTGTCGGATAGGGCGTGGTCGGAGTTGGTGTATCCGTGTCCGCATGGTGCACCGCCGAAACCCTTGGACTGGGCGAATCTTCGTGAAGAAGAGCTTCCTCGGCTACCGGGACAGACAATTTCGACAGCGCTGCGTTCTCACTCTATGTCGACCCCGTCCACTCCTCGACCGGATGCTACCGTTGTTCCCCCACCAGCATCTCCTCAGGTGGAACCTTGACTATCTTTCTAGCAGTATGTATATTTTTTTATTTTTTTATTTTTTTTTTTGGGTCTCTTTTGTATCTAGAAACAGATTCTTTTGGGGAAGTGATAATATAGGTGCTGTGGTTTCTTTCTGTTGGGCTTGCTTGGGTTAATTTCTTTTGATGGTCGTCATATTTTGAAGGATATGAAAACAAAATATTGTCAGGTACCAAATAACCCCCTTGCCATGGTGGTCTGGACCTCGCCTAGTCGTAGTGTAGGTGACGTAATGGAGGATTTGGAAAGGTCTAACGCGTCCCTTACCGCGAAATTGACTTGTGCTTATAAGGAAATCGAGGGTCTGAATATTCATATTTCCAACCTGGCGATCCGGTTACGTGATTTGGGAGAGAAATTTAGTAAAAAGACCGCCCATTATACGGCAAACAAGGGTAAAGCGAAAGAACTTCTCAGTGCCCTACGACGTTCTCGTGATGAAGCCCGAGGTCGTGTGACGAGCTTGAGCTTGGTCCTTGGGGCCGTTTTCGAGGACGCGGATCTGCTGCTATCCTTTGCCAAAGCGTATTGGGCCCGAGCTCGCGCCTTAGAGGTGCTGGAGCATATAAAAGGAATGAGTGGTGTGTCCCGGGCAGAGCGCATGGTGGATGCGAAGGCCGGGGTAACTGAAACCACTGTTGCCTTGAACCGAATCGAGGCGGTCATTCGTAAGCGTTTGGGGACGCAAATTAATTCATTGCGAGATATTCATTTTGCCGATGTAGTAGAGACTTCGGCGTCTGTTGAGGGGTTGTCGGATTAGTAAAATAGCTTGTTTTGTCGTTTTCTTTGTAGCTTGTATAAAAAATTCTCTCTTTTGTTGTTTTTTTTTTTTTTTTTTTTTTTTTTGTAGCTTCCTTTTTTTTTTTTTTATTCATCTTTTCTCGTTCTTCTCCCCCCCTCTTTTTTTTTATAGGCACATGCTACTATGTCGCACCAGGCTGGTTCTCCATGCCTAGTTAACCCGGGGTTAGGACCTACTGGTGCTGCCCGGGACGAGGTCTCATCTGGTGCGGCTAGTGAAGTGCCTGACAGGTGGCCCTACATTGTTTTGATGAGCAAAAATGTCAAATTGACCGACCAATGTGCTCGACTGCGGACCAAGCTGAAAACCCAGGCGGCCTCTTTTCGAGAATACGTTCGCCGTGCCGAGCATGCTGTTGAGGTTCAGGAGCGTCGTTTGGATCGATATTGGCGTGCAAAGGGCGAGTACTTCGGCAAATTAAAGTTGCTTGTGACCAAGGCCAACGTGTTGGTGAAGTATTTCCGTTTGTCCCGTGCCAGATACGATGCTTCCGCAGCTGTGATCGAAGCTCGCCGTAACCTCTCCTTTGACGATGATCGCCGTAAAGCGGCCTCGGATGCTCACGAGTTCGCCAAAGAAGCCGAGTTCAACGCACGGCTTCAGACGCTGACTTGTGTTGGGGCTCATACGATCAATTTTGATGCCCTCATTTCTGAGGAGCGTTTTGATGGTGATGAGTCTGATGGGTACACAACGACGGATGACGAAGAGATTGAACTCGGTCAATTACCGTCGTGCTCCTCCTGCAGTAGCTCTTCTTAAATGAATCTCTTTAGTGTCGTTGATTTTCTTGTTGCCTCCGTAATGCGGGCGAGGACTATATATGTTATTTCTTTATTCCTGTTTTGTACCTTTCCATTGCCGTATTGCTATTTAATTGATCGGATCGATTTTTCCTTGCTAAATTATTTGTTATTTCGTTATTCCTGTTTTGGAGGTGCTTCTTGTTGATATTTTGTTGTTTAGATTGATTCTCCTTCATTGTTTTAGCCAATTTATATTGCATCGCCGTCGTAATGTGGACCTGAATAATTCCTTGCATTGTACCTGCATATAAATTTCATAGTATTCCTAGGCGTTCCTTCGGTAACACGCCATGTTAGGAATTTCATAGTATTCCTAGGCGTTCCTTTGGTAACACGCCATTTACGGAATTTCATAGTATTCCTAGGCACTTCGGCCATGTTGGGAATTTCATAGTATCCCTAGACGTTCCTTCGGTAACACGCCATTTACGGGATTTCATAGTATTTCTAGGCACTTCGGCCATGTTGAGAATCTCATAGTATTCCTAGACGTTCCTTCGGTAACACGCCATTTACGGAATTTCATAGTATTCCTAGGCACTTCGGCCATGTTGGGAATTTCATAGTATCCCTAGACGTTCCTTCAGTAACACGCCATTTACGGGATTTCATAGTATTTCTAGGCACTACGGCCATGTTGAGAATCTCATAGTATTCCTAGACGTTCCTTCGGTAACACGCCATTTACGGAATTTCATAGTATTTCTAGGCACTTCGGCCATGTTTGAGAATCTCATAGTATTCCTAGACGTTCCTTCGGTAACACGCCATTTACGGAATTTCATAGTATTCCTAGGCACTTCGGCCATGTTGGGAATTTCATAGTATCCCTAGACGTTCCTTCGGTAACACGCCATTTACGGGATTTCATAGTATTTCTAGGCACTTCGGCCATGTTGAGAATCTCATAGTATTCCTAGACGTTGCTTCGGTAACACGCCATTTACGGAATTTCATAGTATTCCTAGGCACTTCGGCCATGTTGGGAATTTCATAGTATCCCTAGACGTTCCTTCGGTAACACGCCATTTACGGGATTTCATAGTATTTCTAGGCACTTCGGCCATGTTTGAGAATCTCATAGTATTCCTAGACGTTCCTTCGGTAACACGCCATTTACGGAATTTCATAGTATTCCTAGGCACTTCGGCCATGTTGGGAATTTCATAGTATCCCTAGACGTTCCTTCGGTAACACGCCATTTACGGGATTTCATAGTATTTCTAGGCACTTCGGCCATGTTGAGAATCTCATAGTATTAGTAGACAGCATAGTAATATATTTTATTCATTCAAAAGAAGAAAGATAATGCCATTAAGCAAGAAGGGTAAGGTAGCACCTGTACTTGTATTCGGAGCATTGCCTATACGTAGTACTTCTTTAGGTTAGCCACATTCCAAGAATTCTTTTCCCCTCGGCTGTTGGCGAACAGGACGCTTTTGATTTTGTAAGAGACTGGACTTGTTCGCTTGACGATTTCATATGGGCCTTCCCAGGTAGGGCTTAGTTTGCCGTGTATTTCGTTGCGGGTATAGACCGTCACTCGTCGCAGCACCAGTTCTCCTACCATGAATTCTTTAGATCCTTTTACTCTCTTGTCATAGGTTTGCTTTACGCTTTGTTGGTACTTAGCTAAGGTAAGGGCCGCTATCTCTCGTTTCTCGTCTATCATGTCGAGCTCTTCTCTCATTCTTTGTTCATTATTTCCCTGCTCGACCAACGTCGTTCGGAGTGTGGGTAGCCCGATCTCTGTCGGTATGATGGCCTCAACACCGTATGCTAAGCTAAACGGGGTTTCCTTAGTGCCCGTCTTGGGTGTAGTTCGGCACGACCATAAAACGTTGAGTAGCCGCTCGGGCCACCTCCCCTTTGCTTGTTCAAGGGTGGTCTTGATGCCGTCTAATATTGTTCAGTTTGACACTTCGGCTTGCCCGTTCCCTTGTGGGTATGTCGGCGTCGAATAGAATTTTCGGATACCGAGTTCCTCGTACCACAGCTGTAAATTGGCATCTTTGAACTGGGTTCCGTTGTCGGCGACTATAGCGTACGGTATACCGAACCTAGTTATGATGTATTCCCAAATGAATTGTTTGACGTTGCTGGCTTTGATTTCTCGGAGGGGTTTAGCTTCGACCCATTTGGTGAAATAATCAGTCGCAACGACTAGATATTCCACATTCCCAGGTGCTCTTGGGAGTTTACCGACCAAATCGATTGCCCATTGAGCGAACGGCCATGGTGCTGATACCGGGGTCATCATAGATGAAGGGAGCCGTGGTATCTTGGCGAATCGTTGGCACTTGTCGCATCGTTGGACGTATGCATCGGCGTCTCGCTTGATATAGGGCCACCAATATCCTTGGGTCACTGCCTTGTTTGCAAGGGATCGCCCTTTGATGTGTGCTCCGCAAGATCCTTCGTGGATTTCTTCCAAGACCGGCAGTTGTAGCTCGGTCGGGACGCACAGTAGATGTGGTCCCCGGTAACTGGATTTGTATAGTTTATCGTCCTCGGATAGCCAGAAGCGAGGTGCTTTTCTTGTAATTTTCAGCGCTTTTATCTTGTCGACCGGAAGCGTTCCACTTCGCAGATAATGGGTCATGTCTTCCATCCATCCTAGTTCGTACTGTATCGATGTCACCCGGTTTACCCTTTTTATTATGCTCGGGGTCGGCAGTAGTTCCACTGTGATCGACCGGGTGTCGGTCAATGTTAATGTCGAGGCTAGGGTGGCCAATGCATCGGCATGTGCATTCTCGGTGCGATTGATTCTTACTAACTCGCACTGTTCGAAGGTGGCCATCAAGCTTTGGACTTTATCTTGGTAGAGGATCATTCTATCATCTTTCGCTTGGTACTCGCCGATGGCTTGATTGACGATGAGCATGGAGTCTGAGCTTGCGATTAAGTGGGAGCATCCGAGGGACCGGGCAATAAGCATGCCATTTATTATGGCCTCGTATTCTGCCTCATTGTTGGTAGCTCGGAAGCCCAGTTTTATGCTTTTTTCGATGATTGCTCCCTCTCTAGACTTTAGGACGATCCCTGCTCCTGATCCGTCCTTGGTGGCTGATCCGTCGACATGTATCTGCCAGTGTGATTGTGGAGAGAGTGCCAAAGGCTCGTCATAGCCTTCGGTGAATTCTGCGACGAAATCGGCCAGGACTTGTCCCTTTATGGCATGGCGAGGTGCGAACTCGATATGAAATTGGGATAGCTCGACCCCCCAGGCGGCAACTCGGCCGCTAATGTCCGTCCGTCGAAGTGACTCTTTAATATGAAATTTTGTGTATACCCGGACCTGATGAGCTATGAAATAGTGTGGCAACTTTCTGGTTGCGACGACCAATGCCAGACACAGCTTTTCCAAGGGTAGATAACGTGTTTCGGCTTCGACCAGAGTCTTGCTGACGAAGTAGATCGGAAATTGTTCGCGACCTTCTTCTCTTAGGATGACCGCGCTCACAGCTGTAGCGGAAACTGCTAGGTAGCATGCCAGAATGTCTCCTCTGTTCGGCCTTACTAGCAGTGGCAATGTCCTCAAGTACTCTTTGAGATTGTTGAATGAAGCTTCACATTCCGGGTCCCAGACGAATTTTCTATCCTTCTTGAGTGATTCGAAAAATGGTCGTCCCTTATCTGCGGATCGGCTAATGAACCTGCTCAGCGCGGCCATCATTCCCGTGAGCTCTTGTACCTGTTTCTTATTCTTGGGTGCTGCTAGGTTTCGTAGAGCCGTTATTTGATCGGGATTAGCCTCTATTCCTCTTCGGCTAACCATATGTCCCAAGAATTTCCCTTTGCTGATGCCAAATGCACACTTGCTCGCATTGAGTTTCAGTTTGTGCTCGCCCAGCGTTCGGAAAACGTCCCTGATATCTTGAAGGTGGGATGTGGCTCTTTCGCTTTTGACGACCATGTCGTCTATGTATACCTCCATTGTTTTCCCTATATGATCTCGACATACCCGTGTTATCATCCTTTGGTATGTTGCTCCTGCATTGCGTAGACCGAACGGCATTACCGTATAGCAATAATTTCCCAAAGACGATATAAATGAAGTCTTTTCTTGATCTTCGCGGGCGAGGGGAATTTGATGGTATCCTGAGTACGCGTCAAGGAAGGTCATCCGTTCTGCTCCCGCTGTTGCGTCCACCAGTTGATCGATCCTTGGAAGGGGAAAGTGGTCCCTCGGGCAGGCTTTGTTGAGGTTTGTGAAGTCTATACATACTCTCTCCTTCCCGTTCTTCTTAGGGACGACAACCGGGTTGGACAACCATTTTGGATAGTAAACCTCTCTTATGGCTCCAGCCTCCAATAGCTTTTGTACTTCAGCGATTATAGCTGCTCTGTGCTGTACAGAGACTTTTCTGCTCCTCTGTGCTATTGGCTTGTACTCGGCGTTTACACTTAGGTGGTGGCATGCTGTATTGGGGTCTAGGCCCGGCATGTCTTTAGGACTCCAGGCGAATTTATCAGTGTTGTTGAGGAGGAATGCTTTCAACTCCTCGGATTCCTGTTTTGGAAGGTTGTCGCCGAGGAGGAAGTAATGCTCCTCGTCCATATCAGGAATATACACCTTCCTGAGTGTCTCTCCTACTTGTTCTTCGACCACCCTTTCGGTTTTGGATATTTGGTTGATCAACTTCTTTGTGCTGGTGGGTTGTTCCACAGTGCTTCGTTGTTTTTGGAGAGTCGCGGTGATGTCTTCGCAGCGTCTTGAATCTTCTTGACATCCTCTGGCTGTCTCGATCGCTCCCCTATCATTTGGGTATTTGACCTTTTGATGATAGGTCGAGGGTATGGCCTTCATGGCATGTAACCAAGGTCGGCCCAATATTGCGTTGTGCCCGGAGTGGTCGTCGACCACTAAGAACTCCACGGGAACCGACATGGACCCTGTTGTGACGCTGAGGACGATCTTACCCAACGGTTTGGTCGTTTTGGAGATGAATCCGATCAGTGTGACATCGGTAGGCTGTAGATCTTGCAGCTTGAGTTCCATCTTGTCGAAGAGCTCCTTGTACATGATATCACAAGAGGCTCCTTGGTCGACAAGTACCCTGCTGACTGTGTCTAGGCCGATTTGAACACGGAGGTTAATGGCGTCTCCGTGGGGGTATATCACCCCTTCTTCGTCAAGATCCGAGAAAGAAATGGGCGGATGTCGTCGTGGTGTGCATTGTCGTTTAGAGGTAGACGCCTGTGATGTCTTGGCTACTTGGCCAAAGTGGGCCAGCTGCCGTTGTCGTGATCGTTCCCCGCCTGGGCCCTTGGGTCGTGACACATGAACGACGTTGATCGTTTTGCCTTGCCGGTTGTCAGATCCCTCGATGGCCAGTTGTTTGCCTTTATTCCCAGCTCCTTTGATGAACTTGGCTAGGTATCCTGCATCGCCCCACTGGTTCATTCTCCATCGCAGGTTACGGCAATGCTCAGTGAGATGGCCGTGATCCTCGTGATATGCGCAGAAGAGCTTAGAATCTCTCTGATTGGGGGGAGAGATGATCGGTTGTGGTCGGGAATACTAACTTTCCCTGCATATATCTTTGAGGATATCTTCAGCAGATAGGTTGAAAGTGTATCGCAGCTCGACCGGTCCGAAAGTGTTTCGGTGTTCCCTCTCTTGGGGCCGAACCTGTTGAAATGGCTTGGGTGGCATCGGGTAGGCGAGCTGGAGCGGTTTATGTTCGTTGGTCGGTGTTGGGTATGCGATCTGGAGCGGTTTGGGCTCTAATGCTCGTGGTCGCTCTACCCTGCTATGGACCTCGGGCTCTTTGCCCTTTCTGGTCGGTTGGAATGCTTCTCCCTGGTTATTTCTAACTCTTTTGCGACCCACCTGTGTCTCGCGGACCGACTCTCTTCTCGGTAGAGTTCGGTTGAGGAAACGCAGTTCGTCGTTTTTATCGGTGAGGTGGGTACAATAGGCTAGCAGGGAATCAGTGGTCGGGAAGTTTTTGCCTATGAACTTCCTTCTCGCCCAATAGCCATTAGGGATGGAATTGATAAAGTTTTGGATGGCTATATTATTGGCATATCGTGGAATCTGGTTTGCTACGTCGATAAAACGTATGCAGTAATCGTTGAGCCTTTCATTTGGCATCATCGTCATTTTAAGAAGGGTTTCGATACTAACCTTCTTTTTCCGATGAGCAGCGTATCGGGTGGAGTACGCTCTTAGCAGTTCTGCCCAGTTTCTAATGGAGCCCCGTGGTAAGTTATGATACCATGACGAAGCCTCTTGACCCAAGCTGTTTTTGAAAAATTTGCACATCAGTGCATGGTCATCACTCCACAGTTCCATCTTCGTCTTGTAGTGCCTCAGATGGTTGATAGGGCAACTCTTCCCGTCATAGAGCCTGAATTCGGGGATGACGAATCCCATAGGATTGCGGTACCGCGTGATCTGTTCAGCACACGGGGTTTCTTGGCATACATTCCAAGCCTGTTGGAACGCGTCATCCGTGACTTGGTAGGGGGGAGGGTATCCTCCCTGATGTGGTGGTGGGCCATATCCCTCCCCGATCCTGTATTCGGGATATCTATCGTCCTTCGTGTTTGTGTGGACACGTTCCATATGAGTGTTCGGATGGACGATAGTTATTGGGACATTGCCCCCTTGGTGGGGGACTCTTGTATCGGGTCGCCGACCCGCTGCCTCCAGGGCGGCCCTGTAGGCAGAATCTTCCACTTCATGGCGTGGGTCTTTGTCGGGTTGGATAACTGGCAATACGATGCCGGCCGCTGTCATGGCCGTCATGCATGCCGCCAGCTGAGCTTGTAGCTGGGTGTAGTTCCTTTCATCGGCTAATGGAAGGACATGTTGTACCTCCACCGTGGGTGGTGTAATCATCCTCGGAGAATTAGTCGGCAGTCGGGGCGACTGTCCGAGTACATGATCCTCGGGCATGCCAAACTGATGAACCTCGTCCGTTTGTAAACGAGCACCGGAGTTGACCGAGGCCGTAGGCAGAGGGACTCTTGAGCTCGGCCCTGCTTGGGACCCGGTTAAGCGTCTCCGTGCACGCCTTAATACGGGCACGTCTTGTTCGTCCTCCGAGGACGAAGGGTGTTCGTCAACAATCCCTTCGATGAAATGTCGGGGTGGTTCGACCGGTTGTTCTTGGTTGACGTAGGAGGTTGTTGGTTGGTTTCCGGATTGGATAGCTTCATATCTGTCGCGGATAGCGAGTAGATCGTCGAGGTCTTGTTGGCTAATTTGCGTGTTTTGGTTATTGGTGTCTACTATCTCGGGATGGGTTTCCTCTACATTGGTAACCATTGTCCCTCGTCTGGCAGAGTATTGGTATTCGAATTCTAAACTAGTTGGGAACTAGATGATTCCCACAGACGGCGCCATTTGATAAAGCCATAACTTTGATCGGTCGCGTTAGGCTTTTCAACAATGATATAATGGTAAATCAACCGTGAATAAAGGACACTTCCTGATCTTTATTATTGCTCGGATTATTATCCTTGTTCGGACTATTACATTTGCTCGGATTAGTATTTCGGTTTTACAATTATGCTCGATATGACTATTTAATCTCTCGTCTTGATCTTTCTCCTCTTTTATTCGGTGCTCGGCGGTCTGTTCTCGGTTTGTTTCTCGAAGTGATATGCTTTGGTTAGTTTATCTCTTTTCTTAACTTCTCTCTATATTTTTTGGATAGATTTTCTGGTCATTTTCTAGGAGGGGTAGTTGGCTATTTATAGGCAACTGTGCCTTCTGCGATATTGACAAATGTCTTCATCCCAGTGACTTTTCAGACATGAGTCCCCATTTGATTGGGCTTGGGCTTTTGGTAGTAACGCCTCTATTCCCATAAAGAGTATGAGATGACCCATTTAAGCGTTGGATACCCATTTATAAAGTGGGTTGATCATTACCCGAATAAAACATTCGGGTCTAATTTTTATGTTTTATCAGTAATCTTTATCTATCTTGTACCGTTGAGTCACTTGGATGAATAAAATCTTAATCAACCCACTTTTATTTTAATTCATTGTCTACCCATCAAATTCCTATCATGATTTGGTTATAGCTTCAGGCTTTCACATAGTATGAATGAAGTATTGATGTGTATATAAATCCTTTTCACAACTGTTCTTTTCCTCATAGTGTCCATTTCAACAAGAAGGAAATGAATACACAATTTATCAATTAAATGTACTGTTGTTTGACTGTGCAGAAATGCAGTCGAGTTTGGCCAAGTTGGGTTAACAATGACTTGCCACTTCTTTAATTAGTAACCTCGAAGCGTGATTAATTGATCAACAAAACTAAAAGATCAACATATTCAAATACAACATTCAGTCATCCACTGCAAATATAATGTCGTACAAATTGCATAGATTAGCAATGGAAAACCTTCCTCAGGACACCTCCTCCCATCATCTTCTAGTAAGTTTTATGTGGATATAGTTATTAGAAAATCACCATTCTACATAAATAATTGCAGTACAGTTTAGCATTTGGCTTTAAACCACTATCCTCCGTGCAAGGTCGAAATGAAAACCACCACGTCTTTCTCTTCTATGGTTGTATCGAGCTGCCCGCTGAGTTCCCAGTCGCAATCATTCACAAGGACTAAAACACCAGGCCTCCTGCATATATTATTTGATGGATAAAAATAATATTTTCACAATTCTTTACTGAAACTCTTTGCTAGCTTCTGAGCAGTGGTTCTATAAATAGATCTCAAATACTCCAAAAAATAAAAGGGCTTCCATACCAGTACTCGGAAAATTTTGTTCTGAAACAAAAAAAAAAAAACTATGGATCTTATGAATATTTTTTTGCTGGTTCTTTTACAGGATGACTGGATAAGTGTGGTTCACTGTTCTATTGTTCAAAATTGTACAATGACATGAACTTAGCAGTTCTCAAAGGTATTTTACATTTACGGAAGTTCCAAAATGATTAAAACCAAGAACAAGACAAGAATATACGAAAAAAGAAAAAAAGGAGAATTACACTGTATCTCCTTTCATGAACATTTCAGACCGTTCCTTGATCAAATTGTTACGGACCCAAGCAAGCAAGCCCTTCATTGTCAACTGTAAATAAATAGGCATCACAAATTAAGTAACTGTTAACCCATCACAAGCTTCTTCTTTTTTTTGTAAACTAACCCATCACATCACAAGCTTTAGAAGCACATAAATTCAAAATGTAGTGCAGATCAAAAGAAAAACCTTGTTTTCCCCATCCTGCAAATCAACATTGACATTGTGGATCTTGACAGAATCACACAGTAATTCCAGACCCCCACTACATTAAAATAAGAAGACTTGATAAGTAATAGGGTAAAAGGGGAGCAATTTAGCTAATTAGCTATCAGTTTAAAAGCTACAAGGAAATACCAAACTGGCCAATACATGGGTTCCTGACGACTGGACTCAAAATCTATAGCCCAAACAGGGGTAAAAAGTGGAAATAACAAAGACATTTTTCGGAAAAAATTGAGAGCATAACAAATTTTAAGGCATGCTTAGTACAGGTTCCTTCAAAGAATCAAACAATACAAATGGATTTTGTCACAAGCCTGCTTTACAACTTTAAGATGCTATTACTAATACAGTAATACTGGTCTTGTTAGCAAAAAGATAGTGTGAGGCAGGTAATAAGATGGGCGTTGTTAATAATATATCCACAAGACGCATATACTCTATTTTTCACCTAGTAAGCTTGTTATTTTATATATAAAACAATTACAACCATTTCATATTTATATATAATAATTTCAAAAGAAGCTATAATATGTAAGAAGCCAAAAGAAACATATACCTATCACCACTATGATCCGTTATGTACTCATGTTTAAGTCGCACTGAAAATGCTCGAAGAAAACCCTCAAGGCTCAAGGTACAGAGGCATACTGACCATATTTGGCATAGGCATCTTACTAAATCTGCCTATTTCAGAGGGAATTTCCCTAAATAATTTAACAACAATTGCCATATCCTTAATTCTGCTAATCTATGACTCTTGTATCTCAATTCCCACATCACAGAATAAAGTTTACTTTCCTTTTCGAATTACAAACTGTTATCTACCCACTAAATACAAAGCTGTAAGAGCCAAAAATAACTTACAATGATCACAACTTTACGAAATCCGGATTAGCAACGATAAATAGTTTAACAGTTCAGCTACGTTCACCCATATAACAATTTTTTACAATTCAGAGATCTACTTTTTTTTCCTATTACCACCATCAATATATTCCAAACATGTTGCCAATCTTAGCCAAAAGGAAAAAAAAACCTTAAATAATACTAAAAAAAAAAGTTTACTTTCCTTCAGACAACTAACATTTTTATATTCTTTTCCTTCAAAGGGTAACAATATTAGAGTTATGAATAAACGCCTTAACCAGGAGACCCACACACAAACAAAAATTGCCCAAACAAGTCCAAAATGAAAGCAAACCTCTTTTAGATCCACATGTAAAAAGACGATGAAATTCTGTTCATATGCACATACTCTACAATATGTAATGCTGATAACAGTCTTAACCATTATATCTATAAAATATAAAAAGAAAATTGGAAAAATGGATTAAAAAAAAAAATGTCATTCCTTCTGTTAAAGATTCTAGCACGAATGATAAGTAAAAAACTTACCCAAATTCCAGGGTTAGATTCATCTCTGATTAATCGAACTTAAGATCTTCAAAACCTAAACAGAGAAAAAGGGAGATTGTTATGTTAGTTTTACATATTTACCCTTTATAAGTAGTAGTTTGACTAGACTTCTAAATAAAATGGGTCAAAGCGAAAATGCCATCATTCCTATTTTCAATTTTGGGAAAGTGGACAAATAAAATTCGGCATCCCAAAATATACAAATACCCCGAATAGATTGGAAGGGAACAAGGAGCATTTTGTTCACAGACAGTACCCTGTATGTACCTATTAAACCAATTGGCAAATAGTGCTGGTATTTTCATGTTAAAATTTATAATAGGTACTTATGGTAATAGTTAGGTGGGCACGGGGCAGACTTAACCCGTGAAAAATAAATGCATTCGGTTGAGATGGGTTGGCGTAAACTTAAGATGCAACCCGATCCCTTTTTAATAGGTTGGACTTGGATCATAGTTGCAATTTCATTTTTGTTATTGAAGTTTTTCTTGGTCACATAGTCATCTCCAAGAATCAAAATTTTACAATTTCAACAAAGAAATACACTCAAGACAATCATAGAGACATACTATAGCTCAAAAGTAAACACGTGCAAACCACATTAAAATAAGTTTACAACACAATAACAAATCGCATGACATTGACTAGAGCCTAAGGAGCATAAATATTAAAGCCCCGTTTGGCATCGTTTTTTTTTTTTTTGCAAAAAGATGCTTAAGAAAATCAATGAGAAAAAAGTTTACTTAAAGAAAGATGGCTAGTGTTTGGCACCACCGTAAATTTTTTACTTATATTTATTGATAAGTCATTTGTCACCTAATTTAACTTGTAACTTATAAGCGAGTTGTATATATACAAACAAATTATTTCAAAAAGCTTTATTTTTTGGAAAAAAGATAATTTGAAAAAGCTAAAAAAATCCGTAAATTCCCACTTTTCTGCTTGCTTTTTTTAGCTTCTTTGATTAGCTTCTAAAAAGCTAAAAACTAACTTACCAAACACCCAAGGACATTTTTTTAATA
Organism: Primula veris; assembly: GCA_963682055.1. Classification (NCBI taxonomy): domain Eukaryota; kingdom Viridiplantae; phylum Streptophyta; class Magnoliopsida; order Ericales; family Primulaceae; genus Primula; species Primula veris. Next base: position 8,435,617 of record OY821743.1, read on the forward strand.
CAAAAGATAAAAATGCTAAGAAAAAAAAAAGCAGTGGCTAAACATCCACTAAGTAGCGAGTAAACACTATTCAATAAAACAGAAATTAAAAAATAAAAACAAAAAATGACAACCACCGACGTTATTTCAATAACAGACTTACAATTAATGAAATACAAATATTGAATATAAATTAGATAAGAATAGAAGTAGGAATATACCTTAATCGGACGATTCGCGGTACCGTTTCTCTATGGGAGAGAGAGAGAGAGAGAGAGTGTGTCTTTATTTTCTTTATTTCTATTTTAATTTAAAGATGCAGCTGTAAAGTGTGAAATAGGGTTATGTAAACATATATTAATATTTGATTCTCAAACAAAATAGATTAATATTTACATAAATAATTTTTTTTATGAATTTAGTGTATTATCATTTCGAATAGGATTGGTGTTTACGGAAATCCTTCTCAAGAGTTTTTTTTTTTCCGGTGGAATGAGTCGAAGTCATGACTTACCATGCGCCTCTGGTCATATTTATCCATTTAAGTATACTATCATCTCGGTTATACGATAATCTAATGGTTCGTATTATGAACTGACCATCCGTTTAAATGTCGCAGATTAAAAGTTGGAAACTAACCAAAATCGTGAGTCTCGGTACGATCGCACTTGTTGCACCTATTTTTTTCTAAATTATTAGAACCGCCACACTCCAAAGTTATTAGATTCGTTGATACTAATTAACTTGAAAGTATTAATTATAGTTATACATGTCTTACTCTGTTAGAAGAAGTTATTTAAAGTACATAGTCAGAGCAATAATTCATGACAATTGTGTTTTTAAACATTAAATGTGTTTTGATTTTAGCTTTGCTCCGAGCAAATTTTACAAAGACCACACATGGTTGACTCGCTAGTTGCGGGAATGAGTTTAGTGCTCGTGCCCACCTATATAGCAACTACCTTGGTGGAAGCAATTTTCTTAAGCACAAAGTTGTAGCTATTGGGTCTTGTTCACTAGCAGCAGAAAGCTACTTTGAGCACAGAATCGATAATTTTGCGAGCTCAACTCTTGATGATCTACCGAAATACACACTTTTTGCTCTGAAAAAAAAAAGAAGTGTACATACTCAAACTTGCATTGTTGCAGCGGTGTGGCTACATGATTTAAATAAGTTGGTTTTTTTGCATAGATATTCTGCCGGATTGTATTTGGCCCATTCTGGCATGTGCAAACCATGTGCGCTCATATCAGGGGGTTTTTTTCCAGATTTCGTTGGTTTAGATCGTTTCTCAAAAATTAGGTTATTAAGACTTTATATAAGTTTATTTAGCAGTCTTTTTTCGGTAGGAGACATAACTAAAAAAATTTGCAGGCTAGAGAGATTATTCTCAAACTATTGAGTGATTCTAAAACTCCGCAAACAGTGTCTCTAATGTTTGTAGATGGTACTCATGTGGGAAAACTTGAATCATACAGTCCATCAAATAATAGGGTGTTGGGTCTATGGTCTACTGAAGGACACACCTTTTGCTCTAAGGGAAAGAAGCGTACGGGCTCAAACTGCATTGTTGCAGTGGTGGGGCTACATAATGTTTGTAGAAGCGTACCGGCTCAAACTACATTATTAGTGATGTCAACTTTGATGTTTTTCATAGTCTTTATTTATTCTTTCATATATATATATATATATATATATATATAATTGATAAACAAAAAAAAATTACGTGTAAATATCTACTAGTAAAAAAATACCACACCTAAGTGAAAGGGTAAGACTCTTTTTCACATTAGTATTTTTGAAAAGTATGACTATCGCGATATGTATTAAAAAATATTATCTTTTTAGAAAAATCAAAAAAAAAATTATTACATCTTCTTAAAAAGTATAAACAAATACCCATCATTTAATAACATATTATCAAAGTAATCGAAGATTTATTCGAATAATGCACTTAAATGATTTTGGTGGAGTAAAAAGGTTTCATCGACATATGTTTTGTATTAATTGTTTTGACTAAAATGTTAATAAATAATTTTATTTGTTTAAGAGTTACTTTTGAATTATTTTACTATTAATATGTATTATTATAAAACTTTATATTAGAGAATGACAATTGAAAATGGACCCCTCATTTTTATTTTTTTACAACAAACCTCAAAAACTTCAAGGCCATCCCTGTGGTGGTGGCTTGGTCTCGAGTTTGGATTTGAAACATCCGCAACGTTGGTCATTGTTTGGAGAGAGATAGAGAGAGAGAATTTTAAAGACAAAGAGATAGTGAGGGAGAGTTGTACTTGCATCTATAATTGATACACTCACGTTTCAAATATTTCGAAAAAAAACGTCACTAGACAGTCGACCCAATTATAGCAACCCCGAAATGGCTATAATTCAATTTTTTGTTTGTTTGCTTGAAGTAGTTTGGTTGACAGAGGCTAGGACGGTGTGGGTTTTCGAACTTACGCCGACGGCGGCGGTGAGAATCGGTGGAGGGAACAGTAAGGATTCGGGGATATGAATAATTCATGTTATAGACCCCTATAGATAAGGCAAAACCATTTCATTTGGTCCCAAGAAGACAATAAGCAAGTTCCATACAAACATATAATATTTTTTAAAAACATATCTTATATCTTATATATAAATATAAATATCTTATATATATATATATATCCTCAAGAGTTTATTTCAAAGATATGAGGGTCTGAGTCTATGCTTCAATTTTCTTTATTCCTATTATAAAATTTTAAAGATATGCGGCTGTTAAGTGTGAAATAGGGTTATGTAAACATAAATTAATTCATTTAAAAAAAAACATAAATTAATATTTACATAAATATTTTTTGGTGAAATTAGTGTACTATCATTTTGACTAGGATCGCTATTTACGAAAACCTATCCTCAAGAGGTTTTTCTTCCAGTTGGAATGAATCGAAATAACTTAACATGTGGCTTTAGCCAAATTTATCCATTTAAGTATACTTTCATCGAGGCTATATATTAATCCAGTGGTTGGTATTATGACCATTGGATCAAGTCCCTAAGAGTACCTTTGACGCTAAATTTTATAAATTAAATACTTATAGTTATACTGCATATAATACTTTGTTTTTCTCTGAGTATATCTTTCATGATATATATATATTCTCATTTGAGTATACTTTCATCTCGACCATACACTAATCCAATGATTCGACTGATAAATTCAGTGTTGAAGTTCTATTTAAACTTCTACCAGAGGCTTCTTTACCTCCCTCCCGGTATTTCAAAGAATCGAGTTTAGACGATCTCCAACCCATGGAAAATGAATCGGTTCGGGTGAGATGGGTTGACGTTAACTTAAGATGCAACCCGGTCGATTTTTAATAGGTTGGACTCAGATCATAGTTTAAAAAAGCGAGAGGGATACACGAGAGGGAGCAAGGAAACGGATTGCAGTAGAAGTGGAAAAACGATGTCCAGAGCGACTAAGAGAAATTATGTTTTTTTTAAAAATAATTTTAAGCAATAAAACATTATTAAAAGAGAATAATTTTTTAACACTTTAAAAATAAAATAGAAAAACATAACACTTTTTTTTCATAGTGACACTCCGTTTACCTTCTATATATCACAAATCGTGTGATGATAATGATATCATTGATATATTTTACAATGTGTAAACTCAAATACTGTACATGTAATTTATTCTCATAATTATGACAGTTTTGTGTAGGACTACCTTAAATACAGTCTGACATTAATGAACAACAATGCCAAGTTACCAACTCATAATCATGGGGAAAAAACAATAATAATAGTATATCAATAATATAGTTTCTTTACGTGTAGAGCTGGAATTGAAAGTGGAAAGCCATATAAAAAAAAAAAAAAAACTTCCAAAAAAAAGTGGAAAGCCATAGTGGAAGAATATAGGTTGACCCAAACAATAAAAGAAATTTGCCAAAGTGCGCCATAATTGACATTTTATTTCATGATTTCAAACACATGATGTGCACGTGGCTCCAGTATTAATTTAGCTCCATCTGTTACTTTGCTTTTGCATCATCATATTACAATAAAACAACTTGACTAGGAGAGTGACCCACCAAATGATTCACTAATTTCCATTATGACCCCCCTGCATGTATTTTTTTTTAACAATAATAGCTCATACATTCCTCAAAGATGACACAAGTGTTCTTATTACATGGAAGTAATCATATAATTGATTGAAAATGGATTAATTGACACCAATATATTGTATATGGTTCATAAAATATCAATTATAATGTTAATTACTGCCCACACGGATTATCTTTTACCTTCAACTAATTATCTTAATTGACTTACACATTGTCATCAAATTATTTTTTAGACTAAAAAAGCGACTTACAAAGGCTAGACCATTTATACTAAGACTAGCAACTTGAAGAATATTTCCTAAGAAATTGACAAACCAAATCAAGAAAAATTTAGAAGGAGTAAAACAAATAATCCCAACTTACAAACTACGATTATGTTAGGTAGGTAAGTGCAAACTTTCTATCTCAACTAATACATATCACTCTGAATCCTAGCATGTTATTCATGAGCACACTAATCAAAATTTCCCACTTTACGTTATAAACACATATCACATAATCAACTGCATAATTATCAATAAATTACGGTGACCCAATCCATCATATTCCATAAACACAACGAAAACTAATTACTTAATATTGTAGAACTTATGAAATAATTTTTTTACAAACTCTTACACTCATTCATAAACTCCTTACGAGAGGAGCGGGGACAAAATGTAAGTTTATTTTATAGGTTTTTTGTTTTCATCCTTCAATTTCTCAACGTATAGAAGAGTGTAACGGGTGTGTATGTCATTGTCCAAAATGATGATACTAAAAAGAACTTACACAAAAACACAAAGCACCACAACAAAACTCAACCCATAATAGAATATACCATAAAATGCTCACCACAAAAATCCCAATTAAAATAATATACTCCACTAACCATATTCCATCACTCTCTCTCTTTCTCCCCCCCCTCTCTATCTCTCTCTCTCTCTAGATTCCCCCTCTCTCTCTCTCTCCGCCATGGCGGAGCCCGATCTAACCACCCCTCTCCTACCACCTTCTGATCCCCCCCACACAATCCTAACTATACAAAACGACGATCCCTTATCCATCCCATCCACGTCACCGATCGACCCGTTTCGAAACCACACGGCGAATATCGAAGGTGTGTACGAGTGGGTAAAGATATTTATATGCATACCGTTAGTGATCGTGCGGCTTTTGGTGTTCGGACTCTCGCTCGTGGTTGGGTACTGTTATAATAATCGAACCCGGCGTTACTTTTTATTTTATTTCGTTTTACTTTTATTAGTACCCGATTAATTATTATTGAGTTAAAAACAGGTATGTGGCGACAAAGGCGGCTTTGGGGGGGTGGAAAGATCGGAGAGCTCCAATGCCTGTGTGGCGGTGTAGGGTCATGTGGGTCACGCGGTTTTCTGCACGATGCATCCTCTTCTCGTTCGGGTATGTATAATATATAAATATTCTCATGTACGTTTGTATGTTTTTGTTTGTTTAGGTTAGTGAAGATGATTCAGATGTTTAGGGTGTAAATGGGATAGATTGAAACGTTGTGGACTAAATTGGAATTATGGAAAATTCGATTCGGTTTATAGAAAATGCAATTGAGCAGTTTTGAGCTTGATGCATCCTTTTCTCCTTTGCGTATAGTTTTTCTTATGTATGTACCCATGTATATATTCTTGTGTTTGTATATTTGTTTAGCTTAGTGAAGATGATTTAGATGTTTAGGGTGTAAAAACGGGTTAGATTTAAATGTTGTGGACTAAATTGTAATTATAGATAGTTTCCGGTCTATATATGTATATACGGAGTATGTGTATATTTGTATGTATCAGTGTATCTGTGTATGTATGTTTGTTTAGCTTACTGCAGTGGATTTTGATGTTTAGAGTGTTACGGGTAGATTGTAGTTCTAGAAATTCCTGTGTATAGTCAGAGCCGGCCCAAAAAAAAAAATTTTTGGTGGGTTGCCTAGTTTTTTTTTTGCCCATTCAAACAAAACCTAGAAAAAACAGTGTAATTTTTTGTTTTATTTCATAAATTATTTACCCTTGGGGTGGGATGCCGAGTCCACTCGGACTGTTGGCACACCCTCTAGACCGGCTCTGTGTATAGTTTACCTTTAGGAAGTCGTTATTGTTATATTTATGATGTTTCTCTCTTATGATTGTATATTTGTTCAGCGCCTATCTGCAGTTAATATGGATGTTCAGGGCCTAAATGTGCATCTGCAGTTAATATGGATGTTTAGGGCCTAAATGCTTTGAGTTGAAACGTTGGGGGACCAAATTGTAGTTCTAGAAAATCCGCCTCTCTCTCTCTCTCTATATATATATATATATATACATACATACATACATACATACATACATACATATATATTCTTGTGTAAGTATGTTTGTTTTGCTTACTGCAGTTGGTTTAGATGTTTAGGCCGTTAGGGTGTAAACGGGTTAAATTGAAATGTTGTGGACTAAATTGTAGTTAGAAAAAGTTTTCTTAGATCGTTGACTTATAGGTTATTGGTTCATATAAAATGCAATGGAGATGCAGTTTTGAGCTCGATGCATCCTTTTCTCCTTCGGTATATTTATTGTTATGTATGTATATAATTGTATATTCTTGTTTATGTATGTTTGTTTGGCTTACTGCGGTTTAAACAGGTTAAAATTTAAACGATGTGTACTAAATTGCGACTATAGAAAATTCCGGTCTATAGTTGACCTATAGGTAATAGGGTTAGGTTCATAGAAAATGTAACTGAAACACAGTTTTGAGCTGGATGCATCCTTTTTTTCTTAGGGTGTATTTATATATATAGATTCGTACGTACGTGTATTTGTTTTGTGCTTACTACAGTGGATGGACATTTAGGGTCTAAATATGTTGATTTGAAACGTCGGGGACCAAATTGTAGGTCTTGAAAATTCCTATCTATAGGTGATCAGTGAATAGGTTCTTAGTAGTTATATAGCATATACTGTATAATTTCCAGTGGCATATTTCTGCACATTCTGAATACTGTAGTCTGTATTATGCTACAAAAACAATCTTCAACCTTTTTGTTTCTTTTCTGATGTGCAGTTATCATTGGATAAAACGTAGAGGAAAACCTGCTCCAAGAGAGACAGCTCCTATTGTCGTATCTAACCATGTATCATATATTGATCCCATTTTCTTTTTCTATGAAATGTTTCCTACCCTTGTTTCCTCAGAGTCACATAACTCCATACCTTTTGTTGGAACCATCATCAGAGCAATGCAGGTTAAATGTTTGTTATCTTTATATCTTTTTATACCATTTCTTCTATGATTTTCTAATGATGGTACCAGCTTGATTTTTTCCGTTGTCCTCATTTCAGGTTATAGATGTAAATAGATTCTCACCATCATCTAGGAAGCAAGCTGTTAATGAAATAAAGGTAGTAAATTTCTATGACGTCAGTTTATCCTTTTTCCTTTGGTTGATGAGAATTCTGTTGAGATCTTTGAAGTTGGAATGACAATCAATTAAAGATTTCTTTATGCAATTTATTCTGTGCTCTCGCTCTATCTATTTGTTGCCTTGTTTTTTTATATATTTCTTTTTATGACGCTTTATCTTTATTCTGCATGTCTTTAAACTTTGTGCCTTGATGAATTTTGTGTGAAGTATATCATCATAGCACAGTCACCTTTGGGGGAGTTTTTTTCCATTAGATCTTCTCCAGTTCTCGTGAGAAAGAAAGTGATGGTGATTTTTCTTGACAGCATCCATGTACTTGTTTGCATAACGAAAACTTTTCTAAATCACATTGACATAAATATATTCAAGTTTAGCCTTTGAACCGAGAAAGACTTATATGAACCCGGTGCACTATAAATAACGGTGTGGCTAATAGAATTTTTTAGTTTTAACTTTGAATTAATTTTACTGTAGGTTTTTTTTCGGTTCATTAATGTGTTGGGTTTTTAGTGGGTGGCACACCCTAAATCACAGTGCACCGGGTGTACGGTAGTGTTACTTCTTTGAACCAGTTTGCTGGGGGGAAAGAGAATAAACTAACTATAATTATATAATGCTATTCCGTTTAGGTAGTTCAAGCAGTGATGACTTGTTTGAAATTGCCATATACTATCCTCTGATTTTTTTCAAAAAGTTGTTTGATCAGTTCATAAGCTAGAAATGTGCTTACAGAGAAAAGCTTCTTGCGATAGATTTCCTCGCGTGCTATTATTCCCCGAGGGAACAACAACAAATGGAAGACTTTTGATTTCGTTTCAATTGGGTGCATTTATCCCAGCATATCCTGTCCAGCCTGTAGTGGTACGATATCCCTATGTACACTTTGATCAATCCTGGTAGGAAATTGTTTTTCCCCTTGAAAATATTTTAAAAAATTAATCTTTTCCGGTATTCAGAGGTTGTGCTTAATGCTTGATATGTTTTCAGGGGAAATGTGCCTTTGGCGAAACTCATGTTTAGAATGTTTACACAGTTTCATAATTTCATGGAGGTATGCTAGTGAAAATGATACATCTTCTACATCTTTCCATTTTTCTTCTTTTCTAAATGTTGTAGGTTAGCTTTTGTATGCCTTTTCCACTTTTGGTTGGTAGACAGTTTAACTATCCTAAGATTTATGTACTGTCTTGACTATTTTATTGCCGATAGCATTTTAAAACGACGTATATTTTGTAAATTTAAATTATACAGGTGGAATATCTTCCTGTTATTTCACCTCTTGACTTCCAGAAAGAAACTGCTGCCCATTTTGCTCAGAGGGTGAGCATCAATCACTCTATATGTTTTTATTTTTGTTGGGTTCACTTTGTCATTTGGCATAAACACGTGCTTCAACGTCATATGCTTTTGATATACTTATTTCTAACTTTTTTTATTTGACTTTATATTTACAGACTGGCCATGCTATGGCAACTGCCCTAAATGTTGTACAGACATCTCATTCCTATGCAGATTTTATGTTATTTGCAAAAGCTGCAGAAGCCAAACAGGTACCTCGTTTTTTTAGGTTCGAAGAACTTATCTTGGTTGCTGTATATATCCATGAGCGACTGTATATTAAAACTTTACCTTTCTTTATTGAGTTTAATAGTATTTTTTTTACTTTTTAAGAAGATTAAATAAAATAAAAGCGCTTTTTAGCCTTTGGTGCCTTTTCTTGGCAATACACTCTTTATTGAATTTTAGGAGGTTAATTTTGAAAGACATTGTATCTCCTTATTTAGGCGATGTACATGTTCAAAACATTTGACAAACAACTTGATAAAGGAAGTTTGTGGCATGTGATAATTTGTGAGATGTTTTTAAATATTTAAGCGAGGATGAAATATGTACTTGTTTTCCCAGAACGGGCTAATAAGATCAAGACGTGAAAACACATTGATGTCATCCAAATTCAGTTGATCTCAAAATAAGTATCTTGATTGATTATTAAAATTTGAATTATTTATATATTTGTTTATACGTCTTCCATACTGCTTAAAAAAGTAGCCTTTTGTTTCTTATTTTTTTTTTCGTTTGTGTTTTTCAGGCAAACCCAACCCTGTATATGGTTGAAATGGCAAGTGCAGAGTCAGTAAGTTTTCTCTTGGTGATTCATGTTCTTACTTTTTGCTCAAGTGCCCATGCTCTTTTAAACACTACCAGGGTTCTTCTACAGTTTTATTATCACCAAGAAATAAAAGGAAAAGAAAAAAGTCCACTTTCTCATAGCATATTAATTGGGGGATTATATCGGGAGTTGAAACAATCTCTCAAAAATTTGTTTAGTCAGAAATGAGTGGCCACTAAGTTCAAATTAATTTATTGAGAAGTGTTCTCATTCTTAAATTCCACAGATTAACATATTGACATTCTTTGTTTGGCAGGCTTTCCATTTAAAAAGTATGGAAGCTCTAGATTTCCTGGACATATTTCTTGCAATGAATCCGAATTCAAGGTATTGGCGTATGTAACATTATGAATATGTATGTATTACTATTACATAAATGTTTTATTCATTTTGTTGGCTATTCATGGTAGAGAAAGGCTGGATTATTACCAGTTCATGTCCCTGTTTTTAAAATTTAATCACGTATGTTTGACTTGTCGATAAAATTCTCCATATTCCATTATTTTTCAACACATAAATAGCTTTCACTTTTGAATTATAACTAACTGCTTATATGTTTTTCAGTAGTGGACGCGTTGAAATGCCCGACTTCTTGAGGGTTCTGAGATTGAAGCCTTGTAGTCTTTCTGAAAAGGTGAGTTTTGTTTAAAAATTTCACTACCACGCTCACACATCAGAAACTAGTCATGCATATGTATGTGTGTGTGTGTGTGGGCGGCCCTGTTCTTTTTGTTGCCCAAGGCTCACGATTTTTGTTGCGGATTATAATGACTTATTACTAAAACCTTACGATAAGTTATTGAAGTTTTTATATAGTATTACACAAATTAATATCTAAACGCATAATAATTTAACTAATCTTTACTTTAACCGTGCAATTGTATTAAATAAGATGGGAATTGAAGGGAACGAAACAAAAAAAAAAGGACATAAAAATGTTGGACAAGGGATTTGAACCTTAAACTAATTCAGAATAGTTCAATAACCCTTAACCATTGGACTACACGCTTCATTTAAGACAAAGGTGCTTTTAAATATATATAATTATTTATAAAAATGTTTGGTTGGACCATTATCATGTTGCCCAAAAAAAATTGATTTTTTAACTGCCCAAGGCCAAGGCCCAGGCCCAGGCCCAGGCCTTACTCGGCTTGGGCAGTGTGTATAGATATACATACACATATACAACATATACTTATACATGTATATATACCTTGTTTTCGTATTTATCTTATTATTTTAAAGTGTCCCAGCATTTACGTTCTGTAGTTAACAGCTATTTATTGTTGTATACTTGTGCAAGTTTAGATCTCGACCAACTGTTAAGCAGTTCTATGCTAGCATCTGTTTATTTGTTGTCAATGTATATAAAATGAAACAAGTGCTTTAGGATTTTATTTTTTTACACCTTACATTGTTAAATTTTAAGTTGTTAAATTTTATTTCTTGTTCCAACTCCAATGCCCATTGAACCTTAAATTGTGCTGTAATTGTAGATTTTTGGGATCCTCGATGTGGAGAAAATGGGTACAATAACATTTAAGCAGGTAACACCGCTCGTCAAATTAATTTATTCTGCAGTGTAGCATCTACACTGTATTCTAGCTCTTCTACATGTATATGTTCTGGACTTGAATTTTTTCAATTAATGTGTTATTGTGGTAGTTCCTATATGGCTCAGCTCATGTATTAAAGCAACCGTTGTTTCGGCAAGCTTGCGAGTCAGCATTTGTGAGTTGCTGCAATGCTGAAAGCCTTTACATTTCCGAGCAAGAAGTACACATCCTTTCTTCTCTCTTTTTTGTACTGACCGCTTTGTTTTAACTCTTTTTAATTATTGAATAAGTTTACACTTTTGTTTGTAATGGTTTGTTAACTCATCTGGCACAGTTGGGAGATTCAATACAAGCAGTGATTCCGAATTTGAACGAGTATGAGGTGAGTGATGCAGAAAACTTTCACATGGAGGGCAAATAAGTTCTTTATTAGAGAAAAAAAAAGTCGTAAAAAATAATCATAGGAGTTATTAGTAGCTGATAACAAGTGTCAAGAACTGATTAGGGACCTCCATTTTGTCAAGTGCAAATATGTTTTGTAGTTCCGAGTTTGTTTCGCAAAAAAAATCTGGTTAAGATTAACATAGCCTTGGCTACAAATACCGACCAGTGTTTAGGGTTAAAGCAAATTACATACCCCCTTAACCTCTTCAATTAAATTTAGTAATTATATTTTGCCATACAATTTTCTTCTTTAAAATATTAACTAATTTTAAAACCGCTGCAACAAGAATGGCAAGAGTAAAATCCTGTGCAGAACTATGAATTTTGTTAAATATTATTGAGACATTCACCAATGTCTTCTTGTGCTGAATTTCTATTTGCATTGCAGATTCATGAGCTCTTCAGATTATTCGATATGGACTGTGATGGGAGGATTAGCAAAGATGATTTTTGTACCTGTTTGAGAAGAAACCCACTTCACATCTCTCTATTTTCACCTCATTTAGTACAAAATAATTTATCAAAGGCATTGGTTGATAGGGGAAGCTTTAGAGGAGTATGAAATGGGTTATTATTCGCTATAATTTTTCTTCCGACAGTTTTTTGGGCTCTAGCCTAGCCATATCTCATGAGAGTAAATTTCAGATTCTCATCTAGTGTTGGTTAAGCCTTGTTGTTTTCCTTGGTTTTGTTTGATTATTTTTTGCGGTGTAAAATGGAAACAGTTCTTGTAAATTACCCAGCGTGCTCAGCTTTGTGCCCTTTGTACCATTGTACAATTAAAGAGGAAAACTTTTTGAAATGATATAAACTTTTCAGGTAACTTATAATTATTGCTTTTAAATACGAGTTTTTACTTAACAAGCTGTTTTGTGAGTTAGGCCAAGATAATTGAAGTGTTGTAGTGTTAAATACACAAACTCAGTGTAGTCTTAAAACGACGTCCAAGTGTTTTCCGCCCATAAGCATTGATTTGATATATGTCCATGCCAGCTGATTACAGATGTTAGAATAGCACCATGTTTAAAGCATAAAAGGTGCATGCCTTGAATCGCTAGAGGAGAATATTTCATCGTTGGTGTATATTATTTAAATCTTAAGCTGATACTTTTGTTATGGAAAAGATTTTCAAATGTTTACAAGCTTACAATATCCATCAAACTTAACTCTATTCAGCACATATGGGACTGGTATGATACATGTCAGTTGTGGCTTCTCTTGGATATGCTGATGTTATTGAATGTTATAATCAAATTTGATCGTGTCTATTGTTGTAGTCTTAAAGGATATCCAATGTCGTTTCCACATGACAGTTACATACTAAATAAAAACTTTTGATATAAGCATGTGCTCTTGGTAATTGCTCGATGATGCGCAAAAGCAAGAACTTCTGAAGGGTTCTATTTCGAGCCTTACGAAGATGGTTTGGTAAGTTGTAGCTTTTGCTTTGTTTCTTTGGGAAACTGAAAATTTGTGAGCAGTGTATATCCGCTCGAGGAGAACCGGTTCGCTTGAAGGATGGGTGTGTGACTTGTGTCTTTGATGTCTATAGAGGAGTTGTATAGAAAGAGTTGTTCAGTGGATTTTGATGTGTACCGTAGAGAACCTGTTTGATATGTGCAGTATAAAACTTGTTTGTCATACTATATATTTGAAATTTTGAATGGAATTTACCAGAAATTCCTCCTTTTTGTTATTAATTTCAAGTTTCAACCAGTTTGGTAAAAATATGGTTTACTTTCAAACTTTGAAAAAAGAAAATACGGCAAAAGAACGATCGCAGGTGTTCTCAATAAATGGCATTTTGTCTGCTGCTTTTGTTCTTGATTTCATTATATTTTCAGACTAGCTACACATATTTTTCCCCGATTGAACTAATTGACTACGATCTAGCTTTTGCTGAACTAATAACAAGATGATTTGATGGTGTCGAAATTTGTGATTATTTCACCTCATCAGTTTACTAATCGAGTAGAATCTACCCTGCTACAATACCAGTTGCAGTTCTGCATTTGTTCTATTCTAATTAGAAAATACTTTTTTTCTTAATTACTATGGATTGCAAAAATGTGCAGGCAACAACCACTTCTTATGACATACTACACGCTAAACTGTGTAACCAAACAAGTTTTAGCCCTATCATATACTCTTCACAACTCAAAGCCAAAGCTCTCAACTTGATAAGCATAGTTAACCTGAAAACAGTTTCAAAAAAATACCAAAGAGAAAACTTATCTCGTCTAATCTACAAAGAGAAGGCATGGATGGTTCGTTTCCTACTAAACGACATTTGTCCTCTTCAATTTCCTTACTTTCAGGATCGACTACAGGTGCTTTAAGGTGCTTCAGTTTCCTCTTCAGTTTTCTTATACTCAAAACGCATATCTTGAGTTGACAAGACCCGTAAGTCTTCACATTGAGTTTTTACCTCCTTTTTGGTCAGATTGTGATCCTTTATTAGAGCACAGGCAAGATCCTCGAAAGAGAGAGATGTAACTGAATCTAGGACCTCAAGTGGAGTATCATACACATCATGTTCCGTTACAAGCCGTCTCTTTGGGCGTATCCAAAGCTTTTGATGGTTTTGTGAGCGCTACACTGAAGCAGAGAATTCAAGATAAAGACTGATTACAACATAGTGCGCGCTACAAATAATTTATTTATCGATAAATTACTAATTCTTTATTCATATTAATTTATAGAGGTTTTAATGGATATTTTAATTTCCCGAATGACCGAGTTATTTAATTTTTATTTTAAAAATTGCAGGTGGCATATAATTAAGTTAGTTAGATGGTTTGTTCTAAAAGGATATTTAATTTGGATCATGGAGGGAGACTCACTATGTGGTACTTCTCTTTCTCATGATCCTTCTTTCACAATTATAATCATGGGGATTTATTAATTTTTTATTTTTTATTTTGGTTGTTACGCTAACAAAGAAAATGCCAATTCACAAAGCGGATGAGTTTACAGGAGAAGTTGAAGAGTCTTTGTTGGAGCAACTTTTTCATAACGAGGTTTACAGTTCTATTCTCAGGGGTTTTTTTCTACTAACACTTATTTATAACGAGGATATTGGTTTTTATTTTTTTAATACTATTTGACTTTCACAATTATCACTAGGTTGTTCCATGGATCAACTATACAGGGATACTTAATAAAAGCTAGAATTTAGAGAAGTTATTTTACGTACAAAATTTAGAGGTGATATTTCTTTCTTTCACTATAGCCCACTTTGAGAAGGAGTAGGCTTAAAAAGGAATGCAATAATAATAAATAAATAAAAAGTGTGTATTATTTTAAATACTCCAAATACTCTTTTGAAAGTAATAGGTCTCGAGAATGTCAAGAAGAAAAAGAGTAATTATAATTCAAAGTTGGTTGAAAAATCAGGGAAACTGGTAAAAAAAATTGGGATGAAAACAGCTTGTTAGGGTTTTGTTTGAAGGTTTAATTATCTTTCCAAGTTTCGATTGGCGAAACTTATACTTTCCGGGATGTAAGCTGTATAGCATGTTGTGTGTGTATATAAATATACATATATGTGGTACTAGTATATATCTTTGATTACAACAAACAATAATAGTCATATGTTTAGCACAACGTTTTGTCCTCGGATTATACAGAAAGAAAACAATAAATTTGAAAGGCATGTACATTTTCGGCTTGAGAATATGATGCTTTAAACTCGAGAGAAATTTGGTATGTCATATGCAAGTACTTTGTAGTTCCGAAGTTACTACTTCATAGGACAATTAAAGCTCTTATACTGGCTGCAATATGAATTTCGGAAATGATCTTTTTTTAAGAAAACCATTTGAAAAGTAGAATTAACATATAGCATTAAATTTCATTATCCTAAATATAAAAGTAGGATAAAAAAATGTCCTTGCTTTATCTTATACAATTACAAACATCAATATAAAATGTTTGCCTGATTCATTGCACTTGAGTTTTATAGTATTTCCTAGGGGTGGGCAAAAAATCCGCAAACCCGCCCCGTAACCCAATCCGTGCGGATTGGGGCGGATTGGGGCGGGTTGGGTGTCAAAAAAAGTTAAATCCGCCCCGCCCCAATCCGTAAAAAAATTCATGGGTTGAGTTAGGGTTGGGGTTTCCAAACCGCGGGTTAATCCACCTCAACCCGTTTCAATCCGCATATATATATATATATATATATATATATATAAATATAAATTTTCTCAAGATCTTTTTTAATAAGAGTTTCTATATTATAATAGTATTGATTTAATAAAAATTATATATATAGACAAAAAATCTTTGGATTGTCCAAACTTAAGCTTAATGATTTGATTGATATATTGTCTTATAAATTCAATGTATTATCTCGTACTTACAAAAAGAAAGAATTTTTAATCTGGGTCTAGGTAGTATGGGTGGTTAATTTATTTTTAAAAACTTTATTTGTAATTGAAGTATAGTCAAATATGAAGTTATATAAAGTTATTACGAAATCTGTAGCTATTGAACTTGTGGATTCAATTAGCTATTGAACTTTATTTTGATTATGTTGATGAATAACAATTTGTTTTGTTTTGTTTTGTTTTAGTTTTGTTATTTGTTCCGAACATTCTAAACGTATTTTGGTTGGCTTTTAGTTTATATTTCTATTTGAATTTTTTTTTTTAAATATTTAGGTAAATTATGCGAAATAATGAAAAATTAATGACTAAAATGAAAATTCAAGAAACAACCCGCACCCAATCCGCCCCGCTTGATAATGGGTTGGGTTGGGTTGGGTTGGGGTTTTAATTATAATGGGTTGGGTTGGGTTGGGTTGGGATTTGAATTTCACTAATCCGCCCCAATCCGTCCCGCCATTTATTTTACGGGGCGGGTTAGGATTGAGACCAATCCGCCCCAATCCGCCCCATGCCCACCCCTAAGTATTTCCCATGGGTATTATTATATTGTCTGTCTTGCCAAATGAAAAGTAAATGCCAAATGGTCAAGTGACAGATTTTTCTTGCCATGCATTTTCAGAGATAAGTCAGATAATTTGATCATTTGAAAATGAAATACCGGGGTAATTTTAGGAAGTAGTTGGCATGCTACGTTATTCCCTTTGAACATGTTGATAGGAATCTTCCGGCGAATAAAGTTATCTCATGCAAGGTATGGTCCTCTTTTTTATGAGTTTTTTTACCAAAATAGTTTTACCTTTACTACAAACTTATATGAATTTCGTGTGTAGTCGATTATAACCCATTAATCACCTAGATATATATATATATATATAGTTTTAGCTTTCTTTATCTGTTTATTAACTTATGTAAAAGTAATTCATGATATGATTTATGAAAATTCTTAAAGATCTTAAGCTTACTTTGTGAATACTACATGTTTACGCCTTCGGTCAAATAATGCATATTTCATATCTATATGTTATGTAATTACACATGATAACTTACCGTATATTTTTTGCTTATTTTCGATTTTGGTTTTTATTTACTTATATAAGGAAGTGAAAGTGTTAGAAATTAATTTAATGAAAGATAAAAATATATTTTAAAAAAATTATATAGGATTTGACGTGAGTCTTATTTAATACCTATATATATATATTGTTCTACATGGTTATTGTCATGTATTAGCAAATACTAACATATTTGTTCCTTTTACCTTAAAATTTTATACAATAAATTATTTTGCCATCAATATTATCCAGGTACTCTAAGATTATTAATTAGAAGTATTTGGGCTTTTTAACATGATTTTGAAAATGAGTGGTATCATGTTAAAATGTAACAACAATATATTGGTAAATACTTTCAAGATAACCATAGATTGGTAAATAGTTTTTCCAATAACAATACTTTGCTAAAAAAACTCATTTTTTTATCTATTAAAGGCATATTAGTTGAAAGCTTCCAAGTTCCAAGTAAATAAGGCTAAAAGCTTGGCACGTCTAGCTTTAAGCTTCTATCCTATTCAGGCCGAAAAACCAGTAAAGTTCTTCTTTTAAGCTGGTATAGCAAATGCTGTGGCGCGTTTAAGTAAGAAAGCAAAAAAACTGAGTTTACAAGCTGCAAGCAAACAATGTCGTAGCTTTGTGACTAAACAACTTTTTCATTATGTGTTATCTTGAAAATATCTGTTCCATTTCACTGGCAGGTTTTTTACTTTATACAACGTGCTTGTTTTCCATCTGAAAAGTCTGTACTGATAAGGGGCTTAACGAGAATTGGTTTCTTCTTATGGATTGACAAAATTTTGTAAATTACTGTTTTGAAGGGCCGACAAACGTGTTATGCATATGCAGGTGTGGTATGTATGATTATCAAAAAGCTTGCTCGTGTTGTTATCTGCGTTGCTATATATAATTATCCCAGTGGCGGTGGCTCGGGGAATTCCCTAGAGCATATTGTCCCTCCTTTAAATAAAGAAATGAAAATGGATTTGAGCTCGGTTCGTAGGGAACGTTGGTACCATGGTTACCACCCGCAGCATGGCCTGTATTGAATCTGCAACATTTTTAGTGAAATACAATGGACATCAATTTGTGTATATATATCTTTTATATACATATAGTTGGTTACTAACCTCAAAAAAGTGTTAAGATGAAGGACAGTACACTTGCTACGTTTTAGTGTGTAGCTATGTTAGTATTGAGTATAGCTTCTTTCTACTTTTTTTTATCTGTTAATACTTAATATTAGCACGGTTAAGGAATTTAAATAAAGTAACATACCAAACCTTGCTATGTTTGAAATGAAGTTGTTTTATGAACTTTTTACCTGGTTCTCTTGGATCTGTTTGTTTGCTCTCCTTTGTGATCTCATATACAATACGTTGAGAGTTGGTTGAATGATATTGTTGGAGGTTAATTACGTGTTCATACACCAAGTTCGGTTGATATTTCTGTTGGGTACGTTGTGTTGGGTACGTTGTAAATAAACACAATAATTTCTACGAAAAAAGAAATGGACAAATAAACAGAAAATGGTTTCCTCAAATATATAAATATCAATTACAACCTTCAAAATTAAGAGTATGTAAATGATACCGAAATGAACTAATGTCCGAGACGAGTTAACTGCAAACAGTTTCCCTTAAACGATATTTGTCCCGCCACCTCTGCTTCTGGCTAAATGGGACACTTCGTTCCCAAGGTACAACGTCTATCACATATGACTCGGCGGAAATGGCACCGAGCCACGGTCGGACCGTTGGTGGTGCGGTACTCTCTCTCTATATGTATGCATCTGTGAATGTGTGTGAATGTGTATATGATATGTATATGTTTCTTTTCCATGGAAAAGTATGTAAAAATGTTACAAGACCATTCATTTTTTAACCTTGTCTTTGTAACTCCTTTTACAAATAAAAAGACCCACATAAATGGGGGAATAAATGTTTTTTATAACCACAAAGTTAATAGCATTCATTCCAAGAAAACCAAAAGTTTTCCAACAATCCCCCACATGAATGCGATCTAAAACATGCAACGTACAACTAAATGCAATCGAGAGAACCACGAGAATTAACTGCATAAGGACATGTAGCGCGCACCTTGAAACTGTCATAGTGATGTAAAATCTGATATGCTACTATTGGGTAGCCTTAAAGCCTTGAACCCTTTAGCGTTTGTGCATACCAGGGTAATACTCACACAGTGGCCTCTCTACACCACTTACTAAGCCATTTGGTTGTTGTCCATATTTGGCCCTGGACTGCCTTGGCAAATTCAACCGAGTGCTCTAGCGATTTATCCCTAGCTCATCACACAGTATCGGCCATACCCACTCGTTATAGGTGATTTTTAAGTCAAAAGTGTCCTGACTCACCCCACTCGACCTTCGAGATACTTGATTCATTAAGAGCCTTATGCTCACCCTTAAAATGGTACAGGTTTATCACTCTTTCATCATAGAAATGGGCTGAGAACTTATGTTCTCGAGTGCTTTGTTCGGTAATCCGCACAGTTCAGTTTTCCCATGAACCTGAGACTGAAATTTCTAGTACAGGTTGGGTAGCTTATTTGAAGGTTTCCAATTTATTGGGCTTCAACTCCCATTTCCCTCGATGATGCTCCGACTCCTCCACGAGTCAAGCATTTTGTATATGGATCCGCATTATCATCCTTAGACCTTGCAAAGTCTATGGATACCACAATTTTGCTAGCAATTCCTCTTACGGATTTGTGTCTCCGACGAATATGTCATGACTTTGTCGGGACTTTCCATTATACAAATTATTCTGATCCCGTTTAATAACTGACTGACTGCAGCAGTACACGTTTATTGCGGGAACAGATTTTGGCCACTTGAAATACCTCCCAAGACTTCTCAGCCAATCTGCCTCTTCTGTAGCTTGATTCAACGTTATGAATTCTAACTCTACAGTTTCTCCAACTATGCAGGTCTATTTTACAGACCTCCATAAGACTACAACCTCTTTAAGTACAAACATATCCACTAATGGACATTGTACTGTTAAAGTTTGAGATACACTTGATATCTAAATACCCTCCAAACATTTTGGACATCTCGTATAATGCAGTTCATGATTGGCAATATACCTCATTTATCTGAGAAGCCTCATTGGCAAACCTACTGAGTCTGCTCACTGAGTTGGCTATAACTGGTCTACTGTAGTTCTTGATGCACAAGAGACTACCTATGATAATTTAGGTGTTTGTTTTAGTCCATATAACGACTTAACAAGTTTTCGCACCTTGGCTTACTTTACACGGAACCACGACCCAATGGGTTGTTCCTAATTCTCTATATCTCCATTTATAAAACACATGTTCTCATTAGTTAATGATGCGTCCTTTTTATAGAGATTAGAGTATAGACATTAAAATTATCAAAACCGTCAGTTTACTTAAAGTAATTGACTTTATTTCTCACGTGCCTATCAACCTCATTGTTGATGGCATCTTCCCATATACACATTATATGGAAAACATTGATTATTTCAATGTCGTCGATTCACCTTCACTCATGAAGGTCAAGGGACAAAGGAAGTTTCATTACTTACCCTTTTACCATGCCGATGCACTCCATCTTCCTTAAAAGATTCACTTTCCACATTTTTTCAGCACCGTTTGAGTGCTCACTTGTCTTGGGTAGCGTAATGCTTTGAACCCTCAACGTATTGGTCACACTCGCCAGGCGTTAGAGTTTTGCGAAAAACTTCTCTTTTTGAAAATATGCTTCTCGGGCATAGAACAATGTTCTATATGCACTTTAAAGTCATATGCCTTATGCACTAGAAACCGATCAGTACTATATTTTGTGCATATCCGATGAACACACAATCTACCGTTTTCGATCCTATCCAAATCCTTCACGGAACAAGATTGAGACATTTCTTAGGTAGCACCAAACTTTCACGAACTTATAGTCAGACACCATGCCTTCTATAATTCTGACTGTTTGGTCCAACTTCCTAAGCGATAGTTTGTTCTACACATAGCTTGCGGAAAGCTCACTTCCCGTACAAATTCAGAATTTAATCCTGAACTTATCAAAATGATATTCATCGTTTAAGAACTACATTTTTTTTATTTTTTTTGCTCGAGAGCATAATAAGTCGTTCTTTAACGATTGGTGTCATTCCATCAACACAATTATGTGAACGGTGTCTCATATTCACCGTTTCAATCACACTGATCATGTATTCATATCCATATGAATATACGATTTCGGAACTAGTTAGACAATATCTAACACTTCCAAAAATAGTCTATCATTTAATGATTAACACTTAATCATTGGATTAAAGTTGGTAGATTAACACAACAGAAGACCCATGATTAAACATGTTTTCTGACAAGTCTTAATCCTCAACAATAGAATTTACGTATTCATTCTTACTTGAATGAATATCTCGACTGATTTATCTTTACTTCTCATCAAGTAGACATATCAGTGTTTAATACATTCATCAATAAATTGAGAAAATATTTTTTAAACCCTTCTTGGTTTTGCACTCATCTCAAATGCATCGAACCATTTAGTTATGTACTCCGTTCGAAACTTCGAACTGAAGACTTAGCAATACATTGCTTCAAACACAAACTCATATTTGTGTTTCAATTTAAATAATAGATTTAGAAAAATAAAACATTTAAACTTTTATATTTTCATCACCTACTATATCATGTCAAATAAGTGACTTGGTTGAATAATTCAACATGTCATTATTGACCACAAAAGTATCGACTAAAATGCTCATTTTGAATAAATAGTCACTCATGTATTGCCACAAATAAGCAAACTTATCACAATTTGATCAGAGTGTTTTGGCTACCGAAAGGCTACTTACTGCCTTTTAGTTTTCAAAAACCACTAGTCATGATTCAGATTTGTATGCTTGCACTTGTTAGTGGATTTTCAAACGTTTAAAACGTTTTCACACATTAACGCCCTCACAGTTCGTGCATTCACTTTGTCCTCACTCAGGACATGCACATTTGTATTTAGAAACTTAACCGCTTTCAATGTGATAAATGAATTTTATCATTTATTTCAGACATTTAAGTTCTATACCACTGAACCGTTAGGTATTCTCTCACTCACGCGTAGGCTCTTTGGGATACGTTTAGATTCTCGATCTACAGCATCGAGGGGTTACCCACACATTTGTGGGACCCTTGGGGTTCTCCCCCAATAATAGTAATATAATATTACTAAATTACTATTCTCAATAATAGCAAACTCAACATATTCACAATATGTTTTACTAACAAATTATTAAATGCTTTTCCAACAAATAAATAAGATGTTAATTTCAACAAATTATTAAATATTTTTTCAACAAATTAATAAGATATTATTATCACAATTAGCCGATATTTGTTTATTCTTAAAATAAACTCAACTACCATTTATAATTTGTTAATCATCAAATTATTTGCTCTTGGATGAACAAAGTTTGTTATTAAATAAACTTTCATCCAATTATGTAACCTATTAATTCATGCAATTAATATCGAGCTAATGAACTCTTAATAATTGTCATCAATGTGCATCGTTACAATAATATATAACTCTCTAAATTAAATTGCGATTAAACCACAATTAATAAGAAGTTATAAATACTCGTCATTAATCTCATTAATGATCACCGTTACAAAATTTGTAACCCTCCAAATTAAATTGCAATAAATCACAACTAAAAGGAGTTACGACCCATTATTTCACCACATAAATGTATTTAATAATGGTCGTTTAAAATTTGTAACCCCCGTCATTAATATGCACTCATGCAAAATTAATAGGAGTTACACCGGCACCCACAATGTTCTGGTTAGTTCCAGCATCCATTGTGTTCCGGACATTTCCCGCAGAAAACTGTTCGCTATCTCAAATAACAAACACGCACAATCTAATTTCGAAAAATGAAACTAAAACTTCTTATTCGCAAACATCAAATTTCTATAACCACGCATGGTTTCAAGAAATTGATTTTGCAAGAGTATTCTAGTTCATTACCGAAAAAGATTATCAAATTCTGAAAGATTAATTCAGCCGTAAACACCAGATAAATCTGATTTTACACAGAACAATCTCAGAATTCAATCAGTTCTGTCGTAAGCCCCAAATTCTGAAAAATCAGAAAATGGTTTTACAAGAACTATTTCGAAAGCAGTTCTGTCGTAATCTCCAATTTAATGGCTTTTACTGGAACTGTTTCGAATAATCACCGATTCTCCAATTTCATTTTAAAGATCCATGTCTACACAAATAACTCATTTGAAATTGTTAGTCATTTTATTAACATGAAAAAAAAATAAACATGTATAAATCCACTAACAAAATAATCTAGGCTCTAACTAGATTGTTTACAAAATAAAATAACAATAAATTCATTAGTACTAAATAGTCCTCATGACTTATTATAGTAACCACTGAACAGATATGACATAATATTATATTAATGTGTTATATCAATATTCAGAATGTAACTCATAAATCATTTAATTAACCGTTTCAGTTTTTACTACTAAATAATTCACATAATTTATTATAGTATCAGTCCAAAACGGTTTCATAAAACATAAACGCGCATATTCCTATTCCCTTGAAGAACAAGCGCGCATAGCCTGTTTGATGGCAGATTTTACAGAAATAAGCTTGTTTCTTTAGGTTCAGGAAAAAAAATGTTTATACAGCTTAAAGCATTTTAAATTTTCAGGCCAAACATCCAAAAAACCTCGACTTTCAAGCCGGTTAATCAAAATACCAAATGCACTATAGTTGCTGAGGAAAGAAAAACGGCTGCTGACTGCAGCCAAACTATATCAACTACTACTAACCATAACATAATCACATGTGA
Source organism: Primula veris (assembly GCA_963682055.1). Taxonomy (NCBI): domain Eukaryota; kingdom Viridiplantae; phylum Streptophyta; class Magnoliopsida; order Ericales; family Primulaceae; genus Primula; species Primula veris. Next base: position 8,459,612 of record OY821743.1, read on the forward strand.
TGCTATATAGCTCTCATAAGACAAAGAATAATTAACAAGTCAAAATTTCTTCAAGTTTCACAAACATTAAAACCATAAAACAAAATATTCATTGACTCCTTGTTCAAGCATGTTTCTGGAAATAGCAAAACTCATGCCAACAACGAAATACTAACAAAATAAATAATATGAAAACACAAATATTAACACCATCGTGTTCCAACCAAAAACATCACTAAACATGATTGTACACAAATATACATAAAATACATAGACAATTTAAAACCGTAAAAAGAGATTTTCACAAAAACCCCAAACAAGGTCAAACCAACAAAAAACCGCTTCGACAATACAAGCAGAAACACCAATTTCTCAAAGTTTATTAGAAAATGATTTTCCAAAAAACTGTCTTAGCCACGGAAATAATTTTCTATTTATCCAAACACCAAAATTATTGTATAAACGTACGAAAAATAAAAAAAATATCGTTTAAGATTGTTGGGTACGTTGTAAATAAACACAATAATTTCTACGAAAAAAGAAATGGACAAATAAACAGAAAATGATTTCCTCAAATATATAAATATCAATTACAACCTTCAAAATCAAGAGTATGTAAATGATACCGAAATGGACTAATGTCCGAGACGAGGTAACTGCAAGCAGTTTTCCTTAAACGATATTTGTCCCTCCACCTCTGCTTCTGGCTAAATGGGACACTTCGTTCCCAAGGTACAACGTCTATCACATGTGACTCGGCGGAAATGGCACCGAGCCACGGTCGGGCCGTTGGTGGTGCGGTACTCTCTCTCTATATGTATGCATCTGTGAATGTGTGTGAATGTGTATATGATATGTATATGTTTCTTTTCCATGGAAAAGTATGTAAAAATGTTACAAGACCATTCATTTTTTAACCTTGTCTTTGTAACTCCTTTTACAAATAAAAAGACCCACATAAATGGGGGAATAAATGTTTTTTATAACCACAAAGTTAATAGCATTCATTCCAAGAAAACCAAAAGTTTTCCAACACATTGTAAATAAACATAATAATTTCTACGAAAAAAAAATGAACAAATAAACAGAAAATGATTTTTTCAAATATGTAAATATCAAATACAAGATTTAACATTGTAAATGATACCGAAATATAAACACAATAATTTCTACGGAAAAAAAAAATGAACAAATAAACAGAAAATGATTTTTTCAAATATGTAAATATCAAATACAAGATTTAACATTGTAAATGATACCGAAATGGACTAAAGTCCGAGACGGGCTAACTGCAAGCAGTTTCCCTTAAACGATATTTGTCCCGCCACATCTGTTTTTGGCTAAATGGAGCACTTTTTTCCCAATGTACGTCTATCACATGTGACTCGGCAGAAACGACACCGACCACGGTCGGGTCATTGTTGGTGCGGTACTCTCTCTCTCTATGTATGCATATGTGAATGTGTGTAGATGTGTATATGCTATGTATTCTTTTATTTCATTTTTCTTTTCATTAAAATTATAATGACACTATTTTTTTTATACCAAAAAACAAGTTAAAAGTTACATATACTCAATGCCATTATGGAGGGATATTAAGGTTTGTAGGTTACAAAATATTTGCATTCAAACCATTAAATTCTTTAAAAAATTTCAACAATCCCCCTCACATGAACTGTATCATTTATTTCAGACGTTTAAGCTCTATACCACTAAACTGTTAGGTATTATCCCACTCATCCACATATGCGTTGGGGCATGACTAGATTCTTGATTTATAGGACCGACGGGTTACCCACACATTTGTGAGACCCTCGGGATTTTCCCCTAATAATAGTAATATATTATTACTTAATTAATATTCTCAATAATAGCAAGCAGAACATATTTATAATATGTTATTTCAACAATTTAATAAGATGTTATATCAACAAATTATTAAATGTTCTTTCAACAAACTAATAAAATGTTATTTCAACAAATTATTAAATGTACTTTCAATAAAATAATAAGATGTTATTATAACAAATTAATAAATTAGCTCATATTTCTTTATTATTAAAATAAAACTCAACGACCATTTATAATTTGTCTAATCATCAAATTATTTGCTAACAAAGTTGGTTATTAAATAAACTTTCATCCAAATAAATAACCGACTCGTCATTGCAATTCGTAGGTAGCTAATAAATCTCTCCATAAGTGCCAACAACAACTGTTGTTACAATACTTTATAACTCTCCAAATTAAATTGCGATTAATCACAATTAATAAGAAGTTATAAATTCTCGTCATTAATCTCATTAATGATTACCGTTACAAATTTTGTAACACTCCAAATTAAATTGCAGTAAATCACAATTAATAAGGATATCACCCATTATATCAGCACATTAGTGTCTTTAATAATGGTGATTTCGAATTTGTAACCTCCGTCATTAATTTGCACTCATGCAAAATTAATAGGAGTTACACCGGCACCCACAATGTTCTGGTCAATTCCAGCACCCGCTGTGTTCCGGACATTTTCCGCAGGAAACTGTTTGTTATCTCAAATAACAAACACGCACAATCTAATTTCGAAAAATGAAACTAAAACTCCTCATTCGCAAACACCAAATTTCTATAACCACGCATGGTTTCAAGAAACTGATTTTGCAAGAGTATTCTAGTTCATTCCTGAAAAAGATTATTAAATTTTAAAAGATTTATTCAGCCGTAAACATCAGATAAATATGATTTTACAAAGAATAATCTCATAATTTAAACAAGTACTGTCGTAAGCCCTAAATTCTGAAAATCAGAAAAATAATTTTACAAGAACTATTTCGAAACCAGTTTTGTTGTAATCCCTAATTTAATGGTTTTTATTAGAAATGTTTCGAATAATAATCCATTCTCCAAATCCAGTGAATAGATTCATTTTGTTTTCTCACGTAAGAAAATCTCCACATTAATATCAATAAATACATGTTACTATACAAATACCTTACGTTAATTACTAATAAGCTGTCCACTTTGTAATTGAAACCCAATTACTAACAGTTTTAATAACAAATACCAACAAAGATATAACGTAATAGATATTAAATCCAAAACTCTTGGACGCTACTGAGTCATCACACCCAGAAACGAAATAACATAAAGGTAATTAAATATTCCCTGCAACCATCATGGGTTATTTTGGCAAGAGTTACAAGTCAAATACAAGTTCTAACTCTTCGAATACACATTATAATTAAGTATTAAATTACCCGTTTCGTTTATCTGAATTTAGTGACGACATGCTATGTTAAATATGAGACATGTTCATGTAAATCTCATATTACGAAACATACATATAACGTACATGATAATGTGCATCCAATAAGCCACCAATTAAAGTATATAATCTACACAATTATACCAAGTGGAATTGTAATTCAAGCAATCACCCAATTCATGTTTAAAACTGAACTAATTATAAACCAATAATCTCAATAAAATTAAGTCCAAGTCACTGGCTTCACCGGTAACTTTATATTTCAAAATATGGTTCTTAAACATGCTAGTACATAAAAAATATCAATACCCATTTATGCATTAAATGAGCCATGTACGTACACACGCTTGTTACAGTAACCATATAAATGTAAACGACAAATCCAATATATGTTAAAAATTCAGTTGTTACTCACAACCATTAATTAATGATTAATATAGTACTAAGTATGCAAATGATAACAATATGACTCATTAGCTACTCTAAAACCACATGAATATTGTTCTTCAGCAAAATCACATCAGTAACATATAACATATACGGACAAATTAATATCTCATGTACAGGGGAAGCTAAGTGAGGACGATCGGGTGCCACGGCACCTCCCATAATTTTAAAAATTCCAAGTGACGCAATTTTTTTTTAGTACAATTTCTTTTTAGGTGTAGATTTGGCACCCCCATAAAAATATGTTACTTGTACATATATTTTGGCACCTCCCATTTACAGATCCTGGCTTCGCCCCTGCAGTCACGTATATAGACCATCAATGTGAAAAACCACAAATGATGAACCACTGCAACAAGGATTTGTACAACACATAAAACGTTCACAAGAGAACAAATTATAAATATACTATTGGGGCTTTCTGATAGTAATGAGATAGAAGTCCATCATGTTAACAATTCTATTACTAACATATCGATTATCTATCGAGTATAATTATATACGCAAACATATACATATTACATACTTGCACATTTATATAAAAGAATATATATATAAGACATGTCACTGGACCTCAAATCCAAGCACCCAAAAACATTCATGAATTAAAATACATGAAGCATTACTATTAAGCATGCAGTCTAAAAGGCATGCACCAAATAAAAGTACCATGTACAACAACATACATATAATACATGTTACGTAACGGTTTAAAACCGAAACCTGATTTTCCACAAAACCCCAAATAAGAATAAATCAGAAAAACCGCTTTCGACAATTCAACCGGAAACACCAATTTGTTAAAACCAAAGTTTGTTAGAAAATGATTTTCCAAAAAACTGTTTTAGCCATGAAAATAATTTTCTGTAAATCTATACACCGAAATTATTGTATAAACGTAAAAAAAAAATATCGTTTAAGATTGTTGGCTACGTTGTAAATAAACACAATAATTTCTACGGAAAAGAAATGGACAAATAAACAGAAAATGGTTTCCTCAAATCTATAAATATCAAATACAAGATTTAACATAAAATAATGTAAATGATACCGAAATGGACTAAGTTCGAGACGAGATAACTGCAAGCAGTTTCCCTTAAAACGATATTTGTCCCGCCATCTCTGCTTCTTGCTAAATGGGGCACTTCGTTCCCAATATACAACGTCTATCACATGTGACTTGGCGGAAACGGCACCGAGCCACGGTCGGACCGTTGGTGATAGGGCAATCTCTCTCTATAGTATGCATATATGAATGTGTGTGAATGTGTATATGTTATGTATTCTTTTATTTCATTTTTCTTCTTATCAAAATGATAATGCCACTATATTTTTTATACCAAAAAACAAGTTAAAAGTTACATGTACTCAATGTCATTATGGAGTTATATTAAGCTTTATAGGTTACAAAATAATTTGCATTCAAACCATTAAATTTTTTAAAAATTTCCAACAATTTCGATCCTGAAATCAAATCTACGAAAAATAGCATATAGTATACTAATATTGCATTTACCGGCAACTTACAGTACACTGCAACTTAGTGCAGTTTATGTACCACAAAAGAAAAGATGACTATTCTTTAGTTATTATTGCATATTTGCATATAGTTTATACACTTTTCTAAAAAATTCACTCCATCTTTTGTATAATTTTAATAAGTTTTCTTTACTTTCATCTCCAATAGTAAAACATCTATACAGTCATATTGTGGACACCACGAACAAATATTATTATATGAATGTTATTTCTATATAGAGTTTACATATTAAAAAAATAAAAAATATATGTACTTACATAATATTAGATACATATACATGGTTCATTATAAGTTAAAACAAACAAATAAATATATCAAAAGTTTAGTTAAACAAATACGTACATGTATTTTGAAAACAAATACATGTATTTTGAAAACAAATACATGTATTTTGAAAACAAATACATGTATTTTGAAATTTGTAAAGTCAAATACAATTTTTCATATATCTTCTTTACATGTATAAATACTATGTATATTAAAGTAAACATATCAATCACTTTGGCTTTAACAAGATGGTATCCATGTTGACGAGGTAGTATAGACGCGCAAGTTAAAAGATGTGATAGTAACACAAAAAATTAAGTTATCATCGCAAACAAATTTACTTAAGTATTTTACATCATCATAAATTTATTGTAACTAGATATATATATTTTTGTAATGAAATATATTTTATTCCTATAAGGAGGTGTATTTATAACTAACAGAATACGACAATAGAGAGTTTATTCTTATTTTGAACTGATCCGAATTGAAATCAGGATTTTTTTATTAATATAGGAAAGGTTACTATATGGAGTATTCTTAAGTTATAGTGGTTTTATTTTGGGTCATAGCTTTTGTTGCAATTCAATTTGCAGATTTCAGTGACTAGCAGTCTAGCTTAGCCGTAATCAGGCGGGATTTAGCGGTCAATTTAGGAATGAAAAGGAAAGGCAAATCCCAATTATTCTATTCTTACTACTTTCTTCTTGTATAAAATGTTAAATTAGCAAAAATAAAAACATTAGAAATATTACATTAGCAAAACCATTCACAAAAACCGTCTGAATGATGACAGCAGAATTAGACGGTGAAAAGGTAATTTCCTTATCCAGTGTATATATTCAAAATAAATTTTCAATCAACTAACATGTGAAGGAAATTGAAAACAAACTATCTTCTATTTAAGAATTGGTTGACTTGTTCTCGTGTGGGCAATGAAGGAATAGCCCCTTTCTGCATCACAGAAAGAGCACTACAACTGTTTCCAAAGAAAACGACTTCTCTTACTTTCTTTTCATCCTGCAAAAAATCAATTAAGTTTTCCATCAATAACCAATGGTTTTTCTACAAAACTGAAGTAAAACAAATAACTTAAGTCATCTGCCTAATGCACTACTAGTTTACCTTCACATTTTATCTCAACTCGCCATACTTACATAAACATCGCTACTACCAGAAAAGTTGTTTTGGCTAGTTTGTATGACACCATTGTTTAAAGTGAAAAATATAGCATAATCTGCAGTGTGAGTAAAAGAAACGGTCGGACCAAGTCCAAGCATACAACCAATGGGCTTAGGCAAAAAGTTTTTTCTAATGGTCACATCTTTCTACAATCATATCATTAAGCTCAAAAGATCTTATTTCAGAATACAAACTTTCCCTTCTTACAGTTTTTAAAAAAAATAAAAAAAATCCCTACTTCACAGTGCAGAACTTTCATTATTATGTAATGTCCATTGGAAATGAAAGGGAAAAAGAGTTCTCACGTACAAAGGCATCAAACAAACCCAAAGAGCTAAGGGGACAAAAAAAACATAATTGTATTGTTACACAACAACAAATTTTATGAAAAGTCAGAAAAGGAAAATTGACCTATCGGTCGTCAAATGATTAAGAGGTGAAGATAAACAAGAACTGAAAATAGTAATAATTGACCTATCGATCTAAAAATTAAATGAAAATGAGATATTGAAGTGAAGATAAACGAGAACTGAAAATAGTAAAAGATGAATAAAACATACCTGGTATAGTGTAGGATCTTTAGCCAAACTAGAAAGTAGTGCGGCAACAAAAGCATCCCCTGCGCCTGTCGTATCAACGGGATCTACTCTAAGAGTAGGAACTTTACCGTTGAATTCCTGCACCAAATATTTATTAGTAAAAAAATTACAGAATTTCAAAATCTACTCAGACTGGGAAACAAAAACAAACAACTTAGATAAACATAGTATATCTCGCATAAACTTAGATGATACAACTATTTCAAATCATTGTTGCCAAATCCAAAGTGCACCCTGTCTTTGGATTTGATGTCACTGATTGAAAGTTGAAACCGATAAACGACAAAAAGTTTGTATCTAAATCTTCTTGATTTCAAATACTCTGGTATTTTACACATTACAAAAATAATGTGCACAATATAACTTCATTGAATTGTAGTAAAATAGTTATACTGCACAAATCCACATGAACTAAACAAATGCTTAAGAATCAAGTCTCAAAATGTCAGAGAAATAACCAAATGCTGAGATTGCGAAACGGAAAAAGAAGGTTCGAGGTATGCCAACCTTTGTGTAGTAAGAACAGCCATTAACACCATCAGTTACAATCAAAAGCTTAAGATTTGGATGGTAGAGCTTTTCTAGCATACTATCATCTCCGGCCAAAAAAGTTACTTCTTCATGACTTACCTGCATTGACAATCAGATAAATCAGGCAAAAGTAGTAAAAAATAAATTAATTTACGCAGTTGATGAAAACTCCTGCATAGAAATCTGTTAAGAGCCTAGTTCCACTCATTAACAAACTTAAAGAAAATAATAATAAATCCAAGAAAATCTGTTGGGTCGAAACGACCACTCACTCACATAAAATGACAACGCAAAATATAGAGAGGGAAACAACTTTTATAATATCAATCTCAAACTAAATTTTAGTGTACTTACAAATGAAAATAGAGCACCTATTTATACTAAACTCAAGAGAATATTAAAAGTCTTGAGTTATGAACATTTATTCTAGAAAATCAAAAGACATAACTAATTCATGCATCCATATAAAAGGTCTATGCATGTATCCGAAAGGTTCATGACATTAAATCAAACATTGAACCAAACAATTTATTATTTCAACACTCCCCCTTAAACTTGTTTGGCAACTCCGAGTGAACTTCTCAATCTTCGAAAGTCTTCATACTTTAAAGCCTTCGTAAAAATATCCGCCACTTGATCTTGTGACTTCGTGTACTTCACTTCAACATCTCCTTTTTCAACACACTCACGAATAAAATGATAACGAGTATCAATATACTTACTTCGATCATGGAACACCGGATTCTTAGCGAGGGCAATCGCGGATTTATTATCAACAAATATTTTTGTAGCTTCATTTTGTGGCATTCCCAATTCCTTCAACAAATTTCGTAACCAAATTGCATGACAAATGCATGCATTAGCGGCCACATACTCGGCCTCACAAGTGGAAAGCGTTACAATAGCTTGCTTTTCGAACTCCATGTAAACGCCGTATCTCCCATATAAAATACGAATCCACTTGTACTTTTTCGATCATCAACGTCGCCTCCCCAATCGCTATCACTATAGCCAATCAACTCATAATTATTAGAAAATTAGTAGTTTAACCCAAAATTAATTGTACCTTTTATATAACGAATAATCCGTTTCGCGGCCTTCCAATGCGATAAAGTTGGTGCCTCCATATAGCGACTAAGAACACCAACTCCATATAAAATATACGGTCTCGTAATCGTCAAGTAACGCAAGCTTCCAACTAAACTTTTAAAGAACGTTGGATCAACACTTTCTTCTTCAAAATACTTCGATAATTTTGTAGCGCAATCCACCGGCGTATTAATTGGTTTACACCCTTCCATTTTAAACTTTTCAAGGATATATTTTGCATACCCTTCTTGCAAAATAAAAATACCATTTTTATTTTGCTTCACCTCAATACCATGATAATAAGACATAAGTCCGATGTCCGTCATTTCAAATTCACGACTCATAACACCTTTAAAATTCTCAAATATTTTTGGATTATTTCCCGTAAAAATCAAATCGTCCACATATAGACAAACGATCAAAACATCTCCATTTTCACATAAAGAGAATGCTCGTGAGGACATTTTATAAAATTATTTTCTTGGAAATACTTATCAATTCTAGTATTCCAAGCTCGCGGAGCTTGCTTTAAACCATAAAGCGCCTTTTTCAATTTTAAAACTTTATTTTCACGACCTTTTATTTCATAACCCGGCGGTTATTGCAAATAAACTTCTTCTTCTAAGTTTCCATTTAAAAACGCAGATTTCACATCTATTTGATTTATTTTTCAATTATTTTGCGCCGCCAAAGAGATTAAAAATCTTATCGTTTCCAAACGAGCGACGGGAGCAAACACTTCATCGTAGTCGATGCCGGCCTTTTGGGTGTAACCTTTTGCGACCAATCTAGCTTTGTATTTTTCGATTTCTCCTTTTGCGTTCTTCTTCTCCTTATAGACCCATTTCGCGCCAATAGCTTTGTGCCCTTTCGGTAAGTCCGCCAACACCCACGCATCATTTTTTGTTATCGAGTTTATTTCTTCATCCATAGCGTTTCTCCAGTTTTCGTTTCGCATCGCTTCTTCAACGCCGATCGGTTCACAACCCGCAAAGAGACAAAAGAGAGTAACGTTCTCGTTGATGGTTTCGGTCACTTCGTATAAGTCTTGTAAGGTTCGAAAATGTTGGGGCCTTTCGCTTGAACTTTCATCGCTCGCGGATCCTACTTCGCCATGCAAAGGAGGTGATGGTGGTGGCGTCGTGGGCTCCTCTTTTACTTGAACTTGCTCGTCTTCCTCATCGCTATAATAAGGAAAGAAATTATAGTCGTCCTCCATTTTTTCGAAATTCCACGTTCCTTCATTTTCTTTAGCAAAATTAGCTCTTTCCTCCATTTTATTTTTACCCAATCTACATTCGGAAGCGTAATGCCCAAATTTTTGACAATTATAACATTTAATTTAGGACTTATCATACCACGGTTTTCCATTATAATTTCCTCCTCTTCCACGGTCTCTTGTCGGATAAGAGTTTTGTCTCCTCTCTTCTTTTTTGAAAGAGTTGTAACCACCACGGCCATAATTTTGACCTCGATCTCTTTCTCGTTGGCTTTTCGAATTACCAAAACTTTCCTCGTTCATGCTAAATTTCGTTTGAAGAGCTTGCTCGAGCGGCTCTTCTTTCACAACTCTTTTGTTGAGTTTTTCTTCATAAGCTTGGAGCGAGCCCAAAAGTTGATCAACCGTCATAGATTCTACGTCTTTAGATTCCTCGATAGCCACAACAATGTAATCCCATTTGGAATCTAAAGAACGTAGAATTTTTTCGACAACACGGGTGTCGTCCAATTTTTATCCGCATCTTTTCATTTGATTGACGACCTTTTGAACTCGTGAAAAATAGTCGTCAACCGATTCGGAGTCTTTCATACATAAAGCCTCAAAATCACCACGTAAGGTTTGGAGTCGAATCTTTTTTACCTTGTCAACTCCTTTGAATGAATTCTCCAAAATATCTCAAGCTTCTTTGCTCGTAATTGCACACGCCACCTTTTCGAACATAGTTTCATCCAAAGCTTGATGGATGATGTTAAGAGCCTTTTGATCCTTCTTATTTAAGTTCTCCATTTGAGCATGAGTTACGTCAGCGTCTTCTTCGGGTTCATTAAACCCGGTCTCTACGATGTCCCACACATTTCGGGAACCGAGAAGCACTTTCATTCTTATGCTCCAATTATCGTAGAAATCTTTCTTAAGCATGCGGATAAAAGGGGTCATTCCACCGGCCATTTTGGGACCGTTGGCTCTGATACCACTGTTGGGTCGAAACGACCACTCACTCACATAAAATGACAACGCAAAATATAGAGAGGAAAAGAACTTTTATAATATCAATCTCAAACTAAATTTTGGTGTACTTACAAATGAAAGTAAAGCACCTATTTATACTAAACTCAAGAGAACATTAAAATTCTTGAGTTATGAACATTTATTCTAGAAAATCAAAAGACATAACTAATTCATGCATCCATATCAAAGGTCTATGCATGTATCCGAAAGGTTCATGACATTAAATCAAACATTGAACCAAACAATTTATTATTTCAACAGCTGACACTTAAGTTGGTTTTTGGGGTATATATCAAGCTGACGAAACTTACACTGAAAAACCCGAAAACAGGAAAGATGCAGCTTCAAATTTGAACATAGTAAAAATCGAATTTCACTCAATTCTATATGCTAATTAGCAGCTATGCTATCACAAACCAAGGCATTGATTAGTACTCTTCATCCAGCATATTACTCATCCCTACATAATCCTTCTTTATGCTGCTGGATTGTAAAGTAATTGCTTTTTTAGTTAATGCTAAAGTGACCCCTAACAATGCACAATTTTATCTAAATGCCAAGTCATTTGTTCACTTGCAATTTAGCCTTTGAACATAGAAAGCTTGACCTGTATCTTCTTTTTTTGCAAATCGCCAATGAAATGTGATTTGCGAGGGGAGAGCGACCATGAGGTTATATACCCACACTTAATCCAATTCTTTGTGACCTGGGATCATAACATCCCACCACCCATGACACATGTCAGTAATTTTAATCCAGACTTTTGAGCTATTTTTTCATGGAATAAAGATTTATTTAGTTTTCTAAAAGCCATGTCGTTGACTTTGATACCGGCAGCTTGTAAAAGAGGGGTTCACATATGTTTAAGCGATATGAGATCGTAACAATATTATCCTGTAAATGCATACCTTAATTATATCAGCTTCATTCCAAAGGCTCATTATGCCTTGTCGAGCATCGTCATCAAAAGGCAAGAAAGGTAATCTCAAATTAGGGGCATAGGACAGAATAGAACCTGATTGTTTGGCAATTTTTATAGCTGCTAGATAAGCTGACTTGGATGGTTCTTTAATTAAACCAGACGACCCATAATGAAAAATCCCAGACTGCATAAAAAAGAAAACAAGATATTAGTAGTTAATAGTAATACCCATGTAACAGGTTTCTACTCAAGTTAGAACAGTTATATTTCTCGGTGAAATTACTCAGATGAGTTTGAAACTTTGAATTAAAAAAAAATTATATATATATTGGGAAGATTGGGTTTACTAGATAGCTACCCAGAAATATTTATACATGATTTCATCATTTTTTTATACTTTGTACGTCATTCTGTCATGTTTTTCCTATAAGTTTAGATATTTTGTACCACAATATATATATAGTCCCTAATCTATGATGTCTTCCTCTGTCATCATCATCCTCTGCCGTGTATTGATTCGCCTAGAATAGTATAATCTAATGTAAAGAATTTCTAACTAGCTTTAGGCTAGTGTATGAAACTGTATTTTTTTTGGAAAATGTAATGAGTCCGGACAGGCGAGAAAGGCGAGAAAAGAAGAAGGATAAGGGAAGTTATCAAAGGTAATAAATGCGAAGCCAATTTATGAATAATTAAGAATGCAGGGGTTCTAGGTGTTATTTATTTAAGTATGAGGGTCCATTTTGTAATTGTTGAGTTGTGGAGCTGTATTTTTGTCATTTTCATTAATTATCCTAGATCACTAATAATTGTAATAAGACCCACTATGGATTCTATATATGTACCACCTATATTTTATTTTAATTATCACATATTTGAGAGATAATATTATAGCGGGAGAGTTTTAGTTGTGAGAAAATCATAACTTTGTGATCAAGCTAGATTACGTTTGTAATCCTTCTTATAATATATATAAGCGTCATGACGTAGTCATTGTTGGATGAATTCCGTTATCAGAGTGTGTGTGCGGTTTACATTTTTTATTTCTTTAAGTACGCCCGATTTCCTACAGTAATTGCCATAAAAACACTCATGATAGTGCACTATGATATATACTAAGCCTTGAAAGCTCATTAGGGGAATAATGAAGAAGAATTTGATTATTTTTGTCATTTAATTCCTGCACTTATTTTCACTTATTTCCAGCTTATTTTATTGTATTTGTTTCTCTTTATCAAATATAAACCCTAAAAATCTTAACAAAAATATTGTCACATTGCTTGTGAACTTATACACTAAGGGGGTTCATTACAAGAAACAGACATAAGCTAGCTTATGGATACTACTACAAAATGTTATCAGTATAAAAGACTATTATTACTATAAAACAAAATGTTATACCTTCTTTACTAGATTTTCATTTAGTTCAGCCTCAGAAAGAGGCTTTTCCAGACTGTGGAAGAACATAGTCTCTTGTTTGCCATCGGCTGTTAGAGAGATAAAGGTTAGCTTAGTCTTTTCACTTGGGTCAATACGTAAGCCAGCATCATCAACATTCTCTTGCTTCAAAATATCGGCAAGCATCTGGCCAAACTGATCATCACCAACCTGGTAACGAAAGAGAATAGGTTCATTAGATACATGACATAAAGCATGTAATGTAGTTAAAATTAGAGGGTTAGAGATATCTTGACCAGCGTTTAGTATATAACTATGATAAAAGGGCCTTTTTATATATGCTAGATTACTGAAGCAATTAATCTGTCATACAAACGCAACCTTCGACTGAAGCTTTTCAACCCCGGATTCCTTTTAAAATCACCTTCCGCAATAATTAATAACCTCTACTCTGAGATCGTCTCTTTATTTCTAATTATTATAATGGAACGTGAAACATACAAAAGATGCTTCACATCATCCTAGACAAAGTTATACTAAAAATGAACAAATAATATGTAGGCTCGGTCTAATGCACCATACTAATCGGGAAAAATAATAATCAATAAATACAGAATATTTCACAAAAGCATTTTGTAGAAAGATCAAATTTGACAATTAGTTTCACTGTTCATACACCGATGCACACACAGTGAATCAATTAGTCTACCAAACATCAAAATTCATAATTAAGATACCATTCTAAACTCTATCCAGAACCAAACAATTAGTTTTGAACTCTACTTAAAACCAAACAATTAGTGCAGCAACAAATGAGAATGAGAGTGCATAAAAGACTAAAATCTCAAAGTTCGCGTACTTTTGGTTCTGTGTAGATTGGCGCTTAGCACATCAAAATAATCAAACATAAAACTTATGCAGTAGTTGCTTTTTTGCCTCTGAAAATTGGTGTATAAACATTAAACAGCTAGCTTCGATAAAATAAATATACCAATTTACAAGTCATAGGTTGGTGTTAAAAAACTAATTTTGCACAACCAAATTGAGATTTTGATCCAACCTTGCCTATGAGAGCAGAGGTACCCCCTAATCTAGAAATCCCAACAGCAACAGTTGCAGCGGCCCCACCACCGGCTTTCTTGAAAGCAGGTGTCTGTGCAAGAGAAGTCCCAGAAATACTTGTTATAAAATCGACCGATATGTCTCCCAAACAAACCACTAGTTCTGGCTCTTTCCCCGCTATATCAGGCTTCAATGAACCTATTAACAAATATCATATCAGAGTAGATTATAGGGCATATAAGGGTTATGACCACAAATTTACCGTTAAATAGAGTAAATGCTGTGATGGCACTAAAAAATCGAGTCAAGTACAACGGCACATTTTTACCTAGTTAGTAGATCCACTAAAACGAACCGAAAGAAAAATGAGAACTATATAGAAGTAGTGCAACATATTAATGCACCAGATTTCAGACCATGAGGACCTCGCTCTAAACTTGGATGTACGACCAAGTAAATGACAAATTCATCATGAAAATAAACATAGGGAAGAAAAATTAGACTAAAAAATGAATGGAATATCTTTTCATTCAAAATTTTATCTGTTTGCCTCCTCACGTAATTGTCGGCCCATTTCCCGTTATTTATAAGAAACCAATTTTTCCTCTTGAACATGTCAACAAACAACTTAGCAACAATCTCTTCGCTCATGTCTTTTGCCAAAAGTTTCGACTTGACCAAAAATTTCTTGATTTAATAGACCCTAATATTATATAAACCCGAACTTATTGATGGACAGTTTGGTGAAGTGCATGCCTGCCATTTATCCTAGACTTATTAGAAATTTAAAACTGTGCTATCAAATTCATAGATTTTTTAGAATTTTGTGTATTATGAAATCTTGGGAGACTGAGTGGTATATTATGAAAATTATAAACAAAGTGCATGGTAAGCTCATAAAAATAAACAATTCGATATCAGAATGTGTAATGATCATGAATAAAAAAAAAAATTAAATGGAGAAGCAAACAAAGAAAAAGAAATCACCATAGGAAGAGCTTTTGGTAAGCTTTTGAGGGGAAATATCAGAAACCAAAGGAGTTTTTTCCTCTTTTCTTGATCTATTTATAAAACTAATACTTTTTCCTTTTTTTCTTCTGATAGACCTTTCACCACAACCTAATGGGAAACAACAACCAGGTTTCACTTGATCCTCTTCTCCATCTGAAATCTCCATTTTTAAACAAATTATATCAGCAAAACCAATGCATGCTGGTTTTGCTTCAAGATTCTTCAAGGAATATGAAAGATGAACCAACCAGATATTCAATATTAAAAAATATAAAATATCTGAAGGAACATGTTTTGGTGTATTTTTACATGTAAAACAAGTTGTCCTCCGAATTTTATGTTCCTCCAAAGTTTCTACACGCTATATCCTCTCTTCCTGTTATGGCATGTTTTATGTTTTAATGAATTACAAATATGTGTCCCTATATTTTAATGTATATTTGTTTAGTTACTTATGTTTTGATTTGCAAACATATTGAAAAATGTCATAGACCATCATATTATGGGGGTAACCATTTTGGAAAAATTAATACTACTTCTGTTCAAGAACAAATATTTATCATTAAGACAGTGCCAATTTGCGAATTTTTCGTTGATAAACTAGAACTGCTTTTTTTGGTAACTATGGGGGAGCTGAAAATATAAAATCATTTAAAAAAATTCAAGATACATGGTAAAACATTGATTTTTTCTCAATATGGGGTTGCCTTTAGACTTCTACTAGTTCCTCCCCGGGCTTGAACAATTAAATATATACATATCAATGGATTATGCACATAAATATTGAAATGTATATTCCTCAAATTTTGAAGTATAATTACTTAAAAAATGGCAGGCAAGTCAACAAAAATTCATTACATCTCTTACAAATATTTTTCATTTACCTTGCATGCTATACTAATGCTTACACACTAAAATTCTAAATATAAGCTTATTCCGTATACATGTAAATATTCAAACCCAAACATGAAACAACTGAACATATCTTAATAATGTCAAAATCATCATTCTTATAGTAATCTTTTCCACAAAAATCAAATAAAGCCTCAATTGAATCTCACTAAGAACCATATCATAACATCAAAGGTGAACACATTAAAAGCTGAACACATTAATCGCAAAAAACATCAAAGACGAACTCGAAAATTGAGTGAACTTACGAACTCGCTGGACCTATAGACCCTGGCGCCCACCTCTCATGTCTTTCACGAGTCGCATTCCAGCGCATTCGAGGTCTACAGCTAGCCATTACACATATATTTATTCCTAAGCTTGCCAGAGCTTAGGTTCCGGGTGAAGGGGAGTGGTATGCATGTGGTGGAAAATGATGATGAGATGGGAGAGAATGAGGTATAGGGCTATAGATGGGATTTTAATAGGACCATTTTGATAATTATCATATAATATAAAATCTTGGCGGAAGATAGATTTTCAATGACTAATTAAGTGACAATTAAATCTAACGAGTATATGAAACCTTACACATTTACCAAGATCTAGAACACAATGGCAAAGATTCAGATTCAGTTCATAAATTAATGGAGGGCATGAATTGATGTACTCATAAACATATACATCAAAATTGCATTGCAGGAAATATATTTATCTTGCTCAAGCGTTTTAGCATGTAGCCCCCAAAATATCATAAAATATTACTTGACAGAGGCAAGACGTGAGAATATTCATATCAATATAAACAAACCTTGAGATTTCCAAAACATAATGTAAACATAAATAGTTATAAATTATAGAGAGCATTCATTCAAACGCCCTCAAAGGGCCCAACCCTGCACAATAGTACCCTCATGAACTGCCCTTGGTATAGATGAGCCTTCACCTTGAACAAATTGGTACCTGTTTTCAAGGTTAATAATTCATGGTTAAGAACTAAATACATCCACTAATAATCAGAAATATACAGCATACATGACAAGTTTCCCTATCTTTTCTGACTGACTTAACTAAAAATATAACAATAAATTTGTTTTCTAAATCCTGGCATTAAAGATGGGCATTTTGTGCGTATACAATCATTTTCACCACAGAGATATCCAAGTGGAAAGTGATTTTATACCCAACAAACACATTGTTTTTTTTTATTATTATTAAAAACGATACCACTACTTCATTACATATGCAAATTATAAGCAGATAAGTATTGGATTAAATCCTTCACTGCATATGTAAATTATTTAAATAAAAGATCATTGCATTAAAATGATCCTCTAGTGATATCCATTACGTTATTAATACTTGCTCGACTATGGTGTCTATGCAGCCGCTTTAAGAGCTTGAATGGCACGCTGACAACAGTCAGGGTCATGGAAACAACAGGCGGTAACACCTTCAACAGTATCACCCATATCACGCGCCATGGCCAACCCGAGCATTAATGCTAACATCATCACCACCACATTGCCGATAACTATGTCCTACTTATTAAATCCATTTTCTTTTACATAAGATGTAATGACCAGGATTCACAAAAAAGCATCTCTTAAAAAACCTCACCCCAAATTATTGTCGTGTTACTCTTATTATTGAATTCATAACATTATAGTTCTTCCTTCTCGAGAATAACTTATAAGCTTAATTAAAATGTTTCTTTTCTTTTCTTTTTTGTCTAGGACATGGTAAAAATGAGAGTGGCTGAGTGGGATATTAATCTCTCAACTAACAACTGCAGAAGTGAAATTGTAAATAACAATACCCCTTCCATACCGAGAAGGCCAAGATCCCCCAATTATGTGACAAGATCTATATTAACTTGTTCAGAGAGTGAAATCAAGATGTAAGAGCCTTGTAAACCCAGTAAAACCAACTCCTTTTCCATATTATGTATGTTCTCAAGCATGCTCTTC
Organism: Primula veris; assembly: GCA_963682055.1. NCBI lineage: Eukaryota > Viridiplantae > Streptophyta > Magnoliopsida > Ericales > Primulaceae > Primula > Primula veris. The sequence continues at coordinate 8,477,992 of OY821743.1, forward strand.
AGCGGTCCTATGTTGTGTTATTCTAATTTACTTTTATTGTGTGAGTGTGAAAGATAGAGATTAAGGATAGTACCCCATTTGTAGGATAGGTTCAGTGCAATTGTCACACTCCAATTGGTTATTTGATGGAACATGAAATGTGTTGTTGTTTCCACCTGTTGATGAACTTGCATTCCATGAGCATGGAAGGGCCCTCAGGGATGCTTGCTCCTCTGCTGCCTGCATCTATATATATAAAACCAAACATTAATAATTAGTAAGTAATTAATTTGTAAAAAAAATACGTTTACAAAAAATACAAAAAGCGCAGGAAGTTACCGTTGACATCTCCATTGAAACCTTAAATTTCAGCTGTTTGTTCATGTCTCCAAGGTGACGTTCCTGCATTTTGTTTAAGAATCGGGGTTCACACACATTAGGGTCGATAATCAAGCAGGTTACAAGTTACTGAACAACAGCTAAATTGCCCACTGATGCCAACAATGCCCTAACCTTCTTTAATTATTTACAACCTGACCATCATTTTTTACAAATGAGTTCAGAAAAGTTTAGTTTTTGTTAGAAAATCCAAATACTATACCTAAAATTTAGTTTTCCAGGGGTGTTGTTGAATTTGTTAAAGTCTAACTCAAGTTCCTTTTGTTTTTTGTTGTAGAAATAAGAGGAATTAGAAGTATACTTCGAATTGGTGTTATGACAAACTAAAATACTACTCCACTGAAAGCAGGAGTTCTGTATAAGTGTGTAACACATCAACCTAAAATGTCCAACTTTTCTCAAACATTACTTATATTTGACAACAAAAGTAATCAAAATTCAAACAGATGATTTAGAAATCAATTTTATTTCTTTCGAACTTCAATATTATTGGCAAAAAGCGAAGTACAAACTAGTCTGATTGACCTTTCTCCTAAGCTCTTCCATTTGCTCCATCATCATTTGTGTCTGTATCAAAGTACAAGATAGCATAAGATCGGGATAATATATCATATCTGAACTGATTGACATTGAGTTTTAAGGAACAGCACAAGGAATAACGAATATGCTTCATTTCAAGAAAAGCACATGACTATCTAATATAATTATGTCAACATGCATGTTTAGTGGCTTAATTATTTTTGAGAGTTCGAGTATGGTGCAATGTGAGCAAATTGAATACTTATGAGCTTCTTAGAGTTAAATCACCATTTAGATTTTAGAATGCCATATTAATGTAAAATGTGAATATTTTATGTATGTACTATTTTTGATCCTGAAAATATAATAGCACGTACTCAAAACTGAATGCCTAATCGTCAAAAGGAAAAACATAATCTCACTTGATCGACAACAGGGATATTTGGCATTGTGTGATATAAACACAGGCATTACTTAAATTACATTTCTCAATAAAAGAATTAAATAAGTGATAAGAAAAAGGAGGATACACGTAATCTAGAGTTGTTAAGATATCAGTAATCGGTACTAATTAACTATATTCATATTTCTTCGTTTTCACAACCACTTTCTAATCCCGTCACTTAAATATATTTGGTACCAAATTTCAAAAATATATTGAAATTCTGATCAAGAATTTACCTTTCTTTGCCTAGTTTGAGCAAGAGCTCCTTCAAGCTGTTTCTCAAGAGTTTGCAGCTCTTTCACACTCAAGGGCCCGAGATCTTCTCCAAGCAAGTGCCTTTATAATTACTTAAGATATTTTAGAAATTAAGTGTCTTATAACATTTGAATATGAAAAACTTATTCATCATATTGACTTAACCTTTGTGTTCTTTGAAGATGTTCGTATTTCCCCTTCAACTTAGATACCTCTTGCTGCCAGCTCTACAGCACACGTAGTTGGCAAAACGCAATTAAAAGCTAATATTTCGGCTAGACTATATAGTATGGCTACATAATAGTTAAATAACATAAATTATAAGGTTAAATACGTACCTGGGTTTCGCGTTCCACCCCATTTTCCCGGGGATTAAAGCAGCAACATTGGTACCTCTCAAGGGTTTTGGTTATACTGCAAAGATGAACAAATCATTCAATGTTGGTCATGAGTTTATGGAGTTTTTCCAATAAATTTTGACAAATCTTTTAGAGAAAATGTCGACAATTAAGGTTACATTTATATAAACAACTGTATTGGATTTATCTCAATAAGATAAAAGTTATATAAGCACAATTGTTATGTAAATCAGAAAAATATTGAAAAATATTAGAAATCGAGCCAGCCTTAACACAATGGGAGATCATTTTTATCGTAATTCTGAGTTTTCTTCCACGCATTATTATCTAATTAAGGCTATTGTTCAAATACTAGCCTAATGCACTTATCTTTTTTTGAATAGAATATAACTCGAATAAATTAAAATCATAATTTGTTCCAAATGAGGAATAATGCTTGGAATACAGGAACAGTTTCATATTCACTACAAGAAAAAATTCATTTAACATCATAATTTTTTTCCTGTTATCTTGCTAAAATAGTTGTGACTAAATTTTAGTAATAGTTTAGCAACAAATTATGTTGCTATTTGTTGCTAAATTGTTGCTAAAATTTAGCCACAATCCTTTTAGCAACATAACCGGAAAAAAATTATGATGATAAATGAACTTTTTCTTGTAGTGATTTATGACTGCCCAGGTTATCCAGTCCAGGTAGAGCAATTTCGAATTTATTAGACATTATATAAAGTTAAATCAAACTAGTAAGTTATTGTAAATTAGCATCTAGTACTCTTCTAGAACGAGAGGTTAACTTTCGGACTAAGAAATTCAACTAAGAAGTAGGAAATAACTTTTATATTTTAATTTGCAATATTTAAAAATCGTAAACTAGCTAGAAAGAATGGATTAAAAGTTATTGAGAAAATAAGAAGAAGAAAAGAAAAAAAGGAGAAAGCAAGCAATGTCCAATCAACTTCCATTCTTCTATATATAGTTCTATGACTGTATCATAAAGCACAGTAAAACCTAGAGGATAAATGAGTGGGCTCAGCAAAGCATCATAGGACTGAAATAATTAGTATTGTTTATATTTCAATACCAGGAATTAATTGGAACATATGTATGAATAGTAAGTATATTGGTAATTCTTCCTCCTGTTTTATTAGTTTATACAATACAGCCAATGTAAAGCGATACATTTTTATTTTTTTGTGAGATTCTACTACTTTTTTCCGGTATGATAAATCTCATTAAAAAAAAGGACAGAAATGAAAATAATGTACAAACTTTCTTGATTATATTTTAGGAAAGTATGACAAAATTATAACTTCCTATTAATTAGTAAAAAAATAAAACAAATTATAACTTCCTATTAATTAGTAAAAAATAACCGCGCAACCGGACAAGAAAGAAGACGGAGGGAGCTGTTAAATGAGTGGTTTAATATCGGGACTTCGATGGCAACATATTTTTTTAAAAAAATATATTTTAAAATTCCAAAAAAAAAAAATTGATTTTGATTTTTTTATAGATTTTTTGCAATTAAAATATGTTTTTTAAAAGTTAAACAATCAGATTATCCAAACACCCATTGATTTTTAAAATAGAAAATCTGAATGTGAGTCCAAAAAAATATGCTGCCAGAGGAACAGCCCAAAAATCTGCATCAGAAACAAGTGTTACAAGACAACCGTAAAATATCAATAGAGTGACTGTTATTTCAAATCTCAGCAGTTTTGAATCTATTTTCTAATCAACTCTCTTCATCAAAGGGAGAACAATATCAGAAAATCACTAAATCATCTTTACTCAAACATAAGAATGAGTATTTATTAAATAAAATGTGGAGGTACGCTCAAATATTACGCTATTATTTTCTCTGAGGAACAAATTAATTATGTTAAAATTCAGCCCCACAAAATACTTTCACTTGCCTTTATTTTAGCTTAATATATTTCATATGAAACAAAAGTATGGCAGTATTATATAAAATGGGGAGTATTCTCAAATACCCTTAATTTGATAAAAGGTTTCCATCATGTACACCAAAAATTAAAGAGAAATGTTCATTAGTCAACCTTAACGATCATTAACAAACTATTTTCGCTGCTGCTATAATCATCTAGCTTCCTAGCTAGGTTCAAATATCCTCGTAAATGTAGATCAAAGATTCTAGTAAACCACTTATGCACAGTAGTTGTATTAAATGTGGTTTATTAAAAAAATTAGCCCAATTTTTAACTATGGAAAAATCTTAGATGAAATCGCAAACAATGAATTGGTTAATAAATACAACTTTTTAACTATTTTTCCGATTAACTTCTTCGATGGTATTAGAGAAATGGAAAATGATTTTCTTCCTTAAAAATAGTTTTCTCTTCTACTTCATATATATATATATATATATATATATATATATATATATATATATATATATATATATATATATATCATTCTATTATAATAAGCCAACCCAAGAAAAATTGAGGCTGCTCAATTTAGCCACTTTTTTCCAAAAATACCCTCACTCTATTTTAATAATTACCAATATACATAATCTAATTAATTAACTATTTGTCCTCAATATATTTTACTAATTACGTATGTACCCTAAATTAATTAACAATTCGTTTTAACCTCCGTAACTATAATAAATTATACAAAATCTGAATATTATGTTAAAAATAAAATATATTACGATATTTATGTCATTACGCGTCTCACACGCAACGCGTGGGCAACTTTTACTAGTATATATATATATATATACTAGTAATCATGCCTCACGCGTTGCGTGTGTGACGCGCAATGCAATTAAAATATAAAAAATAAGTGTAGTTATGATACAAATATATGGATAATACAAAAATTATATATTATAAGATTTAAAAGAATGTGTGGTTGTTAAAGTGGGACACATAATGTTATTAGTTGTTATTTTATTTTTTATTTTTTTATTTTTTTATGTGAACATGGTATTATTGTAATTAATAAAAAAGTATAGTGGTATTTTTGAAAAAAAGTGGCTAAATTGACCGACTCATTTGACTTGAGTTGGCTTATTATAATAGAATGATATATATATATATATTGATATATCATCCATTAGGACCATTACCATACCCAAAAGGCCAAAATTTTACTGACGCATTGCATATGTAAATCATATCTTAAAAGGCTGTACTGCTTCTTTTATTTTCCAAAGAAATAATTAAATTGGTTTATATCCAAACGAGGTCACTAATTTTTGGTCAAAAAAGAGTACATATATACTCAAAAGTCTCAAATGAAAACTCAGTTACACATAAGATACACACTTGGTACTAAAAAGATATCATGTACATCAGCTAATTATATTCTATACAAGGAAGATTTTGAGAAATAAATTATTACAAAGAAACAAGGAACTTGTTCTCAACTGCAAAACTCATTTTGTTGCCTTATAATTTACCATTTTTGTGTAAAAAGTACTACTTATAATGTGAAATGAGAAACTCAATTAAATGAGACAAATTATCAGCATCTTTCCAGTGAAGTCATGTAGGTATTATTTTACTTTATAACATTCTTTAAGAAAAAGAAATAAGCCCTAGATTTTACACAGAGGTCCAAAGTAAGTGATATTCATTCTCTGTTAATTTTTGGATACGAGTCTTAGATGAGTGACGGGTGTCATTACATGATTGGACACAACACTAGATAAAAAATCTGAGTCAATAAATAATTAATAGTAGCATAGGATATATCCCCAATTAGTTAAAATAAGATGAAACTAGTTACTTTTAGTAGATATTTCAGAAACAAAATTGAGCAAGTTCTATCAAAAAATGAGGTAGAAAGGTGTTAATTTCAGTTAGAAAACACTCTTAAGAAATAAGTAAACTAACTAACACAAGATTATGCCATGATTTATAAACGTAATAAACCTTATATAATTATTTGATTCTTATTGAAAAATTATATAAATAATAGTATAAATCCAAATCATGTAAAACTGAGAATAGAAAGGGAGGATTGCAAAAGAAAAAAAAAATATAGTTAAATAATATATTTATCCAAAATATACAAAAGTAGAGCAATTATGTTACTAAATATGAAGATAATGACCAAATTATTACCGTTCAATTTTTATCTGTCAAACTATTCATAAACAGAAAACATAGGAAAGTAGGAAACACAAAATTACATATGAAGACTATAATTCGCTGAAAGAAAAAAAAAAGATTTAACCTTTCATTTCTCTTATTAAGGCAAGTATCGATCCCCTCAAAACAGCGGCTTTCTTTTAATTTTTACTATTAGAAATATACATATGAATAATTAAAAAGAAAGAAACACTCTTGAGTCTTGATAAAAGGGTTGATCAAAAATCACAAATAAAAAATAAATCTCAGTAATCAAAAGAAAAAAAAAAAGTGTCACTTTTGATCAAAATAAAGATAAAATTAAAGATAAATGATAAACAGTCTACGAATAATCAGCCTTTGAGCTTTTCAAAGAAAAAAAATATATATTCTTCGCATATCAGCATATGTGTACGTATATTATATCTAACCTTTTCATTTCTCTTAAGGCAAGTATATATCCCTTCAAAATAACGGATTTTTATTTTTTATTGTTAAAAAAACACATATCATGAAGAGGGAAAACACTCTTGATCGAGTCTTGATAAAAGAGTTGATCAAATCACAAAATGTAAAATAAATCTCAAACAAAAAATTCAACTAAGCAGAAAAAAAAAAAACATATGTATGTATTAATGTAAATATAATTATATACCCGGAGCTGCCAAACTCGTAAAGTTTGCCACGACTCGAGAAGATGATGAGTGCCACCTCAGCATCACAGAGAACTGAAAGTTCATAAGCTTTTTTCAACAACCCATTTCTTCTCTTTGAGAAGGTTACTTGTCTGTTAATTTTGTTCTCTATTCTCTTTAGCTCAACTCTTCCCCTCCCCATATCTTCTATCTCTCTCTATATCTATGTTTATGTACTTTTTTCCTTAGTCTTTTCTTTTTTTCTTAGTGTAGTTGTGTTCTCTTTCTATCCCCACTTTTTCTCTTATTTATGTTGTGTTTATATGCATTGGGACGTTTGTGACATTCTTTTTAGATTTTAGTTTAATTTCGATATTAAATGTAAATGGTGTGGAATCATACTTTAGCGTGGAACTCGTTTTTACTTTAAAAATTTGTGTTTCCGTTTTCGCTTCACGTTCCCGGCTTCCTATATCCTATAATTTCACATGTATTATTTTTTTTTATATTTTTCATGTTTTCGTTTCCTGATTCCGTTTTTTTAGTTGGCAACTATGGGTAGAACGATAGAACACAAAGTGTTAGTTACTTTTCTATTAGTACTTATTTATCTTCAATTTTAATTCAATACAGAATTACTGCAAAGTTGTTGGACAAAAAATTCGACGTGATAGAAAAACGAAATGTTAATCCGATCTAACGAAAAAGTTCGTTCAAATAAGGAATTTTAACGTGTGAACGTGAATCCGTATAGGACAATTAAATGGGCGTAGGGAGTAACTGTTGAGTTGTGGAGCCAAATGAGTTTTGGCCATGTTTTCAATTATCCTACATCACTTGGAATTGTAATATGACCCACTAAGGGTCCTATTTATATGCCCCAATATCTTGTATTTTAATTACACCTACACAAACACCTCTATATTATAAAGAGAGAGTTCTAGTTGCGAGAGAACCATAGCTTTGTGATCTAGCTAGATTACGATTGTAATCCTCTTTTAATATATATTAAGTGCCACGTGTAGCGGCCCGGAGACGTAGCCAATTTGGGTGAACTCCGTTATCAAAGTGTGTGTGTGCTCGATTTTTTTTTTAGTATTTCTGTCTTTCATTGATTCGCCTGATCGACCCCAACAAGTGGTATCAGAGCTCGGAGATCGATGGCGAAAGAAGACAGAACTGCACACGGGATCGAGAAGTTCGACGGGAAGGACTTCGCATTCTGGAGAATGCAAATAGAGGACTACCTTTATGGGAGGAAGATGCATCAGCCACTTCTCCTTGAGGAAAGGCCGACCACGACCACCGAGGAGGCGTGGAAACTCTTAGACCGACAAGTGTTGGGAGTGATCCGCCTAACACTATCTAGGAGTGTAGCACATAACGTCGCAAGAGAGACGACGACGATGGGGATGATGAAGATCCTCACCGACATGTATGAGAAACCATCCGCGAACAACAAGGTACATCTCATGCGTAAGTTGTTCAACCTACGCATGGCTGAGGGGACACCTGTCGCGAGTCACGTGAACAAATTCATCGACACCGTAAATCAGTTGGATGCGGTGGAGATAACTTTTGAAGACGAAGTGAGAGCCCTTATACTGCTAGCATCTCTACCGAACAGTTAGGAATTCATGCGAGCTGCTGTTAGCAACTCAATTGGAAAGGAGAAACTGACTTACAACGGCATCCGAGATCAAATACTCGCTGAGGAACTCAGGAGATTAGATATGGGTGAATGCTCAAATGATGGAGCAACCTTGAACATGGGTTCAAGAGACCGGGGTAAAGCCAGGGTATGGGACGTTAGAGGACGTTCACAATCCCGAGGTAGAAGAGGGCTAAGCCGAGGAGGTAAAGATAGCGACCGAAGTAAAAAGAATCTTCGGTGCTATAACTGCCAGGGTATGGGGCACTTCAGTCATGAGTGCAAACAGCCGAAGAAGAGTACCGGCCGTGATCACGGGGCTAATATTGCGAGCGACGAGGATTCGGGTGACTGTCTAATGCTTGCCGTGCAGAGAGACATAGATTCGTGGAATCTAGACTCTGGGGCATCATTTCACACGACCGCTCAGAAGGATTTATTCGAAAATTACACTGCGGGTAATTTCGGTAAAGTGTATCTAGCCGACGGAGAAGCGTTGGATGTTGTTGGAATGGGCGATGTGAAAATTCGCATTCCAAACGGGTCGGTATGGAAGCTAACGAAAGTGAGGCATGTCCCGAGGTTGACCAAGAATCTGATTTCAGTAGGTCAACTCGATGCCGAAAGGCACTCCATTTCGTTTAGCTGTGGAGCTTGGAAAGTTTCACGAGGAGCTATGGTGATAGCCCGAGGGAGCAAGGTCGGTACGCTGTACATGACAACCGATGAGGAGTGTACAGTGGCGGCAGCTGTGTCGCAAGACTGCTCTGAACTGTGGCATCGACGGTTGGGTCACATGAGTGAGAAGGGGATGAAGGTGTTAGCGAAGGACAACAAACTTCCAGGCTTGAAGTCTGTCAACCTCGATATGTGTGAAGGTTGCATCTTTGGGAAGCAGAAGAAGGTGAGCTTCCGAAAAGGTGGAAAAGCTCCCAAGGAGGAGAAGCTAGCACTGGTCCACTCAGATGTATGGGGACCATCTCCAGTAACCTCACTGGGAGGAGCTCAATACTATGTGACCTTCATCGATGATTCGACGAGGAAAACATGGGTCTATTTCTTGAAACACAAGTCTGAGGTGTTTAAGAAATTTCAAGAATGGAAGGCCATGGTCGAACTGGAGACCGGGAATAAACTCAAGTGTTTGAGGTCCGACAACGGCGGAGAGTACATTGATGCAAAGTTCGTAGAGTTCTGTGCTCAGAGAGGCATTCGAATGGAGAAGACCATCCGAAGAACGCCACAGCAGAATGGCGTGGCCGAGCGAATGAACCGAACAATCAATGAGCGTGCTAGGAGTATGAGACTGCAAAGTGGGTTGCCCAAAGCCTTGTGGGCACATGCAGTAAGCACGGCGGTTTATCTCATTAACCGCGGACCCTCAGTGCCCCTAGAAAGGAGAATTCCCGAGGAAGAGTGGGTAGGAAATCCTATCTCTTATGAACACTTGCGAGTGTTCGGTTGTCTGTCATATATCCATGTCGACATAAATGATCGTACCAAGCTTGACTCGAAATCCAAAGTGTGTTACTTTGTGGGGTACGGTGGAGCTGAGTTTGGATATCGCTTTTGGGATGGTCAACTGAAGAGGATCATTCGCAGTAAGGATGTCATCTTCAACGAAAGCATTTTGTACAAAGATCGACAAAATGTGGAAGAACAAGCGCTCCCGTCCGAGGAAAGTGGTATGGTCGACATGAATGCGTTTCCAAGATTGGACTTGGAAAATGACACTGAAGATGAGCCAGTGGTGCTCGACAACCCTCCAGCAGATGCTGAAGAGGACGAGGAGATGCCCCAAACTCCCCGACCTGAATTAGGCCGAGGTCATCGCGAGAGGAGACCTCCTGCCCGATACTCTCCTTCCCTGCATTACATACTGCTCAGTGATGCAGGAGAGCCCGAAAGTAGAGAAGAAGCTCTGGAGCTGAAAGACTCGAGCAAGTGGGAGCTCGCGATGAAGGATGAGATGAAGTCGCTCGAGAAGAATGTGACTTGGCAGTTAGCCGAACTGCCCAAAGGGAAAAGGGCACTGAGCAACAAATGGGTGTTCCGTCTAAAGGAGGAACAAGATGGCACGAAACGGTATAAGGCACACCTAGTAGTCAAAGGGTTCTAGCAAAAGGCAGGAATTGACTACACCGAGATCTTTTCACCAGTCGTAAAGATGACGACTATTCGGCTATTGTTGAGCATTGTTGTAAATGCGAATCTTCATCTCGAGCAGTTAGATGTGAAAACTGCCTTTCTCCATGGAGATCTCGATGAAGAAATTTACATGCTCCAACCTGAAGGGTTTGCCGAAAAGGGAAAAGAGAAACTGATCTGCAAACTGAGGAAGAGCTTGTATGGGCTAAAACAAGCACCACGGCAGTGGTATAAGAAGTTTGACAGTTTCATGACGGATACCGGGTTCGAAAGAAGTGATAGTGATCACTGCTGTTTCGTGAAGAGATTTGCGAACTCTTCGTACGTCATACTACTTTTGTATGTAGATGACGTGTTGCTCGCCGGGTCGAGCCTTGTTGAGATTAACAAGGTGAAGCAACAGTTGGCGAAACAGTTCGAGATGAAAGATTTGGGTGCCGCAAATCAGATCCTCGGTATGAGGATTTCCCGAGGAAGGGATGGGTCCCTGTTTCTGTCGCAAGCCGAGTATGTGAAGAAAGTGTTGGCACGGTTTAGCATGAGTGATGCCAAAGCTGTAGGCTCACCGCTATCAGCACACTTTAGCTTGTCGAAGAAACAATCACCCTCAGACGAGGAAGGAAAGGATCGTATGTCGAACATACCCTACGCTTCAGCAATTGGTAGCTTGATGTACGCTATGGTGTGTACAAGACCGGACATTGCCCATGCAGTGGGAGTTGTCAGTCGTTACATGAGTAACCCAGGAAAGCACCATTGGGAAGCTGTGAAGTGGATATTGAGATATCTCTCGGGTACCGTGAGTTTGGCATTATGTTTCCAAAAGACCTCGGAAGGCCTGCACGGCTATGTGGATGCTGACATGGCCGGTGATCTGGACAGGCGAAAGAGCAAAACGGGATGCGTTTGTACCTTCGGTGGTACTGCTGTGAGTTGGACATCTAAGTTGCAAAAGATTGTTGCATTGTCGACCACAGAGGCTGAGTACGTCGCGATGACGGAAGCAAGCAAAGAGATGATTTGGTTGCAAGGTTTCTTAAAGGAGCTCGGTCAGAAAACCGACAAGGGAGTTCTGCACTGTGATAGTCAAAGTGCAGTTCAGCTAGCTAAGAATCCTGTATTCCATTCACGCACAAAGCACATACAGATTCGTTACCATTTTATCCGAGCTGTTCTAGAAGATGGAATCTTCGCGCTAGAAAAGATTGAGGGTGCTAAGAACCCCGCCGATATGCTAACGAAGACTGTTACAATCGACAAACTGAGGCTGTGTGCAACCTCAGTAGGGCTCCGAGCTTGAGGCTCAGGGTCGCCGCTACACTGGAAGAATGAGTAACTCGCCGATGACGGCAGAGTATCAATTACTATACATGGATACCGATGGGAGCATTCTGCTCGGTGGAGCACAGTGAGTTCGGTGATCGGGGATAAGTGGATTTCTTTTGAAGCACTCGACATTTTACTCCAAGTGGGAGATTGTTGAGTTGTGGAGCCAAATGAGGTTTGGCCATGTTTTCAATTATCCCACATCATTTGGAATTGTAATATGACCCACTAAGGGTCCTATTTATATGCCCCAATATCTTGTATTTTAATTACACCTACACAAACACCTCTATATTATAAAGAGAGAGTTCTAGTTGCGAGAGAAACATAGCTTTGTGATCTAGCTAGATTACGATTGTAATCCTCTTTTAATATATATTAAGTGCCACGTGTAGCGGCCCGGAGACGTAGCCAATTTGGGTGAACTCCGTTATCAAAGTGTGTGTGTGCTCGGTTTTTTTTTTAGTATTTCTGTCTTTCATTGATTCGCCTGATCGACCCCAACAGTAACAAAAAAAACATCGTATATTTAATTTATCCTTGCAAGTAAATAAATGTTTTACTGATATGTATTTCATTCTCAAACTTCCCTTTTTTTTCAGATTAATAACCATTGTGCAACTATGGAAAATACTCATATGGTCATGAATTAAGAGACCAAAGTAAATTTTTAATAGCTAAACACATGGTCTTTCCGGGTTTTCTCGTGATAAAAAACTAAAGACTACTACAGTTACTTTTTTGATCCACCGTTCCTTTAACATATTGTTGTCACGTCCGTTAATTTCCATATATAAGACTTCCATAAAGTGAATGTGACTCAATGGCACACTATACGTCCGTTAATTTCCATATATAAGACTTCCATAAAGTGAATGTGACTCAATGGCACACTATGTCATGTGAGGATTGAGTGATTGACAATATGATTATATTTCACCATCGTACGTGCTACAAAGAGCACAATATATTATGTAATTCTTTTTTTATATACATATTGACCTAAAAGTGAAATGTTGAGTGTTATATTGAAATATAATCATATTTCAATACCGAAAGATATATTTTTGGAAAACAACAATCATTCATTAGTTGAAGATTTCTTAGATATGCACAAAACATGGTGTTATTTAAATAATTTTTATAAAATCATTATATATAGATGTTTACCGCACTTGTGTTTTATAGTTTTGTAGTAACTATTATTTGCCTGATATTTTATGAATTTAAATACAAAAGTAATGGCTCGCTCTAAATGTGTCAAGCAAGATTCCTCAACTCATGTGGACCACTACAAGTTTAAATACTTGATAGAATTGGTATAGTAACCGAGAAATATTTAGCACTGTAAAAAACTACAAGTACTTTGGACTTAAACTGCTTGATGAGTGTGTTAGTTTGCTTAGAAAGTACAGATTTAAACTAATCCCGGGAAGAAAATAAGTGTTTGCAAATATAACAACTGAAATATATGTTTTTTTTTCCCCACAAAGGAGAGAATTAGTGGAGCGAAAAAGGTTTAGAAATGATAGGGACATCTTAATTATTACTAACGAGCCCTTGTAGCAAACACTAATTAATATTTCATTTCATTCAAAAAACAAGTACTACAGTTTTATACAAGAACTTGAATGAGAAAATGTGTTAGATTCTTTTTTATATATATAGTTCAAAAGATGCTAAAATTCCTACAAATTATACCTGAAAGTATACATGCACGTGGGAGACCAATAAAAACTTCTAATTATTTATGTCAATGATGTTATAGTTGGCCGTTAATTAAGTATTGGGAGTGGTCCAGTGTGGAGTTAATAATATCACAGGTAGTTTTAAGCAGGGTTCGGAAAAAATTCTGAAATCCCGACCCAACTCGTGTTTCGACCCGCATCCGATCTGAAATTTCCTGATACGATAATAGTTTAGACCCGAAAATATCGGGTTTTGTCCCGATCCGACAAACTTCGGGATCGGGTGACAATTTTGATTTCGTCGGGTGTTCCGATCTGATCCGATTTTTTAATTAGTTTATATTTTATATAAAAATATAAATTAAATTATATCAAATGCAAGGGTTGAGAATCGAACATTGTACGTCTAGCATACAATGTAACCACTCTATCATATGAGCTACAATCTTTTTTTGTTTTATATATTAGTTTTAATTATATAATTATAATATAAATTTGTAGTTTTGAATATATGAAACTATTAAAATAAAAAATATATTTAAATTAAAAAATTATATTGTTATTTTTAAGAAAGATAAATGATTATTATTTTCCGATTATAAAAATTATAATGATAATGTATCTCATTTAGTATAATAATTATTGATTGTGTGAATAAAACTAAATAATAAAACAATTGATAAAAACGTATTAATTTTTTATCTATTACATTATTTGTAGTTTCACACTATTTTTTCTACTATGTATTATTTTATTTTTTTTATTAGAAATGTTATTTTTAAATTAAAATTATGTTTCGTGTTAAAGGAACGATGTTATAGTTGGCCGTTAATTAAGTATTAGGAATGGTCCAGTGTGGAGTTAATAATATCACAGGTAGTGTTAAGTATTGATACATGAATTAATAATTCATATGTCCCTTCCGGGATTTGCAGTACTGTTTATTGTTTTACTCCTTTAAAGTACTCCATATAACGAATTGTAAAAAATTAAACCCCAAGAATAAATCGGATTGAACCAAAACCGAGACCAGTATGTTTCGATTTGATTTTGTGTATTCTTGAGTTTGTTACCGGACTGGTTTCATACTAAATGAATTGTTTTGCTTTGTTTTTTTAACTTATTTTTGCAATTTTCCTTCAATTAGCAACAGTTTCTTTATGGACTTAAGAATGACTAAAAATATATAGATTCCGAAATACACCAATGTCAGTTGAGTTCAGAATAGATACAATTTTTGGTTTGTTAATATACATTTACCAACAAATAGTTATCCATTGCTTACCAAACGAGCAGTGGCTAGTGGCTAGCTAGTAGTTTCATACCGGGTTTTGAGATTCTGAGAATTTGAAATAACCTAGCAACTTATTCTAGCTAGATCTGTTTACGAACAAATTTTCCGATTGAAATTCAACTTTAAAAAAGTTATTATTAAAAACCCAACAAAGTTCAAGATTTATGTTATAGATTTTTAGCCTTTTTGATTAAAAAAATTTGGCTTTTTAAAAAGTAAATAATATGACTTTCCAAAAACCTATTAATTTTATAATTTTAAATCTAAAAATATTTCCAAAAAATTTGTTGTTGCATAAGTCGGTAGTGACATGACACGTGAAACACACCAAGTACATCGTAGCAATGACAATTTTTGGGGTTTTGACTCGACCCGACCCGTCGCAGGTCGGTTAAACGTGTAATTCTATTTGGGTCGGGTCGTGTTTAAATGGTTAAAAGTTCAACTTAAAAAGTTAAATGACTAAAAGTGCAAATTAAAAATTGCAATTTAACACACACTCTCTCATGTAAATTAAACTCTCTCTTCTATAGTTTAAATGGCTAAAAGTGCAACTTAAAAAGTGTAATTTAAGACTCTCTTTTTTCTTTCTCTCATATATATTAAATTATATCTTCTATAGTAATAAATAACATACATTTCGGTGGGTTTATCAAAAAAATATTATATACAATTAATTTATTAATTAATTAAACGATATTTATGATAAATGTGAATGAAATTTATTCGTATTAATTAATGACTAATATCTTATCGTCTTTATTTATAGAAGGATTTACGGAAAAACAAATCATCATATCAATCATATACATTTAATTGACTAAATTAATGAAACCAAATTAATTTAATAAACATGGAAATGTTAAAAATAATATTGTAAAATTTAAATCAATAAATTAAAATGAAAAAGTATTTAATGCCACATTATTATTTAATACTATCTTTCTAAATCAAATAATTTTTTAATTTACCATATACTTTTTAACAAATTCTGTTTCAAATCTTGGCATTTATGAGATTTATTTTTCAAAAATAAAAAAAAAAAGTGTTAGAAAAACGGGTCAAATGGGTCAGGTCAGAACAAATAGGTAAAAATACACTTTTATATATGGTCAGGTCGGGTTTTGAATGACTCGGCCCAATTGTCATCCATAAGTACATGTTCTAGTGCATTATAATTATAGTTAAGGCTATGCGAAAACCCGAAAAAAGTGAACCGAAACCGAAAAAAACCGAAACCGAAAAACCAAAACTTTTTCGGGTCGGTTTCGGTTTACAATAAAACTGAACCGAAAAAGACCGAAAAAAACGAAAAAGACCGAAAAACCGAAAAAACCCGGTCCGGTTCGGTCCAAAAAATAAAAAGACCGAAACCAAAAAAAAGCGAACCGAAAAATATATTCGGTTTTGGTTTTGCCAAAAAACGAATCGAACCGGACCGGACCCAGCCCTAACCCTAATTATAGTGCTGCAAAAATTCTGCTTAAATGAAAATAGGTTATTTGTTAATTTCGTTGGGTTGGATCATAAGTCGGCAATTCATTCCCTTTTTTTGTTTACTCCAGAAATGCAATAAATAAATGGTCACTTTTAGACCGTTTCAGCTAATAGACTAATATCCATGCCACTTGAATTAGGTGAGAGTTTGAGACTATTAGTAGAAATTCTAAATATTTCCGTATTTGTAATTTGGACTAGGACGAGACTAGAAAAATTAACCTAAAAATTGTCTATACATTAAGAAACGTATTTATATATACTCATTAAGATTACTTTCATTACTATCACAGGCGGGACAAAAAAATGTTAAAACAGTGATAGGAATTGTGACAGTTTTTTTTTATTAGGTACAGTTTTTGTGACAATTTGTGACGATTTTTTGAAATAGTAACAGTTTTGTAACAGTTTTATGACAATATTTTCAAGCAGTGACAATTTTGTAACAGATTTTTACCCTCACTAAATCAACAAAATGATTTGAACACGTACACTTCTAGGACTAACCTACTTCTTTTGTTTGTGATCCGTTCATGAGTCATGAACATGTACTACAATGTTTAGAGACATGAAGCTTGCCCTTATTTTAGTTCCGATTCCGATTGATATCTTGGGGGTGCATTTTAAATATCAAATCTTTCAGCTATTTAGCAAAAGGAAATATCAAGAAAAATTACCGGATCCGTGACTTGTAAAGGATTAAGTACGTAAATTATCGTACACTACAACATTAGAACATTTCGCGGCGTGACTGTTATAGTATAATGATTACAAAAGCTAGTACAGATCCTGAACTTTTTTACTTAGTTTTTTTCTTTTGGAACGTTAAAAGAAAATCGATATGATTTAAACGACTAAATTGGGATTTGGGAATATCCTGGCTAATACTAAATGGAAGAAAATATTTTTCCGTAACCATAGATTGTATGGCAGATAAGTACACAACTGCACAAGGTATAAGAAATCCCACATTTTTTTATGCATTCATTGGTTAAGCTATATTTCATTAATTCTACTACATTTTGTACAATTTGTTTGTTTCGTTTTTAACTTTCATTCTAAAGAATAAGTTGTACACTAAACAGAAAAGATAATATTGCCAGTAAAGGAAGCAAACAATGAAATAAGGATTTGAGGTAAGAACAGTACAATTGGTGTGCATGTTTTGTAATTATTTTGGTTACCAAAACGTGTTTTCGAAATTCAGATTTTCTTCAGATCTTCAATTGTCTACAGGATACACATTTATGCAAATGTCCCCACTAATAAATTACGAAAAATACCCATGTGCTACTCCAAGGTTCTGTTCAAGGCCATTATAGTCCTTTTCAATTTTTCTCTAAGGTCATTATCAATTTTCCAATAATTCACTCACTGAAAGAATACCTTTGCAGTACACCCAGAATGCTCTACCAAACTTGGTTATGATTTTACAGAATTGGCATGACTATGGACATTAAAACTTTTTTCATTATCCTTTTCACCAAAAGTTCTATAAAAAACACACCCATTCTCAGAAAATTTTCACTACAAATAGGTGTAAAAAATGAAACAGTAAAAGGTCGACAAAAGGAATAGTGACAACATATATGTATGTGGATCATTATTACCTTTGACTATTGCTATAATGGATCTATAGGAAATAACAGTATTGCTTAGCTGGTTTGGAAATACTATTTTTTTCATTTTTTTACATTTTTTTTTGTGTGTAGTACAGATAAAACCATTGTTGAATTTTAGTTCATTACCTTAGGCTAATTATAATGTTTGTATTTCTCATCCTAACATGTCAAAATACTGATTATAATATACATATGAGAATATTAGTAGCATTCTTTACATATGCATATTTTGGTCATTCGTAGCAACCATGTTGTTGGAAAAATGTAGAAAAACATGTATTTTATACATGGTTGTTCCAAGTGGTCAGGGACCATCTTTGAGTCAATTTTCAATGCGACTCCTCAGTTTTTCTGAGGCCATACTCAATACGGTTGAGTAGCTCGTGCGACTAGGTTCGCAACGGTATATCGCATGACCTATTCGGAGAAAAGGTGTGAATGATAATTGGACTCGAAGGTTGGTACTCGAAAGAGGCAATAAAGCCAATGCTGGAAAATGAGAAAAGGAATGGGATTTAACCCATAAGGGTTATCCCACATTGGAAAATCATGAGTGATTTTTACAATATATATACTAAGGTATCCCATGTGTATATAAAGTAGCGTGTCCACATACACATGTGTGTATTGTGTACCACACATGGGCTTGCTCGACGGGCGGGCTTGCTCGACGGGCGGGCTTGCTCGACGGGCGGGCTTGCTCGACGGGCGGGCTTGCTCGACGGGCGGGCTTGCTCGACGGGCGGGCTTGCTCGACGGGCGGGCTTGCTCGACGGGCGGGCTTGCTCGACGGGCGGGCTTGCTCGACGGGCGGGCTTGCTCGACGGGCGGGCTTGCTCGACGGGCGGGCTTGCTCGACGGGCGGGCTTGCTCGACGGGCGGGCTTGCTCGACGGGCGGGCTTGCTCGACGGGCGGGCTTGCTCGACGGGCGGGCTTGCTCGACGGGCGGGCTTGCTCGACGGGCGGGCTTGCTCGACGGGCGGGCTTGCTCGACGGGCGGGCTTGCTCGACGGGCGGGCTTGCTCGACGGGCGGGCTTGCTCGACGGGCGGGCTTGCTCGACGGGCGGGCTTGCTCGACGGGCGGGCTTGCTCGACGGGCGGGCTTGCTCGACGGGCGGGCTTGCTCGACGGGCGGGCTTGCTCGACGGGCGGGCTTGCTCGACGGGCGGGCTTGCTCGACGGGCGGGCTTGCTCGACGGGCGGGCTTGCTCGACGGGCGGGCTTGCTCGACGGGCGGGCTTGCTCGACGGGCGGGCTTGCTCGACGGGCGGGCTTGCTCGACGGGCGGGCTTGCTCGACGGGCGGGCTTGCTCGACGGGCGGGCTTGCTCGACGGGCGGGCTTGCTCGACGGGCGGGCTTGCTCGACGGGCGGGCTTGCTCGACGGGCGGGCTTGCTCGACGGGCGGGCTTGCTCGACGGGCGGGCTTGCTCGACGGGCGGGCTTGCTCGACGGGCGGGCTTGCTCGACGGGCGGGCTTGCTCGACGGGCGGGCTTGCTCGACGGGCGGGCTTGCTCGACGGGCGGGCTTGCTCGACGGGCGGGCTTGCTCGACGGGCGGGCTTGCTCGACGGGCGGGCTTGCTCGACGGGCGGGCTTGCTCGACGGGCGGGCTTGCTCGACGGGCGGGCTTGCTCGACGGGCGGGCTTGCTCGACGGGCGGGCTTGCTCGACGGGCGGGCTTGCTCGACGGGCGGGCTTGCTCGACGGGCTTTTTAGCTCACGGGAAAAGTGCGCCTGTTCCTGTTCGGAAAAAGTGCGCCTGTTCGGGAAAAAGCTTCCAGCAAAGCTGTAACTGTTGCAATAAATATGATTTCATTGCAAAGTTAATACTGCAGTTTCGAATTTCGAAAAAAACTGACAGTAGTAAATGACCAATTAATTCTGCGGTATCAGAATTCCTCTATAAAGAGGCAGCCATCCCCTCACATTCTAGCACACATGAAATCAGTATCTTCTCTCTAACATTCAAAAGCAGCATATATTTTTATTCATAGCATTTTAGAACCAGAGAGAACCACCCACCAACAGCTCGACCTTGACTCGTCGCCAGTTTCCGGCGAGTCATCCGAGACGTTGTACCTTGGGATCGAAGCGCCAACGCAACCAGAAACCTAAGGTGGTTGGGCGAATATCGGTTAAGGGCATACTGTTAACAGTAGCCTCGTCTTGTTTATTTTAATTATGTCCAGTTTTTTTTTTTATTTTTTAATTCTGTCCAGTTTTTCAATTCTGTCCAGTTTTTTAATTCTGTCCAGTTTTCAGTTCTGTCCAGTTTTTCAATTCTGTCCAGTTTCATTTCTGTCCAGTTTTTACTATTCTGTAATTAGTTTAAAGTTCAGTTTTATGCTGTAATTACTATTCTGTAATTTAATTCTGTAATAGAATAGTTTCAATTCAGTCCTGTTATTTCATTAAAAAAACAGAACAGTCCGGCTGTTAAGTTTATACTTTCCAGTCCGGCAGTTTCTATTAATTACAAATCAGTACATCAGATTATTAATTAATAATAATCTGATAACGTTTGTTTTATTTACGTTTCAGTACCTACATGTTGTAATCAGTTTATTGTATTCCATTTGGAAATTAATAAAGATTACACTGGTTTTAATTAATTCTTGTTTAGTCCTTTGATTTATTATTAATTGTTATTTCGTACACGGAAACCAACAATCTTAACCGATCTTCTGTTGTTTCTTTCGTGTATTGATTAATACAATTATTTTTTTTTTATAAGGAATAATGCTTTCTTGTTTTCAATTCTAAATTATATTAGAAATTGAATTACAACGAAAAAATTCCAAACAGTTTTAATTTTATTTTTGAATCTTGTTGATACCAACCGTATTGGTATTCAATAAGAATCGTTCAATCCTTTTAATATCAACCGTATTGATATTTAAAAGGATAAAAGTTTAATTTTGTTGTTTGTTTAATAATTCTTTTACAAACCCAAATTTCAGTTTTGGTGTTTGTTTATAGAATTTATTGTATACGTATCTCATACGTTTTGGTTTGTCGTTTCAGATGACAAACTCGTCGCCTATTGAGTTGCCTATCGGGGGTGAGCATGACCCAGTGGTTGGTGGGCCTGTCCATAACACTGGGGGCGATGCGAATGTGGTGGCTAACGCCGATGACGCAGTTGCAGCGGCTGAGGCCACAGCAGCTGCGGCTATGGCGGATGCTACAGGCAAAGCTGAGGCTGCGGCCGAAGCTGCGGCTACGGCCAAGGCCGCGGCGAAAGCTGCGGCTAGAGCCAAGGCTGCGGCCAAGGGCAAGGCACCGATGTATTCGGCTGTGCCTACTTTGCCGACTTCTCATCTGGAGAAACCGGAAAAGTTCAGGGGAGACAACTTTAAACGTTGGCAGCAAAAGATGCTGTTTTATCTCACGACCCTGAATCTGACCAGGTTTCTCAAGGAGACTGCTCCCGTCCTAAGCGAGGACGATCTGGACGAGCAGTCGTTCTCTGCGGTTGAGGCATGGAGACATGCCGACTACCTATGCAAGAACTATATCCTGTGTGCTCTAGATGACACGCTGTTCAGTGTTTTCGAGCCCAAAGCTACTGCAAAGGAGCTATGGGAGACTCTCGAAAATAAGTACAAAGTGAATAACGCTGGCACAAAGAGATTTGTTGTCACGGACTTTCATGAGTACCGTATGACTGACAGCAGGGGTGTCATGGAGCAAGTTGAGGAGCTCCAACTCATTTACCATCGCCTTGAGGCTGAGGGGCTAGTGATAAACGAGCCTTTCCAGGTGGCACTCATGATTGAGAAATTGTCGCCGTCATGGAAAGACTTTCAAAACTACCTGAAGCACAAGCGGAAGGAAATGAGGTTGGAGGGGCTCATTGAGAAGCTCAATATCGAGGTGAGCAACCGTCGCTCCGTGAGGAGAGTCGGTGGTGCTGTCATCCCGATGGCAAAGGCCAATGTGGTCGAAAGCTCCAACGTCAAACGGAAACGTTTTGACACCGGAGGCAGTGCTGTTGTCGCAAAGAAATTTGCGGGAACCTGCTTTGTGTGTAACAGGACCGGCCATCGTGCCGCGGACTGTTATGACAATAAAGGCGCTGCTAAGCCTAAGCCCCCTCCGAGGAACTTCAAGGGCAAAGGGAAGAGGAAAGCTCCAGCTCAGGCTCATCTGGCTGAGGGAGGACGAGATGATGACCACTTTACTGCTGTGGTCTCTGAGGTCAATCTCGTGGGGAGCAACCCCAAAGAGTGGTGGCTGGATACCGGCGCCACAAGCCACATCTGCTCAACAAGGTGGATGTTTAAGACCTACGAAGCAGTAGAGGGAGAAAGCTGCTTCATGGGAAATTCTGCTACTTCCAAGGTGGAAGGAAAAGGAATGGTGGTGATGAAGATGACCTCTGGAAAAGAGCTGAGGTTGACAAATGTGCTTCATGTTCCGGATATCCGCAAGAATCTGGTATCAGGATCGGTGATGGTGAAGAACGGGTTCAAACTAGTTTTGGAATCCGATAAAATTGTAATCACCAAAAATGGTTTCTATGTAGGCCGTGGCTATATGACCAACGGCATGTTTAAGTTAAACGTAGGGACACCTGCTCCCAATAAAGGTGCTAAAGCTGAGACTAGCACTAGCAATGTAATGACTGTTGCCCAAGAGGCCAATAAAAATTCTGAGTTTAATTATTTATTTGAGTCATTTCATTTGTGGCATGGTAGATTAGGTCACGTGAATTATAATTCTTTAAAGAAATTAATATCACTAAAACTAATACCAAATTTCGTTTTTGATAAGCAGCACAAATGTGAGATTTGTGTAGAGGCAAAATTAACGAAATCATCGTTTCAACATGTTGAACGAGAAAGTGAACCTCTCGGTCTAATACACACGGATGTATGCGACTTAAAGTTTATACAAACGCGAGGAGGGAAAAAGTACTTTATCACTTTTATAGATGATTGTACTAGATACTGTTACGTTTACTTAATGAGAAGTAAAGACGAAGCAGTAGAGAAATTCGCTCTTTATAAGACCGAAGTTGAAAATCAACTCAATAAGAAAATTAAAACATTGAGAAGTGATAGAGGCGGTGAATATGAATCACCGTTTGAACAGATATGCGCTGAAAGCGGCATTATACATCAAACCACAGCCCCATACACTCCCGAGCAAAATGGGGTTGCTGAGCGTAAAAATAGAACGCTAAAGGAAATGATGAATGCTATGCTAATCAGTTCTGGGTTACCCCAGAACATGTGGGGGGAAGCGATACTTTCCGCTAACTATGTTTTAAACAAGTTACCACATAAGAAGCGAGAAAAGACCCCATATGAATTATGGAAAGGTCATCAACCCAGTTATAAGAACCTGCGGGTTTGGGGTTGCCTCGCAAAGGTCCTAGTTCCCACTCCTAAGAGGATGAGAATTGGTCCTAAGACGGTGGACTGTGTGTTCATCGGATATGCACAGAATAGTAGTGCATATCGGTTTCTCGTGCACAAGTCGGACAATCCCGATGTGCACGTAGATACGTATATGGAAAGCCGAGAGGCCTCTTTCTTTGAAGATATCTTTCCCCAGAAATTACCTACAACTGTACCAACTGAAGAGTTGAACAGTGAAGGAAATGTGGGGGCAAGTGAACCGACAGAGGAAGAGGAAGAGGAAGAGCCTCGGCGCAGCAAAAGGGCAAGGAAGGAAACTTCCTTTGGACCTGATTTCCTAACCTTCATGATTGAAGGCGAACCGGTGACATATAAACAAGCTATGTCAACACCGGATTCCCAATATTGGGAAGAAGCTATTCAAAATGAAATTGAATCAATCATGCAAAACCACACTTGGGAACTAGTGGATCTTCCGAAAGGATGCAAGCCCCTAGGACACAAGTGGATCTTCAAGAGGAAGTTAAGGGTTGACGGCACGATTGAGAAATACAAGGCGAGACTTGTAGTAAAAGGATTCAGGCAAACTGAAGGTGTCGATTATTTCGACACGTATGCTCCTGTCTCCAGGAAAACGTCTATCCGAATCGTCATTGCTCTCGCAGCTTTGTTTGATATGGAAATACATCAAATGGATGTAAAGACGGCGTTTCTAAATAGAGAACTGGAAGAAGAGATTTACATGGAACAACCGGAAGGGTTTGTAGTTCCTGGTAAAGAGCACCAAGTGTGCAAACTTGTAAAGTCTCTATATGGACTCAAACAAGCGCCAAAGCAATGGCACGAGAAGTTTGATAGAATTATGCTATCAAACGGTTTTCGCATTAATGAGTGCGATAAATGTGTCTACTCTAAAGGAAGTGGAAGAGACTGTGTTGTAGTCTGTCTCTATGTGGATGACATGATCATAATTGGGAGTAATGATAGAATCAGCTCCACAAAGAAAATGTTATCACAACACTTCGATATGAAGGATCTGGGTATAGCTGATGTAATTCTTGGTATGAAGATTACCAAAACATCAGAAGGATATGCCTTGTCCCAAGGTCACTATGTTAAACAAATATTAGACAAGTTTGACAAGGGCAGTAAGGCTATGTCTAGAACCCCAATTGAGTTCAACTGTAACCTGGAAAAGAATTTCGGTAAAAGTGTGAATCAATTAGAGTTCTCTCGAGTCATAGGCAGTCTCATGTATATAATGAATTGCACTAGACCAGACATAGCAAACTCAGTGAGTAGACTGAGCAGATACACCAGTAATCCAAATGAGGAACACTGGAAGGCCATAATGAAACTTCTCAGGTATATGAGGTTTTCAGCCGATTATGGGCTGCACTATACCAGATATCCAGCGGTACTGGAAGGGTATTCAGATGCCAACTGGATATCAGACTCCAATAGCACAAGATCCACGAGTGGATATGTGTTTATAATGGGAGGAGCTGCTGTGTCTTGGAGATCCTCCAAACAGACGTGTATTGCAAGGTCAACTATGGAATCTGAATTCATAGCATTAGACTTAGCAACCGAAGAGGCAGACTGGCTGAGAAGTCTATTGGAAGGAATTCCAATGTGGCCGAAACCTGTTCCCGCAATAAGCATGCATTGCGATAGTCAATCAGCTATTGCGCGGGCTCAGGATCATATGTATAATGGAAAGTCTCGACATATACGTCGGAGACATAAATCCGTAAGAGAATTGTTATCCAACGGTGTGGTATCCTTGGACTTTGTGAGATCAAAGAAAAACATAGCGGATCCATTAACAAAAGGCTTGACTCAAGTGGGAGTTGAGACGTCATCGAACGGAATGGGATTAAAGCCCATTAAATTGGTGGCCCCCCCATAGGCAACCCAACCTAAACGGAATCTTTCCTGATAGGTTCAAAGGGAAACTGAACTGTGGGGGCAACCGAACAAAGCACTCGGGAACCTGGAGGTCTCAGCCCATTTCCGCGATGACAGAGTGATAGACCTGTACCATTGTGAGGGTGAGCTTGAGGCTCTTAATGATCCAAGTAACTCGACGGTCGAGTAAAGTGAGTCAGGACACTTTCGACTTGGAACACCTATAACGAGTGTGTAAGGCCGGTACCATGTGATGAGCTTGGGCTAAATCACTAGAGCACTCAGTTGAAGTTGCCAAGGCAGTCCAGGCCAAATATGGACAACAACTAAAGGGCCTAGTACGTGGGTAGAGAGGGCACTGTGCGGGTGCCATTCTGGGATACACAAAGCTTGATGGTTCAAAGCTTTACAGCTACCTAATAGCAGTATTCTGGGTGGTATTCCGCTACGGCAGGTTCAAGGCGCACGCTACCTGACCTTAGGCAGTGAACTTTTGCGGTTCTCTTGATTTGCATTTAGGACATGGGCTTTCGAGTCAATTGCATTCATGTGGGGGATTGTTGGAAAAATGTAGGAAAACATGTATTTTATACATGGTTGTTCCAAGTGGTCAGGGACCATCTTTGAGTCAATTTTCAATGCGACTCCTCAGTTTTTCTGAGGCCATACTCAATACGGTTGAGTAGCTCGTGCGACTAGGTTCGCAACGGTATATCGCATGACCTATTCGGAGGAAAGGTGTGAATGATAATTGGACTCGAAGGTTGGTACTCGAAAGAGGCAATAAAGCCAATGCTGGAAAATGAGAAAAGGAATGGGATTTAACCCATAAGGGTTATCCCACATTGGAAAATCATGAGTGATTTTTACAATATATATACTAAGGTATCCCATGTGTATATAAAGTAGCGTGTCCACATACACATGTGTGTATTGTGTACCACACATGGGCTTGCTCGACGGGCGGGCTTGCTCGACGGGCGGGCTTGCTCGACGGGCGGGCTTGCTCGACGGGCGGGCTTGCTCGTTGGGTTTTTTAGCTCACGGGAAAAGTGCGCCTGTTCCTGTTCGGGAAAAGCGCGCCTGTTCGGGAAAAGCGTGCCTGTTCGGAAAAAGTGCGCCTGTTCGGGAAAAAGCTTCCAGCAAAGCTGTAACTGTTGCAATAAATATGATTTCATTGCAAAGTTAATACTGCAGTTTCGAATTTCGAAAAAAACTGACAGTAGTAAATGACCAATTAATTCTGCGGTATCAGAATTCCTCTATAAAGAGGCAGCCATCCCCTCACATTCTAGCACACATGAAATCAGTATCTTCTCTCTAACATTCAAAAGCAGCATATATTTTTATTCATAGCATTTTAGAACCAGAGAGAACCACCCACCAACAGCTCGACCTTGACTCGTCGCCAGTTTCCGGCGAGTCATCCGAGACGTTGTACCTTGGGATCGAAGCGCCAACGCAACCAGAAACCTAAGGTGGTTGGGCGAATATCGGTTAAGGGCATACTGTTAACAGTAGCCTCGTCTTGTTTATTTTAATTATGTCCAGTTTTTTTTTTTATTTTTTAATTCTGTCCAGTTTTTCAATTCTGTCCAGTTTTTTAATTCTGTCCAGTTTTCAGTTCTGTCCAGTTTTTCAATTCTGTCCAGTTTCATTTCTGTCCAGTTTTTACTATTCTGTAATTAGTTTAAAGTTCAGTTTTATGCTGTAATTACTATTCTGTAATTTAATTCTGTAATAGAATAGTTTCAATTCAGTCCTGTTATTTCATTAAAAAAACAGAACAGTCCGGCTGTTAAGTTTATACTTTCCAGTCCGGCAGTTTCTATTAATTACAAATCAGTACATCAGATTATTAATTAATAATAATCTGATAACGTTTGTTTTATTTACGTTTCAGTACCTACATGTTGTAATCAGTTTATTGTATTCCATTTGGAAATTAATAAAGATTACACTGGTTTTAATTAATTCTTGTTTAGTCCTTTGATTTATTATTAATTGTTATTTCGTACACGGAAACCAACACATGTTTCTTTACAGTATAAGATGTAGTATAATATTATTAGTATCGTGGGACCCATATTATACATTGTTTGTTTACACAAATGATATTCGGTATTCTATATAGGATAATACTAATTATACTGATTTTTTGTTAATAATGGGGTATAACTAATACCAAATATACGATGGTATTATATATCTCACTAATAGTACCTATTTACAATTGTTATAACCGCTTATACTATTCTGCAAACAAGCATGGAGTGAAAGTACTAATATACATATATGAGATAACTATTTTTTGTTTCAGTCCCCTTCAAAACAATATTTTGTATTTTCAAGACTTGGAAGTTGGAAGTTATAGCCCAAAGCAAAAGTTCCATATTGTTCCAGCATAACTTGTTTTTGTTGGTTAAACTTTATGAATCAATTAAGCTGCTTATGAGTAGTATTTTTCAATATTAAACAACCCTACATATAAACTAAGTTTACTTTCATACCACTGTAACAAAACTACAAATCTACAGCAGTATTTTAATTTATTTAGACACATGCATACAATAAAAAGGTTAATATTTCTAGTGGGGTACCCAAAGCTAGATGAAAATTTCATTTTCACGCACAGTGGCCTAATAAAGCAAAGGAGTGGTGGTGGTTAGACGTTTCCTATTTGGGAAGGTTCTGATGGCTGTGAAATGGCTTTTAATACACACTTTTTCTATTTTAAGCCAAACTCTATTTATCAGCTGAGCTTTCATTATTTTAACAGTTGTATGGTATGTCTATTCTCTCTATCTTTGTATCAAATTGGGGCCACTCAAAGTACATATTCAATGAACCATCTTGGTACAATTATTTGTCTTCATTTTTCCAAATGTTATTTTCACGGATTTGTACTTCACTTTGTGAATGTATAAGGTTTGGAGAAATATCTAGGAAGAGAGAATATAACTATGTCGAATAATACTTTTATGCACTACCGCTCCTCAAGTTTTTGTTTCCCGGTGCAAAACAAAAATGGACTCTTTTTTCAATTATAGTTTCATTTTATAAATTTTAATGAAATGTTTAACAGTAAAATAATTAAAAATTAACTGTCAAATGAAAGAAATCATCAATATAAATAAAATATCATCTTATATATCTATAAACATTTTAGTCAAATTATATAAAAAATTATGTCAAAAAAACATATTTACTTGACTTTAACCATTTTAATGCATTTCTTGTGCATTTTTTTATGTAAATATTACATGTACAATTTTTTTTACTTATATAGATAAATTTTAATTATTTATTTATCTGTATCGTGGGATCCTGAAAGATTTTTCAAAGTTATAAGTATCGGTACCACCCCTGCTTTTATGTTAGCCATTTTAAACATAATCTGCAATTATACCACTCCAACAATAAAGACGTTCTCTTTGCGTTGTTAATTACACTTGCATTATTTAAACCTTTTCATCCGTTTTCAAATGGTTGAGAAGATATAATTATTGAGTTAAATAACTAAACCGTGTATATGCAGCAAGTTAAAATGGGTATTAAAGGAAGATATATTAAAAAAGATATTAGATTTGATTTGATTTTATATTATTTGATCAAAATAATCATATACCGTGTATAGAGATTGATTGCTTGTTGCCTACTCAAAGTTTGCATATATATGGGGGGTTTAAGTGTTATATAATCACAACAATATCAATAATATTACATCTTTACTTTTCTATTTGATTTATCTCTCCTTTTATTTTATTTTAACAATGGGAAAACTCATGTGCCCAAATTGGATATGCATGCTACAAAGTCGGATTCAATTTAAACTGACATTGATATTCACACTCACTTAAACGGAAAAGGAGTATGTCATAATCATCAGCTTCCCTCCTGGTCGAGATGAAAAAATGGTTTGCAAATGTTTGATACTTGAAAGTTCCGTTAAGACGAGAGTTTGAGTAGAAATAGTTGAACATTTTGTCATGACTGCCACCATTTTAATCGAATACTAGCAACTAAACATTTGCAAATTTGCACAAAACCAACACTTTGAACTTGTACAACTACAACCTAAGATACCAAAAATACTGGTTTTGCTTAGCACCAACACTCTTTCTAGCGCATACCCCCTTCTTGAGGTTGAAACTGGGGTCATACTGAGCCTCGACGACGTGTTTCAGAATCAGATCCTAGACATTCATAAGCTT
This sequence comes from Primula veris, assembly GCA_963682055.1. Taxonomy (NCBI): domain Eukaryota; kingdom Viridiplantae; phylum Streptophyta; class Magnoliopsida; order Ericales; family Primulaceae; genus Primula; species Primula veris. The sequence continues at coordinate 8,507,410 of OY821743.1, forward strand.
CGGTGTTTTGGATTTTAATATCAAAATTTTAAACATTACTTAATAGTTAATGCGCTCCCAAAGCTTCAAGATCCATGCACGTTTACTCTTTTAGTAATTTTTTAAATCTTAAGCTATGGACAGAACAAGTTCGAGACCAATCGCAGCTTGGACCGTGCTGCTGATGTCAGCAATTAATTTTTGTATACATCTTCCGTATATTATATATGTAATACTTATGTAAAAATAAGACTAACAAAAGTATTGAAACAGGAAAAAAAATATTTGGGCTCATTGGTGGAATGTCTCTTTTCAATAAGATTTTTTTTTCATATGTCATTACTCTTATAAAATTTTGAAGTGTAGGTCATCTTACAAGTGATAAAAAAATATATTATTTTCGTAATTTTTTGGTATCTTTTTTTTTACTTAATAATTCAAACAAATACTAAAAAAAACAGTTTTTAAATTATTTTTTTACACTTTTATATATTTCTCGTGTAGATTATAATATTTTTTTAAAGTTTAAAAACAACTTTCAAACTCTTTTTTACATTTTAATATATTTCTCATATAGATTATAAGTTATTTTTTAAGCTTACAAACAAGTTTAAACTTTTTTTTATTGGATCGATTGACGGGAACTTAAAAAAACTCGGTACATTACCTTCATTAAAAAAATCTTATAAAAAGTTAGCTAAAACTAATATTCTGCATGTTTTTTCCAGCTATGTTACAAAAAAATGTTTATTTTATTAGAAAATATGGGGCACCAACCCTGTTGTGGTCTAGACCCAAGTATGAGCCGGACCCAGCCTTTAAATTGCACTCAGTTTTTGAATTGGGCCAAACATATAAGAGCATCCACACACCCCCTATTTATGAATTATCTATTTTTATCATCAAAAGGACACTGTATTAAAATTAGCTATTCATATTCCAGTTGCAACATTGCAACCTTTTCCAGGCTATATTTATCACACCCTTTATATCAAAATTAATTAATATTTTCTTTTTAATATTTTAACTTTTCTTACTATAACCATGTGCAAAAGCAGGAGAGGAAAATGAAAGTACGTACCTCACGAGTCTATGATGCTGATTTAGCGTTCTTAATAAGTTTAAACTCTCACTTAGTTACCCTGCTAAGTGTGAGTTTCTTTAGTTTTTTCAGTTTGATTTGTCTAATTTGAACTTTGTGGGAACTGGGAAGTATAAGGATGAAGATGAAGATGCTAATCGAGACTTAAGAAGACATTTTTTCTAAAAAAATAGTGTGTTTAAACCAGAAGATTAAATTTTACTATATTCCCTCCTCCGTAAGACTAAAATGGCACCAAAACCTTGGTTGAGCCAACGGTGGTATTTATGGTCGCTTCATCGCTTACAAAAATACAAGGACACGACTTTTGCAAGTGACATGATACTAAATAAAACTACTATTAAGTATACGATTGGTTTAATATTGAATGAATCTAATCATTCGTGTGATTGTTCTATTAATAGAATTTTATGCAACCTTAAAAGCTTTTATTAGAAAGGTACAAAGTAGATATAAAAAACTAATCAGTCAATACTTGACTTGAACATAAAGACACTGTTTTTACAATGTTTACCATACATTTTTCTTAGTATGTGTTAAAGAGGCCTCAACGCCTTGTTTGATTTCCCCATTTGAAGGCCGTGATAAACATATACTCCTCCATTTATAACACGAACATGATCGTTTCACCGAGCAAATCATTGAGGAAATTAATTCTTGCGCGGTCTGTACCAAATCTTTTTACCGAAACCATCCCCTGAAGGTTTAATTTACACCTTTTGTAATTACACAATTGGTCCTAAAACTCAAAATATAATTACAGAAAGCTTAATTAAAACTTCAGGTATGGTTCATACGAAAATTTTAGTACAAATATCAACACTCAATTGCTAATATTAGAAATATACTATAAAAAAACATCATAATACCATCGGATCTATTGTTGCTAAAGCGAGGATTTGTGAAATAAGCATCAAAATAGTAATAGAACAACGACATATTTCGTTGCTACACTGTTGTTAAACATAACGACTCTCAACTTAACATCAAAATATACCACCGACATTTTATTTTTAGTTCAAGGATTGGTTTTAAAGTATTATTAAGGGTCAAAAAACCAAAAAAAAAAAGAAGAGAAAATGACAATTTAGTACATATTTAAAAACTTATTTATAAAAAAAACCCAGTTATTTTGAACTTGATGACTTTTTTACACAAAATTATATATTTTGTGAACTTATTTATAAATAGGTACATATGTCATTAAAAATCTAAAAAAATATTTAAAAATTAAAAACCAAAATTTTAAAAATACATTTTTTTATATAAAAATATGTGTGATCCTATCTAATCCTGTTAAATCGTGTATGTCCAATCCTGTCCAATTTTGTATGTCTAATCATGTTTAATTCTATCTAATCTTGTTCAATCATGTCTAATCCTGTTTGATACTATGTACAATTTTTTTGATTTTTTTTTGAATTTTTTTAGATATATTTTGTTATTTTTTATAATATATATAGATAATTGTAAATAAATATATGTATTCGATTATAACTAAATATATATAAATAGGTTTTTTTTTTTAACCAAGTTGATTAGTACGGAGATATAACTGATTATTAAATAAATAAATAAAAACGCATGACAATAAACGGAGAAAGAAGAGCAACAGAATTAACAGAAAAACTAAATCAAATTACATATTTGCCCCCCAATTCTCTTTCCCCAAAATTCATTCTCTTTCTCTCTCTAAATGGTTCTTAATTTTTAGGGTTTGATAGAATCTCTAATGGCAAAAAATGATAAAATCTCCGTCGATTTTTTATCCTTTTTTATTCTCATTGCTCTGTTTTTCGCCGTCGCAGAGGGGAATTCTTCCACTTCCTTTGGTCAATATATTTATATATATGTTTGTGTATATATTTAATTACATTCTGATTTGTATGGTTACAAATGGATATTATTGTATTGTATAGGTTAAATTGTGTGTTTATTACAATGCTAACATTTTGGATTCTTCACAATTGCTTTTAATTAAATTGAGAGGAATTATGTATTTGATTATTTGTGGTTATTGGTCAGATCTGTAATGTCTTATGGTTATTAATTATGATTCTTTTTTTTTTTGAATTTAAGTTTATAGTTGTAATGTTTATTGCCTGAATAGTTTTTAAATTTACGAATAGGTCCATTTAACGAACATTTGTGAATTGTGATCCTGTTTTTAGGTATATTTTATAATCTCAAAACTGAGGTATTAAAATTTATTTAAAGATTTATAACAGTAGCAGATAGAGACTTAATTGATTACGCGAGGAACATAATAATGAGTTTTACTCAATACCAATGTGTTAGAAAACGATTATTTGTGAAGAAAGTAGGAAGCTAAGTGCTTGTTTGGAATATCCGATAAGAAAATAGCTTTGCTTATTTGAGGGTGAAAAAAAATAACTTGTTTCTTTCAGCCTAGAAACCTAAAACCTAGGTTTTAAGTCGATCAACCAAATGTTGTCAATTTATTAAAGAAACTAAGCGTAAAGTTTTAAAGCTGTAATCAGACATTCAATAAACATGCCTTATAAGCTTGAATTACTTGGTTTGTTTGTAGGGTTTTTGTTGGTTGTTTACAACAGTTTCACATCTTGAATAACTCAGCCTTTTTCTGGCAATTATGTATTTTACTAATTTGTCAAATGCCCTGGTTAAGTTTACAGAATGCCAAATTGTTTAAACAATAACTTGGATTTAAAAGTTTATTGTTAATAAAGGTTTTTGTCATTTTGTGGTAGCAAAAAAATACTTATATCATCGTGGACATAGCAATGCCCTTTTGTTTGCTGATATTTATCGATTATTATAGATGATGGGTTCATTGCATGCTTTGAGCGCTATAAACTATAAAGTGATCTCTTCATTTTATCTTCACATGTACTATCCTTTAGCCTGTCAAATTTATGCCGTTGCCGTATTAAATTAGTGTTATCTTCTCTTTCTAATGCTGCAGATCGAAGGAAAACTGTAACTGGTGTGGTTAAAGAGGTATCTGATTTGTTCTTTGCTAGTTTTAATTCCATGTCCAAGTTGTTTCGTTACTAACTTTCTGTAATATTAGATGGTTGATAGAGTCGAGGAGATATAAGAATCTAACTGATCTAGCAAAAAGTTGCATTCCATTTCGTGAAATGCATTGTTCTTTTATGTTGAGATTTATGAATGATTTATATGCTATTTCTCATACACGTATAGTACTCACTCTTTGGAAGATTTTTGGACTCAACTTTTGTTGAAACTTGAGAATTCCCTTTTCAAATAGTGACGGCTCCATCGTGCTTTTTTTTTTCCTGTTCTTAAACCACATTCTAGGATTGCAATTTTTGTGATTTGACAAGTAGTTTTCACTTACCCAATCTTTCATTTTCCGTGTTTGTGCCTAAAGTCGAACGAAACAGCTGGGAATCCCAACCTAAAACCCCTCAGAGAAGGATATTATGGCTCATATAAGGGTATTTTTTTTCTCCAATCATTGATCTTTCTTCTGATTAGTGTACTTTCAAGTCAGGGAATTGATTGCCTAAATCTTTATTATTGCAGGTTACCGTTCTCAGTTTCTCGATGCTTATGAGAAACTAACTCGGAGGGTAATTTATTTTAGTCAGTTCATGGTGTCCTATGTAATAATCCCTTTTTTAAATACCCTGTAATATATTTTTCCACCTTTTCCAACAGCAATTGAGGGAGGACATAAATGGAAATAAAGGTGCCGATACAGTAAAACGAGACGATGACGTTATTGTAAAGCTTGAAAATGCACCGATAAAGCGATCTAACTCAGTCGACTCAGCAGTTCTTGGAAAATACAGTGTGTGGAGAAAAGAGAATGAGAACGTAAACGCAGATTCAACTGTAAGGCTGATGAGAGATCAACTTATTATGGCTAGGGCATTTATAAGCATCGCAATTACGAAAAATAAGAACATTTTGGCACAAGAATTACAGAGTCGGATTAAAGAAGTTCAACGTTCTTTAGGGGAAGCAACTACGGATGCTGATCTGCCACGCAGGTATCAGAAAGGATCTTTACACACTTATGCATCACATTTTAGTGACGTGATTAACTTAAATGTGATTGAAATTAGCTTGACCAAGTTTTTTTTTAACTTTGAAGTATAAGAGTACGTCATTTTCTTTGGTACATTATGTACATTACAAGCAGTGGCAAAACCAGAGATTTTGACTAAAATATTTTTAGAAATATGTAAAATTTACTAAATTTCAGTATTAAACATGACAGGTACTGTTCTTATTAAAAAAACTCATATCAACATTTGGGGTACCAGATGAAAATTTTGCCTATAGTAAAAGTAAAACATGTTATTATTAATTTTCTGGTTTGTTCAACAAGCTAACGAGGATCAGTTATTCCATATTATTTTGAATTGCATTCAACAACTTTGCTCATTCTCGGAAACCAAACATGAAACAACATCCATTTTTTTAGTGAAACAACTTTTATGAAGCCTCACTTAATTTCTGTGTGAAGATCTAAAGCATGTTTAAGTTGTTTATTACAGTTTCTACACCCTTGTATCACGATTTTTCGGTTTACTACACCCAACTACAGTTTTTTCTATTGCTGCAACAGATTTTTCTTTTTTATTCTCATTCAGTACGTTCCTGTCACTCTTTATCCGACTGGATAGCATATGACGTTACATGAATGTTTTTGTTTGGGTTTAACTAAGTCTTGTACACCAAACTATCACAAATTTTCAACTTTGTACACCAACTTGAGGGAAAAATTGATGGAAGTGTACTAAATGAGAGGATTAAAAAGACTAAAATCTGGCACAATAATTAGATACTTGGTAGTCAGGTTCACAAAATAAGAAAATCGTGTTAGCAATGTGTAGAAACCATAATTTACTTTAATCTGCTGACCAAGACTTTTTCCAGCAAACTCGTTGAGCTTGAATTTCTTCTGTCATTTTATCCTCCTTAATTCTAATATTTATTGTAGCGCACCAGAGAGAGTGAAAGCTATGAATCAAGCACTATCGAAAGCGAAAGAACAAATGTACGACTGCAAGCTAATGACGACAAAGTTGAGAGCAATGCTACAATCAGCAGATGAACAAGCTCGTAGCTTAAAAAAGCAAAGCACTTTTCTCAGCCAGTTAGCGGCAAAGACCATACCTAACGGGATACACTGCTTGTCCTTGCGCTTGACCATTGAGTACTATCTTCTCCCTTTGGAAGAGCGAAAGTTCCCGAGGAGTGAGAATCTCGAGAATCCGGAACTGTACCACTACGCGCTTTTTTCTGACAATGTATTGGCTGCATCTGTGGTTGTTAACTCAACTATTTTGAATGCTAAGGTAGAGCGCTAGTCAATTTTTGTTTGGTTTTCAACATAAAGGTTGCTTTCTTTTCGGATTACAATCAACTTTGTAAAACTTGAAACAAAGCCAAAGTGTCTCTGCAAGAGTTTAACTAAAGCTTAAGGATAGACACAGAAGACATGGTTTTGCATATTAATTATTCTTATATTTATAAAATTAAGTATATAGCTAAAAGGGAACTGTATAATATATATTCATAAAGTTAAAAACACAATAAGATCATGCCTATGAAATGAAATTTAATATATAATTGAAATTCATAGGGGGGGAAAACACAATTGCTAATTGATCGAAGTAAAAAAATAAATACGATTTACATTTGCTGTGTTATATATTGCAAAGGAACTTAAGAATTATGTTAATGCTTTTTGGAAAGGTAAAAAACAAAGCTTGTGCTTTATAAGCTTTAGAGCACAAAAAGCACTTCTCAGAGCGTAGAAAGGTAAGCTTGGAGCTTTTTGAGCTTTTCAGCATAATTTTAGTCTGTGAAAGATAATTTTTTCTTCTACGTCTAACAGCGAGCTTTAATGCGTTTTGAAGCTAAAAAAAAACAGAGATTAAAATGAGTAAATCCCATTTAATAAGAAGCAAGGATAGGACATGGGTGATGGGTTTTTAATACATCATGTGGAGTGCCCGAGTTTTGCCACGTATTTTGAATTGTTTAAACATATGAATTTTTAAGACACAACCCATGAGGCGTTCGATATGTGCTTTCCGCGTAGTATGTCTGGGGTTTGTCATATTACGGCATATGTATTTCTCATGAATTTAATTTAGTTGATTCAGAATGTAAACTTTTAGTTACTTACTATTGTTATTTAATAGTAAATATCCTTCAATTGGACCTCTTGGCAGTTGATCTATTTTACGTATCACGAGAATGGAATTTTGGGGCTGCTCCTTCTTTGAAACCAAAAATGCCGATTCTATGAATTTCCTTTACTAAATTGTTTTAGAAACCTATACACTTCAATACCTAGACTTGGAAGTGGGAACCTGTAGTTGTACCTGCCTATATTTTTAAAAGTATTTTCACGTTTATTGATCTTGTCTGTGATGCAGGAGCCAGAGAAGCATGTCTTTCATCTTGTTACGGATAATTTGAACTTTGGAGCAATGAACATGTGGTTTTTGTTGAATCCACCTGGGAAGGCCACTATCCATGTTGAAAATGTAGACGAATTTAAGTGGCTTAACGCATCCTATTGCCCTGTCTTGAGGCAGTTAGAATCAGCTGCTATGAAAGAGTTCTATTTTAAGGCTGATCATCCCAATACCGGCTCATCGAATCTCAAGTATAGGAATCCAAAATATCTCTCTATGCTCAACCACTTAAGGTTTTATCTCCCACAGGTAATGATCTTACAGAGAGTAATACTTATAGGATTATAATGTGCCTCCTCTTTTTCCCATCTATTTGGCCTTATAGCCAGAAGTGTATGGGTTAATATGATAATTGCCCCTTAATGGGACTTCCCACCAGAAGAAGGGAGTGTTCACATTCGGTTATCTATTGATTAAATATTTGACTTATAACAATTTCCATTCCTCATCATAAAAGGCTCTTGTATGATAAGGTATATAGGCTTAGAGTTTCTTGTTCTTGCAAATCATTTATATATTGGAAGTAAAGGTGTTTGGTCTATAAAGAGTCTTATACTGTCATTACTTCTCATATTAGGTTCTTTTATGGAAAGATTTATTGCTCTACCATTTTCTTAGAACAGATTATTCTTACTCTGGTTACATTTTTGTTAGTTTGCGTCCTTCTTCAATTGATAGGTGTTTGTTGTGGGGGGGCTGACCATTGAATTGGAATACCTTGAATCACAGAAGTCATTTTTGTTTGAGTGTGGGTATGCTAGAGAAGACTTGTATGTGTTTGTTAACATATCCTTGGTTTATAATGTACTAGGGGTGTTCATAAATTCCGGCAATCCGTAAATCCGAATCAATCCGTTGGTTTGGTTTGGTTTGGATTGGTTCGGATTTTTCATCAAACGGTTTGGTTTAGGATTAAAAAAAAACTCAATCCGTTCTTAATGGATTGGTTTAGGATTATAAAGTGGTAAGACAAACCAAACCAATCCAATCCGTTCAATCCGTATCAAATCCGATCAATTAGTCTGTTTAAATCAGTACTAAATCCGATCCAACAAAAATAAAAAAAACTAAATGTAACATACCATATATAAAAACCCTAGTGTGTGCTACCTTATATAAATTATAAACCTTTAGCCCCATTAAACAATGAAAATGTGTGTTGGCACAATTTGCAGGCAAAGACGTTTTTGGCCGTTATTCAACCAGTGAAGTCGTCGAACATTTATATACGCATTATTAATATTTATTTTTTGAGGAACAGAGCGTTTTTTTTTCATTTTTTTGAATATTCATTATTGCTACAAATCAATTATTTTTGTTTGATAGTTCTCAAAATTACACATAAATTTGTTTGATGACATCTTTTTTAAGTTTTGTTGACATTTGGATGGGTTAGTTTTGTTTTTTCATTTCGTTTACGTTTTTTATTATTATGTTGTAATCACCCGTTTCATAAATTCGAATCCGATCCAATCCTTTGAATCCGCAAATCTGCACCAAACCAAACCAATCCGTTGGTTTGGTCTGAGTTGGATTGAAAGTATGGGTGGTTTGGTTCGGATTCAAAAAATTACGATCCGTTCTTAATGGATTGGATTAGAATTGGGGTTAATTCGTTAAAATCCGAACCGTGTACACCCCTATAATGTACTAGTCTTCTTGCTTTTATTAGGCATTCTGATGATAAGTTAACGAGCTTTAACTATGATATTTCTAACTAGCATAATAAGGTTGATTGATATGTTTCGGAATTGTCCCACATCACCTGAGTATTATCAAAGCCAAGTTTTAATATATACCTCTCTCCTTCCTTACTAATAGGCCTTTTAGTGGGGAATGGACGGGCTTCTACATGTTATCAGAGCGGGCCATCGAAAGGCTAGCCAAGTTATAAGTATGATGGCCCACCTCCACCAGATTTGTTGATTGCACGCGTTGGGCTTCTCGGAAATTGACCAACCCATGAGTGAGGAGGAGTGTTGCAATTGTCCCACATCACTTGAGCATTATCAAAGCCAAGTCTTAATATATGCCACTCTCCTTCCTTACTAATAGAACTTTTAGTGGGGAATGGACGAGTTTCTACAATATGCCGTACTAAAGAGTTAATGATCTGGGCTTTCCACAAGTGTTACCCGGCTTCTCTAATATATTGCTGAAATTGACAAAAGGACATGTCCTGTTTTCTTACAATACTTCCTGGCAATAAATAGTATCATTCAGATTAACAATATCTGATGTGCAAACTATGGTAGAACAAGAATATATTAACTGATATGCTTTAACAATTTGTAATTTGTCCATTTTAAGATTTTCTTTCGTATAAGGAGTTTGACGGTCTCATACAATAAGTTTCTTTTACTATTGGTTAATCACTTTAGTTACTGAATTTTATAAGTGCATCTTACAAGTTCCCTTTACTTCAGAAATTGTATGATGGTGGTTTTCTCACTCTACTCTTTTGTTATTTTAATGTTCTTTAGTTTTATAGTTCATGTCGATTTAACTAAAACTTTTAAGCTTTAGAGTTCATAAGATTGATGGTATCACCAATCAACGAGACATCAAACAAAATTGAGCCTCTTTATTACTCTATACATCTGGCCAGTAAGCAATCATTTAGTGGCCAGTTCTTGCAATTGAGACTTTCAGCCTTTGGATGTTTTTATTCTTTGACAAGTAATTGTTGGATTCTTTTGTTTAAAAATTTGGATTTGGTTGGTTGAAAATGAAAAAATCAATACAATTTTGTACTATAACGGGGATAACAAGCTAGCCAACCTACAGAGTTTGACATGCTTAAATGGAAGTCTAGTTTTCTGTCTTTTTTCTACGTCTTCCTGTTTCTTATTTTTTTTACTGTAGCATTTTATATTAATATGTTTCTCACTTCCAAAATATTATCAGGTTTATCCGAAGTTGTATAAGATCCTGTTTCTTGATGATGACATTGTTGTCCAAAAAGACTTAACGGGATTATGGTCAGTTGATCTTCACGGAAAAGTTAATGGTGCAGTGGAAACTTGTGGCGAGAGTTTCCACCGTTTTGACAAATATTTGAATTTTTCAAATCCGCATATATCAAAGAATTTTGATCCGAATGCATGCGGCTGGGCGTATGGTATGAACATTTTCGATCTAAAAGAGTGGAAGAAGAAAGATATCACTGGCATATATCACAAGTGGCAGAATATGGTTAGTCCTATTTGTTCCCTTTTATTAATATATTTGTTTATTCATTTTCTGTCCTTAAGTCTTTAGTTTTTCATAAAGGAGGACAATACTGAGAAGAAAAAAACACAACAGTTCTGTAGATAATTATTATTTTCAAAATTATTATAATTCTTAGATCTACTTAGTCGTTGAGGCTAACTTTGAAAAAGACCCAAGCCCTGGTGTATTATGCTAATGAGAAAGCAATCATAACCTTTTTAAAATCTAACACGTTAATCCCTCTAAGCAGATGCAGAGTAATGGAAAACATGTCTACCTTGTTTGAGCATAATCTCTATTTCATGGAGGAGAACCTGATTTCACATGGTCTACTGTCACTAGTCTTTACATAATTCAAATGTCAGATACTATATTAACAATATGCGGAAGTCTTGTTCCATGAGAAGTACTAGACTATGAAGAAACTAAACAAACACTAAGCATTGGCCTTTCGTTTGGGAAATAAGAACAATCTTTAGTATCTGAAAAATATTATGTGATTTGATTTATTTTACGTATTAGTACTTGGCTGGAAGGGCTATTCCGTTATTTATCAACTGATTATAGTTTCTTTTGTATAGTCGAAAAGAGTTTTCTGATCCCAACAGTTTGTAAATGATGCATTTTCTTTAAAGGAAATCAAATGCTTTTCTCTTGTTTGTGTTTTACTTATAGCTCTTTTTTTTGGTATCAGAATGAAGATAGGGAATTGTGGAAGCTTGGAACTTTGCCACCGGGGCTAATGACATTTTATAGGCTCACACACCCGCTTGATAAGTCATGGCACGTGCTTGGTCTCGGGTATAACCCTAGTGTTAACCCGTCAGCTATTCAAAAAGCAGCTGTTGTTCACTATAACGGGAATATGAAGCCATGGCTTGAGTTGGCTATGAGGAAATATCGCCCGTACTGGACCAAATATATTGACTTCGATCATCCCTATATCAATGGTTGCAAAATCAGCGAGTAAAACCATCATCAATACATTTGACAATTTTTATCCTACCAGTATGGCAACTGAACTGCTACTTCAGCTCGATTCTTGTTGTTTAACAACAACTAACTACGGTTGTTGGATTGGAGGAATTAGATTTACATTAATTTATTCTTTTATTCTTTAAATAAAAACAGCATATACTTTCGGCAAATCCTGAGTTCAGTTGTATAAGTTTTGTCCTTATTTAAGAGTTTGAATTAACCTTTTTAGGAATACTGTGTAAATTTCAGCTTCATGTATGTTCTTACACTTAGGTCTATTAATTTTATTTTTTATGTTTGATGATTATGTTTATTTCCGTAAAAATGGTGGAGACTCCTCTGTTTCTAATTGAAGCAAGTATATGGTTATAAAGAGTCTCCGCGTTTGATTCTTCTTTTTTTCCTCGTTAATCTTCATTCAAGTCCTGTACAATTCTTTTCTGGAGGGAACATGATGTCTGGGGAAGTAAAACACAATTTTTAGGTGGCAAATCTACCTTTGTCAATCTTGATAATGAACCCAAAATATGGGAACGATTATGCTTGTGCTAATGGTGGTCTGAATTTCTTTTCAATTCGCATGGTCTTCAAATTAAGTTTGGAGAGTTTATGCTTTGCTAAATATAACCCCCTTAACATGGAAGTAACTAGGTGGGGGCAGGGCCCCCCTCCTATATTTACAATATGTCGAATTTCGGCCCCTTCCATATACACTTTCTGGTTCCGTCACTACCCTTTAGGTTCACTTTTCGTTTGGCTAAAATATTACTAAGTTGCAACACCAGTTGATACAATTTATTAACCCAAGATCTTTCAGAAAGCTATAAATATAATGTATCACCGCTTCTTGTTAATTAAACATTCAAGTAAAGGCAAAGTAAAATACAAACCCAAGTACAACCTTACACCCTTATAGCTTCCATATTAAAACCCATCCTAGCTAGTAGCTACATCAAACAAGTTATTATAATTTAACACTCAACTAGTTACAGGGGACAGTAGCACCGAAAAACTACTATTGAACACACCCTACCTTCTTTCTTTTTTTAAAGGCGAACACACCCTATTTTATTCATGACATTTTAAGAAAAATAAGAAACGGTCACTTGAGCTTCGGTTTAGTATCTTAATTGATAGACCTTGATGTTTTAGAGGCGACTCTGTCGTGGCCCATCGTCCGTACACACCTTAGATATGAAAGCCTTGACATCATCGAGCAACACTTGAACTTTTGTCGGGTCAAATACCTCGGCAGCATGGATCCCACCCTCACGAAACTTATCGGTCACACTGACCCGACGTGTCCTAAGCATCTTCACAAGCTTCCTTTGTCTATCAACAATTGGGTCACCTTCATATCCACGTACCAAGCAACTTGGCAAACGATTAATCTTCCTATCACGATAATTTAGAGGATTACTGTAAATGTGATCACGATCAGAGCCGACTGGCAGTGATAAAGTCCAAAAAAGATCAGCTACAACCAAAGGCAAAACTTGGTCGTTGATGAGCCTTAACTCTGAATCAGTTCTTTCGACCCCGCCTATGAAGGTTTGGTTAAGTATGAGACCTATAATCTTCATTGGCTTGAGATTTAGATCGAGGGCACGTAAGCATGTGTTATAGGCAATGTTCGCCCCGGAGCTTCCGCCCATTACAAAGCACCTTGACACATCGGCATACTTACTTATCCATGGATCAACTATTAGAAATAATAATAAAAATGTCAGTTAGTATAGTACGGGGGAGTAACTAGAAGTAGCTAGACTGCAGCATCCCCGTATTAATAAAATAAAAACTGATTTTTTTATCATGTATTTTAATTAAAAGTTTAACTTTCAATCTTTCACCATTCCACGTGATAAAAAGAAAAAACTTATCGCATGGAATACATCATCTTCATGAAAGTATTCTAGGTATGCCACTTGTTTGGCATAACAATAGGCTTATGTACAACAGTACAAGTTAAAGCATAGATTCAGTTTGATTTTTCAACAAGAAATAACTTTTGAGGATAAAATTTTGGATTGTAAATCTAGATTGAATTTTCCATCGTTTATTCTGTCCCACAACAAATTAGCTTATGAACAAGTTGATATGACTACGAAAATATGACACTAGCAATCCATGCAATATTTTTTCCTTACTATTTTTTAGCTAATTCTTGTTTCATAATAACGAGGAGTGAAGTAGCAGTAGCACTAAAAAAAATATCCAAATAACGACGGGATTAGTGATGGTATTTTTTGTTACGAGCTTATTAGCGACGGTTTTTTTAACGGTTTTGTGACAGTTTAGCTAGTTTGTGACAGATTTGTGACAATTTTTTAAATTAGTGATAAGCTTATGACAGATTTTGACTGTCAATAAATTAAATATTATTTTGGAGTGGAGTATTAATTATCACTCTCTTTCTGGACCATACAAGTTTGGTGATTACCTACTTAGCTAGCTGCAAACAACATGCATTTATATCATTTATATCCTTTCTAGTTATGCATATTTTTTTCAAAAGCTAATCAACCAACAGAGGAACAAGATTTAGAATCATGTGGGTGAGGCATAATTTATGACAACATATGAAGTCCCCGCAAAACCTTTTTCCATAAAATTTTGACTGAAAGAAAACAAATATTGTATGTTATGATTTTCATAGGAATGGTCTAGAAATATTGTCTGAGCCTTTCATAAGGTAAAACTTTAACGAAAATAATATATTGTGAATTTGTAGCATGCTTTGTAGACTTGTAGTAGATTATTCTTTTGATATATGGTTACAGAAGCTATACATATTTCACATGGGTGAAGTTTTAATTATCGGGTCAAAAGTACAAACTTTGGTTTACCCCCAAGTCTCTAATTGTGTTCGCAGAATAATACTTGGACATAAAACAATTCAAATCTATCGTCAAAGTGGTCCAATTTTATTAACCAAGAACCAATCCATACTACTTTATTGAGTATTTTCCTTCTGTTTCTAACAATAATCTATGGCTTATTTCGATTTGTACACTAATTAATAACAAACTTTTTTATATTAGTACAATATCCTAGTTTATCAAGTGATGTGACAAAAATGAACAAAAGTGCCTATTTTTTCAGATATAAACTACCAATGCCAATTCAAAAAACAAAAGATAATTTTCATACTACTGAGCCCATATATTTTTATTTTTGTGTCATTAGAAATATATATATACATAACGATAATGGAAATTTCTTAAAATTATATGAGCCATTCAAAGCTTACCATAAGCACCCATGGCTTGTTGCTTGATCCACAAGAGTGCATCCACGCCGTCTTTATACGCCGCCGGAAGTCTATGCTCCGGCGCCAGGCGGTAATCCACCGACACCACAACCGCCGTAAACTGCGCCGCCATGCTCATGCACAAGTCATGAAAGCTCTTCCCTGAAGCACTGTTCAATATAAATCCGCCTCCGTGGAAAAAAATAATTACAGGCAGCTTCTTGGCTGGCGTCTGGTTTAACGGCAAGAACAACCGAAGTGACGTGGCAGTAGCGTCATTTAGTGGAACATCCTTGAAGAAGCCTAGCTCGGTTTCGTTAACGGGCTGGGTTGATGGGACAGTGGGCCGAGGGCCAAGTCGGGTCAGCGTCCCATCGGGGTTCAGGACTATATTGAGAAATGCAAAGGGGTCTATTGTGGTCATATTGGCTATTGTTGAATATTGATGAATGGAGATATTAATGGATATTGAGTTTTTTGTGTATGAATATATGATGTTTTGGACAATGGGTTTAAATGTTTATATAGTGGTTGGGCTGGTTGATTAGTTATATTTCCGCGTTGGACTTTTTAAAAGTTATACTACGTAAAATTTTATTCATTGTATGCAGACTCAAGCTAATTAGTGAAGACTATCGGGATCACGACATCTCATACGACTTTAAAGTTTATGATTTTTTTAGTTTATAACATGTATTTTTACTAATATTTGTTAAAAATGATAATTTGACATCACCGTAAATTATAATTTTGTTTTAGCAATATATTTTGTGCAAATTCGACACATCACGTGTATATTTCCGGACATCGTCTATATGCTGGTATGAAAACCTTACTCTTTACTAATTCTATTTCCACTTTTTGAACGGTTCAACTAAGATTCTAGAAATAACAGTTATTTGATGAAATATAATATAGTTGTGTACCTAATATCAACTATCTTTTGCGTATGTGAATCTAAGGAGAACCATGGTCCACTCTTTTATTTATTTATACTAGTGACATTTTCATAGAGTTATGTACTTATGTTTGGGCGACTCTGATAAGTATTTGAACTATTCATTTATACATATCAGATTATGTTTATGTAAATTATTACCGTAAGCAAGCGTATTGCCTTTCAACAGTTGATTTACTTATAAACACTAATTAAGGATTGACAACAATATGATCAAGACAAGGCATGCAATTACTTAATGTAATACCAACATTTTGAGTTAAAATAATTTAATCTACCTTGTAGAAAAGTTTTACCATGAGTTTCAATTACCTATGAGTAATGGTTACAACGACTAGTCAAGTCAATGGTCACATGTTGAATTAAAGATGACACCCATCATGGGGTGTCAAATCTACACCTAAAAAAAAATTGTACTAAAAAAAAATTGCGTCACTTGGGATTTCTAAAATTATGGGGGGTGCCGTGGCACCCGATCGTCCCCACTTAGCTTCCCCCCACACCCATGTGATGCTATAATACGATAGTTTTCATTAGAATTAATCTTTGACTTTTAATTATACGTTTTTTTTTATAAACAATTACTAATAAAGTGGCTAGGGAAGGAACCACATCGTAGATTCGTAGTCTCCTTCAGTTCAACAAAATTTGATCAAAATTTTGATATGTTTCCCCATGAATTTTAGTTAAATTCCTCATAATAGAGTACTTCACCCCTCGCAATTTTTGTTAAAATTCCAAGCAAAAATTTCAGCCCATTTTAGATTCATGCTAGGATGTAACTTGCAAGAATAATTAAATGGAAGTATTGCATGCCTGATACAGTGATACCTATATTCAATGACAAATTGTCAACTTGCTAATTTTAAAAAACAAGTGTCAACTTCCTAATTGTATGTAGGCTACGTCAGGAAAGCAAGCAAGGATAATGGGGGCTGTAGCATCCCGATTTTGAAAAAAAAATTCATGAAAGTTTTTCTTATGTATTTTGATCAAAACTTTTAAATGTTAGTGTTTCATCCCCATTCGATAAAACAACGTCATAAAAAGTATAATATATATATATAACGTCATAAAAAGTATAATATATATATATATAGAAAATCAGTCTCCCAATTTCACAATACCGGTTCCGCCATCCGCTACATACATTTAGCAATGCCAGCCAGAAGTAAGTAGAAAGAGTAGGTTTATGGTCAGTAGAAAGTTGTTTAATAATGGTTCTGAAGTCAGCTTGCATTTGTTATATGCTAGTGGTATTATTACTAAAACAAATGGGTTAGTAATTGTTAGTGTTACTTTTTCGTAATTGTCCATTTTCTAATTTTCTTATTGAAGCAATTTTATAAAATCTTTTGTAACAGACCTAGATTAGACCTTTATTGTTCTTCTTCTCCCAAAACCAGTTTATTCTCTTCAAAATCCATTGAAATCGTCACTTTTAAAGTGATTTTGGTAACATAGAAATTTCTATTATATTTAATTTGTAGTTTCTCTAATCTAAATCTATCCTATAGATTGTTTCTACATGATTACATGGATACATGATTTGTTTTTCGATTCTCATAGAAGATGCAAACTCATGTTCAACTTGCCTCTAAAAATCATATAGCAGAGGAGGTACCCAAGAGCTACTAGTAATACACATGCTTAATCCAAAGATAACAATTAAAGACAAAAAACTAGCAAAATTAGTTAAAAGAAAAGGTGAGACATAGTAAGGCCTTTCTTGCATATCAGAACACATGTCAAAGGAATTTTTATTGCAAGAGAGTAACATCACAAACCAAAAGTAAGGAAAAAAAAATCCAACCTTAATTCAGAAAACGAGAAATTATGCAAATATTTACTCCAATCAAAGAATACGAAAAAAACCATATTAAACTTCAATATATCAACAGTGTACAATGCACAAACTAAATATAACATGTAAGCATGCTTAACTTGGGCGCGGCTTTGCGCCACCATTCTCTTCAACAGACCCCAGTGGAGTTGAAGTACCACTTTTTTTAGAATTGCTGGACCCAGTAATTGTCCTTCCCATAAATTTACCGGCTTTGGATAAACCACTACCAACTGCTCCAAAACCACTACCGACAACACCAGCACCAGCTCCTAAACCACTTCCAACTAAACTGACACCACCTGAAATACCGGAACCAACCAATGAGGCCGCTCCATCGAGGGCGTCCATTGTGCTACCAATAACCCCAGCTTCTTTCAGTTTCTTTCTCTGTTCTAGGATCGCCTTTTCTTCTTCGAAAGCAGCCAGTTGTTCTTCCTTGTTAAATTCATGATACAACACCTGGAATTGTTTTATCATTAGTTTGGCTTGTTTAGTTTAGCACAAGAAGCATTTTTTTATCCATTTCACACTTTTAAGTAAAAAACCATGTTTGGCATACTCTTATTTTGTTCTAGAAAGCTTGGTGGTAAGCGGATTCCGAAATATTCAAAGATTTATTAGTATGGTAAATGGATCAATATTTTGCAATAATTTGTCTACTTTCAAGCAAGTTACATAAATATATGGTATACCCAAGGTGGAAGTGATTCGTATACGTGACATCTTCCCAGATAAGATATTCAGGAATAAAACAAAAAAAATGGGTTAAATAGCTAAAATAAAATGTAAATTCCATACAAAATCAAGGTCAGACAGACAAAACGGACGAGACAACAACTTTAAGATAACAAGTCATTTACTATGAATCCGACCCACACACCTTCGATTTTTCCTATACTAGAACAAGCTTGTTCCGGTATATGAGTAATCAAATAAAGTGATGTGTGTGTGTGTGTGTGTGTGTGTGTGTGTGTGTATGTGTGTGCCTACAAGTCTAAAAGCATTCACTCTGACACCTGTGACCTTCCTTTCATTAATTATATTCTTTTTCCAAAAATACTTCGAATAAAGTGATAACCAGAAAACACGTGCTTCATAGAAGACAAGGGGTTGGAGGTAGTAATGTTCACCTTGGCTGTGAGAGTGCCTCTATCCTTTTTATCCTTCACTTTCAGTGTATCTAGTGATTGAAGGAGTTTTATCTCAACCTGTTTTTCCATATCAGCTTGCAGCTCAATTAGCCGTATTTTTCCTATCCCCAATAGCTTATCTTGCCCGACATCTTCGTCAAAGACCTGCTTCGAGAGAAGCAACAGCAAGATCAAATGAAGCATTTACATATGTTTTTTTTACTATTGGTACTAATGAATATTCATGGTAACTTCCCATCAACTATATGACAAAGAAATTCAGTTTATTAAGGAGTAACTGAAAAGAAAAGACTTGGATGTATTTCCCACAACAAATATTTGGTCATAATATTAGGGTAAAATGCAAATAACCCCATGTATAATGAATGTTGTTTCAATAATGTCCATGTACTTCCCATACTTGGAGTTAACATATACTCTCTTTAAGTTTTGCAATCAACCCCCATAAACAATTTTAAAATGACATAACTTTGGGTTTGCCAGTTCATTTTAGATAATTTCCTTTTTGATAACATAATTCGTAATCTATGCAATTAAAATTGGCTAAAGGAAAAACAAGTTAATTATAGAGATTTGCGACAAAAATAATCAAACTAAAATAGAATACTACGTTTTCACACAAAAAAAATTGGTGCAAAACTGTATGTAGTTGCTTTTGATGCATAAATATTAACAAACTATACAAAAAAATAAGAAACACCCAACGGACTCCATCAAAAGTAAACTTATGCCATTTTGAAATATACATGGGGTTGGCTGCAAAACTTAGATAGTACACGAGAGTTATTTGCAAAGTCAGACATACATGGGGGTTATTTATAAACTAGCCATAGTACATGGGATTTATTTGCATCATACCTGATGTATTATTATGTCTTGATTAAAGTTTGCCCCTTAAATATGTGAACAAAACAGAACACCACCCATAGTGATATGCATCGTTTAATGAAGAAACATTCTGTTTTGTTACATTTTTTTTTTTACTAATATTTGGTGTTAAACATAAGAATTCAAAAGAACCCCAAAAACGTGTGTACAAAATGAGACTTTTGATTTTGATAATGAAGTAGGCATGTTCATGTGACGCACCTCCAGAATAAGGGATTGTGTCTCCTTGTCTTCAGCAATCAGGTCAAATGTTTGATTCCACACAGGATTAAGATTATTCTCGACAGTCTTTGTTTTAACCTTAAATAGTGGACGGACATATACAACAACGTAAGGATCAGATTTTCCAATCATTTCCATGTTCTTCAGATCATTTGCCTTCACAATTGTCACTGTGAGCTTTCCCTGAGGTTTAAGCTCCAGGTCACTGCATCAACCACAGGCAATAGTGACCACCAACTTTCAAGAACGTTTCATTAGAATTGTATAAATAAATGTCTATATACATGTTCTTAGAATTGACCAATATCGTGGATTGAATTTGAGACCTGGTTGATATTAGGCTAACACTGCTACTGCTAGCTTATTAGAACATTTAGAGGCATTTCCTATATGTTATGATATATAGTGGCCTAGATACATGAACTTTCAGTTGATCAAAATACAAAAGAAAGGCCTTTCGAAAACAGTAGACATATTCACAAATATCATACCTAGATAATCTAAAAGAGCTCTCTAAAAGAAATAAGTATTTAAATATAGGTGCTCCTGTTCTTTAAACACAAATATTTACCTGCCACATATCTTGAAAAGGAAATTGCACTACACCAGCAAATAGAAAATTTTAAAAGTCCATAAGCACACACCTTACATCAACAGGTACACCACCAATTGGAACCACAATTCTATGGGGCCATTGAAGCATATCCGTTACAATTGTATTTACAGTATCCTGCCCACGGTTTGACACAAAGAACACAATGAGTCTTGTACAATAAAAGGCAAATAAAAAACAAAGCTATAAATTTGATATTGTAACCGATCATACATCAATCATATCTGAAAGTCCAGGAATAGCTGTTAAGCTTCCTCCGACAGCCTTCAATGTGTAGTCAATTCTAGGTTTTGGCTGAATAAACATGTAGAAGTGTTAATTATCTAAGCCATTGCTTATACAGGGACCAAAAAATTTGACCATAGTTAGAAGTAGAAGAAGGAAGGGAGGGGGAAAAGAAAGACCAGAACGCAATTGTATATTTGCATGTCATGGAATAAGAATATGAAAGTTTTTCAAAGCTTACATCAGAGAGAAGAGCGATAACGACAGCAGATATGCATGGAATATCTTCAGTCAGTTGGAAGATAACACGGATAACAGTGAAGACTTGAAGATTTTTTAACTAGAAGACAAACAAATTATTGTGAATTCATTGTCCGCTACACGAAAAGGGGGGAAATGTACATCTGATGGAATCATAAGAGGCAACCAAATCAAGTAAAATGTTGCGAGAAAATATTGTCCTGACCTGAATGGGTATTGAAGCAACCATAGCAGCCCCAACGCTAAGTATTATGCTAGGATCACCACCCCATTTAAAGTCAATGTCCATAGTAATTTGACCTTTCTTAAGGCTTTGGACACGAATACCTACAAGCATCAATTAATTACACATTTTCACATAGAAATATGAAGATAAAGAAAGAAGAATAAGAGGAGGCATATCAAGGATCATTTATTTTCCTGAACATATCTTGGTAAAGCAAAGAGTTTCATAATTAATATAAGGTAGTAGACTCAGATGGTTCATTTCGATAAGTTAAACGTCAAAAGAAATTCCGAGAAATCATTTTTGTCCATTTCCATTAGCCATATACGTGGACAATTTTGTTTATTAGTTTCGCTCATTAGTCATTACGTCCAATAGAATTTGACAGATAGGACCAGAGACAATGTCAATTGTAGTCTTGCATTCAAATCCTTCCATTTGACAAGATCAAGCAAACAAAACCAACATATCTATAGTCACATTTAAAATAGAGAGAGGGAAGCACAGGTGACTAAAAGTACAAACGCTCACATATTGGAAAATACCTTCAATTTTAGGAGCCACATTTCCAAGAGATAGTTTGCTGAACTTCAGAGAAGTAATTCCGGGGGGTCGATACTCTTCTAAAAGAGGTTCCACAGATTCTCTGATTACCATAGTCGCTGCCTAAGAATTAACATAACAAAATTAATAGCTCACAGTTAACCTAAACGACGCTATATTAGCAAAGCAGGTGATAAGAAGTCGGCTTTGATTTCTTTGAAATAAAAAAAGCTTTGATTTCTTTTGAAATAAAAAAGGTTTACATCGGTCATTTTACAAAACAATCAGTGTCACCCCTGCCTAAAACTCTATCAGTAACGGTCTCACTCTCATGAACACTAAATTTTCAAAAGCCATACATATCGTAATGCGTACATAAGTGTTATGATTGTCTGCATACATACACGGTTGTTGAGACGCAAAATTTTAAAGAAAGAAAGAGAAATCAACCATAGCCATAGGCAAACACAGCTATAGAATAACCGTCGTTTCGACAGAAGCTATATCATTTTTAACAATATAAAAATATTTACAAGCATTGGACAATAATTAGAATAAAGGGAAAACAATCCTAGCAAAGCCTAGAGTTCATATTGAAACAGGAAAGAAAAATGTGGGGCTGGATATCCATTTCTCAGCAGGCTCAAACCAGCACATAAATATCGACCCATTTGTCTTCGTCTTTGTTTTCCATTTACATCGTGAATGTATCAAGGAAATAAATTAGTTATGATCTATAATATCTCATAAAGTGACCGGCACACTTTTAACAGGCTCATCAGTGTTTTGTTTGAAAGATCGAACAAAACACTGAAGATCGAATAATATCTCAATAAGCGACAGGCTCATCTGAGCTGTTTCTTCTAAAAGATCATTAGTTTTTTAGATTATAAAATGTACTCAGTTTTTGAAAATCTGAAATTATAACTTCCGACTACCAATAATCATAATTTAATCAATAAAAAAACTAAAACATAACTTCCAAAATTTAAAAAAGAATATTCTTAAAATATATGAAAGTACACTTACAACAAAATTATCAATAGTTACTTTGATTATTTACTGTTAAACCGAGCCTCTTAAACATGCACCTAACCAATTCAATTCTTAAAAAGCTCAAATTTTTGGTTACTGCATTATAACGAAATTACATACATCTGCTCATTTGGCTTTAGGTCTTTCATCTTACCCTCTGGTTTTTCTTACAATTTATTAGTATTTCAATCTGAATGAAATTTATTTGTATATAAGATGGGGAAACGGGGTAATACAGGTTTGGTACAATAAGCGACAGACAATATCTCGTGTCAGTACTAGTTCTTAATAAGTGCGGCGTATTGAAACCAAGAAGCATAGAACTAAAGTGTAGAACTGAGAATTTCGGATAAAGATTTATGAAAAGTTGAAGTTTTAGAAGATTACATCTGCAACGTATGGCCATAGTTTGCTTAATTGCTTGTTCAGCCACTTGACCTGAAAGTGAAAGCCAAAGGAATTTTAAGACAAGTAAATAGCATGTGAAAAGGCATATAAGGAGGACTTATTCAACATAGTTCTGAAAATACACTACCATTCAAATGTTCTCTCAGAAAAGGAAGGTGACACAAGGACCCAACAATTCCAAGCACAAAACAAAATATACAGAATGGCCACGACGTAAATATATCAAAGGTAGTTCATTCTTTCAAATTAACATCCCTAATCTTCAAAAATTAGTTTTTACATAACAACTTGTGATAGGCGAGTAAATAAGTGAAAGAGGGAAACATTTATAACCACACTAAGATTCTTGTAAACAAAAGTGCCTTGAAAAGTTGAGATGGACTCTAAATTAACTAGTAATCGTTACTCACGCGTTGCGTGTGCGACGCGTGCTATATATATATATGATCCGGGTAAATAAATTTTTAAAAAGTATATTGATTGAATGAATATATTAAATTAGAAATGGTGAGTAAAATAATGTTTTTGTTATACAAAATACACGTAAAACGATTTTGTTTGGTATATAATTATAATTGTTTTGAAAAGATAATGATTGTGTGTTTTTTATATTTTGAATTGAATAAATATAAATGAGTAATTAGTAGAAAAGAGTGGGGGCATTTTTGGAAAAAATGACCAAAATTTGGCAGCCTCACTTTTTCTTGGGTTGGCTTATATATATTGTGTTTTTTATATTTTGAATTGAATAAATATAAATGGGTAATTAGTAGCAGCCTCACTTTTTCTTCGGTTGACTTATATATATAGTAAGGATTATAATTGTTTTGAAAAGATAATGATTTTGTGTGTTTTTTATATTTTGAATTGAATAAATATAAACGGGTAATTAGTAAAAAAGAGTGGGGACATTTTTGGAAAAAATGACCAAAATTTGGCAGTCTCACTTTTTCTTGGGTTGGCTTATATATATAGTATATGATGATGATGATATGATATAATACTGACCTCAGAACTTCTTCTTTTTTTTGAAATGAGGACCTCGGAACTTGTTACTATCAGTAAACACCCATTTTAAAATGAATTCAACTTTATCTGTGGCATAAACTTCTTTCAGATATAGAACTAGACCCTCTCTTACTCTTCATAGTAAGCATACAATATTTCCAAAATCACAAATATTGCTACATCTTGATCTAGTACAAGAGATTGATATAACACTTGCTTAATAGGAACAGAAACTACAACAACAACAACAACAAAATATATATATTATATACCTAATCATATCTTGAGAACATCATAACCTGTTCAAATGCAGGGAAAGAAATCCACTCAGGAAAATTATCGCCGCAAATTTTCTTCAGATCATCTCTGCTCAGGGACCCAAGAAGCTTAATATCAACGGCCTATAAAGAAACGAGAACATCGAAAAAGCTAAAGAAGTCACAGTGGTGCAAAATAATTATGCTTTCTTCACGAAAAGGCATGATAATTTACACATGAACAAGCTCCAGAACAACCAACCTGATCAGGTATCTCTATTTACGCTTTTCAAATAAAAGAAAACTTTCTTATACGGCCAAAAAGACCTTCCAATTTTAAACATATTTCTGATGGTGCAAAAGGATCTCTCTTTCATTTTAATATCACAGTTTCACCAAACAACATATTCAACTTTAAAATGTGTTTGCACTAGTTTAACAATCATATATTTCTATTTTGATAAGTATATATCCATTTACATATTTAACAAACTTGCTAGTTCCCATATCTTCCTATATGTTTTCCCACCAAAATACAAAATAGCTGCACCAAGTCACTATATCATCAAGATGGAACTGACACTTTACCAAGAAAATAGTCAGCATTTTACCTTTCAAAGAAAAATGCATTCTTAGGATCGTAGGTCCAATAAGAAGTTTAAAGAACCTCTTGATTTTATGATATACCTTTACTCTTTTGTAATATCTTTATTCAGCCTTTCAATGAAAATTTTGACTAGTTCAAATTAATTATCCTTCATGACCACTGATAGAACCAATAGTAGTAACAAATAAAAGCTTAGTTATAATTATAAAAATGGACACCATAGAGACTTTTATTCATCCCTAAATTATGAAAAGATGAAGAACTGATTTTCTGGCCTGGTCTTACAAAAAAGTAAAGGGGTTAAGGAAGATGCAGAAAGGAGCCCAAATTTTGGGCCTTGTATTTATATCTAGAACTCAAACCATTCACCAAGTCTTCCAAATAGAGGATTTTTAGTGCTAAAAGACCCTTTCAAACTTACTTCAACTAGTCTGACGAAGTCTTTCTAACCATTCCCATCACTTGCGAATCCCAGAATAATTTTAACTGATTAAAATTAAAATCATCAATGCGTCCAGGCACACATCATCACTGAGCGACTCTTAACAACACGTATCTTTGCTCTTCATGACCTAGATAACTCTCAGTGATCTAGTTAACTATTGTGAATTTCATTATTAAGAGGAAACAACAGTACTTATAATTATGATCCTTAACTTTCTGCTTGTTCCTTTGTGTTAATAACGTAAGTTCTTAGAAAAGAAAACGTTTTGTCATTGAGTCCAGTACCAAACGTAATCACTTTTTCACAGTAAGGCTCAAATCGGATTTATGATATCAAATATTCCTCTTATTGTGCAACAAGATGATGTACCTTGGATTCCACATATGAAGTCTATAACTCTCTTTCTTAGATCAATGGAACACTAAAACACAACCATTTACGCGGTTCATATAATTGACATGAATAAGCTAGTCCATTGTGGCGCCAAGATGAATATCCAATATATCATATATACATTATAACCCACTTGACTGTTATATCTAAAAGTCTGCCAATTTTTTAACACTAAAACAATCTTCAAACTTTTTAAGAATTATTACAATGTTAAACCTTATACACAACTGGTTACCGAAAAGATGAAAATTAAAAACTCATTGTATACGTTTAAAAACCATCGGCACTCCATCCCTGCATTTCAAAGAGAGGGAGAGGGAAAGCGGAGAATGTTTAAAGGAAAAACGGTCAATACATTAGTAGTCCTCATAGCCATACAAAATTTGTGTTTGATCCTCGTAGTTTTGATTCAGCCCTAATATCAAAGGCTATCACCCCTGCCCTTATTACCCTTTATAAGTCTCAAACTCTGCACCTCCTAGTTTCTAGATGAGAGTGTGGGTTCTGGCATACTAGAGCCCTAGCAGGTTTCTACAATTGTTTATTTCTCATATTCAATTATGGAGAAATACTAGTTTTCTAACTTCAACATGTGAAATATGAAAGAAACCATACAAAAAATACCAAATTCTCCTTGAACATCAATTTTACCCGTATCTCTAATCCGACCATAAAATTTACCAGTATCACTAAACCAAAGATCATGATTACCAGTATCACTAAATTGAATCCAATGAACTACAGCATTCAACAACAACAACAAAAAATAAAAATAAAAATCATTAGTAAGTAAATGGAATGTATTTACCTTTGCTATACGTTTATTGCTCCGATACCTCATCATTTGTTTCCAACCCGCCATTAACGCAATCCCAAATATCGTCCCCATCAATATCCCCGAAATCAACCCCATTGCCAAACAATTTCTTGAAAAAAATATAAGTCAACAAAAAAGTCAAGATAAAAGCTTTAATACTTCTATTTTATAAGCAAGACTTAGGGGGTCTTTAGGCAGAGCTTATTACATAACTAGGCTCATTTACCTTTTAATTTTGCTTTTTCAACCTACAAAAAAAAAACCTAGTGTTCATCTAGATCCATCATGGTCTGAGAATTAAACAACATTTTCCTACTTAAAAAAGTATTACAAACACAAACAAGCCCTTAACACAGTTACACTAATCCTCTTGATAGTTTAAAGCAGTTCACATAGAAATTGATAAATAAATATATAAATATATATATATATATATATATATATAACTAATTAAATTAAATGGTGAACTTCAATTAGATCCATGTAAGCAAATACTAGCTTTTTTCCAACTTAAAAAAGTATTACAAACACAAACAAGCCCTTAACACAGTTACACTAATCATCTATCTGCATAAAAATTGAGTCTTTATCTAAGTAGTATAATTGAGAGCAGTTGACAAAAAAATAAATTAAAAGAAAAAACCCAATTATAAGGTGAAATAATCAAACAGAAATGGGGTTATATCAACAAAGGAATAAACAGAGACTAATTACCTGATTCAACGACAAACCGCGAAAAAATAGAGAGAGAGAGAGAGTGAGTTGGAGAGCTCACTTTATTTTTATTTTTATTTTTGTATTCTACTTATTTTCTTGTTTTTGTATTCTATTTATTGAATATCAAGAATATGTAAATGTAACGCTAAACTATCAATTGTCTGTAGATATTACAATGACTCTTATCTGTTATTGTTTTTATTTATTTATTTATTATTATTACAAAACGTCTCAGTGGTTTTTTTTTTTTTTTTTTTTTTTGTTAGTGTTTGTCGGCACCACAAGAAAGACTTTAATTTTTATTTTATCTGAATTTATATTTTTTAAATAAAATAAAATAAGGTTACAAATTGTTTAAAGTAAAAAGGTATTGATGGTGTTGGCTACTTGGCTTGTATGTGTAGGTCACTCCATCTTAATTACTTTCATTTTTTATTTTTATTTTTATTTTTATTTTCAGATTAGTTATTAATTCGAGATTGGTTACAAAATAATTTCACCAAAGAGGTTTTAGTTTTACACACGATATAGTCCGGTCCAACTTGCTTGTGACTCTACTCAGATTTATCTAATATATATTAGTCTAAAGTCTAAAACCCTTTTAATTCATTTTGTTATCATATACCCTTCAATTTTCAATTGGAAGGCTATATAATATAACTTAATAAATCCTTCATTTTAGACCATATAGTTTTAGACTTTTGGTTTAGAATTTGAGATCCAGTCGTAGAAAATAATTGTTGTACATAATTAAAATGTAGATAGATGATCCACTATAGTTGTTTAATATCTGGTACGGAAATGACAAATTGAATAAACATAAAATAGTATACAGATTAGTCTTCGTTTTGGGGAAAAGTTTGTTAAGAGCTAACAAGACAAATGTGAAGAAAATAACTCATGTGAAGAAGTTAAGCGTCAGAATACGTAGAAATCGACCAATATCAGGCATATTAATAATACTCACTTAAAAAGACTAAATAAAACACAAATTAATGAAGTATAAGTTTCAAAAAAGGTCATCCATATTCTTCTAAGATAAACATTTTGTAGTATTTTTTTTTTTTTGAGTTTTCGTATTTTTATATTTAAATGATCAGTGTTTGGCATTCTTCAAGTCCTCGGATATGGTTTGTCACATTAGAACATGGTTTTATGTCGGATCTTTGCCATAACTAGAAGCCTAGAAGTGTGGTTGATTGGGTGCAGATTAGAAATAAACAATATTTGTCACTTAAGCCTCGACTATGCATGGGCGTCACGTTTACTTCACATCGCCCAATTGCCTATTCAATTTTCACATCCACGTACGCAGAGACGGAACCAGCACCAAATGCGTGGTTTTGCCAAAGTTAATAAAAACGCATAATATTTTTCAAAATATAAACACGAAAAATTCAGATTTTTTTTAAACCTTTTTTACCATATTTTCTTTATTTTTTTTATCTTGGTTTCTTGATTAAAATATACTTGACTTCTATTTTTTTTCCTTTTCGCTCAATTTCGACTTTCTTTTCAAACTCCAAAAAACAAAACATAACAGTAATTTCATGTTCAGTCATGTATTGAAAGTTTCAGTGTTTCAAAATTGACTAAAAAATAAAAAAAATAGAAACAAAAAAGATACAAAAATTAAATTTAAGAAATCAATGTATAACAGGTAAAAATATTAAGATACAAAGGTAAAAAAAACCTAAAAAAAACAAAACGTATATTAAATAATAGATATATACGAACAAATAAATAACCTAAAAAAAACCAAACGTATATTAAATAATAGATATATACGAACAATTAAATATCTATTACACAATTTCAGTATACTCACTTCAATTAAAATACAAACCACCAATAAAACTATTATAAATTTTGTTTGCACCCACCACTACTCTAATTATTATTATTTTTTAAATTATTTTTAACATGTGTGTTACGTGTCAACATGATAAATTGCATGTGTTAATTTTTTAATCAATTGGTGTAAACATGATAAATTGCATGTGTCAACATGATAAATTGGTGTAAAATGTATTTTATAATCAATTGCATGTGTTAATTTTTTAAGTATTATTTATATATTATCAACACATATAAAATCATGTTATATTATTGCACTAACAATATATAATTTTGGGAGGGATTACCAAAAAAATATTTAATGGGTTGCCAGAATACCGTATATATAAATTATTATAAAAAAAAAATACTAATAAAAAAAATTATTTTTTGAAATTAGGGTTGCTTGTCAACCCGTGGTCCCTGCACGTACGTCTAGTTTTTGAAATTAGGGTTGCTTGTCAACCCGCAGTTGCTGATTCCGAGCAAGTTAACCTCCTCTTTCTCGACTTTATGGTACAACAACGCCACGTCTTCGTACCTCTTTCAACGGCTTATCTAGTGATTTTCCAAATACGATCATGCATCAAGCATCAAGCATCTTGGTTTATTTGATTGGGCTAATTTGACTTTGCATGCCTTATTTAAAGTTATTAGTATTGTCCCAATTAGTAGTCAGATAGACTAAAAAAGGTCATAAACGCAATGGCGGAGCCATGGTAATTGATAGATATATATTCGTATCGTGAGCTCCATTGGAATATTTTTATTTTATTTTATTTGTTTGTTTCAAAAATGGTAAAGATCAAATTTTTCTTTAAATGATACCACTAATTAACCCGATTTAATAGCCAATTGGTTCATCCCCTCAAACAAACTACCAAGTATTTGGTATTGAAGTCTGCCTTTGGTGAAGTCAATTTGACAAGAAATTGAAACAAGAGTTACAAAGACCATAAATGTCTTCCAAATAACCATGGTTAGGTTAAAAATACTCAACCAATGTTAAGAAAAGCTTATTTAAAACTCGAAACTTCTTCAAAAAATTAGCACAAATTCATTCCTCTCACTTATACATTCTTCTTATTCATTTTTGCACTGCCTTAACCTTCACCATGAATGTATTACTCCCCTTAACTATAACCCTCCTCCTCTCGACTCTCTCCCTCATCACCGCGTGCAACATCACATCCGTCCTCGAGAACTCCAGCTGCAAAACCTTCTCCTTATTGATCACGCAAACCGGAGCCATAAAATCCTATCTAACGGCTCAAAATGGCCAAGGCCTGACCCTTTTCGCACCCTCGGATGATGCCTTCAAGGAGCAAGGTTCACCCGATCTAAGCAAGCTCACAAACGTCGAGCTAGTCTCGTTACTACACTATCATGCCTTACCAAACTACATTCCCATAGCAACTTTAAAAACCATGACAAAGAAAAACATAGACACTCTCGCAACAAATGCCTTGGGAAAATTTGATATTAGTGTGGAGTTTGATAGTGGTGGCAATCTTACGGTGGAGACAGGTTTTGATCATGGGAAGATTGTATCTACCGCTGTGGATGAGGCCCCTGTTTGTATTTTTGTTTTAGATAGGGTTTTGCAACCTGTTGAGATTTACGGAAATGCCACGTCACCGCCTCCTGGACCTGCTATGGCTCCAAGTGGTCCGGAAGCTGTTTCACCTGCTCCGAAGAAAAATGGGGCGAATAAGGGGGAAGGTCTCGGGGTTATGAGAACATTAGTCTCATTGTCATTTTGTTTATTTGTTATGGTTTTCATGTTCTAGAGGGTTGCGTTAGCAAACTTCTGCTTTCCATGCGTTTTTAAAGTTTTTTTCCGTAATTTATTTAGGTTTTAGAAGTTTTAGAGATATTATGATTGTTTTCCTCTTCAAATTGTTCCAAGTTGAATTTATGGAATTTTGTTATCCTTGGATAATGCTTCAAATGCATGCATGGATCGATATATATATATATATATATATATATGGTTTTCTCCTTAATTAGTAGAGTATAAAAACTAGTTAACGTAAAATAAGTTAATGTAAATAAATAAAAGACAGTGATACTAGTTTTGCAATCGGGAACTGGAACCCTACAAGAAATTAACGGCCATGCATGTTGTCTATGCTAATTATTAACAACCAAAATATATTGGGTAAAGAAATGAAAATTGTAGATGTATATATTTAATCCGAACTTTTGGATGAAATCTAACAGCTGAAATAAGATGTTGAAATAAAAGACAAATCGGTCCTATTTTTACTAAGGATTTTCAACCAATTGCCGGATTCGTTGTATCATCCAAAGAAGTTTTAAAAGACTACAGTAACTTGATAAACATATTTCGGCTCATTTTACCTAACTAAACCATGCTGTCTATGCTAATTAACAACCAAAATATTTTGGGTAAAGAAATGAAAATTGTTGATGTATTTAAATCTGGACTTTTGGATGAAATTTAACAGCTGAAAAGATGTTGAAAATAAAAGACAAATCGGTCCTATTTTAAATTATGGATTTTCAACTAATTGCCGGATTCGACGTTGTGTCATCCAAAGTAGTTTTAAAAGATCACTGCAGTAACTTGATAAACATATTTCAGCTCATTTTACCTAAATTAACAACCATGTTGTCTATGCTAATTAACAACCAGATATTTTGGGTAAAGAAATGAAAATTGTTGATGTATTTAATCCGGGTGAAAATATAAAATTAATAACAGCTGAGAAAGAAGATGTTGAAAAAAAAAAAGACAAATCGGTCCGGTTTAAATTATTGGATTTTCAACCAATTGCCGGATTTATTATACCACTCAAAAATAGTTTTAAAAAACTACAGTAACTTTATAAACATACTGTATTTCAGCTCATTTTTGCTTTTACCTAAAACTTTATAATAGATGCATGTTGATAATGTCTTGGATTAGTTTTGCATTTATAACTACTTGCGTATTGATATCATCATGTAACGTTTGACACAGAACTCAAGATATCCGCAATCGAGTCTTTTTCACCTAAAGATAGTAATAAATATATATATATATATACACACTATTTTATAATGGTAAGAAATATTTAAAGTTATAACTGCCATTGTAGGAATCAAATATTAAGGGTAAACCACAAGCATTGATCAGTTACCAATAATTAAACCGTATATAGACTAAAGTTTGGTCCCTGATGTTGGTTGGAAAATGTTTAATTTCCTAGTTTGTGCATTTGAAGTCAAATCTCATTTGGCACAAAAAAACAGCTAACGGAAAATTAATTCCATTGGCTAATTAATAAATGATAAAGTTAATTAAATATGTTTCGAAACGTTTTTCCCCACATTAATTCATGGTATAATTGATAATTAAATGGAATTGAACGCATTGACCTAAGATATTGTTCTCCTTAAATAGTAAAGAGTTTGTTTCAGATTTCTGCTCATATGATCAGGTATTTATGGTTAAAAATATACGTTTCATTTTAGTAATTTTTGTTACTTTGAATGTGGCATGCATGTATCAAGTTGACATTTTATGTAGCTATGAAATTCATATCATAGCATAACTTTAGTTCAGTGAAATCAACATTTATCTTTTCAAGAAAGAAAAAATTCAACATTTAATTAAGTACTCGGCAACTGAAGTAGCTAGCACGAAAGAAGAAGCACCGTTCAAACAAATTTAGATGATGCTATATTTTTTCTTTAATAAAGGTAAATTTGCTAGCCAATTATATTATAATAAGAAATAGGGCCTAGACACTTAAAATTATATGAACTTGCATATGCCAAATTAGTGTTCTCGATATGTCGCAATGTCGCGTAACCTCTTCTGTGGGCTTTAGTCATGTCAACGAGGCTTGCTGCAGCTTCGAATTTTCTCTCAACTTAATTAGTTCTCGTCCTGGGATGTAATTTAATTGAAAAGGCGTCAAGTACTATCGATCACTTCGATATATGCGAAGTTGTTTTTTCCTCTTTCAGTCCTTCGAGGTATCACCTCCAGAGCAGTCATCCTCTTTATGTCAAACCGCTAATTCAAATTCTAGTTTTTAATTCCCATGCGTGCTATGCTATGTATTGGATTTAATAGTGTAGCTTGTCGATCTTTTTGGAAATATTTTAATGTATTTCCAAAGTTTTTCATATTTTAAGAAAAAATAACGTGAAGTGTGACTAGATAAATATTTAGATATTTACTTATTAGGAATTGAAAAATGAGAAACGCCATGTTATAAAAAAAAAATTCAGAGCAAACGCATTAGTTTCTCTATTATCTTCCTTATTTATTTGAGGTGGAAAACATGTTTTTGCAGTTTTATTTAGTCATTGACATGGGGTACAATATACGATTCTCCTTAACAAGTTTCTTATTATTTCATATATATATATATATTGATTTTATAAAATATTAGCGTTTGTACTTAAAAATGTATGGTGAGGATTAAATGATAATTATTTAAATGTACTAAAAGTGTGTTAAGAAATCCTTCTGATTCCTTGTAAATAAGGGATGGATGTGGATTCATGTATATATAAAGGAAATTTAGGGAAACTCATGTTCTATTTTTTTCGCAACAATCCCTTATATCTAAGGCATATGAACATTGAGTAATTATATGCACACGCCGGGTACACTCTCGATCACAGTAATACAATCAGCAATCTGATGTGGCCAGCTGTTTCTGTAATTACTTCAAAAATTTAATGACCAATACTGTAAATAGTAAAAGCCCAAAAAAAATAAAAACATGTTGACCTGCTTGTGAGAAAACAAAAACATGAAAATAATAACTACTTAGGTTCATAATACCAAAATTTAGTTTGGATTGTCTTCACTTTGTCTTTGTTGCTGTAAATTTTATCAAATGGATAGATCTCCTTTTATGTGTGAGAGATGAAGAAAGAGAAAGAGTGAAGACCGATTGAGCTATCTGATTATAGCATCTTTTAGTATTTAATTTTGACTAATTACATAAATAGTTGTCACGTCATATTGCTGACTGTGTTACTGTGGCGGTAGTGTACCCAACGTGTCCATATAATTACGTATGAAGATTTTACATTTTTTTATGGACGTGCTTTAATCATGACCACCTCTGTTAAAGTCAAGTCTCCTTATAAGTAAACACAATACAAATCGTCTCGTCATAAAATGCAATTTTTATTTTTCCTTTAAAATAGAAATGTTCCTCTATTAATGACCAGTTCGTAATTCTCTTAAGCACCATTAATAACCAAATCAATAGTAAAAGGACCAAGTACACATTTTATTCAAGAAATTGGGACCATTTGATTTATAACCAAGTGCTTGCAATTGAAATACTCCGTTACAAAAATAAAATTGAACTAAGGTCAAATATTCACGTCTCCTCTACAAGTAATAATTTAGTCCATATATATATATATATATATATATATATATATAAAACCAAAATCAAAACCAAAACCAATAACAAACAAATACAAAACAAACCCTACAACCATATTGCGCTAAAATTAGAGTAGCTCTAATACGAATATGGTATGTATCTATTTATAATTGTCTGTTTAATTTCCCAGTTAAGCATTTTATCGAACACTTGATACGCAAAGTTAATAAAAACAATTTAATTATTAAATATTAATATTTCAGTCGGTGACACTACACACGAACCTGGGAGACATTAAGTGTGAGATTTCCTGCGACGAGGTTCCTAAAGCTGCTGAGGTTTCTACTCTTTTTCGCCTTGTTTTGTTGCATCTTTTAAGCTCTAAAATACTCCTTTTTTTTTTTTTTACTTAGAATAAGCTTTTACTGTTTTATACTTCAAATATATATTATATGCTGTTTGTGCAGGCCACTGTATATATATACATATGAGGTTTCTACTCTTTATGGCCTTGTTTGGTTGCAGCTTTTAAGCTCAAAAATACTCCTTTCTTTTCAGACTCAGAATAAGCTTTTAGTGTATTAAACTTAAAATATGCCGTTTGTGTAGGCCACTATATATATGAGGTTTGTACCTTAGGGCTTGTTTGGTTGCAGCTTTTAAGCTAAAAATAAGCTGGTTTATTTCAGACTCAGAATAAGCTTTAGATTATTAAACTCAAAATATGATGTTTGTTTAGGCCACTATATATATATATATATATATGAGGTTTGTACCTTAGGGCTTGTTTGGTGGCAGCTTTTAAGCTAAAAAACTGTTTTTTTTCAGACTCAGAATAAGCTTAGTTTGTTAAACTTGAAATATGCTGTTTGTTTAGGCCTCTAAATATATATAATTAAAAAACTGAGGTTAAGTTTGTTCTTATGGTAGCTTCTGCTTATTAAATTTTTAATATATATAATTTTTAATTATAATATTTGCCATCCTATTGAGCTGGCTTATTTGGGACTAAGAATAAGCTGAGTTAGTTAAGCTTAAAATATGCAGGTTCACAAATAAATAAAAACTTGGGGAAAGATTGTTCTTATGGTAGCTCTGTTTTTGAAGTTTTTTTATTTATAATATTTTCCAACCTATTAAGCTGGCTTATTTGTGACTAAGAATAAGCTCAGTTAGTGAAACATATAATATGTAGGTTCGCAAAAAAAATAATGGGGGAAAGATTGTTCTTATGGTAGCTTCTGTTTATTAAGTTTTTATTTATATCGGCGATGAAAGTTTATAATCTTTTTCATCCTATTAAGCTGGATTATTTTGGGACTAAGAATAAGCCGAGTTAGTTAAACCTAATAATATGCCGGTTCACAAAAAAAAGGGAACAAGATTGTTCTTATGGTAGCTTCTGTTAATTAAGTTTTAATTTATATCCGCGATGACAATTTATAATATTTGCCATCCTATTGAGCTGGCTAATTTGGAACTAAGTATAAGCTGAGTTAGTTAAACGGTTTAACCTAAAATATGCAGGTTCAAAAATAAATAAATAAAGGGCGCAAGATTGTTCTTATAGTAGCTTCTGTTTATTAAGTTTTTAATTTATATTCGATGATGATTTATAATATTTGCCATCCTATTAAGCTGGCTTATTTGGGAGTAAGAATTAGCTGAGTTAGTTAAACCTAAACTATGCAGGTTCATAAAAAATAAAATGGGGGCACGATTGTTCTTATGGACCTATGGTAGCTTCTGTTAATTAATTTTTTAATTTGTATCCGTGATGACAATTTATAAAATTTGCCATCCTATTAAGTTGGGTTATTTGGGACTAAGAATAAGCTGAGTTAGTCAAACCTAAAATATGCAGGTTCACAAAAAAGGGAAAAGAAGAAAGCTGGGGGCAAAGATTGTTTCTTATAGTAGCTTCTGTTTATTAAGTTTTTAATTTTATATCTGTGATGACAATTTTTAATATTTGCGATCCTATTGAGCTGGCTTATTTGAGACTAAGAATAAACCGAGTTAGTTAGACCTAAAAAATGCAGGTTCACAAAAGGAAAATAAATGTGGGCAAGATTGTTCTTATGGTAGCTTTTGCTAATTAAGTTTTTAATTTATTTCTGCGATGACAATTTATAATATTTGCCATCCTATTAAGCTAGCTAATTTGGGACTAAGAATAAGCTGAATTAGTTAAACTTAAAATATACAGGTTCACAAAAAAAAAAAAACTGGGGGCAAGATTGATCCCATGGTAGCTTATGTTTATTAAGTTTTTAATTTATATATGCGATGACAATATATGACTAAGAATGACCTGAATTAGTTAAAACTTAAAATATGCAGGTTCACCACACAAAAAAACTAGGGGCAATATTGATCTTACAGTAGCTTATGTTTATTAATTTTTTAATTTATATCTGGATGACAATATATAATCCTTGCCATCCTATTGAGCTGGTTTATTTGAGACTAAGTGCCTGTTTGGAAACAACTTTTTTCTTATCTTTTTTAGCTTCTTGTTAAAAAAAAGCTACGAGTGTTTGACATGTTAGCTTTTTAAAAGCTAGCTTTTGGGTTGAAAAGCTAAAAAAAACATAAAAGGAAGAAGCTAGGAAACTGGGGATTTTTTTTAGCTCTTTCACATACTCCTATAAATTACTGAAAGTAGTAATTTTCCAATTAAATTATTTTGTTTAGTATTTACAAGTTAAAATAAGTAACAAATGACTTGTCAACAAAAAAAGTTATAAGTTTACAAGTAAAAAAGTTAAGGTGGTGCCAAACAATACACTGCAATTTCTTTCCAGCAAGTTTTTTTCTCATTGATTTTTAAAAGCAGCTTTTTGACCAAAAAAGCCGATGCAAAACACGCCCTAAGAATAAGCGGAGTTTATTGAACTTGAAATATGCTGTTTGTTTAGGATTGA
This sequence comes from Primula veris, assembly GCA_963682055.1. Taxonomy (NCBI): domain Eukaryota; kingdom Viridiplantae; phylum Streptophyta; class Magnoliopsida; order Ericales; family Primulaceae; genus Primula; species Primula veris. Next base: position 8,545,130 of record OY821743.1, read on the forward strand.
TTAAGTGATATTTCTATTTTAGTTTTAAGATGGTCAACGAATGCCGAATGGAGTGTAAAAAAAGATAATTGAGCATAGCAAATGCAACCAAATAAGCCCGTAATGGAATCAACTGTTCTGTCTCTGGCATAATAGATATAAAGTACTTGCGGTTTAATGGTACCGGTAGCTTCTGTTTAGTAGTTATATGTTTTGTTTTTTTGGGGAAGACATTTTCTAGTGACTTAAGTTTAGTAAAAAACAAATTTTTTTCTTTTTTCGGGAAAGACATTTTATAGTGATGTTTCATTTGTCATTGTAAGATGTGTATATTGGTAGTTCCCAGTGGTGGTTCTATATTCTTCTTGTAAAAAAGTTATACCGAGTTGAACTTATGTTAACTTAAGGTGCCATTTATGAGATTCACTTTTAAGTTCTGTGAACAGGTGTTGTTTTTGGTTGTGTAATTATCTTTAGTAAGTTCAAAATTGAAAATGCTATGTTATTAGTATTTATAAATTTTTTTTACAAAAGTAATCAAAAACTTATGATGATGTTAGAGAGAGATATACTTTCCATTTTTTTAGTCCTGGCTGTTAGAAAACACGCTGGCTTATCTGTGCTTAAGAATAAGCTGAGTCTGTTGAACTTAAAATATGCAAGTCTGGGCAGAATATCCAAAAACTGAGTTTGATTGTTTTTATGATAGCATCTTCTTAGCGAGTTTTTGATTTATATTGGTGTTGACAGAGCTAGCCAGCCAATTGCCAAGCTTTTATTTGGTGAATATATATTTATTTAGCCATTTAGGTCTAGTATAGTGAAATTCTCACTTTATTTTGGCCATCAAGATATTTTTTGTTATTGTTTTAACTAGTCAACCAAATGATTTACAAGTTTTTATTGAACAAATACAAATGAGCTTAAAATGTGCAGCCAAACAAATCACTCACTTCCTTTACAGTTTAACTGTAATTAATATTTAAAATCGTATTGTTATACTATACTTTTTGTGGCCATTGTTACTCATTGTTCTTGTTGTAATGAAATATTTTACATTATCAAGTAATTGTGTGCTCTTACTAAAGCGTAACATGTAATTAAGATTTAATTTTGAGATATTGTTGATGAGTTAAAAAAGAAAAGCATGTAAAACCATTGCATTAGCCATGAAGGATGTACCAATAGCCTTTTATCTTATAAGATGCAAATGATCATGGTTCTCCATAAGAGGGATATTCTAGACAGGATTAGGATTCAGCGAGAAGATCCCTTGGGTGCTACATGATTGATAAATTTCTAATGTGTAATAATTGGTAAATTTTGCTTGATTTACTTTCAAACTTTACGAATCTGCAAGTTTACCACTGGACAGTAATTAGTTTCGGCTTTAAATTTTTTTGTTCTAAAATATTTCAAGATAGTTGATGGGGTGAAACATTGTACTCTGCTTTGTTACACACTTACTCGTGTTTCATTTTTCAGTCAAACATACTTATATGGGTGGTCACTTTTATTTGTATCTGGTCCCCAATCTCTCCTTGCTCTTGTTATTATATTTCGTTTTTCTAGCTACTACTTATTACTACTATTTTGATTAGTGTTTTTTTTTTCTGGCTGCTAACTTTTTTATGTGAAATTGATGCAGAACTTCTTGGCACTTTGTGGTAGTGGCTATTATGATGGAACAATTTTCCACCGCAACATAAAAGGTTTTATGATCCAAGGTGGAGACCCAACTGGCACAGGCAAAGGTGGGACTAGTATCTGGGGTAAAAAGTTCAATGATGAGATACGTGAGTCTCTAAAAGTAAGCTCTCTAAATTTTCTAGGCTGCTATTTTCTTTTTTCCTTTTGCTTTCATCTTTGACATATTGTTTGATTCCCTTTGCGGAACTGGGTATTTCATATAAAAAAGGAGAGAACTGAAACCATAGCAAAGGAGCCGTTTGATTGCATGTCACGACCCGAATTTACAGAAAACCGAGGACGCGATTAAAAATAAATAAAGGAAAATAACCACAGAACAGATGACCTTCAAATCACACCCTTTTCACTTATATATTACACAAACACTGTTCAGAAACATCTACTAAATATACAAAACGATACTAACTTGGGCTTGAGTACCTACTACATGCGCACATCAAACCGTTCCCGCCTCGAGTTCTGCTAGAACACTCAAACAAGCCTCGAACCTGTACAGCAGTGCCTTTGCCTAAAATAATATAAATAAACAGAAACGAGAAATAGAATAAAGAGTGAGTCAACTATTCATTATATATATACGTCAACAAACTAAAAATAAATAAATATTCAATGCATATGTATATTTTGTTTGTATTTTTATCTGTCTTTCGTCGTTCTATTTCTTCTCCGCTAACCTCCTCTACCCCAACTACTTACGCCAAGTGGCGTGACTCGATAACCGACTCAAATGTGTATAAAATTGGATTCACAATATAGTGCCGGATCACTCCTCAGATCCACGTATGGAGTCAACTCCTCATGAAACCATACGCCGGCTATTGCCGTATTTTCCGTGAGCACTAGGCTCGCTGGAACCCCTGTGGCACATGAATCCTAAACCAATAAAAAGACCGACAACAACAAACGACTCACAACAACATCACACCTCTCCTTAGTTACTTAACCTCGTTATTCCACTTTGTTCATGAATTATATGATAAAACATGTATAAATATCAATGAAATGCTATTGAACCACATCAAAAAAATATAACATTTACCCATCGCATTAGCCATCATATATTCTGAAAATATACTACATGACCTGCAAACATTGATTCAAAAGTAATCTGAGCTTTGGTCGAAAAGCTCGACAAGCTCCCTTTCAAGTTGCTATATAAGTATATAACACAACAAATAGTTAAATTACTACAGTAAAACACATTAAAAGTTTAAAACTGCCCTAAGCAAGGAATCGATCGTGTCTAAATATATATAGAACACTCTTCTCCTCAGTACCGAAATGATATCTCGTCAAAAATAATCTACTAAATTCAGCTATAAGCTACAACTATTATAGGTAGCAACACCAAAAGCAACGTAGCAACACCAAAAGCAACACAAGCAAAATAAGCAGAAAACGAATTTCTGACTAATATCACGAAATAAACTCTCCTTTTTAAGTAGCGAAACGATATCGCGAAAAGCCTCCAAACCACCAGTTTCATCTACGTAATTACCACCACAAGTCTACAAGTACGATACTACCAATAGCTGACTCAATATACGCAGCATTTGAGTGAATAAAATAACAAAACGGAGAACATATTGTTGCCATCATAACGAGTAAAACTCAGCCTTTTCGTATCAAAACGGTACCCCTCGACAAAATTACTGAACAGCCAAGTTCAGTTGTACATCTAAAAGTACAAGTAATATTACTTTAGAAACAACAAATATCATAAAGAAACAGGAACTCGATTCCTGTGATAATACAACATAGAAGACTCCCCTTTCAGTACCGAAACGGTACCTCAAAAAGCCTGTTAAACACCGGTATGTAACTACAACCACAAAAAAAATACTGCTGCAATAACCAAAAAAAACAAACACAAACAAATAGAAGTAAGGAAATATATTCCTGCCATCGCATCGAGTAAATTTGAGCCTTTTTGTAATCGCCAGGCTACGAGTATTAATTCTACTATAAATAAAAAAACACAAAGACTCCCCTTTAAGTACCAAAATGGTACCTGGTTGACGCTAAGAAAGGCTGCAAATGGGCTGCAACAAACACGCAACGAGGAGGGCCGAGACTTCTCGCGCATAGCCTCAAACTCAGCTTAAAACCCACTTGCGATCAACCCATAAGAACCCGAAAAGAACCAACTAACAAACCAAGTATTTCAGCTTTTAAAAGGGCTCAAAACAGCCTGGAAAGAGGAAAGAAACTACTAAAAATATAGCTCGATACACTCTTCCTTGCGATAGCTACTCAACGGAGAAGACGGATTGAAAAACGGATAACTAATTTGAGAGAAAAGGAAGAAGAGAGATGGTGGCTTTTTATTTCTCTCTCTCTGTTTATTCTCCTGTGTGTATATGTATCAAATGTATATATATCTCAATCAATATATATCTAATATCCAAGTTTATGAGGAGATGAGGCGGTGAGACAAAATAAGATGGACCCCATTTTTGTTTATTTTTTGTTTTACTAGGCAACATTTACTTTGATATATTTACATACATATACTCTCTCTTTTTTTTTTTCTTCTTTTTTTTTTTTCTTAATATAATAAAAGTATATTAAACTCAGGACCTTACATTGCAAGTCAAAGGTATTTTGTTTCGATGATTAGCCCATGGAACTTGGTTAAGTAGCAATATGAGTGTGTAACAATGTCTTCTTTTGAAAATACTCAAATAGGATTTTAGAATTTATTTTTTTCTGGTAATCTACCAGCTTTAAATTAATTTTCACACTTCCACAACAGAAAGGACTTGTTTGGTTCCAGCTTTTAAGCAAATAAAATGGATTTCTTTAGATCGTGAGTAAACATAGGTTGGTCCTGCTTAAAGCTTCTAGTTCTTAAGCCTTGTTTGAGTTCAGATTTTCTGATTTTTACTAAAAAAATTGAGGATGGATTTGGTTAATCAGCTTAAACACCAATGTGTTGTTGGTTTCTGGTCAGAAAAGGCTAGAAGCTTCAAGCACCGTAAACCTGTTTTTTTTTTAATGAATTTAGATATATCCAGTTTGTTAGCTTAAAAGCTGCAACCAAGCAACCCCTCAGGCGAAAAAACTAGAAAACCGCTGCTTTTAGGCTCGTTAATCAAATGGAGGCCAGTTTTGGAGCAACTGAAAAGGCTAATAAGCTGCAACCAAACTAGGTGATAGTAAGCCCAAGAGAAATTAAAGCCACTGCTGCTGTGGTTAGCTGTGTGTACGTTAAAGAGAAATGAAAGCTTCTGGTATAGAATTTTTTATCACAACAACAGCACTTGTATGCTAAAAAATAGAGGAGTTGTGAGTCATTTGCTGTGAATATAGATCAACTTTTTTGTTTGATTCTTTAAGGTAACAATATACTAACTAGCATGTTGATTTCTGTTTTTTTTTTCCCAGCATAATGCTAGGGGTACAATGTCTATGGCAAATAGCGGCCCCAACACCAATGGGAGTCAATTCTTTCTAACTTACGGAAAGCAACCCCATCTTAATGGCTTATATACCGTCTTTGGCAAAGTTATTCATGGGTTTGAAATCCTTGATATCATGGAGAAGGTGTGCTTCTCTCGTTTATGAGTTCAGTATACGTCGTGTTAGTTTTTTTCTTTTTCTGGATTACCTATTAGTGTTGATGCCAATGATTTTATTGAAAACATAACTACAGTAGAAGTAAAAACAGTGTTCTATATTTTATCTGAGGCAACTTCATATAATAGATGTGATTTTGCTAATCTGTTAATTTTATGCAGACTCCAACAGGACCAGGGGATCGACCTCTTGCTGAAATCAGGCTTAATCGCGTGACCATTCATGCTAATCCACTTGCTAATTAATATTGTGCATTTTAATCTTATTTACGCTGACAAGTGGTAGAAGGGAAAAAAAAAAAGCAGTGGCTATTGATAACTTATTTCAATCGAAACCACACCTTCAGTAAAATGTCGAAACGCTATCTGTAGACTATGGGTAGACTTTATTTGCGGAGGTCAATGTTATTGACTCGTTAATTTCTGAAGGACTGCTGTTTTTTTCGCTTCATTATTTACTATGAGAAATGGAAATGTCTTGTAGACTTGTAGTATACTGTTGGCTCATGAGACTTGTAATTTTGGTTCATTAAAAATAATATAAGTTGTCACTCCGAGTGGATCGCCTTTTGTGATAAGCTATTTTCAAGAGATTCTGTAGTAATCATGTTTTTTCGAGTGATTAGCCTCTTGAATAGAAAAAACATCTATCGATTACCTTCCCTAGTTGTTTACCCATCCGTTGCGAAAGAATAAAGATTGTTGCTCCATTTCGCACAAACAGAAGAAATGTTGAATAAACAAATATCATACAAGTATGCCATAGATGGATATAAAATTCTAAACTACTGTAAATTTATTTATATTTTAAAGGAAAGTAATAAATTTATAGCCCATTATCTGAATCTGGACTTCAATGTACTCAATTCACATAACGAATCATAAATTTTGCAGATTATGTAACATATCAAAACCAACTCATCACAAAAATACAAAGTTCAGCTGAAAACTCGGTTACTCTTGGCGAAAATAAAAAGTTAACAGTTGAAAACTCTGCCACTCTTGGTTATGATAACATTAGTCGCTAGAATTCATCAAACTTTTAAATTTAACTGAAAACCCATGTCCCCTGCTAATCTTGTATGAACTGATTATTCATGACCAAAATTGTCACTACATTTTATCCAACTTGTTCAAATTTAAACTTGAACTTCACAGGCAGTTGACACTATCTGAGCAACTGTAAACGAAGTACAAGGACTATTGGAGCTAGTTGATACTGTCTTATCACTAAGCAACCACCAAGGGTAAGTAAAAAATTGGAGTACGATAATTATGTAGATGAGTAGAAAACGAAACAAGTAAAAAATCTCAAACTACTCTGCATCTTATAAAAAAAACGTTAATATCAAATCAAAACATTCACTGAGCAAGGTAACACTTGCTATTATTCGACGCAAAAAAAAAAGAGATAAAACCAAACATAACAAAGAAAAAGAAACTAATAGTCTAATACCTTCCTATCAAAACAAAGTCGTCGTCATCCAGAACTGCAACATCTTTCTCACCAACAAATTTCTCTCTACCAATTTTCCTTACGATATTCACAAACTCCATCCTTTTCTCCAACGAAAGCGGTTTATAAGGTAGTCGAAACACCGGCCTCACAACCCCAAGCTGAGCCAGAGCTGTATTTAAACCAATAGGATTTGGCTCCTCGAAAAGCCAATTGATTAGCGGCAAGAGCTTTGCGTTTAATTCAGGGTTTTTCCCACCAAACATAAGATCTCGCATTAAACCCGGAACTAAATTACTAGTTACTGAAACTACCCCCACCGCCCCGTAGCTCCACCTCGAATCATGGCACTCGTCATCGTTTCCACTCCAAACTACAACATTGTTTTTCGTATACTCTTCAACCCTACTGTTACCAACACATTCTTTAACACCAGCCAAATTTGTGCTCTGACCCAAAATATTTATCACACGTGGGGGAATATCTTGTCCGGTTCTCGAGGGCACGTTATATATAATAGTGGGCCCCATCGGGAGCACGCTTTCGAAGTGAGCAATTAAACCCTCTATAGAGGTTTTACCATAATATGGATTAATGTGAAGAGCTGCGTGCATTCCCACAGCAAAACCTTGTTCGCTCGCGTGTATAGCTTCTCTAGTTGAGTTACTTCCTGTGTTTCCTATTACTTTAATTGAATTCCCGAAACAATTAACGGTGTGTCCGATAAGCATAATATGCTCGTCCCAGCTCATTAACTGACCCTCGCCCGTTGTTCCACCTACAATTAACCCTTCGGCCCCTTGTTCTATTTGCATGTGAACCAAGGAATCATAAGCCTCGAGATCGAACCTGCCATCTGGTAAGTAAGGGGTTTTTATTGCGGTTATTAGTCTCAGAGATTTTATCTCCTCAGGAGAGGTCCTGCATATACGTACAGAGTTAATAAACCACAAAATGGATTGATTTTTATTTGAAAATGAAAACCACTCACGATTAGTAGCATACCCTTTATTTCTTTCACACAAAATGGTACTAGTGTTCCAAAGCATACTTAGGTCAGTTGGTGTGTTGTCGACCAATATTTGCTTTGAAATTGAAAAACAAGGTTCTAAGTATAGTTTGGACACTTTGAATTAATGTACAAGCATATTTGAGGGTTGTCAATTGTAAAAACTGAAAAGCAAAGGGAATGTTGGAACTGCTAATGGAAGTATCTGCAAATTCCAAACATTTGAGCACCACGTTTAACGTCTTCACGTTTAACCCACACGCGAAGCAGGTTAAAAACACATTACCAAAATTCATTCACAGTTTAGATAAAAAGGGCTCTTAGAATGTCTTAAATTAGAGATGAAGCAAATTAAAGACTATATGCATACAAACTGATAGAAAAACCATTAACAAACATGACGGAAATGATAGAAGAACTTTATCAAAAGGTCGCACATTACTAAAGTTCTTCTTTTATCCTAAACATGCGACCTCGGTTTGTATTACTATTAGCTCTAAAACCCCATAGGATGAGATGATGAAACCGAAACAGAGCTTTTAGTTTAGCTAAAGTAACCACAATAAGACACGATAATCACAAATTCAAAACACCATTTTACCTGTTTTTAACTTCAAAGCTGCGCATTGGGAGATGAAAATTAGGGATCAAAGCAGCTTTTGGAACTGTCCATTTTCCGTTCCTCCTGTGAAGTACACAAACCATATAAATATTAGAGAAGAAAAACAGACTTGTAGTCTATACTGACAACTTTCAGATTTCATAGAGCTGTTTATAAATTCAAATCCAAAATTTTGACTTATAGGAGTATGTTTTTCCTGTACAATGGTGATAACTACAGGTGCATTTGGTAACCACACCAGCCAGGAAGACAAAATCTTTGCGTGTAAGCAAAAACATACCTTGTCTGGACAAGGAACTAGAAATCAAACAATTTAAAACACCAGAATTACTAACACAAACAAAGTAGTCAAATATAAAAACTATCGATGGAAAAACTGGAAAGAGAGAAAAACAATGAACTGACATACAGATTCCCCCTATTTCAAAATTCAAGCTTTTGGGAATCTATTCCATCTTCGTGGACAAAAACACAAAAAAAAAAAGAAAAAGTAATGAATTTAAAATTTAAGAAACATGAAAACAAAAATAATTTATGATCTTCACTTCATTTTTACCTACTGCACTACAAAATGTGTTCCAAATACCCAACTATTCAGGGGTAGAACACATGTCCGACTTGACACTGATTAGGAAATAAAAACAATACTGAACAAGGAAAAGTTCCGCTTCAGTCCTCGTCCTTTACTTTTGTTATATAACCAACAACATTTGATCTACTGTAGCAAGGGAGAACCCAATAACTAAAGTCTTCAACCAAATAAAACATATTAAGATTGCTCACTTTCCAAGTGCATAAGATCTAGAGCGGCATTTTTTCCAAAATGTGGAGCAATGAGAGAAAATCATTAATTCATCAAAAACGATAAATTTATAGAATGTTAGTATAATTTGAAGGGATCGCGGTACTGTCCATGTGGGGAGTAATATATTACATATACACCAAATATCCATCAACTATTATCATTTCAACAAGGTTCGGTATAGGGAAATTAATAGCTCACTGTATGATGCTCATGCTCTAAACTGAACAAACAGAAAAAGATGGATATGATCCAGCATTACCAGAGGATAAGAACTTGAATTTTTGTATTTACTAAAAGATGGAAAAAGGAAAAACAAGAATATAGTCCAAAGATAACAAGCACTTACGAAGGGTACCAACTGCTTAAAATTGAGCTACGAGAGAGAATAATCTTGAAGGAAGACATGAGATGTTTCGAGATAATTATTTTTCCAAAATAGTTTGTTTTAAAAGGACGGTACTAATCATATAGAACAAAAAACCATCAAGATTAACAGGTTCACACTAGGGACCCGGGTTGGGTTTGGGTTACATAAAACTTTTCCATTTTGGTCTTCAAAGTTTATAAATTGCAAATATGATCCTCCGTATGATTTAAAAACTGACCAACTCTAAACGAAGAAAAAACAAATAACAAACTTTAAAACTAAACAAATAACCACAAACTATATTATTAAAAATACTTGCCTGCACTAGCAGTCTATGCCATAATTATAATTAAATGTAGAAAATACAGCTTAAATAATTCACATTTATTGCAGATCAGGTTGAAAAGCGGGTTGATTAAGCTAACCCGGACAGAACCAAAATACTTTAATGCAATTAATTTGTTTTCCTCCATCCAACTCGACCCAACCCGATGAGAGTTGAACTAGGTCGCGGTTTGGGTCGATTTTTTGCCCACCCCTAGTTCACATTACACACAACTACAAAAGTCATTTAAAAAACTCACATACTAAACCCAGGGCCTAAAATGAACATATACAAAAGACAGTTATAATCAAACATTACCACAGGATAATATGAAATACAATTTTTATAATCTCCAAAAAAAGCTTCAATTTTTTTTATATAGCAAAGAATATTTAACAAAAAGGGAAACAACTGAAGTTAAGACAATCGGACGCCACGACAACCACCAATCAGAAAAAGGTGTGTTTTTTTTACAAAAATATGTGTTGCTGAAATTAATGATTTGACACCCACATATTATTTTGAATAAAAAGTCTATGGATAAGATAAAAACAGGGATAAAAAAAATAGAGTAAATTAACAAAAAAAATAAAAGAGAAAGAAAAAGGAATATTTGTAACCTAGTATTGTAAGTGTTGGTCGGGAAAAGGAGATGAGAAGTGTAGTTACTGCAATAATACATATGTTGCGCCGCCACATCCATTTCTTTTTTTGTGTGTATGTATGTAGAGTAACAATGGATTATATATATAGCCAATATGAATGAATAAACATATGCATCCCGAACTAATAAATATCACATGATGTTAAGTTTGTTCCGGTATTTCACAAAATACGAGCACTACGTTATATAAATATTTTTTTACATCATACAAATAAATTATGTAATTGTATGATTATGGGTTGAAGTTGTAATAGTTAATTATACACGGCATGTGATACCTAATTTTTTTGGATGCCATTTTTGATAAGTAAAACACGAGCTTGTTGTGTCTCGTAAGATGAAGGCTAAGGCGTTGATTTTATTCCGTCGCCACATTTATGACGTGATGACGTCTATGGTGAACAAATGTTTAAAATTGACACATTGGAGTGATCCTTCACCAAAATAATACCTTGGAAATTGTATTCCATAAGCAGTATCGTAAAATTATATTCACCATGTTTCTTTATCGTCCATCTGTTTGTGGATGAGAAAATGCAACGATGAGCAGTTTTAATCCTATTGGGTCAATGGCGAATTGTCTGCCTGATATTAATGCTCTTCATGTACATTTTTTTTCACGAATCGAGAACCGAGACAAGTGTTATTTGTCTCGAACTGTCGCGATCCCGACGAATCGCTTAGCCAAGTGAGTTTTAGACAATTGTCTGAACTGAAGATATGTGGCACCTATGCAGTTTTGAAAGGAACAATTAGGTCAGTCGTCCCAAAACAAGAGACAATGCTCAAGTATCCAATCTCTGCTATAAATGACCAATGTCATTCCCGGCTACTCCTTAAATAGTTCAAAACTATTATAAAGGCGGAAAAGCCGACGCTAATGTGGTTAATGCTAACTGAAATGAAACTCTTGAGACCCCCGATTTTGTGGCTCAAATGAGTTTGTTACATTTATTTATTAATTTTGATAAATTATTGTGCCGGTTTTTCGCTCATCTGAATTATGTTTTTCCATTTGGATTATGATTTTTCCATTTGGACATACTTTTGGATTATGGTTTGCCTGTTTACGAAATTTCTCGAAAAATTTAAAGTGTTTTGAGCAAATTTCTTTGACAAATGTGACCAAACTTTAAATTATGAATTTTTAGTCAATAATTGTGGGCTAGTTGGTTTTTTTTTTTTTGTATATAGTGGGTAACCGTGTACCACATAATTTCACCAACTACTTGCCTAAAAGAGTCCTTTGTGACAATGATTATGGACATGTCGTTCCAAATCAAAAATTTTGGTAAAACCAAATTGATTTGTCAAATATGAGGCCTTATACTCCTGTAAGTCCTGTCGTACCTTGTTGAGTTATAAAATATTCGAGAAAACCAGTGTTATCTGGTAATAGCTCATGAAAGAATTGAAATTTTTTTACATAGCCTCCATTCAATACAATCAAAAGTGTATTTTAGAGGAGTTGAAATGTCTTTCAAGTGGTTGCTACCACAATTTTTTATAGCTTTAATTTTAAAGTTGCTTTATCATTTCGCCTGTCGTCGAATGATAAATGATTTAGATGCTAAGACATGATTGTCTGTACTATCATTCGCATGTCATCGATTGATAAGAGCATTTTGATATTATATTCCCGGGTCAAAGGACGATGTTTGATTTATAATCGCATCGCATTTGGATTTTCTCTAAGAATATATATTTCGTGATTAATCCGAAATTCATGCCACTAATGCTCACTTTGAAAGACTAGTATGTGTAAAAATCACGAAATGGACTCGTAGAATTCTTGTAAAGAATTGAAGGAGTTATTGTGGACTTATCCAACCATAAGACGGAGCATAAATATAAATGGTTATGGTTGATGCATCGACAATATGGTCACATGATTATTGTTGTCCATAGAAATGCAACATTTCCCAAACTTTTAGCCCTATCATTAAGTTGATGGCTCATGATCCGGATTATCCTGAAAAGTCTTGTCGACTTGATAATGCCGAATAGTAAGAATTGAAATTTCGATTTGAATTACTTGAGTTTGGGAATTGAAATTGAGCATCCTGTCGATAATGTTCAGACCCAAATGGACTCACGGAAACTTTGATGATGCGACTGCAAATGATTGCACACACTTCTTGGTCTTGAGCACCAAGATTTATATTTTCGTATGAGGTTATGCTATTTTGCTGCATTGGTCCATTATGAGGCCCATAGACACTCAAACACCATATGCGTACCAACTGGTTACTGGTTATGAGCCAGAAGTCTCATATTAATGCGTGTTTAGAGTGCTTAATTAATATTTTGATTGAGCCGCTATAGCGTTCAAAATATGGACCTCTGAAGGGGACATAAGTCGATTATGAATCCCTGCCTATCATTTTATAGAGTAAACTTGGCAAGCGATCTCTTTACCGCATGATATGAAAGCACTAAGAATGTTCTCCCCGTCGTTAGGGGGAGATTTGCACGTTACTGTTGATAAGAAACGACGTGATGTAACGTGGCATAACCCACTCAGTATTAGCTTGATACCCAAAACTGCATTTAATGATAAGTAAGTGCATAGACTCTCTCAAGTCTAACTAAATGTCAGATGCATTTAATGACTTTATGAGATGTCACGAGATCATTTATACATACTGCAAAATGCTTGCAAGGATAGACGTCCCTGACGGATGCCGTGTTCCTGTCGTAACACGTTGCTTTGGCCGAACCCCCTAAGCAAAGCACACTGTCGTCGGCCGTCAGTCTGTCGTCATTCCCAAGATACGAGAAAGTTGATCAGTTTTTAATCCGTTCAGCCCCAGAGGTGGTGAACTGAAACTCGTTTGTTGCACGAGATTATAAACGATCAAGGAGATGTGTGATTTCCCCCTCATCCTGAGAATCTTGAAATATCTGTCGATCATGATATCTTAGACAATATTGAAGCAAAACGAGACTGTTATTGATTATTTGTTCATATATTCGGTGACGACTGATAATATGAGCAAATTATGACAAGGAACCATGTACAGTTGCCTGAAGTCAACATAGAATAGACTGGCCTAATGGAAACTTGCAATCCAAGTAGACTCCTTAGCGAAAGTGTGTTCGGACCTGTAGCTCCAACACCACCAATGTTAAACGAGTTCGTTTATTTGGTTATTCGTAAGGAAAAATGATGACAATAATGAGATTGTATAATGCTTGTCTAGTAGCGCATGACTTCTCTCACACCTTTAAATTGAATATGAGATGGTTTATTTCCTCATAATGGATGTTATAACGGTCCCCTACTTTATCAGTTAGGTGGTTTCCGAAAAACTGATTATGCAGCATGCGATTGTTGTCATGGTTTTATCTCTATGAGGATTTAGACAAATAGATATAGATGAAGGTCCATGTGTGACTTCATGTGCTTTAATCAAGTAGTTCTTGACCATGGAACACGATCTCAATTGACTGAGACGTTCACTATATGGATTAATAAAATTTGAGCGGATATGGTATACCCCCCTAAGTGAGTACTTGATCAGCTTGGGATACTTGAACAAGTATTATGCCCTTGCATGCTTTATTACACGATCCACTTTTGGATTTGCCTTCGAGATGAAGGATCTTGGGAAGACACGATAGTGACTCGGCCTGATGATCGAGTCCTGTAAAGATTGAATCTAAGTCCATGATTCAGACTACACCCAGAAGTTGTTATGACGTTTTAGTCATCATGACGCTAAGTCGTCAAATTCTCCCATGATCGTTCGATCGCTAGATATTGATATAGACCCAGTTCGTCCCTGATGAGACGATGAAGAGATATTGAACCATGATGTTCATATCTAAGTACAATAAGCGTATCATTGTACTTGGTCTCACGATTCAGATAAAACACTTGTCTTATTTGAGGATAACTTGTTGTTATTGATCAAGAGAGACATGACTAGATTATGCTATTTAGCATTTCTCGCCGAAATAAATCTTCACATATGAAGTTTAAGAGCATCCATTTGAATGCTCGTTCTATTACACGTTAGATTTTCTTGCATCCAGTCGTGTACAAGTAAATGAAGCATCCAGTCGAATGCTCATACTCTTTCTTAAAATATGAAATCCTTGCACGCATTCGTGTGCAAGTGAGGGGGAGCATCCAGGTGAATGCTTATTTCACTAATTACTACTTAGTCGAAATCCTCGCACGCTGTCGTGTGCAAGTGAGGGGGAGCATCCAGTTGCATGCTCGTGTACTCTTTTTGTCCTTAGACCAATGTTTATTCCCACTTGGTTTTCCTTGACAAAGTTTTTAGCGAGACATGTTCCCATCATATCTCACTTAACATTGCCGAAATTAGGGGGAGTATCCTGTTGTATACTTCTTACTACTGTGTACTCTTTTGTCCTTCGAGTAGAGGTTTTTCCCACTGGGTTTACTCTAGCAATGTTTTGATGAGGCACATGTTTTGTAGTTGATCCACTACTACTACAATTGTTGCACTATTTTTCCTTCGATAAGAGATTTTTCCATTGGGTTTGCTCTGACAATGTTTTGATGAGGCACACTGTTTTGTGGTTAGTTACTTACATGGAATTTCGGCCTATATCATTCGGCTACACAGTTTCTCCTATGTACTGGTTTTGTCCCACACTGGGTTTACCAACCCTAAGGTTTTTATGTGTTTAGCACTGCGAATGAACTCGACTCAGATCGACAGCATGAAGACGAAGAAATTAAGACGTCTAAATGGAGAGTGTTGTATGATATTATTGGTCATCTTGGGCCTTACTATATTGTGCATATCTTGGGCTTTCCTACCATATGTAACCCTATCCTCTATTATATAAAGAGGGTCAAGGGTCTCTTGATGTATTTATCTCTACACATATGAATAAATAAAAACATATTGTTCTCTCTATGTCTCCTATATTATATATATAACGAGCTAATAAGACTCACAGCAGTAAAAAAAAATTGAAAAATTATATAGTTCAGCATTTAAATTTAAATTATGTGATAAATTTTTAAAAAAATTGATTTCGACACAAAATATAAAAAAAATCTACAATTTATATAATGTATGAGTTATTTGTGGAACAAAATTGCACGTAATTTCGTATAGACTCGATAATTTAAGACGAAATAGTATAAATAATATTCACGCCATATTTTTTAAACTCAATCAAATACCCCTCCATGGTTTCAAAACAGTTCATTAACATTCTTAAGACCAGATCAGTGTGAGGGCTTTGTCTTGTAGAATATACTCCATCCGTTTCCCTTTAATGGTTTATTATTCCTTTTTAGAAACTTTCCAAATTAGTATCCACTTTCCATAATTAGTAACTCTAATATTTTGCAATTAAACATATACCCATGATCAAAACATATTTTATACTTAAATATTTATTTTATAAGAGTAAATATTGGAAGAAACATCAAAAAGTTGTGTCACTATTTTGTCCCCTTAATATAGGTGATTTCTAGAGCAGGACAATAATTTGGAAACGGATGTAGTATTCTTTTATTAATAAAATTGAGCGGCCTTTAAAAAATATATATAAAAAATAGGACCAATTAATATAAATATACTCTACACCTATTATATTAACAAAAATATAAAATTAAATTATCAAAAACATATATTTCATTAATAATTAATAAAAAACAAAAAAGTTCATTATTCACTCTATTTTCTCTCTCTCTCCTCCTCCTACTCTCTCTCCGATCTATATTTCCTCATCCTTTCCTCTTTATCCGATCTCCTTCTTTCTCTGTCTGATCTCTCTTCCTTGCTCTCTCTGTCTGATCTCTCTCTCCTCCGTTTTCTCCCTATGTCCAATCTTTCTCTTATGTTTCTTCTCACTCTCTCCGATCTCTCATCCTTACGATCACTCTCTCTCTTTCCGGTCTCTCTTTCCTCCTCTCTCTCTCTTTCCGATCTTTCGGTCTTCCTTCCTCTCTCTTTCTCCGATTTCTTTTTCGGTGGAGATTGAAACGAAGACTTCCGTTGGAGTGGACGACGAGGGTGTAGAGCGAGGTCGAAAACTAAAGATTGATACCGACGGAGATGCGGTCGTCAAAGGAGAGGTCAACGACAATGACAACGACGTGATAGTTTGAGATCGGAAGGAGGACAAATGTTGAATTTGTTAACTAGTGTATAAGGTTGAAAAATAAGTGTAGAATTCCATGAATTAAGGGTATGAAGTTAAAAATTATGGTTATGAATTATGTAAATAAGGCTATAAATTCTGTAAATTGGGATATGAACTTTGAAAATAAGAGTGAACTCTACAAATTAGGGTATGAACTTTTGAAATAAATGTATGAACTTTTAGAATAAAGGTATGAACTTTTGAAATAAGGGTATGAAAATATACAAATTAGGGTATGAACTTTTAAAATAAGAGTATGAACTTTTTGAATAAGGGTATGAAATATACAAATTAATGTATGAACTTTTGGGTATATATTTGTTAATGAAAAATTTTTGGGCATGTTTTTGTTAATTTAGTTTCAAAAGTAGTATGTTTTGTTAATTTATCCTAAAAAATATAGAAGCGTTGTGCCTTTATTTTACTTGGAAAAGTGTGGTACCTCAGAGTCAACATGACTCGAACTTTTTATTTTACTATTACTTTATGTGAAGACCCCCTTATGAAGCCTTGAAAAACTATTTGCAAAATAGTATTCATAGTTTGAAAAATTACAAATAAAAAAACTGATAACTAACTGCTAAAATAAAAAAACTGATAAGTAACTGCTAAAATAAAAATAACTGTTGTTTCACGTTACTATATTTCTTCCTTATTATCTCTCTACCTTTCTCTCTCTATTATCTCTCTCTCTCTATATATATACATACTATTATATCTCTATTATCAAACCCCCTCCCTACCATAATTGCCCCTCCGTTCATCAAAAATTCTATAACGGATTACAGATTTTTTCTTTGATTCACACCCATCGGGTGGGCAGGTCCGCTAGTATACATTATATGAAGTCAAAATAATTCAATCGTTCATTTAAAACTCAACTAATAAAAAATAAACATATAATTCTTTCAAAATAAATAAATAAACAAAATGATGGATGAAGTATATTGATGTATATAAAGATTTTTTTTGAAAATTATGTATATAGAGATTTTTATAAAACATTATATATATAAAGATGTATATATATATATATATAATGAGTATGGATAGTTTTTTTTTCTAATTTATGTTTTTATTTAGTTAAGTTTTAAATAAAGATTTTATTATTTTGACTTTATAAAATGTATATAAATAGTTCGACTCATGGTGATTCTGAGTTACTTACTCTACTTCCTTTACTTTGAGCATTTTTCATTTAAACCATATGTTAGATCAACATTATTTTACTATGTCTTTTGATGGAGGTAAAAATACATTTTTACTATGTCTTATTCAATCAAGTACTTATAACTTCAAGGGATCAAAAGAAGTTTTCAACCTTGATCAAGTTTCTTGCAATAAAAAATCAATTTTTAAGTTATTAGGCTGGGATTATGCGTGTAGTGTACTATCGAAAAATTCTCTTCAATTTATTGTTCTTTCGTTGTTTGCTTCGTGCTTCCCATTATATTAACTGAATAAGTTATAGTTTCACATTTATTTTCCGCAATTCGCTTCATGTTAACATTAAACTACATTTCTTCGTGAATAATATTTGCATCCGCTTCTTAGACACGAGAGTAGTGATGACAAAATTACATGTTTGTCATGTAAGTACATTGTGTACTTTACCCATTTCTTAAAATTGCAAAATTATCCGGGTGGGGTTGACAACCCGGTTTATTAATAATAATAATAATAATAATAATAAAAGTAAATTAACACAAACCTACCCGAAAACATATTAGTATCTCTTTGCCCATTTATTTATGCTCAGCACATTTCATACAGTCACATACATACATATATACATACAAGGTGTGTATCTATCTATATATATATACGAATAAGACGCTCTATTCTTTTGCCTTTTAATTTTTAATTTTTAATTCTATGCTTTGTTTTGTTTAGAATCTTACATAGGCCTGTTTGTTTGCAGCTTTAAAGGTTACATTTTTTTTTTTGCTTATTGTTGTGAATGTAAGAAATTCTAGACATTGGTTTGTCTCTAAATAGATAATTGTTTTGTGGGTTATAATTTATAATCTAACTAATGACTCTTTTTTTATTTTTGGAATTCATATTCAATTTTAAAGAATTATCTTTTGATTCTATGCTTTATTTTGTTTGGAGTTTTACATTAGCCTGTTTGTTTGCAGCTTTAAAGGTCACACTTTTTTTTTTGCTTATTGTTGTGAATTAAAGGAATTCTGGACATGGGTTTGTCTCTAAATAGACAATTAGTTTGTAGATTATAACTTATAATTTAACCGATGGCGTTTTTTTTTTTTTTGGAATTCATATTCAATTTGGAAGAATTATTTCATGGGTTTAAAATTGTTGTTGTATATAGTTGACCTGCTTGGAAATTGGAATCAAATAGTTGATCAGTTTTTTATTTATTTATTTATTATAATCAAATTTGACCAGTTTTCTTGTTGGCATAGTACTAATAAGTATTTATTTTCTGTCCTAAATTGTGTATACAAAACTGTATGCAACTGTAAATTTCTGATATTAAAAGTTTCAAAAGTTAATCACATGGCCAATGTTAAACTATACGTTTAAAATTTTAATATTTTCTATTTCGGTAATTTAAAAACGAGTTTTTGGGCGGACAAATTTGCACATAGTTTAAATTATTATTATTTTCAAAAAATAGCACTTAGTTTCGTATTTCGCCAACTATTTGGAATGGATGGAGTAACATAAAACATCATACTAATTACGCCAACTATGTCAATAAATATAATTAAACTTTGAGTATCCTTAGAGATGTTTTTCTGTTGTTGAAAAAAAACGACTGAATTTGTTCACATCTCATCCTTGTTTGCTCTTCTTTACTTTATATGTCCCAGGTATATACTGTTGTATGTGTTATGATGAATTGATGATACCCTTGAGTATTGTTTTTTTGCTTAGATCCCTTTTTTTCTGGTTTTATACCTCTATGTTTTTTCGTCAGAGTGTTTCTTGCTCATTTGGTAATTTTGCATAAGTTTTATCGAATTTGTTCCAAGTTAAATCTCGGCTAATTCGTTTATAAATTTTATTTATTTTGTGTTGTATGGTTTTAATGTTTGATGTCTGTGTGATGGATACTTAGCTGGACTGTCTTGTTATGGTACATGATCTGTATTTGGTGCAATTGCCAATTTACGGGCCGAGTTCAATATAGCAGTTTTAGTCATTTAGACTTACAACAAAACTAAAACAAAACAAAAAGGGTAGCACATCTTTATTTTTGTGAAGGTTTTGTTTGGCTGTAGTTTTTAAGCACATAAGTAATCTTACTCGAGGCGTTCAGCTTAAACTTCTGGCTTTTACTGCAAAAATTAGGAAAATAAACTCAATTTGTAAGATGGTCAGCTGAATGCATTGCATCTTATACCCAAAGAAAGCAAAAAAAATGAGTTAAAGAAAATAGATAAGCTGAGATATAGAAAATGAAAAAAAAAACTCAGTTTCTTGGATGATGCTAAATAATGGTAATTGGCTTTTGATTTCTCTCAAAATGCTTAGTAACATTAAGGTAAAGGATGTGGCTAAATTGTTTGTTCTTATTGCTTTTTAAAAAATATTGACTAAATTTGTTGTTCTTATTGCTTTTGAAAAAATATTGACTAAATTTGTTGTTCTTTTTGCTTTTGAAAAAATATTCTCATTATAATTATAATGTTGTCATTTCAATCTAAGTTTGGGTTCAATTGCAAAAGTTATTAACTAGAACAAGAATTAATTTCAATCTATGGGGTTTACATGCAGATAAGGTCTAATACATGCGGTTAGCTGCATTTATTAGTACTATCCCAGTGTAGTTTAGTGAGCAAAAAAGCAAACCCTCGAGCGATACAACCCCTGACAATGGAAGACTATGCAGCGGCAGCGGTGAGTGAGAAAAAAGAAAGCGTAGAAGAGGAGGATGGAGGAGTAGGAAAAGGAGGAGATGAGAAACTATTAGTAAATGGAGAAGAGGTTTTATCGAAAAACGCACAGAAGAAGTTGGTGAAGCAGCAGAGATATGAGGCGAAGAAAGCTGAGAAGAAGGCTGCTATGAAGGAGCAGAGGAAGAGTGAGGTTGAGAGAAAGAGGAGAGAATGGGACGATAAGCTGCAAACTATGAACGAAGAAGAGAGGTCCAAACTCATTGAGTCAAGGAGAGAGACCAGAAGAGAGAGGATGGAAGAGAGGTCCAAAGAAAAACAGACAAAGCTCCAAAGACTCACCCAAGCTCAGCTACATTCTCACAACATCGTCATCGACCTCGATTTTGCACATCTCATGGCTCCTAATCAGATCCACAGTCTTGTCCAACAGGTCTCCCCTACACTTACCATCCTTATCCTTTTCCGGCTTTTATAGTTGATGTATTAAAAATGAAGTCTTTTAGTAGGATGAATTATAGTAAATTGTTCCAATCCGAGACATGAACAAAGACAAGGATAGTGTAAAAAAAACTCTCTGAAAAGATCCGATGTACAATTTTAAAAGATATGTTTTGTTAAGAAATGAATATATTTGGCGAGCCTATTTTTCTTCCTAGCCTCGGCTTATTCAACAGCACGCGTCGGCTCTGTACAAGGTGGTCAGCTTCGTTGACGGGGTCCTCCTCGTGCCTGCACAAGGAACAAACAGGGGCCCGGGGTTGGTACCAGGTTTTCCCTCTCCAACGATCAAGTCAGTATGGTGGCGACTAGAAAGGAGTATGTAGTTGAAGGGTAAGAGGGATCGTTCCGGTTACGAAGCGTGGTATCAAATTTGACAGGGTGTGTTCTAGCAGCCCGGGTTGTTTCAGCTTTATTTCTCTTCCCCTCTTTTTTCTCCCCTTCTAAGTAGTATTAGTGGGGGTATTTATAGTGTGATTCAGAGGTGTATTAGCCCTTGGATCACTGTACTGTCAAGTACTAATCCAACGACGTTAGGTCATTTATGACTCTGACAAAGGTACTGTCCTTTTCCGGGGCCCACAGTTGATGGCCTGTGATTGGGCCACGTCGATGAAATGTTGAGGGGTCCCCCAAGGGAGCAGCAACATTAATTGGGGAAGCGTACTTGATACACTTCCTAGGCCGGTGTAGTCACACCTCGGCCCCTCGGTGTCCGGGGTGATGTGTCACTCATGGGTGGCAGGGGCCCGGACACACTAGTTCTGGGACGGTATAGGCCCGGACGAGGGTATGCTGACATTCCCTCGCCAACAGCTCCGTATCCGGAGCCGTCGTTAAAGTACGAGGTCGGCAAGGGTCATCATTCTTTACGGGGACTCCGGTCATTTTCGAGCTTCCTGAGGTACGTTGATGCCCCCGCGTGGCCCGTCTTCGTGACACGTGTCCAATCGACACAGATTTTTTACACGTGGAGCACGCCTAGCTTGCTTTTATGAGGCGCCGCCTCTGTCTCTTCGATGCCATCAATGTCATTAATGCCATTAAAGTCAAATGGCGGCTGTGTGACACTTGGCATATGGCCTCTGCCTGCTGTACACGTGGAGCGTGTTAATTGCGTGGTGGCTGTTATTTGTGGGAGTTCGTGCAATGGGTCGTTGCTGTCTTTTCACCTTCTGATAAATATCTTTTCATCTTCCAGTGGGGGTCTATAAATACCCTCAGTGAATTTTCACTTTCTTCTTCTCTCTCTAGAATTTCACAGCAAATCACTTTCTTCCTCTCTCTCCCCACACTTAGCAAATACAGCAAAATGGTTATTACCCACGGAGCTGGAAACGGCCCGATGGTTGCTCCCCAACCACGGCGCCTGGCCGTGATGGCGAATGCCCTGCCATTTCGGGCCATAATCATTGACCCGGCCTTGTCCGTGGCTGTCAATGATAACAGCATCATGGTGAGGCTGCACGGGCCCGACCTAAACGAGTTTCGACAGCTTTGTGGGATCGGCGAAGATTTTCGTTTTCGAACATGTGAGAGCGCCGACGAGGTGAACGGGATCGTAGCCGATCCCAAGAACATGGTGACCCTCTCCCTTTCTACTCTTATACAGGGGTACCGACCTCCCCATTCCGGAGCTGCTGGCGGAGTTGTGTGTCTGGACGCAGACTCTGCCATGCCAGTGGCCATTGCAGGCACACCGTGTCTGCGCCGGGATGGAAGCCCTTAACGTTCTGTTGGGCCCAGCCCTACCAGAACCGTTGGGGTTGAAAGAGCTCTTGGCTTGCTACGAATTTCTGCAGAGCGAGCCAAGCTCTCAGGCCAAAAGCAGGCAACCCTATCTGCTGTGCCGGGCCTACAACCAGCTGATCACAGGTAACTCCGATTCGAATCGGGGTTACACCCAAGATGTGATCGTGGTGGAGGGCGATTGGCTCCACCGAGATGACCTGGTTCTCCCAACCAGGCCGGGGAGGGTGCTTAGCACCAAAGAAAACAAGGCCACAGTGGTCTCGAAGCTGAAGGGCCTAGGTGAGGCCAACATCGGGTCACTGGAGGTGGCCCTCAACTGGTGGGGCCCGGATGGGTCCGATGCTGGGGCGCGCGACGCAGAGCGCTTATTGACTTGTGGTTCCCCTACCACTTGCAAGGGGAATGATTTTATCTGGCCCCACAGGACCTTCTGTCTTGTGGGGTATTCCCGGGAAAGGTGGGAGAAGGAGCAGGGGTTGGAGTCCACTCTCCCCCCTAAAGCTCCCAAAGAACACGAGGCCGTTGTGGGGCATGAAAGAGTGATGAAGACGGCGAAGCCAAAGCCGAGCAGCAGGGCGAAGGCCGCGCCGGGGAGGGGCACTTTTGCTGCTGCAACGGTCGGGGTTCTCTTCGAGACCCGGCCGGATGGTACCGTCCTCCACTATAGGGAGGGGCCGGACGGTACCCGCAGTTATATAGATCAGTGGGGGAAGCCTCTGTCGGAGGTCATTCCACTGAGCTCCAAGGAGCCCGCTGCGAGGAGCCCTCTTCGTTTAGAAGATAGCTCTCCCGAGGCACGTCCTACCGGGCCAAGTTTGGGCACTTCGCGGACCAGGGTAAGTCACTTTCTGTTTTACTCTGATTTTCAGTTTCACACTTAGCCAAAATTTATTTAACTCTTTCTAACTCCTATTTTGTGGATTTTAACTATGTAGGTGGTCCGTTCTGATGAGGAGGAGGGGGAAGGAGATGGTGCCGACGAGGAGGGTGGTGCCGAGGATGAAGGGGCTGAGGAAGAGGTGATCGAGGCGGAGGATGAAGAGGAGGCTGTCGTGGCTCCCGCTGATGCCGACGCTGCTACGAAGGCTTTGGAGGCCTTGGAGGCTTTGGCGGATCAGGCCAGGCTGGACCGGATGGCTCGCAAGGCCCAGGCTGGAAAGAGGAAGACGGAGGAGGCTAAGTCCCTCCGAGAGGCGAAGAAAGCCAAGACCGGGGAGAGCAACCCGTCTGAGGTCACGGCCTCGGACCGGCCTGTGGCGGTCGTGGAAGAGCGAGTGGTGTCGGATACCTTTCGGGCGAAGGGTCCGTTACCAAACGCTTCCATACAAGGCTCGAGCTCCTCCTCCGCCTCCCCGACCCACAGGATGCCCATACAAACACCCGAGGAGGTGAAGGCGGCCACAGGGGTGAGAAGCATTATGGAAGCTCACCCCTCCGCCGAGCTGCTTGCTCTGGCTGCGCTTCAACAACAGAGCGTCGAGGCCGACCACCGCGGTCGTGACCTCGCCTTTTCTATGGCGTCGGCCATGGCCATGATCCCTCAGGTACGTTGCTGTTTTTCGTAGTGTCGTTTCATGTGTTTTCATTTGATTTCCTAATTTTTTGCTAAGTGTTTGTTTATCTCTCGTAGGCCTATCTGATGATGAACCAGTACGTGTATCATCAGGGTCAACTGGTGAGGTCATGGGCCACGAAGGCCGATGCCAGCGCCAAGCAGGCGGAGAAGGCCCAAGAGAGGGCGGAGGAGGCCCGAACTAGGGCGGAGAAGGCCGAGGGCCTTAACGCCTCGGTGGAAGCTCGAAGGGCTGAAGCCATGCAGGCTAAAGCTGCGACTGAAGAACGAGCCCGAGCTGCAGTCGAGGCTCTGAAAGAAGGTGAGGCGACCGCGGCCGAGAAGGTGAGGGCCGCGGTTCAGTTCGCCAAGGCCGAGATGGGTGCTGCTCTGGCCCTGAAGACGCAGAAGGATTTCAACTCCTACGTCGAAGGCTGGTCCGAGGCGGCTGCTTTCATGAGGGCGGGACCTGAACACCTAGTGTGGAACATGGAGAATATCTTCGTTCCCGTCCCCTCAGCTCCCATTCCCGAGGTGGTTCCCTTCACTCCTCGAGCTCTTTCGGACGAAGAGGTAGATGAAGACGAGGCCAACTAGGGCTTGAGTAGTTTTGTTTTTTGTTTTTGATGTAATCTCCTTTTGATGCTTAGCTTGTAATAGCTTTTTATGGAATGAAATGAAAGAACAGTTTTGGCCTTTGGACTTGTGTTTATTTTTCTGTTTTTTCTGTTTTCACTTTATTGTGTTTCCGGTGTGCTTCCAATGAGTGGATCATTATGCTTCGTCATAGGGTCCACTTCTTTCTTAAACAACACATAATCTGAACTAAGAAACTGGAGCTCCAGAGGGCCGAAACCCTCGTGGGGCCGGAATTTAAAACGGGGTGCCGTATAGGCTCGAGTGTTCTGAAACACTTAAGAAATTATAGAAATTCAAACCGGGGTGCCGTATAGGTTGGGGTGTTCTGAAACACTTAGAAAATTACAAACATTTAAACCGGGGTGCCGTATAGGCTCGAGTGTTTTGAAACACGTAAAAAATTATAGAAATTTAAACCGGGGTGCCGTATAGGCTGGGGTGTTCTGAAACACTTAGAAAGTTACAAACATTTAAACCGGGGTGCCGTATAGGCTCGAGTGTTCTGAAACACGTAAAAAATTATAGAAATTTAAATCGGGGTGCCGTATAGGCTGGGGTGTTCTGAAACACTTAGAAAATTAATAGAAATATAAGCCGGGGCAATCTTGAAAAAATAACAGTTTTATTCATAAAGCCCTCAGGCATATTTACATCAGATTTACATCAAAACACGAAGGTCAAGTCATTCTACTGATAGTACTTCCTAAGGTGGTTGTTGATGTTCCAAGGTCGATCCACCGGGGTGTCATTGGGGAGGCGACCCAATTGATAGGCTCCGCTTCCTATTGCTCCGAGGATTCGATAAGGTTCTTCCCAGTTGGGGCCTAGCTTTCCGTCGGACTGTACCCTCGAGTTGTTCACTTTCCGTAGCACGAGGTCTTCGTCTTGAAAACGTCTGGCGTTCACTCTTTTGTTATAGGAACGTCCCAACTCGTTCTTATACTCGGCGTTACGGATGGCCGCAACCTCTCTTCTTTCTTGGGCATAGTCTAGCTCGAGTCCCATTATCCTTTCATTCAACCCGTTTTCCACCATGTCGGTCCTCAGAGATGGGAGCCCGATTTCTAACGGGATGACGGCTTCCATCCCGTAAGTTAGGATATAGGGGGTCTCTTGGGTGCCCCGCCTTCTTGTTGTTCGGTATGCCCACAGGACATGCTAGAGTTCGTGGGCCCATCGTCCTTTTGACCCGTCTAATCTTTTCTTGATTCCGTCGAGCACGGTTTTATTCGACACCTCGGCTTGCCCGTTGCATTGGGGATACGAAGGGGTGGAATAATAGCTCTTGATGTGATACTTCGCATACATCGCTTTTATCTTAGCCCCAGTGAACTGGCCCCCATTGTCCGCGACTATCGAGTACGAGATTCCAAATCTCGTGATCACATCCCTCCAGAGTAATCTGATCACCTCGGCCTCCGTTATTTTAGCTAATGCCACGGCTTCTACCCATTTCGAGAAGTAGGCAGTGACCATGAGGAGGAACCTTTTCCCCCCCGGGGGCCTAGGGAATGGTCCCACGATGTCCATCCCCCATTGTGCAAATGGCCAAGGGGAGGTCACGCGGCTCATTTTTTGTGTCGGAGCTCGAGGTATGGGCGCGTACCTCTGGCACTTCTCACATCTGAGCACGAATGTTTTTGAATCCTTTTACATGAGGGGCCACCAGTAACCGTGGGTTAGAGCTCGGTTGGCCAGTGATCTGCCCCCGGTATGGCTTCCACACGTCCCTTCATGTATTTCTTCCATGACTTTTAGAACCATGTTGGGGTGAACGCAGAGCAGGTAGGGCCCGGAGAACAACCTCTTGTAAAAATTTTCGTTCGGAGCCAGCCAGAATCCGAGTGCCTTTCTCTTTATTTTTTCAGCTTCTTTTTTATCATCGGGCAGATCGTTGGAGTTGTGGTACACGATTATAGGGTCCATCCAACTCTGCTCCGGCGGGAGGTCGGTCACCATGTTGATTTTTGGTTTAGTGTCGATGCTAGGCGAATGGACATACTCTATTGTGATGATCCTTTCTCGTTTGTCACTTATCGCCGAGGCTAGGGTTGCTAGGGCATCGACATGAGAGTTTTCGTTCCTGTTGATGTTGATGATTTTTTGATAGTCGAAGGTTCGGAGTATCCCAGAGGCGATGGCCACGTAGAGAGTCATTCTCTCATCCTTCGTTTGAAACTCCCCACTTATCTGGCCGCTGACTAACTGGGAGTCAGTGCTAACGAGTATTTTCTTGACCCCAAGACTACGCGCCATTTTTAGGCTGGCGATGACGGCCTCATACTCCGCCTCGTTGTTGGTAGCTCGGAAACCAAGTTGGATTGACTTCTCGATCACGTCACCTTGTGGAGATCGGAGCACAACGCCGAGGCCAGATCCTTTTTTATTGGCGGCTCCGTCTGTATGCAGGATCCAAGTTTCTCGGTTACACTCAGCCCCGGGACATAGGATCGTTATGTTAGCGACGGTGAACTCTGCCACAAAGTCGGATAAGGCTTGCCCCTTGACTGATGTTCGTGGTTCGTAGCGGATATCGTATGCGTTTAGGTGGCAGGCCCACTTCGTCATCCGTCGGGACAGATCCCCTTTTTGAAGTATTTCTCGAACGGGCTGATCGGTATATACCACGATGCTATGTGCCGAGAAATAATGAGCTAGTTTTCTCGAGGCCATAACGAGGGCTAGGACGAGCTTTTCAAGGGGCATATACCTAGTTTCGGCGTCGAGGAGGGTCTTACGTAATAGACGGGCCTTTGCTCCCTGTCGAGCTCCTTGACGAGGACCGCGCTGACAGCTATATCCGACACGGCTATAAGGCGAGGACATTGCTGGTGTCGGGCTTCGTCAATAGGGGCGCGCTCCCGAGGTAGTTCGCGAGCTTAGTAAAAGCACTCTGGTATTCGTCGTTCCACTCGAACTTCTTCTGAGCCTTTAGGGCCGTAAAGAAAGGTTTGCACCGGTCTCCGAACCGGGCAATGAATCGATTGAGGGCGGCTGCCATGCCGGCTAGCTTTTGTATGTCCTTTCTTTTTTCGGGGGTTCTTAAGTTCATCAAGGCAGAGATTTGGTCCGGGTTTGCCTCTATGCCTCGATGGGTTACCATGAACCCTAGGAACTTACCGGCCCCTACCCCGAGGCGCACTTAGAAGCTTTCAGCTTTAGTCTGTGCCTTTGGATGGTTTCGAATACCTCTCTTAGGTCAGACAGGTGGTCCTCCTCTCGAGTGCTCTTCACCAACATATCATCGATGTAGACCTCCATGGTCCGGCCTATGTTTTTAGAGAAGATCTTGGTGACCATTCTTTGATGCGTTGCCCCGGCGTTCTTGAGCCCGAAGGGCATCACTTTGTAGCAGTAATTTCCCCTTGGGGTTATGAAGGCAGTCTTCTCTTGGTCCGCTTCCGACATGGGTATTTGATGATAGCCGGAGCAGGCATCCAGGAAGCTCATTCTGGCAGCTCCGGCCGTGGAGTCCACTATTTGATCGATTTTGGGCAAGGGGAAAGGATCTTTAGGACAGGCCCAATTAAGGCTCGTGTAGTCGATGCACACGCGTAGCTTTCCGTTCTTTTTAGGGACTACTACGGGGTTAGCAAGCCATCTGGGGTAATAGATTTCTCTGATGGCCCCGGCCAACAGAAGCTTTTGCACCTCCTCGTTTATGGCATCGGCATGCTCTGGAGTGACACGTCGCCCCCTTCGCATCACGGTCTTGGCATCCGGGTTGACGTTCAGTTGGTGACAAGCGAGGTCGGAACTGATACCCGGCATTTCGCTCGGGGTCCACGCAAAGTTATCCCGGTACTGGAGCAGGAGCTCAACGAGATCGGTGATCTCGGGCTCGCTTAGTTTCGCGTCCACCATGAAGAAGTGGTCCTCGTCCAATCCTGGGATTTGGATCTTCAGCAGTCCTCCTCCTACCTTGTCTTCAGCTTCTGGCCCCATCTTCTTGTCCAGCTCCCTTAGCAGCTTAGGGTCCTCTACCTCAATATTTATGGCACTCTGGACCGGTACCGGCTTTTCGCTAGGATTGGATTTCTTTGGTCCAGAGTGAATAACCTGACAGGTCATCACCGGTGGGGGGAGGTCTGGTTGCCTTTCGTCGGCCCCTTCTCGGCCTCGATCAGAGTCCCTTCGTGACCTGATGTATTTATCCATCAGGCCA
Source organism: Primula veris (assembly GCA_963682055.1). Classification (NCBI taxonomy): domain Eukaryota; kingdom Viridiplantae; phylum Streptophyta; class Magnoliopsida; order Ericales; family Primulaceae; genus Primula; species Primula veris. The sequence goes on from OY821743.1 coordinate 8,574,258, forward strand.
TCTCGGACCCATCATTTGAGCCTCGCCTTCAGACCATGACATTCGTTGGTATGATGGCCACGACCTCTGTGATAGTCACAGATTTTATCGTCGGGCCCATGGGCCGGTTCGTTCCGGAGTGGGAGAGGCCAGGAGAAGAAAGGCTCGTTCTCTATTTCGCCCAGGAGGTCGATCAGTGGAAGGCGAAAGGTGGTGGAGTAGGCAGTCCCCGGGTCCGAAGGGTTAGTCCAACGGGGGTCTTCTTTTCTTCTTTTGGGGGCCGGTTGTGGATTCCTTCCCGTTCAGGGCCGTTCCATTCTCTCTGTTATGGGCCGGTTTCTTCGAGGGCTCCTAACAACGGTCCTTTCACGGGGCTGTTCGATGCTGGCGACCGAACGGATTGCCCCGGCAGATCTCATGTCCTTCTCAATATCGACATGCTGCTTTATTAGTGACCTGAGCCGGGAAATCGTGCTAGGAGGGGTCGCTATCATTTCGTTGCGGATTCTGCTTCCTACGACCATGTTCTGCCTAAAAGCAGTTATGGCAGTAGAATCGGGACACTCGGCGCACTCCGCATGCTTTTGCCAGAACCGAGTATTGTAGCTCTCAAGGGTCTCTTTGGGTTGGGCCCTCATTTGGTATAAGTGCTCTGGTTGGGCAACCCTTTCTTTCAAGTTGATGAACCGGTGTGCAAAGTCGTATGCCAGGTCATCCCAACAGTGGATGGAGTTGGCGGGCAGGGACTGGAACCATTTACTCGCCAACCTCCCCAGGCTGGCGGGAAAACATCTGCACATTAGTTGGTCAAGGTGGGACCAGTGGTTCATCTAGTATCGATAGTGTCGGAGATGAGCCTCCGGATCGGAGTCTGCGTTGAAGATCTGGAGGACTGGGGCGACGAAGTTTCCGGGGGGGGGGGGGTACTGTACTCGATCTCGTCTGAGAACGGGGTGCTGCGGGTGGAGGCTACGATTTTTAATGCTGCCTCGTCGGCGGCATCGTTTCGGCCAGCACGACGGCCTCGCCTTCGCGTTCGAGGAGGTTTGTCGGTTCGTGCACGACTCGACCCCGGTCGTGAGTCGTGATCGTCATCCGGCCAGCGGAGCCGCGAGTGCACGCTTCGCTCGCCGCCGTGGCGGGAATTCCCATTCGTGGGAACGCCTCGACAACTCTCCCCTAGATGGCTCGTCAGGAGCATCTAGGGGGGTCATCTCGGAGGTCCCAAGCATGACATCACGCTTTTAGCAGGAACGGGATCCGGTCGTGCCGCACCGCTCGCGACGGGTTCGGGCTTCGGTGTCTTCATCGCGGTTATCAATGCTCTTTGTGCTGCTAACGCAACGAGCTCCTTTTCGTGGATCTCGAGCATCATGCGAGCCAGCTCGTCGCGTGACCGGGGTGTTCCGGGTACTGCCGTTAGGGGGATTGGTTCTTTGGCATCCCAAATACCGGGGCATGTCGGGACGACGGGGTGTCGTACTGGTTATTATCAGACATGTTTTCTTGGGAACGGATTGTCAGAGCTAACGCGTTCTTTACACGATTCCCACAGACGGCGCCAATTGGCGAGCCTATTTTTCTTCCTAGGCTCGGCTTATTCAACAGCACGCGTCGGCTCCGTACAAGGTGGTCAACTTCGTTGACGGGGTCCTCGTGCCTGCACAAGGAACAAACAGGGGCCCGGGGTTGGTACCAGGTTTTCCCTCTCCAACGATCAAGTCAGTATGGTGGCGACTAGAAAGGAGTATGTAGTTGAAGGGTAAGAGGGATCGTTCCGGTTACGAAGCGTGGTATCAGATTTGACAGGGTGTGTTCTAGCAGCCCGGGTTGTTTCAGCTTTATCTCTCTTCCCCTCTTTTTTCTCCCCTTCTAAGTAGTATTAGTGGGGGTATTTATAGTGTGATCCAGAGGTGTATTAGCCCTTGGATCACTGTACTGTCAAGTACTAATCCAACGGCGTTAGGTCATTTATGACTCTGACAAGGGTACTGTCCTTTTCCGGGGCCCACAGTTGATGGCCTGTGATTGGGCCACGTCGATGAAATGCTGAGGGGTCCCCCAAGGGACCAGCAACATTAATTGGGGTAGCGTACTTGATACGCTTCCTAGGCCGGTGTAGTCACACCTCGGCCCCTCGGTGTCCGGGGTGATGTGTCACTCATGGGTGGCAGGGCCCGGACACACTAGTTCTGGGACGGTATGGGCCCGGACGAGGGTATGCTGACATTCCCTCGCCAATATTCATATATGTATTTGACTCGTATGTATGAGATGATAAGAAAATGGCAAAAACTATATCAAAAGCGGAACAAAGAGGGGAGGGAACTTGATACAGGAACAAAAAGGGGATTGGTATAAACAATGTCCTGATGGTTCATCATTAACTGAGTTCGGTTATACGGTCACAATTATTTTACTATATTATGTAATATTAAGTTTGCCGTGTGTAATGTGTTTCTATTATCAGAAATCAGAATATTGTGTAATTTTTCCTGTGTGATAAGTGGACTTCAACCAATTATTGTTCGTAATCTACCTTATTGTTGTCAATGGAAGACGGTAGTTTGTGCTAAGCTATCTCATTTCCATCAAATTCACCCATAAATACACAATCTTACTCGATCCACCCAAATTACAATACCATTCAAATTTAGTACACCACAGATGACAAGCAACACTGTGACAATGTTATTGCCTTTATTGTTAACTTTCAAAGTCACTGAGTTACCATAAACCATGTGCAGGTTATGTATTGCTACGCGGTGAATGGGAGATGCAGTACACCAGGGCATCTGTGGTTGACTGGTTGCCAAGGAGAAATGGAGACGCAACTAAAAAGGCTTCCTGGCTTTGATAAGTGGATTATAGAGAAAGATAGCCGTCCTTACATAGAAACTTTCGAAGATCGTAAAAACGATCTCGTTTATCTCACAGCTGACTCGGAGAATGTTCTGGAAGAACTTGATCTGAGTAAAATATATATAGTTGGTGGCATAGTGGATAGAAACCGATGGAAAGGGATAACCATGAAGAAAGCACAAGATCAGGGCATTCAAACAGCTAAACTACCCATCGGAAATTACCTTAAGATGTGTAGCTCCCAGGTTTACTTCTTTCTTATATTCTGCTTGTTTTTTTTTCCAATTTGAGTCTACAGAAATTACTCTTCACCTCTGGATGCTATACTACACTGTTGGTCAAACTATTACTCTAGAGTTCAGTCTTCAAAGACTAGTGTATTAAAAAAATACAGTTTGAAAATTCTTATCCTGCGAGTGACAAAGTTGAGACTGATAGTCCTGAGTTTAGGAGATCCAAGTCCAACTATGACAATATAGCAGTGCAAGAAAGCTAATTCCATTATGCCATGATGTTTAGAAATTCAGAACAGTAAACAGTTATTAATATCGGTTTTGTTTGAATATATGCAGGTTCTTACTGTGAACCAAGTGATCGAAATTATCCTCAAGTTCTTAGAAACAAAGGATTGGAAGACCTCATTCTTCGAAGTTATTCCTCAAAGAAAAAGATGTGAAGCTGATGCAGAAGAAGAAGAAGAAAATGATGATAATATTGGAAATGCAGAAAATGAAGGAAATGGTGAAACGGTCAATCAACCCGACAAGAAACGCAAGTGTCTTGACTCACCTATTCAGAGCTAGCTACACTTTTTGCTGACCTTAGATTTTTATTCCACCTTGTACTCTCTGTTATAGTTTACCTCGTATCTTTTGAAGCTCCCCTTTTTCAATTGAGGAGTTGATGAAAAAATTGCAGCACATGTTAATCAACATGTCAAGATGAGATTTTCAACACAGGGTTACTCTTTAGAAACTTGATTTTTGGAGAAAATTGGTTGGTTGGATAGTTGTGAGTAGAATTATGAAATGTGTACTAAGGGCTCCTTTGTTTTGGAAGAAATGTCAAGGGGTCGAGGCCTCATTTAACATTAGCAAATTCAAACTTACAAGTAAACTCTAGCTAGTAGCTGCAGGGATTGATTAAACGAATATGGTCAGCTAAAAATTATTACTCATATGAAGTATACAATTTATATGCATTACTAAAGTTAAATATCGGGTTGAGTCGAGCAAACTGAGCCAGGCTGGATCCAGTGCAATTCTAGCATTGGGATGGGTCCCTCGGGTTTAACCCACTTGCCACCCTAGTTCTGGGGAACGCTGTGAATAGAATACTCGAGCTTTCCGATGAAATACCATTTCTAGCTATTTGTTCCGAATATCAATCTGTTCGGTACTATGTATGCAATGATTCAAGTCATCACTGCTGGGAATCCAAATACAAGAAAACACCTTCCCTTCAGAGTGATTTCAATGAATTGATTCTTGAAGTCACCCAATGCTAACCAAGGAAGATCCTTAAGAGAAACTAAGGTTAAAGATAACTTCACAGGTTTCTTCTAGTTTGGACTTCATTTCCTCGGCAATAACAAATATGGAGCAGAAATTACGTTGCAATGATGAACTTGGCCGAGGAAAAATATGGTGCATATCCCAATGAGAGAGTTCCATCCCAAAAGGATACGACCATAGAAGCTAGATCAAATTGGTCCATGCTACATCATTTAGGCCATATAGATTTATGCAATTTGGATTTTACTTGACGAATAACACTTTGTTTCCAGAATTGGCATAAAGGAAATTCATTAGAAGAAATAATTTACTTGATTGCTAAGCTAGCTTATTTAGAGATGGCTATCAAGACCCATCATAACAAGATCGTTCTGCATTTTATTCTCATATGTACTTTTCTTTATTGATAGACATTTGTACATGCTAATGTTGTGAATTTCAGTTTAATTTCTTGATGGGGACAGAGCAAGAATGTATCTTAGCATGCTAAATGAAGCCCTTCTCTTTGCAGCAATGAATTGCTCCATCAAACATTTCTTCAAATCCGTACTCAAATTTGAAACCACGTTCTAATAGCTTTTTCGATGATAGCCCATGATAATCAGACCCTTCAATTTCCTCAGAAAAACTGTATATACAAAAATACTGAAATGTTACATGTTTATATTTGCACCAGAAATGACATTAATCAAGACAAGGTATAGCAGATTATGAATACTTACTCGGCTTTTGGAACTGGATATTCTTGGTATGTAGTAGAAATAAACTCAAAAATTTGAGCAAGTGTAACTTCGGTCCGCGAACAAATATACCTCCCTTTTGCATTCAGGTTCTCAAAAAGAAAAATATGAGCACGGGCTACGTCATCTATATGAACCATTGATGTCTTATACATGTTTTTGTATTGCTCTTCTTCACCTATATAATTTGCAGAAAATAAAACTATGAAAGTAGAGTTTGAGATAAACAAAGACATCATTGTTTTAGTTCTAGACACCGAGCAGAATAGCAAAAATGATAAATCTTATGTTTCCTCAAAAGATTATCAAAAAAGTTTCACGCATTTGTAAAGTTACCCTCAACAATCATAGAGAACAAAAGTAAATTAAACCGATGAGAATCACCTTTAAGCAGAGACAATACTGTATATATTGAACCGGGTAACTGTGAACAAATAAAAGGACCAATAATCATCGGAGGAACCAAGCTCACAAGATCTAACCCATGAACTTCAGCAAAATCTAGCACTGCTTTTTCAGCTAATGTCTTGGAAACAATATAAGAAGCTCCAAAAGGGTTTAAAGCTCGAACGTAGTCGATATCTGTCCAAACACTCTCATCTATCAAACCCAAAATCTTCTTATTATATATCAAAGCAAATGCGCTCGAAGTGTAAACAATGCGCTTCACTGTTTTCGAACTAATGCAAGCTTTTAAAACTGCTATGGTAGAATTTATCGCCTTTTCATTTTGGACATTTTCGGGATCTGTGTCTAAGAAACTTACAGGGTGAGCGACGTGAAAGACCCCTATGCACCCTTTAAAGGGCTGGTTAAGAGTCTCGGGTTTGTTCAGATCTGCGTCGAAGATTTCGAGTTTTTCGGAAGAAAATGGAAGGTTAGTGAGGTAACTAATGTCTTTCTTGTTCTCTGCACAGGAACATTGGAAAAAGTTATATGAATTTTTCAAGGAAAACAGGTATGCCGTGACCTACTTACCTGTAAAAGAGTCATTGTAAATAAGCGTGTTCCCATAGCAATTTTATGCAAATTGACAAATTTCTATAGAGGAAACTGTGTTTGTATACAAAAATTGTCTTCGTATTCGGCTAATTGCACTTGTATAGATTTTGAAGTGGTATATGAGCAGAATTTTGAACAAAACTTAAGCACTCTAGAGTGCAGATGGCAAAAACTAGATATTTCATTGAATGATGAAAGTTAATAGTAACGGAAGCATGTGTAAAAATTTAAAAAAACAACCACGGTTCGTTGGGATTACTTGCGATTCAACCTTCTTAAACACATAAGGTAACTGACGCATGTATTTGGCATGAATCATCGATGTTTGACTGTAATTGGCTACCCCTTTTTCGTTTAATCATTTGCGTACATGCTAGTTGTTACTGAACAACTTTTTCTTCTAACATTACTGCTCAACTAGATCAGAATAAGATTTAACTGTATAGAAAAAAATGAGCTGCATGAACGAAATTTTGAGCATATTATCAAGCCGATTAAATTAAATCGTATAAATGATGAAAGAACAGTCCACGAAATTGTGTCACTAGATGGTTGAGGACTGAGGTGTATCGATCGTGTGTAGCACAATTGTACCATCATTCGGGGAAAAAACGGCCTATGCTTCCTGTATCTTGCTTCATGACATATATTTTCTTTAATCTAAAATTCTAGAAAAATAGGATTACCTACGGAAGATCGAATCGTGGCCCGTACGGAATAACCCTGCTCAAGTAGCCTCATGATCAGCCAAGAAGCTACATAACCCGTGCCACCGGTTACACACACAATTCCCTTCTCATGATCTTTACAATTTTCCATCTTTTTCTCTTCCTGTTCCTGATCACTCTTATATATCTTTTCACTGATTGTAAATTGTGGTTTACTACACATACACACACAAAAAGAAGAGCTTTTTATTTTATCCAATTTGAGACCATGTTTGTAACTTTAAAATTGGAAAGACGTATGTCCATGATATGGTCAGTAGCTTTGCTATAGTATCTTATTCAACATTTTGTGGTTGTTATAACTTGTGTTTTTGTCTCTTTGCTTCTTTAGTTGGTACTTGGTACATATAATATAAGCCATTAGCCACCTCTTGTCTTAGCTGAATGCGATGTGTTCAAAACTTTAAAATATGTAGTATGAACCAAATTTGTCATTTGCTGTATCATATCTCTAATAGACGAAAGTAGAAGTGACACGTGTAAAATCTCGTATTTTATTTATTATTTAAATTCTTGTTTTGACGTCATTAATGGATTAAAAAAAATGGTCTATTGAGATATTATTAGCAAGATGGTTGGTCGTTTAGAAGTTGGTTAGCTATTACTATTATTATGTTACTTGATGTTGTGTACTAATTGACTTAAGTAGGAATTAGTCAAATAGATTAATGGTCTTACTTCACGTAAATTCCTAATGTCAGTTTCATGAGAAAGTGTTAAACGAAGGAAATTAAGATAAAAAGGAGTTACATAATTCCTAATAAATGGTTTTAATTCTGAATAAAAAGGTTATGTAACGTTTTGAAGATTTAATATTGGTCATTTAAAGTAAAGGAGAGAAATGGATATATTATCAATAAACTAGAAAGTTTTCTAACAGTGGTATATATATATATATATATATATATATATATATATATATATATAGGGCCAGGTTATATAAACATCAATTTAGACATCAATTTGAACATTTTTTCGTAAAAACGTTCCAAATCAAGATTTGGTTAATGCAAATCTCCATGATTTCACGATGGGAACACAAATATGCGTATTGTTTTTTTTCCGAGATGTATAATGACATGTTTTCGAAATTATGGTAAAATTTAAAAATTCAAAACATGTTATTATACATCTAAAAAAAAAAAAAAAAAAACATGTCAATATATATATATATTTGTATAACAATACATAAACAAGAGCCTAAGAATTGACAGGAACTTACTTTTCCTTAGAACTATATAAACACGTCTACTTAGAGCAGTTAAGCTATATAACTGCTTCATAACCCGTTAACATAAAAAGATTTTAAATGTATAAAAAAAATAAAATTTTGATTAATATTTAAGTTTATGGTAGGCCTTCCTAGGGTTCAATATTTTTATTTGAGTTTTTAGTGTGTTGTATAATTTGTTTTTAATTTATCAAATTATAATTTGTTGAAAATAGAAAAAAATAAATTAGTTATTAAAAAACATTATCTAATCATTTATTTTTTAATGTAACGGTGATTAAAATAACTGTTAAATAAACAGTCAAATAAGTTGACTATTCCAAGAAAACACTCGTGGTGCATGCAATTCTATTATTAAAACCTCCGCATTCATACCCATACACTATACTTCATAAATAAATAGAAAATAGAAAGAGACATAAAAAGAGATTTTCAATCACAGAGAAAGCACATTGTTATCAAGTTGGGTTTAGGTGGTGAAATGATTTTGGTTCCGTTGTACATACAAGTTAAAAAAATATTTAGGTTCTTCCGGATTCGTATATAAGTGAGTGGTTCTGTTTTGCTATTATAAAGTATCCAATTGCATATTTTTAACAAGTATTGCATGCTCGTTTTTATTATTTTCAAATAGCATTTATATATGTACGTATTGATATTTTATATCATTGAAAGAAAAATAAAAGATCAGTTTATTTCGACAAGGTCCAAAAAGATAGTAGTTAAGTCGAGTAGTCCGACAAACAAAGGAGTTTAAGTCGGGGAGTCCGATAAATAAAGGAGTTTAAGTCGGGGAGTTCGAAAACAAAGGAGTTTAAGTCGGGGAGTCTGACAAAGAAAATAGTATATGTCGGGGAGTCCGACAAGAAGTTTATTTAACGTTTGTTACAATTTAATTTTGAAGAAAGATTTCACGCTATTATGCATTTGGAGTTTTTATTAAAGTCAATTGTTTGTTTTGAAAGAAAGAAAAGAAAGAGTAAAACTTATTTTTGTCTCATATTATTATTGTAATACTTTCTTACTCACTAATCTCGTTAAACTTACCCCCGCTTTCTAAATATTTTCAGGTGTTTTGAGTTGAGTTCAAGTTAGTCGGGACCAGACATAGCTCATAGGATTTTGTATTTAGTTTTTCGCTGCATTGATATATTGATTTAGATGGTAAGAAGAAAACTTTAAGTGTTGAATTTTCGATATGGTATTATTGTAATATTTTTAATAGAAAGTGATTATTGTGTATTTTATAATTATTTTAATTAGACTTTGTTTAGCACGTGCCGTCGCACGTGTTATTCGGTTGTGTGACATCCATTAAGTCTGTGATGTTACAACACTTTACCCGAAAAGAAAAAAAAAGAGTGACACGTTAATTTAAAAGACTTTTTTGATTGAGTTTTATTTATTTTTCACAACGTTTATCGGAGTCTTGGATTGTATTCTTTGGGGCATCATATATGATAAAACACTCTAAAGTTTTGAAATATTATGATCTAAACAAAAGAGAAGTAATTACTTTTTTGTTAGAAGTATTTTATACTTGTCGCAATTTTTTGCCATCCACATACTTTTCCAAATCATAGCGACACACCTCCCTTTAAGCTTAGGATGAAAATAAACAACAGTCAAAATGTTACCCGTTTTCATTAAAAAAAAACTTACATCCGATTTTTTCGTAAATTTAGTTGTGGAAAGACCCTTTTAACCTTATAATCTTTCATAGAAAATAACTCTTAAATTTGTTACTATCAAATTTCACTTATTTGTAAAACCGTAAAGCTAACGAGTGCACTCAGACAATAGATAAGAAACCTAATTAATAGATAAGAAACCTAATTAATAGATAACATATTTAACAAATAGTATAATTATTTAATATTTGTAATTATATATGAAATTATTTAAGAAAAGAGATTTGGAGGAAATCTATGTAAATTCATAGTGAATAATGTTAAGGAAACGAATGTATCAAAATTTTATTTCATTTGTTTTTATATTTCAATTCTAAATATTCTTAGAGTGTATTTTTTTTAATTTTATGTTAGTTTCAACCAGAGTTCTATATTTTTATTTGAGTTTTATTGTGTTAAAAAAATAGTTTTTAGTTTTTTATTTATTTAATTAGTATTTAATTTTAGGGTAGTTTCAACTCTAGAGTTTCATATTTTTATTTTGGTTTTATTGTGTTGGAAAAATGGTTTTTAGTTTACTAAATCATAAAATATATCAATTGTAAATACTATTAGAATAAACTATTAATTGCTGGATTAAAAAATCAATCGAATTTTTACAGGTCATAAATAACTACTAGTGAACGTACCCACGCGATGCGTGGTAAAACGCGTAAATTTATACAACATTATAAAAATATATATAAAAAAATAAACAATAACAACTTTATAGTATTAATTTGAAGAATAAATCAAATTAATAAGCATTTAAAATCGAAAAATAGAATAAAAATAAGGATTGTACCTGTGAGAGATAAGCAGAACAAATAAAAAGTTATAAAATTTTAAAATAAAAAAAAATGGAAATATGCAGTGGACGGATATGGACAGTTACATTACTTTTAAATTTTCAAATTTCAAATGTTTTCTTTCATTTCTTCTGTACAATTTTTTAAACTATTAATGTTTTTTTTGTAAATAATTGTTTCAAGTCTTCATAAGACATGTTCACGTAAATAACTACTAGCGAACGTGCTCACACGATGCGTGGTGAAACGCGTGAATTTATACAACATTATAAAAAAAATATATAAAAATGAAACAATAGCAACTTCATAGTATTAATTTGAAGAATAAATCAAATTAATACGCATTTAAAATTGAAAAATAGAATAAAAATGAGGATTGTACAGGTGAGAGAGATAAGGATAACAAATAAAAAGTTATAAAATTTTAAAATAAAGAAAATGGAAATATGTAGTGGGCGGATATGAACCGTTACACTACTTTTAGAATTTCAAATTTCAGATGTTTTCTTTTATTTCTTCTGTGTAGGTTTTTAAACTATTAAGGTTTTTTTTAAGTAATTGTTTAAAAGCTTCATAAGACATGTTCACATAAATAATAGTATGATAATATGATATGATATGGATTTAACTTATGATAAGGCTTAAACAATTTCTCGGGGCACTTGTTAGCTAAACCGTTAGTAAAATATACTATGTTATCCCAAGTTTTGTTCAGGCTAAACGTGTTTTTTTATTTTATTTTTGTCAACTAAGAGCTCAGCAGAACTAATACTATTTTAAATAGATGAGTATAAATTAATACAACTAAGTAATTGTATGTAACAAGTAAATTAATTAAAAGGTGAAAAATAAATGTTGAAACATGAAAGCGTATTTAAGTCATAAAACTAGAGTACATAAAATTGTGATTTAATTGGTTGGACACGATGAAATATTAAATCTTGAAGTGGAGTGTTTTTTTTATGAATAATGAAAGTTTTGGGGTTTTATTGGTATTTATCTAAGTTAAATTAACTTGATAAATAAGGAGCCTACATGTGTTTGTAGTACCCGCCGTGGCAAATGCAAATAACATCACGTGTCACGTAACGCTGTATGTTCCATAATTTTTCGCCAACTTATTTAAATTCGAGATCCCCATAACTAAAATTACAAACACCCCGTTAATAACCTCATGCAATTATGGTTATATTGCAGATAAGCCCCCAAAACAGTGAATTTTTGTAATTAACCCACATACACCATCTAACTTTTGCAACTAACGTCAATACCGTCTCGTAAATGGTCCAACTCTATGCTCATTTTCACTCAAATATTCAACATTGATTCATGTTAATTTATTTATTTTGTGGAATGACAAAAAAGCAAAAGGTTTTCTTATTAAAAAAATATTTTAATGTAAAACATTTTCAAATGCATTTTTTTTTACGATAATTGTAGACTTATACAATGCATAATGAAAAAACACATGCATTGAACTAAGAATTACGTAAAAAGAACAAATGAATACAAAGATATGCCATTTTAAAGCTGAACATGAATGTTTATTGCAAATTTTTTGTTAGCTATTTGCAAAAGTTGATACTTTATGTAAAACCGTTTTAATGTATTTGTTTACGATAACCATTACCTTACACAATGCGTAATGAAAAATGACATATATCATATATAGATTTATTTAAAAGGACAAATAAATACAAAAATATATCATTTCAACATAAACACGAAGACTAATTGCAAATTTAGGATAGTTTAGCAAGATTATTTGCAAAAGTTGATACTTTCTGAGGACATTCGTAAATAACCCAAGTTCAGAGGGGACTATTTGCATTTTACCGGATTATAAAATAAACCGCAATTCACAAACTTCTATACACTATCATAACATAAAAAAAAAAAAAACAGTAACAAAAGAAAGAGAATATTGAGTAACAAAAATGGCGTTGGAATGGGTAGTGCTAGGGTACGCCGCCGCGGCAGAGGCTGTAATGGTCCTCCTCCTAACCCTCCCGGGTTTTAATCCGCTACGAAAAGGCCTACTCTCGGTCACACGTAACCTTCTCAAGCCTTTTCTTTCCATTGTTCCATTTTGCCTTTTTCTAATGCTTGACATTTACTGGAAGTACGAGACGAGGCCTAACTGCGAAGCGCTCGATTCTTGCTCGGCGACCGAGATGCTTCGCCACCAGAAGGCTGTCGCCAAGTCCGAAAGGAATGTGTTGCTTATTATTGCGGCAATCGTGTTTTACTGGTTGTTGTTTTCAGTTACGAGGTTGCTTGATAAGGTCGAGATGTTGAGTCAGAGGGTTGAGAAGATCAAGAGGCAGGAATGATTGTTAAGTTGTTGTTTTATGTAATTTTATTGCTACTTTGCATGGTGCATGTTTACCTTTTTTTTTAATACGGCTGCTTTTATTTTCGGGAAATGTAGGATCTTCAGATCTTTGTAAAACGGTATTTTAATTCATGTATGTTGTGACGATATTGATGATTGTTTTCTTGTTATTATCCATGTTTAAATTTTGGCTTTTACAGTAGCGGCTAGAAATGTTTTTTTCGTAATTAATTACGAGCCTATAATTAAAATATTTGAAGATTAAAACAAGATCGTATTTGAAGATACAATATTTGCCCGGGCCGGGGTGCTGAAATGTTAAAATTGATAAAATATTTGAAGATACATATTCATATTTACTATCAGCTTTTTCTCAATGTGGGGGTCATGCTCGAGTTCGTTTTACTGGAGTATGTTTTAGCGTGACTTACTAGTTCCTCCACTTGTAATATAAGTGGTATGTTGTCATGAATTTTAGTTTCAATTGCTGGTTTTATCAAGGGGAATGATCTAAACCGACTGAATAACATTATCCGTTTTTTTTTAGTTGGAAATGAGGTTGTTTAGTGCCATGATTGAGTTCATTTTTTGTTTTCTTCACTAGTTTGTTTGTTTTATGTTTTTTTTTTGGATTGAGAATGCAATTATGGTTATTTGTGCAGTCTTTAGTTACTGTCTTTTTAATTTTGCATGTTGAAAATGTTGGATCCGACACAAAGTAAAACGGTATCCAGTCTCAGTCGCTTAAGAGTCTAAGAGATCCGACACAAACTAAAAAATAGAGGCCTTTTATTTATGTTTTTCATATATTAGCATTCATGGATTTTTGTGTAGTAAATATCTACAAGTGCACCAAAATTTGAGGCCTAAAATAAATGCAATATTTTTTAGGTCCGACACAATTGTCTCTATTATTATGTGTGCCTGGAGGCGGTATCGGTGGAAACTTGTCTGGGACTCATGTTTTGTGTATTCGGTTAGTACTATTGATTTGTTTTATGCTCGTTCTTTTGATAATAATCAGATCTCATGTACGATTAGTTTGATCATGAATTGAAGTTTCAAATTTGGGTTTACCATTTCTTAAAAACCGATGATAGGTTTTCCTGATCTTAGCTTCGGATGGTGATTCACTGATTCTGTCGATATGGTGTGTCATTTTTCTATCAGCAATGAGGGTTAATTGAAACGTTGGTTTATTACATGGAGGTCGATTGCAAAATTTAGGAAGTGTATTGAAGTTTATTGGCATTTCACCTTAATTTGATCAATTAAAGCTCGTTTGGGATTCATGTTTTGTTTAATTTTCTAATCAGTATTATTTATTCATTTGGTGCTTTGATTCAATCGTGAATAATTAGATCATCATGAAATAACTAATATGATTTTTTTTTTTGTACTTTATCATTTCGTAAATTTGATAGGTTTCTAATAATTTTACTTTTAGTTGCCCCTTTCATCAAAAGGGAAGTCATTCAGAAGATATTTCATGTGATCTTTTTATTGGAAATGAGGAATAATTGAAAACCTTGTAGATATTTCATGGAGGTTTATCGCGAAATTTAGAAGTACGTCGCGATTTATTTATCTTGGCATTTAACCCTAAGTAGATCAACATGTCGGAGTTCTTGAGATGATGGTCGTATAAGTAGTAGTAAATCGACTGGTATGATGTATCCATGTTTAAATTTGGGCTTTTACCTTTTGGGAAAACTGGAAGTTTTTTTTAACTAATGTGTCAATTCCCAGGGTTAGATATGCCTATTTGGGGTAGGAGAGTTGGAAAATCTTATGAACATAATATAGTGCATATATTTGTTGATATGTGGGAGTTGAGAGGCTGTATCGGCAAATGTTTATAGTGATGTTATGGCAAGAATAAAAACACAGTGAAAATCTAACCCATATCTATAGTCTATATTCGACCGAATCATTCTAGCAAAACGAAATTGTTTAATAAATAATAAATAAAGAAACATGTCTAAAGTTCTAACTAATGGACATGACTGAAAAGTGCAATCAAATTTCAAATTAGCTAGACTTGACGGGGTCGGTTGTAAGTCCATCAGTTGTAAGTCCAAAACCAAACGGGAAAAGCGGGTCGTAATTTTTGTCACCAACATTCATGGGAAGTTGATCAACAGTCTTGAACCAAGTCCTTGCAAGTTTTCCAGTAAACCCATAGTCTCCAAACAATACGTCGGCTACTCCTTGCCCTTCGCTCCCCGGAAGCCACGCAGCTACGAAAGCGTCCATCGAAGACATATAAGGTTGCATCACCATAGGCCTACCCGAAACAAGCACTACCACACACTTGGTGACCCCGCATACGTTTTTTATAATACTGGGACCTGGCTCTGGGATAGTTAGGTTCAAGTTATCACCCATAGTCTCGGCATAGGGTGGCTCGCCCACTACCACAATCGCGTATGAGAAGTTGTTTGACTTTAGGAGGTCGGTGCTAGGGTTCTCGCTGAAGACCATCTCAGTGGTTGGATCTACTGCGGCAGAGATGCCATTCAATATGGTAGTTCCTGACAAGATTGGAGGCATGACATGAGAAAAACTTCATTAGGAAAATGAGAATCGTAATAGTATTCAATCATAACTAATTTTTTTATTCATGTCATTCCAATAAAATTAATACTATTATGAAACTAATATTATATCTAATAAACAAAAGAATATTGAGAGGAGTTTGTTAATGTTGTTAAAAAAATTGAAACACTGGCAATGATAGTTATCAAAAATGTATATCTTGGCTGTTTTGGTTTGGATGCACAACAACAAGAAGAAACAGATGAATAAACAAATACATTGTTTTTCGAAACCGAAAAGCTCTGTGTACAACTAAAAGTAATAGATGGAATAAACACATTGTAAATATGGTATTACCGGCAGTTAAGTTGTTGCCGCTATCCCCTTGCCATTTTATGGTCCAACCGCCACATTGGTTCCCCAAGTTATTTGCGTGGGTACCTGCCACAAGTATTCTACCTGTCTTTTTCGGTAGAGGAAGCATAGGTTTATCTGCATTTTCTCCATTTTTCAGCAGCACAAGTGATTTCCTCACAGCTTCTCTTGCCAAGTCTCTATGAGCCTGCACATGTATTTATTAGTCAAATAAACAATATTATAACCTCTAAACAAGGTTCCATTTAGTTAAATAACACTTGACGGAATTAAAGATCTAACCTGGCTGCCGACTTGGTCAACCAAACTGAGATCTGCATAGGGATCGTCGAACAGACCCATACTAAACTTCACTCTCAAAATCCTTCTTACAGCATCATCAATACGCTCCATTGAAATGATTTTGTTGTTCACCAAAGACGTAAGGGTGTTGATGAACTCGATATGATCAAAAGGGACCATGATCTACAAAGAGGGAATTAAATTAAAACCAATTCTAGTTTCCAGATAAACCAACAGATCTGCAATGTTTTTTCATTATAGGATATAGCAAAAGGAAGAGCTTAAAGAAAATATAAACTTACCATGTCAATTCCGGCCTGAATCCCTTGTTCAACTGAGTATGTATAATTAGCGTGTAGTGGTGAAGTTATTTTGTCAATTCCTTGCCAGTCTGAGATAACAAAACCCTACAAGAAACAATTACTACTAATAATTAAGAGACATGATGTTATTATGCTGGCAATATAGATCTATTTTAACATGTACTTCATGTAAGTTTAAGTGATCATCCACTTTATCGTCAAGGTGGCGCCATTTAACCCAGATGGATAATATTGATCCAGTGAGAAAGCAAAGAAATAAAAAAAATACCTTGAACTTAAGACGATCCTTAAGTAATCCCGTGACAAGCTCACGATTGGCATGCATTTTCTTCCCATTGATGCTTGAATATGAAACCATTACTGTAGCGACACCTTTAATAATTGAATCGAAATAAGCTGGCAGATGGATGCTATACAACCCATGTTGGTCGGTAACAGTGTTGTTCTCGTTAATCCCTCTAGTTGTGCCTCCATCTCCCACAAAGTGTTTAGCACAAGCCGCGACCTTATCCCTTTCCAATATGAAAAAAGGAAACTTATAAAATTCATGCAATTTCAAAACGATTTTAAATTCTAAAAAGTAAGGATCATGAATACATACTTTCCAGCAACATAAGGAGTCCCCTTGCGGTAACCCTTTGGGGGTTCACCTTGTAATCCAGTTATAATATCGGTCATTTGTCGTACAATTTCGTGATCTTCGCTATAACTTTCGTAGCACCTGCCCCATCTTGGATCTCTGCATACCTGAAATTAGAACAATTACCATTAGCTCATACTTGAAATTTTTCGATAAGTGAATGTAATACAAAAAACAATTTCATCACAGCAACAGTATATGAACCGAATTGATCACCATAGAAGCAAGAAAGAAATACCGCAATGCAAGGACCGAACGCATATTGAATTCCAGTTCCCCGGACTTCACTAGCAGTTGCAACACCGATTCTCTTCACTAGATCCCGATCCCTACATAATTTGGTTGGGAAACATGATATGATTATATTTAAAAGCTAACGAATAAGCTAATTATATAAGTGAACCCCAGGGATAGAGATGGAACCCCGCAACCCAAATATGATTATATTTTATATAAAATTTGATTTTAGTCAATTTTTGTTAAAAAGAGACAGGCTACAACCCCCCCGACTTCCGGTTGCATTTTAGTTTTTCATAAGTTATGACTAAAGTGATATATCTCTTTCTTTTTATGCACTAATCCATCAGACAGTTGTTTAGGAACAAATATGAAATAATTATAAATATCATGTTGCTACTTACTCCCAAATGAGCGAGCACTTTAAACAGTTAGTAATGGAAAACAGTGTAAAATGCACAACCTCTATATACTCTTTAGGGTTCCATCAATAGTTAATATTGTAGTGAAGAGTTGACATTACTACTCTAAAAGATATTACCAAATCAAAATGAATAAAAGACACAACTCCATAAATATTGAAATTGGGACATTGTATACTTGCCTTGTGACTCCTAAGCCCACATTATGGGGAAAGATAGTGGCCTTGTAGACATTGTTGTGCCCATGAACAGCATCTATCCCATAAATCATCGGGATACCGAGTCGACTCGCCAGAGCACCTCTTTGGTACTCGTTCACCATATTGACCCAGTCAGCTGGGCTAGCATTTGGAAGCGGCGCACTCCCACCACCACTTAGCAAGCTGCCGATGGAATAATTTTTCATTATTTCAAATGTCGCATTACCCCTATCAAGCTGAGTCATCTGACCGATCTTCTCTTGAAGGGTCATTCGGCTCATTAGGTCCTTTATACGTGCGTTCATGGGATGTTTTGGGTCTTTGTATTTCACATATTCTGTTGACGTGTCAGTGGCGGACGATATGGTCATGAGAAAGATGAGGATGAGTCCCACTATGTGTAAATTTTTCGCCATTGTTGAAAATCTGAAACCAAAATAAAGATTTTATTAATTTTTTTCGTTTGACTATCACGTACTTTGGTGTTTTAAAGCAGTTACAGGAGAGGAACTAGGCTTTTGTGTCGGGAGTTATAAAGTTGTTTACGTGTAACTCTAAAGCAAGAAATTTAGATATTTCTATCATCAAATAATGAAGTTTAAACTTAACTAAAGGCTGTAACAAGGAAGCCTTAACCATTGTACGCTAAAACACTCAAGTTAGTGGACAAAATTGAGATATGATTTTAATCATGAGGAAACAAAATATTCCTAACTGAGTAATGTATATATTCCACTTTCTTTTTACTTGACTTTTAAATGCAAATTATGTTCTCTTTTAAGGAATTCACATGTTTCGAACTCATAAAACTAATGGGAAAATGAAAATGAATTTTCGAGAAAATAATTTATTTTATGTTTGTCTACATAAGAAAATTAGTGAAAAAGAAAATGGAGGAAAAGTTTGTGTGTAAAATAAGAGAAATCATTTTAATTTAAAAAATGGAAGGAAAAGAAAAATAAATGATAAAAATGAGTCTAGGTACCTCTCTTCGCTTATTTTCTTTTGTTCTATCTTGATTTTCCAAACTTCCAAAAACATGACTGAAAAATGATTTAAATTTATTTTTCCTTGGTTTTATTTTATTTTCTGTAACATTTTTCGGTTTTCAAACACATCGTAAAAGTACTTTAGCGCTCGTTAATGTTCACTCGTCTATATGACAGACTATAAAAATAATAATGCTAATGAGCCACATAGGCTCAAACAAACTCTTAACTTATCAGTCTTCAATGTAAATTTAGAAGAAAAAAAATTACCCTGAAATTTGAGAGTCTGCTATTCGGTCATATATTTAATATTTTTAATTAATATTTAACTTTAGAATAATCTCAAATAGGGTTCTATAATATTATATTTAAATTTTTATTTTGTTGAATCGTCAAATAAAATATATTAAAATCATTAAAAAAATTAAATATTTTAAATTTTATGGTAGTGACAACTAGGGTTCCATAAATATTATATTTGGTCTTTTATTTTTGTTTTGGTTGAAATGTAAAAATAATTCTAAAAATTAAATGAAATACTGTCTGGCAATTAGTTTTCATTAAGTCGGTATGGATGTAACCTATGCTATAAAAATGGAGTGATGTACTACCATAAGGGAGATGTGAATTGTCTTGGATCTAATTTTGGAAGAGTTGGGATAAATTTAGCCTCCAAAAAAAAATAGTTGGGAAAAAGGTTTTAAGTGGGCTCTGTCTTTGATACGAGAAGGTGATAGATATAAACTAAATATATTCCACGAATGTTTATTTTAATTTATATATATATTCCCAGATTAGCCATGCAAGTACAGTCTAGAACCTAACAAAGTTCATCCTAGAAATGTCACGACCATAATTAGATGCAGTATATCACTACCAAAAAACACCTAAAGTAATTTATACAAATTTTAGCATTGATCAACGCACCTGTAACAAATTAACCTGAAGCTCCTAGACAAGTTACAACAGGTAAAATCTACTTAAAAATATATAAAGATGGTTGGTATAAATAGTCCAAAACAAAAAAAAGAGATTCAGATTTTAGTAATTCAACTTGTTTATTTCATTATAAAGCAATTTCAAATTTATTATAAATATATCTCAACTGGCAAAAGAACATGTTGCCGTCACGATAATACCGCGCATATGCATGTATTATGTTTATTTTCTCAAAAAACTTCAAAATCTCCCAATTTTCTTCACAAGTTTATACACTGACTAAATTGCACTTGATGGTTAGCTTCGAATAATAATAACTCTTTCCAGTGAAGGATGTACTTGTTTTTTTAATATATCATACTATTATTTATATGAATAGGGATTATGAAGTGTTAAAACAATTATTTATAAAAAAAAAGCATTAATAGTATAAAAGATTACACATTAAGAAAAGAGAAGAAAGAAAAAAAAAATTGAAATTTGAAATTCTAAAAGTAGTGTAACTATCCATACACCCACTACATATTTCTATTTTTTTTATTTTAAAACTTTATAACTTTTTATTTGTTATCCTTATCTCTTATAGGTACAATTCTAATTTTTATTCTATTTTTCGATTTTAAATGTTTATTAATTTAATTTATTATTCAAATTAATAATATGGAGTTGTTACTGTTTTTGTTTTTTTTTTACATATTTTTATAGTGCGGTATAAATTCACATGTTTCACGCATCGCGTGCACACAATCGTTAGTATAGTATATACACAGCCTAACACTCTTCGATACGCAGGTTTTATGTTAAAAGGATGTTATTATAAATTTCTGTTTTAAAAGCTGACTTCGCGGTAAAAAAAAGTTCGATGCAAAAACGCTTTAGCTGAGTTTTTTTTATTTTTAAATCACTGCGATAAATCAAACAAATACAGTACTTCCAGATCATAAAAACACGTTAATTTGCAACATAATCAGAACACATGAATTATTCACATTAGCGCGATATCTATATCTACCAGCCTCATTGATATGTTGTAATGTTAATTATTAAAGCAAGAAGTTTGGAAAAAAAGTAATATATAAGGAGTCTAACAACACAATTACACAAATAAATAAGCAAAACTAACCTCTATAGAGAAAGAAAATATCCCCAGTGAAATAAAATAATGGTGAAGTGTTTGTCTATTTATATATAGAAGAAGAGACGAAGACGTGTTTAATTAGCTAAGTTTGTTTTGTAACATTGGATAAACTTTCTGAAAATTTAAACTTTGGATAAGATTGCCTTATATCACCGTAAACATTATCCAAATTGACGGTGATTCATTAAGGATTAAAAGCTTTCTTTCCAGTTAATACCAACACAATATTTCTCATTGATAATTACCAAAAGATAAACATAATGGATATATATATCTCATCACACAATTTCTCCATAAAAAAATATCTTGTTTTTTCTTTTTAGAAAGGACACACTAATGTAATGTCTGCTGAAAAACGTCTCGTCATTCCTTCACAAATATAATATCGGATCATATATGAAAATTTCCCTAAAGTTCAGGAATCTATATCCATAAGCAGTAATAATTAATTATCAACTTCCATTTTCCAGATTGATCTGGATATATAATTATACTTTATCCTTAGACAAAACGAGTTGATTGTGGAAAAAGACCCTTCATTGTGATAAAATTTCCGAATACCAACAGCAGGGGCAGAGCCAAGAATAACATTTTCCTTGTTGCAAAAACAAAGTGTTATTTTACGAGATTATAAAATTTAACATTTCAAAGTTATTTCAATATTTTCTTATTGAAAAAATGAAATTTTCATAAATTGTAGGGGTGCATCCCCTGTCCTTAATATATAGTCTTGGCCTCTAACCAACAGTTACACTTACTACAATGATCTATAGTGATTGTATTCAAACCGAATAACAACTGTCTATGTCTATGCATGTCTATGTTATAAATCTACACACAACCAGCATAACGTCAGAAAATTAACGAAACGGGTGTCAGCATTGGGACATTATTACATCAATCACATAATGATAATATCAATCTCTATATATTTATTTCCTTATACGAGTGTCAAAATACACATCACATTGATTTCTTAACTTATATGTTTTTAGTTTAAGGAAAAACTAACCAATAAATAAGCATGCATATATGTTATTTGTTGCAATTTGTTATTTGTAATAATTCATTATTAATAATTTCATAATGTGAGTAAATTAAATACATATATTTGATAACCTAAAATGTTATTGTATAAATGCAACGATATTTATATTAAATACAACTTAAATTTAGAAATATATTTAATGGTTAAACGTGTTAGAATGATATACTAAAACACATGATTTATTCTTGTTTTTAGTATTTATTTATTAACAATTGATGATTTATTTGAGAATAGTTTTGAACAATGTTGTACATATTATTTATATGTACATGTGTCTTTATTCTGTAAAATAATTGATTTGGTGTGTAAAGTACGACTTACACACGGAAGATCAAATCACTGGTTCTAAAAGAATATATTTTATCGTTCACAACTTTAGATGGAGTAGACAACCATCGTTATAGTTGTAGCACATAGTTTTAGTATGTCTGTCTTGACTACATGAAATGGTTGAGTTTCAACTCTTTCTGCTATTATACTTAGAGTATATTGAACAAGACAAAGTTGTATTATTTTATGGTACTGAACAGAATAAAATAATTATAACTAATGAATTATTATGATTAGTTATACTTTTAATACTTAGATTATTTTTGATACACATATTTATAATATATACTGTTTTGATTTGCAATGGGTGAGATTTTTGTAGTCAACAAACCCGTACGTTGGGCAGTAATATTATTTATATGGTGTGTGTCTATAATCGAAGAAATTCACGTCCCTTACCAAGAATTGATGATATCCCCTTGAGAAGGTTATAAGTTTTGTTTGTGTCAAATCTTGCAAATGGATTTTAAATCCGACACAACAAATAAGTTAAGTGGAAAGATCGAGGAAATAATATGGCGAGTAAAATAATTGTCAGTAATTTATTTAATTTGTGGATGGGAGAAAATTAAGTATTTAATAAAGTGCTCTCAAATATTATTTGAGAAGGAATTAGAGTGTAATTATATTCTCTAGTGAAAATGAATATAATTTACCTATAGAATATGCTAACATTGGTAAAATATTAATTAAATAATATTTTATTAATCTTGTTAATAAGATTATATAATATTTATTAATTAAGTGGTAATTTAGGTAGGGTTAGAGTTTTAGTTAAGGTAGAAGTGTTTCCTTCTTGTGCAATAGGTTTTTTGAGAATCTATCTCTCTAATAAAAAGAAGTATAATAGGAATACAACAGAAGATATATACGTCACGGGCCCGTGAGGTATTTCTGTATTGTTTTTATATAATTCATATACATTATAATTAGGATCCAAGATCACTTTTTCCGCTACAAAATAAAAAGTGTTTTCAACAATTGATAACAGAGACATAATTATACTGTATTTTAGATTTAAGTTTAATTTTATTTGTTGATTGAACAGATGTTTAATTTTTATGGGTAAATTTTCAATTAGTTTTGTTACATGTGAACAAGTACCGTGATTGATCATATATTTATGCTAGTCTTATTTTAAATTTTCAATCTGGTAACAAATATTTTTAAATTCGTGATTGTGGTGTTATGTTGTTTCAGACATATTATATACTGCATATGTATTTATTTTTAATGTATATATTGATCATATATATAATCTGTTGTTCGATTAAATTTTCAATATTGTTTTTTTACCGTGATTGTTTCATAGTCTGCATATATGTTATAAATATTTTTGTAACTACACTGTAACCCTAAGTAACGTATATTGAAGCATATATCCATGTTACACAGTAATTAAAATTACTTTTCTATTTTGATTGTGGTTGGACATATTTGCAAGTTCTGGAATTTATTGTTACTGGAATATTAGTTTGTTTACATTACGTATCTACAAAAATACATGAAACTTGATTATATGCGTGATATATTAGAATAGATTAGAACAGAGATTAAATATATCAGTGAACATATATATTCGGATACATATGATATATTTGTATATATGTTTGTGATTATTTGTTCTGGTAGTCGACTCTCGTCTGATCGGCTTCGCTTGTCCGTTGATCGCTAGGATGGTGGTCTTCGGACCATGTCAGCCTAGAGGATGCGATCTGGACTTGGCGACGGCAGCTAATGAGTTTAAACCCTAACTGATGAAAATTATGATCAGGGACCTTTGATTGCAAATTTAAAAGAAAGAAGGGCCTTAGTTGTATTTCTTGTAATTTACTGTTTCTTAGACCCCTTATGTCTTTGGAAGAAACAATTTTGATTGAATACAGTTTCTTAAAATTACAGTTTGACCCACTAATTATAGATTTGGACATATATAGTATTACAATTTATATATAATCTGAAAATCTGCATGTAATAATTATTAACTATTTAGATTTAATTAATTCTTGTAATTGATTAATAATAGTTAAGGTGTAATTAATTATTAACTATTTAGATTTAATTGATTTTTGTTATTGATTAATAATAGTTAAGGTGTAATTAATTATTAACTATTTAGATTTAATTGATTTTTGTTATTGATTAATAATAGTTAAGGTTTAATTAATTAGAAACTATTAAGATTAAACTGATAATTAGTTTATTAATTTATAATAGTTTGGAATTTGATTAACTGGATTAATTAATATTGTTTAGACTTAATTATTTTGTTTAATTAATAACAATTAGATTTAATTAATAGTTAATTGAATTGACTGAAACAAATTATAAGTGATGTATTTAATTATCACGTGTTGGCTATAGTGCCTCCCTGATATGTAATTAATTACGGACCACTAAGTATAATTTGTATCCCTAAAATTATAAATAAGTGAATTGACCACTAAGTGAATTTATTTGGTATAAATGTCACGGTCTCCATCAATACTTTATAGATGAAGTAATTATTTTACGCGTTGGATATAGTGCCTTCCCCCATCGGATGGAATAATTACGGAATCATCAAGTATAAAGTATAAATATTTTGTTATTATCTAATCATTTCTCCATCTGAAAGATTATATACTGGAACAATGGATTTATAATTGGCGATTGTATTCACTTATATATAATTATTATTATTCATCTCCATCTGAGGCTATGTTAATATTTATAGCACCAAACTTAAGCCAGATATTTAATTTTTACTTTGGCATTTGTCTAGACAGTAAAATTAAATGGCTAAACTAGCATATCGAATGTTAAATAATACACGTCCTCCCATCGAGGCATATATTTACGGTGATTAGGCTGGTGGCGGATTAAAGTTCTAA
Organism: Primula veris; assembly: GCA_963682055.1. Taxonomy (NCBI): domain Eukaryota; kingdom Viridiplantae; phylum Streptophyta; class Magnoliopsida; order Ericales; family Primulaceae; genus Primula; species Primula veris. The sequence continues at coordinate 8,599,462 of OY821743.1, forward strand.
ATATTGGATTATGGACCATATTTATTAATAATTCATAATTATGTTTGTTGCTCATTTAATATTTTATTAGAAATAGTTTTCTCATGATAATAAATAGCATTTATACCACTAATTAGTTGACTCAGGGTTATCAGATGTGAATTGAATATAATTTGATGAAATGTAGCGGTAATACATATTGTCATTCATGACTATTGTATTGCGACATCAACATCAATTTAAGTTATATTTGTATGACATCACGATGAATCTAAAACGTATGTTTGAGATTCGAAATTGTGATAATAGAGAAAATAACATCTGGAATTTCTTAAACACAATAATGACGAACAGACACAGTTTAAGTATCATGTTCTTGAACTAAGGATTCTTAAAGGTGAAATCAATGGTGAAAGCCAAGTTGATAGTTAAGGCACCAAAAGGTCTCATGAAAAGTCTAGTGTTGCTTAGGTTAATGAAAAGTTTCTGTTTCTAAACCGAAAGGTTATAAGAAAAGGAAAATGTCACATGAACTAGTAGCAAGTCATTTAAATTAATATTGTCCAATACATTTAACTTAAAATTAAGTTATAAGTTATATCTATTTCACTTGTTGCTGGATAATGTTTAGTGATTGTATCTACCGTAAGCTGTTGAGTAGATATTAGAATCATTAATCATGTTTGCAATTTATTGCAAAGGTTCTAATAAACCAGACAGTTTAGTGATGGCGAGATATTATACTTTTTGAAAGATTGCACAAGGTGCAAGTAGTTAGAGTGGAAGATATTAGCATTAATTAGTATTAATCATATATTGATAATAGTAGACATTCTATATAAATCTTCCATTAGAAAGAACTTCAGTTCGGTTTCTAAGATAATGGATGGAGACATTTTGTTTATTTTAATAACTCTCCGGTTATTAGGTAAAATAGACAATTTGTCGGATATGGTAAATAAGTGAATGATCTTTATATTATTGTTAAATTCTAATTCTACATAGCAATTAAAATTTGAATAATATTATTAACATACCATATTAGAGAAATTAACTTTCAAATAATGAACTATACATAACTTTGGCATGTACACCTAGGTTATTTTAATCTAAAAAAGATGTCAATGTTGGTTTAAAATGGTCCATTTGGATAATTGAAAGTGGAGTCACTAACAACTCTTGAATCATGTTTAGATAATAAAATGACCAAGTGATTTTTCACAATCAAAGGTCGTATGAGTTAAAGAAGTGTAAGAATTAGTTCATTCCGATTCGTGTAATACTATGAGATCCATGATACATGAGTTTTTTGAATAGACAGTCACATTTATTTGTGGTTATTCAAAGTAATTGTACATTCATTTGATGCGTCATACGTTTAAGTGCTTTGAATTATTCAATGCATTTAAAACGAAGACATATAAGTATCTTGGAAATGTATATCGACACTTCAATTTGATCGAGGTGGATAGTAACTCTTTGGATAGATAGCAGACTACTTATCAGATGTAGGGATTATATCCCAGTTTACTTCATCTAGTAATTAATCATCAAATGGTGTAGTAAAATGAAGGTAAAAAGACTCTTATAGGAATGGTTAGGTTGATAGTGAGTTATTCAGTTAATTTTATTCGTTTTTAGGATACGTAGTAGAAACATTAGCGTACATCTTCAACTCGGTTTTATCTTAGCTAGTACCTAGTACTTCCATAGAACTTTAGATTTGGCGCAAGCCTAGTCTTAAGAAGTTTAGTTTCGTGGGAGTCCAACACACGTGTTAAAGGAAAAAGCAAAAGAAGTTTGAATCAAATGTTGATGTTTATTTCTTGTAGGTTATCCAAAAGAAACGAAAAATGGTTTTTTATTGTTCTAAGAATCGGAAGCCATTATTAGCACATATTGACTGATTCTTGAAAAATGATAAGATGTTACCACGAATCCAAAATAAAGTTAGCTTGATAGGAATTAAGAGTAAGTAGAGTGACATTTATTTTTATTATGTACCTATAGTTCAAAACGAAACATCGTATGATGGACTCACGGATACGTTTTCTCAGTGGGAGAAATCGAGTGATTCATGCAGAGGATGTTAGTGTATAACACCAGTTCAAAAGTTATTAATGCTTAGTACTTATAGGAATGTTCATCGTAGTTGGGAGGGTCATGAAACGACCATTACGTTTCTAATTTTAGGATAATCTTGCGAGATGATCATTGATAAGTTGGAAACTGAACCCAGTAAATATAATGAATATTGATTTGAGATAAAGATGCAAGATATTGACAAATAGCTGTGAAATCTGGTCAAGACAGTTATCCTTAATGGAAGTCTTGTGGAGTACTTTTATGGTACAATCAGATATTATTCAAGCAAATGGTCAATAGCACAGGTTTTGCAAGCTTAAGAAGTCTCTAGACTTAAGCAGGCATATACATCTTAATTTATCCGTTTTGATCAGGCTATTAAGTCTTATGACTTTGATCAATGGTCGGATAAGTAGTTGAAGTACTGGAAGCGTGATGAGTATGTTTTGATATTTTTGATACTATGTGTAAATTAATTTAGTCATCAGATGTGATGTGGAACTGTTATTTACAGTAAATGTATAATTATTCAGATAGTTAGATATTAAAGTATTTGTTATAAGGCTGTCACATCAATTGATGTTGGGCTTCTCACAAAATAAGTTATATCGGTTCTAGCCGAATTTAGCATACTGTTTTTCAAGAAAGGATTACTCCTTTCGTATTTGGAATGTTGAATAGACGATTCCATATGCGTTGACAATTGGAAGTCTTATGTATGTTATGAAATTCGTTAGATATTATATTTAATTTGCCTTTGGTATTGTTAGTAGATATAAATCTAGCTCATGGAAGGATTATTTATCAATGGTAAAACATTTAATGAATTATCTTAAATGATTAATGATTAAATATAGTTTTACCAATAAGTTAGTTTTTAATCATTTTGATTAGTAGACTTAGATTTTAGTCGAGTAGTAATTCTAGAAAATCAACAGAGTTAAAAGTGAATATGATTACATTCTAACTTTCTAGTAAACCCTTTACTCAGACTTTTCCGGTAAGGTCTTAGATAAATAGAAGGGTTGAGAGTTTAATGTAGGAAATCATGACTTTAAGTATAAGTGGGAAATTGTTAGAATGATATATTAAAAGACATGATTTATTCTTGTTTTTAGTATTTATTTATTAACAATGAATGATTTATTTAAGAATAGTTTTGAGTAATGTTGTACATGTTATTTATATGTACACGTGTCTTTATTCTGTATAGTAAGTGATTTGGTGTGTAGAGTACGATTTACACGGAAGATCAAATCACTGGTTCTAACATAATATATTGTATCATTCACAATTTTAGATGGAGTGGACAACCATCGTTATAGTTGTAGCATATAGTTTTAGTAGGTTTGTCTTGACTACAGGGAACGGTTGAGTTCGAACTCTTTGTGCTAGTATACTTAGAGTATATTGAACATAACAAAATGGTATTATTTTATGGTATTGACCAGAATAAAATAATTATAACTAAGGAATTATTATGATTAGTTATACTCTTAATCCCTATATTATTTTCGATACACATATTTATAATATATACTGCTTTGATTTACAATGATTAAGATTCTTTGTAGTCAACAAACTCGTACGTTGGGCAGTAATATTATTTATATGGCGTGTGTCTATAATCGAATGAATTCAAGTCCTTTAACAATTATTGATGATATCCCCTTGAGAAGCTTATAAGTTTTGTTTATGTCAAATTTTGCAAGTGGATTTTATATCCGACACAACAAATAAGTTAAGTGGAAAAGTCGAGGAAATAATATGCCGAGTAAAATAATTGTCAGTAATTTATTTACTTTGTGGATATCTGTGATCTTAAAGCGAGGAGAAAATTAAGTATTTAATAACGTGTTCTCAAGTATTATTTGAGAAGGAATTAGAGTGCAATTATATTCTCTAGTGGAAATGAATATAATTTACCGATAGAATATACTAAGATTGGTAAAATATTAATTAGATAATATTATATTAATATTGTTAATAAGATTATATAATATTTATTAATTAAGTACTAATCTAAGTAAGGTTAGAGTTATAGGTAAGATAGAAGTATTTTACTTCTTGTGCACTAGGTCGCTGTTGTAGACTAAATATACTGTTCATATGTTAAGAAAAATAAACAACCTTCAGTTTCCTAACAGTTTTTGAGAGTCTATCTCTCTCAGAATAAGAAGTATAATAAGAATATAATAGAAGATCAAGTGTGATCTATCTCACGGCCCTCTGTATTGTTTTTATATAATCCATATACACTATAATTATGATTCAAGACCAGTTTTTTTCGCTTTAAAATAAAAAGTGTTTCAACAAAACGATATTTCTTGTCACTTATTAGCCAAGCCATTAATTGAATTGAGCGGATCATAAAACCCCATACCTATCTCTTGAGTAACATACACCAATTAATGGTTCAATGATAATCTAGATCCATGGATTAACCTCTCCCAATGTTTAAGCATAATTGTACTACAACAATATATTACCAAGACGCACCGTAACGACAACTCGTTTTTTAAACTACTAATTTCATGTCCATGTTTAATACTTTACCTTATTTTCATAACACATTACAGCTTTGGGCAACCTTATGTTACTCGTTTCAAATTTTGTTTCGTTACAAATTGGAATTCCCTTCGAACTTCGACAAAAGTTACCTAAAATTGTTTTGAACGAACACATATTTCCTGCACAAATAGCTCAATAGTCGATAGCAAAAAAAATAGAGTTAAAAAAATGTATTTGGAGTAGTAATTGTAAAATCTTTAAAATTATTGTGTAACTTTATATATTTACCCAAAACTTTAAATTTAAAGTGTAATATAGCAGCTCACCGCTTCGTCTGCCCCCCACTTTTATTTCCAAATTCAAATATTTCTCTCTCTCAGAAATAATAAAAAATAATAATATATATATACATGCATATATATATATATATAATATACTAAATAAATATACTAATACACACATTAATATATACTTTATGGATGAATGTTTAAATATTTATGTTACAACTTAATTAGAACTAAGGTTTGTAACTTCTAATCGGTGGGAGTTTAATTTAAATACCCTTTTACCCCTTTATTCTATAAGCTTTGTTTACCTATACATTTAAGCTCATTTTGTACCTTTTTGCTTTAGAGTTTTTGGGTATTTTGTTTTTCAGCTTTTTGAGCCGAGCTTTTGTTGATCAGCTAAAAAGCCGAGATTTTTCTTTGCTTTTAGCTTAAAATTGGTAGAAAATTGATGCTAAATGAACTCAGGTTGTTCCTAAAAAATAAATAGAGCTTTTTACTTATAAGTTAACACCAAACAAGAAAATTTACACACCTTTTACTCTTTGCAGTTTCCAGCTAACAAGAATTTTAATTTACTTTCAAATTTTGGTCTAAAGATTGTTTTGGCATCTTATTTCAGGCTCTCAAGCTATGGTTAAGGAAACAGGAAGCGATTATGAGCAAATTCGCAAACAACGTGTCGAAGACAATCGTAAACGTTTTGAGGTATTTTCGTATTTTTTACAAAGAAAAGCAATTGTTATTATCTCATATCGCGTAATTATTTACTTGATTAACCCATGTTGTTACAATCCACCTTAGTGAGGTGTAACGAAGCTAAGCAAAAAATACATAAAATTATTTGGTTGATTAGAGACCAATCCATATTCGAACTCATTGATAGTTCTTGCTGATGTAAGTCTTACTTTATTAGAACCTAGTCAATATGACTAAATATTCATAGTTGATATAAATTTGCCCAAATCCATTTAAAGAGTTACTACTGGTATAGGAGTTCAAACAAACTAGGAAAAATTTTCATTTTGTACATATTTTGAGACTTAATTATTACAAAAAACCATGGTTAAAATCTCTTTTAAAATTAGGTACAGATGCTCAATGATGCTACTACTTTTTACTTTTTTTTTTAACTTTGATGTTGACTGAGTTTTAAACAAAAAACACAAATTCTGATTTTTGATAATTAAGTCTGTTTGAAACAATAACTTTCCTTTTAAACTATATCATAGTCTGTTTATGCTTAGTCTTGTATTAGGCTACGGTTCTTTACTCTTTGTAACCTTTCAGTTGAACTTATTGTTGAATCTTTGTTTTGTCCGTACATGAGGTCACCGTTATAGACGGTATGCTGCAATTCACCAATCTAGTTCTTTATAGTTCTTATACACTATAAACTTATTTCGATAGAAAACTCACTAACTAGAAGGATACAGAAAACAAAACTCACATATCCTAACAAGAATTACAAGATGGATAATTAAACTCCCTTACCTTCCCTTGGAAGTAGTTGTTGCTACTCATGTGTATATATTGGATTATCAATTTTGTTTTTAAAGCTTTTCAATAAAAAAGAAACTGTTAGTATTGTGGCACGGCTTGTTTGTGGCGCGACCTTTTTGCTCAACTTATTTGCTTTCTTGGTTATAAGATGCAGTCTATATTTTGGTCAGCTTTAGAGCCAATTCTTTTTCTTTTTATCAGTTCTTGTATGCCGTATAAAATTTGAAAATAACTTAAATATCCATCTTCTTTTCAATCTTTTCTTAGGCTCAAATAAGCTGCAACCAGTCAGTCCCCAAAAGATGCTTAGTTTTCACAATGATCCTCTTGTCTTCACAAACAACATAATTAACAAATTTTTACTGTGAAACGCTTACAAATTCGCTGTGTGGTATCTTGTAAAATTATGTTACTAATGCTTAACATTTTTTCTTGTAGGATTTAGGATTGTTGAAGATTGCAAAGAGCCTATCTGATGCTACCAAAGCTGAGAAGAAGACGGTGGTAATTCAAATATGAGTTCCTTTCTCGACGGTGTACTGAGATTTCTTATTTCATTTTCTGTTTTTTAACAATTACACATGTTTTAGCACCGTAGTGCAAAACCGAAGTCAGAAAGTATTTACTTGTCAGAACCAAGGCGTTCCTCCCGTGAGCGCAATCCAATTGTTACATACCAGGATGAGGTAAGTTCCACTGTTTTTCTATTTTATGACGCCAGGGGAAATGCTGATTTATTAAGTTCGACTTATAAGTCGTTAGTTCAATGGAGACTTTTAACTTGACTTGAGTTTTAGTGCGAACTATTTATTGAATTACATGTCCATCGAAAGTAAAAGCAGTTATAAAAAATTCCCATAAAAAAAACTTTTATTGAAACCAAGTGTATCAAAAGTATCACTAATTGGTAAACAAGTTGTTCCATGTGACTTGAGGATAAATAATTTTTCGAACCCACTTAATGGTTATTTTCTTTAAAAACAAGTTATAGGATACAAGGACATCATTCAATTTTCCATGATCAGTCATCAGATATTTGTAAATGTACATTTTCCCCTTCTGATGAGTATATCATGAAAACAACTGGATCCTAGCTTTATCTAAACACTCCCTCCGTCTCAATTTATAAGGAAGAATAGGGATACGTGCAATTTTAAAATACAAATTTTGTGTTATTTAAATGTCGAAATTGTAAATTTCAAAAGTTAGTAACATAGTTAACATGCTAAATTACATGAATAACTTCTGAAATTTACAATTCCGACATTTAAAGTGCACCAATTTTGCGTTGCAAAAGTGCTCGTATTTCCATTGTTATTTATAATTTGGGACGGAGGGAGTATAAAGCATAATCATATATTTTTTTTTTATTTCAGGTTAACATAAGACGTCCGCCTTCACGAAAGAGAGTGAAACTACATTCTTCATGGGCAAGGTTCTATGGCACCTTACCCTTGTACTTTGTTCTATTATGAATTTACAACTTCATACGAAATGTCTGTTATATTCAGCTATTTAGCGAGACCAGTGGATGAAGTGAAAACACCTTCTTTTAAGGAAATAGCTCGTGCTTATAAGTGCGCCGAGAAAATTCAAAGCAATCTGACTTCTGGGAATCCATCTTGCATCAAAACCATGGTTCGCTCTCATGTTTACAGTTGCTTCTGGTTGGTGAGTTCTTATCATGAGATTTGTTTTCAAATTTTTACTTGCATTGTTGTTTATGGTTGATCTTATTTTTGTACTAGTTTGCATCGCGTTGTAGTCTTGTAGATAACGGTATTCTAGAGGGTGTTTGGTTATGTTCTGAAAATTTACATTAATTATGAGTTGTTAATTCATAAAGAGCTTTTGAACTTCCTTGTGTAGCTCCTCAAAGGAACCTGTGACGTGTAAACTCCCCCAAATCGATTTTGATTAGAATTTGAAACAAAGTTAAGACTTAGGGGTTTCTTTGCCTGATCTCTGTTTGTCTTAAAACCAATAACAAGTGATATAAACATACAACTTTTATCAAATTTCAGGAAAACACAGCCTATACATCTAAGTAGCTACATGCCAGATGCGGTTGATTTGATTCGTAACACATGGCATTGATTATAAATTTTTATAGTTCCTGAAATAACCCGTGAAGGATCCTGGCTATCAATTTCGGTGTACCAAAGGAAACCTAATTTCCGTATGTTTGGGGTCTTGAAACAAACATCTTGAAAAACTGTAAGATTAAAATTTATCAGGTTAACAAAACACAGCCTAAACCCCGAAACATGTTACAGTGGTACTTGGCTAACTTTTACTATGCGAATTTATTGGTCTAACTTAATTTATATTTTCATTGAAAAAGGGATTACCGAGTAGATTTTGTGATGATCATCTCCCGAAAACTACAATTGACATAGTACTGGAAGCTGAAAATGGAGCAGAATATGACGCTGTTTACATTGGTAGCAGATCTGCGCTTAGTGGTGGATGGAGAGCATTTGCATTGGATTTTAAGCTGGATGCTGGTGATGCTGTTGTCTTTGAATTGACTAAGCAATGGAGACTTAAGGTAAGTCGCCGAAATTTTATTGTAACATCATGCTTAGAGGTAAATCCTCTCAATGCCAAATAATATTTTTTTTTGCTTTATTCCTAGGTGCCTAAAAATTGGGGAAGTTACAGCAAGAGTTTGAATTGTAATTTGATGAGTAGAATTTCTTCAAATCTAACCACTGCTCTGAGAACTCTCTAAAAGTCTAACCTGCTTTGATCTTATTTGGTTCTTATATCGAGTCTATACCTATCTTGAATATAATGATTACGGAGTAGTTAACTTTCCTACACATGCTTCTCTTTTATGAGGCAACAAAGTGAAATTTCAAAACTTGTAAACTTGACAATGTTTTTCTTTTCAACTCTGTTTGTTTATACTGCTAACATGTATGATCAGTTATTTAGGATTAGTTGTGTTTTTCGACTTATTTACTTTATCATATTATGCATTTTCATTTCCCATCACAAAATCTTACTTTATTCAGACAACTTGGTAGTGACACCACAAAAGTAATTGAGTTTAAGAACATTATGCGTTACTTGTACCATATTAGTAATGATGAAACAGTGATAATTCTGCAGGTTTACATAGTTAGAGCCAACACATCCAACTCTCGTAGAGGTAATGAACCAGAGACCACAGATGACGTGGAGAGCGAATCTTCAGAAAACGGAGAGACAAAAGTTGATCAAAAGGTTTCAAAAGCAAAGAAAAAGGATACATCCACCAGAGCTTCCACCAGAAATAAAAAGTAGAAAAAAATCCATAGTAATGGCTATGTAGGGAATTAGGCTTAGTTGTTTTTGTGTGCATGTGTACATTATGGTTCTGGTCTATAAGGGTTGTTTGGGCAAATTTTCAGTAAGAAACCCTGACCGATGAGTGTCTTATAGTGCTGTAGGGATTATTATAACTGATTGTCGCTAATTTTTGTGTGTGTGTGTGTACATTATGGTTCTTTGCACTAATTGTCGCTAATTTTTGTGTGTGTGTGTGTACATTATGGTTCTGGTCTATTATGGTTCTTTGCACTGATTGTCGCTATTTTTTGTGTGTGGGTACCATCTTTTGCTTACTCTATTATGATTTTCTTTTTATTTATGTGGAATATGTTAACTTTCTTTTGGTATTTGTTAAATATGATTATAGAATGGTTTTGAGCATTCACTAACTATTCATTTTGTTTGTCTATAATGCAAAATTCAAGCTTATAAATTTAATCACTGATTGCATTTAGTTAATCTTATGTTATCCAACCGTTCATGAGAAAAAAGGACTTGATTTACCAGCAGATCTATTGATTCAGTTATAGATCATTGAACAAGAAAAAGATTAACCAAGAGCAGAAGACTCATTTGTTGAATTCCAATCAAGTGTTGGACAAAATATATTTTGTAGAATATGTGCATTTAAGACGAAAGTAATTACGTTCAAACTTCTATGTCATCATTAAGAAGAAGAAGAACAGAGTAATATAAATAGGAGTAGTCCTTTTGCTCAAACTTCAATGTCATCATTAATTACTTTTACGGTTTTACCTAAAAAAATGTCATCATTTATTGTATTGCGTTTACTATTTGGTTCAATATACTTAAATATTTGCAATATATAATGTACTCCTTTACTGCGATTTTTGTAACACAGTAACACTAATCCAACGTATGGGTGGTGGCATCAACAATTTGTAATTAGAAGTATATTTAAATTAATACTATATTTTATGATTACTCTTTATCAATTATATTAACAAACAAATATTATTATTAAGACTACCGGTAAATTACAGAGTCTAAATCTTATATTTCATAGTGTATATCTTATTTCGTGTCCTATCAATTTTTAAACTCAAAATAGTTGATTAATTTTTTTTAAAAAAATACTACAATTACAATTAGACATGTATAAAAACATTTTAATAATTTTTTTCTTACGAAAAATTCAAATATACTTTATCTTGAAACTAGTGTAAATTAAATATAAAATTCCTAAAAAATTATGTAACTCAACAATATATCATAGTATGATGAAATATTTGTAGAATACATCGTAACAGTTTATAAACACAAAAAAAATCTAAATTTTCAAAAATTAAACAAAAATAGCTAAGAAAACACGAAATAAGTTACAAATTATGTATTAAAAAATTTAGACTACGGTTAATACCTCATTAAATATTGTATCAATTTATACTAAACCCAAAAATATACTTTGATTTGAGTTGGATTAACCAAAAAAATAAAATAGCGGACAGACGGACAAGTACATAAAATCGGGTGGAAAAGTAATTATGAAATAATAAAATCAAATTTACCAGCGACCATAACGAGAAACAAAATAAATAAATATATTACAGATACGAAACTGAAATCATCTCTCTCTCTCTCTCTCTCTCTCCTCTCAGCGGTCAAATCACAATAAATTATTTAAATACATAATCAAATTCCCCCAATAGTTTTTCTTCAAATTTTGAATATTTAATTTTATTTTGGAGCGATGAGTTCCGGCGATCTCGTTAACATCCAGCCATCAGAACTCAAATTTCCATGTAAGTTTTTTTTTTACAATTTTTTTTTATTGATTTAGTGATTTTTTTTTTTAGGTTAAATCGGAGGAGTTGTAGATTATATTTTTAATTAGAGGTTTTAAAAAGGGGAAAAGGGTATGAGAGAGAATTATTAAAAAAAAGGGGGTGGAAGATGAATTAATTGATGGTTTAGAGTATATCATTGGATTTTGATTAGAAATAATTTTTTATGATTGGTTATGATGGTTTTTAAAGAACGTTACTTTATTTATTTAATTGAATTAGAGTGGTGATATTGTGGGTCTATTTTCAATCTTTTTTGAGATAAAATTGTAAAGAGGAAAAAGCTACTTTACTTTTGGAATTTTAATTATGTGGGATTTGATTAGCAATGAGTATTATGTGCGTGTTTAAAAAGGACTTTTTTAAATTTTGGTGTTGTTTATTAGGTATTCTAATTTAATTTTACTGATTTGTTAATTTTAAGGGAGATATATCATTACTTCTCCATCGTATTGATTTGAAATTGTTTGTTGCTTATTTTGATGGATTTTTATTTTTTTTGCATTTGTTTTTATAAGTTGAGTTGAAGAAGCAGAGTTCATGTTCTATGCAACTGACAAACAAGACCGATCAGTATGTGGCTTTCAAGGTAACTATTTTTAATATGTTAATTGTGATTTAGACTATTTAGTCAAGGTTGGAAAGATAGGAACTTTACCTATAATTGTTGGAATTTCCTGAACATTACTGTAGAATTGAATTGTAAATGTATAATATTTTATATTTCGTATAATTTACTCTCGTAGCTTTCTATATATACTTGTTCGACATCATAGGTTACTAACTCAAAATCACTATTTGGTTATGATGTGTATTGTAAACGTGTTCCGGTTTGACTAAGTGTCTGAAAGATAACAACGAGCAATAGCGAATTTTTTTTATCTAAATATTCATTGTTCGGGTTTATCTTTTGTTGCTGTAAATCGAGTTATCTGAAGAGATATAACATCTTATTTCATCCACCATCCAAGTTTAAACAGAGGCAAATGTAAACAAACTGTTTAAGTGCTTATCACGTAAAGGAAGTATTAGAAATGGTCACTGTTTTGTTTTTGGAAGCGAATATCAGCATTTAGTTATCTCACCATCTATTACCCAAAAAACTTATCTCCCCATCTCGATTCCTCTTTTTCAGAATTGATTTAGGTGCCCCAACATGAAAAATCTGATCCATTAGACTAAGGAGTTGTATGCGTTTTTTTAGATTTTGGGAATTGGAGTGAGAGAATTGAAAGGCAATGTCGAGAGTCCACCTGTTACAATTGTTTCTAGATTCTACTAAGATCAAATGTCACTTTACTGTACTTTAAAATGTAGCAGCTAATCCAAGTTTAGAATATTTTTAGGCTAATTTGATTGATAAATTACAGGTTAAAACCACCAATCCCAAGAAGTACTGTGTTCGCCCTAACAATGGCCTACTCTCCCCCGGGTCTTCATCCGGCGTAACTGGTATATCTTGTTGCCTTTTTTCTTCATGGATCCTAACTTCACTCAGGTTGCCAAAATAAACTTGATTATGATATGTTGTTATTTGACAGTCACTATGCAAGCACCAAAAGATGCTCCACCAGACTTGCAGTGTAAAGACAAATTTCTCATTCAAAGTGTTGTGGCCCCTAATGCTGCAACTACGAAAGAGATGACCCCTGAGATGGTATTATATATTGAAATATCTATAAGATTAGAACATCTGATATATTAGGAAGCCTGTTATAACTTTTTGTACCTTTTTTTGCAGTTTAATAAAGAGGAGGGGAAAGTTATTGAGGAGTTCAAGTTGAGGGTTATTTATATTCCTGCGAATCCTCCTTCACCGGTTCCGGAGGGATCGGAAGAAGGTTCTTCTCCAAGGGCATCTTTGGTTGAGGATAGAAGTCAAAGTGTTTCGTTGCCAGATGTTGTAAGTATTGTTTACATATACATGTCTTTGGGTGTGTCGGTGTCAGTGTTTGTTTGTGTATATGCATTCTGTTTTTTTGTTTTACTAACTTGAGCTTTTTGTACTCCAACAGGTAGCAAGATCTTTGGGTGATCCTGCTCCTAAATCTTCACCTGCAGAGGTAGATTTTTCCTGCACTCCCTTGTACACTATATATTTTAATTTAATTTTTTCGTTAATGCTGAAGTAATATAATATTCTATTCAGTGGTTTGTTTATAATGCATCCAGTAGAGAGCTCTGTTTAAATTTTATACTGACGGTGGTCAGCGTAATTTGTTTTCAGTCCTGTTAGTGAAAGAAATTTGTTCCATAGTTTTCACTTTTCCCCTCCTATATCTATTTGAGGCTGGGGGTTTTTCAGGGAAATTGGCCGTTTTTGGTAATCTAGGTTCCAGAGATATTGTTTAGTAATTTTCTCTCAGATTTTTTCCGTTGTCATTTGACCTCCTAATACCTTCTGTTGGAACTCAAAAATGGAAGTTTTGACATAATAGACGCTTATTGGATATTGTTATCTTGACCAGTATGTTTGTTTTTTGTAGTTTTAAATTGTTTTTTCTTAATCTCTTTGATATGCCTTCCTTATAGAATTGAAGTAACAGTAGCTAGCGAAATGGTCAGTCTATGAAGGTTATTTATTAATGATGGAGAGAAACTAATATGAAAAAAGAGAGAGAATGTAGCTGGGGATGGCTGGTTTGTTTATAATTCTGGTTGCACTTTTGTATTTGGGAGAGATAGGGGAAATTTTATTTTCGTAATTTACCAGTAGGAAAAATGGTAGCTTAGTATTAGGTCAAATATGTATCACTTAATCGGAATAAAAATATTATGCTAGCACTTGTTGGTAAAAAAGTTTGAAATGAGTCACTTCTCGGTAATTGCATCATGAAATTAAGTGTTTTTACTTATTCTATTGGACTTGTCATAATGGGTGGAGCCTCCTTGATTATATTCCTCATCTGACAAATGATTTTTTGTTATGCAACTTTTTACATTTTACCATTTGCCACGTGTTTTTGAAATTATGCTTATACATTCTGGCAATGCATATTTTCTATCATTCCTCTTAGTCTGCTATAATATATTTATCCTTCAGGCGTGGTCTATGATGTCAAAGTTGACCGAAGAGAAAGCTTCTGCTATTCAACAAAATCAGAAACTCCGCCAGGAATTGGTAAGATAAATTTGATTCTTTCACGCTCAACTAAATACATAATGTGTTCTCTTGCGAGATTGATTTTTTCATATTGACTCTATGGGAGTCGTTAACTTTTGTATTTCGTCTTCTTGTTTTGGCTAAATATACCTGTTGCATGCGCCTTACTGTGTTTTGACGGCACCACTACCTTGTAAGATTTGAATATCTTCAGACATTATTTGCTTCTTGAACCTTTCTTGAGTACACAGATTACCTTGTGTAACAGTTCCATTTATTTAGCCACGATATTCAGATAGTTTCTTCCCTATGTATACGGTTAACTTTACTCTTAGTATTTAATTATTATGCCCGTCGAGTGCATATTTACTTTTATAAAATCATGTCATGAGAGATTCTTTATGGTGGCAAGGGAGTTGCATCTATTAATCTTGTGGTTTTGCTTGACAGCTTTATCTATTGCTTGATTACGTTTTAATTGATTTAGGAGATGGAACTTGTGTAGATGAAAAGGAAAAAGAACTAACATTTTTATATGGGAAACATTGGATAGATAAAACGGACATTGTCACTGTTAAGAAAACCGCCATGATCGTTATAGAATAGTCTTAAACTCTAAATTCTCTCAAGATGTTTCCTGTTCGTAGAAATTATGCACACTTATTAAGTTTACGAGGAGGGCATTTTTGGTCAGGTGACGGCGAAATTTGGTTTTCTAAGAACAAGATCCGGTATTAGTTCGACCGTTTTTTGAATCTGAGATGATAAAAGAGCAGAGTTTTTCTCGTCTAGAAGAGAAGTATGTCTGAATCGTATGTTGTAAGAAAAATTGAGTATAAAAAATTTCAGACTCTAGTTTATAGTAGTTTACTCCTATGTACACTAAAGATCAGGGCTTATAAGCCTGGAAACTCTTTGAATGCTAGCTCTATTACTTGACGCATAGTAAAACAGGGTGTTCATTGTCGTGTTTTCAATTAAGCAGAATGTGGAAAATTTGGGTCAAAATGTTCTCTTACTTCCCGTTGTCTCTTTTTCCTTGTGTTTGATTTTAATTTCTTGGAAGGAAGGGAAGATAAAATTGGGTGTTTAGTAGGACTATTTTCTTGGTTTTTGTTTTTAGGTTGAGAAGTATTTATCTGGTTATGATGGTTCAAGTGTATTCTTATTGGGATTTTCAATATAAATTATCCCTACAATGACCAATTTTCTCAATTAATTGGCCGTGATTAGAATTATTAGGTGATTAATATATCGGTAGGTTTTTATTTGTTTCTATATGGTAGATTGAGATTTCGTTAGGTACGTTGCTATGATTATTGTATGCTTGATCTATGCCATGTTTGCTTTACATTTCTCTTTTACATTCATGTCATATTTTGTGATTTAAAAATCCACATATGCATCTTGCTGTATTAGTTGTAAGATCTTGAATCGGCAAGATGAACTTTGTTGACAACATATTTCTTAAAAATTAAGGGATGATTTCATTTCAGTGTGATTAAGACCCGGATATTAACTTCTTATCTGTGTATTCCTTGAAATAAGCTTTAGTTTCACAAAACAATTTTCTTTTTTTGTGTACACTCGTCTTATCTATGAGAACCTCACTTGCTACCATTTAGGGTTGACAAAATACTAGTGGTTTGAGACGATTTTGTACTCCTTTAGCTTTAGCATACGTTCTTATTAAATTGTGTAAATTAGGATTACAAACATGAGTTTCTTGGAAAGCAATTTCCATACTGTTTTCAAAGTATAAACACACTACACAAGCAATATTAAATAAACACTGCACAGAATTTGCAGCTTTGCTGATATAATGGTATTTGCTGTCTTTATTTTTATTTTATTTTATATGCTGACTGTTGTGTTGATATTTCTGCTGGGCAGGAATTGATGAGGAAAGAGATAAATAAAAACCGGGGCGGTGGCTTCTCAATGATGTTTGTGCTGATAATTGGTCTTCTGGGGCTATTGATTGGCTACCTCCTCAAGAGAACATAGAACAAATCTCTTTGACGCCATCGGCCGGACATATCATTTTTCGATATAACATAAATTGTTGGCGATGGATTTTAATTTCATAAACTTCTATGGAGTAGTATGTCCCACCTCAAGTGTATGAATGGTGTTAGGTAATTGTGATAAGAATCTTATGTTTGACAGTTTGATACCATTTCTTCTGTTGTTTCTTTTAAAAAAAGAAAAAAGAGAGTAGGCAGTTGCTTTTTGTTTGTGAAACTGGAAATCTATATTGGTTATGTGCTTATTTGAACCATCATGTTGTGGGATACATCATTATTTTTACATCAATTTTAATTTGGGTTTTTTGTTCTATTTATTAGACCACCCTCTCTCTCAGCTGTTATATGTTTTGAGCTGTTACTGGCTATAGCCGACAGTTGCAGTTCAGTTAACGGGTTTTTCGCACGTTTCCATTGCTATGACATGCTAATATATTGGAGAAGTGATTTACAAAATTATAGAATGATCTGGAGTTCAGGATATGATATACGTAGTTGCAGGGTCGGCTATTTGATCTTGCTAACCTGTTGGGCCATCGAGCATAAGATTGTGATCCAGTTCAATTTAAGATTCGACACAAATATCATTGCTATATCTTTCTACAATAATCAATATTTTTAAGGAGGATTCATCCTAAATAATCTGCTTCTCCTTCTCTAAGCAAATCATCTTTGTGCATACACGAGTATTATTGACATCCCTAGCATGTGTAAAGAGTCGGAAAGTTCAAAATCAAAACCAGTGTTAACTGAAATAATGTTAAATGAAACTTTTGGTGTGCGTGTTATGAGCTTAAAAAATTGGCAATAAACCAAATTCTAACGCCTTTGCACGGAGTAATTTGATTTTACCGTAGAAATCAAGCAGTATTTTGCTATGTTACATTTGATGTACATTCGGTCCGGAATTGACTCGTCGATACAATTTGCTTGAATATTTTATTATGCAAAGTATACATACATTAAATTTGAAAGAATATTTATGTTCTATTGTGTACTGGCATACATTGTTCTATTAGACTTTTGAGAAAAATGAAAATTGAATCAATCAAAAGTCACAAGTTTGGTTCATTCTAACCAAATTAACTTTCCAATCTAAACCAAGACCAATTGCACAAAACTCATCGCAATACTAGCTCTTAACTTATATTTCAATTTAAACTCGAAACAAAACATACAATATCAAGTACATAAATACTAGCAAGTAAACATATATATATATATATATAGATTTTTTTTAACAAATTAATTAATTCTCCTTTAAAACCACTAGTAAAATTTTATATTAATAGTGAAACAAATAGAACTAATCTTGGTTGCTGTTCCATTTCCCGTTTTATTTGGAAAAAATGCTAAATTGGTACGTCAATTATCGGATTTTAATAATTTAATACCCAACTTAGTTGTTTTTCTAAATTGGTGCCGATTATTTGTGTTTAACATACAATCAAGGCACTTATGTCTAATAAAGTATTATAGATCAGTATCAAATTGGTAAAAGTTGATAAATATTGGTACTAGTTTGGTAAGTTGGGTTTCAAATTGGTAAAATATGATAGTATGAGTCATTAAATAGTGATTTTTCAATTAAAAAATATAGCAACAACAAGCAATAGCGTAGTGATTGAATATAAATTAGTGTTAGGGTACCAATTTAAACAAATTAGATAGTTTGACTGATAAATTGTAAAAAATTGATACTAGATTGTTTGTTTGCCAATGTATCAAATTTCCCCGTTCTATTTAATAGTATTTATGTTAATGTTAAATAATGAGTTCGATGGATCTTCATAGCGCCAAACCAGTTAACAAATCACTATCACTCTCTCTCTCTCTCTCTCTCTCTAGAAATAGTTCAGTTTCACAGGTAATTCGATCTAATAACCCTAACCTCAATCTATTACACTCTCTCTATCTCTCCCGTTTTTAGTTATTTGATTTGTTCTATTACATTTATAATTTGTTTTTAACCTCTCCATTGGTTTTTCATTTATTTTGCAGTTCACTTATTTGGAGATTTAGATTGCAGGTTTCTTAAAGAAAAACAATGATGTCCTTTGAAATGAATGACCGCAAAAGTATGTTTAAATCTCCTCACTTTTTTTTTTTTAATTATTTTATCAATATTTGTATCTATCTATCTATCTATGTGTGTGTGTGTGTGTGTGTATTTAAAAGTGTTAGTATGTATGCACCTTTGTTTTTACAGTTTGCTTATTAGGACTATTTACATTAATTTAGAAATAGGATGAGCTGAAGCAAGGGAAATTATTCTTTTTTTATTGGACTATTTAAATTAAGTTTTGACAATTTTGGGTCACACCCTACCAATTTTCGTCCAATTAAGGTTCTGTCAACATAAATCGACAAAACTGCAATCACTATATTTCAAATTTAGGATCTATTTTTGACGAAATTGCATTTGTTATGTGTTAGGTGATAGGTGAGAGAACGTGACTGCATTTTCCGTCATTTTATTGAAGACCGGTTCCCCGATTGGATGAAAATAAATAAGTGGGGATCTAAATTAGGAAAAATTAAAGGTTGGGTATCAAAATGGTAAAAGTTAAAACCAATAGTATAGGGCACTAAACAATTTTTCCCCAATAAATACAACAGATGTTCATTCTTAGCCTCCAAATCTTTACTATGTAACAACCTTGCAGCTATAGACGATCGGCTTGCTTGGTTGCTTGTTATTAACTATTAAGTATAGAAAAAGGGAGAAATGATAAAGGAATGATTGATGTGTTGTGAATAGTAATTATACGATCGTATATCTCATGTGTATGGTCGAGAGTGAAACCTTTTTATATTAGGGAGATTAAAAAGTAACTGATAGTAGTGTAACAAAGGCAAAAAAAAATTTGTAATTTTTTTTAGGAAATTATGAATCAAGCTACTTAAAAGAAGGCATAATTTTCTGTTTTGGAAAAATGAATATCTTATTATGTTTCCAGATAGTGTCTAACAAAATAATACATCAAACTTAAGGGGATTTCATGTAGGTACAATTTGGCTAACTTATTTAGAAAAAAACACAACTACTGAATTTTTCCTTCAATTAGTCCAGTATTCTCAAATTAAACCTGGTGGACATAGTTTTCAGAAAAAAATTACTGCAAATTTTTACATAGTTTTCATCATTTTGATAGTATTTTTACAGTATTAGACATTATAAAGTAGCTCGTGTTGTATCTGTATGGTATGTAGTTCGTATACGCTGTTACATGGTATTTAAAAACAGTAATAGTATATTGTACCATATTTATGTTAAAAATAATCAAAAACAAATTAAACCTGGTGGACTGGTGGTGGTCCGATCAGATGAGACAGGGGTCCACTTGTGACTGGTGAGGATATAATCAGAGCTGGTGGTTGTCCAATCACATACGTCAGGGAAAGTGGTGGTTCGATTGGTTTCCGACTGAATTGATGATGGTGATGACCGCGGCGCTATGGATCTGTTGTGGAGGTTGCTGACGGCGTGTAAGAAGTGAAAGGTAGAGAGAGACGGAATTTGTTTAAGCTAATGAAGTCTTGTACTTTGTACCTTATGTTAATTTTCCCTAAAATCTTAAAGTAGAACAAATTGATTTTTATTTGTCAAACATACCTGATGTAGAAGTGTAATTAAAGGCGATTAATAAATATGAGTGTCTGTGTCAGTGTGTATGTGTGTGTGTTTGCATGTGTGAAGGGGAGAGCGATAGAGATGAATTAACTGTAGCACTTCCATTTTACTGTGATTAATGTTCTTTTTTGTTTTTTCTCCAACTGCAAGATATCTTTTCAGTCTGATATAGGATTGCATTTGTAAATGTTACCTGCATTTTCTATTCAACTCGGCTGGACTGTATACCTCTGCGTGCTATTCTGAGGATCTGTAATGAAGCTTTTCACAGTAACGTTAAGGAACCTCACCTTAAAACTAAAAAAATATCTTTACTTTCTTGTAAAATTGATCGTGTAGGAGAATGAAAATAGTACGAGAACACAAGCACTACTAAATATTTTACTCTTAGACTTGGGCTGGTGGCTTGATTATTTTCTTTCCATGAATAGTTTGCTGATATATCTAGTCAATACCAATGAAGTAAATGTATTTTCTTACCAGTTAATTTTCAAATCTTACTTCTTCTTTTTGGCCGATCTAACTTGTAAGTTCTCCTGTTTTAGTATTTACTGTTACTTTCCATACAAGGATTTATGCTGGAATAGTTTATCAAAAAGAAACTACCGTTTTATTGCCATTAAAATTCCCCATAGAGAACACTTCAAAAAAACACTTTTATGTTTATGTTTACTATCACTTCAGAAATTTATTTTGTTCCTCCGTCCTGTCTGTGATGGTTTCGATGATTGATTAATACGGGTCCTGTTTCCTATACTAACATGCAAGTTTAGACACTTGAGCACTTGTACTAATTTTTGTGTGGATGAGGTAATTTGAGTGTTATAGTAAAAAAAGATCCTGTGTGTTGGTTCTACTTTAACTTCCACACCTACTGTACTCCCAAACACACTCCTTGCATCAGTATCACGTGTGGCAGGGACTGACATGAAATTAAACAATTGTATAAAGTGTTTGAGTTGGACTTAATTTCACTTCACTCCCTTCCACTTAGGATTGCTGAAGTTGGGAATATAGTGGGGAGTTTAGTAGTTGTTGTTAGAATCTACGGGATTCCCTACTGATTTGATTGCATATTCTTAAGACTGAGATTGAGAAGATTGACAGCTACTTTGTGGCTAGAATGATTTGATTGTGATTAATGTGTACATATTTTTAGGAGTGTTTATTTCCTTCTTTAGGTCTAGTAGAGCTGTATATAAAGGAGTCGTTGTAAACCTTCTTAATTATTCAGAAATATTGAAATACAAATATATAGTCTTTTCTAATATGGTATCAGAGCGGGCCTAGCAATGTTGGGCTCACCTCCACCCATTTAATATGTCCGCTCGTTGGACCCTTGAAATATCGGGCCACGACCGAGGGGGAGTGTTAGATTAATTATCCCACATCGTCTAGATAATAATCGAGCCTGTGGTTTATAAAGAGATATACATCCTTACCATTACGAGGCCTTTTAATGGTAAAGGAATATGGATTCTCATAGTTGTAATATCATTTTTTTCTTAACTGTGTATAAAGACCTGGAGACAGATGTAAACAAGTCGAGCTGGTTTCTGCTACGCTGTGATATACCCTTGCTAACCTCAACCTACTTAGACCTGTTCTCCTTTTTAAAGAAGTATCGTATTTGTTCTTTCACAGGAGTAACAGACTTTATTATGTCTTGTTACTTATTCTGTCAATTATATGTGATGAAGCTGTGCTGAGTTATGGTTTTATAATAAGATGCATCATCATATAAACTTTATCACTCCTCTCTTCGGTAGTTGATTTTTTTAAAATATTTGGTAGTTTAACAACTCACAATTACTGTTATGAAACAGAGATTGGACTGGGACTGACAGGATTTGGCATATTTTTCTCATTCTTGGGGATCATATTCTTTTTTGACAAGGGACTGCTTGCTATGGGAAATGTTAGTATATAGTCTCTTATGAGTTTTTTCATTCCTCATATCCTTCAGTGATACTAACTCTTCTTTGTGGATTTTGTTTCTAGATCTTGTTCGTCTCTGGGGTTGCATTAACAATCGGACCAAAGTCATCAATGCAGTTCTTCATGAAAAAAAGCAATTACAAGGTCTTTATTAGTCTCCGCTTATTTTCCTTCTATTTCAGGTGTATAGAGTCTGTCATAATTGTTTACCGCTCTTTGCCTGGTGATGATAAACAGGGTACCATATCTTTTGGTCTGGGCTTCTTCTTGGTTATAATTGGGTGGCCTGTATTCGGAATGATTTTAGAGGCATACGGTTTCATTGTGCTTTTCAGGTTCATTGGATATCCTAGCTCTGATTTCCTTTTCTTATGATTTATTATTATTATATAGTATGAAATACCAATCGTTCTTTGTGCAGTGGCTTTTGGCCAACACTTGCTGTTTTCCTACAGAAGATACCTATTCTGGGCTGGGTGTTTCAACAACCATTTGTTAGATCGGTAAGTTTTTAAGAAAAAAAATATGCTTTTCTTCAGAGTGATGAAGTTTTTAGTTGTTGTATCAAGAGTCCGCTGTGATCTTTAGAAGATTTGTCTTTTCTTGTTTATGGGGTTATTAGTCGTTAATGTGTGGAGCCGTGATGAAGTCAAATCTAGTATTTCTTTGAGTTTTCTGTAGCTGTATACAAGAGTTTGAAAAGATGGTATCAAATAATCGTAATTACTAGACATAACCCTTGTCCCCTCGAAATCCTAAACCTAGAACATTTTCATTTCTTAAAGAGCCAACAATTGATTGTAGGCAAAAGTTTTGAATTGGATATCCCGTGTGTGACTTCAATTAGTTATACCTGCCAAAAAGGAAAAAAATAAGACACTTATTCTGTAAACTGATTAGGCTATTGCGTATGTTGACATGAAAAAGTTGGCCAAACCTACAGTGTGATTATCCTAACTCTTAGTCTTGCTACTGGATAGTTCTTCAAACCTGAGATCCTCTTTATTTGTTTTTTGGCTCTATGGATGTTATCAACCCTTTCTATTAACATAAATTTTGATGGGTGTTTGGTTTTAGTTTCGAAGCCTTGTTTTTTGCCTTTAAGCTTATGAACTGCTAATTATCTATAAGTGATCAGATCTAGAGCTATACTTGTTATATTAGAAATAAAACACCCAAAACAGTAGGAATATAAGTAGAAAAGAAACTTGGCGAAACTGCAACTTCGATTAAATAATCAACAAACTGTTACAATCTCTAACTGCTAGCTTTAATCAACCTTAAAGTCTAGTTTGATAGCTTTTAATTCTAGCTATCTAACTCGGGGAAAGCCTGAGGTATTTATAGGAAAATAACTAATCCTATTCATATTAGGATTATAACCAAAACTACTCCTAATTCAACAAGGAGTATTACTTTAACTAAACCTAATTGTAATACTAATTTAACTAAGGGGTATCCTTCTGGATCACGGCTCCCCCCAAGAGCGATGAGCTCCTGCTCAAGCTAAAAGAATATTCGGAAACACCGCAACGACCATCTCCTTAGTCCGACTTCGCGTTCCTAGGAAATTGATCAAGTCTCCCGACTCGATACGAACCAATATCTTCCTTTCTTGTAGCTTCTGTCCTCATCTCAGCGTTGCAATCTGATATCAATGGATCTTTTCTCTCCATCTTTTCGACGGACCTAACCATTAACACCATGTATCGAGCACCATTGTTGACCATCCGCTTTACTTGAGTAACTGTGACTAATGGATCATGTAAAATCGGTTCCTTACATGCATAAATCTTAAAGTCTTCCCCATCTTTCCATAACCGGTAATACCGCTCCTTAGGAACAAAACTGCATCCCGATCCCACAAATAGGGCACTCCGACAATAACTTGACAAATATCCAACGGAACCACCTCACACACTATTGTATTCACAAACTTCTCCATAATAGCAAACTTAAAAGTACACTGCTTGGTAATCTGCAAGTTAACATCTTTCTTTAACCAGCCAAGCCCATATGGCTTAGGATGTGGTGTTGTAACTAATCCTAATCGTTCCACCTCCACCTCCGCCTCAGAAATTAAGTTCTCCTAACTGCCTGGATCAAGAATGGCATTAATACTATTTTTCACCTGAATTTTCACATGAAACAGCTCATCCCGCTTATCCGCAAGACTCGAGGATGTAGTCGCCTTGCACATCAAAGACAAGGTTGGGTCTGGTTCATCCACTTGCTCGAGTTTAGTAGCATTAGCAAATAAAGCTCTTGTTTCCTTCTTATTTTGCAAATGCTTAGGTACCAACTTTGGATGCAACTTCCAACACCCATCCTTAATATGACCGTATTTGTTGCAATGATCACAAACAACGCCTTTAAAGACCTTGGATGGCTTCTCTGCCTCATTCTCAATTGTTTCCGATTCAGGCTGCCAACTATTCTTCACCGATGTTACTGGAACTTCTTGCATGTTCCTCCCTTCAAGGGCAACGACTTTCACCGTGGCCTGCTCAATCGTCTCCACTTCAATCATAGTTAACTTATTCCGTAAAAACTTTAACAAACCACCAGTGTATTTCATGAACACATCGTGATCAACATCCACATCGAGCGCCAAAGCTTGATTGTGAAAATCAGTCGTATATTCTTGAACAGACTGTCCATGTCTTTGGCGCAAGTGTTGCCACTTGTACCAACGCTCACAACCCACTGGATAAAACTGTTGCTTCACCAACTCTTTGAACTCCTTCCACGTAATTGTCGCCACGTCAAACCGTCTGGTATACGATTTCCACCACGTGAGCGCATAACTTGCGAATTTCAAAGATGCTGCAGAAACTTTATCCTTGTTGGAGTAACAATAAATGCCAAAATAGGTGTCCAAGCGATCCAGCCAATTATCCAGCATAACTGCATTGACTGAGCCGTCATAAACAGGAATTTCCACTTTAAAGTCAACATGCTGATTGCGTAGAGGATCACGAGTACCCTTCTTTCCGGAACCCGTAATTCCCTCTACGTACTCCTCGTCTCCGCTAAAATCAAGCTTTTTCTGCAACCCATCGTCAACCTCTGGAGTCTTTTTCCCATCTCCAGAACCGGATGCCTCGCTCAACTTCGCTAAGATCGCATCAAGCGTGAACTGCATACTCGTGAAACCTGTCTTCAACTCTTCGACATTCTTCTGTACCTCCTTTAAACGATCCTCTGTATTCAGGTTCACACCCATCGGTAATTTGGTTTGCTGGTATAAACCCCGATGTTTTTCTAACCCAGTAACAAGTTTGGCTCCAGATTGCACAACTGAATTGCGCGTACAGACCATACACCACACACACCTGAAGATCGAACCTGGCTCTGATACCACTTGATCAGATCTAGAGCTATACTTGTTATATTAGAAATAAAACACCCAAAACAGTAGGAGTATAAAAGGAAAAGAAACTTGGCGAAACTGCAACTTTGATTAAATAATCAACAAACTGTTACAATCTCTAAATGCTAGCTTTAATCAACCTTAAAGTCTAGCTTATCAAGCTTTTAATTCTGGTTATCTAACTCGGGGAAAGTTTGAGGTATTTATAAGAAAATAACTAATCGTATTCATATTAGTATTATAACAAAAACTACTCCTAATTCAACAAAGAGTATTACTTTGACTAAACCTAATTCTAATACTAATTTAACTAAGGGTATCCTCCTGGATCAATAAGCTTGGATCCACAGCTTTTGATCTCAAGCTTTTTGGCCCTGAAAAACTAGAAAACCTAAAGATTCTGACATTTCTCAGCATTGGCAACGGGAGACCTTGTGCTTTATTATGGTACTTAGTATTGCTGTTTAAACTCTTAAAACCCAGGTAGATGCTTTATTCCTCTTATCACATGGCCTAGTTTGTTTGTTTTTATTCCTACATCTTTTATTGTGAAAACTTGCTAACTGAATATAATAAGTATATCACTAGACTGCATCTTAGTATAACCTTTATATCTTAACATTGAAGGTCTAGATGTCATCTGAATTGCTAAAAGATAATTTTAATTTTACTATCATCCACTTAGAACTAACTCGTCAAATATGCTCTTTTCTGGTAATTTTTCTTAGTAATGTCTACATGGATTGAAAGGTCATCTATTTTACGCTGTGAATTTACCACGTTATGAACTTGAAGTTGTTACTTTCCTTGCTTGCAGTTCTTTGATCGTTACCGTGGCAAAAGGGTGCCTGTCTAGGTTGATGCCTGCATATTTCTCGTGGAAACAGGGTTTCATATATAGACTGGTTTAGTTCTGATTGTTGTAAAAAATGACCTCATATGACAAAAAGTAGGTGCGTGAAATTTTCCAGATGTGGCAGATAATACACATAAGAAAGAAGGCTTCAGAACGTGAAACATAAAGAGTGTCATTTTTTGCTTAGTTGCTGCTCGTTGTATAGTAAAGATTCATATCTAGTCGGTTAGGACTTGATCTGGAAACTGAAAAGAAAAGCTGTAGGAATTTCACAATTCATTGTTGATTACTGTTATAATTTTGATTGATTTTTATGATTTGATACCTAGTCGATTAAAACTTAATCTGGAAACTAAAGAGAAATGCGGCTATGCCTTTCAGGAACATCACAACTCATTGTTGATTACTTTTGATTTAGTTTTGGATCAATATATTTCCTCACTTATAATATGAATCCTTTTTTAGTCTCCCATTGGCATCATGGCATGTGCACAAGTGTAACTAAATACGTACGAACTTGAAGGATGAGTCTGGGAAAAAATAACGTCAAGTACAAGCTAAATGGCTACAATATTACAAATTCATTCAGGACAAAGTTGATGATTTGCAGTCCTAAACAACGACGGCAAGGTGAAGTTGAGATATTCCGGCAATCCTATTTGATGAGGTTGCTTTTGCGATTACTGATTAGTTATAACAAAGATGACTTATCTGTTATTAACCGTACTCTATTCCAAATATTTTTGCCGAATAATGAATGTCTTGTTGATCTATGATACCCGATCCCAAATTCTTAGGATCAAGGCTGCAGATTGATAAAGATAATGTGTTCATCCAGAATGCAATGTGCACATAAATCCCAAACCATAGAACAAACTAATTCAATCAAATAATCCAAATTTTCGACAAACTCCTATAAACCAATAATTTTGAGTTAAATAAACAAAACATTATATTAGTAATAACACATCCATAAGTTTTCTCAATTCCAACTCCAACAAAGTCACATAGATTCCATAAGTTTTTTTTCATAAGTTTTTTTTCATAAGTTTTTTCAAAAAAAAAAAAAAAAGTCACAGAGATTCCAAAAAACAAAAAGAAAACATCGATGTGCGTATGTAAATCAGCACATACACTTATACGACGAATAAAAACTCAATGACTAGTAGTGCTCGTGCCGGTGCTGGTATTGTTGTGATCAACGGAAGGAGTTGCATTCTTCGGCTTCCTATACGCCCCGTCAAGCTGTTTAACCATAGCTAGTCCTGAATCAATCGTTTTCTCAATATTGGGCATGTCATAGTTTTGTGCCACGTAAACGCCACCTATTCCCCCTACCATCATCGCCAAGGCCATCCCGAATAACCCCATCTCTTTTTGTGTGAAACTAGGTTAGATCTTGTATTTGGTTATTTTGAGACTTGACTTGGGTTTGGGTTTATTTATAATAGTGAAAGAGTCCATGTTGCCTTGGGAGTAAATGTTTTCTTATTCTCCAAGTTTTTTTGTTGAAGGATAGGAACGATGATTTAATTATTTGCCCCTTCTCCAAGACTTAAGTACTAGTACTCTCGCAACACTCTATTTTAATCCGGTTTTTGTTTTTAATATTTTTCCTTGATCGATCCCCTTGATAAAAAATACTAATTAGTACTCAATCAGGAGTATTAATCCGTACAAAACACAAGTTTTCTATGTTTACTTTGGATACTTGTAGAAAAAGTATTGTTCACAAAATTTATTTTCTTGGCCCATTTTTTGTATGCAAGCTAGAAAATATATACTCCTTTCTTGTCTCAAGTCTCATTTCTTGGAAAATGCCCGATTCACTCAGGGCATTCTCATCGGTTTATATAACTTTAGTTTATAACTTTAGACTTAAATAGCTAGATAAGGGAGTTAGCAAGTAAGATTCAATAAGTTGCACATCAGTGCAGTACAAAATCTCAATATAACCTAATAAAAAATATATTTTTTATGATTTTATTTCTATTTGTTTCTTGACTCTTTCACAGCACCATCGTCAATGACTTAATAATAACCCCACTTAAAATGAGACAAAAGTGAAAAATGGGAAGAAGGAGACAAATGAGATGTGTTCTACGTGTGGATGACCCCACTTAAAATTTATAGAAAACCTCTTTAAATGTAGAGAGAAATTGGATAAATATTTATATAGGAGTTAAACTTTTTAAGGGCTTATATATTATAACTCATGAGCAAGAATGCTCAAGTTTTTTTAGAGATGGAAAAATACATAACTCAACTTATTGATATAATAAACAAGGTTATCTAAACCAAGATCTACTATTTCCTAATTTTACGTTGTTAGACTGAGGAAATGGTCATGCAATTTTAACATTCGATTCACAAACTTTCCATAAATTTTTTAAATTTAAAACATCATCTTGTTTTCTTCCAAACTTGGAGTATAACGAACTTCAAGTACAAGAAAATTAGTAAAAAAATAATTTAGTGAAATCAGTACAAAATCAGTAAAAAAACAAACAAGCATACGTTGTGCAGAATTGGTGAAGAATTTGGTGCAACTGTAATTTCTTTCAATAATCTCATAACGTTTGTATAAAATTTAAATATAGTTTGATTGGGGAATTTTTTTTATTGTATAACCTTATAGAACAATTGTATTTCTATTCAATAAATCGAGCCATCGAGGGATAAAGAGCTTCAGAATCTGCGCAAACATGGACGAGAGCGGGTTTCAATCCACTAAGTGTAAGTTGTATTATTTGGTTAAAATTCTAAAAAGGCGAAACCTCATTGGGCGTCTTTGATAATTGCCCAAACTAAAATTTCTAAATAATATTAAACAAAATAAAAATATGAAAAAGCTACTAAAACAAAAAAGGAGTAGCTTCTATTTTCTAGACACCAACAAAAGCAAAAACAAAAATTAATGGATGTTTTTTATGATTTCTCAAACTAAAATATCTAAGTAGTATTAAATGAAATCGAAAACATGAAAAAAATAAAATAAGTATAACTTCTATTTTCTAGACACCAAAGAAAACAAAACAAAACAAATAAATATTTTTTTTTAATTTAAAAATAGCAACAATGAGCACAACAACTTTCATGTCTCTCTCTCATCTCATTATAACCTTGTCCTTATAGAACAATTATATTTCTGTTCAATAAACCAAACTCTTTGGGTTAAATTTCCAAAAAGGCCAAACCTCGTGGGTGTCTTTGATAATTGCCCAAACTAAAATTAACAAAATAAAAATATGAAAAAGCTACTAAAACAAAAAAGGAGTAGCTTTTATTTTCTAGACATTAACAAAAGCAAAAACAAAATTTGATGGGTGTTTTTTATGATTTGCCAAACTAAAATATCTAAGTAGTATTAAATGAAATAAAAAACATGAAAAAAAAGAGTATAACTTCTATTTTCTAGACACCAACGAAAACAAAACAAAACAAAAAAACAAAAAATTTAAAAATAGCAACAATGAGCACAACAACTTTCATGTCTTTATAGGCTACTCCTTTTACAGGAACCAAAATGTTTGTTATCTATAAATGTCTTTTTATTGTGAAACAAGAGCTTCGGAAACTAGTGAAACGTAAAAGATTTATTGATAAACGTGCATTAACCGAAGCTCGTAAACGACTCTATGATCTACAAAGTGGCCTAGACGTGAGTGGAGACCCTCTTTTATTTTCGGAAATTAGGGGAGTTAAGGATAGTATTGTCGAAGCTTTAAGAAGGGAGGAAAGCGAATCTCGCCAAAAGAGTCGCATTCAATGGCTTGAAGAAGGAGATTGTAATACGGGATATTTTTTTAAGACCATTAACAAGCGTAATAATTGTATTCGGATATCATCGATTGTGTGTGATGATGGATCGACTATAGTTAACCCGAAAGATATCCAAAACGCATTTATCGAACACTTTACCAACACCCTTGGTTCCGCGGACGATCCGCAACCTCGACAACCCTCCCCTCTACCTGCTGCATCACTCCAGCAACCTTTGGCAGGAGCTATTGCCAGAGGCAGTTTTTACACAACAACAGCGGGTTTCATCCTCGCCAACTTCGTTTCACCAGTTATTTCCGAGTCTATGGTGTCTGGTCTTTTATCCCCCGTTACCGAGTTAGAAATACGTGACTGTTTCCTCCATCTCCACCCTAACAAAGCTCTGGGTCCGGACGGTTTTAATGGTATGTTTTTCAAGCTTTCGTGGAATATTATTGGTAAGGATATTGTTGCGGCTATAATGGATTTTTTTCGTTCCGGCTCTCTTCTTAAGCAAGCTAATACCACGGCTATCGCTCTTCGTCCTAAATGTGCTAACCCCATAAAAGAGTATAGGCCTATTTCTTGTTGCAATACAATTTATAAATGTATCTCAAAAATCTTAGCTAACCGGCTTAAACCTATTCTCAACGTTATCGTAGAAGAGAACCAATCGGCCTTTATTGGTGGTCGTCGTATTAGCGATAATATCTTACTAGCTCAAGAATTAATGCAAGGGTATCATAAGGAAGGCGGTTCGCATCGGTTAGCGGTAAAGGTCGACTTGATGAAGGCTTATGACTCAGTTCGATGGTCTTTCATTTGGGATCTTTGCGAATGTATGGGGTTTCCGACTAAGTTCATTTTATGGATTAAAGCT
This sequence comes from Primula veris, assembly GCA_963682055.1. Classification (NCBI taxonomy): domain Eukaryota; kingdom Viridiplantae; phylum Streptophyta; class Magnoliopsida; order Ericales; family Primulaceae; genus Primula; species Primula veris. The sequence continues at coordinate 8,630,523 of OY821743.1, forward strand.
TGTATATCCTCTCCTAGTTTTTCGATTGCGCTTAATGGAGAATTGGGGGGGGGGGGTTTCGAGGCGCCAAAGGCTTGCGCGAAGGTGATCCGTTGTCTTTCCATATTTTCGTTATTTGTATGAACCTTCTTTCGTTAATTCTTAAAAAAATTATGTTAGATAGAGGCTTTAAATACCATTGGAGATGTAAAGAGCAACAAATCACCCATATTTGCTTCGCCGATGATCTTATGATTTTCTCGAAAGCTAATGTTAATTCAGCTAATATATTAAAGAAGGCTCTAGATACTTTTTGGGAATTCTCGGGGTTAACTCCTAACCTGGATAAAAGCCACGTCTTCATCGCCGGAGTCGATCCCATTACCCGCGACAATATCATTGGATTTTTTGGCTTTGTCGAGGGGTTTTTACCTATCACGTACCTCAGAGTCCCTCTTTTAGCGTCTTCTCTCTCCTCCGGTGATTGTGCTTCCTTAGTTGACCGCATAACTAGTAGAGTTTCTTCTTACACGGGTAAGCTTCTAGCTTATGTCGTTAGACTTCAACTCATTAAATCCGTCCTTTTAGCGATGCAATCTTATTGTTGTTCTCATTTTATTCTCCCGATAAAAGTTATTGACGATGTTGAAACTCTAATCCGATGGTTTCTTTGGACTGGTCTGGATCTTAAACGATTTGGGGCTAAGATTGCTTGGTCTAATGTTACTCTTTCATTTTTAGAAGGTGCTCTGAATATTAAAAAGTTGAAGGAATTGAATAAAGATTTAATGGGTAAAAACATTTGGGTTTTATTGTGTCCGGATATCATTTCTCTTTGGAAAAGATGGGTTGTGACTCACCTTATTTGAGGCGGAGATTTTTGGTCTATGTCATTTCCTTGAAGATGCTCGTGGACATGGCGTAAGCTTTTGCAATTAAGAGAGACTTTTCGAGACCACTTTTATGTTGTCGGTGGTAATGCTTGGCGTCCGTTGCCCACCGTCGGTTACACGGTTAAATCGGCATATAGAGCTATTCGGATCCGTAAACCGATAAAGCGTTGGATTCGGTTTGTTTGGGCTCGTAATGTTCCTCCAAGATGTAGCTTTATCCTTTGGCTAACCTGTCTAAACCGTCTCTCTACTCTTGGTCGTTTACAAATAATGGGGTTGGTACAAGTGAACCGATGCGAGCTTTGTTACCATCATTCCGAGACAAGAGACCACCTCTTCTTTTAGTGTTCTTTCTCTCGACGTATTTGGCGTATTATCCTATCAAAGTCCGGTTTGGTAGCACAAAATGGACCTTGGAGTTTTTGGGTAAAATGGGCTAACGCTCACTTCAAAGAAAGCACATTGTCCGACTCGTTAATTGGTATCGCTTCTACAGTCTATTGTATATGGCGTGAAAGGAATGCTAGATTGTATCGAGAAATTAAATCCACTCCCGGAAATATTATCAAGGATATTGGAGTGTTTGTTGCGAAGTAGCTTGAATAAATTCAAAAATGTAAAAAATATTTATAGAAATAAGTTTATTTGTAATGCTTGGAGGTTAGATCCATCATTCTTTCGATGAAGCATTTTCTTTCCTACGACTTCGTTGTAGCTTTCGGATATTGTGAGCCTTTATTTTATATACACGCTTAATCTAAAAAAAAAAACTTTAATGTCTCTCTCATATCTCATTATAACCTTGTCCTTATAGAACAATTATCTTTACGTTCAATAAACCAAACTCTTTGGGTTAAATTTCCAAAAAGGCCAAACCTCGTGGGTGTCTTTGATAATTACCCAAACCTCGTGCTGATAACGTGTTGTGAGTCTTATTAGCTCAGTATATATATTATATAGGAGATACAGAGAGAACATAGAGAGAGAACAGTAAGTATTTTATTATCAGAATGTATAAATATAAGTGGACTCCAACTTTCTTGTAGAAGTTAAGATTATATAAGGTAGAAAGTTCAATTTACACGTAAGTACAAATAGTGTAATAATACAGTACAACAAAATGAAATAAAAAAACATGAAATAAGCAACTTTTAGGAGTATTTTGTAGACACCAAAAACAAAACAAAATAAAATAATGAGCACAAAAGCTTTAATGTGTGTCTCTCATCTCCCAAAACCCAGCACCACAAAATCTTCAAAACTGGGCATCCAAAACTACTACCCAAAAACAAGAGCTTTAATTACTAAATTGCCACTGTTGTCGTCCATAATAACAGAACAAATTCCACCAAATGCCCTTCGTAAGAAACTTGACCCAAATTGGAGAGGTGGTTTCAGCTTAGGTGTAGATTTCGGATTTTCTCGCACCGGTCTCGCCATTAGCAAAGGCTTCTCTCTCCGTCCTTTTACCGTATTTTTACCCCTTCCCTCCTTTTTTTATATTTAATTTTATTTAATTTAATTTCCTCTTATTTGTAATGTAATTAATATGTTTTACTAGACTTTACTATTGTCATTTTTCCATTTGGTCCAATTAAGGGTCCGATAACATAAATTCACTAAATTACACTCACTTTATCTCACATTTGGAGATTTATTTTTGATGGATATGGTTACGAAATTGAGGTGAGAGAACGTGACTCCAATTTTGCCGTTTTGTTAAATACCAGTCTGCTAATTGGACGAAAATTGATAGGTTGTGGCGGCCCAAATTGGTAAAAATTTAAAGGTCGGATACTAAATTGGTAAAAGGACGGGCATGGGTATAAGTAGGGCTGTAAGTGAGCTTAGCTCGACTATGTTTGAACTTGGCTCATCTACTAAACGATCATGAATATGCTTATGTTTGTAAATGATAAGAAACTAAAAGCGGTTTTTATGCTCCTTTAGTACTGTTTCGGTCATGAGATTTATTTTATTTATTTTTTTGAAATGTATGGTAAAATAATGGATTACATGAAATGGATTATGAGTTTATGATATAAAGCAGTGTTTTAAAAGGCGGGCGAGGCGGAGAGGTGCCGCCTAGAATCATTTCCAAAATCTCGGGTCGTTACATTAAAAGTTGAAGTTTTGGAGTTGGTACACTACGTGTTTAATCTATGCAGATTGGTTCTTAGTACATCAGCGAAATTGAAAAATTAGTACACAAGTAGTGCACTTGCGTTGAAATTATAATCTCGGTTTATGATTTTTTTATTTTTTATTTTTTATTTTCAGAACTTGAAGTGTGTTTCTAATTTCGTAGAAAGGGTGTAAAGCAAACCATGCACTTTTAACAATTATGACACTAGACTATTTCGTTTCACAATGTAGACATCAATGCAAAATTGAACAAGAAGTAGACCAACAATAAAGTTTCGACTTGCAATAGCTATGTACAATTGTTCAGTTATACAGGTGTACTAAGACCCAGTTTTGCGTAAAAATGGGGCAATTAGTATATCGACGTAAAAATTTAAAATACTCGATGTTTATAGCATGGTGAACATTTTGTTTTGTTTTATTTTGTTTTGTTTTGTTTTGTTTTGTGTAGGCTGATGTCTAAGATTGTGAGTCTTGATACATTGGTGCAGTAAACGTATGCTGTCTTGTAGATTGGTGACTAAATTTTTAGAAGTGGATATTCCTGTTCATGAAAATTTGTTTGTTTATTTAGGTTGTTGAGCTGCGTGGGGAGAAGCTCGAGCTTAGGCTTCTTCAACTTGCTGAGCAACAGGTAACTATCATGGGCTATTTGTTAGTAGTTTGTTTGATTGCAACTTATAATGTCGAGTTTTGTTTTGTTTTTCTGTTTGTCGGCTTTTGTTTATAAGTTATACTTATACTGTACTTGGTTTGTCAATCGAATAACTAAATTTTTGGTTTTCTAGATTTAAAAGCTTTAAGTATTAAGACGAATGAACCCAACTTGCAGCTTGCTTTGAACAATAGTCAGAGATTTCTTTTACTTTTTCGTATTTACACATTTTGTGGAAACGAGTCAAATGTTTATACTTTATACTTAAACAATTATGTACACTATGCCAAGTCTATGTCAAATATTTGTTACCAAAACTTCTTTAAAGAAAAATGTTGTGTTTATCATAGTTCACAAACTCTATGTTACCTTCTTTGGTTGGGTTGAAAACTAAGAAGCTTGCAAGCCCAAGGAAATAAGCTTTAGATCGTTGCACGAATTGATAAAATAGTGGTTTGACCAATGTAAGCTTATGATTCTTTTTTATATTTCTTTACCATGGAATATGAGTTTTTAATCTTAACCAATTTCTAATTTCTATTTGCCACTTGAGGGAATATGCTTGTTGCTCGTAAAATTTTAGTATTGTTAGTTTTAACTCCTATACAAGCTGATCTTATCCTTATCATTTTAAAAATAGTTGATCTTATCCTTGACAGTTCTTGAAATACAGGAAGTTGACGAGTTTATAGTTGGGCTGCCACTATCCTCTGATGGAATGGAGACACAACAGTCCAACAAAGTTAGAAGTGTGTGTGGGCGTCTTGCAGTTAGGGCTGCAGAAAGGTGAGATCTTTTCTTGAATCTATACAGTTAAACTTCAGAAATCAGCTAATACGAAAAGGAAGTATAATGTACCATTATCTTAAGAAATAAGTCAATAACAGTTCACAGGCATAGCTGTAAGTTATATTAGCTTACTGGAGTTTGCTTCATTCGAGTTTTTGCCAGATTGTAAGTCCATTTAGCTTAGAAAAGATGTCTTTATACTTTCTTTTTAGCGCAGAGTTGGTTATCCCATCTAATTCATCTATTAGGAAGCCATAGGAGTGTGTCACGACATTAGTTTTACTCCATTATCATGCACTTTAACTTTAGCAGTCTTCTCTAGTAATTACGAGAAAACCTATATTAACCAATGCTCATAATAAGTTTAGGGACCGAGTTTTTCTTTACTGTACCAAAGTGAGTATTACCATCAACAGAGGTGTTACTGATAAAGTGTTTTCTTGATATGCTTTAAAATTCAAAGGCAGCATGGCCCGACCAAGGGTCACCACTTAGCTTCCCCCTGGTAATGAGTTATTAAATTATATAGATGAAAACATGCTAATGGCTACTACCTAGTTGGGTTGTGAAATACACTTTTGTACATATCTTACGTATCTATCTTTGCAAATTCGTAGGGGTTGGAGAGTGTACCTACAGGATGAGCATGGGACATCAAGTGAAGCCATGAGTCATATGATCAATACGTAAGTTTCTTTGCTGAGTCATGCGGTGTTTTAAAGGACAAGTTCAAAAATCGATTAAAATTACTATGATGTACTTTGTAAGCAATTCCTGTCTATGTTTTTTTTTTTTTGCATAGTTTTTATCTCTGTATCTATTGGCTCGTTGGTAAATATGTCTCGTCTGTTTTAACTAAAAAATTGACAATGACAGGTAACTATGAACTTAGTGCTTTAAATTTGATGTTCCTGGCTTAATGCTTCAGGTCCATTTCTTGGTTATCAACTTCTATGGATTTAATTCGTTTGAGGTATCTCATAGTCATAGTTGAATATATTCATGTCTGAATATAATTAGGGCCAGGAGAAACAATGTAGAACTTCTAAATCCCATCTAAAAACCATGTTAGGATATCTGTTGGATTGATACATACACATACTTGATGTCTAAATTTACCGAGTGTTAACCTGAACGTGAAATGATTTCAGGGGTGTTGGAAAGTCAGAACGTCATGGGAAAATCGATGCTTTTGCTGCCATGGTACTTTCTTAGTTTTAGTTTTATGTTACTTTAATACTTTATACACTCGATAGGATTTATAAAATCTAAATTCTGCCATATGTTGAAAACTTTGTTACTAATCAGTAATCAACTTTTTTTCCCTTTTGGCATTTTTGCTTCTAGATGGTGCTGGAAAGATATTTTGATCGATCAGGTGAAGGGGTTGAGCTTGTTTTGCCCAAACAGTTGGAACTCCAGGAAAAGCTCCGTATCGGCCCACCTGATTTGTTCTAACTTCTAACCGAAATAAATATGATAGGTAACAACTAACAAGTGGTATTACTATTATTGAAGCCAGGTTGATATTTTCTCGAGTAGCAGAAGTGTATATATAGCCATCTGGAGGGATATACCAGATGTGATTTTGTGATTTACCATGGCCATTATTTCATTATTGCATCGAAATGACTCTTTTGTTTCTGCAATTGATATCTCCATATGTATGAATTTTAAAGATCCTATATATCAAAGCTCAACAGTTTCCAATTTGGTCCAATATCTTCTTTATTACATTGAAAAGGCTCTCTTTCGTTTCATTGTGTTTTTGAAAAAATATATAAATAAGTATTTTGGTTCCAAGCATCTTTAGTTTGTATAAATCTAGCAAGTCAGCAAATTTCTGTTTGGAAACGAATCAAATGGATATGGGTTCGGTTTAGTCCCTGGTTTGTATGCAGTTCCCAAATTTCAGTAGCACATCAACGCTTGCCTTATAATTCTTTTAGCTTTCCGATACAAAGCAAAAGTGTTCTTTTTACTCTAGATAGATGGTGACTACTTACTCTTAACTCAGTGAGATCATCAGAAATAATCTGTCAAAATAGACCAACATCCATAACTCCGAGAAATGTCACGCAAGAAGACTTAAATATTTCAACAGTATTAGAGTATATTAGAGAGATCACTTGAAAACATCCAATTGGAAATAACTAACTGCGGTAACTTTTAGAGCAATGTTACTGACCAATTTGAAAGCCAAGACTGGCATTCATGATGCTTAAATGTGATGACCATAAGACATCTTCACGTGTTGTGAAAACTGGCATTAACATCAATATGAACACCAATATTTTCCCAATCTTGCTTACATAGCATAACTGAATAGCTTTTCAATCAACTTGCTTTTCAATCAACTTTAAAAGCTATGTAAGTACGACTTGCACTAAAAAAAAAACTTCTTCCGAAACTTTAATAGGGCTAGCAAATGGTCGAGGGTAGTGAAAAGTAGAAAATAAGACAATTAGTTGATCTAGTTGTTCAACTCTGTGAAATAATTTGTCTCATGTCGTCGTCATTGTTACCATCATCTACCGGAGGGGGGAAATTGAGATCAATGATGTTATTAATCTTCTTAATGGGATAATTAGCCTCTAATCCCGATAAATGAGACCTCTTATGACCTCCCAAAGCTTGACCAGAAGAAAAATCCTTCAAACAAACAGGGCACTGATGCGTTTTGTCCGCACTTCTCTCTCCACTCTCCCTCTCCTCAGTTCTTGAACCTCGTTTAGCGATAAATCCCTTCTTATGGCTAGCTCTGTGCCCACCAAGCGCTTGGTATGTCTTAAACACTTTATAACAAGTATTGCATTTGTATTTTACTTTCCCTTTAGTACTAATATTCTGCTTGGTGACCTCTGCTAATTTTGATTGTGATTCTACTTTCTTTCTACTCCAACAATCTCTCTTCAGCAACATCAAGCAATAAGCTATTTGCTCGTCTGGGCTTTTCTCGGATAAAGAACTTGTCCACTTTTGCTCTTTAAATTCTGTTCTAATTCTTGAAACTTGTATCGCTCTTTGTGGACACTCGCTCTCGCTCTCCCCATCATGAAAATCGAGGTTTTCTTTCACTTGAGATGAAGAAGAGGATTGAATTGAGAAAATATCTTCACTCTCTTCTTTTTCTGAATTTGAATGAGTTAAATGATTTACTATGTGAGATCTCATGTGACCTCCTAAAGCTCTGACACCATTAAAGCTTCTTAAGCAAATTTTACACTTATGCTTCTCCATTAGAGTAGTAAAAAGACTTAATATTGGGAAAGAAAAGCACAGAGATAAAGAGTAGGAACTAAGAGTAGGTGATGAGCATTTTTCCACTAGGAGATGTATATGCTATGTATGTAAACTATACAAGTTGCTTGAAGAAATTTTGATTAAGATTAATGTTTAAAGTTAAAACGGCAAATGTAATTAATAAAATCTAATTAAAGCTTGTGCATGAACGGAGAAAGAGGGACATGTAACATGCGAGTTTTGTAATAAATTCAATTCCAGTACTATATAAACTGTATTATCACTTTTCCAACACTACCCCCTCACAAATTTCAAACTCTTCTTTTATTTATACCCATTCACCAACTAGTTTCTAATAGTATGTCTAAAGGCCATGATTGGTTTGAAGATTTAGTTATTTTCCCTTGTTGATATACATATATGTTTAGTTAATTGTCACACTTTGAAATGTTCTAATGCATAACCAAAAGTTGTAGATTTAACAAGAACTTGTCGTCTTTTTCTTGACCACTACTTACAAACACTTTTACAGTATTTATGGAAAGATGGTATAAACTCATTTTAGGGACAACTAGCTTTTAATTATCGCACAAGGTTTTAGTGTAACAGTGGACTAAATGAGGAGGTTGGAATTGCAAGTTTGTAAATTTATCAATGTTGTATATGAAGCGAAGTAGAACTAATTACATATTAGCATTTCGCACCTAAAGCCAAGAAACATACAACTCTTTTGCAAAAATTACTTATCAAATTTACTATGTTATCGTGTTACTTCTTTATTACTTTATACATAGGGTATATTATTAAAGGACCCAAACCAATTTGATTATAATTCAATTTGTGACGATCATAAATAGAATGTTTTCCAATTACATGTTGGGGTCCCCGACACTTCGAATTTTTTTCAGATTTAATTCCTATAGTTTAAATGTAGTCAGTACTTACATACCTATGATGTTTATAACTTTTCATAAGCTTGGTAACAAATCGTTACTTCTGATTATTTTTACTAACTGGAAGCTAGACATTGTCATTTTGAATTTCATTACGAACTACCCTAGTATTTAGTATTTATACCAACTTACAAATTCACTATATTGTTTCTTTTTATCGGTCTTTAAATTAAGTTAATTTAACTCAAAGGCATAACAGTTAACCAAAAAACCAAGGTTAATGCTAAATACACACACATCTGTGGTCATAATTAGTGAAAAGCCAGCCTCAACCAACCGAATTAAAAGGAGAAGAAAGCAAAATATGGATTACTAGCTTTTCTTGGCTTGGAATTGAAGTGATATGAGTCTTAATATATTCTTTTAGTCTAATAATATTAATTGGTTGGATTCAAGAATGGACCAACGTAAATCACTCCTTAGTCAATCACTAAATGTCTAAACATGTACACAATGTCCAAGTTTCTAAAAATAACTGTGTATTAGTATGATGAGTAATACAGGTCTAAATTCTAAAATAGTCCAATAGATTCAACAAAGTATCTATTAGAACACTACACTTCAGATATAACATTTAGTATTTTTCTTGCTCGTTAAATTTTCATACTCTTGAAAGGAGTATAAAATAACAAAATATATATTGCATTTCAATTTCTTCCAATCTAAATAGGTTTCTTCTCAATTTATGGGACACTTCATGTTTTAATGTGAACCAGTTATGACTTATGAGTACCAAAAACAATATTAGTCAAAATAATGAGAACAGTTGGTATTATGCATTTTATTACAAAATATTACAAATACAGTATTTATATTAAATTAACCGGCGGCACCATCACTAAATTGGCCATGGAAAAAGTCTAAAGAGTTCATATTCTTCTAACACTTGTCACACACACTATCAACTCTCACTCTTTTTTTCCTCTCTATCCTACAATCAACTATGAACCGATACTATATCTAAAAATTAGGACTAACCCTCTTTTCACCTTATATACAAGCTCACAACTATTTTCACTACAAGAGCTCATAAGCAATAATTTATAATTTTATCCTTTTATTTAATAATCATCTTCACTTTTGTTTCTCTTGTATCTATACCAACCCTTTTTTTGCCTATTGGGCTTTGTCCATGGCATTTATAGATGACCAACAAACAAATTTCAAGCATTTTTGTAGAATTTGCAAGAAAGGCTTCATGTGTGGGAGGGCTCTTGGTGGGCACATGAGGGCACACGGTATTGGCGACGAAAACACGACCATTGACGATGATGATACTAGCAGTGATTGGGAGGACCGTGGAAATATATTACCTGTAAATAAATCTATGTATTCGTTGAGAACGAATCCTAATAAGTTAAAGTGTTTTAGAGTTTGTGAAAATTGTGGAATGGAATTTTTGTCATGGAAATCTTTCCTTGAGCATGGGAAATGCAATTCGGACGATGTAGAGTCCCTAAAGAGGAAAAACCCGTGCCCGATGACCGATGAGGAAAACATGGCCGCTACATGCCTGATGATGCTTTCAAATGCTAAGGTGGACCCAGTAGGACTTGAAGAGGCAGAAGAGTCACACGCCTCTATATATATGTACGATCCACCTTTACGTGATAATGTATCATATATGGATAAGGCTAAAGGGGTGGCAAAGGGACAATTCGAGTGCAAGGCTTGTAAGAAAGTTTTCAACTCACACCAAGCATTGGGTGGGCATAGGGCTAGTCACAAGAAGGTCAAGGGATGCTTTGCGGCTCGAGTAGACTCCGATGATCTTATCACTTATAACGATTTTTTGTCCACATCTAAATCCACTTCATCGAACTTTCATGTAGGGGGGTCTTCTAAAAGGAAATCAAAGGTGCACGAGTGCACGATTTGCCATAGGGTTTTCTCTTCCGGGCAGGCTCTAGGTGGACATAAGAGATGCCATTGGATCACAAACTTTAACCAAAATGAAGATTCAATGGACCAAATCCAGTACCAAAGGCCATTCGGTGAGCCTCATGACACATTGGATCTTAATTTCCCATCTAGCGGATATGACTTGGCCGTTATCGGAAGAGGCTCGAACAAGGCTTTGAGTTTTGAGCTCTCAACAGAAATAAATTTACAGTCATGGCCCAATGGCGATGATCACAATGACGATAATAACAAAAATAATGTTGAAAATATTAATAGTACAAATAATGAGAACGACGGTAATAATGCAATGAAAAATAAGAACATTTTGATGCAAGATGTGGATGATGAAGCAGATAGTAAAGTGAAATTAGCAAAGCTAAGTGAGCTTAAGGATATGAATTTGAGCAGTGGGTCGTCTTCATGGTTACAAGTTGGAATTTCTTCAACAACTAATGTAGGTTCCGATACATAAAACCGTGTACTGTTATTCTCATTCAAATTGTTTTTTTTTTTTTTTTTATATCTTCCTGTCTGCGTAGTTAGAGACGGTATATTTGATATATATACACACTGTATGACAGTATGAGGACCTAGTTAAACGGCTTTAGAGGAATATAATTAGTTGGTTATTTCATTCCGGCAAAGCTTCAACAATCATTACAATGTTTTTAGACTCTTAGCTCTTATTTTGTGTTGCTAATAATGTTGCTTTTTTACTAATGTTGGTATTGATACTATGGCAACAGCTTAAGCATTCATTCAGAGCAAATCTTGAGATATCGTCTCTTGTGATCAACCTATCTACAGGTTAAGTCAACATTGCAAATTTGTAATAGTCACATTGCTCTACACGTATTCGAATGGCTTCATATTACATCTCAACTTGATCACCAAACTACCAACTTTAATTCTAAACATTTGGTCAGAAACAAACGAAACGATGTATCAAATATGAAGCAACTAAACGACGGTTTTTGTCTGATTAGAGAAAATACCTCCAAAAACCGTCTTCTTTCAATTTGTTGCGATCCGGACCAATGTTTTAAAAATCGCACTATATAGCGCGAAATAGCGTTTTTTGAAAAAAAAAAAAACGCAACGAAAAACCACTATTTGGCTGGAATTGCGCTAAAATCTCGCTATAGGGGACCAAAATCGTAAAAAACGTGAAATTCTGGACCAAAAGCGTAAATAGCGAGTAGAAAAAAACAGCGGATCTAAATAATTAATATATATTTTGTAATTTTCATAAAAATGTGTGCAGTCTAAATGTTTGTGATAGTGCTTTATTTTTCAGCAGACTCAAGTTTGAATATTACCTACAACAATAATTTTTTTTATTATTAACTAATATAACTATACATTTTATCTTTTATTGTTATATATTATAAAGTTTAGTGCATATTTAGGAGAAAAAAAAATATATCGCAAAACGCTATATAGCAACGCTATTTGCGCTTTTAGCGTTTCTCTTGAAAAAACGCTATACTAGCGATAACGCAATTTAAAACATTGATCCGGACCATGATACTACAAAAGTTTGGTGACCTCCAGCACATCATCGTTGTTGATCACTACTTTCATAATCGTCGCGAGACGTGGCAAAACTAGCTATAAATAAGACTATAATTAGGAGTATACATAAATGTACTCCTACCTAAGATTATGAAAAGCTAAGAATTTTGATCGAAGGGAAAAAGTTCCATAACGAAGTTGCGACTCGCTAAGGCTGCACGGCAACAAATTATACAAGTAACAAAGCCACTAATATTAAACGAAATATGACAAAATGATTTGTTAAGCATCGTTTTGCATCTCCAGTGAAATGCAATGTTCTGAAAAGCAAGATTAGACGACGAATAAAAAGGAAATTAGAATGTTGTTGTAACAAAGGTACCTACTCTCTCCACCTCTATTCTGCCTCCTATCAGTCCAGTAAACCAAAGCGAAAATGGTGGAAAAGGCAGCTAAGGGAAGAAAAGAAGAGGTTACAAGAGAGTATACTATCAACCTTCATAAACGACTCCATGGATGTACTTTCAAGAAGAAGACTCCCAAAGCTATAAAGGAGATTAGGAAATTTGCAAATTAGAGTAGACGTGAAGCTGAACAAGCAAGTTTGGAGCATGAGAGGAATACCAAGTGTCCCAAGATGTATCAGAGTTACACTTGTTTGGTACAATGGTGAAGCAACATATTAGGGTATTTTCTTCGTCCCGATTTGTAAGTATTAGCTAATTATATGGAGAATACCCGAATTTAAGAGAACATAATAATCACCCTATTTTTGTAGTTGGTTCCCAACTTTTTCCATTATTTTTTTATAATTACTCGAGTATTAAATTGAGTATTTTCCGTAATAGAATTGTTTAATAAAATTGGACAATAAAAATAAAACACGTATTAATTGAAATATATTTTATATATATTGATTACAATAAAAATAAAAATATATGACATAATGTGTGTAGTATATATACTATAATCATTAAAAATATAATAGAAATCATAACAGTATATGCAAATAACATCCCTCCACGTGTCCAAAAATCAGAACTAAAATATGCCTTTCCCTTTCATTCTCCAATCAGCACTCGCAATGTAAGTAACTTCAGCTACACAAATCCCAATTTAATACCTTAAATTAGGGCTTAGGTTTGGTTAAGTTCGGTTTTTAAAAAACCCAACATATTTTTTGGTTTTTTTTTTCCGGTTTCGGTCTTTTTATTTTTTGGACCGGACCGGACCGTTTTTTTTTTCGGTCCAGTTTCGGTTTTTTTCGGTTTTTCTGTTATTTTTCGGTCTTTTTCGGTTCGGCTTTATTGAAAACCGAAACCGACCCCATTTTTTTTCGATTTTCCGGTTTCGGTATTTTTCGGTTCGATTTTTCCCGTTTTTCGCCCAACCCTGCCTTAAACTACAAAAACAATTCAATTTAGTAACATTTATGTCAAATGTTTAACAAAAGTGATACCGTAATAACGTTATCGTCACGCCACCAAAATTTAACAGTTTAGAAACTTTAACTAGCAAAAAATCACTCAATTTATGTTACTTCATTGATAGTAGTAAAAGGTACTAAATCGAAAATTTTATGTAGTACAATACAACAATCAAACTATAAATCTCCAAATATGTAAAATTATAGAACATGTTCTGCTACTATAGTAGTAAAATTGAACACTTAAACTAAAACACGACAACATACAAGATGCTCCTAAATTGGAACACGGCACTGCTTACTCCATGCTAAATTATCAAAACTTATACGAAATTACGTATAATTTTAATTGACAAATAAATCATATTTATTTTGTCGAAATCGAATTTTTCAAAAGATAATATCATAGCTTAAATGTTAAACTATAGGAACAAAATTTAAAAAATTATATTTTAATAATTTAAATACGATATAATATTTATCGATTAAAGTTACTTACAAAATTCTAAATTAAAACGAAAATCACAACAATATTTACAAATAACATCCCTCCACGTGTCTAAAAATAAAAGCTAAAATATCCCTTTTATTCTCCAATCAACAATCTTTCCAAACCTCACTCAACCCTCTCTCTCTCTCTCTCTATATATATATATATACATATAGATATAGACACACACACATATATATATATATATATATATATACGTATATAATATAATAATGGCGACCTACCTGCAAAACGTGATAGTGATGCGACACGGAGACCGGATAGACCAAGCGGAACCCCTATGGACCGTCTCGGCATCGAGGCCGTGGGACCCACCGTTGATCGAGGCCGGTAAAATCCGAGCATTCTGTTCCGGTAAAAAATTCAGGACACAGTTACAATTCCCGATCCACCGCGTTGTTGTCTCCCCTTTTCTCCGCTGTGTTCAGACCGCTGTTGGTGCTGTTTCCGCCTTGTGTGCGGCCAAAGAGATTGAGGCCGATCGGGTTAGTCCCGATGGGTTGGTTTTCGACTCTTCTAAAATAAAGGTTTTATTTACACCTGACAAATCTGATTTTTTTTAGTTTCTATCTGATTAATGAGTATTGTTCTGTGTAATTTTCTTATGATATATCTAATTAGGGCACTTAACTAATGTGTATTTGCTCAATCAGAACATTCTCGTTAATTTTCCCATGTAAGTTTGTTCTTGTTAAGTTTAGATAACTGATAAATGAAAATTGACAGGTTAGTGCTTAAAAGTGAGATATTATGTTCTCTTTACTTCTGAGGCATCTGATTGGTTCTATCTGTGTTCGTTTAGTGTATCAAACGTGCAAAAAAAATGATAGGTTATGCACATCGTATTTTGTGCTAGCTCAGTAAACAAAAGTCATTCTGTTTTTCCTGCCAATTCGAAACTCATTTTTGTTCATGGCTTGTATATATTGAGCTGAAAAATCTTCATACGTGTATTCTAAAATGTTTCATAATTGAGTTTTAAGTGAAGCTTCGCTGGGGACTTGTCAAGATTAAAATCCACGAGGAATCATATATTCACCCTTTTGTTTTTTTTAAACTTTTTAATTGGATGTCATGATTTTCACAGTCCACTTATATTTTGGCAGAATTTGATCTTTTGCCTAGTGGGCAATAAGGTTTTGAGGTCCTTGAATGATTGTTGCGTTGTTAATGTGTGAAACGGTGTTTTACTCTTATCCATTTCAGCAGAACTAGCTCTAATTTGGATCAATTTATGTCTATTTTCTGTTATGTAGTTTGTTAATACGGCTACGGAGTGAGGACGATGAATTATGATGTACCATAAGGAACATAGGCTTTTGTTGCGGGTCACTATATTTACTTTATTTTTGTAAGACTATAAGTCACATTGATTTCCGGAATCACGTGCATTTTTTTCCAGGTTTCTATTGAGTATGGACTATGTGAGATGTTAAACACAAAGGCCATAAGAGCTAACGTGGCTCCTAAAGATGGAATATTTAGTTTCAATATTGCGGAACTGGAAGCTATGTTTCCAGACGGGACAGTGGATCACTCTGTTGAACCAGTTTACCAAGAGGTACTAGTAATGAAATCTATACGAAAATCCATAAAATATACAGTTTACAAGACTTGTATGGAATTAAGTGAAGAGGGTGATTTTTCTATGAAATTAACCGAATAAATGGACAGTATACGGCCACCATAGAGCGAGAGTAGATATTAGCCTGTTGAGCTTTTGCTAAATAAGTTTGTTAAATTTCATCAAATATATTAATTAAGCTTTTACTTGATGATTTCAGCTGCCAAAGTGGGAAGAAACAGTGTTGGATACAAGGACTCGATACACGCAGATAGTCAAGTCCCTTGCTGATAAATTCCCCAGTGAAAATATGTTACTTGTCACCCATGGTAGTATTTCTACTCTTTTTCTCAGTTTGAAGTTAAGCTAAAAGCTAAAAGCTAAAAGTAGATTACATGCAAATATGCCAATATCCACAAAATTGCAGCACTTTACAAATAACGAATAGTTTTGTAAGATTTACCATTCACATACAAATTACAAACTTCTTTCGTCTTGTCTATGTGCACAGTGCATAGACAATTATGCGATATCTAGAAGTTAAAGGGCCTTGAGGCAATGTCATATCTAATTTTCTTATGAGTATCGCCAAATAACCCCCAAACTTATGAGAATCCTTACTCGCTGACATGGCAGTTTATGTAGACCAATCGATTACTATATGGACATTAGTTTTGGAATTACTAAATAAATGCTTGGTCTATAGGGTAGGTTTTTTAACAGGAAAACAGGTCAGCAGTATCATTTTTTTTTGTTACTTATTGGTAGTATTTCAAATTTTGTCTTCATTACTTATCTGTCTTGATAAAAATTTATCTGTCGATTGCTAAATGTGATTTTTATTAATAAATCTGAAAATCCACGATGGTTAACTCATGCGCAATGTCACTAATTTGTGTTTCACATGGGTTATATAACTTACTTTTTTGCTTATGGAAATTTTGTAAACTATTAGAACGCTTTGCATAAAATCCTCAAATTTAGGTTTCTGAAATTCAAAATATGTCAATATGTGGCTTCGCATATCAACTGCAATCATATACTACGCCTTTGTAACAACGATAAATACTTATGCAGCTGAAGGAGTTGGGGTTGCACTCTCTGCTGCCATGAAGGATATTACAGTTTATGAAGTGGAATATTGCGGAAGTGTGCATTTAAAAAGAGAAATCTCATTTGCCGAGGGTAATTCTTTTATTGCTGGAGACTTTGAAGTGGTTCGACCTTTAACCGGTATTAGTTTAGTCCCTTTAAATGTGACCTCAGAGTGATCCTCTTGCTCAAACAGACATCATGTAGGCAATTCATAGCCAATGTCTACACTCTACACATTGTTCTGTATCTAGATTTCAAAGAATTTATAGTGTAAAAGAATGAACGGAACCTTATGAAATAAAAAGATGATGTAATATTGTCTACTTGTCGAGAAAATATTCCATAGACACGGCTTTGACAGTTGATTCTGAAACTCGCAAGTGGAATAAATGATTCTTAAGATTCTCTTGTTTTTGTTTTTCTTTATTTTCGAGCTTTGCAACCTATGGTTATGACCATCTATAATATTGTTAATTAATTCGATTTATATTGTTGTTTTATTCAGAATAAACATTGAATATAATACATATCTATATATCTCCAAAGATGGTAATTAGTTAGTACTCAATATCTGCGGATATTCCACCATGTGAAAAATTCTGTGACTAAAAATAAAAAAAAATGAAAAATTATCTGGGAATAGTATCAAAGCACATGTTCCAAACTTTTAGCTTCACCAATCTATGTTCGAATATTTCTCTATTCCCTCTCTCTCTTAAACAATGGAGTCTCGATGTCAGAACGTAATGGTGATGCGTCACGGGGACCGGCTAGACCAGGTGGAGCCTCAATGGAAGACGACAGCAGAGAGACCGTGGGACCCACCGCTGGTTGAAGCAGGAAAAGTCCGAGCATTCTGCTCCGGCAAGAAGTTTAGGTCACAGCTTGGATTCCCAATCCACCGTGTCATAGTCTCCCCTTTCCTCCGTTGTGTTCAGACAGCCGCTTCTGCAGTCTCCGCCCTATGCGCAGTTGGAGAGATTGGTTCTGATCAGATTAGCCCCAATGGCCTAGTATTTGACTCTTCTAAGCTTAAGGTTATAATCATCCTCTTAATATATTCATGGAAGGAGCCTCTTAGAACTAGCCTTGAATCTTGATGGGTCTCCAACACCTCATAATTAAATAAAACAAAAAACATTTTTATCATGTATTTTGACAAAAAGACAGATTATAAGCTTTGAGCATGTCCATAACAAGATTTGTTTATACTTTATATTTACTCTCTATTAAAACCATGATGTTTTTTTTTAGTTAGTACACTAACCTAACATTTAACCCATCGAGCAAACAACGGGTTGTTCTACCTTCCTATATTTAGCTCACCGCCAGATTTGGAGTTTAATTAGTATTAAAAAAAAAAAAGCCATATCTTTTTATTTCTGGTCTGGGATCTTTTACTCATTTGGTCACTATCTTTGACATCTTTTCAATTTTCTGCACTAATCTACAATATTTGGTACTTAGTAAATTAAGCTAACTTTTACTGTTCGATAAGTTCACTCTCCTAATTTTGGTACATGCGTTAGTGTAGAAAAAGGTAGCAAAAGAAATAATGGTCTTACAGGTTCGATACAAAGTGATAAGTACGAAACTGAACAATTTATTCACATGAGATTACTGTTTTCTAATTCTCTGGCTTTAAATGAAACTGAACAATTCAGTTTTTCTGCCTAGATTCCGATTGGAGCAACCAATATTGATCCAGGAAGTAGTTAAGTGGTTATGTCAACATTATAAAAGGATCAACTGGAAATTTTCAATGATAAGGTTAAATTGAAAGAAGTTAGGAGTTTAATATTCTAAATATTCTTTTAAATGTTGCGGAAAATTTACTAATTATTTCTCATAGGCTTAGCTTCTTGACAAGTATGAAATGCCAAGTGGAGCAAAATTTTATCTCTGCGCAAATTTATATAAATGGTAGTATTTTATAGTGTTTCTGACTTTCAGAAAGTAATGCCACACAACAAAACATCGTCTTTTGCTATGTAGTTCGTGAATAAGGTTGGCGGCTATGGTGTTTTACTGTTATCGATAAAGAATATAGTCTTAGAATAACAATCTGCTAATTGTGTTTGAAGATAGTCATGTTGATTTTTATAAAATGACTCTGGCTATGACACTAATATATTTGTGTTGCTAGTAACTATACTTACCGGTTTTGTTTGGTAAGATTATAAGTCACATTATTTCCTGCAATATTGTGCTTGTATACTTTTCCAGGTTTCTATCGAGTATGGACTATGCGAGATGTTTAACTTGAAGGCCATAAAAGTTGACGTAGCTCCTAAAGATGGAAAATTTAGCTTTAATATTGCGGAACTCGAAGCTATGTTTCCAGATGGAACAGTGGATCACTCTGTTGAACCAGTTTACCCAGAGGTACAAGTAGTAAAATCAAGGAAAATTTTGTAAAATGTGCAATTTAGAAGACTTATATAACAGTAAGTGAAGAGAGTATTTTACTTTCAAGTTAATATTATAGATGAACAGGTATACGAAACTGTAGAGTGAGGAGGAGAGATTAACCTGTTATCGAAATGATTTTTTCCCTAAACTTATTATTTATCGATTTCTTTATAACAAATGAATCAAGCTTTTACTTTATGATTTCAGTTGCCACAGTGGGGAGAAACGGAGTTTGATACGAGGACTCGGTACATCCAGATTGTCAAAGCTCTTGCTGATAAATACCCCGCAGAGAATTTGTTACTTGTCACCCACGGTAATGTTTTTACTCCCATTGTTTTTTTCTCAGTTTCCGATGAAGTTAAGCTAAAAGCTAAAAGGTAGATCACCAGAGAATTATGCCGATGTTCACAAACAATGCAGCAGTCCATAGATGGCGCATAACCTTCGTCTCATGCTACAAATAATGAATAGTTATGTTTATCAGTCACTGTATATATTACAAGCCTAATCTTTACATCATTTATCTTCAACTTCAAATGCAAATCAGCTGATGTGCCAAATCTCTCTCCTTTAAGGCTATATATTTTTTTCAAAATTGTGTCACTTTTCCTATTTAAAGATTAATAATATACTACTCCGAAGAGCACTTGAAACATTTAGGCATCTGATCACTGAATACCAATTACATTTCATCTAATATTAATTACTGATAAATATGCAGCTGAAGGAGTTAGGGTTGCAGCCTCCGCTTTCATGAATGATATTGCAGTTTATGAAGTGGTATATTGCGCAGATGTGCATTTAAAAAGAGAAATCTCATCTGGTGATCGCACTGCTAAAGATTTTGAAGTGGTTCAACCTTTAACCGGAATTAGTTTATTCCCTAAGTGTGACGTCAAGTGAACGTCTTGCTTGAACAGACATCATGTAGGCGATTTCCAACAAATTTCTAGATATTATTCTGTATTTGGGAGAAATAGTAACCTTACAAGTTACAAAGGAATCAATTGAACCACTCATGAAATAAAAAAAGATAATGCAAGTTTGTCTCCATGTCAAGAAACTATCCTAAGACCCGGTTTTGGTATTTGAGGCTGAAACTCGCATGTGGAATAAATGAATTGATCTTCCTCCTTCTTTATACAGTCTTACTTTTGTTTTTCTTTATTTTCGATCTTTGCAAATTGCAACCTGGGGCATGACCATTTTAAATACTGTTAAAATATTACATTTATCTTTCTTTCTAGTCAGATAGTTGTTTGGTTGATGCTTACGTTTTTACTTAATGCTTATACTATAAGTAAAATGTAAAGTTTATGTTACTTATGAAAGTAAATTGCTTTTTGACACTGTAGCTGTTCTATATTAACTTTGTTTGTAATTGCTATTTTCTAACTGAGATTGATTAATTCGTTCTCAATTGTTATTTAATTATTTAGAAAATATAAATTACAACAAGGAAAAAACTTATACTATATTTTACAAAATAATATGAAAATTAGGCCTTTTCATAGTTTTATGACTATGATTGTAAGCTTTTAGTTAGAGAAAAAATAGGTTTAGACTAAATAAACCGTTTAGTGACCCCAACTATCATACATTAATTAAATGGGGACCAAACTACTGAAATTAACAATTGAGGCATCGAACTATATATTTTTTCCTAAATTGAGACATTTGTCAATTTAATTGGACGGAAGTTAAGTTTAAGTTCATTTCAATCCCAAATTTTATAAAACATATGAATTTAACCCGAAAAGTTTATAAATTTACATTTTTAACATAGTCATTAACAAATAGTTACATATAAATGCTCATACGTATACATAAAATACAAAAAAAAAAATATAAAAAATACACAGTTTATAAATACATACATATATATATATATATATATGTATAACATTTTATAAAAAAAACAAACTTTTTTTAATATTTTTTAAAATGTATGCACCTTTTTGAAGCGCCTTTTTTAAAAAATAATTAACTTTTTTTTATAAAAATAATTTTTTTAGAAGTTAATATTTTTGTAAAAAGTTACATTTTTACTTTTTTTAAAAAAGTTGCTTTTTTTTTTAAAAAAAAGTTAATTTTTTCAAATTTTTTTTACCTTTTTAAAAAATATTTTTTTTATTCAAAAAAAATTGATTTTTTTTCTATATCCTTATATATATATAAATTGTGTATTTTTTTTTATGTATATGTATGAGTATGTATCTGTAACTATTTGTTTATGGGTATGTTAAAAATGTAAAATTATAAATTTTTCGAGTTAAATTCATATGTTTTATAAAATTTGGAACTGAAATGTAATTTAAACTTAACTTTCATCAAATTAAATTGACGAAGATCCCCAATTTAGAAAAAATCATATCGTTCGATGTATCAATTGTTAATGTCAGTAGTTTGATGCTCATTTTGTTAATGCATGGTAGTTGAGGTCACTGAAACTATTTTTTCCCTTTTTAGTTATATATGCAGGTAGACACCATGTACATTTATACCATTACCAGTATATCATGTTTGTTGTAAGCTGTATGTTACGATAAAAAGACCCCTTGCTGTGAGAAACACGTAGATTTATACATTTTAAACCAATTCATCTAAAGTGATCCAGCTTGCCTATAAATTGCGATACATAGCACTAAATAGTAAAAAGAACATCAAGATCCACCCGCTATACATCCATCAAATAAACACAGAATTCAAAATCAAAAGCTTTTAAACCGGTGAACATCAGAGACAAAGGAAGAAAGAATGTCGGAAATCTAATTCAATGTTGATATATAACCACTTAACACCAAAATCATCTTCTTCTACATCAGGTTACTTCATTTCAGCCTTTTCTGTTACAATAATGAAGAATCCGAACGATCTTATTAATACACCAAACACATACCAGAGATGATTTCCAAGAAAGTCAATATCATTTGAAGATGCTTTGTGCCATTAAAACCGATCCTGCAGTTATCCAACATGATTAGTTAGATACCTGAAAGGGGGGCATATTACACAAGGAGAGTTATCCAAAAATTGAAAGGGCCTAAACTTTTATCTTTACTTGGTTGCAGATCCATAGATTCATACTTGCAACATTTTAGAGTTAAAAACAAGCACGTAGATCATAAATTTCTGCTTCTGATTTCGATAATAAGAGACGAGAGAGAGGGGGGTGGGGTGTGTGTGGAGGGACTTCTATTGCTTGAAGAGCAGAAATTACCATTATTTCTTTGCATCTTCATGTTTGTTAGCCTGTGCCATAGGAATATTCCTAATCCACTTCTTCATACTTGAACCAACTTCCTTCATATCATCCACCTGATAAGAAATAAAAATATTAGGAGTAGATCATCAGAATGAAACATGGAATATGCGCTCCCAATGGAAAACCCTTGCGTTAAAAATCACGGCCCTCGTAGTTTCACCTGATTGTAATTGTCAAATGTTTAAAGGAAATTGCTAAAAACATTTGATTTCGGGTTGTAAAAAGTTTATTAGATATAGAACGTATGTCATATTTTTACCTTTACAGATAGCTTTGAAAACTGCTACTACATTTTCAACAAGAAGACAAGTAATTTAGGAGTTTCAGACTTCAGTTTTCAAATAAATGACGTTGCTTTAAAAATACAGAACTATTATGAAGGTTCAAGATTGTGGTACTTAGGATCTAAACTCCACAGGTTATTTTAAATTTTGGTAGTGACTTTATAGATAGTTAGTCCATGGCTACATTATTTAAAATCCACAAGCGCAATTTTGCTTTATAAGCATCCAAATCAAAACAGTTAACTTGCTGATATAAGTGACTAGGTCGTACTTATAATCTTTCTAGAATCTCTATGAAAATCGAAACACACCCTTAAATCATCAAATAGTTCAGATCATTTGAAAAACCCTCTCTCCAGTGCAGGTGGACACTTAAAGCTGAATCTCAAAATGCTTAAGGTAATTGGAATCTAAGGTAATTCCAACAAGGGTCTCCACAATGGATATGTCTTCCCTACGGCACTTGGATATTCCGTATTCGTGTGTATATTTGTAGATACTTAGACTATTGCTAAATGCTAACTATTCGAAAGACGTATTTGAAGATTATAAAGTATTTTGGGTTGACATCATGGACTTAAAATGGCAGGTTTACTAGTATAATCTAAAGTTTTCGTGAGGAAATCTTCTCAAATACCTGCATAATTTGATCGATATCATACCAACTTACACCTAGTAGTTGCAATAGGAAGCAAAGCTAGATAAACAAAACTACCTCTCATTCCAGAGGTTGCCTGCCTGGTTATGGATTTTAAGTAAATAAACTGGATTTTTGTGATCAACAATTCCATATAAATTCCGGGTTCATTCAGCTGAAAAGCTTCCAACTTTTTCAGGGTAAAAAAAGGAGAAAAAATAGAAAAAAAGAGCTATCCAGTTGATTGATCATATACAGTCCAGATTTTGAAGTTAAAAAATATGAGCTTAAAAGCTGCAAACAAACAAAACCTTAGCTACATTTTGTAGCTGACTATTTCGAGAATTTTCTCAAGGCAGAAAACCTACAATTAACCAGCTACAAGCTGAAAGTGAAATAAACCACAGCATATTTTAAAATAGATTGAGCTTAAAAATTTCACATAAACAAGCCATAAACTTCACTCAATTCCAGTTTCAGAAAAAAAACAATTAACAATTTCTATATCACAAAAACGAGAGCCATAGAGAGAAAAATTATAACAAACCAGACTAGTAGAGCAGTAGTCGACTTAGTGGTAGTCATTTGGTGACAAAGCTCTTTCAAGTATATTTTCATGGCTGAAAAATCTAAAAAATAATAATCTTCGCGTATAAGTAGAAAAAGTAAACAAGCTCACAAAAAAGCCGTAACCTTCATATAATTCCATTCCGATTCCATTATCAATATTAGCGATGAATAATTTATAAATTACAAACAGTGTTTCTAATGTCCCCACCTTAATCAGCTGAATCCCCGCCTAAATCACAAACACTGCTTAGTCTAGCTTATTAATTGTATTTACAAATGCTAAACAAAAAAGGAATACATATATGAATATGATATCTATACTATTACTTTATGTCTATAGGTCTTATGAGGCCTTGAAACAAATATTTACAAAATAGTATTGATAGTTTGAAAAATTACAAATAAAAAAACTGATAAGTAAAACTGCTAAAATAAAAATAACTGATATTTCACGTAACCATCTCTCTTTCTTATTATCTCTCTACCTTTCTCTCTCTCTCTATATATATATCTATACTATTATCTCTCTATTATCAAATCCCTCTCTCTCAACCATAATTGCCCCTCGAGTTATCTCTCCATTCATCGAGAATTCTACCATAACGGGTTACAGATTTTTTTTTTTGATTCACACCCATCGGGTGGGCAGGTCCGCTAGTATATATATATATATATAGAGAGAGAGAGAGGGAGGAAGTGGGTGTTAATTACGGTGTGGATGTTGCGTGAGCGGAGGAGAGCGATGGAGGAGGTGGCGGAAGCACAAACGAAGAGAGACGCGACTGCGAATGCTTTCAAAGGCATAAGCTGAGCACTGCTTCCACTCCTCTGCATTCCTATCGCCGCCCCTAACTGACATACACTTGCCGCCGCCCACCACCACTTCTCTGTTCCTCCTCCTCCTCCTCCGTCGACTGTTTCTTCCATTAGTCTTTCTCTTTCCCCCTCCCTGATTCTTTTTAATTTAAATTTAGACTCCTTTTTTATTTTAGGAGTTCACAGAAATTATATCCGTGTCACGTAAAAACGGGAAGCATATTAAGTGACTCACATTTACGTTTATTCTGATTCCCATCTGTGTTTTATTAATATTGTATCGATAAAATAACAGATTCAATGGCTAGGAAGCAGACTGAGTCAGGTACTTCGCCTTCGTAAAAACGTTATCGCTTTTTTTTAATTGTAACACTGTTGCTAATATTTATTACTTATAACTATATACATATTTAAGTGATTAGTAATAATAAAAATAGTAAACTTTCATATTATTCAGAGGGTATTTAAGTAAAATTTTAATCACATTAAATACTCTAACTGACTTTATTAACATTGATGAAAAGTCAAACGATACTTCTTTTTTGGGGATGCAGTGTTTATAACTTTTTCTTTTTTTTTCTACGGTTTCATGTTTTTGTTTTCCGTTTTAGTAGAAATGTAAGTACAATTAACTTTTATTTACAAAGAATTGGATCATCGAAACACTAAAATTATGCTTCTTGAATATCGGATATGAGGCTGCTAGCAAAATTTAGAATAATTATTTGCATACACCACTTCAATAAATAAAAAATAAACGTTTGTCATGTACCTTTTTCATTCTGATTTCTAAAGTAAAAGAGTTTGCATTTATAACCCCAAAATTTCATATATTGTGTGGAGTTAAATGCAAATATTGATAGAACGTGAGTTTTTAATTTGAAGAAAACCATAGTAGAAGGGGATTATTTTCAATTTACACAAATAAATAACTGTAACAGATAAAAACTGTGGGGAAAAAATAAGAAGAAGAAGAGAAAGAAAGAGGAGCTATGCTGATTCTTTCCTCCACTCCCTCTCTTATCTACTCGCCATTTTCTACAAGTATATATCTCTCTCTATATATATATATATGTAATTATATAGTATATATTATGTGTCTCAGTTTTTATTGGTAACTTTTTTGTTAAAAGACATGGCATTTTTTCTTTTATTATCTTAGGAGAGTGTTAGTAACTAGGCGGAGACAATTGGGAGCCGTGGACCCCCATTTTGAGAAAATTTGATTAAAAATTGAAATTTTTTAATGTATTTTGATCAAATCTTCAAAAATTAGCATCCCCTTACGGAAAAAACTCATATATGGATTTATATAAAATCTCGGTCCTTCCCATTTTATATTCCTGGTTCAGCCCCTGGCATTCACTTTCGCAATAAATTATTTGGTACTCTTTCATAACCAATTATTAACTGGGTTACGCATTGTAGCGTTACGAAAATTAAATGTATGAATATTAAGCTATGAGTAGGACTGTTCAAAAGGGCCATATAATTTTTCGACTTTCACCCTATCCTAGTTGTATTCATTTCACTCAACAAATGAAAACTGGTACATGTGTAGTTGATCATTCTGAATCTAATAATCTAAACTATAAACATTCTTTAAGATGATGCCTTTTAGCAAAAAAAAATTGGTCCTTTTTTTTTTTTCTGGCTGGGCAAGTCCTGGTAAACATTTCGTTAATGTTGTGTGTTAGTAAAGTTGTTTCGAGCTGTCTCATTGTAGGGCAAGCTAGTTAACTGGGATATTATGGTGCCACTAACTAATAGTAAACCCCTTCTTTGCTATATCTGATTCTCTTGAGTGAGAATTTTGTTTCCTGCCTTGTCTTCAACTTTTTGAAGTGACATGGGACACTGTGCTTTTACACTACAAGTTGGGTTCATATAAAATGTTCCGCGACAATTTTAGGAGAAAGACTTAAATAAGTTGGAAAAAATGAGTTTTCGCTAATTTACCCTTCTTTTTAGTTGATGTTCTTATGAGTTTAATTAACTACTTGGCTACTTACAGATAGAAGTTACAGTGCAATTTTACCTTGTCCTACGTTGAGCTTTTGTCCTCTCCGAAGATCGCTCATCATCTGTTCTGTCACGAGGTACAATTTTAGAATTGTTAGCTGAAATGAGGATCTTAGATCGTGATTGTTTTTTTAATAGTAAGCATGTATATGTGTGGCTAGGGAACATAATGAAGATGTTACAGATATTAAACCGAGCTTCAGGCGGACATTTATTTTCTTTTTGTTATCATCTGGCTTTTTCCCAACTTTGAGTTCATCGGCAAAAACAAAAAGTAAGAGCCCTTATGATGAAAGACGCTTACTAGAGCAAAACAAGCGTATACAGAGAGAAAATAATGCACCAGAAGGCTTCCCCAGTTTTGTTAGAGAAGGTTTAACTCATTTGTGGTCTCCTTTTTCATTTATATTTTCTGAAGAGATTTCGACTGTGAATAAAAAGTTTATCAGTTAAATGTGCCGTTTAATACAGGATTTGAGGTTAAAGTTGTGGCTTCTGATAACTATATAAAACGTGACTCTGGACTTATATACCGCGATTTTGAAGTTGGTCAAGGTGATTGTGCAAAGGATGGTCAACAGGTTCTCTTTTTGATGTTTGTAATCATTACTTCCAGTTTTTTGTATAACCGGGTCACTGGTTGACCTTTACACCAGTTTTCTTTTACTTGTCATTATCTGCTGTTCTGTGTTTCTGAAGTATTGCGTTCCGTTTCAGGTTATCTTCCATTATATTGGTTATAACGAATCAGGGCGCCGTATTGACAGCACATACATACAGGGTTCCCCAGCTAGAATTCGGATGGGGACTAAAGGACTTGTTCCAGGTAATATATTTACATATATATATATATATATATACGTATACTATATATTTGTAAAATTGATGTTGGTTCAATTATGAGAGAGGAAAATAATAGAAAAAGTTATGTATGTAGGATTTGAAGAAGGAATCGCAGACATGAAGCCCGGAGGTAAAAGGAGAATAATTATTCCTCCTGAGCTTGGACCCCCCGTAAGTGTTTCAGCCCCTGTAAACGAACAACTTCTCATAATCGTTCAGTTATTTTAGGTGGATTTTTTGTTCAAGATGAATAACCTATGTGCATAAATGATGTCAATGCAAGAATACTATGTGAATTTATACTATTGAGAGAGTGTTTGAATCTTCCTTAGGTCATTAGCATCCTTGTCTGCCTATACAATTGCTTAGTTTTATTCGCACAAAAGCACTGGTGAATTCCAGAAATCATAAAAGTTTTTGTGTTGATAACTCTTCCCAGATAGTCAATTGATTCTGTAGAAGAAATCAGCGCCTGACTGTAAAATGTAAAGTAAAACCACTGCATTTTTTCAACAGTTTGTTCGATTAATGGCAAAATATGTGACATGATTGTAATCGAAG
The DNA here is from genome assembly GCA_963682055.1 of Primula veris. Lineage (NCBI taxonomy): Eukaryota > Viridiplantae > Streptophyta > Magnoliopsida > Ericales > Primulaceae > Primula > Primula veris. The sequence continues at coordinate 8,658,606 of OY821743.1, forward strand.
CAGATTGAGAAAAATGCGTTAGTTGTTTCAAAATCAACCGCATGTGCTTTAAATATCTCCACTTAAGAACCGGAAGGATTTGTTGGTAAATACGTCGTTTTAATGTTAATCAGACACTAGGACCAGCTTCATTGGGAAAAAGAAAAAGAAAAACAGTACACCAATAGAAGCTTACCAAATTAGGCTTAGTAATTAGTAATGTTTAGTATTCTTGTATATCATAATAATTGAGGTGTGAGATGAAATTGAAAATGCAAGAATGTTTTACAGGTTGGACCTTCAACCTTTTTCAGCGCCAAACAATTCGAAGTTTTTGATGTGGAGCTGGTAAGCATACAAGATTGCCAGAGGAGGACTATCGGTTTCTATTCTGATGTTGTGTGCAACTGAATGATCTTGAGAATTTGCATAAATATCAATTTTTTAAGTTAATTCGTTGTTAAGATATAAAAGAATTCGCAGACAGATATTACGAGACTGTAACTCTGACTCGTCATCGTAGAGGAAATGAAAGATCAAGTAGGTACTGCAAATCAAGAATTAGCTGAAATTTTAGGATTTGTGTTTATATATAACATTAAGATACTTATGAATGGATAGGTATGTTAATTTACCCATTGTCGAATTCATCAGTTCTTATTTCTTTTTATTTAAGTAGGTGATTGTTTCCAATTAAGGTTTGTTAACCTAATTTCTTTTGTAATGCATCAACTGGAGCCTTGTGTTTAAGTTGGGGCATACCGAAATGGGATGGGAACCGACTGTTGGAACTTGTGAGGAACATAGAATTTTATTCTTTTTTGAATGAAAAGGAAGTATGTACATGCATACCCGTGTTTGCATATTATGCTAAGTAGGCTTGATGTAGAAAATCTAGTCTAGGGATACAGATGAAAAGTCGTAAAAGTACGGTGGTACGATAACATAGTATCGTTATAACGAATGAATATCCAACATTTATGAAAAATGGAGTAGACAGTAGATCCACTCTTAATGAAAAATTTACTGTCAAACAAGTAACTAGTTTTGGGTAGTAGTAATGACAAAAGAAAGTTTGTTTCTTGAAAACAATGAAGATGAGTACAAACTATTTCAACTCTGAGAACATGGTTAGAATTATACTATGAACAACTATAATCTTTTGTTTGAAAAAGAAAACTATAATCTATTGTTACAACAGAGATGTAAATTCACTGGTTGCAACCAAAATGGATTGATAACAGTCCTCTATATCATGATCAACTACTTATCCGACCTCACCAACTGTGGACGACAAAACCAAAAAAGACATTAACGCCTCACACTGTGAGGGAAAACTGAAAAAGTTTGTTATTGCAGATTCATTCTTTATTCCCCTCCCTTTTATTTTCATTACTAACAGTGTAACAATATGGTTATTCAAAATGGAGATAGCATTGTAATTTTTACTTCAGTTAATCTGGTTTCCTCCTGTTACAAAATTGGTAAGCCGAACACTAAATCTGGTGTAATTTATAGTACATAGTTCTTCGAATGAATACATCATTACCCTTCACATATGGTACAATATATTTCTTTATGTCGCTCTTAGAGATCTGAAGATGACCCCCTGTCACATTTATGAATTTCACCTTCCCAGCTTCATTTAAGGTCTTTAACCCGATCCAATCTTCTTTATAGAGCTCTGTCTGAGTATTGTAAAAACTAATTGCTCAGTATCCGATAGTAGAATTTTAGGAAAACAAAATTGAACTGCCCAAAATTTAAATAGAAATGCAAGGTAAAGGAAAAAAAGGGAAGACAAATAGACGACTTTTGTAAATTTTAGGAAACTTTTTTCTCTCTAAATAACGATCACGGAGGAGAGTTCAACAAATATTAAGTAGAAAAATGGAAATCTAACAATAGCAACAGTCATGAGTTTGAGAAAATACTAGGAGGAAATCTCCAATGCGCAAACAAAATGTTTTAAAATAAATTGGAAATTTTACTCTTTATATCATATACTTGCATCAATACTTATAAGCACAAAATCATGATAGTTTAGTGGTCCAGTCAAGCTATAATTCGTACAAAGGCCTTGTAACTGTGTATTACACCTCAATGTAAATGGCTCACATTAAATTTCATGGCGAAGGATAGATATTTCATTTAATATAATAAAAATATTACTGCTAATTAATAAAAACAAGCAATACCTCTTGAACTGGCAAAACTGTACTCCAGGAGCCATCTGGATAGTATCCAAATAAAGAGGTTTCCTTTGGCACTAACACCTTGTCTTGCTCAAACTAATTTTCACATTAAAAGCCATTTTAAAGAAAATTTAGCTTGAGTTCAAGTAAAGACGTAAGGTTAACTTTTATAAAAACCACAAAATAACTGCAACTAATCAAGTTAATTGATTAGACAGCAGAAATTAAAGACAAGTACAAAAGAGTTGCAATGCATAATAAGATTAAAATTTAAAAGTAAGAGGCATTTGCATACCATTATAAGCACCAGATTTTGCAAGCTAGCGAAACGTGTTTTATACGTTGAGTTCCTTTGGTTCACAAGTTCGTTGTTAAGCTTCGGTAAAAATTTACAACCTCTAAGGTACTCCTCAATATCCTAAGGAGAAAACAGAGATAGACGGGCCTTTATCATTTTTAGCAGTAGTAATCAAAATTTAGCGCATCAATGAGGCACGGTCTTTATTGAATTATATTAAAGGAAGTAACTGAACTCAAGGAGAGATTGCACAAGGTAAGGTATCACGAAAGTACAGAAACAAACATATTTCCAACTCGCCTATAGAGAAGAAAAACATATATAAATTGAAAAGAAAAGATAATTAGGAAACGTATAGAGAAGAAAAACATATATATATTGAAAAGAAAAGATAATTGGGAAAATCTAGCTCATCGAATTCTAAATATAGCACTATTGATGCCAGGGGCGGAACTCATATATGATTCAGAACTCATATATGATTCAGGATTGCCACGGCAACCCCACAATTTAAAAAAAATTAATTTTTTAGTACTGTTTTTCAAAGTAATTTATAAATAAGGTGTTCTGTCAACCCCTTAATATTTTTTGTCGTCAAAATTATATATTGTTTTTGCAATAAATTACTACGAAATCTGATGCAGTGATAATATTAGTAGATATAAAATAGTAAATTATTGTAATTGATGACTAGTCAACCGTGTGTCAGAAGAAATGCATTGTTTAAGAGTATAATTTAATATTAAGATGAAAATATAATTATAAGTTAACTTTAGAGGTTATATGCAAAATTAATAATAAAAATGTTATGTAACAAATAATTGTTAGGAGTAAATATATATTACAAAAGATTTACTTTCAAAAATATTTGGAATTTGAATTAAAAATTTAGTTTACTCCGTATCATTCCTGATATGAAGATACATGCTTATAAATCTATAATAATGCATGAAAATGTATCTAATATCTTATCTATTTTAATTTACTCCGTACGGACCTCCAATTTTTTGCGGAAGTTAAGTAAAAAATTGAGTGATAATTTAGCAACCACTTGTGTCAATGCTACCGCCTATATGGGAACCTTAATATTTAATATAAGTTTGACTTTTTCGTTATTTATACCATGAATTATGTATTTTAATTTTCGTAACCCCAAATATTTTGTGCTGGCTCCGCCCCTGATTGATGCTATCTGGATATGACGCCTAAGAGACATATCCGCTGGGAGAATTCTAACACCTAAAACTGGTATCTCATACGCTCTTTTGTAATCTGTGAACTTTAATAAATTTAAACTCACAGTTGGAATCTTTATATAGCCAGCAGGAGCTAAATGTTCCTGCAATCACATTAAAATGAAGAAATTTGTGTATTATTTCCCTTTGCAATAAATCTCCAGTATGATATTAAAAACAAAAGAAAAGTAACGGCATTTTAAATTCAAAAACCATAAAGAAATTTTTAAAAGATTTATAGACCTGTACGTAGCTGCTATAAACGGCTAATTTGATTAAATAATCCACTAGAATGCACCAGTAGCCAGACTGCAAAAAAGCCAAAAAAATTGAACTTTAAAATCAAGAATTTCAACTAGCTAGGGAAAATAGCCCATGTTAGAACACTTACAGCAGAAGTATGAAACTTTACTGATGTAAATACTGAAGTAGAAGAGAGTGATGAAATGCGTGTAAAATGTTCTGTTTCCGCAAATAATTCGTTCACTAGATAATTCTATTGGTGAATATTAAATCCCATCCAATGTAAGCAACAAGCAACGAGGATTTCTTTTTCAACAATAATTCCATCATATCTCACCTTTTGTTCCATTAGTAAAAAGATTTTATTGTTCATCATGTATATGGCCAAGAAGACTGCTTTTAAGTAATCATTGCGTGGATTTAAATCTAAATAATAGCAAAGAAAATAATGTAACTACGATTGTTGGATAGGTGAGATCTTTTGAACCCAACACATAGTTTTGTGCATCAAATGTAATGCTAACAAATTGGTGTGTAGTTATTTTATATTACATGATTCGTTTGCTTCCTAATATAGAAAGTGATTGTTTAACTGCAGCTTCGAAAGATAAAGTTATCGAGTTCAAACTTCTAGCTTTTCATGCCAGAAAAGCAAATAAGCTCGGCTTTTAAGAGTACAAGAACTTAATATTCCAAAAAGAAACCCCTTAATGTAAAAAATAGACATTAAGAGAATCACTTACTCCACAAAAAGGAACGGAAGCTATTCCAGCATGAATACCAGCAAGAGAGATGAAATTATTAACCTGTAACAAGGGGATTCAATATCTTATGATTGTGCTCTGAATTCAAATTTTAAATCAAAATGAAAAGGAAAATAAGTCGAAAAACTGAAAATCCAGAAGGGAAGTTTATATCAAGGGGGGTGCATATAGGACACAACGACAGCGCCTCAAAATGCACCAATTACAACAGTATATTCTAAGTCATTTCAAAGAATAAGCAACAAATGCGCTGTTGCAAGAATGATACTAGATTTTAACTAGGAATTCTGAATTTAAATGTGTACTCCAACTCTTGATATTTCAAGATGTGAAGAAACTATTATAATGAGTGTGCCACTATATTTTTGATACAGAACATATAAACAAATATTTCAATTGTTCATCGAAAGACATGCAACTGCATTATGATTTTCTTATTAACTCTTACATCTACATACTTCAATTTTTTAAGAAAGGAAGAGAGAAAATGATAATCAATAACGGACTAAGTTTTAATTAAGTATATATGTTTCCTTACAGGAGGTCCGCCATCACAAAACTCAATCACCCCTCTTCCAACCATATTTCCCTGCAGTAAAAAGTAAAATGCTCAAAACATATTAGCAAATGTAATCAAGATATCGTGGCACGTGTACTAAGTAAAGATGAAAACCCCAGATGCTAGAGCCCCAGAGGAAAAAGATAGAATCAATAAGGATTTTTAATAATAAAAGGAACAACCAAGTATTTGGCACCTGAGAGAGTCCAACTATGTTGTAACCTTCACTGAGTTCACTGATATTCTTGACCTGTGAGTACAAAAAAACAAACTTAAGAATATAGTATAAAATATTGTTCAAATGGCTACAAAGAATCCAGATTCTCAATACAAAATAGCTTTACCAACCTTTTCACAAGCAATCTTTGTCTGCAAAGCATACGATAAACAATGTGTCATACTACTGATTGATGCGGTGATTCTTTTTTTACGTCGAGGAATAAATAATCATGTGGCCAATGACATAACATGAATAATTTGCTATAGAATGAGAGACCTACCTGTTCTTCAAGGGGCATAAACCAAGAATCCCACACTCCATCTCCAATTTCTCTACATAGATAAAAACATGTGAAATTTTCCATCAAGAGAGATACAAAAGCGAAGTATCAGATCCACGTAAACAGAAAAAGATGATGCACCTGCATTTATGTGATGCCAACTGTTTTCTACAATTGGTTAAAAAGGATGTTACAAAAAAAAATCGAGTACAACAGGGTCTTTGCTGAATTTGAAAAGAAAAACAACATAAGCACAAAAGGATTTCCAAACCAGCCCCAGTATTTTTATATATCACTACTGTACTCTGTTTGTGACTATGCGTCTAATGTATGTGTGACTGAGCAAACTTTTTCTTTGTTTTGACGTGCTCTTATAATCATTAACAAAATCTCTTACAAGTGAAATCAGCAAAATTTAATGATTGAAAAAGCGTCCATACACACAATATCCTTCAGAAGCTGACCATTTCTTCAAATTGTTGGTGAAGGTTTTAACTCCTTTACCAGTGCATTTATCAGCAATTCCTGCCATTTATAATACGACCTTTGTTATTTTTTAAGATGCTCTAATTCTCCTTACTGAATATAGTTGAAAAAGAATAGAAATCCATTCAGAAAGAAACAGAAACATGGCTGCATTGCATAACAAGGAAAAGAAAATGAGGCGGAGTAAATATTCTGAAGAATATATGAAAGCAGGGTGGTTACTCTCATGATCTTTTACTAATTTTGAAAGAGCATTTCAATTCTGTAAAACTATCCACTATCCAGTATTCAGTAAGAAAATTATATTCATTTGCTTATATAAAATCTAATTTATTTATTCTATTTTCACAGGGTCAGTAGGCGATGCATGTCTATTTAGTAAGTTTAAAGATTTTTAGACCTTCTTTTCTTCTTCCCCAACCTTCTAAATCCCTTCCGGGAAAGCACAAACACTTGAAATAGCCATAGTTTCTTTTCTTAAATGACAATACCAAATTGCAGCTAAGTCTCTCAACCCCATTGATATAGGCGTAACGGCCAAAGAAGGAAATTATTTGCTTGTATTAACCAACAGTGCCAATAAGGGCATAAGTTTAGATTATCGAAAGGTTAACTTAAACACATCACTTTGTTGAATCAAGATGATAGCAGAACGAATCAATCTATGAAAACAAATGAAACTGTTTTAATTCAAAACCAGGTTTAAGTAGCTACATAAAAAAGAGTGTGTTCCCTTGTAGCTTATAAGCCCAGGCTTCTTATTTCTAGCTTAGAAGTATTTGATGCATTAAGCTGCTATATTTGCTTATTCTGAGCTCATAGGATTCAAGGCTTTCTGAAAAGACAGTTTCTTGACTTTAAATATTAGTAGAGAAATCCTAAATAACTTGATCCTTCAATATCAGTTTAAAACACAACAAAGTAGTCACCAAACAATAAAAGATATAGCAAATACACATTATATACCAAATATAAGCAAGCATTAACATTTCACTTACAAAACTCTGTAACTCTCATTTAACTAATTTTTAAGTTTTTGAAAGCAGTTAAATGAGCTTGAAGTGAAGAAACTACACCATGGAAGACGACAAATGGGAGAGCACACGTGGCAGTTAATGAGCAAGTCAACGTGAACATGATGATAGCAAATGACATACTAATATTAGATATCATTTTTGTTTAATCTGAAATTAACTGTATAGAAAAAGGCAAAGGTAAACAATTGCTTTAGTAAAATAACATTTTGGGTTGTTTTTGGTTTCTGTTCTGATAGTTTTTATACACTGTATGACTAATATTTTTGTGGGGGTTGTTTTGAAGGTTATATAATACTACAGTATTTTGTATACCAACCAATCTTGATATTGTCAAATAAAGACTAGTGGGTGAACTGACAGATACACAGCTAACATTCCTCATTGCAACTTAGATGTTTTAACCATTTTTTTTAAATATAATATATTTTAATAAACCGTTTATATTTACACAAAATTACAGATTTTTTATTAACTTTCTTATAATAACCCTACATTATTTCTTTTTATTTGTTTATTATCATTTAATAATCATAACAATATTCCAACCATAAAAATGTGGACCACATGATAGTTTATTATTATTATATTTATCTAGGAAATCATATACATTACTCGTCGTATATAAGGTGAATTATGTGTTTCCTGAAATTTAGAAAATTTATAGGGTTCGTGATGTATGCCACTTTTTATACCATAATCATAAAAATTTTAGAAAAAATTATGTTTTGAGCTACCAGATACGGATGCTCTAGGACTGACATAACATACAAAATATTTTCAAAAAATAATAATAATAGCATGAAAACATAGGATGAAATTGGATAAAAAAAATGTACATATACAAACACGACTCCGCTTGGCTCCGAACAGAATGTTCCTCGAGTCGGACCTCAAGTTACTAATATGTTGAATTTATAGACTTTCTTTTTGTCATTTTGTGTAATCAAGTCAGATTAGTTGGTCTAGGCCGAAACACTACTTTTCGGGCCAGGTCATATCAGGTCGGGTTCTCAAAATCCAATCCATTTGTCACCCCTTAATTTCATACCTATTAACTACTCAATATTATATCCCGGAATTTTCTATCACGACCATAATTTCCTTTTTTTTTTTTATCATTTACTGTCGTTGTAGCTGTTTTGGTCATTCATTCTAATGGGAATACCGAATAGGCGAATATTATACAATCAAATAGTTTGAGGGATTAAATAACATAAACTAAAGCCGGAGTGTCAATATAACGGTTCTATCAAAGTTGGAGGGACTAATACAGAATTTACCATACAATTATAATCATAAGTAGGAGTGAAAATTATACAATATCGTGTGAATTTTCGTGACACCATTACCGTACCGCAGGTACATTAAATTTCAATATCATTACCGTACCATACTTTTGTATACCGTACTTTCGGTATACTGTAAGTGCGGTATGGTAATGGTTTGTTATGGTACGGTAAATTACCAACTTCGAAAAACAAGACACCATGTTAACATTGAAAAATATCTCATTAGGAAAAAAAGTTTAACGATAACACTTCATTTATAAATAGTTGAACAAGATTATAAACATGATCATAGTTTGTGCAACTTATTTTGTATCTTAAATGTTAAACAATATTAATAATTATATTTGAATATAAGTATTTTATATATAAATGGTAATGTAGTACAAATGGTACAATATCATGGTATCGAAAATCGATTACCATTACTGTACCACTAAATTGAATGGTACGATAATACCGTACCATATGTGTGATAATATCATAAGTGTGATATAAGTGGTACGATATGAATGATAATTACAGTTGATTGGTACAGTGTGATACAAAATTCCACCTCTCATCATTAGTGATGTGGGCAAGTAGGCAATATATATATATTTTTTATTTTGGTCAAGCATGTGGCCATGTGGGCAGTAATTCCCATTATAGAGAGGGTGTGAATTTCTTCAAATTTAATCATTTTCGGTAAAAATAAAACTGTACAAAACTAAAAAGTTTAAATAAAGAAACAAAAAATGCCAAGTGCAACTAAGAAAACCATACCAAGATAGTATATTATACCAGTATAAATGGTGTAAAAGTCGTGATGAAATTAAAATGGAGGAATCTAATTTATATAGCAGTGAAATAATCCATAAAGGGATTAAAATTTTGATTCAGTGTAATGAGAGTAATAATGAACCGCAAAAGCTAAACGGCTTATTTTTGTAGGTTTACTGAAGGGCTGTTCACTTTATGTCATGTTTGTTAGTTAGGGCTATAAGAAAAGAATATGAGAATTCGATTCCAACAGTTGATTTGTTTATTTTTATTTTAGTTTTTGATTTATAATGGTTTGGTTTTGCATTCAAAAATTTCAATATATTTTTTAAAAAAAACCTTCTATTTGATACGAAATTTTTATGCAAGTAAAAGTCAGTTACTCGCTAAAAGGACTCACAGCAAGTAAGATGAGCAACACATTTTTAATACATGTCACGATATATCCACAAGTGATATGGGATAATAACACTCAACAAAAAATTACACGCAATTTCGCAGTTATCAATTATTTAGGGACACGAACAAGAGGAATCGACGATACCTTCTCTCTTAATTAATGTTTCATTTTGATTATCCATAAATGTTCTCTGTATTTTTCATGTTGGTTTGATATACGTAAAATTAATAATTAAAAGTGCAAGGACTGAAAAGAAATAAATAATTTTATTTCTATAATGGAATATGACTCTATTACAAAATTCTGACACTTGCAGAATGTAAATGCAATTAATTAAACTTCTAGACAGATTAATATAAATTATTAAACTGCTGGACTGGTTTGTAATTAAACGAAACTGTCAGACAAAATAGTACAAAACTAAACTGCTCGACTGTTTGTTAATTAAAAGAAAGTGCCAGACAGAATAGCATAATTACTAAACGGCTGGACTGTTTCTGTAAATAAATTACAGGACTGAAATGAAACTAATCTAATTACAGAATTAAATTACAGAACTGAAATAGTACTTTAAATAAATTACAGAAAGGTAAAACAGAATTTAAAAGTTACAGCTAAGGACAGGAAATTGAAATACTGAAATTAAATTACAGAAATGAAATGAAATAAAAAAAAGGACAAAAAGAAATAGACGAGGCTACTGTTTAACAGTATGCCCTTAACCGATATTCATCTAACTACATTTGAGGTTTCTGGTTATGTTTGGCGCTTCGATCCCAAGGTACAACGTCTCGGATGACTCACCGAAAACTGACGACGAGTCAAGGTCGAGCTGTTGGTGGTGGCTCTCTCTGGCTAAAATGTAATGCTTCTGTTTAGATAGATGATATATGCTGCTGTGTTTTTCAGAATGTTCTTCTTTGACATGTGGGGGGTCTGCCTATTTATAGGCTAGCTGAGTATCCCAGCCATTAAAGTCACACTTTAATACTGTCAGTTTTTGAAATTCGAAATTGCAGTATTAACTCTGTAATGAATTCATATTCATTGCAACAGTTATATCTTTGCTGGAAGCTTCCGTCGAGCAAGCTCGTAGAGAAGGCGCGCTTTAGACGAGCAGGCGCGCTTCAGAAGAGTAGGCGCGCCGACGAGCAAGCACGTGTGTGTTACACAATACACACATATGTATGTGGACACACAACTTAATATACACATGGGATAGCTTTGTATATATATTGTAAAAATAACTCTTCATTTTCCAATGTGGGACAATTCTCAATGAGTTATCCTCATTAACCCATTTTCCAGCATTAAGAGTTTTACTCTTTCCCAACCCCAATATTTGACGCCAATTTTCATTCACTCCCATTCTCCGAATATGTCATGCAACATACCGTTACAAACCTGTTCATACCATCTTTTCAAGCGTCCTGAGTATGGTGTCAAAAGACAATGGCTGTTGCTTGGAATCTTGACTCAAAGATGGTCATGTGACCATTCGAAATCTACCATGTTTTAACATGGTTTTCTAACAATCCCCCACATGAATGCAATTGGCTTAAAAGCCCATGTCCTAAAATGCAAACAAGAGAATTGCAAGAGTTCACTGCCTAAGATCAGGTAGCGTGCGCCTTGAACCTGCCATAGCGGAGTACCACCCAGAATACTGCTATTAGGTAGCTGTAAAACCTTGAACCATTAAGCTTTGTGTATCCCAAAATGACACCAGCACAGTGCCCTCTCTACCCACGTACTAAGCCCTTTAGTTGATGTCCATATTTGGCCTGGACTGCCTTGGCACATTCAACTGAGTGCTCCAGTGATTTAGCCCACGCTCATCATATGGTACCAGCCTTACACACTCGTTATAAGTGGTTCCAAAGAAGGTGTCATGACTCACCTTACTCGACCTTCGAGATACTTGGATCATTAAGAGTCCCATGCTCACCCTCACTATGGTACAGGTCTATCACTCTGTTATCGTAGAAATGGGCTGGGAACTACAGGTTCCCGAGTGCTTTGTTTGGCTACCCCCACAGTTCAGTTTCCCATTGAACCCAGCAAGTAAATCCCATCTGGGTTGGGTTGTCTATGGGGAGTCTACCAATTTAATGGGCTTCAATCCCCCATTCCGTTCGATGACGCTTTGACTCTCTCTTGAGTCAAGCCCTTTGTAAATGGATCTGCAATGTTATCCTTTGATCTCACAAATTCTAAGGATACAACACCATTAGCTAACAATTCTCTTACGGATTTATGTCTCCGACGTATATGTCGAGACTTTCCATTATACATATGGTCCTGAGCCCGTGCAATAGCTGATTGACTATCGCAATGCATACTTATTGGAGGAACAGGTTTTGGCCACATTGGAATCACTTCCAAGAAGCTTCTCAGCCAGTCTGCCTCTTCAGTTGCCAGGTTCAAAGCTATGAATTCTGATTCCATAGTTGACTTTGCGATGCAAGTTTGTTTGGAGGATCTCCAAGACACGGCAACACCTCCCATTATAAACATATATCCACTCGTGGATCTTGTGCTGTTGGAGTCTGATATCCAGTTGGCATCTGAATACCCTTCCAGTACCGTTGGATATCTTGTAAAGTGCATCCCATAATCGGCTGTATATCTCATATACCTGAGAAGCTTTATGATGGCCTTCCAGTGCTCCTCATTTGAATTACTAGTATACCTGCTAAGTCTGCTTACTGAGTTGGCTATATCAGGTTTAGTACAGTTCATCACATACATGAGGCTGCCTATGATCCTAGAGAATTCCAATTGTCTCACACTTTTTCCGAAATTCTTTTTCAGGCTACAGTTGAACTCAATTGGAGTTCTTGACATTGCCTTACTACCACTGTCAAATTTGTCAAGTGTTTGTCTAACATAATGACCTTGCGACATGGCATACCCCTCTGACGACTTGGTGATTTTCATACCAAGTATAATATCAGCTATACCCAGGTATTTCATATCGAAATGATGTGACAACATTTTCTTAGTGGAGTTGATTTTATCAGTACTCCATATTATAATCATGTCATCCACATAAAGGCAGACTACTCCACAGTCTTTTTCACTTCCTTTCATATAGACACATTTGTCACACTCATTTATGCGAAATTCATTTGATAGCATGATTCTATCAAATTTCTCGTGCCATTGTTTGGGTGCTTGTTTAAGTCCATATAGAGACTTTACAAGTTTGCACACCATGTGCTCTTTCCCTGGAACCACAAACCCTTCAGGTTGTTCCATATAAATTTCCTCTTTTAACTCTCCATTTAGAAAAGCCATCTTTACATCCATCTAATGTATTTTCAGATCAAACAATGTCGTGAGAGCAATGACGATCCGAATCGACGTTTTTCTGGAGACAGGAGCGTATGTGTCGAAATAATCGACACCTTCAGTTTGCATGAAGCCTTTGACTACAAGTCTTGCCTTGTAATTTTCGATCGTGCCATCAACCTTTAACTTCCTCTTGAAGATCCACTTATGACCTAGGGGCTTGCATCCTTGCGGAAGATCCACTAGTTCCCAAGTGTGGTTTTGCATAATCGATTCAATCTCATTATTGATTGCTTCTTCCCAATACTGGGAATCCGGTAATGACATAGCCTGTTGATATGTCACCGGTTCACCTTCTATCATGAAGGTTACGAAATCAGGCCCATAGGAAGTTTCCTTCCTTGCCTTTTTGCTTCGTCGAGGCTCTTCCTCTTCTTCTTTCTCTGACGGTTCGCTTGCCCCCACATTTCCATCACTGTTCAAATCTTGAGTCTGTACAGGTGTTGGCATTCTGCGGGGAAAGATTCCTCAAAGAAATAAGCCTCTTGACTTTCAATTATCGTATCTACATGCACATCGGGATTTTCTGACTTGTGTATGAGAAACCGATACGCACTGCTATTTTGTGCATATCCAATGAACACGCGGTCCACTGTTTTTGGACCAATTCTCATCCTTTTAGGAACGGTGATTAGGACCTTAACGAGACATCCCCAAACCCTCAGGTTCTTATAACTAGGTTGATGAGCTTTCCATAATTCGTATGGTGGTTTGTCTCGCTTTTTATATGGTAACTTGTTTAAAACATAGTTAGCGGAAAGCAACGCTTTCCCCCACATGTTCTGGGGTAATCCAGAACTTATTAACATCGCATTCATCATTTCCTTGAGCGTTCTATTTTTATGCTCCGCAACTCCATTTTGCTCCGGGGAGTATGGAGCTATGGTTTGATGAATGATGCCACTTTCCGCACATATTTGCGCGAATAGCGCTTCATATTCGTCGCCTCTATCACTCCTCAATATTTTAATCTTTTTATTGAGTTGATTCTCTACTTCAGTTTTATATAGAGTGAACATATCCACTGCATCGTTTTTACTTTTCATTAAATAAACGTAACAGTATCTATTACAATCATCTATAAAAATTATGAAGCATCTTTTACCTCTTCTTGCTTGAATAAATTTCAAATCACACACATCTGTGTGAATCAAACCAAGAGGTTCACTATCTCGTTCAACATGTTGAAACGATGATTTGGTTAACTTTGCTTCTACACATATTTCACATTTATGTTGTTTATTAAAGACAAAGTTTGGTATTAGTTGCAGTGATATTAATTTCTTCATAAAATTAAAATTCACATGTCCTAATCTACCATGCCACAAATGAAATGTCTCAAAAATATAAACAGAATCTGAAATATTATTGTTCAATTTGGCAACAGTCATTACATTACTGGTACTGGACTCAGCCTTAGCACATTTATTAGCGAACTTAGCCTTAGGAGCTAGAGTTCCTACTTTAACTTAAACATGTCGTTGGTCATATAGCCACAACCTACATAAATATCATTCTTGGTGATTACAACTTTATCGGATTGAAAAACTAGTTAAAAATCCTTCTTCACCATAACCGAGCCTGAAACCAGATTCTTTCGAATATATGGTACATGGAGCACCCCAGTCAGCGTCAGCTCTTTCCCTGAGGTCAGGTTCATTACCACTGTCCCCCTTTCTTTCACCTTGGAAGTAGCAGAATTGCCCATGAAGCAGGTCTCACCAACCACTGGCTCGTAGGTCTTGAAATCCACTTGTTGGAGCAGATGTGGCTCGTGGCGCCGGTATCTAACCACCATTCCTTGGGGTTGCTTCCCACAAGATTCACTTCGGAGACCACTGCAAAGAGATGCATGTTATCCTCTACTCCCTCGGCCACATTGGCCTGAGCTGGAGCCCTCATCTTCCCCTTGCCTTTAAAGTTTTTCAGTGGGAGTTTGGGCTTAGCCATGCGTTTATTGTCATAACAGTCCGCAGCACGATGACCGGTCCTGTTACACACAAAGTAGGTTCCCGCAATTTTTTTTGCAGGAACAGCAATGCCTGCGTTGTCAGGGCGTTTCCACTTGACACGCGTGACCTCAATCACATGGGCCTTTGCCACCGAGCTACTAGCAATACTGACTTTCTTTCCAGAACGGCGGTTACTCTGCTCGATATTCAACATCTCTATGAGCCCCTCCAAGCTCATTGCCTTTCGTTTGTGCTTCAAGTAGTTCTGAAACTCCTTCTATGACGGTGGCAATTTCTCAATCATGAGAGCCACCTGGAAGGGTTCATTGATAACTAGCCCTTCAGCATCAAGTCGATGGTATATGAGCTGTAGCTCCTCAACCTGCTCAATAACACTCATGTTATCAGTCATCATGTACTCGTGAAAATCCGTGACGATAAATTTCTTTGCGCCAGCGTTATTCACCTTGTACTTCTTTTCGAGAGTCTCCCAAAGCTCCTTTACAGTTGCTTTGGGCTCGAAGACACTGAATAGGGTGTCATCTAGAGCACACATGATATTGTTCTGGCATAGGTAGTCGGCATGTCTCCATGCCTCAACCGTCGAGAATGACTGCTCGTTCAGATCGTCCTCGCTTAGGACGGGAGGAGTCTCATTAAGAAACCGGGTCAAGTTCAGGGTGGTTAAATAAAACAACATCTTTTACTGTCAACGTTTGAAGTTGTCACCCTAAACTTTTCCAGTTTCTCCAGATGAGAGGTCGGCAAAACAGGCATAGCCGAACGCATTGGTGCCTTGCCCCTGGCCGCAGCCATAGCCTTGGCCGCGGACGCAGCCGCAGCTTTGCCCGTAATATTAGCTCGGGCCGCAGCCGCCGTAGTATGCGCCTGAGCATCAACTCCCACATTTGCATCGCCCGTAGTGTTATGGATATTTCCACCAACCACTATGTCATGCGAACTCACCGAAGGGACAATAGGTTCAGAGACATTTTTGTTCGTCATCTTTCGGTTTCTGAAAAGACAACCAAAAGACTATAAGATGCGCGTATATATAAATATTCTTGAACAAAACACCAAGTATAGAAAACTTGATTTCTGTAAAAGAATTAAGATACAAAATAAATTAATTCAAACTATTACCAAATTGGTTGGTATTTTCTCGAGAACGGTACAAATACCAAATTCAGAATAAAACAATTCTAGGAATTTTTTTTGCTACAAAATATTCTAAAACTAGAATTGTAGCGGAAGAATCACTATTCATTTTTAATTTAAAAAATTAAAAAGTAAAACAGTACACAAACCAAAAATTAGTTATCGGTAAAAATTGTTGGTTTTGGTGTACGTAAAAGCAATGATTAAAAGTGCAAGGACTGAAAAGAAATAAATAATTTTATTTCTATAATGGAATATGACTCTATTACAAAATTCCGACACTTGCACAATGTTAATGTAATTAATTAAACTTCCAGACAGATTAATATAAATTATTAAAATGCTGGACTGGTTTGTAATTAAACGAAACTGTCAGACAGAATAGTATAAAACTAAACTGCTCCACTGTTTGTTAATTAAAAGAAAGTGCCAGACAGAATAGTATAATTACTAAACTGCTGGACTGTTTCTGTAAATAAATTTCAGGACTAAAATGAAACTAATCTAATTACAGAATTAAATTACAGAACTGAAACAGTACTTTAAATAAATTACAGAAAGGTAAAACAGAATTTAAAAGTTACAGCTAAGAACAGGAAATTGAAATACTGAAATTAAATTACATAAATGAAATGAAATAAAAAAGAACAGAAAAGAAATAGACGAGCCTAATGTTTAACAGTATGCCCTTAACCGATATTCGCCTAACCACATTTAAGGTTTCTGGTTATCTTTGGCGCTTCCATCCCAAGGTACAACGTCTCGGATGACTCGTCAGAAACTGGCGACGAGTCAAGGTCGAGCTGTTGGTTAGTGGCTCTCTCTGGCTAAAATGTAATGCTTCTATTTAGAGAGATGATATATGCTGCTGTATTTTTCAGAATGTTCTTCTTTGACATGTGGGGGGTCTGCCTATTTATAGGCTAGCTGAGTATCTCAGCCATTAAAGTCACACTTTAATACTGTCAGTTTTCGAAATTCGAAACTGCAGTATTAACTCTGTAATGAATTTATATTCATTGCAACAGTTACATCTTTACTGGAATCTTCCGTCGAGCAATCGAGCAGGCGCGCCTCAGACGATCAGGCGCGCCGACGAGCAATCGCGTGTGTGTTACATAATACACATGTGTATGACACACAACTTAATATACACATGGGATAGCTTTGTATATATATTGTAAAAATAACTCTTCATTTTTCAATGTGCGACAATTCCTAATGAGTTATCCTCATTAACTCATTTTACGGCATTAAGAGTTTTAGTCTTTCTCAACCCTAATTTTTGACGTCAATTTCCATTCACTCTCATTCTCCGAATAGGTCATGCGACATACCGTTACGAAGCTTGTCATACCATCTTTTCAAGCGTTTTGAGTATGGTGTCAAAATACAACGACTGTTGCTAATAATCTTGACTCAAAAATGGTCCCGTGACCATTCGGAATCTACGTTTTCCAACATTTTTCACATTTAGATTTGTTAATCTCTGTTCATTTCGAAAATTGCTTACGTTAGCAAAGGGTCACTCTTGAAAAAAATTGATCTATCTATGAGCAACAGTGCGTGACAGCATGGTCATTATTTTTTATTTTTTTCGGTACATACAACATGGTCTTTATTATGGGTCAAGAGAAAAATTATTCCAATATTTATTCAATGATTGCTAGCTAATTAACTTTGATCGTGATTTTTATAGACAAAATCATGCATGCGCGAATATCTTCATTAACATGGGAGCTTCCTACCATACCTTTCTATATCTTTTGTGTACTTCACTTTTTCAAAATAAGTAAAGTATTTAAAAATATACTAATAAACTTCAAATATCGACTTAATTTATAATGGTGTCTGAAAGTTAGTTTCCACTATAGCCCTGTTACATTAAAACCTAAATCTGGTCTGAGTGGATGCAATGGTTAGCAAAAAAATCTAACAACACTGTAACAAAATAAGGTAGGCAATGCCTGCAAATGTTTTACCTCCTATTTCTAACTTATTTCCGTGTCCCTGCTTATTTTATTTAAAAAAATTCTAAAAAACTTGAAAAAATTATACAATTATCATGTATCAATAGATTCTAATAATTGTTTTTAAAAGATAATGCACATGCAATTTATTTTTGAATAAATGCATAAATTAGTATAAATTAAACATTAAATCTTAGAAAAATTGTCAAAAACAATATTATATACAAATGTTTTAAAATTTGAATACAATATAAAGGCTTATAAAATTTTGAAACAATTTATGAAAATTTAAATTTTGAGTGAAAATAAGAAAGGAGTATGAAGGGGGTAAAGAACAGGAGTTACAAGATTTGTAATCCTTACTTACTAAATAAGTTATTAAAAATATAAGTTAAAAACTAGGATTACTGTCATAGAATGCCCATGAGCACTTCCTTTTATCAAATTTCCAAAAAATAGTAGAAGAAGAGGATCAAGTAGTTGAGAGGATATTTTAATTAGATAATAAGAGGATGCCATGTGTAGCAACAACATATGGCTGGTTCCCCTACAAATCAACCCAAGAAAATAAGTGGGAATAAAACCTTCATTCGAGAAGAGTCTATGTTAAAAGGGCACTATTGCAGTATTGTGTGCCGATCAATTAGTTGAGATTTTCATTTTCAATGGTATTCCATTAATTACTCTATATAATCATGTCATTTGTTGCAAATATTATTAGGATTTAATAACAATAATTATTGACCCATTGAAAATGTGATGATCATTATCTATTGATTGAGAATGTGACGATCATTATAAAAATTCGGTATACATTCATCATGTAATTTAGCTCCTAGAGCCCAAAATTCAAATTCAAGACCTAAAGTCGCCGCCACCTGGAACGGGAGAGCAACCACCAGGTCCACCACTCCTTCTGAGGCCGCCTTCCCTTACCTCTTCGTCTTTCCTCTTCTCTTCCCATTTCCATGTTCATTTGTCTTCTATTCTCATCATCTGTATCTCAACTCTCTTCTATCTTTTTCGTGAAAAGCAAATCAACTCTGTTGGAGGACGGTTCTAAATTCGGACCAGTTAAACTGGCAATAACTCATCACAATCTCGGTTTTATCTCATCTAAAAATGGAAAAATCAGTTAAGATAAAATTCACAAAAATAGACGATAAATCCTATTTCGGATAAGTTCGATCATATCTCTTTGGACTGAATTAAATGTTTTGTCGTTCTTTTGGATCTTAATAGTAAGAACATTTAAATCGAGTTAATTAGCGTGTTGCCACCCCGAGAAGGTTACTGTGAGTCTTACTGATTGGATATTTAAGGTCTCATGTTATTGACCTCTTCTATCCAAAGAAAATCAGCAATCTAAGATTGCTAGTTACATTAATTGATGAGGCGTGTCTCTCAAAAAGAAAGGTTTCGTCAAAAAAATGGCGATATCGACATATGCTGCCAGAAGACGTGAAAAACTTGGAACATGATTGTGTAGAATGACTGAATAATTTTTACAAAGTTAAAACAAGACGTGGGTATAATAAGGCTGGGGGGTAAAATATTTCGAGTAAGTGGTCAAATTTCTATTTTCACCCACTTGCACAAATGACTTTATCACTCTAGAACATGCTCACCAACGGAGCTTCGTCGGATCTAATCGTTACAAGCCACAACCTCTGACCTCACTATAACCATTTGTCGGCGAACTACGAGACATCCACCGCACGACGCCGCCATCGGACGAGGCATAGCTAGGATGACAACCAAACTAGTCCAACATGCATACCCATCTCTTATCTCACACTCGTCATTTCCATTGATAACCCCAAGCCCGCAACATTGCCGATGTTGCTAGTTTGACGTTATTTCCGTTCATCACTAGTGATCTTTTGTTGGTGGGGGCGGCACCATGTATATACAAGTATACATAAAATGCATATACTATTGTACTCACACAATTGTACTTGGAAGTGTAACACATTTGTACTTGGAAGTGCAACATATTTGTACTTAACACGTATATTTGAAATATATACACAAGTATAAGTGAAACGTATACACATTTTCGGAAATATCAATGAAAATTCGATAGATGTGTTTTGTACAAAAATAAAGCTATTGATTCATACTACCTATTTTTAAAAGTAACATATAGATGTGTTTTGTACAAAACACATCTATATATATCTTCTTAGATGTGTTTGGGTCGTATGAATCCGAAAATGGGTTGTATAAATCAACAACTTTATTTTTGTACAAAACAGTTGGGGTGACATCGGTTCGGTACCGAACTTTTTAATTACATACCGATACCATACCAAACTAGTTTGGTTTGAGAATTTTTATACCATTACCGAACCAAAAAATCTGATATACCGAACTTTCGGTATACCAAACTATTCGGTTAGTTCGGTACGTTTTTGTTTTTGCACCAAATTTTATAGTTTACAAGTGATGATAGAAAAATGGTGTGTATTGGAAAAAAAAACATAGTATACAGTTTTAAAAGTAGTAGATTAAAAAAAATATTTATTTATATTATTGTTATATTTCTTATTTTTTTGCATAAAACAGTAAACACTACTAGACATTTCTAGTAAAAGTTATAAATTATAAAAGAAAATGTTATAAGTATTCACTAGAAAAAGTAATATAAGTATATTATAACAATGTTAATAATTAAGTGTATATAATAACTCTTTTAGTTTATTTGTCTATATAGTATATTTTAATATTTCGCTTTGAATCGGTACCATACCGAACTCACCAAACGAATACCAAAATCGAACCGACTTTCAAAGATCAGTTCGGTTGTACCGTACCGTAATATTGGTATAGCAAACTTTTGGTATCGACTGTAAGAATTAATGTCTTTCCCATTATCTCAAGAGTCATGAAATTAATTCTAACTCGTTATTATGGTCCATAAACACTCCATAAGTTACAAGTCTAATGACTAATGCTAATTAGTATGTGAGTTTCAAGACCTTTTACATTCTCACATAATAAACGGTGATGATTAACTTTACCTTATGGATGGTAAAGATTAGAGGAATTTCATAACTCTTGGGTCCTCCTCCAACCTATATGAAGGACACAATACCATATTAATTTGTGTAAAATACACACACACATAAACAACACATAAAGTAGTGTAATGATAGGTTAAGAAGGAGAAACTCAAGTCTCTACCTCGGCGATCTACCTCCGCCATACGAACCCAATTCTCAAATACTGCCGCTTTAAAGTAGAGAGCTTACCGCCCTTCCGCATGACTCAAGGTATGTGTTTCGGCACACTCATTACAATTTATATTGTATGATCATCATGTAAAAAAAGATCATAGATAGTTATGTTAATAACATGTCTAACATAATATATAAATTGTAATAAACTTACATTTGGTATCATGAGCCTAGGTTAATGTTTCACATGATGTTCTACATAAATTTATTATCTATATGAAAATCACTTAGCAATTGTATCATATGATCATCAAGTACATAATGGATTCAAGGTTACTGTGTATTTTATATTTTCCTAGTATTTTGATTTGTTTTTATGTGAAATGAATTGTTTTAATTATAAGGGATGGATTGTAGTGATATTGGTTCATTTTAGCCGCATAATCATGTAACATGTACTGTATGTTTCTTTGATTAGATTACAAGTATGCTTACACTTTTATTTTGTATGTAAAAGGAAACAAAAGGATGAATACTTAATAATACTTATTTGCTGCATGTTAACATAAACATACGAAAAGTCAGTGTTTCATGATAAATGAATTACGTAAACTAAGGAAAAGTGTATATGTGATATGACATTAATTAAACCACTCATCTTTCTATATTATATGTATTAAAATGATTTATTGATTTATTTTGTCTGAAAGATTTGTACGTAACTTTATAAACACTATTACTAAACTACTGTAAATTTAGTAATGTGTAACTAGTTTTTATCTATGATTATTGAATGGTTGGACCCTAAAATTAGTTTCATTGCACTAAAGGGTTGTAGTAATGAACATACAATTCATAAATGTTGTACTTCACACTTATTATTACATGTCGTTAACTTGTTTTATGAAATACTTCACAAGTGTAAAATTAATTCCGATATGCTTCTCGAGTTGCCAAGCAACATTATGACATGAGTTTATAAATGGTTTTAATAGTAAGTCGTTTTAAATGTTTAATGATTGCTCAAGTTTTAAAGTAAGAGAATTAGCTTCATTTGTATTAATGTCGCATAAGACATTTATAATGATTTTGGGAGTTTGATATAAGTTATGCAATTGAATGAGAATTAAAGAGTTTTGTAAGATAAGAATTTCCATGAATGAATATACAAAGTCATTTTACAAAACTACGTAGCAAGTAATGTCATTAAGCTTTCATTATTTTATTGTGGTAACCATTAAGCACTATATTAAATGAAAAACGTTGTAATTAAATGATAAACTTTACTGCATATAAATGGTTGATCTCCCTATATAGTAAATTATAAGGGTTTATTGTTTATTCATTCTCAATAAGAATTGTTTGGTTGCCAAATGGTTTTATAATGTCCGATGACTGTATTAAATGGACACAATAATAACTTCATAATTAGAAGTTAGAAAGTTTGTGAACAAGTTTAGACTCACATTAAGGTTGGAAAATTCTTTCCCAAATAGGCTCACCTAATATGATGGGATGGCAAGGCAAGACTCCGACTGATACTTGGTATCTTAATGAGTACGGTTTTTAAGCAGCCTTTGCTGCATCAACCCTCACCCTTTCTTACCTGGTAGTATTATGTTAGAACTACCGAAAGGGTAAGAGTATGGAATAGTTTTCCCGGTTGTATTTCTATACTTATGTTTGTTGAATGAGTGTCTTAATATCGATATAACATATGTAAAATAAAATGGATAATACGAATAAAGGAATGATGAACATTTAGCCTAATAAAGTATGTAACTTGTTGAAAAGGTTGGTCAAAAGGCTAATAGTAATAAAATATCATTTACTTAGTAACTAATTTTGATCTGAATTCAATTATAATATATAACTTATTGTTTTGTGTCCTTCTATGTCTAAATAAACTTCTGAGCTGGATATATGTTTTTAAACATATATTAAAGTAAAAGAGCGTTTTAATATATTAATTTTAAGATTACATGTCATAATGAACATTACTGATAATTGAACATGTGAAAAGTTGGGTGATGTGTATATTACCGTTTGATTAAAACATGACGTGCGTTTTAGTTATTATGTCGCATTTGTGCATGAAATTGTCCCTACTGTTATTATTTTTAAAGCCAAATTTTGACTATATAAAGTTATGTCAATTTATGTTCATACCATATAAGTTTTGGTAATAAATTATAAGCTAAATCACATATATATAACGTTCATATTATGTGAAATTTTGTTTGCCCACAGACACAAAATTTTAACCGATGAATGTTAAATAATTATTGGTGTATGCGTAAGTATCAATTATAGTTATTGATGCTCTAAAGTCAATATTCATATTATCGTTTGATTAAAAATCAATATTGGTTTTGATCTAATCTAATGAATATTTAGCTTAACCGCTAAACTTAATAACATTGAACTAATAATCATATTATTCGATTAAAATTAAATGTATGTTTTAATCTATATTTTTAATGAGTATTAGTGATAATGAATATTTTGCCTCAACATCATATGTCTAGACTTTGGTTGCCCACAGGTACAAAGTATTGCAGACGATTGTTTGATGATAAACATTATGTTTTGCATCATTAGTGCCTTAATTATGGTTGCTAAATTATGTTTACGTCTAGTATTGCTATAAGCCGGGATGCATATAAGAACTGATTTTATGTATGTTTGTTTTTGGTTGCCCACATGTCCAAAAATATTATAATACAAATAACTATTGAAATTTTTATTATTGTTTAATTATTCTTTATAACTTGGTTACCCACAGGTCCAGTTATTTTGATTAAGTAAACATTATGAATGATTTATGATTTAACATTAAGATGGAAAATATAGGATATTCACATATATCATATTTTTCCTAGTTAAAGACGAATTTAAATTTAACATTAAGAATAAAAATATAGCTCAAATAAAGATGCTATATTTTTATAGTTAAATTTTCAAAATGGTCTATTTTATTGACTTATTCCATTAGTTATAAATTGTCTTGAAAAGTGATATGCTTGATTTAAATGTGTTGTCAAAATACAAGTTGTTTTATGTGTACAGAAACTGGTCTTAAGTTCGTGTGTATTATTAGTAAAGTTGACTTTGCATATCCACAGGTAACAAATTTACTTGATGAAAATATACCATCAATTAACTTAATAAATAAAGTAGAAAAGAATGAAAATGTTATTTAGTGTTACATGATGATTTCTTCATAAAAAAAACAGTGATTGTTTAGTATTTTGAAAAGAGAAATATGGTAACACTAGTTGAGATATTCTTTTAATATGATTAAACTCATTAAATCTCAAAGTCTAAATTCGTGAGCTTTTACTAAATTCTTGTCTTATTATTCATATTTTATTTAAAGGTCGCATATTAGTTTACTAGAAAACGAAAAGTTTTTAGTTGAAACTAATTTTATGTTGTTAGATCTAAAAGGAAATTAACGTTTTTCAATAACATTACGTGCATGTAGATTGATACTTTTAATAATTATAGTAATGAATTTTTTAAATTTTATTAAATAAAGGAGTTTTGTTTATCGATAAAGTTACAATATCATTAGTGGGAGAATTATATTATTCACGAGACCCATTATAAATGTTTTTCTTAACTCCTATTAAAGAATTAATATATAATTATACCCACATCAAATTATATATTATTTACCATAAGATTTAAAGTAATGGTTAAACAAGTGGGAGATAATTACTCGTTTCACTATTAATGCATTATTTAACCATATACTTTTATAATAGGGGTAAGATCAGTGGTAGTAGTTAATATATATATATTTTTTTAATAAGCTAATTGTTGAGATTTACTTGAACTATCATTTTCTTTGAATTCAAATAAAAACATGTAACTTATTTTGTTTTCATAACCTATTATTTTGAAGTAACCACTAGACTAATGGGAGTAAAACGTTGTTATAACCATTATCATTTTGTTTTTGTAACCTATTATTTTACTAATGGTCATATTCATGTAACTAAGTTACTAGACCCACAATGAATTACAAAATAGTTTTTAAAGGGTTTCTAAATGATAAAAAAAAATAAAAGAGTTTTACGACTGATTAATAGTATTGTAAACTGGTTCTTGTGTATTTGAACTATTAGTTGTACTTAAACCACATATTATTGTAGGCAACGCTCAAATAATCATTATTTATAGTGGATTAACTTTTGCATAATATTAAAGATGGCTAATTTATGTTTTTATGTTTGCAAGAATATAAATATTTTATGCTCAGGTATCATTGATGTGATACATAGAAAGGCATTGATCAATTTTATGTCTTATTGCTCAATAAATGTATGGAGAAATTATAAGTTACACTTATCAATAAATTATTGTGCAATTTGTGTTTTATTGCTCAATAAAGGTATGGAGAAATTGCTACATTTCTCAATAAAGTATTGTACAATTTATGTCTTATTGTTCAATATAAGATTGGAACAATTTTATGACATAAGTGATTGAATGTATTATCACATGCATCATCAAGGAAAGTTATATAATTCTTTGAGTACAAAACTCATAATAATAGTTACAAATTAATTTCACTAATTAGATTATGTCGAGCTTATGGCTGAGTCGCTGAAAATAATGTTTGCAATTATTCTTGATAACTAGCATTCAAATGGTGTTGAGTTCACATAATGTAAATGCTAAGTTTTCGAGACTAATTTCAGAAACAATACTATCAATAAACACATAATGATCGTATATACCTTAACGATATCTACACAGGACAATTAAAATTTTGTTAACATCACATGTCTTGATTGTAGATAATTATATGGTATTACATAATGATGGTTGTTTATTTGATAAGTAGAGATCTCATTTCTTATTGTTTCTATTGTTCCAATTGTCCACTTAAGTAGTTACAAAAATGAAAAGTTATGGACGTTTAATGGAACTGTTTTTTCTTAAGACATTATTGGACCATTACGATTACTCACTTTATAGGCTTTGTTGAAGAAGTTGTTCTTGTCGTAGTAGATGGAAGGAATCATGCTCTCAAGTAGTATGGAACTGTCATGACTCTTAATAATGATTTGTTTAATAAAGTATGTCATTAATGTACCGCGCGCTTATGTTTGCTTATAAATTGTTAAATGAACCAAGTGAGAGACTATAAGAATTAATGTTTTTCCCATTATCTCAAGAGTTATGAAATTAATTCTAACTCATTATTATGGTCCATAAACACTCTATAAGTTACAAGTCTAATGACTAATGCTAATTAGTATGTGAGTTTCAAGACCTTTTATATTCTCACATAATGAACTGTGATGATTAATTTTACCTTGATGGACGGTGAAGATTAGAGGAATTGCATAAGTCTTGGGTCCTCTTCCTACCTATATGAAGGACACAATAGCATCTCAATTTGTGTCAAATTCACACACACATAAACAATACATAAAGTAGTGTAGTGATAGGTTAAGAAGGAGAAACCCAAGTCTCTACCCTGACGATCTACCTCCGCCATACGAACCCAATTCTCAAATACTGCCGTTTTAAAGAAGAAAGCTTACCGCCCTTCTGCATGACTCAAGATATGTGTTTCGACACACTCATTACAGTTTCTATTGTATGATCATCATGTAGAAAAAAATTATAGATAGTTATGTTAATAACGTACATAACATAATATATAAGTTGTAATAAACTTACATCGACTTGATTGGTTCAACTCGAAAAGCGGTCGGTTGATACAAGTCGATACAAAAAGGTCACCCCTACAAAACAGCTCTAATTTCTACAATCCCAACTATGGTGATTTTTTCTAAACAAACACATCTAAATCAACA
Source organism: Primula veris (assembly GCA_963682055.1). Taxonomy (NCBI): domain Eukaryota; kingdom Viridiplantae; phylum Streptophyta; class Magnoliopsida; order Ericales; family Primulaceae; genus Primula; species Primula veris. The sequence goes on from OY821743.1 coordinate 8,685,800, forward strand.
ACTTTAAATCTCATGAAATAAAAAATAACATATATATTTAGAGTTACTAAAATACTGTGACTTTCAAATCTAGAATCTTAAGAAGATGTGTTATCCCTTTCAAAAAGAAGAAGAAGAAGATGTGTTATCATTCTGCATAAAGTTATCCACAGTCCAGTACTATATATACGATAAAACTTTAATAAGTCACACTCACACTACATGTTGTCACGTTGAGCCATCATAATTCATAAGTCTATTCCTTGATTACTTAAAGAAATACTGGTCTTTACAATAATATTACATATTTATCATTAGAAACAATACTAATATAGAAACTACTTATGTTCCATTTATGAGAGAATCGAGCATGCACAATTATGTAATAAAATTGAAAGTATAAAACATGTTGTAACTCGTTTATATTTCAGTTAGGTATGAAAGTTAATAAGCACAAGCCCTTATGAATAAACATATGTTTTAGGGCTGCCTTTATATATCCCAACTATTGTGGGATTACTTTACAGTACTTTGTATACCCCATTACACATGTCTAAATAGTTTAACATTCCCTTGTTTGCCAAACAACTACATTATCATTAGTTAACTATATAAAAGGTTGATTCATAAACGTTAAGTACACGGTTATATAAAGTACACAAGGATACACACATGCGGCAATTACTAGTGAGGAATTCAATCAACTAAATTTAGAAATTACATGCTTTTTTTATGTGTGACTAATTCAATCCTCCTCCTTAAGGGCATATTTTGCACAAAGCTTTAGATGCATGGTGAAAACATTTGTAAAACAGCGGAAAATGTTTAGAAAACAAAGGGAATCTACATGTTTAACAACAGCTTAAAACTTATTTTAAATGTTTTTTTCTATGTTTAAGGACATTATCTAATTGAGTAGTTAATATTTTGCCTTTCCAATTCTGTAAGTCTATATTACCTTTGAATTTACAAAAATACATATTTCAACACAATCAAACTAAATGAAAATAAACAACAGAAGTTCTTTTTGATAAGCATAAGCAACAGTTGTCAATTATTTAAAATCGGGCCTAAAAAGTGCATGCCCCATAACCCTTCGTATTGAACCGGTCACGTTAACTTACTTTGTGCTACAGAATACTTTAGTCAAATTACGACCAAGTGATACTTTCAACATTTGAATCTACGTATTAGATAACAAGAACGAATTCTTCTAAAGGTCATTCTTTAATTTGTTGACATCGGTGTCGATTGTTATCACGATCACATTGCTTCTTCGTTTCAAATTTACACTTTACTTCTTCTTAGCCACCACCGAACTCCTGCCAATACTATCGGAGCTGTTAGGAGATCTCTAAGCTCTGCCAAGATACAAGTCTCCCTCACACCACACCACATACCCACAATCTCCTTCCCCCACGACACACACATGACCTTTCTTTTTTAAATAGATTATGGGGTAAATTAATTAGGGACATAAGTTTCTTTAATATGTGTTTACTGCATAATTAATTAGTTCTGTTTCTTCATCAATAGCATGGCTTGTTATTCGGTTTTTCTTGATTAGAGATCGGTTAGCTTATGATCATCAAGGACAAAGCCTCAAACAGTCACTGTTCAAGAGAATGTTTGTCAAACTAAACATATGCAATTTAGTTTGAAGTGCATTGTGAATATTTTGACACTAAATTATTTATTATTTAAGCTAAGTTATTAGATGCGAATTAAGATGAACTATATGACAATAAAACTAAATTCTAAGGCACTGTAAACTAAACTTATACACTTGGAAAAAAGTGTACGTATAGAGTCCATAGTAAAGACGTGGAAAACTTAATTTCTTTTTGAGGTGGCAAAAAAAAATAAAAAAATTGGTAACTTGTTTCAAGTGCATGATTACACTAGAAAGTATATTTTTCACCATAACTCGTGTTGATGATACCATTGAGTTTGGAGTTGATATAATTTTCTTTTATACTAAAATAACTAAATGTACTTTGAACTGAATTGCATACATTCTAAAGATAAATTATACATGCACATGAAAGTTTAATTACATATACTTTCAAAGCTAGCATGTACGAAATACGTATAGTTCAATATATTATGAGTTGTCAAGGATATATGATAATGTTTTACAATCCGAAATCATCAACTTACCATATATTTTAGACTAGTATTTAAATAATTAGATTAAAAATTTGTACCTTTTCTTCTTTTTGTCGACATTGTTCTTTTGTTATAAGCTATCGATATTCTTTTGTTATAAGCAATTGCTTCCTATTTTTATTTTGTGGGTAATGGACATAAGGGGAGATCCATGTAGACTATTTTACATAAGACTGATGTTTTTGTCTCCACTAAGCGTATCTTTATCACTCCCCACTCATCACATAGTCTGATTTTTGATGGTTTACAATAATTCGTTTTCAAAACGCTAAAATCTAAATATCTACTATGCATGGCACTTACCCTACTTATAAATAGCTCACATTTCATTAGATCTATGACTAACACAAGAGAGTGGTGAAGAAAAAAGTTCAATTAATTGAGAATGAGAATCTTGTTTAAACAAGTTCAACCACTACAACTTACAAGTACAAGCACAATGCAACCAACATCACCACGTACTTTTAACAAAAAACTACACATACTTCCATCAAAAGCTACTCAAAATCCACTCTCACTCACTTCAAGTCCAATAAAATTACCTAACCATGCTATAAACAGAAAATGGATGGAATATCAAGGAGTAGGGAATTGGGATGGTTTACTCGACCCCCTCGATGAAAATCTACGTGGTGAAATAATCCGTTATGGTCAATTTGTTGATGTGGTATACAAAGCATTCGATTTTAATCCCACTTCCACGTCATACGCCTCAAGCAAATTCCCCAAGAAAACTCTACTTCAGAAAACGGGGTTTCCTCACTCAGGATACCAAATAACAAAAAATCTACATGCTACGTCGAACATCAACTTGCCAGATTGGATGAAAGCGGCCCAATCAAGTTGGATTGGTTATGTAGCAGTTTGTAATGACAAGAAAGAGATATCCAGATTGGGTCGTCGTGATATTGTTATTGCATTACGTGGCACAGCTACAACCTTAGAGTGGCTCGAAAATCTTCGAGCCACTCTAACTGACGTCCAAAATGAAAACCCTGGACCTATGGTAGAATGTGGATTTTTAAGCTTATACACCTCCGGCACGAATGCTCGTTCAAGTTTGCAACAATTAGTGAGAGAAGAGATCCATAATATTCTCGAAACTTATTGCGACGAACCGTTGAGCCTGACCATTACCGGGCATAGCCTAGGAGCAGCTTTGGCTATACTAGCTGCATACGATATTACAACCACATTTAAAAATTCTCCACTCGTTACGGTTATTTCTTTTGGTGGTCCACGTGTTGGGAATGAGAAATTCCGATACCATGTAGAGAAACAAGGCACAAAAGTATTGAGAATCGTCAACTCTGATGATATTGTAACGAAAGTGCCAGGTTTTGTACTGGACAAGGAAGTGTTTTTGCCACGTTGGATTGGGCCAGCATGGGCCTATGCAGACGTGGGACAGGAACTGAAGCTCACTAGCCGAGCCTCGCCATATCTGAGCAATAGTTTTGATGTAGCCAAGTGTCATGAGCTCGGAACGTATCTACATCTTGTTGATGGATTTGTGAGTTCCAAGTGTCCATTCAGGGAGACTGCAAGAATATTTGTGTAAAAGAAAGATGGTGCCGTTTTTTTCTACGAATGAGTTTATTATATTGTGAATCGGCAATATGAGCACACAAATGCTTTTGGGTCTATATATAGATTGACATGTACGTAGATGTATTTGGGAGAAATTTAACTAAGCTAACACGGTGATTTATCTTAACAACGTAACTCACCCGTCCTAATTAATTAGTTGGTCCATTGTTTCATATTTGGATGTTCTAACTTGACCATTTTTAAAAAAGAATTATACATACGAAATCATCATCGTAACATAGTACGTACGTACTGTCCCTTCTCTAAACATTCTAATTAAGAGAAAATAATAGACTAGCTAAATGCGAAATAGAGTAACCATGTTGTCATTTTAACTACTAGTTTACGCTACACTTTCTAGTTTCTATATCTTTTTCGGGAGAGAGAGAGAGAGAGAGGAATTAAGTAAGGGATTATGAATAATGTATTGGTCAGAAATTTGCAATATAACCAATGAATGTACAATTATTGTGTATGTGATCTCCAACTTGATTCCCGAAATAAGGAAAATAACGCATACATTATTCTCATAATCATTCACACTTTTAGTTGTCCGGACATATATCGTGAATTACTATTACAACGTGCATGTGTGAAAAGAAAAGCAAAAAAAAAAATAAACAAACATTTTTGGAGTGCTAATTAATCCCAATTTTTTTATTCAATGACTAATCATGTGGTACTACCGGCAAAAGTTTTCTAGATTTGGATGCTCACATCAATGCATGAAGAAACTGATCATAAACCAAGTCGTCCAAAATAAGTGTGATGATTAGAGAAAAAACTAAGTGGGTGCAGTCGGAAGCCGCGATCTCTCCTATTTTACAAAAAACTAACAAAAACGTAATTTTTCTTCAAAAATTAGCATCCCCTCCTGATTAGGTAAAAAATAACTCATACACAGTATGAAAAATTTATATAGAATTTCAATTCTTCTCATTTAGCAATCCTGATTCCGTTGTTGGTGTTGACTTCATGTAAAATTTCTTACACATATATTCCAGTACCAAAAGCTATTTGATTTCATGGGTTAGTAGAAACTAAAATAAAAGTATTATGGGATTAGTACGGACCCCTTCATACATGCAAGCTTCAAGACAATAAACTCAACCTAAAGTTTTAGATGAATAAGGGAGTTTGAAGTATTGATGTGCATATATAATTTTAAAGTGTTGAAATGTATACAATTTTAGAACCCATCGATGAACTTATATTTCAAATATTGAGATGCCTATATACATCTTATTTGGGAACCGATCAAGCATTGATGTGCATACGCCTTATTTTGTGGTGTACACTAAAAAAAAATACTCAAATAGCGACGGGATTAGTGACGGTATTTTTTGTTACGAGCTTATTAGCGACAGTTTTTGTGACGGATTTGTGACAGTTTAGTCAATTTGTGACAGATTTTTAAATTAGTGACAACTTTTGACTCTCATTAAATCAAAAATTATTTTGTAGTGGTGTACTTCAAATATTGAGGTGAATACAATTGATTATCTGCATGCATTCCATGATTTTATTAGCTTAAATTTTAAGTATCGAAGTCATGAATACAATTTAGTTTTGGCATACATATGCACTTTGTAAGTTAATTACAACTTATATTATTGTTATGTTATACACATTATTAACATAATTATTTAGTATCTTTTCTATATGATAATCATACTTATTATAACATATCGAGTGTATGTCAAAACACATATCTTAAACTATGCGGAAGGACGATGTGCATGGTACTTAAACGGAACATGATAGTTGAGTTCAGATGACGGAGATAGATCGTCGGGGTTGGAGACTTGAGTTTCTCCTCTTTCGCCTATCATTACACTACTTTATGTGTTGTTTTTGTGTGTATGTTTTGACACAAAATGAGATGGTATTGTGTCCTTTATATAGGTAGAAGGAGGAACCGAGACTTCATATATTTTTTATCTCTACCGTCTATCAATGTAGGATCAATCTCAACCGATCATTATGGTGGAAATGTAGAGTTTCTTAACTCACAAATTTATGTTTAAATCATAAATTACATAACTCATGGAATGTATATGAACCAACTTAATGAAAAATATTTATTCTATTTTTAATGAATTAATATTTATAAAAGAATTATAAATAATTCTTACACATTTTACATTTGATGTACTACATGCACTTTACATTTTGACATAATGCAATAATCATCAGTTTTAAATGTGCCTAGGCTTTAAGAATTTAATTTTAAAAATTTGTGAACGCAATATACCCAGCTCATAATTATTTGTAAAATCTATAGTCTATCTGATGTAGGAAATAAGAAATTTTTGTGACATATATATTTAGTGGGAATGGGGAGGAGGACTGCTCCATTAAATGACTATCATATATAACTGCTAATTTTACACCATACGATGATAATTATTAAAACCATTAGATCAGATTATAAAAATCTGTTTGATTTTTTAACATTTCATGATCGTGGCTTATATATAGATATAAAGGATGCTAAATATTCTTTTGTATGATACTGATAGAACATAAAAATTAGATCCGAATATTCTATTCGGGTAATAATCAACCCACTTTATAAATGGGTATCCAACGCTTAAATGGGTCATCTCATGCTTTTTATAGGAAAATAAGGTATTACTATCAAAAGTTCAAGCCCACTCAACTGGGGACCCATGTCTGAAAAACTCCCTGAGATGGAGACATTTGTCAACATCTTAGAAAGCATAGTTGCCTATAAATAGCCAACTACCCCTCCTATAAAAGTACCAGAAAATCTATCCAAAAAATATAGAGAGAAGTTGAGAAAAGAGAGAAATTAGTCAAAACTTATCACGCCAAGAGATAAGCCGAGCAGAGATAAAGCCGATTACCGAATAAAAAGGGAGAAAGACCAAGAAGAGAGATTAAGTAGTCAAATCGAGCACAATTGTAATACAGAGATACTGATCCGAGCAAGTGTAATAGTCCGAATAAAGATAATAATCCGAGCAATAATAAAGATTAAGAAGTGTCCATTATTTATAAGTTGAGTTATCATTATATTATTGTTGAAAGCCTAACGTGACCTACCAAAGTTATGGTTTTATCAAATGGCGCCGTCTCCGGGAATCATCTAGTTCCCAACTAGCTTAGACCTCGAATACCAATACTCTACCAGCCGAACGACAATGGTGACCAATATAGAAGAAACCCATCCCGAGATAGTAGAAACCAATAACCAACACGTGCAGATTAGCCAACAAGACCTTGACGATCTACTCGCCATCCGAGATAGATACGACGCTATCCAGTCCGAAAACCAACCGAACACCTCCAATGTCCACCGAGAACAACCGATCGAACAATCCCAACAGCTTGAAGGGATCGTCGAAGAATACCAAACGTCCTCGGAGGACGAACAATCCTTGCCCGTACTAAGGCGCGCAAGAAGACGCATACCCGAACCCCAGGCAGGACCGAGCTCAAGAGTCCCTTTGCCAACGGCCTCGGTCAACTCTGGTGCCCGTTTACAAACAAACGAAGCTGACCGGCTTGGTATGACTGAAGGTCATGAACTCGTACAGTTGTCCCGATTACCGACTCACCCACCAAGGATGATTACACCACCCACGGTGGAAGTAGAACACATCGTTCCAATAGCTGATGAAAGGAACAACACCCAGCTGCAAGCTCAGCTGGCAGCGTGTATGACGGCCATGGTAGCAGCCGGCATCAGACTGCCGGGTACTCAACCTGCCAACGCAGACAAAGATCTACGTCGTGAAGTGGAAGATTCCGCCTATAGGGCCGCCTTGGAAGCGGCGGGCCGGCGACCAGATCAAGAAGTGCCCCATCAAGGGGGCAACGTCCCGATAACAATCCCTCCGACCTTCGTCCACCCAAACGCGTATACGGAACATGTCCTCGACAGAAACCCGAAGGACAATAGGTATCCCGAACACATGGTCGGTGGAGGATACGGCCCACCACCACAACAGGGGGGATACACCCCCCCCCCCTACCAAGCCACGGATGAAGCGTTCCAACAGGCTTGGAACGTATGCCAAAAAACACCATGTACCGAACAGATCACGCGGTACCGCAATCCTGTGGGGTTCGTCATCCCCGAGTTCAGGCTCTATGATGGAAGGAGTTGTCCCATTGACCATCTAAGGCACTACAAGACGAAGATGGAGCTGTGGAGTGACGACCATGCGATGATGTGCAAGTTTTTCAAAAACAGCTTGGGCCAAGAGGCTTCTTCGTGGTATCACAACTTACCACGGGGCTCAATAAGAGACTGGGCAGAGCTGCTGAGAGCGTACTCCACCCGATATGCCGCACATCGGAAGAAGAATGTTAGCATCGAAACCCTTCTGAAAATGACGATGACGCCAAATGAAAGGCTCAACGACTACTGCATACGTTTCATTGACATAGCAAATCAGATTCCGCAGTACGCCAATAATATAGCCATCCAGAACTTTATCAATACCATCCCTAATGGATATTGGGCGAGGAGGAAGTTCATAGGCAAAAACTTCCCGACCACTGATTCCCTGCTAGCCTATTGTACCCACCTCACCGATAAAAACGACGAACTGCGTATCCTCAACCGAACTCTACCAAGAAGAGAATCGGTCTGAGAGGCACAGGTGGGTCGCAAAAGAGTTAGAAATAACCAGGGAGAAACATTCCAACCGACCAGAAAGGACAAAGGTCCCGAGGTCCATAGCAGGGTAGAGCGACCACGAGAACCTGAGCCCAAACCGCTCCAGATCGCATACCCAACACCGATCAACGAACATAAACCCCTCCAGCTCACCTACCCTGTACCAACCAAGCAGTCACAACAAGGCCGGTTCCAGGGAAGGGAAAAGCAAAAGAGCTTCGAACTGGTCGAATTGAGATACTCTTTCAACCTGTCGGCGGAAGATATCCTCAAGAATATCCGCAGAGAAAGCTGGTATTCACGGCCAGAGCCGCTCGCTACCCCCCCTGAGCTTAGAGACCCCAAGCTTTTCTGCGCCTATCACGAGGAATACGGACACCTCACCGAGCACTGCCGTAACCTGCGGTGGAAAATGAACCTGTGGGGCGATGCGGGATACCTAGCCAAGTTCATCAAAGGCGTTGGAAATAAAGGCAAACAACTGGCCATTGAGGGAGCCGACAACCGGCAAGGCAAAACAATCAACGTCGTTCACCTGTCACGACCCAAGAGCACAGGTGGGGATCGATCACGACAACGGAAATTGGCGCACTTTGGCCAAGTAGCCAAGGCATCACAGTCGTCGACTTCTAAACGACAATGCACACCTCGACAATATCCGCCCATTTCTTTCTCGGGCCTTGACGAAGAAGGAGTGATTTACCCCCATGGAGACGCCATTAACCTCCGTGTCCAAATCGGCCTTGACACGGTTAGCAGGGTGCTTATCGACCAAGGAGCCTCTTGTGATATAATGTACAAGGAGCTCTTCGACAAGATGGAACTCAAGCTGCAAGATCTACAGCCTACCGATGTCACACTGATCGGATTCATCTCCGAAACGACTAAACCGTTGGGTAAAATCGTCCTCAATGTCACAACTGGATCCATGTCTGTTCCCGTAGAGTTCTTAGTAGTCAACGACATCTCCGGCCACAACGCAATATTGGGCCGACCTTGGTTACATGCCATGAAGGCCATACCCTCGACCTACCACCAAAAAGTGAAATACCCAAATGATAGGGGAGAGATCGAGACAGCCAGAGGATGCCAAGAGGATTCAAGGCGCTGTGAGGACATTACCGCGGCCCTTCAAACACAGCTGAGCGTTGTCGAACAACCCACCAGCACAAAGAAGCTGATCAACCACATAGTCAAAGCCGAGAGGGTTGTCGAAGAACAAGTATGAGAGACACTTAGGAAGGTGTATATTCCGGATATGGACGAGAAGCACTATTTCCTCCTCGGCGATAACCTTCCAAAACAGGAATCCGAGGAGTTAGAAGCGTTCCTTTTCAGCAACATTGATAAATTCGCCTGGAGTCCCAAAGACATGCCGGGCCTAGACCCTAATACGGCATGCCACCACCTAAGTGTTAACGCCGAATACAAGCCGATAGCGCAGAGGAGCAGAAAAGTGTCCGTACAGCACAGAGCAGCTATAATCGCTGAAGTGCGAAAGCTATTGGAAGCCAGAGCCATAAGGGAGGTCTACTACCCAAAATGGTTGTCCAACCCGGTCGTCGTCCCAAAGAAGAATGGAAAGGAGAGAGTCTGTATAGACTTCACCAACCTCAACAAAGCTTGCCCGAGGGACCACTTTCCCCTTCCAAGGATCGATCAATTGGTGGATGCAACTGCGGGAGCAGAACAGATGACCTTCCTTGACGCATACTCAGGATACCATCAGATCCCCCTCGCTCACGAGGATCAGGAAAAGACATCGTTTATCTCGCCTTTAGGAAATTATTGCTATACGGTAATGCCGTTCGGTCTACGCAATGCGGGGGCAACATACCAAATGATGATAACAAGGGTATGTCGAGATCATATAGGGAAAACAATGGAGGTATACATTGACGACATGGTCGTCAAAAGCGAAAAGGCCACATCCCACCTCCAAGACATTAAAGACGTCTTCCAAACGTTGGGCGAGCACAAACTAAAGCTCAACGCGAGCAAGTGTGCGTTCGGAATCAGCAAAGGGAAATTTTTAGGGCATATGGTTAGCCGACGAGGAATAGAGGCTAATCCCGATCAAATCGCGGCTCTACGGAACCTAGCAGCACCCAAAAATAAGAAGCAGGTACAAGAGCTCACAGGAATGATGGCCGCATTGAGCAGATTCATCAGCCGATCCGCAGACAAGGGACGGCCGTTTTTTGAATCACTCAAGAAGGATAAGAAATTCGAGTGGGACCCGGAATGTGAAGCTTCATTCAACAATCTCAAAGAGTACTTGAGGACGCTGCCACTGCTAGTAAGGCCGAACAAAGGAGATATTCTGGCGTGTTACCTAGCAGTTTCCACTACAGCTGTGAGCGCAGTTATCCTAAGAGAAGAAGGTCGGGAACAATTTCCGATCTACTTCGTCAGCAAGACTCTGGTCGAAGCCGAAACACGTTACCTACCCTTGGAAAAGCTGTGTCTGGCATTGGTCGTCGCAACCAGAAAATTGCCACACTATTTTATAGCTCATCAGGTCCGTATATACACGAAATTTCATATCAAAGAGTCACTTCGGCGGACAGACATCAGCGGTCGAGTTGCCGCCTGGGGGGTCGAACTATCCCAATTTCATATCGAGTTCGTACCCCGTCATGCCATAAAGGGACAAGTCTTGGCCGATTTCGTCGCGGAATTCACCAAAGGTTATGACGAGCCTTTGGCACTCTCTCCACAATCACACTGGCAGATACATGTCGACGGATCAGCCACCAATGACGGATCCGGAGCAGGGATCGTCCTAAAGTCTAAAGAGGGAGCAATCATCGAAAAAAGCATAGAACTGGGCTTCCGAGCTACCAACAATGAGGCAGAATACGAAGCCATGATAAATGGCATGCTTATTGCCCGGTCCCTTGGGTGCTCCCACTTAATTGCAAGTTCAGATTCCATGCTGATCGTCAATCAAGCCATCGGCGAGTACCAAGCCAAGGATGATAGAATGATCCTCTACCAGGAAAAAGTCCAAAGCTTGATGACTACTTTCGAGCAGTGCGAGCTGATAAAAATCAACCGTACTGAAAATGCACATGCCGATGCCTTGGCCACCCTAGCCTCGACATTAACATTAACTGACACTCGGTCGATCACAGTGGAACTACTGCCGACCCCGAGCATAACCAAAAGAATAGACCGAGTAACATCAGTACAATATGAACTAGGTTGGATGGACGACATGATTCACTACCTGCGGAGCGGAACCCTCCCAGCAGATAAGATAAAAGCATTGAAAATTACGAGAAAGGCCCCTCGTTTCTGGCTGTCCGACGACGATAAACTGTACAAATCCAGTTATCGAGGACCCCATCTTCTGTGTGTCCGGTCCGAAATGCAGCTACCGGTATTGGAGGAAATCCACGAAGGATCCTGCGGAGCACACATCAAAGGGCGGTCCCTTGCCAACAAGGCAATCACCCAAGGATATTGGTGGCCCTATATCAAGCGAGACGCCTATGTATATGTCCAACGTTGCGACAAGTGCCAACGATTCGCCAAGATACCTCGGCTCCCCTCATCAATGATGACCCCGGTATCGGCACCATGGCCATTCGCTCAATGGGCGATTGATATAGTCGGGAAGCTTCCTAGAGCACCCGGAAGCGTCGAATATCTGATCGTGGCGACGGACTACTTCACCAAATGGGTTGAGGCTAAACCTCTCCGCGAAATTAAAGCCAGTAATGTCAAACAGTTCATCTAGGAGCACATAATCACAAGGTTCGGTATACCATACGCCATCGTCGCAGATAATGGCACCCAGTTCAAGGAAGCCAACTTGCAGCTTTGGTACGAAGAACTCGGTATCCGAAAGTTCTATTCGACGCCAACATACCCACAGGGAAACGGCCAAGCAGAGGTATCAAACCGAACCGTACTAGACGGCATCCAGACAACCCTCGAACAAGCAAAGGGGAGATGGCCCGAGCGGCTACTTAACGTCTTATGGTCGTGTCGAACCATGCCAAAGACGGGCACCAAAGAAACCCCGTTCAGCTTAGCATATGGCGTCGAGGCCGTCATACCGACTGAAATCGGGCTACCAACACTACGAACAACTTTAGTCGAGCAAGGAAACAATGAACAAAGAATGAGAGAGGAACTCGACATGCTAGACGAGAAACGAGAGATGGCAGCTCTTACGCTAGCTAAGTATCAACAAGGCGTTAAGCAAACGTATGACAAGAGGGTGAAAGGGATCAAGGAATTTACGGTCGGAGAACTGGTGCTGCGACGTGTAACGGTCTATACCCGAAACGAAATACATGGCAAATTGAGCCCCACATGGGAAGGACCATACGAGATCGTTAAGAGAACAAGCCCAGTTACCTACAAACTCAAAAGCGTCATGTTCGACAAAAGCCGAGGAGAAAAGAATTCTTGGAACGTAGCTAACCTAAAGAAGTACTACGTATAGGCTGTCTTACAAATACAGGTGCTACCTTACCCCTCTTGTTTAATGACATTATCTTGTATGTTGAATAGATAAAATACAAGTGAATAAAATATCTTTTGAATGAATAAAATATTCAGCTTAATGGCATTATCTTTCATCTTTTGCATGAATAAAATATCTTGTTATGCTGTCTAACGAGTGCAGCTGAAATTCCCAAACGGCATGCCTAAGGGTAGGCCTAGGAATACTGTGAAATTCCCAACATGGCCAAGCGCCTAGGAATACTATGAAATTCCCAACATGGCCAAGCGCCTAGGAATACTGTGAAATTCCCAACATGGCCAAGTGCCTAGGAATACTCTGAAATTCCCAACATGGCCAAGTGCCTAGGAATACTGTGAAATTCCCAACATGGCCAAGTGCCTAGGAATACTGTGAAATTCCCAACATGGCCAAGTGCCTAGGAATACTGTGAAATTCCCAACATGGCCAAGTGCCTAGGAATACTGTGAAATTCCCAACATGGCATGTCTAAAAGAATGCCTAGGAATACTTAAACATATGCAGGTACCAGCTGATCCAATGAGCAAGGATTAAAGGCAGAAAAGAAACTAGAAGAATAATGCAGGAAATAAAGTAATCAAAGGAACAGCAATCTCGTCAAAGGGAACAAACAGGAATAAAGAAATACAATGAAGGAAATATCAGTACGACAATGGGAAATATCAGTAATGAAGAAATCAGTACAGGAAAAATGAACCAATCAAGGAAATATCAGTACGACAATGGGAAATATCAGTAATGAAGAAATCAGTACAGGAAAAATGAACCAATCAAGGAAATATCAGTACGACAATGGGAAATATCAGTAATGAAGAAATCAGTACAGGAAAAATGAACCAATCAAGGAAATATCAGTACGACAATGGGAAGCTCAGAACAAAACAAAACAAAAAAAAAAGATATAGTCCTCGCCCGCATTACGGAGGCAACGAGATATCACCAACAATGAAGAAACGGATTTAAGAACTACTACTACAAGAGGAACACGACGGTAACTGACCGAGCTCAACCTCTTCGTCATCTGTCGTCGTGTCCCCATCTGTCTCATCGCCATCAAACCGTTCCTCAGAGATGAGTGCGTCGAAATTGGTGGTATGAGCACCAACGCAGGTCAGCGTCTTAAGCCTCGCTACGAACTCGGCTCCTTTAGCAATCTCGTGAGCATCTGAGGCCGCTTTACGGCGGGCATCATCGAAGGGCAGGTTGCGGGCTTCGATCCAATCCGCAGAAGCCTCATATCTGGATCGAGACAGCTGAAAATACTTCACCAACATGTTGGCCTTGGTAACCAACGACTTTAATTTGCCGAAGTATTTTTCTTTCACACGCCAATATCGATCCAAACGACGCTCCTGAACATCAACGACATGCTCAGCACGGCGAACATATTCTCGAAAAGAGGCCGCCTGAGTTTTCAGCTTGGCCCGAAGTCGAGCACATTGGTCGATCAACTTGACATTTTTGCCCATCAAAATGATGTAAGGCCACTTGGCAGGCACCTCACTAGCCGCACCAGATGAGACCTCGTCCCGGGCAGCACCAGTAGGTCCTAACCCCGGGCTAACTAGGCCTGGAGAACCAGCCTGGTGCAACATAGTAGCGTGTGCCTATAAAAAAAAACGGGGAAGAAGGAGACGAGATGAATATTCAACCGCAAGAAATGAAAAGACGAAAAGAGAAAAACGAATATTTTTATACAAGCTACAAATTAAACGACAAAACAAGCTACTCCGTCATTAATCCGATAACCCGTCAACAGACGGTGAGGTCTCAACGACGTCAGCAAAATGAATATCTCGAAGAGAAACAATTTGCGTCCCCAAACGCTCACGAACGACCGCATCGACTCGGTTCAAGGCAGCCGTGGTCTCAGTTATCCCGGCCGTCGCATCAACTATGCGTTCTGCCCGGGCCACACCCCTCATTCCTTTTACATGCTCCAGCACCTCTAAAGCGTGAACTCGGGCCCAATACGCTTTGGCAAAGGACAGCAGCAGGTCCGCATCCTCGAAAACGGCCCCTAGAACCAAGTTCAAGCTCGTCACACGGCCTCGGGCTTCATCACGAGAACGCCGAAGTGCACCAAGAAGTTCCTTCGCTTTACCCTTGTTTGCCGTATAATATGCGGTCTTTTTGCTGAGTTTCTCTCCCAAGTCACGTAACCGAATAGACAAGTTTGCAATATGAACATTCAGATCCTCGACTTTATGACGAGCAGAATTCAGTTCAGCAGTTAGGGCAGCCTTAGATCTTTCAAGACTATCTATAACGTCACCTACACTACGACTAGGCGAGGTCCAAACCACCACGGCAAGAGGATTATTAGGTACCTGACAATATTTTGTTTTCACATCTTTCAAAAGATAACAACCCTCAAACAGGAAAATTACCCCGAGAAAGCCTAACAGAAAGAAAACACAGCACCTATATTATCACTTCCCCAAAAGAATATGTTTCTAGATACAAAAGAGACCTGCAATTCGAATATACCAAAAGACTACACAAAAACAACAAAAATATATATATACTGCCAGAAAAATGGTCAACGTTCCACCTGAGGAGATGCGGGTGGGGGAGCAACAGTAGCATCAGGTCGAGGAGTGGACGTGGCCGACGTAAAATGAGGACGGAGCGCTGTCGAAATTGTCTGCCCCGGCAGCCGGGGAAGCTCCTCTTCACGAAGATTCGCCCAGTCTAAGGGTTTCGGCGTTACACCGTGCGGACAGGGATACACCAACTCCGACCACGCCCGATCCGAAGAAGGAACATTCGCGAAATTGAGCGCCCGCACATGAGCGCAATAGACGGAGAAATTAGCCATCATTGCTAACCTTGTCCGCTCCTCCGCGTGTGCCGTTTTCAGAGCGGCCACATAATCTTGTAACATATTAATACCAATATATACACAACCGATACAAAGAGGTTACATAATAAAATCTTCCACGTTTCAGGGTCAGTACGTTTATGTTACACTAGTAATCGTGCCCCACGCTTTGCGTGTGAGACGCGTAATGCGATAAAATTTAGAAAATAAGTGTAGTTATGATACAAATATTTAGAGAATAAAAAAATATAAGAGTATAAAATGAGAAGACTCAAAAGAATTTTGAGAGCTTAAATAGGGATAAAAAGTGTTATTAGTTATTACTTTTTCTCTATTTTTTATGAGAATATGGTATTGTGGTAATTAATAAAAAAGTGTAAGGGTATTTTTGGAAAAAAGTGGTAAAATTTGGCAGCCTCAAAAAATCTTGGGTTGACTTATTATAATAGTATAGATATCATTTCATTTTATTATAATAAGTCAAACCAACTCAAATGAATCTGTCCAATTTAGCTATTTTTTTTCCAAAAATACTATTACACCTTTATATTAATTATAATAATATTACAGTTCTATAAAAATATAGAAAATAAAAACTAATAAAACTAGTTATCCATCTTTAATAACCAAACATTCTTTTAAATTTTAAATTATATTTTTTTTGTATTATCCACATATTTATATCATAACTATAGTTATTTTTTATATTTTTATTGCATTACGATCCGCATACGCAATTGGGACACGATTACTACTTAATGCATATACTTACACAAAAACACATTATCCTGCAACATATTAAAATCTTGAAACAATATACTAACATATTAACTTATTTTCTTGCAACATATATAGTATCTTGTATTTATTTTTTAATTATGTTTTCTTTTTCTTCACTAAATAAATAGAAGTTACTATAATTTTACAATAAATATGAGCAAAACCAATTGAGATGGCTAAATTTAATTATGTTTTCTCTTTCTTCACTAAATAAATAGAACTTACTATAATTTTACAATAAATATGAGCAAAACCAATTAAGATGGTTAATATTTCTTATTTCTAAATATAGTACTTCTTATTAGTTTATCTAATTAATGGATGTTATTTATTGGAATGGTTTTAATAATTATAAAATTAGCAGTTATGCTAGTCATTTAATGGAGCAGTCCTCCTCCCCATTCCCATATTTAGTATTGCCCGTTTATTCACCATCTATAATTAAGATATACTTTTTGCTTACCAAACAATGAAGATATACTTCAATTTTCTAAATTATTCTAGGGCTGATTTTTAGTAAGTGCGCAACCCTTTTTTTTTTACTTTTCAAGCTAGACAAATGGTAACTTTAGTTGATGAAGTTTGATATATGTATGTTATACCAAGAGACGAAAATAGATCCATTTCTCCTTTAAGTATGGGTTTCATTTATGATTTATCTGATAAAAGAAATAAATCACAAATGAAAACATTTCAAAATGTTTTACTAGTCAAAGATGTACAATAGGTTCCCATTGTACATTCCAGATAATTATATAATCGGTTTAGCTAAGCCTAATCCATAAAGTAATACACTTATTTTAATTATGGATTCTATCTAATTATTCAAATTCTATTCATTACTTAATTTAGCATTAATTTACTGAATTATGGTAAGATTTGATATTTTGTATCAATAAAATTAAAAACAGATTTGATGCTGTAATCATTTTACACGTTCAGAATCCCAAATCAAAAATATTTAGTAAATATTATATACGTAATAGTAATTGTGCCGTGTGTGACACGCAATGCAATTAAAATATAAAAAATAAGTGTAGTTATGATACAAATATGTGGATAATATAAAAAAAAATATTATAAGATGGTAAGGCTTAAAAAAATGTTTTGTTGTTAAAGAGTGATAAATAGTGTTATCAGTTATTACTTTTTTATATTTTTTTATGTGAGTGATATTATTGTAATTAATAAAAAAGTATAGGGGTATTTTTGAAAAAAAATGGCTAAATTGGGCAGACTCATTTGACTTGGGTTGACTTATTATAATACTAGTAATCGTGCCCCATGCTTTGCGTGTGAGACGCGTAATGCGATGCGATAAAATTTAGAAAATAAGTGTAGTTATGATACAAATATTTGGAGAATAAAAAAAAGATAAGGGTATAAGATAAGAAGACTCAAAAGAATTTTGAGAGCTTAAATAGGGATAAAAAATGTTATTAGTTATTAGTTTTTATCTATTTTTTATGAGAATATGGTATTGTGGTAATTAATAAAAAAATGAAAGGCTATTTTTGGAAAAAAGTGGTAAAATTTGGCAGACTCAAAAAATCTTGGGTTGGTTTATTATAATAGTATAGATAATGATATATATAATACAAGAAAAACTAATTTAAACATGTAGAACCCTAGTTGTGACTACGTTAAACTTAAATATTGATTAAAATAAAAAATATTAATGATAATATTTTTTTTAATCAAACGGGAGATTAATCATATATATATATATATTTCTATTTAATTATAACTTAATAAAAATCCATTTAAACATATAGAACACCAGTTGTGACTAACGACATTTTTTGTCTACTACAATAGAAAAAAATTCACAATATTTATAATAGAAATATGGAAATAAATGAAATAATATATTTATAAATTCATTTCCTTAACTAATTATTCACTACATGTTTACATAGATTCTCTCCAAATCTTCCTCTAAAAAATAATTCCATATATAGTCACAAATATTAAATAAATATACTAGTTGTTATATGTTTTATCATAATTAACTTTCTTTAGAAGTGCATGTGGACACTTGTTAGATTTACCCATTAATTAAATCTTATAAAGCCAAACCAAAGTAATAAACTTTCCATTTAACCAAAGTAATAAACTTTGTTTAGACCCGTTATGTGAACCATTGGACATAATGTGTGTATATGGGAAACGGAAATTCCTAAATCTTGTTAAATAAACCAAGCTGAAAGAAGGAAATATGTTAACAACCAAATGCAGGAAAAGGGAAGAAAATATCATAAAAGATTTATTTATTTTTCTGAAAAAAAAAAAATCTGTTATGATATTTTCTTCCCTTTTCCTGCATAAAAGATTGCTACCATCTCTTATTACCAAAGTCCCACATGGGTTTTTGTTAATATTAGATCACTAAATCCTTTGTAGTTGTCATTTCCATTATTACCATTAAGAAAATCACTACATTAGCCCAAATCAACAAAGGCGACATAAATGTTTTCCATGGCTTCGTATATATTTATTCTGATGTTTTTGGCTTATCCAGCAGTGCAAGCATGCAAACACGACGTCGGTGGTAATTCCGGTTGGAGCGAGACAACTGATTTGGCTAGATGGGCATCCACGCAGACTTTTACAGTTGGTGACACGATCGGTAATTAATAACTAACATACTCTTATAATTTATTAACAGTTTGATCTGTGTTTGCTCGTTAAGTAAAAAAACAAACATGACCGGCCACGACAAAGTTTGTTGTTTAAGAGCTTAGTTAGTTAAGAGTTCAAAAAATAGGTTAGATTTATAGTTAGTATTACAGATTATGATATTTATTAATATTAGATAAAAAAAAATGATGTATATGTTATGACACTAAGTTTTACAAGAGGATAAAATCTTGAAAACTCATATTACGTGAAAGCGTCAAAACATGCATATTTACAAATAGTAATAATCATTTAGATACTTGGAAAAGTCCAAATTTTAGAAATTTAATGTATGTTCAGGCACATATGAACATTGTCGTTATGGAAATAATATATGATTTTTTAACCGAGTCCAAACTCAATTCACGACTTACTTTGTTGATGAGCTGTTCGTGAACAAATCGCGTGATTTTTTCTTTAAGCGTTTGGTTTGTGTTCGTTCTTTTATAGACGAATATGAACCAAACATGACCAACATAAACGAGTTGGTCATCGTTCATTCGGTTCGTTTACAACCCTAATCCTATGCATATATATTTTTTATAAACTAGTAAGAAACATAATTGAAGGATCATATATATTGTGCGATATACCTGTATACCGAATTTAGTATCCTTTAAAAGATTTGGTTGAATATTACCGTCCATTCAAAGTGGACAATATTCAATCTACTTTCTTTTCACACGTAGTAATATTTAACAAGCCAACAGCCTGGAAGTTGAAAATAGTCAAAGTGTGGATCCATCTTTCGGACCATAATCTTTTATTGCAGAAAGACAAAAAGTATGTATTATGATTTCCACAAAAAGTAAACAATGATTTAACAAATATGTAAATTCTCTGAACTTGTTGGGTAAGAATTCAAATGAGTTAATCGCAGTTGGAAAAACAAGAAAAGAGGATGGATTTTCCACTACTATAAAGAATGAGTGAAATTTTTTCTGCCCAAACGTATATAAGTACAAACAGGGATATGTTAAAGTTTCACTTTGAAAAATCCATTACCAATCTTTTTACCTTTGATGGAGAGATAAAATTTTGGTATGTCTTTTAGTATTAATCATTAAACCCGTACCGATATTATTTTTGTTTTAGGCAGCAAAGTTATCGAAACTCTTGTTTATCATGGTATTGCAGTGTTTCTTTACAACAGCCACCACCAGGTCACCGAAGTAACACAAGACGACTACAACTCGTGTAATCCCACTAACCCTATCAAATCCTATTCCAACGGCATAACAACCATTAAGCTCAAGAAAGCGCGCCCTTTTTATTTCATCGACCCCATGCCTGGGCAATGCCAGGCTGGCATGAAAATGGCTATCGAAGTCCGTGCTAAAAAGGCTGGTAAATCAACTCCAACAACATCCTATGTGCCAGATAGCAGTGTTCCACCGAAACCAGCCGGGTATATGATCATGTCAGATGCTAAGAGATTAAGTTATGGTTTAGCCTCTTTGCTTTTGCTAGTGAACTTACTACTTAGGATCTAGCTAGATGATAGTCATTGATCGATGACATTTATAACTTGTTTCCGACGGTTGTTTTGTCGATTTTTATTGGGAGCGATGTGACCAAATATCAAACCTACTTTGCATAAATATGAGTTATGACTTGTGACTTATGAGTTCAATCATTTTAATATTTTTTTTGAAACGTTCACCTATGTTGTGTTTTAAATTCTTGGTCAGGAGCAGCTGTATTTGTCACAATTTGCTGAATGAGTTTGTATATGAAGTACTATTCAATATCTAAACACAAATGTGTTCACGGCAAACCATCATCTCTTAGCAATATTAAGCTCATTGACCTTCGTGCCTTTCTTTAAACCATTTTTTGATTTTCTATTAAGCATGACTTTTATTTTACTTTTCTACGAAAATTCGAGGTTTTGGCTTCTTTTAAAAAAGCATTTGACATTTCAACAACAAATACTCCGAAAACTAATAAATTTGACATTTCAACATCCTTTACGAGTGTCTTTTTAAAAAGATTGAAGCCAAAAAGCTAGTCGAGTTACTTGGCTTAAAAATAAAGCGCTAACTAGTAAGTTGAAGCTTTAATAGATTGTCATTCACATAATTTTTAGCTTAAAAGCAAAAGAGCAGATACGCTAGGGGCTAGACCGTTCAACCAAGCATACCCCAAAAGAAGCGAAAAACTATAAAAAGAAGTTAAGATTAGGAACGTTCCAAATGTGTTGTAAAAATATCGGTAACCGGTAGATTTTGTCATCAGATTTGGAATCTGTCACATTTCCGTCCCGAATCCCGATTATAGCATCATCGAGATTCAACCCCTATCGGTTATATTTACTGAAACCTGTAAATATTAGTACATATTAACAACCACGTCTAATGTGGATACATCCAAACTTGTTGCAAAACTACCGGAACCGCTAAAAGTTGTCAACTGATTTGGAAACCATAACATTTCCGTCAAGACTAGAGCGGCGCAGAAACAAATCCGACACCATCAATTATATTTTCTCAAAGCTGTAAATATTAGTACAAATTAATAACCGCATATTAATTAAAAGTTGTTAGCGGATTTAAAAACAGTCAAGAGTGTCGTCGAAACAAATCCGACACCATCGACAATATTTACTAAAGCTGTAAATGTCATTACAAAAAAAAACGCATCTAACGTTGATACATCCAAATCTGTTGCAAAACTACCGGGAACCGCTAAAAGTGGTCAACGGATTTGAAAACCATCACATTTCCTATCTAGACTAGAGCGTACCGAAACAAATCCGACACTATCGCCTATATTTATTGAAAGTTGAAATAGTATTACAAATTAAAAACCGCATCTAATGTGGATACATCCAAAATTATTGCAAAACTATCGGAACCGCTAAAAGTCGTCAACGGATTTGGAAACTATTATATTTATGTCTCAATTAGAGCGTCCTTGAAACAAATACGACAGTATCGATTTATTTAATGAAAGTTGTAAATATTAGAAATTAAGAATCGCATCTAATGTGGATACATCCAAATATGTTGCAAAACTATTGGGAACCAGTAAAAGTTGTCAACAAATTTAAATACCATCACATTTTTGTCTTACTAGAGTATTGTCGATTATATCCGTCACCACCGGCGCTGTAAATATTATTACAAATTAAAAACCGCATCTAAAGTGGATACATCGAAATCTGTTAAAAAACTATCGATAACCGTTAAAAACAGTTAAACAAATTTGGAAACCATCACATTTCCGTCTCGGCTAAGCATCAATGAGCAATTCAATCACCATCATTTATATTTACTAAAATCACGTCTCAATCCAAAATCTGTTGCAAAACTATGACGAACCGGTCGAATTTAAATACCGTCACATTTGGGTGCCAACTAGAGTGACCTCTGAAACAAATCGGACACCTATATATAGTTATAAAATATTTACTGCAATATGTAAATAATATTACTGCTACAAATTAAAAATTGCGTTAAATAGATATACGGTAAAACCTCGAGATAAAAAGCACAAAAACCGTCCTTTCTCTTTCTCTCTCGCCTGTGAATCGATACATACATAAATACATAGATACATATAAATATATATATATAGAGAGAGAGAGAGAGAGATCGGAGGTGATGGCTCCGGTATCAGCACTAGCGAAGTACAAACTGGTATTCTTAGGCGATCAATCCGTCGGCAAAACCAGTATCATCACTCGCTTTATGTACGATAAGTTCGACAACACTTATCAGGTATTTTTATTCATATTCATATTCGGTGTTTTTTTACCTTTTTTTTCAGTTTCTATCTTAGTGATTTCTCATATTTAACTTGGATCGTGTGTGATCAACTGATCATAGGGATTAAATATAGAATTTGTTTAGATCGTATTATTTATTTGATTTTTTTTTTTTATCAAATGTGAAGGGTTTAACTACAGTTCAATTTCATCAGATTTGATTTTGTATCGATAAGTTCGACAACACTTATCAGGTAGTCTATATTTATATAATATTCATATTTGGTGATACTTTTTTTTAGTTTTGTTTTTGTTTGTCTCGTAGTTTATTGTCCATCTTTAACTTGAATCGTGTGTGATCATTGTAACTAGATCATTTATATATATATATATATAAGTGTATGTATGTATATGTATATAATATTCACTTGGATCGCGTGTGATCATCGTACTTAATTATACAATTTGTTTAGATCGTTTGATTTTTATGGGTTAGTTACAGTTAAATTTAATCAGATTTCGATTTTGTTTATCAACCTACAGAAATTAGCAAGATTGCATTTCCCAAGTTTATGAAATCGATAAAAAATTAGTCGGTCTTGTTTTGTTATCTTTAATTTGATATGATTCGTTAATAATAGTAATTATTTACAGAATTTGTTTAGATTATATGGCACTGTTCAAATATTTAAAGGATCGGTTACAGTTTTCTATCATCAAATTTTGATTATGTATGCTATTTTACAGAAATTAGCAATTAATACACCATAGGTTTTGTTTCTCGACAATTTAGCACGCTTAGTATGCCAAAATTGGAAGAAATGTTAGGTTGGTACATTCAATAGTTTTAAGAAACAACTATTACGGATTATTGCTCTCAAGTTTAAAATTTGTATAGATCGTATGATCCGGTTAATCTGTTGTATTAATGGATTAATTAATGTTTTCTACACTTGCCTATCATCAGTTTTAATACACTAAATTATCTGTTTTTTGATGATTTAGTATGCTTAGTGTGGCAACTCGAGAATTTTTTTGGTTGCTAGCCTATGCTAAATAGATTTGAAAAGAAACAACTTTGTAACAAATCTGTCATTTTTTTCCCCATTTTATACACTATCATAAGATCTATTTTCGATTTTGCTTCCGTTCTACTCCATATATTTTTTTCTATCTATTGTAGATGGGGAAGAGATGATAGTTGGTGTGAACAAATAGTGATTTTGTTAGGTTAGGCTATAAAAAATTGAAATCTGATGATACTTGACTTGATCATTTACAGTATCCAAGGACCAAAGTAACCGGGAAGCTCTTTTATGATAAATCATATTGCTGTTTCTCACTTCCCTCTTCTCTTTTTGTCATTTTCCTTTTTCTTAAAGTAAATCTCTGAAATTTTGTATAATATTACACTTACATGTTTATTTCACGTATCGCTCGCCCATTTTGTTTCCCTAACTAATAACTACGGGAAGGACGAATCGCTTTGGTACGAGTCCAAATCTTCTACCTCTATTCTCTACCCCCTTCTGTGCCCCTTGCTTATTTTATCCAAAAAAAAATCTAAAAAACTTCAAAAAAAGTGTACAATTACTATAAGACATGTATCAATACATTCCAATAATTATTTTTAAAAGAAAATCCACATGCAATTTATTTTGGAATAAATGTATAAATTAGTGTAAATTAAACATTAAATCTTAGAAAAATTGTCTAAAACAATATTATGTCCAAATGTTTTAAAATTTGAATACAATATAATATAAAAGTTTATAAATTTGCGGAAAAAGTTGTGAAAATTTAAAATTTGAGTGAAAATAAGCAAGGGGGCACGGAAGGGGGTAGAGAATAGGGGTAGAAGATTTGGACTCCTTTGGTACAGGACTCGTATAGCTCCACATTGGATGCGGGAATAAAATGTAACCATTAGTAATATTTTAATAACAAAATCTATAAAATTGACTTCCCATTCTTAAAAACAAATAAAATGTGGGTTAAGGGATGTGTTGGTAAAGTTATGAAATGGAATGGAAATTGTGTGAGAATTATTACACGAAAGGGCTCATAAGTTTGTAATACTGAAAATATGGAAAAAAGTAGATTTGTAGAGGGTTGGAGTTGAATGAGCATATACTAATTTATGGTAATGATATTGTGAGGTCGAATGAGTTGAGTATATGGGATGGCTTTCAGCATGAAACCAGAGCAACTTTACTTTACTTCACTACTTTACTTCACCAAACTTTACTGTATCAAGCTAGTTACACAAAGAACCATTATAACTTTTTCGAATCATTCTTTCTTGGCATATCATCAGGTTACATATACATCTTAATTTGTGTTTCAGGCTACTATTGGAATTGATTTTCTATCAAAGACAATGTATCTTGAAGATCGAACTGTCAGGCTACAACTCTGGTAAGCTAATCCTGCATTAGAAATTTTGAAGTAAACAAATGGTATCTGTAATTGCAGGCAGTTAGGGATGTATGTGCTTCTTTATGTTTTCCCTTTTTATTATATGCACGAAACCATTGAGTTTGTTCACTTGTCTGATAAGGAAAAATATCTTGCTACAAAATCTAAAAAATTCTCTATAGTTTTTTGCGTAAGTCGACTGTCCCATAAATAAATTGAAGCTTGCAAATATGTATGATTTTTGGAAGTAAAGATTTGCATCTCACTTATCTGGAAACAGCTGGTTTTACTAGTTTAGATAATTGACATGCATGAGAACATATTATTAGTTAGTCTTATGCAATGAGCGGTACACGATCGGCACTTATGTTTCCCATTTCAACAATAATATTTTTTTGGCAGTTACTCGTGTTACCTTATGGAAACAATAATATTTTTTTCCTCAGGAACACAGTTGCTAGTCATAGGTAATACGTGGTACAAACATAAGTTAAGATATAATAGGTGGTTGATGCACATCAAAATGTCGTCCTTTTTTAATTAACTAGTGGCTCGGATGTAGCTACAATTCATCTTTTGGTTGTTCATTTTGAAAGTGAAAGGCTCAAAACCAGAACTTATGTTTCCCATATCAACACTTTGATTTGTATGTAAGTTTGATGTGTGTCCATTTTCAGTTAGACCAATGAAGTAGCGGGAATAAAATCTGAGTATATGAGTAGTACTGAAAAAGCAGTGCTGAACACTTTTTTTAAAATTTTCTACAGAAATTTCTATTGTTCTTTGTTTCATGAATTCAGTAAGAACTCTGTTTATTGGTTTTTCGTGTGCTATGGAGTAGGATAGCACCTGATAGTGCATAAAATTATCCATTCTTTACATTCTTCTTCTTAAAGGTGGTTTCTCCTTCGTTGTATATAACTTACTAATTTATAAAGTAACTTGGCCGAGGTTTTCTTTTGTCTCTGGTGATTATTACGATTTCACAATGTTAAATTTGCCAAGTTTGATGCTTAGATTTTTCAGTGTTTGAAGTTATGTAGTGTTGCCATAGAATTTATCTTTTTTCTTCTGGTAACATGGTTTTGACTTTTCTTTTGTCCACAACATTAATATACTTTCATTAGCTTTTCTTATTTGTCAATTTGTTCTAGCGGTTTATTAAAAGCTTTCAAATATACTAGAAATAGGTACAATTTTTAATTCAAAGAGAGTTTTAAAAATGTTCCAATTGTCATGTTCCTGACATGGTTGTAGATCAGTAAATTGATTTAAGAGGCTATTATTCTTTTTGTTTAACCACTCTTTACATTTTCACATTGGAGATCACTGTATAATGCAACAACTTTCTACTTCAGACCATTAACAATCATAGTCAACCCTTTTAAACAACAAAATTAGACATGGGTTCCAGATAGAGAACAAGAGGTCTATAAACCATGGAACACGTCAATTCAAAACAAATAAAAAGTACCCTTGCAATTTGTGAAATCTTCTGTTTGTACAGGTGTCCTTTTAGCACTATAAAAGCAATCACCATTCACTTGCTAATACAATTTAAATGAACTTCAAAGTTTACAAACCCAGAAAAAACTATGATGGTTAAGGTCCTCATTTATTCTTCTGTTAGGTTATTGAATTGACGGCTTATAATCCACAAACACTTGGAGATATTTTTTTATTTGCTTTTGGTTGGTTTACAGGGATACAGCTGGGCAGGAAAGATTTAGGAGTCTTATCCCAAGCTATATTAGAGATTCTTCAGTTGCAGTTATTGTGTTTGATGTTGCAAGTATGCATTTCTTTCTTGTTTCATTGCATATGCTTAATTTCTGGTTATTTCTGTTACAGCATTGGAAAAAGGTCATACATGAACAAAATGAAAACAACATCATTATTCAGTTGCAGCTATTGTGTTTGATGTTGCAAATATTCATTTCTTTCTCGTTTAATTGCTTTATGTTTTTGTTACATCCATGGGGAAAAGGTCATTTACGAACAAAAAAAGAAAAAGATCAAAATAAATTGTACATTAAGCCATCAGTTTATAACATTAATCAAAACAAAATCGAACAATTAGTAAACCAACCTATCAGGAGTGCTTATAATATTTCGTTGTTGGTCTGCTGTTTATGCAAATTTGTGTAAATTGGTGCTTAGTCCATTAGCTTAATGGAACATATAATACATAATCAATGCTTTTAAATTGAAAATTGTCGTGTATTTACTATTTCATCTCGTGTGGCATTGTGTATAATTTGGGAATTCTAATAATATGGTTTACTAATTGTGAATAAAGCGATAGTTTGATGTAGGCAAGTGATATTTTCGCTCCAAAAATTAGATTCAGACTAAATTTGCTGTTATGATTTACATGTCCAAAAATCGTCTTTCTTTCCCACACTTGCTGTTATTGTTTACTTGTGGTTCTAGGCAGGCAGTCTTTTCTGAACACTATTAAATGGATTGATGAAGTTCGAACTGAGCGTGGAAGTGATGTGATAATTGTTCTCGTTGGGAACAAAACTGATCTTGTGGACAAAAGGTATATTGGCTTATTGTCTTTGCATGCTTCACCAAGTTTAGTTTATTTTACAACATATTCTTTTATGAGAATGTTTTCCTAGGCCATGTTTGTGAACTATGTACAACTTTGCAAGATCCATGCAAATATGACATTTGACAAATGCTTAATGTAGATTATAGTTTTACTTTTGGGTCTTGATCTGTCAATTCTTGATATCTTTTTTAAATCTCTGTTATTTCATGGACTTGAACATGACGATCAGATTTAGATACTGCACACAAACATCAAAGTCACAAGATCTTGTTCCTCAGATGATCCCGGAAATTGTCATGGGAAAAGAAAGTAAAAAGAAAAAAAAAAGGATTAGATAGGAAAAGTAACATAAAATCATTTTCCGCTCATTGTTTGGAAGGTTGGGAAAGGAAGAGAAATTGAAAATCAAAGAGGGGAGAGGAGGAGGAGGAGGAGGGGGGTGGGTGGGTTGGGGTTTGGGGAGAGTTAGTCCCACTTTTCGCATTTGTTTTCCTTTTCCTCCCACTTTTGGAAGGAAAGTGATTTCCCTCATTCCACACAAAATTTTCTCTCACTCTTTCATTTTCTTTTCCATTGGTTTTCTTATGTGTCCAAAATCAAAATATTGTTTTCTCAGGAAATCAATTTCCTTTTCCCATCCGTTTTCTGGGTTCCGAACACCCTTAGTTCTTCACTTCTACTTCCTAATTGTGGAAAAGAGTTTATATACTTTTATATAGATGGGACTGTGCATTGCATCTTCACTTAGACATCTGTTCATTATTTATCTCTTTTACATTTTTGGAATATAAAAAAAGTGTTGAATATCTAACTGTATTTTTTTTTGGAAAATTGAATATCTAACTATATTAGTGGTGTGAAGAACTCTACATGCATTTTAGTAATGCCTTTCCATGGTTTCCCTTTTTGTTCTTCTCTTGAGAGCATTCATATTTCATCATGCTAAAAATGAAAAACATTCTCCTTGGTTAACATGTGGTTGTAGCGTCACAGAACAAACTAACTTTCAGTCTTAGCCGTGAGATGCATCTTCCTGTACATTCTTAAAGATCTTTCCTAAATTCGAATCGATATCTTTATTGAAAAATTAAAACAACAGGCAACCTTTTTTTATATTCTTTTAGAAGCACTGATTATTTATGAGATGATACTAACTTTATACTTGGTACTTCAAGTGAGTCACCAATTATTTAAATAAATTGGTTACTCCTGGAGGTTTTTCCTTCTTTTGGCAATTTTATGTTATGCTAGACACTTTTCTTGTAGTAGTATTCTTTAAACAGTATGTTATTATATGCTATTGATCCATAGGCAAGTCTCCATAGAGGAGGGAGAAGCCAAAGCTCGTGACCTAAATGTTATGTTCATTGAAACTAGTGCAAAGGCTGGCTTCAACATTAAGGTATAGTGTTGTGTTTTTTTATCTGTTTTCACATGTCTTTGTCAAAAAAGTTAAGTCCTACCATACCTCCAACTACAGAAAGAGATGCAGGTTAATGTTTTCATGGCCTGTACATGAAAGCTTAAACTTACTTATTCAGGTTTAAGAGCAAAAACTTGACATTATGCATGTCCTATTTTCTTATAGAAGTGTGAGAATAATTGTAATTGCATTAAGGATGCTTTAGGTCGAGTCATTTTATGGATTAATCTGTGCAACATTCCACTTGAGTTTTAGATGTCTGTTCCTTTAGAGTACAGTACTACTTGAGTAAGTGCTAGTTTGGCTGCAGCTTAAATGCTGAGATTATTAACTTTTTGTATGTTTAAGCCTATCACATTTGGATATCAAGTTCAAAAGCCGACTTTAGTAGACTCTTTCACGAAAATGCTTGAAAGTTACAAGGTAGACAAAGGTAGCTTTTCAGCTTTATTTACACTGTAGCGGATCTATGTCGTTTCTTATTCATTTTTCTGTTTAGGAATTTTGCATTAGTTCTTGATTCTAACTAAGTGCATCCTTTTTATCAGTTTCATCTTGAAATTTTATAGAAAATCTTAACACACGCCCACCTACCCCACCTTCGTAAGTTTTTTTTTAGGATGAAGAAAGACCTTGCATCTTGTATGTGAATAGACAGTAAACCTTGCTTCATGTGTATCATTCTTTATAAAATGTTATTCAACACCCGCCCACCTACCGCACCTTCGATTTTTTTTTGTATATTTATCACTGCAGGTGGGATGAGGAAAGACCTTGCATCATGTATGTGAATAAAAAATAAAGCTTGTATCATGTGTACCATTCTTTATAAAATTTAATTCAATTATTAACATTTAATTTTAATTATAAAATGTCAATTAAAGTATTAACATTTTATTTAATTTGTCAAAAATGTTATACATTTCCCCAATTCAAAAGTCAGTTTTTTAACCTTCAATACAACTTAGAATACCTAGTTATTTTGACCTGAAGAGTCTATTTTTTTAGCTTAGAAGCTGCAACCAGACAAACCATCAGTGTTTTAATGAGAACAAAGTGACTGTGTGCATGGTTAACTTGGCCTGGAAGAATTTGAATGGCATGTTAGTTATCAATTATCGATTGGAATCTAAATAGGGGGAGCAATGGTTCTTGAGACCTTTAACCAGGGTACACTGCCTATTATATCTGTATTTGCAAATTAAGTGTTGTATCTTAGACTTAGTAGTTTATGTGGCTATGGAGTATTTTGATGCATCTCTTGAGCTTAATATGGTGGCTCTCCATGTGCTGTAAGTGGATATTTAACTGTAGCTAGGTTCTCTTGAGAGAGAGTACTAAGTGATCTTCTCCTAGTTTAGTGTTTACCGACTAAAAGCAGACTGTTGCCTTGATCAAATTGAACTTCTCTCGCCATTTTCTTTATTGTTCTATGATATTTGGTTGCATACAATCCCGAAGTCAGAAGTTGTTTACGTATTGATGTTCAGGACCACTCCCCTATAAATGTATGGGTGTGGGGATTTTATCAGGCTTGCTCGGCTAACGGCTGTTACTGCATGTGTATATTTGTTAGGCACTGTTCCGTAAGATTGCTGCAGCCTTACCAGGAATGGAAACGCTATCCTCAGCCAAGCAGGAAGACATGGTTGATGTGAATCTCAAGTCTAGCAACCCAAGTGCATCTCAGTCTGCACCAAATTCAGGAGGATGTGCATGTTAATATAGCATCTTGTGTTTTAGTTCATAAGAAACATTTGTTGCATTTTAATATAGCGTCTTGTGTTTAGTTCATAAGAAACTTTTGTTGCATTACTAGTCAAAATCTATTTAATTTCAAACAAGGTTGTAGTTGAATTTTGAACTTAAAACCAATGGTTACATTTTTCTTTAATGTGAAACTATAAGTGAGAGCTCAGACGTTTCAGCATTGCTTAGGTTTTATTCTTAAAATTTGGTCCTTATGGTCTCATAGTTACATCTTTTTGTTATTCGGATGCTTGTTGATGCAGATTGCAAAAATTCAGTTGCTAGACTACATTCTCTCTTCTTTTTTCTGTACTGTATCTGGCTTTCCTAGTATTTTTCTTCAGTTTTTATGTTTCCATTTTGTTTATATTTCTCAGATTTCTGTACTTGGGTCCTAGGAAGAACATACTATATAGGAGTTTGGTTTCACAAATGTAGATTATAGTGTATTTGGAGACATTTTGAAAGAATGTTTTCCTCCATTGTTTTCCATTTAATTGTTCTCACGCAACTGCGTGCGATTATGACCACCCAAAAACTCTGTTTCAAAATTGTTGAAGTTGAAATAATGGATGTTTTACAATGAATTGATGTGGCTAATATTTTTGTCTACAATCCATAGTATTTAGGGAGAAGTGGCATTTGAGGGTAATTGGTGCAATTGCTATCAGCGGTACAAGGTGTATATACTACAATACATAAATTTTTAAAGTAACTTTATATCTGTAAGCATTCACAAATTTATGAATATGATAAATTTTGAGTATATTAATTCAGCTTTTTTTCAGAAGCTCATTTATAATTCGGGTTAAGGCTTAGAACTAGTTAAAAATTATGTCTACAGTTGACTTATGTTTGAAAATTGAAAATAATCAATTATTTTTCCATAGCTCATCTTTATAAATTGTTGCAAAACTGAATATACCTTTTAAATGTTTAATTCTAGAAATTTGTTGTTTTTGTTGTTTTTGTTGTTGTTATTATACGTTTTTTTATCTTTTAATTCACAAAAAAATATGATAATGTAACAAATTTTTATTTTATGAAATTGTAAGTTTAGTTAGCTAGAAAGAGAAAAGAGTGAAGCAAATAAAATAAAATGGGGTTGTACTTGTGTGTGACAGAAGTTAAAGGAGGGTTTTTGCTAGAAATGGATACTGTGAAGGGTGATGAGAAAGAATTTCATGTAATAAGTAGATATAAGATGTATTTTATGTGCTAATTATAAAAGCAAGGCCTAGCTGTGACTTTGTGATCCTGTGACAGCTACTCGTAGCAAAAGTTGGACTTATTGGGTATGAAACATTACCAACGTCTAATGAATATTGTGTAATGAATTTTTACTCGTAGCAAAAGTTGGACTAATGTGTAATATATATACTAATTTTTATTAGCTATGATAAATGTGTACTAAATTTTATCAGT
This sequence comes from Primula veris, assembly GCA_963682055.1. Lineage (NCBI taxonomy): Eukaryota > Viridiplantae > Streptophyta > Magnoliopsida > Ericales > Primulaceae > Primula > Primula veris. Next base: position 8,718,257 of record OY821743.1, read on the forward strand.
AATTAACTCTTTCACTTGTGAGTGTGTAACGTTGCTAACGTTGAATGAATGCGTGTACCTTTTAAGTGACAAAGATGTCCACCAAGAAAAATTTAGTGTGATCCCTTCCTTAAATGAAGAAATTTGTTTTAATATTTAATGAACCAAATTTTTACATTTTTTACAACCTACTCCAACGAATTCAAGCTTCTGTTTTGAAACGCCTTTCATCTCATTTTCTCTGTAAGTATGTGATGAGATCAACAACTTTATCAACGAACAATTGCCAAATTTACTCTTGTTTTGTTAATGTGATATCTTTAGATACCTCAGATTTTAATAAATATGAGGATTTATTTAAGCAATTATTTACTAGCAAGTTTTAACACCTCCTCCTACATTCTACCATGTGATAAACTATATGCATCATAAAGATTTGCTTTGCTAAAGATGAAATGCCAGGAATGGATTCTCTATCTTTCCCTTGTATAGGTGATGGCACAATATTCCGCATAGTTAGAAACGTGACGATTTTTAATACGTGTGAAACCTGTAACCTGTTGGTAGTATATGTCAAATGTATGTGACGTATGGCATTTTTTTAGGCCTGAATAAATTGGAATCAATTACCCATCATATGTATATCTAAGTGTCTTTTCCCCTTTTTTAAATTAACTAAAAGCTTGGATGTAGCTACAATTCATCCTTTGGTTGTTCATTTAGATTGTGAAAGGTTCAAAACCAGCACTTGTGTTTCCCGTATCAACACTTAATAAAATCTGAATTAATGAGTAGTGTTGAAAAAGCAGTGCTGAACACTTTTTTAAAAAAAATTATCTACAGGAATTTTTATTGTTCTTTGTTTCATGTATTCAGTAATTAAGAACTCTGTTTATTGGTTTTTCGAGTGCTATGGAGTAGGATAGCACCTGATTATGCATAAAATTATTCCTTCTTTACATTTTTCTTGTAAAAGGTGGTTTCTTCGTTGTATATAATTTACTAATTCAAAAAGTAACTTGGCCGAGGTTTTGTTTTGTCTCTGGCAATTATTACGATTTTACAGTGTTAAATTTGCCAACTAGATTTTTCAGTGTTTCAAGTTATGTAGTGTTGCCATAGACTTTATCTTTGAGAAATGCTATTGTCACAGATAAAATAATAGATTAACATATGCTGCTACCAATTTGTAATGCAATTGCTATACACTTCTGAAGGAAAACATTTAGTTTTAGAATTTGAAATATTTTATACTATCACAATCTGTTAACCAATCTGTGAAGTGATATGTGATTATAGCATTATTCTTTATCTTTTTCCTTATGGTAACATGGTTTTGACTCTTCTTGTGTCCACAACGTTAAAGATACTTTTCATTTGCTTTTCTTATTTGTCAGTTTGTATCTAGCGGTTATTAAAAGCTTTCAAATATACTAGAAATAGGTACTGTATAATTTTTAATTCAAAGAGAATTTTAAAAATGTTTCATTTGTCATATAAGTGGAAAATCTATTATTATATAGAGATTATTAGCAAGTGGATATTCATATATAAAAAAAAAATATACATTTATTTAAATATATGTTTTGTGTTCTAGTTTATTTATGATTGTATTTGGCCTTTATATAACGTGGGTCTAAATACAAGCATAAATAAACTAGAAATATATGTTGACATTAGTGAATAAACATATGTTTCGAACAATTCAAAGTTAACTAAGAAAGAGTGTTGTAGGTTATTTATGACCCTACTATAAGGTTGGACTTGTGCGGTTTTCTTCTTATAATCGCTCTAACCTTAGGATATAAAGAGGGTTAAAGTTCATTATGATTCATTCAATCAATAAAATACTGCTCTTTTATCATATTTATCTCTATATATATACCGTAGCTAATATGTCATGCAACATTTTGTATAATACATTATACATGTATACATTATCTAACTAACTAATACAAATATTTAGGATACAAATATATATTTATATTTTAACAAGCTAAACACGTAAATTCAACGGAACTAGAAAACCAAAAATATATAAGAAAAATTAATCAAGTACAAAATTATTTAGAAAATCAAGTAAAATGTGTTTAGAAATGTGAAAATTTATCTACTCCATTCGTTACTATTTAATTATCCATTACAAAACTACGTGCAAATTTGACTGGTTTATAACTTAGTATCAAAATTATTAAAATTATTTTTTTTAATCTAATCATAAAATTTAACATTTAAATTATATAATTAATTTTTAAAAAAATTTATTCCGATAATTTTAATATATTACTAAGAGTATCGACAGTTACAAAGGCTATCAAAAATGCAATAAATATTAGTCACAAGCCATAGATTAAATTTCCATATTTAAATGAAGCTGTTTTGTAGGCACCAATTTCACCCCTCTTTGATAAACCCTAACTTAAACCCAACAAACAAAGACTCCAAAATCCTCCATTTCTGCAAATCAAACTCTCTCTCTCTCTTAAACACCATTTACCCCTCCCAAATCTCAACAAAACCCGTCTTTTTCGCTTCGCTTTTACAAACCTGCACAAAAAACCACTCTTTCAACCATGGCCTCCAGCTCCACTGCCACGTCATCAAAACCGGCCTCGATAATGACCGCTTCGTTGGCAACAGCTTGCTTGCATTGTACTTTAAACTGGGTACAAACTTTTTCGAGACTAAACGAGTTTTCGATGGACTTTTGGTTAAAGATGTTGTTTCTTGGTCTTCGATGATTTCGGGGTTTGTACGAGTTGGAAAGCCAAAAAGATCGATTCTTTTGTTTATTGAGATGTTGGGTTTCGATGTTGAGCCGAATGGTTATACTATTTCGGCGGTAATCAAGGCTTGTTTAGGTCTTCGGGACTTGGGAATTGGAAAATCGCTACACGGAGTTGTTTTTAGGCGCGGGTTTGATACGAATAATGTTGTTGCGAGCGCTTTAATTGATTTTTACGGAAAAAATAACGAATTAGAAAATGCTCGTAGGTTGTTTGATGAGTTGGTCGAACCGGACGCGATTTGTTGGACGACGGTGATTTCATCGTTTACTAGGAATGATATGTTTTATGAAGCTTTGACGTTTTTTTACTCGATGCAAAAGGATTTTGGTTTATTGCCGGATGTTTATACTTTTGGTTCGGTTTTAAATGCTTGTGGGAATTTGGTTAGGGTTAAGCAAGGGACGCAAGTGCATGCTAAGATGACTACAGCAGGAATTAGCGGTAATGTAATTGCGGAAAGTAGTCTTGTGGATATGTATGGAAAATGTGGATTAGTTGAAGAATCGCAGCGAGTGTTCGATAGGATGGGAAACAGAAATGTGGTTACTTGGTGTGCTCTTCTTGGTGGATATTGCCAAAAAGGCGAGTTTGATACTGTTATTAAGGTTTTTAGAAAAATGGACGAAATCGAATTGTATAGCTTTGGAACTGTTATTCGTGCTTGTGCAGGTTTAGCTGCTGTGAGCCAAGGGAAAGAATTACATTGTCAGTACCTTAGAAGGGGCGGTTTTGACGATGTTATTGTAGAATCGGCTTTAGTTGATCTTTATGCAAAATGTGGTTGCACAGATTTTGCCTATAAGGTTTTTCTGCATATGCGAGTTAAGAATTTGATTTCGTATAACTCGATGATCAGTGGGTTTGCTCAAAATGGTAGAGGCGAAAAAGCTCTTGAGGTTTTCGACGAGATGGTTAAAAAGGGTTTCAAGCCAGATACTATTAGTTTTATCGGAGTACTTTTTGCTTGTAGTCACACTGGTTTGGTTAAGGAAGGGAAACAACACTTTAATTCGATGGGTGGTAGATACGGGATTAAAGCTGGGATCGAACATTATAGTTGTATGGTTGATCTACTTGGCAGAGCTGGGGAAATAGAAGAAGCCGAGGATTTAATAAAAAATACCGAGTTTAAAAATGAATCTTCACTCTGGGCAACTCTTCTCGGAGCTTGTTCAACGAGTACTAATTCGGTTGTTGCGGAGAGAATTGCTAAGAAAATGATAGAGTTGGACCCTAATTATCATTTAAGTTACGTACTTCTTGCGAATGTGTATAGAGCTGTTGGGCGGTGGCACGATGCCTTAGAGATTTGGAGAGTGATGCATGAGAGAGGTGTCGGGAAGACGCCAGGGACAAGTTGGGTTGAGACAGAGAGAGCAAATTAATGGAAAATAAACTCATTTAGATACATGTTGGTGTAATATACTGAATTCATATACCTAAATTATGGGTTAGATACCTACTAGTAGCAGCACTTTGTTTGCCTGTCCTGCTCAAGGGAGCTTATTTGCACAATTTTTTTTTTTTTTACTATAGATTCTTTATTCTTTTTCACCAGATGAAAATTGTACCTACGGAAGAAGCAATAACAAACTGAGTTCTCCTTTCGGTATGTCTCAGAATTTGTATTACCCCATGAACTCAATGTTGGATGTGAACTGTAAAGGTGTCTTTCCAATTGAAACACTTGATTTCGAATTTGCTTGTACAACTTATGTTGGAGAGTTATGTTACTAACTTATGATCTTCGCATTTGTTTAACAGATCTAATGATGCTGTGAGTGAACGTTTATTACTAGCAAACTTTGAAACGTCAATTACAATCTGAGACAAAATTGAGGCAAAAGTACAATAAAAACTGCTACAAAGTAGCCATAAACAAACGACCACAAATCTGCTTACCAACTGTGGCAAAAGTGCTAAAAAGGAGATAAAATGCCAATGGAATATTTTAATAGAATTGTCATATAACAGAACACAGACTGCGAAGTCTGCGATTGCAAAGTGGGGCAAAAGAGTGATCAAATTGCTACAAAAACATTTATGCATTTGCAGTAAACTCAATAGTGCGTTAAGTAGCGAAAACAGCCATGAATATCATACAAGCAAACTACGCCAACTGCTGAAGCTGCATACAAGCATTTCTCATTACAAAATAATACATTGTGGCTATCAATACAATAGTAAAAATCTGTTTACACTTTTACACATACAAAAAAAAAAAAAAATCAAACTGGGATTAAAAATTCGGCAATCAAACGTCATACGATTTGACATTACAAAAATCCTGGTCATTATTTACTTAGAAAGATCAATCTGCCACCATTCGGCTATTACAAAACCAACCTGTTATTATAACCAACATATCTATAATTTTGCCAAGCAGCTGGCTTTCTTCTGATGTAACGTCTACTACGATAGACAACTTTTCTTGAATAACATCCGACTACTAGGGAGCATCATTCTCTTGCAAAATCAGCGAATGGCAGAACATAAATCTGATAGAAAATAAACCAAGCAGCAAGCATTTCTAAATCGGCCAAAAGGTACATTCAACAACCAAAAGTCAAAAAATTGAGTTGACTAAGAAAATTAACCGAATAATTTTTCAGACCCACTTAGGATAAATTGAGATGACTCAATTTGACAGGGGACAATATACTCTCTTTTAAACCTTAAAATAAAAAGTCAAAAAATAAATCCCTCATTTAAGATAGTGTCATCTTGTATACACTTTCTTCATTTGGAGTCATAGACTATGCACATGAAGAACACTAAACTAAGTTGTTGCTGGATCTATCAAAACCTCAATCAAGAATAAACTAAAAAAATACATATTTAGCACAAGTTTGAAGCGTGAAACCCGCAAATTTATACTAATTTTTTCAAACCATGGATCTATCAAGGTTGGATTTTTTGTACTTATTTAAAGAGTGAGAAGAAGTGAACTAACATGTGTGGAGAGAACATAGAAGAGGAGCGATTTCTCGAGCGAGCCGCACATATCCCAAAATTTCAATCTTTCTAAAAAGTAGAGCAAGGAGTCCCCAAGTTTTTGAACCTTAACAGCTTTATCCTTGCGATATCAGCATTCTGGTACCGGTGTGGCCAGAAGGGCAGCTCAGGTGGGAGTACTTACTCCCGAAGGACGCACTGGACAGATCTGGGAAAGAGAGGAGGGGGGGTACTTTTTGGAAGTAGAGAATGTAGAGAGGCTAAGGCACCTCTTAGGATTCCCTTGTGCATTATTTGGGAATGGCGATTATATATCTCCTGAAAACATCCCAATTTCTCTTACTTTGTTACTGTTTACCCTTTCCACGGCATTAAAATTTGTTATCTAAATGGTTTTATGCTTTATGCCTTTATCAATTTGTATATACATCTGTAGATTTCCCTTTGTCTGCAGATGAGTTTGTTGAACTAAAGAATTGACATCTAAATGAGATTATGCTTTATTAATCTGTATCTAGATCACTCGAAGATGTTTCACCCCCGTCATTTACAGGCTCCGCATCAGGAGATAATTGTGGTGTGTTAAACTCATATTTCATCTCTAGACTGACTAATTCTGCCAGGTCTTTCCTGTTAGCATGTATGTACGCATCTACAACCGCCATATATAAAGACTCGTTTGGCTCAATCTCTCCAAATTTTAATAACCCATAAACCCTTTTGACACCTTCAACCATACCAGATTTTCCATAACACCCCACGAGATTAATGTAAGTAACAGTGTCTGGTTGTAATCCCTCATCTTGCATTTTCATGAATATATTCAAAGCCTTTTCTACTTCTCCTAAAGCCCCATACGCATATATAGCAACATTGTATAGGAAAATATCAAGGACAACACCGGGTTTTAAAAAATGGTTCAAATACTTAATTGCAAACCCACATAATCCCACGACCAGGAAAACGCAAGCGATAACAGCTTCTTTGGAATAATTCTTACCTTCTCGATAGCAAGAATCTAGCTGGTTCACAGCTTCGATTGCGAAATTACTCTTTTTCAAAACAGTAAATAATACTTTATAAGTCCCGTTATTGGGTAAAATATCCCGAGTTTTCATTTCATTTAGTAGTCTAGCACATTCGGTTAAATTTCCGTTTGTGGCATAGCACGCCATTATCTTGTTAAACGAGACACAGTCATTTAGTAAATCCAATTTTTCCATCTCATAAGCAACATTAATAGCTTCATCTGGCATACCCATGTTCTTGTATAGATACATCATAGTCGCATATGTAACAGCATCTGCTAAATTCTTATCTCTCAAATCATCAAAAATCAATCTAGCTTCGGATACCATTCCAAAATCTGCATACATATTGATCATACTATTAGATGCTACAATATCAGGACCCTCCTCAAAACCTTTTAAAGTCTCATAAATTTCTTTAGCTCCGTTTAAAGAATTATTTTTACCATATGCTTTAATCAAAGAAGTGAGCACAACTTGATTCGCAGTAATTCCATTTTTCTCCATTATGCGGAAATAATGCAGAGCTTCAAGAATTCTACCATCCTCTGCAAATCCATCAATTATAGACCCATATACAACTTCATTAGGTTCTACCCCTATTTTCACCATTTGTTCATAAACATCAATAGAATCAGAGATCCTATTTGAACGAGCATAACTCATGATTAAAGAAGAAAATGTTTGGCACGAGGGTTTATACCCTAATCCTTGCATTTCTGATAAGATATCTCTTGCTTGGTCCACTGCTATACCACCACCCGATAACATTTGAATTATGGAGTTATAAGTACACTGATCAGGCCAAATTCCTTTATTTTTCATTCCCATGAAAAGCGATAAAGCTTTATCATACATCTTTGCCATACCATAAGCTTTGATCATCACATTATATCCTGTTACATCATTTCTCTCCCCCTCTCTATAAAACACAGCCTCTGCTTCAGCCCAAAGCCCTTTCTCTGCGTATACATCTATAATTGCCTCGTAACTCTTTAACGACAAAAGACCATACGACAATCCTTTTTCATAAATGATTTTTGCCTTATCAAGCGACCCTTCACGGACATACATTTTAATCAGTAGTGGAAGAGATTGCTCATCAATACGTATTTTAGACTTCTCCATCTCCTTAATCACAACCTCAACTTCTCGAACCATGTTTCTTTTACATAATAAATGCAAAATAGTCCTATGAGTTACAACATCTGGGAAAAGCCCCACTTCCCTTATCTTACTGTAACACTTCAGAGCAGCATCGAAATTGCCCACATCAGCATACAACGATATAAAAATATTATAGGTCTTCGTATCGGGAAAAATAGCGTTTTCTTCCATTTTCTTAAGCAAAATCTCAGCCTCCAACAATTGGCCATGGCTTCCACAGGTGTATATCATAGTATTTAATGTAGTCGTATCCATTGCTACTCCTGAATTGAGCATTTCAGCAAAGACCTCAGCAGCATCTTTTAGCCTACCAGCCTTACCATACAAATCTATCAATGTATTATAAGTAGCAGTCATTCGGGGTTTTCTAGTACAAAAATCTAAATCCAAAGAGGACAAAGTTTTCACAGACGGGTCTCTAAATCCGGTTTTAAAAAGCTCAGTCGATAAAAAATGCTTAAAACTAACTGGCTTTGAAGATTGAGAATCTTCTATTTTTTCCAAATCAAGCTCATCTATTTCAACTTTCCCGTCACACCAATCCTTATAAAACCTATCGGCTCTATCGTATTCACCAGCATCTTTCAAGACCCTAACTACCGTATTCATCGTCACCTCATCCGGAAAAAATCCCCTCAATTTCATATGCTTAATCCACAAAAGCGATTCTTTCACAAGACCCCCTTTCCCATACACATCCACGAGCATCCCATACGTATTATTTGTAGGCAAAACGCCGTTTTTTGCCATTTCAACCCAACAAAGCCTTAATTCATCCCATTTTTGAGCTCGGCCCAAAGCCCGTAACACAACATTATAGTGTATTACATTATATTCATAATCATCCCGAGACTTAAACCACTCGAATACCCTAACAACTCTCTCCCAACTCCTCTGCTCCTTCAAAATCACCGTTTGTTCCTTCGGATTAAGCGTTTTACAATACAAATCAAGGGTTTTCTCGATTTCGCTTACATCATCCAATGACTTTAAAATTGAAGGCAACACACCACCGTATTTTCTTTTCTTTCCAATATTCCAAGTCTTTGTGGGCTTAAACCCTTGAGAAACCTTAAAATCATGGTTATGGGAATTTATTTTGGAATTAAAATTATGGGTTTGGTTAATTGAATGTAAAGATGAAACCTTTATAGTATTAAAAGAGGTTTGTTGATAATGGAAGGTATTAAACCCTAGAAAATTATTATGAGGCTTACATGGTGAGAAAGTGATGACGTGGCTTTGGAGAGTGGTTTTATGCCCTAACTCTCTGGAAGTTAAACTGGTTTGGAGCATCCTTTTGTTGAGTGAGAAATTTAATTAAAGTTAGATAAACAATAAATAATAATACTATTTAAGTTTATGAATCTTTGTTCAAATTATAGTGTAATTGTAATAGTCCAAATTTTGGAAATTATTTTTATTGTTGATCTACTTTGGAAATTAACATATTTGGTTCCAAATTATAAGATGGGATACATTCTTGTCATGTTTATCTCAAAAAAGCAAATACTAAAGCATGATATGGTGAATTATGATATGTTAAAGACTTAAAGAGTTGGATGCAATTCGAATGGATTGTAGCGGCTGAAATTCAGGATCGGGACCGTCATATCAAAATTCAGAAGGCCGAAATGCAGTCAAATTAAAATCGACATAATAGTTTTACTAAAATGATGTACCTAGTAGTATGCCCGGAAGTAAATAGGTGGAGACTAATCAATTATAGAAAATAAAACTTTACACTAAAAAAAATTCAGAATACTTAAAAACGCTATGTTGCTATCTGTCAATATGGAGATTGTGATTTTGTGGCTAAATTATAAACAGAATTGCAAACTGTCAAGACTTCTTCCTGTAATATTGTTATAAATTAAATCTAACCACCATTTCTTGAAGATTAATACGGAGTTGAAAATAAAACGGAAAAAACGTTAATTAAAACGTTGAACCATGAGGTCCATGACTAAAGAGTGAAGCCATGACAAAATAATAAACAAAAGTTACAGAAGACAATTTATTCCAAAACACAACATGAAGAATATTCTCTCTTCATCACCCAATGAATGATCTATACAGCTCCATGGAACCTCGATATTTCCATTGCAAAAGTAGCTATTATAAAATTTATCTTGAGAAATGATTCAAAAGATGCATCTTTTTACCAAGAAAGAGTATAAATTGCAATGCAATAACGTACTCGTAGTGGACGAAACCAAATCTACCCTTTACAGGTACGTACACCAGCAACCCTCAGGCTGCTGACAAAATGGTTCCGTGAACCAGTTGCAGACGTGACATTTGCAGATGGGTGCGAATATCCGTTCACAAGTAAAGTTGCAATCCAAAGCAGACTTACACTCCTCTCCGGCCCAAATGGCTTTTGCATGTATTGGTGTTTCCGCACTCATGTTGTCGCTATCTTTTATTTGTTGGGTACGTTGTAAATAAACACAATAATTTTTATGAAAAAAGAAATGGACAAATAAACAGAAAATGGTTTCCTCAAATATATAAATATCAATTACAACCTTCAAAAAATAAGATTATGTAAATGATACCGAAATGGACTAAAGTCCGAGATGAGATAACTGAAAGCATTTTTGCTTAAACGATATTTGTCCCGCCACCTCTGCTTCTGCCTAAATGGGGCACTTCGTTCCCAAGGTACAACGTCTATCACATGTGACTCGACGGAAACGGCACCGAGCCACAGTCGGACCGTTGGTGGTGCGGTACTCTCTCTATATATGTATGCATATGTGAATTTGTGTGAATGTGTATATTTCATGTATTTTATTTCTCATAAAAAGCTTATAAAAAATTATGAAAGACCATCATATTTATGCAAATTTTGTAACTCATGAAAGCCATCAATATGGGGATATAAATGTTTTGAAACTTGCACAACTTAATTGCATTCAAAACAAAACAAAACCAAAGGTTTTTCCAACAATCCCCCACATGAATGCAATCATTAAACATGCAAAGTGCAAATAAATGCAATCGAGAGAACCACGAGAATTCACTGCATAAGGACAGGTAGCGCGCGCCTTGAACCTGCCATAGCGAAATACATTCGGATATACTTGCCTTAGGTAGCGTAATACTTTGAACCCTTAGCGTTTTGTGTATACCAAAATAATACCCGCACATTGCCTTCTCTACACCACTTATTAGGCCCTTTAGTTGTTGTCCATATTTGGCCCTGGACTGCCTTGGCAAATTTAACCGAGTGCTCTAGTGATTTAGCCCTAGATCATCACATAGTATCGACCATACACACTCGTTATAGGTGATTTCAAATCAAAGCTGTCCTGACTCACCCCACTCGACCTTCGAGATACTTGATTCATTAAGAGCATCATGCTCACCCTTAAAATGGTACAGGTCTATCACTCTTTCATCATAGAAATGGGCTGAAAACTTATGTTATCGAGTGCTTTGTTCGGTAAGCCGCACAGTTCAGTTTTCCCATTGAACCTGAAACTGGAGTTTCCAGTACAGGTTGAGTAGCTTATGTGAAGGTTTCCAATTTATTGGGCTTCAACCCCCATTTCCCTCGATGATGCTCCGACTCCTCCACGAGTCAAGCATTTTGTATATGGATCCGCATTATTATCCTTAGACCTTGCAAAGTCTATGGATACCACAATTTTTGCTAGCAATTCCTCTTACGGATTTGTGTCTCCGACGAATATGTCATGACTTTGTCGGGACTTTCCATTATACAAATTATTCCGATCCCGTTTAATAACTGCCTGACTGCAGCAGTGCACGTTTATTGCATGAACGGATTTTGGCCACTTGAAATACCTCCCAAGACTTCTCAGCCAATCTGCCTCTTCTGTAGCTTGATTCAACGTTATGAATTCTAACTCTACAGTTTCTCCAACTATGCAGGTCTATACAAAAACCTCCATGAGACTGGAGTATAACTATTGAAATTATCAACATCGTCAATTTACTTATAGTCATTGCCTATATGTCTCACGCGCCTATCAACCTCATTGTTGATGGTCTCTTCCCATACACACATTATATGGATAATATTGATTATTTCAATGTCATCGATTTACATTTACTCATGAAGGTCAAGGGTCGAATAAAGTTTCTTTTCTCACCCTTTACTACACCGAGGCACTTCATCTTCTTTAAAAGTTTCACTTGCCCCCACTTTTCCAGCACCGTTTGAGTGTTCACTTGTCTTGGGTAGCGTAATGCTTTGAACCCTCAACGTATTAATCACACTCGCCAGGCGTTAGAGTTTTGCAGGAAAGCTTCTCTTTTAGAAAATATGCTTCTCCGGCATAGAACAATGTTCTATATACACCTTAAAGTCATATACCTTATGCACTAGAAACCGATCAACACTATATTTTGTGCTTATCCGATGAACACACACAATCTACCATTTTCGATCCTATCTGAGTCCTTCAAGGAACAAGAATTGAGACCTTTGTTAGGCAGTACCAAACTTTCATGAACTTATAGTCAGGCACCATACATTCTATAATTCTGATTGTTTGGTCCAACTTCCTAAGCGGTAGTTTGTTTAACACATAGCTTGCGGAAAGCTCACTTTCCGCACAAACTCAGAGTTTAACCCTAAATTTATCAACATGACATTCATCGTTTAACAACTACATTTTTGCTCGAGAGCATAATAAGTCGTTCTTTAACGATTGGTGTCATTCCATCAACACAATCATGTGAACGGTGTCTCATATTCACCGTTTCATTTACACTGACCATGTATTCATATCCGTGTGTATATACCGTTTCGGAACTAGTTAGACAATATCTAACACGTCCAAGAATAGTCTATCTTTTAATGATTAACACTTAATCATTGAATTAAAGTTGATAGATTAACACAAAAAAACACCCATGATTAAACATGTTTTCTGACAAGCCTTAATCCTCAACAATAGAATTCACGTATTCATTCTTACTTGAATGAATATCTCGACTGATTTGTCTTTACTTCTCATCAAGTAGACATATCAGTGTTTTGTACAACCATCAATAAATGAGGAAATACCTTTTAACCCCTTCTTGGTTTGCACGCATCTCAAATGCATCAAACCATTAGGTTATGTACTCCATTCGAAACCTCGAACTGAAGACTTGGCAATACATTGTTTCGAACACAAACTCATATTTGTGTTTCAATTTAAATAACATATTTAGAAAAATAAAATATTTATGATTTTATATTTTCATGACCTAGTATATCAGGTCAAATCAGTGACTTAGTTAAATAACTCAACATGTCATTATTGACCACAAGAGTATCGACTAAAATGCTCATTTTGAACAAATAGTCACTCATGTATTGCCACAAACAAGCAAACTTATCACAATTTGATCATAGTGTTTTGGCTACCGAAAGGCTACTGCCCTTTAGGTTTCAAAAACCACTAGTCATGATTCAAATTCGTATGCTTGCACTTTTTAGTGGATTTCCAAACATTTAAAACGTTTTCATACATTAACGCCCCCACAGTTCGTGCATTTCCTTTATCGTCACTCAGGACATGCACATTTTTATTGAGAAAGTTAACCGCTTTCAATGTGGTAAATGAATTTTATCATTTATTTCAGACGTTTAAGGTCGGTACCACTGAACCGTTACATATTCTCTCACTCGCCCATAGGCGATTTGGGGTACATTTATATTCTCGATCTACATGATCGACGGGTTACCCCCACATTTGTGGGACCCTTGGGGTTCTCCCCCAATAATAGTAATATAATATTACTAAATTACTATTCTTAATAATAGCAAACTCAATATATTCACAATATGTTTTACTAACAAATTAATAATATGTTATTTCAACAAATTATTAAATGTTTTTCCAACAAATAAATAAGATGTTAATTGAACAAATAATAAAATAGCCGATATTTGTTTATTCTTAAAATAAAACTCAATAGCCATTTATAATTTGTCTATCATCAAATTATTTGCTCTTGGATGAACAAAGTTTGTTATTAAATAACCTTTCATCCAAATATGTAACTGACTCGTCAATGCAATTCGTAGATAGCTAATAAATCTCTCCATAAATGCCAACAACGACTGTCGTTACAATAATTTATAACTCTCCAAATTAAATTGCGATTAATCACAATTAATAAGAAGTTATAAATAATCGTCATTAATCTCATTAATGATCACCGTTACAAATTTTGTAACCCTCCAAATTTTATTGCAATAAATCACAATTAATAACGATATCACTCATTATATCACAACATTAGTGTCTTTAATAATGGTGATTTCGAATTTGTAACCCCCGTCATTAATATGCACTCATGCAAAATTAATAGGAGTTACACCGGCACCCACAATGTTCTGGTCAGTTCCAGCACCCACTGTGTTCCGGACATTTCCCGCACGAAATGGTTTGTTATCTCAAATAACAAACATGCACAATCTAATTTCGGATAATGAAACTAAAACTCCTCCTTCGCAAAAACCAAATTTCTATAACCACGCATGGTTTCAAGAAACTGATTTTGGAAGAGTATTCTAGTTCATTCCCGAAAAAAATTATCAAATTATGAAAGATTTATTCAACCGTAAACATCAGATAAATCTGATTTTACAAAGAAAAAGCTCAGAATTCAAACAAGTTCTGTCGTAATCCCCAAATTCTGAAAAATCAGAAAATGGTTTTACAAGAACTATTTCGAAACCAGTTCTGTCGTAATCCCCAATTTAATGGCTTTTACTAGAACTGTTTCGAATAATCACCGATTCTCCAATTCCATTGTAGAGATCCATATGTCTACACAAATACTCATTGGAAATTGTTAGTCATTTTATTAACATGAAAATAATAAACATGTATAAATCCACTAACAATATAATTAATTACAGTCCAAAAAAAAACATAAAATACTCAATACAACCGTTCAAAAGTAGTAATCTCAATTATACTAGATTTTCCATGCATGGTGTCACAATAACTTACGTCATTATGTAATTAATCCAAATGTAACAGCAAACCCAGTGTATCTAACATTCGTACAAGTATAATATGCAAATGACAGAATTGATTTTCCAAAAATGAATCAAACGTGCTAACAGACAAGTACAACCAAGTTAATGTCTAGAGCACACTAAAGACAAAATGAAACAAAAAATCTTGGTAAGTCCAGCAATTCACTACTAACATCAAAGCATATACTAAAGGTCTTTCATACACTTGTGCACTCACAGGTATTACATACATATTTCAAGACAAAAAACTCATATTAACATGCATGTACAGTACAACCAAATATTATAGATAAATTCAATTTATCTAGCCACTCAAAACATGAGGAAAAAATATTCTGACACCACCGTGTTAAAAACAACATCCATGATTAACCATTTATATCTCCTAGATTATCACCAAACAAAATATAGATTTTTCTCAAAATCCGAACGATGATAAAACATATTATCAAAACGCATTCAACATGCTCGTATGCAAACAATAATATATATCATAAACATATTACTAACATACATACGATACGGTTAAAAACCAAAAAATTGGAATTTCACAAAAATCCCAAACAAGGTAAAGTAAACACAAAACGCTTTCGACAATTCAACCGGAAACACCAATTTCTTAAAACCAATGTTTGTTAGAAAAAGATTTTCCAAATAACTGTCTTAGCCACGAAAATAATTTTCTGTTTATCCAAACACCAAAATTATTGTATTAACGTACGAAACATAAAAAATATCGTTTAAGATTGTTTGGTACGTTGTAAATAAATACAATAATTTCTACGGAAAAAGAAATGGACAAATAAACAGAAAATGGTTTCCTCAAATATATAAATATCAATTACAACCTTTAAAAAATAAGAGTATGTAAATGATACCGAAATGGACTAAAATCCAAGACGAGGTAACTACAAGCAGTTTCTCTTAAACGATATTTGTCCCGCCACCTCTGCTTCTGGCTAAATGGGGCACTTCGTTCCCAAGGTACAACGTCTATCACATGTGACTCGACGGAAACGGCAACGAGCCACGGTCGGGCCGTTGGTGGTGCGGTACTCTCTCTCTATATGTATGCATATGTGAATTTATGTGAATAGGTATATGCCATGTATTTTATTTCTCATAAAAAGTTTATAAAAAATGATGAAAGACCATCATATAAATGTTTTGAAACTTGCACAACTTAATTGCATTGAAAACAAAACAAAACCAACGGTTTTTCCAACAATATTATGCGCGCTTGTGCTAAAAAATAAGTGTGAACTTAAATTATGTAAAAAGGATTTCTTATGAAAAATGTTCAAAGAAAATATAATAATAACTTAATAAGTAACATTTTGAGGGGACTGTAGAATAGGGCAAGTGTCGTACCAGCCAGACTGATAAGAAGAATTGCGAGAAACAAAATCTTGAATGTCATCTTAAAGAATATCTATTTATTTAGCAATAGTACTAAACAAGTGCTACTTATATTAGGGAAGCTCTAATTTTGTTGACGAAATTTTGTTATCCCATGATATAGTATCTGTGATTTTGTTGATATCACAAAAGTTAAGAACGGTGTGAAGACCAAAAGTATTTTATAAAAACAAAGAGAATTAACAAAAACATACTCTTCTTCTATTATATTTACAAAAATATACCCTCACAAGTTACATATTTTTAATAATAATAAAAAGAAGGTATCAAATCGGAAAATATGGTATGAACTAAAAAAAAAAGAGGTATAAAATCGTAAAAAATTAGGCTATGAAGTCAAAAAAAAATTGGGGTATGAAGTCGAAAATAAATTGTATAAACTTGGAAATAAAAAGTCGAAAAAAATTGGGGTATGAATTAAAAAAAATGGGGTATGAAGTCGAAATAAAAAGATATGAAATTAAAAAAAATGGGTATGATGAACTAAAAAAACGGGGTATGAACATGGAAAAAACGGGGTATGAAGTCTGGAAAAATTGGGATATGAAGTCAAAAAAAATTAGGATATAAGGTCAAAAAAAGATATGAAATCGAAAAAAAAAACGTATGAACATGAAGAAAAAAATAAAAAAAAATGAAAAAAGGGTATAAATCGGAAAAAAAATTGTATGAAATCGAAAAAAAAAACCATATGAACATGAAGAAAAAAAGAAAAAATGAAAAAAGGGTATAAATCGGAAAAAAAAATTGTATGAAATAAAAAAAAATTGGAATAAAATCGGAAAAAATGATATGAAATCAAAAAAATTGGGGTATGACTTTAAAAATTAGGATATGGAGTTTAAAATTTGGGGTATAAACTTTAAAAATTGGGTTATGACTTAAAAAAATTAGGTTATAAACTTTAAAAATAAGGGTATAAACTTTAAAAATTGCGATATATGAACTTGAAAAATAAAGACATAAACTCAACAAAAAAAAGGTATGAACTGGAAAAACAAAATGTATGAACTTGATAAAAAAAAAAAAAAAAAAAAGGGGGGGGGGGGGGGGGGGTATACAACAAAAAAAGTATGAAATCAGAAAAGGAGATGATATAAACTCGAAAAATAAAAGAGTATGAACTCGTAAAAAAGAGCGTATGAAATCGGTAAAAAGAGGGACGACATCAAAAAAATGGTTTGAACTTGGGAACACAAAAAAAGAATATAAACATGAAAAAAAAATGGCATGAATTCGAAAAAAATAGTATACAAACTAAAAAAAAGGGTATAAACTCAAAAAATATATATAATAAAGATTACAACAACAAAAAAATCAATATGCAAGCCCATAAAAAATATAGGAAGTAAAAGGAGTCCAAATATTATACCCTATTTCTCTACCCCCTTCCGTGCCCCATTGCTTATTTTATCCAAAAAAAAATTCTAAAAAACTTGAAAAAAATTGTACAATTACTATAATACATGTATCAATACATTCCAATAATTATTTTTAAAAGAAAATTCACACAAAATTTATTTTGGAATAAATGTATAAATTAGTGTAAATTAAACATTGAATATTAAAAAAATTGTCTAAAACAATATTATGTTCAAATGTTTTAAATTTTGAATACAATATAATATAAAAATTTATAAATTTGCGGTATAAGTTGTGAAAATTTAAAATTTAAGTGAAAATAATTAAGGAGATACGAAAGGGATAGAGAATAGAAGGTATGAGATTTGGATTCGAGTAAAAGTTAAACAACACAAAAAAGTTGGTGAGTGTGCAAGTGAAACTATATTAATTCACATAGATATATCTCACAAATTACGTTTTTCTTCAACTTGGAGAGAGAGCGAAAGAGGAAAATAGAGAGCCTTTTCCCCATCTTTTTTTCCTACGACACAAACAACTTTTGTCCCGTCCCCTCCCTCCCGACTGCGCCCATGAATCCGACAACCCCCTCCTCATCATCCAACCCACCATCTAATGTTGGTTTCCGTGTACGAAATAACAATTATACAATAATAAAGAACTAAACAGAAATGATCAAAAACCAGTGTAATCTTTATTAATTTCGAATTGGAATTGAAATTACAGATTACAACATATAGGTACTGAATTGAAATTAAAGCAAACATTATTCATATTATTATTAATTAATAATCTGATGTACTGAATTGCAATAAATAGAAACTGCCGGACTGGAAAGTATAGACTTAACAGCCGGACTGTTCTGATTGAAATTGAAATTACAGGACTGAATTGAAACTATTCTAATTACATAATTAAATTACAGAATTGAAATTACAGAATAAAACAGTACTTTAAAGAAATTACAGAAAGGTAAAAACAGAATTGAAAAGTTACAGCTAAGTACAGAAAATTAAAATACTGAAATAAAAATACAGAAATGTAGTACTTAATTGAAAAGACAAAAAAAATAAAAGACGAGGCGATTGTTAAACAGTCTGCCCTTAACCGATATTCGCCCAACCACCTTAAGGTTTCTGATTGCGTTGGCGCTTCGATCCCAAGGTACAACGTCTCGGATGGCTCACCGGAAACTGGCGACGAGTCAAGGTCGAGATGTTGGTGGGTGGTTCTCTCTGTTTCTAATATGCTATGAGGAAAAATATGTATGCTGTTTTTCAGAATAAAAAAATGTGTGTTTAGAGAGAGTGAATTCATGTTTTGAATGAGAGAGGGAGGCTGCCTCTTATAGAGGATTCTGAAACCGCAGCCTTTAATGTGGTCATTCAATTCTGGGAGTTACATCCCCAGAATCTGCCTCCATTATTGTAGGAGTTACAACCTTGCTGGAACTTTAGCGACTGCTTTTGTAAATATACAAAAGTTCCTTTTTCAGTTTAGTACAAGACCTAAGGCCCAAGACCAAAGACCCAAATCCCAAATCACAAGGCCCGCGTCCCGTGACCCGAGGCCCGCATCCCATGTCCCGCGTCCCACGTCCCGCGTCCCGTGACCCGTGACCCAAGTCCCGAGACCCGGGCGAGCGCGCGCGTGTGTGGTACACACTAACACACTCATGGGTATGTGGACATGATAGTTTAACAATTACATGGGATGGACTTGTATTTATTTTGTAAAAATCACTCATTATTTCACAATGTGGGATAACCCTCATGGTTTAAATCCCATCTCCTTTTCCATTTTCCAGCATTGGTTTTTATTGCTCTTCCGAGTACCAACCTTCGAGGCCAATTATCATTCACACCCATTCTCCGAATAGGTCATGCGATATACCGTTGCGAAGCTCATCGTACGAGCTACTCAAACGCTTTGAGTATGTCTTCAGAAATTCTGAGTTGTCGCATCGAATATTGACTCAAAGATGGTCCCTTGACCACTCGGAACACCCATGTTTAAAACATGTTTTCCAACATCTAAGTCCTCTACCCAACCTTTCGAGACCTTCTTTTCGACATCGAAGCTAAGGTAGCCGCTAAATAAAAAGAAAAACACTCGGAATTGATAGATGATAAAAATGCGAGGAAAAGAGCCCACGACGATCAAATTTCCATAGAAATCGATGCTTACATGGAGGCCAAACGCCTAGCCTCTTCGAATGAGGATTGTAACTCTTTTGACGAAGACGAGAGAAGCCCGTGACTTCTTTCAAAAACCACGACAAACGAGAGCAATAGGAACTCACCCCCCCCCCCCCCCCCCCGTAACCACTCCCGCCTCCTTCCCCACCCCGTTCCTCTATGGAGCGGAGTCCATCCACCTTGCGGACGTGTTGGGGATTTCCAACGCAACGTTTCTCCAAACCAGAGTCCGTCCACCGCCATCGCCAGAGATTGCTTCCCCGATGCCAAACCCAATGCCGGTTGAAAGCCCAAACCGCCTACCTGAAGATGAATTCCCTCCTCTAACAAGTTTGAACCTCGAGGCTGTCAACATCAACTTGGTCAACAGTAGCAAAACAACCCCATGTGAACCACCCAATGAGGTAAACTTTTTCTTGCCTTTCAAAAACGGAGAAACTCCCCCCCCCCCCTCCCCCCCCCCCCCCCCCCTATTCTCCTGTGACTAGTAAAGCAACCCCATGTGAACCACCCAATGAGGTAAACTTTTTCTTGCCTTTTAAAATTCTCTTGTGACTATTTCGGAACCAACAACACATCCAAACACAAAAATTCAAATAGCCCTACCACTCCACCCCTTCTTGAGACTATGCCCCTTCCCTCTTCTCCTCGACAACCGCACAACCAATCCCCACATTTGAAACCCAATTGGGCCACCCATGTAAGAGCCTCGAAACCTTGACTCTCCTTGGAATTCTCTTCCCCCAATATAGTCTCTGGAAAGATTGTACTACCGGCCGGTACGTCCAAGTCCGGAGAAGCTCGATGGAACAATTCTTTGGTGGGATATTTTGCGAGTAATGGTCCAATCGCCTCAAAGGTTTTTGACTTAGCAAACAGATTTTGGAGAAATTTGGGACTTATCTGGTCAACCCTCATCGGAGAAGGCCTCTACATCTTCACCTTTAGGGACGACCACGCTCGTGTAGCAGTGCTTAGTCGTGGCCCATGGAAGATGTTAGGTTATTTGATGCACCTTAAAAAATGGACTAGGGAAGCGGATTTCTCCCCTTACGACTTTTGTACTATCCCGATTTGGACAAGATTTTATAACATCCCAGCGGTCTATTGGTCCGGCGATGGGTTGAGTAATATTGCAAGTTTTGTTGGAATTCCTCTCTTTGCTGACGAGATTACGTCTTCGGTGAGTAAGCTTGAGTACGCTCATATATGTATGGAAATGAAAATTGAAGGTGAGTTCCCGACGTCATTCGAAGTAAAAACCGAATTTGGTGAATCTTTTAAAGTCCATGTGAATTATAGTTGGGTGCCGAGTAAGTGTAAGGTGTGTACTTCCTTTGGTCATTCGGAGTCCGAGTGCCAAAAAAATAAAATTATACCATCAACGACAACCCATTCCCCACCCAACAAATCAAAAAACGCCTCCCCTCCCCACTCTCCGGCCGACCATCTCAAGCTCGACAATTCCGCCAACGCCCTACACTTTTCTAACCATATTACCATCAACACTCTAGCATCCGTCCAACACACCACCAACCTCATATCCTCCGACCCTCCCACCACCACCATTCATGTCGCCCCATCACCTTCGTCCCCTCACCCTCGCCCCCACCAACCCTCCCCCTCGCCTCCGCGCCCCCTCACCCCCTTACCCCCTATATCGTCCAACGGAAAACAATCTGCCCCCACCACATCTAAACCAAACTCTCTTAAGTTGGTAGCGAAAAACTTTGAACCCAAGAAAAAGTACCTTTCCAACATCGCTAAGCCGAATAAAAATCTACCCATGAATTCCTCCCGTTCCAAGACTACCTCATATTCTAAGTCAGTTATCAACAGAGAAAGCAAGGAAAAAGTATTGGAGTTAAGTAACAAGTTCTCCTCTCTTGAAAAGGAATGTGATGTAGTTGAGTCAAGCAGCGACAGGGGAAAAAAATGGTTGGGACACCGACGAGGCAAATGGTACCGACATGTTAGTTCTCCTTGAGGGAGGATGGAAATGTGTAGGAGAAAGTGGGGATATTTTTATTCTTGGAATTTTTTAATCTTGTTGTTTAATGTCAAAGATCGCTTGTTAGAATATAAGAAGACTTAACCGTCTTGAGAAAAAATTAGAGGTGAAATTTTTTATTATTGATAATAAAGTGTCGTGTATGGGTATTTTTGAGACAAAGGTATCATTATCCAACAAGGACAATGTGTGTATGTTTATTGCTAATAGGTGGGAATTCGTGGAAAATTTTGACGAGGCATTAAATGGTAGAATATTAGTAGGATGGGACCCTACAATTTGGTCGCTTTCGATGTCTTCTAAAATTAATCAATGTATTACGTGTTTATTGACTTCGCATGCCGACTCTTCACAAACATGTGTGTCATTTGTTTATGGGGAAAACTTAGTTGAGCATAGAATACCACTGTGGGAGTATCTAGCTTCGGTTCGTAGTGTTCCGTGGATGGTTTTGGGTGATTTCAGCGCGCTTCGCTTTCTAACCGACAATAAAGGGGGGCGAAACATTTGGGGTAATACGTTTGATGAATTCCCGAAATTCATAAATGAGGCTAGGCTAGATGACCTAAGATATGAAGGGATTTACTGTTCTTGGAGTAACAATAGTCCGAACAACTTAATTCAACGAAAATTAGATAGGATTCTAGTCAACGAATTGTGGTTTCAGACCATTCCTCAATGCTGGTCAACCTCGGGATCCATCTCCATAGCCCCCCAAAACCGTTTAAATTCTTTAATAGTTGGGTAGAGTTTGAGGAGTTCATTCCAACGGTAAAAGAAGAGTGGGAACATTCTTTTGAGGGAACAAAATTGTTCGTAGTTTACAAGAAATTGTTCATGGTTAAACAAGCGCTTAAAAGTCTAGCGGCTCGCAAAAGAGAAGAAAACCGAGTCGAGATTATGGAAGCAAGGGGGCTGCTCCACATGTTGCAAGTGGAACTTAACTCCAGAGGACAAAGCGACACCCTTACTAACATCTCCCTTGCTAAGGAAGGCCTTGTACTCCTTCTTAGTAGAGAGGAGAGTGAGAAGAGACAAAAAAACTGAATTCAATGGCTAGAGGTGGGGGATAAAAACTCCGCTTTTTTCCACCATTGCATAAACAAGCACAACAATTCAAATAGAATTACTTCATTGCAAGACGAAACCACCACTATTTCCGACCCTCCGTCCGTTAGCATTGTTGTGGTAGATTTCTTTAGAAATCTGTTGGGGCGAAGATCCACCATTTTGTACCCTGAAAAAGTAGCCATCGACACTATAGTCTCGAAAATAATAACTCGTCCCATGGCCGTTTTTTTATCGGCCCCGTTCTCCGACAAAGAAATAAAAGATTGCATGTTTAGCCTACACCCAAATAAGGCTCCGGGTCCCGATGGTTTCAATGAGACTTTCTTTAGCACGGCATGGAATATAATAGGGAGCGATATTATAGAAGTTATTAAGGAGTTTTTACTCTCGGGTTCGTTATTAAGGCAAGCGAATGCCACTATTTTAAACTTAGCCCCTAAAACACCAAACCCGACATCCCTAAAGGATTTTAGGCCGATTTCGTGTTGCAATACGATATACAAGTGCATCTCTAAACTCCTAGCGAATAGGCTAAAGCCACTACTTTCAGAGATTATTGAGGAGAATCAATCCGCTTTTGTTAAAGGGAGGCGAATAAGCGATAATATATTTCTTGCCCAAGAACTCCTCCAAGGATACCACCTCGAAGGAGGCCCTCCAAGACTAGCGGTTAAAGTCAACATTATGAAAGCATATGATTCAGTGAGATAGGAGTTCATATGGGACACACTTCGAGCGCTTGGCTTTCCGAACTCTTATATTCGTTGGGTTAAAGAACGTGTCACAACCCCATCATTCTCCATCTAATTGAATGGAGGACTTGTGGGATTCTTTAAGGGAGCGAGAGGGTTGCGCCAAGAAGACCCTCTCTCTTCATACCTCTTCGTTATATGTATGAATGTCCTCACCCGGATTTTATCTATTCAAACTACCTCTCCCGATTTTAGATATCATGCCGAATGCGATAAATTGAACTTGACTCATCTTTGCTTTGCCGACGATTTACTTCTATTTTCTATGGGTGGGTGACTACACCTCTGCATCTATTTTGAATTCGTCCTTAAATGACTTATCTAGCTTTTCCGGAATGGTCCCTAACTGTGAAAAAAGCGAGGTGTTTACCGCGGGTATAGATGACGAGATAGCTTACTATATTTCGGCTAGGTTAGGATTCAAAGCGGGAATCCTTCCTATAAAGTATCTTGGGGTCCCTCTTGTGTCGACGAGACTTAAATCCGGTGATCGTACGAATTTAGTTGATAGAATCACTAGAAGAGTTACTTCTTGGACCGTTCGGTTCCTTTCCTTTGCGGGTAGGCTCCAACTTATCAAATCGGTATTGCTTAGTATCCAACTCTATTGGAGTACCCACTTTATTCTCCCCACCTTAGTCATTAATTCCATAGAGAGAGTCTTACGGAGGGTCCTTTGGTCGGGGATGGAGCTTTCTAGTAAAGGAGCGAAGGTTTCTTGGGATAAGGTTACGAAACCATTTTGTGAAGGGGGCTTGGGCATTAAAAAAATCAAGGAGTGGAACAAAGCGTTGGTTTGCAAACACATTTGGTTCCTTTTGAATCCAATATACTCTTCCATTTGGAAAACTTGGGTGGTAATCTATAGATTGAAGGGTCGCGATTTTTGGTCTCTTAGAGCTCCCTCTAAGTGTGGATGGTCTTGGCGTAACATTTTACTCATAAGACCGGTGTTTGAAAATTATTTTGTGTGTGTTTTTAAAAAATGTGTGTGTTGAGTGCGAACTATTTTTGTGTGCGTGTGTGTTGAACCCTATTCCCGGGTCCTCCTTTTTTCCATCTCCATCACAGAGACATCATTTCGACATACCCCGAACTCTCATTAGCCACCGAAATGACCCACCACTAATGCACTCCTCTTATAGTGTTAATTCTCATACACAATGCCTTAGCCAAAATTTTCCCAGTAACCTCTCTCCTTTTTTCTCATGTCTTAGCCAAAATTTTCCACTTATAGCAAATAGTGATTTACTGACTAACAAAAACACACCTCCTAATGTCACAACACTACAACCTCCCTTTCATCTCAGCACCACCATCAATGGACCCATTTCGTCGACCCGGTTCCCCCGAACCCATCTATACCTCTATCGAAGCACGACCATCTCGCTGGAGCTCCGTCCACCCCCTTTGCCGGAGCCAATGTCCTACCTACCACCCCCAACCACCTCCAATTGACGAGCTCTCAGACCTTTTACCCTTAGCCACCGCCAAACGCCGGAACAACACTGTCCATCATCGCCGAAAAACCCATCTCCGTCGCCACTATCAAACCCAATACCCTCCTTGTCAGCCCATTCCCCACCTCCAAATAATAATATTAATCATTCTAATACTCCAACCCTTCTTGTCCCCTTCTCCGGTCCGAACCTAAAATTGTCCATTGTGTGGTCTCCGGACCCGGTTCATGGTTTCACCGTCAAATCCGCTTTGGACTTGATTCGTTTGACAAGTCCAAATATGGACTGGTATTGTATTGTTTGGTCTAGTTACATTCCTCAGAAGTGTAGTTTTATTTTGTGGCATGTTATTTTGAATCGTCTAACAACGTCGGATAGACTTCAAAAGATGAATATCATATGCATTAACGGTTGTCCTCTTTGTCTCAAGCAAGCAGAAAGTATCGATAAGTTATTCTTCGAATGTGAATTTTTGAAAAGGGTTTGGGCATTAGGAAGAGCCAAATCCGGATTTATTGGATTGAGGAATTTGTGGTCACAATGGTTAGAATGGGCTACCGACAAGTTCAAAGGAGAGTCGACTTCGGCTAGGCTCAGAAAATTTTTATTTGCTTCAACGGTTTATTGGATTTGGAGAGAAAAAAACAATAGGATGTTTGTGAATGCAAAGTCGAGTCCCGGCAATACTTTTCGTTTGATTGAATTTTTTATAGTGAATTGTATGAATAGATATGGAAAATTTAGTAATTCTTGTCGAGATAGGTTTTTGATTAGAGTGTGGATACTAAGCCCCCAACTTGTTGTAAGTTAGCTTCAATTTTTCTCATGGTCGTGTAATCGTTTCGCCTCCGGGCAAGGCACCCCTTTTTATTTTTAATATAGTTGGTCTGTTTAATTTTCAAAAAAAAAATATCACATAAATATAGAGATATATAGATAGAAACGTCTCCAATTCCCATACTCTTGAAAATGGAGACGAAGAATATGATCACCACCACCACCACCACATAACCTCCTCCCCTCCGAAGACCCAGCTTCACGCTCACGAGAGAGCTTCCGTCTCTACCACCACCATTGTTGATGCATCCGCGATGGAAATTCAAAAGACTCGTCAGTCGTCGTGTCGTCGTCTCCGGCGATGATAGATGGGGGTGGTGATGATAATAGGAAGAGGACGAGAGCTAGAGAGGTTAGACAGAGAAATAGTTCTTTGAAGATAGAGAGAGAGAAAATGGGAAACGGAGATTAACGGCAAAAATTAGAAATCAAAGGGAGAGATAGGAGAAAGAGTGAGAGACGGAGAGAGAAGCAGAGAGAGATGCAAAGAGGGGAAAATGAAGGAGGATGGTAAAAAGCGGAGAGAGAAAGAGAAGTGGAGGGTTTTGGTTTTTTTTTATTCTATTATTTAATTTGATTAATGAATGGACTATGAGATATGTTTTTGATATTCAATAATTGTAGGGTATGTTTTTTATAAGAGGCAATTAACATAAACATATTCTACACCTATTATATTAACAAAAACATACCCTTAAAAATTAAATTATCAAAAACATAACTTCAATTAATAATTAATAAAAAATAAAAAAAAATTGATTCATCCTCCAAATCTATTTCTTCTCTCTCCTCCCTTCACTCTCTCCTCCTCTCACCCTCTCCCTTCTTTCTTTCTCTCTCCTCCTCTTTCTTACTCTCTCCGATCTCTCATACTTCCTCTCTCTTTTCGATCTTCCTCCCCATCCTCTCTCTATTTTTTCGATTTTTTTTCTCATTCATCTCTCTCTTCTGTGGAGATTGAGACGTACACATCTGTAGGAATGGGTGGCGAGTGTATAGAGCAATATCGAAAACTCGAGATTGATGTCGACAGAGATGCGGTCGTCGAAGGAGAGGCTCACGACGACGACGTGATAGTTCAAGATCGGATTACGGGTTCGAGTTGAATTTGTTAATTAGTATATAATGTTGAAAAATAAGTGTATAAATTAAGTGAATTAAAGATATGAAGTTGAAAATTATTTATATGAATTATGTAAGTAATTATATGAATTATGTAAATTGTGATATGAACTTTGAAAATAAGGGTAAACTCTACAAATCAGGATATGAACTTTTGAAATAATGGTATGAACTTTTGGAATAAGGGTAATACAAATTATGGGTATGAATTTTTGAAATAAGGATATGCAATTTTGGAATAAGGGTATAAAAAATACAAATTAGGATAAGGGTATAAACTTTTGGAATAAGTGTATGAAATATACAAATTATGGTATGAAATTTTGGGTATGCTTTTGTTAATTAGAAATTTTTTGTTATGTTTTTGTTAATATAATTTCAATAGTAATATGTTTTATTAATTTATTCAATAAGAGGGTTTGAAAAGTGATATGTTTTGTTAATTTATCCTATAAAAAACATGTATGGTCATACAGAAACATACTGTATATGTATAGCAAGGGGACATAAACCAATGAAATTATTATCGGGATGAATGAACTATACTTTGAACCTCATAATTAAATGCAATATATGAGATATCATAAATTCATAATTATTGACCATCATAGTCATGATATAATTAATTTTGATTTTTTTGTTTATATAAGATCTTATTTGAATAGAATAAGCATACCAACGAAAGCTTCACCCAAGAATACGAAGGATGCCTCTCTTTCTCACGTTTGTAGTTATGTCACAAGTGTTTCTATACTGTCATTCTGTCAATAGATACGTAATACTTATAAGTTATAACCTTATCATAAAATAAAATAAAAAGTTAAAGTTTATGTGAATGAAATTTGTGTGTAATCTTCCTTCAGAAAACAACACTATCTATTAATAATTGAAATGTGTTTTGACTCTAATGATCTCATGCAGACAATGCATAAGATGCGAAATATCAGTACTTGGAAAATCACGTCTTACTCGGCAATATGAATAGGTCGGGATGATAGATTTGTCTACAAAAGTGTTATTTTTTATTTTATTTAGAATCATTTCTATTGTAAAGTTTCTGGGACTGTCTCCTTTACTTTTACTTGTTAGTTGGAATAAGTTCCTCGTCATTGTACTTTTTACTCCTTTATAATCTTCCATGCTCACAATTTCGTACTAAAAAATCAAATTTATATATTGTTGAGTGGTGGAACCAAATATTATTTTGGGTATGTTGATTAAATTATGATACCGTCCGTATCATCTTGATGACCAGTTGTTGGTCAAATGCTATTTTGGATACGTACCTTGTGAAATTTTACGCATACCTTGCTTGTAAAGTGTGGCTGTGTGGGAGTCACATGTTGTGTCATATATAGTTCATTACTCATTCATTTATTAGTATTATAGAATTTATAAAATATTGTAGAGAGAAAGTTATATTGTAAAGTATTAGAACTTGATTACTTTAGTTTTGTGTGATCAAACTATAATAGGTTGTAATCATTTTCTATAATATCAAATGTCAAGTGCGACGGTTCGGGGAAGTAAATAATGTGGGGGTGAATCTAGTTAACAAATATTGTATTTTTTGTTATTTTGTGTGATTGTTTTTCTATTCCATATATGAAATTGTGTGTTATCTCTTTTTGTATCGATATCAATGGTTTCGTGGTTGTATACGCTGTGCGGCGGATAGGGTAATTGCCAATATATTTATTACTAACTGATATAAGCATACATATCGGCATCATTCAAAATAAGTTGCTAGGAAATATAGTATGAACATTTTAAACACATCTTTCACATCAAACATGAATCAAGGTATAAACTATATATATGAATATAATAACATAATGGAAACTTTTGTTAAACGTTCATACAGGGAAAAAGCTAATTATTAAAAAAATAACACGATCTAACCGACTTGTTTTGATTATGGTTTTTTTTTTTTTTTTTGTGGTGTAGATAATCATATTTAGAGAAAATAAGTGATCAAAGAGGGAAGAGATAGATGTTTTTGCACCATTTTTCTTATTAACGACTTCATATATTTAAGGAATGATATTAAACATCATCATATATTTTGGGTTGGGTTTAAAGAAACAAATGTGAAAGAGTTTTTGAAGCTAGTTTTTCAAGAAACGTTACAGACACAAAGTCTCATGTCAGTTGATACGATCGAGATGAAATAGAATCCTTGTTCTCTATGTGCATGATTCTAGCGAATGTTTAATTCTTAAACTAAATTTTGTTCGACTACAAAAGTTTTTAAATATAAATAGAATCCTAAACGATTTAGAAACTCAAATGGACCAACTTGAGTTCAAATGGTTTGGCATCTTTGCTGGTAGTGTCATAATAGAAGTCACAAGATCATATCAAATATTTCAATTATAAAAAGAAAACAATCAGTTTCTTTTAGATTTGTGAATAAAGATTATTCTTTTTGCTCTCCACCAATTTATGGAAGAAAATTGTCCTCTTGTCTACATTCGTTCAAGGATATTTCATTTCCTATTGTTTATATATATTCATAAATCATATTGGTATCATGGTATAAAGTGACTCAAGGTAACTTCATAGCATGTTATACGATTTATCGCTAATATCAACCAGCAACAACACACTCCTTAATTAAGGGAATTAACCAGTAATAGTATAACCACGACGAACATATATGCATCTGATAAAGCCGTAACTTTGGTCGGTCGCGTTAGGCTTTTCAACGAAGATAAAAATGACAAATCGACGTGAATAAATGATACTTCCTGATCTTTATTATTGCTCGGATTATTGTCCTTATTCGGACTATTACATTTGCTCGGATTAGTATTTCGGTTTTACAATTATGCTCGATATAACTATTTAATCTCTCGTCTTGATCTTTTTCCTCTTTTATTCGGTGCTCGGCTGTCTTTTCTCGGTTTATTTCTCGAAGTGATATGCTTTGGTTAGTTTCTCTCTTTTCTTAACTTCTCTCTATATTTTTTGGATAGATTTTCTCGTCCTTTTTTAGGAGGGGTAGTTGGCTATTTATAGGCAACTACGCCTTCTAGAATATTGACAAATGTCTTCATCCCAGGGAGTTTTCAGACGAGGGTCCCCCTTTGATTGGGCTTGGGCTTTGGGTAGTAGCACCTCAATTCCTTATAAAAAGTATGAGATGACCCATTTAAGCGTTGGATACTCATTTATAATTTATAAAGTGGGTTGATTATGGCCCGAATAAAATATTCGGGTCTGATTTTTATGTTCTATCAGCATCAGTTTCATTACGATCATTCCTAAGTTTTAAGGTGGAAATGCATTTTCTTATATATTACATTGTATTACATCCCCTCCACCATCTTCCTCGTTATAATCAGAGTATAAAAATAGAAATAATGAACGAGGAAGGAAGATATAAATAATGTTAATATATAAGAGACTAACTAGCTAGCTAGGAGATCATGTTTCTTCTATATTAGAGCAAGCACTAGTGACATTATTTGATTCTTCTATATATTATGAGGAAGTATATTGATTTTAAACAAAAAGTTATGGTTTATCACCCTCCTTATATATATACATCTTTCCTATTATGAATGTCCCACAATGTTGTTTCATATAAAAAGAGTGTAAATTTAACTCAAAGATTTCGTACTAATCGGAAAGCTTGTATCCACATAAGAAACTTATCAAAACACTATTTATATAAATATGTGAGCTCTTTTAGTATTTACTTGAGTTTCTCTTTTTCTCTACCTTTCTTTGCCTCCTCTTTTTCACTTACAAACTATTAATTTTATAGCTACAGACGAGGGAACACTAATTTGCATTTGTCCACATGTCAATCCTTAGTTGGGTATCTTAAATATAATGTAGTTTAGATATCACACGTAAATCCAATTCTCAGATTTTGTCAATTCTAATATAAACCTATAAAATTGATCCGGCTTGCCTACAAGCCGTTCGGCTTTTGGGCCTATCAGTCCGGGGCCGGATGGGTTTTTGGGCCGTGTGGGCCCACCCCTAGGAGGGTCGGGAGGGTTTTGGGTTTGGTAAGTCGTTAAGGTTGTTATACGTCATATTTTCTTGTTTCGTTGTTGCCTTCAGTGATAAATGGACTTTGTGTAAGTGACCTAGTCTGTTACATTTTAAGCCTTATCAATGTTTGTTTATATAAGAAAGTTTATATATAGAGTGGCTGTAGTTTTGTGTTGATATAATAGTGATATGTAAAATAGAAAAAAGTATAACTTTTTTTTGTTAAATTAAGGGAAGAAACAGAGTAAGATGCCTTCCTTGCTAAAAAAACTAACTCATGACCATCATATTTTAAGGAAAAAACTAATTGACCATCATATTTTGAGGATGGCCTAGAGAATATAATGTGAGATATATTTGAAGTAAACACCTTATAATTTGAGGAGAATGAGTCAACGAGGATAGGGCTGTCACTGCCTGATCCGACCCGACGATTTTGGGTATTCAGGTAGTAGTTTTGACGGTTTTCTCATCATTTACGTGTCAGGTTGGGTTGAGTCTAGAAAACATTTTATACTCATTGTGCCAGTTTCGTATCGATACGTATGTGTTAATATGGGACTAGCTAGCGGTTCTAGGTGCCAGTGTATACCTTCAACATGTTTGTATTAAGATTTTGGAAAAGCATATATAGATGAATTAAAAATCTTTCATGAAGATGTTAATTAGTTCGGATTGGATATAACCAAAAAGGATTTTAAAACAGGGATATACAGGGTGCATGGTTTCAGATTTCAGGTATTTTTGGCCACCCTAAATGAGGAGATTGAAAGGAATGGATGGTTAAACTATTTAGCATTTTTGCGTCTTATCACTCTTTAAATATATATGCAGTAACCGCATCAAGACTTCAATTGTTTACAAAGTTTAATAAGAGAAGACAGATGCACAAAGTCTTGCTCAACCCCTTTCTTTTAGCCTTGTGTTCTAGCTTAGTTTATTTTTGTTACGCAGCTATGAAAATTTATAAGTATATTCTACATGGAAAAATGCAAGAATGGGGTGCTATCTACAAGACTACAACCAAGGGAAAGACCGAAATTTAATTTAATCAGATACAACAATTCAATCTAAATTACCGGGGGTAAAACTTTGGGTTTGTGAGTACTAGCAGTCAACTAAATTACCAGTTAAGAAACAGAAAGGATTTGCTAGAAAATAAAACTTAACACTACGAAAAAAATCTGGATATGTACAAACATCTTGTTGATATTCTGTCACTGGAATGATTCTGGCTAAATTAGTAACACAATAGCAATTGTGAAAACTTTTTTTGTAGTGTTATAAATTAAATCTAACAAGTAACAACCATACATGATACTTGAAGATTAATAGACAATAAAACCGAAATGTCGTTTAATGAAAAAGTTGCACCATAATTAAAGAATTGAGTCCAATACAACATACTAAAAAACAGAAGTTATAACCAAAGGACCACCAATTATTCGACAACACACAACATGAATAATATTCTCTTCATTACCCTATATATGGCTTATGGTCTGTTCACCTCCTTGGAAGCTCGTTATTTCTCATTGCAAAAGAAGCCATTATACTTTTTATTTTGAGAATATTGGTGTACGTAAAAGATGCATCTTTTCCCCCAATACACAATATAAATTGCAATAAAAGCATACTTGCATGGATAGTACTGATCGAGTCTATCCTTAACAGCTACAGTATCATTCAGTATGACAAACGAATGGTAAATAGCAAATATGACAATTGCATAAGGGTATGATATTATATTCACAAGAAAAATTGCAATCCGAATGAGAGATACACTTTTCTCCGGCCCAAATGGCTTTTGCATGTATTGATGTTTCCCCGCTCATGTTGTCGTTATCTTTTATAATGCGCGCTTCTGCTAAATAAATAAATAAATATGAACTTAAATAATGTGAAAAAGATTTCTTATGAAAAATGTTCTGGACAATAAAATAATAAATAACATTTAAAGGGGACTGTAGAATAGGGAAAGTGTTGTACCAGCCAGACTGATAAGAAGAATTGCGAGAAACAAAATCTTGAATGCCATCTTATAAACCTATTTATTTAGCAATTATTTGGTGAGTACGAAGTTTGGGATGATACACTTTTGTACTAAACAATAGTGCTATTTATAGGGAAGCTTAAATTTTGTTGACGAATATTTATTATCCCATGAATTAATACAGTATCTATAACATTTGTTGATATCCCAAAAGTTAAGAACGGTGTATATTACGAGAGTATATCAGAGTCCGAAAGACCAAAAACAAAAAGTATTTTATAAGTATTACATACATATGGACATAATGACGGTATAGCAAAACTTATAACATAAGCATAAAGTTAATTAATCTAAGCATATTTTTTATTGTGAATTTTCTTTTGACGATCTCACATACTTTTCCTTCTTGGTGGGAATAACTAATAAATTCCCCTTCATACTTCATTCCTTTACATTTTTATATTATGCTCACAATTTCATATACGGTTCTATCGTACTAATCTATCGTCAATAAACTGAGATAGAACCGTATTTGCTGGCATCTTTCACAATAAGTTGCTAAAAATAATCATATAAACAATTTAAAAAAAACATCTTACAGATTAAATAAGAATCAAGATATAATTGATGAAGGTAGGAACTGAATGGAAAATCTTTCACACATTCAAACAAAAATATGACAAGATATAATACGAAATCATACAGACCAACTTGACACAACACTAATAAGAATTCCCAACGAAGAGAAAACTGTGTCATACAAAAACTAAATACGGAGTTAAAATAATACAATCTCACGACTTGTTTGCCAATGTTTGCCTTTTCGTAGTGTAAGTAATCTGTCCACTCAACCTTTAGGATAATTGTACGTATTCAACTGACATACGAAGTTAATAAACATTAGAAACTAACTTGCCCCCGGAAAGAAAAGCAATCAAAATGTGAAATTCTCATCTTAAAACCCAAGAATCAGATCAACCATGAATCGTTAACTAGGGGTATGCCCCAAGTGATTTTTAGCACTTTTAGTTTCTCTGAAAAAACTCTATTTCGGAAAAAATAACACAGGTGCCATGTCATAATGCTGCCATCATGGTTCTCCGTGCAGCCTCCCTCTTCATCTCTGCTTCTTTGCCACTGCCTCTGAAGTACATGTAAACTTGCTGGAACAGAGACAAAAAATAGGAAAACTGTTGGTAAAAAAATGCACAGAAGAATAAGGAAATTTGCAGGAAGGCTGGAAAAAATAAAGACAAACGTAATAGACCTGAATGACCCAGATGCTCATCAGCGACTCAACGGTGAAAAATCCGAATCCAATGAAGTAGAAAACCTGAAGGCCATAGAAAGTTATTTAGCAACAAGCAGAAAAATAACCAAGTTTCTATTGTCAATGATGGGATGAAGTAGAGAGTTTGGAACATAAAAAATTTAATAAATTCGTATATCCAAATGAAGCATGTGAATTAAGAGTTGAAGACTAACCCCAACTATCAAGTTATCACCCAAAAGATCCATTGCAGGTAAAATTCCCCTGTCATAAGTAAAACACATATCAGCCAGTTACAAATATATAGAAGCCACATGCAACTCGTTACCTATATCTGCTTCCAGTTTATTAAGGAAACGATAAAATTAGAAATTCATTTTATAAGCAAAAGTTAATAACTTAATATAACAACGCTTGACTACACCACTGCATCCGGAACCTGGAACAAGTGTATATCAGTCAATAATAGCACTCAACTCTGAAGTTAAATATTAAAAATAGATTCAATTCATGTGTGTCCTATTATAACGTAACATTGCTGGACTGGTTGAGGATGTAAAAGAAAATTAACTCCTTACAAATAATCAAAAAGAACATAACAAAATCAGATTCTGATGTAAATGTTCAACAATAAAGAGTGAGCTGATTAAAAGGTCCGCAAACAAAAAACAGAAGTATGACGCGCTATTGAGTATTGAGTACCCATTTCGTTCTTCACTATAACTTCCATTTTCCACAGACATATATTAAGGAATGTAACCATACTAAAACTTTCATTACAAAATAATTATTTTAATCTAAATTTTACAAACTTTGAACAACAAATAGAGGGTTAGTTAAGCAATTGTCTCATTTATCCCACCAACTTATTTCCCAATATTCATGCGTGTCAAACTGGTAAACAGATTTGTCTATATTAGAAGAGCACCTCTTATGATTAAAAGACACCTCTATGACCTTCCCGGGTAGTGATTAAAAAAATTATCACCTGGCAGACAATAAATGCAAAAGTTGTACAAAAAATAACACATACGTGAGAGATTTTCCCTTGAAAATGACAGGAGGAGCCACCGCAGAAAAGACACAAAAGGCGATATGAAACTGCAAACAACATTAAATACAATTAAGACTCTACAACAAACAAGAAACTTTGGGAAGTAAAAATAAGAAGAAGAAGAAATGAAAATCAAATTTGACAGCTAAAGAATGTGAGGCTTACAACATAACAAAAGAAAAACCACCCAAACTTCAACGCACTATCCGTTCTGCAATAAGGTCAACAAACAAGTTAGTGGTGGTGACTAAATCCTCCATAATAATAGAATTGAACGTTGGTCTGAATATCAGATCTCTATGTAATAAATCTGTTTGCGTGTAATTATGCATCTGGTATCTCCCCAACATGTTAGTGTATAAGAGCTAAACACCATAATCCAAGTACCTTTAGCTTTAGGATGATATACTAAAATGCTTGTGTAGTAGCATTACATTCACATTGTTATACATCATATTATTTCGCGAGAATAACAAATTAACATGTTTGAAAGTAAATGAACAGTAATCAGCATCTTTACAATGATGATACAGACATGCTAAACACCAGTCATAGTAGTACAAACTTAAATATAGTCAATAGAATATATATGTATATGTATGTATGTATCTACATTTATACATATACATTACCTCATAGCACGGTACAGAGGGCGATACCACAAGACATAGGCCCCTGGAACTCCTGAGATAAAGTAGATAATGGCAAGAAACCAAATTGTGGGACCTACAAGACAAGAAAAACATCTAAGACTGATATATGATAAAGGTTAAGTAGAAATACACGTAATTAAGAAAGATAGGAAGATTGATTGAAAGATGATATCTTTAAAAAGAAAATATAAACCTACCTTCTCCCTTAATCCAGGCTATAGTAACTGCTAAAATATTCCAAAGCAGACACACGACCAAGCCTGCAGTATAAAACATGATAATTTATATGTTGATAAATTAAACAAGAATATCATTCTAGTAAATGTGGTAAATTACAACATAACTCCTAGATATATATCATCCCAACAAGGCAACAATACTTAACAATCATATCAATAATTTGTGAAAATTTTAAATATGCCATGGTTACTCTCTTTGGCCTCAAGGCAGAATGGCAGATACTAAAAAAAGGCATGAGGACCAGATAAAAAACTCTAATCTAAGAAACACAAAACACAGAATAAAATGTTATCCAACATAGACAGTGACAGTATCATATAGAAGTTTAACAAAACAAAATGAGACTTTTTGAGTATAAAATGAACTATACGTCCATGAATTACTTTTTATCAGTCAGATGAAAACGAGGGGTGAAGATGACATACCCAAATAAGTCGTGAATGCAACATATTGTAACTTCTGCAAATGGATTGGAATTTCATTCGCGATATCATGATGGATAATTGGAAAAAAAGGAGGCCAATTTTTTTCCTCTATAACAATTCCAGCTGCAAAAACGAAAAAGAAAAGATACTGATGTAATTCATAAGATAAATAACTCAAAACTCAATTCTGACATTATAGACAAAAAAAACCAACCTTTTGCAGCAGCATCCTCCCTCCTTTTCAAATCCTGTAAGAAAATCATCACAATAAATATATGACAAATTAGGATTAAACAACTAACCAAAAAGGGGACTTTTAAGTACCAAACCAAAGACAACCAAACTCCTTCAAGCAATCTTTGTTCCACTCTACCATACAAGGTTACAATTAAATGACCAACTACGAAAACTAACAACAATTAAAAACATAGAGTATAAAAATAAAAAATAAAAACTCGACGGACACAACGCAAATTATATACTGTGACAAAAAATCTAATTGTTAATGTATATAATTGCATATATTGGCGCAACCAATTAATCAAGTATGTGGTAACTCCCTTGACCTTCTATATTATTCCACAATTTTGACCTGATGTTTCAGATTGTATTGCACTTCAAAAAAGGTTGTTTAATGGAAATCCAGTGGTTGTAATTAGCTTTGCTCCTATGTATACAAAGCATATACAGATGGGACACCCTTTTTTGCAATGGACCAAGACCAAGTAAGTTCAGAAACTTACTTACCAACAGTGGTTGAAAGCCATTTTAAAAATAAATAAATCTAGTCATGATTTTTATATTCCAACCTACTAACTCTAGGCTGGAGACACGCCATACCAAAATAAAACAAAGTAAAGTTAATGTATAAAACCCGTACATAACGACAAAAGATTTCGACAACAAACCCCATAATATTCCCACAGCAGCCTCGTGTGAATTTGTAGTTACTAGTTTACTCGACACTGACAGATTTTTTCCAGAACAGAAAGACGGGTATTACTATTCAGAATATTGCCAAGAAAGAATACGAACTAATTAATGTAAATGACCACCTGTTCCCTTTTCTTCAGTTCGGCCTCCTTGGCTTGGAGCTCCTTTTCCTTCTTTCTTATATCCTATAAAGTAATAGAATATTATACGGTTAACAATTTGATGAGACTAAAGCAGTAGTAAAGCTTCTAATTCGCAAGTTGAAACTTTAATCTACCTTTGAATTATCAAGAGGGATATCAACTGTGGCATAATCAGCATGTTCACGGGGAAGTGGTGAAAGCCTTGAGCCTGCAGCAGGAGGAACACTTCCTGGATTCTATTTATCCCAAAAAGAAGGTATACTTGAAATTACTATGCGAAATGTTATTTCACCAACAGTGAAGACAAGTGTAGCAGTCAGGATGATTCTAGTATAAGAAACATTCGAGCACATAGACTAAATGAAGCTCACTGTCAAATCCCTTAACATAGAATCTAGTCACAATCAAATAAGAAGACAAAAGGCATATACCAGTGTATATAACTCCAGGTTTCAACTAAGTAGTAAATGTACTGATGAGACATCAGGAAAATGGGTCATGTGTTAACAATAGCCTTATGCATATCAAGGAAGTAATGTAGCAACAAAATGCACGTCCTCTTTAAGAAATAGGCGTATACACAAGCCAGTAACGCCTTAAAAAAACACTCCATTTAGATACTTTATATGAATCATATTCTTTGGCTTCAAATACTTAAAATCATTCAATAACAAAAAAACAGGTCCATGCAATACTTTTTCTTCACCCATTTTCTTTCTTGTAATTTCTTAATTTACTAACAAATTGAAATGAGTTTCCTTCTTAGGGAAACTGAGCAATCAGGAAAAAAAATTATCTTGCCAAGGCTTATTGGAATAAAAAGAAGTACCATTATAAACTTAAATGAATCCAAAGAATAAAGGGGAAAAAAGAAAACTAACAGTCATATAAAATGCCCCTTCTCCATAGTTTGGTTGACCCGTAGGTTTCCCTCGGCGTCCTTGATCCTGCCACAGTTACAACTAAATTACAAAAAATAAGGTAGAAAGAAGCTCTGCACCTTACTAAATAAACAAATGTCAAAACAGTAGAGAGACAGATGTATATACTTCAATAAATTTAATGTCCAAAATGTTAATCATCGATATAGTCACAGCGAGATACACTGTCTTTGCATTTGGTATCAATCTATTACTTTATATCTATCCGAATTCAAAAAAAGGAAGTAAAGGTACAGTTTTTAACACCGGCCCACTGGACGTCCAATGGCCTATTTCCCTTCCCTAAGTTGGTCAGAACATTACGGAAAATAAAGTGAAACAAAAGAACGTACTGTGGCATGTAATGATAAAAATTTGCGCTCAGAACGAGAAAATTATTTCAAACCCAGAACAGGTTTGCTTTTAGCTTTTAAGCTTATTGGCTGTTTTGTTTATCAACAGCATTGCATTTAGCTAGCAAGCTTAAAAGTTGATCCTTTTTGGTTTCTATCTCGGATGTAACGACAATGTTAAAGTAGAATGGAGCTAACTATTTTCTCAGCCTAAAGAGTCGAGACTTATTTTCTTAAAAGATGTAATAATACAGTTTATGAGGTTTTACAATTTCCCTCGTAAGATTATTACGACAAATGTAATACACTGCCCACAATCTACACATCCATAACATAAAGTCACAACACCAAAGCGTGCTCTTTTCTCTATCTAACTATTCTTCAAATAAACCGAAATACCCTCCACATAATTAAGCACTCTAGCTCTTCTTAAACCCTCTTCATATCAGCATACTCAAACTTCGAACAAACCCAAAATAAATCATTAAGTTCCTCAGAAGCCAAATGTGACATTACAAGATCATAAATACAGATCTGGGAGCTAATAAAACACATAACAAAATTCAACCACAAAAAAATCTAATCTTTGAACTTTTTTCAGCATAACCTAAAATACCCAGGAATAAAAAACCTTTTTTTCCAGCATAACCTTAAAAACCCAGGAGAAAACAAATTAAAAATTATTTCCCAGCATAACCTAAAAACCCAGAAAATAAAATCTAAGTAAAAATACTAGGAACCCACAAGATCTTAGTCACATTGCAAGATACATAAAATCCAATGCTCCTATTATATGAAACAGATTGATACACATATCCAATGCCCCAAAAATTGCTCTTTTCTCTATCTAACTATTCTTCAAATAAACTGAAACACCCTCCACATAATTAACCACTCTAGTTCTTCTTTAACCTTCTTCATATTAGCATACTCAAACTGAGAACAAACCCAAAGATTTAATTAAATTCCTCATCAGCCAAATGTGACATTACAAGATCATAAACACAGATCTGGGAGCTAAAAAACACATAGTAAAACTCAAACCACAAAAAATCTTATCTTTAAACTATTTTCCAGCATAACCTTAAAACCCAGGAATAAAAAACCATTTTTTCAGCATAACCTTAAAAACCCAGGAGAAAAAAAAAACAGAAAATTATTTTCCAGCATAACCTATAAAACCCAGAAAAAAAGAAACATTTTTTTCAGCATAACCTTAAAAACTCAGGAGAAAAAAAATTAAAAATTATTTTCCAGTATAACCTAAAAAACCCAGGAAACAAATTTAGGAAAAAGTACAAGATCTTAGCCACATTGCAAGATAAATAAAATCCAATGCCCCAATTATATAAAACAGATTTATATACATACATATATGTATGTGTATATATATATTACTTACAGCGAAGGGATTAACTTCTTCATCCTCAAAAGGGTTATCATCGAAACGGCCAGCCATTTTAAATCTTTATCACAATCTAAATAAAATGTCACACAGATCTCTCTTTTATTGTGTGTGACTATAGTAAATAAATAAAGTAGTAGAATATTTTATTAGTATATTGTTTTCCAGCTTTGTTTGATCACCACTACATCTTCTTCACTTGCTTACTTTTAAATTAAACTATATTTTTTTCATCGCTATTTATTACTACTATATTTCTTTAAATTTATTATGTACTACTACGTACGGCGGGTGAGCAATTGTGCCCAGGCCTATTAGCTAATATTTGTTTGATTTATATTAGGGTCGGGTCCGGTTTGATAGGGTTTTTGACAAAACCAAAATCGAAACCAAGCAGATTTTTTGATTCGCTTTTTTTCGTTTTCGGTCTTTTTATTTTTTGGACCAAACCGAACCGGTTTTTTCGGTTCGGTTTCGGGTTTTTTCAGTTTTTTTGGTTTTTCCGATTTTTCGGTTTGGTTTTATTGTAAACCGAAACCGACCCGAAAAAGTTCCGGTTTCGGTCTTTTTCGGTTCGGTTCGGTTTTTCCGGGTTTTCGCCCGGACCTAATTTAAATCATTTGAAACCGATTTAATTTGTTCGGTTTGTGGTTTTAACGGTATTACAATCAGTGTTCTAAAATATGCGTCTAGACGCAAATTAGGCGGAGCTTATGCGGTATTAAGCGGTATGAGTAAACTAAAAACATTAGAGATTAGGCGGAATTAGACGAGATTAGGCGGAATTAGACGAGATTAGGCGTTAAACCACTAATTTTGTCTAAAATACATCGTGCGCCTTTTAAAACATTGACTGCAACCGAAACAAACCGATTATATATCATTAGATATATAAAACTATTAACATTATATATATCTGGAGGAGGATGAGCTATGATTTTTATTCAGCAGTACACGATTATGATAAAAACTGTCATTTTTCATTTCATAGTTAAAAAATAAGTATAAGATTAAATTTGTGTAAGTACAAAACAATATGCGGCTAATTTTTTTTAATTTTTTTTTTTATCCTAGCAACAAAATAATGTGCACAGATATTTTTATAACAAGTAAAGAAATAACTAAATTTGCTCTAAAAATTTTAATAAAATATTTCATTACTAGTTACTCGTCAATGAATTGGTTAACGAATTTTGATTATTAATTTAGCACGAACTAATAAATCCTTGAAGAGATTTATCATATTAGTGCAGTACTTATATGGAATTGTTGGTAAGTCATTACGTTTGTTTTATTCTAACCTGTTTTGTCGTAATAAGAAAACAATCTTACTTAAAAGATTTCCATGACACGCTAATGCAGGATTGATATCTCAAACCCATTTAAAAAAAGTCGTGTTAGATTGATAATAAGACCGATTATTTTAGTAGTTCGTTTGTTTATTTTTATCAATCAGATGGACTAGTTGGTTATTTGCACAATCAGTCATTTTAAGATTACTAGCAAGGAAGCCCCTGCCTTACGGCGACGGTATGTGTTTTTTCATTTAATAGATAATTGTAGTTGTATGATTTTAACGGAGTTAAATTATTAAAAACAAATAAATATGAAAGTAGATTCCAATAATATGTATATCGTCTCTTTTTATATATGTGTGAGGGGCGATATATTTTGTTAACTTAAAATTATGAAATGTTTGAATAAGTTCTTCTTGTTATTATGAGAAATACGAATAAATCTTTAGCCAATATTTCGTGTAACCTTTTTTATTACTTAACCAAAGGTGGTATATAATTTCTATTCTAGACTTACGTATATAAAAAATAATATTCTCAAATATAGAGAAAATAGTTATCACTAATTAAGTTTTAGTTAACACACGATTCATTTATAGTTTTAGGCTTTTAGCTATTGTATAACACTTAATTAGATGGACAAAATTATAGCGTTTAAAAAATTGATTACTTGGTCCGAATAGTTTCAATTTATGATATTATTTTAGTGCATAAAATTGGAGTAACCAATTAAATTGGTTCAGGTTTTACATAGTAAAAGTCATGTTAAAGTATTTAAAACATACCAAACGGGGCTCATGTTATATATTAAGTTGTGAATTAGTGTAATTTACTACAATTTATATAGATTCTCATCGAAAATTATCTAGTCACTAACAAAGATATAAACAAAGCTAGGTATTAAATAGTGGCTATTGTTGTAAAACTCTAACCTATGCAGATAAAATGGATTCTAACTAATATGCTTGGACTATACATGTAATTAATCCAAGTGCTCCACGCGGGAAATAGGCAGGAGCCAAACGAAAACCATGGGGAAAATTAGATGGACAATCGACCATTATTAGTATAAAAGCAAGTGATGGTATGCTAATTGAAAGCAACTGATGGTATGATTTAACATATTAAAGTACAAGGGCTATGTATGTAATTAAGTTAAAGTACAGACTAAGACACCATCATACCTTTT
Organism: Primula veris; assembly: GCA_963682055.1. Taxonomy (NCBI): domain Eukaryota; kingdom Viridiplantae; phylum Streptophyta; class Magnoliopsida; order Ericales; family Primulaceae; genus Primula; species Primula veris. Next base: position 8,761,303 of record OY821743.1, read on the forward strand.
TTTGAAAAAATACGATTACTAGATTACCTGTCATTAATGATGTAGTTACCGTATTATCACTCTGTTATAATTGAGTTATTGAACTATCATAATATTCACAATTCAGATACCGCCATTAAATTAATTGGATGGAAATTAATTTCACTTTTCATTTTGGTCATATTCTTTGTAATTTGTATAAATCTAACATTTAATTTTATGAAAATTTTCTGAAATGTCTCATTTTCGTATAAATTCAAAAAAATCATATTTTTTTGAAAAAAAAACAAAGAAAAACAAAAAAAACAATTTTTTTTTTGAAAAAACCTTTAAAAAAGCAGGAAACCCGAAAAAACCCAAAATCAGTAAAAAAAAATCAAAAAATAAACCTTAAAACTCAAAAAATCAAAAATCACAAAATAATGAAAACACGTTCAAAAAAGTCGGAAACCCGTAAAAAACCCGAGAAACGGTAAAAAATTTTTATTAAAAATCCAAAATCACAAAAAAATAAAAATAAAAGATCGAAAAAGTCAAGAAAAGCCGGAAAGTCAAAAAAATGTAAAAAAAACTTTTAAATAACTTGCAATAGTTTTCAAATGACTAAAAATGACTTAAAAATTACTCCAAATGAAATGACTAAAAATGACTTCAAATAACTTAAAAATGACAGTAAACAATTGCAAGTTTTTTAAAAGTTTTTTTTACATTTTTTTGACTTTCCGGCTTTTCTCGACTTTTGCGAACTTTTTTTTATTTATTTTGGATTTTTTTATTTTTGTTGAGTTTTTAATATATATTTTTACTATTTTTCGGGTTTTTTACGAGTTTCCGATTTTTTTGAACGTTTTTTCATTGTTTTGTAATTTTTGAATTTTTTGATTTTTAGGGTTTATTTTTTATTTTATTTTACCGATTTTGGGTTTTTTCGGGTTCCCGGTTTTTTTGAACTTTTTTTGTTTTTTTTTGGTTTTTTGGTTTTTTTACTGTTTTTTCGTGGTTTTTTCGGGTTTCCTATTTTTTAAAAGGTTTTTTCAAAAAAAAAAATTGTATTTTTGTTTTTTTTAGTTTTTTTTAAAAAAATTATGATTTTTCTGAATTTATACTAAAATGAGACATTTCCGAAAATTAAGGGTTATATTTATACAAATTACAAAGGATATGATCAAAATGAAAAATAAAACTAATTTTCATTAAATTAATTTAATGTCGGTACTTGAATTGTGAACATTATATAGTTCAGTACCTCAATTGTAACAGAGTGATAGTATGATACATAAATCGTTAAAAACGGGTAGTACAGTACACTGATTGTATTTTTTTTCTACTTTATATATACTTTAGTTATGAATTGATTTGTTGAAGACGGTGAAGCCCTACTTTATCTATGTTTCTCGTAAATATTTATTTGTTACTCGTCTATATTTTCGGCAAACCTCTACGAGTTTTATCAGTAAACGATAAAGTTCAATTAAGTATATCAGACGGAAGTCGAATAAGTTAGTTTTGTTTAAAAGCTATCATCTTTTGTAAAATTATGCATAAATGAGTAACTGTGGGGAATGTACACAGTGCATTAAGGCGATGCCTTGTTTTGACGTAAAAATACTTGGAAATTTAACAAGGGAACCTTATGTGTTACGAGACTTTCGCTTAAAGCAACTTTATCCTATGTGTTAGAATCCCATTCATCAATCATCACATCGGCAAAATAAATAGTATTGCTATTGTTATCCAAAAATATTACTTATTGATGGATGCGTTAGCTGGACCAATCACGTTTTAATTGAAAATAGATTTTCAATATCGAAACAAAAATGGACCAGCTAATCCATCATATCAGCGGGTAATATTTTTAGATAGCAATATAATTTATCTCGGCAAAATGTAGTGTTCCATTGTTTGTAGTGAATAACAATCTTATAGAGTAACTAATTCTTGCCAGAAATGTATAAATTGTCAAGTTCTATTGACCACCCCTTTTAACTTTATCTATTAATCGGTTAACAATGGTTACAATTTAAAATTTTGTTATTAAGAAACTTAGCTCTTGCATAATTGTACATCAAGTGATCGAGTCTACCACAGTCCATAGTAGGGGTGCGTACGGTTCGGTTTTATTTTTTGGTAAATCGAAATCAAAACTGAAATTTTAGTCGGTTCGGTTGAGACTTGTGTTTGAGTTCAATGTTTCGATTTATGTTTGGTACTTTTATTTTCTTGTCCATTTAAACAAGGTAAAAACTTTATAACATTATGACTAAAGTAATTATCTAGTGTATAGATACTAATATAAGATCGGTTTTAAATCCAGTTCGGTTTTACATTTCGGTTTCGGTTTTAAATCCGATTCGGTTTTAACTTGCTGTTTAGGTTCGGTTTTCGGTTTATTTTCAGAGAACCGGAACCAAGCCGAATTATGATACCGATTCCGGTTTGGTTCACTATATTGTAAATTTAAAACCGAACCGATCGGTTCAGTTTTCGATTTGATTCGATTTTCCGGTTTTTTAGGGAGTCAACCATCCAAACCCTTATTCAATTCTACTTTTACACTTAATTGGGAGTATGACGACTTATTAGCTACTGCTACTAGATAGAGCTTTATCAGATAAGGTAAAGTTATTTTTTTATCGAAAAGAAAGGAAAAAGCAAGTCTACCTTATGTAACTTGCAAGACCAAAACATTTTGATTTATAATGACTTACTTTCAAGTATTGCAACCCCAGAACGCAACTTGTTCAATTATCTTATCTTTTTATGATTAATAATGCTGAGAAAACAATTAAATTCAGCTCAACATTGCCCCTGTTTGTCTATATGCACAGAATGACAGAACAAATAAATGAATACCCCATATATTTCCAAAGGCAAGTTATTGTTTATTAAATTTCCTGGCAAATAATTAAAATAACAAAGGCAAGTTGCTCCTCATGCACAAAATAAATAAATAGATAAATACAGTTGTATTTCCCCAAATGCAATGCAATTTGTTGTTTGTTAGTAAATTTACTGTAAAATAATAATTTAAGTAACAAGGGAAGGTTGGTAGGATTAAAAAAAAAAAAGACAGAGAGAGACAGTTTATGTGTTTGTGTTTTTTTCTTACTATTATTATTATTTATATAATGTTAGCGTTTGTCTGTGACACTTTCTCATTCCTTTCTATTATCTGTCTCTCTCTCTCTCTCTCTCTCTCTCTCTATCTCTCTCTCTATCTCAATCCAGCTATTCCACAACTTTAGTTATATTCTCTCTTTAAATTTTACTAAAAACCTTTTACTCCTATATCTTATTCACCTTTACCTTACTTTTTCTCAACAATTCTCTGTATATATATATATATATATATATATGTGTGTGTGTGTCACACTTAATAAATTAACTGTTCAACATTTGTTAAATTTGCTATATATTCAGTTGTGTTACTTCTTTCAAGATCTCTGCTAGTGTAAGCATTCTCACTTTATTTTATTTTGGTTTTTATTGTTTCTTCGTTTATTATATGTTTGTACTTTAAAAGTGTTGGAACTTATCTATATATCATCAGATCATAATTTTGTGCACCAAACTGAAAAATTCCTAATTTGTTACCAACTTAATATTTCATTATTTGAGTTTGTATACTAGATAGGAAAAAAAAAATGTTAGGATGTGGACAGGACTGTGTGTAAAATAAATTAAAATATATGATAAGGTAGTGACAAAATAGTTGCCCATGACTATTTGTTTTTACCAATCTATAATTTATTTTTGTAATTTTGTACACTATTTACTAAATTGTTCATAAATACAATGTTAGTGTAATAGTGACTACTACTTTTTATAGGTTGGTGTATAAAATTGATTCTGACGATTCGTTAGTGCATCAATCTGTTATTAACCCTATTTTAAGTGCCCAGAATTAGAATATACGATAAACTAGGCAAGATTCAATATAATTTCCAATTTCCGTAATGTTTTGCTTCCTGTAATGCTACTTTATTTATTTACTAAAATTAGATTTTGTTTCTAGTTGCTGAAGTATTTATTTACTATATTATTGTGTTAATCTCTTGAGTACATAAAAAGATTGCCCTAACATAACATGTCTAGAAGTTGGAGTCAATCTTACTTAAGTAGTCTTATAAACCAGTAATCATGATCATTAATTTTATTTCAGGACATTGTAAGTCAAATGCAGTTGCAAGTTATATTTGAGTAAGGAGAGGATAATGCAGAGCTGTTAGAGATATGATGATGAGTTATAAGAGACATAGTACGATGAATAGCGGCATAAGTGTACAAGTGTTTGTATTTGTCAGCCTTCTTCTCATCTCGGCTTCCAATGCTTCAACCTATCCTGCTGATGGTCAGTTTGAACTTTATCCTCTATGGGTTCGTTTGGTTCTATTTTCTCTCAAATAAGCTGTTTTTTTAATAGAGAAAAGATAGTGAGTTTCAGCTAAAATTTATAGCATTTCAATACATAAAACTGATCAAGTTTAAGCTATTCAACCAATTGATATGGCTAAGAAACTAAGCTTGAAAGTTGTAACCAGATAAGCCCTCGTTGTTATTTAGCAATTATAAAAGCTAGATTTCTTTATTTTTGCTTTTCATGTGAACTTTAACCTTTTTAGTCTGATTTTATTTGTTCCATTGTAGAGTTAAAGCGTAATTTTTTCATTTTGTGCTTATAAGCTGTCCAATATTTTGTTAAGGTTTTTGGTTGAAAAGAATAGAAATCTTAAGACGAACAAACCCATATTTTTCATAGCTATTAAGCTGCAGGGGAATAAGGCATGAGTCTCTTATCTGAGTGATATTATTTTTGGGTTCTTATCATTCCCGGTAGTTCAGAATTGTAAAACAGTGCACACAGGAGTTTGGTCTAGAATTCTTTTCCAAATATAATGATTTTTTTCTTGGTATATTATGATTAGTCATTATTAGTTTAGTGTGTGTGTGTGTTTATTTGGTCCTCATAAGTGGAGAATTTCAGTAAGTTGCATTCGGCCTAAAAAACTATATTTGGTCTGCTTAGTCCATATTCCGAGGCTTCTCGATGACCAGAACTCAGGAGAGTAGAACCTTAAAATTTAGTTGCAGTATAACCACTATTTTCATAATGTTGCTACTGTATTTCATGCCTATAAAACGTGGTCTATTTCAAAAAATACAACTAAATTTGCAATACTTTTGTAATCATTAATGATATAGGTTCGTAGCAACAGTATATTAAAAAGCTTGTCAGTTGTCACTATCTCCGATGCGTCCCTTTTCCTTACATATAACTAAATTTTCATTACTTCTGTGTTCACGGAGTTTTCTTCCTATTTTTAGTCGTCACCTGCATATATACACTAAAGATTTCTTTTTCTAAATTTGTAGTTCCAACAATCATGTTCTTTAATTTCTTACGAGCACCTCATTTTTTCTTTCCTCAAACTTGTTCTATTCTCTATGGAAACATGGTTTGGACTTATATTTATTTTATTACAAAAATAGATATTTTTGGTCTTGAAGCTTTATCTCGCAACTTGGTTCCTTATTTGAACGTATTAGTACCATATCTACCCATTTGTATTGATCTTTTTAGTGCTCTCTCTCTTTATTCGTATTTGTTTTCAGTTGCTGCAATAAATAGACTATATGCTGCACTTGGAAGTCCTTCAATACCTGGATGGGTAGCTAGTGCAGGAGATCCATGTGGAGAATCATGGCAAGGTGTTCAATGTAACAATGAGACACAGATAATCTCTATGTATGGCAAAAGTTCCCTTTTTATTTCCATTTTGCTTTTGAGTGATGTTATTGCGAGAACTCTCGACTGTCACTTACAGATTTCTGGCCTTCTTTTAGAACCCTTGCCAGCTTAAATTTAGTAGGAGAGCTTGGAGATTCTTTGGGTTCATTTTCTTCTATGGTAGAAATGTGAGTTCTTCTCTTCCCCACACACCCTTCCTCTCTGTCTATCTCTCTTTCTCAAGACTCCACATGTTTGTATTGTTACAGGGACTTGAGCAACAACCACATCGAGGGAAGCATCCCAGCAAATCTTCCTGTGAACTTGCTGAATTTGTAAGCAAGGCCACATTTTTAGAACAATTTGCACGGATCACAAAGTTTCTCTTCTCCTTTGCCTTTTTGTTCTTAGTTTATATATATTTTTTAAAATTATTTTGACCATCTCATAATGCAACACATACAACATTCTTAGCATAGGTACCTCATTTTAATTCACTTACAATTTTTTTTGGGGGCCTTTTTCTTCCAAATTTGGTAATATGTGCTTCAGATACCATCCTCTGTTTGTCCTTGTTAGTTTTGTTCATTTTTGTGGTTTAACTGATAGAGGAATTTGATTGTTGGCAGAGATTTATCCCATAACAACTTTAGTGGGGAACTTCCATCTTCTATGGATGATCTGTCATCGTTGACCACCCTGTGAGTCTTTTTCTCATTTGTGGAACTTATCTTGAGTGTATTAAATTTAGTGTCAGTAAGCTAAAATGAGAATTAACAGTCATTTGCAGAACAATCAGCTAAATGGGACTCTCGATGTTTTACAGGATCTTCCCTTGAGTGACTTGTATGCCTCAACCATTTGTCCTTTTTGATTGTGATAGTTTTTAATGTTTTAAAGTCGTATGAGCTTAAGACAAGTTATCGTAAGATATTACTTTCCTGACTAAGTGTTGCACGCTGCTTTTAATTGTAGGAATGTTGAGAATAATTTGTTCACTGGACAGGTACCAGACAAGATGCTGAGTATTCCCAATTTCAAGTAATAATTTACTTACATCGGGTTATTCCTTTTCTAACATAGACTTATGCGGGTGCCAAAAAATAAAAAAAAAACTACTCTGGAATTTCTTTTTTTTAGTTTCTCATAAGCTCCGTTACTTTAAAAGCGTCTTAAAGTTGCATCTCATCTCTTACGTTTTCTTAAAACCTCAAAAAAATCTAATCCACTCTTTTACGATTTGAGATACGCTTTTTGCACTTTCAAGCATACAAATGCTTAACATTTGCTTAACTCTTTAAAAAAGATCAGCATAAATCTACTAAACTCAATTATAAATGACGAAAACATTGAATTGAGAATTTTTTTTGGTTATTAACAATTGTGTTTGTGGTTTGAGTTTCAATTTTAAACATTCATGATATGTTTTTAGTGCTTTTAAGCTTTTAAGTTAGACTATACTCCCTATGACCCATATCTTATCTCCCCTTCTCATAAATACATATATGTGAGGTATATGATTTTGGAAGTGGCCATCAGTTCTGCGGAGGAGGAAGTATGAGTTATGCAATGTAGTTTTAGCTATGTACTAGGTATTTTTATGGATAAAAATATGTTTTCAAATCTCGCTCTTTACGCATCAAACCTACTCTTTACTTAGACTCTTTGAAATGCATATAGGCCACGGTTTCGCGTTTAAAACATTGCTTGCAAGTATAATCTTTAACTAAGTTCTTTTACGTTCCAGCCAGTTGCAGTTTTAGGGTGTTTTTCATGCTTATCTTTTATTTATATGTTTCGTAGGAAAGATGGGAACCAATTTAATGCAACTATTGCTGTATCACCACCTCCATCTGAATCACTGTCTGGGTCTCCGCCTCCATTGCCTGCTGACACTCCACCTTTCTCGGGGCTAACTCCGCCAGGGAGACCACCACCCTCTGGAACAAGTCCCCCTGGGAAAAAACACGCACCGGCACCAAAAGAAGAAGCAAGTTCGAAAACAACAAAAAAGAGTTCAAAAACTAAAAAAACCGTGTGGATAACAATAGTGTCGGTGTTTTTGGTCATAGTTGTATTGTTAGCACTTTTGCTATTTATTCCAGCATGCCATAAAAGAAGACGAGGAGATCGTGATAATAGAATCGCTAAACCGCATGAAGTAGCTCCTTATGTCGTAGGTAGTAGAGATAGTATCCCAATGCACAATGGAACCTTGTTTTCACAGCCAGTTAGTCAAATTGAGAAAGGTAGGTAATAGTTTATTAGTTTGTTTCACTTCGTCCCAGTTTGGAACTCTGAAAACCTAAGGGAAAAGAATAACAAGAAAAAAAAATGAAAAGAAAAGTAAAATGAAGCGAATCCATTGGACGACTAGAAAAACAACAGAAAATGATTCCGAAGTTTTCATTGCTTATCATTTGACTTCCTTTCCTTTCCTTTTCTTGTTTTTTTTTTTTTTTGGTTTCCTGAAACATCAAAACACGAAAAATTGTTTTCCTCGGAAATCACTTTTTTTACCCATACATTCTTTGAGTTCCAAACATGGCCTTAATCGGGTTTCAATCCAATAATCCTCTATTCTATTAACTTCCTGTTTTATTATAAAAAAATATTAACTTCCTGTTTGCCTATATATGTTCTCAGAAGATCCCAAATTGGCAGTTACAGGACCAAAGGAAGAGCCAAAAAAAGAGCCAAGAAAGACAGGCTGGACTCCAAGTAATCCTAAGAATGAGCCGGAGAGAGATGTATATAAGATGAGTGCATTGCCAAAAAAACGTGAGAATCATCAGATAAAACCAAGTAGATATGATATTGATTCTTTAATGCCTCCACCTCCTCCGCCACCCCCTCCACCTCCTCATGATGAGGATAATATTACAGTAAATTGGGTAATACCTCCTCCTATTGAAACTACTGTAGAAAGAGAAACACCTTCTTCCACCAAGGCTCAAATTTCTGTAAAGACATTCACGATTGCAGCTCTTCAGCAATATACAAACAGTTTTTCTCAAGAAAATCTCATTGGGGCAGGCATGCTTGGAACTGTATATAGAGCTGAGCTTCCGAATAGAAAGGTACTCTTTCTTTTGCATAGCTAAATAGCTTCAAATTTTCGCTTACAATATTTTAGGAGTTAAGTAGTCAACTTTCTTTTTTGGTATTGTTGTACGAATAAGGATGATATAATTAGGTCTTTTGTGCCATTTAGATGTGCTGAGCATAAAAAACTTTTACTTAGTTCTGTATTACTTTTACTCGAGCCAATTCACTAGCTATACAACCATCATATCCTACTTAAGTTGAGATTGCAACTCATCAATCTAACAAGTCATGATTTCTCAGCCCAACTGCTACTTCCCTATAATAAGGGTTAATTACAGTTTTATACACCACACATTGCTATCGTAAATTTTGGATTTTGCATCCCCAACTAACAACTTTTTCAAGTGGTGCAACAGACTTTCGTTTTTTTCCTCATTTAGTATACTCCTGTCACTTTTTCGGTCAAGTCGAATGTACAGTTTGAAATCGAAACAGTCGGGTGTACACACCTGTATTTAGTCCCAGCAGATCCATACATGTGACGTCACATGCCATCAACTTTGACGGAAATGTGAGGGGGGTGCATTATATGAGAAAAAACTGAAGCCTAGTGCACGAATAAAATAATTTGTTAGTTTAGTTTACTAAATTGAAAAAACGCTATAGTAGGGCGTACAGAACCCTAAACCCAATTAACATAATTTTGTTAGGGCAGGCAAGTAGAGAAGCTCACTTAATCCTCTCACTGGTTCTTCAGCATTGTCATTGCTTAAAAAGGTCTTCTATGTGTTCTTGTCTTAATGGAAAATATTCTTTTACCTTAAAAAGTGAAATATATTTCAAGTTTCTTCGAGATGAGTCCCATGTTGCAGCGTTGTTAATTTTTTTCAGCATAACAATTTTATTACTATTGAAGAGGTACTCTATGATATATCAGAAGAGTGGCCAGTTAAAGCCTTCTTTTCTTAACATGGTGATGCAAACTCTTATTCTTAACATGGTGATGCAGTTGCTTGCTGTTAAGAAGCTGGACAAGAGAGTATCAAGTCAACAAAAGGAAGAAGAGTTCATTGAACTCGTAAACAATATTGATAAAATTCGTCATGCTAACGTAGTAGAGCTAATGGGGTACTGTGGTGAGCATGGTCAGAGGCTTCTTATCTACGAATATTGCAAAAATGGGACACTGCAGGATGCTCTTCACTCTGACGATGATTATTTTAAAAAACAACTTTCGTGGAATTCTCGCATAAGGATGGCCCTTGGATCTGCTAGAGCTTTAGAGTATGTCTACCAATTCTTGTGCTTATGTTTGAGGGTGGAGTGCGGTAATAGCGCCGACATTTAAATGAAATTTATATTTGATCCCCATCGTTTTAGTTGCAACACAAATGGTCCTTGTAGTTTAGGTAGAGTTTCTATTTGGTTGCCTTGTTTTAATTGAAATTATATTAGTCCCCTTAATTTGAATAAGTTACACTCATAGTCCCCATATTGTGAATACGTTAAGCAAGTGGTCCCCATGGATTACACTGTAGCCCAATCAGCACTTGAACTCGCTGAAACAATGGAGATCAGTACTGTTATAATTGAAACTATTAGGGTTACAGCTACTGCTACTTGTATAACTTATTCAAACCATTAGGAGCAGTAGTGTTGCAACACGAACGGTCCCTGTACTTTAGGGTAGAGTTTCTATTTGGTTGCCATAGTTTTAATTGAAACTCTATTAGCCCCCATATTGTGAATACGTTAAGCAAGTGGTCCCCATGGATTACTCTATAGCCCAACCAGCACTTAAACTCGCTGAAACAATGGAGATCAGTACTGTTATTATTGAAACTATTAGGGCTACTGCCTACTTGTATAACTTATTAAAACCATTAGAAGCAGCAGTGTTGCAATTGAAAATATTAGGATCAAATCACAATCTCTTTTAAGTATGAGACCAGCTCTGTAATTCGCCCTATGTTTAAATATCTTTATTTTAGTCAAGTTCGTTACATAATGTTTTGGCCTTCCAAAATGAGTCCGGAATTTCTACCCCTTTTATATACCACTCCCCCCCCCCCCCCCCCCCCCCCCCCCCCCTCCTCCTCCTCCTCCTCCTCCTCCTCCTCCACCTCCTCCTCATCCTCCTCCTCATCCTCCTCCTCATCCATGCTTCCCCTCATTGCTATTGGGCCAAATCATTAATTTTATTACTACTTCTATTTGGATTGAATAGATTATATTGATCTAAATAAAATAAAAAAACACTTGCTTCATTCCTTTGTTGTCACAAAACCATCAGAAGTTTCTTTATAAAACTATGTTAACAATTTTAGTTTGTTAAACATGCTTTGAGCTTTGATCTTAAGAAAGCAGATATACAAACCAACTTTTACTCATTAAGAAAAATGATGCTTGTGATTTTTAAAAGATAGTGATGACAAGATTCCATTACGAATACTTAGTTTTCGGACGTTCTGTACTTTTTAAACAAGTTGTAACTTAGTCTGTAAGATTTTTGCATCTTTATTCATTAGAAGGAAATGAAAATACACATAATTACGTTTCCATTTTGTCAAGTTTTTGGTCAAATATACATTTTACTGATCTAATAGAAAAAGTAAAGATCCGAACTGCTCCAAATTATTTAAACGGGGAAACTGGAAATGTTATTATTATGTACCAATGGATGGATAACTAATGGAAGAAAGTGTTATTTAATGAATCACAATTTTTATTTTATTTTTTGCAATCAGGTATCTGCACGAGATCTGTGAGCCACCGATCATCCATAGGAACTTCAAATCTGCTAATGTTCTCCTCGATGATGAGCTGTGTGTACATATTTCCGACTGTGGTTTAGCAACTCTGATAACATCAGGTTCTGTTAGTCAGGTGAGTCATTAATTGAAGCAATATAATTTTCCATTCATGTATATAAGACAAAGGCTTCACCTACGAGTTGTTGATGATGGCAAATTATTAGTGTACCAAGTAATATATTTGTCACTCTTTGAGAATAAGGTAAAGATGGTTACAATAATTTGAATATATTTAATCCTTTGAGAAATATCACAAAATTCTTTCGGCAACATTAACGGAATTTGACAATTTTATTTATAATATTTCAGTTGTCAGGACATCTGCTAACAGCTTATGGGTACGGAGCTCCAGAATTTGAGTCTGGTGTCTATACCTCTAAAAGTGATGTTTTCAGCTTTGGAGTGGTCATGTTAGAACTCTTGACTGGAAGAAAGTCATATGACAGGTAAAAAATATATTAAAAACAACATACCTTTTTTCCTATGTTATGCATATTCTTTGCTACTGATTAGTGTTTTTCCAAACTATCTTGAAGATCACGAAACCGAGGAGAGCATTTTTTGGTGAGATGGGCAATTCCACAGCTTCATGACATTGAAGCTCTAGCGAGCATGGTTGATCCTTCTTTAAATGGAGAATATCCAATCAAAGCTCTATCACGCTTTGCAGACGTAATCTCCCGGTGTGTTCAGGTGAGAATAACTGTGTTCACGATTTCAATGGAATTCGTAAAATGTTGAAATTAATGAAAGAAAATGTAATGTCTACCAAGCTAACCAATTTTCCAAATAACTCAAGGGTCTAAAACCCTTGTCCAAACAGACTTAAAGAGTGATTCCCCTGTGTCTGTTTATTTTGCTCATTAAGAGTCTAAAGTGAAAAGCTACTTTTGGTATGTAAATATTAATAGAGATGGAAGTGATATTGGCAGGCTCTTATTGGTCCTATTCAATGACAAAGACCTTAAATATCGGCTGCATTTGAAATATTTGCTAAAGCAATTTCAAGTTCCATAGATTAACATTATATTACGAGACTTGAGCCAACTACTGCTATATATCCCATACAACATACATACAAAAAGGACAAAAAAAGTGAAGAATTTTTCACCAATAAAAAGCTAAGGGAACGCGTAAACGGTAATATAAATTACCACACACATATACACATATCTATATGGATTTTGGATCTCAGATGGGAAGTTGCTAGTTTTATCGAGGGAAAATCATTCATCTGGGATTCTGGATTACTTTTTGTTCTGTATTTTAAAGCTTTGTTTTTAAGGGCTATGCAATCAACACTTCACAATGGTGGTCAAAAGATATTAGGATTGAGTATTGTAGATAGTCCTGAAAATTCCTTTTTTAACTGTTTGCAGACGGAGCCCGAGTTTAGGCCACCTATGTCTGAAGTTGTTCAGGACCTCCTGCAAATTATAAGGAGGGAATCTCCCACCAGGATTGGTGAGGGCTGATTTGGTTTACTACTTTTCAAATTATACATATAATTAATATTGTCAAGTGCAGAGAATCTGTATACATTAATATTGAATCAGAAACCTTCAACTCCGTAAACCAGCTGGGAATTTGACACCCCTCTTAACAAGCTACGAGGTTCAAGTAGTAAACAACGATGTGGGCGTCGAAACATATGAACCATCGTGTAATTAGCTACACTGTTGTTGTATTTTTCAATCCTCATCTGATCCATTGTTTGATTTGGATACACATTAGCTGCATATAAATGTAGTAATCCCATTTATTTGAATAATTATTGTTTTCACGAATATATTAATAATTATTTGGATGAAATTTGTTGATAATAATTAGCAATGCATCTCTTTTACTGTCAAGATTTGTGTTAATAGAGGGCTAATACTAGTTACGTACAATGCCATTGAATTCACTAGTATGTGTTCCTTCTCGGTATGTTTGGTTTCAGTAGGATCTCATAACATTTTCAGAGTGCCTTGAATTTGCCTTTTTTTTTTTTACTTTTTTTCTTCTTCATATTTATTCATAATTTTTTGGTGTAGGAAATGTTCAGACAAAATGTTGTAACCATTACTTTCTATGAAAATGAGGACAAAGTTCTCAAGCTTTACAAATACATGTATTTCTACTTGTATTAGGGGAATCGTAATTAGTAAATAGCATCCAAGCTTAGACATCAAAAGGAACAGATATCAGCTCCTTACAGTATTGTCTTAATAAAAAAATGAAGGTCTGGGATTAGGGATGGCAATTTTTCGGGTTTTGACCCGACCGTCGTGGCTTGGGTAAAAGTGTAATTCTATTCGGATCGGGTTTAAATGGGTAAAAGTGCAATACTATTCGGGTCAGGTCGGGTTTGAATGGGTAAAAGTGTAGAGTTTTTTGCCAAAATGGCTCACTGGGTACAATTAATGCCCAGAATGGGCTACCTTTCTGAAATATTCCCAAAATGGTCTACTTTCGAAAAACGACCGATCGAAATTATTAAAACGACCGGTCGTTTTATTATTGGACTCTCTGAAACAATTTGGACAATAAACGACCGGTCGAATTGTACAATACGACCGATCGTTTTTCAGACAAAAACGATCGGTCGTTATGTACATTTCTATCGGTCGTTTTTCAGAAATACTTGTACTTAAAAAACTCATCTCATTTCCCCAGACCACTGTACTCATCTCATTTCCCAGACCACTGTAAAAATAAAAAAAAGCAGAGCTCTTAGATCATTTTAGGGCAAATCTCAGATCTCTTCCAAAACAGGTAAAAACTCAATATTTTGTGTTGTTGTTGGAGTATTATTTGAGTAAAATTGTTAATTTTACCGTGTGGTTATCGAAATGAAAAATCCTACAATTATGTGTTATTGGGGAGGTACGATAATGGAAACTACTAGCGAGGGGTTATCTTATGATATTTCTTATAAAAAAATTTTTAAGGTATCTAGAAACACGACATACGACCAATTTTTGGAAAAATTGTTTAAGGTACTTGATGTATCATCGACTTCAAATCGTTTGAGTTTAACATGTCGTTATCCATATCTGACTACACTTACTGAGTTTAAATATATGCGATTGGCTGTTGATGATAATGATTCGTTGGAAACCATGCTTGAGTTAATAGAAGAAAATGGAAGAACGTTTATAGAGTTATATGTTGAAATTGAGCAAGTTTACTCTTCTGATCAAGATTACGGGTTGTATTATAATATTCTTTCCACTAATGAAATCGGTACATCAAGTGGAACACCCATTCGACAAGAGCCAATGCATGAAATCGGTACATCAAGTAGAACACCCATTCGACAAGAGCCAATGCTAGAGGTATATTCTGAGAACAACGAACCAGATTTGACACATTTGGATGCAGTGTGTCGATTGGCAGATAATATTGGTTGGTCGATAGAACTTGGGGATGAACCAGAGGATGAAGATCCGGACTTCAATATTAGCGAAAACGAGTCTGACGATGACGAAGAAAATGTACAAGAAGTTGAGTACGAAGAATTATCATCTGAAATGGGCTTGTATATGGATGAGGATGAAAACGACCAATCAAGTGGGTCACAATTGGCGAATAATACTATTCCCGATGAAATTCCTATGCATCAACCAATGTCAAGTTTGTTTAATGAACCGTTCGACACTCAAGAAAATTATAGTAACCAGAGACGAAATTATATGATGTATCCTGGATTTTGGGATCCTCAAGTTAATGATCCTTTTATTGGTCTTTTATTTAGGGATAAAGAAATGTTGAAAAAGGGAATAAAACTTTGGTCAATCAAACGTAACATCCATTTTTCCACTAAAAGTTCGAAGGCAAAATTTTGGGAAATTCGTTGTAAACTGGCCGAAACTCAACAATGCAAATGGAAACTACGAGCTTCACTAAGAAAGAAACATGGATTTTTTGAAGTGTCGGTGTACAACGGTCCTCATACATGCATTCATGCCGAGCTTACAACTGATCATCCACAGTTAGATTCCAATCTTGTTGCCCAAACCATTCGAAATGCCATCACAACTAATCCTATGATGAAGATTTCATTAGTTAAAGAGATTGTGAATGCCCGCTTTGAAATGTCAGTTTCATACAAAAAAGCTTATTTGGGTAAACAAAAAGCAATCGCAGAGATATTTGGTAATTGGGAAGACTCGTATAAGGTTTTACCTAAATTTATGAAAGCGCTTCAAAAGTATAATCCCGGTACCGTTGCTTCTTATGAGACCACGCCAGTTTACGATGTGGTAGGAAATCCAGTGGGTGAGGTATTGAACAGATTTTTCTTCACATTTAAGGCCGTTATTGATGCATTTCAGTATTGTAGGCCAGTTATCGCTATTGATGCTACTCACTTATATGGGAAGTATAAAGGTAAGATTTTGTTGGTCATGGCATCGGATGCAGATAATCATGTTTTTCCCATTGGTCGTGCATTTGTTGCTGAGGAGAGTACAATTTCGTGGAGCTATTTTCTTTCTAACATTATGCGACATGTGATTAAAGAGCGCGTGAATATTTGTCTAATTTCGGATAGACATGCTGGTATTCTAAGTGCAGTGAGAGGAGTTTGGCGTGGTCAAGGTTTTGTTCATCGATATTGTTCAAATCATTTTTTGGATCATTTTAAGAAAGCTTTCAAAGGAGATCATGACTTACACAAGTTAGCGGAGAACGCCATTTGGGAATTACAAGAAAGAAAATTGAAAAGAATCATGGAAGCAATAAAAGTCATGAATCCTCAAGCATATCAATGGTTGATAAGAGAGCCTGCGGAAAAATGGTCATATTTTCATGATAAAGGGAGGCGACATGGTAACATGACCACAAACATGGCTGAAATTTTCAATAATGTTTTAAAAGTTGCTCGTAATTTACCAATCACTGCTGCTGTGCAGCTTATTTTCTATAAGTTGGTACACTATTTTTGCGAGCGGAAAAAGATAGTAATCGGGATGAGAAACAGCGGCACAAGATATGGTCCCAATATCCTTAAAATTTTAGAGAAACGTAGGTCGGACATTGGTCATACCAATGTTACTTTCGATTATGAAAGAGGGGTTTATTCCGTGTGTACAAGTTCAAGAAATTCCAGGGGAGGCAATACTCAAGTTGTCGACTTTTCACTTTGGCAATGCGATTGCGGTAAGTGGCAGAGTGATGGAATCCCTTGTTCACATGTGTTTTCCGTATGCGCTGCAAACCGTCTTGATTGGGAAGCTTACATAGTAAAATATTACAGTCTTGAATCATACGAAGGTACGTACTCGGCGCAATTTTGTCCTCTTCGGCATCAAGACTATTGGGATTCATGTGATAGATTATTTCTTCCGGATGTTACTCTTTTAAGAGAAAGGGGTCGTCCAAGATCTACTCGTATTCATAATGGTATGGATCAGTCGGAGAGACGAGCACTTATGAGATGTTCTAGTTGTTAAGGGCGAGGACATGATTGTCGTAAGTGTCCGTATCCAATACGTGCTCGACGCTTATGATTTTAGCTGTAGCTTAAACGAGACAATATGTATAATTTTCCGATTGTAATTGTTTTTTTTAATATGAAATATCTATATTTATTCTCAGTGTTTTTTCATACTGTTTTTTGAGAAGATAAACTGTTTGTTAAGTATGAGAGTAAATAAATAAGTGCAATTAACATAAAAATTAGAATGAACAACATAAATAAATAAGTGCAATTAACATAAAAATTAGAATGAACAACATAAATAAATAAGTGCAATTAACATAAATATATATATTTGATTGATTTTATATATATTTTTATATTTTTATATATTTTTCTTGCCAAATCAGTGTCGGAAAGTGAAAACGACCGATCATAATTTTGAAACGACCGATCGTTTTTTAATTGTGCTCACTGGAAGAATTTTGTACAAAAACGACCGATCTCTGTGAAAAACGACCGATCGTTTTTACACAGACGACCGATCGTTATGCAAAAACGACCAGTCGTTTTTTAAGTGTGCTCACTGGAAGAATTTTGTACAAAAACGACCGATCTCTGTGAAAAACGACCGATCGTTTTTACACAGACGACCGATCGTTATGCAAAAACGACCAGTCGTTTTTTAAGTGTGCTCACTGGAAGAATTTTGTACAAAAACGACCGATCGTAGTGAAAAACGACCGATCGTTTTTACACAGACGACCGATCGTTATGCAAAAAACGACCGATCGTTTTTTAAGTGTGCTCACTGGAAGAATTTTGTACAAAAACGACCGATCGTAATTCAAAAACGACCGATCGTTTTTCTATTTTTCAGCCTTTTAACTTCTTTCAAACCCTAATTCTATTTTCATTAACAAATATATCACCCTCTCTCTCTTCCAAAATCGCCTCTTTCTATCAAAATCTATCAAAAATCCCTAATAACTACATATATATAACCCAATTCTCTTATTAATCCTTATAATCAACAATCGATTGCTTCCGTTTCTTGAAACCAAGTTTTTTTTTCAAAATACGAACTTTTCAAAAACCCTAATTTTTTTAAAATTCCAACCATGGTTCGCACCAAGAAAGCTCAACCACACCTCGTCGACGACCATGAGGACGACTACGTGCCTCCGTCCCCGAGCCGCCCCCGTGTTCCTCGCGGTCGACGAACCGGCTCCTCCACCGCTCCACCATCGGGCCCCGGTGCCTCTTCCGCCTCTCTTCCTCCTCTCTATCCATCTACAATGGGTAAGAGAGCTATCTTGACTAATTTTACAATAGATATGCCTTTATTCGTTGAACGTTTTCCTCTTCTCATGCAAGATTTAAACTTTCAAAGACTCAACGTAATTTTTACTCTAAAAGAGCCTTTCTTCATTGAAAATATATATGAATTTTACCATAACCTAGTTCTTGATAGGGGTCATGATGACGCACTCCGCTTGCGTTCATCGTTTAATGGCCAGGCCTTCGTTTACGGTATAGACCGTTTACGAAATCTTCTACACCTCGATGCTGCGGGGGTGTACGAGCAAAGTGACGAACTTTGCGAAATGCTAAACATCGTTAATTTTACCGATTTCAAAGATGAGCTATTTCATCCCGCCCACAACAATCAGTCTAACAAAGCCCACGGCCTTCTATTTAGAAATAAATTAGCCTACCACATCCTCTCTCACATCGTCCTCCCTCATACTTCAAATTTCACGGATGTTACCAATGAGTACATCTTCCTTCTAGGGTGCATCCATCGCCGAGTCAAGCTTGACTTCGCGACTCTCATATTCTTTAAGATGGATTCGCTCAAAACGAAATCTAAGAATGGGCTACCTTACGGTGCCTTGATTTCGGCCATCTTAAAGGACCTAAACCTTGTTCCCGGTGGAACCCTTTTCAAGAATAAGGATAAACACATTTGGGACACCTCTTATCTTGCCCAAATGTCAATAAAATTCAACACTACCGCCAAGACCATTACTTGGTCCGGTAAACGGGTGTCCGGCCCCGACTACACTACTCTTTCCCCCGAAGAGGAAGAGTATGTCGGCCCTAAGGCCACACCGCAAGCCGCTCGTGAGGACGTGCCTATTTCCTCCGAGTCCCTTCCCCCGTCTCACATTCCTTCCTCTTCTCGTCCCACTCGAGGTCGAGGAAAAGCTCAAGTCGGATCTTCCAACCGTCCTCCGCGCACCGAACAATTCTACGACGATCTATACATCAACCAATATCGGAATGCACAAATGACTCGTCGGATGTTTCGTTTCTTGCAACCGGGACAAGAGGAGCTCGACCAACTAGATCGCGAAAGCGCCGAGCAAAGGGCGCAATTCCACGGCTATTTTCCCGACCTTGCCGGGCCCCCAGACGACAACGAAGACGAAGAGGATGATGCGACCTCCCACCGCGACTAGGCGGATATCGTTTTTTTTTTTTTTTTATGATGTAAAAGGGGGAGAAATACCCTCTCTTTTGTTTTTGCGTTGTATTTCTCATTTCTTTCGATTTCGAACAACGTTGGTTTTTGATGTAATAAGTAGCAAACGCTTTATTTTATGAATCATTATTATGTTGCTTATGCGTTGTGAGTTTGTGCACTTATAGTATGCGTTTTTATCTTAATCACTTTATTGAATTTGGTGCGCATATATTGCTAGTTGATTGGGTTATATGTATTGTTTTTCATTTGTGGCGATTGACCATTTTTTATGTTTTTAATGATGTTAAAGGGGGAGAAATACCCTATTTTATTTTGCGTTGTATTTCGTTTGTTTTTCATTTTATTTTCGAACTACGTTGTTTTTGATGTAATAAGTAGCAAACGCTTTGCATTTATGTTATGAATCTTTTTTATGTTATGTTGCTATTTATCATTACGTGTTAATTTGTATGACGTTGTGATTTTGATGTTATTATAATTCTACAAATGCGATTTTGATGTTATTATAACTTGTGCGCATATATATCTAGTTGATTGGGTTATTTTTGTTGTTTTCATTTGTGGCGATTGACCGTTTTTAGGCAAAACTATGGCCAATTTTTCGCTTGCATTTTATCGTTCGTTTTCCTTAATCGTTTAGATTTGTTTAACTTCGTTTTAAATCGGATGTTGTGACATTTCCTTGTTTTAAATCGGATGTTTAGTAAAACGTCACCTACACATCTTGTACCTAACATATTAATTTACGACATCATTTTATGTGATAATACTAGTCTAGTGCATAAATCTTTCGAAAAATCCGATCCAACACTCTCGTACTAAACATATTAATTTACGACATCATTTTTTAAGAGATCATGTTCAAAAAGGGGATCATGTTTTTATATATTTTTTGTCAAATCAGTGTCCAAAACTGCAAAAAATCCTTGTTCTGTAAATTCTTTACAGTCGATCGGTCGTTTATGAAAAACGACCGATCGTTTTTCAACAGACGACCGATCGTTTTTCAGAAACGACCGATCGTTTTAGTTATGATTTCTTCCAGTGAGTTCAGACCAAAAACGACCGATCGAAATGCACTTAACGACCGATCGTTTTTGTCTGAAAAACGACCGGTTGTATTGTCCAATTCGACCGATCGTTTATTGTCCAAATTTTTTCAGGGAGTCCAATAATAAAACGACCGGTCGTTTTAATCATTTCGATCGGTCGTTTTTCGAAAGTAGACCATTTTGGGAATATTTCAGAAAGGTAGCCCATTCTGGGCATTAATTGTACCCAGTGAGCCATTTTGGCAAAAAAACTCAAAAGTGTAACTTAAAAAAATACAAGTTAACATTCTCACTCTTCTATCTCTCATATACATTAAACTATCTCTTCTAAACATACATTTAAACGGGTAAAATTATAACTTAAAAAGTGCAAATTAACGTTGTCTCTCTTCTCTTTCTCTCATGTAAATTAAACTCTCTTTTATAATTTAAATGGTTAAAATTGTAACTTAAAAAGTGCAATTTAAGACTCTCTCTTCTCTCCCATATATATTAAACTCTCACTCCTATATAAAAAGCATATATTTTGGTGTACTTATTAAAAAAAACCTTATATACAATTTATTTATTAATTAATTAAACGATATTTATGTTAAATGTGAATGAAATTTATTTATGTTAATTAATGACTAATATATTATCGGCTTTATTTATAGAATTATTTACGAAAAAACAAATTATCATATCAATCATATACATTTATATTACATTTTTACATATATAAATATTTTAATTGACGAAATTAATGAGCCCAAATTAATTAAATAAACATGAAAATGTTAAAAAGAAAATTGTAAAATTTAAATAACTAAATTAATATGAAATGTTATTTAATGTCACATTAGTATTTATATATTATATTTTTAAATCAAATAATTTTTTACTTTATCATATGAGTTTTTAACAAATTCTCTTTCAAATCTTAGTATTTATGAAGTTTGTTTTTCAAAAGGAAAAAAAATGTTATAAAAAACGAATCAAATAGGTCGGGTCGGATCATATCAAATGGATAAAAATGTAACTTTGTATATGAGTCGAGTCGAGTCGAGTTTTGAATTAATCGACGACCCGCTTGCCATCCTGGCTGGGATGCTTTACACAAGACAGCAATTAGTTTAAAACTAACAGCTGCAACCTTGAGTAGAAAAATTGCCATTTATTGATTATCTGCTATATTAATTTCTTCCTACTATTTTCGACAGAATCTATCAAAGTACGATTTATAAGACAGATATTATTTTTGACCATTTAAACAGAGTGGCTCTTTAAAACAGTCAGCTTATTTAACTGTTTATGGTACAGTCAGCTTACTCACCGTTAGATTAGAAAATGAATGGTTAGATGATCTTTTTAAATAACTAATTTATTTTTTCTATTTTCAACAAATTAAAATTTGATAAATTAAAAACAAATTATATAACACACTAAAAATTCAAATAAAAATGTAAAATCCTACGGGGGCTAGGCTAAATTTAAATATAGAAATAACTTTTAGCACTAATAAGAAGTCTGATAAATAAGCTAAAAACATTGTTTGAAAATGTGAAAAAGGTAATTGAAACTAGTTTAAAGAAGTTGATTGGAAGCCTTGATGTGGATTGAAATACAAGGACTAGGACTCAAAACACACCAAACCAAAATCCTCTCAACCCTTTTCTCATCCATAAAACCCAAAAAAAATGTTGATAAGGTGATAAGCTTGCGTGGATAAAACCATCCTTTACTACAAAAACTATCAAACTTTACTCATTCAATTTTCTTCAAAAAAAATGGCTTCCACAACCCTCATCACTCCCATATCTAACACTACAACCACAACAAAAACAAAAACTATCATCCTAACCAAACCCAAGCTCATTCCAACCACAAAAACAATCCCAACACACCGTCGGGAGTTTCTTTCTCTTGCAGCCAGTGCTATACTGGCTGCGCCGCTCCTACTAACCACCACGTCAGCATTGGCTTCGTCGGACGAGGAGTATGTGAAGGACACCAAGGAAGTTATAGGCAAAGTGAGGACTACAATAACTTTGGACAAAACGGACCCGAAAGTGGCAGATGCTGTTACAGAGTTGAGAGACACCTCAAACTCATGGGTGGCCAAGTACAGGAAAGAGAAAGGGTTGTTGGGTCGGACCAGTTTTAGAGACATGTATTCGGCCCTTAATGCTGTTTCGGGTCATTATATCAGTTTTGGGCCGACAGCTCCGATACCGGCTAAGAGGAAGCAAAGGATTTTGGAGGAGATGGATACGGCGGAGAAGGCTCTCTTGAGAGGAAGATAATTACGAGGGATGTTAAACTTTTTGTATGAGAAATTTATATATGTCGTTCGTTATTGTATGTTTTCGTGAACTTGAGATGGAAGTCTCATGACATTTTCTATGCAATTCGGTTTGCAAATTGTTTGAACTATGCAAAAATGTCATGATCGTGTCAGGGCATACTAATGAAATTTGGTTTAATAACATGCAATTGCTTTAACTTTTACCAACACTAGCGCATCTTTTGTATATCCTCAACTTTTCTGTAACATTACGTTTATCAGTTATAATATATTTATACTTCTAAAATAGCCACCTTAACCTCCTTATCTCAGTTTGAAGTTCCTTTTTTAAGCCGAAACACTTTAAAGATCGTATATAAAAAAAAGGAACACATATATATCCAAGGAAAGAACGGATTCCTGCTCAAAAGCGATTTACTAGCAAGTGGAGATGCCAAATTGATGACTGAATGAATCAACAACGCCGCTTATAAGTTGGATCTTCCACGAATCAAAAATTACTGGTGTTATTACCACCAAACATAAAATCGCTAGGGCGGTAAATGAAAAACTGAAAATATTGGACAGATCCAACCAATCAGTCTGATATGATTCTATGTATAAACTGTTCAAGCTCAGATTAAAAACTAATATTTGTCCTATAGTGGCATGGTTTCAAAGTTGTTTGCATAATATCCGATCAGAACCATCTAATACCGATGTACATCATAGGATAGGTCCTTTAGATTTTAAGCTATAGCGCTAAAACTGCAAATCAATTCTAAAGAGTAAAAAATGCAGAAAATAGGAATGCTCAGAGGATCAGAGTATCAGACTAATTTTTGCATTGAGAAGATTGAATTCCAGAGTGCTTTACCATCAATACAAACGCAAAAGGGACAGACATTAATTTAGTCTTGCCAAGAATAAAGTCGCAAAAATGCCCCTATCACCAACGCGAAAACCTCTTTTCTTCTTAAAAGAATATTTAAAAGTTCATATCCTTTTCTGAATGACCCTTAGTTTGGCACTCCTACTCCGCCGGTTCAACTTTTCTTCCCCTTGAGATGGTGTGATTGGTCTCTTTGTGAGAATTGTACCATTCAACCCTTGCATACTCCTCTTAACCCATACCTCTTTACAACCATCTTTCTCAATTTCGTTTGTATCGACTGTGTATCTTCTCGCTTCGTCATCTTCTTCTCTCACATCAATTATGTCAAGAAAGGTTTGTTTCACTATCCTGTCCTCTAAACTGTGAAACGAGATTACAGCAAGTCTACCTCCAGGTGCAAGACAATCGAAGCTAGAATAAAGAGAATCTTTTAGCGTATTTAGTTCATCATTTACAGCTATCCTTAGAGCTTGGAATACTCTTGTAGCCGTTTTTATCCATCCCTGTCTACCACCTGTACAATTTTCAGCATACCAAAAATGATAGATATTTCAGAATATCGACAGAAAAGCCACCATGGATGCACTTCAAAACTTGTCCCCTTTAAATTAAATGTTACTGATTAAAATAAAAATAAAAGTTTTGAATTGCTAACATAAGTAATTCCAAGGGATCACGGGAGAAACCATTAAGAGCAAAAATTTCAAAATGACATCAACCAGGTCTGTTGTTTCATTCTCTTTTTACTATCGTTCCGTTTCACCACTCTCTACTTGCAAAATGCTTAGCATTAATAAAATATCTTCTACCGTTTTTCCCAATCATTTTTTGTTGTTGCGCATTTTCAAACTTTTTCTTATCTTTTCAACGACTTACTGGTAGAATTGCATTCAAGAAAGTGTTTTTCTGCTACTAACAAAAAGTAGACTCGTCTTAAATTCAAAGGTGAAAAAGATCCACCTTTAGTTGGGGAAGTTGATCTCTGAATAAGTTGCACGAGTTCACTAGTAGAATGCAATCCACCCATCTGGCGTTTTTTAACAATTCTATTCTGAAGAGAATACCAATTGCTTTCCTCACCATACTCGCGCAAGATTCGTCCTACTTCAATATCTGGCCATGAATTTAGGATATCTTCTGCTTTCAGACTTGCCTGTCACGTCCCTGTTTAAATCAGCTAACTGAGACAAATATATGGCCATTTCGATTTCAGCACATAAAAAGCACAGATGCAAATGGCAAAACTAAAGCTACAGAATAAATTATAAAACAAATACACACACAGAGAGGAGAGAAGACACTCGGCAATCAAATTAAAGTAACTTCTATTGCACAATTCAAATGAAAGTTCTGACATTTAAAGGGTCAGATACAAATAACTCTTATTTACTATGTGATGGTTTGCGAATAACCTTACATGCTTCGATTTTCCAATTTATCCCCATATGTAGTATTTACAACCAACCCCCTTGTCCAATTGAAGAATGGAACAACTTTAGGCTTGGTGGGTTGTTTGGACCTTTTTTATTATTCAATGTTGAATAGTCCATATGTATGCGGTCGGTGTAAGTAGGCAACTAGCCGAATAGGGCATGTGCTGGTCAGTCGACCACATCCTAGTAGTTGGTCAATGGAAACTTCTTTTCCCTTATGGTTCCTGGTTTGTGAAATGACTTTCCCCAAGTTCCATACTTTCTGTAGCCTTTTGGTTTTGTTTCTTAGCTATAAAAATTTGCTTATCCAAAAAAAAAGGTAGCAGAACTCGGAATGACTGGGATCTTTGTAGAAAACACAGTATACTTTTCTGCTTTCCTAGACTTTTTTTGGCGTAACACTGACCTAAAGGAATTTACCGTTAACCTCTATTCATATGCCTAAATCTTAACATAATATGCATAAAAAAGAAAAAAGTTCAAAACGTGCCTATGAACATTTTTAACATCAATTATGGCTAACGACCAACACATGCAGGACATAGTAAATTTATAAAGGGTATGAAACTTGGCATATTGTAAATAATTTATGACATTATTTATTAAACTTTTACCTGTGGATTCATCCGCATGTCCAAAGGTCCATCAGAAAGTACACTAAACCCCCTCTCAGCATTATTCACCTGTTCATGAACACAGCCGTCATAAGTGCAACAATTATGACCGAAAAATTAAAAGCACTCATCTCAGGTGAGTAATTCCTAGTGTATATTATCATGTTCAATCGCACAAGCAGTTTAGAAGTTTAGCTCATCGGAAAAGAAGGAAGTTATTCTTCTTCTTTGAAACATAATAGCTCAAGTTCAAGACTGAAGGTACCTGCATGGACGACATTCCAAGGTCCATTAAAATCCCATCAACCCCATGATTTATGAGTTCCTCATCAACCTCATGTAACACATTTTTAACATCTTTATAGTTCTTCAGAAATATGTGCACTTTTAAATCTGAAGTTGAACCACAATTATCACCATATAATAATGCATTGATTCGAGCTTGGGCCTGATCATGTGCAATAGGATCGATATCCAACCCAATGTACAACTTCAACTCTGGGTGAGTCTGAAGTATCTGACATAAAATAAAAGAATATTAGAAAAATATGATACAAGAATCACTATTAGCCAAAAAAAACTTAGAAAATCACGGTTTCGCAACAATAACAGAAAGAGGAGACCATAAGTCTCTTGTAGAAAGCTTTACGAAATTCAAACTCTTACTACGACAAGGTAAGTACGGAGTAGAAACTACACGAAGAAATATACTTTATGCTCATAAATTACACTGGCACTGTATATTGCCTGAAAATCAAATTTTGAATATACAAATACAAGGCTAGATTTCTTTCGAAGGAGCTACGAATTTGTCATTTATTCAATCATGGTTAGTACGACCTTTGTCACTGTTAGACAACCAATCAAATTCACAATTTAAGCATCAATCTACACAAATTATTGAACAATCAGGACACTACCCTACCAAAAGTCACGAGTATTTAAAAGTCCAAATCCTAGCATTGGTGTACTAATTTTCCGGTTGTGTGCAAAATGCATCTTACTACACCAACATAACCGAACAATTAGTAAACAACTAATGTTTTAAGCTGATCTTTTAGCTCTCGTATACTAACTGTTCGCTTTTGTATAATTAATGTCTAACTTTGAAACTTAACAGCTCGGTATACTAAATGCTGTAGTTTGCTGCACAATTATGAGATTTTTCCTAAAAAAGGTAGTCAAATGAATAGATATTAGTATTTATTCATCATCATCACCAATCTAAGCCTTAATCCCTCTGTTTAAAAGAATCCCGGCCTTGCTCCGCATAGGCACCAGGCCTTGGTCTGGCGCCGAGATTAATATTTGGTCAAACCTCGGTCAACCCAGGTCAAATGGGTCAGAGTAAATGATTTTTTTGGTACAAAAATGACAAATATTTAGTCCAATAAACACATTGATAGTCAATAAGGATTTTTACTTTAAAGTTGTCTTTGATACATTTTACGTGTATTTTAATTATGTCCGATCGTACATATATGCTTATCTTAGTTTTTGTTAAATTTTTTATAGTACACCAATTAATAATTTAATGATGTAAAAATGCTTAAGTTAGATTGTTAATAAAATTTACAAAATACATATCAACCGGGAATTCAAAAAAGACCCCAAAAAAATGTGAAAAAATGATTTTCCCGCCTTGGCACCGCCTATCACCTAGGCCTTCAGAACCCAGCTCTCACCTTTAGTCTGCCTAGCGTCTTTTGAAACCTTGCTTAATCCTAAGTATTTAGGTCATCATTCAACACTGTAAGCCTTGGACTCTGTTTGGCAACATATTTTCTGGTCCAAAAATCAGCTCTTCAAAAATCCACTCCAAATCCAGTTTTTTTTTTTTTTTTTTTACCTTTTTAGCCTAAAAATCTGATTTCTAAAAGCTAAACAATCTGGCTGTCCAAACACACGCAGATTTTTAAAATCAAAAATCCAAAAAAACAGGTAAAAAATATGTTACCAAACGGACCCTTATTCTAAGAAATTGCATCGCCTATAAGAATGAGAAACCAAGCTGTGAATTCTTCTTTATTATTCATTCCCTATCTATAAGACTATAACTACTAGTATACCAATACTAGAATTTATAAACTAGATTAAATACGTGCATATATCTACAAATAATATCTTTTCAAAAAGCGAAAACTTAACTAAAGTCGTTTTTGCAATACCTACTCTAAAAGCGCAATAATCGTAAGATTTTAGCGACCTAGAAGTGGAAAAGCGATCATTTAAGCCTTGAATCGAGTTTTTTTTTTTGTATCAATCTTTGAGTCAAGCTTTTTTACTCTCAGAGAGCTTTTTAAAACATATACAAATACTGAAATACATACATACATACATATTTATATATATACATATATATATATAGAGAGAGAGAGAGGACAAACAGCGGAAGAGTGTCCGGCAGCGCCAAGGGTAGAATCGACGAATGACCGAAGCTTAAGACTTTTAAAAACCTCCAAAACATCACCAAGCATCACAGGAACATGTGGCCACGTGTCGCCAACCGATTGGTCGTCGAAGCTAAACTCCTTATCAGACCTTGTTCTCTTCTTAGTAAGCTCGTGTGTTTTTCTCTTCGCATTTCTACTTTTATTATTATTATTATTATTATTATTATTAGCAATCAAAGAAAATGAAGAACAAGTGAGAGTGTTATTAAAAAAGGGGGGTTTATGAGATGGGTTTAGAGAGAGAAATTGAAAGGGTTTTTTATGGAGAAGAATAAAACACTTTCTTACTAACACACCTCCACTCGCCGCCATTTCTCTCTCTCTCTCTCTCTCTATATATATATATATATATATAAATATATTATCCTATACGGCTACGGCTTATACTGTTTTCATTTCATGTGTGTACTTGTGAATTGACATTTTATTATTTTTGATATCTTGGTTTATTCAGTTTTTTTTTTACTTTTATCATTGATTTCTTCCATTTTTTCCTTTTTATATATTGGTTTCTTAAGTTTTCTTTCTTCATACCATGATTTCTACTTCTTCTTTTTTCTTTTTTGGGTTAATTTTCAAATCCCGAAACTTAAACTTGGACACGTGGCTTTTATGCTGCGGGTTTTTTAAGAGTTTGAAAAAAATAAGTCAAAATTGGTCAAAAGGGAATTTTTTTAGAAACCAATGTATAAAAAAAAAATTAAGAAACCAAATTATAAAAAAGAAAAAATTGAATAAATGAAGGTACTAAAAGGCATAAAACCCTGTGAATTGGGAAAGAACAATAATTGCTAAATTGGTAATCAATTTATTTAGTAATTTAGTACTCCAAACTCATCATTTTTTAAATTGATATATAAATTTAATGTTTTTTTTTAAAATAAAAATTTAATGGTTTATCTTCGATCAATATACCCTTGATTGTTGTTGTTCTGTTTTTTAATTGGAAAAAGATTGTTTAATACCTTATACTATTATTAGTTTTCCTAATTTTATAACCAATTTACAATACATATGACCAAATTTATGTCAACACTTACCAACTTTTATAAATTTAGTACCAATATACAATGATTAATTGGAAATAAGTGTCTTGATCGTATGTTAAGCACAAAACTTGAATACTAATTTAGAAAAACATTTAGGTTGGTATTAAATTACTAAAAGTTGATAGGTTTGGTACTAATGTAACATTTCCCTTCAAAAAAGATGTGTACTTTGAACATTTTAACATTTTGGTAACCAATTGAGAAAAAAATATGTTTACTTTGAACATTTTGGTAAATAAATTTTAATTTTTCATGATTTATATTTACACCTATTTGTTTTTATTCAATTATGCGACTGATGTTTATCAAAATGACGGAATTTATGTCACGTTGTATCATTTTTAACATATGAGTGCAATTTCGCTGACTCAAAAATAGATGCTGAAATTTGAGATATAATTATTATGGCTTTATCGATTTATGGTGCCTTAATTTGATAAAAAAAAAAATGGTATGTCGAAATTCAAATTAATAACCTAAAGATCGGGTAGTAAAGTGTGATAGTAAAGTCAATAACTATAGCCTTGCTTATCAAAAATAACATCTTAGCTCTTGGTAGCAGAGTTTGACCTCAACCTAGTGTTTAATAATTTTTTATACTGTTATTATTTGAGACTTAAAATACTGGCTCATTTACGCCTATTTTACGCCTCAAACTTAACATTACCAATTTTTTTCAAGGAACTAAAGGTGCGTTTTGATAATAAATTATTTTTCAAAAAGTACAGTTTGTAATAGTGTTATTAAAAAAGTGACTTTTTGAAAAGTACAGCTAGTGACTTATACACAAGTTCAGTGTTTACTAAAATCATAGCATTGTTACCATCCGACAAATAAATCAATGATTTTATTATAATCCAATAAAATTTAAAAAGTCGAAATTGTTGGTCCGTGTGGCTAAAACTTAGGAGGTTGAATAACGTTTTAAGAGTTTTTCGCAAAATTAAAAAATTAAGTGCAACTAACAATCTAACTAATTCGATTCTATCTTCGCAACAATAATTATCGATATATAATTGAACTATTCACACAATCACAAATATATATGTGGGAAGTAAATAATAGAGAAGAGATGACACCACGATGTATAGATATTCGGTAAACCCGCCTAATTATCTTTCCGGAATTGATTTACCATGTACTATCACTATAATCTTATTTCCAAAATTACAAATAATAACGAGTTAATCAATCAATTTGATCACACTCTATCCGAGTATACAATATTGATACAAGTGAAAGAGTACACAAAGACGAGTCAACAAATCACCATCAATCTATAAGTATCCTGAATGACTTGACCTATATCTTTTAAGCCAACACTTGTTTAATAAGTTTCTACCCAAACACTCACTCATAATTTAGCTTATAAGTTTGTTATTTACAAATACTTATGTTAAAAGAATGGAACCACACTCACTATTTAATTTCTTTTAATTAAGATAATTTGTGAGACTTAATCATGTTTGATCTTGGTTGAGTTTTGTGATGGCTAGAGTTATAATTGTTGTGTTTGGAACCGAAAAAATGATGTATATGTAGTCCAAAAAGTCCCTTGGTACATTTGTGACCGTTTTGTTTGGTTTAAGGCTTTGTACAATGGATAAAGCCACATTTTAAAAAAGTAAAAAAGCTGCTTTTGTGAATTGCACTGTGACGCACGGGTGGGTGAGCTTCTGGCTTGATTCTGAAACTTTGACCTACGAGTGGGTGCTGCATGATACGGGTGGGTATCATCTGAAAAAATTTCGTTGCTCTGTCCACATTGATCCCCGGATGGGTTATGAAAGACCCACGGGTGGGTTGCTGGACTTGATGAAATACTTGTACTTTACTCGTTCGTACTTCGAATCGACTTCCGTTTGAACCGTTGAGTTCGTTATTCAATACTTATTATTTTAAATCCTGAAATATATATTTTATATTTTTGGAAAATATTTAACATTATATCGAATTATAAAATCATTAAATCATAATTATACTTATAATCAAAATCAATTATTCAAACCAAGCTTCAACAGGAATTTTGGAAAAAACGTCAATTTTCCTGAAAATAAGTCACTTTTATTAAATGAAGTCATATTCGTTGAATAACAGTCACTTTGACTGTGGTGCCAAACGCCCCTAAGCCTTTTTGATTAATTTTCAAGTGTTTTTTTTTTGTTTAAATAAATATCACTCCTAATTTTTTTTAATTATTAACTCAAACTCTAACCCAGTTATAGAAATCTTCTTTAATTTAAATTGATTTGAATTAAAAGGTATATCAAATCTATATCAAATCTTTTATAATTCTTCAAATATCTTAAAAGATTCTCAATATTTTTTTTATTTTAGACTTAATTTTTTATGGAATATCTTCGGATCTACTCTTAAATTAATCCACTTAATTAGGATCACGTTTTGATCTATATTAACCAAGACATATTATTTCTAGAGAAAATTAAGGATTGGTCCACGAAAACAAAAGTATTTAAGGATTGGTCCAGCTATAAAATTTATTTAAGGATTGGTCCATCATTTCTGAAACTAATTAAGGATTGGTCCATTTCCAATAATTAACAAATAAAAATAAAAAAAATCCGAAAAAATAAAAAAATTCCAGAAAATAAAAATGCAAAAATGAAAAAATAAAAAAAATATGAAAAAAAAAAAATAAAAAAAAAAGAGGCAAAACCCCGAAAAAACACGATTTTTTTTTTAAAAATCTCAAAAAATCAAAAAAAAATCCCAAAAAATCAACAAAAATCTAAAATTAACAAAAATCCGAAAACGCAAAAAAAAATAGTTCAGACTGTTTTTAAAATAGTTCAGTCTGTTTTTAAAATGACTTAAAAATAGTTCAGACTGTTGTTTTTAAAAAAAAAGTTCGGACTGTTTAAAAAAAAACAGTTCGGACTGTTTTTAAAAAAAAAACAGTTCGGACTGTTTTGAAAAAAAACAGTTCGGACTGTTTTGAAAAAAAAAAACAGTTCGGACTGTTTTGAAAAATAAAACAGTTCGGACTGTTTTGAAAACAAAAACAGTTCGGACTGTTTTGAAAACAAAAAAGTTCGCACTGTTTTGAAAAAAAAACAGTTCGCACTGTTTTAAAAAAAAAACAGTTCGCACTGTTTTAAAAAAAAAACAGTTCGGACTGTTTTAAAAAAAAAAGTTCGGACTGTTTTAAAAAAAAAAAAGTTCGGACTGTTTTAAAAAAAAAAAAAGTTCGGACTGTTTTTAAAAAAAACAGTCCGGACTGTTTTAAAAAATAACAGTCCGGACTGTTTTAACTGTTTTTAAAAAAAATAGTCCGGACTGTTTTAAAAAAAAAACAGTTCAGACTGTTTTTAAAATGACTTAAAAATAGTTCAGACTGTTTTTAAAAAAAAACAGTTCAGACTGTTTTTTTTTAAAAAAAAGTTCAGACTGTTTTTAAAAAAAACCAGTTCAGACTGTTTTAAAAAAAACAGTCCGGACTGTTTTTAAAAAAAAAACAGTCCGGACTGTTTTAAAAAAAACAGTCCGAACTGTTTTAACTGTTTTTAAAAAAAAGCAGTCCGGACTGTTTTTAAAAAAAACAGTCCGGACTGCTTTAAAAAAAAAACAGTGCGGACTGTTTTAAAAAAAACAGTGCGGACTGTTTTAAAAAAAACAGTTCAGACTGTTTTTAAAATAGTTCGGACTGTTTTTAAAATGACTTAAAAATAGTTCAGACTGTTTTAAAAAAAAAACAGTTCGGACTGTTTTTTAAAAAAAAAAGTTCGGACTGTTTTGAAAAAAAAACAGTTCGGACTGTTTTGAAAAAAAAACAGTCCGGACTGTTTTAAAAAAAAACAGTTCGGACTGTTTTAAAAAAAAAACAGTCCGGACTGTTTTTAAAAAAAAAACAGTCCGGACTGTTTTTAAAAAAAAACAGTGCGGACTGTTTAAAAAAAAACAGTCCGGACTGTTTTAAAAAAAACAGTGCGGTCCGGGCTGTTTTAAAAAAAAACAGTGCGGACTGTTTTAAAAAAAAAAAACAGTCCGGACTGTTTTGAAAAAAAAACAGTCCGGACTGTTTTAAAAAAAAAACAGTCCGGACTGTTTTAAAAAAAAACATTTCGGACTGTTTTAAAAAAAAACAGTCCGGACTGTTTTAAAAAAAAAAAAACAGTCCGGACTGTTTTAAAAAAAAAAACAGTCCGGACTGTTTTTAAAAAAAAACAGTGCGGACTGTTTTAAAAAAAACAGTCCGGACTGTTTTAAAAAAAACAGTGCGGTCCGGGCTGTTTTAAAAAAAAACAGTGCGGACTGTTTTAAAAAAAAAACAGTCCGGACTGTTTTTAAAAAAAAAAAACAGTCCGGACTGTTTTAAAAAATAACAGTCCGGACTGTTTTAACTGTTTTTAAAAAAAACAGTCCGGACTGTTTTTAAAAAAAACAGTCCGGACTGCTTTAAAAAAAAACAGTGCGGACTGTTTTAAAAAAAACAGTCCGGACTTTTTTAAAAAAAAACAGTTCAGACTGTTTAAAAAAAAACAGTTCAGACTGTTTTTAAAATAGTTCAGACTGTTTTTAAAATGACTTAAAAAAGTTCAGACTGTTTTTAAAAAAAAACAGTTCAGACTGTTTTTTTAAAAAAAAAGTTCAGACTGTTTTTAAAAAAAACAGTTCAGACTGTTTTTTAAAAAAAACAGTTCAGACTGTTTTTTAAAAAAAACAGTTCGGACTGTTTTGAAAAAAAACAGTTCGGACTGTTTTAAAAAAAAAACAGTCCGGACTGTTTTAAAAAAAAAACAGTCCGGACTGTTTTAAAAAAAAAACAGTCCGGACTGTTTTAAAAAAAAAAAAACAGTCCGGACTGTTTTTTAAAAAAAACAGTGCGGACTGTTTTAAAAAAAACAGTGCGGTCCGCACTGTTTTAAAAAAAAACAGTGCGGACTGTTTTTAAAAAAAAACAGTCCGGACTGTTTTAAAAAAAAAACAGTTCGCACTGTTTTAAAAAAAAAAACAGTTCGCACTGTTTTAAAAAAAAACAGTCCGGACTGTTTTAAAAAATAACAGTCTGGACTGTTTTAACTGTTTTTAAAAAAACAGTCCGGACTGCTTTAAAAAAAAACAGTGCGGACTGTTTTAAAAAAAAACAGTTCCGACTGTTTAAAAAAAACAGTTCAGACTGTTTTTAAAATAGTTCAGACTGTTTTTAAAATGACTTAAAAATAGTTCAGACTGTTTTTAAAAAAAACAGTTCAGACTGTTTTTTTGAAAAAAAAGTTCAGACTGTTTTGAAAAAAACAGTTCAGACTGTTTTGAAAAAAAAAAAGTTCGGACTGTTTTGAAAAAAAAACAGTTCGGACTGTTTTGAAAAAAAAACAGTTCGGACTGTTTTAAAAAAAAAACTGTCCGGACTGTTTTAAAAAAAAAAAAAACAGACCGGACTGTTTTAAAAAAAAAACAGTCCGGACTGTTTTTAAAAAAAAACAGTGCGGACTGTTTTAAAAAAAACAGTGCGGTCCGGGCTGTTTTAAAAAAAAACAGTGCGGACTGTTTTAAAAAAAAAACAGTCCGGACTGTTTAAAAAAAAACAGTCGGGACTGTTTTTAAAAAAAAAACAGTTCGGA
Organism: Primula veris; assembly: GCA_963682055.1. Lineage (NCBI taxonomy): Eukaryota > Viridiplantae > Streptophyta > Magnoliopsida > Ericales > Primulaceae > Primula > Primula veris. Next base: position 8,796,110 of record OY821743.1, read on the forward strand.
CTGTTTTTAAAAAAAAACATTTCAGACTGTTTTTAAAAAAAAACAGTTGAGACTGTTTTTAAAATGACTTAAAAAAGTTTAGACTGTTTTTGGTTCAGACTGTTTTTGGTTCAGACTGTTTTTAAAATGACTTAAAATGGTTCAGACTGTTTTTAAAATGATTTAAAATAGTTCAGACTGTTTTTTTTTTTTGCGTTTTTGGATTTTTGTTGATTTTAGATTTTTGTTGATTTTATGAGATTTTTTTTTTATTTTTTGGGATTTTTAAAAAAAAAAATCATATTTTTTCGGGGTTTTGCCTCTTTTAATTTTTTTTGCATTTTTTCATATTTTTTTTATTTTTGCATTTTTGTATTTTTATTTTCTGGAATTTTTTTATTTTTTTTGATTTTTTACATTTTTATTGGTTAGTTAGGGAAAATGGACCAATCCTTAATTAGTTTCAATTTCATGGACCAATCCTTAAATACTTTTGTTTTCATGGACCAATCCAAAATTTACCCTTATTTCTAAGTTAAATTGCCATAAACACAATTACATTTATCACTGTTGATATTCTAAACACATTCTAATGATCAAAAACACCTTTTAATACCAATAATACAGTTATAATTGACAATTAAATAGGTAATATAGTCAACTGGAACTTACATAGAACTTGTCAGCCCGTGTTAGACAATTTGTCAATTTTGTTTAGGAATTAGGATCAAAATCTTGTTTTACTATAAAAGGGTTTGTTACTTGTAGAAAACTAAATTCAAAGGAAAGAAGGTCATGACCAAATCCATGAAATTCTACTGAAAAATTGTGTACTCTTGAAAAATTAAAACTAGTAATTTAGGGCTGCTGCTTAGGTACGTAATATGAATACAGTTTTTATCTAAAATTTGTGAAACAACTAAACAACTAATGAATAGAATATCTGCAAAATCTAATCAAACAAACTCGACAAAAGTATTTTAATCAGTTTAAATTATATACACAAGTATATAATTAAAACGCTTTTTATACCCTTTATTCTCTATCCTTTTAGTGACCCCTACTTATTTAAGACAAAATGTTATTCTAAAAAAAGTTGAAATAAGTTTTACATTAATTACAATTAAACATGTATCAATGCATTCAAATAATAAAAATCACACACAGCTTATTTGGGAATAACTATAAAAATTATTTGAGACTGTTTTTTTTTGTTCTTTAAATAAATATCTCCTTCAATCTTTTTCTCTCCTAAGAAATAAATATTAAAATTCAAACTTTAACACACTGCGGTTAGAAAGCTATATCACATATATTTATATCAAATCTTTTCTAAATCTTCAAACTTTTCTTATATTAAAACATCCTCAATCTTTATTCACCAATATCTTATCAATATATTTGTTAAACACATTCAAATGATCAAAATCACACCTTTTTTGAAATATAAAAAATAAAACTTGCTGTCAATGACAATTAAATAGGTAATTTTGTGATTTTTGTCAACTGACTGGACACAACATAAAACTAATTGAGAACCGGTGTTGGACAAATCTGTTAATTTTGTTTAGGAAAGATCAAAATCTTGTTTTACTACAAAAGCCTTGTGTTAATTACAAGTAGAAAACTAAGTTCAAAGGAAAGAAGATCATTACCAAAGCAATTTAGGGCTGCTGCTTAGGCAATATGAATAAAGTTTTCGATCTACTATTTGTGAACAACTAAGCAACTAGGTGCCAAAGGTTATCATAACTTTAGTCCAGACTGAAGATTTTCACCCTTACACTTTAATCAGGAAAAAAACAATTCACCTTTCTGTACTGTTTATTTAAATAAATGACCGTCGGCCACACGAGTCCGAAGGCTGTCTTGATGAGTTGATTTGCCTCTAAACCACGTGCGATTACCAGTGAATACTAAATAGAATATCTGCAAAATCTAACCAAACAAACTTGAAAAAATATTTTATAATCAGTTTAAATTAGATATACCAATATCTAATTAAACCACTCTTCTATCTTCTTAAGAGATTATAAATTTAGAAGTAAATGCCACAAACAGGTGTCTTTGACAAACATAAACTTCAGGATTATATTAACAATGAAACCGTCTATCTGATTATGCATCGTTAAAAATATGCTTCTTAAGCTTTTGATATACTAGATCTCACACAAAAAAATGTTTTCGGTCATTTATAAATTTTAAAATAAGATATTTAACAATTCTAATTACAGGTAGAAGATTTCAGATGCCAACAAGAAAAAAGTATGGTTATTAAACACAAATAAAGGAGACATAGTTTTAGGTCATATATGATATTGTAAAATCCCAAAAAACAGAAAAATCAAAATTTATAGTTGTAGACAAGAAACTGTATAATATACTTGTATAGTGACAATTACATAATACTAGCAGATAATTCAAAATTTTATAGTTATATACAAAGACTATATATGTGTGTATATATATAGAGAGGGAGAGAGAGAGAGAGAGAGGAGGGGTGACAGAGAGAGAGTAAGCACGCATAGCTTCAAGTATGGAGATATCATACAAGAAAAGACCATATGTGCTCACTCTCTTCTGTCACCTCCAACTTACTTTCCCATGGAGAAACCCTAATTTATATTTAATTAATAAATTATATATATATATATAATAAAAAGAGGGTTTGTGTACTCTAATACTGTTCCATTGGGTATGAAACACTAAAAGACAAGACACTGAATTGATGATTGTTTGATATGATGTTGAACAAGTGAAGAGGATGTGATCTCCTTATATAGGGCAAGAAAGTCACTTGCGTCATCTTTATGGGAATAGAATATATTTTTATTTTTATCTTTAACAATATTTATTTATTTTATTTTATTTTTATTTTTTTTAATTAGTAAATCACATTCCACCGATCCATGTTCTGGATAGCTAGCTAGGTGGATATCTTAATTTATTAAAAAGCTTTTACCTGTAACATGTATAAAACTTTAGTAAAGACCACAGTAGTCAAACACTCTTTTCAATTACATTTGCAGTTGTTATAACTTGTTATTTAGCAATTCAAAAAACTATAAATTAGAGATAAATATTTTAAGGCACACAAATTGAGGCCCTGTTGACAACTCTCCTGCCACCAAAATAAATGTTCTACTATAACAAACCAAATAAGGTTTTTGGAACAGAACAAATAAGTAGTTGCAACAATACCACGGAATCTAGGGCCAAAAATAGAACACACATAGCTAATATATATATATATATAGAGAGAGAGAGAGAGAGAGAGAGAACACACTGGAAAATATTTATGGAATTAATAAAATAAGTCCTCACCTAAATATTTATGGAGTATTCAGTATATATTACTTATGTTTTTTTAGATGTTTAGTAGTAAAATTGATTATCTATTTTACGGGGGTTTTAACCTAAGTATTTACTTGAATCATGAACACAATTCATCATATTCATTGACCACTTTGGTATTGATGACCACTTTCATTCAGTACCTTATAAATTCATCAGTGAATAAATTGGACTGACTCGTAATTTGGCTTTATCTTGAACTAATGTTGATCACTTAAAATGAATTACTAATATTTCCTCTTGTAAAAAGGTTTTCTTTGGGAAGTTGGGGGATAGGGTTAGAAAAGGCATTCATTTATTCAGAGTGAAAGAGATAACCTTTTTAATACTGAAACTATCACAGATCTAGCCTTGTGTGATATCTTTTAGTAAACTTATCTTTTAGTTTAAGTTGATTTGATTGATATCAAATAGGGTAGATTTTGGATTGGTACACTTTATAGAAACTAATTAAACGAGATTGTAAGATAAATGAGAGTGATACGGGGGATTAGATCATTTAAGGCAATGTATTGAAAATATTTGATTTATTATATGCTATTATTAAGCCTATATAATCTGGATGCAATTCATTCATTTAGAGATAAAAGAGAATAAGTACACTTCTCTTTCTTTTATTGTGTTTTTTACATATAGTGCGGTTAATTCACAAGACATTAATGGTTGTGGTGATCTTCGATTTTGTTACAAAACGACCGTACACTGTGTATAGAATATGTACTTGAAATATGTTATTTTCCCCAGTAATATCTCATGCTGCCTGGCGTGTTTATAACCTAATCTAAAAATATAATTTGACAATATGTAATTACTTCCTCTTATCATAATGTGTAAATACACCAACGATTCTCCTAGGGGCCTTGTGTCTTCCTCTAATATAGAGTGATCTAGCTGCACACTATATTAGTCTTGACAAAGAACACCGTCTTATGTGTTGGGCATGGAGAATGATTTGGTAAATCACACTAAATAATTTAGCTCCTGCCCGCTCAGACTCTTAAAGAGAAGGTAATTGTGCCATTATACTTACCGAGAGCATCTTACAGTTGTGGAAATGAGTAATTAATTAAGGTCGAAGTTCAAAGTGTGATATTTGTTTTAACAAACCTTCTCAGGTTTCTAACCTTGAGAAGGAAGATAGAATGTACTCGATCCACGCCATGACAAACAATAAGGGGTGTGAGGCAGCCTGAGAAGTCCACGAAATGGCCTTAAAAAATCGCTGCCTTAAGGGATATTTTTCTTCTCAGGGCTAAGACTAATTATCCGTAAAAATGTGGTTAAAAAAATATATGATTAATATTTTACTCCATCAATAGAGCTATTATTCGGACAACTAACTTTGTTAAACCGTTATTTTTCAGTCTTCTTTAAAGAATGAAGACATAAAAATGACAAACTTTATTGTATAAACAATACATTGGATTTTCCAATGAATTTTTGAAAAGTGAAATAATATAACTAAATAATTGTTATGTTTCTAAATTCAAGTGAGACTGCTTTCTGAAAATCAAACTTTTTTCTTGTACTGACAGGCTTAAGTGCTTAACTTTATATCTATGCACTGGTTAATTTATGTGGTCCAGGCAATATTAATTAAAAAAAAAAACATTTTCATGTTTTATCTCTCGTAATTAACTAATTGCAGGAATAACTCATAAATTCGAATAGCGAGTTGATTAGGACAAGATCAAAGCCAATATGTCTTTGTGCCTTATCAGAAAATAATCAAATAGTAGACACCGGATCAACACGGTATCTATTTTATTGAAGTTGTTTTATTGTTTTATTGTTTTTTGTAAAAGTAAGCGTGGTTCGTACAATGCGCGAAGGCTACACTACATATTAAGTAAATCTAGCCATATGTTGCGGTAACTTAAAAAGACTACTCTAACTGTAAAACATTTAAATTAGATGAATACAAATTCAATAATTTAAATAAAAATACACGACGAGTAAATCAATTAAAACTACGAATCCACTTCTTGAATACCTTCATCCGTTCTCACTTTCATTAATTAAGAGAAAGTGAATGGTATATTAAACGACGAACGAGATCCAATTCGATACCCTAAAAGCATAGACGGCTGGGCTGTGACCATCACACTTCAACTTCTACATTCATTCCAATCCATGTTTAAGTCGAATCATAAAAAATCTTTATAAAACTATGAAAACTAAGTACTTTTGAGTACACTTGCTCAAAGAGATGAACAATCCAAAAATCAAAGATAGACTGTTCCAATCATTTCTATGTTTAATAAGGGTCACAGTCTTGACTCAGTGAGACTAGATGTCTCACTCTCAGTCACATTGGGTTTTGATAGTAATTAAAAACTATAGTTTTACCCCTCCCTATTAGCAATTATTTTAATCATTCCCATTTTTATATTTAATCTTTTAATAATATTCTTTTGTGAAAAGATTAAGTATAACTTAATTTTTTGAGATTTGGTGGTTTGATAAATAATATATTTTAGTGTTGGTGTAGAAAAATTGTGTTAATATTTAATCATTTTACAACAGATGTTTCATGTTTGAATATGAACTTTATCTAAAATAATATATCATTTAAATGAAAAGGTAGAATAATTTTAAATTTTCACTCAAATTACATGGTGTGAATCTTAGATGGGATCGTACAAACTAGACTTGTTGGTATTGACTACCCTATTTTCGAAAAACTATCGAAAAACAGTTTGCTTTCGGAAAACACAGTCGTTAGTAATTAAAATCTGTCACACCCTAAATACACAGTAATATCACACTGAACAACCAACCCAAACAACATAAAAGATAGATACAACTATGATGCCAAACAACATACAATATACGCTTTCAGCGTCTAATACTTATCCACGAGTTCCACTATAACTATTACTCCATAATTATCCAACTAGTAAGAAAATTCAAAAAAATAGATAGGCTAGAAAACTATATATTTTTTTAAAAAAGCAGATCATGATTGAACATAAAACAGAGGCATGGGTTTATAAAAACAGATAATATGTTTTTGTTTATCAAAGATATGTTTTATAAATACGGTTAATTTTAGATTTAAGTGACTTTTGTAAAAATATATGCCACTTCTTTACAAAATACGTATTCCTTTTAATATTAAGTCACTTGTACTTAAAATAAGAAAAAAAAATAGTTTTAGTGATCTCAACTACCGTACATTAACAAAATGTGAACCAAACTTATAAAATTAACAATTGAGTCACCGAAATATATAATTTTTTTCTAAATTGGGGACCTCTGCCAATTTAATTGGATAGAAGTTAAGTTTAAATTTTATTTCAGTCCCAAATTTTATAAAATATATGAATTTAACCCGAAAAATTTATAAATTTACATTTTTAACATATCCATTAACAAATAGTTACATATACATGCTCATACATATACATAAAATACAAAAAATATATATATAAAATACGCAATTTATAAATATATATATATAACATTTTAAAAAAAAAATTAACTTTTTTTTAATATTTTTTAAAAGGTATGCACTTTTTGAAGTGCCTTTTTTAAAAAATAATGAACTTTTTTTTATAATTTTTTTTAAGTTAATATTTTTTTTAAAAGTTAATTTAAAAAAAATATATATTTTTTATAAAAAAAATTTGATTTTTTTTTATATATCGTTATATATATATATATAAATTGTGTATTTTTTTTTTATGTATATGTATGAGTATGTATATGTAACTATTTGTTTATGGGTATTTTAAAAATATAAAATTATAAACTTTTCGGGTTAAATTCATATGTTTTATAAAATTTGGGACTGAAATGTAATTTAAACTTAATTTCCATCTAATTAAATTGACGGAGATCTCCCCAATTTAGAAAAAAAATATAGTTCGGTGATTCAATTGTTAATGTCAATAGTTTGGTCCCTATTTTGTTAATTTATAATAGTTGGGGTCAGTAAAACTATTTTTTCCGAAAAATAAGTAAAACATTTTACAAATGATCTTAATTTCATCTTCTCTTTGTTTTCCTACCTTTTAAACAAGTCAGAATCTTTTGTCCACTCTATCGTGTCCCATTTCATGTCCACTTAGCTTTGTTTGCATAAATTTCAATTTTTTACATTTTTTTTCCATACATTTATAACATTTTACAATATATTGTAGACAAATTTCATAAAAATTGGACATAATCTTGCTCTAAAGATTTTTTTTAAGATGAAATATTTATTTTACACCACTTTTTTATAATTATTCCTAATAAAGCTATGTATGACTTTCTCTTAAAAATGAGAATTGACATGTATTAAAACATGACTAATAGTAATTGTAGAATTATTATTTTTACGATAATTTTTTTGGTTAAATTGTCAAGGGGGCATAAAAGAGGGCACGAAAGAAGGGACAGAGAATCATCACTCCTTCTAAACACATAAGCGGAAATAAATTAAATGTTATTTTCCTTTGTATTTATTTAATTTTTCCGTGTTTCAAACACACCACTTAATTTATTGTTAATTAATTAATTTTTATTTAATTATGAATTTCACTTCCAAAATACCTTTTTTCCCCATGCTCAATAATAAATTGACAAAGTAAGGATGCATGGCGATTTATCATGTCCAATTGTAGATCGACTCTTAATTAATAAATAATTAAACCACCCCCTAAGATTTTTAGGCGGTCTAAAGGGGCATAAAGTATATATGCGTTTTTTAACTTAAAAAGTATATATGCTTTGCAATTAAGTAATCTAAAGAATCATTGACAAATCTTTGAACCCACAAGTAGCAACTCCATGCTTACATCTAACCCATGTTCTGCGATTAAGTGTCACCTATTTAGTTATGATTGTACACTTAATTACCTTAACATAAAGTTTTAAGTTTTAAACAATAATTGAAAGAAGAAAAAGCAGAGAGCCATAATATTCGATGATTCGTTTTTCAAGTGTGAACATATTTTATTGTTTAAAGAAAATTCTAACTAGAGAGGAATAAACTAATGTGCCGTATTGTGAAATTGTGGTAGAGCGGCTATTAATTGAGGGTAGATTGTACCACATTCTTATTCTTTTAACTTACACGGTTGATGGAAATTTTTTTATCAAAACATATAACTTTTCAATTCTAATAACCAAAAATTACAAATCAAAATTTTTATTTTTAAAATATACAATTCTAATAAATATGTGTAATTGTACGTTGTATGTTTTGGAAAGAAATTTTAGCTATTTATGTTTTAATAATATGTTTTAGTTAATTTTATGTTTTGTTCGTTGCCCCAAAACTAAATGGCTTACAAAACACTGACTTTTGATATATATATAGAAAGCATATGATGAATTTTCTCGATAAATGCTTTGGTGGGTGTTGATAAAGAAATATGTATATGTAAGTATGATAATGAACATGTATATGAAGAAGCGTTCCAGTAAGGTTCCGATGTATCAAGGGTGGATCCAGAATTTTTATTTCGGGTAGACAATCTTAATATGAAAAAATCTAAGATCAATCCTTAATAAAATTACAAATATTTAAAAACTTAAACAACTTAATATAATATCATAATCCTTAAAAATGTATGCTTGTTTTAGTTTGCAATGTAGATTTTCAAGCATGAAAAAACATGTAGTATCATTCGTTAACAATTTTGTAGAAAATAGTGAAACAAATGAATAAAAGAGATGAATATTTTATACTTATAATATTTGGTGGATCACAAGTAAAATGAAAATCAAGTTTTCCAACTTAAGTCACAAGTTACGTGAAATTTCATTCCCAAAAAATCAAAACAATAGTACTCAGTTACTAATATTTTGTAATGCAAACTTATGACAGTTTTGTAATATAGTTAATTATACAAGAGTATATTAGTCATAACCGAAAATAATAAGGGGCATGTGTCACTCATGCTCTATGTGGATCCGCCCGTGGATGTACCAAAACAGCATTAATAAGCACTTTCTTGTTCGATCCATGTAGGCATTGATGCTTTGACAAGACATATCTGAAATGAAATGTCTTCATGCATGTTTTCACAATTGATATTATATAAATTTAATGAACGACGCTACTGGAGGTAGAATAGGCATCAAACCATGGAAAATAGAGTTATTCTGCTGAACTCTTTAGAGGCACGTTATTTAAGTTTAATTAGACCAAAAACATAACATATGGAGTAGTGGTTCACTTGTAGTTAATTAGATGGTAAGTTATTTCCAGATAAGGTGATTTGCTTTGTTATCTTGGATAAATATTCTGGATTAACCGTTGATAAAAGTTGATGTTAATCATAAAGTAAAAGACAGAGAAAGATAAGATGGGAGAAGTGTCGATCGTACCTAATATTGCGATAAAACCTCTATATCTGTTATGTCAATTGGTGTTAAAACAACTATTGAGATAGACAAATATAATATGAAAGCATAACAAAATTAAATAATATCCAATAGATGTATGCAAAGACAAGAAATGGCAACATTAGAAATGAGATATGGTACTAGCTAGGTTAGAAGTTCCCCAAATGAGTGAACCTATTAGTACAGTAATTTACATAAAATGTGAGAATAGGGTATTGAAAACTTAGATGCAAATGATTGACAAAGATATATACGTTCGGGAACTTAAGAAACATAGCTCTAAATAAGAACAACTAGAGGAGGAAAATTCACGATGAAAAGTAAACATGTTTTTATTGTATTTATAACTTCGTATAAACTAACCACTAACTCTTGAAATTACGTCTAAAGTTAATGATTAATGATGACACTCCCGGAAGACGCGAGCACAATTTTCTGGATAAATACTTAAAATGTTTGTTTGTTTAAGCATTGGCCGGGACTGCTGCAGCAGCGGGCGCAGGAGCAGGAGCAGGAGATGCCAATTATGAGCCAATGATATCGATGTAGAGAGTTAACAGGCTAAGCACTAGCTAGCTAGGGTATACGAGATCAAGTCGGATTGATGGCCAGGACAAGTCTAGCACAATATTTAAGTCCTACATTTAGAAATATAGTATATAGAACATAGAGGTCAAATGATTCATTAGTGAGGATTGAGCCTAAATGTGGGGACAGTTTCTAGAGGAAAACCTTATTGGCGCAAATTCACGTTGAAAAGAGAAGGAAGCTTTCGCATGCATATAGAAAAGCAAAAGAAATATTAAAAAAATGTGAAAAATTCGCATTTTGTAAGTGGTTACTTATTGATCGATCTAGTGGGGGGCGATGACAAGTATGCTAGATTCCAAAGACTTTAGATAAAGGAGTTACATTAGCTTAGATTCCAGTTATGGCCGATTTTCTGGCTTCATCCAGAATTCATATTTATCTCATCTTAAATATATTTATTTATATTATAATATGGTGACCATAAACGCGTTTTTACAATATAATTTAATAAATAAATAAATAAAAGAAGAAAAAGACAATAATATCTTAAACAAAAGATGAAGGAAAGAAGGAAATAGATATGGGTTTTGATAGTTTTGTTTTATTTGGTGAAAAAAAATTATACAGATATGAGAGAGAGAACGCTAGGTTTTGTTTTAAATTTTTTAAATGTTTCAAACGTAGATATTGAGTAATTAACAAAAGGTTTGAGATGTTTTTTTAAAAAATAGTGTACCACTTTGGCAGCCTCATAAGTAACCAACTATTTTTTGATTTAATTATTATATTATTATAATAGTATAGATATCAAAACAAAACAAAAAAACTTGAATGAAAATACAACAGAATTGACGATTTACAAGAAAAAAAAAAGCCCAATATTTTTATTAGCTAGATTGCACTCGTCCGACATGATAAGTAGAATCTTATTTTGGTTGCCCTAATAGGAATGTTCCCATTATCTAGTTGCTTTCATCATTCATGACATCATGGACATGTGTTGATGCCCCATATTTACACGTAGCAAAAGTACCCAAACTGCATACAAATCCCTCTTTCGGTTATCATCATATTTGTGGTACCACACACGTTTTTTATTTTATTTTTTTATAAGTGGTACCACACAAGTTGTGAAACTAAAGATCCAATATTTTTTGTAGAAATATCTCAAGGACAACAGAGATCATGTGTTCAAGTAAGTCGTAAACTAAAGCTCTAATCTGGTCATACAAATACAAATGTTCACCAGACGCAGGGGCAGAGCTACTGTGATACAAAATGGTGTGGCTGCAACCCCTAAATTTACAAAAATGTTATTTCTATGATAAAATATAAAAAAAAGTGTCTTGTAACCTCATAGAATAACATTTTACATTTAGCAACCCCAAAACAGAGGAACTGGTTATTTATATATATGTTCGGATTTCTTGAGTACCATTGTAACGGTTCTATTAGGATGCTAGACGCAACAGTTACTTTTGAATATATATATATATATATATATATATATATATACAAGAATAAATAACTTTTGATGTGTTTGAACTTTTTTGACGTATGGTTTTAGAGACAATTTTGTAAAAGGCCTAGAAAAGGCAAGACAATTCAGGTTAAGATCAACAAATGAGTATTAAGAAAAAAAAGGATGAAGGTTTAGAACTAAAGGAATGAAATTTAACAAAAATAAACTAGTTTAAACTTTAGTCCAAAATGATGCATTTTGTAGGACGGGGGGACATTTGGTATAGTCATTTACTCTTTCTATTCTTATTCACGCATTTTTAAATCTTTTTAAACTATCTCGTCTCGCCTTGCCCTACATGTTCCCGCTTCACAAAATTCGTATCCGATCATGCCAAACTTCACCTGTAATTAGAAGTGAAAACCAATTTGGTGTTCCAACACAATTGCTAGTGGACACATGATTTAAACGGAAACAGATATGCACCATGGAACTCATCAAAACAACAAAACGACCAAACATACCGAATTCTGACATTTCTTAACAAGTACATAATCAAATACCAACAATATCACACCACCAGATAACTCCCATTTCCACTAATGTTTACGCCACAACTCATATCAAAATACAGTAATAACCTTGTCAATCCGATGAAGTGAAGACAAAAGAAATGAAAATCTAGAATCTAACTTACACAAAATATACCCCAAGGAATCGTGAAAAATACTGAAGAATTGACAGAAGAGCACGAATACACTAAAGCTCGTAGCCTTAAAGAATACAATCAAACAACCCTTAGCAGTAACCATGCTAGAAACTGGAGTCCAGTTTAATCCTCAGAAGTACATTATCAACTTCAATTAGCAAACTGGGAAAGCTCGGTGAAGCACGAATAAATAAAACCCCAAAGAGCAAGAACAGGTAGAATCTACAATACCGAGCATAGAGGCGTGCATCTTGTACTTTGTTAGAATATTTATTCCTACCCAGGTCAAAAATTCACAAAATACCAAATTTTGTGTAAGAAATTGCTATTAGCTATTGCACTTCTTGAGTTTTTAACGAGATAAGTTCACTATCTTGCTGCTGGTTTCGGGACTGTACGCTCTTCGGAAGTCCTCTTCGAAATCGTTCTGGTAACCTGAAAATTTAAGTGTAGACACATCAACGTAGGAAAACAAATGAAAAGACATACTTAAATTTCCTTCTTCCATGTACCAATCATAGACGGCTGAAAAAAAGTGGAAATTTAGACTTACAAGTCCAATCTTTCACAGATAGCTCGCCGCACGGAAGAGTTAAAGCCATATGCTATAGAGTTGAACAAGCCCTGCAGGAAATTTAGAAAAATAACCGATTTATCAAACTCATAATGTTCAGCTAATGTTGTCAAAAAAAAAAAAAACTGTCCCTTCATATGATCGACTATGTAAAAATCCATTATTACGTGATCAAAATGTATACCATGGTTGGAAGACTCACCATAAGAGCAGCCATACCGACATCAAGAATTGACAGCCAAAATAGTTTATGGCCTGGTTCGATAAAATCATGAATGCGGTTAATTGTGCCAAAAGTCCATGATCCTATTAGAATAAGGGGATAGTAACCCCATCTGTTTAATGCCTGCAAAAACGAGAATGTATTAATCTCCAAAGGGGGGTATCAACTCAAAATACATGATGAATATAATCATCACAAGTTCATACCTACTGGAAGTGTCATGGTAAAATAAAAAAAAGGGTTCTACTACTAGTGGCTATGGTAAAATAGATAGATAATTTGTTGGAAGAAACTATCTTCGTATAAATTTATTTTAAATCAAGAATAAATATTTAGAAAATTAAAATAAAGAAAGAAACAATAGCAACAACATAATCACCTTCATGTCAGCACGTACATCTGATTGGTATGTTCGATTCGACATACCCACTGCCATCTGAAATTTCAAATATAATCATTAATGTTCAGTAGTCAACACCCAAATTCACCATCTAAGATACAATCCAGAGGAAAGAGAAAAATAAAAGTATACTCGTGTGGCATTGTTTAGCATGCGTATCACTTGAAAGTATGTTACACCGTTGAAAATAATCGCACCCCACAGTGGTACATAAAATGTCATGAAGTGAACTGCCTGCAGAGGAGATAACTAAAATATTAGGGACCTGATAGTAAAGACGGTAACAAACATTAAATTTTTTTTGTCTGAATGAATACAAATTGCAAGTATGATATCAAGCCAAACTAAGCAATTAAAGTTTACAATCTTGCCCTACACCATAATCAAATATGCTGTCAAAAAACATCCAACATAACAAAAATGACAACGAACATGTTTGAACAAATAAAATCAAAATTTTCCGGTAAGTCGGTCAAATTCTTTTATATGTTCCATTACCAACTTGTCCCTATTAAGCCATACTAGCAATGATTAGCTTAAGTTTGATTGTCCACATGAGTAGCACAAAGCCACAAACCAACCAACCCATAGCTTTGATTACAGGTCACTTCATTTTTCAATATCTTTACTTCTTAGAACAATAAAGAAGGATGTTAAATTAGCATGTAGTCATCTTGGACATTGGCAATACTTAAAAAAAAGGTTTATGGGAGGCATGAATTTGCTATAACAAGAATGACAGATTATTGCATATAATTGGTGAAAAATATCAGCAAAGCAATTCTTCAATGTCGAGGAAATAAAGGCGACTGCATATTTGAAATGTATTTCTGAAGAATAAAACATTCGTCACAGCACTCCAAGTTAAATAAAAAATGAAAAACAGGTCATTTAACACCAGCAATGAAGTCTACCATGGCATACCGCATACCTTCCCCGTACGGCCTGTTTGTGCCCAACACCATGCACCTAAATTACCTAAATGCCCATGCCCACGGTCATTACCAATAGAACGCATCACTGTCACAACTCCTGAAGTTCCTGTTGCAGTAACGGAACATTATGATTCTTTTCATCACATTTTACACAACCATATAAAAGCATTACAAAGACATACATATTATTTAAAGAAACAACATATGCAATGCATCTTTCAGCGATATTATAGAAAGAAGTCCTAAAGATAAAGGACGATAACAAATGAACAGATAAATCATACCCCAGACATACAAGTGGAAAATGGGCTCTAAATCTTCAACATCTGTTTTATGCCTGACAACTGTACGATGAAGAGTAAAAGCAATTGTACTAGTCCATAGAAAAGAAGCCACGCAGAAGAAATGGGTGCTATAGCCTTGAGCATAACAAAAAAAACCTCTAGATGGATCCCTGCAAAAACCCAAAACAAGAAAAAAAAACTCAGATATTGTGCAGCTGTCTACAAGAAGACCATTAAAGTAACTGATGGAAATTATACCCGACAATGCTAAAGAAGCTGTATAGCATGTCCTGCAACAAAAGGAAGAACAATATTTAAGTTCAGTTAATATCAGTAACTTTTCCATATTCCATTCCTTAGTCTTATCTAAAAAAACAGGCATAGATTTGCAGATAACATCTACCGACATACATTATTTTCCTTTTAGGAATTGTCAAAATAGAATTCTTACAGATAGAACACAACATTTTTCTTCTTCTCGTTTTCCAGTAGAACCCCCACACAGTATACTATCACATAGGTTGTAGTTTAGCATTTGTACATGACGACAGTTATTGTAAGCTTCTCACAAACCAACAAAATGTTCTTAAACAAGGTATACTCGGGCAAGAACAAATGTAAAAAAGAAAAACAACGTATCATGTGTCATCTCAAGCACTTCATGAGGCATCAATCTAGCATGGGTAACAATTCATTTGTATCAAGAATATGAATACTAGATTCCTAAATAAAAAAGAAAAAAAAGCAGATGATAATAGAGTAATTTTTTGATAGAGAGGAATAAATTATAAAATTAAACAGAACGAGTAAAAAGAACAAAAAAGAGAGGCCAACTTCGCTGCTGATATCTTAAACCACCAATTTGAGATGGCGAATCTCCTAACTCCGCCAATAAAAACTTCTAATTCCCTATCGAAACCTAACTGACACAGCAAACCCGACTACAGGTTGGTTCTGAACTGCAACTTCCGAAACACTCCTAAACCGTTCCAGATTTTCTAACCATTTCTATATTGCATAAACTTCCTCTTATTCTTAATATTTTCACATAGTTTCATCAACTGATTTCCCCAGTGATTTAAACCCACATTTATCTTCCCTGTCTTCCGAAGCAAACAAAAGCCTTATATGAGATGGGTATATCACATCCTCCCTCTTATACGTCAGATTTCAATATAAGTAGCACCAAGGGAAATTTAACTAACTTTAAGTGAGCATGGAAAGAAGACATGTCACCCTATTGTCTAACAGTGGGTACGGCAATAACTTAAGGTATTTTCAAAGAGGAAATTACAACTACGTCTACAGCCTACAAGTGAATTGATTTTAGTTGATTATATATCCTACTCCTTTGCTGAGAAGGATTTATAAAAATGCAAAACGAAGAAAGAGTAAAATAAGGTAATCTGACCCAAATCTTTTATCAAGTCCACAATAGGCTACTATAAATCATTGTTACTGTGGAAATATCCTATAGTTATTACTGCAATATCAGAATGATATTGTCACATATTTTAGGCAGATTTCCAGGCTGCTTTATGGTTTGATACAACACTGATTTTATGGGATCATTGTAATTATTTATGTAGATATTATTTTCCTTATTTACTTAATCCTTGCACTATAAAAGGAGATGTATTTGTTGTATGTGAAGATTATTCAGAAATAATAAAACCAATTCATTCTTATTCTATTCTCTGAATCAAAGCTGCTTACATGGTATCAGAGCGGGCCATCGAAAGGCTAGCCAAGTTATAAGTATGATGGGCCACCTCCACCCGATTTGTTGATCACCCTCGTTGGGCTTCTCGGAAATTGACCAACCCACGAGTGAGGGGAAGTGTTGGAATTGTCTCACATCACTTGAGCATTATCAAAGCCAAGACTTAATATATGCCGCTCTCCTTCCTTACTAATAGGCCTTTTAGTGGGGAATGGACGGGTTTCCACAGTTACTATTTGGTTTATAATTAAAGTGCCAAACTGTGTTGAATACAAGGTCTGGCCGTGAATTGGTACATTAATGCCTGAAGAGTTTTTTTTTAATCCCTTCTAAACAGTGATACCTATTTCTTTCAACCCCTACTACACGTTCCAGTTCTCACATAGCACAGCATAGTACTCTTTGTCCCAGAATGCTATTTTAGATGACCAATGACCTTATTTTTCTGGTTTTCTGAAGACAAGCCGCTAAAGAAGAAAGGTAATTAAGTTACACTTTATCAAAATGGAATAACTAATTCATATAATGCACCATCATATACTGCTTAAGGTAAACTTCTTTAGGCTTTCCCGTCCAGCATACTCTTTATAGCTCATGATTATTATTCATTAATAACTGAAGCTCAAACAATGAAGAGCAACAAACGTAATATTTACTTGAACCTTTTACAAAATCTTATTCTATCCCTTTCTAAGTAACTAGAAGTTGATAATTTCTAGCTTTGCATTTTGGAAAACTAGCTTAGTGGAAAACATAGAACGAGATTTTGGTTCAACATAGCAATCTTTGAAGTATTTCATCAAAAGGTGTACTCCTTCGATCCAACAGTTTCGGTATTTGTATGAAAAATATCTAATATATAGGAGAAGACAATCAATTTACTAATAAATAATATTTTCTTATATGCTCTTAATATGTAAGGGGTAACATCTGAGTAAAGCTCTTTCTCAAAGTTTCTATCGACGGTTTAGTTTTCATTTTTGAAAAGTAAATATTATCTCTTAATACTTTTAGAACGTGGCCTAACAAAATGGGACATTTAAATAGTTAATATTGCCACAAAAATGGCTGAATAAAGTAAAATCATAAAAAAAATGGCGATATTGCACTTTCGTACACCCTATCAGCTTTTACAAATTTGTAAAGCGTCTTACTGATATTCCTAAATCACTTATCTACACATTTTTCCTCCTATTAACGTACGTCATCGGTTTCACTGGAGAATGTTATTCATGTGCTGTTGTAAGAGATAAATTAGTCATTTGTACACCAAGCGTCCATTTTTAACAATTCGTAAATCAATCTATTCTTATATAAGTTTGTACAGCAGTGGGACACTCTGAAAAAAGAAATATTTCCCATCTGACCACCTACACTAATTTAGACAGATGTGGCATAATTGGGGTTCATTCATGTTTTGTACACCAACCAATTACACTAATCAGCTTTGTACGCTTAAGTATTAGATATATAATTTATTGTCTTGAAAGATGATTTTTGCCAATTTAGTACACTACTAGTAATTTTCTTGACCCAACTTACAATTTGGGTACATGTAAGAAACCGAAATATCGTATAAGTTGAGGTACAAAATTGACGGCAGGTTGTTCAATTAAAACAAAATCGTTTTTCATTACACTAAATAAAAATTTCATAGTCTAGTGCACAAGGTCAAATTTAGTGCTTATACCAAACCTTAACAAACTGACATAATTGCAAACAAATACATAGATCAGTGCAGGTGTGTTGGTGTAACGTAAGTGCAATTAACCCAATTAAAAATGGATTTTGAGAACCTGCAAATATCACTGTCTACAGGTGGAAATGTAACTAAAGCTTTTTATGGCAAGAGCTATGCCAAAAGCGTACCAAGCGTAAGATGTATCAGAGTAAAAAGCGGGAAAGCGAGCTTTGTATTGCTTTTTAAGCTATGAGTCGAGCTTTGCATCGAGCTTTCTCTCTTCCAAGTGAGATATTTAAAACAGCGATATAAATATCGGGTTTCAGTGCACTAAACCTCAATGACTGACACAAATATGAACATATACACAGATCAGTGCAGGTGTGTCAGTATACCAAAAGTGCAATTGGCGCTATTAGCAATGAATCAAAGAACCTATAAAAATCCATACTTTAAAAAGCAATAACTTAGTTAAAGTGTTTCCACAGTAGCTGTGTTAAAACTTAAAAGGGAACAAAACGTAAGCTGTATCGGCATAAAAGCGGGGAAACGAGCTTTTGCTACTTATTTAAAACAGTGATAAATAGAAGGTTTGTGGAATCAAACCTAATGAAACTAAATTACTTTGAGTGTATTAACTAAACCTTAATAAACTGACACAATCATGAACGAGGCATAGATCAGTGAAACAGTGCAGCTATGTTGGTGTACAAAAAGTGCCACTACCCCCTGTTAAAAAGGAACTATAAAACCCACAAATGTAAAGTTTGTGTGAATAAACCTAACTAAGCTAAATTACTTTGAGTGTAATAAACCTTAATAAAGTGAGATAATTGTAAAAATTTACATTGATCAGTGCAGGTACATTGATGTACCAAAAGTGCAATTGGCGCTATTAGCAATGAATCCAAGAACATATAAAAATCCATACTTTAAAAAGCAATAACTTAGTTAAAGTGTTTCCGCAGTAGCTGCGTTAAAACTTAAAAGGGAACAAAACGTAAACTGTATCGGCATAAAAGCGGGGAAACAAGCTTTTGCTACTTATTTAAAACAGTGATAAATAGAAGGTTTGTGGGATCAAACCTAATGAAACTAAATTACTTTGAGTGTATTAACTAAACCTTAATAAACTGACACAATCATGAACGAAGACATAGATCAGTGAAACAGTGTAGCTATGTTGGTGTACAAAAAGTGCCACTATAAAAATGAACTATAAAATCCACAAATGTAAGCTTTGTGTGAATAAACCTAACTAAGCTAAATTACTTTGGGTGTAATAAACCTTAATAAAGTGAGATAATTATAAAAAAAATTACATTGATCAGTGCAGGTACATTGATGTACCAAAAGTGCAATTAACCATAAAAAATATATATAAATAACCAATGAATTATGAATATAAGGTTTGTGAGAAAAAACTTGATAAAAGTAATTTACTATGAGTATATTAAACCTCTGATAACTTGAGTTGAGATAGCTGTTAAAATATATCTGTTGGTGTACCAAAAGTGCAATTAACCCTAATAAATATATATTTTTGAATTGAATAAAAGATTTGTGAGAATAAACTTAATTATTCTAAATAACAATGTATTGAACCTTAATATATAGATCATTTTCCATTTAAATATAATTTATAAAGAAAAATGAAATGATGATCAGTGAGAGTGAACCTTAATAAACTAAACTAGTTTGATTACACAAACTAAGCCTTAAAAACTGACATAACTGTGAACAACAAATATATATAGATCATTCATTCCCAAAAGTGCAATTAACCAATTAAAATATAATTTTCAAAAGAAAATAAAAAAAGAATTAGTAACTAACAGTGAACTTTAATAACCTAATTTACTTTGATTTTACTAAGCAAACCTTTAAAACTAACATAACTGTGAATAGATCATTCATTTCCAGAAGTGCAATTAACCAATTGAAATATAATATTTAATAAACTAAGTTACTTTGATTTAATTAACTAAACCTAAAAAAGATAACATAACTGTGAACAAATAAACAGATCACTACCAAAAGTTCAGCTAACAGAATTAAAACTACATTTAACATATATATATATATATATAAATAGACGTACAGAGAGGGCGAGGAAGAAGACGAGCTTGAAGGAGAATTTGCGAAGGTCTTTAAAGCATAAGTAACAGAAAACAATAAAACCCGACCCTAATAAAGATAACGTCGATGCTCCCGTGTTCACCGCCGTTAGTATATTCCGATCACTCGCCGTTAAGTTCCCCATCACCGCCTCTACCGTCGCCATTCTCTCTCTCTCTCTCTCTCTATATATATATATATATATATATAGTTCACTCAGTTCTTCTCTCCCTCGGAAAGTAAAGGAGAAGGATGGTCCCTATACTTTGGAAAAATGTTCTATTTCATCTATATATTGTATTTTGTCTCATATTTGGTCTATGTGCATGTATGTTTGTTTATGTACAAGAGCTGGTATAGTGTTACTGTCACGTTATTTCTTGTTTGACTACACAAATTGTATTTGATAATATTGTATATAGGGTATAAAACTAATTGTAATAACATTTTATGCTAATAAGAGCACCCACATCATCCTAACAACGAACATATCCAAATTTAACAAAAAAAAAACTCAAGTTTTTTAGTTTTAGCTATTCATTACACTATTACATAAAACATCACACTCTTTATCATCATCTTTATTATAAATAAACTAATGCTATTTACATTTTAATTTTCTCTATCTTTGTAAACTAAATAATCTTTATGATTTTGGTATTATATGTCATTTTAAATACTCGATAGCATATACATTTTTTGAGCCAGCTACGTGTGCTCTTAGGTATAACTAATAACACATGTGTTATTATTACGTATCCCACTAATAATATATAGTTGCAAATCATACCACTTAATATTCCGTATGCATATGTTTGTATTAAAGTAATAATACATATCATTCGGTTCTCTCCCTCAAAAAATAGAGGAGAGTGGCCTCTATGCTTTGGGAAAGTATTCTATTTGGTCTACATTGTATTTTGTGTCATATTTATACCCAAATCTAATGTCTTGTTTGGTTTGCGGGGCAAATAGTTGTAGTTATGATTTTGGTATTATATGTCATTTTAAATATTTAATACGGTAAATAAATCTCTGTTGACTTTTTATTTCGTTGACCACTTCAGTCAGTACGACATCGGTACATGAATCGTATGTATCCGGTATTTTTTTGGTATGCGTAAGGATTTTTATTTTTATTTTTTTTCATAAAATTAAGTGTTTGTGTTTATTTTTTATTTTCATGTATGCATGTATGTATATATAGCTCACTTAATTTTCTCTCCCTCGTAAAGTAAAGGAGAGTGATGGCCCTTGTACTTTAAAAAAATATCCTATTTGGTCCAGTTGTCTTGTGTGTCATATTTATCCCCTAATTTAGTACCTTGTTTGGCTGCGGGAATATTAATAGAATTCAGTGTTTGAGATTTGAAAGCAAGCCAAGCAAGTAATTCATTCAGGAATGGACTATTATTAATACCCCAATGCCTATGGTATTGTAAACACTCCAGTTTAACATCATTTGTACTGTATTTGATCTCTTGTTTGAGAAAATATTCTATGTGATCTCCTGTTTTTTGGGTCATATCTATACCTTCTCGTTTGGTTGCAGGTTTATCATTCATTATTTCTGATACCAACAATCCGATAGAATTCGATATTGTGATTCTAAAGAAGTCCGGACAAGTAATCTAATCGGGATTGAACTGTTCTTAATACCATCATCCCTATAGTATTTTAATACCCCACTTTAACGTCGTTTGATATTCAGACCGAATATATTGTGTTGCCAAGCATAATATTATGTTTGGGTCACTGGACTCACAGTCCAATCCCAGATTTCAAAAGGTTTTATGGGTAAAATCTAAAAATTTATCATAAAAGGCCACTTTTAATTTTGTATAATCCTAAGAGTATTATGGTGGACAATTAATTACCCAGGTTCTGAATCAGCTAAAAAAGGTGTTGCAACTTGCAAGTACTACTTTAAAAGGGATGAATAGTGACTTGTTTTGGATTAGAAGGTGTCGAAAGAGATTAGTCTGATGCAGCATGCATCCAACTTTTTTCTAGCATACCATGAAGGGCCAATTAGTGTTTGGTGATGGTTAAAGTGGCTTGAACAAACAAACTGTTGGGAAAAAAAAATCATGGAACATCGCATCAGACCCAACTAACAAACAGAGAAAAATAGGTTACCAAAGATTAAAGTAAAAAAAAATGCAGTAATGACTTGTGATATTCTATTCTGCGTCGAGCAATAAAATTATATAGGCAACAAACCACAATGCACAATTTAATAGCCGAAAACTCGTCTTTTCAAATAGAAGTTTTTTTTAGGGTATTTCAAATAGAAGGTCATGGTTTCAATATCTCTCAATATAAAGCTTATACCAGGGCACGAAACCTCAGGAATTTACATCATTAATAAAGTTGGCTACATAATTTATTTCACACATATTCCCAACGAAAAAAAATAAAGGAAAAATCTCACAGCTTCGAGCTTCTCGTCTTAATTTTGACCATAATCCGATCAAGTTCTACCACCAATGTCATAAGATATGTCTATATACACATGAACGAAAATTCAGGTCTAATCGGCAAATCTTGGAAGAAAACTTGTTCCAAGTATAGTATTGGTGGGCTTAATCATGAAACATCTGAAATGCAGGGGGGGAAACAACACAGATAAGTAAGAAATATTGTCATACTAAAATGAAGTCAGTTTAGTCGCTGCAATTACTGATTACGAAATTAGGACACTTAAATTCAGAAGCAATATACACCTACATATACATTTGTCCTTAGAAGTATAAATAAGAGAATGTATGTCTGTATATACTCCCTATTGACAACTCGAATGTAAATGTACACAGACGAGTATAATTATTGAATTTGGTTTTAATTTGCAGATTGAAATCATGAAGAGAAGATATGCAACGAGCTTTGATGAGTTGCCAAACACAAAGGCAAACTAAGGACTAGTTCATGCGTAAGTTTCAGTTCTACATCTCATAGATTTTTCATCCCACTTATGCTTCATTGCTTTTCCTTTAGAAAGAAAACATTTAAAATATGTGGGCGTATACTACTATACTTTATAAAGGTAACCACAGGGACACGGTGCAAAAAGTTGGCATCTTTTCCACTAGATAGCAAAGAATAACTTACCGATAGAACAAGTTTCTCCGCACAATGGTTCAATACCTGCCAAGCATGCCCATAAAGTTCCCTAAGATGACAAGAATATGTCTCGACATCCAACATAGCAATACCCAGGAATTTTAATTTCACACGTTCTACTTCTCCATCTGCTGGAAGTTTCTTTGGTAGAAAAGTAAAAAATTGATCAAAGAAACAGAATCGATAATAAATATTTTTGTCACTTAAAGAGAGTAAGAGACCCCGGTAAATCATACCAGGATATATGGTTAACAGCATATTATTAAAACATGTGAACACAATAAAAATTTGTAAGTTTCATTACAACTTTCAAACCCCAGACACCAAAATATTAAACTAATCTTTCTGATTTAAAATTTTAAACAATTGTAAATGCCGCGTTTAATGTAGAATTAACCCAAGTCATTAAATATAACTTCAGTATAGAGAGTGTCGAAATCATACTATAAGGCTGACCGAATATCTTAAATGCGCATATCTAATTTTAGATATAAATATAAAGAAATGGGATTTAATAAGAAAAACCCTTTTGTAAAGAAGTACAAACAAGCAACAGCTCATACAGCTTTTAAACAGATCTGACAGCTTACTTGAGGCTGTAAAAAAGTTTGGTTCAGCCAGCTTAATGCTCCTAGCTTTTCAGTACAAAAGTAAAAAGTGCCCGATTTTAAGCCGATCAACTTAATGCCGCAGCTTACAAGCAGAAAAGCAAATAACCTGAGAGGCTGAGCTCAAAAGCTACAATCAACCAAGCCCAACTAATGTAATCCATTCAGTTTTCTTTCAGGAAATTTTTTCCACCAACCCTATGACCTTTTAACAATTAGTACATCATACTATCAAAATTCACAATTTAGCCTCCAATTTACAAAATATCAAAGAACTTTACCACCAAAGTTCACAAGTATTTAATAGAATAAATATAAACGTTGAAGTAACAATTGTCTGTTTAAAGCAAATTTCATCTTACTTCGCCAACATAGTCGAATAATTAGTTGAGTGCTAGTGTACTAATCAAGTGATCATTATATTTTGTATAGGTTAGTGACTGACTTTTGAAACTTAACTACAAGGTGCACTAATTGTAAAAAGCCGTCAGTTTAGTATTCAAAAGTAATAATTATCAGATTCCTTTTCTAATGATCAACCAGACTCAAACAAGCAAAAAAAACTCGAAACCACAATTGCAGGGTCAGATATCATACCATGTTATCCAACATCTTGCAAGTTTTGTATTTAGCTTTCACTCTACAGGGCATACTTGACGATTTGAAAAATCGAAGATTTGTGATCTTTGAAGCTTTAATTACAAAGACACTCATTATTCCGGTGGAAACAATACTCAAAACCTTCACTTGTGGGGCAAACAAGAAATTGAGTCCATAGCAGTTCTCTAGAGAGAGGTAGTCGAGCTTATCATTTATATCTGTAACTTTGATAGTTTCGAAACCACTACAGTTCACAAGACTCAAACTTTGAAGAAGCCCACTTTGGCATAAAAGGGTGTTTAGCATATCGTCACAAAGGCTCACATCTTCAAGAAAAAGCGATTTTAGGGAGCTCAAGTTAGCAAAACCCCCATTAGAATCGAGGCAACAAGACCTTAATTTTAGAGATTGTAAGGTTATGGAATTCAGTAAATAAGAAGGGAGTTGAATAGGTGACCCTAGGTTAGACAATAAATTGAGATCGAGCTCTATAAGATTAAGACCCCTTTGCATAACAAGACTAATCCAGCTAAAAAGATCATCGGAGTAGCAACCCGGGTAGAAATAGAGTCGGAAAGTTTGGATTGGATAATCATTATGGTTTTTCAAGAATCGGTTAATGACACGCACTAGGTTTCTTTTTTTCGCATCGACTAAAAGATTGAAAGAATCATCAGCAGATTCTCTGAACTCCAGGTGGGGTATTGTTGTCCACAAATGCATCAATTTCTTACAACTAATACATACGACCAAAGCTTCTTTCATTGTCAAATACGAAAATATGTGAATTATCAAGCTATCAGGAAGGTAGCTGAAGTGGTCATGATTCATTTCCATTATATCCTCGGATTCTCGGTTAAATCTGTCAAAATAAGTAAATATAAGACCAAATATGTAGTTCATCAGACCTAAGTGTTTGGCACATAGGTTCATTGACCCTTTCTTTACGTGTCCATAAGGCACACACAACGATAAATCAAACGCAAACACAATTTTAAATTGTAGTAAAAGCAAGATTAGCTACAAGAAGGAAATTCCCATCTATCGCTGAGACATTACAGACTTAATCTATTCTATTCTTCTTGATCTTTAAATATTTCTTTAAAACAATAAAGTAAATCAGTATTTGTGCTTCAGTTGAGAGAAAAAAACTAATCTTGATGCATTTTCACATGTACACATAACATGCAAATTTTCCGCTTTTGTTTTCCCTTTTCAATTTTGTATAACAAATTCTTTGTAAGAGGTCTCGGGTTCGATTTTTGAAGGGGTAGGAATGAAACCCTTAAAATGTAGCAAAGTATAGTTTCTTAAAATTAAATATTTGAAACTCATTCTCAATATCTTTATCTTTTAACACCACAGTCTACACAACAATAGTAAATGCTATACTAAAGAATTTATCAATTGAATTACCTGTATGGCACACAAAGATTGTGCAAAAAATCATAACATTAGATTCCCAATTTTGCAATATAGAAACCCTTAATCCCCAATTAACAATGAATGGGAAAAAAATGAAAATTTCTGTATAAATCATAATAAAACAGTGTTAAAGTGTTTAATTTTTACCTTTTTATCCTGAGAATTGCATATTAACTGCTGTGATCATCTCTCTCTCTCTCTCTCTCTCTCTCTCTTTGTGAGTGATAAAAGTATATAACAACGAGGACAAAAATTGTTGATTTATAAAAAAATTGAGGATAAAATTTAGTTGGAAAAACAAAAATAACTTGAGAGAAAATAGCACTGTAGTGAATTAGTGAAAGTCAACAAAAAATATTTTATTAGTCAACTGTCACCATTTATTTTCTACTTTACTACTAAGTATCCGAATAATACGCTTATCTTTTCTACTAAGTATCCAAATAATAAGCTTAAATTTAATAATTTAGTGTGCTTTAATTATGTAAAGGCTTTAATTATGTAAAGGGGAATTCCTCTACAATCCTTTCATCAACTCTAACTATTTTATCAAAACTAACATATTTTATAATTTTTAATAAATCGTTTATATTTACACAAATTTACAGATTAATCCTACATTATTTATTTTTATATGTTTATTATCCTTTCTTATTCATAACAGTATTCCAACTATAAAAATGTGGGCACTATAATAATTTATTACTACTATATTCACTAAGTTAATCATATACATTCTTCTTATATAAGGTAAATTTTGTTTTCTCTGCAATTTAGCAATTTAAGGACTTAATATGGCTCCCGATAGCTACCGCTTTTTACGCCGTAAAAATCAGATTGTAGCTAAAATTATGTTTTCAGTTAAGATAATCATATGCTCTATTGCCCCTATACACCCTTACAAGTTCACATTTCTCTATACATACCACTTTTTAATTGTTCACTTTATTAACAAAAACCTCACAAAACCTAATACACATATTTTCTCTTCCTAAAAACCCAAAAAAATAGTTTAAAATTACAAAAAAATATATAAAATTGAAAAAATTGAAAAAATTCACAAAAAAAAAAAGTATTTTTATAAAAATAAATCACAAAAAATGTTTTTTTTAAAATCTGAAAATAATAATAAAGGTCACAAAAAATTATAAAAAGGATTAAAATCACAAAAAAATGTATTTTTATAAAAAAAAAAAAAAAAAATCACCCCAAAAAAATCACAAAACATTATAAAAATGAAAAAAAATACAAAATAAATAAATTAGATGCACTTTGAGCTGAATTAAATTCACTTTTAGCTGAACTATATGCATTATATACAGTTTCGACTGAACTAGATACTCTTTCAGCTGAACTAAATGCGCTTTCAGCTGCACTACATGCCCTTTAGTTGCACTAGATGTACTTTCGACTGAACAATATGTAATTTCGACTGAACTAGATGCGCTTTCATCGGAACTATATGTACTTTCATCTAAACTAGATACACTTTTAACCGAACCACATGCACTTTTAACCGAACCACATGCACTTTCAGCTGAACCACATACATTTTCAACTAAACCGGATGCACTTGAGCTGAAAATGCATCTAGTTCAGCAGAAAGTGCATGTGGTTCAGCTGAAAGTGCATCTAGTTCAGTCGAAAAGTGCATATAGTTCAGTCGAAAGTGCATAAAGTTCAGTAAAAAATGCATATAGTTCAATAAAAGTGAGTACAGTTAAGTC
The DNA here is from genome assembly GCA_963682055.1 of Primula veris. Classification (NCBI taxonomy): domain Eukaryota; kingdom Viridiplantae; phylum Streptophyta; class Magnoliopsida; order Ericales; family Primulaceae; genus Primula; species Primula veris. The sequence goes on from OY821743.1 coordinate 8,823,905, forward strand.
AAAAGTGCATACAACTCAGTTGAAAATGCATATACTTCACTTTAAATTAAAAAAAACAAATCTGAATGGATTCGAACCACCAAGCTCTTGAACCTCATTGTTAGTTCAAGCACTCTTACCATTTTTTAGCTTACAGATGTATATAGTCATTAAAACAAAATTATACAAACATGTACACCTAACTCGCCTCCGCCTAAAAATATATGAGAACACATAACGACTCCGTTAATCGGCTGCGACACCAATTTGTCTTCTAGAGGACAAAAGAGGATTTGTACATATATATGCATACATACGTAGATAGATAGACATATACTTTCAAAGCTAGAGCAAGAGTGAACCGCGAGCTCGGCGGAGACGGAGGCGGAAGAGCGACATTGATCTTGGACTAAAGCCTAAGGACGGTCGGATCCTCGTCTTCTCCTGTGATCCAATATGTTCGATCCGAACTCATCCTGCTTTTCCTCCTGATCGGCGACGATGACTGGTTTGATCTCGATCGTGCTGTGGTTTTGTCAAAAACGTTGCCGGAGACGATGATGAGGTGGCATCGTCGGAGATTTTGTCGGAGACGATGATCCCCTGCTGCAATCCTCGTTGTTGAATTGATCTCCATCGTCTTTATCGGGGAGAGAGAAAAGAGGAGAGAGAGAGAGAAACATATACAATATTTTATTTAACGCGTGAGAAAATTAGAAAATTATGGGTATTTATATTTTAGAAAAGTGGTACATAAGAGGAATGCAGCTTATTTTAGATAACTTGTGGGAATTAAAGTTCAAAACTTGTACCCATGAGGCATTATTTGATTATATAATTGACATTCTCGTAAATGCCACGTATAAGATATTGATACTATTTGGGTACATACCGTATACTTTAGTGAACAATCAATATTTATACTTTCGTAAGTATCATCGAACAATACAGCTAAATTTAATGTGTTTTAATTATATAATTGATATCTTTGTAAATGCTATGTATATGATATGATACCATTTGGGTACGTATTGTTCACTTTAGTTAACCGTCAATATTTATACTTTCGTAAGTACCCGAATAATACATCTAAATTTAATGTGTTTTAATTATATAATTGATATATCTGTAAATGATGTGTATATGATCTGATACCATTTGGATACGTATTGTATATTTTAGTCAACCGTCAATATTTCTACTTTTGTAAGTATCCGAATAATACATCTAAATTTGTATCCTACTATTACCATTACCATTATCATACCAACTGGTATGGTACTAGGACTATATATACCGAGGATACGATACGGTAATGGTAACGAAATTTTTTGCTAGAATACGGTACGTTAATGATAATAACCAAAATACTACAATATTCTATAAGTACACAACTAACAATATGCGATCAAAGTTAAATCAAAGTGCTTCACACCCAAAATAACATTTTTATAATATCATAAATATTACAACAATTTTTTCATATTATCAAATGATGACAATGGTGAGGGGTGAAGCGCAACAACACTGTAGCAACAGTGAAAATTCGGAGGAAAATCTATTTAGTAATATTTATTATTAACTTTTACCAATTTGGTACTTAACGTTTAAGTTGTATCAATTTGGATATCAACATATCAATATTCGTCCAATCAAGAGATCGACATCATGAATCGACGAAACTACAATCACTATAAGTCTCACAATTAGATATATATTTTTTATGAACGTCGACGCAATTGCACTGACTACTATATGACAAGTGATAAAAAAAAAAGGTGACTACAAATTTTGTGATTTCGTTAAACAGAATAACACATGGTATTATATTTGGTAGGTTGGGGGGGCACAAATAAATAAAATTTAAATTTAAGATACTAAATTGATAAAATTTAATGATAAATGGGGAGTAGAGTAGTCAACAATGTGAACATAACTTTATTGGAATATATATGTAGAGTAAAACTGATTGAATTCAGAGAAAGTGGAGAAATGAGTAAAATAAGTGTAAGGTTTGAGTTGTGTAGTAGTAGTACTACTAGTATTATTATAATTAAACCACCATCGTTTCTATTTTACTCACTAAATAATAGAATTAGATTTCGAAATAAACGCCATAAACTAATTAATTCATCATCTACAAGCTGTGCTGCTAACAACGTGGTATCTCATTATCATAATGATGACATGGACGCCTTTTTACAGGTATTTTGTCAAATTTCTCCTCTCTCTTTTTTATTTTTTATTTTTTTAAATACCCCTTTTCCGCAGCTTATTTAAAACTACACTGTTAAGTAAGAAATGTTTTTTGTTTTTTTTTTTAATTTGAAGTGAAATTGTTTCAAATACTTAAATAACACACTGTTTTTAAAATCTGATTTTCGGCCGTTTCGTAACAGATTTTTTTTATAGCTGTTTTTTGGATTTTAAAAATATGTGGTGTTTGGACAGTCAGATTATTTAGTTTTTGAAAAAACATATTTTTAGCCTTAAAAAGTTAAAAAAATTCAAAAAATCTCGTTTTTGGTTGGATTATTTAAAACAGAATTAAAAAATCTGATTTTTTACCAAATAATCTGTTGCCAAACAGACCCTATATATATATATATATAATGTTTGCACATTCATATCTATTTAGTACTCCTTTTGTTTCTTAATTCATATAAGTAGCTGAGTACTATAGTATATTTTTGTGACGAGGTGAAAATATGTACACTTATAGAGTAAATGTATAGAAACTGTAGTTGATAGTAGTGTAATATTATTAAAAAGTATGCTTAAAAATAAGTTTACTTTTTCTGCCTCCAAATAAAATTATGTACTAATTTTGTGTCAAGACAACCAAACAACCTATTTTAAATTGGTGCTCACAATTAAAAGGTAAGTTAAGTAACATTGACCAAACAAGGCCAATGTGTAGGGAGCTTATATGTACACTAAAGTATCTGGTTTTAGTAATTAGCATAGCATTAGTATAATCCGGAAAAAAATAAGCTAGATTGGCGGTTAACACAGATATATATACAACTCTGTTTTCTTCGTTTTCTCTCTCTAAATCGCTAATGGCGATTTCAATTTGTTTGTGTTAAATAAGCTAGATTTAGCTTATCAACATTATCCGTAGGTTTGTTCTTTGTAGACAACAAGGAACATGATATATGTTAAGGAAGTCTTGAAATATTGGAAGTGGCTGTTAAAATGGTTGCGACATACTACAAGAAAAAGGCTACGTTTAAGTTTTCGAGTTCAATGAAGAAGGTTTCATGTTGTGTTTGTTTGCCTTGGAAAGATTTGTCACACGAAAAGAGTAAAGGATGAGAAACTATATACGAGCATGTAATTTGCTACACTGCTTGTAAGATAAAGATTTAATTCAATCAGGATAGAGTCCACTTGTATATTGTGTAAGGGGTTCCCACTAGGAAATGTAATGGAAAAGAAAATAATTTCTGATAGGGTATACCACATCAAGATTCTATTTCTCTATTACAATTGGATAAATCTTCACAACAGTGATTTTACGGTTGTAAAATAAGTAAATAAGATTTACTAGTATTAGATAATGTTTCATTTTAAACTCAAGGTTTAGCAGAGAAGTCGGTCACATAAGGCATATGAGATCTTTACTCGACAGTGCATGCTACATAAAGGAAAATGTGGGGAGTAGATATCTTATTTTTATACCTATTTGCTTTATTCTTGATTTTGGTCAAGTGGAATAATCACTTGTTTCCATTTCAATTTAAAGAACTCTTAACGCTTACTGTCTGAACTCAGCTTGTTATATTTGGCAGGTTCTTCCATGTAATTTGCGTGAGAGTCTCTTGCATAAATCCGAACAAGCGAACCTCATTGAGGTGATGATTCAACAATCATTATTAAGTTTGAGTTTTTAAAATTGTTATGATGAATCCTTTTACTCTACTAGCAAGTAGCACAATAGTTTTGCAAGAGTTGATTATTTACAAAATTTCATGAATTGCATAAATTATTTGTTCCGCTGATTAATACCATTGACCTGGGCTGTAAAACTGATTTGGGAATCTTATTTACTAGTTTTTAAACTCATTTTGGTCAAATTGCATTGCCAAGAAGTTGTACGTTCTGTACTGCATATATGTAGTCATCTCAAAAAAGCTCTTTTGTTTCTTTTTGGTCTTTCAGAACGTATAAATGGTCCCTCATTGCTCTGTGAATAGGTGGTTCTCGATTTGGGTAGATTACCTCAAGCACGCTATTTTGGTCAATTTGGAGGTCATTGCTTCAGTAACATAGAGGTAACTGTATACGGGGTTGTTGGAGAAATATTTATTTTCTTAATGAACTTTCGTTTCTTATTTCATTTCTCTCATTATTTGTTTCTCTATCCCATGTGCCAAAGAGAAATAAGTCTTGTTGTTGAGTCGCTTGCTTTTATCTTTACTGCTGCTGTTCACTTTGTTTAACATTCTGTATAGCAGTCAAAAGGGGGAACGCAGAATAGGTCAGTTTTGTACACCAACCTATCAGCTTATAACAAATTAGCATATTCCATATTACTCACTCCGTCCTAAATTAGAATCTTATATGGTGCGTTCAGAAGTTCAACTTTTTTTAGAGGCTCAATTAATGACCCTAAAAATTACAGTCTTTAAACGTCAAATCAAAACTTAATGAAAACTCAATTCATTAAAAATGAGAAAAACCGAGAGAGTGAAAGATCTATACTAGCATTGATTGTGTTTTTGAAAAAAAGACAGACTAGTCAAATTCTCTTATCTAATTTAGAATGGAGGGACTACGACTTTTAACAATTTAAACACCAATCTACTAAATTCAACCATTAGTACACCAACCTATCCAAATTTACAATTCGGACACAAATGTACACAAAATCTGACAACTAAATACACCACCAACCTATCAGTATTCATGTGTGTAAAAGTTAAAATGTCAATGTTGGTGTACTAAGTGTTTAATTTTGTGTCCGTTGGTTCTTTGTTCACTAGCCTGATTGAACAATCAGTACATGACTAGTGCATCTGAGTTGGAATATTAATGTCAATTTACTTATTGTTCGATTTTTTGTAGATTGATGTCTAAATTGTGAATTTTGATGGTGTACAGAAGTTAATTTTCTCTTGTTAATGGTTAAATCCTGCCTATGACAGGTGTCAGAAAGAGATTTGGAGCATGTCCAAAGTGCAGTTGGAGAATTTGGAGGAGATAATAGAGCTGGCATTGAGGGAACGTTGCATCGAATATCTGCAATAAGAAATCGGTTTGGAGTTATAGTTGGATTAACTTGTCGAGTTGGCAGGGCAGTGAGCGGATGCATTAATTTGGTCCATGATTTGCTTCAATTTGGAGAAAGTATCTTGTTTATAGGAAAGTAAGTATCCAAATTCAATTAAAATGTCTGTTTGATGTTGTAGTTCCTTTAATCAAGACTCCACGAATATGATAGTGTTTTTATGCTTATGCTGTTTTCTCTCTTCACCCAATAACCGAATATTAGAGCTTAATTTAGTTTCTTACCCTTAATTAGTGAAAACTTAATTTCAAGAACGTAAAATAGTTGTCTATAGCATTTATAATTGATGAGTTCAATTTTGCTGTACCACAGGAATTATTTTAGGTAGCTGTGTTACCTAGAAGATTTACCCTGTCCCTGAAACGAATAGATGAAAAAGGAACGGACTGATTTTAGTCTGAAATGATGACTCAGTAAAAGTTATTAGATTTATGCAAACTTGTCTAACATTTGAAATATGTTATCATCAGTGAAGTATTATTAAAGTAAATCTGCTGCGTCTTTAACTGTAGCAATATGCCTAATTTACAAGTCTTCAATTGGTGACAGATTAAATTCAAAATAGAAAAAAACATTTGTCTGCAGCATATAAAAGTGCTGGTCAAACAGAATAAATGAGTTCAATTAAGCTGTACCATAGGAATTATTTTGGCTAAATTTACCTTGTCTTGGAAGCAAACAGATGGAAAATGGAAACAATATATTTTAGTGTGAAATAACAACTTAGAAATAGTTATTGGCTTTATGCAAACCTCTCTAACATTCTAAGCGTGTTATGATCAGTGAAGTATCAGTTAAGAGAATTATGTTATTTCCTTAGCAGAAGTAATGCGTCTATTCTTTGCAGTTTCTTTCCCTCTCTGAAATAGCCACATATGTTATTACAGACCCGGTGTAGGTAAAACCACGGTTATGCGAGAGATCTCTCGTGTTTTGTCGGACGAACTTCAGAAAAGAGTGGTATGTTGAGGTCCAAGTTTCTATGGCATTTGTACTCTTGTCATATTTCATGGCTGTGTATTTTTTGATAAGAAAAAATTGTCTCTTGAGTGACCGATGTTGGACTTAGTTCCCATTTAGTGCTAAAGGAAACCTTCATAACCATATGCTGCTACTTTTGATGGCATGCAGTTCTATATACTGATTTTCACTTTTTTGTTCATTCAATTCAATACTAACTTTGGATATGAGTACTGAAATGACTGTTACTATTTGTGAATGAAAATTTCCTTGTACCGTAATTGGGAAGTTGTTCAAGTTGACCAGTTCAAGGGAACTGGCTCTTTTGGTGATTTGACTTACGACTTGATGAAATCTGATTAGGTTATTGTAGATACTAGCAATGAAATTGGAGGTTTAGGGGATGTTTCTCACTCATCGATAGGAGGTGCTCGTAGACTTCAGGTTCGGGAACCTTCCATGCAGCACAGAGTGATGATCGAAGCTGTAGAGAATCACATGCCTCAAGTGATTATCGTTGATGAGATTGGCACTGAAGCAGAAGTTCAAGCTTGTCGTTCTATTGCTGAGAGAGGAGTTATGCTTATTGGTACAGCTCATGGAAACCGACTCGCGAATATAATAAAAAATCCTACTTTATCTGATTTGGTTAGTTTTCGTGTCAGACTAATTTTGCATTTAAACTGATGCTTTGCAGTGCTTCAGTTTCCATGCATTTTCCTTTTCCTAAAAGCTCATTCTTATAAAAGAGAAATTAAAGGGTCTGCCATTAGTATTTTCTTCCATAAAATCTTGTAGAGCTCAGTTGTTTGAAGAGGAAACCATCGTGCTCCAATGAAACTTGCATGTTGTGATGGAATTTTAATTTTAAGACTTTATCTGATTTACTCTTTTATGTGAGAAATGCCTCCATGCCAAACATAACATGATTCTCTTGAATGAAGCCAAATCGTCATAGTAGCTTCCTCTCTTGTATTTGACAGCCATTGTCCTGATATTGATATTCACTTTGTCCTCAAGTTGAATGATGTAGACTAGGCTCCCTTATTAATATCTAAATATATGGATATGCATCTTGAATGAATCTTTTGAAAAGTAGGTGCTTTTCTGACATGTAAACTATATCAGGAAGTACTTTTTAAATAGTATTATGGGGTCATATGTGCAGATTGGAGGATTAAAATCAGTCACTTTAGGCGATCAAGAAGCTCGGACAAGGAATTGTAACAAAAGCATTCTTGAAAGGAAAGCTCATCCAACATTTCCTTTTCTAATTGAGATGAGAGAGAGGTACTATTGGATTGCACACAAGGTATACTAGTCTACCTTCCATAGTAGGCACTATGTTAATTACATCTATCGATAAATGACTCCACGTATTGAGCAAACATAGTCTGATATTGTGCTACATACATGACGAGAATTCCCCAAAAGATAATTATTTAAGGCAGTGAATTGAAGGCACAAAAGCATAGCATACTTCTTATGTGAGTACAATAATGGGCAGAGGACATGTTCTATTTACTTGCATAAACAGTATTATATGTGAAAAAGGTTTTACAACTGTTAAAGACAGCAGCTAAAAGTGTCAACAACTTGGTTCTTTTGATTGTTTTTTTCGCCTTTTTGGGGTTTGCGTTTTGGTCGTATCTTTTGTTACGTTGTTTTGGAAAAGAGTTTCTCGAATTAATTAACTTTAAACTTTGTTAATATAACTTAGCTTACTGGAAAATTGCAGCGTCTCGGAAATGAAGATCATGGGAAGTTATGCAGGACACTAGAGTCTTTTAACAAAGTATCATATAGAATAAGACTCAGACTTGAAACTATATAAGGGTAAAACGATACCATGGATCATTTTTTAGTGTCAAACTCAAAAAGAAAAAAGAGTACCAACCTCTTCCATGCGATTTGAATCCATTGTGTTTAATCAGATACACATACTTATAATCACAAACTGGATACTTAAAAAGACCCCATAAATAAACGAAATTAAACGATGAAATATTATGTGTCAATTAAAGGGGGTTTCGAAACTAAAGGGTAATATTTAAGACGAAAATTTATATAATTTGATCCTTGATTAATAATCTATAGAAGGTAGGGTAGCCAAGTATCTAGAATCCAATCGAGCAGGAGGTCAAGAGTGGGGTTGGTTTCTTTAATTCTGTTTACGCTACAAATGATAATTTTTATGAAGATATTATAGGCAAATTAAATCTTCCGAGTCACACGTTAATTGTTTTGAACCTTTCAGCACCATTAATCTGTGATTGTAGTTCTTAACTTTGTTGATCCTTGTTTCCCCTTTTTATCTAACATGGCGGTTTTCGTAATTACACGATTAGTATATAGTTCTTTAGGGGCTATGAGAATCTGATATGCCATACAAGAAAAACTGCTCAATTTTAACAATACTTCCTGTTTGGAGGATAATTGTTGAAATTTGGCGTCTTTGTTCTCTAACTCATGACATTCGCAAGACATTCCTATGCCACATAAAGCTTGGCTCACTTTCTACACCAACATTTGCACAACAAAATTCCCAAGTTTTTCATTATCCATACGAAATAATTACATGCACATCATGCTTGTGGTTTAGTTCATTACTATATTTAACATGCTTATGGTAAGTAAGTTCATGACTCTTGACAATATTGTAATTTTTTTTTTTTTGCAGACAGAAAGGAGTGTGGACCTTCTACTAAATGGGAAAAAACCACTAGTTGAGGTGAGTATCATGCAAGTTTTTCTTCATTTGCTTTTACCACTCCTTTGGTGATCGTTAGCACACCATTTAAAAGGAATCAAGCTCAATTCTATATCATAAAATCAATTTTTATCTAAATACTCCCACCAAAAACCACACTAAAGGAATTTGCTCAACTCTTCTCGGATTGTAGCAAGAGTCAGAAAGGGCCCGTATTTGGGATATTTTTACAGTAATTGCAACTATTAATCAGAGATTTATGTGGGGGCATTGTAGACAGTGCTAGAATTGAAAGCAAGTTAAGTTACCGAAAACATAACCTAAATTTATCTTCAAGTTCTTAGAGTCTGGGTAGTAAGTTTTCAGTTCTTAATGGGTGTTATAGATACTCAAGACCTAAGATATGTGATTAGAAACAACAATATGACACCTTGGTTAACTAACTAATGAACAGATCATTGGCTTATTTTTCAAGCTTTGAATTGCCAACATTTGGTTTATACTTCATTAGTACAAGTCTACTCTAAAGTCTAAACTCTCTCCTTAAGCCATCTACTTTGATCATCTCATTTCCATGCCATTAGACCCCGTCTTTAGGTCTTACAGTATAAAATATATCTTTTGTTTCATTTTAACATCAAACTTTTTACAATTCTCATCATATACAGGGTGATAAATAGTTCCTCTTGTACCTGGTTGTTAAGGGGGAATCTAAAACTTTTCCAATGCCTAGTTCAGTACTAAACTACAAAACGGAGTGCAATTGTTAGCCTTGGTTTAAAGACTCTTTGAGTTTGTGATTTGCATGGTAGAACCTAATGATAATTTGTAACTAATAGGAGTTGTATGTACTCAAATGTGCATAAACTCATCACTGTTGGCAAATTAATGTTATTTTTCGTAATCGGTGTTAAGAGTACCAAAAATACTGAAAGAGTCTAGCCATGCATTGCAGGTGAGGAGGAGAGATAGACAGTTCAATGTGGTCATAGAAAGATGGAGAACAGAAGATTGATTCTGGTTAATAGAGTCGCTATGTACTGGAAATCGGGGGATCTGGAAAGAAGAAGAAAAAAAGACAATCAGTAACCGTGACTCTGTAGGATCCCCTGTTACAACTATGTAGGATAAACTAATCGAACTAAGATTCAACTAATACAACAATGAATTTTCTTTGCTATATGTGTGATGTTTTTATGTTTACACCCTCTTTCTTTGTTTGTTATATAATAAGTAAATGAAATTTAAATAATAGTGACACTTACTCACTTCAGCATACAAAATGCTCAAATATGTAGGAGCATGTCATAATCCGTGTATGATGGACGTATGTTTTTTTTTACAAACGCGTGTACAAATGGGGTCCTACCAACATGGCATGCGCTCCACTTATAAAATATCCCTTTTCCTTGTCCAAATGTAAAAATATGATTAATATGTTTTTGCTCATTTGCATGCTAAAACCATTGCGCATGCTCTCCCCCAAAATAATACCCCACTAACATCAACAACATTTCAATCTCACTCTTTCATCCCTTTCATAAAATAGAATAAAATCTCACTCTTTCATCACTCTCACCTCATACTGCTGGCTGCACATTACATCCGTAAAGTTTTCATCATATTATCAGTTTTTTCTTCATGTGTATTCGTAATTAATTATTTTTTTATTATATCTTTTAAAATCTTTCTATTTTATTCCTAAAATATTTATTTAAAAAAATCTGTAAAATTTGACATTTTATATATTTTTTTCGTATTTATTGTTTGTTTGACAATTTATAAGGTAGTAAAAACAAAAAAAAAATATAAAAAATCAAAATTTACAGATTTTTTTAAACAAACACTTTATAAATAAAATAAAAGTTGATTAAAAAAATATAATTGAAAAATAATTACGAATGCATATGAAAAAAACGATAAAACGATGAAAACATGACGTTGCTAATTTAAGAAAATGTGTACCGTGACGATAGAAGGTGTCAATATATAGATTATACAGATATATAAATAAATAAATAAATAAATAAATAAATAGTGGGTAGACTCACGCGTGTAGTGTTAGGTTCGCTGTCTATTAAACCTTGTGCATTATCCAAACCCCATGCCAACATCGTAGGTGACAATAATAATTGCCTTTTTGCACTAAAGCCACTATAAAAATCTTTTTTGGAACTAATACCTTCTCTTGCTTTACTATATATATACTCATTAATTTCACTTCTAGCTATCTCATACTTCTCACTCTCTAAACCTTTTCACTGTCCTTTTTTTTGTACCTTTGTTTTTTTGAATAATGGGTACCGAGGCTGTTAAGATCTTCTATAATACTATGAACAATGGCTTCTCAAAAATTCACCATGAACCGGATGCGAAGATTACAAAGCTTGATAATAATGGTTCCTACTATTATCATAACGACAATGGTTCATGGTTTGAAGAAGAGATCGATGTTGATCTTAAGTGGTCATTCGCCATTAATAGGTAAATTAAGTTATCCGAGAATAACTGCTTTACTAATATACAGTCAAGTCACCGATAATCCCAATGTTGAAAACTTGAAAGTTTTACCAAAGACGTAACCAACTTCCACAAAAATTTCATAGCATCACTGTATATGTTATCGTCACAGAATTTGATTGTTCTGAAATTTTTCAGTGATAACACACGTAGACAATTAGTCATAAACCTTCTTACCTAATGAGGCCACTGATTAATAAAGTAAATGAAAACATATCCAATGGCATGCGTAATTAATAGTAGTTAATATAATACATTACAACCAAGATGAATATAAATTTCTAAAATTAGCCGTTGAATCAATATTATAAAATATGGTAGGTAAATGTCGTTTTTTGTATTATTAAGCATATATCACCATGTCCATGTATTAGCATCATAAAAGTTGCTATAACATAATACTACTATTATTTTAGTAAATATAAATTGTACTGTATATCAACATGTGCCCACAATACTATAAAACATGGTATAGGTAAATGTCGTTTTTTTGGTATTATTAATTAAGCATATATCACCATGCCCAGAAGGACTACATAATTTGTCCATGTATTAAACATCATAAATGTTGTTATAACATATTATATTAGTAAAATATAAAATGTATATTAACAAGTGTCCGGGACACAAGTTAGGGGAAGTACGGTACTATAAATATATATATATTTAAGCCTTCAAATAATATATATGTTTTTTTTCCTCACATCGGACACTTACAGTGTGCTTCATAAGGGAAAGAGCGAGTATCAGGACATTGTTCTTTTGGACACCAAACGCTTTGGGAAGGTGATGTTTATTGATTACTATTTTAATATACTCGTTTTATTTTTTTATTTATTTTTTGGGTGGTACGTAGAATCTTTTCCGTTCCTGTTAGCTTGAATTTGAAACTGCAATTTGGTGTATATTATGATTAGGTGCTAGTGATTGATGGAAAGATGCAAAGCGCAGAGGTTGATGAGTTCATTTATCACGAGTGCTTAATTCATCCAGCTCTTTTATGTCACTCCAAGTGAGTTACTTCTTCCTGAATTATTTATTTATTAACATTAAATCTATATAAACTAAAGAGTTTATGATCTTTGTTAGCATAGTTCCATACTCGATCCATTCAATATTGTCTTTCTAAAGTTTGAGACAAGGAAACAAACTGGTATTAAATTACCACAAAGTTTTTCGATATGTTTAGTGAGGTAAACACTTTACACTTACATTGAAACTTTTCAAAAAGCTGGATACTCGGTGTTCACCAAAAGGTGGTATCAGAATGAAACTTTTCCCCATACTTTGAAGATAGTATCTCACTCTCGACAACATAATACTTGAAAAAATAATAAGATCGATTAATAATTTTTGTTGGTCCCTCCCTACTTGGGTAAAAACTGCTTAATTCATAGCTTTCAATAAATTTATATGTGTATGCAAAGATCTGCATAAATCATTCATTAATTGTACTTTATTTACAACTATTGGTGCTTAATTTAAAAACTTGATGTCATCTAAGATCGTTCTTAACTGCTATGAACATAGTTTTTCTGACTGTACCATTTTGAGGTTGATCCGCAATGTGTCACAAAACCGTCATGAATAATCACTGTCCGTTGTCAGTACTGGTAGTTTAACTATACTGTTTATTCGAAAATATAATTGTAGCTCGAGGAGTATGTTCATTATGGGAGGTGGTGAAGGGTCTGCTGTAAGGGAGGCACTTAAACACAAATCAATTGAAAAAGTTGTCATGTGTGACATCGATCAGGTAATTAACCATTAAAACATATAAAGTTTCACCTGGACATATATATGCGATTAATTTTTTTTTATCAAATAATAATTTTGAACACATATCTACTTGATCATAACTAGTTCAAGAAAATTGGAGTCAGTTGTATTAAATCATCCTCCAGATTCTAATGAAATGAGGCTCAAATATTTATACCTTAAAATGTAAAATGGTATGAATGAGTGAAGGTATCTTTATAGTCTATTGGTTGTGATATGCAGGAAGTTGTGGACTTTTGCCGTAGACATCTGACTGCAAACAAACAGGCTTTTGCTAATCAGAAGCTTCATTTAGTCATTAATGATGCCAAGTAAGCAAAAACTTATCACACACCTCTACTCCGGTCTCCATACAGTTTCTGATCCTTGTGATTTTTCTAGTGCTATATTTATCAGGAATGTGATGAGGTTTGCAAACTTGAGATACATACCGCATATTCTGTGTGACCGACATATAGAAAAGAAGAAATAGTAAACTTTTTTACACGGTGTGGAGTTTGCTAACAAATAGGAATGCCGGTTGAAGAAGTGTGTTACTGAGGTTTTGAAACTGTAAACATAGCTTTGTTCACAACGATAGTTTTACAGTCCCAAGCCTAAACGCGATTCATAAGATTGGATTACATTTAACAAGGGGCAACATGCATTTTATACCGTCTTATTTACGTCATCTATGCAGAAAACCAGGCAAATGGCCACTGCAAGAATAGTCTTTTATATTTAATAAGCAGTTCAACGCTATAATTATGGATTTAGTTTTGTCCTGTCTCAAGTTTTCTTGTGCTCCAATTTAAGGTTCTTGTTTAAAAACAAGCATAGTAAAAATTGAATTGTCGTTTATAATGCAGAGCTGAGCTAGAGCAGAGGAAAGAGAAATTTGATATAATAGTTGGAGACTTGGCAGACCCAGTGGAAGGAGGACCTTGCTATCAACTCTACACAAAAACGTTTTATGAGAAAATACTTAAGCCTAAGCTTAATGACAATGGCATATTTGTTACTCAGGTTAGTTGATCAAATTAGTGCTTGCCTCTCTGTTTTGAAAACTCATTTCAACTTGCCTCGAGACTAGTTTTTACTGAAATAGGCAAAAAAGAAACATTGTGATGAAAAGCTCAAAAGCCTATTTCTTTTTACCCTTTAAGGAGCGTTTCTAGTGTTACAAAACATGAAAAACGTGAAGACGCTCTAGCTATATCATGCTTAACACTGGACTTACCTACTATTTAACCCTTATGTTTTCTTTTACACCAATTTCATACCATTTTTTGTATTTTGAGTTGAAGCAAGTTAAGTAAGAGATTCACTTAATTGAGTGGATAATATTGGATCAATAAAGTAAACCTAGTTTTTTTCTTTTGCTAAAATTGAATGAAATAACCTTCAGCTGTTGATTACTCTTTGATTTGAATTTGTTGATATTACAGGCTGGACCTGCAGGAGTTTTCACTCACAAAGAAGTCTTCTCCTCTATTTACAACACTATCAAACAGGTCTTTAAGTGTAAGTCTTGAATTATTTTTTTAGTGATAGACATTTTTTATTTATTGAAATATGGAAGTTTCATTACTTATTCTCCAATTTCTCTATGTAATGCCTATCACCTCTTTTGTACAAAATGTCCCTGCAGATGTGCTTGCATACACAGCTCATGTGCCATCTTTTGCCGATGAATGGGGTTGGGTCATGGTAGGCCTATTTCTCATGCCCGTTTTTAGTCAAATATGTGTTAGTTCATAAACTTTAACATGCTCGTATACATGAAACAAATACTTATGATTTTTATTTTTTAATTCAGGCTTCGGATCAACCATTCTCTCTGGATGTCGGTGAAATAGATAAGAAGATTGAGGGGAAAATCATGGGAGAGTTGTTGTATCTTAATGGAGCCTCCCTCATATCATCCACCATCCTCAATAAAACTGTTACCAAAACGTAAGTTTTTTCATATATTTCTCTTCCCTTTATAGTTTAGTAAGCTAAAGCCATATACTACTGTATATGTAAGTACCATACACATATTTACCATTATTCTTAATATTAGAAAAGCATTTTCTCCGATTTTTCAAAACCGTAGCGATGAATTATGATTGTGGGATTTACAATTTTTGTTAATTATCATTGCAGGCTGAAAAATGAAACTCATGTTTACTCAGAGGAAGATGCTAGATTCATCCATGGACATGGAGTTGCTTATCGCAATTAAGGGTTTAAGTTTATTCAGGGGATATTGCTCAATTGCTGCATGCATAATCAAGAAAATGTCATCAGTATCAAGAAATGTTTACAATGGCTTGAGATTATATAACAAAGTTAAATTTCTAATCCATATGACAGAAGCTTTAAGTTTTGAACTTTAAGATATTTTAGCTGAGAAATACTTCAAACTTTTCAATCTGCAGTTATTCAAAGTTTATTTCTTCTCATATTTGGCTTTCAATTTTTTGTGGGTTGATAAATGTTGACTGGTTCACAGCAGAAACAACAAATTTATCGTATATCTCAGATAACAAAAGTGAGGCCTCATGATATCCAAATAGTTGAGTAGATAACAGAAATTCGTGAATACTACCAGGCTTGCTTGCTGACGGGATGCATAGCACTGTTAAGGCATTTATCTTTTCTTTTGAAAATCCTAATGGTGGTAACTCCTCAAAAATCAAAATTATGTTATACAAAACTTTTGTAACAAATTAAACCAGTGGAAATAACCACAATTAAAACCATCTTGATTCCCATCTTTCAGCCCAATCCAGTTAAACTTGGTTTATGTGCATACATACGCTGGTTACGAAGTCAATGATGTAGTACACAATATTTCCAGCCGTGAACTTGTTACTTCTTTTCGCAAGATCTTGACTAAAATTTAATATGTTAATTGATAAAGGGGTTAGTGGGCTAAAATCCGCTAAGAATAACTTGGGTACATGGTTTGAGTCTTGTTAAATGGTGTAGGTGTGAAATCCATTGATTATCTTTAATAAGATTTTAAAAAAAGTGAACTGTAATCAGCGTCTTATCATGTGCAATTATGTTGGTCACTAATTTCTTTGACAACATTTATAGGGGATGAAGAATTTTTTTTAATTTATTTATATAAGCGTCGTTGACAGAGCCTCCAAATACTCCTATCTTCTCTATCTGAAAATAAGCTTCTAAAAGTTGCAGCAATAATATCAAAAGTGCAAACAACAAATTCAGGATAAGTAAATATAAGATCCAAACCTCTTACCTCAATACCTCATAAAGCTAACAACACATAAATAACTCAATACTTTTCTAGTGCAACAGAACAAGATAGCAAAAAGTCAAAAACAAAAATTTCAACCCTAAACCTCAGATTTGTAGCACAATCTCAATATCAATTACTAATTAATAAGGTCAACATCTGCAACAAAACAGGCTAGTCACAGATCCAAAAAAATTAACATGGGCCAATGTTCTTTTTTTAGATCTTCATGGCTCAGACTGCAATTTCATGAAATTCCCAATTGGAATGCTGAAGAAAAGGTTAAAAACCTTGAAGGAGAAAGAATAGCTCATACTTTAAAGGACAGAATGAACAATGGTCCAGTGGAAAGGCCTCTATTAGATCTAAAGCGTCACTTGGCCAAATGAATTTCTTGAGGCAGTAGATTATAACTGATACCCAACTCTTCAAAAAACTTCTTCATCTCTAAGACCAATTCAGTTTTTCTCTGGTTCTTCTCTCCATACTCTTGAAAGTTCATTGTATGATTAAAGAAAAGAGCCATCTTTATCTTATTAACATTTTCGATTTCCTTCACCACTACACTGTGGTTAGGATGCCAGTACTGAGAGTTGTTTTCCAGGTACCTGTTCATAAAGTGAAATGTATAAGGGAAACAATAGCTAAACACTGATATTACATTCAGTCAAATTTACATGTTCATATACTCACTTTTCCGTCTATTTTAAGATTAGTTTTTCTTTCAGAAAAGTTTGTTTGACCCTTCCCTCTCATTTATACAATGTTGGTAATTCTTTAGACTTTGTTTTGCCTTTTTATCAGATAAAAAAATGTAAGATAAGAAAACTAAAAGGCTACATGGAGTGGTGTAAAAGAATCGCAAATAATTTCACCAAACATTCATAGCAACCCAATTGAAATTTTATTTAATAGCATCCAGCAATGATGATGCTAAATTTCACTATTTAGTAATTCTTAGTGTAAAGATTGTTCCTCTTAGATCTGGGATATTCTAAAGCCATGTGAAGTACGGAACATACAACCTCTGTGATAAGAGATTGAGATATATGCCAAGGTCTCTGCTTCTAGAACAAAAAATAGCTTTTATGGTCTAACAGCTTTAAACATTGTTAAGGCAGTAAACAGAGTCAATCAACAGGATTCAAGATATATTATTGAACTTCTTTTTAAAACATCCGATTTGTATTGAATTTGATCTCACTTTTATCTTACATGAATGTGGTTTATAAGGTTGAAACCACGAATTATATAACAATCATGAAAGTGGAATCTAGTGAAAACTAAATCGTAAGTAAGAAAAACTATCAGGCGTGTTGATCGCAATTTTAAACAAACCATACTCACAATAATGAAATAATAAGTTATTGTCAACTTACTCCTTTATCTTGTCTTTCAAAAACCCAATCTTCTCTACTGGTGTCTTAAAAGCGATAGAGAACTCCAAAGAATCACCCATATCTGGGCTTCTGTAGAAATTGCTGATGGGTTTGGTGGCCAAAACGGAATTCGGATAATATATCATCTCATTATCATACCTTAAGAAGACTGTCGTTAAGATATTCATTTCCTCAACAATCATCTGCCAATTTTTATAATATTAGACTAATCAACAGCTCAAAAATTTCATTAGTTATGCTGATAAAATTTAGTTTGTGGCATTACCTGCACACCATCTATTACACATCGATCACCAACATCAAAAGGATGCATCACAAAAACAAATATGATAGCTTCGAATATAGTTTTGCAAGTGTTTCCGAATATAAATGCAGCTACAACAAGTTGTGACGATAGGAACACTAGCACTTTTGTTGTCGCAATCTCCATTAAAAGAAGCCAAACGATCGTTATAATTATAAGAAGGATACCCGTTGCAAGTTTGTTAAGCTGCTTTACAGCTGTTTTCGTATCGTTCAGAGCATGTGCAAGTGCTTTACGACCTTTATAAACTTTTACCTAAACAAGCAAAAAAACAATTGAGGTTAGATTATTACACACCAAATTCACAGTTATGAAGAGATTTATTTGCTACAGTTTTCAGTAAATAAGCTGGCCTGTTTTGGGAAGAGGATAAAGGCAGATTCTTTTAGCTTAAAACTTCTCATTTTCATGTAATATATCAAAAAAAAAAAAAAACAGATTTTAAGCTGAAAATTCAAAAAAGAAGATTTAAACCAATCAAGCCCTGTTGTTAGAATGTAAAAATCTTTCTAGGCTTGATTTGATGGATTATAATTAAAAAAAAAAGGAGGGGAAAAGAATAGTTAATTGGCCGCTAAATTTTAAGAATGATTGCAAGGCAGTTAACAGAACTCTTCCCTAGAAAGAGAATATTACCACCCAGTTAGTGAGCGACTTTTTGTCAATTCTCCCAGTCTCTGATCCTTCAAACAACGGAAAAACAGCATCGACTTCTTCCTTAATCATGAATCTCCTCAGATCATCCTCATAAATATGCCTGCAAGAGATAAATAATGTAAATGGGAGAAAATAAACCGTAGGAAAGGTAAAATGCACATTTTCCAGAAGGCAAAGAGCACCCACTACAACTGCTCGTTAACACTCCATTTAACAGAATTTAGGCTCACACACATTAAGCCAAAACCAGAACTATATCAGCTTCTATGTGTGACAGAATAGGTTAATGTAAAAAATCAATGGCAAGAGAAAGCATAACATAAATAAAACAGACAGGTTAACAGGAAAGCTGATGTTTAGTGTAAAAGCATTGTTATATCCATCCAAAGTTCCAAACAAATATTTTCATAAACCTTACCCACTGATGTGGCAACACCGGTGGACTAATTATATGTACGAATTGCTCATTAGTGTCAAGAAACAATAAATAAATGATTGGAAACCTCACTTTTTCTGTGTAAAAAAAATGGCTATGCAAAACAGAAAAAGTTGTACTTCACATCAACTTTAAGGAAATTGTGCTTACGTGCAATCAGTATGAGCAACATTCTTAAAAATATGGTATGCAGCAGCTATCGCCTCCATCTCATTTGTTATCTCTCTATCTGTCTGCTCATTTCCACAATCATAAAAACTTTCATCAATAGCACTGGATATTGTCGAAAGACCCGAGCTAGAAACAAAATCAACCAAAACCTTCATAGTCCAAGCTGAAACTTTCTCTTGTTTCATCCTATAAAGTCTATCCACATCAATTAACTCTTTCTCTTTTCCCTCCTTACCCTTTTTCTTAACACGAAAGCTCATATGACTAATGCTATTAGTTCTTCCAATCATCATCGCCGATTCCATAACCGGTGGTCCTGATAGGGTCTGTAGTATATATTGGTGAAAAATTGCTTCTTGAATCCTATCGAAGAACCGATTTACATGGAAAGACGACGCCAATATTTTTAAAAATAATGTTTTCAATACCCATAGAATTGAACCGATAAGCATGGAAAGAATAGTTGAAGTGACATAATCCAAAAGTTTATCTGTTTTTGCAGATCTTTCAACTCCCCGGTTAAACAATAAAATCCAAGTGAGTAGAACCAAGCCAAGCCAGAGACAAACCTGAACACTCTTCTTTAACCCGTGAACGAAGTACAAAACCTTTTTCCGAAATAGATAGTTCTTTTCGATCAAGAAAACTAGAAAACGGATAAGCCACTTAGTCACTAGCATGCCGGAAAAGGTAACCAGCACAAGAAGGGACCATTTCCATGGCTCTAGTCCCCAAATGGTGTAATTTTGCAATTGTTTAACAGTCAAGTTAGCAACAAATGCTCCTAATAAAAGCAAGAAAACTACCCATTCGATTAGAACTTTTGTTTTCACTTTCTTGTACTTTAACATTCTCCGACTGCTAACTTTCTTAAATATTTGTTCATCTTCGTCCTCTAAACCGCCTTTCATTAAGGGCGTTCTAGGAGTAATAGGCACTGTGTTACTGATATTACTAGCAGTGTTTGATAGCTTGTTCTTAGTAGGAGATGCTCTAGGGGGGGTGTTGTTGCCAATTTCGTCAATAACATAATTGGAATCGATAGGAACAGATTGTTCACCGAAGCGAGATTTGGGTTTGGAGAATGCTGACCTAGCGAGGGATTTGCGACGGGCAAGGGTATCAGAGGTTGGGATCCTGCAAAATCAGGAATGTTAATTGGGTTATCAAAATTCAAAAACAAAATTTATACCAAGTTAAAAAAGATTAACCATACCAAATCACTGTTTTAAACAATTTATAATAAAAATAAGTGTGCTTGTTTGGCTGCCGCTTAAATGTTCAGCATTTTGGTCTTTTCCGCTTTTAAGCATTTCTCGGATGACGAGCTTACTACCCAAGCTGACTAAATTTTTCATTGGTTATCCCAAAAAGCTTTATGCTGTACGCTAAGGAAAATCAAGCTTCTCTGGCCAAGATTATTACATTAGAATTTCTAAAAACAAGATTTTGCCCTTAATTCGTTTCAAGCTCATTTTGTGGCCTGCTTCTGCTGCCTGCTTCTTTAACATGCTACAAATTTCACCTTACAAACTTAAAAGTTACAACCAAACAAATTCTAAACAAAAGAGCTTACAGCTTTAGTTTTTTTTTTTACACCCAAATGCAACAAGCCAACTTAAACTTACTTAGAAAAGCTAGCTTCTTTGTCATGTCAAAAAGAACAAAACAAACCAGAACAAAAATGCAAGAAAACCTTGGCAGCTCCTGGTTATAGTTGTTAAAAACCGAATGCAACAATACAGCTTAAACTCAATAAAAAAGCTAGCTTCTTTGAGGAGTGAGTATCCGGCAGTTCCGGTGCACTAAAAAAAGGGCACCCACCAATAAAACCCGAAGATTAAGAGGGAACCTTGTGGACCCCACTAACAATTTAAATACTTACAAACTGATTGGTGGGCACCCTGTTTTTTAGTACACCGAAAACACTGAAAAAAATTAAAAAAATCTTACCAGCTTAAAAACTACAACCAAACAAACCCAACAAAAATACAGCTTACTTGCTTAAAATTTTGACACCTAAAAGCAACAACACAGCTTTAACTCATTCAAAAGAACTAAGTCAGTTTGACATAGTAAAAAAAAGGCACCTTCCCAGCTTAAAAGCAACAACAAAAAAACAAATCCATTTAAACAATTAGAAAAAGTATAACCTGGGAGGTCTGTTTGGGCTAGGACTAAACCGAGGGGCGATCTCGGGCGAAGGACAGCTCATCACTCTCTGAGCTGAATCAGTGCTTCTCCTTGCACCTGTTTCATCATCAGAGATCTGAACTGCCACGTCAGCAGGTTTACTGTTGGTATCCATAGGTTGAAGAAACAAACACTACAAAGTGCTCATTGTTGAGAAAAAGGGTTAAGCATTTTAAAATGGGAAAAAGGTGCTTTTTTGTAGTGATGTTGAAACTTTTGAGTGAACTCCACACCTTTTTGTAATGGAAAAAAAAACAGCTCAATAATTACTAGCACTGTAGTGTGTTTTATCATAAGGGGAGCCAAACTATACATTTAGTATAGTCTGTAAAACTCTCCTATGTGGCAACATTGAATCAACAGTAGGGCCCACAGACTGTTTGATCCAATTGTGCCACAGAGATAGTTTTTCAGACTATACTAAATGTATAGTTTGGGACACCTCCTCCGTGTTTTATACTCACTTTTCAGTTTTGATAATAATGTATACAGAGAGAAAAGTCCAAGAACTGGGACAGTGTGGCGCCAATATTTAAATTTTAAATGTTTATTTTTATAAGCATTTTAAATGAAATATTAGTACGGAGTAGTAAGTAAGTATAGTATATGTTTTAAAGTAGCATACGAGATTCCACGTAATGCGGTATCAATATTGGTCAACTTATCAGGCTTTTATGAAGGGAGTACTACTTACATTAAATGGTACGTATGACAGCAAAAGTTAAAACTACTGTCAATATTAAATTTAGTACAATAGTTTTTTTTTTTTTTTTTTAATCTTTAATACAATAGTGTTGTTTGATACAATTATACAAATAAATAGTTATGATAGAGAGGTGATATAACTACATAAGAAAATTTATAAGTGAAAAAAGTTCGTAGTTACTCTTTCTGTTTCCAATTAATTGTCCATTACGAAATTACGTACAATCTTGACCTGCTAATAACTTGTATCAAAATTGTCAGAATGAAAATTTTCAAAAATTAATCATATAGTTCAAACATTAAATTATATGATTTAACTTAAAAAAAATTTATTTTAACAATTTTGATACATATTATAAACCGATCAAAATTACACGTAATTTTGTAAAATACAATTAATTAAAAAACGGAGAGAGTAGTGATTTATTATTGACCCCTAATATTTTTCTCAATCGATGATTACCACTTTCAAAGCATGGAGTCCAGACGTAACATTGAAATTAGGATAAATAATTTATGGCCAGTTTCACGTGATAGTGTCACATCCTACCCTAACCAAACCTGCATCAATACAACTCCAAACAAGTTAAGACATTTAACCACGTTGCATAACAGATGGCGACAAGATTTATTTATTATTACACTAAGAAAAGTCAGAAAAACTACAAATTTTTTTATTCAAAAATACAGAAATAAGGTTTCTTCTTCAGTCGACCCATACAGCAATTCTGTGTATAAAATACAACACCTCTCCCAATTAGTATATGGGGCTCTGTAAAGCTAGTTTCTCAGGTTGAATTGAGGCGCTGGATATCTACCAATTGATAAAGATCACCTCGTCGTTGCTTCTCCAGTGGAAGATTTGTCCTGAAAATTTTAAATTGGTCAGTGAATATTTTATTAATGACCAAATATCATTTTTGTAAGGGCCACATTGGGAATGGTACAAAACTACAAACCGCATATTAAATTTCTAGTATTAATTGTACCATGAATTCAAGGTACAAGTGTTAGGTTTCAAGGAGTACTTGGTCTAAATTTTCAAATAGCATAACTAATGGACTGAAA
The DNA here is from genome assembly GCA_963682055.1 of Primula veris. Taxonomy (NCBI): domain Eukaryota; kingdom Viridiplantae; phylum Streptophyta; class Magnoliopsida; order Ericales; family Primulaceae; genus Primula; species Primula veris. Next base: position 8,847,309 of record OY821743.1, read on the forward strand.
TGGTCCAAAAATAGTACTATCACTCTTAAGTTTGTTAAATTGGACCAAGATAAATTAAAAATAATTTTCGCCATGTTATCTCCCCATGGTCTATTGTTCATTATGGTTGATGGATTTATGTAACGTCGACTATGTGTCTTGCAACTTACAAGCATTATGCCCGTGCCCAACATATGTAAAAATTCCTTGTGTACGTAACTACGTTCCCCTAAATATCCAAGTCACTTCTAGCAGCTGTTTTTTTACTAAAACTTTCCCCAGGTTTGAAGATCATTTTTTAAGGGAGTTTTTGTTTTTGTTTTTATTTTTAAGGGAGCTTTTTCCAGTCATTCTGCTCATATAAACCCTACAAACTATCAACTTCTTTCATATACAAAATTGCAGATAGTGTACTAGCCTGTAAAATAAAATAAGTTTTCAGTTGTTTTCTTCAGTGAATATGAAGTGTGATAAAGAGGAAAATAGAAGTTGGGGAATAAACTCACCTCCTGAGCTCTATCATAGAATAGTCAATCTCTGATATTAAAATTGCCTCATCATGTTCTGTAGTAGCCAAAACTTCTCCGAACTGTGGCATTAAACTCATTGGTTAGTATAGGTCGATATTTCGATAGGATAACCAAGCAATGGATCAGCACGGGAAACGGATACATCTATTTTAACCAAAAAAGGTAAAAACAAGGGCCAAAAATTAACTTACAGGTCCAACAAGAGTGGAGTGTCCCCAAGCTACATACCCAGCACCAGCATCTCGAGCAGGTGAACATGTTGCCACATATAACTGTCACCAAAATTTATTTTAGAAAGTTTTATAGGAAACAGAAGGACGATAAAGTCACGATCATATAAGATTCCTAGAAGAACAAGATGAATGAAAACAGGGTGCCTCTTTTTCTCTCTTCCTTTTTTCTCTCTCTTTTTTGTTAATGAGCAAGAAACTAAACCACTAAGTCACTCCTTTCATGCATGTGCATGACAACATTTAATTCAGTTTACTACATGACATTAAATATAAGTCAATCGGTACCTGATTATCCACGGCCCTGCAAACCAAATAGAAAGGTACCCATCAGATAGGAAAACAGAATCAACAGCAGAATATGAGAAAAACGGGGTGGTAATTGCACAAAGTAGTCATATACATTTAATGGACTAGATAAGAGCACTAAACAAGGGAAATCTAGAAACATTTTTGACTTTTTAAGTCACACCCCCGATATACTCATTTGAATATAGTAAATAAACACAAAAAAAAAGTAATGCAAATAGAGATATTGGAAATTTTCAAGTTACAATATCAACTTCGCCCTCTAATCAATACAACAGTACTTTTTTGGCAAAAACAAACAGTATTTTAGCTTTGATCGACACTGATCATCACAAGGAATAGAAAACGGTGACTAGTGAGTTATAAGCCAGCAAACGAACAAGAAAAAATCGGATTTGCTCCATGGAAAAATCTGATTTGCACCACGAAAAATCGGACTTACAAAATATACATAATTTTTACCTAGCTCTCTGCAGCAACTCCCAATGCAAAGGCCCTGTTGTCATGTTAAAAGCCCCAGGATAGCAGATCAGGTGAGCACCTGAAGCAACAATTCATAATAGTAAAAGTTTAGAAAGTACGTAAAATTAAGTAAAGGGCGACATGATACAGTCTAACAATCAAATCATACAATATTTAGATGGACTTAAGTAGTTAAGTTCGAGCATCTTGATGCATTATCATGGACGTATCCACTGCTCGTGCTTAGCAAGTGATGATGCTTATTAATTTACTTGAAAGCACATAGTAAAAGAGTCTAAAGCATTTAACCCCGATATACAACGTGTAATTAAAATAAAATATTTGGTTCAAGTATCTAACACTTATCATGAATATAACATAAAAAATGTTATTTTTGTTGGAATTTTGGATAAGCCCACAAAATACAGCCAAATCTTATTTCAGAACCAATTGATAAATCAAATCTATGTAAGAAATCCAATTGCTACAGCAAATAAGAAAAAATCCCTTCCACATCACCAATGCAAATATTTGATGTGCGTTTCTCAACATGTCAAAGTTTCAAATAGTAAAAGAAATCTGTTCCGGGTTTATCACATTGAGTCATTGAATACAGCAACCAAAAAGTGCTAGACTTTAATCAAGCGCAATGTTGTAGCATTGTCGCTGTACATTTTGAAGAAGAAACATACCTCTTGCTGCGTATAACATTGCTAGTTCCTGAAATCGAATGTCATAACAAATCCCAACACCAATACGACCAACTTCTGCGAAAAGCAATTTCACCATTACAAAATCACGTTTCATGTAGACGTGTGTCATAATTCAGAAACAAAATCAGTTGTAATTAATTTAAATCATACGTAAACATGCCGAATGGCAGGTGTAACTCGAACTCATATGAGAAAGTGGGAAAAGTATGACATAGGTATAGATCAGGCAATATTATGAAATAAAATCTGTAGCAAAATTTGAATATGATATGAGAGTGTCCAAATTAGATGTGTGTTAAAACTCAGTAACAAAGAAGGTAAACAAATAGAAAGATTTGTGACCACAGAACTTAACAATGACAAAAATACAACCTGTGTCCACAATTGTGGGTGTCTCCCCTGCAGTAAGAGTCTTTGATTCTTGAAAGCTAATCTTCCCTGGAATGTCAATATCGAAAAGGTGTATCTGCAAAGATTTATAAAACCAGTTAAAAGTCTTCAAACGCCTAACCAGACAATTCTGAAACAACCTTTTGATCTAATCAAAAAGAAAGTCACAACATTTCTTTTTCCTAATGATAAAAAAGAAGCACAAAATTGTTAAATCCGCAGATATAAGAGATGCAGATATATGATGACGAATCCTGATGCATAAGTTGAAAAAAAAAAAAACCATTTCATATCATATGAGTTATATCATTCAGGTTTAATTCTCTAACGTATGCATGTAAATATCAAGCCTGATATGAAATATGGCGTGAAAGGAAAGGAACTAGAAATAGTTTTGTAGAGAATGAAATGTAATGAAACACGTTTTCGATGTATTTTGATAAGAGGGTACCAGAACGTTTTCAGAATTTCACTAGATGCCTCGTTACACTTATTAGAGATCTCCACTTATTAGCTTACTCCAACACCACAATGTTTTTACTTTACAAGTGTCAGCACAGAGTAGGTTGCTTTGACAAGGATACTCAAATCATGTTCACAATGGTAGCTAATATACTGTCTACTATCTTAGGCTTTAGCAACACCAATAAATTTAATAACCTCATATTTTTCTTGTGAAATTATGTACTAATAAAGATCCCGACCAAAATGTAAAGCCCAATATTTTAGTAAAGCTATGCGCCCATATAAAGTCCCACCTTATCTAGTAATAACTTGATCACTTACTGATCCAAAAATTTATAATATCGTTCAAAATGTGTTGATGTACAGCATTTACCTTTCTGTGTTTCGCTTTAAGTTTACCGTCACTGTCAAAGATGCAACAGGTATTATACAATTTATCCCCAGAACGCTCCGGTATAGAACCGCCAACAATAGTAATCTTCAAAAGACGAGCAACTTCAGATAACATACTTGTAGAGGGAGAAGCATCACCACCAGCATCAATGTCTTCAGCATAAACTGGGAAACTGTCATTTGAATATGGGCTGTTCCATATTTCCTGCGTAAAAAAATAATCGAGATTTTCATCATATAAATTGGCTGTATGACTAGTCAATTTCTATTTAACAAAGTACTGTAAACCAAATTGATATTTATCAGTATTCTCGGTTATAAAATGACTTGTAGTATCAATACAGAATGTATAAGTTATATAACCAAAGCTTAAGTGCCAAAAAACCTTCTGCAAATAAGAATCGCATTTTATATTTGATATTTATTGAACATAACAATTCATCCGATACAGCAACCAGATTTCTAAACCTGGATCTCAATGTTTGTTTCTCTAATGACTAAAGAAAAGAGATTATATAGACTTCATGTGGGTGTAGCTTTTGGTACCCGTGTCAAAAAACGAAAACAATAATAGTAAGAGCATCTTAAAGTCGCTCACTTTTAATGATTATTATGTTCTATTTTTATAGTTTCTCTGAACAAGCACATACCAACACCTGCTGACATGTGGGGAAAAATAATAATAATTGAAAACTCTTACGGGCAAAAGAACAAGTTTGGCACTCTTTTTAGCAGCATCTTCGATGGCTTGGCGAGCATGAGCGATATTCCTATTTTTATCAGCTGTCACTGACAATTGGCACAGTCCTATCTTGAACTGCAAACCATTTTACATATGACATTGTCAATTTTGATAAAATTTAAACACAAACAGATATACGTGAGCAAAATTTTAACTATCTAAACACTGTCAAGAGATAAGCATCAATGTTGCCTTTTTATAAAAAGAAGAAATCATGTAGCGATGGATGTTTTTGGCACGAGCTTGAAGATATTAAATATACTTCTTTACTTTATCACGACTTCGGCTAGATTGGTCGCTCGAGATCTTTGGTCTCACACGAACTCGGTAAAGAGAAAATGACAATAACAGCTCAGTGTAGTAGTTGTAAAGGGAAAAAGGTATACGCAGCGGAGACCAATTTTGTGTACTTTGGAAATGTAAAGATACTAACTTTAAATACTAAGATAAAAACAAAACCCTAATTAGGTCTACCCATTGAAACTGCCTCACTCACTATCTTAGAATTAATATTACCTTCATTCTCTCCACATTTTTTTTGCCAGGTGAGGAATTTATAAATTACTTGATTTATTTACAGACACTTATATCCGGATACAGGGGCGAAGCCAGGATGTGTAAATGGAGGGTGCCAAAATATATGTACAAGTAACATATTTTTATGGGGGTGCCAAATCTACACCTAAAAAGAAATTGTACTAAAAAAAATATTGCGTCACTTGGGATTTCTAAAATTATGGGGGGTGCCGTGGCACCCGATCGTCCCCACTTAGCTTCCCCCCTGTCCGGATAGATTTGTTGATAAAAAATAATTTGGTTGTATAATTTTACACACACATACTGTTAAAATAGAGAGAAATACAATAAGAGAAGTTTGTTTATTGACATATATTGGATTGAAATACAATAGCTCCATTTATAGGCAACTTAGCCTGATCAAATATGTTGTAATCAACCCTAATCTTTTTATATCAATCAACGCTAAGCACAATTCCTACTTTTATTAAAATTCTATTACCAAATAAGTCTATAGCTAAAATTTTACTGTTAAACATACTAGATCACACATGCACGCCTAGACGGATTTCGCTACCAGACATATACATATAGAGAGAGGGAGAGAAGCAAGTAGAGTTGAATAGCATGTAGAACAGTAGAACCAGGCTTAACTTAAGCATATGTTTGTTTATCAAAAAAAAAAAAACTTAAGCATATGTAATTGAAGACATGTAATTACTCCCTCCGTATCTAAATAAGCAGGGCCAGTTTTGGCAATAAGTCAAGTGAGCCGGATAACTTAGGCACCGGTCCCTGAATAGGCACGAATTTAAAAAAAAATGTTTTTTTCCCAGAACAAATTCGGTTTTACCCGTTACGATACACGAAGAACCTACATTATTGTATGGTCTATTTTGTGTAAGGTAAAAGACAATATTTTTTTTTTTATTACAATATAGTTCAGATTTTGTAATTTTTATGGGGATTTTTTTTTAAAGCATGATATGATTTTTTTCGGACAAAGTTAAAAAAAAGCCTAAAAATTCTACGGCTGAAGTGTAAAAAGGCGCCGCACCGGCCCTGTAAATAAGTGCACACCACAACGCCATGTGCGAATTTGACTAGTAAAATCACTTAAATTAATTGGCAAAATATTTCATAAAAATAATTTGATCATATAGTTAAACATTTAAACTATGTGCTAAGCTTTTAAAAATTAAACTTAAGCCAATTTAGAGACGTGATATTTGCAAACCAAGGTTGCACAGAGTGACAAATAATTGGGAACGAGAGGGATTATTTATTTAAGCAGAGCAGGGTAAGATTAGTAGTAAAGTAATAAAAGTCATAGCATAACAAAGAATATATAGTTAGAAATAGTCGATTAGTCAAACATAAAATACAGAAACAAATAGATATAGATATAGAGAGAGAGAGAGAAAGGGGGATTGCCTTGGAGATGGGAGGAGTGGGCAACTGAATAGAAGGTGGTGACCTGGCAAGCTCCGGATTAAAACAACTACTCATTCTTATATTATTATTATTATTTGATGTTGAATAAGCTGAGCTACTTAAACGACGTACAAGTTTAGGGATCCGATTAGAAAATAATCGACGGTTATTAACTGTGTTTATATTATTATAAGTCAATAAGTTGCTGAGTAATTTAAGATTACGGACGGTGTTTATTCGGAGATTATTAAAAGTAATATTAATATGTTTGGCTGAGAAAGAGTAGGATCTTATTATTTCCCCCTTCATTTCATTTTTAGTCGTCTACACTTCACTTACCTTTCTTTATGGCTTTTTATCTATTTAGCTCAAATTGTATTTTTACTTTTTTACTCTATTGGTACAAATTTAAAAATGCTGTCTAGTCCACTGTAGTTTTCATTTTTTTCAATTTAGTAGCTAACTTTTAAGTTTTATCAATTTAGGTTACCGACTTATCAATTTTTGTTTAATTAGGGGATTGGTGTTTTAACAAAATGACAAAAATGTAATAAGGTGCTCTCACCTATCACATAATGGGTGAAATTGCATAATCATCTATCAAAAATATATCTCCATATGTGAGTTACAGTTAGTTTAATTTCGTCGATTTATGTCGTTAGAACTTCAATTGGACCGAAATTATTAGGTTGGAGACAAAATTGATAAAATTTAAAAGTTTAATACTAAATTGGTAAAACCCAATAGTACAGTGTATTAAATCCCTTTTAAGTTTTAACAATTTGAGCTTCTTATTCTAATAAAATTTTCATCTAACAAAGAATCGGTCAACAATAAATTGACGAAATTCCGATCATTATATATCATATTTGAGGATTTTTTTTAAGACGAATTTGGATTCATTATTTGATAGGTGATAACAATTCCGTCATTTTCATATTTAGATAAACACATGTAGGTGTGGACACCTAAATAGAAAACTTAAAAGGTTGGATATCAAAATAATAATGGTAGGTTTCTCAAATGATTGAAGAAGAGCATTTATTAAGTATTGGGGCACAAGATCCACGTGAGAAAGAAGAATACTAGAGATTAAACAAGGAAAAGGCAGCAAGACAGTGTTAGCTTTGACATCAAAAAATTCTTTGACCAAATTGAACACATGCTTACCAAAGTTGATGGGAAATTTGGACATAATTCGATAAATGAACACAACCATGTCTTTGGTAAGCTTAGAGGTTTGTTTGGTTGGTGTCCAATTAAACTTAGAGATTTTATGCAAAACAGCTGCACTTAGAGTTAGAGCATAGGTTTTAATGGAATTACCATCAAACTGTTTATCTTTCCCTGTAATAGCTAGAGCTACATATGAATATCAAAGTCTCGATCACCCTCAGGGTTGCTATGAGAACCTAGAAACTTATTGATCAATTCAGGGTTAAAATCAAGAGTAAGACCCCTCACATACACTCTACCAAAAACCATCATCCTTATCAAACACCCCTTCATTCAGATTAGCATAGAATTCCCTAATTAGTTCAGAAAAATAAGATTCAGGATAGCTAATTGTTCTGTCAAGACCAACATTTTTCAACAAATTTTCAACGTGCAGTTGAATATTCCTATAACTTGCCAGATTTAGTTGTTTTTCATAATGAATTTCCCTGTTACTATGCTTAAGCCTATCTGACATGATTTTATTCCAGAACCTATGATCAACCTCACTATTAAGAGTGTCATATACATATTTAACAAATAAATGATCTCTCTGTGTGTTTCTACCAGAACATTTCTTAACCCTACGTTTTCTTGGTTGGGTAGAAGAAGATTCACTTACTTTTGCTTTAGAAGCTCTACGAGTTTTGGATTTGTTCAGAAAATCACCAAGAGTACTGTCATCCTCATAGTTTATGAAACGACCCGGCCCTACGGACCGAACCGCTATGCCCGTATCAACAATATTGTCCGATTTGGCACAACTTCCCAGGGGGGTCACCCATCCTGGTACTACTCCAAGTTAAGCGTGCTTAACTGTGGAGTTCCGTCCTCGCTATTGTGCCGCACGGCTTTAAAAGGCCTTATTAATAGGAAATTGATCTTTAAGCTCATATACCACACGAGTACTCTCATATCTGGGCGATGTGGGACTGATACAGAACACTCCACCACAGAATTTCCTTCCAGAAAATCTGGGTCGTCACAGTTTAGATCAGGTTGAGGAGAAAAAGACATGGTTGGATCTGAGGTTGCAACTGCACTTGGAACACGAGAAGATGAGTTTTACAGAAAAACAGATTTTTTAATAGAATATAGAGAGATATCGTAAATTTGATTGTAGTTGTTTTTAGTATAACAAAAGCATTGGCTTAAATAGCAATTAAGCCCAAATCTTTTTAAATTAGGAAAAGGTATACACAAATCCTTTTTTAACAGATTTACTCTAAAGATATATACCAATATTTTAAAAGAAAATTCAAGTTTTGAATTTTTGCATGAGGTATTTAAGAAACTATTTTTATTAAGATAGATTCAACAAGAAATAAAGATCTACATTACAATTTGAAACAGATTTATCCAATTAGTCAGATTTTAAGGAAATGAATAAATATAGATAATTTGACTTGTTTCAAAATTAAGATAGCAATAATATATAGTATAGAAATTTGAACAAAAGATACTAACAATTTACTCACGAATATATATTTATCATAGGATATCCATGCAATAAAAATTATGACTAAGAGCTATAATGAGCAAATCTGTTTTTCCTTTACACAAAAACTAGCTTGACCTTCTCAGCAAGGAAAGAGTATAAGTGATGCCAAATTTTTTTTAAAGACTTTGTCTTGACTTTTTATTAATCTAAGTTCACTTTGAATACCAGCTTATGCTTCATATGATCATAAGAAATTTGGCTTTCTTTTGATAATCAGTGGCCTGTCTGTAATTCAGAACGAGATTGCAACTGTGGTTGCAACTGAGCTTGCAACTGAATGTAAAATTTGCACTTTTTACTTGCAACTCTATTACCAGAGAGGTTTTAGGGAACGTTATCACACATCTGTTTTTGACATCAATTAGCGGCTTTTTCAAGAAAAAAACTTCATAGCTCAATCAAGACTTACCTTAAGCACAAAATTTATTAATGTTACTCATAGAAAAATATACATAGGAAGAGTATTTAATTAGATCTATAGTGACATACCCCAATATCACTCCTTAAGGTTTCAAACTTGTTTGTATCAAGTGGTTTTGTGAAAATATCTGCTAACTGTCTTTCAGTTGAAACATGTTCTAAAATTAGGCTCCTTTCTTCAACTAATTTTCTGATAAAATGGTGTCTTAGATCAATATGTTTAGTTATGTAATGTTGTACTGGATTCTTTACCAAGCCTATATCACTTTTGTTATCACAAAACAGAGTTAGCACTTCTTGTTTAACATTATAATCAGATAACATTTGTTTCATCCAAATTAGTTGAGTACATCCCCTACCAGCTGCAATGTACTCCGCCTCTGCAGTTGAAAAAGAAATGCAATTTTGTTTTTTACTAAACCATGAAACCAGATTATTCCCAAAATCAAAACAACCACTAGAAGTGCTTTTTCTGTCATCTATATTACATGCCCAGTCTGCATCACAGTAACCAACCAAAAAATGATTTGTGTATTTAGAATACCACAAACCAAGGTGAGTAGTGCCTTTCACATATCTTAAGATTCTTTTGACAGCAAGAAGATGAGATTCAAGAGAATTTGCCTGATATCTGGCACACACTCCTACACTTAAGCAAAGATCTGGTCTGCTGGCAGTTAAATAGAGAAGACTTTCAATTATAGACCTATAGAGAATAGGACAAACACTCTTACCTTTATCATTCTTAGACAATATTAGAGTTGTACTCATAGGTGTTCTTTTCTCTTTACTCTCACTCAAACCAAATTTATTAACAAGATTATCAGCATACTTACTTTGGCATAGAAAAATACCCTTTTCATTCTGTTTAACTTGAAGTCCAAAAAAGCAAGTTAATTCTCCTCCACCACTCATTTCAAACTCATGTTTCATATCAGAAATAAATTTAGTAATTTTATTACCAGAGGTAGAACCAAACACAATGTCATCAGCATAAATTTAAGCAACAATAATATCCTTATGAGTTTTCCTAGTAAAAAGAGTTTTGTCAACTCCCCCTCTGCTAAAACCTTTTTCAGTTAAGAACTAGTCAGCCTTTCATACCAAGCTCTAGGGGCTTGCTTGAAACCATACAAGGCCTTTTTCAAAAGATAGACATGTCTAGGAAACTTAGTATCCTCAAAACCTTTAGCTTGACTAACATAGACTACTTCTTGAATATTACCATTTAAGAAGGCACTTTTAATATCTATTTGAAAAAAAGTTAAAGTCATACAGACAAGCAAGAGAAATTAGCATTCTAATAGATTTTATTCTCGCTACAGGGGCAAAAGTTTCAACAATGTATATTCCCTCAATTTGAGTGTATCCTTGAGCTACAAGTCTAGCCTTGTTCCTAACAATTATGCCATCTTCATTACTTTTATTCCTAAAGATCCATTTATTACCTATAACATTTTTACTATTAGGTCTGGGCACTAATGTCCACATATCATTCCTCTCAAATTGAGACAGTTCATCTTACATAGCTAAAATCCACTCACTATCTTTTAATGCCTCTTTTATATTTTTAGGTTCTAATTGAAAAATATAGCAAGCCAAATGGACAACATTACTCCTTTTACCTCTGGTTTTCATACCTGCATTGACTTCTCCTATGACATTTTCAAGAGAGTGGTTTTTCTAAGTTTTTGCATAACGAGGCTTACTTGTAGTTTGGATCGGAGAACCATCTTCTTCTTCAGCAGAATCTGTTGTATTCTGGGTTTCAACCTCAGCTGCAACTGGACTTCCAACCACTACAGGACAATCATTTTGCTGAATTTTTCCTGTTTCTTTACTTTTGATTCCTGACTCATCATCATCACCTGTAGTCTCATAGACATCTTTCAAATCATCAAATATCACATTATATGACTCCATGACATAGTTTGTTCTCAGATTATAGACTCTAAAAGCCCTACTGTTTTGAGCATACCCAAGAAATACTCCTTTATCACTTTTAGAGTCAAACTTGCCAAGATTTTCTCTATCTTTAAGAATGTAACAGACACATCCAAATACTTGAAAATACTTGACATTAGATTTTCTACCTTCCCAAATTTCATACGCAGTCATATTAGTACCTTTAGTAAGATAGACCCTATTAACAATATAGCATGCAGTATTGACAGCTTCAGCCCAAATATTTTGGAAAGTTTCTTAGAGTTAAGCATGACTCTAGCCATTTCCTGAATAGTTTTATTTTCCCTTTCCACTACACCATTTTGTTGTTGAGTTTTTGGTGCAACAAACTCATGACTTATCCATAAAGAGTTATAAAAATTACTAAACTTACTATTTTCAAATTCAGTTCCATGATCACTTCTGCCCCTAACAATTTTACCTATAGTGGATCCTTTTTCAAGTTGCAGTTTCAAACAGATAGCTTTAAACAATTCAAAAGTTTCAGTTTTATCTTTTAAGAACACCACCCAAGAGTATCTAGAGAAATCATCTATAGCCACCAAAATGTATTGCTTACCACCAATACTTTCAGTTTGCATAGGACCCATTAGATCAATATGAAGAAGTTCTAAGACTCTCTTAGTGTAGATCTGACTGGCACTTTTATGAGTACTCTTTATTTGTTTGTCTATTGCACAATCACCACACACACTTTGAGTTTTAGGGTTACGATTAGGAATACCTCTTATTAGTTCTTTCTTAACAAGTTTATCCAAAGTTTTATAGTTCACATGACCAAGCCTTTTATGCCAAATATCAACATTATTAGTAACAACTTGATTGCACCTGCTTTTAGGTAAATCCTTTTCAGTTTTCTCAAAGACATAGCAGCTGTTTGCAGATCTAACTCCTGTCATGATCATCATTCAAATCAGTAATGAGACATCTATCTTTATTAAACTGAACAAACATTTGGTTATCACACAGTTGACTAATACTAATAATATTTGCCTTTAAAACATCTACCAAAAATACTTCATTGATTTCAGACATTCCAGGTTTGTTCAAGATTGATTTTCCAATTATTTTATCTGTGTCTCCACCTCCAAAAACAACAATGTTTTATGTAAGATTTGTAATATTTTTGAGAGCACTTGCATTACCGATCATATGCTTAGAGCAACCACTATCAAAGTACCAATCATTAGTAGTAACAACATTTAGAGAAGTAATGACAGTTTTATTGTTGGTAATTAAGTAATTTTTAATCTTAACTTTCCAAATCCAATTCGTCTTTTCATCCCAAGTAGGGAACAAGCAGTTTTTCTGAGAGATATACTTCATGTGCATTTTTAAGTAGCACCTGATTTCTAGATGTTCAGATCTTTTGCAAAAGTTACACAATTTAGGATTAAGTCTAGGTTTAACCTTAAGAACTTTTAACTCTTTTCTAGTTGTAATTTTACTTCTAACCTTGCTGTTAATATCATAAGTTTCAGATTTTATAGAGTCTTTAACAAAAGTAGTTTTTTCAGTACCTTTATAACCACAGTACCCCAAACCACTGTTATCCTTAGTCTCTAAAATATGACAGCATATCATATAATTTATCTAAAACTGAAGCATTCAACAGTCTCATTTTCTTTTTGGTTTCTTTTAACTCAAATTGTTGTCTGTTGAGTTGTTCAGGGAGGTTTTTTATTTCATCTTTTAGATTATTATTGAGTTTATTGATGATAATAGAATGTTTGCTCAGGCTTTGATATTTTTTATAGAGAATAAGATATTGTTGAGTAATATTCTCTTCTGAAGGTTCTTCCTCATAGACAAGTTCATTATCAGTGATTCTTTCCATACAGTTAACAATATTAGATTCATCTTCCTCATCAATGTTACTTTCAGATTCACTGTCACTGTGAGTGGTGATATAAACATTTTTGTTTCTTTTTAAAGTGTAAGCACACTCAGCCTGAATGTGACCATAACCCTTACACTCTTTGCATTGAATTTCTCTAGACTGATATTCTTTTTCATCTTTTTCTTTTGGATTCACTTTTCTTTAGAATTATTATTAAGCCTAAATTTTGACCTAAATTGATTTTCTGTTTTATTAAAGTTTTTTGACGTTCCAGTATCATCATCCTTTTTCTTATAGAACTTTTTGTAAACCTTTTTAGCAAAGAAGACCGGCTGTTCTTCATCATGCAGATTATCACAGAGTTTAAATTCAGATTTCTTAGCTTGAAAGGCTATTCCCTTTTCTGTTCTCTTTGGTTTGAAGAATTTTAACTCATGAGTGCTTAAATTTCCCATAAGTTCTTCAAGTTTTAAGTTTTCCAGTTCTGTTGACTGCTCAATAGCAGTTACTTTAATTTCAAATTTTTCTGATGGAAGAGACCTTAGAGTTTTCTTTACAAGTTTAGCATCACTATATTTTTCACCTAAGGTCCCTGCTTGATGGACAATGTGACAGATTCTTCCATTAAACTGTTCAATAGTTTCATCTCCCTCCATTCTTAGATTTTTAAACTGAGTAGTTAATTGTTGGAGTTTATAAGCTTTTACTTTAACATTTCCCTCAAAGGTTACTTGTAAGATATCCTATGCCTCTTTGACAGTTTCACAGTGAAAGATATACCTGAACACGCTTAGAGTTACACTAGCAAAGATTAAGTTTATTGCTATTGAGTTTGCACTTGACTTTTTATCCTCATCAGCAGACCATCTATCTTCAGGCACATAAACTAGTTTACATTCACCATCAGTAACAGTTGAAACTTTCCAACCATAGAGTACATACTTCTATGCTTGTTCATTTTGCTGTTTGATGAATGATCTCATTCTTATTTTCCAGACTCCATAGTTAACTCCTCCTTCAAGCAATGCTGACTTGTTAAACGCAGTTGCTTCCCTCATTAAGTCCATCTTTACCAAAACACATGATCCACACTAAGTAGAATTTAGTGTGAAGCTCTGATACCAATTGAAATTCCTATCCCCTGTTCTAGTTGCAGTTATGCAGTTAGGTTCCAAATACAGTTGCAACCGAGGTTGGAATCTAAGTATAATGATGGACATAACTTGTAAAGTTAAATGTACTTGAATTAATTCACACGCACATTTAACAACGGAGTTCACCAACCTAGGTTACGTCTCCGGGGCACTCAACCAAATTAATGATATTATAAAAGCTTACAATATAGGATTCAAGTCTTAATGAAAAACTATCACACTCTCTCTATATTGCTCATACCTTATAACTATCACTCAAAATATCAATGACATCCCGCCATTGTTTTTCATTTTAAAAGATCAATGTGTATTCTCTCAAAGTTGAGTTCTTTATAATTTAGAACACACCATTTTTACAAGCAAATCTATTAACTATTTAAAGAGTAAAACAATCTTCTTTATTCAAGATCTTGTTGATTGATTTGGGTTCTTCTAATTGATCTCAATCTTCCCATAATTACATGAGATAATGCTGCAATTGATTGATCTCAATCTTCATGTTAATAACTGTTAATAATTTTCTTGACAATAAGAGTTACTATTTTCTTAAACAATAAACATATAAAATAATATCTTTTAAAGACAAAATCTTAATATAATTTGAAACCATAACTCCATATAACATTCAATCTAATTAGATCATTACTCATTGTATAAGCACATAGATTGAATCACGAGATAAAGACTTTGCATATTCAAAATGATTTATTTTCCACAATAAAAGGAACATTATCTTATAAACGAATCTCCATATATCTTTTAAACAACTTACATTCTTTATACCCTTAATATTCTCAATATATATAAACTGAATCTTTTTAAACAGATGAGAATTTTCCTGCATACTTTAATTCAAATAAAAGACTTTAAAGATCAAGTAATGCATTTAGATAGAATCCTACGTATTTGCGGGTTAGAACTGTGGTGACAACTGAGGTTGCAACTTCACCTGTAAACATAAAACTGTCTCCATTCTTAACAATCAACTTGGATTATTTTGTTCAAACCAATTGACAACAAAGAGTTATTAGGATAGAAACATGAGACTGATCAGGTCTTTCATGATATTGATACTCTTTCACAAAGGATCAAGGGGATACTTGCATTGGATTCGAGACAGATGCCTCAGATAAAATGGTGACATTGAATTTTAATTTCTATGTGTTTTTTCCAGTTATTATTTGTCACAGTTGTGTAGATTTTATTTCATTTTTCTAGATATCATGTATTCAATTATTTACTTTGTAAGTTTGGTTTATGTACACCTCTTATCTGCATATTGATATTCTATGGTTATATACAGATATGCGTCTGTTTAACCTCCTCCATTAATGTGTTTTAGTTGGAAAAAAAAATGAAACGCGTTTCAGAACAAATTTCATACGGCGCGTATTGCTTTTTACAACTTTTGTAATACTCGGACCTTGTAAAATAAAAAACAAATCATTGTGAAATTATACTAACTTATTTCTAATGTTTAAGCTTAGTAAGTTATTTATATATATATAAAATACATCACCATATTTATAGTGTTTACGTACATATACTTAATTTTATTTTACCATATTTCAAGTACTCACATCTTAATCCGATAATCTATCATTTTCTCGTATGATCGTAGTATACTTTTTCTCTACACATTTCTGTAGCTTTCCCTTCCCTTTTCCAACAATGGACTATGTCAACAATAGTATTACCAGTCTAAATTCAAACCACATAGTTTTTCTTTTCCCATTGTAGTGGGGATGAGATGCCTACAATAATTTAGGAAATGATGGATATTAAAAAATAGTACTAATATTGAAGAAATGGACTATGTCAAAGTAGTGGCCAGTTGGCAATTAAGCTGCCCCCACTTATTTGTTTTCTCTTTAACTAAGTAACGAACCATAGTTCCACTTTATTGTCGAAAGATCATAGCTCTTTCCTCCTTTATATTTCTCATTAATTATCACCGTCAGAGAAAAAAAAAAAAAAAAACTAAAAAACTAGAATTCCGCCCGTAAATTAATAGACTAAAAGCGTTCATAATATTTTTATTAACTTTTTAATGTTAAATAGTGACACATCATCGTTTAAAAAGATATTAAGTGACACATATGCATTTTAAATTTAGTAACCATATTAGTTTCAATTTTTTTATTTTATTTTATTGGTCACTATTCTTATGGAGAGAATTTATAGGAGATAATAATGTTAATTATGTGCTGTGTTCGTCATGTGACCAGTTACAAACATTAAAAACATTGTTAACTTTAACAATTTTTTTAACATATATAAAAATAACACATATTTTACCACAACTAATGAAGATAAAAAAATGTATTATTAGCTAACTATTTTAGTTAACAATAAAGATAACAACTATTAGAGATGCTTTAAAACTGTACATATAGATCGATAGAACGGCATTTGTGTTTAATTGTATTGATTATGTTTTCCAATTTGTAATTTCCACGGATGATCAAGGTCACTAATTTTAAATTTTAAAATGCATTATTTTGAGAATGCACGATTAAATAATTAATATGGAATGGAAGTAAGCAAGTAGGACTAAGTATACACTTATACTCTGTGTAGTCCAACTTGTATATATTAAAAGGAAGACTTTAAACTTAGGTAAACGAGTTCACATTTCTTCATTAATCCTTAGGACCTTAAGTATATAACTTAAATGGACTGAAAATCCATTATAGAGAAAAATAGCTAGAAACAAGAAATGGAGCTTCAAGAAGCAGTTTTCACCGGAAATACAAACCGTTTCCTTGAAATATATAACAATGATCCCCTAATTCTCCACAAACTAGTCATCGTTCCTTCCACCGAGACTCCCCTCCACGTGGCAGCCTTACATGGCCACGTATCTCTCGTCACGGAAATCATCCGACTCTGTCCTGAACTTGCAGAGTCTCTTGACTCATCAGGTTCGTCGCCTCTCCACTTAGCTGCAGCAAAAGGGTACTTGGATATAGTGAGAATATTATTCAATGCCAATAATGAGATGTGTAATATGCTTAATAACATTGGGCTTAGCCCGGTCCATTTAGCGGTTACTAAGGGGCGCGTCGAGGTGGTGAAGGAGCTAGTCCGAGGAAAGTGGGCCCGGGTCAGGACAGACCAGGATGAGACTGTTTTGCACCTTTGTGTAAAGCATTGCCAATTGGAGATTCTTAAGGTGCTAATGGAATCAGTTCATAAAGAAGTTCAAGATTTGGTCGATGCTACCGATGAGTATAGGAATACTATTTTGCACCTAGCAGTTCAAGAGAAACACACTAAGGTACTCATCAAAATGATCTGAATGGAAAACTAACTGTAATTAGGAGGACTTCACTGACCTTTTTTTTCTTCAAATTGTCTTAGAGAAAAGGGACAATTTAGCGATTTATTGTTGTTTCATCCAATTTCTGTCATGAATTTAGACGGTAACATGCGAATGAGGTAGCCAGTAATAGATTTGTATTCATTTTGTGTATTGTGGGTACGCAAATTGTTAAAATCGTAATGTTTGGCAACGGTAAACAGCAATATTAACTTGTGCAATCGTATTGATCTACGTCTTTGATAAACTGCGTCTTTATTGATAGTTGTTTCTGATATTGGTATAAGCTTCCTTTTCAAACATATACTTAGTATGTTAAAGATCACAGAACCTGTAATTGAGTATGTTGCTAAACCTAAATTGTAAACAAGTATTGCGCATTCATGCTATTTGGTATTTTTTTTACCTGTAATCATGCTACTTTATGTAAGTGTGTGCAAATGCAAGAGTAGTTATGTGTTCAGTGAGGTGTTTCTGTTAAAAGTAAATTAAATTGGCTTGCTATATCGAAGATTTATTTACTCATTTCAACCTTTAATGGGGTTATTATACTCATAAATTGTTTTCCTAGTTTCTTGGTTAGCCTAATTCTGGTCATTAAACTCCAACACATCATTACTAGCTGATAGCTATATTTGTTTGCCATGCCTTAAACAGTTAGCACTCATTCGGAGCTTAGGCAGACCAATCTACCCACTACAAGATGGATTATTCTTTAAAAAAAAATGGTTTAGATTATACAGTTATTACTCGAAAGAAAAACAGAATGCTAAAGGAAAGAATAGGAAATGTGTGCACTGTGATATGTAAGTATTCCCATTCAAACAGACCGTTCAACTAAATAATGCTGCCAGTTATTGATGTTGTAAGGTTGATTCATTTAAAATGACAAAACATTGATGTTTGCAGATCGTGAAGTACCTTCTTTTGACCGGAAAATTGGACGTTAATGCAAAAAATGCATTTGGGTACACACCATTAGACATTCTATCTCAGAGCAAACGAGGTATACAAGATTGGGCTATCGGCAATTACCTACAAGAAGCCGGAGCACTAAAAACCACCAACTTTATTACCTTCCAACCTAATACTAAGCAAATATCAAATAATGGAAACAATCCACAAATTCCCTCATTCTTGCGCCATAACCAAAATTCCGGGAAAAATCTTAATCAAAATGAATGGCTAGCGAAAAAAAGGGACGCATTGATGGTAGTAGCCTCACTTCTTGCTGCCATGGCTTTTCAGGTGGGCGTTTGCCCACCTGGAGGCGTATGGCAGGAAGACTTTAAAGGTGATGGTTTCATCCCCCCGCACCGTGCTGCGCACCGTGCTGGTGAAGCAGTAGTAGCTTATAACTATCCACAGTCTTATAAGTTCTATCTACGTGCCAACACAATAAGTTTTGTCGCATCTTTGAGCACAATATTGTTGCTAATCAGCGGTTTGCCCTTTAGAACGAGGATTTTTATGTGGATCTTGATGGGGATCATGTGGTTATCGATTACATCTATGGCGTTTACTTATGGTTATGCTATTGTGGCAGTGACTCCGAAAAAAGACCGCTCTGCCCTTCGCAGGACAATGTATGTCGCGATCCCTGTTTGGTGTGGGGTAATGGCGCTTCTTTTCCTTGGACACAGTATTAGATTAATGCAGATGTGGTTGCAGAAAAAGGGGATTGATATGTGGGTCTATCTGAGGAGCTTGTCCAGATCTACTGCGCTAAATAATGCCAACGGAGTTCCACGCGTGTGATTTCTTGTTATCGATTAATACCATATTGTTTCGAAAACTTCCTCGAGATAGCACATAGAGATATAGCCTGGCAATACTTTTTGTGAATGTGAAGGAAAATGATCAGAATACTAAAGAGGGACACGGTTCGGTATTATGCCATGCGAACAAACTGTTAGTAATTAGGGCTGCAAAATAATCGTGATGTATAAAGATTTATAAAAAAACTGTATTGGCTTATATAAGATTTGACTTGGTATTATCATTCATAAACGAATCTAGTTAGAGCCGAGAAATTCGTAAGACGATGCATTCGGCTCACGGCTCATTAAAGACTTGGACTACGGTATATAAGGAAAGAAAAAGTATTATAGGAAAGTCTATTTCCATGAGTTTTTTCTACAGAAGTTTATTTTTGTTGATTTATAAATCTTACTTTTCTGTTCCTTCTATGTTTATACATATAGTCTTCTTTTTATGATCATTATTTGTCGTCCAGTATATGCCCTTCACATTGCAATTACCTTCAAGTCTTCATGCATATAGGGAGATCAAATTCAGTTTAAATCAACTGTTTCGACATCATAAAAAGACGGGGATCAGACAAATTGCGCTTCTGATCATGCTTTGAGTCTTGATGATTAACAAAACTTGAAGCTAATTATGAACACGGGAATTAGATGTATGAATGTCAATTTATCAGCTGCTATTTAGCAAGTTACATTTGGTACATATGGCTTGTTTGATCATACACTTAAAAAGCAAGGACTTTGACAAGCAGATAATCAAAAACTCAAGATTGTGAGCTGATTTTCAAGTATAGAAAGAGATGAAGAGTTCAATTAAAAAATACACTTTTTAATTTATTTTCATCATGTGGGAATAGCAACAGTACTAAAGGAAGATTCCTGATTTATAGATTCAGGAATTAAGACGAGATACTGAATAAGGCTAAAAAGTTTCAAAATTTAAACTTAAAGAGTCCATAACAAACTAGACAAAGTTGATCGGCTATAGTTTTCTTATACTAATATTTTGAATTATTTTGTAAATATATGCGATAAGTAAAGGAGCCATCCAATAATGAATATTTTATCATCAAGCCTTATAAGAAAATGAAAGGTGTCTATACAACAACACAAAGCAAGAGAAAGTCATTGTATCAAAGCAGTCATCTACCTTGGTATAAATCAGGATATAAACAAATTACTTTTCTTTTTTTTTTCAAAGTTGACATTCTATGCAAATTGTAAGAAACAATTGATACTCAGCTGGAAAGTCTAACATAAGCCAACTTGGAATGTGATTTAAACATGTATCATAAACTAATTAACATTTTGAACATTTCTGTCACATTCACTAACCAATAATCAGCATTAGAAATATTCATCCAGGTATGAGGTCAATTGTACTCCAACAGTAACCTTGTTTTATAGTCCAACATACATTAATCAAATGTCTACCAATTCTCAACCAGACTAATAACCAAGACACTGAGAGTTTTGAGACGGAGAGAGATGGAGGAGAAGCTTTATGAGGCTGCGGTTACAGGAGATTTACAAAATTTAGGGATAATACTTGAAAAAGAACCACATATTCTTCACAAAATTGCGGCTCAAAATTTTATTTCAACACCCCTACACATTGCGTCGTTGCTTGGACACAAGAACTTTGTGCACGTACTCCTCGGTTCTAGCCCAGATCTCGCTGGAGTCTTGGATCAACGGCAAAAATTGGCCCTACACCTGGCGGCAGAGAAAGGACACCTGGCTGTCGTCAAAGCTTTGATGGAGTTGGAAGAACATGGTAAGGATGTGTATCTCTATTATCTAATATCTTACAGGACCTTGCTATAAAAAATTAAAAATGCAAGTTTCTTGAGCTTTTCAACAAAGAATTTTCTTGCATAAGCACGCAAAAACGAGATTTGAATTTTTGAAGCGAGCTTTTCATAACAAAGTTATCAACCAAATGGTCTACCAGCCCTAACAATTCAGCACATAAGCCGAGCCTAAAGTTCAGCACCTTTTTAATCTGTATGAAGAATATGACAAATGACAGAAAGAAAGAAAATAAACAGGACAACAAAATTAACTAATGAACAAATATAACTATTGTCATTTTCTTTCAATCTGATTATGCCTGGGCGAGAGGTCCGAAATGCACAATAGTAAACTGTGTTCGTTAGTAATGCAAACTTACTAACTTTCAATTGTTACTTAGGTGAATTGATTTTTCTTTTCTTTTTTATTAGGTAAGAATATGTGTATGGCAGTAGACGATGATGGAAGAAACCCTATCCATGTAGCAGCGATTAAGGGAAGAGATGAAGTCCTGAAGGAGATGATGGTTGTGTTCGGGGCTGACGTGGCACAAGAAAGGGTGAAAAATGGCCAGACTATATTACACTTGTGTGTTCTGTATAGGCAGAAAGAGACTCTAATGCAGTTGATGGATTCCAAGTGTAAAGAGCTGATTAATGCTGTGGATGAATGGGGTAACACAATCTTGCATCTTGCTGTTGCAGATAAACAATATCAGGTACTTATGCCGTATACAATATCATATTAACATGTTTTTGTAGTACTCATTTTTTTTTTTAGGTTGTGTGCTTGAAACAAGCTGGGGAATGTGGAAAACAGTTAGTCCCCAAAATTTTAAATAACTGTTAGAATTCTGTTATTAGAACAACTAGTCACTCCGTCCCTAAATATTGAGTTTCTATATATCTACGTGCAATTTTGACAGACAAATATCTCGTTATTAAATTGTTGAAATTTAATTTTTTAAAATTTGTTCATATAATTTAATATTTGAACTATGCGATTAACTTTTAAAAAATTCGATTTCGACAACTTAGATATGAGTTATTTGTCAGTCAAAATTGCACGTAAATACATAGAGCCCCAATATTTTGGGATGGATGGATTATCATTTCCCTGCAAATGGTTTCACAATAATTCACACTGATTCTGTATTTCTGTCTCAACTCTCATCTCGTTAGTTGAATGCATAGATGTACCCCGTTAACCATCATAGCAGTGAAGCATTGTTCATTTAAGGATAAAATATTTATCGGTGAAATCAGTTTGTTAAAAAGAAATTATTGTTCATGAATTGAATGGAGACGAAAATTGCTAAAGTTTGGAAATCAAGTAAAGAGAAGAGGAGAGTGCTGTAAAATTGAACTCCACATAGCAATTGTGAAACTTAAATTTTCTCTTATTAACCAGTGTTGGTTGGAAAAGTTATTGAAACAGTAATAAATTTATCTGTCAAATACACACAGAAGTAACACATAGAGCTATAGAAATAGATATGAAATCTCGAGGTTTGTTTAGTATTTATATGAAATGTCTCACCTCTTAATTCTATCAAGTACTGTTTTATGATTTTAAGGAGGTACATAAACTCTTGAGCAAGATAAATAAATCTCCTGCAATGCAATTTTGAAGTTTATGCTTGAAATAAAAAAAAAGTAATTAATTAAAAAAACTGTAGAAATGGATTAAAGGAAGTTATTGACAATTAACTTTAAGTTTAGTACTAGTATTCTCAATTTTGTAACAATATTTAAGAATGTAATTTTTAATTAAAATGTTACGGTAAAGTAAATGGAAATTTCCTAACAATTACTTACTGAAAATGTCAACGATCGTAAATTATATACTATAATAGCAACAGATTGAAGTTGACGAATTCAAGATTTGTATCATCTAATGATCGTAATACAAGTAATCAAATTCAATTTTAATTAAAAAGTAATAGTTGCATGTTAGGTACATCAGATGCTGGGCAGTGGCCATTAACTAACATACATACTTCAAATATATAGATAAAGAAAGACTAAGAATACTTCAACCCTTTTTATTTATTTGTAGAAGGACGTCTGCAATACAAAAATGTTATGGGGATGTATGATGGATAAGCCACTAACATTAAAAAAAATACCTTAAAACATGAAAGAATCTCACCCATATAATTATGTCACGTAGGTCATCTGTGTGGGGGCATGTGTAATGCTATGTGCGCATATCATTCTAAGTTTCTAAAGTAGTCCACTTTGATTAAAAAGATTGGCAGCAAGGCATGTATCGGGCCTTCTCGATTTATTCTTTACTAATTTTGCTAATACAATGATTTAGTGGCGGAGTCAGAATTAGTATATGGTGAGCTGTTTTTTAAAATTTCAATACGGTGATGTAGCCCCTGTCGCCTCCCTAGCTCCTCCCCTGCAATGATCTAGTATGTTTGTTTCTAAAAGGATATATAATGGTCACTCGAAACTTTGTTTAACTTTTATTTGTTGCATTCTCTAATGATAACTAAAAACCGTGTTGAGTAATTTGTGTTATATATGTCCAGATAGTGGAGGATTTGGCCAACTTTAGATGCCAAGGGAATTACGAGAAAATAAATTTAAATGTCACAAACGCAGATGGGTACACCGCGCTTGATCTCCTTCTAAACAGTAAAATAGAAAAAGAAACTGAAGACGAGACTAACCGTATGAAGGTTTTTCTCCTAAAACTGAAAGCTAAAAGTGCTAAGGATTTGATAAAACCCCAGTGGCTCACAGAAAAAAGAGAATCACTAATGATTGTTACGGTACTTATTGCCGCGATGGCTTTTCAAGCAGGCGTATCTCCTCCAGGTGGCGTTTGGCAAGACAATACAGTAGAGCATAGGGCTGGGGAAACGATAATAGCTTATACTTATCACTACTATTACCCTTATTTCATACGTGCCAACACTGTTGGATTTGTTGCATCATTGAGTATTATATTTCTCCTACTAAGCGATTTGCCGTTTAGAAAGAAAACTGTTATGTGGTTTCTGGTCTTGGTGATGTGGTTGACAATTACGTCGATGGCTTTTTCATATGCTTTTGCTATCACTGTGGTCAGTCCAGAACAAACTCGAACTTCTCTAACAAGAACAATCGTTGTTGCCGTCATAGTTTGGACAAGTGTGATGTCTCTTCTTCTCATAGTACATTCATTTAGATTGATGAAGAGGTTCGTCGATGAGGAAGTTGACAAACACAATGCGTATATTGATGCAGTGAGAGCTCTCCGCAATCGACCACTGCAACTGCTATCAGGGATTCGTAAGAGTTTTACCAAGCACTAAATGATTGGATTTCGGCTTTAAAGTATCTATTTCCTACCAAACATTTGCATCGCATACCTATGATGAACTTCTTGTTTATTTCTTAATGGCCTTATCTTTTCGTTGTTGTATTTCACCTTGAACATAGTTGTCGATGTTTAATATTTGTATTTTTCCCCATTTGATTGTACTCGTTTCCCTTGTAAGATTCTTGTTAAATAAGAACGAGAAAGATACTTTTTTTTTTTGTGGAGCATCGATTGATAGGTGGATTTTGCTACGACAACTCAAATTACTATTCCAATTTTAATAGCAAATCGGAGAAAAAAACAATAGTATAATGTTTAAATGGGGAACGAACGATAGTATAAGCCATGAATCGAGAAAAATATAGCATAAGGTACAAATCAAGAAATGTATTACATAATGCAAGGGTAAATATATAAAAGTAATATTTTATGTTTCGATTTGGACGAAAGTGTACAAAATGGTCCGGTTTCAATAGAAGGGTAATAAAATTGGAAATTTTGATAGAACACGGTAGTGATTGTTAAAATTTCATAGAATAATTATCTTACGGTGTAACATGTGGATTGAGATTATAGAATAATTATCTTACGATATTATATCAGAATCAAAATAAATTAATGAAAACTCGTACCCCTCTATCCGAAATATGAGAAGTCCTCGATGCCTTTTCAAACTTTATGTATTAAGCCTTCTTTGGCTTTTCAAACTTTCAATATTTTACAGCTGTTTCCAGAAAAAAAAAATTAAAAAAATTGTAATTTTCTAAATTAGCAATGATTTTTTTTTTTAAATACATGTTTCATGTTTTTGTGATTTTGTACACCATACTATCAGATTATTTAATTAGTAAAATATACTATAAATTTTCGGTGTTTTTATACACATAATAATTTCCACTCACTCGACTTTCAAATATTACATCCACATTTTTTCTTCTGTAATATCAGTTGCATATCTTGATCCATATAGCCTATTGAGCTCAAACTTATCATTCTCATTCCTTACCACATATTAATTATGTACAAATCCGTTTAAATTTTCAAGTCTAACTTGAACTTTATGGTAAATGATGAACTATTTTCTTACAACATATTCTTTTTGAATAATTTTTTTTAACTTTATTGGACGTATAAAATTACCTAAAAATGATAGTATTGTTTACTAATTAAATAATCCGATACTCCCTCCGTTCCTATTTAATTGTCTATTACGAAACTACGTGTAATTTTGATCGGCCAAGAACTTGTATCAAAATTATCGGAATGAAAATTATCAAAAGTTGATCATATAGTTCGAATGTTAAATTTTATGATAAAATTTTAAAAAATTTCATTTTGATAATTTTGATACAAATTATAAGCCGATCAAAATTGCACGTAGTTTTGTAGTGGACAATTAAATGGGAACGGAAGGAATAGTATGATGTAGAAAATCGCAAAAATTTAATAGTACAGTGTATAAAAGTGGGAAAAAAAAAACCTGGTTTCTCCAAGGGGTTTTATTAAATATTTGTTTTAGAAGAATAGAATGTATATATACGTATTTAAGTGTTATACAATAAGATTAGGGTATATTTGACTAAAGATGATGACGAACAAAGGAAATCGCAGAAAAGATAACAAGAGGTTGATGGATTTTAATTTTTTAATTTTCTTAACGGAAACAGAGGTTGATGGCTTTTAAATAGACTAATATCAACTATTAGTAATTTTATCATACTTATTTGATTAATATTATATTGTAAACTTGCTTGAAGACCAAGGTTATGCAATCAATTTGCATGCAGTTTTTTATTTTATTTCTTTTTTTAACATTGATTGAATGTAATTAATTGCATGGACTTTTTATTTTATTTCCTTTTTTAACATTGATCGATGGCTTTTACTTCCGTATACTGGTACTAATAGTAGTATCAATCAATTATTGAAAAATTCATCATACTTGAAAATCCCAAAATCTCAAAAATAAATTATCACTTTTAGCCTAAAGGTTAAAAAACAGCGTTTTTGCGTGTCAGTGCTAAAAAAAAGGCGTTAAAACTCATAAATCTTAAGTGTTATTTAAGAAAAAAATAATATAGTTTCATAAATTAGTACAGACTCAAAAACAACTCGATTATAACTCGTTGTTATATTAGAGATACTCTTGATTAAACTATATTAATATTAGTTATTAATAATGTTTTGGATTAATTATTTTCATATATTTTATTATTATTGAACATATATATGTATTTACGCTTTTTGTAGTAAACCTTACACTTTTGGCGTTGTAACTTACACTTCGGTAAATGAGATGTGAAAATGATTTAACGTTGATTTAGTGTTTTAAAACATGGGTACAATTATCATATCTTTATTTGATTAACTTTATATTGTAAAAGTTGGACAATCGCACAAGTAGACAAGTATTGCTATTTGATATTTAAACATGATTTGATTTTGGATTATACTAAAAACCAAAAGAACCTAAATTCATCATTGGTAAAAGTAACCTTGTCAATGTAGCAAATAGTAGTAGTTTTTGTTTATAAAAATAAAATAGAATTAATTATTGATATATTGGTTGAATCCTCCCTTAAATACATGTTTAACTTGATTACTTAATTTTGTAAATGTGTCTGGGGACCAACGTTCCGTGTTCGGTTGCATCGAATTTTTCACTCAGGTATATTTTATTTATTTTTTAACGGAGACGATGATGGATTTTACATATAATACTAGTACTAGATTAGTATCAAAGAGTAGAACAACTAAGTTTATCATCTTATTTGATTATCTTATTTTCAAGGAAGACGGCCAAGAATTAATATGCTCAGGTGCCTCAACTCTATTTTAAATTTGTCCTGTTATTATTTATATTTTACTATCAATTTTACATGATTTTGGTTATAAACCCCCCCTTAAATTCCGAGGAATGGAAAATTAGGACAAGTACAAGTTTATCGACTTGATTAGCATAATCAGCAGTGCCTTAACTCTATTTAAAATTGGTCGTATTATTAAAAGTTTGATTAGACAAATGTAAACACATTTATTAACTTTGTTTTTATCAAGTGTCCGATTTGACAATTTTTAGAACATATTAATAAATTTTCTCGTATTTTACTCTTTAGGCGATTTCACAATATAAGCGGAATTATGTTTTGTTTCATTGATGATTTACTATGAGTTGTTTTATATTGTAAAATTTAATTAAGCGGTATATGTATAATTTGTATAGTTTGAAATATATCTGAAGCACGGTTTCTTTTTGCTAATTAAGGCTTAATATGGATGTAGCTTCTTAGATCAGCTTTTTATGTTTTAAGACTTTTAAGTTGATTACCATTTGGCTTGTTTCCTTTTTGGCCTAGCCTTTTCTATTTTAGCCGTACAAAGACCAGAAGCTAAAAGCATCTAAAGTTTGTTTTATTATCACCTCCAAAAATACGTGTTTTTAGCTAAAAAGCTGCATCCAAACAAAGCCTAAGTCTATTAACTTCTACCAAACATAATTTTGCTTAGTAACACATTCCTTTTTTCTAAAAATTTGCATAGCTTGTAAAGAATGATCAAATAAAAGTAAAATGCTATATATGCACAGTTTATGAGTTTGTTAGGCAACGGTGGATATCAGGACATATTTATTGATTGGACTTAAATGGCATGTTTATGTGGTTTTCATTTTTATATAAAGTTTATTGATAAATGTTTGGAACCGTATTTTGTATGAAAACGACACTTTTATTATCGAGGTACTTGTAAATTGCTATCGTGGTATCTAATTAACACAAGTCTGATATCCCTAGATATAGTCCTATTTTTCTAATTTTAGTACACCAATCAAAGATAAAAAAAAATAGACTTAAAATTTATTTGTTATATGCGCAGGTGGTGAGGATGTGATCAATGTGAGGCCACATGCAATGATGGTACAAAAAAGGATTTAGTTGCTGGTGATATTGTGCTTTGTTGGGTTGAGGGAGGGATAATCAGGATGAAAAAAAAAAGCTAAGCTAATACTTCAGTATTAGTATAAGCTTGCTGAGGAGGCTAGGTTGCAGCTGAAGGCTTATGGGGAGCTGCCTAAAAATATTCATTTAAAAAAAGCTCGATACCATCTCTTTTTTTATTACTTATATTTTTTCTATTGGACTTATTAGGGGCTTCTACACTGAAGCACAAAAACTAGCCCAATGAAATAGATTGATCCAACTAAGGCCTTTCAATCTCGGTTTATTTACCAACGATCTACTGACTTAGAGATGAAAGTTTTACTATACGGAATACTTCATATGTCATACGGTTTAGAACATTCACTTTCAGAGAAGAAAACCAAAAAAGCTTAGTTTCTATGAATAAAACTAATTAGGTTCATATTATTTAGACCTCTTCACACTTTCAGAATGGAAAACCAAAATGATTTAGTCTTTATGAGTACCAACGAAAATTGAGTTAGAAATTTTAACACTTTTAGAACTGAAAACTAGAAAATTTTAGTTATTACGAGTACAGCGAAAAATAAGCTTTTCGGGTTGTTTACCTCCAGATCTTAAAATATAAACTGACTTGTAGGTAAATTAAATTTTTACTAAGAATGACTTGTATTACTTGTAGACGAGAACACAAAGATCAATTTATGTTGTTTATTTTTTATGAATATACACAGAAAAAGTAGCGAGGGCTATTCACATGTCTTCATATTACATTCGTTTAGATTGATGAAGAGTTTCGTCGATGAAGAAGTTGATAAACACAATGCGTATATTGATGCAATGAGATCTCTCCGTAATTGACCACTGCAACTGCTACCTGGTATTCGTAAGAGTTTTACCAAGCTCTAAATTGTTGGATTTCGGCTTTAAAGTATCTCTTTCCAACCAAACATTATCATCACAATACCTATGATGAAGTTCTTATTTGTTTCTTAATGGCCTAAACTTTTCATTGTTGTATTTTACAATCAACATAGTCGCCGATGTTTAATATTTTGTATTTTCCCTAATTTTATTGGACTTCTCATTTGCCTTGTAAGATTCTTGTTGAAGGTGAAAGAAAATTTGATCGAGAAATATACTTTTTTTTCCTTTTTTGTGGAGCATCGATTGATAGGTGGATTATGTTATGACAGTTGAAATTACTATTCCAAATTTAATAGCAAATCGGAGAAAAATATATATTTGGTTAAGTCAATGCAATCTAATTTCATCTGTATATATTACCCTTCAAGATGGAGCGGAAAGGGCGCACAACTTGAAATATAGTTTTGTAAAGTGATCCACACAGAGGTTGGTGAAGAAGCCACCGAGCTATTCATCAAAGGGCACCTAACCTGTTGTTGAAAACCTCTTTATAGTTACTAATAGACTCTTTGTCACTCAATTTTGAAATATTTTGATTATTCATCAAAGACCATATAAGCTTGATTGTCGCATCAAAGAGTGATCTGTCGCTAATCAGTTACAACCAAATCTTCAAGGAGAATGCGGAGAGAAGCCGATTTGCAAGTTGTGGATGTCATAATACAGTATTTTTTTTTTTTGTGTGCAGAAGATCAGAAAACAACACTTTGTTTTCTGTACACCTATTGTTTCGGATAGTGACAAAGGAATCAGTGATGGAATGGCGTCTCAAAACGACAACTTGCTAATTTGGAATTCATGTAACCAGTAAAATGGAATTTGTTTATTAATGGTTGAAAATAAGAGTGCGAATCACAGTGCATTTGCAGCATTTCTTAGTTTAGTATCCACACGGTTTCCTCAGGTGATTAACCAAGTTGAAAGCCAAAGCAAAACTGCGTCTGAAGATATATAAATAGATAAACCCGGTATGAGTCGTTTGAAACACGGGCGCAAGAATAAATTGTGAACTTCAGATGTTATTTACTTACATTTTATCCATCTTATTAACTACAGTAAATAATTTTATATTTTTCAAATCTAAAAGGGGTACCTTTTCCTATTGTATGGTTTGTACCAATAAGGAATATTTTAGAATGTATTTTTTCTTCATAGAAAGATCCCCAAGTGTTATATTTGTGTAACATAAAAGGGGCATTATAATAACCAGGGAATCCAAGCTCAAATTTTAACTTTAGCCATTCAAAATAAAAGCACCAATGAACTCTTTGCCAATAACAAAATGATTGTCAAAGGCATGTAAAATTAGAAGCAACAAACATTATTCTCAAATATAACTTCATATTCACTGCCGCATTTGCGTTGTTCACACCATTTGAATTTCTTGAGGTTCGTTTCCATTGCCATGGCCAGCTGGTAGTTTTTGTCCCGCGTACGTGTAATGGTCTATAGATTGAGCTGGTTTACCGGTTGCTGGATCTATGTTTCCATATCCAAGACCAATATTCTTCTTAGACTGCCTTTTACTTCTTAAATCATCCACCGAATCTTTAATCAACTTATATGTGTGATACACGAGAAGAAGCGCCATCACGCTACACCACACAATGACTCCCACCATAATCGTGTTACTTAAAGGACCTCTATCCTTTTTCGGTGTCACAACAGTGATAGAAAATCCATAGGTAATGGCTGTTGATGTAATAGTCAACCACATGATCACCACCAAAAACCACATATAGAGCCGATTCTTGAAAGGCACGTCGCTAATTAGCAACAATATCATGCTTAGAGATGCGACAAATGCTATTGTGTTGGCGCGAAGAAAGTAAGGGTACGAATCAGGATAGTTGTAGGCCATTACTGCTTCCCCTGCCCGGTGACCATTGCTATTGTCTTGCCAGACACCTGCCAGTGGCCAAAGTCAGGAATTGTTACTCAGGGTGTCGAAATTTAAATAACTACATTTAACAAATTTTAATTGAAATACATAACCAAACGATTTCTTTTTCATAAGGTGTCATGGCCCCTATTATAAATACGTAGCTACTTCAATGTACCTGCTGGCGGGCTGACAGCTGCTTGGAATGCCATTGTAGCAATGAGTGACGCGACAACCATAAGCGTGTCGCGTTTTTTGGACAACCAATCACGTTGTACCACGTCTTTTGTCCTTTTACATCTAGCCTGTAGAAGGAAATTTTCGTATTCATCATTTTGTGCTAAGAGTACAATGTCCAGTGCAGTGTGACCTTCTGCATTTTCTGCATTGACTTCAAGCTTTTTTCTCTTTCCGTGAAGACCAACATCACGATGGTCGTAGTTGACAATGTGTTTAACAATCTGCAATATTGAAGTTTATTTGATTTTGGAGAGAAATCACAATGTCATTGTCGTGAATTCACGATTTATCAATACAGAAAAAAAAAATGTAATTAACTTAATATGCTTAAAAATACTTTGAGCCGCTAAACATGCTATTTGGACAATCAATTAGATGAAATAAATCATTTGAAGATGATAGAACATAAAAATTGGACCCGAATATATCTATTCGGGTACGAATCGACCCACCCATCATAGATGGGTATCCAACGCTTGAATGGGTTATCACATGCCTTTCTTTGAGAATAAGAGTGAATATTACTAAAAGCCCAAACCCACTTAACTAGGAACCCATGTCTGAAAAATCCCATGAGATGGAGACATTTGTCAACATCCTAGGAGGCATAATTGCCTATAAATGGCCAAGTATCCCCCTAAGAAAGGGACCAGAAAACATATCTCAAAAATATAGAGAGAAGGAGAGAAAATATAAAAACTTGTCAGAACGTATCACATCAATAGCCTAACCGAGCAAGATAGAGAATCGAGCACCGAAGAGAAGAGAAAGATCACATTTAGGATCAAATAGCGAATCCGAGCATAAATATAGTGATAGAGTTGTAGTCCGAACAAGGACAGTTGCCGAATAATAATAAAGATCAAGAAGTGTTCATCGTTTACCGTCAATTCATTATATATTATTGTTGAAAAGCCTTACGCCACCGACCAAAGTTATGGCTTTGTCAAATGGCGCCGTCTCCGGGAATCATCTAGTTCCCAACTAGTTTCGAAATCGAACACCAACGTTCTACCAAGACGAGCAACAAATGGCAAACACTAACGAAGAAACTCGCCCAGAGGAAGTAGGCACATCGACAAACCAGGAAATCCCAGTCCACAAAGACGTGTTAGCGCATCTCCTCAACATCAGAGACCGCTACGAAGCGCTTCAGGTTGGATCTCGACTTACCGTCTCTAACGTCCAAACAGAA
Organism: Primula veris; assembly: GCA_963682055.1. NCBI lineage: Eukaryota > Viridiplantae > Streptophyta > Magnoliopsida > Ericales > Primulaceae > Primula > Primula veris. The sequence continues at coordinate 8,879,928 of OY821743.1, forward strand.
CAACAAACTGACCATCCCCCTCAGGTTGACGGTCTTGTCGACGAAAACCCTACGGACACGGAGGCGGAACGAGCGCCATCCGTGACTAGGCAGGTGGGGACACTCTTGCCAGACAACCGCCATCCCAATAATGCAGGGCCAAGCTCAAAGGCCCTTCAGCCAGCAACCTCGGTCAACTCCAGTCCCCAACGGGTTCGTTTTCAAACGAACGAAGCTAACGACCCCATACTAGAACAGATAGTCCCATATCCACCCCTCCCACCGCGGATAATTACGCCGTACACTGTGGAACTACAAACCCCTGTTCGACAAGATAGGACTACGGCCGCACTGGCACGGGCCGTAGAAAAACGTAACGCCCTGCTACAAGCCCAGCTAGAGGCATGCATGTCGGCTATGGAAGCGGCCGGCATCACGATACCGCCCATCCAACCGACCAACACGCAAACCGACTCTTGACGCGAAGCGGAAGATTCCGCTTACCGAGCAGCAATGGCAGCGACGGACCGACCTCATGATACGAGGATACCAAGACAAGGAGAACCCATCCCGAGGATAACCCCGACGGTCTACGGTTACCAAGGCGCGCCTCCTCTATCTGACCTCGACAGAAATCCGAACAATGGGAGGAACGGCGACCACAGGGTCATAGTCGGTTACTATCCACAACACCCATATGGGGGATACGCCCCTCACTACCCGGCACCGGATGAAGCGTTCCAACAGGGTTGGGACGTATGCCAAGAGACTCCATGTACCGATCAGATAACTCGGTACCGCAATCCTGCGGGGTTTGTCATCCCCGAATTCAGACTATATGATGGAAGGAGCTGCCCCATCGATCACCCCCGACATTACAAAACAAGGATGGAGTTGTGGAGCGACGACAGTGCACTGATGTGCAAATTTTTTAAGAACAGCTTGGGTCAGGAGGCGTCGTCGTGGTATCATAATCTACCACGGGGATCCATACGAAGCTGGGCTGAGCTCCTCCGTGCATATTCCACCCGATACGCCGCTCATAGGAAGAAGAAGGTTAACATTGAAACCCTTCTAAAAATGGCTATGTTGCCCAATGAGAGACTCCAGGACTACTGCATACGCTTCATCGACGTGGCGAACCAGATCCCGCAGTACGCCAATAATATAGCCATCCAGAACTTCATCAACTCTATCCCCAGCGGCTATTGGGCGAGAAGGAAGTTCATCGGCAAGAATTTTCCGACCACTGACGCCCTTCTGGCCTATTGCACCCACCTTACCGATAAGAACGAAGAGATGCGAGTCCTCAACCGGGCTCCACCAAGAAGAGAGACGGTCCGGGAAGCGCAGGTGGACCGCAAGAGAGCCAAGAACAATCATGGGGAACCAGTCCCCCAATCCAAACGGGACAAGGGTCCCGAGGTTCAGCGAAGGGAATACAGACCCATAGAGCCCGAGCCCAAGCCGCTCCGAATCGCCTATCCAATGCCGCCCAAACCACCTCAGCAAGGTCGTGGGCCAGAAAGGGAACGCCAGAGGCGTTATGAACCGGTCGAGTTGAGGTACACTTTCAACCTGTCAGCCGAAGATATCCTAAAGGATATATGCAGAGAAAGCTGGTATTCCTGACCCGAACCAATCCATTCCCCCCTGATTCCAGAGACACCAAGCTCTTCTGCGCCTATCATGAGGATCACGGCCATCTCACCGAGCATTGCCGAAACCTGCGGTGGAAGATGAACGCATGGGGAGACGCGGGATTGCTCAACAAATTCATCAAAGGCGCTAGGGACAAAGGCAAGCAACTAGTCATCGAGGGAACGGACAACCAACAAGGCAAACCGATCAACGTTGTCCACTTGTCAAGACCCAAGAGCACCGGGGGGGATCGATCCCAGCAACGGCAGTTGGCCCACTTTGGGCAAGTAGCTAAAGCTTCGCAGGCGTCGACCTCAAAGCGGCAATGCATGCCGCAACGACACCTGCCCATTTCTTTCTCAGATCTTGATGAAGAAGGGGTGATATACCCTCACGGGGACGCCATTAACCTACGCGTCCAGATCGGCATAGACACCGTCAGCAGAGTGCTTGTCGACCAAGGAGCCTCTTGTGATATCATGTACAAAGAGCTCTTTGACAAGATGGAGCTCAAGTTGCAAGATCTACAGCCCACTGACGTCACCCTGATCGGGTTCATCTCTGAGACGACTAAGCCGTTGGGAAAGATCCTCCTAAATGTTACCACGGGATCCGTATCTGTCCCCGTGGAATCCTTGGTGGTCAATGATAATTTCGGCCACAATGCGATCTTGGGCCGACCGTGGCTTCATGCTATGCGGGCGATACCTTCCACGTACCACTAGAAGGTGAAATACCCTAATGCCAAGGGGGAGATCGAGATAGCCCGAGGATGTCAGGAGGATTCAAGACGCTGTGAAAAAATCACCACTACGTTGAAGAGACAACTTGTAGTTGTCGAACAGCCCACAAGCGTAGGGAAGCTGATCGACCAAATAGCACGAGCTGAGAGGGTTGTTGAAGAACAAGTCGGAGAAACACTCCGGAAGGTGTATATCCCGGATACGGATGAGGAGCATTACTTCCTCATCGGAGATAGCCTTCCTAAAGAGGAATCCAAGGAGCTAGAAGCGTTCCTCTTCAGCAACATCGATAAGTTCGCTTGGAGCCCCAAAAACATGCCCGGTCTAGATCCGAAAACAGCATGCCACCACCTCAGCGTACATGCCGAATACAAGCCCATAACTCAAAGGAGCCGAAAGGTGTCCGTCCAGCACAGAGCGGCTATAATTGCTGAAGTCCGAAAGTTGTTGGCAGCAGGAGCAATACGGGAAGTGTTCTACCCGAAGTGGCTGTCCAATCCGGTCGTCGTCCCAAAGAAGAACGGGAAGGAAAGAGTCTGTATAGACTTTACCAATCTGAATAAAGCCTGCCCGAGGGATCCATTCCCCCTACCAAGGATTGATCAATTGGTGGACGCCACGGCAGGAGCAGAAAGGATGACCTTCCTCGACGCATACTCGGGATATCATCAAATCCCCCTCGCCCCCGAAGATCAAGAAAAGACTTCGTTCATATCGCCTTTGGGAAACTACTGCTATACGGTTATGCCGTTCGGCCTATGAAAGCAGGAGCGACATACCAAAGGATGATAACGAATGTATGCCAAAAGCATATAGGGAAGACAATGGAGGTGTACATAGACGACATGGTCGTCAAGAGCGAAAAGGCCACTTCCCACCTCCAGGACATTAAAGACGTTTTCCAAACGCTGGGCGGGCACAAACTAAAGCTTAATGCTAGCAAATGTGCATTCGGCATCAGCAAAGGGAAGTTTTTGGGGCATATGGTCAGCCAAAGAGGAATAGAGGCTAACCCCAACAAGATAACGGCTCTGCAAAACCTGGCAGCACCGAGGAATAAGAAGCAGGTGCAAGAGCTCACGGGGATAATGGCCACACTAAGCAGGTTCATCAGTCGATCCGCAGATAAGGAACGACCATTTTTTGAGACCCTCAAGAAGGATAAAAAGTTCGTATGGGACCCGGCGTGTGAGGCGTCATTCAACCACCTCAAAGAGTATCTAAGGACGCTGCCACTGCTAGTGAGGCCGAATAAAGGGGATATTCTGGCCTGCTACCTAGCAATTTCCACTACAGCCGTGAGTGCAGTCCTCCTAAGAGAAGAAGGACGCGAACAATTTCCTATCTACTTCGTCAGCAAGACTTTGGTCGAGGCCGAAACACGTTACCTACCGTTGGAAAAGTTGTGTTTGGCGTTGGTCATTGCTACCCGAAAACTACCACACTACTTCATAGCTCACAAGGTCCAAGTCTACACGAAGTTCCACGTCAAGGAGCCCCTTCGACGGACGGATATCAGCGGTCAGGTGGCGGCATGGGGGGTCGAGCTATCCCAATTTCATATCGAATTTGCACCCCGACACGCCATAAAGGGACAGGTGTTGGCTAATTTCGTCGCTGAGTTCACCGAAGGTTATGACGAGCCCCTGGCCATTTCACCACGGTCGCACTGGGAGATACATGTCGACGGATCGTCCACCAAGAACGGATCGGGAGCAGGCATTGTCCTCAAGTCCAGAGAAGGGGCGATCATCGAGAAAAGCATCAAGTTGGGCTTCCGAGCTACTAACAACGAGGCGGAATACGAAGTCATGATCAATGGCATGCTCATCGCCCGATCCCTTGGATGCACCCACTTGATTGCTAGTTCCGACTCTATGCTAATCGTCAACCAGGCTACTGGTGAATACCAAGCCAAGGACGACCGAATGGTCCTTTACCAAGAGAAAGTCCAGAGCATAATGGTCATGTTCGCACAATGCGAGCTAATAAGAATCAATCGCACCGAAAACGCACAGTGGAGCTTTTGGAAACCCCGAGCATAACTAAAAGAATAGATCGAGTGACATCAGTACAATACGAGCTAGGATGGATGGACGACATGATTCGCTATCTGCGAAACGGGACGCTCCCGTCAGACAAGATAAAAGCGTTGAAAGTCACAAGAAAAGCCCATCAATTCTGGCTATCTGAGGACGACAAACTGTATAAATCCAGTTACCGAGGACCTCACCTTCTGTGCGTCCGGCCCGAACTGCAACAGCCTGTCTTGGAAGAGGTTCACGAAGGGTCCTGCGGAGCACACATCAAAGGACGATCCCTCGCCAACAAGGCGGTCACTCAAGGATATTGGTGGCCTTATATCAAACGAGATGCAGACATTTATGTCCAAAGATGCGACAAGTGCCAAAGATTCGCCAAAATACCTCGTCTCCCATCATCGATGATGACCCCGGTATCGGCACCCTGGCCATTCGCGCAGTGGGCAATTGATATTGTCGGGAAACTTCCCAGAGCACCCAGCAGCGTGGAATATCTGATCGTAGCGATGGACTACTTTACCAAATGGGTCGAGGCTAAGCCTCTTCGAGAGATTAAAGCCAGCAATGTTAAACAATTCATCTGGGAGTATATCATCACTAGGTTCGGCGTACCATACGCCATTGTTGCAGACAACGACACCCAGTTCAAGGACGCCAAGCTGCAGCTTTGGTACGAGGAACTCGGTATCCGGAAGTTCTATTCGACCCCAACATACCCACAGGGTAACGGACAAGCCGAGGTTACGAACCGAACTGTCCTGGATGGTATCAAGACGACCCTCGAACAGGCGAAGGGAAGATGGCCCGAGCGACTGCTCAACGTCTTATGGTCTTGCCGAACTACGCTAAAGACGGGCACCAAGGAAACCCCGTTCAGTTTAGCGTACGGCGTCGAGGCCGTCATACCAACGGAAATCGGGCTACCCGCACTCCGAACAATTCTAGTCGAGCAGGGAAACAATGAACAAAGGATGAGAGAAGAACTCGACATGCTGGACGAGAAACGAGAGATAGCAGCCTTTACACTAGCAAAGTACCAGCAAAGGGTCAAGCAAACCTATGACAAAAGGGTGAGAGGGACCAAGGAATTTATGGTAGGAGAGCTGGTGTTACGACGAGTAACTGTCTATACCAGGAACGAGATACACGGCAAACTGAGCCCTACCTGGGAAGGCCCATACGAAATCGTCAAAAGAACAAGCCCGACGACCTACAAGATCAAAAGCGTTCTGTTCGAAAATAGCCGAGGAGAAAAGAATTCTTGGAACGTGACGAATCTCAAGAAGTACTACGTATGAACTGGCTTCCAGTACAGGTCACAACGTACCTCTACTTTGTCATAACATTATTGTTGAATTCATAAGATATTTTGCTATTTACCAAGTTTGAGGAACACTAAAAGTCCTCCAACGTAACCGGGGGCATAAGAAATTCCTAAACGGCATGTATGACTTATTGCCTAGAGATACTAAAAGTCCTCCAACGTAACCGGGGGCATAAGAAATTCCTAAACGGCATGTATGACTTATTGCCTAGGAACACTAAAAGTCCTCCAACGTAACCGGGGGCATAAGAAATTCCTAAACGGCATGTATGACTTATTGCCTAGGGATACTAAAAGTCCTCCAACGTAACCGGGGGCATAAGAAATTCCTAAACGGCATGTATGACTTATTGCCTAGGAACACTAAAAGTCCTCCAACATAACCGGGGGCATAAGAAATTCCTAAACGGCATGTATGACTTATTGCCTAGGGATACTAAAAGTCCTTCAACGTAACCGGGGACATAAGAAATTCCTAAACGGCATGTATGACTTATTGCCTAGGGATACTAAAAGTCCCCCAACGTAACCGGGGGCATAAGAAATTCTTAAACGGCATGTATGACTTATTGCCTAGGAATACTAAAAGTCCTTCAACGTAACCGGGGGCATCAGATACTAAAAGTCCTCCAACGTAACCGGAGGCACAAAAAATTCCCAAAAGGCATGTTTGGGTGACTGCCTGGGAATACTAAAGTCCTCCAACGTAACCGGAGTCATATGAAATAATAGCTCAATCCCACTTATGCAGGTACCAACTCCATCAAGGAAAAAGGGGCAAACAAGGGGAAACAATAGTCCTAGCCCACATTACGGAGGCAATAAAACATCGAACGAAGAAATCAGCAAAGGAAAATCAATCCAATCAATGAAATATCAGTACGACAATGAGAAGATCCGAACACAAGAAGAAAGAAATAAAACAAATAGTACTAGCCCACATTACGGAGGCAATAAAACATCGAACGAAGAAATCAGCAAAGGAAAATCAATCCAATCAATGAAATATCGGTACGACAATGAGAAGATCCGAACACAAGAAGAAAGAAATAAAACAAATAGTCATCGCCCACATTACGGAGGCAACAAGGTATAACCAACCATAACGAAATTGATTTAAGAACTACTACTACATGAGGAGCACGACGGCAATTGACCGAGCCCTACCTCTTCGTCATCCGTCGCCGTATCCCCATCGGTCTCATCACCATCAAAACGCTCCTCAGAAATGAGGGCATCAAAGTTGGTCGTATGAGCACCAACGCATGTCAACGTCTTAAGCCGCGCGGAGAACTCGGCTACTTTAGCGACCTCGTGAGCATCCGAGGCCGCTTTACGGCGAGCATCGTCGAAGGGAAGTTTACGAGCTTCGATCACAGCCGCCGAAGCATCGTATCTGGATCGGGACAGACGGAAATATTTCACCAACATATTGGCTTGGGTTACCAACGATTTTAGTTTACCGAGATATTTTTCCTTTACACGCCAATATCGATCTAGACGACGCTCCTGAACCTCAACCACATGCTCGGCACGACGAACATATTCACGGAAAGAGGACGCCTGAGTTTTTAACTTGGCCTTAAGTCGGGCACACTGATCGAGCAACTTGACGTTTTTACCCACTAAAACGATGTAAGACCAATGGGCATGCCCTTCACTAGCCGCATCAGATGAGACCTCGTCCCGGGCAGCACCAGTAGGTCCTAGCCCCGGACTAACTAGGCATGGAGAACCAGCCTGGTGCGACATAGTAGCATGTGCCTATAAAAAAAATGGGGAAGAAGGGAAGAGATGAATATTCATCCGCAAATAAAGAAAAGACAGGGAAGTAGAAGAACGAAGATTTTTTATACCAGCTACAAGTAAAATGAAAAAACAAGCTACTCAATCATTAATCCGATAACCCATCAACAGACGCTGAGGTCTCTACGGCATCAGCGAAATGAATATCTCGCAACGAGACAATTTGCGTCCCCAAACGTTCTTGCACGACCGCATCCACTCGGTTCAAGGCAGCCATGGTCTCAGTTACCCCGGCCATAGCATCAACCATGCGCTCTTCCCGGGCAACACCACGCATCCCTTTTACATGCTCGAGCACCTCTAATGCGCGACTTCGGTCCCAATACGCTTTGGCGAAGGATAGCAACAGGTCCGCGTCCTCGAAAACGGCCCCTAGAACCAAGTTCAAACTCGTCACCCGGCCTCGGGCTTCATCACGAGAGCGCCGAAGCGCACCAAGAAGCTTTTTAGCCTTTCCCTTGTTTGCCGTATAATGGGCGGTCTTCTTGCTGAACTTCTCTCCCAAGTCACGTAATCGAATCGACAAGTTTGAAATATGAATATTCAGACCCTCGATTTCACGACGAGCAGAATTCAGTTCAGAAGTTAGCGACGCCTTAAATCTTTCAAGATCATCTATAACATCGCCTACACTACGACTAGGCGAGATCCATACCACCATGGCAAGGGGGGTAACAGCTACCTGACAAGATTTTGTTTTTACATCCTTCAAAAGACGACGACCCACAAACAAGGAACTTAACCAGGAAAGCCAAACAGAAAGAAAACGAAGCACCTATATTATCACTTCCCAAAAGAATCTTTTTAGTTACAAAAGAGACCCACAATTCGGGTACCAACAGGTCCTACACTAAGCAACACAGAAAATACAAGTAAATGGTCAAGGCTCCACCTGAGGGGATGCGGGTGGGGGAGTAACAGCAGCAGCAGACCGAGGAGTGGACGGGGCCGACACGGAATGGGGACGGAGTGCTGTCGAAATCGTCTGCCCGGGCAGCCGGGGGAGCTCCTCGTCCCGAAGATTCGCCCAGTCTAGGGGTTTCGGCGGTGCACCTTGAGGACAGGGATACACCAATTCCGACCACGCCCGGTCCGACAAAGGAACCTTCGCGAAATTGAGAGCACGAACATGAGCGCAAAAGACGGAAAAGTTAGCCATCATTGCAAACTTTGTCCGCTCCTCCGCTTGCGCCACTTTCAGAGCAGCGACTTCGGATTTTTCGGCCTCCACGTCCTCAGCCATGAGCAGATTATCTGCTTCTAATAGGTCGTACTTCTCGACCATAAGCTCCTTCTCGGCTTCCCGCTTCTCAACCTCCTCGGTCAGCCGTAGGTTATCCCCTACCATCCGAGTTTTCTCCTCTGCCATTGCTTTATTATCTGCAATCAGCCTCTCTTTCTCAGCCTCGAGCGCTGATAGCTGATCTCTTATCCTTTGAGAATTCTCCTCGACCATGGCCTTATTTTCGGCAATCAGCTTCTCCTTCTCAGCTTCTAGCGCTGTCAGCTGATCCCTTAACACCACGGTACCCACGAAAGTCTGTAATCAAAAACATTAGATACCAACCAACCAAGAGCATAGCACACTACGTAACAAAATACGTGCGAAACATACCCGAAACACGTCATTGTTGGCCTGCTCAATGACCGATACTATAGGCCGAACAGCCATTTCCTTTGCATCCTTGTAAAGAAGGGGCTCAAGAGCAGTGTACCCCATCCTTAAAGCTCGGGGCTGCTCCAGCAATATCCCCTTACACCGACCAATGTAACGGGTCATCGCGACCCCGTCCACCGACACCTTTGCTGGTTCCTCGGGGACCTCATCCTCCCCACCCATCACAACCTCCACGGCAGTCTCTTTACCGGCTTCCACCTCCACTTCCTCACCTCCTCCTCCGAAGGACCAGTCTCAGGGGCCCCGTGCTCGCTCACATCCTCAGTACGGATGGGCGAGTTGACAGGCAGGTCCATCATGTCCTCGGTACGGATAGGCGAGATGACAGGCAGGGTCATCGTATCCTCGCACATGCTCACCAAGAGGTTGATATGTCCGAATACGTTATCGAACGACCCCTGAAACACAATAATACCCATAGACCGGGCAAGAGCAAGGGTAACCAATGAAGAAGTCAATAGCTGAAACAGGATGACAAATAAAGCGAAGAACACGAGAGTTAAAAGAACAATTCACAAAACAAAAAATATATATACACGTACGTCGACATGAGTAGAAGCCCACTCGGCGGTATCACCCTGGGAAGAAGCAACCAACGCCACACCAGTACCAACATCGGCACCCTCCTCACTCAGCGATGTCTCTACCCCTCTAGCCCTCTTTGGGGTCCCAACAACGGGGTCCGATGCTCGGCGCTTAGAACGAACAGGCTTTTTCCCTCCCCGAGAGGCACTTCTAGCCTTGACAATTTTGAGGAAGTCCTCCTCAGTCTCTGTGAAAATCTCGGGCTCAGGATTACCCTTCGTCACTGGCCCCGCAGGATAACCTAGCAGCATGGGGGCAGTGCGGCTTGCCGGATCCTTCGTCGGACCAGTCCCCCACCAATTCCAAAGGGCCAAGAGAGCTTCAGCATTGGGAGCACCGAGGTCTGGAATATCGGGAGCCGTCGTAGCAGACCCAGGAATCTGGTGTTCAGCACAACCCCACTCTCCGGAAGCAATCACGACACCAAGGTTATGCTCCTTGTTGGTATCCGGCAGACCGATGACAAGCCAAGAGAAGGAGCGCAAAGTCTACAAATAAGAGCTGCGGCGCTCGAAACTCAAACTGTAGACCCCGAATACATCTTTCAGTTCGATAGGTATCCCGGACAACTCCGACAACCTTTGAATACCGTTCAGCGTGCGGTAACCATTCAGGGCTAGTTGGGCCGGAGCAATCTGGACAGGCTCAAAGAACGAAGCCACCAAATCAGTAAAAGGAAGTCTAAGACCCCCAGTAAAAAACGCCGAAGAACGAACGGCTACCTCGCCGGCCGGAACAAATCCCATGACCTCCTCATCGGAGACAGGTAGCCGAATGTGTATGTTGGCAGGTATGCCGGTGAGCTTCTTAAAGTCCTCTTCCACAAATGGGCCAACTTGGGTCAGAATTTCCTATTCAAACATCATCCAAAACTCCATCAATATATTAACCAAAAACACATGACACGACGAGAGTTCCCCCCCCCCCCCCCAAATTACCCGAAACCCTAAGTTTTACCACCAACCCCATAAACGGAGATCCTATACATAAAGAAAAACCATCAACCACCAACCTAGATAGACATATACAAGCAAACAAGACCCTATATATCACTGCCACATACATGACCACAACAAACAATCAAATACAGACCCTAAGCACAAAGGGGTACACAAAGCCCTATACAATAAGAAAGCACTTACAGTCATAATTACGAGCAAGCAGGCGAGAACAGCAGCAAATCTATCAACAACCAGACGAAACCCTAGATAGAGAGGCAGAAAAATTTTTGGCGGGAAGAACAAACCCTAGAGAAAATAAGAGATATTTTGTTCCAGCAAATTATGATATAAGAACAAGAGGGATTACTTAGCACAGTTAAAAGGAGTGAAGCCACAGAAAGAATAAAATAATAACCGTCCTTTCGTGTGACAGAGGTTTACCTTTTTTCCACCCACAGCAAAATCCCCACCTGCTGCTATTTTCAAAAGATCAACGCTCCAGATCTGGCCACATCAGATAATGTATCCCACTAACCAATGCAATTCACATCATTACACCTATATAAACGGCCAGTGAACCCTACCACGAAAAGCTTCCAGCATACGCTACCAATATTACCAAACCGAGGATGTCCTCCGATTAAGTTCCTCGACGCCAAACCGTGTCTTACCCGAATAGCACACCGAACAAGGTGGACGGAGACCGTTACTAGCTCGACGGCATTTAAGCATCAAGTCTAACAACGCTCTCCGGGGGGATAACCACGGTGCACTTTGCTCGGTGTCCGATACTGAGAGACATCGAATGATATCAACATAAAGGCAAAGCAAATAAAATAGACAGGATCGAGTTGCAAAACACAAGTTTTATTCATCCACAAAGGGGGATACAAACAAACAATACAACAGGAAAAGAAAAGTTTACAAGAAAATACAACACCTATCCTACTTCTTCGAACTACCCCCCATATCGGCATCCTTCTTCGCCAAGAGCTCCTCCAGACGCTCTTTTTCCCTAATCAAATGAGAAATGCCAATCTCCACTTGTTTTAAAGCATGAGATTGAGACTTGCACTTCTGCTCGGCTTCAAAACGAGCAGCGCTCTCCTCCTGCCAGTACTGTTTGAACCGCGTCATTTCGGTCTGAGTACACTTGAGATCGTGTTTTAGCCACGACATCTCGATTTCTTTTAGCTGAAGTGGAGTCAATTCCTCTTCCTCAAAACCAGGGGGACGGGGTAGCAAGAAGGTAGGCTCTTCAACAAGGGTCTTCTTTTTGGAGGCAGATCTGGTGATGGGAGCCATCTCAGATAAATGCTAATTATAAAAAAAAAAAAAAAACACAGTAATTGTAAACAGGAGAGAGAGAAAGGAAGAATGGATACTGAAGTACAAAACAATAGGGAGCATTTATAAGGAATCAAAGGGCACAAAGTACGAAAAGGCGCCAAGAACGAGGCGTTGCAAACGGTTCGATATACAGAGAGGCACGGAATACAACAAGGTACAACTTACCAAAAACAGAAAAGAAAATACAAATTACAAAACGGGAAATACATTAGAAAACTAGCCCAATCTAACTAAGGATCAATGGGCGGAAAAACCGAACTACCAGACCGAGAGAAAGCTACCCGAGCAGAGCAGTCAAATCGAGCTTGGTAGGAGTCATTCATGACTACCAAGCACTCACTCTCCCTGGAGAGCTCGGTGTTCGTCCTAGTAAGGACCCTGACGCGCTCCTCAAGCCGAGCATTCCTAACCGTCATACTAGCTAGGCCTTGAGGGGAGTTATCGAACTCATCCTGAGCACGATCCAAAATCTCCTCGGCCTCGTATCAAGAGTTAGCCAGGTGATTTCTGTGCAACAACAAATTATCAAGCTGGCGACTCAAGGCCGAAATCTCAGTCCACTTCATTGTCTCCTCGAGATGAGAGTCGAATAAACTCAAAGCCAGAACACCATACTCCTTCTCAAGGCTGGCCATTTTACGACGGACCCAAGATACCTCGGCATCCAAGTCATTCATCTGAGCATGGTATCTCGCCACGGACTCTGACATAATGGAAAATCATTATGATACAAAAGGAGAAGAGGGATGAGGGAGAAGTCAATACAAGTTTCTGATAAGGATAATCTCCCAAGGAAAGGTTTGAGTATTTTGTAGAGCAAGTATAGTATGTTGTTGTCTGACAAATACTTGGGAACATGCATATTATCTGACAATGCTTGGGAACATGCATCTTTGACCAAACCTGCCATGCCTCGGAAGTCACACGACTGCAGTACAGCGAGAAATAAAGATACAAAATATTCAAGGTCCACGTTCCAGAAAAACGACAAGCCACAAGTGCAACATAAAAAGAAGTGCAAGATAAAGGGGCAAATATAAAGGCGCAAATATAATTTTCATTAATAAAGATGGGATACATCGCTGCTCATTACATCAGAGGACAACATCAAAAGGAAAAACTTTTACATCAGAGGACATCAAAAAGAAAATCTGTTACATCTGAGAGAAAGATCTATTACATCCGAGAAAATCTATTACACTATTACAGAAGATCATACAAAGAAGATCGACTATATCAGCGGGCCAAGCAAGCGGGAGGCGTGAAGGGAAGTAAAAAGAAAAAAGAAAGAAGAAAAAGATGAAGAGGAACATAAAGAAGAAGTGAAAAATACGAAGAAAAGAAACATAAAAAAGAAGAGTCCTGCTCAAATAGAGAGAACAAAGTAAAAAAAAAAAGGAAAAGAAGAAGAGTGCAAGAAAACGAAGAAGAAAAGGTGGTGAGACCGAGGATGAAGAAAGAGAAAGGAAAAAAGTAGAGAGAACAAATATAAAAGAAAAAGAAAAATGACAAAAACCCTAGAAGTAACAACAAACCCGAGGGACTCGGGGTTCATTGTTACATCGTAGTGGTGAGAAAAGAAGATGAAGAAAAAGAAAGGGGAAGCGCAGAAGAAAAAGAAAAAGAAATTAGAGAAGATGAAGAAATGAAGAAAATTAAAAAAAAATAAAAAGAAAGAAAAAAAGGGGGACGCTAGGAGGAAGTCGATCGGTATCGATGAGAGGGCCCGGCAGAGACATTCCTGTCTCGAAGTGTCGGGTTCCCCCTCAACACCTCATTCTCTTCGACTAGAGCCCGACGAGCACGTCGACAATAATTCAGCTCGGACCTTAGCCAAGTCAATTTCCGAACCATCTCGGTATGGTGATAACGCATCACCTTTAACTCCTCTTCAGCATCCTTCAACAGCTTTAGTGCATGGCCAAAGGAGGCTTCGAAAGCCTCCACTTGCAAAACCAGTGCAGATTTGGTGAAAGAACTAGCCATTTTAAGGGAGTTATGGAATAAAACTCTATATATGGTAAGGAGAGATAAAGAAGAGATTATGAATAAACTCATATCTTAAGAAGGTATTTATAGAAAAATTAAGGATGATTTAATGTGGGGAATCGCAGCCGTTCGTCAAAAGGCTCTGGAAAACATGGGTGATTAAAAGATACGCCTGTTGAGAAGAAATTAAAAGTGGGGAATTGCATCCGTTCGTTATTAAAAGAGGCGTCTATTAAGAAAAAACGCTTGGATTCATGCCAATATTTAAAGAGGGTAAATTCCAAAAAGCTTCTACACGTGTCTCGATTGGGAAAGTGCAACAGTGTTAAGAGATAAAGGATAAGATTTGTGCACAGGGCTCAAGAAATCTCATTAGTTCCTAGATACAAAGATTCAGAAGATTCAGTGGATAAGGTCAAGCACAAGACCCAAGAAAAATCATTAATGAAGCCACAAGCATGCGCAGTCAAAATTAATTGCATTGGGAGAATAATTCAGATAAAAACAAGAAAAAGAAGTCTTTTTTGATTGATTGAAACTTCATTACAGACGAGGCAGTCAACATAAAGGAAATACAATAAAAAGAAAAAAGAATAATTTCGTAGAAGGGCCGGCTTCATCATTCGGCTTACTCTTCGACTGAGCATACACTTCCTTAAGGGCTAGTTTGTAAGCCCTCTTGGAAGCGATGTGCCTGTCTCTTGAAGCTTCAAACTATTTGATCCGAGCACGCGCTCAAATGTTTTCGATCAAAGACCTCTGATATTCCCTTTCCATGGCGTCCAATCGCTAATCCATTTCAACGGCCCGACGAGCCTCCACGGACAACAAGGCAACCCTTCTCTCAAGAGTACGCGCTTTCCTAGCCTCCTCCTCGAGATGAGCAACATACTCGGGAAGATTGTCACCACTATTTTCACAAGGAGAAGCCATTTGATTCGTTAATAAGGGGAATTATACAAAAAGATAGGTACAACCCCCTTTTATAAGAAGAAATAATGGAGAACATCAAGGGTCACCTCGAAGGAAGACTAACCCTGTTGAACTTCCCAAAGACATTTATGGCTAATTAACCACAGTTCCAAGTCCAATTAAAGTCGTCCAATGAGGTATCAAGAAGATAAACGGACAAGAACGAGAATAAGGAAATATTTTATTAATTTCAAATAATTCGATTACAACTGGGAAATGATGCCCCATACAAAAGAAATTACAAAAACTAATTATTCCGAGGAAGAGCTTGCTTCAACGCCATCCGACCCTGGTTTGGACCGATCATGCAGCTCCTTAAAAGCAAGCTTATAAGCCCTTTTGGCTGCCTTTTGCTTAGGCAGGTAAGCCTCGAGCCTCTTTATACGCTCAAAGGCCCAATCCAGGTCAGCCATCGTCAAGTGATGAGCCGCGTCCATATCAGACAACCTTTTTGTCACGTCCGCCAGTTTCTTTTTCATCACGCGAGCCTTCTTGACCTCATTCTCCAAGTAAGCGACGTAATCTGAAGAATGGTCTCCAGTAGAACCATTGGGAGAAGCCATTGAGCCGCAGTCGAAGTAATAATAAATGAGATAATGAAGGATGGGGCACTTCCTTTTATAGTAGATAACTGTTGGAAAGATCAAGGGTTTCCCTCGAAAAAAGATACCAAGATAGGATTTCTTAATGACCTCAAATGGGCCCCAGGTAACATTCATAAATCTATCGCGTTTCTCGATGAAGCCTTGAGAACAACAAAACCGAAGCAATATCCTCGACATACCGATCATGACTCCCTCGACGTGGAGACCACACCGAGAAAGTCAGGGAGCACTTGATAGAACATAAAAATTGGACCCGAATATATCTATTCGGGTACGAATCGACCCACCCATCATAGATGGGTATCCAACGCTTGAATGGGTTATCACATGCCTTTCTTTGAGAATAAGAGTGGATATTACTAAAAGCCCAAACCCACTTAACTAGGGACTCATGTCTGAAAAATCACATGAGATGGAGACATTTGTCAACATCATAGGAGGCATAATTGCCTATAAATGGCCAAGTATCCTCCTAATAAAGGGACCAGAAAACATATCTCAAAAATATAGAGAGAATGAGAGAAAAGATAAAAATTTGTCAGAACGTATTACATCAATAGCCTAACCGAGCAAGGTAGAGAATCGAGCACCGAAGAGAAGAGAAAGATCACATTTAGGATCAAATAGCGAATCCGAGCATAAATATAGTGATAGAGTTGTAGTCCGAACAAGGGCAATTGCCGAATAATAATAAAGATCAAGAAGTGTTCATCGTTTACCGTCAATTCATTATATATTATTGTTGAAAAGCTTAACGCCACCGAACAAAGTTATGGCTTTGTCAGAAGAATTATTTTTGTGAAGGGCGATTTGATTTTCGATCCCAAAACCTAATGTACTTTATTGAACACATTTTGTTAGTTAATTTCGATACTGACTATAGATAAAGTTTTAATGGACATGGCTCGACTTGGAGGAACAACTTCCAGTATAAGGCAACAATTCTCATTGGCAAACTATTTTATTAAAAATGGGAATTGATTTCCGATTACTAAGGTTATAACCATCATATAAATATAAATACCAAAGTGGTATATAATATTAAATCATATCTGACAGTCATGGGTTGATACACCTTTGTGACCAGACGGGCATGTTGCCACCCCGTGCAGTGAATTTGAAACTATATTATTTACATCTGAGTTGCATGTTTCTCTTAATAAATAATATTGTTACCTCTAAGTTGCACTTGTAAACATAAATATACATGTCGGGTAAATTAGTCTTTAGTGACCTGGATTTTGGCCTATTTTAGGATAAGTGACCTAAGTTTTTTTAATTTCGGTTTTGTGACCTAAGTTTAACTTTGTTAGCATTTAGTGACCTGCCATCCTATTTTTCAAAAAAAAAAAACATATTTCTTGCTAAAATGACTAAAATACCCTCAGATTTTGGAGGAAAATTTCAGTTTAATGAGGGTATTTTAGTCCTTTTAGCAAGAAATATGTTTTTTTTTTGAAAAATAGGATGACAGGTCACTAAATGCTAACAAAGTTAAACTTAGGTCACAAAACCGAAATTAAAAAAACTTAGGTCACTTATCCTAAAATAGGACAAAACCCAGGTCACTAAAAACTAATTTACTCTATACATGTCCTACTATTGTTTCTGGAATTCCATGGTTTCAATTCCACAAGTACGTACTCTGACAACTCTACTTTTAGAACTTAGAAGTAATTTCTACTTTCACCCAAAGTTTGATTTAAAAAGCTGTTTGCAGGTCTAATTTATTAAAATGACATACTTTTGTCCCAAGTTTTATGAAAGATAGACATTAAGTCGAGTTTTCCAACTTTAAAAGAAGGGTCGTTTTATGTTTCTTTATCTAAGTACTATCAAGAAGCTTGTATTCGATCTAGGAAGCAACAATATGAATAGTTTAGAACATTAATAATAATTCACTTCTTTTTTTTTTGAAAAAACATACTTATATGATTATAAAATTTATCAACTGATATGCTTAATTAAGTCATGTACACTATTATTTCATAGCACGATCCGCTTATTTTCTTTTGTAGGGTTTGAGAAGAACAAAATAATCTAGACTAGACGACTTGTCATAAAATTAGGACTTGTAAACACTTATTACAAATAAAATCAAAAGAGGTCTTAGCGATGGCAGAATTTCGGGTTTTGATCCGATCCGACCCGATTCGGTATGGGTTGGATAAAAGTGCATGATTATTTGGGTCGGGTTGGATTGAGTTACTTTGCAATTTTGTGGAACTTTGTGCAATTTAGAAATAAGTTCATATTCTCTATAGATACCACTTTTTAATTATTTATTTTATTTATCAAAACGCCATACACATATTTCATAAAAAATGGAAAAAAAACACATAAAATTATATAAAATGCAAAAAATCACAAAAAATGAAAAAAAAATTATAAAAAATGAAAAAATCACAAATAATCACAAAATTTTAAAAAAATTACAAAAAAAATCACATAAAATTATAAAAAATAAAAAAAATCACAAAATATTAAAAGAGACTCATTCACCAAATTAATTAGTCATCTCTCTTTTGTACTAGCTTTCTCTCTCTCTCTCTCTCTCTCTATATATATATATATATATATATATATCCTTATTTTATTTTATCTTATTATTTTCTTTTTTTTTGTCAGTTTTTTTCCTTTTATTTTTTTGGGTATTGTTGTAAACAATAATTTAGATTATTATAATTTTTTACCAGGTAAATATGAAAAACTTGGAAAAAATAAGATTTTTAGGCTTTTCTAATTTAATTAAATGGTTATTGTTAAATGCTTAATAATTGTTTGCACTTATTTGACTTATCAAAAAAATTTCGGGTCAAACGGGTCGGGCCGGGTATAAACGGGTCGGGTCGGGTTATGTACGGATTGATATGCGGGTCGGATTGGGTTTCGAAAAACCCGGCCCAATTGTCATCTCTAGTCACACTGATTCATTTTATTTCGTAAACACAAGAATACTACTATGATTAACCCTCGTCACAAATGAAAAGTCAACTCAATGAAGAAAATGGAACAAGACACAAACGGCTTACATCAAAGTCTTTACCGGAGACAGCCAGATGCAAAATGGTATTACCGCAATTGTCCTTGGCGTTTACAAACTCGAACCCGATATCCATTTCCAACAGAAACTCAAGCGTCTTCAGTTGTCCGTGCTTCACACATAGGTGCAAAATCGTCTCGTTCCGGTCCAGCTTGGCTCGCGCTGCATTCGGACTTGCCATCACCAATGCCCTCAGCACCTTTACCTATTATTTTTTAATCACAAGTAAAAAACATTTAAATACCAAAAAGAAAATCAACATAGTAAAAACAAATACCACAACCGTAAATAAATATTCCAGAATTCACTACAAATAGTATTTCGAAATAGGGACGGATTTTTTTTCTTGAAACATTGTTCGCGAATGATATGGTGACATTTTTTAGTTTTTATTAACGGTTTTTCATATTTATACCGACGGCCGTCCATAATCTACACTTTTTAGTGATTTTCAAAATGGAATCATCCAAATAAGGTATTCCACCTTTCAAGCAAAAGAATCTTGTCTAGTATTCCTATCTGTGTATTTTCTTATGATTTGCTTATCTTACATAACGCGTATTATAGGAAAATTAACCAAAATTAAGCACAATTATTATTTCACCTATATGAGCTAGTTGAAGCAAAATTACATACTAGAAGATTATTGCGGAACGGAGTGAGTATACTCAAACAAAACAACAACTTAGAGTAAAGAGAGAAAACGTGTCCTTACCTTACCCTTCATAGCCGCCACGTGGACAGGATTTCTCCCATCCGAATCACGTGCAAGGCACATTTCCTTACTTGCATCGATCAAGGCACTCACGATTTCCTCGTTTCCTTTGGCCGCCGCCAGATGTAAGGGCGAGCGGCCAGAATCAAGAACCTCCGCGAAGCCCTTGTTTCGTAGAAGAAGCTCTTTCACAAACGCCACTTTATTCCTTGAAATCGCAACATGGAGGGGATTAGTTTTAAACCAACCAACAAGAATTTTGTCTAGGATTAGCTCATCTTGAGCTATTAGTTTTTTCAATGTGTGTACATCTCCTTCAATGGCAGCTTTTGAAAGTATCTCCTCCATTTTAACTCTCTCTCTTACTCAACCTATGCTTCTACAAAGATGTATATATATATATATATATATATATATATATATATATATATATATATATATATATATGTGTGTAATGTATTATGTCGTCGTATTTTTATTTTTATTTTTGGGAAAATGGGGACAAGTTGACTTATGTGTAATAATATTATATTCCCTATTTAACTTAGATTTGAATACATAACAAAATTGTTAACCATTTTTTTTTTATATACTTCAAATGTTAAAATTATACTATCATATAATTTTAAAAAAATTGAATATAAGTTATTTGTTAATAAAAGGTAAGCATAATTTCGTATATAATTTATAATGAGAGACGAGGCGACTAATTTCCTTGGTAGGATAAATATTATAAACAATAGTAATTTTTTTAGTAATTTTTTTTTTATCACTCATTTGGAGGTAAAACCTGTGAAATTTCACATGCAACATGTTTCGAACCCTAACGATAAGCATGTTATACTTGGATATCGACCACTTGCTCAAACAACATTAATTTGATTGCCTCTCAAAGGATGAAATTAGGGAATGACAACTAAGGATGACAACTTAGCAGTTTTATTTATGCAACTTATGAGATTTGTTAATACTTAATTAATTACTTATACCATCAGCTGAGGATGACAACTGGCAGATGGCGACGATTGACCAAGTGCCTAAATGATTAAGTTTCCAAGAAAAAAAAAATCTCAGAAAAATATAAACAGTAACGTTTGAAAGACTATATATATGATAATTCAGATGATGGCTTTGCATTTATACAGCACAACCTTATACTCCGTAAAGAGAATAAAAATGTTGGGTCCCGCTTGACTTCAAAATAATAAAAGATAATATTTCATAATTTTTTATGCTTCCGTATTACTTTCTCTTTTCTCGTTTAATTATTCATTACGAAACTGCGTATAATTTTGATCGATCAAGAACTTATATCAAAATTGTCGGAATAAAATTTTTTAAAAGTTGATCATATAGTTCAAATATTAAATTTTATTATTAGATTTTAAAAAAATTGATTTCGACAATTTTGATACAAGTTATAAGCCGGTCAAAATTGCACGTAGTTTCGTAATGGACAATTAAATGGAAACGGATAGAGTAACAAATTTGACTCTATATAGGAATAAATTACATAAAAGTGTAAAATTATATATATGTCGTTAAAATATTTATCTAATGTAGTCTTATATATTGTATTAATTTTTTTGGTTGTCACTATATCCTTTAACTTGCGGTTACGTAATAGCTCGTTCACATGAACAATTTATTGTTGAAGCAAAAATAATTTCAACTTGTCAAGTATGGTTAACGCTTCTTGACATGAGACTTTTTGTATTCATGAACTATTATCGTTCGGATTATCTTCACTCACCCCTTGTCTAATTTCAGCATTCGTCCGTCAACCCATAAGCTTTTAGACAACGTGTAACCTGAGCAGGGGAGTTTGTCTGAACAATGACTTTAGTCATCTGACATGCTTATTTTAATAAAAAAAAAAAAACTTTTAGATGAACTTTCACATTTCTAAATAAATGTATTTAATTTTTCAAATACATATCTAATTAGTTAAATTTTATTAAATGCATCAATATGTTAATTTCGGGACTTTTCAACTCTTATGGATTTATATATTTGTCTTGTTATATAGATACATGTATCTGTTTTTTAAATATTTATGTTCATTAGTTAAATTAGATATGCATATACTTTTTTATTATGCAAAATATTTATTTAAGTATTTTTTTATATATCAACATGTACTTAGTAATAACCTCCTTATAAAAATATTTTCTCCACATCCCGAGATTATTGTTGTAGAGATGTTTTACTGTATATATATACACATTATATATATACACATAAAAAAAAAACAAATTATCTTTACACATCAATCACAACCCTGCATTTACTTACTTTTAATGGTCAAGATTAGTTCATCTAATAACAAGAATAAACTGATAATTTTGACCATTAAAAATAAGTAAATGGAGTATTGTGATTGATCTGTAAAGGTAATGTATTTTTTTATGTGTGTATGGATCCTTCCTCATATCATTCTATTATGATATAGAAAATCGTAAAAATGGATCATTCCACATATCATTCTATTATAATGTATTTTTTAAAAATTCAACCAATTTACAAAATTGTTATTATTATAACATATAAATTATTATTTCTCTCTCTAAAAATCTAAAAAAAAATACATATGCAAAAATTAACAATGTTTTTAAAATAACAAAAATTAGGAGAAATGCATAAAAATAAAAAAAAACTTACTTTTTTCACAAAAAAATTAGTTTTTACACAAAAAAAAAATGTTAAAAAAAACCAAGAAAAATTGAAAAAAAAGTAAAAATAAAAAAGTGCATACGGGTCAATAAAAAAGGCATACGAGTTATCAAAAGTGCATATGGGTCGATAAAAGTGCATAAAAGGTACATAAAAAAGTGTATTAAAATGCATAAAATGTGTATAAAAATGCAAACGGGTTGATAAAATGTGCATAAAAAGTACATAAAATGTGCATAAAAGTGCATAAAGTGTGCATAAAGAAACTGATTAGTTGTAAATAATGTAATATTTTACTATTATTGTGTAATGTTTTAAAAAAAAATATTTATATAATAATATGTGTAAGTTAAGTGTTATTATGTAAATTATAGTTTTGTACTATTTTACTTGTTTTTGTGTTCATTTTATAATTTTACAGATTAAATGGTGAAACTATGACACGAGTCAATCAGGAAGACATGAATTTACCCCAAACAAGTAGGATGAGTATGTGCGAAAATAAATAAATTACGGACTGAAGACATTTAAATTAGAAGTTGTGCGATTAAAGACAAAGACGAAATGAACAATAAATTGAAGGATAATTCGTTGCTAACTCCGATGACTACAAATGTAAAAGAAAAGAAGGAGACTAAGTCTACATAACATGACAGCAAATACTTTGGGCTTAATTAATAAAGAAAAATGAACCAAGGTCTCAAAATATCAAAAACATACCGCGGATATATCTCACATTTATGACTACTAGTCTACTATTACTATTGATATACAGGATAGTGATAAGTTGGGTTTTTTATGTTTTATTCTTCTGTATTATCAAACCGTTTTTATTAAGTCACATGTACTTTCATTTTTTTTCCTTAAGTCACCTTACTTACACATTTGTCACGGTCCGCTACCCTATTTGTCATTTTGCTCACAGAAAGTTAAATACGTGACCGCACGTGACCAACTTCCATTAACGGTTGGGGCACTTTAGTCATTTTTTCTCTTAAATGACTCAGAATTAAAAAATAAAAGAAAATTAACTTTAATAATGTTTTTCCTTTATTAAAAAAAACATTTACCAACATATACAAACATAAAACACGTCGTATCTCTCATATAATACTCTTGCTATAATACTTTCACATAAAAAATATCGTCTCTCTCTGAACCTAGCACTCTATACAGGAATAAACTGAATAAAAATGTTCGGTCTCAACTCGGTTCAGTCCAAAATTAATAAGAATAACCTCTATATTGTAATATTTCATGATTTTTTATGGTTCCGTCTTAACAAATTTGTCTCCATATAATAATAAATTACATAAAGGTATAAAATTATATATATGTCGTTACATTAAACATAAGACAATTTAAAATATTTATCTAATGTAGTCTGTGATATTGTGTTTAGTTTTTGGATTGTCATCATATCATTTAACTTGTGGGTATGTAATAGTTCGTTCACGTGAACAATTTCTTGTTGAAGCAAAAATAATTCCAACTTGTCAAAAATCATTAACGTTTCTTGATATGAATTTTTTTGTATTTATGAACTACCATCATCCGGATTATTTCCTTCCGCCTCTTCTCTAATTTCAGCAACAATTTCTTCGTCCGTCAACGCATAAACTTTTAGATGACATTTCTAAATACATGTACTGAATTTTCCAAATACATATGTACTTAGTTAAATTTTATTAAATGCATCAATATGCTAGTTTCGTGACTTTTCAAGTCTTTCGGGTTTATGTGTTTAACTTGTTATATAGATACATGTATTTGTCACTTAAATATTTATGCTCATTAATTAAATTAGGTACACATATAACTTTTATTATGCAAAACATTTTGATAGAACATAAAAATTGGACCCGAATTTGTCTATCCGGGTATGAATCAACCCACACGTTGTAAAGGGATATTCAATGCTTAATTGGGCTATAACATGCCTATTCTTCGAGAATAAGGGTGGGAATTGCTAAAAACCCAAGCCCACTTAACACGGGACCCATGTCTGGAAAATCTCATGAGATACAGACATTTGTCAACATCCGATGAGACATAATTGTCTATAAATAGCCAACTATCCCCCTTAGAACAGGGATCAGAAAATCTATCTAAAAAATATAGAGAGAAGGAGAGAAAATAGAAAAACTTGTCAGAACTCACCCCACTAGAAAGCAGACCGAGCAAGATACAAGGCCGAACACCGAGATCGAAGAAAGATCAAGATTATCAGAGCAAGTTGTAATACCGAGCATAAATATAAATAGGAAATTGTATTCCGAGCAATTATACCACCGAGCTTAATAAAGATTAAAGAAGGGTTCATTATTTATCCTCTTTTTATATATTATATTATTGTTGAAAAGCCTAACGCAACCGACCAAAGCTATGGCTTTATCAAATGGCGCCGTCTCCGGGAACGATCTAGTTCGCAACTAGCTTCGAAACCGAACACCAACACTCTACCAGACGAGCAACAAATGGCAAACATCAACGAAGAAACCCGTCCAGAGGAAGTAGGCACATCGACCAACCAGGAAATCCCAGTCCACAAAGACGTGTTAGCGTATCTCCTCAACATCAGAGACCGCTACGAAGCACTTCAGGTCGGATCTCGACCGACCATCTCTAACGTCCAAACAGAACAACAAACCGATCAGCCCCCACAAGTCGACGGTCATATCGACGAAAACCCTACAGACACTGAGGTAGAACGAGCGCCGTCCGCGACTAGGCACGCCAGGACACCCTTGACAAATAACCGCCGCCTCAACAACGCGGGTCCAAGCTCAATGGCCCCTCTGCCAGCAGCCTCGGTCAACTCCAGTCCCCAACGGGTTCATTTTCAAACGAATGAAGCCCACCAGTATGGCATGCTCGACGACCCCGTACTAGAACAGATAGTCTCATATCCAACCCTCCCACCGCGAATAATTACACCGTATACTGTGGAAGTACAAACCCCTAATCACCAAGATAGGACTACGGCCGCACTGGCACGGGCCGCTAAAAATCGCAATACCCAGCTACAGGCCCAGCTGGCGGCATGCATGTCGGCCATGGTAGCGGCCGGCGTCACAGTACCGCCCGTCCTACCGACCAATCCGCATACAGACCCCCGACGCGAAGTGGAAGATTCCGCTTACCGAGCAGCTATGGAAGTGGTGGGCCGAACACATGATACCAGGATACCCCGACAAAGGGAACATGTCACAAAGACGACCCCTACGGTCGTCGATCGCCAAGTTGCCCCTAGGGGACCTATCCCCAACAAAAACCCGAACGACGGTAGATATCCAGAGCACATGGTCATTGTAGGATATTACCCACCACCTCACTATGGGGAACACCCTACCTACCAAGCTCCGGATGAGGCGTTCCAACAGGCTTGGGACGTATGCCAAGAAACTCCATGCACCGAGCATATCACTCGGCACCGCAATCCTTTGAGGTTCATCATCCCCGAATTCAGGCTATATGATGGAAAGAGCTGTCCGATTGATCATCTGCGCCGCTACAAAACTAGGATGGAACTGTGGAGTGATGACCCTGCACTGATGTGCAAGTTTTTCAAAAACAGCTTGGGCCAAGAGGCTTCGTCGTGGTATCACAACCTGCCCCGGGGATCCATAGGAAGCTGGACGGAGCTTCTCCGTGCGTACTCCACCCGATATGCTGCTCATCGGAAAAATAAGATCAACATCGACACTCTACTGAAAATGACGATGCTGCCGAATGAACGACTCAATGATTATTGCATACGTTTCATCGACGTGGCAAACCAGATTCCGCAGTACGCCAATAACATAGCCATCCAAAACTTTATCAACTCCATCCCTGGCGGCTATTGGGCGAGAAGGAAGTTCATAGGCAAAAGCTTTCCGACCACTGACGCTCTGCTAGCCTATTGTACCCACCTCACTGATAAGAACGAGGAAATGCGACTCCTTAATCGAACTCTGCCAAGAAGAGAGTCGGTCCGAGAAGCACAAGTGGGCCGCAAGAGAACCAAGAACAATCAGGGGGAAGTCGTTAGACTGACCAGAAGGGACAAAGGTCCCGAGGTCCATGACAGGGTAGAGCAACCCCGAGAACCCGAGCATAAACCACTCCAGCTCACATACCCGATGCTGATTAACGAGCCTAAACCGCTCCGGATCGCCTACCCGACGCCCCCCAAACCACTTCAACAAGGTCGGTTCCAAGAGAGGGAACGAAATACCTTCGAACCGGTTGATCTGCGATACACTTTCAACCTGTCTGCTGAAGATATCCTAAATGATATATGCAGGGAAAGTTGGTATTCCAGACCACAACCGTTCTCTACTCCCCCCAATCAAAGAGATTTCAAGCTCTTCTGCGCCTATCATAAGGATCACGGCCATCTCACCGAGCATTGTCGCAATCTGCGATGGAAGATGAACTTGTGGGGTGACGCAGGATACCTCAACAAGTTCATCAAGGGTGCCGGGATGAAAGGCAAACAGCTAGCCATCGATGGAGCCGGCAACCGGCAAGGCAAAACAATCAACGTCGTTCATCTGTCACGATCCAAAACCGCGGGCGGGGAAAGATCACAACAGCGGCAACTGGCGCACTTTGGGCAAGTAGCCAAGGCGTCGCAGGCGTCAACTTCTAAACGGCAATGCATGCCGCAACGACACCTGCCCATTTCTTTCTCAGATCTCGATGAAGAAGGGGTGATATACCCCCATGGGGATGCCATTAACCTCCGCGTCCAAATCGGCATAGACACGGTCAGCAGAGTGCTTGTCGACCAAGGAGCCTCTTGTGATATCATGTACAAAGAGCTCTTCGACAAAATGGAGCTCAAGCTGCAAGACCTACAGCCGACCGACGTCACACTGATTGGGTTCATCTCCGAGACGACTAAACCATTGGGGAAGATCGTCCTCAGCGTTATAACGGGATCCGTATCAGTCCTCGTCGAATTCTTGGTGGTCAATGACAATTCAGACCATAATGAGATCCTGGGCCGACCATGGCTTCATGCCATGCGGGCCATACCTTCGACATACCACCAGAAGGTGAAATACCCCAACGCTAGATGGGAGGTCGAGACGGCCCGAGGATGTCAAGAGGATTCACGACAGCTCTGAAGAAACAGCTGGTTGTTGCCGAATAACCCATAAGCACGAGGAAGCTCCTTAACCAAATAGCCCGAACTGAGAGGGTTGTTGAGGAACAAGTGGGGGAGACGCTCCGGAGGGTGAGCATCCCTAGTATGGACGAGGAACGCTACTTCCTCATTGGTGATAGCCTCCCAAAAGGGGAATCCGAGGAGCTGGAAATGTTCCTCTTCAGTAACATCGATAAATTCGCGTGGAGCCCCAAAGACATGCCAGGCCTAGACCCTAAAACAGCATGTCACCACCTAAGTGTTAACGTCGAGTATAAGCCAATAGCTCAAAGGAGCAGGAAAGTATCCGTCCAGCACAGAGCGGCTATAATTGCAGAAGTCCGAAAGCTGTTGGAAGCCGGAGCTATAAGGGAGGTGTTCTACCCAAAATGGTTATCGAATCCTGTTGTCGTCCCTAAGAAGAACGGGAAGGAAAGAGTCTTCATAGACTTCACCAATCTGAACAAGGCTTGCCCGATAGATCCATTCCCCCTCCCAAGGATTGATCAACTGGTGGATGCAACGGCGGGAGCAGAAAGGATGACCTTCCTTGACGCTTACTCGGGGTATCACCAAATCCCCCTCGCCCATGAAGATAGAGAGAAGACATCGTTCATATCGCCTTTGGGAAACTATTGCTACACGGTAATGCCGTTCGGCCTACGCAATGCGGGGGCAACATATCAAAGGATGATAACGAATGTTTGCTAGAAGCATATAGGGAAGACGATGGAGGTATACATAGACGATATGGTCGTCAAAAGCGAAAAGGCCACATCCCACCTCCAAGACATTAAGGACGTCTTTCAAACACTGGGTGAGCACAAACTGAAGCTCAACGCGAGTAAATGCGCGTTCGGTATCAGCAAAGGAAAATTTTTAGGACATATGGTCAGTCGAAGAGGAATAGAGGCAAATCCCGATCAGATCACAGCTCTACGGAACCTAGCAGCACCCAAGAATAAGAAGCAGGTACAAGAGCTCACCGGAATGATGGCCGCACTGAGCAGGTTCATCAGTCGATCCGCCGACAAGGGACGACCATTTTTTGAATCACTCAGAAAGGATAAAAAGTTCGTATGGGACCCTGAGTGTGAGGCTTCATTTAACAACCTCAAGGAGTATCTAAGGACGCTGCCACTGCTAGTAAGGCCGAACAAATGAGATATTCTGGCTTGTTACTTAGTAGTTTCCACAACCGCCGTGAGCGCAGTCATCCTAAGAGAAGAAGGTCGAGAACAATTCCCGATCTACTTCGTCAGCAAAACTCTGGTCGAAGCCGAGACACGCTACCTACCATTAGAAAAGCTATGCTTGGCACTGGTCGTTGCGACCAGGAAATTGCCGCACTACTTCATAGCTCACCAGGTCCAAGTTTACACGAGATTCCACATCAAGGAATCCCTTCGACGGACGGACATAAGCAGCAGAGTTGTGGCTTGGGGGGTCGAGCTATCCCAATTCCATATAGGATTCGCACCCCGACATGCCATAAAAAGACAAGTCTTGGCCGATTTCGTTGCCGAGTTCACCGAAGGATATGACGAACCATTGGCCATATCCCCCCAGTCTCACTGGAAAATACATGTCGATGGATCCGCCACCAAAGACAGATCTGGAGCAGGCATCGTCATAAGGTCCAGCGAAGGACCAATCATCGAGAAGAGCATCAAGCTAGGCTTCCGAGCTACTAACAATGAGGAAGAGTATGAAGCCATGATAAACGGCATGCTCATTGCACGGTCCCTCGGATGCTCCCACTTAATTGCTAATTCCGACTCCATGCTAATCGTCAACCAGACCATCGGTGAATACCAAGCCAAGGACGACCGGATGATCCTCTACCAAGAGAAAGTCCAGAGCTTAATGGCCACGTTCGAACAGTGCGAATTAATCAGAATTAATCGCACCGAAAACGCACACGCCGACGCATTAGCAACCCTAGCTTCGACATTAGCATTAGCCAACACTCGGTCAATCACAGTGGAACTTCTGGAAACACCGAGCATAAATAGAAGAATAGACCGAATCACATCAATACAATACGAACTGGGGTGGATGGACGACATGATGCACTATCTGCGAAACGGGACGCTCCCGACAGACAAGATAAAAGCATTGAAAATCACAAGAAAGGCCCCTCGGTTCTGGCTATCCGAGGACGACAAACTGTACAAATCCAGTTACCGCGGACCCCACCTTCTGTGCGTTCGGCCCGAGCTGCAACAGCCAGTCTTAGAGGAGATCCACGAAGGATCCTGCGGAGCACACATCAAAGGGAAGTCCCTCGCCAACAAGGCCATCACACAAGGTTATTGGTGGCCCTATATCAAGAGAGACGCCGGCATCTACGTCCAAAGATGCGACAAGTGCCAACGATTCGCCAAGATATCTCGGCTCCCATCGTCTGACCCCAGTATCGGCTCCGTGGCCGTTTGCACAATGGGCAATTGATTTGGTCGGCAAACTTCCAAGAGCACCTGGCAGCATGGAATATCTGATTGTCGCAACGGATTATTTCACCAAATGGGTCAAATCTAAACCCCTCCGAGAAATCAAAGCCAGCAACGTTAAACAATTCATCTGGGAGTACATCATCACCAGGTTCGGTATACCGTACGCTATAGTCGCCGACAACGGAACTCAGTTCAAAGATGCCAATCTACAGCTATGGTATGAAGAATTAGGTATCCGGAAGTTTTATTCAACGCCGACATACCCACAGGGCAATAGACAAGCTGAAGTGTCAAACCAAACAATACTAGATGGTATCAAGACAACCCTTGAACAAGCAAAGGGGAGATGGCCCGAGCGGCTACTCAACGTCTTATGGTCATGTCGAACCGCGGTTAAGACGGGCACCAAGGAAACACCGTTCAGCTTAGCGTACGGCGTCGAGGCCATTATACCAACAGAAATCGGGCTACCCACACTCCGAACAATTTTAGTCGAGCAGGGAGACAATGAACAAAGAATGAGAGAGGAACTCGACATGCTAGACAAGAAACGATAGATAGCAGCCCTTACCCTAGCAAAATACCAACAAAGCGTTAAGCAAACTTATGACAAGAGATTAAAAGGGTCCAAGGAATTCATGGTAGGAGAATTGGTGCTGCGAAGAGTAACGGTCTATACCCGCAATGAAATACATGGCAAACTGAGCCCCACATAGGAAGGGCCATACGAGATCGTCAAAAGAACAAACCCGATTTCCTACAAAATCAAAAGCGTTCTGTTCGAAAATAGCAGAGGAGAGAAAAACTCTTGGAATGTGGCTAACCTAAAGAAGTACTATGTGTAAGCTAGCTTACCAGTACAAGTACCACCTTACCTATGCTTCTTAATGACATTATCTTTCGAACATATAAAATTGTTTGCCATATTGTCTAACAAGTGCAGATATGAAATTCCCAAACGGCTAAGTGCCCAGGAATACTATGAAATTCCCAAACGGCTAAGTGCCCAGGAATACTATGAAATTCCCAAACGGCAGACGTGCCTAGGAATACTATGAAATTCCCAAACGGCTAAGTGCCCAGGAACACTATGAAATTCCCAAACGGCTAAGTGTCCAGGAATACTATGAAATTCCCAAACAGCTAAGTGCCCAGGAATACTATGAAATTCCCAAATGGCTAAGTGCCCAGGAATACTATGAAATTCCCAACATGGCATGTCTAAAATAATGCCTAGGAATACTCAAGTCCTCCAATAAACCGGAGGCACATGTGCATGTACCAATAATCAAAAATCAAGCAAAGGAAAGCCAAACAAAGAGGCAAGTGTGCAGGTACCAATAATAAAAAATCAAGCAAAGGAAAGCCAAACAAAGAGGCAAGTGTGGAGGTACCAATAATCAAAAATCAAGCAAAGGAAAGCCCAACAAAAAGGCAATATACAGGTACCAATAATTCAAGCCCGCATTACGGAGGCAACCAGTTACCAAGCAAAAGAAGACAAAGGAAAAACAATCCAATCAAGGAAATATCAACAAGACAATAAAAAGATCCAATACATGAATAAAGGAATGAAGCAAATAGTCCACGTCCGCGTTACGGAGGCAATAATGTACGACGAATAAATAAAGAAATCAACTAAGAAGAACTGCTACATGACGAACACGACGGTACATGACTCAGCCTAACCTCCTCATCATCTGTAGCCGTGTCTTCGTCGGTCTCTTGACCCTCAAAACGCTCCTCAGAAATAAGGAAATCGAAGTTGGTCGTGTAAACACCCACATGCTGCCCTACCTCGAGTTAGGCTGCAAACTCAGACCCCTTCGCGTTCTCATGGGCAACAGACGCACCCTTAAGACGAGTTTCGTCCACAGGGTGCTGACGAACTTCATACAGTTCGGTGGAAGCATCATGCCGACGTGTTGACGCACGAAAAAATTTCATCAAGACATTGGCCTGGGGTATTAACAGCTTTAACTTACCGAACCACTTGTCCTTTAAATGCCAATAAAGGGCCAGACGACGCTCTTGCACCTCATAAATATGCTCGGCGTGACCCACATAAGCACGGAATGACGCAGATTGTGTTCGTAATTTTTTCTTAAGCCGAGCACATTGGACTTGCAGCTTCTCGTTCTTCCCTATCAGGATATGCGGTAAATGGGTACGAGCTTCCTCAGCTGCATCAGACGAACTCCCAACTCGGGCAGCACCAGTCGGTTCTTGTCCCGCGTTAACAGGGGGCGGAGAGCCAGTCTGCTGCACCACAGTAGGAAATGCCTACAAAGAAGGGAAAAAGACAGCAACATCAATACAACTAAAGAACCGACTAAACCAAAATCCAAATAAATAATATTTTTATACAAGCCTGAAGAAACTCGAAATGCAAACTACTCTCAAAATTCAGTCAGATAAACCCTCGACGAAAGCCGAGGTCTCTGCGGCGTCAGCAAAATGAATGTCCCGCAGCGAAACTATCTGCGTACCCAAACGACCCTTTACCGAGGCATCCAAGCTGTTCAATACAGCCGTCGTTTCAGCTACCCGGACCATAGCATCAACCATACGCTCCGCTCGGATAACACCACGGGTACCTTTCACATACTCATACACCTCTAGTGCCTGAGCACGATCCCAATAGGCTTTGACGAAGGATAATAGCATATCCGCCTCTTCAAAAACAGCCCCTAACACCAAGTTCAAGCTCGTCACCCGGCCCCGGGCTTCATCACGAGAGTGCCGAAGTGCACCAAGAAGCTATTTGGCCTTGCCCTTGCTTGCTGTATAGTAGGCGGTCTTTTTGCTGAACTTCTCTCCCAAATCGCGTAACCGAATCGACAAGTTTGAAATATGAATACTCAGATCCTTGATTTCACGGCGAGCAGAATTCAATTCCGCGGTTAGGGACGCCTTAGACCTTTCTGGATCACCTATAACAATATCATCTACACTACGACTAGGAGGGGCCCATACCACCATGGCCAGGGGATTAACATGTACCTGACAAGATTTTTATGTGTCCTTCAAAAGATGACAACAACCAACAGACAACGAAATTAACCAAGAAAGCCAAAACAGGAAGAAAATGGGGCACTTATATTATCAATTTCCCAACAAAATGTCCTTATAAATACAAAAACGGCCCACAATCTTGGTACCAAAAGACCCTACACTAAGCTACACAAAAAATACTACAAGCATATGATCAGTGCTCCACCTGAGAAGATGCCGGTGGGGGAGTAGCAGCAGTAGTAGACCGAGGAGTAGAAGGAGCTGACCCAGAATGGGGACGAAGCGCCGTCGATATCGTATGCCCCGGCAGCCATGGGAGCTCCTCATCCCGAAGATTGGCCCAATCTAAAGGCTTAGGCGGTGCACCTGCGGACAGGGATAAACCAATTCCGACCATGCCCGGTCCGACAGAGGTACCCTTGCAAAATTCAGAGCACGAACATGAGCGCAAAAGACAGAAAAATTGGCAATCGCTTTAAACTTTGTCCAATCTTCCGATTGCGCCGCTTTCAAAGAAGCAACCTCGGATTTTTCAGCCTCCACATCCTCTGCCATGAGCACGTTATCGGCTTCTAATAGGTCGTATTTTTCGACCATAAGCTCCTTCTCGGCCTCCAGCCTTTTAACCTCCTCGGTCAAGCGCAAGTTATCCCCCACCACCTTATCATAATCGGCGGCTAACTTCACCATCTGGGCTTTCTCCTCAGCCATTGCCTTACTTTTGGCAATTATCTTCTCCTTCTCAGCCTCGAGCATATGAGCTATCTCATCAGCCATTGCCTTCTTTTCGACAATTAGCTTCTTGTTCTCAGCCTCGAGCGCCGTCAACTGATCCCTCAGTACAACGGAACCCACGAAAATCTGTAATCAAAAACATCAGACACCAGCCAACTAAGGGTATAACGACCTATATAACAAAAGACGTGCGAAACATACCCGAAGCGCATCATTGTTGGCCTGCTCAATGACCGACACTAAAGGACGAGCAGCCATTTCCTCGGCATCTTTGAAGACAAGGGGCTTCAGAGCAGTATACCCCATCCTTAAAGCTCGGGGCTACTCTAGCAGTTTGCCCCCACACCGATCAATATAACGGGTCATCGCAACCCCGTCCACCACCACCTTTTCTAAGCTGGGGGGAACCTCGTCCTCCCCTCTCGTCACAACCTCCTCGGCAATCTCTTTGCCGGCTACCACCTCCACTTCCTCCCTAACCCCCTTCTCTGACGGAACAGTCTCAGGGGCCATGCGCTCACTCACATCCTCAGTTCAGATGGGCGACATGACAGGCAGGCTCATCGTATCCTCACTCATGTTCACCAGGAGGTTGAGATGTCCGAATATATTATCGAATGACCCCTGAAACACAACAATACCCATTGACCGGGCAAGGGTAACCAATGAAGAAGTCAATAGCTGAAACATGATAACAAATAAAGAAAGGAACAATAGAATTGAAAGAAAATTCACAAAACTAATACATGTACATCGGCATTCGCGGAAGTCGCCTCGGTTGAGTCATCTTGAGGAGAGGCAACAGGAACCTCCTCATTCACCGATGTATCCGACACCCTGGTCCTCTTCGGGGTCCCAGCAACGGTGTCTGCTACACGGCGCTTAGGACGAACAGGCTTTTTCCCTCCCCGAGCAGCACTTTGAGCCTTGACAATTTTGAGGAATTCCTCCTTCAGCTCTATAGGAATCTCAGGCGTCGGATTACCCTTAGTCACTGGCCCCGCAGAATAACCTAACAGCATGGGAGCAGTACGGCTTGCCGGGTCC
Source organism: Primula veris (assembly GCA_963682055.1). NCBI lineage: Eukaryota > Viridiplantae > Streptophyta > Magnoliopsida > Ericales > Primulaceae > Primula > Primula veris. Next base: position 8,914,404 of record OY821743.1, read on the forward strand.
TTCGTCGGACCAGGTCCCCACCACATCCAAAGGGCTAAGAGAGCTTCGGCATTGGGAGCGCCGAGGTCTGGCACATCAGGGGCGGTGGTTGCCGGTCCCGGAATCTGGTGTCCGGCACAACCCCAGTCTCCAAAAGCAATCACAATACCCAGGTTATGCTCCTTGTTGGTATCCGGAAGACCAATAACAAGCCGAGAGAAGGCACGCAATGTCTTCAAATAAGAGCTCCGGCGATCAAAACTCAAACTGTAGACCCCGAATACATCTTTCAGTACGACATTGATCCCCGACAACTCCGACAACCTTCGAATACCGTTCAGGGTCCGATATCCATTCAGGGCCAATTGGGCCGGGGCAATCTGGACAGCCTCAAAGAACGAAGCCATCCATTCAGTGAAAGGAAGTCTAAGACCCCCCGTAAAGAATGCCGAGGAGCGAACAGCTACCTCGCCGGCAGGTACCACCCCCATGACCTCCTCATCGGAGACAGGCAGTCGAATATGAATGCCGTCGGGTATCCCGGCCAGCTTCTTAAAATCCTCTTCCACAAATGGGCTCACTTGAGCCAAGCATTAGGTCAGAATTTACTATCCAAACGTCATAAAAACTTCATCAATATACTAACAAAAAACAAATCACACGAAGCAGTCCCCCCCCCCCAAAAAAAAATTACCATAAACCCTACATTTTTCCACCAACCCAACAAACGAAAATCCTATACATAACGAAAAACCACCAATTACCAACCTAGATAGACATATATAGGCAAGCAAGACCACATATCCACACCACATACATGGCAGCAACAACAAATCAAACATAAGACCCTAAGCACAGAGATATACAGAAAGCCCCACAAAATACGAAAGCACTTACAGTCATGATTAAAGGGCAAACCGGAGATCGCCGCAACAAATATTCTAGCAATAAGAAGAAACCAAGGGGAGAGAGTCAGAATATCTTTTGGCGGGAAGCACAAACCCTAGAGAGAGAAAATAAGAGATCTTTTTCAGTAAATTATGGGATAAGACCAAAAAGAGTTACTCGGCATAGTTAAAAAGGAGTGGAGCCACAAAAAGAATAAAATAATAACCGTCCTTTCGTGTGACAGAGGTTTACTTTTTTTTTTCAGCCACATAAAAGTCCACAACCGCTATTTTCAACAAATCAACGCTGCAGATCCTGCCAACTCAGACAGTATATCCCACTAACCAATGCCGTTCACATCATTACACCCATATAAACGGCCAGTGGACCCCACCACGAAAAGCTTACAGCATACGCTACCCATAATACTACACCGAGGAGGCATCCCGGTCACGTTCCTCGACGCCAAGCAGGTTATTATCATAAGACCACCGATCACGGTCGACGAAGACCGTTCCTAGCTCGACGGCTTTTCAGCATCCGTTCTAGCAATGCACTCCGGGGGGATAATCGTGCACTCTGCTCGGTGTCCAATACTGAGGGCCATCGTATGGTTTCAACAATGAAGGCAAAGCAAATAAAAAGCGAATAAAAAATAGACAATCAAATTGCGAAAGCAGAAGTTTTATTCATCCACAAAGGGGGATACAAACAAACACGTATAACGGGAAAAGAAAAGTTTACAAGAAAAAACACCCATCCTATTTATTGGAACTACCCCCCACGTCGGCATCCTTCTTCGCCAAGAGCTCCTCCAGACGCTCTTTTTCCCTAATCAAATAGGAAATACCAATCTCCACTTGCTTTAAAGCATGAGATTGAGACTTGCACTTCTGCTCGGCTTCAAAACGATCAGCACTCTCCTCCTCCCAATACTGCTTAAACCGCCTCACTTCGGTCTGAGCACACATGAGATCGGCTTTCAGCCAAGACATCTCAATTTCTTTCAACTGAAGTGGAGTCAATTCCTCCTCCCCGAAACCAGGGGGACGAGATAACATAAAAGTAGGCTCCTCTTCAAGAAGGGCTTTTTTTTTGGCAGCAGATCTAGTGATGGGAGCCATCTTGGATAAAAGCAAGTTAGAAGAAGCAAAAAGTATAAAACCAGAGATGGAAAGGGTTGATAATAAAATGCAAACAGTAGGGAGCATTTATAGGGAATCAGAAGGCGCGAACGGCGAAGCGGTGCAATAAACGAAAAGGCACAAGATACGAGGCGTTACAACAATTCAAAATACAGAGGGGCACAAAATACGAAGAGTTACGAAAGTCCAACATAAGAAAAGGCACGAGATACAAAGAAGCCACAAAATCCAAATACGAAAAAGGAAAAATACATCAGAACATTGGCCAAATCAAATTAAGGATTAATGGGCGGGAAAACCGAACTGCCAGATCGGGAGAAAGCTACCCGAGCAGAGCGGTCTAATCAAGCTTGGTAGGAGTCATTCATGACTACCAAGCACTCATTCTCCCTGGAGAGGTCGGTGTTCGTCCTAGTAAGGACCCTGATTCGCTCCTCAAGCCGAGCATTTTTAACGGTCATACTAACAAGGCCTTAACGAGAGTTGTCAAACTCATCCTGGGCTTGGTCCCAAATCTCCTCGGCCTCATACCAGGAGTGGGCCAGAGTGTTCCTACGCACCAACAAATGATCAAGTTCACGACCCAAGGCCAAAATCTCGGTCCATTTAATGGTCTCCTTGGGGTACGAGTTGAACAAACTCAAAGCCAGAACACCATACTCCTTCTCAAGCCGAGCCATTCTATGACGTACCCGAGATACCTCAGCATCCAAGTCCTTCATCTGACCATGGTATCTCGCCACGGACTCAGACATTATGGAAAGTTGTTATGATACAGAAGGAGAAGAGGGATGAGGGAGAAGGCAACACAAGTTTATGATAAGGATAATCTCCCAAGGAAAGATTGAGTATTTATAGAGCAACGATAGTATGTTGTTGTCTGACAAATACTTGGGAACATGCATATTATCTGACAATGCTTGGGAACATGCATCTTTGACCAAACCTGCAATGTCTCAGAAGTCACACGGCTACAGTACAGCAAGAAATAAAGATACATGATATTCAAAGGTCCACATTCTAGAAAAACGACAAACCACAAGTGCCACATAAAAAGAAGTGCAAGATAAAGGGGAAAAGATAATTTTCATTAATAAAGATGGGATACATCGCTGTTCATTACATCAGAGGACAACATCAAAAGGAAAAACTATTACATCAGAGGACACCATCCAAAAGAAAATCTATTACATCCAAGAAAAAAATCTATTACATCCGAGAAAAATCTATTACAGAAGATCATACAAAGAAGATCGACTATATCAGCAGGCCAAGCGAACAGGAGGCATGAAGGGCAGAAGTAAAAAAAAAAAAAAAAAAAAAAAAAAAAAAAAAAAAAAAAAGATGAAGAGAAGCATAAAGAAGAAGTGAAAAATACGAAGAAAAGAAATATAAAAAAGAAGAGTCCTGCTCAAATAGAGAGAACAAAGTATAAAACAGAAAAGAAGAAGACTGCAAGAAAACGAAGAAGAAAAACGAAAATAACAAAAAAACCCAAGGAACTCAGGGTTGATTGTTACATCGTAGTGGTGAGATAGAAGATGGAGGAAAAGAAAGAGGAGGCACAGAAGAAAAAGAAAAAGAGAAAGAAAAACTTGATGAAGAAATGAAGAAAATTGAAAAAAATAAAAAGAAAAGAAAAAGGGCGAGGCTAGGGGGAAGTCGATCGGTATCGATGAGAGGGCCCGGCAGAGACGTTCCTATCTCAAAGTGTTGGGTTCCCCCTCAACACCTCGTTCTCTTCGACCAGAGCCAGACGAGCACGTCGGCAATAATCCAGCTCGGTCCTTAGCCAAGTTAATTCCCAAACCATCTCGGTATGGTGATAACGCATCACCTTTAACTCCGCCTCAGCATCCTTCAACAGCTTTAGTGCATGGCCATAAGAGGCTTCAAAAGCCTCCACTTGTAAGGACAAGGCAGATTTGGGGGAAGAATCAGCCATGTTATGGAAGTTATAGGATAGAATTCTGTATATGGTGAAGAAAGATAAGGGGGAGATTATGAAGAAACCCATGTCTTAAGAGGGTATTTATAGATAAATTAAGAAAGGTTTAATGTGGGGAATTGCAACCATTCGTCAAAAGACTCTGGAAAATATGGGTAATTGAAAAGATGCGTCTGTTGAGAAGAAACGCTTGGATTCACGCCAGTATTTAAAGAGGGTGGTTTTCAAAAAGCTTCTACACGTGTCATTTACGCCAGTATTTAAAGAAGGAAGTTAAACAGTGTTAAGAGATAAAGGATAAGATTTGTGCACAGGGGTCAAGAAATCCCATAGATTCCTGGGTACAAAGATTAAGAAGATCCAATGGATAAGATCAAGCACAAGGCTCAAGAAAACTCATTAATGAAGCCACATGCGTGCATAGTAAAGAGAAATCGCATTGAGAAAATAAATCATATGAGAACAAGAAAAGAAGAATTTTCATTAATTGATGGGAACTTAATTACAAGATGCCACTCAACAAAAAGATATTACAAAAAGAAAAAGAGAACTATTTTGTAGAAGGGTCAGCTTCATCATCGGGCCTCTTTTTAGACCGAGCATACACTTCTTTGAGGGCCAATTTATAAGCCCTCTTGGAAGCAATATGCCTATCTCTAGAGGCCTCGAGCTCTTTAATCCGAGCACGCGTCCAAATATTATCGATCAAAGACCTCTGGTATTCCCTCTCCATGGCGTCCAATCGCTCGTCCATTTCGACAGCCCGACGAGCTTCCACTGACAGGAGGGCAACCCTCCTCTCAAGGGCACGCACTTTCCTAACTTCCTCCTCTAGATGAGAAATATACTCAGGAAGGTTGTCGCCACTAGTTTCACGAGGAGAAGCCATTTGATTCGTTAAATAAGGAGAGTTATACAAAAAGGATAGATACAGCCCCCTTTTATAGGAAGAAATAATGGGGAAGATCAAGGATCATCTCGAAGAAAGACCAACCCCCTTGAACTTCCCAAAGACATTAATGTCCAACTAACAACAGTTCAAATCCAATTCATTCATCCAATGAGGTATTAAGAAAATAAACAGGCGAGAATGACAATTGGAAACATTTTATTAATATTCAAATAATTCGATTACAACTGGGGAATGATACCCAATACAAAAGAAATTACAAAGACTAATTATTCCGAGGAAGAGATTGCTTCAACGTCATCCGACCCCGGTTGGGACCGATTGTGCAACTCCTTGAAGGCAAGCTTATAGGCTCTTTTTGCCGCCCTTTGCTTAGCCAAAGAAGCCTCGAGCCTCTTTATATGCTCAAAGTCCCAATCCCGATCAGCCATCGTCACATGATGAGTCGCGTCCATATCAGACAATTTCTTCGCCATAACGGCCAGCTTTCTTTTCACAGCACGAGCTTTCTTGACCTCGTTTTCTAAATGAGCAATGTATTCGGGAGAATTGTCACCAGTAGAACCATTGAGAGAGGCCATGACGTTCTTAGTAATGATAAGCACTGGAATATTTATGAGGGAGCAATCCCATTTTATAGGCAAATGGGTGAATATCAAGGGTCGCATCGAAGTTAGATAGCATGTTTGCAAATTCCCAAGACATTAAATGGGTCTCAGGGAGCAGTCATAAACATGGACATTTTTCGATGAAGCGTTGGAAACAGCAAGACCGAAGTAGCATCCTTGACAAGCTGAGCATGACTCCTTCGACGTGGAGACCACACCGAAGAAGTCAGGGAGCACTTGATAGAACATAAAAATTGGACCCGAATTTGTCTATCCGGGTATGAATCAACCCACACGTTGTAAAGGGATATCCAATGCTTAATTGGTCTATAACATGCCTATTCTTCGAGAATAAGGGTGGGAATTGCTAAAATCCCAAGCCCACTTAACAAGGGACCCATGTCTGGAAAATCCCATGAGATGGAGACATTTGTCAACATCCCATGAGACATAATTATCTATAAATAGCCAACTATCCCCCTTAGAACAGGGATCAAAAAATCTATCTAAAAAATATAGAGAGAAGGAGAGAAAATAGAAAAACTTGTCAGAACTCACCCCACTAGAAAGCAGACCGAGCAAGATACAAGACCGAACGCCGAGATCGAAGAAAGATCAAGATTATCAGAGCAAGTTGTAATACCGAGCATAAATATAAATAGGAAATTGTATTCCGAGCAATTATACCACCGATCTTAATAAAAATTAAAGAAGGGTTCATTATTTATCCTCTTTTTATATATTATATTATTGTTGAAAAACCTAACGCAACCGACCAAAACTATGGCTTTATCACATTTATTTAATTATTTTTGTATATATCAACGTCTATATAACTTTCTTATAAAAATATTTTCTTCCGGTTCCGACGTTATTCCTATAGAGAGGTTTTATTGTGTATATGTATATACTTGACCTTCTTCATTTTTTTGGTTACCATTAAACCTCTCCCCCAAAATTCATCGTCTTCCATGAGCACCACATTTCTGCCCTATGTTTTACTGTATTTCGTCAGCCACCTTAAATAAATAAAGGGGTAATTTTACATCAGTCACGCTTTTGATAATTTATCCCAAAAAATTTATACTTCAATATTTTCATCCCCAATAAGTCATATTTTTGTAAAATTTAATCAATTTACAAAATTGTTATTATTATAACCTATAAATTATCATTTTTCTCTATAAAAATCTAAAAAAAATACATATTAAAAAATTAGCAATGTTTTTAAATAACAAAAATTAGGAGAAATGCATAAAAATAAGAATAAGCTTACTTTTTTTATAAAAAAAAAATAGCTTCTTTCAAAAAAAAATATAGTTTTTTCACAAAAATAAAAGTTTTTACACAAAAAAATGTTCAAAAAAAACAAAGAAAAATTGAAAAAAAATTAAAAACTAAAAAGTGCATACGGGTCAATAAAAAAAGGCATACGAGTTATCAAAAGTGCATATGGGTCGATAAAAGTGCATAAAAGGTACATAAAAAAGTGTATGTGCATAAAAATACAAACAGGTCGATAAAATGTGCATAAAAATTACATAAAATGTGCATAAAAATGCATAAAAAATGCATAAACTGTGCATAAAGAAACTGATTAGTTGTAAATATTGTAGTATTTTACTATTACTATTATTGTATAGTGTTTTAAAAATAAATATATATAATAATATGTGGAAATTAAGTGTTATTATGTAAATTATAGTTTTGTACCATTTTACTTGTTTTTGTGTTCATTTTATAATTTTACAGATTAAATTGTGAAAGTATGACACGGGCCAATCAGGAGACATAAAATTGCCCCAAGCAAGCCGGACGAGTATGTGTGAAAATAAATAAATTGCAGACTCAAGACATTTAAATTAGAAATTGTGCGATTAAATGCAAAAAGACGAAATGAACAATAAATCGAATGGTAATTCGTTGGTAACTCCGGGGACTACAAATGTAAAAGAGAAGAAGAAGACTAAGTCAACATAACATGACCGCAAAGACTTTGGAGTTAAATAATAAAGAAAAATGAAGCAAGGTCTCAAAATGTCAAAAACATGCGGCGGATAGTGATAAATTGGGTTTTTTTTTATGTTTTAGGCAACCGTATTATCAAACCGTTTTTATTAAGTTACATGTACTTTCATTTTTTTCCTTATGTCATCTGTACTTACACATTTATTACGGTCCGCTACCATCTCCGTCATTTCGCTCACAGAAAGTTAAATTCGTGACCGCACGTGACCAACTTCCGTTAACGGCAGGGGTCATTTTCTCTCTTAAATGACTCAGAATTAAAAAATAAAAGAAAAATAACCTTAATAATGTTTTTCTTTTATAAAAAAAACATTAACAACATATACAAATATAAAAAATATCGTCTCTATTCAGGTGAATCACATTGCATGTGAATCACATGGCAGGTGAATTATGTAGGAGTTAGAAAATGTTTGGTCTTTTTTAAAAATAGAAAATGTATATTTCAAGACTTTAAAATAATAGAGCATTCGATAATGAAGCCAACGGTTCAAACGGAAGTAAATTTGAAGTCCAAACAAGCAAGTTACGAGTAGTTCAAAGTCGAAAGTTCGACACATAAATCTTCAGGTGCACCCACCGGTGGATAATACAGAACCCACCAGTGGGCCAAGTGGACAAAACAATGAAGATTTTCTCATGTACTATCCACCAGTGGGTATACAGAACCCACCAGTGGGTTAATGTTCCAGAATCAGCAAAGATTTCACCCGGTCAGAAGACACCCACCGATGGGTCAAAGTGCATATCACAAAAAACAGCTTTTTAGCTTTTTTAAATGGCTTTAACCATTGGGTAAAGCTCTCAACCACTACCAACGGTCATAATAGATAAAACATACATTTTTGGTCTACAAAATCCCCAATCAATCTCCAAAAACATATCTATCATCAACCAATACATCTCACTCAACCTCCCTCAATTGCAAATACTTAAAATCATCTTTGTTGAGAAAAAGTTCGAAAAGAGGAGAATTGAGGAGAAAACAATACAAGCTCAATTCAAGATCAAACATCATCAAATATCACAAATTAGCTTATTTAGAAGCAATCAAATTGTGAGTGTTGTTTTATTTTCGATAAATTTGTAAAGAGCAAATTATAAGCTTATTTGTGAGTGAGTGTTTGGATAGAAGCTTTTAAGCCAAAGTGTTGGTTAAAAATTTTAGGTTAAACACTTGGGTACTCATAGATTGAGGGGGAGTCATTGACTCGTAACGTGTTCGCTTACACTTGTATCAAGAGTAGGAAACTCGGGTAGAGGATGAGCAAATCGATTGATTAGCTCGGTAGAATTTGTAATCTTAGAAAGAAAATTATAGTGAAATACTCGGTAGCGTGAATATCGAGGAGAAGACTAAGCGGATTTGCCGAACCTCTATATATCGTGGTGTCAATTTCTTTTCCTACTATTTACTTTACACATTCCTTATTATTGCTTATTTTCTTGCTAGCGTGTAGTATTTCTACCGTTTCATTGACTTTTGTTAAACGCTTAAAGTTTATAATTGCGATAGTTGGGTTGTTAGTTGCACTTATTTTTAATTAGGCGAAATCCGCTTAAAAGCTTATTCACCCCCCCTAAGGTTTCGTCTTACGGGCCAACACGAACCGAAAAAAACAGAAACCGAAAAACCGAAAAAAAAAACCGAATCGGTTTCGCTTTTCAATTAAACCGAACCGAAAAGACCGAAACCGAAAAAGACCGAAAAAAACCAAAAATTTCATCAATGTCTTCTCGTCAACTAAAATTTATCGGGCTTAGACGAACAATATATATTACTTTCATATGAGATAAATAATCAAATCTCTTTATTTATTACATGAATCCTTAATATATAATATGTAAATAGTGAAGATGAATATATATGAAGAAACAAAGTAGGACAAAAATTTGCTTCTAAGATCTTCCTAGTTCGTTCTCTTATTTTCTTTTCACACGTAAAATTGAATGAGACATGTTTTTAAATAAGTAGTAGCAAATAGAGTTCTGTGGAAAAAAAAAAAGGGCATATTTGCTGAATGCAGCCAGCATTTATAGACTAAATATAAAAATATGATCGAATGAAAATATGGGAACATATGGCTAATATATATGTCGCTATGCTAAAAGAGAAGTAATTTTGTTTACATGTCATGACCAGTGGGAGCAATAAACATGGCACGTTCTGAAATCTTATAACCTTGCCACATAAGTAGGTGAATCATGTAGGTGTTAGAACTTTGCAGGCAGCTCATGCCAAGCAGGTCTTCGACTGATAGCCAGTTTGGCTTTTTATATATACTAGCAGAGGAGGTCAGGTCCCGTCCAATAGACGGGGTCGATCCGTCTATGTCAATTTGCTTAAATATTTATTTGTATTGCAATAATCGAGTTTATTAGATTTTCATGTGTTATTTACTTCCTACCGTTTATTTTGATCAAAAATATAGCTATTTTAAAATTTACATAACAACTTTATGAAAGTGTTGAAAAATGACCAACACGGTAGAAGTACTATTTATAACCATCTTTTTTGTTTGGGTACTAAAGTCTTAATACCCTCTTGGGTTCGCATTAGTATTAGATTTTTAATTTAATTCTCCGGAACAAACATAAGTTTTAATAAGTGAGAAATGCAAGTTCTATCCATAACGTAGGTAAATGTACCTAATTATCGTAATTCCGCCGGACCAACAATATATGTTTTTCATAGGTATCTTTATATATGAGCAAAATTATTTTACTTACCCAAGAAAATTAGGAATGTTAAAATGTTTTTAGTAGAAAATTCTTTTATGAAAATATTTTAAAAAAGATTCACATATTTTTCTATCACATGTGGCACCGAATCGATTATTAATTAACATGTAATTGTGTTTTTTAAACAAATAAATTTTCGAAAATTATAAATAACCCTTTCAAACGAAGGGTCTTCCATCGTGAACCACCTCTTTTGAAAACCCAATTAATCATAAACTTAGAACAAGGCTGTGCGTTATTGCAAATTGGTGATAGCGCAAGAAAATGTGATTTGAGTGTGTTGCCATCTTGTATGAATTATGAGATAATATTGTAATATTTGTATATAATAGTGATCTAAATTCATATCAAAGGCCAAGTGACCCCCTCCTTTGAAATAGTCCATTTCTCAATTAATATTGGTACTACTATACTTAGACTATTTTGTAATATCCTTCCCTATTATTGTCGGAAAATGAATAATGAGGCAGCTAAACTCCATATATGTATTAAGTTGGGGGGTTGTGACTTGTGAGCATCTAAATCCATATCAAAGGCCCCAAACAAAAATATAACTACACTATGTTCTATTATTTGTGTCGTTCAAAAGTAGAATTTGTAGGACACCCGATATCGGAGAACAAATTTCCTCAAGTTTGAATAGTCAAGTTTTTATCAGGTTCTCGGGTTTCTTATATATATTTATAAAAAAAAATCATTTTTTTAAAAAAATCAATGTACTATTTTATTTTTAAATTGTTTGTTTAAAAAAAATTATAAACTTTGACATTTTATATATATTTTTTTTATGTTTAATTGTTTGTTTAACAATTTATAAATTAGTAATATTAATAAATACCAAAAAAAATATTAAAACCCGAATTTTACAAATTTTTCTGAACAAATAATTTAGAAATAAAATAATATATTGATTTACAAATATTAAAAGCCGTTCGAGCTTTAGTAAATTTGAACCGATGCAAAGTAACCAACAAAAAAAAAAAAGAAAAGGCCAGGCATGTTCTCTATAAATGAGATAGAAAATATTTTGACCTAATACGGAGATGTTTCGCGCATATATATCCATTGATATTTAACAGAGGCCCTTATCTTTGGTGAAAAAACACAACATTTTTTGCAACGTCACTGTTGTTAATTAAAGTCCCGCAATAGACATGGAATAATTGAAAAATAATTGACATTCCCTGTATAATTACTTATACCTACTTGCTATAAATGTCATGACCTCACTCTGGGAATTGAAATTGATGTCAGCTTTGATAATGATTAATGACAATATACCTCGTTATCTTTTGATAAAATTATTTTAAAATTATACACGCATCAGTTTTCTTATTTATTAATTTAAATTTACATAAACTCAAATATTTCTCAAATATAAGAGATCAATATGTTCTCTTATAATTAAAATAATAATTTATCTCTCTTACTTTTCTCTTATTCTCTCTCCTTTATTTGTACTTTTCAAATATAAATTAATAAAATAACAAAAATATAAGTTGTATAGTTTTGATATAGAAATTGATAAAAAAGCTGATAATTTGTATAAACCAAAACGTTTACTTATAAGTTATAAAAGTGTACTTTTTACTATAAATAATAGAAAACGTGTAAGTTATTTAATGTGGTTGTTCTATTAAATTAATTTGGATTGAAAAAATTTGATAGAAATATATTAAAATATAGTAATATTTAGTTACGATAATAAATTTGATAGGGAAGCTGAAAAATGTATAAAGTTAAACTGCTACCCTTAAAATATAAAAATGATATTAATTATCTTAAATATGATGAAAAGTGTAAGAAAACTAGTGCGGTTGCTCTCATGCGGCCATCTTTTATTTCTCTATTTATTTACTTTGGGAGCATCACAGTCAAATAAATATTTTAAACCTTAACATCTTATGTTTCGCTGTTTAATTTAAGTAAAAAAATATGTTTTAAGTAAATATTCCTTAATGTAGTGATATTATTTGGTCTAAAAATCAACTACACCCTACAAGTTACAAGTTTGGATGAAATCTTCTACCGAATTTCCATGAAATTTTAATTCACCCAAGAATGGAAGTTATTATTGTACTAGTTCCTTGTTCAAATGAACAACTAAATGAACATAATTTGGATTCTTTAATCGACTCCATGATGGAACCTTTGACCTTTCTTCTCCTTTAAGATATGCATATCTAATTGGACCAATCATAATCAAACGAGGCGTCCTAAAAAACTTGATGACACACATAGAACCACTTGGTGACAAATCCTTTGATATAAAGAAAACTATTGTAAATATAGCTACCATATAAAGTCGGATAATCTTCAGTTTTCCTTAAAAAAAATATAAAATGAAACATTGAAAAGCAAGCTAATATAGCTTTGAATAATTAAGATGCCATGTAACTGCCACAAGAGAAGGCAAAATTCTTATAACTGCCAACCTGGGCAGCCAGGGGAGAAAGCAAGTACAACAATAGGCCTTCTTCGTCTCTACTAATCTACAAGTTATGTTACAAACACTCACCACATAAATTGTCGCATCGATGCTTTTCTGAAAGCTATCGTTACAGATTAAGGTTTCAACACACAACACAAGTAATTATTTATTTGCAACAGAAAACGGTTGCATGCTTTATTTCATGGTGACATGGTGTCCCCGTTCGATGAATACATTTGCACGTCTGATTCTTTCGTTCTCCCATTTGCCGCGAATTTGAGACTGGGATCACCTGCAGATAAAGAATATAAAACTACTAGGACATGAGAAATAAAAGTGAAAAAGAAATGATTGTGGAATTGTAGAAGATAAACTTACTGAATAGAGTATTGATGGAGGGACGCTTCGGTGATGAACTCCTCGTTAAATCTGAAGAAAGTTCAACGAAATTGGACTTTAGTAAATAATTTATACCACAATTTACGAGAATAATCAGTTATGCGGCATAAGTCATTTAATAAATAAATATGCTTATGCAGCACAAGTCATTTGATCATACATAATACAATATAGACCACTTTTGACGACTTGTAAAGTGAGGTATAAAAGAGCAAGCGTTCAGAGTCATTTTATTTAAACCTTCTCAAGACCCGCAGTATCTTAAACAATTATTAATATACAGATATATATATTTTATAGGTCTACCATTAAGAACTTTCAAATACATTAGTATGTGTGCAGTTGAAACTTAAAAAGTTCTTGCGAATCAAAAGAATATGCATATAAAATCTTCGTATACCAGAATTACGTAGTGTCTTGACAGCGTCAAAGTTCTTGTATGTATAGCCGACAAAACTTAGGTCTTTGGGAGTCATTTGCATCTGAAAAAAAATCATACACCATGAAGACAAGACTGCTCAACAAATCCAAAAATCAAATCTATTTTAGACAATGAAAAACTTTGCTATGTTATAATTCAAAAATTACGGTATACAAGAGGCATTGCCTCAACAACCAAACAAATGTGTCGTCATCCTATCCACTAGAAACACCGAGAGTTCTATTTGCTCACACGTGGGTTCTACTTAAGAAGGTAATTAACATGTGTTGCGAACAAGAAAAGACCCCATTATGTGAAAAATAAAATAAAAAGGAACTGAACTTCTTTTGTTGTTAATCAGGGAGGGTACACATATCTGATTTGTTAGGACAAAAGGAACAAAATTGCATAAAGAAGGCAAGTATGTTACATCCAGAACAATGAAGAGCAAGAAACCAGAAAGAGTCTAGACTTTCTATACCATTTTTGCCTTTTGGAATAAGATAAGAGGATTAGTCTCTTTTGCTCTTATTCTGAACGCATACACAGGTCATATTTATCTAGGGCGTACAGACTATATTAGTGCTAACTATTCTCTTACTCTGAACACTCAACTATTAACTACTCACTATACCAATTCTCAACGGCTAACTATTAATAATAATTACTCATAATATCAGATTTTTCAATACAAGTTATTATACTCTAATATAAACTAACTTGACGACCTTGGACATGATTCACCACAAGAATCTGAACATCATATTTAGTGGGTAGTAAATATAATTCATTATACTACAAGCATCACGCTATATATATTTGGATTTCAAAATGATTAGCGAGTAAATTTTATTAAAATTAAAAATTAAAGGAAGAGGTGGCATATAACCGAAAAGTCAGTTATTTTCCAAAGGCCTTTTTACTGATCCTTAATTAGTCATGTTTTAACACAGACATCCATTAATAAAAATAAACTGCGAACTGAAGTAACTAAGAGATATTAATTCACATTCATCTAGACAATGGGATAAACGCATATTGAGTTCCAAATTACATACCTTCCTTGAAAGTCCAGAGCCATTTCTTGCTGGCGTAGGTGGATTCACCTGATAGCAAACGCAAAGGATTATTTATTTACCAAAATGACAACAGGGAAGATAAACATTTTGAAAACCATTTAAATAAGTAAACCAAAACACGACCATCATCTGTGAAACAAATTGAAAGAAAATAAAAGCGAAAAGTTTCCCATTTCAATCCCATATCATTTTTATCAGTCCCACGTCAATTTACAAATACTACTTTCGAGAAAGCAATGATAATATCTAAATAACAGAGTGCGTCTATGAGGTTGCAAAACTGTATGTTGCACTTATTTATATTTATTTGCTTAAAATGCAATGATAATACAAAAAATCAACTCTGATTCAAAACAGTAGCAAGCTCATCTCCAGGAAAGTCGGAATTTAAGTTCTTAGATGTTATAGCATTTAATACTTTTGAAAACATTACTGTCTACATGAAACCAAACTTTCCAAACAGAGGCAACATCATATAACTAAATTAAACACTACATTGCACTGTCGGGAAAAAATTGAACAAAGAAGGTGATTCAAACATTAAAGTTTGTTGAAGACCCATGTGCATAAATGTTATAAACTGATGATTGTTTGCATATTGTAGTCATATGAAATTAATAATAAACAACCGATAAACAATAAAATATACAAGTCTGATCAATACCTCGTCAAACTTCATAAAATTCTGGGTATCTAATTCCCCAGTGACTTCCGGTTTAAATGATGCGTCCATTTCATACAATTTATCCCATTCAACATCACTGAACCACGGATGAGCCTGGATTATCAGAGATAAATCAACAATGACACAAAGTGCTTTAATATATCTCAATTCTGGTAAATTACCCACAACTCTAAACTAAAAAAGTAACTGCCATATAACTGAAAATAAACCTTGCCTTAATCTGGCTTGCTCCTCCAGTACCTAGCCTATGTTCAACGTTACATAACAAACGACAGATTAGATCCTTTGCTACAGGTGTCAACTTTGCCTCTGCTGGAAATTTTAGGTGATTTCTCCAGTGGACAATCTGCCAATTTGACAAATATTATGGCCAACCACAAGCTTCACCGAATTTTTTTCGGAAACAAAACTAATAAGACAATATATGCAAATGATGTTACCTTCCTGCAAGTTGTTAAGGTGTCATCAGCATAAAATGGGGGGTAGCCGACAAGCATCTCATACATTATTGCACCCAACGACCACCTGGATGCATACCATGATTAAAAAATATCTTCGGATTATATTTTTACTTTCCTTTTCAAGGACGACATTTTCTCAGCTAAAATGAACCAATCTAGAAATATATTTACCATGGACTGAATTTGAGACGAGGAAAAAAGGTCTTAGCTAGCTTAATCAAGAGACTAAGTTGGCTTCGTTGGCTTCGAGCTTGCTTTAATACACAAATTTCTCATTTTAATTTTTCAGCGGAATAAATCGCTATTACTCTCAGGCCTAAACTTCGAATGAGAGAGATATAGAGGAAATGAATAGTGAGTAATTGAGAATAGCCAAAGAAATTTGAGTGAAACAAATAACGAGTTAACGGAGGATTAGTAAGTGGTATATGTGATTTTTTTAATGAACCGTATTGTTGGTCCTAAGCTAAGTCAACCCAAGAAGGGCAGTTGGATTTTCAAAAACTAAAACATTTTACCTTCTTTAACTTTAAACATATATCAACCAAGTAAGCAGCCTCATGATTCTTGAAATTCAGAAAAACATGGGTTGCTTGAACAACGAATTGGATGGAATTAATCAGGTGCTTTTTTTGGGGGGGTTTGGGATTTAAAGGATTGAAGTGATAACTAACCAGTTGATTTCATCTGAGAGCTAAAGTTATGAGATGATGTTCATACCAAGGTTTTTTCTAATGAAACAAGTTAAGTGGATTCTTAAAAATGTACGTGACTTGCTTTTTAGTGCTATAACACAGTAATGGCAGATTGTCAGCTACCTAGCATTACTTTAACATTATACTGAGGTAGTACACCATATTAACCCTAAATTGCCATTATCTCTGAAATAAAAGGAGAACTAATAATAGAAATATCAACAATTATTTACTGACCAGTCACACTCAATTCCATATCCTTTCTTCAAGAGTACCTCTGGGGCAATGTAATCTGGCGTGCCAACAGTTGAAAAAGCCTAGAAAAAAGAACATAGAGAAACTAAATTAGATAATTAAGATCCAACAGAATTAAGAAATGCTATCGAACTAGGTGTATTGACACTCAAAAGTGTTTGAGATTGATTAATACTTTGATAGAAAGCATTAACTGTTACTATAGGCTCCTACGAATAAAAGTTTGAAAACTCTTCCTTTATCATTGAATTAAAGAAATATATTTACTACGAACACAAGTTGATCAGAGTTGGTTGAAAATTCACCCATAATTATGGATGAAGATAAATATATAACGCTTTTGAGATGCAAAAACGTATTCAAACTTATTCTCTGCACAACAGGAATTTCACTGAATGCATAAAGCTCATGCATAGAAGTTAAATTATCTGTTGAAAACAGAAGACCACTTGCATTAAATTAATGTTTATATGCTAAAAAGAAGTATTTCTATGTTAATTCACCTACCAATGTCCTCCTGTTCATCTGCCAATGCTGAAGCTGTTCACGGGGACTACTCCAATTACTAGTATCGTCTACATCAATATCCATTGGCTCAGTTAAGTTTTCATTTTCCATCGGTTCATCTTCTCTCAAAGTAGATAGAGTTCTACAATCAAGAGGTTTACAAAGACCAAAATCGGAGAGCTTCATGTGACCATTCTTGTCCAACAAGAGATTATCAGGTTTAATATCTCTGCAAAAAAGAGATTATTAGATGTCAAACAGTAAGAATAAGTTGATCTCAATTAGGTCTCAAACGGAAACAAGAGACGTTACGGTGGCGCAAGATATCGAAGAAAAGGGAGACCTATAAAACCACACTAGCAAGCAAATGAACCCAATGAAACATAAATAAAGGGAAAATATAAGTTTTCGACACTAACCTTACTAGCTTTTAGTACAATATACTATCAAAATTCACAATTTATAAACCAATCTACATAATTAGTACACCAGAATCACAATTTCAACTCAAAGCCCTAGTAAGGTATTAGTACTGTCCATATCCAATGATGTACTAACTACTAAGCATCAATCTACAAAATATTGAACAATAATTGCACTAAATTTTATTTTTTCAATTTACAGTTCGCAATTTTATATAATTGTTCGATTTTGTGTAGATTAGCATCTTAAAGGTGAATTTTGATAGGTAAGTGCACTAATATTGCGTAGACTGGTGTCTTAAATACGGATTTAATAGGCCGATGTACTAATTATTTAAAGTGCATAGGTTGGTGTACAAAAGTGACATTTTCCCAAAAACAAAAGTGTCCTTAGCCATAAATGGATATCACTACCCATTGTTCAAGTGTAAGTGCGAGCTGGAATGATACCTGTGAATATAATTATGCTTGTGAATGGACTCTATGGCGAGGACAGTTTGAGCAATGTAAAACTTAGCCATATTTTCAGTCAAAGTATCTTCTCTCATCAACAAGGTCATCATGTCACCACCAGGCAGATATTCCATTATTAGATACAAGTATTCTTCGTCTTGGAACGAGTAGTATAACTTTACAATGCAGTGACTGGCCACTTCTGCCAACAGGTTTCTCTCGGCTCGAACATGCTCGACCTGTAAAAAAATGGTTACGTATAGAGCAGATAAGTTGCGAATAATAAAGATTGAGTAATTGGACAATAATTTGGACTGCATAAAATATAGATAGAGAAAACAAATAGAACAGACCTTCAAAAATTAAGAAGGATTGATTTCATTTGTAGTCCTTAACTTTAGTTTTAATCCCTGAACCTTATAGATTGTGCATTTTTATACTGTATACTAATACAAACGATTCACAAACTTCCTGCAAATAGATAGGATAGCCTCAGTTCAATATGACAACATCTAAATCACTATGCAAGTGATTTAATTAATAATGGCGTTTGGGATTAAAAATAATGGCCACAAAAGGGTTGAAAATATCATGTGGTCGGTTGTTTCTTTTTCCTTTCACAATAACTAAGAATCAATCTTACAATTAAGTGTAAATCCATGCTGTTAGTTCTACTTCTCTTAAAATGCATGGGATTTGCTGGATAGAGGCTTCAAGACTTCTGAAACTTCCTTTTGTATTTCCGAAAGAAAACTATAACCTTACAAGTTTTTCCAAGTACTTACATTTTTATGCATATAACAAAGTACGTGACAGAGTAAAACATGCTAAATTATTGAGAAACCACCAACTTCCATCCAATAACAGAAAAACTTCCATCGCAGGATAAAACACACTATATTATAAAGAAACCTGTAATTTCCATTCTACGGTGCTTGCCAGTACTGATCCAAATGGAATGTTTATGTTCGACTCAGGCATACTACAGGAAAGCAGAATATATTTCTTATTTAATCAACTAACTAATATGAGATCAATTAATCATGTTTCTCGACGAAGAGTCTTACTCCAATGTCACTTTTGTACGTCTAATAAAGAGGCACAAACAGTCTTGTTTTAACTTCCTCTCTAAAAACCTACAAAGTAAAAGAAGAAGTAAAGGTCATATCTTACCTGGCCTCTGCTTAGCATTTCAGATTTCTTGAGTTTCTTCATTGCATAAATGTTGCCAGATTTTTTCTCCCTACACAAACGCACCTGAGGATACGATAAAGACAAAAAGAAACATGCATCTATTAAATTAAAATACATAGTATCGTGGATTGAGAGAATCACATAGCAACTCAGGAAAAAACTAAGCTACTCTGAGTATGGTAAATTGCCTGGTGTAAGTCATAACCGAGTAAATTTAAAATTAACAAAACTTCTACCGAGTGACAATCTGCTCATCCAGAATGGGTTTATGATTAAGTTCTTCCTTACAACACAGCAGAAGTAAAATTATTCAATGGCAGCAGCTTTCACATTTTTATGTAATTAGATTTTTATCATCTCTACCAATATTTATCTTTTACGTTTGACTACAAATATTTAGTTTTAGTTCAGTGACTCTCTATCTTCTGTCTATTTTGTTTCATGAAAACTTTGAGTTACATCAAAATGATTCACGGATGTGCTCAACTGAATTATAAAGTTCACGTATGCCTTAAAATTCAGCACCTTAAGAGGAGTAATAAAAATATAGATTGCTGTCTAACCTCACCATAGGCTCCCCTACCAATGATGGTTAGAAGGTCAAAATCGTCAACACAAATCTTGTGCCTTCTGAATCGCATAAACTCTGTCTCTTTCCGTTCTAGATCCTTCAAAAGATTTATTTGTTCCTCTTCCGGCACATCTGAAGAAGCCAACTTCCTCTCCAGAACCCATCTCCTAGTAGTGACGAAAAAATAAATCTTACAAGTTCAATATACTTTAGAACTCATGGTTCAGCGCATAGTTGCATGAAGCGGGAGCGGGTAAGGGAGTGGGTAAGCGGATGGCAGTAGAAGTGAGGAAGCTCGTCCAAAGCATCTGGGAGAGTTTTTATTTTTATTATTTCATGTAATAATATACCCATAAACAATAGTAATTCTCCCAATGCTTAAAAAATAGAAAACAAAAACGTAATACTCTTTTATGGGTTGGCATAGGTATAAGAGTCGATCCGGTAGGGTTGGGTTAGATAAGGATGTGGCTGGTATAGGCAAATACAAATTGGGTGTTCATAAGGCTAGATAATATTTCATTCCTTTTACACTGTGATATGGAAGTTTCCACGAGGCTAGATAATAAATCATTCCTTTTACACTGTGATATGGAAGTTTCCGCGAGCTTCCGATGACGGAACCACGGAATCGAGCTTCCAAGGCCGAAGCGTCGATAGATTAAAAGCTTCCTACAACTAAGGTACTTCAACACAGGTGCTTATTCTTCCACTAACCGTTAAAATTAACCAACCACAATGTCCATAACTATAATTGAAAAGAAAGACTATAGTTTCTTCTTTATTATTACATCTTAAAAAACAAATAACATTAGCAAGAAAACATTCACCCGGAGTAAAAATACATAAAAGAATAAATGACTATGAATAAAATATTCATAAGCCCAATAAAGATGGTGTACGATAAATGTCTAATAAGACGTAATATACACCAGGTACAAGAGGTTCTTTGCTAACTTTAACAATAATGCAGTAGAGTTTTTAAATCAGCAAGACGTGAAATTTTGCCCCTTGCTAACATCACACTTGCTCCACTTGGTCGCATTTTATCAACCCTCACTGTTTAGTAGTTTCAAAAGTTAAAATATAATGATTTTTTAAAGGATTAATTAATTTTCAAACTATTATTCCTTAATGTGTTTTTTTCCCGGGACTACAACTGTTAGTTCTGCACAACTTTTTTTTTAACAGTCACATTTTATCCAATCCTTATATCACTTCAATACTGTCCCTACATAGTATACGTTAAATAATGCACAAACAGTCACAATCAATTCCACTCACACACCAAAACGTTGGTCGCGACAAAATGAACCTCATTTATCATTCAAACTATTTGTCTGAGATCTTCTCAGATACTACGTTTTGCCTGCATTTCTTCAGTGCAAAAAGAGGATCTCAAATATGCATTATTTCGCCTTCTCAAATTCATATATCTTACAAGTAAATGCATTATTTACCACAAACTTTAACCCGTCCTAAAGTCAGTTCATTGCCCCTTAATCTCAATTCCAGCTACTATTTTCTTCTCTGATTAATACCGTATATAAAAATACTCTTTAAAATCGAACAACAGTAAAGTGTCACATAGGAGCGTTGGCTTCACATAAACCAAAGTGAGCTGCACAAATAACTTCATATACATGTTTTCCTCATAATTTTTTATATGCAAATTATTTCTGTTTCATTCTTTTAAATAGTACTTGGTATTACTTTACCCCAAGTCTCTAAGTGCACATACTCAACAAACTCAAATTCATTTTACCTTGGATTATTTTTGTCTTTTTAAAAGATTATTCCATTTCCCTACGTAAATCATTTCCATTCTTTTAAATATTACTCCAAGACCCAAGTGCAAAATATTCAACAAAATCAAATTCATTTTACATTAGATTATTATGTTTAAATCATTTTTATTCTCTTAACTATTAATCTAAGTCCCAAGTGCATATATTCAACAAAATCAAACTCATTGTACATTGGATTATTAATCCAATCTATGTAAATCGTTTTCATCGTCTTAAAGAGTACTCCAAGTCCCAGGTGCATGATTATTCAACAAAACCATTTTCATAAACTAACTAATAGTACAAAAGTAACAAAACACTAAAACCCATAAACCTTAAAAACAGTTAAACTCAAACATAAACCATAAAACAGCAAAATTAGACACATAACTTGATTATAATCACTATTAGTACACAAAAAAAAAAGAGATAAAGAAGGGTAAATTGGTAAATAAGAAGGAAAAAAAACTTTGTTTTCTTTCTTGGATATTTTTTACAAAGTACTAAAACCCATAAACCTTAAAACCTGTTAAACTCAAACATAAACATAAAAGCAACGATAATTAGACAAAGACCTTAATTCTAAGCACTATAAGTACATATATAAATAAAAAAAGGAGACAAAAAGGGGTAGAATGGCAAAAAAGAAAACGACCTTTGTTTTATTCCTTGGATATACATAAGATTATTACACCAAACTATGTAAGAAACCTTTTTTAATTATATAAGTGCAAAACATTCAACAAAACAAAATTGATAAACTAATACTTACAAAACACTAAAACCCATATAAAAAAAAAAAAACAGTTGGAAGTCAAACATAAAGATAAAATCTTAATTATAATGAGAAATAAGTAGATAAAAAAGAAGGAGAGAGATAAAAGAGGGGGGAAAATAGTAAATAAAGAAGAAGAAGAAGAAGAGACCTATGTTTTCTATCTTGGATATTTTTGGTTTGAGATCTGTAATGATTTTCAATAAAGTGTTTAGCAGCAGCTACTTTCTCCATAGTCAAACTCGAACCCAACACTTCTTCTTCTCCATCCATCTCTCTCTCTCTCTCTCTTTCTCTATATATTTATCTCTCTGTTATGCCAATATTATTTAACTACTACTTAGTAGTTAAGAGTAGTAAGATTATATTTGTGAAATCTAATTTGGTAATTCTCTTTCCACCTCTGTCGCTTCTTTTTAATTTTATTATGTATGTAATAATATGTATGCATATTTATGTTATTATTATTATATATCTATCTGTACACAGCTCTATTTGTTAAATGGACCAATGTGGGGGAAGATGGAACCAATAAGTGGACAAAAAAGTAGTAATTGTAGCTGTCAAAAGTTTTACTTAATTTATGTTCGTTTCTTTTTTTATTTGTTTCTAATTTTAATTAACTCGTAATACCCATTTTACACTCTCACTTTAACAAATTTGTTTCTACTTTCTTCCCCGTTTCTTTTTTCTATTCATTCCTCACCATCTGTTTTAAGTTTCTATTGCCGGTTGCCTATGTATCCTACACCAGAATAACCAGAAACAATATGATAACAGTTTTGTTAACGAGTGCTTCAGGATATCGTTTAACCATTAAATTACTTTCCTATTTCAAATTACATTTAGTACAAATAACAATACCATGAAGCCACACAAAAACCTTAAATCAACTAAATTAGATACATAACTTAATTTCTAAGCATTATAAGAGCATCTGCATCTCCTTTTGTAAAACATTTAAATTCCCTTTTCCAAGGGTTTTATACAAAAAAACAATGTGCACTTTTATCTCTTCTATAGGTATATTGTTCATATAATTTATTAATTCTAACAATTTGGAATAGAAACTTTTAAACCAATTAAATCTGAAATTTATTTTCATCAAGTAAATGTTGCTTGGTTTTAATTTTTGATTCTCCATTTAATTGGCTCTAATTTAGAAGTAATTTTAGATTTTCTTTTACTATTTTTATACAATTGAAATAGAATTTGTTTTTCAAATGGGCAAATGATGAACATAACATCTATTTGGGCGGATTAACCATGAGTCTTACAAATCGAGATTAAAAAAGCTCATGCAAGGCATGAGTTGTTATGATAACAAACATTTCCCCTTTCTTATTGAGTTTATACTAGTTTGAAATACAAATTTGTGCAAATTGATTTAGTTTAAAGAGTTAAATTATATACTCAGATTTCACCTTCAGTTCAGATTTATGAAATACTGAGAAACAAATAATTATGAGAAAAAAATTATATTTTTTTTACTGTTTTTAAAATTTGTGTTCTATAATTGAGATATTGAGTTGCGTAAACTTATAAAATAATAACAAAATACCCTTATATATATATATATATATATATATATATATATATGGGGGAGGATATATGGACATCATGAAAAACACCCAAATGGACACTTTTTTTCAAAATCGCTCCAAATCAAGATTTGGTTAATGCAAATCTCCATGGTTTCACGACGGGAACACAAATATGCGTCTTGTTTTTTTTTTCTGAGATATATAATGACATGTTTTGAATTTTTAAATTTTACCATAATTTCGAAAACATGTCATTATACATCTCGGAAAAAAAAAAACAAGACGCATATTTGTGTTTCTGTCGTAAAACCATGGAGATTTGCATTAACCAAATATTGATTTGAAGCGTTTTTACAAAAAAGTGTCTAGTTGGGTGTTTTTCATGATGTCCATATAACATTTCCATATATATATATATATATATATATATATATATATATATATATATATATATATATTGTCAAAAACTCAAAAATATGTTGTCAAACGAACACCCTTGCATTGTGACTTTGGCTTATTTATGATTGAAATATTGTTGCAATAAATTGTGCTGCTGTGTTGGCTTGATCTCTTGAGCAATACTTGTGAGATATTACGGTGGTGGACCTGAATAGATTAGAACTATATATTTATTTGTACCCATGTTTTTACTACTGGATACCATGAATGCAAATTATGGAAGCGGCAATCACACCGGTGAACCATGAGCTGCTTTCAGAAGCATACATGTCATGGTTCACCCCACTCTCTTTTTATATGCAGTAGATTAGCCTGTTTTTATTTAAGAAATAAACAAGAATTAGCAACAGGTTCTCTTCCCTAATTTTGTTATTTTTTATATTGGTCTAGGGCTATGGATCTTCAAAGCAATGATGGATTTTTTACCCAATTTTTACAGATTCCCGTAATGGATAGTCCCACTTTAACTTGTCCGCTAGTCCCAACAGATGCCACGGGGTTTTCTAAAAAATCTCGAGGTGATAATTACAGCTACGAGGAAGACACGATACTAGTTAATGGATGGCTTTGTATAAGCCTAGATGGAGTTGTTGGAACCGGACAGAAATTTAGTAAGTTTTGGGATCGAATTCATGGATATTACCATGAGTGTAAGAAACCTAGTCATCCTGAAAGAACAAAACATTCTTTAAGCAATCGTTGGTCGACAATTCGAGGTTCCGTCAACAAATTTTGTAAGTGCCTGGCTCAAATTGAACACATGAATCCTAGTGGTTGCGCCGAAGCAGATAAGGCATACATATCTTTATTATTTGTTTAGTGTAAAATAGCGTTTAAATTTTGATATTCACTTGGTAGCTTTCCGCTTGAGTTATTTGGTGTTATTTTTTTTATTGTTTGCTTCATTCCATCTATTGTTATATCTTAAGATATTTGGTGTTTCCTCTTGTGCTTATACGAGTTTGTATATTAGTATAGTTCTGGGTTTTGATCAGGGAGTTAGCAAATAATGATCAATAAGAAACGTATTCATCTTGATTTGGTTTTTATAAATTTGATCAGGGAGTTACCAAATAGTGATTAGGGAGTTAGTATAGTTATGGGTTTCCATCTAGTGGTACTTTCGGATATGATCAATAAGTTAGCAAATAGTGAAGCTGAAATTTCAAATTTAAATTTATGGGAATGTATTTAAACTGTCTTCATGTTGATTTGGTTTTTAGTTCATGAGATTTGCAAATAGTGATCAGGGAGTTAGTATAGTTGTGGGTTTCCATCTAATTTGTTACGTCTCGTTGTTGTACCAGATTAAGATGGCCAAGATTACCTACAGAGACACGTGGGAAAGTGATTTCCCATTCGACTATTGTTGGGAGATTTTACGAACTGAACCTAAATGGATTTTGCAAAAAGAACAAGTAAAGACGAAAAAAATAAGAGGTGCTTGTGATTCCCAAACAGCTCCGACGACTATTGACATAGGAGATGAAGTTACAACAAACCCGGATGAGTGCGAACGACCACCGGGAAGGAAGGCTCTAAAGGCGAATGAAATGAAAAGAAAATACAAAAAAGAAAAATCTGCATTGTTTGAGAAAGTTGTAACTAGTTTAAAAGAAGAACGAAAACAACAACATGATGAAAAGATGGAAAAGATCGATAAACTTGCACAAATCGAAGAGAAAAAAATTATGTTGATGGAGAAGACATTGAATTAAGAAGAAAATGATAAGCTTATGCTGATGGATATGAGTGGATTGGATTCGGTGGCACAAGAGTATTTTCAGAAACGTCGACTTGAAATTCTACAAAATATGTAGATATATCAAGCATTATAAAGTTAACTACTAATATTTTGGGTAGGTTTTGGCTATAACATGGTGAACTGTGAAGTATAATAAACTTCACAAACTTATTTTGGTTAGTTTTTTTGTGTCAATTAGGCTTATTATAGATGTGTAATATTTTGGTTAACAACCTATGAACTATCATCCGAAGGAGTAATATTTTGGTTAGTAGCTTGTATCAAGAAGCGACTCTTTTTGTAACAGCCTATGAACTATAATCCGAAGGAGTAATATTTTGGTAACTAATGTATATTTTGATTACTAGCTTGTATCAAGTCCCCCCCCTATATTTGAAGACTTCTTTGATGTCATTTGATACATAGTTAAGAGGACAGACTTCAAACAAATGATTTCTTATTTAGCGCGAATGTTACATGCTAAAATGATTTCCTATTTGAATAATTGAAGAAATTAATTGACAGCAAACAATTATCTCTCAATTAAATAAAAAATATAATCTCAACGGTGACTATGTAACATCCATTGATGTTCGATGAGATCTTCTTGAAGCTGTGAATGAGTTTCTCTATTTCTAACAATCCGACGTCGTCATAGGAAATCCACAAATTCAACAGTTTGAGTGCGATAAATCGGTTCTGGCTCAATACCATCTACCCTGTCATAATCAAAGTCACGGGTCCCAATATAAGTGTCGCGTTCATCTTCAACAATCATGTTATGTAAAATTACACATGCCATCATAATATTTTTAAGAGTCGACTGATTGAAATAGCGTGCCGGTCCATGAACAATTGCAAAACGTGCCTGTAAAACTCCAAATGCGTGTTCTACCTCCTTCCTAGCAGATTCATGGGTTGATGCAAAAAGTTTCCTTTTATTTTCTTGTGGTGCATGAATAGTTTTTACAAATGTTGACCCCGGGGGATACATGCCATCTACAAGATAATATCCCACCGTGTAGTTGTGACCATTGATTGAGTAGTTGACTTGAGGAGCACGACCTTATGTAAGGTCTGTAAATACATTAGAGTTTTCGAGCACATTTATATATTATGTGACCCTGATAAACCAAAAAATACATGCCATATCCAGAGATCATAAGAAGCTACTGCTTCTAAAATAATTGTTGGCTCACGAATGTACCCACTATACAAACCACTCCATGCGGTCGGACAATTTTTCCATTTCCAGTGCATACAGTAAATACTTACTAACATCCCCGGAAATCCTCGTTGTTCACATATTGCTAGTAATCTAGCAATATCATTGTCATTTGGCCTACGCAAGTACTCGTCTCCGAAAACTGAAATCACCGTTTTAACAAAATATTTCATACTCTTTAATGCAATACTTTCTCCGATCCTCACATATTCATCCGTAAAATCAGCTCCAATACCATAAGCAAGAATTCTCATGGTAGCGGTCATTTTTTGTAAAGGATAAAGCCCCAGCGTACCAGCGTTATTTCTTCTTTGAACAAAGTATGGTTCATGTTGTTCTACAGAGGTAAGAATATGTTGAAAAAGCTCCTTATTCATAGGAAACCTCCTTCTAAATGTCTCGGTAGGATATATCGATGAATCGGCGAAATAGTCGTTGAATATTTGTTGGTGACCTTGCAAAGTATTTCTCCTAATGAATCTACGGGGATTTACGCGATTGGTTTGTATTATTTCATCGTCTGATGAATACTCAATGTGAGCAGCAACTGCTATTAATTTTATATCATCATCGGAAGAAAAAATAAGATCAATGTTAGATATGGAGGTAGACATGACAACGTTTTAAAAATAATCAATATATTGTAAAAGACTACCTATTGTAAAAGAAAACAACAAAGTTGTGATAGTACTGCATCAATATTTGTCTTGCAATTGAAAAACTGTAGCCGTTACTATGGCCATTGATATATACTTGTCTGGATTAAATACATGGACCCACCGACCCACCGGTAGCTGTAAATGTATGAATAGAGAGAAATAAATTAGTAAAAAAATAAAAAAAAATGATGTATGGTTATTATAGAGAAATTTATAAGGAAGCTGAAAATTTGTATAAATCAAAATAGTTACTCAAAATCTATAAAAGTGTTAGATTTGAGGAAATGTTTATGATAGGTGATGCGGATGCTCTAAGGACACAACAAAAAGAAGATAAAGAGGGAATCTAACTATTTAATTATATATATGTTATGCTCTTTCCTCAACTATCTGTACACAAGCTGTATTGTTAAGTGGACCAAATATGAGATGGAAACAAGAAGTGGACAAAAAAGTAAAATAATTACTCTTTTGTTTTCGAAATAAGTATTACTTCCGTTTTAGGACGGATTTCCTTTTCGTTTAGTAAATTTCTCTTTTTTATCTTTTTGAAATACCTGTTATTGTTACTTAAATCGTATCAAAAATTAGTTACGAGTTTTGGCAACGGGAATTCTCGTTTTAGAAAACTTGTTTCATGTTTCCCGTTTTCCGATATACGTTTTCAATTAATTCACGAACATGTGTTTTCTTGTTTTCGTTTATACTGCGTTTTAAGTTTTTGTTACCGTTTCGCTTAAGTTTTCTGTAGCGGCGAGTCATGGTTGCGGGCTTGAAAAACCGATATGTAAAGTGTAGTTATTAAACCAATGTTTTTTTTATTGTGTCATTGACATGAAATTTACAAGTTTATGATTTTGTTAAAAGGCGGACAAATATGTATGTAGCGCATCCCGCCACATCTGTATTTGTTTGTCAACAAGTGCATTGCCTCTTCGACGTCCAAATGTATTTATGCACAATATTAACTACCTAGCATAGTCTATTTATCCTTATCCGACTTGTATTTCATGTCCAAAAACATGTAAACGGAACATAAAATAGTTAATATGCGATCAACTTTCTATAAACGTCGACATCATTTTATCAAATACATCACTGTCTAATGAATTACATCACTCGTGACTACGATGACGTTAAAAAGCATTCAATAAGATAAACTACAAACTTTCTCCAATCCAATTTATAGGTCTATTATTTTATTTTGGCCTTTTCCATTTTATTTATCAATTTTTCTAAAATAGAGATTAATCTTTTGCCACATGTCCACATTATCAAAATGCTCATACTTTTTTGTTTATGCAGAAATGATCATTTAAAAAGATAGGGATACGTAAAATTAAAAAGAATGTAAAAATGGTGTTAATTATGTTCACTTAACAAGTTTGATTTTATGTAATGGACTTGTATACTAATCGTATCATAAAAACTAAAGGATAAATTAACAAAACATACTACTTTTTAAACTAAATTAATAAAAATATATCAAAAAATTTTTATTATCAAAAACATACCAAATAAATTTAATACTGTTTATTCTCTTCTTTCTTTCTTTCTCATCTTACTCTCTCTCCTCCATTCTCCTCTCTCTCATCCGTTCTTCTCCCTCAGCACTTCTTCTTTATATCTCTCTATTTGATCTTACTTTCTCTTTCATCAATTATTCTCTGTATCTTCTTTCATATCACACTCTATCTCTCTCCCGTTCTCCACCACGAAAAAATCTGTCACTGACTACCGAACACCATTTAGATTATATAGACATTCATATACATATAAATACAAATATATACATACGTAATACACAAATATTACACTGGTTGATTACCCGTAATATATGAAAAATATATGAAATTGGTGAGATTATTTTCTATTTATTGAATTTTGAGACTATTGTAAATCTTGTGGGTTTCAAGATGAAAGAGGAGAATTCATTGTACAGTATTGAGATAAATCCATATGTAGGGTATGAAGTTTTAAAATTAGTGTATGAAGTTTTAAAATTATGGTATGAAGTTTTAAAATTATGGTATGAAAATTTTAAATTAGGGTATAAAGTTTTAAAATTAGTGTATGAACTCTTTTTTAGATATTTGATTGTGATTCAGAACATTTAGGGTATGAAATTTTAAAATTAGGGTATGACGTTTTATAATTAGCATATGAATATTTTGTGATTTTTTAGTCATTTTTAGAGAGACATACGCGATTAGAAAGAGAGAGTTGCGGTTAGAGAGAGAGATGGGTTAAATTAGAGAGATAAGTTAGATTAGAGAGATATGTTAGATTATGGCCTTATTAGAATTACATAAATAATAAGTATATATAGATATGTTTTTGATAATTTAAATTATTAAGATATGTTTTTGTTAATATAATAAGGATATGATATGTTTTTGTTAATTGCTAAAAAACAAAAAAAAAGTAAATTTATCATGGAATGCAATCGTGGACGTACTTACATACTTTTTCATCAACTCCCAAAAGTAAAATGACCAAAAGAAAACATTCAATAAAACTCTCATACAATAAATGTAAATAATTATTTACTGTGTTAGTAAAAGATAATCCCTTCAGTTAAATTTATCTTCAAAACATATTATCATACAAATATATAGAGGTGCACTTATTGTACTACATTTTTTCTTTTAAAACGCGTGAACCGTAGATTAAATCTACGGTTTACAGTGGATCACTGTAAACCGTAGATTTAATCTACGGTCTGTGTAATTTCTGCAGAAATTACACAGTCAGTCCCTGCTTTTCAGAATTACACAGTCAGTCCCTGCGCCAAAATTACACAGCAGGTCCCTAAAAAACAGAAACTTACGTTTTTTTTTTTAAAAAAACATTTTTTATACTACATTCTCTCTCTTTCTCTCAAAAACCCCCAATTTTCAACCCAAAAAATCACCCAAATCAATCAACCACATTAACTATCAAATTTATTAACAAAAAACCCCAAATCATCAATCAAACTTATCCATAATTGAAGGTATATCTTTTATTCTCTAATTTATTATGTATTTTGTGTAATTTAAATTTGTAAAATAGGAAAAAATATATAAAATATGCAAATCCATAATTCACTTAGCTATATATAATTGTTTGTTGTTTGTTTATATTAATTATAGAAATTTTAATAATTGTTGATATTTGTCCCATTTTTGCATGTTTTTTTATTTTTTGTAATTTTAATTTGTAAAATAGGAAAAAAAATATATAAAATATGCAAAACCATAATTCACTTAGCTATATATAATTGTTTGTTGTTTGTTTATATTAATTATAGAAATTTTAATAATTGTTGATATTTGTCCCATTTTTGCATGTTTTTTTATTTTGTTTGGTTAATTTGAATTGTTGATAATGTGTTTGGTTATGATTAAAAAATTGAGTTATTATTGTTTGGTTTATGATTAAATGTGTTTGGTTATGATTAAATGTGTTTGGTTATGATTAAAAAATTGAATTATTATTGTTTGGTTTATGATTAAATGTGTGTTTGGTTATGATTAAAAAATTGAATTATTATTGTTTGGTTTATGAAAAAATGTGTGTTTGGTTATGATTAAAAAATTGAATTATTATTGTTTGGTTTATGAAAAAATGTGTGTTTGGTTATGATTAAAAAATTGAATTATTATTGTTTGGTTTATGAAAAAATGTGTGTTTGGTTATGATTAAAAAATTGAATTATTATTGTTTGGTTTATGAAAAAATGTGTGTTTGGTTATGATTAAAAAATTGAATTATTATTGTTTGGTTTATGAAAAAATGTGTGTTTGGTTATGATTAAAAAATTGAATTATTATTGTTTGGTTTATGAAAAAATGATTGTTTGGTTATCATTGTTTTGTTATCATTAATTGGTTATAATTGAGTTATCATTGCTTGGTTATCATTAATTGGTTATCATTGTTTGGTTATCATTAATTGGTTATCATTGTTTGGTTATCATTAATTGGTTATCATTGAGTTATCATTGTTTGGTTATCATTAATTGGTTATGTTATCATTTTTTGGTTATCATTAATTGAGTTATATTTGGTTATCATAGTTAGGATGGCAGACCCAGGTCCACATATTAAAGGGAGGTTGGGTATTTTACGACAGACTGGTCACATTTCTAATCATACTTGGGATGCTGGCAGAGAAGCGGGTAGAGGAGATGCCAATAAGGTTAGGGTTTATAATTATAGTTGGCAGATACCGACGCCTGAAAGGGTAGTTCAAAATATCATTAGGGCTGGTTTTTACGGTATTTACAGTATAGGCAATTATACCGTAGACCGAGGGTTGATTACAGCCTTAGTTGATAGGTGGCGTGATGAGTCGCACACGTTCCATTTTGTCGGGGGAGAGTTGGGGATATCTTTACAGGATGTAGAGATTATGCTTGGTCTGAGGGTGGATGGTCTTGCTGTGACCCGGTCGGAGCGGAATGACACGAAGGCGAGCAGGTTGGCTATGATGGAGAGTTTGTTGGGTGTTAGGCCGGCTGACAATCAAGTCGATCTAAACTGTCTGACAGTTAGACTTGATTGGATGTTACAGACCTTCGGTGAATTACCCCCCAACCCTAGTGAGGAGCGTTTACTATATCAGTCTAGGGCTGCCATGCTATTATTACTGGCTGCACATGTGTTTTCGGATAAGAGCAGTGATCAGATTCCACTCTGGCCTCTGCCATTTCTGGAGGATTTTGACACATGTGCTGAGTATAGTTGGGGATCAGCTCTTCTGGCCTGGTTAGAGGCTAATCTATGCAGGGTGGTACGTTGTAAGACAACCGGAGTAAGCGGGGCGGTGATGTTTCTGGATATGTGGGCGATTACCAGACTACTGCCGGTTAGACCGTGTGAAGAGCTGCCGGAAGATGTCGAGCCACCGGAGGGCTTGCCTAGGTTCCCCCTCGGTTACAGGTATGATATTTATTTAGTTTTTGAATTGGATTTGCTTTTTTATATTATTGTGTCATCTATCATTTACTTAGCTGCCGGTTATATTTATTGTTTATCGGTTTTTGTTTGTATATTACAGATGGAAGATGTGGAGGCAAACTAACCTTACGCCATATGTCTACGGACATAATGTGGTCCACATACGTGACCAGTTTGACAATATGTCGCCTGAACAGGTAAATTTTAATTTTCGTATTATATGTAACTTACGTATTATATGTTGTATATGTTTGCATTTGTCTTATGTTCGCAGAATTTATTACTCGTCTATTTTTAAACCATTGTTTATATATTCTAATTTGATGATTACAGATAGTGTGGCAACCTTACGGGGATCTCAATCAGTATCCGGAATACTGCACGCGGGGCCGTTATATGTGGCATTGTTCTGTGCCTCTCATTTGTAATGAGAAGATTGAGTACCACCCCGCGGACAGGTTCATGAGACAGTTCGGTTTTGTGCAGCGGGTCCCTACATATATTTGGAAACCCAGACATGGTCACGGCAAGGATAGAAGATATGGGATTGGGCAAAAACACGACTGGCCTTTACTAACCGGAGAATTTATAGCCGTGTGGAATGACCGCCACACCCGTCTTATTAACGGCGAATATGGCACGGGGACGTCACCGGATTACATGAAATGGTATAGAGAGCGGACCCGCATCTTCATAAACCCACCTGAACTTGCCCCGCCATCTCACGGTTTCCGGGAGCATACAGGGTTGTTCAGTAAAATGGTAACAACTAATTAAAGTTCATTAATATTTGATTGTTATTTTTCTGTTTGTATATCTCAATACTTATAAAATCGTTTTTGATTGGTTTTTTTTTTTCAGAAAGCGGTATTGCGCCGACGACGACGACGATGGTGATGACGACCTACGTTACGACCCAAAAAATTACACTAGGTCGGCAAGTTGTCGGCGTCCCGACGAAAGAGGCAGAGGGGAAGGCGAATCTAGTAGCGGTGGTAGAAGAACCAGTGGAGGTCGACCCCCGACTACAGATCAGGGTCCGGGTCCGAGTTCAAGCGGTCATGGTCGTCGTGCTTCTTTTGCTGGGTCGGGCTACGTTCAGGATGATGTCCCGTTCGATCATCATAGACAATCATTTGGGTCGTACGAGCATCATCCTAGTCATCAGTCAACCGACAGTTGGAGTCGAGGGTTGACAGTTACATCCCACGAGCGTGTGCCGTATCCAGAATCGCAGCAGCGACAAAGACGGCGTACGGAGCTAAACGAAATCGAAGAGTCTGCTGAGCCGTCATCCGATAGATTAACATCGGCGGGAAAGATGCTCCCTATGTCCAACTTTAAAACATTTAGTCGTTACAAAAAAAAATAAATGCACTGTTTTTGTATTTGATTTCTATGTTTGATTTGTCAGTTTTATTCTTAGCTAGGGTTGGAATATTATAAATTCGTAGGTTTAATTTGATTTCTATGTTTGATTTGTACGTTATAATTTCGTAAGTTTAATTTGATTCGTATGTTTGATTTGTATGTTTTAGGGTAAAAAATATTCTGTATTTTAATTGATAGGACCAATATTGAGTTTTTACAAACCCTAAACCCTAACCCCTAAACCCTAAACCCTAAATTACAAACCCTACCCCCTAAACCTTAAACACTAAACCCTAAATTACAAACCCTAACCCCTAAACCATAAACCCTAAATTACAAACCCTAAACCCTAAACACTAAATTCTAAACCCTAAACCCTAAACCCTAATTTACAAACCCTAACCCCTAAACCCTAAACCCTAATTTACAAACCATAAACCCTAAACCCTAAACCCTAAAATCTAAACCCTAAACCCTAAATTACAAACCCTAACCCCTAAACCCTAAATTACAAACCCTAAACCCTAAACCCCTAAAAACTAAATATTCTGAAATATACATACAAACCGTACATTTAATGTACGGTTTGTACAGATTTCATACAAACCGTACATTAAATGTACGGTTTGCATGTTTTATGTGCAAACCGTAAAAGTAATGTACGGTTTGCACCCCTGATTTTAGCAGCGACGTTTTACGAATGTACTTTTTACACGGAATCACCGTTAATAACGTAAAAAAAAAATAAACTACAAACCGTAAAAGTAATCTACGGTTTGTAGTGTAAACTTATCCTATAAATATGACTCAATTTTGCCAATTCTAACAAACCATAAAATCAAACACAAACACATTTCGGAAATCTCTAAAAAAATCCTCATTTCTCCCCAATAAAATATACAAACAAACACTTTTCGAAAATGAATTACAACTATGGTTATGACAACAACCAATGGAATAACAACAACAATGCGAATTCATCCAGTGGCTCAAACGATGAGCTAACTGATTATTCGGAGCACTTTGAAGTTGATGAATTGACTTGGGAAATAAGGGATGAAATGCTTGCTGATCTTGCTGATGTGGCTGGAAATTGGGGTTTCATTCTTACGATTCGTAGGTCTGGAGGGGGTGATGGGAGGAGAACACCGTATGTTGATATTGTGTGTGATAAATCGGGGGTTTACGAAAAAAAGAAACCATCTTTCGTAAAATCAGGTACAAAGAAAAAAGACTGTCCATTTTTCATTAAAGGTTACGTGGTTAATGGTGAATGGATGTGTCACGTAGAAAATGGACAACATAACCACCCACCTCCAACTTACCTCCAAGGGCAAGCACGACGTGCTCGTTTAACCCAAGATGAAAAAGAAATTGTTAAAACTTTAAGGCAAAGTAGTTTTAAAGTTGGTGCAATATTAGAGGCCATTAAAAATCGAAATCCTGACAATGTATCAAACACTAAAACGATACATAATTTTTTGGCCGGACTGAAATTTAAAGAACGAGATGGTAGAAACCCGACACAGGAACTTTTTAATTTGTTGGATAGACATCGCTACACATTCTACTATAATATGAACCCATCAACCCATTGCCTTGAGAACTTGTTTTTTGCACACCCCGATTCTATAAGGATGTTTAAAGCTTTTCCTGATGTCTTGTTAATGGATTGTACATATAGGACAAACCGTTTTAATATGTCATTTCTAGAAGTCGTAGGAATGACATCAACGAACCAAACATATTGTTTAGGTTTTGTTTTCATGAGTGACGAGACACAAGAAAGTTATATATGGGCATTGGAAAAATTTAAAGTTACATTGGAGGGGTGTATACTACCTAGGGTGTTTGTAACCGACAGGGAAATGGCCTTATCAAATGCTTTATCCGTTGTTTTTCCCGATTCTCATCATATTTTGTGCACTTTTCATATTGCAAAAAATGTTTTGAAAAACTGCCGTAAAAAGATCCCTGACGAGGAGTGGCAAACGTTTCTAGATGATTGGGGTTTATTGGTTGATTCTGAGTCGATAGAGGAGTACAATTATAACCGAACTAATTTCAATTCCTCTTACAAATCGTACCCTGCTGTGATTAAGTATGTAGACAAGCTTTTAAATGATTATGCTGAAAAGTTTGTTGCATGCTATACCAACCACACAACACATCTAGGTAACAGAACTAGCAATCGGGCCGAACAACAACATGCTAAGCTGAAAAGATCCCTTTCCACAAATACTGGCACGCTTGAAACTGTTTGGGTAGAGGTGAATAGAATTCTAGAAAAACAGTTTGAGGATATTAAGACGAAGTTGGATAAATGCAAGTCTTATTTTCCACATTCTGAAAAAACGCCTCTATTTATAAATCTTAGGTCGTATATCACACACTATGCCTTTGATTTATTATTTCAAGAACACAAAAAATGTAGTGGCCAGGCTGATGAAAATTGTTCTTGCGGTTTTAAATTGTCTCACGGTTTACCTTGTCATCATATTATGAGTGAACATATTTTATTCGGGAAGCCTCTTCCTCTAGAATATATTCATCCATTATGGAAAAAATTAGACGTAATTGATGATAATGGGAACACCGATGATTATGGGGTAGAGGGTGATCTAGAAGAGTTTAAAAGTGTTTATGCTAGCAAAACGAATGTTGAAAAACGGCGTATGAAAACACAACTCCGAGAGATAACCGTACCAGCCAGAACATCCGTCAGTGACCCCGAAGTGAGAGCAAATAGGGGGAAACCTAGAAAAGGCGACAAATCTAGTAAGAGGGATAAGTCGGGATGGGAGTATGTGGAGGAACAGAATGCTGGTGCTAGTAGGGACAAGGGTAAAGGCAAGGCGGATGAAACACCGGAGGTAAGGGTAAACCCAACTAGGAGGCCGAGAAACCAGAACCCTAAACCCACCCCCAATAGGCCAACCTTCCTGTACAGTGACCAAATATGGGTCATGTTACATAGTTACATCGAAACAGTTTATGATGTGCGTGGGGATGGTAACTGTGGGTTCCGGGTACTTGCAAATGCGACGGGTAAACAGAATGGGGAAGATGATTGGTACGCGATAAGATGTGAGTTGTTTTAAGAGCTGCAGCAAATGAAAGGTGTTTATTATGAGCTGTTTGAGAATCTTGACTTTGAAGCTTACCGGTATGATTACATTTTATCAAGTTTAAATTTTTATCATCCTACAGATCCCGCACCTATTGACAAATGGATGAGATTTCCGTCTTATGGGTTTTTAATTGCTTCTCGTTACAATATGTCAATTGTATTGTTGTCCTTATGGGAAAATCAAAATGGAGGGGTAAACGTGTGGAACAGTACTTTTTTACCGCTTTATACTGGTCCGCCTCAGGGAACGACATATTACATCCCGACTGTAATGGTGTTCGTCAACAGTTGTCACTATGCTCAGGTTATTCCTAAAGAAGGGATCTTCCCAATGCCAGGAATTATAGCACGGTGGGAACAAACACGCACTGAGGCAGCTGCGCCATGGAAGGAACTTTTTCGACCAAATTTCAAATTATATATGGCGCTGGAAAAGCAATCGGGAAAGAAAAAAGCAAATGAAGAACCTATAGACCTAAGTCCATAATCGGTTTTTTATTTTTAATTTTATGTAAATTACTATTTTTTCCAATTTGTTGTAAATTTATATGATGTAAACAAATGTTTAATAAATTTGTTTTATGAAATTTAGTTCTATGAAATTTTGTTGTAAATTTTGTTTAATTTTGTTGTAAATTTTGTTTAATAAATTTGTTTTATGAAATTTATAAGTTGATATTCATGTTTGCATATTGACTTAATTTCTTTTATGAATTTTATATAATTTATGATTGTTTCATTCAAGAAAATTGACGATTGACACCAAATTCACGACTTAGTTAATGTTTCATATTGCGTTATACAAGTGTTAAAAACAAACCAAATGTACTTCACAAAAATTGACGATTTAGTTAATGATTCAATAAATATCAACTTATAAACTTGACAAAAATATAACATCAACCAAAAACATAAAATTTATCAAATCAACTTTTTTTGTGTAAATTTGTGTAAATTTTGTGTTTATTTTGAGAGATTGTTAAAATATTGGTAATTTATTTTATGTAAAATTTTAAAAATAAGTCATTTTGTTTTTTAATTTGAAAAAAACAAAATGCCTTATTTGAAAAAAATATCAACTTATACACTTGAAAAAAATATCAACTTATACACTTGAAAAAAATATCAAATTATACACTTGAAAAAAATATCAAATTTTAAACATAAGGCATTTTTATGTAAAAAAAAAATCATGTTTAATTTGAAAAAAATATTCATTATTTTAATTTTAATTATTAGAATTTTAATTTTAATTTTTAATTTCAAAAAATCTGTGAAAACACACAGACCGTAGATTTAATCTACGGTTTACAGTGAATCACTGTAGACCGTAGATTAAATCTACGGTCTGTGCGTTTTTAAAGAAATTATGAGTGTATTAAGCCCACCTCAAATATATATTCATTAGACGAAATAAAATGTTTTGTATTGTAGTTTTTGGTAAAAGTGTTTCGGTAATTTTTAGTAAATATTATTAAAAAACCAGAGAGAGAGAGAGAGAGAGAGAGATGGGTGATCCGTACTGGAGATACGGTGTTCCTGCAGATAGAGGTTAATTATTTATTATTTTATTTAACCCAATTTACATTATTTATACATATACAGTATTATAATATTAGTTGTTTTTTATTCCTAACATGCTGTTTTTCTTGTTGCTCTTTGGAAATTTAGTATACAATTCATAGTTACTGAACCTACTTTTAACATTATATATTGTTTTTCCCTTATGGCCATACATGAATTGGCCAAAAAACTCTTATCTTTTTATTTTTTTAATTATCTACCCAATTATACATATTTCATATAGGCATATATTATATAATATTAGTGTATTTGTTTTTTTTTATTCCTAACATGCTGTTTCTCTTTTTGCCCTTTGGAAATTTAGTATATAATTGGGAGTTACTGTACCGAGTTTAACATTCTATATTTTTTTTTTGCCTTATGGGTTTATATGAATTGGGCAAAAAATCCAATCTTTTTTATTTCTTTGATATTTTTTAAGGCTATGTAAAGATGTAAATTTGTTAAAAGTTTGTGTCTTTTCTAGCTGCAACTGTGGTAATGAAACTTGCTTCTTAAACTTCATATTTTTAAGCCGACTTTTCATATTTTCTGCATAATTAGTAGTAATAAAATTTGAATGCAATTTTTATTTCCGTAAACTTAGAGATGTTTAGTTAATATTGGGAAATTAGAGGTCACCAAAATATTCTGGTGTTTTTTTAAAAATATTTTTTTGGGTTGTTGCTAGTTGTCATGGCTTGTTTAATGTCAGTCGTGTCGTATCAAATATTATTTTCATACAACATGGATTTAGTAAGCATTTAAACAATATGCAGAATGTGTAGCCAAGTTGGAAAAATGACTTATCATCATGGCGAAAGCTGTAGAATAGTATATGTGCAGTGCAATTCCGCTGTATAGTACATATGATTGGCTTTGTATGTTATTTCCGATAGGCATCTCTTTGGAGGCATTTAGGGCTTATCTTATGAGTCTCAAATTTTTTTACATTAAAAAAGCCCAATACATTTAATATGTTTGACAATTTATGACAACTTTACGTGACTTTTATCGTTAGACGCCTAGATGTGCTCCTCAGGGCATGAAATCGACACCTTAGCGATATTGTTGACCAAAAAAGAAGATCATACTTGCCAAGTTGTATACTATAAAGTTAACTAACATTAATAACTTTAGTAAGAAGGACAACAAACTGATTTGGGTTCAAGTGTAAATTACAAATGACCACCACATGTTATAGGTGTTCTGCAAATAACCCTCATGTATTTTATAATATTGCTATCCAGTTCCAACATTGATATGACATAATTTTGCGATCAGTTTCAGTAAGAATATCATGCATTTGGTTCTTTCATTCTTAGTAATTTCTTTATCCATTCACAACTTTTGAGATATGTGCATCGCAAACAGTCGAATTTTGTTGCAACACCTTTCCATAAGAGAGTGCATTTTTTTTGCCCTAAACGAACTTTTTCTTAGAACCACATCTGCGAGTGGAAAATTTAATGATTTAAGTTTTTGTCCATCTCCGAACTAATTAAAAGCATGCCATTCTAGGAGTATCTGAAGTTGCTAGAGAAAAACTTATAGTGAAAGATGATATCATGTGATACATTTTGAGGAGGCTTATTCCTTCTTTGATATTGTTAAACTGCAAATTTTCACTTCAAGATTAAATTATGTTACACATTTCAACGATAACTTAGAATTGGTTGATATTGTTTTTAATTGTTATTTACTTCGGATAGTGATATTCTGATCTTATTAGACCAAGACCAGAAATAAGTTTGCATAATAACATTACATCAGTAATATTATAAATTTTCTTCAATATATATTCACATACATAATTTTCTTTTGTCAACAAGTTTATACATAGGTAAGATGTATTTAGCTCCAACGATGGTATATGTCACATGAATGACCACTATTATTGAGTTTTAGTCATCAATTCATCTCAGTCTACAGATATTGTTCAATTGACATTAATTATTTGCAATTGTCAATCCCTTTTATTTGTGGCTTTGTTCTATATTCCTTTGCATGTACTGTTTATTCTAGCATCGTACTGGTCTATATTTTTTGTAAAGTTTGACAAAATTGTTTAATGTTTAGCTGGTCTAATCATATTGGTAGGTTTTTTACTATATGTATGTACCCATGCGTTGATTTTCCACTCTTGTTATTGCAGTTGGCGTTCCAAGATCAAGTTTTCCTGGCCAATTGTCCTCTGAACCAACAACTTTACAGTCTCATACTCCATGGAGTTCAAGTGATTTGCATAGTAATCCCATAGATTATGCACAAAAAGATGTAAGACTTTCTATCTTTTTCAAATTTTGATAGACTATGTTGCATGAATAGAGATACGGGTACCGAATACTTATAGGCCGTTACAAACAATTTTGAAGTGAAGAAAGATTAGGGCACGACAATAATTACTTTAAAATGAAAGTAATTATTGTCGTGCCCTAATCTTTTTTTGAAATTTCTACCGAAAACATCAAATTCATGCATCTTGGTCTATACGAGGTGTTTTTAAGGCGATGAGATGAGTTATGATCAACTCTGATTGTTGAGCAGCATTCAAACTTTACTTGATTTATGTAATGAACTTGTTGACTTTTAAAAAATTAAATCACTCAATATATAGATAACCCATAGTTAGATCCACCATATAACTATATTCTAACATATTCATTTTCTCACGTTCATAAAGTGTTAATATTTGTCAAATTTTTCCAAAATTTAATTCAAATTGGCGCCCTATCCTTCTCTTATCCGTCAGTCAAAGATAGAATGTGTCAACAGGTTTCCAGAAAAGGTATTTTATACTCGTATACGCAATACTCTTTTTGGATACGTGGAATTAATACTTTCAGGAGTACTCATGCTAATTCCTACGCAATATTCAAATATTAGACAAAAATTTACCAATTGTTTTTAAATAACTTGTAGACTTTACCCTTGAGGCCGGGGTTGTATGGCGTGAATTATGGTAATGGTCTGCATGATGATCCCACTCCTATTAGCGGATTGAGTGCAGAAGCGAGTTACAGAGGGTACCAAAATCCAATAGGCAAAAATATTCCGGATTTAATAAATGAAAGGCCTGCTTCATTGCCCAAGGCCGATACAGCATCGAGGGAATCAAATGTTCTGTTTGTCGATGGCCTGCCAACTGACTGTTTGAGGAGAGAAGTTGGACGTATCCTTTTTTTTTATAATTATTCTACTGTTTACACATATCCTTTTTACCTTTTAATGTTTTACTGCTTATAGTGTTACTTTGCTCCTATAGTTTGCAAAACTATGAGGAAAATATCACTCTTATAAACCAACTTATCAGTTTTCAACAAGTAATAAACCATTCTATTAGTTTCACAATTTCGACATCAAAATGAAACAACAGGTACACGTACACCAACCTATCAAAATTCACGATTTAGATACCAATGTACTCAAAATCGGGCGTTTTGTACATCTATCAAAAAGACACACAAGTTAAAAGTTAAATAATTAATACTGGTCCACTAATTGTTTGATTTTGTCTATTTTGAGGCTTAATACATCAGCCTAATCAAGTAACTATTGCAACACTGGTTTTTTGAGTCGGAATTTTTATGTCGGCGTTCTACTTGTTTGATTTGTTTAGAAATCTGGATTGGTCTCTAAAACTGTGATATTTAATATTAAAAGCCAATAGGTTGTTGTAAGTTATGCTTTCCTCAAAACTATGTGGTGTTAGACTTGTATTGATTTTCCAATGTTGGCCAACAGCTCCTTTGGATAGCTCTTGTTCTCTTCTTCATGTTTCTATAATGTCCTTTTATTTGTCTCTCTGCTTTTAATCTTCATTTTATCAAAAAAGAGTAAGCTGGAGCTTAGCGACCCTATTGTTTGCTAATTTTCTCCCAGTTTTATTCCTTAATCTGTAACTGAAGATCTTTTCCGTCCTTTCATTGGCTTTAAAGACATCAGAGTTGTTCATAAGGAGCCCAGACGTGTAAGTTCTTATATATATTCATTTGTATTTTATGGCTTTTCATGGGAAAATCTAAATAATATGAGATGAGAGAAGCTAGTATTGTTTTCGTACTTTGCTGTACTTGAAGGATTACTATGTGTTTTCGTATCTTCTCTTCTGACTCTTTTGTTCCAGTG
Organism: Primula veris; assembly: GCA_963682055.1. Lineage (NCBI taxonomy): Eukaryota > Viridiplantae > Streptophyta > Magnoliopsida > Ericales > Primulaceae > Primula > Primula veris. The sequence continues at coordinate 8,957,553 of OY821743.1, forward strand.
CCATTTAATATTTTTATGGAACCTTTTGTGTGCTTACTCTCGAGATTCTGTGTCAACTCACCCAAAAAAGAAAGGGACCCTGTTTTGCGACTATTTGAATGGAAATCACTTTTGGTCAGCCTCATGTGATTTTTTATTTTATTTTCATGGATTGATACATTTTTTGTGTGAGGAAAAGTGGTCATGTTCTTAGTTTTTGTTCTGGGAGCATTCTATCTCATTTTAGGACTTCTGATCTCAATCAGTATGAAATTTAAGGTCAAGTCATCATATATTCTGCGCAGCAGAGTTGCATATTGCCTGTATCTAGTTTTGCTTGTATATGATGAAACATGATAATACTTCGCCATGACATTGTGGTAAACTGTGTTTGGTCTTTTCTATTCTTTTACCTGACTTTAAACTTCAAAGGATTCCCTGAATTTGCCTAGATTATTAGTTTTGCATTAAGCCACTAACTAATTAGTGTCAACTGTCACCTAGTCAGTTAGACTTCCAGTCTCATTTTTCTGCTCGCTCTTGCAGAACAGATCAGTAGATGTGCATATTTTGTATTTACTGTAAGTTATCAATTATCACAGTTTGGTTATGATGTTTGATGGGTCTTATTGACTTTGCAATACAATAGTTCCAAAATATTGAAGTATGAGTTGTAGATATACTTTTAGTATCTTTAATTTGATCTGAACTTTTACGTCACTTTTGTAGACTGGAGATAAAGCCATGGTTCTATGCTTTGTTGAATTTGATGATGCAAAGTGCGCCCTTACTGCCATGGAAGCTTTGGAAGGTGAATTTATCTTTTTATTTCCTGACCGTGTTTTTTCCTTCTCTTTTGGGAAATATGTCTTTTTTTCAAGTGCTACATCATACTATTATATGTCACATAATAGGCACTAATCTAAAGAATAGCGGAGAAGTAGTACCCAATTTAAATAGTCACAATCTAGACACCAGTAGTCTACACCAAATTTCACAATTTGCACGCCCAACAATATTCATAATTGCAGAAAAGTTAACAATTTAATGTTGGCTTTTGTATTTTTATTTTGCATATATTCCTCATATTAAACTCCTTTTTAGATTGAACATGGATAAGTTCATATTTTCGGAATTTCAGTTTCTACTTTCATTGCCCATTACTCTGCTTTTGTTGGATAAAAGCCATGGAAATTTTCAATGATGGTGCTTACCTTATGTCTTAAACTCAAGTTTCGGCGACATAATTATTTTTAGTTATATGACTTGCTTCTGGAGTACTTAGGTCCATATGCACAACTCGTTAGCTTCACTTTTTTATGCCAAAAAAGATGCTTAAAGAGAAGAAAGATTGAGCACTAGACTCGTCATTATCTTCCATAAAACTCTCTTTTTCTAATAATTATACGCTGTAGTTTATGAGTAGGTTTCTGTTTAGAAAAGAAACTGTTACAATCCCGCTGATACATGCATATTTAGATAAAGAAATGGATCTTTCTAATACAAACTGCTTAGTTTTATTAATCAACCGTACATCTTAGACTGTAAATAATCATATGATGAGAGCTACGCCATTTAAGTTATGTTCTCCACACAGCAAATTGTACATCGGTACTTTGCTTTTGAATGAAAATAGTTATAGTTGTTTTTATCATATTAGTGCTTGAAGAAACTGATGCTGTGTTTACTTAAATTCATTGATGGTGAAAATGCACAATTTGTTGACATCTATGTGATAACGTGTCACCTTATTCAGGTTACAAGTTTGATGACAAAAAACCCGATTCCCCGGTATTGCGGATCCAATTTGCTCATTTTCCTTTCCGTCTTCCAACACCCTAAACATGGTGATCTCGATGGGTTGAGAGGTTGAGGAACATAATAGCCCTTTAATATTGGATGCGGGGAAAAGAAAATCTGAAAACTGAAGAGCCTCATTAAAGTACAAGTCATATAGTAACATTTTAGGTGTTTAACTCGGGATAAATTGATGATCTCTGTATCTGTTTGTTTAACACCCGTAACGGTGCATCTGTTCATGGCTCTCTTTTGGCTTGTTGGCTTGTATTTTGCTGCTTCATCAAATATGAATGCATAGTTCTTTTGTTTGGTTGGTATACTGGAGTGGATAGTTGTGTGAGTTTTGTCGTTCATTTCCTATTGTGTCGATAGAAAAAGGATTCTCTTTTCCAGGAGCAGATAAAGATTAGAAATTTGGAATCGGGGTGTATGACTTGTTTTTCTTTGAGAGTAAGATTTACTCTTATTCTTTGTTTTTGAACATCAGGTCATTACTGGAAAAAGGGCAGTGGTGTAGAGTGTAACTGTGAATATTACTCTTAGAAAACTCGAGTTAGATCCTCTGTTTCAAGATCCGATCCTTAATTATTTTCTAAATGCACTATCATCGGGACATAAAACCACAACTACACTTTACACCCTTTTGAATTATCTCTTTATTCTTGACGTTTAACAAAAAGAGCAATCCGTTTTATTTCAAATCTTTTCTCTCGCCTTTTCCATGTTTCATTCTTGGCTTTTACTGGAGAATTGTCCCCCCATCAGACGGAACCAGAAAATGTTATTGACAACGTTAAAACTGTTATTTTTTCTGATTGAAACCATGTGTAGCTAAATAATCGATTATATCTACACAACTTAATCGACTTTTTTTTTTAAATTTTGATGATTCTTCACAGAAAATGTGTGATATATGGCCCGTCCAAATAGGGACCATTCTGAGTTCACCTGACTTTCAATATAGAAACTAATCCGAACATCAATGACTTCTCTTCACATGACATACTAATACTCCACGAACATTAGTAATGTTTTGAAACTCAAAAACATACAAAAATACAAATTATATTGGAAATTTAACACAAGCTTTGCTTTTTTGAGATTCTCAACAAAGAATGTACGTACTTTTGCATCCACGTCGAGTATTAAGGAGCTATACTTTTGAAAACACTCTAAACTAGGGGTGGGATAAGGTCGGTAAAACTTAATAAATATCCCGAACCGAATTTTTTTTAGGAGTGAAAAAAACTCCAATCCTGATCCGCCAAAAAGTTGGTTCTTGTCTTTTTTAGGACTCGATTTTTCAGAATCTCGTAGGTGAGGGGTTTATCCCGACATATTTTTTTTTCAACAAGGTCATTTTTTGATTAAAGAAATTCATTTAAAAATGTACAAATTTTACTCAATTCATAGTTTGTCTAAACAAGTTACACTAACAAGTAAAAATATTAAGTGTTATAGGACATTTTATAAGAGTACCGCACAATTTCGAAAGTGGATATCTAACTCAGAGTTACAATGACTCGAACTCTTTATATATATATATATATATATATTATATTTATTAAAAATAATCTAATCATTAATTTAAAACTCAACTAATAAAAAATAAACATATAGAACTTTCAAAATAAATAAATAAACAAATTAGTAGATGGATATTGATGTATATAGAGCTTCTTTTTTTAAAAATTATATATATGGAGATGTATATATATATATATATATATAATGACCATGAGTTGCTTTTTACTACTTTATTTTTTTATTTAGTTAAGTTTTAAATGAACTATTAGATTATTTTAAATAGATATATAATGTATATAAAGAGTTCGAGTCATGTTGTCACAATTTCTCCCTATTCTTGAGAACATGAGTTGGATCTCAAATTTAAAAAATCGAGAGTAATCAACATAAATCATTATTCAGGTTGCTCAATCATAATTGTTTTTATAAAATGTCCAAAGTTGTAATTTCATAAAGTTGAATTTATAATATAAAAACGAAATGAACCCTTTTCCTAAATCTTCTAGAAATATTTTTGTGTTGCTTTTCAGTATTTCTGAAAGCATTCAAAATTCGACTAGGAGTACTTCTACTAATTAAATAACGATGGAGAAATAGTCTTTGCTTTCCTATTCCTTGTCCAAATCAAATAATGAAACACAAACAATTTCCTATTAATTCATTATTCATTAATTCTACTATTCTAGTATTACAGTACGTAGTGTCCAAGTTTCTCATAATATTTTCTTCTGAGAGATAGTTAGCAAAAAGGTTTTTTTAAAAACAATGGGAAAAACAAAAACTTACATCAGGAATGCATGTAATAATAGATGTACCAAGAAAATATATAATAAGAGGAATAAAAACACTTCTATAGAGTCTCTTCCTCATGAGCTAGTAACCGAAATCCTTGCACTCACAGCGGCCTCGTCTTTCACAGGGCTTTTCGCGGCCAAACTCAGGTAATTTTTTGTTAGCAATTAAAAAAAACTATGAACTCTTTATTATGTATGTGTCGTTCGTTTTGTTTCAAACTATTGACACTAGCTTTGAATTCTGCAGTTGCAAATTTTTCAACAGAGCAGCGGACAATAACTACGTGTATCGGCTACAGAAAATATCGACAGAAGAATGTCCGTTGTTTTCTTGGAAGAAATTCAGTAACAAAGATGCGGTGAATTCCTTTTGGAAAAGGTGTATAAGAAGTCATAATCTCGATGCGCTCTACATACAAGGAGTGGTATGAACTTTCATTCTATACATTATTTTTAAATTTTTTGACCTTTGTAGCATACGAATCTCTGATACTTATTTTGATTTAAATCACAACCTAACAATAAAAGTTAATTTGCGTCCCATGACACCTAATGCATGCTAAAAGTAATACTTTTTTTTTTTTATTGTGTAGTACAATTAATGGTATTTGTTCTTTCCCTTTCCCCATGAATTTCGCGTCTCTCTCCTTCACAGTAATTTTTAGCAACACACAAACTAGATGATTTTGGACTAGCAACCAAAAAAGAGACAATCAAGATACAGATTTGCATGAAACTTGTTTTATTCATAATTAATCAATAAAAAGGCTAGTAATATTGAAGGATATTTAGCCAAAAAAAACAATACATGCTAAAAGTTTTGCTTTTTTCCTGACTTGTGTAGTAACATAATGCAAGCAAAAGTTATGTTTTTTTTTTTTCTGTGAGGTTCTTTTTTTGGGTCATGTTACAGACTTATACAGTGTAGTACGAGGGTATTTTTGTTTCGTCCTTTTCCCCATGAATTTCACGTCTCTCCCCTTTACAAAAGAACTTTTAGAAACACACAAACTAGATGATCTTGGGTTAGCAACCAAAAAGAGCTATTAAGATAAAGAGATTAGCATGAAACTTGTTTTTATTCATGATTAATATAGGCTAATCATGTTAAAGAATTAGCAAAAACTAAAACCATGTTTTTTTTTGGTGAAAAATTAAGCAAAACTCATCCTGTAGTAACCAAGATAATTTCAAAATAAGAATTTTACATGACTTGACTTCTGAGATAGAACTGTAGTTAGGCGTTAACATTAGGGTTCTTAACTCAACATTTTTGTCGATTCAGATCTGAGGATTCATAGTCTAAGACATGGAATTTATTAGGATACAAATATTTGATACTGGACTATATATATCTTACTACGTTAATTTTAAATTTTTTTGATTAATTTTTTTAATGTATCTAGATAGTGTATGTGGGAATTGTTGGAAAATTAGTAATTTCATGAGTGAATGCTCTTTTAATATAGAGGTTACTAATAAACTTTATTTCCCCTTTTAATGAGTGTATTTATTTGTAAAAGGAGTTACAAATTTGCATATGTAAAACTATGGTCTTTGTCCATTTTTTTTTTAAGGACTTTTCCATGGAAAAACATAACATACATGCTATACACATTTTCACACATACACATGCATACATATAGAGAGAGAGTACCGCACCACCAACGGCCCGACCGTGGCTCGGTGCCGTTTCCGCCGAGTCACATGCGATAGACGTTGTACCTTGGGAACGAAGTGCCCCATGTAGCCAAAAGCAGAGGTGGCGGGGCAAATATCGTTTAAGGGAAACTGCTTGCAGTTACCTCGTCTCGGACTTTAGTCCATTTCGGTATCATTTACATTATTTTATGTTAAATCTTGTAATTGATATTTATATATTTGAGGAAACCATTTTCTGTTTATTTGTCCATTTCTTTTCCGTAGAAATTATTGTGTTTATTTACAACGTACCCAACAATCTTAAACGATATTTTTATGTTTTGTACGTTAATGCAATAATTTCGGTGTATGGATTTACAGAAAATTATTTCCGTTGCTTAGACAGTTCTTTGGAAAATCATTTTCGAACAAACCTTGGTTTTAAGAAATTGATGTTTCCGGTTGAATTGTCGAATACGTTTTTCGTATGTTTACCTTTTTGAGTTTTGTGAAGTTCCTTTTCCTGGTGTTAATTGTCTCTTATGATCCCTAGTGCATTGTTTTAGTAGCAGTATTGTTTTACATTTTTTTTTTCTATTCTATGTATATATGCATGAATTGATATGTAAATATGTAGGGACATACGGGCTGATTTATTTGTGTAGTTTAAGTACACGTCTTGTATGGACATGCTTCATTTTGTCTGGTGGGTTTTTGATCAACATTTGTTGAAATAAATTATTTACGGTTGTGTTATTGTAGTAGAATAAGAGTTACATGTAACTTTATTTTATGATATTCAAAACCATACTAATTGTGTTTATTGGCATGTTTAATGTTGAAACGTTTGAGATATTGATTGCTAATATAGATATCTACACTAGTACACATGAAGAAAGAAAGCTAGGTGTTGCATGCATATTGTATTTCCTGATAGTATATACTTAATTATTACTATATTAAATATATGAGTATATATAGAGAATACAGTCAGTGAGTTAGGAGAAAGGTTTAATTCTTGCTGTAAATTATTCCTAGTGAAAACGCTTTGGTTTTTTGGAACCGTAATCAAGTGATTATATGATCACTGCATTTGGACTCATTTATCTTTGCATGTTGAAACGTATGGAATAGTGATTGCTGCATTTGTAGTGGAATTGGCCAAGAGGATATATACATATTATATGAGTCTTGGTTGGAATTTTAATTCCAGTGGGTATGTTCTTGTTTATACACGGCCTTTTTACATGTGTGGAAATGATTTTGGATTGTTACTATAATAACTCATAAGGACTATGTAGTAATGAATGAATTTGTTTTCATTGTTGGATTTTATGAGTAATCTCGCTACATTATATTGTTAGTGAATTTTATACATGTTTATTGTTTTCATATTAATAAAGTACTAACAATTTCCAATGAGTTTTAGTGTAGTAATGGATCTCTACAAGGAATTGGAGGATTGCTGATTTTCGAAATAGTTCGTGTAAAACCATTAATTTGGGGCTTACGAAAGAACTAGTTTCGAAATAGTTCTTGTAAAACCATTTTCTGATTTTTCAGAATTTGGGGCTTACGACAGAACTGATTGAATTCTGAGATTGTTCTGTGTAAAATCAGATTTATCTGGTGTTTACGGCTGAATAAATCTTTCAGAATTTGATAATCTTTTTCGGGAATGAACTAGAATACTCTTGCAAAATCAGTTTCTTGAAACCATGCGTGGTTATAGAAATATGGTGTTTGCGAAGAAGGAGTTTTAGTTTCATTTTTCGAAATTAGATTGTGCGTGTTTGTTATTTGAGATAACAAACAGTTTCCTGCGGGAAATATCCGGAACACAATGGGTGCTGGAACTGACCAGAACATTGTGGGTGCCGGTGTAACTCCTATTAATTTTGCATGAGTGCATATTAATGACGGATGTTACAAATTCGAAATCACCATTATTAAAAACACTAATGTGGTTTTATAATGGTTGATATCCTTATTAATTGTGATTTATTACAATTTAATTTGGAGGGTTACAAAATTTGTAACGGTAATCATTAATGAGATTAACGACGATTATGTATAACTTCTTATTAATTGTGATTAATCGCAATTTAATTTGGAGAGTTATAAATTATTGTAACGACAGTCGTTGTTGGCATTTATGGAAAGCTTTAATAGCTATCTACGACTTGCAATGACGAATCGGTTACATATTTGGATGAAAGGTTATTTAATAACCGACTTGATTCATCCAAGAGCAAATAATTTGATGATTAACAAATTATAAATGGTCGTTGAGTTTATTTTAATAATAAACAAATATCGGCTAATTTATTATTTGTTGAAATGTTATCTTATTAATTTGCGGAAAAAACATTTAATAATTTGTTGAAATTAACATCTTATTTATTTGTTGGAAAAACATTTAATAATTTGTTGAAATAACATATTATTAATTTGTTAGTAAAACATATTGTGAATATGTTGAGCTTGCTATTATTGAGAATAATAATTTAGTAATATTATATTACTATTATTGGGGGAGAACCCCGAGGGTCCCACAAATGTGGGGGTAACCAATCGATCATGTAGATCGAGAATCTAAACGTACCCAAAAGCGCCTACGGGCGAGTGGGAGAAAACCTAACGGTTCAGTGGTATGGACTTAAAACGTCTGAAATAAATGATATCGTTTCATTTACCACATTGAAATCGATTAAGTTTCTCTATAACAGTGTGCATGTTCTGAGTGAGGACAAAGGGAATGCATGAACTGTGGGGGCGTTAATGTGTGGAAACATTTTAAACGTTTGGAAATCCACTAACAAGTGCAAGCATACAAATCTGAATCATGACTAGTGGTTTTGAAACCTAAAGGGCAGTAGCCTTTCGGTAGCCAAAACACTAGGATCAAATTGTGATAAGCTTGCTTGTTTGTGGCAATACATGAGTGACTATTTGTTCAAAATGAGCATTTTAGTCGATACTCTTGTGGTCAATAATGACAAGTTGAGTTATTCAACTAAGTCACTGATTTGACATGATATAGTAGGTCATGAAAATATAAAAAACATAAATGTTTTATTTTTCTAAATCTATTATTTAAATTGAAACACAAATATGAGTTTGTGTTTGAAGCAATGTATTGCTAAGTCTTCAGTTCGAAGTTTCGAATGGAGTACATAACCAAATGGTTCGATGCATTTGAGATGAGTGCAAAACCAAGAAGGGTTTATAAGATATTTCCTCAATTTATTGATGGATGTATTAAACACTGATATGTCTACTTGATGAGAAGTAAAGGTAAATCAGTCGAGATATTCATTCAAGTAAGAATGAATATGTGAATTCTATTGTTGAGTATTAAGACTTGTCAGAAAACATGTTTAATCATGAGTGTTCTGTTGTGTTAATCTACCAACTTTAATCCAATGATTAAGTGTTAATCATTAAATGATAGACTATTTTTGGAAGTGTTAGATATTGTCTAACTAGTTCCGAAATGGTATATTCACATGGATATGAATACATGATCAGTGTGATTGAAATGGTGAATATGAGACACCGTTCACATAATTGTGTTGATGGAATGACACCAATCGTTAAAGAACGACTTATTATGCTCTCGAGCAAAATGTAGTTTTTAAACGATGATTATCATGTTGATAAGTTCAGGATTAAACTCTGAATTTGTACGGGAAGTGAGCTTTCCGCAAGCTATGTGTTGAACAAACTATCGCTTAGGAAGTTGGACCAAACAGTCAGAATTATAGAAGGCATGGTGCATGACTATAAGTTCGTGAAAGTTTGGTGCTACCTAAGAAAGGTCTCAATCTTGTTCCTTGAAGGATTTGGATAGGATCGAAAACGGTAGATTGTGTGTTCATCGGATAAGCACAAAATATAGTGCTGATCGGTTTCTAATGCATAAGTCAGATGACTTAGGTGCATATAGAGTTCTATGTCCGAGAAGCATATTTTCTAAAAGAGAAGCTTTCCCGTAAAAACTCTAACGCCTAGCGAGTGTGATCAATACGTTGAGGGTTCAAAGCATTACGCTACCCAAGACAAGTGAACACTCAAACGGTGCTGGAAAAATGTGGAAAGTAAATCTTTTAAGGAAGATGAAGTGCATCGGCATGGTAAAAGGGTAAGGAATGAAACTTCCTTTGTCCCTTGACCTTCATGAGTGAAGGTGAATCGACGACATTAAAATAATCAATGTTATCCATATAATGTGTATATGGGAAGATGCCATCAACAATGAGGTTGATAGGCACGTGAGAAATAAAGTCAATTACTTTAAGTAAACTGACGGTTTTGATAATTTTAATGTCTATACTCTAATCTCTATAAAAAGGACACATCATTAATTAATGAGAACATGTGTTTCATAAATAGAGATCTAGAGAATTAGGAACAACCCATTGGGTCGTGGTTCCGTGTAAAGTAAGCCAAGGTGCGAAAACTTGTTAAGTCGTTATATGGACTAAAACAAACACCTAACTTATCATAGGTAGTCTCTTGTGCGTCAAGAACTGCACTAGACCACTTATAGCCAACTCAGTGAGCAGACTCAGTAGGTTTGCCAATGAGGCTTCTCAGATACATGATGTATACTGCCAATCATGAACTGCATTATACGAGATGTCCAAAATGTTTGGAGGGTATTTTAGATACCAATTGTATCTCGAACTTTAACAGTAAAAGGTCCATTAGTGGATATGTTTGTACTTAAAGAGGTTGCAGTCTTATGGAGGTCTGTAAAATAGACCTACATAGTTGGAGAAACTGTAGAGTTAGAATTCATAACGTTGAATCAAGCTACAGAAGAGGCAGATTGGCTGAGAAGTCTTGGAAGGTATTCCAAGTGGCCAAAATCTGTTCCCGCAATAAACGTGCACTGCTGCAGTCAGTCAGTTATTAAACGGGATCAGAATAATTTGTATAATGGAAAGTCCCGACAAAGTCATGACATATTCGTCGGAGACACAAATCCGTAAGAGGAATTGCTAGCAAAAATTGTGGTATCCAAAGACTTTGCAAGGTCTAAGGATAATAATGCGGATCCATATATAAAATGCTTGACTCGTGGAGGAGTTGGAGCATCATCGAGAGAAATGGGGTTTGAAGCCCAATAAATTGGAAACCTTCGCATAGGTAACCCAACCTGAACTGGAAACTTCAGTCTCGGGTTCAATGGGAAACTGAATTGTGCGGGTAACCGAACAAAGCACTCGAGAACATAAGTTCTCAGCCCATTTCTATGATGAAAGAGTGATAGACCTGTACCATTTTAAGGGTGAGCATGAGGCTCTTAATGAATCAAGTATCTCGAAGGTCGAGTGGGGTGAGTCAGGACACCTTTGACTTGAAAATCACCTATAACGAGTGTGTATGGCCGATACTATGTGATGATCTAGGGCTAAATCACTAGAGCACTCGGTTGAATTTGCCAAGGCAGTCCAGGGCCAAATATGGACAACAACCAAAGGGCTTAGTAAGTGGTGTAGAGAGGACACTGTGTGAGTATTACCCTGGTATGCACAAACGCTAAAGGGTTCAAGGCTTTAAGGCTACCCAATAGTAGCATATCAGATTTTACATCACTATGGCAGGTTCAAGGCGCGCGCTACCTGTCCTTATGCAGTGAATTCTCGTGGTTCTCTCGATTGCATTTAGTTGCATATTGCATGTTTTAATCGCATTCATGTGGGGGATTGTTGGAAAATTAGTAATTTCATGAGTGAATGTTATTTTAATATAGAGGTTACTAATAAACTTTATTTCCCCTTTTAATGAGTGTATTTATTTGTAAAAGGAGTTACAAATTTGCATATGTAAAACTATGGTCTTTGTCCATTTTTTTTTTTAAGGACTTTTCCATGGAAAAACATAACATACATGCTATACACATTTTCACACATACACATACATACATATAGAGAGAGAGTACCGCACCACCAACGGCCCGACCGTGGCTCGGTGCCGTTTCCGCCGAGTCACATGCGATAGACGTTGTACCTTGGGAACGAAGTGCCCCATGTAGCCAGAAGCAGAGGTGGCGGGGCAAATATCGTTTAAGGGAAACTGCTTGCAGTTACCTCGTCTCGGACTTTAGTCCATTTCGGTATCATTTACATTATTTTATGTTAAATCTTGTAATTGATATTTATATATTTGAGGAAACCATTTTCTGTTTATTTGTCCATTTCTTTTCCGTAGAAATTATTGTGTTTATTTACAACGTACCCAACAGGAATATTTTGCTAATTGGGAATAGAAATATTGACAGGTATAATACCTTACTGAATAAAAGCATATTAAGTTTTTAACCTTATAATTACGGCATGCTACAGTGGTTTAAAATTTGGCATTGTGCAATCCCTGAGTTTTTTTGGTATATTTTTAGGTTGATTACTTTGGACGTAGTAGACAAGAAAAATCCGGTCTCAGCTACTTAAACCGAGCAGCAGAATTAGGCAATATCAACGCTCTTTACACCTTGGGGATTATAATGCTGTTGAGTCAAGATGACGAGGATAACAAAAAAGGATTGGGGATAATTGGTGAAGTAAAAAAGTCTAACAAAAGTCTAAGGGAATGTCGGGAGAAATTAAAACTCATTCTTCAGAGGATTTTTCAAACGGATCAAATTCGAAGGGAGAGACGCACGTATTGCTTGACAAGGGAAAATCATGTTCAGAGGTCTGGGTGGGAAGGCTACGACGAAGACTATGTTCAGTGTGATGCATGCCGGTGCGAAAAAGAAGTAGATTTCTTCTGTAGTTGGTTTTGCAATGTTTGAAGTTCCTTTTTCTTGAAGTGAAAAAAAAAAAAAACAGCTCTTAGTATTGTAGTTTATGTTAACAACTTTTTATTTCTTCCACCTATTGTATTTACTTTCCAGAAATTGAAATTAATCCTCGTTGGTTCCGGTTATTTGTGAAAAAATTTCTGAATTTCAATCCTTAGTTACTAGTCTCTCCGTTCCCATTTAATTGTCCACTACAAAACTACGTACAATTTTGACCGGGCAAGAACTTGTATTAAAATTGTCGGAATGAAAATTTTCGAAAATTGATCATATATTTTAAAGGGTTAATATTAATTCATGTTTCTGTACCCAACTATCGTCTTTTAACAATTTGCATACTCAACTATTATTTTTAACAATGTACATACTAAATTAACAGCAATTGATCAATAACCATACTCTGGGTGACATGTCAGCAATATAGTCACAGTTGGCAAAAAAACTGCTTACGTGTGCTTTTTGCCCTTTATTTGGCGCCAAAATCACTTACACCCAAAACTCATTACACAAGTAGACAATAACCCTAATTCTCAGACACTCATTCTCTCACTAAACTAAACTAAACTCTCTTAAATGGACTACCACTGCCATTGTAGGAAAATCACAAAACTAAACACATCATGGACTGCGGAAAACCCAGGTCGCAGGTTTAGAAATTGTAAAACCAACCCTTTTTCATTTTTCTTATGGGTCGATCCCCCTATTTGTGATCGTGCTACAAAAATAATACCAGGTTTATTGAAAGGAAAAAATACCTTGGAAGCTGACATGAAAGAAATGGAAAGAGAGAATTCAAAAATGAAGAAACAAATTAATGAATTACAGAATGAAAAAGCTTGTCTAATGCAGCTGGTTGATGAATATGAAGGTGCGAAGAAAAAATATATGGTGAAAAACATGAAGCAAGTGAAGAAGAAAAAGGGAAAAAATAGTAAAGTTTGTATACTCGCTGTTTTTTTGATTTTAATTATTGTCCTGTCAATGGTGTACCTGTTTGAGGAATAAAAAAATACAGATCTAGAGTTTATTTGAAAATAATGTTTAATGTAATGCTATGAGTATGAATGAATGAATGAAATGAACTATGAAATTTATTTTTGTTTTGTTTGATGATGCTAAAAGTAAATGAATTTTGGTACTTAATTCTAATATCACAAGTACCCAAATTTCAGACAAAAAAATGAACTATTTCGATTTCACAAAAGCCCCATTCTGATATGGCTATTTTGCGAGTTAGAAATGGACAATAATCAGTCCAAAAATTGGTCAATTCTGAGATCATAAATATCCAAATCTCATCATAAAATGGACAATTCAGAGATGTTTTCATAAAAGCTCAGAAATACCTAAATCTCATTCAGAGATGTCTTACACAAAATCTGTGCTCCACACCAGGTAGTACTTCCTCCATGGCAGCAATAAGACCCTACAGAATAAAATTAAAGAATAATGACAAGTTATTGTTCCAAAATATAAACTGAACAATTAAATAAATGATAAAGTAATAAATGAAAATTTTAATTACAAGCCTAACCTTTTATTTATCAGAAATGAAGGTATAGTCACCTGCAGACTTAATGTTTAGGTCCTTAGAGAGCAACCTCAAGAACCACGTCCAAGTAGATTGATTTTCTTTCCCAACAACTGCATAAGCAAAAGGATACATGCAGTTGTTGGGGTCTATTGCCACTGCAGTCAACATTATACCCTTGTGTGGTCCATTTAGATGACACCCATCAACACCAATAACTGGTCTACAACCTTCTAAAAACCCTCTTTTCAAGGCCCACCAACAGATATAAATCCCTCTGAACACATATGGAACATCTAAACTTGGTCTATTCTTGGTTTTCATCAAAAAAGTACTACCTGGGTTAGTTTTTTTTAACTCAGCAATATAGTCTCAAAGTAGTTTGTATTGGTTAGCAGAAGTGCCCTCAATTTGAATTTTTGCAAGGTCAAAAGCCGTATATGTTTTGGCAATAGTTACCTTACACTTTGTTTTTCTTGCCACAAACCTTTGAAATGCTTTTGCATCCCACTTAGGATTCTCTCTAATATCCACTTCAAATTTTTGAGCAATGTATTTTGGTGTAAGATTTGAATTCACCAGTGTGCTAGAACATGTGTGTTTGTCCACAAAAGTTCTTATCTGTACCGTTTCTTCCCATCTCATTCTTGCACCATATATTAACCATGGACATGGGTTATCAGTACTTCCATTTCTACAAATACCATACATTTTTAACCTGCAGTTCACATTCAAATAAACATACTTTTTTCTTTGAATTGCATATTCGCTTACAGCTTTTCTAAACAGAGCAGCACTAGGAAATTTCATTCCAAACTTAAACTCTATAGGTTTATCTAAGTCTGCTTCACCAAACAATGGATAACTAACTTTAACTCTACTTTCATTCTCATCAGACCCCACATCACTATCAAATTCTGACTGTGACACATAACCCTCATCCATGTCCTCATCATTACCCACATTATTGTATGCAGCTGCAACTTTAGATTTCATAGTGACATTAGTTTTGTCTTTAAATCTAGCCTTACTAGTACCAGAACCACTAGCCTTGCAACTGGAATTGACTGTGGACATGTTGGTGTGGTCCACAGTAATGACAGTGTCAACTAAAGTATCATCTTCCCCACCAATATCATCATCAGTACCAAAATTATTTTCTAAATCAGAACCATCATCATTTTCAACTTCAAATTCATCAGCACTGCTGTCTAAGTCTGAATCTATTTCATTGTTATCACACTCAGCATATACTTCCACAACTTTAGTAGCGCTATCAACGTAGTTAACAATATTATAAGCATCCCTATCAAATTTAATCTCAAATTCAGTTTCCTCAAATGAAATTCCCACTTTTTTACAATACAACTTGTTAACATTTAACCAGCCTAATTTGTAAGACATTCCTACAAGTGCTAGATAATTGATCTCTTTTTCATCACAAAAATCAAAGTAATCACCTCTACCATTCAAATATTGTGTTCAGTTACCTCGAGAGATTATACAATGATGATAGGCTATGGTGAACATGAAATTGTTATCTGCAATTTAAAAAATATACATAATTAAACCCCTACTACTCAAATTAACCACCACTAATTAACAATATTTAACCATAATCTCTAACTAACTACGTAAACTGAATAACTCATCTAAATAAATTGATAAAAAACCCTAATTATAAAATTAAGTAATATATAATTAAAAATCTCTAATAATTAAACACTCGAATAATGTAAACTAAATAATCCAAAAAAAAAAAACGATAACAAAAACCCTAATTATAAAATGAAGAAATATATAATTAAAAAACCACTAATTAAAGATAGATAAAGAAATTGACTTACCGTATTTTGGAAGGTTTGTCCCATGACGAAACACCCAACTCATGTTTAAAAATTAATTATTTGAGTAATTGTTGCTTAATTTGGATGTTTTCTAAGAGAGTTATACGTATAGAGAGAGAATGTTTTGGGTTAATAGACACCTGTTTGTTTAATTGCTGCCGTGTAATATTGATAAGCACACGTAAGCAGTTTTTTTGTCAACTGTTTTTTTAATTGCTGGCATGTCACCCAGAGTATGGTTATTGATCGATTGCTGTTAATTTAGTATGTACATTGTTAAAAATAATAGTTGAGTATGCAAATTGTTAAAAGGCGATAGTTGGGTACAGAAAACATGAATTAACCCTAGTTTAAATGTTAAATTTTATGTTTAAATTTAAAAAAATTGATTTTGACAATTTTGATATAAGTGATAAGCCGGTCAAAATTGCACGTAGTTTCATAATGGACAATTAAATGGGAACGGAGGGAGTACAATGTTTATCGTTGTCATTTTGTTTAATTTTTATTATGTAATGCAATCGAAGATATTGTCAGGTTTGCTGAGCTACTAGTACCCATAAATATTGAGAAAAAAAACAGGCACCTATTGAGTACTCTGAAAAATTACACTTCGATCATCAAATCAAAATAATAATTTTAAGTCAATAAGCATGTTAATAAAGCCAAGAAAGATCACCACTGCGTATTTATTTTCAAAATCTTGATTTTTTTTCAAAACCTTAAAACTATCTCATTACTTCTTGTTTTCCCAAATTATTTTTCGATTTACAAGTTGGGATGTAGCGAGTTTAATTACATTGCCCAACCAGTCCCCTATACTTGTAGTATAGATTATTTTAACACCTTCGCTTAAACTCCTTTTTATACAAGTTGCCGTTTCTGAAAAGCTGAAATTTCAAACTTTAAAACAAGACTTGTTGATTTATCAATTTTACACTTGACACTGTAAACAAGAAGAAAATTATACCACTTTCTTTAGTTAACAAAAGATCCATCGACTGGATACTAGACAACTCAATTTTATTTTTTTGATTCTCTTTCTGCTATTTCATGAAAGAATACTAGACAACTTTCAAAACTTTAACAATTCGTGTTTTGTCCAAGGGATAAGGTACAAACTATATCGGTTTGGGTGATTAAAAATTACAGAAATTAAACAGCAAAGATAGGCTACATGAAAACGGTGATCTCAAGGGACTCTTCACAGCTGTCCGTAAATAGCTTCAGATGTGAGTCTAAAATGTAATGTACCTAAAAATGGTCAAATTCTTTTCTACTGTCGAAGACCATCCTTGTGCAAACATCCGAAAATTCATCTTCCCCGAGAATTTTCCATCATTTTGTTGGGATTTCGAAATTCACAAAATTAGGATACTGATGGCAAGATCAAGTGAGAGATTTCCCGGCCCATTCACGATCTTTTCGCTTTTGCTTTGCTTGCATTTTATTAAACTTCTCTTTTCCTTTCTCTAATAGAGGGTCAACTACTACATAATCGTTCACGTCCTCTCTGCGTGACATGTTACCCTGTGCAAAAATCAAATCACGCTTAAGACCTTGACAAAAGAAAATCTAAACAAGAAATAAAATAAAATAAAATAAACGAGAGGGAATCGTAGTATCAATTTTGGTAACATTCAACAAGAAAGGGGGAGTATTAATCTTTCTCTCTCTTTTTATGCACGCAGGCATATGTATACGCCTATGCAAATGAACCTGAACCATACCTTTCCACTTTCAGGTGCAAACTTTAGGGTTCCTCCTGTCCATCCAGAGAGGTCTTCATCACCAGATTTACTCTTAGTCTCTGCAGTTTTGCTAGAAATAGTCTTCATGAACCTTCCAAGCTTTGCCAGGGTCTATAACCAAGATCAAGACATAAATTTAGACATAAACTAAAGAACACCATGTATGAAGAGATTTTTTTTTATAGTAAAATACTTCCAAAATCTAAACAAATTGAAGTTGTAAAATGAGGGCTCGAGGAGTCCCTTGCAAAAGTTTAGTGGCCTTTTCCTCTATTTTCTAAATCAGTAATTGCTGGTGGTAAAATGTATTTTTCTTCCTAGTAGCAATCATTGAAATCCTTTTTTAATACATCTTAAAGGGGTGAACTCGGTGCTAAAGCTCCCACTATGCGTGGGGTCCGGGGAGGGGACGGGCCACTTTGGGCCTAATGTAGACCTCCTCCCCTTGGATTTCTACAAAAGGCTACCTTTGTGAACCCGTGATCTCATGACAACTTTACTGTTGTGCCAAGGCTCGCCCTTCATTTTATATATCTAAAGTGAGATAAAATATTTTCTTACTGCAATAAACCACAGAGTAAATGCAGTGAATTCTTCGAGCAATCACTCATTTTATATGTATGCAAACCGAGATTCATGTATCTATATATGTTTGCCACAAGGTGAGAAACATACTTCTTCTTCATGTCCTTGTCCTCTGCGTTTCTTCTGTTTTTTGATTTGTCTTTGTCGTTCAGCTTCATTTAATAGCAGTAAATCTGTATCAGTTTTGACAATATGTTCAGCCCTAGCTTCTGAGCCCATTCCCTTTTTCTTCATATACAACTTCGCCACCTTTTGTTCATCATCAGAACTTTCAGGTTTGGACCTGATAAGAACATACTTCAGGTGTTAAATTTATGTCATGTACCCATGCGTCTATAATTTCGCAATGTCGAGGACAATATGTTCCTTATGGTGTATAGAAAAAGGGAATATAGTGTATAATGCAATGTTTTAAATAGCGTTATCGCTACCGTAGCGTTTTTTCGAGAGAAACGCTAAAAGCGCAAATAGCGTTGCTACATAGCGCTTTGCGGTGTATTTTTTTTTGCCTAAATACATATAAATATAGCATTAAATTCAAAACATCTAATAAAAATTAACTAAATATATATAAAAAATTGTAACTAATAATCACAAAATGATTATACTTGAGATGCTAGAGTATTTACTTTGTTTGCAAGAGTTTTGGGATTTGATTCTCTTTAAGCTCCAATAATTTCATTAAAATTTTGCCCAAAAATAAAAAATAAAAAAAAATTTTTTTTTTTTTTTTTTGGACTGCACCCGCTATAGCGTAAATAGCGTCCGCTATAGCGTAAATAGCGTTCCTATAGCGCGAATTTAGCGTTTTTCCATCCAAATAGCGTTTTAGCGTTGCGTTTTTCTTTCAAAAACCACTATATCGCACAACGTTGCGCAACGTTGCGAGCTTTTTAAAACAGTGGTATAATGCAGGTAGCAGAGGAAAAATTATTGCTGCAAAAAAGCACGATTTCTCATGTGGTTCCATATAGCCAACCAAATATTTTTTGGATTAAGACTTAGTTTGATGATGCTGGGGTCTCGGATATTAAGAAATGTAATTGGGACTTATTAGGGTAAGCCTGGGGTATGATTGCTTACGTAGTTTTAGTAATCATCTCTCCTGCACTATAAAGAAGAGATGGTTACTAAAACTACATACCCCAGTTGACTGAGTTCAATTTTATACAAAATAAAGTTTCAGTTTTCTCATAAGAAAAGGTAAAGGAGAAATGCAACAAAGAAGAGCTCACATATAAAGATAACGGGATAACCATGTCAGAAGGCTCTTTTCGCTTTATACACTTGAAATAGGGGGAAATCCAGAATTGTATGTTCTAGTAATACAAATTAGTTTTAATAAACACAAATTATGGTAGGAATAATTTTTAAATCATATGAAGCATCCATTAAATTCCATTTTACCCCCAATTTAGGATTGCTCCCTTAAAGCTTTCAACCAAGTTTCTATTTAGCCTCCTGTTTACTCCATCAGTAATGCAAATGGACAATAATTACCAGAGGAAGTCCAACACAGGAAAAAGTCGGCACACCTTGCGACAATGGTTCAGATACAAACCAATCCAGAACAAAGTAAATATTAAATTAAGTACTACCTTACCTTGAGCTTGGTGGTGACCTCTCTCTAGGTTTTGGTCGGGAATCGCCTGTATAAGCGATAACAAAAAATTAAAAACACGCGTTAGATAAGAAGCTTTAATGATACAACTTTGTGACAATATTTTCTTTGACAATTAGCAACTATAACCTCTTCCAAGGAAACTGCTTAGGGGAGACTGAACATGAGAAAGATTAGTACAAGTTGTAAAACCTTGGCCAAGTAAGAAGTTAATTGCAAAAAATGTTTAGAATTTATATATTGGAAAAGGTGAAGTAAATCAACTAGACAAATAGTAAAAGCTCTACTGCACGATGTCATGTCCAACTTGCTCTTTAGGATTCAAATTCTTTAAAATGGAGATTTTAGATTACCTAATACATTGCTTATTAGAAGAGTCCCAAAACTTTTAAAAATCTATCAGAAGAGTCCTAAAATACCATGTTAGAATCCCACTAAAAGGCCTTGTGTTAAGAGGGACAGGGACTCCCTATTATAATAGCACAAGCTCAACCAATAACCCATCGATGCAGGACAGATACAAGCTCACACAAACTGGAAAAAAATTGATACAGAACAACCGTCTTTGAGCCACAAAAATATGGGGAAAGAAGAAAACAATGGAGAAAGTAGCAGAATCTATCCACTGCAAAATATAAAAGACGAACTAGCTCTAAGTCACATGCACACACCTGGGAAATTGTTGGCATACATTCCTAGGATTTAATATCCCATCAACTAAATAGAAGAATGATCTATTGTGTAAACAGATGTACTTACAGGAACACAGCAAATAAACTGAAGCAGTTTCACTTTAAACTTTCCATTTCAAAATAAATACATATATATATATATCAATAGAAACCAAAGGAAACAAAGAATAGAAAGCCATTTGGAGAGAGAGTGAAAAGTGCAAAAAGTGAAGTTACCATTTCGTGACTTTTTCTCAGCGGGATTATCCCCTAGCCCTTTCCGCGTGTTAAGTATCTGAAGCCGCATTTTTACATCAAAACTAGCTTCATCGTCATCACTATAATCTTCAGAATTTTTTGGAAACACGCCCCTTTTTGTGCTTAGTGCTTCTCTAACACTTAACTGCACATCCCTCGTTTTTTCATCAATAGCTTTCTGAAAACATAAAAATATATATGATATTATATTGCTATCAATGATAGTTACCCTATCAAAAGGGAAACACTTCCCTGAAGAAAAGCTTTCCTAAAATGTGTACGGTCTGCTGGGAGGAGAGACTTGGGAAAAACATGGGGAAAGTTGAGATAGACTTGGATAAGACATTTTTATGAAACTTAAACAATGCAAGGAAAATTACAATAAAACTTGATAGAAAGTACTAGTTTAGTAAGAAAAAACTGAAATAAGTGCCTGAAAATGTAGACCGAAATAAGTAATTTTTTCAATGATAATTAAGAAAAGGTGACCTCACTTAATAAACTTTGACTGATATCACAACTCTTATATCACATAAATTGTATTGAACTTAAAAATATATCACTCTTAATATGAGAGCGAGTTTTATATTTGTTCTATAAATTCTCTAGTAGATTCCAAGACCTAAGTTTCCTGTTTACACATGAGTAAATTAAAGATAGGCTCATCAGCTCATGTATATAATAGATAGGGTCATGTAATAAATGCATGACTTTCAGAAGTCATCATGAACTGCCAAGCATCTTAGATGACTCCTTTCTGCTGCTTCCTGAAGACCTTAAAATACACTAATTACTGATTAGTAATTGTTGGTTGTTATGAATATCATCTTCTAGCACACGAATAAAACTGGTCCAAACATTCTTAATGTAATGATGTAATAATGATGCTTTATCATATATATAATTTTCATTTTACTGATTTCTATTCAAGAATCTATTATCGCTTCTACTTAAAAAGTTTATAGTATGCTAGAGACAGTAGTTTCCAACATAACTGATAAGATTTATTTATCTTTTATTAGATTTTTAAGTTTAAAGAAGATCTAAGGATGTCACTTCTACCCCCTAACTGCTAAGATTATAGAGTACTAGACAAAAAGTTCTGTTATATTTCTCACTCAAATCGGAAGATCAGGTTAACAAAAAACGAAGAAACTTGGGATTATACACCCAAATTTCACCGTGTGTGTATGCGTATGTGTAAGTGGTATATATGTATTTGTGTGTAAATATTTGTCTTACATCTGTGCTCGTTTGTTCCTTCAGGAGGCGAGGATCATTCAATACATCGTGACTGCTTTTTATTTTTGTCTTTACAGTTACAAGTTCCTTTTCTTCTTCTTCAGCTTCTTCTCCAAAAGAAAGAAGGTTCAATTTTCTGTATATTAAGAAAGTTTAGTAGTGAAACCATTGACTCAAAGCAAAAACCTTCCAACAATTTGGCAATAAGCTTACTTGACAGCTTTTTTCTCTGAGGCTTTATTGTCAGTAATAACCGTAGATGGCGAAGTCCTAGGTGGTACTTGTCGCGGAATTATATCATCAAATGGATTCCATAAAACCTAAATCAAAAGCCCAAAATGTGAGAAAGTAAATGACTTCATCAAGCAAAAAACACTCTATGTTCATCCAGCTTAAAGCTTCCAGCTAATTTGGTTGTAAAAGACTTCATAGGGCTTGTTTGGTTGGAGCTTATACTCAAATAGCTAGATTTTTTGAACTTAGAAAAACACTATGTTCATCCAGCTTAAAGATTCTCGCTTATATGAGAAAAAAAACAGAAATTCTCAGTTTTAAAGCTAGTCAACCAAACACGGTCAGTTTTACACAATAATTCTACAGATCATGAGTGAAAAAGCTACAAATCAGTACCTCGACTGAAGATATCTTAGGTTGAGGATCCAATGGCCGATCATCCTTGTCAGTTTCAATTTCACCTAATGGTAAAAGGTTGTACAAGGAATCACCAGTCACCTACATACATGTAGTAAGTCATGTATAACATTATTGAAGATGGGGAAAATGATAAAACTGACCAAGAAATTTAGGCGTAACAACTTTACCTTTCCAAAAATGGTATGCTTCTTATCAAGCCAATCACATCGATCCAAAGTGATAAAGAATTGACTTCCATTTGAATGTGATCTCCCGGCATTTGCACATGCAACAATTCCTCTGTGGTTAAACCTTAGGCGACTGTGGAACTCATCAGCAAATGCATTTCCATATATACTTTCGCCACCTGCATGTTAATTTATATGCGTCAATGACTTACATATAGGAAAAGGCCTATGATGAGACATGGACGGTGGACCACAAAACCGAGCGTAAATTATAAATGACCATCTGCTACAATAATAACGAGCCAACTATCAAGCTATTTTTGTCATTGTCGTGGTAATATATATACTGTTGTTACGTCTATTTTTAATAAATAAATAAAAATTATTATTGTGTTTACTATAAAAGTTTCACAATTGGGCTTCTTTGATGAATGCTAATAAGCTGATCGAGAAAACAAGATTCATTCAAACTAAAGTTTCTATCTCCAGAACAGAAAACCAGAACTTGGCTTTAACCATAAAACAAATACACTACAAGTTGTCAACCGGTGAACCCACTACAGTTTCATTATAATTAAACCAACTTCTCCATTTTATTTACGCTACTATTTTCTCCCTTACATATACATTCTTTCACATGTAAAACTATATTGGTTTCCGAGCAAGATTAACATACTATAAGTATGAGGATTGAGGAACCAATTTGGTTTCTCAAACTTGAAGAATTACATTAGGAACCCTATAAGTTTGAAAATGCCGACATACCCATATCAGGTATGTACCGTGTGCACAAACTTCTAGGTACATATTGGTTCCTTATTGGAAGATTGTTTAAATACATTAACTATCTGGTGTTCCGTACTATCAAAATTCCAATAAATAGCGCATTCCCATACTTGTACTCTGTAACTATATACAGAGTGACATTCAAGAAATAATTCTCTGCTTTGAATTTTAGTTTCACCCGCTCTCATACTATCAGCTCCTCCGATTTGAGGTGCCTGGTCCCATCCCTATGTATTGGTACTTCTTAGCTTATAGGAAAGCTGAACTCACGTAGTAGCTTTTTTAACTAAAATTTTTGTAGGATTCTCTAAAATTATGGTAAATTTGCTATGTAATAGGTGCTCGTATATATCCTAACATACCAAACGCCTTATATAAAACAAATACAATTAGGACCAAACAAGCCTGACTTTTTTTGGACCAGCTACTACATTAACAATAAACTAAAACCCGAAAAGGAAAAAGCCAGAAACTTTATACAAACCCTAACCAAGGAAAGATTGTTGGTTCTCTAATATTATGGTAGTTTCTTAAGCTAAAAAAAATGGTAGGGTTAATTGGTTATGGGCTCGTTTGGCATCAGATGTTTTGGTCAAAAAGCAATGAGAAAAAAACTTGCTTAAAAGAAACTGCAATGTACTGTTTGGCACAACCCTAACTTTTTTTTACTTATAAGTACCTTATAACTTATTTTTGTTGATGAGTCATTTTTTTACTTATTTTAACTTATAACTGGCTTGTAAATATACAAAATGATTTAATTGGAAGAATCGGTGCATTTTATGTGAAAAGGATAGAAAAATCCCCAAATTTGTTTCAGCACCCCCCGTAATTACGGGAAAAGAAATTTCTAGTTCCGGCACTGGGTACTACATATAGAGTAGCTGTATTGGGTGCCACATATATCCCCATACTTGTACCAAACATCTTATCCCATATAACAAACATTTAGGACTACACAAGCCTAAGCCTACAAAAATTTTGGAACAGAAACTACATTAGCAAAAAAGAGAAACACAGAAACTTTATACAAATCCTAATTAAGGAAAGATTGTAAGATTCTCTAAAATTATGGTAGTTTCTTAAGCTAAAAAAATTGTAAGGCTCTTTGGCTATATATAGGGTAGCTGTATTGGGTGCTCACAAATATTCTATAGACTATAATTCTAACATACTGTACAAAACTATCAATTCTAATAAAAAAATTAGGACCAAACAAGCCTACATTTTTTTTGGAACAGCAACTACAACATTAACAATAAACAAAAACCCAAAAAATAAGAATAAAAAGAAAGAAAATGTGAACCTCTGCCAGTACCAGTTGGATCACCGGACCGGACAAGAAAATATTTAATAATTCTGTGGAAAATACTAATGTCATAATAGCCTTCGAGGCAGAGATGAACAAAGTTACGGACAGCTTTAGGAGCTTCTTTAGGCCAAAGCTCTATGTCTAAAGGACCGTACGTCATTTTTATTACCACTTTGCCCTTCCTTGGTGGTTCTGATACGTATATTGATGACATCTCTCTCTCTCTCTATCACTCTATGTATGTGTGTGTATATGTATCTATCTTCCAAAAAACCTGATGCCAAACACGCCCTAAGCCTAAACTTTCCCGGAACAGCAACTACCTTAACGATAAACAAAAACCCAAAAAATAAAATTTTAAAAGACAGAAATTTATATTCTACCCATAAATAAAAAGGGGGAAATAGAATAATGTGAACCTGTGCCGGTACCGGTGGGATCAAAAGTTAAAATAAGTGACCGATGACTTATCAATAGAAATAAGTTATAATTTATAAGTCACTTATAACTGCCAAAAAGTCCACTGTAGCTTTTTTTAAGCAAGCTTTATTCTTATTGATTTTCAAAGCAGCTTTTTTGACCAAAATATATCATGACAAACCCTCCCTAAGCCTAAAATTTCCTGGGAAAGCAACTACATTCACAATAAACAAAAACCCAAAAAATAAAAAGACAGAAACTTGATAGAAACCCTAATGAAGGAAAGACTGTAAAGTTCTCTAAATTTATGGTAGTTTCTTAAGCTAAAGGCTATATATAGGGTAGCTGTATTGGGTGGGTGTTCATATATATTCTAAAATACTTTTTATTATAATAAATAAATTAGGACCAAACAAGCCTAAATTTCTTTGGGAACAGCAACTACTACATTAACAAAAACTAAAAACTAAAAAAAAAAAAAAAAAAAGTTTAATAAATAAATAAATAAAAGGGGGGGGGGGGGGGGGGGGGGGGGGGGGGGGGGGGAATAGAAAGTGAACCTGTGCCGGTAGAGGTTGGATCACCAGACTGAACAAGAAAAGATTTAATAATTCTGTGAAAAATATTATTATTATAATAGCCTTCAAGACAAAGCTGAACAAAGTTACGAACAGCTTTAGGAGCTTCTTTAGGCCAAAGCTCAATATCTAAAGGACCATATGTCGTATTTATTATCACTTTTCCCTTCGTTCCTGGTTCTGATACGTATATCGATGACATTTTCTACCCTTCTCCTTCTCTCTCTCTCTCTCTCTCTCCCTCTCTCTACTTATATACTTCTGTATCTATGTTTTTTTCACTCTCTCTTTCGTTTACTTACTCTTCTTTTTTGTTGTTTTTGAGTTTTTGATGAATTGCAAATATATACCACCACTTTGGATTTTTGCTATTGTCTACATAAAACCTTAAAAACACCTTCGATATAATAGTTCATATTTCGGAGGTCCAAATAAAACTCGAAAAATATGTTTGATTGTTTTTTTTCCAACAAACAAACATATTATGAAACAAATAATAAAAATGTAAAAACTTCTAATCTATAAATCAAACCCAACATATAATAAATATACTAACACGTATTCTTTTTTTTTTGGTACTACTAAGTTTCTTTTTTTTTTTTTTTTTTTTTTTTTGCAAGTGCAAGGGGAAAATAATGTTAAATGTAAATTCATTTTAAAAAATGGGGCCCTTAGATTTTTGGAGGCCCAAATCTTATGTTTGGGTGATTTGGGTTTAAACCCGGTTCTGAATTTACGTTCTCAAATCTTATGGATTATTTTAAACGTATCAACGTAGCATCATTGAGTCTCAGAGTTAAAAAAAAAACATAAATATTTTAACAAAAAGTACAAACAAAGAGATTTTAACTATAGATTTTTAATAAATAAGCATCAAATTATGTACTAAATGATATTTTTACTTCTTGCAAGTAAAAAGCTGCAATAACCCTTTACCAGATATGACATTTCGTGAACGATGGATTAAAGTGTAATACATATATGAAACCACCCAAGTGCAACGAAATGGACTAAACCCGTGAACGATAGATTAAAGTGTAAACAACATATGCATTTTTTAAAAACAGTCGTGTTTGGTCGGGTGGAGGAGTTATCGTACACAATGAATTTGGAGATTTGGAGGACACGTGGAGTGGCAGATTTAAGTCCCCGCTAATGGCAGAAGCCTAGGTTTTAAGGACCGCATGTCAAAGAGCGAAGTATCATAACTGGAATCAAGTCGATTTCGAATCGAATAGCATAACACTAATACAATGTTGCAAAGGAAATACCAAGGAACTTGGTTACGGTAACATTGGAGTTTTTGCTGGAGCCCGAGATGGACAAATGTTCCGGCAAATTGTTTAGCGAATCATGCTAGAATAGTTTCTGATAATTCATGTTATTTTGATGTACCTGATCATTTTTTGTCATTATTGTGTAATGACTTAATTCAATGAAAGTATTACTTTTTAAAAAAAAAAAAAAGATACGACATTTCGTAAATAAACCCAAATGACTAATTATGGATGTGTATTTTGTTCTGTTTTGGATGGTTATTTTCACTTAATAGTAGTTTTTTTGTATCTTTCTTGTTGTACCAAAATAATTGTATATTTTCTTTTTACAATTTTTATACCATTGTTTATTATTTTTGCAATCAATAAAAAATTCATAAGAGTTAATTATATCTTATACCATCATTTATTTACAAGGTACAATAAAGGCAAATTTGGGAGATTTTTTTATTATATTAATTAATTTTCTTATACATGTGAAAAATCTAAGTGGACTTTTATTATGAAGTGAAGCTAATATAATGTACAAATAACCCATGCGTGAAAAATATGGACATATACTAAAATTAGTTTGACGGGATAGATTGAGCAGTAGTGGCGCTTTAAAATTACAATAGAATTATTTCTAAGAGTTTATCAAATAATGTCATTAGTCTAGTTTATGTAAAAGTTGTATTTATTTGGCTAATTGATGAAAAAAAAAAGAATAAACTATGTCAGTGCAAGTATTAATGCTAGGCTAGCTAGCCCTGAGACGGTTACGAGCATCGGGCACGATCGAGTGTGACACGGCAATACAACAAGTTTTAAAACTGTAGGACACGACAAATTACGATAATAGCACAATCTTTAAATTTTATATATACATAATTTCATGTATTAATCAGAACAGACATATCTTAGTCATAATTACTGTTAATTTAGTTTTCTTATTTATTGGTTCAAAATATAGAAATATAAGATTACATAATAAATAGACTTTTGTACAATTTATTATGTAATTTACTTGTAAATTTACATAATAACTGACACCCCAAGAAAATTCATCCAGATAGATAATATGCAACTTGCGCTATATATCTTTCTGTCATTGACTCATACAAAATAGCAAGAAAAAATGTAATGGTTTGTGTTGGAAAGTTCTAAAAATAAGGTTGATATCCAGTAAGGCGGGAATATAGGAGAAACACAATAATAACATTTTTATTC
The DNA here is from genome assembly GCA_963682055.1 of Primula veris. Taxonomy (NCBI): domain Eukaryota; kingdom Viridiplantae; phylum Streptophyta; class Magnoliopsida; order Ericales; family Primulaceae; genus Primula; species Primula veris. The sequence goes on from OY821743.1 coordinate 8,986,014, forward strand.
CTAAATAACACCATACAATGAAAAAGACTTTGTTCCTCGTCCTCCTTTGGGATTAAGGATAGAGGAATTAACATACATGTATATGTATGATATATGTTCCGTTTAGATGTCGTTGTTAACAACAACATTCGACGAACAAAACCAAGTTCCCGTGAACAATGGCGGTTCTGGAACAACCTTGGTGGCAATTGATAAGGATAAAAACAGCCCTTACGCGGTTCGTTGGGCCATCGACAATATTTTACCTGCAAACTCTACCATCCTTTTGCTCCATGTGTCCAACCGCTTCTCGCAAAATCGTAACGCCGCCCGCCTCTTTTTATTGTATTCCTTTTTTTAATTTGTTTTTTATAATTTAAAATTCGTGCTGGTTGGATCCGAAACTGGTATATTCATTCCCATTGGTTTCAAGGATCGCAAATCGCTTGTAATACACAAATATAGTGGCTGAGCTAGGATTACATATTTACAAAATAATAACAAAAATCCTTCCATCTTACTTGTTCATCAATCTATTGGTTTTCAAATTGTTCTTCTGAATAGACTTACTTTTGTTTTATTTCTATGGCATAAGAATACACCTGCTACTGTTTACTTTTGTTGCCGAAGTACACTGCTGAAGATTCTTTGATTTTCTTTAGATTTTTATGTTGTATATATGTAAGGTTTGGTTTCAATATTACAGTCGATTCATGAATATATGTAAGGCTTAGTTAGTATTTTCAAAGCCAATAGACATTTATGAACATGCCATTGGAGATGCTCAAAAGTCTACCGCTTCTGCATATTGAACGGTTTTGCAGATAGCGTAAATCTGAGTGAGGCTGCATTAGCATCAAATGTTGATCCTGTGGACGGAGACTCGCCACAAGTATTCATTCCTTACCGCGTGTACTGTTCACGGAAACAGGTATCAAAATTTCATTGGTATATTAAAAGTGTATTTTGTGAGGAAAAAAAACCGCGATAGAAAACTCATTTAGTTAGTGATTTCCATTTGGCTTATAATTTTTTATAAGGAATGGCAGTATTATTAATAATAAGCTGCTTTGGGAGATTCCTCCTGTTTGCTCTTTGTTAGGCTTAATAAGAAGAAACTGAAATTCAAAATCTACATAAACATATAGCTTTCTATAGATACCTAGCAGGTTTGTAGTATTCTCTATTATTTTTCATTTTCGTTGTTTCATTTTACTTTATTTTAGAGTTTGTTGGTGCTTGACCGCTGAGGTATTTTTTTTAGGAACAACTTGTATGTTCAGAACTTTGATCTTGAACCATCTCATGTTTTTGACTTTTACTGGTTTTCCGGAGTTTAATGATTTCAACGAACTTCTATACTAGCAAAACAAGTTCTAGTGGTTAATTATACGAGTCGTTTCATCCATGAATGTACTTTGTTTTTGTCTTCTTTTTAAAGAAAAAAAAAATTATGCAACAGTTATAAACAAGTTGATTTAACAATTTCGATCATTAGACTGCTACATATTGCAATATTGAACATCTTCTAATTAAAATATTGATTGGCTATCAGGTTACCGCGAAAGAGATTCTTCTCGACGAAGCTGATGTTTCTAAAGCTCTTTTGAACTACGTCAGCACTTACTTCATTTCAAATATTGTCCTTGGTGCATCAACCAGGAGTACTCTCACAAAGTTTCTCTCTCGCCCCCTCTTACTTTTTTTTAACCAAAATTCAATACTCCAGAAAATAATTATTATTTACCACATTTTCCAATGCAGGAAGTTCAAAAATCATGACGTCCCGACAATTTTGAACAAATATGCCCCTGATTTTTGTTCTGTATATGTTATTTCTAAGGGAAAGGCAGACTCTGTAAGGCCGGCTATTAGACCTGCAGTTAACAGTGTAATTCCCCCGAGACAATCACTGCAGAGAGCAATTACCCCTCATCTGATACCTGAATATGCCGAGCAAGAAGACAGACCCTTGTAAGTAATATAAATAAACATGTGTGTATGTATGTATATTGTATATATAGTTATATACATATACTTATATCTTACAAGTAGTCAGTATATATTAGTATGAGCTACAGAGGCATTATATTTCTTTCTTTCCGATTCATGGTTAGTGTACAGTTTTGGTACACCAAGTATCATCCGATTTCAATTTTGTACACCAGCATGCTAAAAGTATTTTCAGTTATGAATTATCGCGCATCAATGCGGGACATAAATATTCGACACGTATTTTGTTTATGACAGCATCCTTATTGTGTGTTTTTTTGTGTGTTAAAACAGGCCCGTTTCTTTTAAAGGAAGAAATGAGAGAGCGAAATCTAAGATCTATTCATCTATTTCCTCTTTGAACATTGATGATTTAGTTCGAGAGAGGAATTCTTTTCTTAGTCACAACGGGTTTGGAGATGAAACTGGTTCTTTAACACCACACATAAATGAATCTATAGACGCAATTAGTAAAAAATCAGATCCCCACAATACACTTGAGCTAGCTAAGGACATCACCAGTCCAGCTTCTGCGGTAAGTGAATCTTGTAATTACCTGCACGTTTATAGTATATTAAACAATAGAGTAGTACCCTAATATAACTCTGATTGGCAGAATTTAGAAGCTCAGATGAAAAGGCTGAAAAATGAACTGAAGCAAACCATGAACATGTATAACACAGCTTGTAAAGAAGCAATGTCTGCCAAAAAGAAGGTTCTACGATCACACACTCTCCAGATTTCGTATTTCTGTATTTCTATCTACATTTTTTTTATGTTTTTTTTTTTTATCTTAATGGCCTTCTAGTTAGTCTTTCTTGGAAGTTTTAGATGTTATCTGAAAATGGGAACTGATTATTTGGGTAAAATTTAAATAAAACAATCTCCAAATTGCAGAGCACTATCTATTGGCATAGTGATTACAGTACATTTATTTTTGATTATTTGAAACATGAGAAAGGGACATGCCTTCAAATTTATGAGAGTATGTTTGTTTAGAGAGTGATATTTTACTCTTCCACAATCTTGTATAGAAGAGCCTTGTGTTTTGAGTTTTGAGTAGTACACGTTTTTTAGTTCATGAGTAGGCATACTACTAAGAGCAGGAGGAGTGAAAATGGTGATTTTTATATATATTTTTGCAGGCTGAAGAGCTACATATGTGGAAGGTGGAAGAAACCAAACGGTACGAACAAGCTCGGCTAGCAGAAGACACAGCCTTTATTATTATAGAAAAAGAAAAGGCTAAAACAAGAGCTGCTATGGAAGCAGCCGAAAAAGCACAAAAACTTGCTGAGTTAGAAGCACAGAGAAGAAAATACGCGGAAAAAAAAGCCAGGAGGGAAAATGAGGAGAAGAAGAGAGCTTTAAATGTATTGTCGAATAACGATGTTAGATACAGAAAATTCACCATCGAAGAGATCGAGTCTGCTACTGAGAGGTTTTCATCGTCGTTGAAAGTGGGTGAAGGTGGATATGGGCCTGTCTATAAAGCAAAACTCGATCACACGCCTGTGGCTATAAAAGTTCTTAGGCCCAATGCTAAACAAGGAAGAAAACAATTCCAACAAGAGGTATGATCATGTACAGCATTTGGTTTTACAATTTGGGTGCTTTAACTTAAGCTGTTTATAGTGTCGAAATTGGTTAAAACGGACATGAAATTGGTTGAAACTACATTAAAACTTAGGATTGACACATCTCCATTCCTATACTTAGGAGTTAGGATTGACCCATAACATATTTTTCCTAATCTGAAATAGACCTATAAATACAGTAAAACCAATTAAACTGTAAATGTTAGCGAGAAGTTAATTAACTGCTCTATATAGGAACTTTTGGATCACCAACAGATAAAATTGACCTTCATATGTTCTGGGCTTAATTTAACTTAGCAATTTATTAGTTGCTATTGCAGTTGAATACAAGTGTTTCCCTCTGAACCGAGTATTTTGTGATGTAGTCAACTGCTCATTGAGTTTTGTTACAGATTTTATTACCGATTTTTATTTTATTTTTTGCATTTAATTTCCTCAAATCTTAGAAACTTAAACATTTTCAAAGTATGCTTGCGTTTTTCTCTACAGTTTTAGATTAATTGAAAGTGATTATTGTTATCTGGAAGCTCGGCTGTAATTTCAATTTTCTTCAAGCCAAAAAAGAAGCTAAAAATTACTATAATTTGGTGTTTCCATTCTGGAATTTTATATCAACTGGGCATTAGATGGTTTAAGGAAGCCGAATGGATCTCTAGTTTGTATGCTACCAATAAAATCATGAAAAGTTTTGTTGCATTGCATGTACAATTTTAGGACTCAAATCTTCAAGTTTATATTTAAATAAGTTGAACCTCATAAAACAACCTACACATATAAGTTGCCCTGTTGGAAAACTTGAGGAATTTGATCCGTGTTGAGGTAAAATCTAAAGATTTACTTAGCCTTTGTTTGGTTGCAGATTTTAAGCTCAGTTTTTCTTTTTCGCTGTTAAAGCCTTGACTGCATATGGTTGACCAGCTAAATGTTGAGTTTATTTGACTTTTTCCTATGAAAAAGTTTAGATTCTTTAAGCTGTATGAACCCTTTTTTTTTCTTAATCTAAGAAAATACATGTGTAAAATGGTGCAACCAAACAAGCCCTTAATCAGTTTAGAATCAGTATTGCCATGCGCTCCTCTTTCAAATACGAAACATTTCTTTTTCTTCTTGGCATTAAATTACATGGATGTGGTACAAGCTACAAAGTATATACTTTATTTTTGTTTTAATTTGTTCTTTTGATACAGGTAGAGATTCTTAGTTGCATGAGACATCCCAACATGGTCCTCTTATTAGGCGCATGTCCCGATTACGGTTGTTTGGTCTATGAATATATGAATTACGGAAGTTTAGAAGATCGTTTATTTCGAAAAGGAAATACTCCCTCTCTATCTTGGAGAACGCGTTTTAAAATAGCATCCGATATTGCAACTGGATTATTATTTCTTCACCAGGCAAAACCAGAGCCTCTCGTTCATCGTGATCTTAAACCCGCAAATATTTTACTAGACCGTAACTTCGTATGCAAAATAAGTGATGTGGGGTTAGCACGCCTGGTCCCGCCCTCTGTCGCTGACAGTGTAACACAGTACCACATGACGTCAGCGGCCGGGACTTTTTGCTATATCGACCCTGAATATCAGCAAACTGGCAAATTAGGGACGAAGTCGGATATTTACTCGCTTGGGATTATGCTACTCCAGGTGATTTAGGATACCAAACCCTAACACAAGATACTCGAAATCAAACCTGATATAATACAGAAAATAAATCTTTCATTCCTTACCGAGTATGAATTTTATATTAAAAACTTGTAGAACCTTAAATGTAACAATATTTCAAAATAGATACAAGAACAGTTGGGATTATGTTATTCCAGTTGAAACCGCAATTAAACAACAGCATACATTTGATATATATAAATTTTTGCAACCGACAAAAAATAGAAAATTAACCGTTCACCAAAATGGGAAATTGGGAATCTTTGAACACCTGATCCAAGTGATAAACAGTCTTTTAAAGAGACATAACCAGTGCCGGAAGCAGGAATGGTTTGTGGGAGGGGACGAAATTCATCTGTCAATTTATTCAGTTTAATACTATAAAGACAAGATTTTAATCAAAGTGCATGGTAAAAAATAAATCGTCAGCTCTAGACAAAAGTATAGTATATGCAGAATTGCCTTTGGTATCACAACTTCTAAGTTCTAACAATAGACACATTGTTTAATCATTAAAGAAAATAAAGCTAAAATTAGTGCTGCATCACCAGGTCATCACAGCTAGGCCCCCAATGGGTCTGAGCCATCATGTTGAGAGGGCTATACAGAAAGGAAACTTTACTGATTTGCTCGATCCGACGGTTCATGATTGGCCAGTAGAAAAGGCTCTTGCATTTGCCAACTTGGCTTTACAATGTTGTGAGTTAAGAAAGAGAGATAGACCGAATCTTGGCACGGTTATACTTCCAGAGCTCAATCGTATAACAGAATTTGGTAAAAGAAGTGAAATGAAAACCGAGAAACTCTCTACTCGAACGGTTTCGCCTCAAATTTCATCTGATGGAAATCAGGTATGTCATAAATATAGAGATAATAATTACCCCCGAGTTGAAGAAATAAGGTCATCTAGTGCTAAATATGCTATACAGTATACACACAGATGATAAGTGTTGAAATTGGAAAAAGAGTGAGGCCAGATATTGAAGTGACTCGGCGATTATCAAAATTGCAATTCAGTAGATGCTCAATCACATAAAATTATAATCCATAATTTTGATAAGCATAATTCTTGATTTTTACAAATTTGAGACATGTTCAATACATAGTACATACATCTTTAGGTCTTCTCTTTTTACCTTTTGTCATGGATATCTTGAACTTACGAGTGCATCTATGTATTTATGTATTTATATGTCCAACAGAGGGGTCCCTTGGATAGCTCCTCGCCGTCCTCATGTTTTTCGCTGTCAGAAGACCAGGAAGCGAAGGACTAGTAATGATGATCTAAAAGCATTATTCAACTGAAAGACATCACGACACGTCAAACCTGAAGAGCTTGTCAGTATTTACGATTACGCGAGTTACTTTCTTAAACTCCAATTGTTCCAGAAAGTTAATATGTACGTCACATCTAAAATCCTGTTACAGATTCCATTGAAGTATAAAAATAGAGTTGTGTGTATAAAACGTTCACAAATATGAAATATCTGTACAATCTTGAGGCATCATGTGTTTATTTTATAAGTAGTATGAGCAGTGGCGGAGCCAGAAATTTGGTTCAGTGGGGGCACAATTAGTATATAAGTCGGCGATGTATCTTAGTGAACTCTATATAAACAAATAATAGATGGTGACATGTTTTAACATTAAAAAATATATGTTAATAAGATACCAAATAAGCTAAATTCTATGAACAAATTACTAACTTTGATTTGAAGAAAAGAAAAAGATTTTAGAATTTCAAGCAACAAGGATAAAATAAATAGTAATTTGGGTGAATTCTTATGAAATTTTAGTTTATATGTTAAAAATGAAATTTATGATAAACCCACTAATATTGATTAGTAACAATTGTTAAACGAAAACCAAATAGTAATTAGATAAAATGAGTAATACAATGATCTAAAAGAAAAACTTTTTAAATATTAAGCAATATACAAATAAAACACAAGTGGTTTTGTGTGATAGATTTCATGTTTTTTACTATTAAAAGAAATAAAATTAAAGCAATCAAAATAGATTTTTTGGCATATAATAATTGTTACTTGTTAGTATATTTATAATACAGTCAAAATTGTTTAAAATATTAGCAACAGGGTTTCGAACCCATGAACACATGGTTGCAAAATTGGAGTATTACCCAACTGAACTAAATTATCTGTGTAAAAACATGAAATATATAGTATATGAATTAAATTCAGCGGGGGCTGGAGTCCTCACTAAGCCTACATTGGCTCCGCCCCTGAGTATGAGTAGTTTGATTCCTGCACGACAAACATCAGTCACCAAAAATATGGCATCCAAAACATTATTTTAGGTAACTAAACATGTTTTAATACTCATAAATTTCACTATCGATGGAAAGTACTTGACCAGATTAGAAGTTGAACCATTTTGTTTACTACATCTTCAGTCTGCACTTTCTACGTTTCAGTTAGTTCATGAATTTCTGTTTGTCCAGTACATGCGTGCGTCTAGAATCTTTTACGAATCTATGGGATATCTTTAGATCTGTCTACGGGACATAATGATGAAAAGAAGTGTTGGGTATCCTCCAAATTTATCCCGAAAATAGATCCTGAAAAGCTTGGCCTTTGATTTGTGGTCTAATCTAAAGACTCCACTTTTGCCCTTATCCAATTTCGCCAAATTGTCTACGCTAATTTTGTAAGTAGTTTAGTATTATTTACTTCGGTTGTTTCTCGAAAGTTCACAATTTTTTCTTCAAGATACAATTATTCTTTGATTTGGATCAAAGATAGAGGAACCATCTCAGTTAACAAGAAAAGCATAAATAAAGGACAAAGCTCAATTTGAAATCTACAATGAGGCATAATTTGATGCCTAAAGGAGGATTGCATTTGCAGAAACGTATAAAAGAGAAATAAAAAATTCTTAAATTAACACCACACCAGCAAATACTATATACATTACCTTTCTTTACAAGTAGCTTCTTACATTTTTTTATATTTTTCCTATTTATTTTGGCTTTCAAGGAATCTGGATCAAACTTTGTAAAAAGCATGCACATAGATGGATGCCTTGTCTGCCTTACCTATAAATTGACAAAGTAGAGTAGTTTGTTGTACCATATGAAAAATTCACCATTCTCAATGGACTATGCCAATATGCTATTGCTACTTTGTTCAAGAAAAAACTGGCTTGTTTTCTTGCTTGCCTTCATTTTTTGTAAAGTAACAACATCAGAGAAAGTACCAAATCCTGGATTACTTTGCATTAGTGAATGTGTCACTTGTCCTGTAATTTGCTCACCACCACCATCACCATCACTACCATCAAAAGAGCCTCCACCACCACAAAAACCGAAATCGCCCCCACCAAAATCACAATTACCCAATTCACCTCCACCAAAAACACAAGTGCCGAAAACACCCCCACCGTTCTATTACTTTACATCTCCACCCACTTCACAGGCCCCACCACGTTCAAATCCGCCGCCTTCGCCTATTTACACTACCGCTCCTAGCACTGGGCCCCAAAATAATGCTAAACCTTATTATTATATTTACTCGTCAAAAGCTACATCTGTTTCACAATGTTCTCTGTTTGTTCTTATAGTGGTATTCTCCATGCTCCTTGTAAATGGTCGGAGTGCTTAGAATATTCTTTTTTACAGATAGTTTCTTTCTATATTAGCGGTGACATAACGGGTATACTCCTATTATAATAATAATTTCCCGAGTTTGGTACTCTTGTTCGACCCGCCAATTTTGCAACTCTAACATGAGTTCTTTATGATTACGATTTGACTATCACTGTACTCTGTACTTGTAATGTTTGCTAGAAGAACTGTGGTAACAAAATAAGTACCGTGAATTTGAAGTAAATTGGAGTGCAAATGGATTTTCTAGAAGAAATTCTGGAATACAACACCAATCTTATGCCGTTCAATGGAGTATTTAATTATTTAAATTTTTATACTATTTATCCTTCTTTTCTCATTTGTCATTGTAACAGATTGCAGATTGTGACAGCACCAGTATTTGTTTATCCACCATTTAATCAACCTTGCCGACCACACTTTATTTGTAGCATGTTCACTTTCTGAAATATATTCATTGATTGAAAACTGAAAGGAAAAACAGTACATAAGAATCTAATCCCCAATCTCAAATGGAGAGGAATCATTTGTTCCTTACATTATTTTCTTCCATGGTCTTTGGTCTGTCTATTTGTAAATTTCATACAAGCCTTATTTTCCCAAAAGAAGTAAAAGAGAGCAAAACTAATCAAAAAACAAAACAAGGGGATTAAGAATGATAGTTGCCTTAAAAGTTGCAATGGAGAAAGAAAAAAAATGCGATTCTCCTCATCCTAACCATTCCCCATCGAGTCCTTCGATTTCCCCAATGTCCAAACTGCAATACAAGTAGAACATAAAGAATTAGCAGTCGCAGATAAAACATGAAAAGTTTATTGACATTAAGAGAGAGAGAAAATCCTATTCAATATAGAACGCAATAATACGATGTGAGCTGCTAATATTGTGTTCAGTTAATAACAACGAATGTTTTGATATTCACTACATTATCACTGCCGTGCGAACAAAACAATAGTACTGCAATGTACCAAAAATCCTAGTCTCTTTCGCACGCATACACTCACGGCAACAATCAATAAAAAATAAATAGACAACTTATTGAATGGTAGCAGCTCAAAAACAATACCAGGCAGACCACTTCTATTTTATGTTTTTCTATAACCGAGTTGTGCGGTTTGTCTTCAAATTTGAAAACTACAAAACCACACCGTACCGAGAAGGACCACCAAACCCAACTGAAAGTTGAAAACTTTTTAAAAGACAATGAATACACACAAGAACCAAACCGGTTTTATTTTGAGATTGGGTGTGGTCTCATGCTAAAACAAATGAGTTGGTTTAAATCTTCAACAATAGAAAACTAAAAAGAATTGATAAGAGATATAATCATCTGTTCAGTTTTGCCCAAAGCCAAACAGAAACTAACGTGCACTGCCCCTAGTTTGTTTAGGGAGAAAGATCCTTTATTCAGAATACCCATAAAAAGAAAAAAGAGCAACAGTAAAATAGTGTAAGTGTTTTTTTATTATTATATTTAATCAAACTAAGTTGGTATATATTTGGTGAACAAAAAATAGGACAGAAGTGGGGACTTCTTGAATTAATTATAAGCCTGCTGCTTCCCCAGCAATTTCCAAGGTGAAAAGTATCAGAAACTAACTTCTGCAATTTTATCCAAAACCAAATGCAATCCCCAGTCTTGAAGGGTGAAAATAAAAATTTAAAGAGAAATTTTAAAAATCATTAAATTATGTTCTTAGGAACATAAAACATCTTTTGAGTTGACCCTTAACAAGAAGGATAGGCCCATTTTGGGCTTTAATATTATACCTGTAGTCGATATGCTCAAGTTTATGAAACGACTCCGTTTGGGGCGAAATTGATTAAAACACGAGAAGCTTGTTATACATTACATTGGAAAATTCACGGACCGAAGCGAGAATGATTAGGAAAACGGCAATATTAAATAACAATTTCAAGAAGAATATTTTCATACCATGGCAAGGCAGGATCCTGAAGGCAATTGTCAATGACATAATCTTGTTCAAAATCTTCCTCTAACCAATCTGGAAACTGAGCCACTTCATCATCAAAAGGAGGAGAAGAGTATTTATCTCCATTACCATTCTCACAAGTGTTATTTAGAAACTTAGACCACCTAGCTGATGAAACCAAATTTACACTATCATCCCACTCCACCTCATGTTTTTGTCCCAGTGATTTGATCTCTTCCATTTCCTCTTCATCTATCGATTGATGCAACCCTAATCCCGAGCTTTCTCCTTCACTTGAAGAAACCAAATTAGATTTTGGTGATGAGTAGGATGTAAAATATAATGATTTGTCCAAGTCGTTAAAATCTTGAAGATTGAGGTTTAATCCTAGGGTTTGGCTCGGAAGGGCGAAATTGAGATCATCTGGGAAACTTTCTACTTGGGTAGTACCAGGCCAAAAAGCATAAGGATTCGATGATGAAGAAGAAGAAGGATATAATGTTGAGTTATTATAAGATAAATCTGGCTGGTTTAACGGATACTCTGTTATTTCCTTGGGAGGATAAGTTCTTGAACTCCTTCGAGTTTTAAAGCTTTCTTCTTGTGGTGGAGGGTCCGAATTAGGCTCGAAATTTTGTGCTTGTTTTTTCATAGTGGCTCTATGCAACTTGAGTGCAGTGACAATTTCTCTTCGTGCCTCGGCCATGTTTAGTAGCCTCTCTTGGTAAGGCCTAGTGGTATGAAGTCTTCTCCTAACTTGTTTTTTGTGCTGAGGTGGCACCGATCTCGGCCCTTCGTTTTTGTAGTCCATGGTGTTTGGCTCATTGGGGTTCATTGGGTCCTTAATTCTTGAAGAAGTTAGTTGCTTTACAAGGTCTCTTATGTATGCACCAGATAGATGAGGCTCTTCTCTTAGCTTATTACTATTATGAAGGTTGTTTTTAGACACCCCTATATCTCCTTTGCTCCCTTGCTTAGAAGATCTACCTTTCATTTCTTAGTGGGAGGAGTTTTTTTTTGGGTTTGTATTATGGAGTTCACTTGAGTTTATATAAGAGAGCAAATGGGGATGTAGAATTGAAATAGGTGAGGTTGTTGATTTATAGTACTAGTACTAGGCTAGGATGGTACTTAAAAGATCATTTGGAGTTTTCCTACTTTATCAAAGAAAAGGTTTTACTTTTCTAATCTAGTCTTAACTCAAATCAGTTGACTTACAAGTTGACAACATAATTCTATTTTTATTATAAGGAACTAAGATTTGAGTCTTTAATACGAGGAAGGGAACAACATTTAGAAGTATATTGACCGAATTATAATCATAAATAGTAATGATATAGGTAGAGAATTTTTAATACACGTCCATGCATAAATTCCATCAAGACCACTCGATCAATATATATCGAGATCAATGGTCATTTGAGAGTAATATGTGTTTCAAAAAATCACTACAAATATCATAACCATTTTAAGTCTATGATATAAATAGAAACTTTTTACCACGTTCATATATAGACTTGTTGAGGAAAGGAGTGACGACGAATTTCCACATCAGAGGATAGGAGGGAGTAAGCCCCAATTTTTGGTAGACGGAGTAAATAAAAAATAAAACTAACCCGTCTAACTATTTTGAACTTAGAAACTAAAGAGGGTGGATATTGATAAAGCTAGGCGTTAGTGGTCCGTTCAGAGTGTTTGAAACTTAAAAGTTGAATATAAATATTTTTTACAATTTTTTTTTAATTAAAATAGAGAAATTTGTGAAGCTTCTTATTTTCCTTATTATTATTCTTTCATTTTTCTTCCTCTCCACTCATTTAACAGAATTGAGCCATCTTCCCTCCGCTTAATTTTATGGCGAGATTCCCAATTTCGTCGGTGGATAACGGGTCATCTACTTATCTTTCTCCTATTTTGGCGCAATTCCATCACGACCCCCTTTCCAAATTAAGTATGTTGACACTCGATGTCACAACACAAAATATCATGTTCAAATCTTCTCTTCGAGGACTAGAGAAAACTTTGAACATATAGATAATCACATTATGTTATAACAAGATGAAGTTGTATGGATTTAAAAGTGGTTGATGAGAATGTACAAGATGTGCAAAAGTCGTGGTAAACAACATTGCGCATGATAAGAAAAATTAGGCTTGATAAAGTTCCTATCATAAAGCACAATTATCCACACAATTCTATAAATAGTAACTTCATATGTTAATAAGACCTTAAAGCTCCTTTCTACTTCGTAAATGTTCTCTTATTTTCCAACCTCTACATGTGATATACATTACATATATAGCGAGGGACGGAGACCGAAATACAATGGTAAGGTTGTTAGATACAAATTGTTATTTTACGGAGTTTCAAGACACTACTATTTATATTTTCTCACAATTATGTATGGAAAATATTGCATTTTTGTTAGCTCACGGGTTGCGGCAGCATCCCTGCGGGCATATTAAAGCCTCCACCCCTGCATAAATTGAAGAAGAAAATTATGTAGTTAGAGCCCCTAACTTAGAGGTGATTCACATATTGAATCTGTTACGATGTTCCATATTATTGTTTGAGATGGATTGACCTAATTATTTTTACTACATTATCTCGATTATCAACATTGCAAATTGCAGCAGCATGCTAACTAAATCGACATATGAGAAGAATTGTACATATGCAAGATGAGTTATTAATTTACTACTATTACATTTCCATGAAAAATAAAGAAATGAAAGCATGTATAAAATGATTGAATGTTTATACGTAAAGGTACACTGCAAGCTTGTACTCTTATGGGACCAATTTCTGGAAATGTCAGCAAAAAAGGCTATATAGCAAAACTGACAGAAGAATCTTCACTCCTATAGTAACAACCTCTAATTTTACATTTTTATATAAAATATGTATATATCATATTTGTAATATAAAAGGACGAATATCCAACATTTTCTGTTTTGATTGTCCAACATAATTAAAGTCTGTTTCTGAAAACAGAGAACTTGGATCTTTTTTTTTTATATATATTTAAAGGCAATTTGCACAGCCTAGTAAAGACAGAAATGCTCCATACCTTCTCTTTCTCTATCATAGTTAGGATGAGCACAGTTTTATTTGTTACGGTTTTACACCAACCCAAATCAACTTATGTAAAGATTGAGTGATTTGTTTTGGTACTGCTTCAAAAAATTTTGAATTCCAACCTAACCCAACCCATTTAAAACGGTTTGGTTACGGGTTGGGTTTGTGAGTTTTGCATTTTGACATTTAAATTTATAAAAAGTGCAAATTTAACACTAAAAATAATAAAACTCAGAAAAAAAAACTTAAATATTAAAGATTCTCAAAACAACACATAGTAGCATACACAGACTAATATTTTGACATACTATTTTTGATTCATGCTCATTACGCCACTAAACAAATATCGAAACGAGCAAATAAAAATTTAAACGTGCAACATAAAATCTTAAAATATCCAAACAAATTAAATTTGTAAATTAAAAGATAATGTATACTGAAATCTCAAAACTCTAAGTGTTTGATCGATTACAACCTTGAATTTTAAACCTCCGAACATAACTATTATTCAGATTTTGAATTAGAAAAGAAAAAAATACATAAAAAAACTATGCTAGTACTCTCACCGGTTGACATAACATTTACAAAATCTAGCTAATTTGTGTAAGTTAGAGTCACACAAATCACAAGTTATTCACAAAATATAAAAAAACATGACCAATTCTATTTTTTACCTTTTTAATCTCGTATTCGAGTATCTTAATTACTTGTATTTAAGCAAAACAGGCATTTCATTCATTAATGTGTACTTATGTTAGTACTCTCTGTGTGATAATGATGCATATAATGATAAAATTAATATTATTATAGTGACAATGTAACTTTAGACAACTAACATGTAATTAAATTTATGATTGAAAACAGTTGTTACTTGAGCTGGGATTGACATGGTGAGAAGTTACAAGAGTTATATGTTTATTAGATATATTAATTAGTCTTTATTTTATTTTTTACGGTTTGACCCGCGGTTTAAAAATAATAATTCAAATCAACCCGCATATATTAAATACGATTTGGTTTTGATTCATAATTTTTGAAAAGTTCAATCCAATCTAAACCGGTGCGGGTTGGTTTGTGTTGCGGTTTTGGACAGTTGGGTCCGTTTTTTGAGCAAACTAGTGGTGAGAGCAAAGCCAAAGCATAGTGGGGGAAAGTAAGGGACTGTTGGTATCGTGTGGCAAAATTGATCCTATTGGAGGGTTGGCTTCAAAGTCTGCTATTATTTCAGAGTCTCACACACCCTCTATTTATTTCAGCCGTTGGATCTTCTATGACATGTCATGTCACTTGCCTGCAGGTAGGCCCAATATTAAAATTTAAGATGCCCAATTCAGTATTAAATAAATAATATATCTATCTAAAAACTTAACTACAAACTTTACCTGTTAATATACCGGATTAAATATATCAATCATTTTTATTTTGATATTTAAATCATATTTTCATTCGATCCCATCTAGTACGTCACGTTAACGAGTAAGATTTTTAAGTAATATTTTTAGATGACTATAAAAATATTGATAATTATATTATTTTCACCTTTTGTGGAACTTGGATTGTAAATGAATTAGAACACTCGAAATATTTATTCATTTTCGGTTCATGCTCGTTTGTTTATAAATGAAGGGACGTAAGTTAATCGAATGTTTGATAAACAAACACGATTTTTTCAGAATGCGTCCCGTTTGTTATTTCAGGAATTGAATTTAGACTCTGTTACAAAACTGTTGTATTATATATTATTGTTATACCATCAGTATGGACTATATATATGAGGTTAAACATGTTCAAAATTGACTTAAAGGAGCCTGGTAAGGGAGTGAGTATTTAACAATAATTAAGTACTCGTCTCAAAAACTAAAATAGCACAAGCCACAAAATGCATGTATCTATTTTAAAGAGTCCAAATATTTTACTTCCTATTTTTTATCTCCTTCCGTACCCGCTTGCTTATTTTTACTCAAATTTTAAATTTTCACAACTTATACCGCAACTTTATATACTTTCATATTATATTGTATTCAAATTTTAAAACATTTGAACATAATATTGTTTTAGACAATTTTTTTAAGGGTTAATTCATGTTTTCTGTACCAAACTATCGCTGTTTAACAATTTGCATACTCAACTATTTTTTTTAACAATTTACATACTAAATTAACATAAATCGATCAATAAGCATACTATTGGTGACATGTCATCAATTAAACACACAGTTGGCAAAATTTTACATACGTGGGCTTATCAATATTACACGGCAGCAAAGGAACGAACAGGTGTCTATGAAACCAAAACATTCTCTCTCTATACGTATAACTCTGTCTATACGTATAATTCTCTCAAAAAACGTCCAAATTAAGCAACAATTACTGAAATAAATAATTTTTAAACATGAGTTGGATGCTTCGTGATGGGACAGAGCCTCCAAAATACGGTAAGTCAATTTCTTTATCTATCTATAATTAGTGGTTTTTTAATTATATATTTCTTCATTTTATAATTAGGGTTTTTGTTATAATTTTTTTTTTTTTTTGGATTATTCAGTTTACATTATTCGAGTTTTTAATTATTAGAGATTTTTAATTGTATATTAATTAATTTTATAATTAGGGTTTTTTTATCAATTTATTTAGATGAGTTATTCAGTTTACGTACTTAGGGATTATGGTTAAATATTGTTAATTAGTGGTGGTTAATTTGAGTAGTAGGGGTTTAATTATGTATACTTTTTAAATTGCAGATAACAATTTCATGTTCACCGTAGCCTATCATCATGATGGTATAATGTCTCGAGGTAACAGAACACAATATTTGAATGGTAGAGTTGATTACTTTGATTTTTGTGATGAAAAAGAAATCAATTATCTAGCACTTGTAGGAATGGCTTACAAATTAGGCTGGTTAAATGTTAACAAGTTGTACTGTAAAAAAGTGGGAACTTCATTTGAGGAAACTGAATTTCAGATTAGATTTGATAGGGATGCTTATCATATTGTTAACTATGTTGATAGCGCTACTAGAGTTGTGGAAGTATATGCTGAGTGTGATAACAATGAAATAGATTCAGACTTAGACAGTAGTGGTGATGAATTTGAAGTTGAAAATGATGTTGGTTCTGATTTAGAAAATAATTTTGGTACTGATGATGATATTGGTGGGGAAGATGATACTTTAGTTGACACTGACATTACTGTGGACCACAGCAGTGGCAAAGCTAGTGGTTCTGGTACTAGTAAGGCTAGATGTAAAGACAAAGCTAGTGTCACTATGAAATCTAAAGTTGCAGCTGCATACAATAATGTGGGTAATGATGAGGACATGGATCAGGGTTATGTGTCACAGTCAGAATTTGATAGTGATGTAGGGTCTGATGAGGATGAAAGTAGAGTTAAAGTTAGTTATTCAGTGTTTGGTGAAGCAGACTTAGATAAACCTATAGAGTTTAAACTTGGAATGAAATTTCCTAGTGCTGCTCTGTTTAGAAAAGCTGTAAGGGAATATGCAATTCAAAGAAAAAAGGATGTTTATTTGAATGTGAACTGCAAGTTAAAAATGTATGGTATTTGTAGAAATGGAAGTACTGATAACCCATGTCCTTGGTTGATATATGGTGCAAGAATGAGATGGGAAGAGACAGTACAGATAAGAACTTTTGTGGACAGACACACATGTTCTAGCACACTGGTGAATTCAAATCTTACACCAAAATACATTGCTGAAAAATTTGAAATGGATATTAGAGAGAATCCTAAGTGGGATGCAAAAGCATTTCAAAGGTTTGTGGCAAGAAAAACAAAGTGTAAGGTAACTATTGCCAAAGCATATAGGGCTTTTGAACTTGCAAAAATTCAAATTGAGGGCACTTCTGCTAACCAATACAAACTACTTTGGGACTATATTGCTGAGTTAAAAAGAACTAACCCAGGTAGTACTTTTTTGGTGAAAACCAAGAATAGACCAAGTTTAGATGCTCCATATGTGTTCAGAGGGATTTATATATGTTGGGGGGCCTTGAAAAGAGGGTTTTTAGAAGGTTGTAGACCAGTTATTGGTGTTGATGGGTGTCATCTAAGTGGGCCACACAAGGGTATAATGTTGACTGCAGTGGCAATAGACCCCAACAACTGCATGTATCCTTTTGCTTATGCAGTTGTTGGGAAAGAAAAACAATCTACTTGGAGGTGGTTCTTGAGGTTGCTCTCTAAGGACCTAAACATTCAGTCTGCAGCTGACTATACCTTCATTTCTGATAAACAAAAGGTTAGGCTTGTAATTAAAATTTTCATTTATTAATTTATCATTTATTTATTTTGCAACAATAACTTGTCATTATTCTTTAATTTTATTCTGTAGGGTCTTATTGCTGCCATGGAGGAAGTGCTACCTGGTGTGGAGCACAGGTTTTGTGTAAGACATCTCTACAATAACTTCAAAAAGGACCACAAAGGGTTGGCATTAAAGAATCTACTTTGGAAATGTGCTAGAGCTAGCACTAAGGAATACTTTACCAAAGCCCTAGAAGAGATGAAAAACCTTAATGAACCAGCTTATCTTTGGTTGTCATCCAAACCAGGTAAGAACTGGTCTAGGTCTCATTTCTGTTTTCAACCAAAATCAGATATTCTATTAAACAACTTGTGTGAATCCTTTAATGCTTGCATAAAAGAAGCTAGGGGAAAACCTATTTTGAGTATGCTTGAGGATATGAGGAAGTATCTCATGGATTTAGTTATGAGAAAAAAAACTGCTATGGAAAAGAAAAATGCACTTCACATATGTCCTAAAATTCAGGAAAAGTTTGAAGGTTTTAAACTTAGATCACATAATTATATACCTTATTCGAATGGTAATCTCATTTATGAGGTTGATAGTGGTCATTCTTGCTATCAAGTAGACCTTGCTAGGAAAACTTGTGCTTGTAATGTATGGCAGTTAGCTGGGATACCATGTGTTCATAGTATTTGTGCCATGAATTGTGAAGGTCTCAAACCAGAGGATTATATACATAGTTGTTATACAAGAGAAACTTACCTCAAAACCTATAGTAACACTTTGGTACCAATTAATAGAATTGATTTATGGCCCAAAACCAACAAACCAGTAATTTTACCACCAGTGGTTACTACACAACCTGGTAGACCAAGAAAGAATAGAAAAAGAGCTGCAGATGAGCCTAGGACACCCTCTCATAAGATAGGTAGGGTTGGTACTATAATTACATGCACACTGTGTAAAAAAGCTTGTCATAACTCCAGAACATGTGGTAAACCTCCAAAAGAAAAAAGCCAGGGGAGAGGAACAAGGCAGAGAAAACCAAAGGCAATTCCACATTTAGTTGATGAAAGTAACAGTGACAATGATGATTTTGGTATGGATGAGGAAGATGATGATGGTGTTGAAACTGTGGTGGAAAATATGGTAGAAAATGATGGTGTTGAAACTAATGTGGTGGAAGATATGATGGAAAATGATGGTGTGGGATATGGTGGAAATGGTGTGAGTAATGAAAGGGAAAATGAGAGTGATAATTTATGTGATAATGTGGTTCTTAGTGCAAATGATATAGCTGAAAAACAGGATGAAGTGGATCAAACATCAAGAGTAGTATCCAGTCAACCTTTGGGAGCTTTTACTGAAAAAAAGAGAGCTAAAATGACAGTAAGTTCTCTTAATTTCATAAAACATTTACTTTTTTTATTAGTGGTTTTTGGTCTAATTGCTATTTTATTACTCTTAGGTACTGTAAAATATATTTTAATTACTATTTTTATTGACTGTATAAAGGTGAGAAGAAGTATTAGAATAATAAATTCACCAAAAAAAGGCCCTGCTACTGTGAGAGAGAATAAGAGTGGTGATTTCTGTGATAATGTGGTCCTTAGTGCAAATGATATAGCTGAAAAACAGGATGAAGTGGGTCAAACATCAAGAGTAGTGTCCAGTCAACCTTTGGGAGTCTTTACTGGAAAAAAGAGAGCTCAAATACCAGTAAATTCTCTTATTTTATTAAAACCATTATTGCTTTTTATTAGTAGCTTTTGTGCTAATATATTCTAACTGCTATTTTTATTGATTGTTTAAAGATGAGAAGAAGCATGAGAATATTAAATTCACCAAAAAAAGGGCCTGTTGTTGTGGATTTTGAGGATTTAACCAAGTATGGTGAGAGTGGCAGTGACACACTTCATGCTGGCATCTTAAACAAAACAAAAGGTGGTGGAAAGTCAACAAAGGGACATATTTATAAGGATGGCAAGATGTATCTCACACCTGCTGCTCTTAAACTTGAGTTGGAGCTTAAGAAACAATGGAAAGCAAAACAGAGTCAATCTGGCCCTAATTTGTAGTAAGCTACATTTATGTAAGAAATATTTTATTTATTAGACTTCAAAGTACTTTTAATTTTCTTTTGTTGGTTTGAGAAGACCTGCTAATGAATTGAATGACCTGTAATGTACTTATTGCTTTTGTTTTTATTTTGGTGGCCTATAATGGCTTTGCTACTGTATGAATAGTAACACTTTGGTGTCTGTTACTGGCCTATGAATGAAGTATCTATTTTGGCAATTTAATGGTGTTATTTTGTTTCTATAGTAATTTGATTTACTGTTTTTATTGAGTAGTTTGTATAGTAAATGTTGGTATCTCAATGATGTTTTTGTACTGAGAGATGACCATTGTGATATTAGAAATGTTGGTATCTCAATGATGTTTTTGTACTGAGAGATGACCATTGTGATCTTACAAATGTTGACATCTCAATGATGTTTTTGTACTGAGAGATGTTATAGTTTTGTTCTGTAATTTTATCCTCAGATGTTATGAAAACAGCTCAGAACACAGTCTTTTTTGATCTCAGAAAAGAGCTCTTATGAACTCAGAATGAGATGAGATTTAGGTATTTCTGAGCTCTTATGAAAACATCTCTGAATTGTCCATTTTATGATGAGATTTGGGTATTTATGATCTCAGAATTGACCAATTTTTGGACTGATTATTGTCCACTTATAGCCATCTCAGAATGGGGCTTTTGTGAACTCGGAATAGTTCATTTTTTGACTGAGATTTGGGTACTTGTGATATCAGAAAACAACACATTCATTCATACTCATACCATTACATGAATTAACCCTTCATTCATTCATACACATAGCATTACATGAAACCATTACATTAAACATTCTTTTTCTTCCTCAAACAGGTACACCATTGACAGGACAATAATTAAAATCACAAAAACAGCAAGTATACAACCATTACTATTTTTTCCCTTTTTCTTCTTCACTTGCTTCATGTTTTTCACCATATCTTTTTTCTTCGCACCTTCATATTCTTCAACCAGCTGCATTAGACAAGCTTTTTCATTCTGCAATTCATTAATTTGTTTCTTCATTTTTGAATTCTCTCTTTGCATTTCTTTCATGTCAGCTTCCAAGGTGTTTTTTCCTTTCAATAAACCTGGTATTATTTTTGTGGCACGATCACAAATAGGGGGATCAACCCATAAGAAAAATGAACAAGAGTTGGTTTTACAATTTCTAAACCTGCGACCTGGGTTTTCCGCAGTCCATGATGTGTTTAGTTTTGTGGTTTTCCTACAATGGCAGTGGTAGTCCATTGAAGAGAGTGTTAGTGAGAGAATGGCTGTCTGAAAATTAGGGTTATGGGTTTTGGGTTAGTGAGAGAATTGGCTGGGTGTAATGAATTCTGGGGTGTAAGTGATTTTGGCGCCAAATATAGGCCAGAAAGCCCACGTAAGCAAAATTTTGCCAACTGTGTGTTTAATTGATGACATGTCACCAATAGTATGCTTATTGACCGATTTATGTTAATTTAGTATGTAAATTGTTAAAAAAAATAGTTGAGTATGCAAATTGTTAAACAGCGATAGTTTGGTACAGAAAACATGAATTAACCCTTTTTTTAATATTCAATGTTTAATTTACACTAATTTATACATTTATTCCGAAACAAATTTTGTGTGAATTTTCTTTTAAAAATAATTATTTGAATGTATTGATACATGTATTATAGTAATTGTACAATTTTTTTCAAGTTTTTTAAAAAATTTTTTTGGATAAAATAAGGAAGGGGATACGAAAACGAGTAGATAAATGAGATATAAGATTTGGACTTATTTTAAATAGCATCAATCACAACTATGAGCTTCATTCATGACATATAATCTTCAAAAAAGTCATTCATGGAATAAATATATAGTACTGGAAAAAACTACGTACACAAAATTATCAGCGTAAAGTAGCAAAGTTCCGTTGATTATTCAAATAAAAAAGGAAACAACGTATATACACATGCTTTTTTCCATATAATGAAACAAAAATTTACCACATAGTACGATAATTACCTCTTTTAACATTACATTTTGAAAATATATATGGTTACTGATACAACCTCAACTTGAGATGGAAAACAAATTTTCTAGTCTTTTAAAAGAATTTCATATGTATGTTTCAGAGATGCATTTTGTTTAGCGTTGTCATTTACAGCATTTATTTATGTATTCTAGCTTTCAGCCTTTGTAACATGCAGTGCAGTGTCATTTTCTGGTATTAGGATGAGGGTGTGGTGGGGGGCCAATATATATATATATATATAGGGGGACCATATTAATTTACTCTTTCAATCACTTATTTACTTACCTGCATTACAGATTACAACAAAGTGATCTAGGGAAGCTTAGGGGTTCTAGAATGTTAGGCCTATGTGCATTGTAACAATGACCGTGTGGACACACTGTGAATTACAGCTTCCAAGTTGGAACCAGTTCGATGGAGATTCATTAAATAGTATAGAAAAAAAAAATACTTAATTTTTAAAAAACCCGAATCCTCAAGTTTTGTTTAAAATTTGTTAGCATTAAAGTTTAAAACAAAATTAATCTTTAAAAATGTTTTAAAATGTGACACCGAAACCAAAATTCAGCAGTACTTACTTTGTTTCAATTACTTTTTGGCAAAATAAAACCAAGTATGTTGAGGGAAGGGTTAGCAATTTCCAAATTTTGGATTCCTTGGTATTTGTTTCTGGGTGTATCTATGGTAAAAATAAACGAGGCGAGCAGCTCAAATGTGATAGTACGGGAGAAGAAACGAGGTCAAGATATTACAGGGTGGTGGGTTAATCCCGTGGGCATTTTGATATTATTATTTTTATATTTATGATTGCACAAGGATGAGTCTTAACGCAATGGTAAAACTACATTCACGTGTCTTGTTGATCACAAGTTTTAGTCGTGGAAACAAGCTATTGTAGAAAATGCAATACAAGATCTGTTGTTACATTTGAATCCCTATTATTTATGGATATGCATGCTTTTACCATTAGAAAGTAATGAAACCTTTACAGCTTGTAATATTCATTTGAAAATGTGTTCATCATATTCTTTAATCTTCTCATGAACATGATATGTTCTGTTTGAGTTTGAACTGCACATTGTGTCCAACATGAGAATTTAGAACCTCACTCAAGAATCTCTATTTCTTTACCCCATTTATGTGATTTTGATGAAAATAGCCTTGTTGATGAAAATAGCCTTGAATTGATACTCTGTTCTCCAACTTTATTTTATAAAAGGAATAAAAGCTCTATAAAATTGTTAGTGTTGTAAAAGATTCTAGAATACTTTAGAATGTTCTAATCGATATCTTGTACCCTAATTAATGGGCTTTTAGTTAGGCTTAAGTTGGGCCTTTTCTAGGTCTTGTAACTCTATCCTCTATCTATATAAAGAGGGTTAGGGGTCTTGTATTCATAGACACATATTCATTCATAATAAATACAATACTGTTCCCCTTCTCTCTACTTATGTCTCCCTAAATACGTAGCTAATATTTGTATTACAACACGTTATCAGCACTGCTCTCGGAGATCGGATTCTGGGTATTTCAGTATAAATCTTGAGCTTTATACGGATTTTTAGTATTTTGCTATATCGACCTTCATCAATATACCAAGAGTAAGGTATACGATTTATTTTTTACTGTACACCCGCATGATATATTAGTAACGTATAATCACATGTTACTGCAAATCAAATAAATTATATGTATATGTGGACCATAATTTAACCACATGCGAATTATGTATACTAACAACCATATTATGTTATTAAAACCATGCTAGAACTGCATGTTAATGTGTATAATGCTTAAATTGCTTACAACTCCGCATGTAAAAGAATTAAACAAACCTGCCATGTATGAACAAATACTATGTATTTCATTTGTTGCCTGTGATTTAAGATTTCTACTTATGCTAAATCACATGTCATAGTTTGTTTGTTTGTTTTGTGCTACCAGTACTATTGCCATGTTAGATACTCTCTCTGTTCCTATTTAATTGTCCATTACGAAACTACGTGCAATTTTGAATGGCTTATAACTTATATCAAAATTGTCAAAATGAATTTTTTTTAAATCTTATCATAAAATTTAACATTTGAACTATATGATCAACTTTTAAAAAAATTTATTCCGACAATTTTGATACAAGTTATTGGCCGGTCAAAATTGCACGTATTTTCGTAATGGACAATTAAATGGGAACGGATGGAGTAATTTGGTAATCTAGAAGCCTGCGTATGAATTTAGAAAAACGTTATGCTACTAGTAATGTGACCTTGTTTAAAACATGTATAAACGGGACCTATGTTATAATTTTGTTTATTAAACATACTAATATGCATCTGTCAGACTATATATGTTATATACTGAAACCAGTAGGACTGTTTTGTAATTCACTGAAAGATGTTAACTGTTCTGTTAATTACTCAAGGACTAAACTGAAACTTGTCTGAAATTCTGGACTGTATATGTAATAACGCTGTAAATAGATATATAGTTTGCTGAAATTACACGCATGGTCTTGTAGTATAATACTTATACGAAAACAGTACATATGGTCGATAAGATGCAATATTTGGTCAATATACACACACATGCATATAGATTTTTTTTATTAAAATGCAAGTGAATAAAAATTACATGCTAATTGAATAAAATGATATGTTTTCATGTAAATTTAACCACTTTGCATGTTAAAAAAATTACCATATAGAATTAATTGGTAATCAAAAATATATTGCTTGCTTGCATGTTAAAACTACCATTTATAGAATTATTCATATGGCAATAAATAGTAGATAATAGATTGATATATTGTTAGCATAATCATATCTTTTGATATTAGCATAGATATAAATATCACATATGACAGTTAATTATTGGATTAGATCTAATTTATTTGATTTATTATGTTATAATTTTTATGAATTGATTGATAATCTTGAATTGATTTGTTTATAACACCAAATCTACTGCATGATTAGATAGATCATGAAAATATACTTACTGCCTGTTTATATAAATGTGGTTAATCTAGATAGATATTGTCTATGTTGTTATTTATTGCCATGAATGGTAGATTGCAAAATATCGTATATTTTCACATTTAAGTTGGAAAAATTATGAATCTTCCCCAAATAGGCTCACATATTTGGATACGATGTCTAGGAAAGATAAAGGCGGAAGTCGTTCTCCTAATGAGGTCGGTTTTTAAGAGGCATTCGTGCCCACCCCCCTCACCGTCTTTCCTAATCGTGTTCAAATAGAGCTACCGAAAGGGGTTGAGTAAATAATAATTTTCCCGAATGTGTCTATATGGATATGTATTTACCGAATTGGTATCTCAGTATCGACCTGTCGTTCGATCAAAGAGAACCTCTTCACTTAAAAGCAAAACTTGTTTTTCGAAGCTGTTGTTTCGAAATAAAGTTTGTGCTTATACAAACTAAAAAACCCATTGTTTTATATGATGACTAATCCACTCTTTATTTTCTTTTATCCTGTTGTAGAAAAATGTCAATCAAGCTTAACTTTCCAATTTTGGATGCTGCCGGCAAGAACTACTTGAATTGGAGTCAGGATATCCAAAACCATTTAGATGTCCAATGCCTATTGGACGTCATATATGATGAGGAGGAGCATGAAATGGAAGTACCGCGCGAAATGAGTGCTCGGGCGATGATTCTGTTCTGCCGCCACTTATCAAACGCCATGAAATCTGAGTTCATAGCGACCACCTCACCAAAGACATTGTGGAACTCTTTGAAAGAGCGCTTTGACCACCAAAAGACCATTTGGCTTCCTGAAGCCCGCCGTGATTGGCTGAATCTGCGATTTCAGGACTTCGAAAGCGTTGAAAAATATAACGCTGAAATATGCAGAATTTGTGCTACTCTTCAATAATGTGGTAAAACACTCACCGACAGTGACTTATTGGAAAAGGCGTACACCACGTTTTCTAGTTCTGACATCTTGCTCCAAAAGCAATATCGTCAGTCTAAATTCACCAAATTTCCTGAGCTCATCACCCAGCTGTTATTGGACGAGAAGAATAGTCTCATTTTAATGATGAACAGTAATTCTTGTCCTGCTGGTTCAAAGGCAATTCCAATGCCTGATGCTAATGTTGTTCGTGGACCTCGTCCACGATATGGAAAACGAGAAAAGGGTCAGTCGTCCCATTAGCCAAGGAACATGGGTGAGCGTAATGCTCGTCTAGCCAAGCGAGGTTTGGACAATCGTCCGAACCGAGGACCTGTGGCTCCTCCTAGGCAGTCTCGTGGTGGTAGGAACAACCGGATCAGTCGTCACAAGCAAGAGAACCGGCCGATAAGCCAACTCTGTGCTATAAATGTGGTGGAAATGGTCATATACAAAGGACTTGTAGGGCAACTCCACAGGAAGCCAAAAACTACAACAAGGGTAGAAGGGTCGAAGCCAACATGATTGAATCTAGTGTAAAAGAAACTCTTGAGACCCCTGACTTTGAGGCTCACATGGAAGAATAAAGTTTTTTTTCTTCGTTTCTTTTAATAATTGAGCTGTTTTGCTCCTGAATTATGTTATTTCAATTTCATTTCGGATTATGTTTTTCCTTTGGATATTGTTCATTTATTTTGGATTATGGTTTGTTTTATGGATAATGTTTTGAATATTTCTCGTATAATTTAAGGTTATTTCATTGAGAAATTTCTTTATTCGTGTGACCGACATTAAATTATTTTACTTTTATGCATGTATTGTGGGGTAGTTGATTGTCTGGTTGATAGTGGCACTACACACACTATCTTAAAAGATAAATGTTTCTTTACCAACTTTACGCCTAAAATAACCTCAGTGACAACAATTTCGGGCCCGTCGACCCTTGTTGAAGGCTTTGGTAAACCTAAATTCACGTTGTCAAATGGTACTCCTATTGAAGTATCTGAGGCCTTATATTCTCCAAGGTCCAGTCGTACCTTGTTGAGCTTTAAAGATATCCGAGAAAATAAGTTTCATCTTGAAACTGCTCGTGAAAATGGTATTAAATACCTTCACATTACCTCCACTCAATATGACCAAAAGCGTATTATGGAGAAGTTGAGATGTCTTTCAAGTGGTTTTTATGTTACTACAATCCAAAACTTTGAAAGCAATCTAATCATTCGGCGGGCACCGATTGATAAGAGCACTTTTATGCTATGGCATGACCGGCTGGGACACCCGGGTCAAAATATGATGCTTCGAACGATGAACGCATCTCATGGGCATCCTCTTGGAGGAAAGAATTTCGTGATTAATCCGAAAAGCCTATGCCAAGCATGCTCGATTGGAAAGGCTAATCTCAAACCAATTCGTGTAAAACCTACGAAATTGGTTTCCCAATTCCTTGAAAGAATTCAAGGAGATATTTGTGGACCTATCCAACCAACATGCGGACCATTTAAATATTTCATGGTTTTGGTTGATGCATCGACAAGATGGTCATATGTAGCTTTGTTATCCACAAGAAACGCAGCGTTTCCAAAACTCCTAGCCCAGATCATTAAATTGAGGGCTTATCATCCAGATTATCCGATAAAGTCTATTAGACTTAATAATGCCACGGAGTTTACATCAAAAACTTTCGATGACTATTTCATGACTTTGGGAATTAATCTTGAACACCCAATTGGGCATGTTCATACCCAAAACGGCTTTGTAGAAGCTTTCATTAAGCAGTTGCAAATGATTGCTAGAACTTTGGTTATGCGCACCAAACTTCCTATTTTTGCGTGGAGCAATGCCATTTTGCATGATGTTGCGTTGGTCCGTCTGAGACCCATGGTCACCCATCCACTATCTACGTAGTAACTGGATATGAGCCTGATGTCTCACCTTTACGTGTGTTTGGGTGCTTAGTCAATGTTCCAATTGAGCTGCCTAAGCATTCCAAATTTGGACCTCAAAAACGACGGGGCATATATGTCGGTTATGAATCTTCGTCCATAATACGCTATTTAGAGCCCTTGATAGGCGATCTCTTTACCGCTAGACATGCGGATTGTGACTTTGATGAGACACTCTTCCCGTCGTTAGGGGGAGAAATGCACATTAACGTTGATAAGGAACGACGTAAATTAACGTGGCATGTACCCACTATGTCTCATCTAGATCCCCCAACTGCACATAGTGATAAGGAAGTGCAGAGAATCCTATGTCTGCAAAATATTGTAAATCAAATGCAGACGCATTTAATGACCTAGCGAATGTCACGAGATCACATATACCTGCTGGAAATGTGCCTACAAGGATAGACGTCCCAGTGAGACGCCGTGTTCTGGTTGAACATGTTGCTCCGGTTGTACTCACCGAGCAAAGGACGCTGTCATCGGCCGTCCAGTTCGTCGCCCTTCCTAAAAAAATAGGAAGGTCGTTCGGTTCCAAGGATGTTCTGCCTCGAAAGAGGAGAAATCCTGTCGCATCTATTTTGCCACACGAGATCATTAAGGATTACGATGATGTATTAGAGGAGTGTGTTCCAGATGAAACACAAGTTCCTAATCATCTCGATAACCTTGAAATATCTGTCGATTATACTAGTTTAGACGAAATTTTGAAGCGAAACGAGACTGTCATCGATGATGTATTCATATACGCAGTGGCCACTGACATTATGAACAATAATGACATGGAACCTCGTACCATTGTTGAGTGTCAGCGAAGAACGGTCTGGCCTCAATGGAAACAAGCAATACAGGCTGAATTGGATTCATTAACGAAACTAAGGGTAATGGACCGGTCGCTCCAATACTGCCCAATGTTAGACCAGTTGGTCATAAATGGGTTTTAGTAAGGAAGCGTGATGAGAATAATGAGATTGTTAGATATAAAGCTCGCCTTGTGGCGCAAGATTTCTCTCAACGCCCTGGAATTGATTACGATGAGAGGAATTCTCCCGTAATGTACGTTATAATGTTCCGCTACTTAATCAGTTTAGTAGTTTCCAAAAAACTGAATATGCAGCTCATGGATGTGGCCACAACGTATCTCTACGGGGATCTGGACTCAGAGATTTACATGAGAGTCCCTGATGGACTTAAGTTGCCTGAATCAAGTAGTTCCAGCCACGAAACATGTTCTCGAAGGATATGTGATTATCGAAGTCTATGTAGATGATATAAATCTCATAGGAACCTCGAAAGAGTTGTTCGAAACTGCTAAAATCCTGAAGAAGGAATTCGAGATGAAAGATCTTGGGAAGACACGGTATTGCCTCGGCCTGCAGATCGAGCACTGTGAAGATGGAATTTTAGTCCATCAAGAAAGCTACACCCAAAAGGTGTTGAGGCGCTTTAGTCATAGTGACGCTAAGCCGTCCTCTACTCCCATGGTCGTCTGCTCTCTAGACATTAATAAGGACCCCTTCCGTCCAAAAGAGAACGACGAAGAGATATTGAGCCATGAGTGTTCATATCTGGGTGCAATAGGCGCACTATTGTACTTGGCCCAATGTACTAGACCGGACATCTCGTTTGCTGTGAATTGTCTAGCTCGACACAACACCGCGCCAACACGCCGCCACTGGACTAGCATAGAAGACATTTTCTGTTACCTTAGAGGTACTACGGACATGGGCTTATTCTATCCCTTTGCATCGAGTGGATCTAGCTCCATTGATCTTCGAAATAACGCAACCCTTGTCGGCTATACCGATGATGGTTCTTATCAGACCCGCACAAGGGACGTTCCCAATCTGGTTATGTCTTTACCATTGGGAACACGGTGATATCCTGGAGGTCTCGTAAATAGACTCTAGTGGCCACTTCGACTAACCACTCTGAGCTACTCACGCTCTATGAGGCGACGTGTCTGACTTCGAGCAGTTATTGGCCATATTCGAAGCACATGTGATCTAGTTTACGATCATGATGAACCAATTGTCATTTATGAGGACAACACCGCTGTGATTGATCAAGCGAAGCATGGTTACATCAAATGTGATGCCACTAAGCATATCTCGCCAAAGTTGTTCTTTACACATGAATAACAAACGCTTCAAAAGATTGAAATGAAGCATATTGGTTCAGAGAATAACCACGCTGACTTGTTCACCAAGTCACCGCCAAAGCATTCTTTTCAGAAGCACGTACGGGCGATTGGCCTACGTAGGCTATCTGAGCTACCTTAGAGCGACATTTCATGTCGGAGTCGAATACTCGCACCCTGTCGTGTGCAAGTGAGAAGGAGCATCCTGTTGTATGCTTATGTACTCTTTTTGTCCTTAGTCTAAGTTTTTTCCCACTGAGTTTTCCTTGACAAAGTTTTTTAATGAGACACGTTCCCTGTTATAGCTCACCAAGGATTGTCGAAATTAGGGGGAGTATCATGTCGTATACTTCTTACCACTGTGTACTCTTTTGTCATTCGACCAGAGGTTTTTCCCACTGGGTTTACTCTGACAAGGTTTTGATGAGGCACCTGTTTTGTGGTTGATCCCCCACTACTACCATTGTTGCACTCTTTTTCCTTCGATCAGATATTTTCCCATTAGGTTTGCTCTGGCAAGGTTTTGATGAGGCACATTGTTTTGTGGGTAGTTACTTACATAGTATTTTGACATATATCATTCAGATACACAGTTTGTCCTAGGTACCGGTTTTATCCCACACTGGGTTTTCCGGCCCTAAGGATTTTATATGTTTAGCACTGCGAATGAATTCGACTCAGATCGACTGCATGAAGACGAAGACCTCAAGAGGTCCAAGGGGGAGTGTTGTAGAAGATTCTAGAAGACTCTAGAATGTTCTAATGTATGTCTTGTACCCTATTTAATGGGCTTTTAGTTGGGTTTAAGTTGAGCCTTTTATAGGTCTTGTAACCCTATCCTCTATTTATATAAAAAGAATTAGGGGTATTCATATACACATATTCATTCATAATAAATACAATACTGTTCCCCCTCTGTCTACCTTTTTCTTCCTAAATACGTAGTTAATAGTTGTATTACAACAGTAGGCTTTATAACATATTTTAACGTTGATGATGATGTCAAAATGGAAAAAAAAAGGTAAACATTTTTTAGAGTGCAGTTTTCTTCAAAACATAAATTTAATTTGATGGAATACATATCTATCAAAGATATTAAAAAAGAGCTAGTAAAATAGGTGTACTTTCTCCAGTACGAGAAATTGAATAATGGCACCAGTAAATGTGGAGAGCTGTGAAAAATAATGGTTTACATTTTGTTTTGTTATTTGTTTCATGATAGATAACTAAGATAAAGATTTCATGATGTTACTTATTATACTAAAATTATGTTCTCCTTGTTAATTTTTTCTTTTATGATTGGGAACGGGTGTTTGGTTGACTATATAAATATGCAAATTTTGATAGTTAGACTTAGAACTAAGAAGTAGTCCCTCCATCCGAATTTAATAAGTTTTTTTTGGATATATATGTACAATTTAAGAATTGTTTTTAAGTCAATATTCATATCTCATACATATCTATATTGACCTAGTATGAATGTATATTTTTGTTCTTAAAATGACGAATTAAATACAGTTTTTTTTATCTGCATAGTTAATAACCTTAATTATATGAATATTTTTTGAACTTTGAAATTTTGATAATTTAAGAACAACAGTTTAATATTCTAAAATTACATGTACATGATAAAGGTCAGAGATATATAAGATCTGAGGTTATGTAATCTTAAACATGTTCTAGTTTTTTTTTTGTTTTTTTTTTACATGCTTTAGTTGTTTAGTTTGAAAGTTTGATTTTTTTTTTTTTTATAATTATTAAAAAGAAGTGTAACAATTTGAATAAGTATTTCCATATTTGAACAATTTAAGCACCATCTCTATTCTGTTGTAGTTATCGTGAATTATAGTACCAATTTATCATGTGTATTTATTTGTAGTTGTTCAACGCAAAAATAAAAATAAAAACAAGGAAGGTTCCGCAAAAATCATCAAATTAAAATGTGCGGAATATCCAGTCACCACAGTCGTCCACAATCTACAAAAAATAAATATTCGGATAATAAGGGGGTTTCTGCTTAGAGATATAATTAATGTGTTGGTTGTTATATATACTTGTGGAGGATCAAATTTAATTTGGGTAAGGATGAGAAGAAGTATATACTAATGGAGTACGGTTGCACTTTCTTATTTATATTTATTTATTATGCACACAACATCTTTAAAGTCCAGCATTTAAGTCATTTGTCATGCACATAGTATTAATTATGTAATTGTGATAATTAGTAACGTAGCAGGAACAGTGATAAGGATGGGATCCCTTTTTTTTGCTTTTGAAGGAAATATTAATGCTAGCACATGCATTATACGTATAAGTTTTGGGTTTTGCCTTTGCTTGCTTGCTAGCTATAGATATGGCATGCATGCAACCGCTGCAGTGATGCATCCCTTTTTTTTTTGTAAATTATTTCAGGCCCATTCTTAAGAAAAATCAATGATAAACTTACCCGAAAATTTTCACGAATTCATATCCGGGGTGATTGTTTCGTAAAGTTTGATATCAAATTTGTAAAGTCTTAACTAGGCCGTAACTTAGTAATCTATGTCGTGTTGTCATTCTAATATCAAAAATAGTACATTCAGTTATCTGAGGATTTCATCGTTTTATAAGTCTAACCGTGCACCCATGTTTGTTGCAACTAGAGTAGTAACAACTGATTGGATACGCAAAATCTCAGAAGAATTAGCACTCACGGGAGAATCATTGACTAGTACATAAAAACGTACTTAATATCCAAAAACCCGAATTCTCAATTCTTACTTAAGATCTGATACATATAATGTAACATCATCTAGCATCAAAATTAAAAGTAAAGAGTAAAAAGACGTAGTATCAGATCATATATACTAATATTTAAAGAGTGTTTTAAGGTCCGAGTTTTGTATAATTAAGTACAAGTTATATGTACATTTTCATCATTTTCTCGTTTTATAATTAATTATTTATTAAAGTGTGCAGTAAAAGCTTTAATTATTTGATTTCTCATCCAATCAAGATTAAGATGATAGGAGATTGGATGAGGAATCAATCAAGAGCAAATAAAGGAATTAAATATATAATATAATTTTAAATAAAGAAATAAAGGATAAGAAATCTTTAAAATCATTTTCTGAAGTCAATCTAATCCTTTTAATTTCGGAAATTTGGTTGATCACTTGCAAAGATTTTAATTTCGTCAAAATCGTAATTTAATCTTGTATAAAGATTTGAATGCTGTTAATTTAGAGCTTACAAGATCAAATTCTGAAAATTGGGAAGAGTATTTTTAGAAATGATCTTCAAGAAGACGAAGATCTCTTTTTCTGATATATATAAATATCAGTCTTTGTAGCTTTTAAAGATGTTTGTTCTGAATTATAAAGCTTTTTAGGAGATTATACGAATGAACTAGAAAGTGGAAAAACATTGGTAGTATACCATTGATTTGAATGATAGTCTTATTAAGTGAGAGCAATATCTTTAAGCGAGTCACTGTGTTTTTCATAATACATAGTCTTATATTTTTATATTGCAAGTTTTATAATATCGTTAAATTGGATGAGTGTTCGGAGTCGTAGACACTAGGTTTATGTCGAACTCTCTTAATAAGTTTGTTTATGTCATTTAATTTTATAATTATAGTTAAATTTGAGGCTGTGGGTTTTATAACTATAATTAAATTGTGAACTTAATAGTTTCAATATCCAATTAAAGTTACTCACCAAGTAAACGAAAAACCGAAATGCAAGTTAAATATTTGCAGAACAACCCACACAGTTATGAATTCGTTGCAGACTCTCGGTGCATGTTAATGATCTTTAGAAAGATTAGGGGGAAAAAACTTTATTTTTTTTGCCATGGTTCCTGACTGTTTAGTCAGAAACTATCGAGACTCCATGCATGATTTTCATTTTTCTTGTTTCTTTGGGAATAAAGTTTTTTCTTTTTACGATATTTTGCCAGTAATCTACATCCAAGACGGCCGACATAATCAAATAGTCAGCCTCTGTTCAGGCGTTAAAACCTTTACATGATCAGTTTAAGGTTCGACGGTCGTATTAGATTTGACACGGCCTTTCGAGTTAAAATTATAAAAGAATAGAGTATAGTAGTATCCATTATGATTTGGTGCAATGTTGATTATATTGGGCTTCTTTGTTGTCTATGATTTTTAAACAAAAGTATTTGTTTGGAAGGTATACTTTTACAATTACATTAAGATATATGATGAATATGGGTAGTATCCGTAGAGAAATAGTAAAAATAAGTGATCAAATCACGACATAAACAAGAGAGAAATAAAATGAGACATATTTTGATTCCAAACATAAGATGATGAAAAATATCAAAGCCCTATTATAGAGATAGTATCTACAATATATATAAATATCAAAATTGGTTCGGAACAATTAAAGAAACGAGTGAAATGATCCATAAAAGTAACTAACAATTAAAGAAACATGTTATTTGAATCAAGTCGTCAACTATGTTAATAACTAGATAAATGTTCTTGGCGTTGATTCAAAATAGTTTTCAGATAATTTTGATTCTGACTCGCTGGTTTACATAATAATAAAAAAAGAAAATGTACAAATTCAGTGTTATAACGAGGAACTAGGATCGTTATAATTAACTTAATATTGCAGAGGCTGAATTTCATGTGATTCAATAATCAGGTGTACAATTGGCTAAATTGATATGTATTTTTTTTTGTTGAAATAAGTAAATAGAAAAATTAGAGTTATACACTTGTACTAACAAAGGGTGTTATGGTCCCCTTTCAACAACACTTGTATTTATGATTTTTGGGTGACCAACAAAATTATAAGTGCTTAATTTTCAAACACGTAGCTCCCTAGTGAAATTTACAATAATTGTTCTTTTTTGTAGTTAAGTTGTAAAGCTCAAACTCTCCGAAGCCTTCGAAAAATTTGTTTTCAAATCTCTTTCGTTTATAATCGCTTTATAGTTTTATACTAATGATGAATATAAGGCCAAATTTAAAAGTACTTATGAAAAATAAAATTATTAACTATCACTTGATTGTTTAATCGCAACATCTTTATTTATAACTAATGATTAGTTATATAGCTCAAAATCACAACAATGTGGCACCAATTTCTATTGGCATAGGACAAATTCCTCTGCAAAAATGCCATTTTCGTCCTGCATGTACTTTTACAATTTTCAGCATATCATCATATTCCCCTTGTTGAAGATCAGAATCATTTAGAATTTGATTCCCTATTTTGTTTTGACCGAGTTATGCTTAGATAAAACAGATCCATTTGTATACTCCTATAAGATATATAGTTTTTTTTTTTTTTTTTTTTACAAGTAATAAGATGTATATTTATTTGATAGTTAATATAACACCATTTTTGGAACAAGGAAACCATCCTTCACAAATTTGAATAATATTATACAATACCTACCGTTTTGTTATTGGAAGGAGAAATGTAAAATATACTGTTAATGCTCTTTACAAGATAAAAAAAAAAAAAAAGACCTTCTCCAGGTAGAAAAGTTCAAACGCCACTCACCCCATTCCTGCATTTTGTGGTGTGTGGAGTTAAAAACGCCCAAAGGGGAATTGGTGAATTACTTTAACAGCCACAGCTAAATAATTTTTACGAGTGAAAATTCTATTCAACTTAAAGCTCGACCAGTTTCTCTATATCTTGGATTTCCAGGCCTAGATTCGAAAAAGTGAGCATAAAAAAAATTAGTTAATGTTCAAAACTATGCCCATGTATGATCGGGTGTGAAATATAGTGGTGCTTGCTTTATCAGCTGACAATGAGCTTTTGAGTGACTTTAGACTCTTTTTTAGCATATAAAAAACCAAATGATTTAAGAGAAGAACCCAAAACCAAAACTTTCTTTCAAATATCAGAAAGTTGTGAAAATATTCATTGAATATTTCATGAAAAAGGAAAATTTAGAATCCCAAAATAACCTTGGCTTTATTGTCTAGTTTGTATATGAATCTATGTACATGATAAAAGGAAAAGTTAAAAGAGAAAGAAGGCAGCTGAATGGACTAGATGGCCAAATCCCAATTTATGCTGGTGGAGCAGCTGCTGGGGACTTGCAGATAGGACACCAATTCTTGAGACTCAACCACTGGTTTATGCATTCGATATGATAACCATGCTCGCATTTCAGCCTTCCCAACTCATCTTCCGCCTTGTACTCTTCCTGTGAACCCCAAGACACGTGATTGAAGAAAAAAAATAAAATAGAAGTAGCATAACATAAAGTGTCGTATAAATAGGCAGGTGATTGTAGATAATACCAGGAAACATTTCACGTTTGTACACCAACCTAATAGCTCTTAGCAATTACAATTAAATCACTACTTAAACATGGTTAATACAAAATAAATTAGCGGTACATTACGTTAAAAAATTCAGCTCACAAGCCACTATATATGTACACACTAATTGTTCCATCACGCATTAACAAATAATCAATCTACACAAAATTGTAGATTAGTATACAAGCACTAAAGCTTAAGCTTTTTAGCACTCAAAAATTCAAATAAGTAGATGTTCTAACTGTTTGATCTTGGGTAAATTGGCATCTAAATTATGGAATTTTGATAACTTTAGTGTTTGCAATGACCGGATTATGTGTGGTTTCTAGATCGGTAATTTCGTTAGGATGTTGCATTACTTGTTGAAAGTTGATATGCTGGTGTAAAGATTTTCCCCCCCGCATAATACCAACAAGACAGTCAAATTGAAAAGATGATGAGAATCTTTTTTCCTGGGCAAAGTACTAGAGTGAATTGAGTATTTATATTGGTGCCAGTCAAGTCATCAACATCTTTTCTAAAAGACGATATTTATATGTTTGTATATTAATATGTGATTCGACTGGTATTTTTGAATCCAATAAAAGTAACCAAATATATTGAGTACTACAGGGGAAGGTGTCCAATTAGTAAAAAATAATCCAATTCCAACAGAATGTAGTCAAGAACCGTTCACATTAGTACTTTGGAGATGGGCAGAGAAAAATTAATAAAAATTAATCAAATTCAATTCAGTGGGTCAAGTTGATTCCATGGGCACAGAAAAAGTAAAATTGGAGATGGAGATGGAGATGGAGATGGAAGTTTGATACTTATAAACTAAGTAACTAACATCAAATATTCAAGAGCATTTTAAAAAGAATTCGAGATAGGTTCTGTTATTTTATATCCTAAAGGCTGCTTCAGGTTTCTTCACAACCAAATGTAGTCAAAAGTTGAAAACTGAAACCTTCCAATATTGTTCAAATTAAATAAAATAGTAAGAAAGCCCCCCCAAAAAAAGCACCGATGACACAATGTTAAATGTCTGCATAATAATTAGGGGTGTACATAAACCGAACCAAACCGATCAAACCGACCGAACCAAACCGATTAGTAATTGGTTTGGTTTGGTTTGAAATTTGAAAAACCGATTTAATCGGTTCGGTTTGCGGTTTCAGTGGTTTTCAAACCGAACCAAACCGAACCGATTATAAATAATATAATTATTTATAATATATACATCAATTATTTATAGTTATTAATAATATATTTATACATCAATTATGTATATATATAAATAATTATAAAATAATATAATTATTTATATATATACATCAATAAGTTGAGATATGATGTTTTACTTGCTATTTGTAGTTATTAATAATATATTTTGTTAAATCATTTGTAAATTTACTTGTTATTCGACTTTTGGTTTAAAGTTGCAAATGAGATATAAGCGAAAACTTTACGAAATTAGTGTAATTTTGAATATTGTGTTTTTTAATTGTTAAAGTTCAAACCGAACCAAACCAAACCGATTATGATTGGCTTAGTTTGGTTCGGTTCCAGGGATCTTTTTGGTCAAAACCGAACCGAACCGATTGTTTTTATTGGTTTGGTTCGCATTTTACTCAAAACAGAACCGAACCGAACTGTGTACACCCAATAATCATCACACAGCTTCCCAGAAGATTAAGAATATCAATTAAAAAACAAATATGATAAGGTCCAAAATTAAAATACCTGACAAATGCTGCATTTGACCTCGCTGTGATCCCCTTTTGATCCCTTTATGTTTCCATCTCTTAAAGCTTTAGGCTGAAAAATGCTACAACTTAGACATTTTGAGATTGCTTCTTCTGATAGCGCTGTGCTTACACTACCCATTTTCTCTTCAAGGGCTAATAATTCCTGATAAACAAAGCCACAAAATTATAATTATTATAAGATTCCAAAAATAGCTTATTAAGATACTTTAAATCAGGTACATAAGAGTCGAGCAATTCTTTAATTTATGCATCTACGACTTACGCCAATAAGAAAAACCTATGCCTGAAAAAAAGTCAACAAAAAAAATCCATACTGGAAACATGAATTCCAATAGTATTAAATTTTCTAACAGAATCATATGAAAATAAAACCTCGTATGACATGTCATCGATGTCTAGTCTCATTTCTCTGTGCTGATCAAATAGGCCAAGGCCACCAAGGAATAAATTTGCATCAAGGGACATCAATTGCTGTAGAAAGAATGATATTCAATAAGCAGATAGTCAGATTAAAAAGACCAAAGTAAAAAATCTCAGATTAAAAAGACCTCGTATGTTAGCTCCTCATCTTGTTCAATCCTCTCAAGTGCCAATAGTGCCTGCAAATTGGCGAAAGAAAGAAAATAAAAGGACTTTAAATGACAGAACAATTTGCAGACTTGTAACTTTAAAAATCTTTTTCTTTGTATAATTCAGTTATTATCTCAATATTATGAAACTATCAATGAAGACGTGTTCAAGCATGTCAGAGGTACATAACCTTATAAATAAAAACCATAACCAAATGCATCAAGATGACTATCTCCATCTCTATGCCATAAGCTAAGTCTATTTGGGAACATATTAGATCGAAGACTAGTTAATTATTAGAGTTATAACGCAAAAGGCCGTAGTAACTCACTCAAGTCTATTTCAAATTAGTCAAAGTAATTAAATAATGTCATAACATTGCAGTATACCGTCCATTAAACAAAATCCAGCTCAGAAGAAATACCTAAACACGTACAAATATGGTAGCACAAAAAGCTAGCATTCAGGTTGGTGTATACGACCAGATTGCATGTGTGTATTTGGTAATATACCAGCATAAATGATAGCTTGGCATATAAACAGATTTGTAATATTTAGCTTTTCTTCCAAGCCAAACCTAGTTTAACTAATGGGTACACTAAAGATAGTAAAACTGATATGTTGTGAAATTATTTAATTGGTTGTGTGAAATTATTTGATTGGTATACCATGACTTATTTGAAATAAGGTTGAGACTTGAGAGTACACTGTGACTATTGATAAATAAGTCTAATAACTTACTCCTACCTAAGACTAATTTACTCAATAAAATTTGCGTAATTTTCCTAAAAATGGGAAGAAAGTACCTCGGCAATTCCATCAACATTACGTCGCCGAAAATTCTCCAAATTGAGTAAAGAATTGGGAATTCCAAGTTCTCTAGGACCAGTAGAACCAGCACCAGTAAACGACATTGCATGAGTTGAAGAAGAAGCTTCCACAGACGGTTCGGATTGGGGGGTAACAGAAGAGTACTCCAATCTATTTCTGTTATTCGGAAACCGCCTAACAGTCTGTGTGTTGTTACCACTAGATCCTCCTCTTCTTGTGTCTGAAATAGAAATACCACGATTTGAAGCTGAATATTTTCTATCTTCTGAAAATGGTCCACTTGTCTTCTTATCCTGATTTGAGGAACTGCTGCTTTCTTCAGTATTTCTCTTTTTAGATAAATCTTTTCTTTTACTGTTTTTCGAATTTAAAGATGACGAACCCGAGGGGAGAACATCAGATATTGAGTTGCATTTTAGATTTCTCAAACCATGTCTGCTTGTATTATCAGCATTACGTCTTGTCCCCCAGTTGCTAATTCTACTTGTTAATGCAAGATTATTAGAGGTGCCTGATAAAGTAGATTGAGTTCCAATCCCTGGGTTTTTTTCAAGTACCTTTTTCCGGTTACTACTAGTACTGTTTGGTACTGATACACGCGAATTTCGTAATATACTGCTACTAGTAATTTCAGATGAATCTGTTTCTGATTTAAGATACCTTGAACTTGAGTTGGATTGTTCAACAGATTTTCTAGTTTTATCACCAACCACTGATTTAGTAGCAGAAGAACTACCGGCAACATCTATTCCATTTGCAGCTTTTAAAGGAAGGGATTTTGAAGATTTATATTTTCCAGAACACCCATTTTGAGATGATGTTATATGACTAAGTCTGCCTTTGCATCCAATTC
This sequence comes from Primula veris, assembly GCA_963682055.1. Lineage (NCBI taxonomy): Eukaryota > Viridiplantae > Streptophyta > Magnoliopsida > Ericales > Primulaceae > Primula > Primula veris. The sequence continues at coordinate 9,026,551 of OY821743.1, forward strand.
GGTTGCAAAATTGCTCCTTCTCTTGAGTTGAGCTTTTTAAAACGACGCCAGAAGACCTACTTCTTTTGACGGAGTGATTATCCATTTGGCCAAGGTAAACTTCCTTTTAAATCTGTAATAATAATTGAAAAGAAAATCTGAATCTATCAACAATAAGTTTAAGCCACAAAAGCTCATAGCTTGGTAATCTTAAAAAGGAAAAATATATGATGAAACAAATACAGTAAGAAATAACTCATTTCATTCTTAATAACTTGGTAATAACAATTGTTGAGTAGGAATGATAGTGCAGATAAAAACTGTGCCAAATATTCCAACAACATTTAAAACACGACATAAAAGAATCAGATATTAATCTCAGACCAATTAGGCAAGTAGGCTTCAGTGGTGACTACTCATCACTTCTTTACGAAAAGAAAGGGCACAAAAAGATCAGTGAAATTGTAGATACAATAGAACCATTATACCTATCTTTCTGAATAATTAACCTTTATGCGAAATTGCAAACAGGGAAATGGCAAAAGGGTTTGCTTCCGGAAGAATTGCAGCAATTCACAATCCCGACGTTACAACTTTAAATCTGAATTTATTTAAAAATTAAAATTTGGTTTGTCAGTTATTGGTTCGTTACCCTGAATACCTGATATTAAGCAAAACAAATCCAACTTTTTTTGTTCCAGTTTCAAGTAAGCCAGATTAATTACAGAAAATACAGCAAGTCACATCCAAACAAACCCCGAAAGCTTCCAAAATTCTACAGTTACGATAAAATCCTTTTTTCTTCCAGCCAAAGACTCCTACACTCAAGGAGAAGCGAATATTCTATACGATAATTTTGATAGTATGGGAGGGACAAAAACGATAATTTTTAGAAGATCACAATCAAACGACACAATTTTTTTCACATTTCAATTTTTTTTTATAATTAAAATAGGAGGGACTAAAACGCTCCATCAACTGTCTCCACCTAATTCATTCCCGGCCTAATATTTTTGAACAAAAGGGAGATAAAATAGAATCATAATATCTATATATAGGGTAGGACACATGAAAGACTCAATCTTGAAGATCTACTAGGTACACCATGTTTGACTCTGCTAATAGTTATAAGCCTATATGAGAAATTAAATACCCATAAGCAAAATAACCACAAAATTACAAAAATCCACATCAAATTTATTAAACAGAATTATCCTCAACTTTTTATTCATTTTAACAATATCATTAAGCTATCAGGCTATCAGCTACTATGTCATAGAAGTTGACTTAAAAATATCCAAATATTCACCAAACACAAACTAAAAAGGAGCTAAAATAAATTCGTTTAAATAATTTCTCTCCACCCTTAATAACAGATTAATAATAAATAAATAAAATTTAAAAAAACAAGTCACAGAAAACAGAATCATCAAAATACATAAAGCTCTCCGATGATGTTCATGTAATTAAAAATACAACTTGGATTATGTAAACATGATAAAAAAAAAAATCATCTACACCCTTAAAACAGATTAAAATTTTAATCAAGAAAATAAAATCATCAAACTTCATGACAAAAAAAGTCCCAGATGATATTCAAGTAGGCACCAAACACGGATTAAAAAAAAGGAGCTTAAATAAAATCATAAAAACCTGATACAAATAAATTCCTCTCCACTTAATAAAACATAAAAATAATCATCATAAAAAAAAAGATGGGGCAAAAACAGATACAACTTAGCTTATTTAAACATGGTAAAAAAAAAAAAAAACATCTACACGCTTATAACAGATTAAAATTTTAATCAAGAAAATAAAATTTCCAAACTACATGACAAAAATTTCCCAGATGATGTTCAAGTATTACAAACACGTATTAAAAAAGTAGCTTAAATAAAATAATAAAAACCAGATACAAATAAATTTATGTCCATTTCATTAAAAAAAAAAAATAGGGGGCAAAAATAGATACCTTATTATTCTCTCTATTTTTTTCCTTTCTCTATTTTGTCAACAAAAGAAAAGTCCCAGATGATATTCAAGTAACCAAAAACACAAATAAAAAAGGAGCTTAAATAAAATAACAAAAACCTGATACAAATAAATTCGTTTCCACTTGATAAAAAAAGAAACTACATGGGTTAAAAAAAAAACAGATACCTTATAATTTAATGTGTATAATTTTGTATACTTATTCTCAAGAAAGCAAAGGTGGGGCAAGCTTTAGGGATATGGATGATAAATAGGGAGAGAAAGATATATAAATATATATATATATATATATATATATATATATAGAGAGAGAGAGAGAGAGAGAGAGTGGACAAGAGAAAGAAACGTGTATAAATTGTAAAGAATGTGAGATCCGATACGGAAGGTCGTCGTAACCTTCTCTTACTAATCATCTAATTACTTCCTTTTTACTACTTTTATTTCTTTATTATTTCAATTATATATTATTCTTATTTTACATAAATACCATAAAATATCTACTCTTATATATTATTACACACTTTCACTTCAATCCATCAACTTTTTAAATGTATATATGTATTAATATTAATATCACATTATTTTATTTGCCCACATATCAGTTTTTTTTTTTTACTACATAGTACCTCATTTGTTTCAATTTAGGATTGATTTTGGTGATACATACACTTTTGCGATGCTATACCGGATTTGTAAATTTTAAAAATTAGTCATTTATTTAACATGCTAAATTATATGTTTAACTTTTAAAATTTACTATTTCGATATTTGACATGTAGCCCCAAAATTTGTTATAAATTGAGACGAGTGAGAGTAGAAACATAGATTTGGATATACCAAAAGTAGTATTGGTGTTTGTTAGAGGGTTGAGAACACTTGAATTTCTAGTTAAACACCAATTTGATTTCATTATCCAAAAAACGATGACCCGATGATTCTTTTATGCGTTGTAATAGAAGATAGTAAAATCGAACAAATTTATTTAGGTGTAATTGACATTACCACATATTTTATTGAGATTTATGTAACATTAAGATTATTACTTCTAATGATATTCAAATTTGTAATTAATACGTAATTTATTTGGTTGTTATTACTAATCATAAATAGTGTAGTCATTTTAAGGTTATAACTGAGATTTGACAAACATAGTTATTAGTTATTACTCTACCTACTCAAACTGATATTTTAATAATTAATTATGGGACGGGGGAGTAGTTCTTTATAACATATAAAATAAAAATCAAACAAATTGCCGGCCTATATGGTATTTGATTATTTGCGTAATTTCTACGCCGTTGGATTAAAAATAGTTTTCAGTGGTCAATGATCGACGACCCCGTCCCCACGCCCACTCCTTTCACGCTTTGTTAAACCTATTTTTATTATTATTAAAAAGGAATTTTTAATGACCTTTCCAAATTAAATAATCAATCCAATGACTATTGTAGCCCATATCTATTAAAAATATGGGTGTGTCAAGCATTAAAAACTCAACACATATATGAGAATACAAAAACAATTATCCTAAATTTAATTTAAAATCTAAACTAAATTGTTTTATTTGTTGTCACACCCTTAAAAAGTATAGATAGGTCCGTACAAATGTTTCTCTTGAATGCCACTTGAAACAATTTATATATATATAGATTATGTGGACATCAACTTATACATCAATTTGGACACTTTTTTTTTTATAAAAACACTCCATATCAATATATATATTGAAAAACCTTTTAGCTATGAAAATCAAACAATAACTTAACTCCAATGCAAGTCGAATAATTTTTTGTATTTTTTACAGCACTTTTTCTTTCCGTATAAAAATGTTTCAAATGACGTATTAAATTCACCTTTTATATGATCGTCGATATCAGTTTTATTTTTACTTACGCTTTACTTTGGTTTCTTGTGCTTACTTTGATTTGGGTGAGATGATTTAGGTGGCTTTTTAGAGTTGCGGTGTAGTGTGCCTCTGTATTTTCTGTTATATTTAGTTTTTTGGAGTTTGTTACAGAGACATTGATTACTGTATTAGTTTGTTATTTTGATTAATGATAAAAAAAAAAAAAAAAAAAACTGGATTTAAGGTAAAATAAAATAAAAATTAACTGCTACATACATAGCAAAATACAAAAACTAAAAAATTACTCGGTAATAATGTATGACAACGTGATGAGTATGAAGTTATGAAGGGACATGTGGTTAATTGCAAAAGTTATGGTTTATATCCCAGAACTTCATAGTAATGGGGGAAACTTGGAAAATATCATTAGTTCATGGGGTTTATTTGCACTTTCTAATAAATAAATAAAACAGAAGAAGTTGCCTATTGTATGTCCCTTTTTTTTTTTTTTAATAAGGGAAATGATTTTCCTCCCTTATTTTTCTCTTAAAAAAATCAACCTACGTATACAAATGACAAATCCACTCATCATGAATTTTAATTTTAATAAAAAGATATTTTTGGTCATACATTTTTCATATCTAAAAAATTAACCCACATTACATACATATCTACAAGAGTTTTGATTGTTAATAATACTAAATTTAACAAAAAATTTATTTTTAATTAATATTTAAATTTAGTGGAGGCTCAACTACGGTTACAGTATATTTTTATTTGGGTTTTTAGTGGGTTGAGTTTTTAAATTTAATATTTTTTCTTATTTTTAATTAATATTTAAATTTAGGGTAGTCTCAACTATGGTTCTATTATATTTTTATTTGGCTTTTTAGTAGCTTGAGTTTTTATTACGTTGGATGTTTATATTTTGATTTATCAAATTATAGAATTTTATGTATATTTGGAGAAATAAATATGTATTTTATTAGCTTATGCAGTGTGTGGGTTATGTACAAGTTTTTTTTTTTAAATACAATTATCACTTATTCATTTCTTAATTTGTAGTTGTCTTTTTGTTTATGAATATTTATGCAACATTACTCATATATTTAGACTTACATGTGCCTAAAATAACAAATTATTCACAAGAAATATCAAATGAAACATGTGATAATTTGATCACATTAATTAATATAGTAGTAATTAGTATTGAAATTATGGTTAACTTTTTGTTTTTATTCAATTCACTTCCATCAATATTTATTAATAGTGTTTGCATAAGTATGACTAGACAAACCACCTCACCGGATAAAAGTTTTAGGTAGGTTTTTTGGGTTGTAATAGCAACACTCTTTTAATAATGATGAAATTAAGGATTGGTTTTTTTAAAAAAAGTATTTAAAGATTGGTCTTGCTCCCAAATTTAATTAAGAATTGGTCTATTTTAGTAAAACTATTTAATTATTGGTCCAATTCTAATAAATATAAATAGCCCCCAAATTCTATTTATCCCATTTACCACTCTCTCTCTAAAAAAAACCCAACTAAATATGTTTAACCTAACATCACCATCGTCGCTCTGCCGCCGCCACGTCCCTCATCTCCGCCCCCGCCTCACCTTCGCTGTAGCCGCCTCTCTCTCCCACTCTATTTACGTCGCTCTATCTCTATATATATCTATAATATATATATATATATATATATATATATATGTATATATATATTTTTATTTTTTTTTCCGGACTGAACCCACCACCACCACCAACGCTCTGATGGGAATTACTAGGAAACAGTCAACTTATATAACTGATTCACAACTCGTTTGAATAAAAAAGTGTCAAATGGATTAAAAAAAATTAAATTTTGATTAATATTTAAGTTTATGATAGGTCCCTCTAAGGTTTTATATTTTTATTTGTGTTTTTAGTGTGTTATACAATTTATTTTTAATTTATCAAATTCTAATTTGTTGAAAATAGAAAAAATAAATCAGTTATTAAAAAACATCATTGTACTATAAACAGTCAAATAAGCTGACTGTTTCAAAGAGACACTCCGCTCCGACGCCGCCCCTCTCTCCCACTCTATTTAACCCCCTATCTCTCTTTGTGTATATATATATATATATATATATATATATATATATATATATATATATATATATATATTGTATAAATTATTCCCCGTATATATGTATATTCATGGCTGACGGGGTGAAGGGAAGGGCGGAGGTGTTGGTGGGCGGAGGTGGTGGTGGATGGCGGCGTGAACTCCGTCGTCGCTCCTCTCTCTCTAGTTTAAGATCTGAGAAAGGATTGGACTGCATTGTAATTTTGCATTAGTTTGATTAAATTATAAAAATGGTCTAGTAATATAGACATACATACTTCTAGTCCCGAAGTTAACAAATTGACACACAAAAATTGTTTAGCTAACTAATATTTGGTCATTTTTAAAGGATAATTTCACATCAAAGTGATACAAACAATATATTACACTATTTTCATTAAGCTCGTTCTGAAAACAGTCTATTCAAGTGACTGTAAATAATATTTAAATCGTCATGCATTATTTTCAAATGACCATAAAACTATTCAAATATCCATAGACTTTTTATGAACATCATATACTATTTTTAAAATGATTCGTACCGTTTTAAAACGACCAAAGCTATATTTTAAATGACTCAAAATGACTCAGACTGTTTTTGTACTAACTTAAACTGTTTTTTAAATGACTTAAATTAACTCATACTTTTTTAAAATGACTCAAATTAACTCAGACTCTTTTTATAATGACTTGAATGAACTCAGACTATTTTTAAAATGACTTAAATGAACTCAGACTTTTTTAAAATTACTTAAATTAGTTTAGACTGTTTTTAAAATAATTTAAATTAACTTAGACTGTTTTTTAAAATGACTCAGACTATTTTTAAAATGACTCAAATTAACTCAGAATGTTTTTAAAATCATTTAAAACGACTCAAATTATTTTTAAAATGAGTTAAAACGACTCAGACTGTTTTTAAAATAACTTAAAACGACTCAGACTATTTTTAAAATCACTTAAAAATGACTTAAAACACTCAAACTATTTTTCAAATGACTTAAAACGACTTAGACTGTTTTTAAAATGACTTAAAACGAGCAGATTGTTTTTTAAATGACTTAAAACGAGTCAGACTGTTTTTAAAATGACTTAAAACAAGTCAGACTGCTTTTAAAATGACTTAAAACGAGTCAGACTGTTTTTAAAATGACTTTAAACGAGTTAGACTATTTTTAAAATGACTTAAAACGAGTCAGACTCTTTTTAAAATGACTTAAAATGGGCGATACTGTTTTTAAAATGACTTAAAATAAGTCAGACTATTTTTAAATTGATTTAAAATGGGTCAGATTGTTTTTAAAATAAATTAAAATGAGTCATACTTATTTTAAAATGTCTTAAAATTACTCAGACTGCTTTTTTTTTTTTTTGCGTTTTTGTTGATTTTAGATTTTTTGGGTTTTTATTTTATATATTCATATTTTTCTGATTTTTTTAATTTTCCGAATTTTTCCTACTTCTTCCTATTTCATTTAATTTTTATGATTTAATGTAACAAAATTTTGAATTATATAGCATTTTATAATTAGATTTAAACTAACGGGACTGAAATGATAATATCTAAAACTATTGGGCAACGCTGTAAATTCGACAAACAGTGTACGCGATCAAGTGCTTCGCGTGCAGTACCTATCACTACAAAATAATGTTGATTTTGTGAGAGTCAAATCATGTCACAAATCTGTCACGAAATAACTTTTCTCTCACAAATCTGTCACAAATTCACTTTTTTGTCACAAAACCCGTACCTAATAGGCTCGTCACAAAAAAAAGCCGTCGTAATTCCCGTAGCTATTTGTACATTTTTTTGGTAGTGTATTCAACACGTGTCGCTCTCTGAATGAACGTCGGTTAAATGGATCAATCCTTAATTAATATCAGTTTTATGGACAAATTCTTAATTAAGTTGTAGATAAGATAACAATCTAAAATTTACCCACCAATTAAATTGGATATGAACCTTATTAGGAGCACTCCTATCAATTCCATCATATCACAAATTTACCTTAAATATGAGAAAATTGTTCTAAAATTGTATACGCATCAGTTTTATTATCCATTAACTTAAATATAAGATAACTCAAATATCACTCAAATATAAGAGATTAGTATGTTCATTTATAATTAAAATAATAATTTATCTCTCTTATTTTTCTCTTATTATCTCTTATTTATTTGTACTTTTCACATATAAATTAATAAAATAACAAAAAGATGAGTTGTATAGTTGTGATAGAGAAATTTATAAAAAAAGATGATAATTTGTATAAATCAAAACGTTTCCTTATAAATACGAGAAAACTTGTAAGTTATTTAATGTGGTTGCTCTAGTAAATTAATTTGGGTTGAAAAAAATTGATATAAGTATATTAAAATATAGTAATATTTAGTTATGATAATAAATTTGATAGAGAAGCAGAAAAATGTATAAAGTTAAACTGTTACCGAAAAATATAAAAGTGATGCTAATTAAATTTATGAGAAAAACTGTAATAAAAGTGGTGTGTTTGTATATAAATATATATTGTTTACGTATCTTACGGTAACAACCTGATTATATATATATTTATATACTTATTAAAAAAAAAGATATGTATATAAATATATCTAAGTAAGTGCTGCCTTGTAAAACAAAAATAAACAAAAATGGGGTTCATCTTATTTTGTCTCACAGCCTCATCTCCTTCTGATAAATTTGGATATTAGATATATTGTTTATAGTGGTGTGTTTTTCTTATAATTCTAATTGTTTATAGTAGCTATATATCTCTTGTGATAGTGGTGCATACTGTTGGTTTGCAGACTTTTAGATGTATTGATTCGGTACTTAAAAGGGGAGTTAACTATGTGTTATTAGATGGAAATCGTTATCCTGCTTCTTATGTTGTTTGGTTGTTTATAATGCTAAGTTAATCGTTGTTATTATCATATAGTGAACCTGATTGTTTATCGGCATTCCCAAGTAACTGTCTCGGTTTTAGAAGTACCTATAGCAGTAGTAGCTTTATAGCCGAATTCATTGATTGGCTTTGATGAGATACCGTTTTGGTACGTAAAGAGGAGCCCTTTTATGTTGAGTTATTACAAGATTTGGGTTCATGTTTCTGTTCTATATTTGTTATTTATCACAGTAATATTACTTGTATATTTAGATGCACAACTGAACCTGACTGGTTAGTACCTTTGTCGAGCTACTGTTTCGGTGCGGAAAGGTTGAGTTCTACTCGTTATGATAGCAAATAATATATATGTTTATTGGTTTGCTTTGCTATTCATTCAAATGTTGAGTATATTTAGTTAGCTATGTGTAGTATTGTACTTGTAGACTTGTGGTAGTAATTACATAGCTGAAACCGGTTGGTTACAGGCTTTATTGAGGTACTGTTACGGTACTCAAAAGGCTTGCGGGTTTTACTCCTGATGGAGGAGATGAATCAGTTCATGTATTTCTTCTTTTTCCTTGCGAGCGTGTTCTGATGTAGTTTATAATAATGAAATTATTTGTAGTAATCTTTAGAAACTTGAATCACTATAGGGAACTTGTCGATCTTTTCGACCAAAACTCGGGTCGGTTCTGAAGCAATATTTGCTTGTCATTGCATAGTATATTTTCAGAATATTTGATGGTTAATGTGATTGATAAATATTTCATATGTTGATCTAGTTACCGTAGCTTTTCATTGAGATTTATACATGTTTTATCATATAACCCATGAACAAAGTGTAATAAGTGGACCGGGTTAATTGAAGTGCGGTGTTGTGCTGTTGTGAGTGTAGTAGAGCAAGATATAACAGGATGAAAAATAAGAGATCAAAATACATAAACTTTGCATTACTATTTTCAGTTTGTAGACGCGTTTGTATTTAATTTAGTTGACTCACTCTTTCTTCTGTTTCTCGTTTCTATGTATTTATATCCTTTTAGACGGAGGTTCGGATGTAGTCAATTTGAATGTTGGAGCGGGACTCGAGGTGGAAACGGTTTGGCGTGCATATGGTAGTATAGTACTCAAGACCCAGTTAGTGTCATGTAGTAGATTATAGTTGATGTTTCTGAAACAGTTTTGGTGTAATTTACATGTAGAAATGGTGTGATTAGAACGCGGAGTTTTTTTTTATTCGAAGGTTCAATTTTAATGGAGTATTTTATGATTATTTTATTTTCTAAAATCACGTCCTGGGTTTCTTTAGAAGTCGGGACGTGACACTTTACTTTATATATCATTCAACTTTTGCTCTATTCGGCTTTTATCCATTTTGTTACATTTCGTAACAAAATGCAGACAATTAATAGTGACTTCAGTTCTAACTATTAGATGCAACTTGGACTTAAATGGATAATTATACTATTCTATACGCTATATAGCTGTTTTAGGTCACTACCAATTACCATAGGCTAAAAAGTCATTCTTATTAGTTTCTTAATTAATAAATGCTTCATGTCTTTTTCATACTTAAAAGTTGAAACATGTTGGACAATACGCAATTACACATTAACCTATCTAGTCTCTATTGGGTAAGGTAGCCCACTATGTGCTATCTCAAGCCAGATATAAAACCAATTTCTTGTTTTTTTGATCGTCTTTAACTTTTTGCCAATTCCATTAGATGATATTAATAGTACTATCTGTTTATCATTGTGCTATTCACAAAACCAAACACATGGTAACCCTTCTTACACGTGAGTAGTGAGGAGAATGTCCAAGTTTAATCGACCAATTGCGATCAATATTGGTTCAACACTCTTAAGAGTGGAACAACCAGTTATTCAGATTCTTGAGGTCCAATTGAAGCTAATATTTTAACCTCACGGGTGTGCCAACTGCTTAGCTAAGTTTGGCTGAGGACATTTTTGGCCGAGGAATATCCGAAGAATTTAACCTATACGAAGATGCTCCTCAAATGTTAAACGAGTTGCTACTAATTAAAGGACATGAAGAATAGTTCTTTGATTTGTTTGTCTTGTATTTTTACTTTATACCAAAAAAGTAAAAAAAAAAAAAAAAAAAAAAAAAAGAAGAAGAAGAAGAAGAAGAAGAAGAAGATGTTGCAGGTTTTTGCATGTACAGTTCATTGTAATAATCGGAAATGGATTTAATTAAATTTGCCTCCTTGGGAATAACAGAAGAAGTTTTATAGGAGTAATAACTTTTCTGTAGTTGTTTCTGTCGTCACATTCTGTTATCTAATTTTGTTAACCAGTTGAGTACACACATAAAGTGGATTAACTAGCTAAAGTGAACAAAATAACTACATTTCATCATACGTATAGCAGGTGCCAGGTGGCATGTGGAACTATAAAAGATAAAACTCAATCGAACTACTATTTCTATAACTGCCAGAGTTGTTTTGATAAGCAAAATTGTTTTGATAAGTAGTGTTTTTATTCTTAAAAGTATCTTTTGAGCTTTGTCCTTTTGTACATGTACTTTGCTTGTAAGCATTAAAGCTTTGAACCTCGCCCATGTTTTCTATTCAACCTTACTTTCATGTGCAAGTTTGCACAATTTATTTTTACCAAAGTGAAAACAAATGGAACATGTAACAGCACCACTTTATCCGGAATATTCAAAACACCTAAGAATTGGTTCTGGGAATGGGTAGTTATGCAATCATAGTTTGATATACAGAAACAGAAATGATAGTTCTTGGATAACTTCTAAAACGCCATTAAAAAAAAACACACATCATTTCAGTACCTTTCTGTACAAATTTCTAAGGCCCTTATGAATTTCATGTACAATAAATAGGCTTCTAAACAACTTTTATTGCTTCAAAGAATGATATACTTCGCCTAGCAGAGTTCGGCTGATAAAAAATAACAAAACATAAGTTAAAACATAAATTTACAAATGGAAGTAAAAATACTCATCGACTTTTCCACATATCAACCAAATTGCATTAATGAACATCTCCAATAACTAGAAAGAACAATCAAGAGAACAACGTCCTCGACGTGCTTGATACAAGATACAACTAACCAGGTTTAAAGCACGAAAAATATTGTTACTTCTAAACCACCTAGCGTGGGAACCATTTTGTGCAGAATATTAGCTCTGGCCAAAATCTACACTACAACTAAAAGATAACAACATTCCAGTTCATCTAATCCTTCCTCTTATTTTTTTTTGGTGTATCTGCTCAATTTCCGTCCCTGTCCTTTTTCGGCGTTGGTAGTTGCTTTTCCTTTCAAACCTTGTTTCAGGTTGGACCGAGTCGATCCCTTCGATGGCTCCTCAGTTAACTTGATAGAGAGAGAGCTGTCAATGATCACGTCATGAGTTTCATCATTAGCTGGGACCTCAACCAAACTCTCGCTTAAGAGCTGACAGGTCTCCACTTGGTGAGGATGTTCTCCGACTTCTCTGAGAAAGAAGAACAAACAAAGAAGAGGAAGAAACACTTTTGTCAAGTATTCGAATAAATAAAAAATAATAGAATTAGCCAATCAGCCTCCAACCTAGCTCCGGATAAGGAAACTCCATTATCAATTGCTTTGTCTCTCAACCCAGTATCTCCACCAGTCGTCGGACAGCTTTTGCTGGTAATACTTAAATCTGTAGAGCAAAAAGAGGGAGGATCTAAGCTTCTCATTCAAAAAATAAAGAGACTAAAATACAAAATATATTCAATAAAAACTGAAAGGTATCAGCTAAAACAGTGTACATTCAAAAAGGATGATAATATAATGCCAACATTACAATTGGAAGTCATATTCTAAATCCAGCTCTGTACCATCAGTGACAATTAGGTAGTATTTACCTTGGCAGTTTAAAGTTAAAACACTAAAGAAGCTTACTCCAAAAAGGCTACAGAAATGCCTCCCGCGTAGTATTTTCATTAACTTATTATCAATGCCTAAACAAATTTCTACATAAGTTAACTATTTCCATCCGGGTAAATGCAATGGTTCATAATTTTGTCCTGATAACCAAACCTTTGACAGAGAACAACTAAGAATATGGTTATTACTAAAATTCACGCCAGTCTTTGGCTCTTCGCCACAAACTTAACCTGATAAAAACCAAAAGCGAAAGCTAATGTTTTTTCCTTTCAGTTTTATGAAAGAGATTAGATAATCTTTCAAGCCATCCAACCTTCTAAATCTTAATTAGCTCAACTGGTCACTACTGGTAAAACTACTTAAGCTCATTTGAAATCCAAACCGAAAAGTGATGCCTCAAAATCACTACTGGTAAAACTCAAAGCTCAACAGATCACAATCAAGGGTTACAAACCTAATGATATGATAAACCGTACACAAACAAATATTTCCAGTTAACAGATCGAGTCGAGATTTATAGTTGATTAATCATAGACAGATAAGAGTTCAGAGTAAGTACAAGATAGGTGCAAACATAAATTGGGCAAGATCAATAAAGGAAGACAATGTTACCAAAACAACCCTACTCATTGATGTGAACAAATCAATACATTCATTCTTTTAGGAGTGGTGTCCAATCAGTATGAATCTAAAAATATTATGTCAAAATAGCACGACTCAAAAAATTCTGTGAAAAATCATTAATATGCTCAAATTTGATCAAGAAAGATTAAATTAGGTTACCATCTTCCAAAACAGGTTCTTGAATGACAGAGTCGCGAAGTCCATTTGCAACATGGTTTTTTCCATCAACCATCCGCATATCTTCCGCATTCTTTGCACATATAAAAGTTTTAATACTTAACGGTTTCTTAAAACAATCGTTCAAACTACAACAAAAACAATATGCTAAGAGATGATTGATTCTTAGTACCTGAGATCCTGTTAGAGTAATTGGTTTCAATAGCAGATTTTCTGTCTTGGAATTTTCTCGCAATAAATCTGCTGCTGAAGCTGTAAAAAGGTAGTACATCTTAGCAGCTTATGATGAATATGATCACAAAAGAAAAAAAATCATGCCCCAATGAGAAGTAATCATTCCATTATGATGGCCTGAGAAAAATTAGCTGCATTACTTGGCAAGTTATGTGTTAAAGGTAATTGCAAACAATTTCTTTAATTCCTTAACGCCTTTTAAACTAGCATGCTTTTGAATGTGTCTTTTATGCCTGCAATATTCAAAATGCAGAATTGACCATTGTGATTTTGTTAATCTTCATTTCTTATTCATAAGAAATTATCTGTACATAACTTTATATTTCAATTTTCAACTGCGTGGATATTGGAATAAATGACACAACCTTCTCCTATTTTGTATAAAGGACTCTACGATAATGAAGATGCTATAAAATTATATACACTCAAATTAAACTACCTTCTTGTTTAGCGGATAGAATTTTATGAAATTCAATTACAATGCGGACTTGCATAACACAAACTTGTTTCTTTTCCAATCAGTAATAAAATAAGCTCAAAGCAATCTAGTTGATCCTGGTCTTCACTTTTTACTTGTCATATGTCTCAGCTAGGCCGACTTGTGGTAAAGTCAGCAGCGCTATATGGGTGTTTTGCTTTTTGAAAGACAAGGAATTTTGCAATCTTTTTCACTTAATTGAACACACACACATGTTTCCTTTATAGGTTTGACAATGTTTCCTTTATAGGTTTGACATGTAAATTAATCAGATTACCAACATCTAACTTTCAAGTATTAAAACCTACTAATTAATTCTCAACTATTCACAATAATTACTCCTAGTTTCACAAACATTTCCACTACATAACTACCTCTGCTTCGGTACATATATGTATTAACATATGTGTGTATATACTATATAGGGCTGCAAACGAACTAAATGCTTCGTCAAAACGTCCGTGCTTGGCACGGTAACGACTCTGTTTACGGTCGTTCGTTTTTAAATGAACTGATAATGAACAAGAATATAGCGTTCGTCTGGTAAATAACTGATCATGAGCAGAAACTCTGTTCGGCTTGTTTAGGCCCGCGTCCTTTAACTTTTTATATATGTATGTATATATATGTGTGTGTGTGTGTGTGTGTGTGTGTGCGCGCACGGGGCGTGTGTGTGTGTGTGTGTGTGTGTGTGTGTATTCTGAAATCGGATAGATGTTATGACGTGTAATGTTTAAAAATAAGTAAAGTATAATATACCAACATACTAAAAAAAATCACCAATTTTAATGTGAAGTGCTCGACTCGTTAAATTAATCAATTTTAGGTATATAAATAAGGATTTAACAATAATAGAAATATACTTAAAACTTAAAACTAAGATCGATTCGTATTAAAATGTCAAACCAATCTGTTATTTAATATGGTATTTATGTATTAGACAACGTGAAAAACTCGTGTCCAGCTCATCAAACATTGTCAAGCGTTCAGTCCGTGATAGTTCCTTTCCAAATGAAGATGAAAGGAACATGAATAAACTTTTCAGTTAATGAATAAGAGCAAGAGCCACGCTCAGCTCCTTTCAGATCATTTACAGCCCTATGTGTATATGTCTCAGAATAAAATAACAATTATTTTTTTCTCTTTGTAATGATAAGTGGAAGCGGAGTAAACTAAAAAAACATTTCAAGAATTCATAAACTTGATATTTAAAAAAAAAAAGAAAAAGAGAACAATATTTTGTCAAGGAAACAATTCTACCTGATAAGCAACCAGAGGTGCCCACTCCAGCAGCTATGAAATCTGATGAGGAATCTATTCTACGATTCAACAAGGTATTTTGGATGCCATCGGGTTCAAGTGAAAAAGAAGATAGGAGTAAATTATATTTTCGAGATGGAACTGTCTTCAAAATTTCTTCAGTAGCCTTGGAGCGAACTCTTCTAATTTCATCCTTAATATTCCATGATCCACTTGAAAGACAAGACGCCTTACGCTGCACAGATTAAAACGGTATGAGCTGTAAGCACGAACTAGGAACACAAAATTCATTTTGATTTTACATTTTTACTTAACTAAGTGTGCATAAGACACAAATAAGATTTCATTTTTGAGCTTCTTTCTGCTGTTTTCATAGTGTTTCGCATTTTCCGAAGAGTTCAGGAAGCTCTAATTGGTAGCGTATTGACAAATATATACTGTTATATAATAAATCTGACTTATCACAGCATAATATGGAAAGCCGGAAGAAATGATCAAAGAGAGCTAAAATACTACCTGATAGGATAAATGTGCCACCATTTGAAAAACAAAAAGGGTTTTAAACATCAAGACCAACTTGTCTTCACGCATTCGTGAAAGTTTGTTATAAAATGAATACCGTGCTGCTTGGGGAGATAAAGTGGATTCGACAACACGATATATACTAATGATTTCAAAAGCCGAAATTAGCCAAGAATTGTCAAATGCCAGATAAATGCAGAAGCAAAGGATTTAGCATGCTCTATAATAATTATCAAAACGCATAAAGTACAATTGATAGAGGAGCTGTGGACTTCAACTCTTTCACCTTAAAAAAAATAAAAATTATCAAAACTCATATTGTAACAATTACTAAGTAGATCTTAACAAAAACAACCCCAAACGTCAAATCAATTAGTGTCGGAAAAAAAAAGGAGCGGCGTGAATGTGAAAGCAAAACTCAAAATCCCTCGGTCTATAACATTAGAAACAAAATAAATCCAAAAGATATCCATATCTAACGAATGCATGAAGACAAGTTGGTCTTGATTTATTGATTACTGTTGCAACTGACTAAATGTAAAACAACAATTAACTGAAATTTGTCTTCCATTTAGCAAATAAGAGTATCACCAAAGTATAGACCCCAAAGCCAGATGGCCCAGCTGACATGGAAAAGAAAATCAGAAGCTTCTACACTTTCTGTATTCAAAGTTTAATTTTAGTTAATTTTTTCAAAACCAGGAGGCCTAAAGATGTGCATCGTGTGCCGACCACACAAATCTCATTCTATAGAAGTTGTTATGTGCACTTGATAAAATAAAAAGAAATTGAATATGCAATACACAGGCCTAAACCAAGGGTGTAGTATAAAGAAGAACCTTCTTTGATGAGGAGAGAGAAGTGCCATCAGCTGGCGTAGGGGTTTGCTCTCCAGCAGATTTCCTAGAAAGTGACGACCAAGGAGGACGTTCACGCATATATGCCTTTGCCATATCAACTGGTGAACCCAACTCACCTTTATTATCCTATAATTCGAAGAAAAATAGATATTGTATATTAAAAATTGTACAACACTATAATTAGAAGAAAAAAACTCATTAAAAGAGACATATTTTCACCTCTATAAGACTATAAGAACACATAGACTATCTCTTCATGAATCCAACTAAATATACAAAGATTTCTAACGCCGCTGGCGTGATTGGGGAAAGAAAAACAACAATGTACTAATGGCCTAAAGTCAAAGGCTTTTAAATGATAACAGACCTGTGATAACACGGCAGAATTACGTTTTAGTTTTGAATTTGATGCCTCTTTCTTCTTTTCTGTCCATTGCTTGGCTTTCACTATAGCTTTTGTACGCAAATCGGGAGTATCTGGACACAGGAAATTACTAATCGTTAATACAGTAAATTATTGTTTTGAACAAATTACAAAATCTCAAGCCAGACAGTTCCGCTAAGTACCTGTTCTAATGACTATTCCGTCTTCTATGGTAGAGCTGTCAATGACTCGTGAATTAATAATGCTAATTAGGCAATCACGTTCTTCCCTGGGAAAGTTTAGCAAAAAATTTAGAACTTCATTGCGGTGAAATAATAAATAAATAAAATTAAACATATAAATATTGATAGATAAGTATATTGGATGAACAAACCCACACATTTACCAAAGAAAATGTCACTTCTATAAGATCAATATACCATAAACCAAACATGTATATACTGAGACAACTAAACATCTCCAAAAACCAGAAGCCAAAGACATAACATTATCAAGTTTGACACATGTTTGGGTACATGAATGTAAGAAGAGTTCTTGAAACTTTAAAAAAAAATCATTCGCATACTAAAAATTAGGAGTGTTGAAAGTGAAATCCAATACCTTCAATCTTAGGAAAAAAATCTCCCCCAAACAATCCCCTCTAAGGAGGACATCCCGGAGTTGATTATGTGGCGACACCACAACTCCCCTATACCATTGACCCGTTAACTCTACGAATGGAAGATTCAAGAAGCAATTTTTTTAATTATTAAGATGATTATAAAATCATAAATAAAATGTCATTCTTAACTGCCTGATAAGTCTGACTCTCCTAGATAACGAATAGTATTACTAAAAACTGATACCGGCATTTATTGTTATATGTAGATGAGGCCAACAAACATATGCCAAAAAAGCTAGATTATATCTTCTAAAGATGATTTTTAACAAACTGCCTATATTCTGGATGTACAAAATCTATTTGTTCCGTCTTTACAATGGCGACCTTCAAAATCCACTGACATAGAGTGCAAATTAATATTATGACTAAAAGATTCCAAAAACTAATTGGCGTTCTCTAAAAAAAGCATAAAAAACTGGATGCAAGGTACAAAATATATGTAACATTAACACCAGTAAATAAAGAGAATCTGTGGAAACTGAAAAGAATGATACTTCATAAATTAGCTAAAAATATGTTACCTTGAGAAAGTTTCCTGAACAATAAGCTTTTCTATGAGATTCTTGGTCTCACTCTTTCGTATAGTTAGCTGAGCTGATGCATTCCCATTCTCCTGGTACAAGAAAAAATCAATAAAGTAAAATATATTATAAACAAAATCTCCTGTATCTATTGCAATAGTGACAAATGCAAAACTGATGTAGAAACTCCTAAGAAGAACGCTGATACAAACATCAATAGTGTATGGTCAAGAAACTCTTAGTGAGAGCCTTGAAATCAAAAAGGGTCTTTTCAGATTCTGTAGTTTGATTACTTTCGGTAGATGTTGCAACAATTTTATAAAGTAAGAATCTATGTGCACTTGTCCAGTATCTCGAATAGAAGTCAAGCTAGATACAGGGTAACATTTGTCTGTGTTCAATGAATTCAATCTTCAATTGAAAAGATCTCCGAAAAACTTTCTCATCTTTGCTAAATTTTTAAACAGCACCAGTAAAAAACATCCAAAATTGAGACACTCTTTCTCTCTTTAAGAGCTACACTAAAAAATGGAGAGGAGTAACGTACAATAAAAATTGGTAATATATTGACGTAAAAAATGTGATATTTTCTTCCTAGAAGGTAGATAAGGATTTGACAAGAAAAAGTCTACAAGGGGCATACACTCTAAACACAAAAAAGCTACCCAATAAAGTAATATAGTCATAACGTTCAGAAGTCGGCCTTCTGAAGCAAAAATTGAAGTGAAAATAATACTTCGCTTTTTAATATTAATGAGTACATAAATACAAGTAGTAATGCTTCTTTCTTGACTTCATTATTTTTCTCTTAGACAGTCTGACGTTGGAAGATCTACACCAGACTTCAAGAGACCCAACCAAAGCTTTTCCAGAAATTAAAAATCTTAAGTTCCACCAGCTTCACAAAATCTAAGTTTGAAATCCATTTTTTACACCATACTAACTCCTTACATGTGGCTTCATATTCAGATAAAATTATAAGAAAACCACAACTGTCGCCTCATAGGCAATAAAAAATCTATCAAGATAGGACATGGGACAAACACGAATTGTGAAAGAGAAGGCAATAAGGCATAGAGAAAAAAATAAATTGGGAGTATTGCTAATAACAGAACATGAGGAGATGGCCAGGAGAGGAAAAATGACATAAATCAAAATAAAACTTTACGTCTTTTTAGATGTAGGATCGAACCACTAAGTTTCATGACAAGTTTTAGCAGATTTTCTATGAAGTAAGTTTTATCAGATAAAACAGATAAATACCCTTACTCCAGCCAGGCCCTTGGTAAGACTACAATAAAAAAGCCACTATTACTTCTGAAGTTATACACAAATACACCGTGATAACATTTTTTCTGTCAAAATATGTTTTGGTGGTGCAAAATATCACAACATACGTTGTAATACAACACTTTTCCATGAATAAATGAACAGATCTTGGAATCCTGTATGTTTGGTACTGATCACCCAACCACTAACAATAACATGAAAAGTTTACATCGAAAATTTGAAAGTTTCAATTAAATCACCTTATTCATCCGATCAGCTTCATCACACGTGAAATAAGGATAATCATTCTCATTATCACTGCCATCAGCTGCCAAATAAACAACAATGAAATTCAAGTCAAATATGTACTTCAATAAATAAATAAAACTATATGTAATCTATATTTTCATTTGCGAACTCATATAGGTAAGAATCTAAGCACAGTATTTCTCGCCCTTGCAGATATGAATTCGTACTAGCAACCGTCCTTCCTCTACTTTGACATACTAGTGCTTGAAAAAGGCAAAGAAACTTTCATAATGAAAAACTAGATATGTTGTAGACGTTTAGCTAGTAGGAAGCAAACAAAACCTTCGAACAATTCAATAACCATAACCTTAAAGAGACGAAAGGGGAAAACATCAAACTTTACTCCATCCGTCCTGAAATAAGTGTACTGCTCTCCATTTTGGGACGTCCCAAAATAAGTGTCTACTTTCTTTTTTCTAGTAAATTTTCTCTTTTTTATTTTTTGAAATATTTCTTTTGATAATTAAATCATATCAAAATGTACAATTATAATTTCGTATTTTGAGTACGACAGAATTTTGTTCGAATATTTTGATTTCTTGATTTTTTTTGTTGAATTTTAAGTGAAATTGGTTCAAAACCTTAAATATTACAGGTTTCGAAGCAGAACA
This sequence comes from Primula veris, assembly GCA_963682055.1. Taxonomy (NCBI): domain Eukaryota; kingdom Viridiplantae; phylum Streptophyta; class Magnoliopsida; order Ericales; family Primulaceae; genus Primula; species Primula veris. The sequence continues at coordinate 9,047,175 of OY821743.1, forward strand.
CTTATTTCAGGACGGAGGGTATAACATATGCATACATATATGCATATACACACACATTATGTGACCATGTGGGCATATTGTTTATGATATTTGTCTAGCTAAATCATAAAACAGATAAAATTCAAAGTTAGTTGCCTAGTTATACAACATAAACAATGCGATTTCATATTGGTCGCTTCAACAATTTAGGTACAAATCTCTACATTCTACAATATCCCTAGTTTTTCAAATTGAAGAACCCATTAATTAAAAATAAAACCATAAACATAAACACTATTGGTTGAGACCACTATTTTAGTGACCGCTCAATAATTGTCCCTATATTAGATTAGTTATACGACATAACTAAAATTGGTTGTTTTGACAATTTAGGAGCAAAATCATTACATTCTAGATATCCCTAGTTTTTCTTACTGGCCGTTGTTACAGAACGGATAGAGTGTACGCGATGCGCTATTAATCACATACAAATGGTCATTTCGGCAATTAAGGTACAACAAATTTACTATATAACTGCATTTTAGTCTGTCAAAGTTGCAAGCAGTATCGTACAGCTCCGAAAAATCAATATGGGGTTCTTAATTACATAAATTGGAAAATACTAAATAAAGTAACGAAAAACAAGAGATAGAACAATACATACATGGAGATGAATACGAATCATCGTCTTCTTCATCATCAGAAGACGAAGAAGAGGCGGAGGAATTAGCGATGAATGACAATTTGTGTAATTACATTTTAGCGATGAATGAGGGAGTTCTTAATTACAGGAAAAAAAACTGAAATTTCCATTTTGACAATTAGTGTAATTTCATTTTTAGTCCCTCAAACTTGCACCTAGTCTTCTACAACCCCCAAAAAAGTCACAAGGAGTTCTTAATTACATAAACTAGAAAACAATTAATAAAGAAATGAAAAACACTAGAGTTGGAACAATACATACATGGAGAAGAAAATAAATGTAATTATCGAAAATTCCCGTTTCGACAATTTGTGTAATTGCGTTTTAGTCCATCAAATTTGCACCTAGTCTCCTACAGCCCCAAAAAGGGACAGAACATAGTTCTTAATTTACCTAAAGAGAAGAAAATAACAATGTGTAATTGCGTTTTAGTCCACCAAATTTGCACCTAGTCTCCTACAGCCCCAAAAAAGGCAGAACATAGTTCTTAATTTACCTAAAGAGAAGAAAATAACAATTTGTGTAATTGCGTTTTAGTCTATCAAATTTGCACCTAGTCTCCTGCAGCCCCAAAAAAGGAAGGACCTAGTTCTTAATTTACCTAAAGTGAAGAAAATAACAATTTGTGTAATTGCGTTCTAGTCCATCAAATTTGCACCTAATCTCCTACAGCCCCCAAAAAGGCAGAACCTAGTTCTTAATTTACCTAAAGAGAAGAAAATAACAATTTGTGTAATTGCGTTCTAGTCCACAAATTTGCACCTAGTCTCCTACGGCCCAAAAAAAGGCAGAACCTAGTTCTTAATTTACCTAAAGAGAAGAAAATAACAAGTTGTGTAATTGCGTTCTAGTCCACAAATTTGCACCTAGTCTCCTACAGCCCAAAAAAAGGCAGAACCTAGTTCTTAATTTACCTAAAGAGAAGAAAATAACAATGTGTAATTGCGTTTTAGTCCATCAAATTTGCACCTAGTCTCCTACAGCCCCAAAAAGGCAGAACCTAGTTCTCAATTTACCTAAAGAGAAGAAAATAACAATGTGTAATTGCGTTCTAGTTCATCAAATTTGCACCTAGTCTCCTACAACCCCAAAAAAGGCATAACCTAGTTCTTAATTTACCTAAAGAGAAGAAAATAACAATTTGAGTAATTGCGCTTCAGTTCATCAAATTTGCACCTCCTACAGCCCTAAAAAAAGGCAGAACATAGTTCTTAATTTAACTAAAGAGAAGTAAATAATAATTTGTGTAATTGCGTTTTAGTCCCTCAAATTTTTGCATACTCTCCTACAGCCCCAAAAAAGGCAGAACCTAGCTCTTAATTTACCTAAAGAGAAGAAAATAACAATTTATGTAATTGCATTTTGGTCCATCAAATTTTCGCACGGTCTCCTACAGCCCCAAAAAAGGCAGAACCTAGCTCTTAATTTACTTAAAGAGAAGAAAATAACAATTTGTGTAATTGCGTTTTGGTCCATCAAATTTTCACAGTCTCCTATGGCCCCAAAAAAGGCAGAACCTAGTTCTTAATTTACCTAAAGAGAAGAAAATAACAATGTGTAATTGCGTTTTAGTCCATCAAATTTGCACCTACTCTTCTGCAGCCCCAAAAAAGGCAGAACCTAGTTCTTAATTTACTTAAAGGGAAGAAAATAACAATGTGTAATTGCGTTTTAGTCCATCAAATTTGCACCTAGTCTAATAACAATTTGTGTAATTGCGTTTTAGTCCATCAAATTTGCACCGAGTCTCCTACAGCCCCAAAAAAAGCAGAACCTAGTTCTTAATTTACCTAAAGAGAAGAAAATAACAAATTGTGTAATTACGTTTTAGTCCATCAAATTTGCACCTAGTCTCCTACAGCCCCCAAAAAGGCAGAACCTAGTTCTTAATTTGCCTAAAGAGAAGAAAATAACAATTTGTGTAATTGCGTGTTAATCCATCAAATTTGCACCTAGTCTCCTACAGCCCCAAAAAAGGCAGAACCTAGTTCTTAATTTACCTAAAGAGAAGAAAATAACAATTTGTGTAATTGCGTTTTAATCCATCAAATTTGCACATATTCTCCTACAGCCCCAAAAAAGGCAGAACCTAGTTCTTAATTTACCTAAAGAGAAGAAAATAACAATTTGTGTAATTGCGTTTTAGTCCATCAAATTTGCACCCAGTATCCTACATCCTTAAAAAAGGCAGAACCTAGTTCTTAATTTACCTAAAGAGAAGAAAATAACAATGTGTAATTGCGTTTTAGTCTATCAAATTTGCACCCAGTCTCCTACAGCCCCAAAAAAGGCAGAACCTAGTTATTAATTACTTAAAGAGAAGAAAATAACAATGTGTAATTGCGTTTTAGTCCATCAAATTTGCACCCAGTCTCCTACAGCCCCAAAAAAGGCAGAACCTAGTTCTTAATTTACCTAAAGTGAAGAAAATAACAATTTGTGTAATTGCGTTTTAGTCCATCAAATTTGCACCTAGTCTCCTATAGCCCCAAAAAGGCAGAATCTAGTTCTTAATTTACCTAAAGAGAAGAAAATAACAATTTGTGTAATTGCGTTTTAATCCATCAAATTTGCACCTATTCTCCTACAGCCCCAAAAAAGGCAGAACCTAGTTCTTAATTTACCTAAAGAGAAGAAAATAACAATTTGTGTAATTGCATTCTAGTCCATCAAATTTGCACCTAGTCTCCTACAACCCCAAAAAAGACAGAACCTAGTTCTTAATTTACTTAAAGGGAAGAAAATAACAATGTGTAATTGCGTTTTAGTCCATCAAATTTGCACCCAGTCTCCTACAGCCAGAAAAAAGGTAGAACCTAGTTCTTAATTTACCTAAAGAGAAGAAAATAACAATTTGTGTAATTGCGTTTTAGTCCATCAAATTTGCACCTAGTCTCCTACAGCCCAAAAAAAGGTAGAAACTAGTTCTTAATTTACCTAAAGAGAAGAAAATAACAATGTGTAATTGCGTTTTAGTCCATCAAATTTGCACCGAGTCTCCTACAGCCCCAAAAAAAGCATAACCTAGTTCTTAATTTACCTAAAGAGAAGAAAATAACAATTTGTGTAATTACGTTTTAGTCCATCAAATTTGCACCTAGTCTCCTACAGCCCCCAAAATGCAGAACCTAGTTCTTAATTTGCCTAAAGAGAAGAAAATAACAATTTGTGTAATTGCGTTTTAATCCATCAAATTTGCACCTAGTCTCATACAGCCCCAAAAAAGGCAGAACCTAGTTCTTAATTTACCTAAAGAGAAGAAAATAACAATGTGTAATTGCGTTTTAGTCCATCAAATTTGCACCCAGTATCCTACATCCTTAAGAAAAGCAGAACCTAGTTCTTAATTTACCTAAAGTGAATAAAATAACAATTTGTGTAATTGCGTTTTAGTCCATCAAATTTGCACCTAGTCTCCTACAGCCCCAAAAAGGCAGAACCTAGTTCTTAATTTACCTAAAGAGAAGAAAATAACAATTTGTGTAATTGCGTTTTAATCCATCAAATTTGCACCTATTCTCCTACAGCCCCAAAAAAGGCAAAACCTAGTTCTTAATTTACCTAAAGTGAAGAAAATAACAATTTGTGTAATTGCGTTCTAGTCCATCAAATTTGCACCCAGTCTCCTACAACCCCAAAAAAGACAGAACCTAGTTCTTAATTTACCTAAAGGAAAGAAAATAACAATTTGTGTAATTGCGTTTTAGTCCATCAAATTTGCACCCAGTCTCCTACAGCCAGAAAAAAGGCAGAACCTAGTTCTTAATTTACCTAAAGAGAAGAAAATAACAATTTGTGTAATTACGTTTTAGTCCATCAAATTTGCACCTAGTCTCCTACAGCCCAAAAAAAGGTTGAACCTAATTCTTAATTTACCTAAAGAGAAGAAAATAACAATGTGTAATTGCATTTTAGTCCATCAAATTTGCACCTAGTCTCCTACAGCCCCAAAAAAGGTAGAACCTAGTTCTTAATTTACCTAAAGAGAAGAAAATAATAATGTGTAATTGCGTTTTAGTCTATCAAATTTGCACCCAGTCTCCTACAGCCCCTAAAAAGGCAGAACCTAGTTATTAATTTACTTAAAGAGAAGAAAATAACAATTTGTGTAATTGCGTTTTAGTCCATCAAATTTGCACCTAATCTCCTACAGCCCCAAAAAAAGGCAGAACCTAGTTCTTAATTTGCCTAAAGAGAAGAAAATAACAATTTGTGTAATTGCGTTCTAGTCCATCAAATTTGCACCTAGTCTCCTACAACCCCAAAAAAGACAGAAGCTAGTTCTTAATTTACCTAAAGGGAAGAAAATAACAATTTGTGTAATTGCGTTTTAGTCCATCAAATTTGCACCCAGTATCCTACAGCCAGAAAAAAGGCAGAACCTAGTTCTTAATTTACCTAAAGAGAAGAAAATAACAATTTGTGTAATTGCGTTTTAGTCCATCAAATTTGCACCTAGTCTCCTACAGCCCAAAAAAAGGTAAAACCTAGTTCTTAATTTACCTAAAGAGAAGAAAATAACAATGTGTAATTGCGTTTTAGTCCATCAAATTTGCACCGAGTCTCCTACAGCCCCAAAAAAAGCATAACCTAGTTCTTAATTAACCTAAAGAGAAGAAAATAACAATTTGTGTAATTACGTTTTAGTCCATCAAATTTGCACCTAGTCTCCTACATCCCCCAAAAAGGCAGAACCTAGTTCTTAATTTGCCTAAAGAGAAGAAAATAACAATTTGTGTAATTGCGTTTTAATCCATCAAATTTGCACCTAGTCTCCTACAGCCCCAAAAAAGGCAGAACCTAGTTCTTAATTTACCTAAAGAGAAGAAAATAACAATGTGTAATTGCGTTTTAATCCATCAAATTTGCACATATTCTCCTACAGCCCCAAAAAAGGCAGAACCTAGTTCTTAATTTACCTAAAGAGAAGAAAATAACAATTTGTGTAATTGCATTTTAGTCCATCAAATTTGCACCCAGTATCCTACATCCTTAAAAAAGGCAGAACCTAGTTCTTAATTTACCTAAAGAGAAGAAAATAACAATTTGTGTAATTGCGTTTTAGTCTATCAAATTTGCACCCAGTCTCCTACAGCCCCAAAAAAGGCAGAACCTAGTTATTAATTTACCTAAAGAGAAGAAAATAACAATTTGTGTAATTGCGTTTTAGTCCATCAAATTTGTACCTAGTCTCCTCCAGCCCCCAAAAAAGGCAGAACCTAGTTCTTAATTTACCTAAAGAGAAGAAAATAATAATTTGTGTAATTGCGTTTTAGTCCCTCAAATTTTCGCATACTCTCCTACAGCCCCAAAAAAGGCAGAACCTAGCTCTTAATTTACCTAAAGAGAAGAAAATAACAATTTGTGTAATTGCATTTTAGTCCATCAAATTTGCACCCAGTATCCTACATCCTTAAAAAAGGCAGAACCTAGTTCTTAATTTATCTAAAGAGAAGAAAATAACAATTTGTGTAATTGCGTTTTAGTCCATCAAATTTGCACCTAGTCTCCTACAGCCCAAAAAAAGGCAGAACCTAGTTCTTAATTTGCCTAAAAAGAAGAAAATAACAATTTGTGTAATTGCGTTCTAGTCCATCAAATTTGCACCTAGTCTCCTACAACCCCAAAAAAGACAGAACCTAGTTCTTAATTTACCTAAAGGGAAGAAAATAACAATTTGTGTAATTGCGTTTTAGTCCATCAAATTTGCACCCAGTCTCCTACAGCCAGAAAAAAGGCAGAACCTAGTTCTTAATTTACCTAAAGAGAAGAAAATAACAATTTGTGTAATTGCGTTTTAGTCCCTCAAATTTTCGCATACTCTCCTACAGCCCCAAAAAAGGCAGAACCTAGCTCTTAATTTACCTAAAGAGAAGAAAATAACAATTTGTGTAATTGCATTTTGGTCCATCAAATTTTCACACAGTCTCCTACAGTCCCAAAAAAGGCAGAACCTCTTAATTTACCTAAAGAGAAGAAAATAACAATTTATGTAAATGCATTTTAGTCCCTCAAATTACAGCCCCAAAAAAGGAAAATTAGAAGAAAATAAAAAAAAATAGAAAGAGAGATGGAATAATACGTACAAGGAGATGAATACGAATCATCATCGTCTTCATTATCCTCTGAAGAAGAAGAAGAAGATGAATTAGCGATAAATGAAGAGAGGATAGTAGCGGCGCCGTTAGCGATCTTAGGAAGTACGATTCCGGTTAGCCAATTAGGGCTTTTCGCCGCCGGAAGACCACCGTATCCGTCGTCTTTCTGTGCCCTAGAATCCATTATCGGATATAAATATAGATATAGATGTTGTATATATATAGAGAGAGAGAGAGAGGGAGGTGTGAGTTGCTTTGATTTCAACTGTTGTTTTATTATTTAGATGCGAGTTACAAATGAAATAATAATGTAATTAGTCGCTCGCTAAAAAGAAACATGACATATTGATTTTTAAAAATACTGTATTTAAGTTGTTAAAATCAATTTTTTTTTCAATATGGTCACATAGTGTTAAACTAATATGATTATATTTTGAAATTTTTGATTTCGGTAACTTATATACGAGATTCTGATAAATCGAATTTGCACGTAATTTCGTAGTGTACACTTATTTTGGTACGGATGGAGTATTTATTGATTAATGACTTACTGTTATTTTTTTATTTTATTTTTAAGTTTTTATATTTCTGTTTTTCGTTTCTTATCGTTTCATCGATTAGCATATGTTTCGTGTCTCAGTTACAATATTGATCGATCTATTTTAGTTACATTCATCCGAGTGAGCCTACTTCTCTTTTTATATATATGTATAAAGAATATTTCTTAATTTGTGTTAACCTCGACATGTAAATATCTGGTTTAAAGTATTGAACAACTATGTTTTATAATACTCGAAATAAAATAGTAGTGTAGTAGTGATATTTATATTTGTGTATATATCTAATCTGTAAACGTGTTATGCGAGTATGAGTGCTTGAATTAATAAAACTTATAAAAATATATTTATTATTAATTTTTCAAAACTAAAGTCGATAAATTAGACCGGTTAAAATGACCACCAAACATTTAAAATAATACTAACAAAAAAATCTAAACATTAAATGTTGTTTTTCCTTTCACGGGCATAATTAAGATGTGCAACTCTACATGTTTAATTCAAAATTTAGTTAGAACGTTACGTTTTTTCATATGCGATGTACGCAATAACGCAGCTAGCCGTAACTTATCATTATTAGATGATGGTAACCAAACATTTAAAATAAAAATCTAACAACAAAAAATTCTATAATTCAACATTTTTTTATGCGTTATATTCCTAAACTTCATGTTGGCATATATTTTTTTTATGCTCATACAAATAGTCACAAGTTGCTTCCAAACTGCATCTCTCCCGCTCCCTTCCAAGTTTTTTTTATTCCAGTAACTCCTGTTAAAAAGGAGGTGCACTCATTGTACTACATAAAATCTGTTTTCACGCGCAGACCGTAGATTAAATCTACGGTCTACAGTCATTGACTGTAAACCGTAGATTAAATCTACGGTTTACAGTCAATGACTGTAGACCGTAGATTTAATCTACGGTTTACAGCCTTTTTCAGGTTTTTTACTTTAAAAATAAAAAATAAAAATCTGAGAATTAAAATTAAAATGCTGAATAATTTTTTCAAATTAAATATGTTTTTTTTTTTACATAAAAATGCCTTATTTTTAAAATTTGATATTTTTTTCAAGTGTATAAGTTGATATTTTTTTCAAGTGTATAATTTGATATTTTTTTCAAGTGTATAAGTTGATATTTTTTTGTTTTTTTCAAATTAAAAAACAAAATGCCTTAGTTTTAAAATTTTACATAAAATAAATTACCAATATTATAACAAACTCTCAAAATTTACACAAAATTTACCAAAAAAAAGTTGTTTTGATAAATTTTACAATTTTGGTTCATGTTATATTTTTGTCAATTGTATAAGTTTATATTTATTGAATGATTAACTAAATTGTCAATTTTTGAGAAGTTTTTTTGTTTGGTTTTAAACACTTGTATAACGCAATATGAAACATTAATTAAGTCGTCAATTTGGAGTCAATAATCAGTTTTTTATTTTTAATTTTATGTAAATTACTCTTTTTACATAAATTAAAATTCTAATAATTAAAATTAAAAAACTGAATATTTTTTTCAAATTAAACATGATTTTTTTTTAATAAAAAAACTAAATGCCTTGTTTTTAAAATTATACATAAAATAAATTACCAAATATTCTAACAATCTCTCAAAAAAAAAAAAAAAATTTACACAAATTTACACAAAAAAAATTGATTTGATAAATTTTATGTTTTTTGTTCATGTTATATTTAAGTGTATAAGTTGATATTTATTGAATGATTAACTAAATGGTCAATTTTTGTGAAGTTTTTGTTTTTTGTTTTTAACACTTTGTATAACGCAATATGAAACATAACTAAGTCGTCAATTTGGTGTCAATCGACAATTTTCTTGAATGAAACAATCATAAATTATATAAATTTCATAAAATAAATTAACCCAATATGCAAACATGAACTAAATTTCATAAAACGAATTTATTAAACATTTGTTTACATCATATAAATTTACAACAAATTGGAAAAAATAGTAATTTACATAAAATTAAAAATAAAAAACCGATTATGGACTTAGGTCTATAGGTTCTTCATTTGCTTTTTTCTTTCCCGATTGCTTTTCCAACGCCATATATAATTTGAAATTTGGTCGAAAAAGTTCCTTCCATGGCGCAGCTGCCTCAGTGCGTGTTTGTTCCCACCGTGCTATAATTCCTGGCATTGGGAAGATCCCTTCTTTAGGAATAACCTGAGCATAGTGACAACTGTTGACGAACACCATTACAGTCGGGATGTAATATGTTGTTCCCTGAGGCGGACCAGTATAAAGCGGTAAAAACGTAGAGTTCCACAGGTTTACCCCTCCATTTTGATTTTCCCATAAGGACAACAATACAATTGGCATATTGTAATGAGAAGCAATTAAAAACCCATAAGACGGAAATCTCATCCATTTGTCAATAGGTGCGGGATTTGTAGGATGATAAAAATTTAAACTTGATAAAATGTAATCATACCGGTAAGCTTCAAAGTCAAGATTCTCAAACAGCTCATAATAAACACCTTTCATTTGCTGCAGCTCTTGAAACAATTCACATCTTATCGCGTACCAATCATCTTCCCCATTCTGTTTACCCGTCGCATTTGCAAGTACCCGGAACCCACAGTTACCATCCCCACGCACATCATAAACCGTTTCGATGTAACTATGTAACATGACCCATATTTGGTCACTGTACAGGAAGGTTGGCCTATTGGGGGTGGGTTTAGGGTTCTGGTTTCGCGGCCTCCTAGTTGGGTTTACCCTTACCTCCGGTGTTTCATCGGCCTTGCCTTTGCCCTTGTCCCTACTAGCACCAGCACTCTGTTCCTCCACATACTCCCATCCCGACTTATCCCTCTTACTAGATTTGTCGCCTTTTCTAGGTCTCCCCCTATTTGCTCTCACTTCGGGGTCACTGACGGATGTTCTGGCTGGTACGGTTATCTCTCGGAGTTGTGTTTTCATACGCCGTTTTTCAACATTCGTTTTGCTAGCGTAAACACTTTTAAACTCTTCTAGATAACCCTCTACCCCATAATCATCGGTGTTCCCATTATCATCAATTACGTCTAATTTTTTCCAGAATGGATGAATATATTCTAGAGGAAGAGGCTTCCCGAATAAAATATGTTCACTCATAATATGATGACAAGGTAAACCGTGAGACAATTTAAAACCGCAAGAACAATTCTCATCAGCCTGGCCACTACATTTTTTGTGTTCTTGGAATAATAAATCAAAGGCATAGTGTGTGATATACGACCTAAGATTTATAAATAGAGGCGTTTTTTCAGAATGTGGAAAATAAGACTTGCATTTATCCAACTTCGTCTTAATATCCTCAAACTGTTTTTCTAGAATTCTATTCACCTCTACCCAAACGGTTTCAAGCGTGCCAGTATTTGTCGAAAGGGATCTTTTCAGCTTAGCATGTTGTTGTTCGACTCGATTGCTAGTTCTGTTACCTAGATGTGTTGTGTGGTTGGTATAGCATGCAACAAACTTTTCAGCATAATCATTTAAAAGCTTGTCTACATACTTAATCACAGCAGGGTACGATTTGTAAGAGGTATTGAAATTAGTTCGGTTATAATTGTACTCCTCTATCGACTCAGAATCAACCAATAAACCCCAATCATCTAGGAACGTTTGCCACTCCTCGTCAGGGATCTTTTTACGGCAGTTTTTCAAAACATTTTTTGCAATATGAAAAGTGCACAAAATATGATGAGAGTCGGGAAAAACAACGGATAAAGCATTTGATAAGGCCATTTCCCTGTCGGTTACAAACACCCTAGGTAGTATACACCCCTCCAATGTAACTTTAAATTTTTCCAATGCCCATATATAACTTTCTTGTGTCTCGTCACTCATGAAAACAAAACCTAAACAATATGTTTGGTTCGTTGATGTCATTCCTACGACTTCTAGAAATGACATATTAAAACGGTTTGTCCTATATGTACAATCCATTAACAAGACATCAGGAAAAGCTTTGAACATCCTTATAGAATCGGGGTGTGCAAAAAACAAGTTCTCAAGGCAATGGGTTGATGGGTTCATATTATAGTAGAATGTGTAGCGATGTCTATCCAACAAATTAAAAAGTTCCTGTGTCGGGTTTCTACCATCTCGTTCTTTAAATTTCAGTCCGGCCAAAAAATTATGTATCGTTTTAGTGTTTGATACATTGTCAGGATTTCTATTTTTAATGGCCTCTAATATTGCACCAACTTTAAAACTACTTTGCCTTAAAGTTTTAACAATTTTTTTTTCATCTTGGGTTAAACGAGCATGTCGTGCTTGACCTTGGAGGTAAGTTGGGGGTGGGTGGTTATGTTGTCCATTTTCTACGTGACACATCCATTCACCATTAACTACGTAACCTTTAATGAAAAATGGACAGTCTTTTTTCTTTGTACCTGATTTTACGGAAGATGGTTTCTTTTTTTCGTAAACCCCCGATTTATCACACACAATATCAACATACGGTGTCCTGCTCCCATCACCCCCTCCAGACCTACGAATCGTAAGGATGAAACCCCAATTTCCAGCCACATCAGCAAGATCAGCAAGCATTTCATCCCTTGTTTCCCAAGTCAATTCATCAACTTCAAAGTGCTCCGAATAATCAGTTAGCTCATCGTTTGAGCCACTGGATGAATTCGGATTGTTGTTGTTATTCCATTGGTTGTTGTCATAACCATAGTTGTAATTCATTTTCGAAAAAGTGTTTGTTTGTATATTTTATTGGGGAGAAATGAGGATTTTTTTAGAGATTTCCGAAATGTGTTTGTGTTTGATTTTATGGTTTGTTAGAATTGGCAAAATTGAGTCATATTTATAGGGTAAGTTTACACTACAAACCGTAGATTACTTTTACGGTTTGTAGTGAATTTTTGGTGTAGTCATTTCGAAACTTTAATAATGCATTGAGTAGTCATTTTCGGATAGGGTTGTCAAATCATAATAATTCAAAAGTGATAAGGTGTTGTCGGAATTATTTTGATAGATATGGTATCCAATGTAATTTACACTACAAACCGTATATTACTTTTACGGTTTGTAGTGTTTTTTTTGGAGTAGTCATTTCGAAACTTTAATAATGCATTGAGTAGTCATTTTCGGATAGGGTTGTCAAGTCATAATAATTCAAAAGTGATAATGTGTTGTCGGAATTATTTTGATAGATATGGTATCCAATGTAATTTACACTACAAACCGTATATTACTTTTACGGTTTGTAGTTTATTTTTTTTTTACGTTATTAACGGTGATTCCGTGTAAAAAGTACATTCGTAAAACGTCGCTGCTCAAATCAGGGGTGCAAACCGTACATTACTTTTACGGTTTGCACATAAAACAAGCAAACCGTACATTTAATGTACGGTTTGTATGAAATTTGTACAAACCGTACATTAAATGTACGGTTTGTATGTATATTTCAGAATATTTAGTTTTTAGGGGTTTAGGGTTTAGGGTTTGTAATTTAGGGGTTAAGGGTTAGGGTTTGTAAATTAGGGTTTAGGGTTTAGATTTTAGGGTTTAGGGTTTAGGGTTTATGGTTTGTAATTTAGGGTTTAGGGTTTAGGTGTTAGGGTTTGTAAATTAGGGTTTAGGGTTTAGGGTTTAGGGTTTAGGGTTTAGGTGTTAGGGTTTGTAAATTAGGGTTTAGGGTTTAGGGTTTAGGGGTTAGGGTTTGTAATTTAGGGTTTAGGGTTTAGGGTTTTGGGTTTGTAAAAACTCAATATTGGTCCTATCAATTAAAATACATAATATTTTTTACCCTAAAACATACAAATCAAACATACGAATCAAATTAAACTTACGAAAATTATAACGTACAAATCAAACATAGAAATCAAATTAAACCTACGAATTTATAATATTCCAACCCTAGCTAATAATAAAACTGACAAATCAAACATAGAAATCAAATACAAAAACAGTGCATTTATTTTTTTTTGTAACGACTAAATGTTTTAAAGTTGGACATAGGGAGCATCTTTCCCGCCGATGTTAATCTATCGGATGACGGCTCAGCAGACTCTTCGATTTCGTTTAGCTCCGTACGCCGTCTTTGTCGCTGCTGCGATTCTGGATGCGGCGCACGCTCGTGGGATGTAACTGTCAACCCTCGACTCCAACTGTCGGTTGACTGATGACTAGGATGATGCTCGAACGGGACATCATCCTGAACGTAGCCCGACCCAGCAAAAGAAGCACGACGACCATGACCGCTTGAACTCGGACCCGGACCCTGATCTGTAGTCGGGGGTCGACCTCCACTGGTTCTTCTACCGCCGCTACTAGATTCGCCTTCCCCTCTGCCTCTTTCGTCGGGACGCCGACAACTTGCCGACCTAGTGTAATTTCTTGGGTCGTAACGTAGGTCGTCATCACCATCGTCGTCGTCGTCATCGTCATCCTCCCCCTCCGACTGTTCATCAGCTGACCCATACGGATTCATACCCATTTCAGCGAACTCCTTACGTAGTAAGTCCACGTCCGTTTTCATTTTCGCCCGTTTGAACGATTTGAAATTGCGGCGCAACATCGCTTTCTGTAAAAAAAAAAACAATAAAAAACGATTTATTAGTATTGAAATATACATAAAAAGAAGTAACGATTTATTAGTAAAAAACGATTTAGTAGTTACCATTTTATTGAAGACACCCGTATTCTCCCGGAAACCGTGAGGGGACGGGGCAAGTTCAGGTGGGTTTATGAAGATGCGGGTCCGCTCTCTATACCATTTCATGTAACCCGGTGACGTCCCCGTGCCATATTCACCGTTAATAAGACGGGTGTGGCGGTCATTCCACACGACTATAAATTCTCCAGTTAGTAAAGGCCAGTCGTGTTTTTGCCCAATCCCATATCTTCTATCCTTGCCGTGACCCTGTCTTGGTTTCCAAATATACGTAGGGACCCGCTGCACAAAACCGAACTGCCTCATGAACCTGTCCGCGGGGTGGTACTCAATCTTCTCATTACAAATGAGAGGCACAGAACAATGCCACATATACCGGCCCCGCGTGCAGTATTCCGGATACTGATTAAGATCCCCGTAAGGTTGCCACACTATCTGTAATCATCAAATTAGAATATATAAACAATGGTTTAAAAATAGACGAGTAATAAATTCTGCGAAGATAAGACCAATGCAAACATATACAACATATAATACGTAAGTTACATATAATACGAAAATTATAATTTACCTGTTCAGGCGACATATTGTCAAACTGGTCACGTATGTGGACCACATTATGTCCGTAGACATATGGCGTAAGGTTAGTTTGCCGCCACATCTTCCATCTGTAATATACAAACAAAAACCGATAAACAATAAATATAATCGGCAGCTAAGTAAATGATAGATGACACAATAATATAAAAAAGCAAATCCAATTCAAAAACTAAATAAATATCATACCTGTAACCGAGGGGGAACCTAGGCAAGCCCTCCGGTGGCTCGACATCTTCCGGCAGCTCTTCACACGGTCTAACCGGCAGTAGTCTGGTAATCGCCCACATATCCAGAAACATCACCGCCCCGCTTACTCCGGTTGTCTTACAACGTACCACCCTGCATAGATTAGCCTCTAACCAGGCCAGAAGAGCTGATCCCCAACTATACTCAGCACATGTGTCAAAATCCTCCAGAAATGGCAGAGGCCAGAGTGGAATCTGATCACTGCTCTTATCCGAAAACACATGTGCAGCCAGTAATAATAGCATGGCAGCCCTAGACTGATATAGTAAACGCTCCTCACTAGGGTTGGGGGGTAATTCACCGAAGGTCTGTAACATCCAATCAAGTCTAACTGTCAGACAGTTTTGATCGACTTGATTGTCAGCCGGCCTAACACCCAACAAACTCTCCATCATAGCCAACCTGCTCGCCTTCGTGTCATTCCGCTCCGACCGGGTCACAGCAAGACCATCCACCCTCAGACCGAGCATAATCTCTACATCCTGTAAAGATATCCCCAACTCTCCCCCGACAAAATGGAACGTGTGCGACTCATCACGCCACCTATCAACTAAGGCTGTAATCAACCCTCGGTCTACGGTATAATTACCTATACTGTAAATACCGTAAAAACCAGCCCTAATGATATTATGAACTACCCTTTCAGGCGTCGGTATCTGCCAACTATAATTATAAACCCTAATCTTATTGGCATCTCCTCTACCCGCTTCTCTGCCAGCATCCCAAGTCTGATTAGAAATGTGACCGGTCTGTCGTAAAATACCCAACCTCCCTTTAATCTGTGGACCTGGGTCTGTCATCCTAACTATGATAACCAAATATAACTCAATTAATGATAACCAAAAAAATGATAACATAACCAATTAATGATAACCAAACAATGATAACTCAATGATAACCAAACAATGATAACTCAATTATAACCAATTAATGATAACCAAACACACATTTTTTCATAAACCAAACAATAATAATTCAATTTTTTAATGATAACCAAACACACATTTTTTCATAAACAAAAAAATAATAATTAAATTTTTTAATGATAACCAAACACACATTTTTTCATAAACCAAACAATAATAATTCAATTTTTTAATGATAACCAAACACACATTTTTTCATAAACCAAACAATAATAATTAAATTTTTTAATCATAACCAAACACACATTTTTTCATAAACCAAACAATAATAATTAAATTTTTTTAATGATAACCAAACACACATTTTTTCATAAACCAAACAATAATAATTAAATTTTTTAATCATAACCAAACACACATTTTTTCATAAACCAAACAATAATAATTAAATTTTTTTAATCATAACCAAACACACATTTTTTCATAAACCAAACAATAATAATTCAATTTTTTAATCATAACCAAACACACATTTTTTCATAAACCAAACAATAATAATTAAATTTTTTAATCATAACCAAACACACATTTTTTCATAAACCAAACAATAATAATTAAATTTTTTTAATCATAACCAAACACACATTTTTTCATAAACCAAACAATAATAATTCAATTTTTTAATGATAACCAAACACACATTTTTTCATAAACCAAACAATAATAATTAAATTTTTTAATCATAACCAAACACACATTTTTTCATAAACCAAACAATAATAATTAAATTTTTTTAATCATAACCAAACACACATTTTTTCATAAACCAAACAATAATAATTCAATTTTTTAATCATAACCAAACACACATTTTTTCATAAACCAAACAATAATAATTCAATTTTTTAATCATAACCAAACACACATTTTTTCATAAACCAAACAATAATAATTCAATTTTTTTAATCATAACCAAACACATTTAATCATAACCAAACACATTTAATCATAAACCAAACAATAATAACTCAATTTTTTAATCATAACCAAACACATTATCAACAATTCAAATTAACCAAACAAAATAAAAAAACATGCAAAAATGGGACAAATATCAACAATTATTAAAATTTCTATAATTAATATAAACAAACAACAAACAATTATATATAGCTAAGTGTATTATGGATTTGCATATTTTATATATTTTTTCCTATTTTACAAATTTAAATTACACAAAATACATAATAAATTAGAGAATAAAAGTTATACCTTCAATTATGGATAAGTTTGATTGATGATTTGGGGTTTTTTGTTAATAAATTTGATAGTTAATGTGGTTGATTGATTTGGGTGATTTTTTGGGTTGAAAATTGGGGGTTTTTGAGAGAAAGAGAGAGAATGTAGTATAAAAAATGTTTTTTTTTTAAAAAAAACGTAAGTTTCTGTTTTTCAGGGACCTGCTGTGTAATTTTGGCGCAGGGACTGACTGTGTAATTCTGAAAATCAGGGACTGACTGTGTAATTTCTTCAGAAATTACACAGACCGTAGATTAAATCTACGGTTTACAGTGATCCACTGTAAACCGTAGATTTAATCTACGGTTTGCATTAAATGAATACAAACCGTAGATTAAATCTACGGTTTACAGTGGATCACTGTAAACCGTAGATTTAATCTACGGTTCACGCGTGAAAACAGAAATTATGTAGTGTATTGAGAGCACCTCGTTAAAAAGAGGCAGCTTTCTTTTATGCAAAATTTGACAAAAACACGTGACAAACAACATAAAATCCGTTTAAACCTGTCAATGTAACGACAAATTATTTAGTCCTCATAGAGAATGATTGAGTTGTTTCTCTACAGCATATGTTAGAAGCCAACTGGATTTGTTGGCTTGTAAAATTTAGATCATTTTATCTCCCTTTTATAAAAGTGGGACCAACTCATTAATTAATTAAATATTTTATTTTGACACCTTCATCCACTCATCCACTTTAATAACTAAAAAATCTTTATGCTAACACATGAGAAACTTAATTTTTATTTTTACTAAACCATATTGAAATACGCAAAGGTTAAATAAAAATTTATCGATTTAATTTTTTTACTTGAATGAAAATAAAAGTTAGCTTAGATTATTTTGAAAGAAAATGATAAGGTGTGACTTTATTTATAAGATATACAACTCTTTGTAAAATTTAAGTGTTTTGTTTTCCGATTCAGAATTAAGAATCTAAATAAGAAAATGAAAGATAACCGATTTTTTTATCAGAATCTTAACACTTTGATTTAAACTAATTAAGGGTGTTTTTTTTTTTTTTATCAAAACGTATAAACCAATCGCAATAACCACTCATACTGTTTACCATACTTGTAGTACTACAATACCAATGATACATTAGAACCTGGGGCGGAACTAAGATAAAATTATTCGGGGGCCGTGGTGTAAAAATAAAAGATAACATGACTAGGGACAGAACAAAAGATAAAATAAAACTGAAAAATCAACAGCTAGGCTGATTTAAACTCTAGACCTTTCAGTTGCAAAGTTCATATGTTACCTGATAAATCATATATTGTGGTCGGTCAAATCGTGTTTTTCAACAATAGTTATGTGAATGGTTGAAGTAATAATTCGGACGAAGAATTATCTTTATTGATTAAATGAGTAAATTACAATGTAATTCTATTATAAACCTCAATTTATCTAATGCTCGGTGTAGCTATTCGGTTTATGACTTTGACTTTTTGTAAGTGTGTACTTTTTAGTGAGATAAGCTCTGAAAAGTCTATGTATTTTATTTCTCTTTTTCTGATTGGAAGTCAGATTATCCCATTGTACTGCTATTTGACTTTATTTATAGGGTACATGCTTCATACGATATTGACAATTGTCGCTTTCATCTCTCCAGATCATGGACTTTTTATGTAGTGAGCTTCGTTAATTGAAGTTAGTTTAATGGTTAGTTGCCTTTCCTATCTATAAAGAAAATGACCATCGTGTCCTTATACAAATTGTGTTCCCCATGTTTAAGATGATGTATTCCCATGAAAAATATATGGATCGAGTCGATACCGAATATTGCTTATCGGGTATTATTTTCATGTCGTATCATTACCATTACACTAGCACATTTCACATTTAACAATAAGGACCATTAATGTATATATCTTAAAAAAATATAAATTACATGTATAAAAATATATATATTTATTTTTTGAAAATTGTCGGGATGGCCACGGGCTGCGCAATTCACTTAAAACAATCCACACCCCATTGAGCGGCTCTAAGTACCGTATTTACATTATTATATATGTTTATTTGATCCCCTGTTCACTTTTGGTTTTTTAGTGCTTGGTTTTTTTTTACAAGTAATTCATGAAAATGAATAATGGTAAGAAACTTGAAACGGGATTTGTCTACATTTATCAATATACAGTAATGATTTATTTATTTCTTGTATTTGAAAAATGGAATGGAAATTTTGAACAAGTAGGAAAAAATAAACGGAAGGAATTTCTAATGAAATATTAATTGAAGGCCCCACTTATTTAGAAGAGAAAGGAAAAAGTATTTAAGGTTAATTAATAGATTTATTAACACATTTGGATATTCAGCTAATGGTGTAGATGAGCCAGCTCTCCCCTCCTCAATTTCAACTAATAGCACATATAATAATTACTAATAATACTTAAAAACATATGATTAAGGTAACTAGTCAGCTTGCTATGAATTATGATTTGACTTCTTTCATAGTAAGAACAAAATACAAGATAATGCAAGCTGTTGAAACAAAGACTTTACATTCAATATTAGTCAATCAAATTCAGATTATCAAAATAGTCAATCAAATTTAAGTTACTCTCCTGACTAATCGCAGGTCAAAACGCTCCCCAAATTATTTTGTGGGAGGGAGATTTTAACTCTCATCCATTTAAATATCTAATCATTAAAATGTTATTTTTTCCATATATAGCTTCAAGTCTTCATCTATATCTGTTGTACCCCAATTTTCTCACAGTTCAAAGGGCAAGAAGCCGCACACGGGGTGGATTTTTCATTTCTGCATCGGCAATATAACACTAGTTCCTTCCCGTAGCGGTAAAAAAACATACAAGATGAACTCCAATGTTACTTTCTCGTGCTTCTGCCTTTTCCTCTTCTTCTCGAGCTCCGTAAAAGCCTTCAACTTGCCAAAGATCCTTGGCCAATACCCTGCTTACAGCACTTTCCATGAACTTCTCGAAAAGACCGGTTTATATCAAGATATGAGATCGAGGGAAACTACCACCGTCCTTGTTGTTAAGAACGAAAACATGAAAGAATTTGCTACACGGCCATTGGATGTTATAAAAAGGGTCCTAGCCACCCACATTATCTTCGACTATTACGATGCGCCTAAAATTGTTCTATCTTCCAAGACAAAAACCATTGCCATCAACATGTATCAATCCTCTGGCATTTCTAATGGCAAGCAAGGACTTACGAACATCACCGCCACTCCAGACAACAAAATTGGATTTGGGTCGGCTGTACCAGGTATGTGTATATTTATGAACGTAATTAGAATGTCTTATAAAACTCTGCTTATTCTTTTTCATTATTAAAAGAAAACCAGGTCAATAGCATATGAAACCAAACTTGAGACTTCAAACATATATACCAAGTTCTTCAAGAATTACGCATCGCTCGGAAAGAAGGCGAAAAACAAAGCAGAAAGAATTTAATAATGCCATGTTGTTGTTTTTTTTTTTTTGAAAGGTTAACAATGCCATGTTTAGATGCAGGTTTTCTTGATCAATTTTTTGCCTGAAAGATAGATTATATTTGGTCAATCGCCTTAATTGCTAAAATATTCAGTTTAGTTTCTTTTTCTTTGTGAACATCTAAAACTGGTTTATATTACTCCTTAATTTATCTATTCCTGCGTATTTGCTGTAAAAGCTGCAACCAAACATTCACTGCGTTCAGTTTTGCTTCTAAATTAGATTAAAAGCTATCCAATATTTTCTGAGTTCTTGTTTATATCCTAGCTTTAAAATTTCCATTGTCAATCGTATTATCCTACATACACTGATATATCATTCATAAACTTAACATAGGTTATTGAGTGAAATAAGCATATAAGCAAATATGTACATAATTTCTATCAAAACAAAAGAAATACTTATACTATTTACACGTGTCTTGAAAGGTTCGCCTATAGATGTAAAGCTCGAGAAAATGGTGATGTCGATTCCCTACAATCTCTCAATCCTTGAAGTGTCTGGAGTTATTTACACTCCTGGGATAGACGGGACTTTGGCTGCTCCGCCACGTAAGGCAATAGTACCAACACCCCCAGCTGAAAAGAACGGTACATTGAAAGTAAGCCCATCCCCAAGCGCTAGTGATAATGATGATGATTATGACCCTAAGATAGCTCCGGTAGCTTCCACACCTGCCGGATCACCACAGGCTTCTGCACCATCCCAGTCACCTGCGGTAAAAACCTATGTCCTTAAAAATCCTTATAAAGGATTAACTAACTAGCCTTATTGTAACTAGGAGTCCTTTACAAGGGCTCCAAGAATAACTACTTCTTTTGTTGATTAATTAACATTTGAATCTTCCAAAATAAAAGCTCAAAAAGCTCGTTTTTACTTGTTAAGGTAAAAACAAACATTCTCTTTGTAGATAAGCTCAAAATCACTATGCTTTTGACGTTAAAAAAGGATTATGCTTCCTTAAAAGTTAAAACCCTTGCAATAAATACTTTAGCTACACTGTTACGATTTTGAAAATTAGTAAAAATACAAACTTTTCAAGTTTGGATCTTTATGCAATCAAATGAAACATCAAATCCCTAATCAACTTGATATTTTTATTTTATTTTATGGGGTAAATTACTTTTTCTCTCTTTGCTAAATAATTTTTATATTAATTTATTATTTCAGGAGGCTCAAACTCCCGAGGCAGATAAAGAAGCCGCTGATGCTACACCACCAGCCAAATCTTCTGGAATGAGCTTGGGTTCGGGTCTCTTGAGTGGCCTCGTGCTGACCCTAGTGTCGTCTTTGGCTGCCTTTTAAGCATTAAAGATGTCTCTATGCCAATCATCTAACTATACTGATCAAAATGAATTTTAGATTTGATATAAGTTTTCTGATTATAATGCACACAATTACATTTACAGTCATTCTGTTATAAACAGGCCTTAGTGTGTTGTAACTTATAACCGTTGGTAAGCTCAAATTTTTTCCATTGCTAAGTAAGGTAATCGATTTTGCAACGTGATACAAGTTGAGTTTGTGTACAATTTCAAAGTTGATGAATATTAGACAACTAATAACTATGCGCTTTTAGTTGAAGGCAACTATCTCATACAGAGCAGTAACACTACCGTAAACCCGGTGCACTATAATTTAGAGTGCGCCATCAACTAAAAACCCAACACATATTAATAAATCCAAAAATAACTAACCTAAAATTAATTCAAAGTTAAAACTAAAAAATTTTATTGGTTGACACATCCTTAATTATAATGCACCTGGTTCATAGTAGTGTTTATCCGTGCACAGCCACACTGTACTGCCATTTTTGTATAACTTATACTTTCATCCAAACAATTAACGAAGCTTGATAGAGAATCAAAATTTTTAGTTCAACCGTACTGCCCTTATTAATGGTGTCCCAAAAGACATACAGAAGCTTTGTTATAGAAATACCGGCTCTTTCAATGTCCGTGTCATTTTTAAATTTTAAATTTTATGTGCTATGTTTCACCATGAATAGTGTCAGGCGAATCATTCGAAAACATGTTGATCCAAAAAGACCACGGTTTTGAATTTTCGTCAAGAAGACACGAAGTAACAACTATTCCACACTCTTAACCAAACAAAATATCTTCTAGTTAACAAATAAATTTTCGCGACAAAGCATGATTACAATATAAAAACTTTAATTTCAGCACCTTTCGTTATTCTTAGTAAATCAAAAAACAAACAAACCAGCAACATTTCCTTTAATTTGAAAACTTGGTGCATAAATAATGGAAAACAAACAAAGAAGCGCTTCAAACTCTGAACTTAGACTCCAACTTCTTTATAATTTTGTTGTCGACTTGGAAACTCTTCGCAAGTAATTCCATAGAAATTTGAGGTTGTGAGCAAAACAGGGCATTTGCCATGATAATAGCTCTTGGAGCTTGGCTATTGAAACCTGCATGATAATTTCCGACATTGCGCTGATAGTGGACTAGACCCTGGGGAAATACCCACACATCACTCTTCTGAAGTACTTTTGTCATTAGTCTATTCTCAGGGTTTGATGTGATAAATGCAACTTCAATGGTACCTTCGATAACCGTAAAAATTTCACTCCCTCTGGGACGAGTGTTTGGAGGATTGACATCCCATGGTGCAAAGTCTATGCGGACCAAGGAAACACCAAGTGTGTTTAGTCCTGGAAACTGAGTTACGGACACTGGAGTCACTTTTGATCCAACTGCATTTGAGGTGTTACCTGCCATGTGTAGGCCGCTGAAAAAGAAATCGTCGGCATTTACCATCTTCGGATCCTTGCAAGTCAGTCCGTTCACTCGAACTGGAGTAAAAAAATCATAGAATATTTATTATAAATATTACTCAAGTGTCCTTGTAACTCCCTTAAAACTTCATTGAACTTGTACCAGAGTAGTTGTAGTGGTAATATGTTATATTTGTAGTGGTAGTATGTTAATTTACTAGATGATGCAAGAACTAAGGCAAACTTAAATTAGTTTATTGTTTTTGAAAGACAATTACAGTGCTGAATATTATAGAAGTTCTTATATATAATTTTTTATTTACCTGACATGTCCTTTTCAGCAGCACAAAAGTCTTGCAAAAGAGCATTGTCTGCCAAGGGAAGGGAACAAGTAGGAGCTAATATTGCTAGGAAGACAAATACCGAGGCCATAGGAAAAAAATATCTAATTGATTGTCTACAATTAGTAGGGATGAAATACGAATCAAGTAAAATGAGAAAACAATTATTAGGGATGAAATGGAATAGCAATAGAAGTTGGTTTTTATAGGGCTACAAAAGATACACATTAGAGCATCTGCATCTGTTTCCTCCGTCCCTATACAAATGTTTTCTACGAAAATACGTACAATTTTGACTGATAATTTTTTCATATTTAGATTACCGTAAAAAATTATTTCAAAAGTTAATCACGTAGTTTACGAGTAGAACTATATGATGAAATTTTTATTTTTTTTTATTTCGGTAATTTTGATAAGAAAATTTTGATGGTCAAAATTGCATGTATTTTCGTAGGGGATATTTGTTTAGGGACGGAGAGAGTATAATAGTAATAAACTATTATGGGGTCCACATTTTTGTGTTTGCAATATTGTTATGATTATTAAAATATAATAAAAAAATAATAATAAATAATGTAAAGTTATTATAAGAAAATTAATAAGGAAGCTGAAATTTTGTGTAAATGTAAACGGTTTATTAAAATGTATAAAATGTATTAGGTTTGAATAAATAGCTGGTGCGGTGCTATTATGATAATAAGACAACCGGAAAAATAGTGTCCCCCTATTAATTAAGGTCACTGAACGAGTCTTGTTCAAAATTTTAGTTTAATCTCTTTGTTTATTTTAAAATAAACTGGCTAGTAAATTATATATGTGATATGTCTCTTATGTAATAAGACTAATTGGAGTATATGTAATGATAAATGTAAGCGACTACAAGCATACAATGATAAATTTGTTGCGCCAACTGTTAATTCATTTCCTGCATGGCAACATGATAGAATAAAATCATCCTTACTAAAAAAAAAAATTGTTTATACTGCCGTTCAATAATGATTGATTTAAGCTATGTGGATGTTAAAACTATAGCTACAGAGAATAACAAAGATTGCCATGCCAGTACATTCCAGATGGATAATTATAATGTGAAAATGCATCTATATACTTAAAGGACCAGAAGTGAAGTTAACATTTGTTAAACTAAGAAAATAGGGGGGGCTACAATACAATTCTCAAGTCTACCAACCGTTTATCTGCAATTCCCAATTAAGCCTACCATTCAAAGAAAATCTACAACTTTGAGTGTTTTTTTTTTTATTTTTAATTGAGGAAAGTCTAATTTCAGTTTATGACATATTTTGAACTATGATGGAAGAGGAAGAGATAGTAATAGTTGGGGGTGGAATATGTGGCCTTGCTACTGCCCTTGCTCTCCACAGGTTCATTAATTACTACTAATTCAATATATATTAAGATTTTGAATCAAATATAAATAGCTTGATAACTTGTTTATGATACTTGAAAGGGATAATTATAGTTTACTACACCAACCTATTGGTGTTTAAGAATTTGCATACTCATGTTACAAGATTAACAATTTATAAGAGATCTATCAATCAACACACTTTAGTTGATTTATATTAACTTTTTAGCCGATTTTTGGTCGCGATGTTAGTTTTACTTTTAAACATTTCAGGAAGGGATTAAGAAGTCTAGTTTTGGAGAGATCATCGGAGTTGCGAGCAAGTGGTGCAGGAATCTGGATATGGGACAATGGTTGGCGAGCTCTTCACCAGCTTGGCATTGCTTCTCTTCTTAGGAAATCGGCTTCCCTTCATCTGTGGTCTCTCTCATTAAGCCATGTTTGTGTTTCTGGAAAGTTTTTAAGTTTTTTCTTTTTGAAATGGATATTTTAATTTTTCTGTACCTTCAATAATTCCAAAAAGTATTAATATATGTTCGACCGAATGAAAGATGAAAAACACCTCACATGTTTCGAGTTTTACGGCTTACATAGTAGCTTAAATAGTTTAATATGGTATCCAAGTATATGAGATCTCTTAACAATTATGATAAGGCACAATTTTTAAATTTCTATTTCACAATGGTTGGGTCTTGGGGCTAGCTTGCCAATTTTCATTGTGAATATTCTGTGCAGGGAAAGGGAGATATGTGTAGATAAGGGATTGAACAAACAAACAAAACTCAAGTAAGCTCTTAAAGAATATACCAATTTCTTTATCAATTCATATATTTTCGTCAATATATGGACTTTGTTGACCTGTTTATTTTCTTTGCATCTAGTTTCCAGAGTGTCTGTCTTCGAGTTTGTTTTGACACAATAGCTGAAGCATATGATTGCAATACATTTCACATTTTAAAATTGTTAATTTATACTTTTTGAGATCATAAAATAGGTACTCAACTTTTCCATTGCATACAATTAGTACATCTTTAACTCTGCTAGGGAGTAAATTATGTCGGGTTAGCAACCCGATACTAGTTTTGAATAATGACTTTGTTTGACAAGTATCAACTTTCGATTATAGTTGCGGTGAATCTCGATGTTTGAGGCGGAGTGACCTTATAAATGTGTTAGCAAATGCTTTGCCATCTAGCACTATACGTTATGAATGCCAAGTAGTTAATATTAAGTCGGACTCCTCGTCTTCATGTTCTGTTATCCAACTGCTCGATGGAAGATCCATCATGGCTAAGGTAAGACTGTGAAAGTGTTAATCGTTTATTCGAAGTTAATTTCATGAGAAATAAAACGGATAGTCTTTCATATTTAAATCAAGTTTTTTGTTTATCTCTTTAGATTCAACTGTCTGCCCTTTAATCTGAAAAGGCTTTTAAGCTTATGAGTTCATGTTTGTTGAGCTTAATCTGTATCTCACAGATTTTGATTGGATGTGATGGATCAAAGTCAGCTGTAGCTGAATTTCTCAACTTGTCAACTGTGAAAGAATTTGGACTGATGGAGGTGAGGGGCTTGACAAATTATCCAAACGGTAATCCGTTTTCCGGTGAAGTTCGCCGAATTATGAAAAACAGTATCTTGGTTGGAGAGATACCAATTGATGATATGAATGTCTACTGGTTTGTACGATCATCAAGATGTAATGGTAGGGTACAATAAAATAATGAGGATAACAACTTCAATTTGCAAAAACCATTATTCTGACATTATCCATATTTCATGGCAAAGTACTATTCTTATAGTTCTTCTGAATAGCAAAAGAATAATTATATTCCCATCAGATTAAGCCACATAATGATAGTATAGCAAGCAGCCTTTCTTTTTGCTATTATTTTCAAACGTAGTGAAATTATTTCGGTTAATTTATATTTTATACTGATATATTCCTAGTTCAAAATAAAGCGTCATTGCAGTAATACTAATACTAACAGTTTTAAGTGAGTTTTCTTGAAAACAACTAGCTTCAGAAGACATATACATGTTTTTGTTCATAAACAGCATGTAGACATTAGCAAGTATTAATGAAATTTTATTTCCCAACTTCTTCAAAACCAATAAAGAAAAAAGGGAAAGGGCAAATCTTAAAGAACACTGAATTGTCTTTTTTCCAGGAGTAGATTCGACAGATTCTCAAGATCAAAAAGCTATTCAAATGTCAACCTTAGAGTCCATCGAAGGATTCCCAATAGAAATAACACAAATGATCAAGGAAAGTGACCTAAATTCGATATTCATATCAAGTCTAAGATATCGAGACCCATGGGCCCTACTAACTGGAAAGTTCCGCAAAGGGAACGTTACAATAGCAGGAGATGCTATGCATGTAATGGGACCCTTTCTTGGCCAAGGTGGATCTGCAGCCTTAGAAGACGCTGTTGTTTTAGCTAGATGTTTAGCACGAAGACGGAACAAAGTTGAAGAAGCAATAGATAGGTATTTAGGAGAGAGAAGGATGAGAGTTGTGCGACTGTCTATGCAGGCGTATCTCATTGGCTTATTGTCCCGGACAAGGACACCAGTGATCATGAGATTTTTTTCAATGGTTCTTATGGCTATTCTTTTTAGAAATCCAGATGATCATATCGAGTATGATTGCGGCGTCTTGTGAAGTGTTTGCCACATTTTACTTACTTATTTGCGTATTATGAACTTCCTAATATTTAAGATGTGTACTAAATTACAGTTTTTGTAGTGCAATCTTTATAAATGTTTGGATTTTATTGGACTTGGCTAAATGATTTATCCAGGATGTTAGTGCCCAATGATGCTATGAGTATAGATACATACACAGACCGGTGCACAGGGTCGGTTTTTGGGGATATGCCCAAGCGCCCCAAAAAAAGGACTTAGTTTAGAGTCCAGATTTTTAGAAATTTATGTTTTGTATAATTGTTTTTCTAATTATTTACAATATGTTGTAATACAACTATTAGCTATATATTTAGGGAGACAGAAGTAGAGAGAGCGGAGAACAGTATCGTCTTTATTAATGAATGAATATGAATAGATGTAAAATACAAGACCCCTAACCCTCTTTATATAGATAGAGGGATAGGCTTACAAGCCCACTTGGGCCCATAAAGTATAAGTCCCAAGAGTCCAACAATATCTTACAACACTCCCCCTTTGGACGTCTTGAATTCTTCGTCTTCATGCAGTCGATCTGAGTCGAGTTCATTCGCAGTGCTAAACACATAAAAACCTTAGGGCCGGTGTTGGCCCGTGCGGCTAAAACCTTAAAAAGGGGGGGGGGGGGGGGGGGGGGGGGAAATAAGGTTCTTAGGCGTTTTTCGCCTAATTAAAATCTAAGCAACTAACCACCCAACTTATGCAATTCTAGGCTTAAGCGTTTTAACAAAAGCTAATGAATTTCTAAAATTCCTAGACGCAAGCAATAAATAAGCAAGAATATAAGTTGCGGAAAGTAAAAGCAAGGGAAGAAAATGACACCGTAATTTATAGAGGTTCGGCAAACGCGCCTACGTCCTCTTCTCGGTACTACCGAGTATTTCACTAAAATATTTCTTCCGGATTTTACAAACCCTATCGAGCTCAATCGACCGATTGGCTCACCCTCTACCCGGGGTTCCTAGTCTTGATACAAGTGCAAGAGAACACGACTATGAGTCAACGACTCCCCCTCAATTTATGAGTACCCGAATGAAAAACCTAGAGCTTTTAAGCTTCACTTGCTTACAAAGCCTCTACCCGTTCACTCGCTCACAAATGAGTTTATAAAACACTCGATACAAATTTTGTTACAAAAATGTAACTACACTCACTATTCTAATTGCTTCTTAAAAAGCTAATTTGTGAGTTGTTGATGATGATCGAGCTTGAATCTCTTTCTCTTTTATTTTCCTCTTTCTCGAATATATATGCACCAAAATGGTGATATTAGGGTTTTAATGAGAGGTTGAAGGAAGTTGATTGGTATTGTGATTGGTTGATTTGGGAGAGAGATTTGGTTGGTATATATATGCCAAACAGTCTGTTTTTCTGTATATGACCGTTGGAAGTGGTTATGGCTATTTTTCAGTGGTTTAAGCTATTTCCCAGAAATTGCTGAAAAGCTGTTTTCGAAAACTGCAGAAAACGATCGGTCGTTCTCTACAGTCGATCGGTCGTTTTCAGAAAACGATCGGTCGTTTCTGAGTTTCGACCGGTCGTTTTTTCGACCTGCTCACTGGAATATTTTGGACCAAAAACGATCGGTCGTTTTTGTCCAGTCGATCGGTCGTCTGTAATTCTGGCAGTTTTTCGGTCTTCTCCGAAAGCTTGTAACTTCTTCGTTTTAGCTCCGATTTTGGTTCCGCTTGAACCTATGGCTTCGTTATCGAATGCTCTATCATTTAAAGACCTGAAATGTACATTTTCTCTTCTTTGTAAAAGACAAGCATTATATCAATGAAATAGAGAAATAGTAAAATCATTAAAACATAATCAAGGTTATAATCAAAATCATTATTGAACTCTAAGTTCAACAAAACCCAGTGTGGTACAAAACCGGTACCTAGGAAAACTGTGTAGCCGAATGATATAGGCCGAAATATCAAGTAAGTAACTAACCACAAAACAGTGTGCCTCATCAAAACCTTGACAGAGCAAACCCAATGGGAAAATCTCTGATCGAAGGAAAAAGAGTGCAACAATGGTAGTAGTAGGGGATCAACCACAAAACAGGTGCCTCATCAAAACCTTGCTAGAGTAAACCCAGTGGGAAAAAATCTCTAGTCGAAGGACAAAAGAGTACACAGTGGTAATAAGTATACAACAGGATACTCCCCCTAATTTCGGCAATCTTAAGTGAGATAAGATGAGAACGTGTCTCGCTAAAAACCTTGCCAAGGAAAACCCAGTGGGAAAAAACCTTGGTCTAAGGACAAAAAGAGTACACGAGCATGCGACTGGATGCTCCCCCTCACTTGCACACGACAGGGTGCGAGGATTTCGACTAAGTAGTAATTAGTGCAATAAGCATTCACTTGGATGCTTCCCCTCACTTGCACACGACTGGGTGCAAAGATTTCATATTCCAAGAAAGAGTCGAGCATTCGACTGGATGCCTCATTTACTTGCACACGACTGTATGGAAGAAAATATAACGTGGAATAAAACGAGCATTCGACAGGATGCTCTTTAACTTCACATGTGAAGATTCATTTCGGCGAAAAATGCTAAATAGCATAATCTAGTCATATCTCTCTTGATCGATAACAACAAGTTGTCCTCAAATAAGACAAGTGTTTTATCTGGATCGTGAGACAGAGCATATGTAATTCAAATATGGCTAATACTAGCTCGAAGCCATATACACTCTCTAATCGTCTCATAGAGCACGAGTAGATCAGAGTGATTCGTTTGGAGTCATTTCAAGACCTCCAAGATATCGCCTTATTCCTAATGGTAAAGACATGCCATGTTAGGAATATCCCTTATGCGGGTCTGATAAGTAACCAGCATCGGTATAACCGAAAAAGGGTCGCGTTAATTCGAGTACCGAAGGGGGTAGGTACACTCGATGACACAAATGGGATAAAACAAGCCCACTTCCAAAATTACCATAAGGTAAGGGAATGTGTCTTTAGTGCCATTTCGATGGCAGCGTGTTAGCGCGATGCTGTGTCGAGCTATACCATTCACAGCAGACGAGATGTTCGTCCTAGCACATTAGACCAAGTACAATGATGCGCTTATTGTACTTAGATATGAACATCATGGTTCAATATCTCTTTGTCGTCTCATCTGGGACGGACCGGGTCTATATCAATGTCTAGTGATCGAACGATCATGGAAGAATCTGACGACTTAGCGTCATAATGACTAAAACGTCATAACACCTTCTGGGTGTAGTCTGAATCATGGACTTAGATTCAATCTTTACGGGACTCGATCATCGGGCCGAGTCACTACCGTGTCTTCCCAAGATCCTTCATCTCGAAGGCAAATCCAAAAAAAATGGATCGCATAATAAAACACGCAAGGGCATAATACTTGTTCAAGTATCCCAAGCTGATCAAGTACTCACTCAGGCGGTATACCACATCCGCTCGGATTATATTAATCCATATAGTGAACGTCTCAGTCAATTGAGATGGTGTTCCGTGGTCAGGAACTACTTGATTCAAGCACATGAAGTCACACAGGGACCTTCATCTATATCTCTTTGTCTAAATCCCCATAGAGATAAAACCGTGACCACAATCGCATGCTGCATAATCAGTTTTTCGGAAACTACTAAACTGATAAAGTAGGGGACCGTTATAACGTCCATTACGAGGAAATCAACCATCTCGTAATCAATTCCAATGTGTGAGAGAAGCCTTGCGCTACTAGGCGAGCATTCTACAATCTCATTATTCTCATCACTTTTCCTTACGAATAACCAAATAAACGAACTCGTTTAACATTGGTGGTGTTGGAGCTACAGGTCCGAACACACTTTCGCTAAGGAGTCTACTTGGATTGCAAGTTTCCATTAGTCCAGTCTATTCTCCGTTAACTTCAGGCAATGGTACATGGTTCTCTGTCATAATTTGCTCATATTATCAGTCGTCACTGAATATATGAACAAGTAATCAATGACAGTCTCGTTTCGCTTCAATATCGTCTAAGATATCATGATCGACAGATATTTCGAGATTCTTAGGATGAGTAGGAATCACACATCTCCTAGATCCTTTATAATCTCGTGCGACAAACGAGTTTCAGTTCACCACCTCTGGGGCTGAACGAATTAAGAACCGGTCAACTTCTACATATCTTAGGAAGGATGACAGACTGACGGCCGATGGCAGCGTTCTTTGCTTGGCGGGTTCGGCCAAAGCAACGTGTTACGACAGGAACACGGCGTCCGACAGGGACGTCTATCCTTGCAAGCATTTTGCAGCAGGTATAAATGATCTCGTGACATCTCATAAAGTCATTAAATGCGTCTGACATTTAGTTAGACTTGAGGGAGTCTATGCACTTACTTATCACTAAGTGCAGTTTTGGGGATCAAGCTAAGACGGAGTGGGTTATGCCACGTTATTTCACGTCGTTCCTTATCAACGGTAACGTGCAAATCTCCCCCTAACGACGGGAAGAACAGTCTTAGCGATGTCACTTTCGCATATCATGCGGTAAAGAGATCGCTTGCCAAGGTTACTCTATCAAATGATAGGCAGGAGATTCATAATCGACTTATGTCCCCTTCAGAGGTCCATATTTTGAAGGATATAGCGGCTCAATCAAAATATTAATTAATCACTCTAAACACGCGTTAATATGAGATTTCTGGCTCATAACCAGTAACCAGCTGGTACGCATATGGTGTTTGAGTGTCTATGGGCCTCATGACGGACCAATGCATCAAAATAGCATAAACCCACACGGAAATATAAATTTTGGTGCGCAAGACCAAGAAATGCGTGCAATTGTTTACAGTCGCATCATCAACTTTCCGTGAGTCCATTTGGGTCTGAACATAATCGACAGGATGTTCAATTTCCAAACTCAAGTAATTCAAATCAAAATTTCGATTCTTACTCTTCGGTATTATCAAGTCGACTAGACTTTTCAGGATAATCCGGATCATGAGCCATCAACTTAATGATAGGGCTAAATGTTTGGAAAGTGCTGCATTTATGTGGACAACATTAAAATGTGACCATATTGTCGATGCATCAACCATAACCATTTATATTTATGGTCCGTCTTATGGTTGGATAAGTCCACAATAACTCCTTCAATTCTTTACAAGAATTCTACGAGTTCATTTCGTGATCTTTATACATACTAGTTTTTCAAAGTGAGCATTAATGACATGAATTTCGGATTAATCGCGAAATATATTCTCAGAGAGAATCCAAATGCGATGCGATTATAAATCAAGCATCGTCTTTTGACCCGAGAATATCTCATCCGGTCAATGCCACAATATCAAAATGCTTTTATCAATCGACGACAGGCGAATGATAGTACAGAAAATCATGTCTTAGCATCTAAATCATTTATCATTTCGACGACAGGCGAAATGATAAGGTAACTTTAAATGCTTTAAAGAATGTGGTAGCAACCACTTGAAAGACATTTCAACTCCTCTAAAATACGCTTTTGGTCGTATTGAATGGAGGCTATGTAAAGAAATTTTAATTCTTTCATGAGCTATTACCAGATAACACTGGTTTTCTCGAATATTTTATAACTCAACAAGGTACGGCAGGACCTACATGAGTATAAGACCTCATATTTGACAAATCAATTTGGTTTTACCAAAGATTTTGATTTGGAACGACAGGTCCAGAATCGTTGTCACTGAGTACTCTTTTAGGCAAGTAGTTTATGAAATTATGTGGTACACTGTTACCCACTATTTCCAAAAAAATCAACTATCCCACAAGTATTGCCTAAAATTTCATAATTTAAAGTTTGGTCACATTTGTCAAAGGAATTTTCTTAAAACACTTTAAATTATTTCGAGAAATTTTGTAAACAGGCAAACCATAATCCAAAAGTATGGTCCAAATGGAAAAATAATGATCCAAATAGAAAACATAATCCAGATGAGCGAAAAAATGGCTCAATGATTTATCAAAATCAATAAAGAAAGGTCCCAAACTCAATTGAGCCACAAAACCGGGGGTCTCAAGAGTTTCCTTTCAGTTAGCTTTAACCACATTAGCATCGGGTTTTTCACCTTTGTAATAGTTTTGAACTATTTAAGGAGTCATGACCTTTGTTTTTATAGCATAGAGTTGCCTCCTTGAGCATTATCTCTTGCTTTGTGACAATGAGCTATATTGTTCCTTTCAATTACTGTCGTCTTGAAGCCACAGGTTTTCAATTTTGACGATTGTCTAAAATCTCGCTCGGCTAGGCGATTCATCGGGATCGCGACAGTTCGAGACAAATAACACTTGTCTCGGTTCTCGATTCGTGGAAAAAAAATGTACACGAAGAGCATTAATATCAGGAAAACAATTCGCCATTGACCCAATAGGATTAAAACTACTCACCGGGATAATTTTCTTATCCAATAACAGATGGGTGATAAAGGAACATGGTGAATATAAATTCACGATACTGCTTATGGAATACAATTTCCAAGCTAGTATTTTGGTGAAGGATTGCTCCAATATGTCAATTTCAGACATTTGTTCACCATAGACGTCATCACGTCTCAAATGTTGCGGCGGAATAAAATCAACGCCTTAGCATTCATCCTGATGGTAACAACAAATTTGTGTTTTACTCATCAAAGATGGCATCCAAAAAAAAATTGGGCATCACATTTTCACACATCAGGGTGACTAACATGTGGTGACGGAATAACATCAACGTCTAAGCAGTCATTTCGCAAGTATGTTTTGCGATTTTTCTCATCATAGATGGCATCCAACATGTGTTGGGAGTTCTGGATTATTTTTCATATAAAACGACTGGTTTATATGTTTATGGTTTGCACAAGCACAAACTTTTTTCCCGAAACGACAGGTTCGAAAACATTAGTTTTGCTTCTCATGTGAATCGGTTCTCATTGATCGAACGACGGGTCGATACTGAAACACCAATTCGGCGAAACATACATCACTATATAAACACACTCGGGGAAATTATTATTTAGTCAACCCCTTTCGGTAGCTCTACTTGGACACGACCAGGAAAGACGGTGAGGGGGGTGGGCACGAATGCCTCTTAAAAACCGACCTCATTAGGAGAACGACTTCCGCCTTTATCTTTCCTAGACATCGTATCCAAATAGGTGAGCCTATTTGGGGAAGATTTATAATTTTTCCAACTTAAATGTGAATATATATGATTTTCGCATTTTATATATGGCAATAATATTAACAGCATAGAGAATATCTATCTAGATTAACCACACATATATAAACAGGCAGTAAATATATTTTAGGATCTATCTAATCATGCAGGAGATTTGGTGTTATAAACAAATCAATTTAAGATTATCAATCAATCTATAAAGATTCTAACATATCAAATTAAATCAATTTAAGATTATCAATCAATCCAATTAGATTCTAACATATCAAATCAAATCAATTAGATCCAATCCAATAATTTACTGGCATATGTGATATTTATATATGATAATATCAAAAAGATATGATTATTCTAACAAGATATCAATCAATTATCTATGTTTATCGCCATATGAATAATTCTATACATGGTAGTTTTAACATGCAAGCAAACAATATATTTTTAATTACCAATCAATTCTATATATGGTAAAAAAAATATTTTAACATGCAAAGGGGTTAAATTTACATGGAAACATATCAATTTATTCAATTAACATGCAATTTTTATTCGTTTGCCTTTTAATAAAAAAATTATATGCATGTGTGTGGATATTTACCAAATATTATATCTTATCAACCATATGTACTGTTTTCGTATAAGTATTATACTACAGGACCATGCGTGTAATTACAGCAAACTATATATCTATTTACAGCATTATTACATATACAGTCCAGAAATTCAGACAAGTTTTAGTTTAGTCCTTGAGTAATTTACAGAATAGTTTACAGCTTTCAGAGAATTACAAATCAGTACATACGTGTCAGTTTGTTGCAGATTTAATCCGACAGATTAATACATGAGGTCAATACATAAATTATGTACTTAACACGGGTAAGCAATTCAATTTATATGAACCAGTAGCATATATTAAGAGATTAAGAGATTCAATTTTCTTAAACATGGTACAGTCATGAACAGTCAACATAAAGCATGATATAGCAATTCGTGAGTAGGTTCTGTAATACCACGTCATGAACAGTCAATTGTGAGTAGGTTCTGTAATACCACGTCATGAACAGTCAACATAAAGCATGGTATAGCAATTCGTGAGTAGGTTCTGTGATCATCCAATTCTAAAACCAAACAAAATATGGCATGCAGTCAACCGTAATTTTATTAATTAATTACTATGTCCAGTAACATGCAATAAACCAACAGTTAGGATTAGTTTTTTTTTTTTTTTTTACGCATATAACGAATAGGGTTACAGAATCATATACCGTACGCACGGTATGTTGGTGAAGTTCGATATAGCAAAATCCTAAAAAAAATCCGTATAAACCTCAAGGTTTATTGAATCTATAATCCGTACTTCGATCCCCGAGAGCAGTGCTGATAACGTGTTGTAATACAACTATTAGCTATATATTTAGGGAGACAGAAGTAGAGAGAGCGGAGAACAGTATCGTCTTTATTAATGAATGAATATGAATGGATGTAAAATACAAGACCGCTAACCCTCTTTATATAGATAGAGGGATAGGGTTACAAGCCCACTTGGGCCCATAAAGTATAAGTCCCAAGAGTCCAACAATATCTTACAACACAATAGATATCGATGTAAAAATGGTTACAACCGTAGACTTAAGAACTTGATTCACTATAGGCCCACATTCAAACCTCCCTCTCCACATTTCTTTTTGTTTAATTATTACATAATTAGTTATACGTGTGAAACTCTTAATTTGAGTTGATATTTGTTCTGGCCTTATATATTAAATGTATATATTTTTTTAAATTAACATAATTCGTTCTTTTTTTCCCTTTCCCTAGTATGATTTTGATTTCGGTTTTTTTGGACAAAATTTCTATATGATAATATTTTTAGTTATTGTATACTTGATTATGTTTACTCGATTTATCGCATTTTCAAAAATTTAAAGCTAAATATTTTGTCATTTATTTATCTTTTGTATATCTAAATTTAATGATATTTTACAACGAAAAAAGGCCCATTTTTGTAATGGTCTAGAACAGAGGCGGATACAGCTAGGGGTATGAGGGTCACGTGCCCCCCAAATTTTTACTCTGTAAAATTACGAATATGCCCCTGTGATAATATATAATTAATTAAATATAAAAATTTAGTATATAAACTAAAAAAAGCCATTATGTATTCTCTCGCTAAAGCAATATACAGAACTGATGAATTGTAAAACTTCCAACGACTATAGTAATAGTACTAATAGAAAGTTATCTCTCACCTATTTTGTCCACCACATGTCTCCGACTCGGGTTTCCTCTCCGTCTAGCTCAAGAGTTATTGCGTTATTAAGTAATTTAGGGTTTATTTTTTAATTTTTTTATTGAATATATGCTGAAATTTGATGATTTTCTTTAATATTATCAAAAAAAAATTACTTGTGCAAAGTATATTTTGAATTGTTTGAATTTTTTATTTATATTTAAAAAAAATTAAAAATTTAATTTTTAAGATTTTGCAGACACTAAACAATAAGATTCATATAAATATATTGTTGTTGCTATGAGCTTATGTGTGGGGATAAAAATAAAACTTATAAATATTTAACAAAAACTTATGAATATTTAACAAAAATATTCATAATTTTTTATTCTCCTTTTATTTGTAAGCGGTTGTAGATATATGACTTTTTACTGGCTTAATTACATAAGCTTTATTAAAACAATATTTTTATATTTTAGTAAAATACTGTAATATTTACCTGAAAAGTGCGGAAAAACTTAATTCGGTCTGATTCAGAGACTAACGAAGTTTCAAACCGGAAATTTAAAAGCACGTAAATGAAATTATGGCAAAAAATTGGAGTGAAAATGCAACTATACTTAAAGGACTAGAAGTGAAGTTAACATTTGTCTATGACAAGTGGAGTTAAAAACTATAGTCTTTAACCATCTCTGTCTGCAATTCCCAAGTCTCTTCCAACTTCTTTTTAAAAAAAGTCTACAACTTTTGAGTGTTTTTTTTATTTTTAATTAAGGAAGTCTAATTTCAGTTTATGACACATTTTAGTACTATGAGGGAAGAGGAAGAGATAATAATAGTTGGGGGTGGGATATGTGGCCTTGCTACTGCCCTTGCTCTTCACAGGTTTATTACTATTTAATGACACTTTCATGTAAATGATATTAAGATTTTGAATTATCTTAATAGCTTGCTAACTTGCTTATGATACTTGAAAACATTTCAGGAAGGGATTAAGAAGTATGGTGTTGGAGAGGACATCGGAGTTGAGGGCAAGTGGTGCGGGAATCAGAATATGGGACAACGGTTGGCGAGCCCTTCACCAGCTTGGCGTTGCTTCTCTTCTCAGGAAATCTGCTTCCCTTCATTTTTGGTCTCTCTTAGTAAACCATATTTGTGTTTCTGGATTGTATTTAAGTTTTTTTCTTATTGAAACGGATTTTTTAATTTTCTGTACCTTCAATAATTCCAAAATGTAAAAGTATATATGTTCGACTGAATGAAAGATGAAAAAAAACTCCTTATAGGTTTGTGTTTTACAACTTACATAGCAGCTTGAATAGTTTAATTTAGTATTCGAGTATCTGAGATCTCTCAACAATTACGACAACAATTGTGATAAGGCACAGATTTATCTCATTGTGAATTTTCTGTGCAGGGAAAGGGAGATAAACCTAGATAAGGGATTGAACAAACAAACAAAACTCAAGTAAGCAGCTTGAAGAATCTACGGATTTCTTTACCAGTTCATACAGTTTCGTCGATTTTGGACTTCGTTGATCTTGT
The DNA here is from genome assembly GCA_963682055.1 of Primula veris. Classification (NCBI taxonomy): domain Eukaryota; kingdom Viridiplantae; phylum Streptophyta; class Magnoliopsida; order Ericales; family Primulaceae; genus Primula; species Primula veris. The sequence continues at coordinate 9,085,688 of OY821743.1, forward strand.
TATTTATTTTTCATCTAGCTTCCAGTCTCCAGAGTGTCTATCTTCGAGTTTGCTTTGACACAATAATTTAAGCATATGATTGCAATAAATTTCACATTTTAACATTGTTAATATTTTTTCTTTAGATCATGGAATAGGTACTCAACTTTTTCATTGCATACTATCAGTACAATTTTTACTTTAAGGGAGTAAATTCTGTCAAATTAGCAACCTAATATTTTTTTTTTTTAAAATGACTTTGTTTCACAAGTATCAACTTTTGACTGTAGATGTGGTGAATCTCGATGTTTGAGGCGAAGTGACCTTATAAATGCGTTAGCAAATGCTTTGCCACCTGGTACTATCCATTATGAGTGCCAAGTAGTTAATATTAAGTCGGACTCCTCGTCTTCCTGTTCTGTAATCCAACTGCTTGATGGAAGATCCATCATGGCTAAGGTAATTAAGATTGTGAAAGTGTTAACTGTTCATTTAAAGTTTAATTTCTGAGAAAAAATGGATAGTCTTTCATGATCTAATCAATTTTTTGTTTATCTCGTAGATTCAATCGACTGCCCTTTAATCTGCAAAGGTTTTTAGGTTTATGGGTTCATGTTTGTTGATCTTTATATCTCACAGGTTTTGATTGGATGTGATGGATCAAAGTCAGTTGTAGCTGAATTTCTCAACTTGTCAACTGTGAAAGAATTTGGACTGATGGAGGTGAGGGGTTTGACAAATTATCCAAACGGTCATCCATTTTCTGGTGAATTTCGTCGAATTATGAAAAACAATATCCTGGTTGGAGAGATACCGATTGATGACATGAACATCTACTGGTTTGTAACTCAACAATCATCAAGATATAATGGTAGGGTACTAGTATTTTGACATTCTCGATATTTTATAGCCAAAGTACTACTGATTAGTTTTTCTGGATAGCAAAAGAATAATTATATTCCCATCAGATTAAGCCACAAAATGATAGTATAGTAAGTAAAATATGGTGGGCATATAACCTTTCTTTGCTATTATTTTCAAACCAAATGTAGTGAAATTAAATCAGTTAATGTAGATCTCATTAGCAACTTTTAATGAAATTTAATTCCTCAACTTCTTCGAAACCAATAAAGAACAAAGGAAAAGGCAAATCTTGAAGAACCCTAAATTTTGTTTTCCAGGATTAGATTCGACAGATTTTCAAGATCACGAGGCTATTCGAATGTCAACCTCTGAGTCCATTGAAGGATTCCCAATAGAAATAACACAAATGATCAAAGAAAGTGACCTAAACTCGATATCCCTTTCAAGTCTAAGATATCGAGACCCGTGGGCCCTACTCACTGGAAAGTTCCGCATAAGGAATGTTACAATAGCAGGAGACGCTATGCATGTAATGGGACCCTTTCTTGGCCAAGGTGGGTCTGTAGCTCTAGAAGACGCTGTTGTTTTAGCGAGATGTTTAGAACGAAAATGGAACAAAGTTGAAGAGGCGATAGATGCGTATATAGGAGAGAGAAGGATGAGAGTTGTGCGACTGTCTATGCAGGCATATCTCATTGGCTTGTTGTCCCGGACAAGAACATCAAAGATCGTGAGATTTGCTTCGAGCGTTCTTATGGCTATTCTTTTCAGTAATCCGAATGATCATATCGAGTATGATTGCGGCGTCTTGTAAGGTGTTTGTCACATTTTACTTGCTCTTTTCGGCGTATTATGAACTTCTAAACTTTTTAAGATGTATACTAAATTACAGTTTTTGTAATACAATCTGTATAAATGTTTGGATATTTTTAGAGTTAGCTAAATGATTTATCCAGGATGTTAGTGAATAGTGAATAAATCTATCTATATTTATAGATTTTTACGCATCTTTAAGGCTGATAAAGCTTTTGCCAAGCACTGAGGAAACGATCCGGGTTATGCCGGAAATCAGATTTGTGGATTTCTGATTATTATTTTCCTTGGAAGAGAACTGTTTTTGTTGTATATGGGAATTAGAATTATAAGATAGATAATTATAATAAACTATACGGGTGAGAGTAAAAGAGTTATGCCGCTGTATGGAAAAAAAAAGTATATGAACCAGGGGAATATCGAGAACGTCTCGGGGATAAGCAGCGAGAGTGATTCCCGGTTTGGGTTATTAATCTCTCAAAAATTGGAATATGTAATGCTGTAACAAGCTCAATTTGTTCTTAAAAGATCGAATACAGTTGGTTAATAAATTTAGGTTGCAATACTTTTAATTTCTCGGACAAAAGGTCCTAAAATTATGGTTTCGGGTTTTAAGACATCAGATAGGGTGCGCAATGAAGCAGACCTTCTGTGTTTATTGATTGTAGACAACCGGTGATTCCCGTTTTGGGTTATTATATTTAGTTGACATAGAGAACTTCTTTTTTCAAATATCTAACTAAAAAGCTTAATAAGTAGCCTTAATAGCAAAAAACAAAAAGCCCAAGTAGAATGACAGAAAGAAAAGAACACAAGATTGATAAGGTCATTCATTTTTGTATGATAGCTTCAAGATATGCTTCTTTGTTACGTAAAATTCAGGCAAAACACACACATCCAAAGTAAGAAAACTGCGCAAGCTAAATAAAGATTGAAACTTAAAAAGAGACTACCATAGAACCAGGATAAAGCATACACAAAAAGTACTAGCCAAAGGCTTTGCTTACATAACTGGCCGTTTCAAGTGATAACTTCTTCTTTACCATCCATATCCCTTTATTTTCCCCTCCTTAGCCTTTATATTGCCTTAAATCTCACATATTCATGTGCTCATCAAGTGGCGCTTTCCAAAATAATTTCCTTATCTTTCTCTGTACTCTTGTTGAAAGATGGTTAATGATAGACCAGATCAATGCCTTTGCGTAAGTTTTGCATTGATATTACTATCGCAATGCGCGGATATTGTGATGGGGTCGCAGTTTAGGGCTATGTACGTGTTTGGCGACTCGTTGGTGGACAATGGCAATAACAATTACATCAATTCAATTGCAAAGGCTAATTACTACCCTTATGGGTGTGATTTTGTTGGAGGCCCCTCGGGCCGGTTCTGTAATGGCAAAAACATCGTTGACTTGCTTGGTAAATTCCATTATTTAAAAAAAAAAGGGCATATGTATTCATTTAGCATCACTTCATCTAGGAGCACTGTTCAAAATACTTGTACAAAAGTTCAAGGTAATCTACTGTACAACAAACAACCATTGATTTTCGTTCATGGAATTGTATAGTGGAAAGAGAGGTAGCCTTTTACATGCTTTATGTGCTGTTAATGCTGTTATTTTATAAGTTCATTGATGTAAAAAATATGAATTTAGTGTATGCAATTACAAACAAAAAAAGGAAACACCGCATGATTTCTTCATAAAAAAAAATACTCCGACAAGCTCTTAATCTATTTAAATTTCGGTAAACAGCTCCATTTCTTCAATGTGTGGGATAACACCTTCACTTAACTAGGAAGCATCCACTATGGTAGCTACCGATGTTTACTACTCCTTAGTTTCCTTTACGTATTTACAATCAAAAGTAGTCTCCTAAAATCGGCAAATAATGAAAATGATTTAGTTTCTGTTCTAATTATTTTCATATTGCAGGAGACAAGTTAGGTCTTCCACCTCCAGCACCTTATGCAGCTCCGGGCACAACTGGGACTAGAATTTTAGGTGGAGTAAATTATGCATCGGCAGCTGCTGGTATCCTTGATGAAACTGGCCGACACTATGTAAAGACACTCTTCCAAATTCTCCTGCCTTATTACTCATTATATACATACTTATAAAACATAAGAGAGCTCTAGTGACCAGATAAATTTCAAGACCAGACTCTATTGAAAGCATTTTTGCAAGAGACTCGCTAAAGTGTAAGGAGTTTTACCACAAAAAACCCTAAAAAGCATAAGATTCTTGAGCTTTGAAGCGAGCTTTTCAAAACATAGGATCATCTACATAAACAAATTCATTATTACCGGTTTTGGTGATAGAGCTACTTAGGCTTGTCAACATTTTTCCATCACCTGCGCATCATTTCTCAAAAGTCATATCCAGGAGCTGCTTATGTAATGATTCTCTAATGTGGTCTGAAACTAGATTGTTTTGTTTAAATGTATAGGGTGAACGGTACACGCTGAGCCAACAAGTGATAAACTTTGAGAACACATTAGGCCAATTACGTACATTGCTGCCCGGAGACAATCTCAATCAATACCTATCCAAGTCTTTAGTAGTGATGGTATTTGGAAGCAATGACTACATCAACAACTATCTCATGCCCACTATGTACACTTCTAGCTACAATTACAACCCCGTCGACTATGCCAACCTTCTACTTAATCATTATGCTCGCCAACTTGTGGTAACACATCTCTTTATTATGATTAATATTTTGTTGTTTTGACTTTTGAGGGTTCCTGCATTATCCCCCCTAATTTAAAAAGAACTGTTAGTTCGCGTTGATTTTGCTGCAACAATATTCAGTTGTGCACTTCAAAAATTTGTGCTAGATTTGATCCATATTACGCATCTGAATATCTGATCATCCTAAATGTTGGAAATATATCATATGGATAGCTTATGATTCTTTTATGTTAATCTGTCCATTTCATTATCTTCTTGATTTAGCACATTTATAGATTTTATCAGTAGAAAAAAACCAATAAAAAAAACAGCATTAGCGTCTTGCATATCAATACTCTGAAAATTGAGAAAGTAGTACTCGGTTTGATAAACTTGTGCACTCAGTAAATTACCTAACAGAATATCCGGGACAATTACTGTAAGTCAGACTAATTACATGGCTAATTCCTTCGTTTTTTTTTTCCTAATATGCAGGCATTATATAGTGTGGGATTGCGAAAATTTATGCTAGCTGGAATTGGGCCACTCGGTTGCATCCCTAACCAATTAGCCACAGGTCAGGCTCCGCCCGGAAGATGCGTCGACAACGTAAATCAGATATTAGGAACCTTTAATCAAGGGCTCAGATCACTCGTGGCCGCTCTCAACAATGGCACTCACCCCGGAGCAATATTCACGTATGGAAATACTTATGGTGTTTTCGGTGACATCCTCAATAATCCACCTGCTTTCGGTAAGTTCAGTCATTGTACCATTTTCATCTTAAATTAGCAACATTCGTTTCAAGTTTTCATTAAATTATTAAAAAACATTCCACATCTTGATTTACCAAGGCATGTACTGTATGACTGAATGTGTTCCCGCTCGCTGTGTTTTTCTTTCCTTTTTTGCTTTTTCATACCATAAATTTTGTAGATGTCATAAACATTCAGATGTAAAGTTGCATTAAGCACCAAAAAAAATTTGTTTATTCTCTGTTCGATAAAATACAGCAAATTCTATGTTTGAGTTATAACTTTGCATTTAATAAAAAAAAATGGCATACACAGGTTTTACCGTGAGGGATAGAGGGTGTTGCGGGAGTGGAAGGAATCAGGGACAAATTACGTGTATGCCTTTTCAAATGCCGTGCATTAATCGCAACCAGTTCGTGTTTTGGGACGCATTCCATCCAACTCAAGCGGCCAATGCCATCCTCGCTCAGAGGGCATACGCTGGCCCACCCAATGACTGTTATCCTATCAATGTCCAACAAATGTCTCTCCTTAATTAGGCTTTTCTAGTGTTAAATATTTTATTTTCCTTTTTTTACTTTTCTTGACTTTTATCTCCTACTTTCCATGCTTGTTTGGCATCGGAAAATAAATGTCATCAAAATGTTATAGCGTCAAGAAAAGCGGTGGATTTACATAAGTCTTTTTCTAAAGTAGCACAACCTTTAGAAGAAGTTACGAATGAGAATTGTTAACTGAATGAAATCAAAAGAAGGGTAGGGGTAAAAATAAAGAATAATAAGAACAAGCAGCCTGCTAGTTTTAGTTCCATTGATATTATATATATATATATATATATATATATGTATATATATACCAAAAAAGTTCTCTTTAGAAATTTGTTTAGAGAAAATTAAGGATTGTACCATTAAAAACAAAAATATTTAAAGATTGATCCGGATATAAAATTTAATTAAGTATTGGACCATTATTTCTGAAACTAATTAAGGATTGGTACATTAATCATTAAATATAAAAGTTCTCCCAATTCTATTTATCTAATTAATCATTCTCTCTCAATAAAAAAAAAAACCACAGTTCCAGAGAAAATAATTTTCTCTCTCTCTACATACACACATACATACATACACACATAATATATCTATCTATATATATATATATATATATATATATATATATCTATTTTGCTGCCGCTCCTCCGCCGCTATCGTCGGAGGTTCGCTCCTCCTCACTCTCGTCGTCGCAAGCGGCCTGACTCCACCGCCGCATGTGTATATATGTATATATCTATGTATTTATATATATATATATGTATATATATATGTATATCTATATATATATATATATATATCATCTACTGCTGTAAAAGTTCAGACTGTTTTTATATATATATATATATATAAAAGTTCAGACCGTTTTTTATATATATATATAAAAATTCAGACTGTTTTTATATATATATAATAGCGGACGTGCCCACGCAATGCGTTGGTGTAACGCGTAAAACAAATCGAACGATAATAAAATTGAAATCCTTACAACTGAGACCAACATTGAAAAAAACATATAGATTAGCATAAAGTAAGTTGCCCATACCTCTCTGGTTCTTAAGAAATAAATCGGTATACACTGCTTTGTTTTATTGTATATTCCCGGGGTTTTGAGGATTTTGGATTGTAGGAAAAAATTTAGAAACAGGGAGAAAGAAGTATTGAAAAGAGAGAGAATTGAGGGGAAGAAGACGGTTATAGGGAGGAACGGTTAATACATATGGGAAGTTACTTTTCAAATCTTCCCGTGTTTAATTAGAAGTTGTGCATATTTTGTAATTTGTAAAATTAGAGGGGTTTTAGTTAATTATTTGTTTCAAGGCCTCATAAGATGTCTACACATAAACTAATAGTATAGATATAAAAGTTCAGACTGTTTTATATATATATATATATATATATAAAAGTTCAGACTGTTTTTATATATATATATATATAAAAGTTCAGACTGTTTTTCATATATATATATATATAAAAGTTCAGACTGTTTTATATATATATATATATATAAAAGTTCAGACTGTTTTTATATATATATATATATATAAAAGTTCAGACTGTTTTTTATTTTTCAGACTGTATCATCGCTGTAACAAATTTTTTTAAAAACAGTCTGAACCAAAAACAGTCTGAATTTTTTTAAGTCATTTTAAAAACAGTTTGAACTATTTTTAAGTCATTTTAAAAACAGTCTGAATTATTTTAAAAACAGTCTGAACTATTTTAAACACAGTCTGAACTATTTTAAAAACAGTCTGAACTGTTTTTTTTTTTCGTTTTCGGATTTTTGTTGATTTTTTGGGATTTTTTTTTGATTTTTTGGGATTTTTGAAAAAAAAAATCGTGTTTTTTCGGGGTTTTGCCTCTTTTATTTTATTTTTTTGATTTTTTTATTTTTTCTGAATTTTTACATTTTTATTGGTTAGTTAGGGGAAATGGACCAATTCTTAATTAGTTTCAGTTTCATGAAACAATCCTTAAATATTTTTGTTTTCATGGTTCAATCCAAAATTTACACTTTGTTTTATTGATATTCTGAAGCCTATGATGAATAAAGGAAAACTTGAGGTCATCATAAAGAAGTTAGGAACTATATATATTTTAATTAATGAAAGAAAAAGAGAGGCAAAACACATCTATTATAGGAGAAAGAGGATCTAATCAATATATTTTTGCTTGTTGTTAGATACTGGGTAGTTAAAACTGTGATAGATGATATTCGTTTCAAGCTTGATATTGTACACATTAAAGGGTACATATATTCAGAGAAGAGTATCATGTTTTGAGTTTTACTGGCTAGTGGTCGAGAACTTTAATACTCGTAGTATTAGCGATCAAGGAGATAAGTTTAATGCGGAAAGGAAAGGGCCTTAATTGAAATTCATTTCAAGTGCTCAAAGTATACAAAACAAGGTTGAAGTGTTTACAAGGATTGATAAATCTGACATGACAAATGAAATTTGAAGATTAGTTTTTGAGTCACCTGCAGAGAACAGTCCGAAAACTGATCCTTCTATATTCAATTTTTTTTATAAAAAAAACTGTGGTGTTAACTCATGAATGATTTGTGCAAGTAGGTAACCACAAATATGCTAAAAGTGTAGATGGTTCTCAAGTCAGATGAGACTATATAGCTGAGATTTGAAAGAGATTTGTCTTTTTCAACATAACATATATACAATAGACATCATTGCTAAACATCACACATAAGGTTATTACGCTCAACTTAATCCAAAACAAATGTATATGTGCTACGAGTAATACAAAGTTATGAATTAGCAATACACCAAAAAACATGACAAATGTAACCAAGTTTACGACCTACATATTTTTCAATATGCCAAACACATCACAGTTTTATTTTTAATTTTTATTTGTTCTCTTTCTGTGCGATCTTCCTTAACTGTTTCCCCTATTTCTTCTCTGTATTTTCAAGTATCCCCACAGTAACACTTGAATTTCCAGATATCATCGTAATTTTCATTTAGTTTTTGGAAGCAACTACAAAGAAAATCAAGAAAAAAAGGATAAAGGAGATAATAACCCCTGTAAGCATCCAAAGCATGCAGTGCACGACTCGCTCACAAGGTTCTGGGTTGTTGGTCCCTGTTAGTTTCTTCCAAAGTAACTTTTGAAGAAAAGTCGAAGAATTCTCCTCCTTCTCAATCACATCCAATGTCTCCTCATCTTTAGGCTCCTCGATGAAGATGAACAAAGTTTTATCAGATGACTCCTTGTGGATGGTATGTTTTACCCAACTTGAGTATGGATCACACAATAGACGGGGGCATGGGGTGGAGTTGATCACATTCGGGATTAAAAAAACACATTGTATTAACAGTTTGTCCCTTGGATAGGCATAGCCCTCTAGTCTTGGGCATGTGATGAAGTCCCTCGAGGATGGGAAGGCTCAAAATCGCCATTATGATAGAATAAACCCTTGAAACCCTAGAGATTGAGTACATTTGAAAGAGATTAAAATTGAAGCTATTTGTGTTTTAAGGTTAGTTTCACCACTGCCCTAGTTATTTGGTTCTTCATATTCAATAAGTAAGTATTGTATGAGCATTTGAGAACAAAGTGCTTTTCGAAAAGTAGTATTTGTACAAATGCTGTTAGAAAAATAGCTTTTGAAAATCACTTTTGATTAAAAAAACACGTTTGGCCTACAAGTGTTTTTGTATCTAAAAGTTTTCTCAAGTGTTTGGTGTATATATACTTAATATATACAATTTCAATGCCAACTAAAATTATTGCATTATTATAATCCAACTGTTGTGTGACATATTAGCTCGTTATAGATATATATAGAGATATATATAGATATAGAGAGAGCTATGAGAAACAACAGACGAAGTGTTTATTCATTAATATGATTGTACAGAGAGATACATCAAGAGACCCCTGACCTTCTTTATATAATAGAGGGTATGGTTATATATGCTAGGAAAGCCCAAGATAGGTCCAATAATATCCTACAACACTCCCCATTTGGACGTCTTAATTTCTTCGTCTTCATGCTGTCGATGTGAGTCGAGTTCATTCGCAGTGCTAAACACATAAAAACCTTAGGGACGGAAAACCCAGTGTGGGACAAAACCGGTACCTAGGAGAAACTGTGTAGCCGAATGATATAGGCCGAAATTCTATGTAATTAACTAACCACAAAACAGTGTGCCTCATCAAAACCTTGCCAGAGCAAACCCAATGGAAAAATCTCTGATCGAAGGAAAAAGAGTGCAACAGTGGTAGTAATAGGGAATCAACCACAAAACAGGTGCCTCATCAAAACCTTGCTAGAGTAAACTCAGTGGGAAAAACCTCTAGTCGAAGGACAAAAGAGTACACAGTGGTAACAAGTATACAACAGGATACTCCCCTTAATTTCGGTAATCTTAAGTGAGGTATGATGGGAACGTGTCTCGCTAAAAACCTTGCCAAGGAAAACCCAGTGGGAAAAAACCTTGGTCTAAGGACAAAAAGAGTACACGAGCATACGACTGGATGCTCCCCCTCACTTGCACACGACAGGGTGCGAGAATTTCGACTAAGTAGTAATTAGTACAATAAGCATTCACATGGATGCTCCCCCTCATTTGCACACGACTGGGTGCAAGGATTTCATATTTCAAGAAAGAGTATGAGCATTCGACTGGATGCCTTATTTACTTGCACACGACTGTATGCAAAAAAATATAACGTGGAATAAAACGAGCATTCGACATGATGCTCTTAAACTTCATATGTGAGGATTTATTTCCGCAAGAAATGCTAAATAACATAATCTAGTCATGTCTCTCTTGATCGATAACAACAAGTTGTCCTCAAATAAGACAAGTGTTTTATCTGGATCGTGAGACAGAGTATATGTAATTCAAATATGGCTAATACGAGCTCGAAACCATATACACTCTCTAGTCGTCTCATAGAACACGGGTAGATCAGAGTGATTCTTTTGGAGTCATTCCAAGACCTCCAAAATATTGCCTTATTCATAATGGTAAAGACAGACCATATTAGGAATATTCCTTATGCGGGTCTGATAAGTAACCGGCATCGGTATAACCGAAAGAGGGTTGCGTTAATTCGAGTACCGAAGGGCGTAGGTACACTCGATGACGCAAATGGGATAAACTAGCCCACTTCCAAAATTACCATAAGGTAAGGGAATGTGTCTTTAGTGCCATTTCGATGGCAGCGTGTTAGCGCGATGCTGAGTCGAGCTATACCATTCACAGCAGACGAGATGTTCATCCTAGCACATTAGACCAAGTACAATAGGCGCATTATTGTACTTAGATATGAACATCATGGTTCAATATCTCTTCATCGTCTCATCAGGGACAGACTGGGTCTATATCAATGTCTAGTGATCGAACGATCATGGGAGAATCTGACGACTTAGCGTCATGATGACTAAAACGTCATAACACCTTCTAGGTGTAGTCTGAATCATGGACTTAGATTCAATCTTTACGGGACTCGATCATCAGGTCGAGTCACTACCGTGTCTTCCCAAGATCCTTCATCTCGAAGGCAAATCCAAAAATGGATCGCGTAATAAAACACGCAAGTGCATAATACTTGTTCAAGTATCCCAAGCTAATCAAGTACTCACTTAGGCGGGTATACCACATCCGCTCAGATTATATTAATCCATATAGTGAACGTCTCATTTAATTGAGATCGTGTTCCGTGGTCAGGAACTACTTGATTCAAGCATTATGAAGTCACACAGTAACCTTCATCTATATCGCTTTGTCTAAATCCCCATAGAGATAAAACCGTGACCATATTCATGGCTGCATACTCAGTTTTTCGGAAACTACTAAACTGGTAAAGTAGGGGACTATTATAATGTCCATTACGAGGAAATCAACCATCTCGTAATCAATTCCAAGGTGTGAGAGAAGCCTTGCGCTACTAGGCGAGCATTCTACCATCTCATTATTCTCATCACTCTTCCTTACGAATAACCAAATAAACGAACTCGTTTAACATTGGTGGTGTTGGAGCTACAGGTCCAAACACACTTTCGCTAAGGAGTCTACTTGGATTGCAAGTTTCCATTAGTCCAGTCTATTCTACGCTGACTTCAGGCAACGGTACATGGTTCCCTGTCATAATTTGCTCATATTATCAGTCGTCACCGAATATATGAACAAGTAATCAATGACAGTCTCGTTTTGCTTCAATATCGTCTAAGATATCATGATCGACAGATATTTCGAGATTCTTAGGATGAGGAGGAAATCACACATCTCCTTGATCCTTTATAATCTCGTGCGACAAACGAGTTTCAGTTCACCACCTCTGGGGCTGAACGAATTAAGAACCGGTCAACTTCCTTATATGTTGGGAAGGACGACAGACTGACGCCCGATGGGAGCGTCCTTTGCTTGGTGGGTTCGGCCAAAACAACGTGTTACGATAGGAACACGGCGTCCGACAGGGACGTCTATCCTTGCAAGCATTTTGCAGCAGGTATAAATGATCTCGTGATATCTCATAAAGTCATTAAATGCGTCTGGCATTTAGTTAGACTTGAGGGATTCTATGCACTTACTTATCACTAAGTGCAGTTTTGGGATCAAGCTAAGACTGAGTGGGTTATGCCACGTTACTTCACGTCGTTCCTTATCAACGGTAACGTGCAAATCTCCCCCTAACGACGGGGAGAACAGTCTTAGCGATGTCACTTTCGCATATCATGCGGTAAAGAGATCGCTTGCCAAGGTTACTCTATCAAATGATAGGCATGGGATTCATAATCGACTTATGTTCCCTTCAGAGGTCCATATTTTGAATGCTATAGCAACTCAATCAAAATATTAATTAATCACTCTAAACACGCGTTAATATGAGACTTCTGGCTCATAACCAGTAACCAGCTGGTACGCATATGGTGTTTGAGTGTCTATGGGCCTCATAACGGACTAATGCAGCAAAGTAGCATAACCCCATACGGAAATATAAATCTTGGTGCGCAAGACCAAGATGTGCGTGCAATCATTTGCAGTCGCATCATCAAACTTTTCGTGAGTCCATTTGGGTCTGAACATAATCGACAGGATGTTCAATTTCCAAACTCAAGTAATTCAAATCGAAATTTTGATTTTTACTCTTCGGTATTATCAAGTCGACTAGACTTTTCAGGATAATCCGGATCATGAGCCATCAACTTAATGATAGGGCTAAAAGTTTAGAAAATGCTGCATTTATGTGGACAACAATAATCATGTGACCTTATTGTCAATGCATCAACCATAACCATTTATATTTATGGTCCGTCTTATAGTTGGATAAGTCCACAATGACTCCTTCAATTCTTTACAAGAATTCTACGAGTTCTTTTCGTGATCTTTACACATACTAGTCTTTCAAAGTGAGCATTAGTGGCATGAATTTCGGATTAATTACGTAATATATTCTCAGAGAGAATCCAAATGCGATGCGATTATAAATCAAGCATCGTCTTTTGACCCGGGAATATCTCATCCGGTCAATGCCACAATATCAAAATGCTCTTATCAATCGACGACAGGCGAATGGTAGTACAGACAATCATGTCTTAGCATCTAAATCATTTATCATTCGACGACAGGCGAAATGATAAGGTAAATTTAAATGCTTTAAAGAATGTGGTAGCAACCACTTGAAAGACATTTCAACTCTTCTAAAATACGCTTTTGGTCGTATTGAATGAAGGCTATGTAAAGAAATTTTAATTCTTTCATGAGCTATTACCAGATAACACTGGTTTTCTCGAATATTTTATAATTCAACAAGGTACGGCAGGACCTACATGAGTATAAGACCTCATATTTGACAAATCAATTTGGTTTCACCAAAGATTTTGATTTGGAACGACAGGTCCAGAATCGTTGTCACTGAGTACTATTTTAGGCAAGTAGTTGGTGAAATTATGTGGTACACTGTTACCCACTATTTCCAAAAAAAATCAACTACCCCACAAGTATTGCCTAAAATTTCATAATTTAAAGTTTGGTCACATTTGTCAAAGGAATTTGCTCAAAGCACTTTAAATTATTTCGAGAAATTTCGTAAACAAGCAAACCATAATCCAAAAGTATGTCCAAATGGAAAAATCATAATCCAAATGGAAAAACATAATCCAGATGAGCGAAAAAATGGCTCAATGATTTATCAAAATCAATAAAGAAAGGTACCAAACTTATTTGAGCCACAAAATCGGGGGTCTCAAGAGTTTCCTTTCAGTTATCTTTAACCACATTAGCATCGGTTTTTTTCACATTTATAATAGTTTTGAACTATTTAAGGAGTAACTGTGCATGACCTTTGTCTTTATAGCATATAGTTTGCTCCTTGAGCATTATCTCTTGCTTTGTGACAACGTGCCATATTGTTTCTTTCAATTACTGTCTTGGAGCCACAGGTTTTCGATTTTGACGATTGTCTAAAATCTGGCTTGGCTAGGCGATTCATCGGGATCGCGACAGTTCGAGGCAAATAACACTTGTCTCGGTTCTCGATTCGTGGAAAAAAATGTACACGAAGAGCATTAATATCAGGCAAACAATTCGTCATTGACCCAATAGGATTAAAACTACTCACCGGGGTAATTTTTATCCAATAACAGATGGGTGATAAAGGAACATGGTGAATATAAATTCACGATACTGCTTATGGAATACAATTTCCAAGCTAGTATTTTGGTGAATGATTGCTCCAATATGTCAATTTCAGACATTTGTTCACCATAGACGTCATCACGTCTCAAATGTGGCGGCGGAATAAAATCAACGCCTTAGCATTCATCTCAAGTGTAGCAAGAAACTCGTGTTTTACTCATCAAAGATGGCATCCACAAAAAAATTTGGGCATCACATTTTCACACATCAGGGTGAATAACATGTGGTGACGGATTAAAATCAACGTTTAAACAGTCATTTCGCAAGTATGTTTTACGATTTTTCTCATCATAGATGGCATCCAACATGTGTTGGGAGTTTTGGATTATTTATCATATAAAACGACTGGTTTATATGTTTATGGTTTGCATAAGCACAAACGTTTTTCCGAAACGACAGGTTCGAAAACATTAGTTTTGCTTCTCATGTGAATCGGTTCTCATTGATCGAACGACGGGTCGATACTGAAACACCAATTCGGCGAAACATACATCACTATATAAACACACTCGGGAAAATTATTATTTAGTCAACCCCTTTCGGTAGCTCTACTTGAAAAACGACCAGGAAAGACGGTGAGGGTGGAGGGCACGAATGCCACTTAAAACCCGACCTCATTAGGATATCGACTTCCGCCTATATCTTTCCTAGACATCGTATCCAAATAGGTGAGCCTAGTTGGGGAAGGTTCATAATTTTTCCAACTTAAATGTAAAAATATATGATTTCGCAAATTACCATATTTTAAACAAGTGTACATGGCAGTAAATAAATAAATAGATCGTACCTGCTTGCATGATTAAATAATATAGCAGTAGCATGGTAGTACATATTAGCACAATCTAAATTTACCAATTTACACTAAGCAAGATATTACTCAATATTTAATTATTCTATTGCTATATGTGTAACTTTTATACATGTTAACTAAATCATTCAAGGATTTGATTAAATTACAGATTAGCAATATCTAAATTTATATGCTTAGGCCATATAATCGGCGAATCTGTACTCACGTACATACTATTATGTATACAAGGTTAAACTACAGGGATCCTGAGTGTATTACTATAAGCCATTTTCAGTTTTAGTCTTATTTCTTACACAGTCCAGAAGTATTCAGCTTGTTTTAACATGTCCATGGTGTTTCAAAAAAAACTGTTTGATTCTACATGGTTTAATGACGTGCAATTTTAATTACAAGAACATAAGTGAACCGTTCCATATAATTCCAGTACTAATACCAAGGATCACTTTTAGTAGTCATGCACTTTCAGTTAATCAAACATACATGCAGTATGGTACAAAATTTAACCCGTGGTGTGGTATTCAAAAAATCATACAAGCATGTTTTATCACTAATCCAGAGAACACATGGAAACGTTTACAGTATGTAACGTGGAGTTTTGTTATCTAATGGCTATCAAACCTATTACGTTTCTACATACAGGCAGTAACACATATACCATCTTAATCAATTTGATTTAAGAACGATTTATTCATGCAATTTTTTCCAGACAAAAATTAGGTTTTGAAAAAAACCATGTACCTTCCGCACGGTATGTTGGTGAAGATCGATATAGCAAAATCATAAAAAAACCAGGATAAACCTCAAGGTTTATATTGTACCCAATATCCGTGCGTTTACCCAAAATCTCCAATATCCGCGAGTGTATATCTTAGTCTCCGCGAGCAAAGTGCTGTATATCTTAGAAAAGTTGAAATTTAAAAAAAAAACGTCAATTTTTCTAAAAATAAGCACTTTTATTGAAGTAAGTCATATTCGTTGCATAAAAGTCATTTTTTTTTTTATAAAAAAAAATTGTTGTTTTCTAAAGTGAGTACTTTTTGTTGTAAATAAGTTACATGGTCATTTTTTTAAATATAATTTGCTCTAGTTGAAAATAACTTGCTTTTTATCAAAAATAAGTCCAAATTTTAAAAACAAGCCATTTTATATAAACAATTACTTTCATGAGACCTTATAGAGTGGTTGCTCATATATGTGGATAAATGTATGTAATATCATACTTATATTTCATGTAGTTAACATAAGAAATAAATTTTCCGACTTCATTTGAGAGCATGATGATTCTGAAAGATTTTAACAGATATAGTGCTACATACGTACACTTTTCTATCCGATCATGTGTAAATTTTTGCAAATAAGTCATATTTTTTATTGTAAGTTTTTTTTAAAAACAAGTCACTTTTCTTGAATTAAGTCATATTCGTCGAATAAAGTTAGTCACTTTTTTTATAAATAAGTTACTTTTATTGATATAGGCTTTTTTAATGTAATTTTATGTTATTAAGAATAATTTTCTTTTTTCCAAAAATAATACATTTCTTCAAAATAAGTCAACTTTTTTGAAAACAAGCCATATTTTTGGAAATTAATCAAATTTTCTTTCTAATATTATTTTTTGATCAACTTATATAAAAGAAAATGAAAATTGAGATAACTAAAGAAATGTGATTGTTTTATTCCTTTTTTGTTCCAACTTTTCATAAATCATTTTTAAAAAGCACATAATCCTGACTATTGAAAATAGACTTTTAAATGTCCAAAAATTTTAAGAAGTTGTGTATAAAAAACCTCACCAAACGCAATTTTTTTTTTTGAAAAGTACTCATGATTTTTTTTAATTAAAAAGGTAAGAAAAAAATTTGCTGCCATGTACTATATATTACGGCCGGGTTTAAAACTTTTCATTAGCTTCTAATGAAGGACTAATTAAATTAAATTAAATTAAATGATACCAGCTCTGCCAACTTTTGCCATTTGACTTCCGCACATAATCAATAAATAAGCACATGAACTAAAATAGAAAAATTTAATTCAAAATCATGGTGTGAATTAGGTCCGGAAAAAGTTACCGAAATCCTGACCCGATCCGATATCCGATCCAGTCCCGACCCGATGTTGTTCCCATCCGAAAGATCGGATTTTTGTTCCGTCCCGATTCTTCCGAAGTAATTCGGTTCGGGATCGGATTTTTATTTCCAATCCCGATGGATTTTCCGACCCGACCCGATAGAATTAATATACATTAAAAAAACTTAAAAATCTTATTATGAATAGTAAGAGTTTATATTTATTAAAAAAAATAAATTTACTCTCACATCTAGTCTATTTACTAAATAACACACTTTTATTTCCGTATGCATTTCTTGTTGCATATGTTGTGTATTCATCATAATCTTGAATAACTAAAATTATAACATTTGTTTCCTGATTTTAGTTTGAACTATTTTATTGTTTATTTTTTCTTAAAAATAATTATAATTAGTTGTCTTGTTTGATAATCAATCTGATAAACTAATACAATATTAACATAATACTGTCCTAAATTTTGATTTTGTTTAAATCTAACGAATTTTTTAACAAAATTGCTAGTTATGTTATAACTTTTTTACAAACTTTTTTTAGAAACATAAAGTATCGAAAAATTCCGTTCCGACCTTTCGGGATCCCGAAATATCGGGAATCCATATTATCGGGACCCGACCATTTTCGGATCGAGATCAGGACTTTTAAATCACATCCGAAAACTATTAAATTGTGATACATGTTTAAATTTTTCGGGCCGGGTCGGGTCACATACGATTCCACCGTAGTGTGAATCAGGTAGTATAGCAGTCGGTTGATTTTATTTTTGTAATCAAACTACAGTCAGTTGATTACCCGCACTTAGTAAAGCAAATTTCGAAAAGATTCAAGCGCCATAAATAAACGTGAGAAAGTAATGAAAATCATTTAGGAGACAGTGAAATGTTAAATAAGTAAGAGCATGTGGGGCTGCTCCTTTATCTTCACTTTATATATCTATTCAATTTTAGTTTCACCAAAGGGCAAATGGGGGTCCGGGATGTTGAGGACTGTTTTAAGATAATCCGCACGGATACGGGTACATGCGTCCGAGTTCCGACACAACAATAAACGACAGACGTTGATATTGATAACACAAAATTTCAAAATATATTAACGATGCGACACGCCTAAGATACTGCATTTAACATATATTTTAATTAATGAACTTATGTAGTTAGTTTATCAATCAAAACAAAAAAAATTACAAAATATATATGTATGTAAATAGTATATACATATATATTATTTGCAAACATTAATATTAGTCAAAGCTATTACTAATTGTTTATTAAATTTCTAGACGTTTTGTTGATTTTTAGGGTCAAAACATAAACTTTAAAAATTAAAAGGCTTTATTTGTAAACTCATTTGCGCTTTCTATGTACCAAAAGTATCAATGGCGTGTCACGGGAGTGTTAATTTGAATGGTTAATGGGTAAAAAAAAACTAACGAAAGAGCACGTAAAGTGTTTGACGCTTGAATCGGCAAGTCAGATTGGTGACGGACACATACACGTGTACGACCAGGGGCTGCCATGGGGCAAGGCGAGCAAAGGCTCGAAACCTGGACAACCGCAAACCTAATTTTTTTTAAGGGCAATCTTAGCCCACTCATACAGTTATTAGTATTAATAAAAATAATTAAGTAATAAATCGAATGTAATTGTGTAGTGCAATAGCTATGCTGCTATTGTTAGTTGTAATTAATTTATTTCACTTTTGCTCAAGTTTACAATGACGGGCCGTCCCGTGTACGACACTCCAATTTTTTTAATGAGTTTTTGGAGTGTCAATGCTACATGGTAGGTTTTTAATAATATTGCTTCGAATAAAAAATCTCACTACATAGCTCTAAAGATATATTGAAAAAAGCTTCTTTTCCTCCCCTTACGTTAGGTTTTTAATAATATTGCTTCGAACAAAAAATCTCACTACATAGCTCTAAAGATATATTGAAAAAAGCTTCTTTTCCTCCCCTTACGCCGATTAATGTCACAATTCCTACTGTGTTAGTGTAGAAGTTGCAAAACAGTTTAGCTAGTTTCTCAATTTTCAAAACAAGATATAGCTAGTTTTTCAATTTTTAAAACACGGATGTTTTTTTATGATAGAAAATGTTTCCCATTTTATTCGAATCAAATCTTCTACCCATGTTTTATACCCCATTTCGGGTCCCTCTTAATTTTTTAATCCAAAATAGTTATTCAAAAGAATTAAAAAAAAAATTACAACATGTATCAATCATTCTAATAATTTTTCTTGCAAACAATTCAAATATATTTTATTTTGGAATTAAAATAGTGTAAATTAGATATAAAATCCAAAAAAATAATGTAACTCAACAATATGTCTAAATATTATGAAATATGTCTAAAATACGTTGTAAAAGTTCATAAATATACAAAAAGGTTTATAAAAATTCAAATTTTGAACAGAAATAGCTAAGAGATCACGTAATGGGTTACAAATTAGACCATATGTATTAATTTACCTTAAGTTATGAATGTTTTTAATAAAAATATTGTCACGTCAATTTCCTTATACTTCTGTTATAATAAAAAAATAAAAATTAAAAAGGTTGTATGTGTCTCTATAAAAGATAACCAAACTATTACTCAAAAAATTAAATATTATTGTAGGATATTATTGGCCATTTTGGACCTTACTCTATTGGGCTTATTTGGGCTTATGTATCTCTCTGTACAATCATATTAATGAATAAATATTTCGTCTGTTGTTTCTCATACATCTCTCTATATCTATACATATCTCTATATACATCTATAACGAGCTAATATGTCGCACAACAACTCATTTTAATAAAATATATTTTTCTAGATGAATGAAAATCTATTTTATATGAGAAGGAAGATAAGAAAGTTGATGCATTAAAAATGTCTTTTTAAACATAAAAAATAGTATTTCATACTAAAATAGAAATGAGAGTAGAAGATTTGTAGTCACTTTATTCCCCAGTATTTTGCTTTCCTCTCTCTTCATACTTTTTCTATCTTATACTGTTATACATAATATAGGAGTATATTATATATATATATATAGTAATATACACTCTTCTTTTTCTGTTTCCTTAGTTGGATTTTCTGAGCTTATTGTGTTTTACACCACACCATCCCCTTCTCTTCTCTCTTCATCACTAAAACATATAGTACTAGTATTTAGTTATAGTTATAGTTATAGCCAAATATATAAATAAATAAAATAACATAGTCTTGTATAAATATTTTCTTGAAAAAAGAAATTAAGAGGAGATGAGTCCATCAAGCACGGCAACAGGAGATGGAGTTGCTAATAATATATCTGTAGTTGATGGACAGTTTGGTGATACAACATTTACAAAAGTGTTTGTTGGAGGGTTAGCATGGGAGACTAAAAAAGAAACCATGAACAAATATTTTGAGCAGTTTGGTGATATTCTAGAGGCTGTTGTTATTGCTGACAAAGCCACTGGCAGGTCTAAGGGCTATGGATTTGTAAGTTTTTTTTTTTTTTTTTTTTTTAATTGTTTTTAATTGTTTTTCATTTTTTTTTTTGCTAGGGTAGATGATATAACAAAAGTTGACTATAATTATGTTCAGGTTTTGCATTTGAACTGGAGAGGATGATAATTATTATCAGCAATAGACAACCCCATTTAATTAGGGTCCAAATCTTGAATTTATCTCAGCTCATACAGATTCGTTAGATTAAATACTTAGAGGATGCAATCATACTAGCACCAATGCACCGGATCTCATTAGAACTCCGCAGTTAAACGTGCTTAGGCGAGAGTAGTACTAGGATGGGTGACCGACCCCCTGAGAAGTTCTCGTGTTGCACCCCTTTTAAAAACAAAAAAATATAAAATAAATAAATACTTAGAAAGCAACCATTATAGGATTTTTTTTTATTTGTTTCCTGTTTGTATTTGTTAGAAGATGATGTGGATCCCTAATATTTTATGCTAAATATTGTGATTAACCCCTGCTTACTAGAAATTCATTATAAATAAACATGAAGAATCTTAATAGCCATATGTTTTCAAAGGTGAAATCAACCTTTGTTTTGCAAAATTTCACCAAGTCATAAGCTTTTTATCTCCCGGAGCGCATAAAATCTTAATAAGCCGATTTTTCTTGAGCTTTTCAACGATAGGTTCATTTGCCTGTACGAGTTCTAGCGCTTTTTTGAAGCGAGTTTTCAAAATAGAGCTAGGTAGTTAGAGTACTTAGGTTAACTTAATAATAATTTACCCCTTTTTGTGATAAAATGAGGTTAATAATCAAGTTATTTTCCTAAAATCAGGTAACATTTTGCCAACCAGATGCGGCTACTAGAGCTTGTGTGGATGCAGCTCCTGTAATTGACGGTAGGAGGGCAAACTGTAATCTTGCTTCTTTGGGTGTTCAAAGATCTAAGCCATCAACTCCTAAACATGGTATTGATAATAATGCATAATTAGTTTGACCAAGTTATGCATGCTTTAATAGCTAGCTAATTCAATTCTAAAGTCTCTATAACATGCATAATCCAGTCCTTTAGCTGACTACTTTTACTATCACTTTTTACCTAATTTGTGGAGTGATAAAAAATTTGTTTTCTAGTTTTATGCAAATGCAGATTTTGTTTTATAATTATGCATAGTTTGTTAATTTGGAAATTTACTTATATGATGAATTTTACATAGTGTTCTTGATATTTTGTATTTCCCCTTAAAGCTCAACTATGTGTTGTTTAATTTCTTTGATTAGGGGTATTACATGATTTTCGTTATAGTCAAATCCGGTTTTATCCTAAATTAATTTAACCTATTGTGCGACTCTTTTTAGATCAAGTAAAAGCGATGTAGTTTGTTAATGAACACGTTCTTAAAATTTTATAAATATCTTGAAAAAATGATGTATATCAGTATATGCTATATGAGTATAGATATTCAAACTTAGCAGTTCGACAAGATGATCCGAGCTTTTCTTAAATTAACTCTTGGGATAATATCGTAATACAATGCTTTTACTTCAATTTGGAAATGTTTTACTTAGACATCCTTTATTTAGGATCAGTAAATAAAATGTGAGTCCCCTAAATCAAGATCAGTAGTTTTAGACTTTTGGTACATCCACATAAAATTGTTCCCCACAATCATAACAGCTCATAACGCTTTGTAGGAAAATTCTTTTACACTTTTCCACTCTAATCTTCTTTGTTCCTAACATATACTCTCTTTTTTCTTTCTTGTGTTTTACCAGTGTTTCAGTTGGACCACAGAGAGTATCTTTTCTCAAGCTTATTTCACAATTTTTTGAAATCTGATCTTCCCTTTTTAATAATTAGGTGGTAGAACCGAAATAGTTACAGACTCTTTTGTGTTATAACTTATACCAGTAATTTCATGTATCAAAGTGCTAACTTTTCATGTGCTAAATCGTTTTTGTTGTGTCTTTGTTCTGTTACAATTTAATTTTTGTGACTAGTAGTGGTTAATCAAGGCCTGTATTTTACAAATGAAGCAATTTTTGTTTTCTATTCATAAACGGTAATACAAATATACAATACAGGTGGTGGAAGAAAATTTATGGTAATGAGCCCTCTACAGACAGGATTTGGAGCAACAACCACTGGCTTTTCTGCACAATATGCTATTCAACAAGGCATACCATCTGCTTATAATCTCTATGGGTAATCAATCTTTTCTTAAATAATTCAACTTCTTATTTTGTTAATCACCATGTTCCGCTGTAAATAGATTCTTATTTTTGGATAAAGACAGCACGTGCATTACCAACTCATAGCACCTGTATACTCACCCACATCAAACTTTGACCATAGCTTAGCTGTTTCTCATCATCATCAACTACTGTGATGTACTTTAGTCCTTAGATGATATGGTCACTTGTAATACTTTAGTTGGAAGCTATATTGCTAATTAGATGATGTTTCCCATTGAGGCATTCACTTACAATGGAATGGAATCCGTCATCTTGTATGAACCTTAGTAACAAAATGCTATTATTACATTTTTACTACATATTTGTGTATATTTTACCTTTTTGAGTGTTTAAAACAATACTTGTAGTCTTGTATTTTCTAAGTTAACTTCCTCTTGAAGCCAAGGAACCAATGATCATTCTATTTGCAGTTGAAAAAAAAATGTTGTCATGTTCTTGTGGAGAAGACTTCAATAAGAAGATAAAATTTCTTAACGCACTGTAATGAAGAATTAGTGATATACTGAGAATACAAAACTTCTATTTATGCTCACTAAAGTTCATGGGTTCGACTCCAACCATCTATACAGTAAAACATTTAATCCTGAATTTATATCATCATTCAAGAGGCCGCTCGAAATACTCCTTAGATTATAATGTTTTTATCAGTACAAAGCTTAATTAATTGTTTTTCTTCTGAAAAATCGTTACAGTTTTGCCTAAGCTGCTAATAATGATATTTGTAGTTTTTCCTGATTTTATGTTTTCTTTGGAATAAACTTAATTTCAGGTACTATCCATACTCGGCCGATTATCCTTATCCTAGGGTATGTTATTCACCTTCACCATCTTTTAGTTCATTTTTCCTTTCTATGGTTCATTCATCATGCACTGATACATTCTCTTTAGCGTACAACCACCATGTTTTAAAAGTTTTAAGCAAGAAACCCGACATCAATATCTTTTGGAAAACCAATGCTTTACTTTAGGAAACGTTAAACAAAATTATATTTGAAGAGCGGAAGAGACCAAGTCGCTTTATTTAGTAGAACAAACATACTCAAAGGTAGTAATTTACTAGTTTATATGAAATCAAATACCACCTTACATCATGTACAAACAGTACAATACTGTGTATAGCATTATATTTCCTAATGAAAAATCATGATGATGAACTGAATCCTTAGGGTAAGCATACTTGCATTAACTAACTTTATAGTATAAGAAATAACAGCCGGTTTGGGCATTATTACGGGATCTATACATCTGATATATGCATAAACATAAAGTGATTGGTTTATCTAGCCTATGTAACATAGCACTTACAAAGAAGGGATAATTATTGTTTAGTCCACCAACCTATTGGTGGTTAAGAATATGCATACCCACATTACAAGTTTAATAATTTACATACTCAACTATAACATATTCATTAATCAACACATTCGAATTAACTTATGTTAACTTTTTAATCGATTTTTGATCATGTGCGATTTTTGTTTTACTCTTAAATCATAACTAGAAGTGGTCACATGATCACACGTGACCAAACTTCTCTTAAAAAATTAACATAAATCAACTAAAATGTGTTGATTGATAGATCTCTTATAAGTGAGTATGTAAATTGCTAATCTTGTAAGATGAGTATGTAAATTCTTTACCACCAATAGTTTGGTATAGTAAACAATAATTTTGCCTACAAACAAATAGGTGCGCCTACTCTTCAACATTTTAAAATCTCGTTTTTACTTGTTTAGCCAAAGAAGCTCAAAAGACTTGCATGTGTTGCCAAAGAAACTCTTAAAGGACCTAGCTATGATTTCGCATTTGAATCATTGCCTAATAATCTTTGAAAGTAAAAAATGTATTTTTTTTTGTGTCTTGACATTTCCTAAATTTTGTTTTTTACTGTTGAAGAGCTACTACAATGTGTATGGAGGCGGTGCTTCACAATACCCTATCTACGCGCCTACTAGTGGTGGAGTGATGTCAGCTGCAGCTGCACCATTCTACCCTAGCTATCTGAATATCGGAGGTTACCCACATCCCTATGGTGCGGCAACTCAATCTGCAGGTTTGTGTATACTAAAATCTCCAATTGATTGCACAGATTTTATTTGAGAAAATAATAAACGATTAAATATTCTAGCAATTTATAGCCAGGCCATTGCGAGCAAACTCGATTACTAACTTAACTATTTTCCCTCAGTTTCTTCATTTAATAGTGTCAAAAGTTCCAAGAGATCCATTTTTAATGTATGAGGAAAATAGTTTTAATCCAAGTCAAATTCACAAAATAGTAACAGTTTTCAAACATACAAGTGTAAATATTTTTTCATGTGCTTCATTGAAGGGTAAACTTTTTTATGTTTTGAAGTGCAAGAATGAATCGCAAAAATGTTTTGAACTTTTCATAGAACCTCTTTTTTATGGCCTATACAAATTAAAGCGATGTTAGTCGTATGTAAGCATGTTTTTAAAAGCAGGGCGAAGTGAAAAACTGTTTTACTTGTAACTTGTAAGCTTGTGCATTTCTGCAGTAATCTTATTATAATTTTTGGGAAAGGACAAGTGACAACAATTTTTTTGACAGTTTGTTTTGCTATGTGACAGGCATGACCATGGCAGTCCATTCCCCGATCCCGCATCATTGACAGAATTTTTTCACAATCAAATTAAGCTAAATGTCACTAGAGTGGATCAAAACTTTGGGAAATGCCCTTCGGCCGAATTTCTCTCTCTCTCTCTCTCTTTTTCTCGTCCTCTTTTTCATGGAGGTCGATTCTTCATAACTGTGCATTTTCCACATGATGAGAGCTTCTGATAGGAGCCAAGTATTTGGAATTATTTTTTTTGTCTAAAACAACGCATTGTTTCTCTTACAAGGAAAGGACTCCTTCAAGAGAAATCAAAGCATGTGCATTTTGTAATTAAGTTACACATATACCCCTGCTGAGTTTGGCCTTTTGAAAATTAGGACTGATCCTTCAGAATTCACTTAGACACCCAAAAAAATACTCCATTAGTTTCACAAGTACAAGTGACATGTCCTTCAAATTTCAAGATATTGGTCAAACTGATATCATATGTATAGTTATTTTCTCCAACTCTAGGATTCATGATCTAGGTGTATATACATATATTTATTTCTAGACTTTAAGTTATCATACTCATGGGGACTTGCTCCCTATTTATTTTGGTCTCACTAAACCCGAGTCTTAGGAATTTTAAAGCTATGACTTGTCACTTGTTTTTTTTCAAAATAGTAGATCACATCTCAATAAACTTTACTTTTTAAAAGTTGTCATGTTTTGTGTCTGAGCAACAATCATCCTTTTGGAAAACGAAAGGTAACTTGTACTAACCAATTCTTGTAATTTAAAAGTGTTCTTACAAGTAAAATTTGTTCAGGTGGCTTAACTCATGTGCTAGATACTTGGGATGCAAATTAGTTTTTTTATTATTTGATTAGTTGCATGCATATTTAACACAAAGAGCTCCGATGACGGATTTGGAGCTCTAATGCATTTTTTTGGTACCCTTCGTCTCCCATCTTCGTTAAAGCATAAACCATGGCTAGGACTCATGTAATCTGTATCTCCTCTATATTTCTCCTCGCTCACTCTGCCGCACTTCAATTAAGATCGAGATTTAAATCAATGTCTCTTTTTATTCATGCCACTCTGTTATTTTTAATTGGTTTGTTATTTTTAATCTCCATCTCCTCTGTCTATTATGATTGAGATCCGATACTAATGAATTCTGTTTGCTTATTGACTACAAAGACTGTTTTGTTAAGTATTTCTAAGTTTGTTGCGGGTTTTATGTTCATACATGTGGATATTTTGATGGTTGTCCTTTTATTTCGTATAATTATGCAATGGCAAATTCGAAGACTTTGTAACTGGTATAGGCAACTTCTCTGTAGCCAAATGAGAGTATATATTGTCTATCTTATGAGAAAAAATACATTTAATCTACTGTATTAACTGTTTTTAACGATTTAAATATCATACAAAAATTAACGATTGACGTACTGAACTATCATAATGTTCACAATTCAGGTACCACTGTTAAATTAGTTGGATGTAAGTTAGTTTCAATTTTAATTTTGGTCATATTCTTTGTAAGTTATATAAATCTAACACTTAATTTTTTGAAATGTCTCATTTTAGTTTAATTTCAAAAATATATAATTATATCATATATATATATATATATATATATATATATATATATATATATATATATATAATACACAAACAAACACACACACACACATATGTTATATTAATGTATGTATAAAAATATATATAATATAATAGATGTATAAATATTATTGCAATTAATGTGAATTCTAGATGATGTTTATATATAAAAATATATATAAATACTTAACAAATATATTCTATTTACAAAAAATTAATATTTTTTGAAAAAAATAACAATTTTCTTGCTCTTTTTTCATGAAAGTATTCAAATAATTATGTGGTCTCAAATCATTTTTGCTCGAATGTTATAAATCTAAAACTTACTTTATTTTTATTTTAGAGAAAGTGTAAAAAAAAATTATAATTTTTTTTATTTTGGAAAAAAAATCAAAGAAAATCTAGTCAAATAATATGTTTTCTAAACTGACATACTTATTATGTATCTGCTTTAGTAGAAACATTGTAAATTGTAATGTTTGGAAAAGACATGATTAAATTTATACAAATTACAAAGAATATGACCAAAATAAAAAGTGAAACTAAATTTCATCTAACTAAATTAACGTCAGTAACTGAATTGTGAATATTATGATAGTTCAGTACGTCAATTGTTAACTTTGGTAGTCTGGTACCTAAATCGTTAAAAAGCAGATAGTACAGTACACTAAATGTATTTTTTCCTTCCATTTTACTTCTAAACGTTCACTTTACTGTGCACTAACCTGAAGAGGTTTTGCAACTGAGGCTATGGTTAGATGGCGCACCGTTAACACTATTTTTATCGGCGATGTACTCTCAAGTTATAATACTCTCGAATGCGGTTGGAAATAGAGGGCAACCCAACTATTCCGTTGAAACTTTCTGATAAATAATTAGTTATATGCTCGAAATGAAGATTTTATTTTCATAAGTATGAGTAAATGGATGAGTTAGTAAAGCCAAATATGGATAGAAACTTTAAACTGAGAAACTAGATATTGTAATGACTATCAATTTAACAAAACCCCCTAATTACTGCACTAGTTTAACATTTTTTCTACCTTTGTACATTGGATAGAAATCTATAAAATAGGATGGGAACCATAATAAAAAAAATAAGGGAGGAAAGTGTGTAATATCAAAAAGATAAAAGTTGGTGTGCAAAATGGTTTTTTCTTTGTGACTATTTACTATTTAGTTAGCCCACACCTACGGCTGTGAATAAGATGAGTTGTTCATGAAAAGTTTCGTGTTCGTATCGGTTAATGCTCGGTTCATGTTCGTTTATATATAAATGAACTGCTAATGAACTATAATATAGTGTTCGTCTGATAAATAAATTGAACATAAACACGGCTCTGTTCGTTTCGTTTATACTCGTGTTTGTTTAGATATATATATATATATATATATATATATATATATATATATATATATATATATATATATATATATAATTATAATAATAATAATTATTATTATATATTTGTTGTGAGTCTTATTAGCTCAGTATATAGGGAGACAGAAGTAGAGAGAGGGGAGAACAGTATGATCTTTATTAATGAAGGAATATGAATGGATGAATAAATAAAAGACCCATAGCCCTCTTTATATAGATAGAGGGTTAGGGTTACAAGCCCACTTAGGCCCAATAAGTAAAAGATCAAGGGTCCAATAATCTTACAACACTCCCCCTTTGGACGTCTTGAATTCTTCGTCTTCATGCAGTCGATCTGAGTCGAGTTCATTCGCAGTGCTAAACACATAAAAACCTTAGGGCCGGAAAACCCAGTGTGGGACAAAACCGGTACCTAGGAGAAACTGTGTAGCCGAATGATATAGGCCGAAATATCATGTAAGTAACTAACCACAAAAAACAGTGTGCCTCATCAAAACCTTGACAGAGCAAACCCAATGGGAAAATCTCTGATCGAAGGAAAAAGAGTGCAACAGTGGTAGTAGTAGGGGATCAACCACAAAACAGGTGTCTCATCAAAACTTTGCTAGAGTAAACCCAGTGGGAAAAACCTCTAGTCGAAGGACAAAAGAGTACACAGTGGTAAGAAGTATACAACAGGATACTCCCCCTAATTCGGCATTCTTAAGTGAGATAAGATGGGAACGTGTCTCGCTAAAAACCTTGCCAAGGAAAACCCAGTGGGAAAAAACCTTGGTCAAAGGACAAAAAGAGTACACGAGCATGCGACTGGATGCTCCCCCTCACTTGCACACGACAGGGTGCGAGGATTTCGACTAAGTAGTAATTAGTGCAATAAGCATTCACCTGAATGCTCCCCCTCACTTGCACACGACTGGATGCAAAGATTTCATATTCCAAGAAAGAGTACGAGCATTCGACTGGATGCCTCATTTACTTGCACATGACTGTATGCAAGAAAATATAACGTGGAATAAAACGAGCATTCGACAGGATGCTCTTAAACTTCATATGTGAAGATTTATTTCGACGATAAATGCTAAATAGCATAATGTAGTCATGTCTCTCTTGATCGATAACAACAAGTTGTCTTCTATGACAAATGTTTTATCTGAATCGTGAGACAGAGCATATGTAATTCAAATATGGCTAATACGAGCTCGAAGCCATATACACTCTCTAGTCGTCTCATAGAGCACGAGTAGATCAGAGTGATTCGTTTGGAGTCATTCCAAGACCTCCAAGATATCACCTTATTCCTAATGGCAAAGACAGACCATGTTAGGAATATCACTTATGCGGGTCTGATAAGTAACCGGCATCGGTATAACCGAAAAAAGGGTTGCATTAATTCGAGTACCGAAGGGGGTAGGTACACTCGATGACGCAAATGGGATAAACTAGCCCACTTCCAAAATTACCATAAGGTAAGTGAATGTGTCTTTAGTGCCATTTCGATGGCAGCGTGTTAGCGCGATGCTGTGTCGAGCTATACCATTCACAGCAGACGAGATGTTCGTCCTAGCACATTAGACCAAGTACAATGATGCGCATATTGTACTTAGATATGAACATCATGATTCAATATCTCTTCATCGTCTCATCAGGGACGGACTGGGTCTATATCAATGTCTAGTGATCGAACGATCATGGGAGAATCTGACGACTAGCGTCATGATGACTAAAACGTCATAACACCTTCTGGGTGTAGTCTGAATCATGGACTTAGATTCAATCTTTACGGGACTCGATCATCGGGCCG
Source organism: Primula veris (assembly GCA_963682055.1). NCBI lineage: Eukaryota > Viridiplantae > Streptophyta > Magnoliopsida > Ericales > Primulaceae > Primula > Primula veris. The sequence goes on from OY821743.1 coordinate 9,115,961, forward strand.
AGTCACTACCGTGTCTTCCCAAGATCCTTCATCTCGAAGGCAAATCCAAAATGGATCGCGTAATAAAACAAGCAAGGGCATAATACTTGTTCAAGTATCCCAAGCTAATCAAGTACTCACTTAGGCGGGTATACCACATCCACTCGGATTATATTAATCCATATAGTGAACGTCTCAGTCAATTGAGATCGTGTTCCGTGGTCAGGAACTACTTGATTCAAGCATTATGAAGTTATACAGGGACTTTCATCCACATCTCTAGTCTAAATCCCCACAGAGATAAGATCGTGACCACAATCACATGCTGCATAATCAGTTTTCCGGAAACTACTAAACTGATAAAGTAGAGGACCGTTATAACGTCAATTACGAGGAAATAAACCATCTCGTAATCAATTCCAAGGTGTGAGAGAAGTCTTGCGCTACTAGGCGAGCATTTTAGAATCTCATTATTCTCATCACTCTTCCTTACGAATAACCAAATAAACGAACTCGTTTAACATTGGTGCTGTTGGAGCTACAGGTCCGAACACACTTTCGCTAAGGAGTCTACTTGAATTGTAAGTTTCCATTAGTCCAGTCTATTCTACGTTGACTTCAGACAACGGTACATGGTTCTCTATCATAATTTGCTCATATTATCAGTCGTCACCGAATATATGAACAAGTAATCAATGACAGTCTCGTTTCGCTTCAATATCGTCTAAGATATCATGATCAACAGATATTTCGAGATTCTTAGGATGAGGAGGAAATCACACATCTCTTTGATCCTTTATAATCTCGTGCGACAAACGAGTTTCAGTTCACCACCTCTGGGGCTGAACGAATTAAGAACCAGTCAACTTCCTCATATCTTAGGAAGGATGACAGACTGACGGCCGATGGCAGCGTCCTTTGCTTGGCGGGTTCGGCCAAAGCAACGTGTTACGACAGGAATACGGCGTCCGACAGGGACGTCTATCCTTGCAAGCATTTTGCAGCAGGTATAAATGATCTCGTGACATCTCATAATGTCATTAAATGCGTCTGGCATTTAGTTAGACTTGAGGGAGTCTATGCACTTACTTATCACTAAGTGCAGTTTTTGGGGATCAAGCTAAGACTGAGTGGGTTATGCCACGTTACTTCACGTCGTTCCTTATCAACGGTAACGTGCAAATCTCCCCCTAACGACGGGGAGAACAGTCTTAGCGATGTCACTTTCGCATATCATGCGGTAAAGAGATCGCTTGCCAAGGTTACTCTATCAAATGATAGGCAGGAGATTCATAATCGACTTATCTCGCCTTCAGAGGTCCATATTTTGAACGCTAGAGCGGCTCAATCAAAATATTAATTAATCACTCTAAACACGCGTTAATATGAGACTTCTGGCTCATAACCAGTAACCAACTGGTACGCATATGGTGTTTGAGTGTCTATGGGCCTCATAACGGACCAATGCAGCAAAATAGCATAACCCCACACGAAAATATAAATCTTGGTGTGCAAGACCAAGAAATGCGTGCAATCATTTGCAGTCGCATCATCAAACTTTCCGTGAGTCTATTTGGGTCTGAACATAATCGACATGATGTTCAATTTCAATTTCAATTTCCAAACTCAAGTAATTCAAATCGAAATTTCGATTATTACTCTTCGGAATTATCAAGTCGACTAGACTTTTCAGGATAATCCGGATCATGAGCCATCAACTTAATGATAGGGCTAAAAGTTTGGAAAGTGCTGCATTTATGTGGACAACAATAATCATGTGACCTTATTGTCGATGCATCAACCATAACCATTTATATTTATGGTCCGTCTTATGGTTGGATAAGTCCACAATAACTCCTTCAATTCTTTACAAGAATTCTACGAGTTCATTTCGTGATCTTTACACATACTAGTCTTTCAAAGTGAGCATTAGTGGCATTAATTTCGGATTAATCACGAAATATATCCTCAAAGAGAATCCAAATGCGATGCGATTATAAATCAACTACCGTCTTTTGACCCGGGAATATCTCATCCGGTCAATGCCACAATATCAAAATGCTCTTATCAATCGACGACAGGCAAATGATAGTACAGACAATCATGTCTTAGCATCTAAATCATTTATCATTCGACGACAGGCGAAATGATAAGTTAACTTTAAATGCTTTAAATAATGTGGTAGCAACCACTTGAAAGACATTTCAACTCCTCTAAAATATGCTTTTGGTCGTATTGAATGGAGACTATGTAAAGAAATTTTAATTCTTTCATGAGCTATTACCAGATAACGCTGGTTTTCTCGAATATTTTATAACTCAACAAGGTACGGCATGACCTACATGAGTATAAGACCTCATATTTGACAAATCAATTTGGTTTTACCAAAGATTTCGATTGGAATGACAGGTCCAAAATCGTTGTCACTGAGTACTCTTTTAGGAAAGTAGTTGGTGAAATTATGTGGTACACGGTTACCCACTATTTCCAAAAAACCAACTACACCACAAGTATTGCCTAAAATTTCATAATTTAAAGTTTGGTCACATTTGTCAAAGGAATTTGCTCAAAACACTTTAAATTATTTCGAGAAATTTAGTAAACAGGCAAACCATAATCCAAAAGTATGGTCCAAATGGAAAATTAATAATCCAAATGGAAAAACATAATCCAGATGAGCGAAAAAATGGCTCAATGATTTATCAAAATCAATAAAGAAAGGTCCCAAACTCATTTGAGCCACAAAATCGGGGGTCTCAAAAGTTTCCTTTCAGTTAGCTTTAACCACATTAGCATCGGGTTTTTTTTTTACCTTTATAATAGTTTTGAACTATTTAAGGAGTAACCGTGCATGACCTTTGTCTTTATAGCATAGAGTTGCCTCTTTGAGCATTATCTCTTGCTTTGTGACAACGGGCCATATTGTTCCTTTCAATTACTGTCTTGGAGCCACAGGTTTTCGATTTTGACGATTGTCTAAAATCTCGCTCGGCTAGGCGATTTATCGGGATCGCGACAGTTCGAGACAAATAACACTTGTCTCGGTTCTCGATTCGTGGAAAAAAATATACACGAAGAGCATTAATATCAGGCAAACAATTCGCCATTGACCCAATAGGATTAAAACTACTCACCTGGGTAATTTTCTTATCCAATAACAGATGGACGATAAAGGAACATGGTGAATATAAATTCACGATACTGCTTATGGAATACAATTTCCAAGCTAGTATTTTGGTGAAGGATTGCTCCAATATGTCAATTTCAGACATTTGTTCACCATAGACGTCATCACGTCTCAAATGTGGCGGCGGAATAAAATCAACGACTTAGCATTCATTATGAGGGTAACAACAAACTCGTGTTTTACTCATAAAAGATGGCATCCAAAAAAAATTGGGCATCACATTTTTCACACATCAGGGTGACTAACATGTGATGACGGAATAACATCAACGTCTAAACAGTCATTTCGCAAGTATGTTTTGCGATTTTTCTCATCATAGATGGCATCCAACATGTGTTGGGAGTTCTGGATTATTTATCATATAAAACGACTGGTTTATATGTTTATGGTTTGCACAAGCACAGACATTTTTTCGAAACGACAGGTTCGAAAATATTAGTTTTGCTTCTCATGTGAATCGGTTCTCATTGATCGAACGACGGGTCGATACTGAAACACCAATTCGGCAAAACATACATCACTATATAAACACACTCGGGGAAATTATTATTTAGTCAACCCCTTTCGGTAGCTCTAATTGAACACGACCAGGAAAGACGGTGAGGGTGGAGGGCACGAATGCCACTTAAAACCCGACCTCATTAGGATATCGACTTCCGCCTATATCTTTCCTAGACATCGTATCCAAATAGGTGAGCCTAGTTGGGGAAGGTTCATAATTTTTCCAACTTAAATGTGAAAATATATGATTTCGCAAATTATCATATTATACACTTGGCAGTGATTAAGTAATTATTTAGATTGTACCTGCTTGTAGTACATATTATAACAAGATATTCTAAATCACACTTAGTAATATCTAATACAATCCATCAATCTAAATTTACCAATCAATACAGAATATATCACAGTTATTATTCTAAGGCCATATGTGTAAGTGTTATTAATGGTAATTTAGAACATGCAAGTAAAAATTATATTTTTAACTACCAATCAATTCTATATATGGTAAAAAAATATTTTAACATGCAAATGAGTTAAATTTACATAGAAACATATCAATTAAGCATGTGATATGCAATACTAATCATGCTATATTCAAGGCCGTACACTGTAAAAACGAATACTATATGTATAGTCAGCCTATATAAGGTACACTGTAAAAACATAGGCATAATAGTATTTAGGCTGGTTATATAGGTTACGTACACTACATAGTCAACGAATACTATATGTAAATAGTACGTAAGGTACACTGTAAATACTATTCGCTAGTGCATAATTTTATAATTTCACTGACCAGGTTACACAAGCACCAATTCATGATAATCAATCTTATTATTTCATCACATATGCAATAGGGTGGTTTTATATAACATGCAATTTTCAACATTGACCTCATGCAATATATACATATATGGAACGTCTGTTACGGTAAAATCGATACCTTTCACACCGTATGTTGAAGAAGGTCGATATAGCAAAATATTAAAAAAAACCCGAATAAACCTCAAGGTTTATATTGTATACTTAGAACCCTAGCCGTACTCCGATCTCCGAGAGCAGTGCTGATAACGTGTTGTGAGTCTTATTAGCTCAGTATATAGGGAGACAGAAGTAGAGAGAGGGGAGAACAGTATGATCTTTATTAATGAAGGAATATGAATGGATGAATAAATACAAGACCCCTAGCCCTCTTTATATAGATAGAGAGTTAGGGTTACAAGCCCACTTAGGCCCAATAAGTAAAAGCCCAAAGGTCTAATAATCTTACAACAATATTTATATATTTATTTTAATTTAGACTCTTACATACTACACTAGTACTATAATATATATCGGTCAGAGTCTCACAGATTTAAATTGGTAAATGGTAACTTGGTAGAAAAAGAGTGTACGTGGCACTATCCAATACACCCAATATAAAAAGTAAAATCAGACAAGAGAGAGGATAAAAGCCCACAAATTCAACTACTGCCGAGATCTTCGACTCTAATATTATCAAAGTTTTTTTCTCATATATTTTTTACTAAAATTATATTACATTAGATTATCTTGTATTGTACCTGATGAGCCTTAAAATGTATATGGTCAAACCCACTTAATAAAAAGCCCATTTATCGTCATAACTAAGGTCGGATAAATAGTAAAAGGCCAGACCCATCAAACGGGGCCCAATAGGCCCTAAACCCGATCGGCCCACTAACAGGCCGGATCACTTTTACTTCATAGGAACATGCATTCAACACAAATATATAGCAATTCAATCTTGTCCAAGATCAAGAGGACACTGCTTAATAACGTGGCCAATTAGGGCATAACACGTGTAAGGTTGTCTCATTTTATTAACTATAAAAGTATCACATTGTAAAGAAGAACGGGCATTCAAGGAAAAAGGGATACAACAAATAAACACTATAATACTTGTATGTTTAGAGCTTCGTTAAGCAGCCAAAAGCTTATCAATTAAAAATAAACATTTGAGTTAATTTTACACTCATCAGTACCTTTGTTTGCATTTTAGTTTAAATATCCAATGATCTATATATGTAGTTATAACTTTTGTTACATCTAGAGATTATAATCACATAAAATTTTATGTTTTGTTGCATCTTTAAAATAGACAAGGATCTTGATGTTCAAAAAAGATGCAGCAAAACAAGGTTTAAAAGATGAAACTAAATAATGTTTAAGGTAAAGCATATTGATTTCATTTTCAAAGAAAGTAATTTGTTTCTTTTTAAGTTCCTAAAAGGTACATCCAAATATAGCGATGAAATGCATAACTAAACAAGCCTAGAGTTAAAGTACATATGAGCTTGTTTAGTTGCATGTTGTAGCAATTAAGTTTTTTTTTTAGTTTTAAAATAGGTACAGCAAAGTAAAACCTTAAAGATGCAACCAAACGAGTCTTAATATAAGAATAGATGGCAAGGAAACCAACAAAACGAAGACATAAAAAGGTTAAGCAAATCTCATTTTACCATCTCTACATTAAATTGTAGTTATTAGTTTGTCCTTGTATTTTAAATGGCTGAAAATGTTATTGAGACAGATAGCATAGACTGTTGTTTCTTTTTAAGTTCCTAAAAGGTACATCCAAACATAGCGATAAAAGGCGTAACTAAACAAGTCTAGAGTTAAGTACATATGGCCTTGTTTGGTTGCATACTGTAGCAAATAAGATTTTTTTTTTATTTTTAAAATAGGTACAACCAAGTAAAACCTTAAATATGCAACCAAACGAGTCTTAATATAGGAATAGATGATAAGAAAACCAACAAAACGAAGCCATAAAAAGGTTAAGCAAATCTCATTTTACCATCTCGACATTAAATTGAAGTTATTAGTTTGTCATTGTGTTTTAATTTACTCTAGAATCGTTGTTCGACGCATTATCAAATGTCACAGTTGACACTTTGTTCGCAATACCCCAACTCATTAGACATGCTAAAATTGTATTAGCTTAATAATTTACCTTATTTGCTTAAAGTTAAACCCGACTATATATGTTATTTGCTTGGTTATTCTAATTTCTAAGTTTTTATTTTGTGTTATTGAATATGTTATATAATTGAATACAAATTTAATAGTTTATCTTTCATTTTTTTTAAGGAGATGATAACTGGAACTAAATTTTGCTTTGGATTTTGGAGGCTACTCGTTGTATGTTTAACTAACAGGTACGGTCTTTTGATTATTCTAAAGTTTTTTTGTATAAGAGGATAAATTTACAATAGTTGATCCTGATAAAGTCTGGTTTTCCATTATAGTTGGTCAATATGCGGTCGGTTAAGTTGTTGTACTGAATGTTGAAGACATGAAGGAACGTTGATGGTCATCTTGTAATGACAACATAATATTATATTTTGGTTAACGCTTGTGTATTATGAACGAATATTTACTCGTCTTGTAATATTCTTCTTTTACGACTTTATATGGATATCTACTTGTTTAAATTTGTTTGTATCATACTAAATGTCTTTGTTTGTTTCATGTTAAGTAGTCCCGGTGAATTTGTAGTTACTACATCTACATGTTTGCATACTGAATTTCATTTTCAATTTAACGAGCTTTAAACGAGCATTTATAAATCACATTCGCCTCGTTAAGAGTTCATTAAAAAAAATTCATAATTTCGGAATTATGAAAGTGTCGTCTCCCCCTATAGTCTGTACCTAGCTTCCCCCGTATGTGCTATATTTCCAAAAAAAAAATACAAACTCAATATACTAATTAGGCATTTTAAAAGTTGATATACCGGAAACATGTAAAACAATAATATACAAAATTGTTGTTAAACCAGAAAATAAATTATTAGTGCCCAAATAGAATATGCAACGAATATTGTGTATATGACAATGTTCTAAAAGACGTATGGTGATTTTTAGTTTCTAACTACCGTCTAATTTCCGTATAGACGTGAATTTGAATTTTAGAACACTACTACCGGATTAATTGAATAAATTTAGTAATATTACACTATTGTTGTATGACATATTAGCTCACATATATATATATATAGATATAGAGAGAATATAGAGAGATAACAATAGGGTCTTTATTAATCAGAATATATATGAATACAAGAAGACCCTAACTCATTTTGATCCACAAAACCGGGGGACGGTTTTTTGCACATTTGTAATAGTTTTGAACTATTTAAGGAGTAACCGTGCATGATCTTTGTCTTTATAGCATAGAGTTGCCTCATTGAGCATTATCTCTTGCTTTGTGACAACATGCCATATTGTTCCTTTCAATTACTGTCTTGCAGCCACTAGTTTTCGATTTTGACGATTGTCTAAAATCTCGCTTGGCTAGGCGATTTATCGGGACCACGACAGTTCGAGACAAATAACACTTGTCTCGGTTCTCGATTCGTGGAAAAAAAATATACACGAAGAGCATTAATATCAGGCAAACAATTCGCCATTGACCCAATAAGATTAAAACTACTCACCGGGACAATTTTCTTATCCAATAACAGATGGGCGATAAAGGAACATGGTGAATATAAATTCACGATACTGCTTATGGAATACAATTTCCAAGCTAGTATTTTGGTGAAGGATGGCTCCAATATGTCAATTTCAAACATTTGTTCACCATAGACGTCATCACGTCTCAAATGTGGCGGCGGAATAAAATCAACGCCTTAGCATTCATCTCGAGGGTAACAACAAACTCGTGTTTTACTCATCAAAGATGACATCCAAAAAAAATTTGGGCATCACATTTTCACACATCAGGGTGAGTAACATGTGATGACGGATTAAAATCAACGTTTAAACAGTCTTTTCGCAAGTATGTTTTATGATTTTTCTCATCATAGATGACATCCAACATGTGTTGAGAGTTCTGTATTATTTATCATATAAAACGACTGGTTTATATGTTTATGGTTTGCACAAGCACAAATTTTTTTCTAAACGACAGGTTCGAAAACATTAGTTTTGCTTCTCATGTGAATCGGTTCTCATTGATCGAACGACGGTTCGATACTGAAACACCAATTCGGCGAAACATACATCACTATATAAACACACTCGGGAAAATTATTATTTAGTCAACCCCTTTCGGTAGCTCTAATTGAATACGATCAGGAAAGACGGTGAGGGTGGAGGACACGAATGCCACTTAAAATCCGACCTCATTAGGATATCGACTTCCGTCTATATCTTTCCTAGACATCGTATCCAAATATGTGAGCTTAGTTGGGGAAGGTTCATAATTTTTCCAACTTAAATGTGAAAATATATGATTTCGCAAATTACCATATTTTACACATGGTATTAAATAAATATTACATATCAATAGGCTTTTATAGACAGTTTGATCATGTTTTAGTTATCCATAAAATAATACGTGCGATCACATATATGGAATAAATTAAGTTTTGAATTCGGTACCTTACGCACGGTATGTTGGTGAAGGTCGATATAGTAAAACCCTAAAAAACTGGATAAAACTCAAGGTGTATACATACCCAATATACTTGCGTTTACCCAAAATCTCCAATATCTGTGAGCGTATATCCTATTCTCCGCGAACAAAGTGCCGATAACATGTTGTGTGACATATTAACTCACATATATATGTATATAGATATAGAGAGACAATAACATGATCTTTATTAATCAGAATATATATGAATACAAGAGGACCTTAAACTTATTTATATAGAAGAGGTTAGGGTTATACAAGTTAGAAAGCTCAACTTAGACGCAATATGAGTAAGCCTCAATAGTCTAATAATATACTACGACAACTATTTAATATTGTGAATATTTGTTGGGTAATAGTATAATGAATAATTTAGTGAGTGTTGTAAGCGAATTAGCTCATACGTATATATGTATATATATAGAGAGAAGACATAGCTCTTGTATTAACGAATGAATGTCCATCATACAATATACAACCCTCACCCCTTTATATATTGTAGAGGTTGAGGTAACTTACACATAATAACCATTAGTACATAAATTGGTAACTCCCACTAAGCTATATGTGAAGACATAAAGTCTTGTAACATTCATATAGTAAATGATTTACAACACTCCCCCTTGGATGTGCGAAATAGACTTTACTTCACTTGATCTTCTCCATCTTCAAATGTTCATTCACAGATGCCAACACATAAAACATTGGTTCCGGAAAACCCGATGAGGGACAAAAACTGGACCATATGACAAAATGGTGTTGTTGAATGGAGTGAGCCGAAAAACACTATACAAGTGCATGAATGTACTGACTAGAACATATGTGCCTCGTCAAAAACCTTGCCAAGAAAACCCAGTGGGAAAAACTTGGTCGAAGGACAAAAGAGTACACAACTATCAGTAGTAGTGGGGGAAATAACCATACACGGTGTGTCTCATTAAAACCTTGTTAGAGAAAACCCTGTGGGACAAAATTCTAATCGAAGGACAAAAGAGTGCACGATGGTTAGAAGTATACAACTGGATACTCCCCCTGATTTCGGCAATCATAAATGAGAATGGGATTAGAAATGTGTCTCGCTAAAAACCTTGTCAAGGTAAACCCAGTGGGACAAACCCTTGAACTAAGGACAAAAAGCGTACACAAGCATTCATCAGGATGCTCTCCCTCACATGCACACTACTGGGTGCGGGAATAATAACTAGTGAGAACTTGCATGTAACAGGGTGCTAAGCATATGTGAGGATACACACAACAGGGTGATAAGCATACGTCAGGATGCTCCCCCTCACTTACACACAACAGGGTGCATGGAAACATGTTGTTTAGGAAAGCTCGGAGAGCTTCCTAAGTCCGATCGCTCTAACATGTTTTTGGAACGAATATTTTGGCAGTGACTTGGTGAACAAGTCTGCATGATTGTTCTCGGATCCAATATGCTTCACTTCAATCCTTTGAAGCGATTGTTGTTCATGTGTAAAAAATAACTTTGGCGAGATATGTTTAGTGGCATCACCTTTGATGTAACCATGTTTCGCTTGATCAATAACAGCGGTGTTGTACTCATAAATGACAACTGGTTCATCAAGATCGTAAGTTGGATCACATGTACTTCTAATATGGCCAATAACTACTCGAAGCCATACACACTTTCTAGTCGCCTCGTAGAGCGCGAGTAGCTTAGTATGGTTTGTCGAAGTAGCCACTATGATCGGTTTACGAGACCATCAAGATATTGTCGTGTTCCCGATGGTAAAGACATAACCAGATTGGGAACGTCCCTTATGCGGGTCTGATAAGTTACCTGCATCGGCGTAACCGATAAGGGTCACGTTATTTCGAATGCCAATGAGGGTAGGCCAACTCGATGATGCAAATGGGATAAACAAGCCCTTTTCCATAGTAGCTTAAGGTAATGGGAAAATGTCTTTTATGCCATTTCGATGGCAGCGTGTTAGCGCGATGCTGTGTCGAGTTATACCATTCACATCAGACGAGATGTTCGTCCTAGCACATTAGACCAAGTACAATAATGCGCTTATTGTACTTAGATATGAACATCATGGTTCAATATCTCTTCATCGTCTCATCAGGGACGGACTGGGTCTATATCAATGTCTAGTGATCGAACGATCATGGGAGAATCTGACGACTTAGCGTCATGATGACTAAAACGTCATAACACCTTCTGGGTGTAGTCTGAATCATGGACTTAGATTCAATCTTTACGAGACTCGATCATCAGGCCGAGTCACTACCGTGTCTTCCCAAGATCCTACATCTCGAAGGGCAAATCCAAAACGTGGATTGCTTCAAAACACGCAAGGGCATAATACTTTGTTCAAGTATCCCAAGTTGATCAAGTACTCACTTAGACGGGTATACCACATCCTCTCGGATTATATTAATCCGTATAGTGAACGTCTCAGACAATTGAGAACGTATTCCGTGGTCAGGAACTACTTGATTCAAGCATATGAAGTCACACAGGGACCTTCATCCACATCGCTTGTTTAAATCCCCACAGAGATAAAATATGACCACATTCATGGCTGCATACTCAGTTTTTCGGAAACTACTAAACTGATAAAGTAGCGGACCGTTATAACATCCATTACGAGGAAATAAACCATCTCGCAATCAATTTCAAGGTGTGAGAGAAACCTTGCGCTAGGAGGCGAGCAATGTATATCCTCATTATTCTCATCACACTTCCTTACGAATACCCGAATAAACAAACTCGTTTAGACATTGGGTGCTGTTGGAACGACAGGTCCACACACACTTTGTTTCGCTAAGGAATTTGCCTTGCAATGTAAGTTTCCATTTGGTCAGTCTGATCTTTGTTGACTTCAGGCAACGATATGTGGTTCCCTGTCATAATTTGCTCATATTATCAGTCGTCACCGAATATATGAACAAGTAAGCAATGACAGTCTCGTTTCGCTTCAATATCGTCTAAGATATCATGATCGACAAATATTTCAAGATTCTCAGGATGAGGAGGAATCACACATCTCCTTGATCCTTTATAATCTCGTGCGACAAACGAGTTTCAGTTCACCACTTCAGGGGCTGAACGAATTCAGAACCGGTCAACTTTCTCGTTACATGGGAAGGACTACAGACTGATGGCCGACGGCAGCGTCATTTGCTTGGCGGGTTCAACCAAAGCAACGTGTTTCGACAGGAACACGGCGTCCGATAGGGACGTCTATCCTTGCAAACATTTTACAGCAGGTATAAATGATCTCGTGACATCTCATAAAGTCATTAAATGCGTCTGGCATTTAGTTAGACTTGATGGAGTCTATGCACTTACTTATCACTAAGTGCAGTTTTGGGGATCAAGCTAAGACTGAGTGGGTTATGCCACGTTATTTCACGTCGTTCCTTATCAATGGTAACGTGCAAATCTCCCCTAACGACGGGGATAACAGTCTTAGCGATGTCACTTTCGCATATCATGTGGTAAAGAGATCGCTTGCCAAGGTTACTCTATCAAATGATAGGCAGAGGATTCATAATCGACTTATGTCCCCTTCATAGGTCCATAGTTTGAACGCTATAGCGGCTCAATCAAAATATTAATTAATCACTCTAAACACGCGTTAATATGAGACTTCTAGCTCATAACCAGTAACCAGCTGGTACACATATGGTGTTTGAGTGTCTATGGGCCTCATGACGAACCAATGCATCAAAATGGCATAGCCCCACACGAAAATATAAATCTTGGTGCGCAAGACCAAGAAATGCGTGAAATCATTTGCAGTCGCATCATCAAACTTTCCGTGAGTCCATTTGGGTCTGAACATAATCGACAGGATGTTCAATTTCAATTTCCAAACTCAAGTAATTCAAATCGAAATTTCGATTTTTTTACTCTTCGGAATTATCAAGTCGACTAGACTTTTCAGGATAATTCGGATCATGAGCCATCAACTTAATGATAGGGCTAAAAGTTTGGGAAATGCTGCATTTCTGTGGACAACAATAATCATGTGACCTTATTGTCGATGCATCAACCATAACCATTTATATTTATGGTCCGTTGTATGGTTGGATAAGTCCACAATAACTCCTTCAATTCTTTACAAGAATTCTACGAGTTCATTTCATGATCTTTACACATACTAGTCTTTCAAAGTGAGCATTAATGGCATAAATTTCGGATTAATCATGAAATATATTCTCAGAGAGAATCCAAATGCGATGCGATTATAAATCAAGTATCGTCTTTTGACCCAGGAATATCTCATCCGGTCAATGCCACAATATCAAAATGCTCTTATCAATCGACGACAGGCGAATGATAGTATAGACAATCATGTCTTAGCATCTAAATCATTTATCATTTTGACGACAGGCGAAATGATAAGGTAACTTTAAATGCTTTAAAGAATGTGGTAGCAACCACTTGAAAGACATTTCAACTCCTCTAAAATACGCTTTTGGTCGTATTGAATGGAGGCTATGTAAAGAAATTTTAATTCTTTCATGAGCTATTACCAGATAACACTGTTTTTATCGAATATCTTATAACTCAACAAGGTACGACATGACCTGGAGTATAAAAACTCATTTTAGACAAATCAATTTGGTTTTACCAAATATTCCGATTTGGAGCGACATGTCCAAAATCGTAGTCAGTTAGGATTCTTTAGGCAAGTAGTTGGTGAAATTATGTGGTACACCGTTATCCACTATTTCCAGATAACCAACTACTCCACAAGTATTGCCTAAATTTCCATAATTTAAAGTTTGGTCACATTTATGAAGGAATTTTGCTCAAAAACACTTTAAATTATTTCGAGAAATTTCATAAACAAGCAAACCATAATCCAAAAGTATGGTCCAAATGGAATAATCATACTCCAAATGGAAAAACATAATCCAGATGAGCGACAAATCGGCTCAAAAATTAATAAAGAAAGGTACCAAACTCATTTGAGCCACAAAACCGGGGTCTCAAGAGTTTCCTTTAAGTTAGCTTTAACCACATTAGCATCGGTTTTTCCACCTTTATAATAGTTGTGAACTATTTAAGAAGTAACCGTGCATGACCTTTGTCTCTTGCTTTGTGACAACGGGTCATATTGTTCCTTTCAATTACTGTCTTGGAGCCACAGGTTATCGATTTTGACGATTGTCTAAAATCTCGCTTGGCTAGGTGATTCATCGGGATCGCGACAGTTCGAGACAACTAACACTTGTCTCGGTTCTCGATTGGTGGAAAAAAAATATACACGAAGAACATTAATATCAGGCAAACAATTCGCCATTGACCCAGTAGGATTAAAACTACTCACCGGGGCAATTTTCTTATCCAATAACAGATGGGCGATAAAGGAACATGGTGAATATAAATTCACGATACTGCTTATGGAATACAATTTCCAAGCTAGTATTTTGGTGAAGAATTGCTCCAATATGTCAATTTCAGACATTTGTTCACCATAGACGTCATCACGTCTCAAATGTGGCGGCGGAATTAAATCAACGCATTAGCATTCATCTCGAGGGTAACAACAAACTCGTGTTGTACTCATCAAAGATGGCATCCAAAAAAATGGGGCATCACATTTGCACACATCAGGGTGAGTAACATGTGATGACGGATTAAAATCAACGTTTAAACAGTCATTTCGCAAGTATGTTTTTACGATTTTTCTCATCATAGATGGTATCCAACATGTGTTGGGAGTTCTGGATTATTAATCATATAAAACGACTGGTTTATATGTTTATGGTTTGCATAAGCACAAACATTTTTCGAAACGACAGGTTCGAAAACATTAGTTTTGCTTCTCATGTGAATCGGTTCTCATTGATCGAACGACGGGTCGATACTGAAACACCAATTTGGCGAAACATACATCACTATATAAACACACTCGGGGAAATTATTATTAAGTCAACCCCTTTCGGTAGCTCTACTTGAAAAACGACCAGGAAAGACGGTGAGGGTGGAGGGCACGAATGCCACTTAAAACCCGACATCATTAGGATAGAAACTATCCGCCTGTATCTTTCCTAGACATCGTATCCAAATAGGTGAGCCTATTTGGGGAAGATTCATAATTTTTCCAACTTAAATGTGAAAATATATGATTTCGCAAATTTCAACTCAAAATGTACATATAAAATGTTCGATCTTGAAGAAATTATTAGCTCAAGTAACATATATAATGTTTACGATCTTTTATGTGATAAGATAACAATATCGTAATATAAAGGCATGTCGTACTCATTTAAACTAGTCCTAACATGGATTAGAAATATTAAATGACATGAATTACTAATTATATGGTCTTAAATCTAACACTAAAAGTGTGACTCTTGCCATTTTGATGTGGTTTAATTATATCACATAAGTTACACCTATTTTAGGGCAATAAATGATGGCATGCTAAGAGGCTAAATTTACTTAATGTCACACAAGCAATTAATATTATTATGCAAGAAGTATTTTCTACAAGATTTCTACAAATTTTAGAAGTTGTAGCAATTAAATCTTAGATCATTTGCATGTAAATAAGTATTTTCGGACTAAACAATGGGTAAACTCGTACATATATACTATTCTGTGTATAAGGAGTAACTACAGGGACTACGAGTATAAATACAGGAAACTATATGCATTTTAAGGGTAATTTCAATGCTGGTCCTATAGTTTCAGGAGATTTACAGAGAGACCCTAAAGTTTCGGTAAGTCACAGATTAGTCCTCCAATGTTCTAAAATTGACAGTTTAGGTCCGACAGTTTATTATGTCTAACTATACAAGTTATAACTCGTTTTATAAGTGACATACATGGGTTCCAATAGCAATTTTTCATCAAAAAAAACATCCATCATGTGATATAAATCTTAAACATGAAATTTTCGGTTTTATTCTTGATTAATCATGCAATTTCTACGTTTTATATAAATAAAAATTATGTACCGTTCTCATGGTATGTTGGTGAAGATCGATAAAAAAAATTACCCAAAACTTTCAAAAGTTTATACTCAATCTCCACGATTGATATCCCGATATCCGAGCAAAAAACTTCAATCTTCAAGCAAGAAATGGTCCAAATGCTCCGGCTAAACGATTTATTGTTGGGTTTTTGTCAAGCAAAGTGCCGATAACGTGTTTTAAGCGAATTAGCTCATACGTATATATGTATATATATAGAGATAAGACATAGCTCTTGTATTAACGAATGAATGTCCATCATACAATATACAACCCTCACTCATTTATATATTGTAG
This sequence comes from Primula veris, assembly GCA_963682055.1. Lineage (NCBI taxonomy): Eukaryota > Viridiplantae > Streptophyta > Magnoliopsida > Ericales > Primulaceae > Primula > Primula veris. The sequence goes on from OY821743.1 coordinate 9,132,333, forward strand.
AGGTTGAGGTAACTTACACATAATAACCATTAGTACATAAATTGATAACTTCCACTAAGCTATATGTGAAGACCTAAAGTCTTGTAACATTCATATAGTAAATGATTTACAACAGTGAGTACATTATTATATATAATAGATGGTATTTGCCCTAAATCCATTGTTTTGTAACCTGGTCGGTGACAAGAGGCAAGTAGTACATCATTAACAACATGTTATTGTTATTGTTATATAATAGTTCACCAAATCTTTTTTTACTTTTCTTTTACATAATTATTTTGGTTAATACTAGTTCATCACTGCTTTCTCTCTCTCTCTCTCTCTCTATATATATATATATATCATGAAATCTTATTGTGTAAATATATATATATATATATAATAAAATTAAACGAAAACTTGCAGCTTTTGCCGTTATATAGCATAGCATTACATTAACCTATAATAATTAGGTTACAGAATTTTAATAGCATGCCAAGTGTTTGATAAAATGCTTACATGGCATGTAACTAAACCAAAAGTTCAATTAATCGTCTCTTTTTTACTTCTATTTTTTTTAACAAAAAATACCTGATTCTTTCTGATTCTCAAGTTCAAAGCTGAACAAAAAAATTAATCAATTTTCACAAAGCTACGATTTTTTAAATAGTAATAAGCAAGTATATTGGGAAAAAAAACACTAGCCCTAGGCTCCGTTTGGTAACAGAAATTTCTCCGATTTTTTGAATTTTATTTTTAAGAATTACTGGGTGTTTGGAGAGTCAGATTATTTAGCTTTTAAAAAGCTGATTTTTAGCCTAAAAATCCAAAATTCAAAAATCTTGATTTTCTTTAGATTTTTGAAGCAGTTTTGATAAATCCGATTTCTGACTGGATAATTTGTTGCCAAACAGAGCCTTAATATTTCGAGAGTCGAGATCAAGATGATAGTTTGGTTTTACTGTTTTAAGAACTCATGTAAGCATTAAGCATTACTAACCATTTTTTAATGTCCTTGAACATATTAAAATGCTCAGGAGCTTGTAAGTGATGACAATAACTACCGAGAGCGAGTGTGAAATTGTGTATATTCCGGATAAGCCTCCCATCCCGCCTGACCAACAACCCATGGGTATATTATTGTAAAGTTTTTTTCTTTTTTGTTTATTGATATAAAACACAACAATTTGTTTCTAACACTCTATTGTTTTCTACTTATAGTGGATGTTTATGCTGCTATAATTGATCCTAAAGATGCAAATGCCCTCGTAAGGTCTGTTCTTTGCCCATCTTAACTTTAATTATGAGTAGTCATTATGCTTACTTGATTACATAGTTTTTGCCTTTCTGTTTTGATGCACTTTTCTGATTAATTTTTTGAACTTAAAGGACTTCTTGTATGTCCTTGATTTGTCTTCCTAGTGATATAGGTTTGTCATTTCTTACAGGAAGCTAAATAAGTTTGCACCTCTTGAAAATTTCCGCCATGTGAAACGGGTTCGCAGGCAGCGGCTTGGAGGTTAGTACTTTTTCGATTTATCCCTCTGTATCATTTAGTAGGGATTTGAATAACGACATGTACTAAAAGAAAAGCATTTACTATTGTATCTCTTTTTGTTTTCTGGTTTTTTTCAACTATTCAAAGCACATCAAATACCAAAACACTATTCCAGGCAGTTTTTTTAAGTTAAATTTCGAACACATGTGTTCATATGCTTCTGTAATCGGCTTTGTAAAATTAATTATTCGCTTTTCGAGAAATGGTAACATTGCCAAAAGGAGGCGTTGATGAGTAGATCATTCCTAAGTTGCTTGTCTGGGCACTAAGTAGGCGTACATGAGTAAGCATAATGTGTTTTTGTGCTTACATGGCTTGCTTCCGTCTAATTTGTTCTTATTTAATGCAAATATAAAGCATGTAAATATTTGATCTCATGGTTAGTAATTGAGTTCATCCTTTTCAAAGTGAAGAAAATTTTACTTTCTGCTAGTACTTATACAAGTCGTTCAATTTCAGAATTATATAATACCAATTCTCTAGAGCTCAGAAGAATTTTATTGATGATCTTTGCATCTCTAATTATGAACCAATTTGATAACTCCATCTAATATAGGCAGAGGTTATTTGACAGAAAAAACACAGTTATCAGTGATCTTATGTCTAGCATGTCAAAATGACCAGGACTGCATTCCAAATGATGTCTCAGAGCTAATCAAGTTGTACAAGCTCAATACTTTCCTCACCAAAGTGAGTAATCTTGAATATTTCAAAAAATTCAGGTAGTTTTGATAGCAAATATACATATTGTTTAGTTTGCAATTATATTAATTTAGGTTTGCAAATTTGCCCCATTGTCAAAAGAAGAATGGGAAGAACAGTGCAAACTATGGCCAACTTCCTATCATCCACCAACTTAGTATGGATCATCACTCTATCTTGCTGATTTTGCTTGTTTATTTCTTTTAAATCAAGTCTGTACCAGAGTACATTTTTATTACTAAATAATACTGCAGAGTTTAATGCGTCATTACTTTCCTTTTTCCTGCCTATCTTATAAGTGGAACGGTTGCAAATATTTTACTTGACTTTTACATTGCTAATTTGCTACTGCTTATTTATTTCTCTTTTATGTATAATCTGAAACTTGATTGCGTCATTGACTGTAAAACATACAAGTTCTCAACTCATATATTGTAGTAACAGCTTGGCTTAGACCCTGATGAGTAATTCTTATTATGAAATTATAAGATGCGAATTTATGTAATTTATTTACTGTATTATCTATAATATTAATTAGCGTTTTACTCCAACTACAGCAACATTGAAGGAATTACTGGATTTAGTGAGGAGGACTCAAATTTTGTTATCCACTTCATGAAATTGGCTGTTCTTATGGCAAGATTTTGTGAACGTCAGGTAGACATACTTGTACTATTTGTCAACTAATTTGTACTAAATCTAAAAAAAAAGTGGATGTTTTTCTTTACTGTCGTCTTGTTCTTGAAGATTGTTAATGCAGCCATAATTATCGACCCTTCAACTAAGCTGGTTATAGCGAAAGCGTGTGACCAAACATTACCTTCTCGATCCAATGATATTGACGTGGGTAATAATAATGCAAAATTAAATTCAAGCGCTTCGTCAAATGTAGCTGAGGAGCTATATAGTGCAGTTTCTTGCTTATATCCTCGAACATGGACCAAGCAAAAATCACCCACTAAGTTTTGTCACCCTCTAAGACATGCTGCCATGGTAGCTATTGAAAATTCTGCTACTATGGATCTAAAACTTTTTCCATGTACACAAATGGAGAACTTCCAGGCTTCTTCGACAAGGTCTCCTATAAAAAGACAAAAGGTTGCTACTTATCTAAACAGATCCTCTATTAATTTTCGTTACGTTTGATTTGGAAAAAGTGATTGCCTGGAAATTTGATTATTTAAATTGCCTTGAATATCTGATATTAGCACTGTAATAGGTATTGCGATACTAATAATTTATAACTGCGGATAAGAGGCCATCATAAACCAGTTAGTACTAAAAAAGGTATACTCTTTCAGCTCGAAGATGAAGAGAAACAGGAAACGACAACTGATTGTTCTCATCCCGCTTCAGTCAGACCATATTTATGTACAGGATATGATATATTTCTTGCTTGGGAGCCTTGCCCAATGTAAGTTTATTAATATTCGCTTGTAACAATCCTTTTTTTTAATCATGTTTCTTTCTAGATTGAATGTTTTCTTGTATTTCTCCTTTTTTCCCCTTGGTACATATGCTTTAAAAGGAAAGCCCAATCCTTTGTTGCAAAAGGTTTATGTCACATATATACAAAATCAAACAACTGTTGATAAAATAAATAAATTAAACTGATCGTAATGCGCAGCTCTCCCCCTACTGTAAAGTTAAAATATTTTTCTTCTAGTATCGACTTCGAAGTCAGAAAGTAAATTGGTAAGAACAATAAGCATTCAAAAATAACTTTCGATTATAAAGACTAAAATTCTTTCTCAGCAGCTACATCTTGAACTGACGCCAGAGGATAATAAAAATCAAACACTCTTCTTGAGAAACGTGGAACTCTGTCTGCACCTGCTATATGAAAGATAGGATGCTAGTAATTTAATGTATCTTTAATGCAGGTGTGCAATGGCACTTGTTCACCAGCGTATCCGTCGGATATTTTACGCATTCCCTAACCCTAATGATGGGGCGTTGGGCAGTGTTTACAGATTGCAAGGTGAAAAGAGCTTAAATCACCATTACGCCGTTTTTAGGGTTCTGTTGCCTGAAAAGGTCTTGGAAGAGATGAATCCCAAAGACGAGGTCCTAGCGACAATAATGTAGAACTTTGACAATTTCTAATTCTAACTATAATTGTTGTCTTTTGTTCTGATGAAGTTATTCTTTACGTTATCTCTAATGAACATGAGAGGCGCTCTTGTAACAGATCTTGTATCTGGAGGTTTTGTTCAAATATAATATCTGAACCAGTGACAGGGAAAATATAGACTTCAAAGAAACACACAATGAATACAGTTGAATGGCCAAATGCAGATATTGACCAAAAAACTCTAATTGAAGCAGTGTATGAAGGAATTGATCAGCGGTAAATAAACATAAGGTTATATAGTCAACTTACTTTATATTTACAAATACGTCCAGTTAAGAAACAAACAACAACAGTTTCTTCCTCCGTCGTACACAATACATAGAGAATATGTGAGGCCCAACGATTTGCCGAATGAAATAAAAGGATACAGAGATTTTACTCTAGCTTCTTAGAAGCACATCAACATAATTTATGTTTCCTTAAATACTTTCCAAGCCCTTGTAATCATTGGACCAAATGTAAGTAGTATACATGTAAATGTTGAGGTACAAAGCCTAATCTGATACCTTTAGCCTGAGCTCAGAAGTAGAGAGTAGCTGCTTCTTGGGGCTTAGCGGACCTGTGCCGAATTTTTTAACAAGGATCTTAAAGCATGGTAAAAATAGTATGTGTAGCATCACCATGATGAAAGGCGCGGCCACAAGCCATCCTAACAACTGCAAAAGATAAATTAATCCAAAGATAAATGATTTTGATTGTGAACCGTCACACAAGTAAAATTTCTAAGTAGGTAAAATTCATTTTAACCTTTTCCGCTGGGAACATGTTACCCGGACAACATCTAATACTTTCTAAAATTTGTTCATTTCAGCATGCCAAGAGCCAAGTATTTAAAATTTATGGTTTTTTTGGGTGCAATTGATTAGTTTTTCTTGAAAAAATGTCATAGAGACTTGATTCTATTTCATACTAGTCATGGTAAATACCCATTAACCAATTAAATGATGTTTTAGTACATCAATTCAAAATTGCAGCAAATCCATTGAACAGGCTTCAGGTCATAAGAAATTGGAACTAAAACAAATATGTTTGTATACCAAGTTAGCAACTCAACAATTATATATGCACACATACAATTTGTGTTGGTAGAATACCAACATAAATGATAGGTCGGTATACTGCCATATATGCTTATGTTTTCTTCCGAGTTGAATCTCAATTTTTGGACGAGTATAATGCAAAATAGTGAAACTGATATGCTGTGAAATTAATAAATTCCCCCAAAAATTTAATAAGACTTGCTGAAAGGAATTAAAAGAGAAAGAGTCGGATGATTACAGCATGAAAAATACTATGAAGGACTTCTGTTGAAGCTTGTCCTGTCAAGACCTTCTTCAGAGCATCAGAATTTAATGGAAATTGAGGTCCGCCGGTAATAAATTCACCTAGCCGTAAGAACGGAATCACCAGACTACACAGAAAAGAGAAAAATCAGAAAGTTAAAAAAACTGACAAGCTTATGATGATACTCGGGACCTAGTTACACCAGAACGTGTTGAACGCATGTTGCAAAGGCTTCTTATTTTGCATTTTGATAATTCAGTACTATTTCACTAATTTACGGAAAGTAAAAAATGCAGACGTTATTAACATACTTTTTTACCTCAATTCGACTGGAGTAGCAATAAAATTAGCAAGCATGACAGTTGGAGCGTGATATTTAGGTCCAAGCACTGCAATAGCCACCCCGCATAGAAACACCGTAACCCCTGCCCATCACAGTGTATTTACTTCATTACATTCGTATACACAAGACATAAATTAGCTTGGAAACAAATATGCCTAATACTGCTCAACACAACTGAAAATTGTAGCTAGAGTATCTCTGCTATTCGGGGGTGACCGTAGCAAATACAAACCAAGTCATTAAGGAGGAGAAGAGAGAGAACACTAAGAAAAAAGTGACATGTTGGTATTCCCCACTTTAAAAATTCCTAAGGAAATTAGTATCTCTGTATATAGTCACATCAAATTCAAGTATGAAAAAAAAAAAACACAATACAGTCTCACTTGCTTTGCCAATCTACTTTGATTATAGATGGCATCAAACTCTATAACATCTACGGCACCAGACTAACAGGGTCTTTAACATAAAACTCAAAGTAATGAATAATCTTCATAATCATCAACCATTATATTGTGATTTATATTTATGCAAAAAAAAAAAAAAAAGCCTTTTTCTCTATTTGTTACTAAGCTATGATCTTTCTCCTCTTAACTTTCTCACCAAGAATTTTCTAAAGCTATCAACTACATAGATGGTATTCTTCCAGCACTTTCAACTGCCGGAAAGGTCTAAGTTCTGTTAATTATTTTAATATACCCAGACAGTGAATTGCAACATCCCCTCAACTAAAAGCTTACATAAACGAGAGCATAACAAGAAGAAAAATGCCTAACAAGCCAGAATATAAAATACAGTGACAAACGCTATAATTCTACTTCAATAAAGAATGCGCAAATTCATGTATGTATAATCTCATAACCAAGCTTCCTAACAAGCCGGTTGTTAAAACTGATTCCAATTCATTCAATTGTAATTTGTATCACCCGTTGAGTAAGTAAAACACAGGCCAAATTTTGTTAACCACTTTACGGGAATCATATGCAATATAAAGATAATATTTTTAAGATCACAACATACCACATATAGGAAAGAGCCCTAAAGTAATGCCAAGTGCAGCCGAGATCGACAATTGCTTCGGCTCTGCACCCCTAATCAAAGCAAATCAAACAAAAAACTAAGAAAATGGAATAAGCAAAAAAAAAAAAGAACTTCCTTCTCAATTCCAAGTACTAAAGTAAGCCCATAGATTCAAATCTCAAGATCTAAAACCTTTTTTTTTTTTTTTTTACCAAATACTACTGTGTCATAGCAAATTCTAGCACCAGTTGTTCAATCAATAACCAAATCTTCAACATCAAAGGAAAAATGATCAACTATCACATATTTTGAGACTAAATTATCAAAAACTCATGGTTATTTTAAAATTAGAGGCACATAAGCTTAATGATGCTACTTTTAAAAAAAAAATTGATGCTCATTGGTGCTAAGTTGATATGAACCAAATCTTAAACAAAAACCACAAATTCGGGTTTTTCATAATTACGTCCGAAAGTATGTATTAAACAATAACTTTCCCTTGTTCAATCAATAACTAAATCTTCAACATCAAAGGGAAAATGATCATTTAGTACATCTTTTTTAGGCTTAATTATAAAAAACCCATGGTTAAAATCTCTTTTCAAATTAGATGCAGATGCTCAATGATGCTACTTCCTTTTACACTTTGATGCTACGTTGATATGTACCAAATCTTACACAAAAACCACAAATTCAGGTTTTTGATAATTATGTCCGAAAGCATGTATTAAACAATAACTTTCCCCATCTTCAAAACAATCAGCTACATTTATTAAAAAAAATGAAAAAAAAGGAGAAATGAATAACCTGCTAAGGATTTGGAGAAGAGGGTCTATGATCTTCCTATGAAGCCAAGAACCCATTTCAGTTTCTGGGTTTATGCAATAAATGAATATTTTTGTAAATGTATTTTGTGCAAAAATTAAAGGAGTTTATGGGTTTTTCGAAATGTTTTTTGTGGGTTTTTACTATTTTGATTGATGAGTACTGTATATTACTATATTTAGTTTTTCAGGTAAATGGTATCTCAAGAAACGAATAGCTGATAAAAATAAATAAATAAAAACAGTTTTTTAGTTTTAACTCAAAGGATCTGTTGTTATTATTGTTGTTCGTGTACTTTGTTCACACGGATGCTATTTAACGTAAAAGTAGTTGGCAGGTAATAACAAAGGCCGTGGAGCTGGGCCAAAAATATGACAAACAATCGATAAGTGAACCGAAAAAAAAAATTTGAAAAAAAAAATTGGTCGGTTTCGGTTTTTAATAAAATCAAACCGAAAAAGACTGAAAAACCGAAACTGAACTAAAAAACCCGGTTCGGTTCAGTTCAAAAAATAAAAAAACCGAACCGAAAAATATGTTCGATTTCGGTTTTACTAAAAACCGAACCGATCCTGATCGAACCAGCCCTAACCGGAGGAACCACGTGGAAATTTAATTGTCATCAACTCATACATTAAAGTTTAAAAAATTACATTTTCATACTGATAAATAATTCCTTCCTTCACATATAGGTCCACTAGCAAAAACCCAACTTATTAATAAAATACAATCATTATACTTTTTTTATATTATATTTTCACTTTTATCCTCATTTTTATTAATGCGCATTATCTTATAAAGTTAAAACTATGTGCAAACATGTAATTTTACATAAAATTCTTTTTTATTTTGAAAAAGTTGAAACGGAGAGAGTAGTATATTAGTTGATATTTAATAACATTAGAGCATTAATAATCGTGTTGTTAGGTTTTATTTGTCAAAACTTATTACATAAGCAAAAAAAAGCGTATTTTTAACTTATAATATCACATGTTGGAGTTGAGTAGAATTTGAACACTAGAATGGAATTGTTAAATTTAACTAGAAATACCATTTATTAATATTGTATTTGAAAAGAATGAATGTTTACTCATAGTATGAGAAATATGTAAATACTAAATATGACCTATCACGGTTATATTAAACAAATAAATGAAATGAAAAGCTTCAGATGTTTGTGATCCTACAAAATATTTGCCTGTTTTGTTGTTTCAGTTATCACTATATTGTTTAATAGTGAGACACTAACATTGGATAGCTTGGCATATGATAACAATTCCAAAATGGAAGTAAAATTATTTGTTAGTTATAGTATGACACTAACAAGTATTTTAAATGGATTGTTAGAGATGCTCTTAGATAAATATAACATACAAGTTTTTATTGATCAAAATTTTACATGGTTACTTATATATTTTAAATAATTTGGGACAAAGTGAGTAATCATTATTAGTTCACCAATTAGCATCCATAAACTATCTAAATTTTACAATTAACCCCCAATGCGACTTTTAAATTATATAATTTTATGCTTGATGATATATTTTGGTTGATTTTTCATTTATTATAATCAGTTATTTGATATCTATGCATGTCAAGTATTTTTTTTACAGAATGACACAATAAAAAAAATCTTCCTAAAATATTTTTTTATGTAAAACCGCTTCCGATGATTTTTTTTACGATATTCCTTATCTTAATTTCTTTGCATTGACAAACTACATACATTAAACAAACAATTTTGTAAAACAAACAAATGAATAAAATATTATTTCATTTTAAAGACGATATTGGATGCTAGTTGCAAAAGTTTGTTAGTTTATGAGGGTTAATTGCAATAAATCACAGTTTATCTAGGTTATTTGCAAATAACTCATAGTTTTAGGAGGTTATTTGTATTTTATTCGTATTGTAATTGTGATAATTATTGAATCTTACTATTCCCTCAATTCCATATTATTTGTATACTACGAATCTACGTGTATTTTATATTTTAAATAATGAAACTTTTGCAAAGTGAACAAGTAATCTAGTTACGTTTTTTTTTCCATCTTAAAATGAACGAACTTTCATTATTTATTACTCAATTCGTTCCCAATTAATTGTCAATTATGAAGTTACGTGTAATTTTGATCGGTAAATAACTTATATTAAAATTGTCAGAATAAAAAATTTTAAAAGTTAATTATATTATAAGATGTAATTTTAAAATTATTAATTTAGATAATTTTAATATATAATATAAGGGCGGTTAAAATATGAAGATAAGTCAAAGGTTTGTAAGTTATGAAAGTAGAACAAGTTATGTATGTCTGTGACGAGAATACATGTGTTTTGAGTTAAAACATTCTTGTCGAATTCTCGTTCTCAGCTGCTCCCTGTTTATATCCAATATTCCATATCAGTATGCCTCTTTCTTTCTTTCTTTTTTTACTATTAATATTAATTAATTAACAATGTTTTGATCTTTGTTTTCACTTATTATCAGGAATTAACTTAAGCTTGTTTGGACTCAACTCACCTTTTTGTATCTCAATTTTGTTGTTGTGCAGTATTTGTGATTAGGTTTTGATTTATAAATTGATTACACTTTTGATGTCACTACTTATTCCTTTTTCTAACTCTTTTATCTCTTATTATTATTCCTCTCTTTTATAATTCTACCTACTACTATTAACACATGTTTGATCTTTGTTTTCACTTATTTTCTAATTAATTAAGCTTTTTTTAGACTCCCTCACCTTTTCTATCTTAATTTTGTTGCTCCACTGTTTCTATCTTTACGTTTTTTTATTTATTTATTTAAATCCCTTCAACTTATGTATACTGTAGTATGGGGAAGTTATATTTAATATATACTTTCAGATTTATTTATTGAAAACCGTTATTTGTCATTTTTGTTTAATATTTGATACATACCAACGTAGCATAGTGAGCATTAAAACCAAAGAGTATAAAATACGCAATATAGCATATGTACCTAATTTTAAAATAGATTTTAACCATGGGTTTTTGATAATTAAGCCTCAAAATATGTCATTTTTCCTAGTAGTATCACCCCCCTAGCCTTAAACAGTCAGGCCAACTTGTTTGCTTGAATGTTGCAGCTAAAAAAGAAACTTGTATTTAGAGTTAAGACCTGTACAGAAGATAAATGAATCTTACATCAAAGTTGCAAACTTTTACTAACTAACTTACCAATTGAATTAAACAACATATACAAAACTCACTCTGTATTGAATCTTTTTAGCTCAAATCGTTCGGCCTTTTATCTTTCTCTGTAGTTTCGTGGTGTCCTAACTTTTTCGTTTCCAGTTGTTTCCTTGTGTGGTTTTCTTAAGAATCTAAACGTTTCTTTCTCACTAGGAAGTTTAAATGGGAGGGGTTGATATTGTATATGATTTTTTTTTTATGTTTTTCGTAATATGGAAGAGGTGAAACGCTGTTTTTTGAAGATTTTAATCAAAATGCTGTTTTTTTTTTAAATATTTTTCCATCACTTTTTATCTTATTGGGGGTCTGCGGCCCTGACTGTCTATAATTCTCCTGTGTACTGCTTATATTACAATTTCTTGGCTATATAATTCTCTATTTGTTGTATTTTAGTTAATTAAATTGATTAAATTGTTGTTCATATTGAACTGAATTGAGAATGATAAGGGTTGGTTAGCTCGAACATGTACTTGTTTTGAGTGTCTGTTTATTTTCTATCAATATTTATGGATTGGTCACGAGTCGAAATATGGTTAAAGCACTTATGTGTCTTCAACTTATATTGAATGCAGTTATTATTAGTTTTGTCACACTTTCTGAAATTTCTGATAATCGTCCTGTATTGAATTGTTTTGCTTTGTTATGTTTCTGTTTGCGCAGTTTATTTAAGGAGTATGGACTCTGTACTTGTCTTTATCTTGTATTTTTAGTTCAGACGGTCAGACCCTAGCAATATTAGAACTTATTGCATAACTTGTAAACCTTTCCTCTTTTTTAATGACTCTTACATTCAGCTGTTCTTTCTCATGAGGAATTACTTTTGTTCAACATCAAATATAGGAAAGAAATCCGGTGTAGATTTTGATGAAAAAGGGAGAAAAACCAATAATTTACCCCTCAAAACCTGACACATCTGAAAACCTACCATATCGTATTTCATTTACTATAAGGTACAAAGGACTCAATATTTAATAGTCAGTATTCAAAAATTACAAGACATAATGAAACCTTTGATGGGGCTGGTCCCTCCCTATACATGGAAATTGATTTTTAGCTCAAATTTTTTTCCTTATTTTATGGTCAAATTTAAATCACTTATACATTGATGATTCCCTGTTTCGCGTGAAGGTTGTTATACTGTAACCTCAATTCGACCAAACTTCTTTTTTTTCAGTTTCTTGATCACTCTTACATTTAGCTGTTCTTTCTCTAGTTTGCTTAAAGAAAGATGAATATTTCTGATAGATGTATACAATGGTGCAATGTATCTTAAGCTTATGGAGAAGGCTAGTGCAAGTACTTTTAAATGAATAACAAATAGTCAAAACATGATACATATACACAATTATGTAGACATTGATATGATTGGATAACTTCTCACACATTCTATGTACTACCTTTCACTACTACCTATTTAGTGTTTCATCTGGCTAATAATCATGCTTATCAATGTTTTTCAATCTGTTGGTCGGATGAAGCCTGGTGCAGTTGTCATGTTCAATAGGTTCATGAGGCTTGGATATTTTGTACACAAATTTTATTAAATTTTTGTACTCCCATTAACTCAAGTTTAAATTTTAAAGTCTGTAAATGGCGTTTCTTTCTCATGGATGGGTTCTAAATCCTTCAGTTGAATTTTAATCTACTTGAGATCATGCTTGTTTTTAAACAAGTAGGATAAAGCATATATATTTCCGTCATGCATCATATTAGTATCAGTGTTAGTAGTTGGACCATGGCGTACACAGCTATACCTTTATACCTCAGTACTTAGGATAAATTACTCAATTTAGCTTAACTGAATTATTACTCGGGAAAAAATCATACTCCAGGTATAGTTTTTAGCAATATATTTTTTATTGTCATGATTTCTCATCGGCGTATTTTGGTTGTTCTCCATTCCTACATGTTAAGGGTACTATCCTTTGTGTTGGAGATAATTTCCGCTAATTTCTCCGGATATTTCATCGCTAGTTTCCTCTTATTTTGTAGTGATAAGTCTCGATCATTCTCTTGATATGATAGTTATTATCACCTCCTTTTTTTTAATATCCTCGTATTTCTTTCTGTTTGTGTTGGAATTTGGACTTTTAGGCAAATTGGTTATCCGGCTAAATCCAATTTCTTGAAAAAAATCATGTTTCGAACAATAGGTAAAAACTTTATGCATTACTTTGTATCGCGTAAAATTGATTAGAACAACTGCTATCTTTGAAATGATCATAAAAAAAACTGTTATGGTTGAATTAATTCTTAAATGTTGTGTTTAAAGAAAATTAAGTATATGGATACTGAATGACTTTAGTGTCAGTCCAACAGTAATCATCATGAGTTCGAGATTAAGTTTATTGTTTGAGCTTCTGACAGTGTTCAGCTTTTTGCATTTTTTACAGTTTTGTCTTCTTTTTTTGATAAAATTTGTGTCTTGGCAATATTAAGATTGTGCCCTCATTTGTGCCAATTCCTGGCTCAGCCCCTGACCCACCTCATGACCCTGAATATTTGCACCTAAACTGAAGCGAACTTCTTTTTTCTATTGATTTCTGTCTGTCATAAAGGTGAGCAGTGCCGAATGCTATGGATCAAGCAGAGGAGAACAAATTTATGAACCAGACAGAAAATCAGAATACACAAATTGAGATCAAAGTATTGTTCTTTGCTCGTGCTAGAGACCTAACCGGTTTGGCAGATATGCCACTCAAGGTTTTATATGGGAGTAGTGCCCTGGATTGCTTAGAAGAGATTTTTGTTAAATTCCCAGGCCTAAAAGAGATACGTGAGTGCATGGTTCTTGCTCTGAACGAAGAATATTCGCCCGAGTCTGCGATTGTTAAAGATAAAGATGAGTTGGCGATTATACCACCCATCAGCGGCGGATAGAAATTAGCTCTTTGGAGATTGTGAACAGAATAAATACTTGTTTATTGTCTAATTGTCTTTCAGTTTTACACTCTTTACTGTGCTCAACGGCTTGCCACAATTTTGGATTTCAATGCTACGCTTTGAACCAAGTGTTCCCCATCCATTTTCATTTTATATCTTGAAAAACAAAGGACAGGCCTGAGGAAAGTGATTCTTGCACCCCCACTTTACACCACATTCTATACTAGGTTGTTTTGTAATGTATAAATTGCATTTAGGCCTGCCCCCTTACAAAAATACCATCCGATAATGTGTTGTAAATAGGGGTGCAGATACCGTTGCTGTAATTGTAATTTCTGGTGGCGGTGGTGATATTAGTATATTATATAGATGTGTGAGGAATTGGGAGTATCAAATGGATGTGGCTCTGTAGATTTCAGTTTGAACCATAACAAATGATCAGAATTTTGGGATTCTAGGATTATGTTAAGTTTCATCAGACTGATTCAGTTCTTGCTTACAGTTGTAGTTTGTTTATAAAGTCCGAGCTTGTTTCGGTGTTAACCTTGTTACCATGAAAATAAATTACTTCAAAACTAACTGAGAACCCATTTTCAGGATCTATCGGATTTTCAAGCCTTTTAGGGTAAACTTTAAGATCCACAACTTACAAACTTCGTTCAATCTTGAGCTTTTCTTACAGCACTTAAAAAACATGTGTTAATACGAAACGCCGCTATGTAATTTTAAACTAGGTAGCTCTGATGACTTAAGTTCAGCCTGTTCGAGTCAAGTATAAAGAGAAAAACATGAAAGTTATTAGTCTTCTTAAACCATTCTTTGTTTTCAGATAAGTGGAAAAGGCTTTAGGTGATTGAAACAAAGATAGGGCCACTTATTTAGAATAACTCATTTTTTAAAGATCCACTAAAGGAGGTCCATAGTAGTTGAGAGTACTTGGACAGGTGCAACAATAACTAATAAGTGGATGTCATTATCTAGATATTACTGATAGATGTTTGCCAACTTGGGATGTGGGGCTTCTGCAGCTGAAATTGTAAATTCTAGACGTCTAATTTGGACCAAATGTCACAGAAAAGGAGTATATATGTGCTGGAATTTTGGGAGTTTCAGTTTTTAATGGTATTGGATACAATATTTTTACTGAAATTACAGGAAACTCCATATTTTTGTGTGGCTTGAGGAGTGCAGCTTCTGCATCACTAGTACTTTATGTGTGGCTCATAGACATAATGTTGACAATATTCGGAACTCCTGTGAAAGTTGTACAAAAAGTTTCAGTGCTCATTCAAATGTTCGAGCTATATAGGTAGCCAAGGCACGTCATATTGTAATATAATCTCAAATTTTAGTAACAACTCGGAAATCTTGAGATTTTGAGGGCATGGCACTGTTCAGCAACACAGATATTCAGTCAACCTGCGAAGCTACTGAACACAATAACAAGGCCGAGTAGCATGTGAATTGGCTGGCCCTGACCACAGCCACAACAGCCCCCGAGCTTAGGTGCCGTCGGTTTGGAGGCGCCGTAATTTTTATTTAAAAAAAAATATTACATATATGCAACTTTTTTTTTATGTAGAGAAAGGACTTTTTCCCTTTTTCATATTTCCATTCTAAAAGGACTTTTTTTAGATGAAAAAAAAAAAACCGGGTTTAGGTGCCCAAATCATAGGGCCGGCCCTTATAAAAAAAACTTTTTTCTAAAAATTTTCATCCGTCAATATGCCTGTTTCAAGCTAATTAGAAGTTTGGAACTTCCAGAAGAACGTCTCTAAAAGGATTCACCAAATGAGCAAATAACTACTTATTTAAAATCAAAACCTTCCAAAACAAGTTCTCTATGTTCGAAAAAGAGGATATTGGCATGCAGAGAAGCTAGAATCTGTTACTTACGCATACATGATGAAAAAAGATACAACAAACTATACACAAACTTAAGACTATTGATTCAATAGCCATATTTTGAAATGTAACATCATTCATCGACAACTCAGGTTCATAACTTCAACAAACATAAAGGAATCCGGTAGACATTCACTGATACACATCATTATACAAGGAAACCCACAAGCACTATATATTCTTAAAATTGCTCAAACATACCCCAAATTTTCCATTTCTTATACTACTATAAATAACAAATTTTCATCTGAGACTCATCACAGGCCATTGAGTGAGTGTGAGTCCACCAGTTGTGGGCATAGCTGGTCGAATAAGTGGGACCCGTTTCACCACCGAAAAAGCTTCGTTGAGACGTGCAGCTCGGCTCATGAACTGAGACACCTTCTGCATATTTCAGTCACAATATAAAAAATAACTAGTTATATAATAGTATCAAAGACTGAATATTGCATCTAACTAAGTTTCTAATACGAGAGTAGGTGGC
Source organism: Primula veris (assembly GCA_963682055.1). NCBI lineage: Eukaryota > Viridiplantae > Streptophyta > Magnoliopsida > Ericales > Primulaceae > Primula > Primula veris. The sequence continues at coordinate 9,148,660 of OY821743.1, forward strand.
TATTACTTGCCTATTTAGGAGGTGTCTGTCCAATGAGACACAGCCACAATTCATGATTTTAAAATATATTCAATCATACACAAAAAAGTAATACCTATAAACAACTTAAAGACTTTTATACTGCATTGTGTAATACGGAATAGGTTAGGACGGTTCCAATTAGTAATGCATAGGTTAGCTGGCAATTGTAAATCCGTTTTACCCTATGAATATAAAAAAGTTAACTAAAATCACCCGTCAAACATAAATTTAATGTTCACAGATTTGAGATAACTGGACAAGGCTAAACCCATGTCTGAAAGAGAATAACCACCAAGTAGCTTTGCCAAATAACATTAACATAATTGACTTTACTTACCCTAGACCCTAGTAATCTTCATTTCTTATACCAAGATGATCATAATGAGGGGTGGATGTGGATCGTATTTGAAGTAGTTTTGCCAAATAACATAATCAAAGACATAATGAACTTGACTTGCCCTAGACCCTAGCAATCTTTATTTTCGATATTAAGATGATCAAAATGAGGGGTGGATGTGGATCATTTTTGAAGTAGCTTTGCCAAATAACATAATTAAAGACATAATGGACTTAACTTACCCTAGACCCTAGCAATCTTCATTTTTGATAAATGAGGGGTGGATGTGGATCACAGTAGCGAAGATGATTTCAACTTAAAATGGAAAAAGAATGGAAAAGTGATTCTAGGACTACTTAACCAATATTTTAGACTCTCAAATATAAACTAATCAGAAGACATCAAGTACTTGGCCGATATCTGAAACTACCATCTAAATCAAAAATCCAATTCAAGATGACAAAAACCCAACAAGTTACCCACGTACCAATTCTCATAAACAAAGTTAAACCCAAAATCTGACTAACATCAATATCAAGTGAAACCAACTTATCAGGAAAAACTTGTCCAAGAATCTCAAGCCAATCTTATCTATGCCAAAAATTGTTTTTATTTTTGAACTTGAATTTACTGACTAGATTCATTAATAGAACTAAATGTGCAGCTATTCCCGCTAATGGTTGTAGTTTAAGTAGCTTCTCAAGGTTACCTATCCTGTCCTTGTTTTTTAACCTGCACTATCATCACTTGACGTAGTATACACTTAAACCAAATTTACAAGAGGTGTTAATTTTTTTGTTGATACATTAATGAATTGCTAAGTGGATAAAGTAGATGGCTAAAGACTGGAAAAGGTAAAAAAAAATTACCCCAAACTCTTTGCATTAGATAATGAAATTGAACACCAGCAGCAACATTGTCAGAAGTAAAATACGGTGCACAGGATAAGACAGACAAACTTTAAGTAGTTTACTAAAGTTAACAGTTTATATACGATGGCGATGTTAAAAAAGTTAAAAATTAACAGTCTATATACGATGGCGATGTTATAAATTTACGTAACAAGAATGGAAATGAAGACAATATTTGAATCGTTATAAAGGGCATCAGCGTCGAAAGATTAAGATCTTTCAACTTTAAATAAGTGTTTATTTTAATAGGGGAGCCATTACCCATTAGCAAATTCAGAGAAGGAATAAATTTAAATAAAAAATATAACATAGAAACCTTTAAAATTAGTACATTTATCAGACACAGATAAAAAAGAGTCGAAAACCTGTTCGCTCTTACGAATCAAGAATCAAAGATACAAAAAAACCACACTCGAACAGACCCCTAGTGATTTTATTACATATTGCTAAGCTAATCTGTACCCCAAACACATTGTTTTCCAATAAAGAGTCTCAAGTATAAAAGAAAAGAATTTTGGCATGTTAGACCCATCTGCGTCATGATTTCAGCGGATGATGCAATTATTACATGTCAAACTAACAGTTTTTCATCTTTTTTCTTTCACCGTTTTCTATTGAATAGGTCATTTTTGCAAGTGACTAGACAAAACAACCTAGCTAAATTGGTGGATCAAGGTTTTGAGTTTTGACCCATCTCAGCTTAAGTTTGGATCGAATGGATTAATCAACACATGTCCAAAAACTACCACTTCATTCTTATTTTTCTTTTTTAACCTTTTTCCTATTGAACAAGTCACTTTTATAGACAAAGCAAACTAACACACCTAAATTGATGGATCGAAGGACCAAGTAATCCTACCCAATAACGATAAGACACAAAATTACCTACAATAGTATAAAAGGCTATCAAAATTCTTAATCATTTTCGAGGTACAAGCTCAACAAAATAATCCATCTCAGTCTCAGTGGCTTAGTTAAGTTGTTTCACTTTGTTCACAAACATAATAGAATTAGGCAAGGTTAAAACAAGTCTTGACTGATTACACTGGCGTCTTTTTTTTTTCCTATATGCAAATACACTAACATCTGCAAACTACCTCTAATCACAGTAACATAAGAATTAGGAAAGGTTCAAAATCAAGTATTAACTAAGATAATTAAAAACATCTGCAAACTCACAGTAACATAAGATAATTATAAACAAATAAGAAGCAATATAAATGAGTAAATATCCAGACCTTATCATCCATGGTGACCTTCAACTTCAAAGCCTGGCTCTTTTTCTTCAACTTATACAATCGGCGTGTCAATATTACGACACCCATAACAGCAGCAGCCATCGAAAAACTCCAAACCGGGCTAACTCGAAAGGCGCAAAACTTCAAAAGCTCCAAAGGAACCCTCCACCACACAACACCCCCCCTCTTTTCTCCCTCTCCTCCGGGCTTCGCCACTTCCATACGCTCATCACTTTCGGTTTTGCTCACAGAATCCGGACTAAATATCTCCTCAGCCACCACAGAATTTGGCACAATTTCCAAATTCTGTTCTCCGATTTCTTCTATACCCACAAAAGATTTTTTATTTTCAACAAAACCCACTTCCCTTCTCGACTCAATTTCTCCGATTCCTTCGAAACTCATCACATATTTCTCATTTCCAACAAAACCCAATTCCCTTTTGGACTCAATTTCTCCACTTCCTTCAAAACCCACAAAAGATTTCCCATTTCCAACAAAACCCACTTCACCTTTGGTATCAACTTCTCCGATTCCTTCAAAACCCATCAAAAAATTCTCATTTCCAACAAAACCCACTTCCCTTTTCGACTCGGTATTCTCAAATCCACAATCTTCCGACCGATCACTCCCCGAATCAGGCCACACCTCCCTCCTCCCTCCCTCTACAAACCGAGATGCCGACTCAGGATCAACCCAGCTCGGATTATCTGAACAAACAGAGCCCTGGTCACTACTAGCACCAGTGGCAATTAAACTATTTTCAAGCGAAAAATAATCGGTTTGAATCATGGAGTGTGGTTCGGTCTCTAAATCCGATAAGTTTGAGACCGAGTTGGATGATTTGAGTGAGAGAAGCTCCCAGTCATTAAACTCACCAGATTCTTTAGCCATAGTATATATATATATAGAGAGAGAGAGTAAGGAGATGAGGATGAGATGCTAAGAAACAAAGAGAGAGAGAGAGAGAAAGAGAAAGGGGAAGAAGGAAGTTTATTTTGTGTAAGAAACTAAGAATAATAAGTGCAACATTTTATTTAATAACTTGCTTGAAACAGTTTGTTATTGTTTTACTCCCTTTATTACTTCTGTTCTCAATTTAATTTCCTAGATATTTTCTATAATACTAAATGTGTCTTATAAAGAGTGATCTTCTGGAAAACAAAATTACATTACTTTTTTATGTGAAGTTGTGATTTTTTCTAAATTGGTCCACTCGTCCATAAATTTTTTTATTTTAGTCTATTTTATTAATAAATTATAAAATTGTCTATTCTATCTCGCTTTTCGGATCACCATTCTCCACCAAACAAACCCACAGACCACAGACTCAAAAATCTCCTACCATTCTCTCCCAAACAAACCCACAGAGTCACAAACCACAAAGTTACAAACCCAGAAACCCGCACCCACAAACCCACAAACCGACAAACCGAACAAACTTTAATCGAAGATATGTATAATAGTTTTCCTGAATTGCTCATCGGGATTATCTTTAAATCAATTTAATCTCTTTATTTGTCCAATTATCCAAGGTAATTTTCTCCTCTCTTAAATTTCATAAGTATTGTTTATACTGGGTTTTTTTTTTTTGTAATTTTATTATAATAACCGATCAAAATTAAAATTCATGGCATATAGACTAATTGTTGTGGCTTGTTCTTGTTGCATTTTTTAATTAAGTTTTTTTTTTTTTCCAGATATTGTTTATAATGGTTGTGGTAATTGACTAGTAAAAAAAAATTTAAAACCTATTTTTTTTTAGTTTATTCCTGCATAAAAAAGTATTAGTTTATTCCAACAAATTAATAATGTAAATGCATTATGTTTATATCAATCAAGTATAATAGGAAAAAAATATTAATTTTGTTAAAATCTCTCTTAACACCACGATACTGCAATGTTTGGAGTTGAAAAAATAGATATAAAAGACTTACAATATAAAGATGCGAGTTCATTAAGTTACGACTATCATTACAGTCAACTTATTTAATTTAATTGTTATATAGTATACTTAGGTTCTAATGAACCCGGGTCCAATTGATCCATCTGTGTTGTGGCAACAAGATTTACATAGATCAGAAAATATTTGGGAGAAAGCGCTAGAACATACTTTGCAAACCCGAAACAATGATAAAGTTTATGAAGTGGATGCTCGTGTTGAGTGGTATTTATATTCAACTGGTTTTTACGGTATGTACTACTTAGGGTTTACTAGAATAGATAGGCCGTTAGTAACCGCCTTAGTGGAACGGTGGCGTCCTGAGACACATACTTTTCACTTGCCCCTAGGCGAAATCACAGTAACATTACAAGATGTGGAAATATTATTAGGAGTGCCAATTGACAGAGAGTCGATAATTTTGGATGATTGCATATTTAAAAAAGATAAATGGAGAGGCATTTGTCGTCAATTGATTAGGGTGGATCCTGGGGACAATGTGGTTGGTACGAAACTTAAAATGAGTTGGCTACGTGATTGGATTGCAGTTAATCCATTGCAACCGAATGCTACTGAATAGCAGATTCGATGTCGTACTCGAGCCACAATTTTATTATTACTTGGGGGGTCAATATTTGTCAGATAAAAGTGGCAACTCGGTAAAACTCATGTACCTTATTTTCTCGAAGATTTAGATCATTGTAAGGATTATAGTTGGGGATCTACTATATTGGCAGTCTTGTACTGTCAAATGTGTGATGCAGCGAATGGTACTAGTGATATTGCCGGACCACTAATATTGCTACAACTATGGGTTTGGATACGTTTTCGTTCTATTAGGCCTATCCAATTGAATAAGTTAATAGATTTTCCCGCTATAGAAGACCCTGCACTGCCTACCTATATTTACAGATACAGGTGAATATTTTTGTTTACTAGATTTAGTATTCTTTTTTCCTGAATCTATGTATGTTTTACTAATTGATCGTCATAATATATAATTATATATATGTATATATTTCAGATGAATGTTTGCTGGAAAGACGTATAATCCTGATGCAGTAGGACATAACTTGCGACATTTCCGAGACCAGTTTGACTTGATGAGAGACGATCAGGTATTTTAATATTTTATCCTTTATAACTATTAATTGTGTACTTTTTAAATATATCAAATTTGATAGAGTAATATCTTTATATTTTATCATACAATTATGACTTGTTTAGACAACATGCCTATATGCCTTATTTTCTCTAAATAGGTGATATGGTTGCCTTATGATAATATTTTAGACGATCTGCCAAATTATTGTTGTGCTGGGAAAGAAATTTGGCATGCAAAAGTCCCTCTTATTTGTTTTGAGTTTGTTGAGCACTATAATCCTGATAGAGTTCTACGACAATTTGGTATGAGGCAAGGTATTCCACAAGCATGTTTAAAAAACTATACATTACATGAACATAGTGGCCAAGGTAATACAACTACGAAATGGGCGAAGAAGTGGAAAGATTTTGTAGCACAATGGGACAACCGACATGACTCACTTGTAGAGGGGGGTTACCATCAAGGTTAGATGCCAGTAAATATGGACTATATGCCATGGTATAAGAAAATTACACGTATAGTTATGCGCCAAGTTAATTTTGTGCCAGAGAAAGGTTTTCAGCCCATGGCCTCGGCAATTACCTTGATGGTAAGATTATTTTATCATTCTAATGTGGCTGTAGCCTGTGTATGCGACTTCAATTTGAATTCAGTTTTGGATTTTCCAAGGTGCTATTTCATATTTGAATTCAAAATTAGTTCTAGCCCTCTTAAACATAGCATTATTTTGGCTGAATGCGTAATATTGATTTGATTATAATTAGTTGTAGCCCTCTTAAACATCACTTATTTTTATTAGTTAAGTGACTTGAATTTAAGATTTCTGCTTAACTGGCACATAATTAATTCATAATTTTCCAATAGTCTTACACTCTTAACTATATTTCCGATATTAAAACAAAATTAGCTGTTAGAATCCAGCCTTGTTCTTTGCTATATGTGTTAGCTTCGTTTGATTTTTTTTTTGTTGAATTACAGAATTAGTACTCTCTAGTTACAGTCAGCATAAGTGTGCTACTAAGCAAAATCTATTTACTTGGCCAAATAAAATGAGAACAAGGACTTGAACTCATATTTATTTACTAATTCTTTGTTTTTTTCTTTCTCAGCAATCGACTCTTTTGGTTTCCTATAACGAGTTTCAGGCAGTTAACAATCAACGAATGGTATCCTATCTTGAAGATGTGTTTTCACAGATGCACATGGATTTTCCACAACTACAGCAACATAATCGATACGAGTCACATAACCATCACCAGGAATCACAAGAAAATCAAGAAGACTCAAATAATGAGTGGGTTGACAATATGCTTATTGAAAGCACGCCTATCAATATTTATGAAAATAGTGGCTCATCGGGATTGTGTCATAGTCGAGATGAGAGGGAACACGTGAAAGGTTGGAGGAAGTGGGTGTAATTTTAAAATTTAGTAGTGTTTATGTACTAATATGTTAAATTGTCGTTTGAAATTGCAGTACTTTAAATACGATGATGATTAAGTTATTTTGTAAAATGGTATGTCTCAAAAATGAAAAAGAGCAGTTGGTCGTCTCGTGAGTAGATGTAAATTATTAGGTTGATCATTATAATCGTTAATGTTTAGTTTTATTTATTATTTTATCTTATGTTGAATTGTTTGTTCGAATGGTTATTTTGTTCATATTACGTGTTATTATTGTTGTGTTCATCATATTAAATGTTATTATTGTGGTGTTGGTGTTGTTTGTTGGTATTAGATGTAAATTATTGGGTTGATCATTTTGTTAATTTTATTTGTGGCGATGATCCATTTTTAAGCAAAACTATAGTGAATTTTTCGCTCGATATTTACTCACCAAAACCATAACATTTTATTGGTTGTTATTTGCGCAATTGTTTTGATTATAACAAAACGTATAGAAAATACATAAATAAATTTCAATTACAAAATAGACACATAGCGATACATCGAAATTCCAGATACATACTAAAATACACAGATAGGAAATACACACAGAAACAAACTGAATAGAAAATACATAAATAAATTTCAATTACAAAATAAGTTTGGAAAGGTTATCTAATATCGTCGACGACATTCAGATGGGTTAGGACAAGTTCTGGTATCATGTCCTTGTACTTGACAACTACTACATGTTATTTGTCTGGTTCTTGTAGAAGTATCCATTCCTTTACGAATACGAATAGATCTAGTGCGTCTTTTTCCACGTATCCGAGAAATATCGGGTAGAAGTATCCTATCGCATTGGTCCCAGTACGCCTCATCTTGTAGAGGATAAAACTATGGTGCATAAGTTGACTCGTACCGATCAATCTTGTAAAATGGAGATACAAATGTTTCCCAATCAAAATGTTGAGAGGCGCATATGGCATGTACGTGCGAGCATGGAATTTTATCACTTTGCCATTTTTCACAATCACATTTAGAATTAAACACATTCACTACTTGTGTATTTCCTCCCCGAGAGAACCTTTAAGATGTTTTTACCGAATAATTTCCGGTGGGCATATCAAAAACTACAGTGTTGTGTCCGCTGCGAGACATACGCTTATCAATTTTCTCTTGAATTTTGGGACCAAATCTTATGCCATTGTTTCTCATCGCAACCACAAGATTTCTTCGATCGCAAAAAAGTTGCACTAACTTATAAAAAATAAGTTGTACAGCAGGTGTGATCGTTAAACAATGAGCACCTTTTAAAACATTATTAAATATTTCGACCATGTTTGTTGTCATTGCACTATGCCTTCGACCTCTATCGTGTAAATTGGTCCATTTTTGTACAGGTTCATTAAGTAACCATATGTGCGCTGCAGAGTTCATTTTTCAATTTCGGACATAATTTTAACCCATTTTTTTCTTGAAACTCTCAAATAGCATATTTTACAATTTTGTGTAAACCAGGTTCTCCTCTAAAGGCCTTTCTAAAATTTTCATAAAAATGATTTGCACAATATCGGTGAACAAAACCAGGGCATTTCCAAACATTATTAACTGCACTTATAATAACTGCATGACGATCTGAAACCAAACATATGTCTTCTCGGTCTTTAATCACGTAAAACATAAAATTTTGGTGAAAATGGCTCCATGCTTCTGAGCTTTTCTCTTCAACGAAACCACAAGCAATAGGAAATACATTATTATCCGCATTAAAAGTCATTGCTAACAACAACTTTCCTTTGTACTTTCCATACAAGTGGGTTGCGTCAATCCCGATTACAGGTCTACAATGTTGGAAAGCCTGAATTACTGGTGGAAACGTAAAAAAAAAATATCCAGTACCTCGTTGAGAAATTTTCCATTTGTGTCATAAGATGGCTTCGTTGCGTAATGAGCTACGGTTCCTGGATTGTATTTCTGAATTGCTAGCATAAACTTCGGTAATACACCATATGAACTTTCCCAATTACCAAATATGTTCGTTACCGCCTTTTGTTTACCTAACCATAATTTCTTGTAGGAAACCACTTTGTTAAAACGCCCTTCCACGATATTCTTAAGTGCCTTGAGGTTAACCGTGGGATCCTCTTCAATAACCTTTTGAATTGTTAATGCAACAAGATTAGCATCAATTTGTGGGTGGTCGTTTGTTACAACCCTATGGACACAATTATGAGGACCCTGGTATTTGGAAACTTCATAAAAGCTGTGATTTTTCCTATATGACCCTCGAATCCTCCATTTACAACTATTTTCTGATTCCGCAAAATATTTACATTGTACTTCCCAAAATTCTCCTTTGCTCCTGTATGAGACAAAATGTCGATTTCGTTTGATAGACCATAATTTCATCCATTTTTTCATCATATCTTGGTCTCTAAAACAAAGACCAATAAATGGTTCATCAAACTCGGGATCCCAATTTCCAGGATAGATTACAAATCGTTGTTTTTCCCACTGGTTATACATGTCAAATGTGCCAGGTTGAGTAATGTAACTTGACATTGGTTGATGTAGTGGAATTCCATCCGGTATGTGTTCCGGCCATTCAAAACCACCAACTCTATCATTTTCATAACTCATATTTAGGGGCATTTGAAATGGGGTATCATAACTCCTAGTAGGTAACGTATTTTGTTGTTGTTCTTCCCCCCTCATCGCTCTCATATCTGTCTTCTTCGTCTTCATCATCTCCTCTAAAATCAGGATCATCGTCATCGTTCTCATCTAAATCACCCCATATATATTCATATGAAAATTTTTCCGTCTCCCAATGTTATCATTTTCTGCCAATCACCTGATTGTCTCGGAAGAAGGTGTTGTCGAAATAACATGTGATGTCTTAGGAGGGGGGTTTCTCCTTCTTGAGCTACCTGTTTCATCTACGGGTGTATAAAAATGATATGTTGTTTCGTTGGGTGCATTAGAATGTGTGGAAATGTCAAGAGATGTATGTGTAAAAGATTCGTAATTTTGAGAGGAATATGCAATTGCTCTATTTCGACATATAACTCAACAAATGTTCTTTCATTTTGATTGGTTAAATCTAACATCGCAGTGACAATGTCATCATCTTCAATACAAAGTGGCATGTATTTGAAATGATTAAATGTGGTCGGATATGGAAAACGACAAGTTAATTTCAACCGATTAGAATTTGAAGAGATCCCTATTTTTTCAAACAATTTTTGCAATAATTGTTCATATCTAATGTTTCTACATACCTTAAAAACTTTTCGATGAGGAATAGTATATGATAAACCTTCTTCATTATTTTGAACCATTTCACCACCCCAAAAACAAAATAATGTATGAACTACCATGATCTAAGTAATTTGAATAAACTAAAAACAAATTTAACGGGGTTTGTGGTTTGTGAGTCTATGGTCTGTGAGTTTATTTGGTGGAGAATGGTAGGAGATAAGGAAAAATAAGGTGTTTTATTAAACTCTATCTCGCTGATCCGAAAAGCAAGATAGAGTAGGCCAATTTTGTAATTTATTAATAAAGTATGCTAAAATAAGAATTTTTGTGAGCTAGTTTGCCAATTTAAAAAAAAGAGAGGGGAAGAAGGAAGTTTATTTTGTGTAAGAAACTAAGAATAATAAGTGCAACCTTTTATTTGATAACTTGCTTGAAACAGTTTGTTATGTTATACTCCCTTAGTACTTCTGGTCTCAATTTAATTTCCTAGATATTTTGTATAATACTAATGTGTCTTATAAAGAGTGATCTTCTGGAAAAAAAATTACATTACTTTTTTATGTGAAGTTGTGAACCATTGACTTAAGTTTTATATGAAAGTGATTAAAATATAGTATAGTATTACTTTTTATTATTTGCCAAAACTGCGAGAAATGTGTACAGACGTTATACTTTGTAATAACTCGACTACTACTACATAATTTAATATATACAAAATCAATCAAAAACAAAATCAATCAAAAACTCGAATAATGAACCGGTATTACGAGATCAATACATAGGACTATATAATGTAATGGATACTAATATTAAAACAAGTACAAGTTTGCCGATTAGATATAACAATTCTCTGCTTCTAAACTGAGTTTATAATCTGGTTTTTCACATACATATTTCACATACTAATCTGTAGTATTTCTACATAATTTTTACAATATAACATAATTTGAATTTGAAATAACAATTAAGTAACTATTCCGGCTCAATCGAGCCTCCATCAAACTTGCAACAATTTTGTCATGATTGGTTACTGTTACATACTTCCTCCGTTCCCAATTAATTATCCATTACGAAAATACATGCAATTTTGACCGGCCAATTACTTATATAAAATTGTCGGAATAAAAAATTTCAAAAGTTAATCATATAGTACAAACATTAAATTATATGATTTAGTTTTGAAATTTTTCATTTCGATAATTTTGATACATGTTATAAGCCGGTCAAAATTGCACGTAATTTCGTAAAAAACAATTAATTAGGAACGAAAGGATATTTTTTTCAGTTCATGAAATCTGTACTTTGCCGGGTTTCATAGTAGGGAACAAATATTTATAATAAATAAAAGATTACTAATCTTATTCATAATTTAAATCTTAGGCATAAACATGTTCAAATAGCCATACAAGTCGATGGACTAACATAATTAAGCGATGTGGAGAAATAAAGTGACTAACTAAACAGCTAACCAGAATTAATTAATTAGTCATAAATAAGCGGGTTCTCATCGTAAGTTGATTTAGAAAACTAGGAATAATAAGTGAACATTTGATTAATTGAAACTGTTGTTATATAATTATAATTCTGGTCTAAATTAATTGGTAGATATTTTCTAAGTTTGTGTAAATAGCATGTGTGTAAAGAGTGATCCCCTCAAAATGATTACTCTTACCTATGTCAAGTTGTGAACCATTTAACTCATGTGTACGATATGATAGAGGCGGATAAAAAATCCGTAAATCCGTTCCGTAATCCAACCTGCATCGATTGAGCCGGGTTGGGATAGGTTGAATGTAAAAAAAAAATCAATCCGCCCCGCTTCAATCCGCTATATATTTTGCGGGTTGGTTTAGGGTTGAGGTTCACAAACCGCGGGTTAATCCGTCTCAATCCGTTTCAACCCGCAATATATATTTATATATACATTATGTGTATTTTAAGATAGCAACATTTAATTATTGTTATATTTTAGTTTTATTACTTGTTCGTGAATATTCTAAACGTACTTTGATTGAGTTTAATTTATATTTCTGTCTGAAATATTCAATTTATTTTAAAATTTGGGTTGATTATGCAAACTATGAAAAATAAAGGACCAAAATAAAAATTTAAGAATCAATCTAAACCCAACCCGTCCCAACCCGCAATTTATTTTGCGGGTTGGATTGAGTTGGGTTAGGGTTTTAATTGTAACGGGTTGGATTGGATTGGGTTGAGATTTAAATTTTATCAATCCGTTTCAATCCGTACCGTCATTTATTTTACGAGTTGGGTTATAATTGAAATCAGTCCGTCCGGTGTTCACCATATGATATTAAAGTGATAAAAACATAAACTACATTATACTTTATGTTTAGACAAAAGGCCGACAAGGTATAGATATACCAACATTTAACTTTGATTTTTTTAATTAATAGTTGATTTGGAAAACTGAAAACAAAAAAGTGAACGAAGGATTAAAAGTACAAACTACAAAGAATAAGAAAATTGTGAGGAATGTTGGCACTTCTATATGTTGTGATACCTTTTTTACTAAATGCCAGTGAATAGAGTGAATAAAGAAACGTGTCGAAAAAAAAAAAAAAAATCAGTTTACGTGATTTGCAATTACGACTATACATCGTTTTGATAAGGTGAACGAATTACAATTTTCATTATATTTGGTTTTGTAGACAATATTACGTTATATTACAATCAATATCATTTTGAGGGTGAGAATTGGCGCAACAGAAAAATTGTTGGTTCTTACAGAAATGTAAGAGATGATTGTTTATATTAGACTCAAAATAGCCCAACCTATCACCGGACTCCGCACAGAGCGGGAGTTTTAGCACCAGGTTTGCCATGCCCTTTTATCATTTTTTTTTTGTATCATTTTATGTATTTTGTTTGATTGGAGATTATAATCCGAAACATAATGAGGATAATACTCTGATAAGAAAGTTAGATCACATATAAAGTTAAAAAGTTCTCCAATTGTTTTCCGGTACTTGGGTAAGTGTAGAATTGTGAAGGCCGACTCTACCGCTCATGTTCATGAAGACACCATCGTTGATTGAAGCAAGGTATAACAAAGTTATTAGAGTAATCAGTAATTAGTGTCTCAATGTCACAAAGTTTGCCCAAGTTTGGTAATGAAGTTTTTGGGTCATTAGTCTTAGAAACAAATAGTTAGCCTCATTGTAATTCTTATTGGAAGGTTAAGAACAACCATATCAGAAGAATATGTACTCACTACTTGTCCATTCTAACGAAACTTTGTTGATTTTGTATTAAAATTCATGCTCCGTCACCCGATCATATCATAACCAAATTAGTTAATGTTATTTTTTCTAGCTCCATTAGAAAAGAAATTGAGTAGCCATATTAATAAACTAAGTAATCGTGCCCCACGCGTTGCGTTTGTGACGCGTAATGCAATTAAAATATAAAAAATTAGTGTAGTTATGATACAAATACGTGGATAATACAAAAAAAAAATAGTATAAGACTTAAAAGAATGTTTGGTTATTAAAGAGGGACACATAGTGTTATTAGTTGTTATTTTATTTTTATTTTTTTATGTGAAAATGGTATTATTGTAATTAATAAAAAAGTATAGGGGTGTTTTTGGAAAAAAGTTGCAAAATTTGGCAGCCTCAATTCTCTTGGGTTGACTTATTATAATAGAATGATACTAGATATGTTAAATATTATTATGCTCTTTTACTATCACTTTTACAATTTAGAAATAGTAATAAAATATAAGAATAGTATTTTATTATGATATATAACTTAGTACAGAGCCTGATGTTTAAAATATATGTAAATAAATAGGTAAAATTAATAAAATAAGGTTTTTGTTTTAATTTTGTTAACCCGGATACATTTGGAAAAAAAATTAAATTAAAAATTGAAACATAGGGACTAAACTGATAGTCCATTAAAAAAGTAAGCTTTGTTTTTAATAATTTCATTTGCCGACACCAATAAAGGACTTAAAAAAAAAGAATTAGAAACACAAATATAAATCCCTAATAAAAAAAACATCATTTCTATTGTTTTTCTCTGCTCAAATATTAGTATTTTTTATTTTTTTATTTTTATTGTGTGTGGAAAATGAGTGGGGATGGCGATGAAGGTGGGCCCACAATGAACATTAAGGTCTTTCATGGCTCTAACCACTTCAACCTCCTTGTTCCTTTTCACTCCACTTTTGGTATTTTATTTTTTCTTCTTTTTTTTTTTTTTTAAACTTTTTTTCTCCTCACTTGTTTATGTATATGTAAAAGCCTAAGATGGGTTGTAGAAAACTGGACATTTTTTTCCAGGTCTTTGGCGATATTAACAAATTAACAATATATAAGTTAAGGAAAAATGATCAGTTAGTACATACTTTGAGACTTAATTATCAAAATTCTATGATTAAAATCTTCTTTTTTACTCTTTGTTATGAACTTTGATGCTCCTACAATGATATATTCTAATTGTTAAATGAAAAATACAAATTAGGTTTTTTGAATATTTAGAGTGTTTTTAACTTTTTATGTCCCAATCAATGTTCTCCCTATATTTAAACTATGTTTTCTGTGGTAGAGAAAAGTTTAGGCCGTAGTTATCGGCTCGACCCTTTTATAAACCATGTATTTTGATTCTGGTTTCTTATTATATTACGTGTGATTTTATTGGACTTTTTCTTTCTTTTTTGTCCCGTTGGCCTTTTACGTTTTTGCAACCAGGGGCGGAGTCGGTATTACTATTATGGGTTGTCAAATAGTAAAAGATGATTTCTTTTTAGGGTTTCAAAACGCAGTATAGCATTTTTGGAAATGTTGGGTTGGCGGCAGTAACTTTTATGGAATTATTTTCTTTTGTTGCGTTTGACTTTTCCGTTTTCGCAGCCAGGGGCGGAGCCAATATTACTATTATGGGTTGCCAAACAGTAATAGATGATTTCTTTTTAGGGTTTTAAAACCCAGTATAGTATTTTTGGATGTTGGGTTGGCGCGGTAACTTTGTGTCATAGCATTATCTTTCGCCTAAATTTTATGGAATTTTTTGTTGTTGTTGCGTTTGAGTTTTCCATTTTCTCAACCAGGGGGGGAGCCAATAGTACTATTATTGGGTGGCCAAATAGTACAGAATGATTTTGTTTTAGGGTTTAAAGAAACGTAATGTTTTTTTTTTGAAGATCGTCTTGATTTCTGATTACTTGGTCGTACTTAGGACCACTAGCTTTAGCAGCAGAGCCATGATTAATATTTTTGGGATCCAAAACAAATGTTGGTTTAGTAGGGGTTGCAAGTTACATACTCTTGTTAATAAATAGAATAAAAGCTTACGGAAACAAAATCATTTTTTCCAAATTGTGGGGTTGTATTTAGGGCTGTAAATTAACCGAATGAAATAAAGCCGGCTCTGTTCATGTTTGTTCGTTAACTCAAAATGTTTGTTATGATCGGCGCATGAACTAACCGAACCTCTGAAGAAATAACCACGATTTTTTCATGAACGGTTCGCTAAAAACATAAGTCTTACGAATTGAGTTGAGACTCGGTTACAAAGTTATATATACTATCGCCACAGGCCCACAACATTAGTATAATAATATTCATATGTGCCTAAAATCTATTATATTTCTCAAGTTTTGGACTTTCTCAGTATATAAATGATGCTCCTTATTTGTAAATATTGTTCTTATGCGGAAATTTTACTAATAATATGGTTTTTCAAGATTTTGTCATCTTATAAAATTCATGTCATACATCATTCTTTATCTATTACTAATGAATCTAATCTATTCTACTTACCAATCTAACTTATTTTCAAACTCTTAAAGAACCTAGATCTTAACAAACGGTGTCGTGTTCGTTTGTTTACTTCATGAACGTTACATTTTTGTTCATGTTCAGTTTGTTTGCTTAGCAAACGAATACAAACCGAACTGTTAACGGACCGATGATGATATGTCCATGAATGGTTTGGTTCATTTGCAGCCTTAGTTGCAGTAGGCTGGTAGCAACCCTTTGTTCCCATGTAGCTCTGCTATTGCTTGTTATTGGAACATTTGGTTAAGATACTGAAATTTAGAAATTTTTACGATATGGATGACCTTGACCAACTCAATATTTTTTTTTTGTTGCAAATCTGTATTATATATCCTGTTATGGTAAAGTCGGAAAATTAGAGTAGGGACTAAAGGGGCTCAATCCCAATCAAGAATTAGGTTACTGAGAGTGGGACAGTTAACAACTAGAATTGAAGTTAGTTTTTTTTTTCTGTTGACAAATTACAATATCATTTTCAACTCAACCAACCTTTTTGCATAATTTGAAGGTTAGTAATGGGGAGGGATTGGTGTTTTCTTTTTATATGCTACAATAGCTGCATAATTTTACAATTTTATTTATATCTTGATCGTCTGAAACTTAGATTATAGCAGTTGATGAATTAAGAGGGAAATATTGGTTGATATAAGCTGGATAACTTAAAGGGAGGTTATTAGAAGGATATAATTGGTAATGGGATGGTATGGATATAAAAAAAGATGAGGCCTTGACTTTAGCTTGGGAAAAAGTTCTAATTGTGTTTACTAGTTAAATCCTATGTAGAGCTGGTACGGTATGATATAGATATTTGGATGCAAAATTCTTGTTATATTAGAGATACACATACACTGGTGAGATATGGTCATTCTTATAACCTTTGAAGTTGTTTGAGCCTTGAGGTATAAGATGAGATTCTTGTTTTGTTAAGACTGAATTACAACTACTCACTACATGGCTTAAATTTAGTGGTTTTATAGGCATTAACCGAGAACGTGATGCTCTCATATGATAAAAGATCTTAATGTCCTATGAGTTACTAATAACATCATTGGGGTAAAAATATATAATATTTGTGAACTGCTGTGTGTAAGCCATATTTTTTTTACGCATTTGCTCATTGTAGAGGACGTAAAATATTTGATAGCCCAACAAAATTGTATGGATCCCAAGCAGCAAAGGTTGTTTTTTAGAGGAAAAGAGAAAGAAAATGCAGAATTCTTGCACGCAGCAGGTGTAAAAGAAAACGCAAAGTTATTGCTCATGGAACGTCGAGCTGAAATTGGTAGAAAAGTTGAAGAAGAAAACACTGTTGATGTAAACCAAGAGGTTTCTCAGTTTCTTGAAGAGGTATAATGCATTATTCTCTTCCTATTTGTGGGTGATACTCTAGTTGCCTATATTCTGGGGTAACCTTTGCTTTTTTATTTTCTCTGTGCAGTTAGATTCTACAGAGAGCACAAGAAAAGAAAGAAAGCTTGAAGAGGAGGAGAGTAAAAGAATCTCGAGAGGCTCTAAACAAGTCGATGAAATCAGAGGAGAGGTTAATAAGCTTGCTGAAAAGGTGTTCTCGTCTTAATATACTAATTCATTGTGTAGGTACATCTTATGGAAATCTAATGTCAGGCATAAAGTTTTAAATTCATCAAATGTTAGGGCAAGCGTGTTTATATTAACAGCCATGGATTTATCAACCTATATCTATACTCTAAGCCTAAATCCTTATCAGTTTTGGTACATAATTTGAAATTATTGATATGATAATAATCGAAGAACTAGTAAATAGAGAAACTTATGATTTAACTGATTGTGTACATCTTGCACTTCATAACCTGTTCTGCATTTCTGAAGGTGGACTTGCAATATAAGTGTTGGACACACTTTCAATTTTTAATTTATATAAGAAAAATAAGAAATCCATAATAAATTAGTTAATGCTTTTGTTACCTTTTTTACTTCTTATCTCAGTAAAGAAAGCTAAATTGAACTAATGAGTTGATTACTGGAAATCTTTTGTTCGTTAGAGGGGCAATATGATTATTGTTTTCACTTTTTAACTTTTAAGTATACAAGTTTATAATAGGCTCAATACAGTTTGTACTCTTTTTAAGGTGGCTACTTTGGAATTAGCCATTGACGGTGGGACGAAGGTTGTAGAAAAAGAATTTATTGTTTTAGCCGAGTTACTAATGAGGCAATTACTGAAATTGGATAGCATAGAAGCTGAAGGAGATGGAAAAGTACAGCGTAAGCTTGAGGTGAGTTTTATTATGACCAGTTCTAAAAAAGTTATTCTTTCTATGCATGATTTATTGTCAAGTGAGATGCAAAAACTTGAAAATAAGAAATTGATTACTTATTAGAGCTGTTAAGCTTATACTTGTAAAGTGCAAATATTGGTGCATATGTGGACTGTGTTTTCGAAACATGTTTTTATATGAATTGGTCATCATAAATTTTTGCATCTTTGTTTTATTAAGCATAATCATTACTCAGAAAGGCATAATTTATGATAAAAATGCTACTTATAGTTCATAGCTTTGAGAAAATGTATGAACGAAGTAATCAAGTGAAAACAACCTATTCAAAGGTCAACAAACAAGGAAGCAAATTATCATTTTCTTAGTTTATGTACTTAGTACGTTTATTTAGTTTCATTCAATTAAATTACTTTTCAAATTCGGCTTCACACCTTGTCATGGGTTCTCCTATTTATTCTAGTAACCCAGTTTCGTGATTATAAATAGTAGTAGCAAAATGTATAATTGGATGGTGTGGAACAGAATCAAGTTCAATGGAGTTTGGTACTAAAGTAGTGTATTTTTTCTTATGAGATTAATATTTGTTGTTTGTCCCAAATTTTGGGCTTGAATTGAGGTGTATGTTAGAGCTTAGTGTCTTCGACATCAATGCTATTACCACTCTTTAGGCCTCTTCCTCTTTTCCAGTGGCCCGTCAGCAAGACTGTTAGAATGAAATCAAAACTGATTTGTTAATAAAAATTTAATTTATTATCCAAAGGCATCTATGATAGAATCCATTAAGCTTGTTCTTGTCATTGTTACTGCTACATACATTGATGATGACGCCCAAAGACAGGCTTCAAAACGTGAGCTTTTATTTCCGGGCTAGAATTGCTCTATAATTTTAGCGAATCAATTGTTGCTTTGATCATCAATCTATTGGATTAGATGACATTTGACAAGATCATTCTTGTATTCAATCCTTGTGGACATCATATCACTTTTTAACATTGCTTATCTCTCCGCTAATTCCAAACTGTGGTTCGAGGCTAATATTTTCAGCTCGTCTGGAATGATCCCGATCAATTTTTGGAATTAGTATATTTAGTCAATTTCATGCTTCAAGTCGTTTCTTAGTTAGTATTTCAGGTGTCTTTTAGGTCCCTTAGATTTTTCATTTTAGCTGCCTTATTTTAATTTTGAGGGATTAATGATGTATCTTTTTGGATTCCTTATTATTATCAATACAACATACTGAAATATATCAATATGAAGAATTCTGTTTAGATAGCTGTAGAAGAGAGGGCCCATGTTTTTTTCTTTCTAATATTAGTTTAGACCGAAATATTCCTTGAAGAGGTGGTCTCTACCGTATCTCTTTTTTTTCTTTCAATTTAGACGTTTTTCTGATCTTGACCAGTAGACCTCCCATTCTCCTATATCATTGATCTGGGTCTGTTTTTGGGATTTTGACTTCCTTTTTTAGAGGTAATGAAATATTGCGGCTGTGTATTTTCCTGTCATAGTTTTGGTGCAGATTTCTTGAAAATGTGGATACAGTGTTCGTTTCTATGTTTCAATTCTCAATGTTATCGTAATCTTTTTGTTTGAAAGTGATTTGAACTTACTTTAGGTGTATCGTTTCTTGTGAAACTCTTAAACTAGTCCGTTTGAAAATTAGAAGAGATGTTACTTGGTTGGGTTGAATATATTGATTTAGTTCTTTCTTGTTTTCATTTTAGAGAATTATTCTATACTGTAATATAGCATAATATCATATAAATTTTGAGCAGGTGCGTCGTGTTCAGAGTTTGGTTGATAAAGTAGACTCGTTAAAGATGGTAAGCTCAAATCCATCCAGCAATAGCAGTAAACACCTATCAGAAACAACCACTGGAGAAAGTGTTAGCGCCCCTTCTGCCATGTCATCGTCTTCGACAAAAGTTACTAAAGACTGGGAACAATTTGACTAGTATTTTTTTTCACCACCTGGATATCATACTATAATTTTTGAAGACCGGTAGGTAATACATTAAGTACTTATTCTATTATTAAAAATTCATGTCTTTAGACGTTTGGTGTGATTTTGGGTACGTTTCAATGCAAGTTTATGTTAATGATATTAAAAATTGATGACCTGAGTATTGGTGTAATTAAATTTGCTGCTGTTAAGAATTTTCCTTTTGTATAATGTATGAATGATGCTTGTATATTTGATTGCTATGACTAGCAAGCTTATCAAAATGAATAAATGAATGAAGGGCCAGTAATTGCTTGAAGACTTTTACTTTTACAAATACATGGGAGACTTTGGGCAGTATGGCATTTTCCTGTTCCCCCCAAGAATTATATGCTAATTTTGACAAGTCTCCATCTATTTGTAAAAGTAAAAGTAGGCTAAGCTAAAGCTAAGATGTGAGCCATTTTCCTAACCATGATTGTGAGAGAAATTTGGTGAAAAGTTAGGTAGAAGATTAGCTTTGACTAAAGGGTAATTAAAAGGGTAGAGAGAGTTTGAGTTGTTTTTATTTTGTTCTCTTCATATTTAGCAACATAAACATTTTAAAGTTTTCTGATCTATCCCTTGTGGATTTAAGATTAATTTTAATGGAGAAATGACTTTTCTGCCGAACCGAACTTGTTTGGTTTGAAAAAAATTATACCATAACCGAACCGAAAAAGTCGGTATACCGAAGACTTTTTCAATTGGTACGGTTCGGATTTTCGTTTTATACCGAAAAATTATTATTATTAAAAGACAAGTCTTGATAACAATAAAATAGGAAAAAAGTTTATAAAAAATAAAATGTATACAACTATTCTTAGATTTGCTACATTTATCGTGAATTTAATTAAAATAAGAAATACTTATAAAATAAGAATTCTTTTAAAACATTAGGAAAAAAAAAATGGAGAAACGCAAAATTATTGTATTTGACTTCGTAAATAGGAAAATAAGTTGCAAGAAAAATTAAAGTAAACTAAAAGACAATTTATTTTGTAAGTTATGACTATGTGCAAATTTCTATATATTTTATAATTTTAATGTTTGGTTCGGTTCGGTTCGGTATTATACCAAAAACATACGAAATTGATATCGAAACCGAACCGTCTTTTAAAGTTTGGTTCGGTGTATCGTACCGAAAATTCGGTATACCGAACTTCGATACCAAGTTGTTTGGTTTGGTTCGAAAATCGATCGGTTGATACAAATCGGTACAAAAAATTCACCCCTATTTTAAATCATTTAAATTAAATATTTCTGTGATGTATTGTCCACAATTACCAGAGAGAGAAGTGAGGAAAGAGAGAGATATATTGAAAAAAGGTTTTAGTTTTTTTTTTTTTGGGGGGTACTTTTGCACTGTGCTTAGTTACCTAACTTAAATTAGTCCTTTTAGCCTTATTTTCAGTCCACTAATGCTGGTAAAATGGATCAGATCAAAGTTGTCTCTTAAATTATTTATTGATATTTCTTCACTATTTCAGCACAGAGATAAAACTAATATCAATAGAATAATACTGTAAGCACAATACGAAAGCATGAAAACTAGTAATAATATTTGTTATTAGCGGCGGAGATTTTTATAACATCACATCAAAGTATAGAAAAGTCATATGCAGACCAAGTCTAATTTTAGCAGCTAAAATATCAATGTTAGGAGTACATGGCTCACAATATTTGACCTGGCTTTTAGCAAAAAAAACAAATTCACATTCGCATGATGTATCATGTATTCAGTACGGATCATATTATTTTACATAAAAGGATTTATTTATATAGTTAAGAATAAATGTTTTCATTCTTTGCGACTCTGGTTAAGATATATTTAGTGCATCGAGTCTGTCTGTCAATTGTCTTTTTGTTTGTGTTATTCTTCTTATTAAACTTTCCAAGTTGCTTCAAATGAATTATTGCAGTGAGAAAGAGTCTGTCTTTTGTTGACTTAGACCAGAACATGTGGAGTATTTAATTTTCAATAACTGTATTGTATGGTGGTCAATATTTTATTCCCAGTGTCAAATAATAGTAGGTGTGTACATGATTGCATCTCCTATAAAATGATCTCTCTTCTTCAAAACAATTCACCAGTTTCAAAACCAAACAACACAAACTTTTATATCAGCTCAAAAGCAAAAGACAAAAACCAAAATCCAGCAAAAATGAAGACCGAAATTATTGCGAAAGAAAACATCAAGCCTTCTTCCCCAATTCCTGATAGCTTTAACCTTTGCATTATGGACCAAGTTTCTCCTCCGGTTTACACTAAACTTTACTTCTTCTACGAGAACACTTCCACTGACGAAATCGGTGAAGTAGTCGCAAAAAGGACCCAGAGCCTAAAGTCATCCCTATCTGAAATCCTGACTCGCTATTACCCTCTTGCCGGAAGAATTAGAGACCAAATGAGTGTAAACTTTGAAGAAGATGATGGTGCTGAGTTTGTGGAAGCTAAAATAGATGCCACTCTTAAGGAATATCTCGAAAAACCCGCTTCTGAAATGTTTTTACATCTTGTTCCTGATGATTTCTGGGAAAAGGGCTCACGCCCTCTTCTTGTCGTTCAAGCTAGCTTCTTCAAGTGTGGTGGGCTAGCTATCGGAATGAACTTTTCTCACAAAGTATCAGATGCTGGTACTTTTACCAATTTCATAAATGCTTGGGCTGATACATCCATTGGAAAATCCGATATGGTCAAAAGCCCAGAATTTAGTGGTTCCCTAGTTTTCCCTGCTCTCGAAGAGCTTTTCTTATCCGGAGAAGAAGTTGGCGAAATTGTCCAAATCAATGACAAAACAAAGAGATTTGTTTTTACTGCGACCAAACTTGCCGCCCTCCAAGAGACAGCGACGAACGAAAACATTCCTTGGACTTCACGTATGGAAACCGTCACGGGATTTATATGGCGTATTGGGATGAAAATGTCAATGAAAAGAGCAGGTGGTTCCCCAGTTTCATCGGTTTTGATCACGCCTGTTAATATCCGTAGAATGCTGCCACCTCCCATTAGCGACCAAACTTTTGGGAATTTGGTCGAGACCCAAATAGTGACAAACGACAACGGTGAAATTGAGTTGCCTTACTTGATTGGCCGTTACAGGGAGGAAGTTAAAAAGTCACGTCAAGCATACGAGAACAAACTTGATGGACAACAATTCATGGAGAGGTTTATGGCGATCGGTGAGAAAATGATGGAGCTTATGCCCCAACCGGATGTTAAAAACGCATTTACTATCTCAAGTTGGAATAAGTTCCCATTTTATGAAGCCGATTTTGGTTGGGGAAAGCCGATATGGGTAGCTACTCATAACCCTATGCCTTATATCACTATTTTGATGGATACGAGAGATGGCACAGGAATCGAGGCCTGGGTTAATCTGCCGGAAGAGCAGATGGATATTTTCTCTACAGATGAAGAATTGTTGAAATATGCAGTCGTGGATCCTAGCGCTCTCTAAGGCTTTTTTGATCTGGATTTCTGATCTGATTTTATTCTTCTCTTTTTAATTTTTGTGTAAAATAAAAATTGTTTGTACCAATAAAGTTGTTTACTAATATGTGATCTTTTTAAAATGAAATGGTAATTTGTTGGTTGGCTTGCAAAATTATTTTTTAAGTAGACGTATTTCCTGTATGATGAAGTCTGATTTGTGAAAGGGTTTGTACCTTTTGTCAATTGTTTTAGTTGGTACATTTGCTTTAATGGTTTCATTCATTGAATAATACTAGGTCTTTGTCATTGCATGCATATACTTGGTCTTTGTCACTTCTTTCTCTACTTCTGTTTTGATCTCTCCAAACAATTCGACTCTGCTTTCTCGATTACTTATGTAATAACTCTAGTTACAATACGGGTGGTTCATCACAATTTTAATCTTCAAGACGCTATGGCGACAATGTCCCTTTGCCAATAGATAAATGTTATCGGATTTCAATTCCATAACTAGCAAGTTTGAATGAATCTTGTAACAACATGCTATCTTTTTTGTTTTCTGTTTGAAACTTGAGATGAGAACAACAAGGTGAAAACTCATAGAAAAACCAGCCAAAAAAAACTAAACAGCCAAAATTACCAAGGAAAGAGAAACAGATCACAGTACGAGAAGAACAAAAACAGAAAACTAAATAGAGAGGGGTGATATATAAGACTTCAACTAATTCATTAAAAGGCCTCGAAAGCGTTGAATACAACATCGACTCCATTGTGAAGATAAACGAGCCATCTTTATTTTAATAAAAAAAACTGTGGTTACTTTAAATGATATCGCTGATGATACTTTCATTTCATTTTAATTTGTGAATCGTTTAAGCGGATGTGGTTGCCTTGTCTGGAAGGGGCTTCCCGTTCAAGAAAGAACCAAAAATGACAAGCGATCTTTGTGGTTGTGTAAGTGCAGCATTACTAGAAGCTCCTCTTACGGTAGCATAAGAGAGGATCATATCTCCGTATACTTGTGTCCATCCCCCAACCTATTTAAAATTTCAAGCAGATTTATCACAAATATAAGCAACATGTCGGAGGATTATCCACTGTTAATTTTTGTATATGATTTGTTACAAGACAAACCTGTCCAGATTCAAACCACGCTCGGTATGGCATAGTTGTGTTTATATTCATTTTGGTTGCCAGCTCATCAATCAACTTTCGAGTCGCTGTTAGTGGTACAATTGCATCTTGGTCTCCACTATAAAAAAATATTTTGGCAAATTCACCAGGAAAAAGTTTCTTTTAAAAACATAAAAAATAAATATTTCATGTACTTAATGTGTAATAGTTTAATTATTTTGTCATTTTTATAATAGATCTTACCTATAGACCATGGTCCTAATACCAGACTTGATAAGTGAACCCAACACATCAATTGTTCTTGTCTCATATTCTTGAAACCTTGGATGAACCACCCTGTTCCAGTTAGGGAAAGAAAAAAGATTTTTTAATTGCTTTGTTGTTTATTTTTAATATTAAATTCAAACATTATTTGTACATAATAATTACTCGCTGCAAATCGTCCAATCAGACACTCCAGTAAGCCGGACATGCAAAGCATTATGTACATCTTTCCGATTAAGAAAATTGATTATATCGTCTCTTAAACAGCCACTTGACATTTTCCCCCCTCTCTGAAGAAGAAAAGGTAAAAATTCGTTATAATACATTTACTATAGGATGTTTAGGTCATACTCTCATGAGACACCGAATTATTCACATACATCCTTTTTGATTTATTCATTCCCATGTAACATTTTGCTAGGCTCTCTAATTTTGTTTTGATTTAAACTTATTTTCACATTTTTAGGTATGACCCATCATGACAGTGTTCAGTTTCACATTATCATTGTCTCTTATGGATTTAATTTTCGACAAGTTTGTTGTAGTGTATCAAATCTTACCACATGATTATAAGGAGGAGAAGCGACGGGGGGTAAGCATATATTGCTAGTAATAGCATTTAATTTCACATATCGGCTGAGCTCCGAAGCAACTTGACTTTTTACTTGAGAGCACTTTGTGGTGATAGCGTTAGCTCGACCCTGTCTGAATATTTCAGAAGAATTGCATACATTAGTGAGAATTTCAAATGTAGTATCTGATATCATGCCATGTGACCACAAGAATTTTGCCCTAGAATTCAACTCATAGTCCAAGTCCAGTACTGGATTCTGTAGCTGAAAAGAAGATTAATGGGATACATATGAAAATGTCAGGATATGATCAAAACATATATTAAAAGTAAATCAAATTCTAGCAACTAAGAGGAAGTAAGACCAAAGATTGGTTATGTTACTCACTAGTATGCCTTTCAATTTGCACTTCATTTTGGATTGTACAACAAGTTGAGCGAGTTGCGGAACAAAGTGACCTACATTACAGAAAGAAATAATAAAATAAAAATTACTAATATCTCTTTAGCTATGTGAATAAAATTAACTGGTGAATTTATGATGTTAAAAATACCAGCATATGTTTCTCCAGCTATGAAGAAATCTCTTCCCTTGTATTCTGAGAATCTGTCAAACCACTTTTGCAGGAAAACGAGATTGTCTTGGGCTAACAATAAATAAAACTGAGATTAACATAAAATTATATATACAGGCGGAGCTAAGAAAGGTCCAGTGGGACCCGCTGTAATTTTCGATTATATGTTAATTTTTTTTATGTGTGAAATTTGGGAGAAATTTTTTCTAATATGACATATTTTTGTGTAAAATTGTCAAATTAGCCTCTCAAATTAATGTTTGTCAAATGTTACGTGACATGATTCCGTGATTTATTTAGACGGTGGTACCTAAAATGAAAAGTTATTATAGTGTGGTATCCAAATTAGAAAATTTGAAAGGTGCATACTCAAATCGTTAACATCACTATACTTTGACATAATAAATGTGTTTTTTTTACTATAAAAAATATAATTCTAGCAAGGTTGACATCAATGTCTACTA
Source organism: Primula veris (assembly GCA_963682055.1). NCBI lineage: Eukaryota > Viridiplantae > Streptophyta > Magnoliopsida > Ericales > Primulaceae > Primula > Primula veris. Next base: position 9,175,353 of record OY821743.1, read on the forward strand.
CCTATAGATTATGTGTAAACTCAACCTTGCGGCCTAGCCTTTCAAAGTGTAATAGTTATTTACTTGTATTATTGTTTTTTTAACTGTTTGGATACTTTTTAAAAAAAAAAAAATTGTTTCTAAATGTGCCCCCCGGTGACAAAGGTCTGGCTCCGCCTTTAACATCCAAGTTTCATATAATCCTACCGGCCAACACTCTAAAAATTCAAAGGTTAAGCTTTAAATTATTTGTTATTTGCTTATTCATGTATACTAGTGCAACATTTCACACGTGTTAGGTACTCGCCCTTTGGCCATTTTACATCTACATTACTTCGATAATGCATCTTACCCCTACAGAAAATCCTAATTCGGTCTTTTCCTGCTTTTAAAGTTTCATTTATGTTTCCAAGATTCAATACCCCAAAGTTCTTTATTGGTTAATTTATAGAATAGGTTTATATATATATATATATATATATATATATATATATATATATATATATATATATATATATATATATAATGGAAACCTGTAAATTTTTAGACTGGAGACATTGAAGCAGTTATTGTTATGTAAGAAACCTTATGGATTAGCTTTTCTTTAAAAAATTCTCTTATTTAAAATGCTGCAAAAAAGAACTCTTTAATTATTGGTTAGGTATATTTTTCGTGTTCTTTTCTACTGATTTTTGCTCTTGATCTTGATCTAAGATCACTCTGATCTTGGAGATAAACGGGGAGAGATGTAAGATTTGGAGTGACAATAAGAAATTTAGAGTAATCGTAGCAAATTTTTAGTCCAAAATCTTGAAGAAAATAAAAATCCTGACTTATAACCTTTTTCCCCTTGTTTTTGCAATAGGAAAAGGCATTTTGTATGATAGCATTAGCTATGCTTCATGTATTTCTGTATTCTTACTGGATTTTGATTGATTTCAGCTATGTATATGCGGTATTTTAACACCATGGAGGTACTGTCCCATGGACAAGACGATTTTACTTTCTTGCATAATACTAAGCATGTTTGCCAGAAAAACAACAAACCTGTAATATCATCGGTTACTGTTGTGTAAAAGGATTTATCCTCAGAATAAGAAAAGCCAACTCCTGCTGGTGAGTCTAAGTACAACATGTTTGCTCCTACAAAATAGATAATACAACTTGGTGTTCGATAATAATAACTTGACAGAAAACAAACGTAAACATTGGAATTATGCAAGTCTTCTTTAGACCAATTTTTTAATTAGGCTACAACCCAAACAAGAATGTAACAAGTTTTATGACAAGTGAATAAAGTGATTAACCTATACTGTTCCAGCTGAACTCATTTTTGACCAAAATATTTCCATTGGGTCTAAAAGGTCCATTCCCACCGAAAGCACCAAGTCCAATTGATGAACAGATCGGCCCTGATAACGAAGCGAAAAATACAAGTTCAATATCTTATACTAAAAACAAAAATAGTTATAAAATGGACTTGGTTGGTTGGATCCAGTAGAATACCCCCAGCTAACCAAAGAACTAGAGGCTTTGAGGAAGGCTCGACTTCTGCTTCAAGAAAATAGTAAAACATACTTCTTTGTTGTTTTTCGCCAACATTAATGTAGCCTGAGAACTGTCGAAAATTAACAGCAGGTTGACCTGGCAAGCTCAATATTTCATCAGCTTCGTATATAGCCTCTAATGTGATACAATAATACAAAAGACATATAGCTGCAACGAGCATCCATGTTCGTGTTAACATGTTGAAGAGATAAGAATTGTATGTAATTAGAGATTAATTAGTAGTATTAAATTTAGTTTTCTCTTTTCCTGCTGATACATTTTGATCATTCTCGCGTTCCGTATATATAATTCAAAATGTTAACCCTCACATTTATCTATAATGTCATATGTGACCAAGACAGCCACGTGGCTACACAAACCAAATGGTTTTTTTAAGCCAATTTACCCTAAATCGTTAATATATGTTTGGCTGCTTCTTGTACCATAATATAAGTGAATAAAAAGGGACACACTGGTCTAGAAAGAATATTCCACCGGAAATAATCTAAAGCCGAATGCTTATTTCTTTCTCCGTACGTATCCGGTGCCGGCTAGAGCATGTTAATTACTTCATAATGAAACTACATTTATACCCTTATTATTTAAGTTACTTTGTAAATAGAGTACCCGTATCTGGGTAGCTAGAATTAGTTTTATGTATAATTAGTAGAGAAAAGAAAACCATAAAAAAGACCATATATACACCAGGCTAGCCAAGGGATCGCCATAATTAGTATCACCAATATCAACTACCTATTAAAAGCTAGCAAAGGCCGCTAGTTGTAAGTACTGAGAAAGTAATTAAACAATTGACTATGGAAATAAATATTGAAACTATATTTTCTTTTATACCTCCCCCAATAGTTCTCTCTTTAAAATTAAAACCACTTCAAGTTTGATATATTCATCCTTTTATTGTAGTTGATTATATATTATGGTATGGATCAATTCATGGTCTATTATTTGAATTAACATAGCCCTATTTTATGATTAAAAAAAAAGGGTTTTGGTTATCGCACAAAAAAAAATGTTGCCGGGGGAAACTCTTTAATCTCTATACTAACATATGATGTGTTAACAAGCAATACATGTTTCGTTGTAATTTGTAACAATGATATTTCTTAGAATTTTTAGGAGCACACCATGGAAACCCTTCAGTTCTTGTCCCCTAACATTTTATCAGATTTTTATTTTATCGACCAACCTACAACAACTATCAGTTATTTTTGCCTGGTTTTTTACGCTAAATAGAAAAAAGAAAATATCATAGATTCACGATAAAAGTACAAGAACGTGAAAGAAAATACAAATAAAAACACGATTTAATAGTGTAATGCTATGTTTATTTCTCCCAAGTGTTTAGATGCCCAAGTAGCCAACTTTTGATTCTTTTCTATTTGGTATAATAGTGTACTAAATCGTCAACGAAATTTACATTAATATACTAATTGTATTTTTAAATAGTCCGTATACAAAGTCGGATTTTGGTGATACACGTATACAAAGATGCAACTCATGACCGTTAAGAAACTCGATTGTATCGTCTCTTCAACAAACACTTGACTTTTTTCAAGGTGAGAACCACAATAAACATATTTTAAAACCTGACAGCTAAAACAGCATCCTTATCCTGTTATTGATCGAGTCCTGTCTCTCTTCTTCTTTCATGGACAAAGAAACTAGACAAGATCTTTTACCATTGTCTTTGCCTGACCGGACTAGAGAAAGATAAAATATGTCTCGAAACAAAAAATCTACTATTGTTCTAAACATTAAATAATCACAAAAAGTACCAGGTGATTAACTGGACTTGATAACCTAGAAATTTGTGATTCCTTCACAGAATGCTGAATTGTAGTAGAAATCTTCATAACAGGAGAAGGGAGGGAAATCAAGGAGATAATAATCTCCACAGGATCGACACTTATATTTTATAACGCATATAGTAACATCTTAAATCTCTATCTAAGAAATTGCACTTATGTCATGTTTTTTTCTTTAATCAAGTGCTAATTATTGATGTTTATATATTGACATACATACATTTAAAAAAGTATTTGAGAAGTGTGAAAGAATAACCCTAAATAGCTGGAGGTAAATTGCAGTTATATTCAAACCAGTACTGTTATCAAGTGAAAATAGACTAGAGTTGAAACCCAAATTACAAAAAATGTTGTGTAAATGGTTTTATAATTTTATGTTATGTTCTTATGAGGCGATATTGATAAAGTGAAAATACAAGAGATATACCGGATACGGTTATACATTAAAAAGCATTAGGCTCTAAAGATTTTTTCCGGACGAATATTCTTTCTAGGCTAGTTGTTTCACTATTTTTCATAAAATATATTAGGATACAAGAAGGATCCAAACATATATTATTGAATTTTTGTAACCTGACTAGTTTAATCATTTGTGTTGGTACAGCCATGTGGCTATCTAGGTCAAATATGACCTTACAGAAAATACAGTTAGATGAATATGAGGGTTAACATTTTTGAATGCTATATATATGTACAACCGAGCTATGATCAAATGTATCAACACCTAAAGAGAAACTGAGACCGATCCTACTAAATAAGCTTTAAAAACACGTTCACACTCCTTTTCTTTTCAACATGTTAACTCGAACATGGATTCTCATGGCAACTTTATGTATCTTATATTTTTGTATCACGTCAGAAGCTAAAGATGAGTCTGATGAGATATTGAACTTGCCAGGTCAACCTGATGTCCATTTTCGACAGTTCTCAGGCTACATTAACGTTGGCGAAAAACAACAAAGAGATATATTTTATTATTTTGTTGAAGCAGAATTCGAGCCTTCCTCGAAGCCTCTAGTTCTTTGGTTTGCTGGAGGTGTCTGGCCAGATCCAACCAAATTCAAAATAATTGTTTCGATTTTGTTGTTATATTTCTTATTCTATTTAAGAGTACTATGAATTCATTTGTAATTTTGTGCTGTCTTTAGGGCCGATTTGTTCATCAATTGGACTTGGAGCTTTCGGAGGAAATGGACCTTTTAGACCCAATGAACATGTTTTGGTCAGAAATGAGTTTAGCTGGAACAGTATAGGTTCATCATTTCATTCACTTATTAAATCTTATCTCATTCTTGCATAATTATAAATGTATTTGATTAAGAAGTGGTATAAGGTTTTATTCATATTTCATATACCAATAAGGCAAAAAATACATTTATTTTATTGTCACCATCTCTATTACTGAAAAAGTCAGCTATGTTCGTGCGGTATTGCAGGAGCAAATATGTTGTACTTGGACTCACCGGCAGGAGTTGGGTTTTCTCATTCCGATGATGAATCCTTTTACACAACACTGAACGATGATATAACAGGTCTCTAATGTATATATTTTAATAGAATGATTTTATATACAATATATATAACCAATTTGAATAATGAGTGATATCATGAGCTCATAAGTGAAGAGCTAAAGCAGAAAACTGATTTCATATTTTGGGAGTAAAATGCATTATGGAAGTAACTATGGAATAGAATCAAATAACTAAAGTTGCAGCTTAACCCTGTGATAATATTAAAATCTGATTGCAGCTTAACACTGTGATAATATTAAAAATTTAAAGTCTGAACCTTTATCTTGTTTCTATTTGTTGTTAGCCCAAGACAATTTGGTTTTCCTCCAAAAGTGGTTAGACAGATTCCCAGAATACAAGAACAGAGATTTCTTCATAGCTGGGGAAACATATGCTGGTATGTCTAGCATTATAAATTCACTAAGTTCGTTCGTATTTGCACAGAGAAGCTATAGACACATGTTTACGTAAAATATATTGATGTTATCACTCATCAGGTATGTATTTAGTAATCAACTAATCGTGATAGTTATATTTTCTTTTGTTTTTTAGGTCCGCAACTAGCACAACTCGTTGTTCAATCCAAATTGAAGTGCAAGCTGAAAGGCATACTAGTGAGTCACAAAGAGATTCAAGTTTTCGAATTCAGACCTTAGTCTATGAATTCTGTTGTGCTATTGAAGAAAGTTTTGCTCATATCCTGACATTATCACGTGTTCAATTATTTGTTTGTTTTTTCAGCTAATAAATCCAGTATTGGACTACGACTACGTGTTGAACTCGAGGGCAGAATTCTACTGGTCACATGGCATGATATCAGATGCTACTTTTGAACTTCTCACAAATGTATGCAATGCTTCTGAAATTTTCAGACAGACTCGAGCTAATGCTATCACCACAGATTGCTCTCGAGTAAATACTCAAGTCGTATCAGAGATTGGCCAATATGTTCAAATAAATGCCATTAATAGCAATATATGTTTACCCCCCATCGCCTCTCGACCTCTACGTAATAACATGGTATGATTTGATAGGTGTATTTGTTTAATAAAACTGATGAAAATAAATTTCGTAAAAGACATGCTCAATTGAATTGAAAATAATTATGATGGGTACTACATCAATATTTGAATTGAAGTTTAAATCAAAACAAATCAAAATGTCTAGCAATAGTTTACTTTGAACTAAAAATGACTCAAAAACTTTAGTGACCGGTGAATCATGCAAGTAGGACATAAACTACCTAAAGTCAATAATCAACCAACATTTTCCCGTTCTTTTATCCAGGTAGAGGAAAAAACGCCAAGTGCTTGTCTGAAAGATGATACAAGTGAGTTTCTGAACCGGAAAGATGTTCAGAATGCTTTGCATGCTCGACTGCCTGCAGTCTCTAATTGGTCAATCTGTAGCAAGTAATTACTTTATAAGACGAAATTCTAATAGAAAATTACAAATAATACGTGTAACAATTGAATTTTTTAATCTTTATCCTATTTGAAACAGGGTAATTCATAGAAACTTTCAAGAATATGAGACAAGAACAATCGATTTGTTGGGTTTCCTTGTCAAATCGGGTATTAGGACCATGGTCTATAGGTAAAAAAATTCACACTGGTTCATAATTGACATAAGTTACTTAAAATAACATATATTTTCTTAATAATTTATAGTAAATTAAATGTTGGCCAATTCAAAAATAATTTCTTACAGCGGAGACCAAGACGCAGTCGTACCACTAACAGCCACTCGGAAGTTGGTTCATGAATTGGCGACAGAAATGAAATTAAATACAACCATGACATACCGTGCTTGGTTTGAGGGTAGACAGGTCTGTAACTTTTAACAAATCATAAACCAAATTTCTTACGTATATACCCTCCAAGTTCCGATATGTCAATTTTATTTCTCATCTATTTTCTTGAAAAATATTTTTAACCAGATTGGGGGATGGACACAAGTATATGGAGATATGATCCTCTCTTATGCCACAATAAGAGGAGCTTCTAGTAATGATGCACTTACACAACCACAAAGATCCCTTCTTCTTTTCGGTTCTTTCTTGAGTGGGAAGCCCCTTCCGGACAAGGCAACCACATTGGCCTGATGGCATTTGAAAACTGAAATGACATTTCGTCAACTATATCATATATATAAAGTAACCATTGTTGTTTACCAAAATAAAGATGGCTCGTTTATCGTTAGAATGGAGCCTGAAGTTTAAGATGGAACTCAAATGTTGTAATATTTTACATTATCAGTTAACCGGCATGATTTATATTACTGTATCCCCCTCGATATAGAGTTTTCTTAAATTCGGGAGTAAACTGTAACAATTGATACTGAATATATCACGTAACAACTAAACAACAAAGTAGATGAGCGAGAGCAGATGTACAACATGAAAAATTAACGTCTGCACCATCATTACTTAGTAGTGTAGATGAAACATCTTTAAGAAACTGTTGTAGCATTTCCCGAGATGGATCGTCAGGCTTAAGGGTAGATAACAAGGTAACAATTAAGTTTTCTATCGATCATTTCTTGTAGAAGTAGCAAGGCATTTGATGTCTCCTTAATTTTAAAAAAACTCTCAAACCATTAAATTATAAGAATAAATGTCCGGTGTGCCCAAATTGCCTTCCATCGTCCTAATCAATTCCCTAGCTTCATCAAACCTTTTGTCTTCACAATATCCTTTTATCAATATTGTGTAAGTACGATTGTTAGGTTGTAACCCTTTTGAAGAAAGGGCCGAGATATACCTTCCAAGCATTATTGAGCATCTGAGCTTTACACATTCCCTCGATTAAGTTATTATGGATCACAATATTAGCTAGGGGTGTAAATGGTTCAGATTTCAACGGATTCTCGTCAATCCTAAACCAAACCATTAAGAATGTATTGTGAAATTTTGGATCCAAACCAAACAATTTATTTTTTCAATCCAAACCTAACGGATCGGTTTGGGTTGGTTTTATGGATCCAATGGTTTCGGTGTAAATTCGGATCGGATTTGGGTTTTAATAATCGTTGTCATTCGTTCTTTAATCTAAATTAATACATCTAGAATAAGGTGAAAAATAATTTCAAACAATATATAACAAACATTAATAAGTAGAAACATTTTTCATATATTCTACTCAACCACACATACAATGCATAATAACAAATTAATTCGGTTAGAAAATAAAGAAATATGACTCGTATAAGTAGTACCGAAAGAATATAAAAGTTAACACATTTGAAATCTGTCGCACAATTATTATTGTTCATTAGATTAAAGAGTATATATATGCTCGTTTATTATTACTTATATATATATATATATATAGAAGGAGTTTTAGTTTTTTTTCATAAGTAGGGTAATAATAATGCTTGTTTTTAATGGGTATTGTGACGACCCAAATTTCCAGGAAGGAAATTCTGTGGTGCGGTGTTGTGCGTCAGTCCCACGTCGCCCAAATATGAGAGTACTCGTGTGGTATATAAGCTTAAAGATCTATTTCCTCTCAATAAGGTCTTTTAAAGCCGTGCGGCACAATAGCGAGAACGGAACTCCATAGTTAAGTGTGCTTAGCTTGGAGTAGTACCAGGATGGGTGACCCCCTGGGAAGTTGTGCCAAAGCGGACAATATTGTTGATACGGGCGTGGCGGTTCGGTCTGTGGGGCCGGGTCATTATAGGTGGTATCAGAGCCTCTATCTGGCCGGAAATGTGGGGACTAGCACGAGTGTGTGAGCCCCGGAAGGGCGACGTGTCCGACGAGGACGTCGTGCCTAAAGGGAGGGTGATTGTGACGACCCAAATTTCCAGGAAGTAAATTCTGTGGTGCAGTGTTGTGCGTCAGTCCCACGTCGCCCAGATATGAGAGTACCCGTGTGGTATATAAGCTTAAAGATCTATTTCCTATCAACAAGGTCTTTTAAAGTCGTGCGGCACAATAGCGAGGACGGAACTCCATAGTTAAGTGTGTTTAGCTTGGAGTAGTACCAGGATGGGTGACCCCCCTGGGAAGTTGTGCCAAAGCGGACAATATTGTTGATACGGGCGTGGCGGTTCGGTCTGTGGGGCCGGATCATTATAGGTATAACCGATTGATTTTACTGATTTGGATTGAATTCAATGGTTTGGATCAGATTGGTCTGGTTCAGATTAACAGAATTGAAAACTAAACCAAACCATTTAAAAAATTTGAATTCAAAATCAAACCATTAGTATTCAAAATCTAAAACAAAACTAAACAAACCAGCAGTTCAGATCGGATTCATGGATTTTACTTACGGTCAGGGACCATATCACTGCTTTCAAACTTCTGGAACAATAGAAACGCCTCGTCAAAATATTGGCTGTCAAAAAATCTATTTAAAAGCACATAAAAGGTATGCAAATTAGGGTTTTGCCCACAAGCTACCATCTCATCAAGAAGCAATAATGCATAAAATGGTCTCCCTACTAGGCATAAACCCATATGCAGTCGTATTTGCAACCAGTTGACATTCGCTTAAAAAGAGTATTGGCTTCATTTATCTTTCGAAAATTTGAGAATATAGAACAATTTGTGGATATCTTGAGAACAGGTTTTTCCATAGATTTTGGGATAGATAATAATAATGTTTTCCAAATTTCAAGTCTTTGTTAAAGGCTTAAACGCAATTGAAACTGCTTTTCGAGGAACTGTTTGATTTATTATACAATGTTCACTTTTCAAGGTAATCTAGTACTATACTATGTTTTCCGTAATTTAGTTAGTTATAATAATGTATTTCAATTCTCGAATGTTATATTCGAAGGCCTATTTTGAGTTTACCTCTTTGTTCACTATTTGGGATTTTTGGAAATCCCGATTTAGTGTCCAAAAATTGGTATTGTACTCCTATTCAATTTTTTCAGTCAAACTTTACATTAAGGTGACTAAACCAACAATAGATTTCAAGATAAATAAGATAACTGTGCAAGACATCTTGTTTTTTCGAAATAGTAATTTTATCAAAATTTGTTAGTCTATGAGAATAAACAAATTGCACGATATGACAAGTTGCATATTTTGTACTAGATTTGGGTGGGGTGAGCCGGTTAAGGCAATAGTGCAACACCCAAGCAACTCACAAGCTACAACCCCAATAGCAGGCTATTGTAGGTGGGCCGCTCTCCCTCAAAAAATTTAATTTAATATCAGTGAATCATCGGTCCACATATCAGATATTAAACTGATAAGAACAGATACTACACTTAATTTTAGCCAAAAGACAGAGAATATGATGGGACAGCCCGTTCATTTTATACATCAGGTCCTCACTCCTTTATAATCGCATATGATGTGGGATAATAGCGTAGAGGGGATAATCTTCGAGCTCAAAACACTACAGATGCACTACATGAAGTAACAAATTTAAGACAAAAATCTTTTCTTCCAATTGCTCTTTTAGATAAAAACCAGACTCCAAGCCAGTACCAACTCGTGCAAAATCTTAGAAACATTGAAAGAAATATCTATGATCAAATCACGAACTAGTATAGATACATTTATAAATTAGAAAATTAGAAAATTAAACAAGTTCAACTGAATATTTACGAATTACAATTACATATTTGATTGTTTTATACTACACATGTTTCTATTACAATGGCCTAATTATTCTAAACAGAAAAGAAAAGGTGGATAAAGAGGGGGAAAAATGAAATCGGAACCCAAACTATACAAGTAGTCTGTCATATTTTTCATGCCTAGAGATCTATCTTCACGTACGATGCTAAACAATTTTACTGTCACTACTAAGATTTTCATTCCATAACTACGTCCTCGGACGGGTTAGCTCGAACATCCTATAGAGAATGAGATCCTCGACGAAGCTAAAATGGATCAGAGGACTTAAGGAATTATGTTACCCGGATATGTTGTAACATGGTCATAAATTTATCGATTTTTTTTCATATAGAAAATCAAGTAGCAACAACATTGGCTAGTGGTTTTATCAGACGCACTTATTCTAAAAAAAATACATTTGAGACGCACTTTTTAGTTTCCGTTCATTTTCTTGCACTATAAAACAAGTCAACAAGATGCAGTTTTGACTTGCAAATTACATGTAACTAAAGTGTTAAAATGAAAATATTAAAAAGGTATCAATATAATTTAAATGTTGAACTATATAATTAGGTTTGTAAAAAATCCAGCCCGACAATTTTGTTAAATTTCAGAATTCCAAGCCGTTTCATAAAATGTGACACAATACAATAAATAATGTTTCATTATAACTAATAAAAATAGTGTTAAATAAAATTCAATAGAATGTTCTACAACAACAAATAATATATAATTTATAAAAAAGGACAAAATCTGAAAAAGAAAACTGCCCAAAGAAACATGCACCCTGTTGTATTAGTTTCAAACCACATATGTTTGTTTGTTTGTCTTCTCCTCATTTCTTTATTTATTTCTTTCAAACTTGGGTTCTTTCTAGTTCTAGTATATACTACTACTAACTTGTTCCTAAACTCATTTAAAACTCCCATGTCAACTCAACACTATTCCTAAAAACATACACACCCCTTTGTTCTTAAAATGCCCACCCTATCCTCACCTCTCTCTCTCTCTCTCCACCCTCTTAAACCCACCCTTCATTTCTCTCTTTTTTCACCTAGTTTTAAACCAAAAAGGTTCACTTCTCTCAAATCTTCTTGCTCTTCCTTGAAACAAACTAAGAAAATACCACAAACAATATTGAAAAAGCCTCCTAATAGAGCTCAAAAGGGGATCTTTAACTTTAATTCCAAAAGTGATGATGATAATGGTGATAAGGATGGGGAAAATGCTGTTAAGGGTACCCTTTTGGCTGGGTTTTTCCTTCTTGGTGTTGTTGGTGGGTTTGGGTCTGTTGGGTTTATTTACAAAGACCAAATTAACGCCTTTTTGACGCAGTTCTCGGGTTTCATTGAAGGTGGTTTCTTTTTACTTGATCTTGTTACTCTTTTTTAGGAGAGTTTTGTGATTAGGTTGTGTAGTTTATGTTCGTGATGGATATTTCATAGGTATTAGTTGTTTAATTTTGGTTTTCTAAGAGCATAGGTTTGTTGTCTAAATGTTACTAGTATAAGTTAGAACTTACACATTTGGGTCTGGGTCTGGGTCTGGGTTTGTTGGGTTTATATACAAAGACCAGATTAGCGCCTTTTTAACGCTGTTCTCGGGTTTCATTGAAGGTAGTTTCTTTTTACTTGATCTTGTTACCCTTTTTTAGGAGCTTTGTAATTAGGTTGTGTAGTTTATGTTCATGATGGATATTTAGAAGTTGTTTAATTTTGGTCTACTAAGAACTTAGGTTTGTTGTCTAAATGTTACTAGTATAGGTTAGGACTTAGGCATTTGTGATCAGGGACGGAACCAGGAAATTTTAAATGAGAGGGGCCGATATTCTATATAATATATTTTCATATCATATATGAGTGTTTTTTTCCGTGATATAAGGGGGCCGGGCGCTAATTTTTGAATCAAAATACACAGGATAAAAATATTATTTTCACCATTTTTTTTAATCAAAATTGGGGGCTGCAATCCTGACCGTATTCTTTCCCTGTTTGTGATTGTAGTTTAAAATTTTGTGAAACAACAGAACTAAGGTTTGAGAAGATATTTGATATGAATTGGGTACCGTACCCAACTTGAGAAACTGAAATTACATGTACGATTATTAGATGTTGAATTAACCTAGCAATTAGTCAAAACAAGTGTGATATAATCTGTGGATAGTAGCTGTCCGTTTAATAGATTGTGGATGTTGTTTGCTATTGTTGAGCCAATAAAAGTTAGGCCCTTTAGTAGGTAAATATTGATATGATGATAATTAGTTGAATTTTTTGGTTTTCTTTATTTCTTCACGTGGAAAATGTGATACACATTTCTTTGCAGTGTAGTTCATTGTTAAAAATTAAGCCTGGTTTGTATGGTGGCGATGGAATGCAGTGGATAAAATGGATACATGCCTTGCTGAGGCTTGAGATTGCCATCCTCATTTTATATAAAATGTGTTGCAGTTGTCTGGAGAAATGTGTATGTTAGAAGTTGATTATGTCAAGATTCTTAAATATTTTTGGGATGTGGTTGCTGGTTGCTGTTTGCTGGTTGCTGATAGAAGAATTAAGGAAAGTCAGATGTGTAGTTGAATTCGATGTTTTCTTCTACATGATAACAGTTTATATCAATGTTCTAAAAAGTGCATGGCGAGTTCTAGGCGGAAATAGGTCGCCTAGCGCCTAATCCCTGCTAATTTTGCCTAATCACCGCCTAATCACTTAATCCCACCTAATTAACTAGGTGCCTAAGCTCCGCCTAGACTCGCCTTTTAGAACACCGACTGTTATACAGTATTTTTTATCTCTCCTGGTAGTGGTCCTTGAGTCCTTCAAATTGTATATAGTTCCGTTTTTGCAACACAAAGATTCTCATCAAGAGAATTTTAATATCTTAGCATTTTGTTGATAGTTAGTATACGAGTGCAAGCATATTGATGTGCTACTTACCTGTAGGCTTTAAAATCATATATTTAAATGAATAAATATGATATTTCGCTTAAATCTTAGCTTGTAGTCAACTCAGATCAGTCAGTAGAGGCTATAAATAATTATCAACCCGTGTATGGATGTTATTTACTTTTGAAAACCCCACTGTTTTCGAATTTCTAGTGATACAGGTTTACTTCATTTTAGGTCAGATATGCACTTCTGCAAATTTTATTTACATGAGTTTGAAGAGATACGCAGGTTGCTCCTTTTTTCCTTAAGTTATGTTAAAAATTGGATTCTGCGAAAATAACCTTTGGCCTGTCGAGTTGCTTAATCAAGATTTATTCAGCCTCTTCATTGCTGAGTAATAAGAAAAGATCTAAAATATAGATCAAAATTGATTGAAAAAAATTACATTGGGATTGGACTTGCTATACTTGGTTACAAAACTCTCCAACTTACTCTTTGAGTTAAGGGAGAAATCATAGCTATTAAAAAATTAACTTATATGTTACTTACTTCTATTAGGGGTTCCCTTCACTGATGACTGTTGCCTAACCCAGACAGTTACCTGCCTTATGGTACTGGGTAGCATGTACCCAATTTCGATAAATCAGCAAGCAGTTAAAATAATATGCTGGTTAATATTGAAAGACGACTTTATTCAGAAAGTCCTACTCCTGTCTCAGGCACACTTCCTTCCTGTTTTTTTTTCTTCTGAATTGATATTTCTCATTTGACAGGTTATGGGCCAGCTGGCTATGCTATATTTATAGCGGTTTATGCTGGTTTGGAAGTAAGTAGCTACCCCTTTGTTGTATATAGTATATACTGTCTATTTTATAACTTTTGTTTGATCTGTGTTATTTAAGTTGTGCAAAAGATCCATTTCTAAAACTATCTATTTAGCATGGAACCATCCCTGCAATTAGCAATTTGAAATTTAATGCTGATAACAGTTTAGTGTTAAGTCATGAACCCGATAAAAAATTTAGCCACTCTTTATGGTCCGGCTCCCTTCTTTTCCTTCTTTTGAAGACAGCATTTGCTATGCCGAAACTTTAATAAGTTATTATTCTTTTTGTTATTAATATTAACCTCTTTTTTCTTTACTCTAGGTCCTTGCAATACCTGCTGTTCCATTGACTATGTCAGCTGGTCTTCTATTTGGCTCTCTCACTGGCACAATCATCGTCTCCATTAGTGGAACGGTAATTTTTTTTACTGATAATATGATTACACTGATAAAGAATTTAAGCCATTTAATGCTGTTGCTCTATTTGATTCCTACTGTTTCTCGTTTTTCACTAGTTTTAGGTCTGATAAAATAAAATCGTTGACAGATCCAATCTCTTTTGAGTTTTCTGATCTTAAAACCAAGTTCTGGTACAGCAAAAATCACCATCGGTATAGTCTGTATATTTGTAGAAAAGATAATCAGATAATGAGACATTTGTATACACTTTTAGGTGGCTGCAAGTATTGCATTTCTAATTGCTAGATATTTTGCCCGTGAACGAATTCTTAAGTTGGTAGAAGGAAATAAGAAATTTCTTGCCATTGACAAAGCAATTGGAGAAAATGGGTTTCGAGTTGTTACACTTCTTCGATTGAGCCCCTTGCTCCCATTTTCACTGGGGAATTATTTGTATGGACTCACATCAGTGAAGTTTGTCCCTTACGTGTTGGGAAGGTTAGTTTTTCTAATCTATTATGCTAATTTTCTTTAATGCATTTAGTGTAGGGTGATCTGACCTTAAGGCTGAGTAGATTTTATCTATGCTATATTTCACTCTTTCAAGAGGTGCTTTGGTATATTTTGAAAAAACTATAGCGTGTATAATTCGTGCTCCACAGAGTAATTGGTAATTTTAAGTCATTAGTGCAATTTTTCTGCCACTTTGTGCGCACATTCGAAAAAGTTTGTGATATTTTGATTTGTTTTTTGAGCTGTGTAGGGTCTTTAGAGTAGTTTAGAGTAATTAATGCTTTCACATACCTAAATAAATCAATAATATTATTTTCCCAGCGTATAAAGTATTAACAGATTTTTGTCTGTTGAGTGGATATTCCTTACATACACCATTGTGAAAAAGGGTACTCATATGTAGTTTCTTCCATTTTCTGGTACCTAACTGAAAATTGTTTTATTGCAGTTGGTTGGGAATGCTACCAGGCTCGTGGGCATACGTGAGTGCTGGTGCATTTGGGAGAGCTGTTTTAGTGAGTTTATATTTGCCCTTTCTTCATATTTATACGTAATATACCTTGAAAGGAAAATATCGAATCTTGAAAAGATCTTGGATTGTGTTTGATTTGGAAGATTTCATAAGCTTGAAGATAGAAAATTATCAGATTGTAACAAAAAAAAACTTGATATATTAAGCAGAGAAGCAACTAGCAAGTAATACATTATCACACTTTTTTTGTGTATCTTTGAACTAGTAAAATTTGCAGCAAGAAGAATCTGAAGTTGGCTTACCTGGAGGAAATGGCCAGCTAATTACACTTGGGTTAGGACTGTTGGCAACAGCACTTGCTGCGGCTTATGTAACAAAGCTAGCTAAGGTAAATTGCCTTTTTTTGTACTTTTTATGTTTTACTAGTAAATGTCAATAAATGCTGAACTCAAGAAATTGTCTAATTATTTGTTTATACATGTCTTCATCTTAAAGTTCCGGAGTTTATTCTTTATTTGAAAAAATACTATATTTTAAAACGCAGAAGTGTACTTAAAGCGTTTGCAATAAATTCACTAAAGCGTAAGCTTTTGACATTCTTGTGCACAAGCAGTGAGTCGAAAGGCATGAGGAAGAGCAGCTTTTTGAACTTTTTAGGAAAAAAATGAAAGAAATCCTTGGAGTAAAAGCGAGCTAAAAAGTGCTTTGAAGAAAGTTTTTAATAACAGAGAATAAATGTACGTTTCAGTTACAGTGAAAAGATTGAACACAGGATAAGTTCAATTGCTTTTTCAGTGGTCGGACTTAGGTTTCTTTATTGACGAAAGCGGTCATATAAAATTAATAGTTGAGTTTTAAAAAGTATCAGACTAATTTATTGGGGTATGATAAGCGATTTATATTTCTGAAAACCAAGAGTTTTCTTAATACTCTTAAGTTATTTTGGCAACTGGCGGGAAAGAAGCCTATTGTCACTGATCATTCTTATTCAATTTCATAACTACTGAAAGTGTTTTTTGAGGTCTCACTGTGTTGTGTGTAACTGATGTGTTAAGGCTATGGTTCAATTTCAATGATGGCTTGGTAAATTGTTCTTTTGTTTTGCAGGATGCATTTAAGGATATTGAAGAGTAGAAAACAACAGCAGATTGCACAAATCGCATACTTGTTCCATATGTAAATTGAATATTTAACAACTGCCTGGGATAAAATAGGAACTCTTAGATGATTTTTTCTTAATTTACTATGCTGTATGTCATAAGTAAGTTAATGAATCAATAATTTTAAATCGCATATCATATCAAATAAACTCAAGAAATTGGATCTCGACTCAAGCACTGAAGAACTATTTCCCTAATCTATAAGAAAGCATTGTACATAGTGTATACAGGCAAGGATAGATAACAGAGACTAGAAATTAGATCGATATTATAGTCCTCTTGCATTTCTTTCCCGCGCCTTGTAAAATAGCTACAGACGATCATCCAAATATCTTGTACTCAGGTGGTTATTATCTTATACCCATTCTTTTTAAGCAAGTTGTTAAAACTTAGAAGTCGTTTTATTTGTACCCCATTCAGGTTCTGTCCCTTGTTCAACAGTTCAACTGAGTGGACACAGCACACAGCACACAGCACACAGCACACAGCCAACTTGCAATGTATTAGACTATTAGGGGAGCTAATTATATGAAAATTATCTATATTACAGTATTTTAATGTGTATAGTTACGGTCCATAGTCCATGTAGACATGGGTACTGGGATCATCATTAATGTACATGGATGCAGACTTGTAGTCATGTATATCTGAATACAGATGCATAGAAATTTTGTATTGCTACTAGGTTGTACAGACTTGTTTACCTTCCTTTTTGGGTGGTTTTTTAATCTTTACTAAAATCATCACGATATAACAATGCACACGATGTATCTATAAATGGTGATTTGGTTTTTATTAAATCACAATCTGAATAGCTTTTACAATGACGTGGTCGCCTACTTTAATTAGGTGTTTTGACAATGAGGACATCGAGATAGACGACGCAGAAGAAGAGGTCCTTCCGAGAACAAAATCGTAGACTACTAATAGAATTTCCAGAGTCATTTAGTGGGATACAAGGGGATACATATTAGAGTGAATTTCAATCAAAGAAGAATAGGAAGATAATGATGGGATATGGTGTTTGGGAGACTTTAATATTTTTCGATTTTTTAAGTTTTAAGTTGGTTGTTCTTCTTCATGGGGCATGATTTCTTTTTTGGTTCTCCAAGAGAGCGTTTTATAATTTTTTGCTCTTTCTGAAAAACTGATTGACGTAAGCACCTTATGGAGAATCAAGAACTTCATGTAAGCTATTTTCTTTCAGTAAATTCTAAGAGAGTTTATTAAAAGTTTGAACTCATATGATAGAGAATCTTTTTTTTTTACAAGCTTTAACTTTACATAACCTCCCTTACATTCTAAGCGTTGTTACTAGACCTTGTGAGACTAAATAGGAGATAATAAACGTAAGGAATTTATTGAACAAGGAGACTACAAAGTTTGTTAGGACTTAGGATACAGATACTAATTCGTTTACGATACAGTACAAACTTATTACAGTTCTATGATCATTACTAATAGCATAACAATAAGCATCCGGAAGCCCGTTAAGTAGTAGAGAGCTTATTCTCGGAGCTTGCACTACTCTCTTATGACATCTTGAGAGGAATAAAAAACATAACAGATAGCATAAGCATTACACATTAATAGAGCTTAATTTCGGAGCTTAGAGTACTCTTGTGACATCTTGAGAGGAATAAAACCATGGCGAAGAGTAGCTTCCCAAATTTTATCAGTGTTGAACATAGATTTTCCGCATTCATTCACATTCCAGTTCTCTAATCCGTGAACAATCCCAGCAACACGCCATGCACTCATCACCCTTCTTGGCAGCCAATTCTGTAACATATTTGACATTAATTCATATTGATATGTCAGTAACGCTAATCACACATTACGAAAGGAAAAGAAAATGAAATGAAAAAGAATAAGGATGTTACGTTTTACCTCACAAGAATCGACATTTTCGAGACACTTGGGAGACACCAAAGCCGGGGTGTTGTAATAGAAGCAATCTTTTCGAATTTTCTTTGGCGGGAACTGTGAAAATGGAATGAATAATGTTCCTTTCCCAGCTTTCAATTGGTCTTCTTCAGTTAATCCATCTCCTACCAACCATGTCTGGATACAAAAAGTTGGTTAAACCCTGAAGATAATAAATCAACTCGAAAAAAAGGTACATTTTTGCACCCAAATACGACGTAAACATTTAGGCATATTTATTACTATTTACAATCACATGGTGAACTTCAGCTTTTAATTTTAAGTCCGAACATGGTAATTTGACATCAACAAAACCTTGAAAAAAATATATTAAGATTATCGTTTCGAATCATTTGGAGCAATTACCTATTTTTAATTCTTTATTGATAAGCATAAAATTAACGAAATCATACGGATCACACTTTCTATAACCAAGCTACATCTAGCCTTTAGAACAGACACCTTGTAAAGGACAGTGTAACATTGTTGCAGTAACGAGTAACACTTCAACAAAACTTTCTTTTTCTTACTTGTTAAGTTCGTAATATTTATTAAAAATTGCTTCTGAAAGTCGGAAGTTTTGTATTCAATGTTCTGAAATAAACATCCGTACGAAGTGTTCATTTGATTTTACCAATCTATAAACTTTTGTGTACATGAACAATAGTGCATTCTCATAAACATTTGAAGACAAGGGAAAAGGTTACCTTAATTGTACTACATTTAACAAGAACCAAGTTCTTCCCAGCTTCGGCACCAAGCTCTTGCTTAAGCTGATTATACTCATCCTCGTACAAAGTTGAGACCTAATTATGGACAGATTAAAGAGTTAAATATGCAAACTGTAAATGGATTAGTGTCCCCTATATTTCAATTCTAGTGAAGTAGAGAACCTAAATAAGAGGTGTATTCTTTACCTCAATGCCCCTTTGGCATAATGATGAAGCTAGGGAATAAGCCATTTTCGTTAAGTTTCCCTTGAGAAGGACTTGAGTTGTGTCTTTTGGGATGCTATTTAACACAACCGCAACGGCTAAGCTATTCCCGTCCACTATCTTCACTTTTAGCTGTGGGTGCTTTCGGATAAAAAGCTCCCCGTTCTTGTTTAGCTCATCACTCTATAACATTAATCAAGGATAGACAGAGCCAGTATTACGATAAAGTCTTTTAGGTATTACGATAAAGTCTTTTACCATTTTACGTATTAAGAAAAAAAGAGAGAAAACAAACAACTTAACAAGGATGTTATGATCATTGTAGGTTGTTGTATTTATTTTAATTTAGGTTAATCTTATTCACGTTTAGGTAAAGATATTTTCATTAGAATGTCGATAGAACATTATAGTACGAAAACTACCTGAAATATAAGAAAGCTACCTGATTCATAAGTCCAAGGCTCACAACTTTTACCCCCTTTTCATCAGCATCTAAAATTGCTTCCTCAATAAAGGCATTTATTGTTTCTCTTTGCCACTTCATCAAATACTGCACACATTATCGACCCAATACTCAGATGCATACAAAATCTTAAGCAATGGCAATCATGCAAAACTATTTCCACCTTTGCTTATTTATCTTACTTTTTTTTACCTATTGTCTATTTGTCTTTTAAGTGTTAAACTTCTCGTCTCCTTTCTCCCTACAGGCTTATCTTTTTCTTTTTAAGATTTGTTATCGAACTTGAGTCGCTAGCCTAATTTTGTTTAGCCGAGTTTATAACAAACCGTGAACATATTTTGTTGTTTTCCATCTCTAGAAAAGAAACTGTAGATTTTCAGTGACAGGCTTAAAAATTCCGTTCAATCTTACATGCATGCAGTACTTCGGGATAGCCCAAGTTTGCATCTTCAAATTCTCATTGTAAACATTTCTCTCGACCACAAAAGTGCGACCATATATCCTAGTCATCATCATGGTCCACAATGTAACTGGCCACATTAGCCAAAAGTACCATTTAGAGGTGTGGGGTTCTGAGGCTAAAGCGGCAAACCCTAGGCGGAGATGGTAAATAGAGTGAGGTGTTGTTAAATGAGTTAAGTGAACCACATCTGGCGACTCTGCTTTTCTATCAAGTGAGTTTTCGTACAATTTGTCGGTAGTCTCATCCTCAGTTCCATAAATGATATCGTATATTGGCATGAAGAGAGAGTAATTTGTTCGGAACTTAGTGTGGTGGAGAGAGTGAAACCTACAATGATCAAAAGAAAAAGATACTTCAGTTAGGTATAGAAAACTTTTTTTCTGGAAGAATCATATGTCCAGAGTCTCTAGAACAATCACCTATTTCAATGACTATCAAGAATTTTTTTATATAGAAATTTGACTTAAATAGAACAAAGAATCAATACATTGGTTTTTGCTAACTGAGTTATCCAAATTCCTCTATATAGCCCATTTTCCATTTACATATATTATGGTACATGTTTAACATTGTCAGATACTGAAAAATTAGACATAGCATTTAACCTTCGTTGTCAATAGTTTTACAGATGATAAACTTACTCTGTGGTATTGTATGTTTTTGCTAGGTTTTCAGTTTTCTAACAAGTCATCAACCAATCTGTTTCTCAACAATATGTTTCACAATTTAGACACCAATCTTACACAAAATTGAACAAATAGTACATACATCAGTCTTAGAAATCAGAATTTAGACATCGAACTACACAACCTGACAATCAGTTTTTTAAACAAGTAACCGACCAATCTGATTCTTAAGTGTTCAATTTTATGTAGCTGGTACTTAGTATACTGAAATAGTGAAATTGGTACATGAAATGCTTTTGAGTAGTTAATTTCATGTTTTCTTCGTAAAAGTTTCAATTTAATACTTGGGATGAAACCATCACCAAAGAAATAACACTTGGAGATAGTTATGAGTGTATACCACAAAGCTTCAAGTAGGCCAGGGGTGTAAATAATTCGAATAAGAACTGATAACATCGAATCCTAAACCAAACTACTAACTCAATGTTATGGAGTCCGGAAAATCTAAATTTAGACATCTAGATTTAGCCTAATGATCCAGTAGTTTTTACCAAAACAGTGGTATAACAGTTTATGTTCGCCATTCATAACATATTTGGTCTACCAAGTATACAAAAAGGAGAATTAAGGGTTTTGAGAGAGATTAGATATACTTTTTTTTTTGATAAGCAAGAGATTAGATATACTTACGAAGGAGTATACATGAAGTACTTGAGAGGTGAGAATAGAGTAAAAAGCCACTTGGGTACGACTTCGAAGTTACAGTGGCCCAAATTGTTCATGAAATCTATGTACGTGATGTATCCAAGAGCGGAGGCGTAGGAAGCAGTACCCGTAAATGCCGTCGTCATCATCGGTATAGCAAATAACAAGAAGTATGTTATGTGTTCCCCGAAGGGATGAATAACCGCTGCAACCAAACAAGCAATATACATTTCAGAACAAAAAATACAATGTATTAGATATATAACTAAAATCATATTTTTTACAACATTTAACTCAACAACTTATCTCATGATAGCTTGTTTGTTGAAATTAATAGTAGGTTTTCAGTCATGAACATGGTAGATATTCAGAGGAACGCCAACTAATGTTTGTTTGGTAATAATAAATCAAGTATCTCTAAGATTGGTGAAGATGCTAGAATTAGCTGTCTTGAAGAAATTCGATTCAAAGCCTGTGTAGGCGTTTTGCTGAAATCATAAGAAATTAACGCGTTTGTGGCCCCTTAAATATAAAGATTAAATTTTTAATGAAACTTTTTACACCTTTAATGAAACTGTGTTTGGAAAAGAAAATGCTTTAACTAGTCTGCATTTGTATTTTAAGACATTGCGAGTTGAGGAGCCAAAAGTGTACTGGTACTAAACCTGAACTTCAAACACCACTTATTCAAAACAAATTACATGAGTACTTACTACATCCTACATAAAGTCTCTATTTTATAATAGAATTTCCATGAAACAACTAATTGTGCATTTAAATTTTAAAATATGAATAAGGGGGCTCACATGTAATGGGCTCGGTGACGATAGAGGAGTGGTGGTGAGAGTGATAGCGAGAGTACAGGAAATGGTGGTGCAATGCTCTGTGGAGCCAATAATAAAGGAACTCGACAGGTCCGGTATGAAGCAATGCGGTTATGATCACACCATCGGCTCTCCAAATAGGAAAATGCCCCGCCCCCTTCACTGTCAAGTTTGCCAGATAGAATAGTATCCCATTGAACAATATTTGGTCATCCCTTCAATCCCACAACAATATAATATAATTATTATCATTTGATCATCAGGTGCTTCTTATTAGCTATTTCACTAAAGAAAATATTTACTTGAAAGATCGTGTTACATATAGATAACGCACCAATCTATCTGAATTTATGGAAAACCATACTTTTAGTCAAGAGGAGGGACTATCATGTAATATATTTTCACAATGAGGACCAATATGTAGCAACCAAAACTATAGGGACTCGATATAACAACTATGATTGATTTGCAAAAGTCCCTCATGAACTTTGTATTTCATCTAAGTTTTGTAATTAAGTCCTAGATCAACCTTAATTTCAAGTTTGAGTTAAATTATCTTTCATACTTTTACACAACTCATATTTTATCCATTGTCCAATATAGGTCTTAATTGCATTATAACCATTTTGTTTTTTACTCCATTTATTTTAAAAAAAAAAAAAAAAGAGAGAAATAGCCAAATAGACACCAGTAGTAGATGTAACTAAAAATAAATAAGCCAGATAAAGGCATAGTCTATATGAATAACGCCGTCCACCTATTTAAATACTATTAATCGTTGTCCATACGTTTCGGGTGCGATACGTAATGACATAAATTCGATCTCGACAGATAAAGTTGATATTTTCTTAAAGAATTACTAATATCGAAAAAATAAATATAATAAATTAACAATGGTATGTAAAAACTAATATAATTTTTTACTTATAAAAATAATACACATATGGTGATTTTGTTTGGAATATGAATGTGTAAAAAATAAGATGTATTTAAGTTATTTATATATTTGAATTGAATGATGACATTTAAAATTAATTATAATATTAGAGTTGGGGTATTTTTGAAAAATTTGGGCAAAATTTGGCAGCTTCAACTCACTTGGATTGACTTATATTAATAGTATGATATTTACTCTCTCCCAAAATAAGCGTCATTTATTACTTTTTAGGATGTCGTCCGTTTTCATTTTTTAGTAAATTTTCTCTTTTTTATTTAAAAAAAAAATAACTTTTTGTTAGTTTAAACATAACAAATTTATACTCAAAACCTCACATTTTAATTAAAAAGTACTTTTTCTTTGAAAATTTTGAATTTTTAATGTTCTTTTTTTAGTATTTACCAAAATTGTTTTAAATTTTTTAATAACACCGTTTTCGAAAAAGTTCAATTATTTTGAAATGAAACTGAGTAGTAACTACACCAACCCGCCTGTTTTTACTTTATTCCGCCCAAGTTTTAAATGTGATAATAATTTTTTTTAAAAGGAAGAGATATTTGTCATATGACTCTACACTGTATTTTTTCAATATATCCAAACTTAAATTCGTTTAAGAAGAAGTTAAACACACGTAGCTTTAGCTTCGGAAATATTAATTACAAAACTAAGATGTAGCTTTAGCTTCGGAAATATTTATTGCAAAACTAAAATGTTAGGCTACGAAGACGACTTGGTTATATTGTACTAACAAGTTTTTTTTCTTCTGAAAGTAAAGTATTGTGTTTAGACTAATAACAACAAATCTGTATTTTCTATTTATGGACTAATCGTTTCTATACTCTACGAATGAAGTTTAAATCATTGCTAAATGAAAGTATACGATTATTGCGGATATCGATACTCTAATTACGTAGAGGTCAAAACCAGATGCTTGCTAATTTGCGGTATGGAACCTCTACTACTAATATCGAGTCAAATCGTGAAGCATGTTACATTTTGGACTCACAAAACAATTTATGTGAGCTTTAATTAAGAACAATTAATTTTTTTCAGCTACCTTATATATCCATATTGCACTGTAGTATTTCAAAACTTAGTGGTCACGACAACTAAGAGATGTACATAACTCACCAATGACTTAGAAGTGTATAATATATAGTAATAATTAACAATTTAAAAAGGTAACAATGAGATCGAACTGTATTATAGCTTCAGTTAAGGAAATTTCCAAGTAATTAAGAATTTTGTATAAATGGAGCATCTACACAAGAAAATATTGCAATGCGGATGTCCTTTATTTTTGTTCCCTCGTAGCACATATGAGCGTCATCCTTATTTCCACCCTTTTTTTTTTTTTTTTGTAATTCAGTGCTTGATTTTTTATAACTTGTAGATTTTTTTATCATTAATATAGAAATAAATATTAGAAAGAGAGGAGACAGGAAAGAATTACGCACCAGTCCTTTTCGCGATCAACCTGTTCGAATTCAATAGCTTTGTCGATAATTCGATTTTTTCCTTCAGCGGTTCGATAGCGAGACAGAGAGATCCATATCTGGTTGTGGAGCATTCTCGATAATAAAAATGGGAGAATGAGTAAATTAGTAAGGTCTCTCTCACTCGAGTCCTTCGTCGTGTATGAGTACACGCTATGTATCACGAACGGGGCCAAAACCACATACTATCATTGAAAAACATCAATACATGCAATAATTAGCACAAAAAATTGCGCCAAAAAAATTAATCCTAAAGTTGTACTATCTGTATTAGTTTTCTTGTGTTTTCGATCGAGTGAGATCTAGCTTTGGGACATTTAATTATACAATATTAAAATTTAATTTGAATTAGCAGGCTTGTAATTGGCATAGCTTTTAGAAGCCAACATCTTATAAAGACAAATAAAAGCAAAATTTCAACAGTTCTAAAATAGTTTGGCATTTGATAAGATGCTTATATAATTGCCGGTACATGTTCTTATTTCGGGTTGTGTATCTAATAAAACTATGATCATCTTAAAATATTAGACATCTATGTATTTATATGTAATTTTTACCGTCAAATATCTTGTACTTAAATTGTTTAAATATAAATTTTTAAAATTTGTTCATATAGTTTAACATTTTAACTATGTGATTAATTTTTAATAAATTCGATTTCGACAATTTAAATATGAGTTATTTATGAAAATATTTTAATATTTTAAGATGAAAGCAGCAAGAAAATTGGCCCTACTAATTAGTCCCAGTAAAAGATAAATGGCCCAATCATACGTACAACCAGATAAGCTGGTTGGACACGATTTTCGGAGAAAATTCTCCCATTATGTGTAAAATTAATACTCACTCCCTTTTTTCCAAGGTCTAGTATTTAATTTTAAAATTTTGGATTTATATGTCTATCTTCCTAAAATGGAAAAGAAAAACTTTTTTAACTTTACATATTTACCATGCTTTATTGGTACGTAATTGACAAGATAGGTTAAGCCAACTATTCGGAATGGAAGGAATATAGTTTTTCTTTAGAGTGCTTCAAGCACCTATGACCATTGAGTATTGACTATAAACAATAATTTCATTATTCTTTATTTTCTTATTAAACTGCTGAAAAATATGTGCATTTTACAATTGTTTAAAAATTCACCTCAAGAAGCAGTAAATAGTTTCTCTTTTCAAGATAAATAAGTAGATCGATAAGTCAAATCAGAAAAAAGTTGTCCAATTAATATATTCTGACTTTGGTCCCACGAAACTAATGAGACTGAGGAGCAATGTTTCCAGTCCCAACTACCAAGAATAGGGCAATAAATACTGTACCAATTATTTCTTCTTAATTCTTGACCAATTAAGCAATGTTTGGGCAATGTTTGGGCAATAGCAATTTAAAAATTATTTCTTCTTAATTCTTGACCAAGGAACTCCGGAAATATCTATAACTAAAATTATGCATTTTTAGCCTTTATCTCATTATTGTAGTTTTGATTTGTGAACTGTAAGTAGATATTAATTCGAACCCACAACTTAAATCACCCTACACCATATTAATTAATTTGCTATTATTACTAAAAGCTAAGCTAGCACTTAGCAGTAACGACGACTTTTACATACTACTATTATTTTCTTTTCTCAGACAATAACAAACATCCACTTCTTGGCCTTTTACTAGTCGTGTCATTGTTTCAGATTTTATTTTATATTTATTGTCATGTGGTTAAGAATTCTAATTTTTTTTTTTTTTTTTATCAAATGTGTGCTCCACGTAGCCTACCTATAAAAATACAAGAGAGGAAGCCAGACTATACCAATGGTGCCACACGGAGAGTTTTTCAGACTATATAAAAGACACTCCTTGTCATAGTACTCCATTACTATTGACAATTAAATTTAGTTAAACTGCTCCTACAGGTTCTACCTTTTCCATCTTGTTTTTCCATGATGGGTACAGTAACTTTTTTATAGAAACATTATTAAGTAATTTTTTTTATTCTTCACAGTTTTTATCATATATGCCTACCTTTTTTTATTTATTTATTATGCTTTCCTTCTTTTATAAAACAGACAGACCAATAAAAAATTTCCAATTATAAATTGTAGTCAAACAAAATCTTAATAACAGAGTGTTATTAGAAGAAATACTTCCAGTTTCAAACGTAGTCCATTTTAGGGGTCTGGTAAAACGAAGCCTTAAGTAATTCTGCGTTGAACAACTCAAGCGACATTTGTTATAGAATTCTTATTGTAATTAATTTGTTAACAAAGATCAAATAGACAACAAAATTTGCATCCTAAAACTAAATATTTAAATATCTTTGGTCGGGCATGGTATGAGCTACTTTAAATATCTTGCATACTAAAACTGTCAACAATATTATGTCATCAATACTGCTTGGTATTTATATGGACCAATCTACATTTACTCTGTTTTTTAAAACAAAAAATTTAATAAAAATTTTACCCATTCAGTGAGTAAGTTCTTTGGGTTGTAACTTCTTGGGAGCGAAAGCATATTTGAAAAAAATCTCGTAATCTACTAAATAGAGGACATAGTAATTAAAAAATTACGATAGTAAAAGGACATCACAAAATATTACTCCCTCCGTTCTCATTTAATTGTTCATTACAAAATTACGTGTAATTTTGATCGGTCAAAAACTTGTATCAAAATTATCGGAATAATTTTTTTAAAAAATTGGTCATATAGTTAAAATATTAAATTTTATGATTAGATTTAAAAAAAATTCTTTTCAACAATTTTGATACAAGTTATAAAATGGTCAAAATTACACATAATTTCGTAGTTGACAATAAAATGGGAACGAAGAGATACTCAAATGACAGATGCTTTTTTATGCTAGTAATTACTCTATAAAAGTTGGTGGATGTGTGTGCTAGTTCTTTCTTCAATAAATTGCTAGCGTTTAGGTATAAAGGTTTGGCATGAAAAAGATATGAAATGTGGCTTTGCCTAATTTTGTCTTAAAATAAACAAAAATTAATATAGTATATACTGTAACTATTTAATACTTTTTGCTTTCTATATATCTTCTGGATTATATTATTTTAAAAATCCTCTGAATTTTGGATTGAAATATTGGCAATTTTATGAACATGAAAATGAGCGAGATGCTTTGCGGTAAACGTTTTAACTACAAAATCCACGTTAACTACAAAATTCTAGGGATTATATTTTTGTAAAGAGTCCTACATCTAGAAGTTGTAAAGAAATGGAGTAGGATCTGGAAAAGGGGTATCTGACAGTCTAAAACACAGTCAGAAAAACTATGTTTACATCTGAACCGTCCGATCAAATTATCTGACGGTTCAGACCTAAACACAGTTTTCCTTACTATGTTTTACACAGTCAGTCAAGGACACCTATTTCCTAAAATCTATGTATCCGTGTAATCTAGGTATGGTCCTAACTTTTGTATAAAATAAAGCATGGGTTGAAACTTGAAATAATGATAAAAAAAATATCAAAATTCTTAGAGCAACTGAAACAGTTTTCTTATACTTTTTCTCATATTTAAATTAATTAACATCACTTTTATATTTTTAGGGTAACAATTTAACTTTATACATTTTTCAGCTTCTCTATCAAATTTCTTATCATAACTAAATATTACTATATTTTAATATATTTCTATCAATTTTTTTCAAACCAAATTAATTTATTAGAGCAGACACATTAAATAAATTAGAGTTTCCTCGTATTTAAAAAATACACTTTTACGAATTATAAGGAAACATTTTATTTTATACAAATTATCAGTTTTTTTATCAATTTATCTATCATAACTATACAACTCATTTTTTTGTTATTTTATTAACTTGTATGTGAAAAGTACAAATAAATGAGAGAGAATAAGAGAAAAGTAAGAGAGAGAAATTATTATTTTAATTATAATAAAACATCTCGATCACTTATATTTGAGTAATATTTGAGTTCATGTATATTTAAGGTAACGAATAAGAAAACTGATGCGTGTACAATTTCAGAACAATCTCCTCATATTTAAGATAAATTGGTGATATAAAGGAATTGATGCGGTTACTCTTAGAATGATAAAATATTGCATGTCATCTCACCCCAAAAAAGATACAACTAATCCCTTTGTATCTTTAAAAATAACGATGTACTTTTAGTCAGAGGCGGAGCTAGATGTGTAACAGGGTCACTTGACCCGTATGAAAATATGAGATACCCCAAAAAAGATATAACTAATCCCTTTGTATCCTTAAAAATAACGACGTAATTTTAGTCAGAAGCGGAGTTAGATGTGTAACAGGGTTACTTGACCCGCATGAAAATATGAGATGAAGTACTATTATACCCCTATAATTTAATCTAACCATAAATGTCACTAAGTAGTAGTTCTTTCGTCCCTTTTTAAGTGTACTCCTTGTATTTCGATAAATATTAATAGATATTATTAATTGCATTGAAAATTACAAATATAACTCTAATTTAAATTAAATAATTATTATTGTCAATTTTTGAAATGTATTCATTACAATATTTGATGATATTATAGTATTTTTATCATTTTTTCATTGATAAATTAGAAAAACGGACACTTATTTTGAGATAGCCAAATATGAAATAGTTGACAATTATTTAGGGACGGATGGGTACTAATTTATTGCAAAATAAAACAAAGGGTAACAAGGAAACTAAAATGTTTTTTTTTCTTGTTTTTAGCAGGTGAATTAAAGGACAAACTTATGATAAATTACATAACTCGTCTTTATAATTTTAGTAAAAATTCAACTTGGTCATATTTTTTTTAAGTGTAATAATACCGGCGTTTCCCTTTAATGAAAAAAAGAAGTTGATCAACAACTTCTAATATTAGATCTCCCAAATCGTTTTCCTCTTCGATTTGAAAACTCAATATTTACAAAAGAAATTTAAAAATAAGCTTTGATAATGTTGTTCCCCATATTACATTTCATTTTGCCAAGCCAAAAATAAATAAATAGAGGCAACCCTGTTCTTGATTTAGTGATTATTTTAGGTGTATTATTGATTTGTGTCTCTCCTACAATAAATTTTTCGCTCCGCCACTGATTGTAATGACCCCCCTCGCACAAATCTTTGACTCCGCCACCGCTTTTAGTTAACCGTTAAAGATAGTCCCATTGCTAATGACCTTAAAGATCGTTAAAGTTTCACGTGGTTATTTTAAAAAAACAAGTTCTTTCTCAAAAGTTCAAGCTAATTAATGAACTCAAATCTCTTTCAAATCTAATACCAAAAAACAGATCGACGGTGCTCCGATGTGTATATGCATGGCATATTTTCTTTTCTTTTTTAACATTGCAACCTTTTGTTATTACTCCACATGCTTAAATGAAATATATTACAAGTATATATAATGACATAATCTATTAACTTCATAAAGAAAACACTACCATACTAATCTAGAATAATTACATTTGCATAAACACAGTAAGAAAAATACCTTAAAGCTTCCAAGGGGTTTCCATGGCCAATCTGTGAGAAAACCTGGTTTGGAAGCCATATTTTCTCTCTTTCTAAATATATCTCTCTAGTATATTTTCTTTATGAATTCCAAGAGTACACCTATATAGAAGAAATTTACTTAAAGGTGTAGATAGATGAAATAAATGCTAGTGCAGCTCTAATAACTCATTGTTGGCCAGTTGACAACCAATAGAGACTTATTGGACAGTTTTTAACAACCAATAAACTCTACTAAGAATCAAGGACTGAAACCAATTAAAATGTTTTAAACGTATTTCAAGAAGCGCTTACTTTATATATATATATATATAAACGGGCTAGTATTCTGCTTAAATAATGGTAATGTCTTTTGCATGTACCTGCACAATCTTTGAGCACATAATTATATTATGACGTAAAGTAATGTGTTCTTTTTGGAAGCTAGTTTTGTTGAGTATTAATTAGAGCAAGCATTCTAACTTCAACTTTACACTAATTTTGAGAAATTTTAATTTAAAAAAAAAAATCATCTTTCGTGCTACCAATATGTTCATTTGAGGAAGGATCTTGATTCATTATATTTATTTCTCTAATTATTTCTATCTCATTTAAATTTGTTATTATTGAACATTAGGAAAGGTACACAAATATTCAAATAGAAAGAAACATAATCTAATAAGAATAAAAATTTAAAATTTAAAATTGAAGTTGATTTATAGTGTAAATTTAAAGTGGTTATGTAAAAATGAAAATGACATTTCTTCCCATAAATGTGAAAAAGTAATAAGGAAGTTATAGTACTTGATTTAATTAGTTCCTGTGCTTTCAATAGCTTAAATTGAACAATCGTGTTACTAGTGGTTGGAAATATTTATGTGTGTGTGTGTGCGTGTGTGTGTTTTTTGTAATCATTTATGTGTGTGTTTACATTCGTTAAAATTGGTTAGCAATATACGCTTTTCATACCAAGTTGATTCATAGTTATTCAATTTTAGAATGTCTACAAAAATAAAAGTTTTTTCTAATAGATGTTTGAAAAGTGATAATTTTATTTCATGAGTCTTTGGTGGGATATGTACAACACCAAAAACACTTGATCTCACTAAATTAAGAGCCAATATTAATAATTAAAAGTACACTTTTTTATATATCTATAAATCGTGAGAAGACTTCACTTTTTCATTCATAACGAAATGGTCAATATTATTATGGAGTAAATTCAAAAAACAAAACATTGCTATGTTTAGCATACATGTGCTATTTTATGTTCTTCTGATTTGTTGTGAACTTGGGCCGAAGTTCACTACGAAAAATATTTTCATATATGTACGAGAATAATGACGCTATTTTTTGTGGTGAACTTATTATCTACAGTTTTTGTGACAGTTTTGTGCATATTGTTAACGTATTTTTATTTTTTTTCTTTCACATTTTAGTATTTTCCGTTTTCTTTTCTTTATGGTGCATTTCATCAAATAAGTAGCAGGGCATGAACATAGTGTCCTTATAAAAGGAATATTTTTGATGAGTTTTACTGATTCTACTATATTTTTTCTGAATTTATCCACAAACCGTACATTTGAAGTTTTCAGAAATTACAGAACAGTCCCTGTATTTCGTAAAAACTCAATATTGGTCCTATCAATTAAAATACTGAATCAAATTTACAAATTTATAACTTAAAAATCAAACATACAAATCAAATTAAAAAAAATCAAACATACAAATCAATTTTATATTTTTTTGCACGACTAAATCCTTTAAAGTTGGACATATGGAGCATCTTTCCCGCCGATGTTAATCTGTCCGATGACGACTCAGTGGACTTTTCGATTTCGTTTAGCTCCGGACGACGTCTATGTCGATGCTGCGATTCTGGATGCGGAGCACGCTCGTGTGATGTTATTCTCAATCCTCGAGCCCAACTATCGGTTGAATGCTGACTAGGATGATGCTCGTATGACCCAAATGATTGTCTATGAAAATCGAACGGATGATCGTCGTGTACGTAGTCCGACCCAGTAAAAGAAGCACGACGACGATGACCGCTTGAACTCACACCCTGATCTATAGTCGGGCGTCGACCTCCGCTCGTTCTTCTACCCCGCTACGCCCGCCGCTACTAGATTCACCTTTCCCTCTGCCTCTTTCGGTACACCGATAACTTGAAGCCCTAGCGTAAGTTCTTGGGTCGTAACCTTGATCGTCATCACCATCGTCGTCATCGTCATCCTCCTCAGTCGACTGTTCATCACCTGACCCATACAGATTCATTACCATTTCATTGAACTCCGCACATAGTAAGTCCACGTCCGTTTTAGATTTCAGCCGTTTGAACGATTTAAAACTGCGGCGCAACATCGCTTTCTGAAGAAAAAAAAACAATAAAAAACAATTTATTAGTATTGAAATATACAAACAAACAAATATTAATGAAGTTTAACTAGTTGTTATCATTTTATTGAGCACACCCGTATGCTCGCGGAAACCGTGAGATGGCAGTCTAAGTTCAGGTGGGTTTAAAAAGATGCGGGTCCTCTCTCTATACCATCTCATGTAATCCGGTGACGTCCCCGTGCCAAATTCGCCGTTAATAAGCCGGTTGTGGCGGTCATTCCACGCGGTTATAAACTTTTCAAAAAGTGCAGGCCAATCATGTTTTTAATCAGGTTTAATCCCATATCTTCTATCCTTTCCGTGACCTTATTTGGGTTCCCAAATATATGTAGGGACAACCTGAACAAAATCGAACTGTCTCATGAACCTGTCCGCGGGGTGGAACTCAATCTTCTCATTACAAATGAGAGGAACAGAACAATACCACATATCACGGCCCCGCGTGCAGTATTCCGGATAGTCATCGAGGTTCCCGTAAGGTTGCCAGACTATCTGTAATCCGCAAAATTATTATTATAATATGTAAACAATGGTTTAAAAATACTAGTAATAAATTATACGAACATAAGACCAATGCAAACATATATAACATATAATACGTAACTTAGATGTAGGAAATAAGAAAGTGAAAATTTACCTGTTCATGCGACATATGGTCAAACTGGTTCCGTATGTGGACCACATTATGTCCGTAGACATATGGCTTAAGATTAGTAAGCCTCCAAATCTTCCATCTGTAATATACAAACAAAACCCGATAAACAATAAATATAAATAAGATAAGTAAATGATAGATGACACAATAAAAAAAACACAAATTCAATACAAAAATTAAATAATATCATACCTGTAACCGAGGGGGAACCTAAGCAACCCCTTAGGTGGCTCGATATCTTCCGGCAACCCTTCACATGGTCTAACCGGCAGTAGTCTGGTCATCGCCCACATATCGAGAAACATCACCGCCACGCTTACTCCGGTAGATTTACCACGCACCAA
This sequence comes from Primula veris, assembly GCA_963682055.1. NCBI lineage: Eukaryota > Viridiplantae > Streptophyta > Magnoliopsida > Ericales > Primulaceae > Primula > Primula veris. The sequence goes on from OY821743.1 coordinate 9,209,291, forward strand.
CTTGCATAAATTAGCCTCTAACCAGGCCAGAAGAGCTGATCCCCAACTATACTCTGCACATGTGTCAAAATCCTTCAGAAATGGCAGAGGCCATAGTGGAATCTGATCACTGCTCTTATCTGAAAACACATGTGCACCAAGTAATAATAACATGGCAACTCTAGACTGATATATCAAACGCTCCTCACTAGGGTTGAGGGGTAATTCACCAAAGGTATGTAACATCCAATCAAGTCTAACTGTCAAACAGTTTGTATTGATTTGATTGTCAGCAGGTCTAACACTCAAGAAACTCTCTATCATATTCAGCCTGCTCGCCCTGTTATCATTCCGTTCCGATCGGGTAACAGCAAGACCATCCATTCTGAGACCAAGGATAATCTCTACATCCTGTAACGATATCCCCAACTCTCCACCGACAAAATGGAACGAGTGCGTCTCATCACACCACCTATCAATTAAGGCTGTAAGCAAGCCTCGGTCTACGCTATAATTACCTATAGTGTGAATACCGTAAAAACCAGCCCTAATCATATTTTCAACTACTCTGTCAGGCGTCGGTATCTGTCAACTATAATTATAAATTCTAATTTTATGGGCATCTCCTCTACCCGCTTCTCTTCCAGCATCCCAAGTCTGATTTGAAATATGACCGGTCTGTCGTAAAATGCCCATCCTGCCTTTTATCTGTGAACCTAGCTCTGCCATCCTAACTATTTTTATTTTTAACAATAAAAACAACATAAGAAACATACACATTTAATGATAACCAAACAATTATTCTAATTATCTAATTAAACAAATTTTAATAAAAACTCAATTTTTTTTATAAAACGGAAAAAATATCAATAACCCCAATTTTTATTGGTGATTTGGGCAAACAAACTAATTAAAAAACATAATTTTATAAAACACCTAATTTTCAAAACGGGTAAATATTAATAAAACGTAACTATTTTTAATTTTCTCAATCAAAACAAATAAAAAACATAAACATGTAACATCATAAACAAACCATTAGTAATAAATATCTAAATAAACAATTTTGAATAAAAACCCTAATTTTTTTATAAAATGGGACAAATAGCAACAATTATAATATCTATCATTAATATAAACAAATAACAAACAATTATATATAGCTAAGTGAATAATCAATTTGCATATTTTATATATTTTTTCCTATTTTACAAATTGAAATTACACAAAATAAATAATAAATTAGAGAATAAAGAAATAACTTGAATTATGGATAAATTTGATTGATGATTTGAGGTTTTTTGTTAAGAAAGTTGATAGTTATTGTGGTTGATTGATTTGAGTTTTTTTGGATGATAAATTTGAGTTTTTGAGAGAAAGAGAGAGAGAGTGTTTTTGATAAATTTGTTTTTTTTTAAAAACGGAAAATTCTGTTTTTTAGAGACTGACTTTGTAATTTTTGACGCAGGGACTGACTGTGTAATTTCTGAAAAAGGGAGACTGACTGTGTAATTTCTGCAAAAATGATCCAACACTATAAAAAAATACCTAAATAGCGACATGATTAGTGACGGTATTTTTTGTTACGAGCTTATTAGCGACAGTTTTTGTGACGGTTTTGTGACAGTTTAGTCAATTTGCGATAGATTTGTGACAGCTTTTTAAATTAGCGACATGCTTGTGATAGCTTTTGACTCTCACTAAATAAAACATTATTTTGTAGTACAAACCGTAGATTAAATCTACGGTTTACAGTGATTCACTGCAAACCGTAGATTTAATCTACGGTTTGGATCAATTGACTGTAAACCGTAGATTTGCACAGAATCACTGCAAACCGTAGATTTTTTCTATGATTTGTGCGTTTTTTCAGAAAAAATGTAGTATAAAAATCCAACCTCATTTTTTATTTGTTAAACATCCGCATATGCTACAATGAGCATCCACATGTGATTTCTTTTCTTTTGATTTCTTATGACTTTTAGTTTATTTGTTTTGCGTCTTCTTGATGAACTTTGCTTCTTGCTTTCATACTTTCCCTCAATTTTCATTAACACTCGTTAATTAGCTTTTATCATAATATCTAGACACCTAAACTTCCTATTAAATTAAGAAGAAACTACTAATTAATATAGTCATTGAGAACTATATAGGTTTTTCATTTTCTTTTTCTTTCTAACGTGTAACAAAACACGATGGATGTAGGCATGCATGAAGCATATTATCTCAAGGAATGTCTAAATTGGGTTATGTATTTTGGCAATGTAGTATAAAATACCAAAACATTTTCATCTCTCACCAAAAGCTTTCTTTATAATTTAAGGAGTTTAACTCCAAAATATTATCGACCACATCAAGATCGGTGTGGAAATTGATCTCATTTAATACATACGATATGTTCAAAAATGGTTTTCACACGACATCGATCCACTAATCACGTTCAATGAGACGCACAAAGGAAGCCTAATTGCTTTGTTGTGTTAGTAATTATCATTTTATTTAACTTGGCCATGCATTCGATTTTACTATTGAGTGGGGTTTTACAATAGTTTTAAGATTATATCATAATCTGATAATCACTAGTTTAGTTGATGGCTTGTTGAACTTCTATGGTTCTACCACTAGAGAGGAAGAAATAACACAAAGATATATACAATAATGTTTATTTAGTAAGAGTAAAAATTTGTTACAAAACTATCACAAATTCAAAAATATGTCACAAATGTATCATAAAAACCATTGCTAGTAAACTCGTAAAAAAGAATTTACCATCGCTATTTGGACATCCTTTTGTAGATCTCTTTGATTATCGTCAAAAATTTCATCTTCAACTTTCAATTGTGGCTAGCAAATTTAATTTCAGAAGCCAATATATATAAAATAAAATTTAATCCCAGTTGAGGAAATTAAAGAAAGCCAGACTTTTGTGACCACCGTTGTTCAGGTAGATAATTACATAAACCTTCCCTAATCCATAACTACTATGCTATAAAATAACTATGCTATGGTCTTGTAACTGTTAATTTTTGTTTCCTAACACACTTTATGAATAAGATTGATTCATGAACATGATTCTGCATGAAAACAGAGTTAACTCCATCTGTGGTAAAATTTAAGAAATGTAGAAAGTAGAGTTAATGCTGAAATAAATATATACAGTAAATAAGAAGAGTAATTATATGTCTAAGGCTAAGTGTTGTCAAATATATAAATCTTCATATTTATTACTAGATGACACAAGCGTGGTTATCGATGTTTACAAAATCAGTAAGTTAAAAGAAAACACGCATGTGCTTTTGCCGAAATAAATTGAAATTGTTGTCTTCACATTAATATGGTAGCTAAGTTGGCTTATTACTACCATAATACAAGGCAGGCAATGGTAGGTTGGCTTATATGCAAGTAGTAAAAACATTGTCCCACGAACTAGGAGTAGATTGATCATCAAATCAAATGGACCTTTTAATGATTTTATATTTTTCTTTCCTGATTTTAAATGCCAACTACCCAACTACTGTTGTATTTTTTGCTACACTAGCTTATCCTAGAATAATTAGTGTAGTTTATTCTAGTTTTGTAAACCGTTAGATGCATGATTAGATATAGAAAAATGATATAAGCCTCGTTAAAAATTAAAAAAACACATAATATTGGTCCTTTAGGAGTGAAAAAATATCACCGCTCGATTAATTTTCGACCCTATTATTTTTTGGAGTGAAAAAAAAACTTAATCCCGACCAAAAAAATTTCAAAACCCAGTTTACCGATACCCCGTAGGGTCGGGATGAGTTTATGCCAATATATATTTTCATTTTTCAAAAGGTCATTTTTTGATTAAAAATCGTATGATAAAAGAATTCCGAATTTTATTTATTCAAGTTTGTCGAAATAAGTTAGACTAACAAGAATCATGATCTTAAATTTGAGAATGAGACTACTAATAAATGGAAAAAAAACAAAGAATCACAGTGAGCAAAAATACGACTAAAAAAACTTATAAAAAATGAATTAAGGAAAATAATAATAAAAAACAATATAATTTTAATAGGTGTATATGTATGCAATTCTTAGTTGGTTTAAAGGATATAGTATTAGATATTTTTTTGAGAGTTTTGACAACTCTTGTATCATTTGCATAGAACTAAATCTAGGGGTTTATAAAACTAGGGTAGGCTACCATAGTTTTTTTTAGGGTAGAAAAAACACATCCGGCAACTACTCCAATTACTGAAATAGTTTTGTATTTTTTCGACATTCAAGGTGTTGCTGTAGTTACCGGATACGTTTTTACTACCCTAAAAACGGATTTTATATGTTTGATAAATTAAACTATGTGTTTTTAACGATTTTGGTACATGTCTTTCAATTTTTACAATTTGGATACCACACTATAATAATTTTTCAATTTAGGTACCACTGTCTAAATTAATCACGAAATCATGTCACGTGATATTTGACAAACGTTTAAATAAGAGGGTGATTTTGTCACTCTGTATCAAAATATATCATCATAAAAAAATATTTCAACCAATTTCACACATAACAAAAATTAGTACATAATTCAAATTTGGGGGAAACATTGTTCTAGAATGATATATTTTGGTGCAGAATGACAAAATTACCCTATCACATTCAAGTTTATCAAGCACGTGGTGTTAAGTGACATGATTCCGTGATTAATTTAGACAGTGATACCTAAATTGGACAGTTTTTTATAGTGTGATATCCAAACTGAGAAAGTTGAAAGGTGAGTAAACAAATCGTTAACAATAACATAGTTTGATATACTAAATGTATTTTTTATTTTATTTTTCATTTTCCGTCTTTTCGACCGAGTTGCTCTTAATTGGGAAGTTATTCCAGAAAGTGTTTTAATAATTTGATAGGTGTTATATTAGAAATTAATTACTATAAATATATAGGAAGATGATATCTAATTAAGAATCGAATAAAAAAAATAAAAAATAAAGTTATTAATTTCTTTTCTCTTTTGACCACAAGTTCCACAAACCAGTGTTTGTGACAAAGCCATAACTTTGGTCGGTAGCGTTAGGCTTTTCAACAATAATATATAATGAATTGATAAAAAATGATGAATACTTCTTGATCTTTATTATTATTCGGCAATTGCCATTGCTCGGACTACAATTCTATCACGGTATTTATGCTCGGATTCGCTGCTCGATCCGGAACGTGATCTTTCTCTTCTCTTTTGTGCTCGGTTCTCGATCTTGCTCGGTTTGGCTATTGATGTGATACGTTCTGATAAATTTTTATCTTTTCTCTCATTCTCTCTATATTTTTTAGATATGTTTTCTGGTCCCTTTCTTAGGGGGATATTTGGCTATTTATAGGCAATTATGCCTCATAGGATGTCGACAAGTGTCTCCATCTCATGGGATTTTTCTGACATGGGTCCCTTGTTAAGTGGGCTTGGGCTTTTAGTGATATCCACTCTTATTCTCAAAGAAAGGCATGTGATAGCCCATTCAAGCGTTGGATACCACTCTATGATGGGTGGGCTGTTTAATACCCGAATAGAATATTCGGGTCTAATTTTTATGTTCTATCAAGTGCTCCCTGACTTCCTCGGTGTGGTTTCCACGTCGAGGGAGTCATGATTGGTCTGTCGAAAAGATTACTTCGGTTTAGCTGTTCCCTATGTTTCATTCGACAAATGCCCCTATTTATAACTGCTCCTTAGAAACTTGCAAATTTGCTATTTGACTATGATATGACCCTTGGTATCTTTTTTCGTGGAAACCCTTTACCTTTCCAAAAATCACCTTATTATAAAAAGGGAGCACCCTTCCCCCAATAATCTATTCCATTACTACCTTGCTTGTGACGCAATGGCTTCTCCCCATGGTTCTACTGGAGATAACTCTTCAGATTATGTTGCTTATCTGGAGAATAAAGTCAAAATGGCTCGTGTCGTGAAGAGGAAGCTAGCGGATGTGAAAAAAAAGCTGTCTGATATGGACGCGGCTCATCATCGGACGATGGCCAACCTGGATTGGGCCTTTGAACGTATAAAGCGGCTCGAGGCTTCCCTGGCTAAGGAAAAGGCAGCAAAGAGGGCCTATAAGCTTGCTTTTAAGGAGTTGCATGATCGGTCCAAGCCAGGATCGGATGATGATGAAGCAGGCTCTTCCTCGGAATAATTAGTTTTTATGATTTCTTTTGTATTGGATATCATCACCAAGTTGTAATCGCATTATTGAAAATATTAATAAAAATATTTCCTATTTTTATTCCTGTCTGTTTATTTTCTTGATACCTCATTGGACGACTTTAATTGGACTTGGAACTGTGGTTAATTAGCCATAAATGTCTTTGGGAAGTTCAACAGGGTTAGTCTTCCTTCGAGGTGACCCTTGATCTTCTCCATTGTTTCTTCCTATAAAAGGGGGGGCTACACCTATCTTTTTGTATACTTCCCCCTGTTAACGAATCAAATGGCTTCTCCTCATGAAAATAGTGGTGACAATCTTCCCGAATACGTTGCCCATCTAGAGGAGGAGGTTAGGAAAGCTTGTATCCTCGAAAGGAGGGTGGCCTCTTTAACCATGGAGGCTCGCCGAGCTGCTGAGATGGACGAGCGCTTGGAGGCCATGGAGAGTGAATATCAGAGGTCTCTGATCGACAATATTTGGGCTCGTGCTCGGATCAAAGAGCTTGAGGCTTCTAGAGATAGGCATATTGCTTCCAGGAGGACCTACAAACTGGTCCTTAAGGAAGTATATGCTCGGTCTAAGAGGAAGCAGAGTGACGAAGCAGGCCCTTCTACGAAATGATTTTATTCTTTTTATTGTACTCTCTTTATGTTGACTGCCTCTTCTGTAATGAAGTATCAATCAATCAATAAAGACTTCTTTTTCTTGTTTATATCTGAATTACTTTTCCAATGCAATTTATTTTGACTGCGCATGCTTGTGGCTTCTTTAATGACTTTTCTTGGGCCTTGTATTTGACCTTATCCATTGGATCTTCTTAATCTTTGTATCTTGGGACCACTGGGATTTCTTGAGCCCTGTGCACAAATCTTATCCCTTATATCTTAATATTGTTGCACCTTTTCCAGATTGACACGTGCAGAGGCTTTTCGGATTCTACCCTCTTTAAATACTGGCATGAATCCAAGCGTTTCTTCTCAACAGACGCCTCTTTTAATAACGAATGGTTGCAACTCCCCACTTTAAATTTCTCAACAGGCGCCTCTTTTTAATTACCCATGTTTTCCAGAGTCTTTTGACGAACGGTTGCACTTCCCCACGCTAAACCTTCCTTAATTTATCTATAAATACCTTCTTTAAGATATGGATTTCTTCACAATCTCCCCCTTATCTCTCTTCATTATATACAGAATTTCATCCCATAACTCACTTAAAATGGCTGGTTCTTTCACCAAATCTGCATTGGTTATGCAAGTGGAGGCTTTTGAAGCCTCCTATGGCCATGCACTAAAGCTGTTGAAGGATGCTGAGGAGGAGTTAAAGGTGATGCGTTATCACCATACTGAGATGGTTCGGGAATTGACTTGGCTAAGATCCGAGCTGAATTATTGTCGACGTGCTCGTCGGGCTCTAGTCGAAGAGAATGAGGTGTTGAGTGGGAACCCAACACTTCAGGACATCAATGTCTCTACCGGGCCCTCTCATCGATACCGATCGACTTTCCCCTAGCGTCCCCCCCCCCCCCCCCCCCCCCTTTTTCTTTCTTTTTATTCTTCTTTTTTTTTTCTTCTTCTTATGCGCTTCCCCTTTCTTTTTCTTCATCTTCTCTCCCATCACTCTTTTCTTTCTATACCTTTCAGTTTTTCTTTTATATTTTGTTCTCTCTACTTTTTTCCTTTTTCTCTTTCTTCCTCTTCTTTCTCACCACTATGATGTAACAATCAACCCTGTGATCCTAAGAGTTTTTTGTTACTTCTAGGGTTTTTGTCAATTTTCATTTTTCTCTTCTTACTTTTCACTTCTTCTTTATGTTCCTCTTCATCTTTTTCTTCCTCTTCCCCATCGTCGCCAGCTCGCTTGGCCTGCTGATACAGTCGATCTTCTTTGTATGATCTTTTGTAATAGATTTTCTCGGATGTAATAGATATTTTTCTCGGATGTAATTGATTTGCTTTTTTATGTCCTCTGATGTAATGAACAGTGATGTATCCCATCTTATTAATGAAAATTATATTTGCCCCTTTATCTTGCACTTCTTTTGTCTTGCACTTCTTTTTGTGTTGCACTTGTGGTTTGTCTTTTCCTGGAATGTAGGCTTACTCGATTGTCTTATTTCTTTTATTTCTTACTGTACCGGGGCCATGTGTTATCTGAGGCGTGGCAGGCTGGTCAAATATGCGTGTTCCCCAGCATTGTCAGACAATACCATATTATCTTCGCTCTATAAATACTCTTCAACCTTTCTTCAGAATATATCTTTTTTCATACCGTGTTTGCTTCTCTTTCATCTCTCATCTTCTTCTGTATAAGAATATCTTTTCCTAATGTCTGAGCCCGTGGTGAGATATCATGCTCAGATGAAGGACTTGGATGCTGAGGTATCCCGGGTCCGTCATAGAATGGCTAAGCTTGAGAAGGAGTATGGTGTCCTGGCTTTGAGTTTGTATAACTCACACCCCGAGGAGACAATTAAATGAACCGAGATTTCGGCCTTGGGTCGTGAACTTGACCACCTATTGGTGCGTAGGAACACTCTGGCCAACTCCTGGTATGAAGCCGAGGAGATTTGGGACCATGCTCAGAATGAGTTTGATAACTCCCCTCAAGGCCTCGCTAGTATGACTGTTAAAAATGCTCGGCTTAAAGAGCAAGTTACAGCCCTTATTGGCGAGAATGCATACCTTGCCCGGGAGAATGAATGCTTGGTCGTTATGAACGACTCATATAAAGCTCAGTTAGCTAGCTCTGCTCGGGAGATTGCCTCTCGGTCTGGCAGTTCTGTTGTCCCACCCACTGATCCTTGATTATATCAGTCTATTTTTCTTATTTTCCATTTTGGACTTGGTATTTGAACAGTTGTATCTTTTCGTATTTCGTGCCTTTGTCTTGTGAACCATTGCGACGCCTTGTACTTTGTGCCTTTTCATTTTTTGTACCCTTGAATTTCTTTATAAATGCTCCCTATTGCCTGTATTTCATTATCCAATCTCCTTTTCTCTCTCTTGTTTCTTCTAACCTGCTTTTGTTTGAGATGACTCCCATCACCAGATCTGCCTCCAAAAAGAAGACCCTTGTTGAAGAGCCTACCTTCTTGCTACCCCGTCCCCCTGGTTTTGGGGAAGAGGAATTGACTCCTCTTCAACTAAAAGAGATCGAGATGTCGTGGCTGAAACACGATCTTAAGTGTGCTCAGACCGAAATGAGGCGGTTCAAACAGTACTGGCAGGAAGAGAGCGCTGCTCGTTTTAAAGCCGAGCAAAAGTGCAAGTCTCAATCTCATGCTATAAACCAATTGGAGATTGGCATTTCTCATCTGATTAGGGAGAAAGAGCGTCTGGAAGAGCTCTTGGCGAAGAAGGATGCCGAGGAAGGTGGTAGTTCTAGGGCTCAGAAATAGAGAAGTATTTTAGTGTTGAAGTTTGTAATTTTTTATTTTTCCCGTTGTAACTGGTTGTTTTCCCCTTTGTGGATGAATAAGACACGTGTTTTGCAACTCGATCCTGTCTATTTTATTTTCTTTGCCTTTATGTTGATATCATTCGATGTCTCGGTATCGGACACCGAGCACGGTGCACCGTGGTTATCCCCCCGGAGAGCGTTGTTAGACTTGATGTTCAAATGCCGTCGAGCTAGGAACGGTCTCCGTCCACCTTGTTCGGTGTGCATTTCGGGTAAGACACGGTTTGGCGTCGAGGAACTGAGTCGTAGGACATCCTCGGGTTGGTAATAGCGTATGGTGGAAGCTTTTCGTGGTAGGATCCACTGGCCGTTTATTTAGGTGTAATGATGTGAACTGCCTTGGGTAGTGGGATACATTATCTGACGTGGCCAGATCTGGAGCGTTGATTTGTTGAAAATAGCAGCAGTTGGGGATTTTTCTTGTGGGTGAAAAGTAAACCTCTATCACACGAAAGGACGGTTATTATTTTATTCTTTCTGTGGCTTCACTTCTTTTAACTGTGCTAAGTAATCCCTCTCGTTCTTATCTCATAATTTGCTGAAAAAATATCTCTTATTTTCTCTCTCTAGGGTTTGTTCTTCCCGCCAAAAAAATTTCTGCCTCTCTATCTAGGGTTTCTCCTGACTGTTGAGAGAGTTGCTGCTGCTTTCCCCTACGTGCTCTCGAATATGACGGTAAGTGTTTTCAAAATATCTGTATTTGATTTGGTGTCGTGGTCATGTATGTGGCTTTGATATATGGTCGTGTTTGCCTTTATATGTTTATTTAGGAGGTTGATTGGTAGTTTGTCTGTATGTATAGGATTTTTGTTGCACCGGAAAACTTTTGGGTTGCTGGTAATTGAGGGGGGGGGGGCTCTCGTCGTGTGATTTGTGTTTGGTTAATACATTGATGTAGTGTTTATGATGTTTGGATAGGACATTCTGGCCCAATGCCTGGCCCAAGTTGGCCCATTTGTGGAGGAAGATTTTAAGAAGTCGGCCGGAATACCTGCCAACATACGTATTCGGCTGCCTGTCTCCGATGAGGAGGTTATCCGTTTTTTACTGGAGGTCTTAGACTTCCTTTTACTGATTGGGTGGCTTCGTTCTTTGAGGCCGTCCAGATCGCTCCAGCCCAACTAGCCCTGAATGGATACCGCACGCTGAACGGTATTCAAAGGTTGTCGGAGTTATCCGGGATACCTATCGAACTGAAAGACGTATTCGGGGTCTACAGTTTGAGTTTCGAGCGCCGCAGCTCGTGTTTGAAGACCTTGCGTGCCTTCTCTAGGCTGGTCATCGGTCTTCCCGATACTAACAAAGAGCATAACCTCGACGTCGTTATTGCTTCTGGAGAATGGGGTTGTGCTAGGCACCAGATTCCGGGACTTGCCACGACGGCTCCCGATATTCCAGACCTAGGTGCTCCCAATGTTGAAGCGATGTTAGCTCTTTGGAACTGGTGGGGGCCGGGACCGACGAAGGATCCGGCGAGCCGTACTGCTCCCATGTTGTTGGGTTATCCTGCTGGGCTGGTGACCAAGGGCAATCCTGCGCCCGAGATTCCCACCGAGACTGAGGAGGACTTCCTCAAAATTGTCAAGGCTAGAAGTGCCTCTCGGGGAGGGAAAAAGCCTGTTCGTTCTAAGCGCCGGGCATCGGACCCTGTTGTTGGGACCCCAAAGAGGGCTAGAGGGGCAGAAACATTGGTGAGTGAGGAAGGTGCCGATGTTGGTACTGGAGTGGAGGTGGCTGCTTCGTCGCAAGGTGATACCACCGAGGGGGCTTCGACTCATGCCGATGTATGTGTATATATTTTTTGTGAATTATTTCTTTTAATTCTCTTGTTCGTCGCTTTATTTGTCATCCTGTTTCAGCTACTGACTTCTTCGTTGGTTACCCTTGCTCTTGCCCGGTCTATGGGTATTATTGTGTTTCAGGGGTCGATTGATGACGTATTCGGGCATATGAACCTCTTGGTGAACATGGACGAGGATACGATGACCCTGCCTGTTACCTCGCCTATCCATACTGAGGACCCGATAGTCCTGCCTGTTTGCTCACCCATCCGTACTGAGGAGGTGATCGAGCATAGGGCCCCTGAGACCGGTCCTTCGGAGAAGGATGTAAGGGAGGAAGTGGAGGTGGAAGCCGGCAAAGAGAGTGCCGTGGATGTTGTGGTGGGTGGAGAGGATGAGGTTCTCGAGGGGCCTGAAAAGGTATTGGTGGACGGGGTTGCAATGACCCGTTACATTGATCGGTGTAGGGGTGAGCTGTTGGAGAAGCCCCGAGTCTTGAGGATGGGGTATACTGCTCTTAATCCCCTCATCGTCAAGGATGCAGAGAAAATAGCTGCTCGGCCTGTAATGTCGGTTATAGAGCAGGCCAGCACTGATGCGCTTCGGGTATGTTGCGCACGTATTTTGTTATATAGGTCATGATGCTCTTGTTTTGGCTGGTGTCTGATGTTTCTAAATACAGGTCTTCGTGGATATCGTTGTGTTAAGGGATCAGCTGTCAGCACTAGAGGCTGAGAAGGAGAAGCTGATGGCCGAAAATAAGGCCTTGGCCGAGGATAAAGCTCAGCTGAAGTTGGTCTCCGAGCTAGAGGCGGAGAAAGAGAAGCTGATGGTCGAAAGCAAAACAACGGCCGAGGAAAAAGCCCAGATGGCTAAGTTGGCCTCTGATTATGATAAATTGGTGGGAGACAACTTACGCCTGACCAAGGAAATCGAGAAGTTGGGGGCCGAGAAAGAGCATTTGGTCGAAAAATACGACCTGCTGGAGGCTGATAACTTGCTCATGACGGAGGATGTGGAGGACGGAACATCAGAGGTTGCTGCTCTGAAGGCAGAGCAAGCAGATGAACGGAAAAAGTTTGCAATGATGGCTAATTCTTCCGTCTTTTGCGCTCATGTCCGAGCTCTAAACTTTGCGAAGGTACCACTGTCGGACCGGGCATGGTCGGAATTGGTGTATCCTTGTCCGCAAGGTGCCCCTCCTAAGCCTCTAGATTGGGCCAATCTTCGGGATGAGGAGCTCCCACGGCTACCGGGGCATACTACATCAACGGCGCTCCGTCCCCATCCCGGGTCGGTTCCCTCGACTCTTCGGTCTACTGCTGCTGCTGTTACTCCCCCACCCGCATCTCCTCAGGTGGAGCCTTGACCATTTTCTATGTAGCTTAGCATAAAATCTTTTGGTATCCGAATTGTGGGTCTCTTTTGTAACTAGAAAGATAATATAGGTACTACGTTTTCTTTCTGTTTGGCTTTCCTTGTTAATTTCCTTGTTTGTGGGTCGTCGTCTTTTGAAGGATGTAAAAAAAAACGAAATCTTGTCAGGTACCTGTTAACCCCCTTGCCATGGTGGTATGGACCTCACCTAATCGTAGTGTAGGCGATGTTATAGATGGTCTTGAAAGATCTAAAGCGTCGCTAACTTCTGAACTGAATTCTGCTCGTCGTGAAATCGAGGGTCTGAATATTCATATTTCAAACTTGTCGATTCGATTACGTGACTTGGGAGAGAAGTTCAGCAAGAAGACCGCCTATTATACGGCAAATAAGGGAAAGGCTAAAGAGCTTCTTGGTGCGCTTCGACGCTCTCGTGATGAAGCCCGAGTGACGAGCTTGAACTTGGTTCTAGGGGCCGTTTTCATGGACGCGGACCTGTTGCTATCCTTTGCCAAAGCGTATTGGGCCCGAAGTCGCGCATTAGAGGTGCTCGATCATGTAAAAGGGATGCATGGTGTTGCCCGGGCAGAGCGCATGGGTGATGCTATGGCCGGGGTAACTGAGACCACGGCTGCCTTGAACCGAGTGGATGCGGTTGTACAGGAACGTTTGGGGACTCAAATTGTCTCATTGCGAGATATTCATTTCGCTGATGCCGTAGAGACCTCAGCGTCTGTTGACGGGTTATCGGATTGATGATTGAGTAGCTTGTTTTATCATTTTACTTGTAGCTTGTATATAAAAAATCTTCGTTCTTCTACTTTCGTGTCTTTTCTTTATTTGCGGATGAATATTCATCTCTTCCTTCCCCATTTTTTTTTTAGGCACATGCTACTATGTCGCACCAGGCTGGTTCTCCATGCCTAGTTAGTCCGGGGCTAGGACCTACTGGTGTTGCCCGGGACGAGGTATCATCTGGTGCGGCTAGTGAAGGGCATGCCAAGTGGCCTTACATCGTTTTAATGGGCAAAAACGTCAAGTTGGTCGATCAGTGTGCCCGACTTAGGGCCAAGTTGAAAATCCAGGCGTGCTCTTTTCGTGAATACGTTCATCGTGCCGAGCATGTCGTTAAGGTTCAGGAACGTCGTTTAGATCGATATTGGCGTGTAAAGGAAAAATACCTCGGTAAACTAAAATCGTTGGTACCCCAAGCCAATATTTTGGTGAAGTATTTCCGTCTGTCCCGTTCCAGATTCGATGCTTCTGTGGCTATGATCGAAGCTCGTAAGCTTCCTTTCGACGATGCTCGCCGTAAAGCGGCCTCGGATGCTCACGAGGTCGCTAAAGTAGCCGAGTTCTCCGCACGGCTTAAGACGCTGACATGCGTTGGTGCTCATACGACCAACTTTCATGCCCTCATTTCTGAGGAGCATTTCGATGGCGAGGAGACCGATGGGGATACGGCGACGGATGACGAAGAGGTAGAGCTCGGTCAATTGCCGTCGTGCTCCTCATGTAGTAGTTCTTAAATTAATTTCGTTGTGGTTGGTTGTATCTTGTTGCCTCCGTAATGCGGGCGAGGACTATTTGTTTTATTTCTTTCTTCTTGTTTTTCGGATCTTCTCATTGTCGTACTGATATTTCATTGATTGGATTGATTTTTCTTTGCCGATTTCTTCGTTCGATGTTTCATTGCCTCCATAATGTGGGCCAGAACTATTTGCTTTATTTCTTTCTTCTTGTTTTTCGGATCTTCTCATTGTCGTACTGATATTTCATTGATTTGATTGATTTTTCTTTGCCGATTTCTTCGTTCGATGTTTCATTGCCTCCATAATGTGGGACAGAACTATTATTTCCCCTTTTTCCTTGATGGAGTTGGTACCTGCATAAGTGGGACTGAGCCATTATTTCATATGCCTCCGGTTACGTTGGAGGACTTTTTAGTATTCCTAGGCAATAAGTCATACATGCCGTTTAGGAATTTCTTATGCCTTCGGTTACGTTGGAGGACTTTTTAGTATTCCTAGGCAATAAGTAATACATGCCGTTTAGGAATTTCTTATGCCTCCGGTTACGTTGGAGGACTTTTTATTATTCCTAGGCAATAAGTCATACATGCCGTTTAGGAATTTCTTATGCCTCCGGTTACGTTGGAGGACTTTTTAGTATTCCTAGGCAATAAGTCATACATGCCGTTTAGGAATTTCTTATGCCTCCGGTTACGTTGGAGGACTTTTTAGTATTCCTAGGCAATAAGTAATACATGCCGTTTAGGAATTTCTTATGCCTCCGGTTACGTTGGAGGACTTTTTATTATTCCTAGGCAATAAGTCATACATGCCGTTTAGGAATTTCTTATGCCTCCGGTTACGTTGGAGGACTTTTTAGTATTCCTAGGCAATAAGTCATACATGCCGTTTAGGAATTTCTTATGCCTCCGGTTACGTTGGAGGACTTTTTTAGTATTCCTAGGCAATAAGTAATACATGCCGTTTAGGAATTTCTTATGCCTCCGGTTACGTTGGAGGACTTTTTAGTATTCCTAGGCAATAAGTCATACATGCCGTTTAGGAATTTCTTATGCCTCCGGTTACGTTGGAGGACTTTTTAGCATTCCTCAACCTTGGTAAATAGCAAAATATCTTATGAATTAAAAAAAAAAAAATGTTATGACAAAGTTAAGGTACGTTGTGACCTGTACTGGGAGCCAGTTCATACGTAGTACTTCTTGAGATTCGTCACGTTCCAAGAATTCTTTTCTCCTCGGCTATTTTCGAACAGAACGCTCTTGATCTTGTAGGTCGCCGGGCTTGTTCTTTTGACGATTTCGTACGGGCCTTCCCAGGTAGGGCTCAGTTTGCCATGTATCACGTTTCGGGTATAGACCGTTACTCGCCGCAACACCAGCTCTCCTACCATAAATTCCTTGGTCCCTTTCACCCTTTTGTCATAGGCTTGCTTGACGCTTTGCTGGTACTTTGCTAGTGTAAGGGGTGCTATCTCCCGTTTCTCGTCTAGCATGTCGAGTTCTTCTCTCATCCTTTTTTTATTGTTTCCCTGCTCGACTAGAGTTGTTCGGAGTGTGGGTAGTCCGATTTCTGTTGGTATGACGGCCTCGACGCCGTACGCTAAATTGAACGGGGTTTCCTTGGTGCCCGTTTTTGGCGTAGTTCGGCAAGACCATAAGACGTTGAGCAGTCGTTCAGGCCATCTTCCCTTTGCCCGTTCGAGGGTCGTCTTGATACCATCCAGGACAGTTTGGTTCGTAACCTCGGCTTGCCCATTACCCTGGGGGTATGTTGGGGTCGAATAGAATTTCCAGATACCGAGTTCTTCGTACCAAAGCTGCAGCTTGGCGTCCTTGAACTGGGTGCCGTTGTCCGCGACAATGGCGTATGGTATGCCGAACCTAGTGATGATGTACTCCCAGATGAATTGTTTAACGTTACTGGATTTAATCTCTCGGAGAGGCTTAGCCTCGACCCATTTGGTAAAGTAGTCCGTCGCTACGATCAGATATTCCACGCTGCTGGGTGCCCTAGGAAGTTTCCCGACAATATCAATTGCCCATTGCGCGAATGGCCAGGGTGCCGATACCGGGGTCATCATCGATGATGGGAGACGAGGTATTTTGGCGAATCTTTGGCACTTGTCGCATCTTTGGACATAAATGTCTGCATCTCGTTTGATATAAGGCCACCAATATCCTTGAGTGATTGCCTTGTTGGTGAGGGATCGCCCCTTGATGTGTGCTCCGCAAGACCCTTCGTGGACCTCTTCCAAGACAAGCTGTTGCAGTTCGGGCCGGATGCACAAAAGGTGAGGGCCTCGGTAACTGGATTTATACAATTTGTCGTCCTCAGATAGCCAGAACCGAGGGGCTTTTCTTGTGATCTTCAACGCTTTTATCTTGTCTGCCGGGAGCGTCCCGTTTCGCAGATAGTGAATCATGTCGTCCATCCACCCTAGCTCGTATTGTACCGATGTCACTCGGTCTATTCTTTTAGTTATGCTCGGGGCTTCCAAAAGCTCCACTGTGATTGTCCGAGTGTTGGTCAACGTTAATGTAGAGGCTAGGGTGGCCAAGGCGTCGTCATGTGCGTTTTCGGTGCGATTGATTCTTATTAGTTCGCATTGTGCGAACATGACCATTATGCTCTGGACTTTTTCTTGGTAGAGGATCATTCGGTCGTCCTTGGCTTGGAATTCACCAGTAGCCTGGTTGACGATTAGCATGAAGTCGGAGCTAGCAATCAAGTGGGTGCATCCGAGGGATCTGGCGATGAGCATGCCATTGATCATGGCTTCGTATTCTGCCTCGTTGTTAGTAGCTCGGAAGCCCAACTTGATGCTTTTCTCGATGATCGCCCCTTCTCTGGACTTTAGGACAATGCCTGCTCCCGATCCGTCCTTTGTGGACGATCCGTCGACGAGTATCTCCCAGTGCGACTGTGGTGAAATGGTCAGGGGCTCGTCATAACCTTCAGTGAACTCAGCGACGAAATCAGCCAGCACCTGTCCTTTTATGGCGTGTCGGGGTGCGAATTCGATATGAAATTGGGATAGCTCGACCCCCCATGCCGCCACCCTACCGCTGATATCCGTCCGTCGAAGGGACTCCTTGACGTGGAACTTCGTGTAGACTTGGACTTTGTGAGCTATGAAGTGGTGTGGTAGTTTCCGGGTAGTAACGACCAATGCCAAACACAACTTTTCCAATGGTAGGTATCGTGTTTCGGCCTCGACCATAGTTTTGCTGATGAAGTAGACCGGAAACTGTTCTCGTCCCTCTTCTCTTAGGAGGACCGCGCTCACAGCTGTAGTGGAAACTGCTAGGTAGCAGGCCAGAATATCTCCTTTATTCGGCCTCACTAGCAGTGGCAGCGTCCTTAGATACTCTTTGAGGTTGTCGAATGACTCCTCGCACGCCGGGTCCCATACGAACTTCTTATCGTTCTTGAGGGTCTCAAAGAATGGTCGTCCCTTATCTGCGGATCGACTGATGAACCTGCTTAGTGCGGCCATCATTCCCGTGAGCTCTTGCACCTGCTTCTTATTCTTTGGTGCTGCTAGGTTTTGCAGAGCCGTTATCTGGTCGGGGTTAGCCTCTATTTCTCTTTCGCTGACCATATGCCCCAAAAACTTCCCTTTGCTGATGCCGAAAGCACATTTGCTAGCATTAAGCTTTAGTTTGTGCCCGCCCAGCGTTTGGAAGACGTCTTTAATGTCCTGGAGGTGGGAAGTGGCCCTTTCGCTCTTGACGACCATGTCGTCTATGTATACTTCCATTGTCTTCCCTATATGCTTTTGGCATACCTTCGTTATCATCCTTTGGTATGTCGCTCCTGCATTTCGTAGGCCGAACGGCATAACCGTATAACAATAGTTTCCCAAAGGCGATATGAACGAGGTCTTTTCTTGATCTTCGGGGGCAAGGGGGATTTGATGATATTTCGAGTATGCGTCGAGGAAGGTCATCCTTTCTGCTCCTGCCGTGGCGTCCACCAATTGATCGATCCTTGGTAGGGGGAATGGATCCCTCGGGCAGGCTTTATTCGGATTGGTAAAGTCTATACAGATTCTTTCCTTCCCGTTCTTCTTCGGGACGACTACCGGATTGGACAGCCACTTTGGGTAGAACACTTCCCGTATTGCTCCTGCTGCCAACAACTTTCGGAATTCAGCAATTATTGCCGCTCTGTGCTGGACGGACACCTTTCTGCTCCTTTGAGCTATGGGTTTGTACTCGGCATTTACGCTGAGGTGGTGGCATGTTGTTTTCGGATCTAGATCGGGCATGTCTTTGGGGCTCCAAGCGAACTTATCGATGTTGCTGAAGAGGAACATTTCTAGCTCCTTGGATTCCTCTTTAGGAAGGCTATCTCCGATGAGGAAGTAGTGCTCCTCATCCGTATCCGGGATATACACCTTCCGGAGTGTTTCTCCGACTTGTTCTTCAACGACCCTCTCAGCTCGTGCTATTTGTTCGATCAGCTTCCCTGTGCTTGTGGGCTGTTCGACAACTACAAGTTGTCTCTTCAACGTAGCGGTGATGTCTTCACAGCGTCTTGAATCCTCCTGACATCCTCGGGCTGTCTCGATCTCCCCCTTGGTATTAAGGTATTTCACCTTCTGGTGGTAAGTGGAAGGTATCGCCCGCATAGCATGAAGCCACGGTCGGCCCAAGATTGCATTGTGGCCGGAATTATCATTGACCACTAAGAACCCCACGGGGACAGATACGGATCCCGTGGTAACATTTAGGACGATCTTTCCCAATGGTTTAGTAGTCTCTGAGATGAACCCGATCAGGGTGACGTCAGTGGGCTGTAGATCTTGCAATTTGAGCTCCATCTTGTCAAAGAGCTCTTTATACATGATATCACAAGAGGCTCCTTGGTCGACAAGCACTCTACTGATGGTGTCTATGCCGATCTGGACGCGTAGGTTAATGGCATCCCCGTGAGGGTATATCACCCCTTATTCATCAAGATCTGAGAAAGAAATGGGTGGGTGTCTCTACGGCATGCATTGCCGTTTTGAGGTCGACGCCTGCGAAGCTTTAGCTACTTGCCCAAAGTGGGCCAGCTGCCGTTGTTGGGACCGATCTCCCCCGGTGCTCTTGGGCCTTGTCAAGTGGACAACGTTGATCGTCTTGCCTTGTCGATTGTCTGTTCCCTCGATGACTAGCTGCTTGCCTTTGTCTCTAGCGCCTTTGATGAATTTATTGAGCAATCTCGCGTCTCCCCACGCATTCATCTTCCACCGCAGGTTTCGGCAATGCTCGGTGAGATGGCCGTGATCCTCATGATAGGCGCAGAAGAGCTTGGTATCTCTGGAATCCGGGAGGGAGTGGATTGGTTCAGGTCGGGAATACCAACTTTCTCTGCATATATCCTTTAGGATATCTTCGGCAGAAAGATTGAAAGTGTACCTCAACTCGACCGGTTCATAACGCCTCTGGCGTTCCCTTTCTGGCCCACGACCTTGCTGAGGTGGTTTGGGCGGCGTTGGGTAGGCGATTCGGAGCGGCTTGGGCTCGGGCTCGGGCTCTATGGGTCTGTATTCCCTTCGCTGAACCTCGGGACCCTTGTCCCGTTTGGATTGGGGGACTGGTTCCCCATGATTGTTCTTGGCTCTCTTACGGTCCACCTGCGCTTCCCAGACCGTCTCTCTTCTTGGTGGAGCCCAGTTGAGGACTCGCATCTCTTCATTTTTATTAGTAAGGTGGGTGCAATAGGCGAGAAGGGCGTCAGTGGTCGGAAAATTCTTGCCGATGAACTTCCTTCTCGCCCAATAGCCGCTGGGGATAGAGTTGATGAAGTTCTGGATGGCTATGTTATTGGCATACTGCGGGATCTGGTTCGCCACGTCGATGAAGCGTATGCAGTAGTCCTGGAGCCTCTCATTGGGTAACATAGCCATTTTAGAAGGGTTTCAATGTTAACCTTCTTTTTCCTATGAGCGGCATACCGGGTTGAATATGCACGGAGGAGCTCAGCCCAGCTTCGTATGGATCCCCGTGGTAGATTATGATACCACGACGACGCCTCCTGACCCAAGCTGTTCTTAAAAAATTTGCACATCAGTGCACTATCGTCACTCCACAACTCCATCCTTGTTTTGTAATGTCGGAGGTGATCGATGGGGCAGCTCCTTCCATCATATAGTCTGAATTCGGGGATGACAAACCCCGCAGGATTGCGGTACCGAGTTATCTGATCGGTACATGGAGTCTCTTGGCATACGTCCCAAGCCTGTTGGAACGCTTCATCCGGTGCCGAGTAGTGAGGGGCGTATCCCCCATATGGGTGTTGTGGATAGTAACCGACTATGACCCTGTGGTCGCCGTTCCTCCCATTGTTCGGATTTCTGTCGAGGTCAGGTAGAGGAGGAGCGCCTTGGTGATCGTAGACCGTCGGGGTTATCCTCGGGATGGGTTCTCCTTGTCTCGGCATCCTCGTATCATGAGGTCGGCCCATCACTGCCATCGCTGCTCGGTAAGCAGAATCTTCCGCTTCCCGTCGAGTGTCGGTTTGCGTGTTTGTCGGTTGGATGGGCGGTATCGTGATGCCGGCCTCTGCCATGGCCGACATGCATGCCTCTAGCTGGGCTTGTAGCAGGGCATTACGTTTTTCTGCGGCCCGTGCCAGTGCGGCCGTAGTCCTATCCTGTCGAACAGGGGTTTGTAGTTCCACGGTGTACGGCGTAATTATCCGCGGTGGGAAGGGTGGATATGGGACTACCTGTTCTAGTATGGGGTCGTTGGGCATGCCATACCGGTGGTTTTCGTTCGTCTGAAAACGAACCCGTTGGGGACTGGAGTTGACCGAGGCTACTGGCTGAGGGGCCTTTGAGCTTGGCCCTGCATTATTGGGGTGGCGGTTGTCTAGCAAGAGTGTCCCCGCATGCCTAGTCGCGGATGGCGCTCGTTCCGCCCTCGTGTCCGTAGGGTTTTCGTCGACAAGACCGTCGATCTGAGGGGGATGGTCGGTTTGTTATTCTGTTTGGACGTTAGAGACGGTACGTCGAGATCCAACCTGAAGTGCTTCGTAGCGGTCTCTGATGTTGAGGAGATGCGCTAACACGTCTTTGTGGACTGGGATTTCCCGGTTTGTCGATGTGCCTACTTCCTCTGGGCGAGTTTCTTCGTTGGTGTTTACCATTTGTTGCTCGTCTGGTAGAACGTTGGTGTTCGATTTCGAAGCTAGTTAGGAACTAGATGATTCCCGGAGACGGCGCCATTTGACAAAGCCATAACTTTGGTCAGTAGCGTTAGGCTTTTCAACAATAATATATAATGAATTGATAAAAAACGATGAACACTTCTTGATCTTTATTATTATTCGGCAATTTTCATTGCTCGGACTACAATTCTATCACGGTATTTATGCTCGGATTCGCTGCTCGATCCGGAACGTGATCTTTCTCTTCTCTTTTGTGCTCGGTTCTCGATCTTGCTCGGTTTGGCTATTGATGTGATACGTTCTGATAAGTTTTTATCTTTTCTCTCATTCTCTCTATATTTTTTAGATATGTTTTCTGGTCCCTTTTTTAGGGGGATATTTGGCTATTTATAGGCAATTATGCCTCATAGGATGTCGACAAGTGTCTCTATCTCATGGGATTTTTCTGACATGGGTCCCTTGTTAAGTGGGCTTGGGCTTTTAGTGATATCCACTCTTATTCCTAAAAAAAGGCATGTGATAGCCCATTCAAGCGTTGGATACCACTCTATGATGAATGGGCTGTTTAATACCCGAATAAAATATTCGGGTCTAATTTTTATGTTCTATCAGTTTGTTTGTTTGTTTGTTTTTTCTTTCACATAACATTCCATAGTGGAAGGGAAATAAGAAAACAAAGTTACTAAATTAGATTTTACGACTCTAATATGTATATATTTATCAACGTTCAAGTTTAAATCATGATTTTCATAGGGAGGCGTTTGGGTTTATGGCTGGGTTATAATTTGAGGGTTGCTCGTGACTAGGTGCATGGTAGTCTAAATACACATGGTTTGACAAGAAACCCGATTCATTAAAACCGGAACAATGTGCAGGTGTTAATTCAATTCATTCGGGTCTCACTTTCAGTAATTGCATAAGATTAATTAACATCGAAGATAATTCTTTAGCTATGTGAGTACCTGGTTTGAGGAATGGATTTTGATGTCTGCCTTGAATTTTTCCAGACATCAAAATGCTGTTTTATTTTTTATTTTTATTTATTTTTTTTAAAATATAATTTTGTATGTTATATTTTGGGGTTTATTAATATGTGTTATAGTTTTATTTTGGGGTTCATTAATATGTGTTAAGGTTTTATTTTGGGGTTCATTAATATATGTTAGGATTTTAAAATATGTTAGACTTAAATTACATTATTTAAAAATAAAATTAAATTAAAAACAATATTTTGCTGACTGAAAAAATTGAAGACAAGCTGTTTTCAAACAAATGCATCCGTGGTTTGAATGCCGGAGATATTCTAGAGGATTATGGACCGTAGAGTTTGGGTATGATTTATTAAAGTGAAGCTCATGCCAAGTTTTATTGAAGTTTGTTACTGGTACAAATTTGGTTCTTGAAGAAAATATTAAAAACTATTCTCTTCTAAAACTAGTTATACTAGTTAAAAAATGAGAAAAAAAATTTTCTAATGTTTTCATGATTTTTATTAATGTTTTTAACTTTTATTGCTATTTTTTATAATAAAAAAAAACCCACAAAATTGTAAAATTAATACAACATGGTTGGAGAAGTTAGAAATTGAGTCTACAAATAAGTGGTATTTTAAATTTTTAAAAACAACTTTAGAATTTTTTTTACTCATCTTTTAACTAGTATTATAACTAGTTTTATATTTATTTATGATTTTTTAAAATAAAAAAACAAACAAAGATCAAATTTACGGTTTGTGCATGAAATAAGAAATAATATTTTTTGTAGTATAAAAATTCAAGCTCTATTCTTTCACCAATAGTTACTCCCCCATCCCTAAATAAGTGTACACAATAAAAATACGTGCAATTTTAACCATCGAATTTCTCATATGTAAATTACCGGAATGGAAAATCTAAAATTTACATCGTATAATTATAACTATAAACAATGTGATTAACTTTTTAAATTAAATTTTTCGATAATCCACATATAAAAAAATTTATGATTAAAATTGGAGATATTTTGGTAATGTAGACTCGTATTTAGGTATGGGAGGGAGTATGAAAATTGCGGGACTCACAAGATTCAATAACTGCACCAACTGCCCGGCAATAGACAAGTCATTGGATTTAATCCATCATCTATGGCATTGTCTTTTTAAATGATAAGACATAATGCGAACACAATATTATTGTTACACCTAACTACATGAGTACGTACTAGTATTAAATATAGTGCTGGTTGGCAAGGTTGCATTCCGAGTAACATGCGAATCTCCTATGCAAAAACTAATGAAACTCAACAATCAACACCTTATAATCTTTTTATTGTGGGGTAATATTAACTCAGGCAAACTAATATCTTTTCCAACTAGAAGCATATTTAGAACTTCATTTTTATTTTTTTATTTTTTTTTTCATTTCACATCAAATACTTACAAGTTTTAGTACCAAGTATTCAAAATGAAAATCTACTTGTTTTAATAAATATCATTGTTCTGAAAAGGGAAATTACATAACTAACATATTTTTGGAAGAGGCTTATAGCAATTCTGAATTTGTTCTTCATCAAGGTGTTTTTTTTTTGTGTGTGACCTAGGGGTGGGCAAAAAATCCACAAATCCGTCTCGTAACCCAACCCGTGTGGATTGGGGAGGGTTGTGATGGGTTGAGTGTAAAAAAAAAAAATCAATCCGTCCCGCCCAATCCGCTATATATTTTGCGGGTTGGGTTAGGGTTGAGGTTCATAAACCGCGGGTTAATCCGCGCAAATCCGTTTTAACTCGGAATATATATATATATATATATATATATATATATATATATATATATATATATATATAATTATAAATATATATACATATATGTATTTTAAAATACCAACCTTTCATTCTTGTTATATTTTAGTTTTATTACTTGTTCGCGAATGTTCTAAACGTATTTTCATTGGTTTTAATTTACATTTCTCTTTTAAATATTCGATTTATTTTAAAATTTAGTTTGATTATGCAAACTATGAAAAATAAATAACTAAAACACAAATTTAAGAATCAATCTAAACCCAACCCGTAATTTATTTTGCGGATTGGGTTGAGTTGGGTTGAAGTTTTAATTATAACGGGTTGAGTTGAGTTGAGTTGAGATTTAAATTTTATCAATCCGACTCAATCCGTCCCTCCATTTAATTTACGGATTGAATTATGATTGAGTTTAATGCGTCCCAATCCGTCCGGTGTGCGTTGATGTGACCTTTAACTAATCTAATTTCCATAACCTTTCATTAAACAGTTGGGTACGTATAAACGGTATAATTAAGTTTTATTCCATTTGTTGGGGATGTGTGTTGGTAAGGGTGGGGTGGGGGTAGCATTGGGATAATTAAACTAATCCAATCTGAATAACAACATTTATCTTAAACTGAACAAGGGGACACGACACACATTTGGGAGAAATTAGGAAGCTTAATTAGTTGAGTTAGTTCTCTTGACATTATCACCTGGCTGTTTCAGGACAGACATTTTTCTCAAAAAAATTGGGGTTACGCTTTCTCAGTGCCAAAATTGGTTTTATAGTTTCTGCAATAATATGGAATATACGTTAGTAGTAAACAGCTGGAATTTAAGGGTCATTTTTTTTTTTTTTGATAAACGCCAGGGTCATTAACTGCCACAAATTTTGGTGATTTTAAATGGAGGTTGGATTTTTATACTACACTTTTTCTGAAAAAACGCACAAACCTTAAAAAAAATCTACGGTTTACAGTGTTTTTATGCAAACCGTAAAAAAAATCTACGGTTTGCAAAAATACATGCAAACCGTACATTTAATGTACGGTTTGCATGTATTTTTGCAAACCGTATATTTTTTTTAAGGTTTGCATGTATTTTTTTTTTTTTTTTTTTTTTTTTTGTAATTTCAATTTGTAAAATAGTAAAAAATATATAAAATATGCAAATCCATAATTCACTTAGCTATATATAATTGTTTGTTGTTTGTTTATATTAATTATAGAAATTATAATAATTGTTGATATTTGCCCCATTTTTGCATTATTTATTTTTTTTGTGTAATTTCAATTTGTAAAATAGGAAAAAATATATAAAATATGCAAATCCATAATTCATTTAGCTATATATAATTGTTTGTTGTTTGTTTATATTAATTATAGAAATTATAATAATTGTTGATATTTGTCCCATTTTTGCATTATTTATTTTTTCTGTGTAATTTCAATTTGTAAAATAGGAAAAAATATATAAAATATGCAAATCCATAATTCACTTAGCTATATATAATTTTTTGTTGTTTGTTTATATTAATTATAAAAATTATAATAATTGTTGATATTTGTCCCATTTTTTGCATTATTTTTTTTTTGTGTGTAATTTCAATTTGTAAAATAGGAAAATATATATAAAATATGCAAATCCATAATTCATTTAGCTATATATAATTGTTTGTTGTTTGTTTATATTAATTATAGAAATTATAATAATTGTTGATATTTGTCTCATTTTTTGCATTATTTATTTTTTTTGTGTAATTTCAATTTGTAAAATAGGAAAAAATATATAAAATATGCAAATCCATAATTCACTTAGCTATATAATTATAGTTGGCAGATACCGACGCCTGACAGAGTAGTTCAAAATATGATTAGGGCTGGTTTTTACGGTATTCACACTATAGGTAATTATAGCGTAGACCGAGACTTGCTTACAGCCTTAGTTGATAGGTGGCATGATGAGACGCACACGTTCCATTTTGTCGGTGGAGAGTTGGGAATATCTTTACAGGATATAGAGATTATGCTTGGTCTCAGGGTGGATGGTCTTGCTGTTATCCGAACGGAACGGAATGATAACAGGGCGAGCAGGTTAGATATGATAGAGAGTTTGTTGGGTGTTAGACCGGCTGACAATCAAGTGGATACAAACTGTTTGACAGTTAGACTTGATTGGATGTTCCACACTTTTGGTGAATTACCGCCAACCCTAGTGAGGACCGTTTGCTGTATCAGTCTAGGGCTGCCATGTTATTATTACTGGGGGCACATGTGTTTTCAGATAAGAGCAGTGATCAGATTCCACTCTGGCCTCTGCCATTTCTGAAGGATTTTGACACGTGTGCTGAGTATAGTTGGGGATCAGCTCTTCTGGGCTGCCATGTTATTGTTCTGTGCCTCTCATTTGTAATGAGAAGATTGAGTTCCACCCCGCGGACAGGTTCATGAGACAGTTCGGTTTTGTTCAGCGGGTTCCTACATATATTTGAAAACCCAGACAGGGTCACGGCAAGGATAGAAGATATGGGATTGTGCAAAAACACGATTGGCCTGCACTTTTTGCAGAGTTTATAACCGTGTGGAATGATCGCCACAACCGGCTTGTTAACGGCGAATTTGGTACGGGGACGTCACCGAATTACATGAGATGGTATAGAGAGAGGATCCGCATCTTTATAAACCCACCTGAACTTGCTCGACCATCTCACGGTTTCCGGGAGCATACGGGTGTGCTCAATAAAATGGTAACAACTAGTTAAAGTTCATTTAATGATAACCAAACAATTATTTTAATTATCTAATTAAACAATGATAACCAATTAATGATAATCAAACAATGATAACTCAATGATAACCAATTAATGATAACTAAATAATGATAACTCAATGATAACCAATTAATAATAACCAAACAATGATAGCTCAATTATAACCAAACAATGATAACTCAAAACGGGTAAATATTAATAAAGCGTAACAATTTTTATTTTTCTCAATCAAAACAAATAATCATCATAAACATGTAACATCATAACCAAACCATTAGTAATAAATATCTAAATAACACAAATTTGAATAAAAAGCCTAATTTTTTTATTAAATGGGACAAATATCAACAATTATTATAATTAATATAATTAATATAAACAAACAACAAACACTTATATATAGCTAAGTGAATTATGAATTTGCATATTTTATATATTTTTTTCTATTTTACAAATTGAAATTACACAAAAAAAATAAATAATGCAAAAAATGGGACAAATATCAACAATTATTATAATTTCTATAATTAATATAAACAAACAACAAACAATTATATATAACTAAGTGAATTATGGATTTGCATATTTTATATATTTTTTCCTATTTTACAAATTGAAATTACACAAAAAAAATAAATAATGCAAAAAATGGGACAAATATCAACAATTATTATAATTTCTATAATTAAGATAAACAAACAACAAACAATTATATATAGCTAAATGAATTATGGATTTGCATATTTTATATATATTTTCCTATTTTACAAATTGAAATTACACACAAAAAAAAAATAATGTAAAAAATGGGACAAATATCAACAATTATTATAATTTCTATAATTAATATAAACAAACAACAAAAAATTATATATAGCTAAGTGAATTATGGATTTGCATATTTTATATATTTTTTCCTATTTTACAAATTGAAATTACACAGAAAAAATAAATAATGCAAAAATGGGACAAATATCAACAATTATTATAATTTCTATAATTAATATAAACAAACAACAAACAATTATATATAGCGAAATGAATTATGGATTTGCATATTTTATATATTTTTTCCTATTTTACAAATTGAAATTACACAAAAAAAATAAATAATGCAAAAATGGGACAAATATCAACAATTATTATAATTTCTATAATTAATATAAACAAACAACAAACAATTATATATAGCTAAGTGAATTATGGATTTGCATATTTTATATATTTTTTACTATTTTACAAATTGAAATTACAAAAAAAAAAAAAAAAAAAAAAATACATGCAAACCGTAAAAAAAATATACGGTTTGCAAAAATACATGTAAACCGTACATTAAATGTACGGTTTGCATGTATTTTTGCAAACCGTAGATTTTTTTTACGGTTTGCATAAAAACACTGTAAACCGTAGATTTTTTTTACGGTTTATGCGTTTTTTCATAAAAATCCAACCTCTTTTAAATACCCAATATTCCAAATATTCTTCATCAACTATGAGTTGTGTTAATAGCCCCCATAACCTAGGTTGCACGGCTACAACGCAAAAGTTCATTTTTTTTTATACCGTACCGAAAGGGTACGCCAATAATAATATTTATTTAGTTTTATATATACGATTAAGTTTAAAAATTACAATCTTACCTTAACAGAATTAACAAAGTTTAGTACAATTTAAGTTTGTATATGGATATTTTAGTAAACGTTAATATAATTTTTTCATAACTAGTGTCTAAACAAATTTAATTAAATTCACCACACTTGTTAATTATAAAAATTTCACATTATTATATTGATAATATTATATTTTAATTAATTTTTATGAAAAAAATTAAAATTCTCAGCCGTACCGAAAAAGGACCGGAGACATACCGATCCCGTACTTGTGTCATACCCAAGCCGTATCGAGATGTCAAACAATGAAAAACTCAACGATACTACATTTATCGCTCATTTGTGGTATTGTATCGTACACATACAGGAAAAAAAAAATGAAGTGCCCGTGATAGCTAGCCCATAACATAAGGATTTTAGGACACGTAGGACTTGTAGTTCAAAAAAACTTAATACCCTTCTTTTGTAGGACTTATAGTTAAAAAAACTTAATAGCCCCATAACTTAAAGGATTCTAAGGCATGTTCATTCTTTGGTAGGACTGTTTCTTGTTTCTAAAGGAAGTTTAATATAGAGTTGCCTCATTCCAGTTCTCAAATTCAGAATTTGGAATTAGCATACAAGAGTCGCAAGAATTGCAAATAGAGAAGGCCTTATTTGGTGTTTCGTATAAAAACCGTGAGAACTGACCCTAATTTTTCTCATTCCGAACATCGGAAAAAATAATAGCAAGCAACTTATCAGGATTATAAGTAGTTTACGCAGTATGAAAAAAAAAGTTTGCTTTGAATGAAACCAAAATCTAACAAATGTTGTGTGGGAGCTAGTACATCAGGTTATTCAAATAACGTCTTATTCTTTAATTAGTGAATACTATTAATAAAATTGAGGTATACGAGCTTCACTTTGCTTTCCTTTACCATTAACAAACAATCTCTCACTCATTAGAAATATAAAAATAATTTGACTTCCATTATATTCAAGTTTAGTATAATCTTTTGAAATTCTTTGAAGACCCAACACTTCATTCAATCTTCTAGTTGCAAAGGTATTCATGATATCTGTAAATATCTTGGGTCTTGGCAAATACTTATTACTTTATCTTGCTATATTCATTTTTTTATCCTAAAATATATATTCACCAACTGCTCTAAGTAGCAAATAATTAAAAATATAAACCAATATTGCTGCAAAGTATTGCCCCAACAATCACAACTATAAGGACCACACACAAATCTGGTCCTATATAACAGATCATAATGGCAAGTACATTTGTATAAGATTGTGATTAATGGCCTACTTTTCTGTTGTCAAAGATACATATGCCCAACTGATAGTCACATATGTACTTAGCGAGCCTGATTTTATTCCCAAGTTCGGCTTAATCAATTTGCGTCGGCTCCGATCTTTCGAGGTATCCGGAGTGGGCTATGTCGGCTACGGTGACGAGGTGATCTTCGTGCCTGCGCAAGAAACAAACAGGGGCCCGGGGTTGGTACCAGGTTTTTCCTCTCCAACGATCAAGTCAGTATCGGTGTTAACGGAAAGCAAGAATATAATTAAGGGTGAGGGACCGGACCGGTTACAAGTCGTGGTATCGGATGGCACATGCAGTGTTCTGGGTGTCCGGGTTGTTTAAGTTTTATCTCTCCTCTCTGTCTTTTTGTGTCTCCCCTTCTAAGTGGTATTAGTGGGGGTATTTATAGTGTGATCAGAGGTGTATTAGCCCTTGGATCACTGTACTGTTTAGTGTTGATCCAACGGCTTCAGGCCATTTATGACTCTGACAAGGGTACTGTCCTTTGCCGGGGCCCACAGGGCTGGTCTGTGATTGGGCCACGTCGATGAAACTCATGAAAGGTCCCCCAAGGGAGCAGCAGCATTAATTGGGGAAGCGTACTCGACACGCTTCTCTAGACCGGTGTGATCACAGACCGGTCTCTCCAGATCCGGGGTGATGCGTGGCCTATGTTTGACAGACCCGGATAGCATGCTGTGATGACGGTATGGCCCTGGACAAGGGGGTGTCGACATTCCCTCGCCAACAGCTCCCTGTCCGGAGTCGCCGTTAAGGACGGGGTCCACATGGATTTTCTGTCGTTACGGGGGCTCCGGTCATCGTGTTCTTACGTTTGGCGGTGTGGAAATGTCTCGGCGTAGTCCGTCTCGTGACACGTGTTCTCGTTATTTATGCATTTTCTACACGTGGAGCATGCCTGGTGTACATTTATGGGGCGCCGCCTCCGTCTCCTCGATTCCACCAATGCCATAAATGCTAAGACGGCTGGTGAGTGACACTTGGCAGACGACCTCTGCTTGCAGTACACGTGGGATGTGTCGATTGGATGGCGGCGGTTATTGTGGGAGTTCGTGTAACGAGCCGTCGCGGTCTTTTCACCTTCTGGTAAATATCTTTTCACCTTCCATCTGGGGTCTATAAATACCCTCAGTGAAAAGTCATTTTCACTTTCTCAATCTCTCTCTACAATTTTTCAGCAAATAGCCTTCCCCTTCTCTCATACTTTGCATGCTTAGCCAGAAACCCAGCCAAAATGGTTATCAAGCACGGAGCCGGCAAGGGCCCGATGGTTGCCCCCACTCCACAACGCATGGCTGTGACGGCCAATGCACTTCCGTTTCGTGCCATGATCCTCGACCCGTCCCTGAGCGTCGATGTCAACGACAACAACATCATGGTGACGACCCATGGGTCCGATCTCGAAGAGTTTCGACAACTCTGCGGGATCGGCGAAGAGTTCCGTCTTCGGAAATGTCAGAACTCTGACGAGGTGAATGGGATCGTAGCGGATCTGAGGAGCATGGTGACGCTCTCTCTCTCGTCCCTCCTGTTCGGGGGCACTCACCTCCCTATTCCGGAGCTGCTGGCGGAGTTATGCGCCTGGACGCAAACTCTCCCTTGCCAGTGGCCTCTGCAAGCCCATCGGATCTGCTCCGGGATGGAGGCCCTGAACACTCTGCTGGGCTCGACTCTACCGGAGCCATTGGGGTTAAGGGAGCTGCTTGCTTGTTATGAGTTTTTGCAGAGCGAGCCTAGCTCTCAAGCCAAAAGCAGGCAGCCGTACCTGCGGTGCCGGACGCATAACCAGCTTATCTTGGGTAACTCTGATTCGAATCGGGGTTACACACAAGACGTGATTGTGGCGGAGGGTAACTGGCTCCACCGGGATGATCTGATCCTCCCAACCAGACCAGGGAGGGTTCTCAGCACCAAAGAGAACAAGGCCACGGTGGCCGCGAAGCTAAGGGGTCTCGGGGACCCGAATGTGAGGTCAATTGAGTTGGCCTTGAACTGGTGGGGTCCGGAGGGGACCTACGCAGGCGCTTGCGATGCGTAGCGCCTGTTACTCTGTAGCTCCCCCACCAGCTGTAAGGGGAACGAGTTCCTCTGGCCCCCTAGGACCTTCTGTCCTGTGGGGTACTCCCGGGAACGGTGGGAGAAAGAGAAGGGTTTTGAGTCCACCCTCCCCCCCAAGGCGGTTGAAACCGAGTCCGTGATAGGGCCTGTGGCGAAGAAGGTGGCGGCGAAGCCGAAGCCAAAATCGAGCAGCAGGGCGAAGGCCATAACGGTAACATCCTTTGCTCCCGCCTCTGCCGGGGTAAAATGGGAGGTCCGTCCGGATGGTACCATCCTCAACTACAGGGAGGGGCCGGACGGTACCCGGTGTTATATAGATCAACACGGGAAGCCTCTGAAGGAGGTCGTTCCCCTTAGCTCCAGGGAGCCCGACGTGGGGAGTCCCTCTCACCTCGAAGATAGCCTCGTAGGTGAAGAGCCTTCAAGGCCGAGCTTGGGCACCTCGCGGACCAGGGTAAGTCATTCCTTGGTCTTTACATTATTTGACACTTAGCTAGATTTTGTTAATTTTTCTAACTTCTTTTTCACTTGGCCCACGTAGGTAGTCCGTTCCAACGAAAAGGAGGAGGAGGTGGAAGAAGATGCTGCCGATGCGGGGGGCGATGCCGAGGAAGAGGAGGAAGTGGTTGTGGCTGAGGAGGGTGTTATAGAGCCTGAGGCCGTCGAGAAGGAGAAGGTGGTCGAAGAGGAGGCGGTCATAGAGCCCGAGGCCACAGAGAAGGAGGTCGTCAATGCAGGGGATGAGGAAGTGGTTGTCGTGCCTCAGTCTGGCGCCGATGCTGCTGCTGACTTGGCTGCTCAGACCAGGCTTGATCGGGCGGCCCGAAGGCCCGACTTGGGAAAAGAAAGGTGGAGGGGATGAAACCCCTCCGTGATGGGAAGAAAGCCAAGGCTGGGGGGGGGGGCACCTCGACTGAGGTTGTGGTGATGGAGAGGCCGAGGGTGACACCGGGCCCTACTCAAAGCTCGAGCTCCACTACCGCCTCTGCCGCCTCTCCGACCCATAGGATGCCTGTGCAAACACCCGAGGAGGTGAAGGCGGTCACGGGGGTCAAGAGCATAATGGAGGCTCACCCGTCCGCCGGGCTACTAGCTTTGGCTGCGCTCCAGCAGCAAAGCATCGAGGCTGACCATCGGGGTCGTGACCTCGCATCCTCCATGGCATCGGCCATGGCCATGATTCCCTAGGTACGTAACCCTTTATAATGTTTTATTCTGTATGCTTTCGTATTGTTTCCAAATATTTTGCTAAGTGTTGTGCCTTTTCCCTTGTAGGCCTACTTGATGATGAACCAATACGTTTATCACCAAGGCCAGCTGGTGAGGTCATGGGCCACGAAGGCCGAGGCTAATGCTAAGCTTATGGAGGAGGTCCAGAAAAAGGCGGAGGAGGCCCAAAAAAGGGCAGAAGAGGCCCAGAGCAGGGCGGAGAAGGCCGAAGGCCTCAATGCCTCGGTTGAGGCTAAAAGGGTCGAAGCCGTGAAGGCCAAGACGGGGGCTGAGGAGCGAGCTCAAGCTGCGGAGGCGGCTCTGAAGGAGGCCGAAGCAAGGGCGGCTGATAAGCTGAAGGCTGCGGTCCAAGCCGCTCAAGCCGAACTAAGCGGAGCCTGGACCCAAAAGACACAGAAGGAATTCAATTCCTTCTATGTCGAAGGGTGGACCGAGGCGGCTGCTTTTCTGAGGGCGGGACCGGACCATCCGGTATGGAACGTGGAAAACATCGTCGTTCCGGTCCCCTCGGCTCCCATCCCTGAGGTGGTTCCCCTCACTCCTCGAGCTCTCTCTGACGAAGAGGACGAGGGAGATGACGACGGGGATATCTAGGGCAGTTTGTCTTTTTTGATGTAATCTTCTTTTTTGTACTTAGCTTGTAATAGCTTTCCATTGAATGAAATGAAAAACAATTTTGGACTTGTCTTTATTCTCCTGTTTTTTATTCAAACTGTGTTTCATATGTATGTGCTCCCAATGAGTGGGCCCTTATGCCTCGGCGTTGGGACCCTCATTTTACATCAACGCACAATTCGAATTAACACCTCACAAAATTCAAATAAATATAATCTGGGGTGCCGTAGAGGCTCGTGTTCGGAAGCACTTAGAAAATTTAAATGAACTGAAAAATTCAAGTAAATAGGAACCGGGGTGCCGTATAGGCTCGTGTTCCGAAACACTTAGAAAATTTAAATGAACTGAAAAATTCAAGTAAATATGAACCGGGGTGCCGTATAGGCTCGTGTTCTGAAATACTTAGAAAATTTAAATGAACTGAAAAATTCAAGTAAATAGGAACCGGGGTGCCGTATAGGCTCGTGTTCTGAAACACTTGTAAAATTTAAATGAACTAAAAAATTCAAATAAATAGGAACCGGGGTGCCGTATAGGCTCGTGTTCTGAAACACTTGTAAAATTTAAATGAACTGAAAAATTCAAATAAATAGGAACCGGGGTGCCGTATAGGCTCGTGTTCTGAAACACTTAGAAAATTTAAATGAAATGTAAGCCGGGGAGCTATTGAAATAACAACAGTTTTCATTTATAAAGCCCGCATGCATAAATTTACATCACATTCTTATTTACACAAAGACACAAAGGCCGAGCCCTACTGGTAGTACTTCCTTAGGTTGTTGACGTTCCAAGGTCGGTCCACCGGGACATCGCTGGGAAGACGACCCAACAGGTAGGCCCTGTTTCCTACTGCACCGAGGATTTGATAGGGGCCTTCCCAATTGGGGCCCAACTTGCCGTCGGACTGTACCCTGGTGTTGTTGTTTACTTTTCGTAGCACGAGGTCTTCGTCTTGGAAACGTCTGGCGTTCACTCTTTTGTTATAGGAACGCCCCAGCTCGTTTTTATATTCGGCGTTACGGATGGCCGCAACCTCTCTTCTTTCTTCGGCATAGTCTAGCTCGAGCCCCATCATTTTTTCGTTCAGCCCGTTTTCCACCATGTCCGTCCTCAGAGAAGGAAGCCCGATTTCTAACGGGATGATTGCTTCCATTCCGTAAGTGAGGCTATAGGGTGTCTGTTGAGTGCCCCGTCTTCTCGTCGTTCGGTAGGCCCATAGGACGTGATGCAGTTCTGCGGCCCATCGTCCTTTGGACTCGTCTAGCCGCTTCTTGATTCCGTCGAGCACGGTCTTGTTTGATACCTCGGCTTGTCCGTTGCATTGGGGGTACGACGGTGTCGAATAGTAATTCTTGATGTGATACTTTGCATACATCGCTTTTAACTTGACCCCGGTGAACTGTCCCCCATTGTCCACGATGATTGAGTAGGGGATTCCAAATCTGGTGATCACGTCTCTCCAGAGGAAACGTATCACCTCGGCCTCTGTGATTTTCGCTAAGGCCACGGCCTCTACCCACTTTGAGAAGTAATCGGTGACCATGAGGAGGAACTTTTTCCCCCCCGGGGCCACGGGAAATGGTCCGACGATATCCATGCCCCACTGTGCAAAGGGCCTGGGCGAGGTCACGCTGCCCATTTTTTGCGCCGGGGCGCGGGGTATGGGCGCGTACTTCTGACATTTATCACACCTGAGTACGAAGGCTTTGGCGTCCTTTTGCATGAGGGGCCACCAATATCCGTGGGTCAAGGCTCGGTTGGCCAGCGACCTGCCCCCGGTGTGGCTCCCACACGTTTCTTCATGAATTTCCTCCATGACCCTTACTACTACGTCGGGATGGACGCAGAGTAAGTAGGGGGCAGAGAACGACCTTTTATAGAGCTTATGGTTGGGAGCTACCCAGAATCCCAGTGTCGTTCTTCTTATTTTCTCGGCCTCTTTCTTGTCATCGGGAAGATCACCAGAGCGATGGTATTCGATTATGGGGTCCATCCAGCTCGGCTCCGACGGGAGGTCAGTCACCACGTTAATTGTTGCCTTAGCCTCGATGCTAGGCGAAGGGACGTATTCTACGGTGATGACTCTCTCTTTTTTATCACTCATGGCCGAGGCTAGGGTTGCTAATGCATCGGCGTGGGTGTTCTCATTTCTGTTGATGTTGACGATTTCTTGACATTCGAAGCTTAGGAGTATTCCGGAAGCGATGGCCACGTAGCTTGCCATTCTGTCGTCCTTTGTCTGAAACTCACCACTAATCTGGCTGCTGACTAACTGAGAGTCCGTGTGCACCAGTATCTTCTTGATTCCGAGGCTTCGGGCCATTTTTAAGCCGGCGATCACGGCCTCATATTCGGCCTCGTTATTAGTGGCTCGGAAGCCGAGTTGGATAGACTTCTCGATCACATCCCCTTGGGGAGATCGGAGCATGATGCCGAGACCGGATCCTTTTTTATTGGCGGCTTCATCCGCGTGCAAGGTCCAGGACTCCGAGGCACGACCTGTGATGTCGGGACGTTGGGTCGTCCCGGTGAATTCTGCCACGAAGTCGGCCAGGGCCTGTCCCTTGACGGACATTCGTGGCGCATAGCGGATGTCGTAGGCGTTCAAGTGACAGGCCCACTTCATCATCCGTCGAGAGAGATCCCCCTTTTGGAGTATTTCTCGTACGGGCTGATCGGTATAGACCACAATGTTGTGTGCCGAGAAGTAGTGAGCAAGTTTTCGTGAGGCCATGACGAGGGCTAGGACGAGTTTTTCCAAAGGCATATACCTAGCCTCGGCGTCGAGGAGAGTTTTGCTCACGTAATAGATAGGCCTTTGCTCCCTGTCGAGTTCCTTGATGAGGACGGCGCTGACGGCTATCTCAGACACGACCAGGTATAGGGTAAGGACATCGCCTGGGTCCGGCTTGGTCAGAAGGGGCGGACTTCCGAGGTAGTCCGCCAGCTCGGTGAACGCACGCCGGCATTCATCGTTCCATTCGAATTTCTTCTGAGCTTTTAAGGCCGTAAAGAATGGCTTGCATCGGTCCCCGAACCGGGCAATAAATCGGTTGAGGGCGGCGGCCATCCCGGCTAGCTTTTGTATGTCCTTTCTCTTCTCAGGTGTTTTCAAATTCTTCAAGGCAGAGATCTGGGACGGGTTCGCCTCTATGCCGCGGTGGGTCACCATGAACCCTAGGAATTTACCGGCACCTACCCCGAAGGCACACTTAGAGGCATTCAGCTTCAGGTCATGCCTTCGTATCGTTTCGAACACCTCTCTCAGGTCGGATAGGTGGTCCTCCTCCTGGGTGCTTTTTACCACCATGTCGTCAATATAGACTTCCATGGTTCGGCCTATGTTCCTAGAGAATATCTTGGTGACCATTCTCTGATAGGTCGCCCCGGCGTTCTTTAGCCCGAAGGGCATCACTTTGTAGTAGTAATTTCCCCTTGGGGTGATGAAGGCAGTTTTTTCTTGGTCGGCCTCCGACATAGGTATTTGATGATAGCCGGAGCAGGCATCCAGGAAGCTCATTCTGGCGGCCCCGGCCGTAGAGTCCACTATTTGATCGATTTTGGGCAAGGGGAAAGGATCTTTGGGACAGGCCCGGTTGAGGCTCGTGTAATCGATGCACACCCTCAGCTTTCCGTTCTTTTTGGGGACCACTACGGGGTTGGCGAGCCATCTGGGGTAATAAATCTCCCTGATGGCTCCGGCCAGCAGAAGCTTCTCTACTTCCTCATTTATGGCATCGGCATGCTCTGGACTAACACGGTGCCCCTTTTGCATCACAGGCTTGGCACCCGGGTTGACGTTTAATTGGTGGCAGGCGAGGTCAGAACTGATGCCTGGCATCTCGCTTGGACCCCATGCAAAATTATCGAGGTATTGGAGCAGGAGTTCGACGAGGTCGGTGACCTCGGGCTTGCTCAGCTTCGTCCCCACCATAAAGAAATGGTCCTCGTCGAACCCCGGGATCTGAATCTTCAGCAACCCTTCCTCCACCTTGTCTTCGGCCTCTGGCCCCATCTTTTTGTTTAGTTCCCTCAGCAGCTTAGGGTCCTCTGCCTCAATGTTCATGGCGCTTTGGACCGGCACCGCCTTCTCGCCGGAATACACAGCCATGGCGCAGCTACGTGAGACTTTCTGATTTCCTGAAATGGTTTCCACACCAGAATCAGTTGGGTACTTAACCTTCTGATGTAGGGTGGAGGAGACTCCATCTATTCCATGAAGCCACGTGCGCCCCAATATCACGTTGTAAACGGAGGGGACGTTCACCACCGTGAACTCCACGCCCATAACCTTCGTACCCATTTTCACGGGCAAGGTTATGTTTCCTCTGGGCTGGACCGCCTCAGAGTTGAATCCGTACAGGGGAGGGACGTTGGTTTCCAACTGTTCTTCTTTGAGTCCCATCTTCTGGAAGAGGTCTCCAAAGAGTATGTTGACCGACGCCCCTTGATCAACGAGGATCCGTCCTACAGCGCAATGGCCTATCTGGGCTGAGATAACAAGGGCATCAGTATGGGGCACGTCCACCCCCACCAGGTCGAAGTCAGTGAAGCTCACGTCTGGTTTTGCGAGGCAGACGTGCTGCCTCATCGCTGCCTCCCGAGCTGAGGTTCTTCCAGCCCCATTCGGGCTTGGCCTCTTCGGCCCTGAGTGAATGACATGACAGATCATGACCGGTGGGGGTAGGTCTCGCTGCCTCTCATCAACCCCTTCTCCGTCCCCTCGTGACTTGACGTATTTATCCATCAGGCCATCTCGGACCCATCCCTCGAGCTGGGCCTTCAGGCCGTGACACTCGTTGGTATGGTGGCCACGACCTCTGTGATACTCACAGATTTTGTCGTTAAGCCCGGGGGCCGGCTCATTCCGTAGGGGAAGAGGCCAGGAGAAGAAAGGCTCATTCTCTATCTTGTTAAGAAGGTCGGCGAGCGGGAGGCGAAAGGTGGTGGAATAGTCATTGCCCGAACCCGAGGCTAGAGGGGTTTGATGTCTCGGTCGGGGGTCCTCTTTTCTTCTTTTAGGGGCCAGTTGCGGATTCCTTCCCGTTCGTGGCCGCTCCAACCTTTCCGCCACGGGCCGGTTTCTTCGAGGGCTCAGCGTGACGGACCTATCCCTTGGCTGGTCGATAAGGGCTACAGAACGTGTTGCCCCAGCGGACCTCATGTCCTTCTCTATGTCGATATGCTGTTTTATGAGGGACCTGAGTTGAGGGACAGAGTTAGGGGGGGTCGCAATCATCTCGTTTCGGATCCTGCTCCCAACTACCATGTTTAGCCTGAAGGCAGCTATGGCGGTGGAGTCGGGACAGTCCGCGCATTCTGCATGCTTCAGCCAAAACCGACTATCATAATTCTTGAGGGTCTCTTTGGATTGGACCCTCACTTGATAGAGTTGCTCCGGTTGGGCAGCTCTCTCTTTCAAGTTTATGAACCGGTGTGCGAAGTCATATGCTAGGTCGTCCCAACAGTGGATGGAGTTGACGGGCAGGGACTGGAACCATTTACTAGCGAGCCTTCCCAGGCTGGCGGGAAAGCACCTGCACATTAATTGGTCAAGGTGTGACCAATGGTTCATCTGGTACCGATAGTGTCGGAGATGAGCTTCCGGATCAGAGTCCGCGTTGAAGGTCTGGAGGATAGGGGCAATGAAGTTTCGGGGGGGGGGGGGGGAGTACTGTATTCAATTTCGTCCGAGAACGGGGTGCTACGGGTCGAGGCTACGATTTTCAGTGCTGCCTCACCGGCTGCATCGTGCCGACCACGGCGGCCTCGTCTTCGCGTTCGCGGAGGCTTATCAGTTCGGGCATGACTAGATTCCGGCCGTGAGTCCCGACTGTCATCCTGCCAACGGAGCCGAGAATGTATACTCCGCTCGTTATCGTGGCGAGAATTTCCTTCTTGGGAATGCTCCGACTCCGCACCCCTAGTTGGCTCTCTGGGAGTCTCTAGGGGGGGTCGTCGGAGGGGTCCCAACCTGGACATCACGCTTTTAACGGGGGCGGGGACCGATTTGTCTTGGCTCGCGCCTTGAACGGGCTCGGGTTCCGGCGCCATCAGCAAGGCTATTAAGGCCTTCTGGGCCGCAAGAGCGACGAGCTCTTTTTGATGGATATCGAGCATCATCTCTGTTAGCTCGGCCCGCGATCGGGGTGCGGGAGCTGTCGCGATCAAGGGAGCGGGCTCCCTAGTAGATGCGGTTCTAGGGGTCTCATCAAAAGAAAGTGTCCTTGGCATCCCAAGAAAGGGGGGGGGGGGGGGGGGGGGGGGGGGGTCGAGACGACGGGGTGTCGAATCGGTTATTGCCAGACATGTTTTCTTTAAGGACGGGGAGTCGAAGCTAACGCGTTCTCTAGTTTTCCACAGACGGCGCCAATTGGCGAGCCTGATTTTATTCCCAAGCTCGGCTTAATCAATTCGCGTCGGCTCCGATCTTCCGAGGTATCCGGAGTGGGCTATGTCGGCTACGGTGACGAGGTGATCTCCGTGCCTGCGCAAGAAATAAACAGGGGCCCGGGGTTGGTACCAGGTTTTTCCTCTCCAACGATCAAGTCAGTATCGGTGTTAACGGAAAGCAAGAATATAATTAAGGGTGAGGGACCGGGCCGGTTACAAGTCGTGGTATCGGATGGCACATGCAGTGTTCTGGGGGTCCGGGTTGTTTAACCTTTATCTCTCCTCTCTGTATTTTTGTGTCTCCCCTTCTAAGTGGTATTAGTGGGGGTATTTATAGTGTGATCAGAGGTGTATTAGCCCTTGGATCACTGTACTGTTTAGTGTTGATCCAACGGCTTCAGGCCATTTATGACTCTGACAAGGGTACTGTCCTTTGCCGGGGCCCACAGAGCTGGTCTGTGATTGGGCCACGTCGATGAAACTCATGAAGGGTCCCCCAAGGGAGCAGCAGCATTAATTGGGGAAGCGTACTCGACACGCTTCTCTAGACCGGCGTGATCACAGACCGGTCTCTCCAGATCCGGGGTAATGCGTGGCCTATGTTTGACAGACCCGGATAGCATGTTGTGATGACGGTATGGCCCCGGACAAGAGGGTGTCGACATTCCCTCGCCAGTACTTACATTAAATGTATGGTTGCATTAAGGAGTTGTAAATCACATGCGTAAATCTTATACGAATTAGAGCGCAATCATTGAAGATTTTGTTATATTCTAGAAATATTTAGGATTTCAACCATGTTCCAAGGTTTATATGACTTAATCACGGTAAAATTAAGGTATAAATCCATTCCAAGATTGAACAACGCAAATAATTTATTGCATAGTTTTTTTTTTGGGTGAATTTATTATATAGCTTGTGAGGGAGAACAAATGAAACATAGGGTTGTGATGTACTTGTCTTGTGATGTACTTGTCTTATGCAATATGAAAGTTGTAGAACAGAAGCTGATGATAAAATCTTGGAGACATCATCGAGGAAAGTGGATCCATTCCCTTGAAAATAGTTCAAGAAACCCTCAATTGTTCTAACTATTTTATGCGCTCCACCAGTCGTGCCAAGTACTGCTCTAAGTACTTCGTTCTGTAAGTGGAAAAATTGAGCATTACAAAAACGATTTGTCACTATATTTTCACTAAATATTTTATTAACATTATTTACATTCGCATGACTTGCTACGTTTCCATACTTGTATGTATACATTCTTTACATTTACGTACATTTTACGCCATATAATTCAGCGAATTAATAAGATTATTACTATTACTTAAACTTTTATGAAATCAAGTTAAAGAAAATAGGTGAACGTAACTATCAAAAATTTGTCTGTAAAATAATTTTGGCCGTTTGTCTGTCTGGGGTGGAGGAAAATATCTTCATCTGTCTTATGTAGGTATTGAGAAATCATCCATTTCATTCAGGAATATTCTTGGACTGGGCGATAAAGAAGAGCCCCAAAAAAAGAATTTACGGTGGTGAAACAGCATTCCACCCAAAAAATTATACAATTTTTATGCTCTTTACGCTAAAAAATCTAACGCTTAAGTGACAATCTTGAAAATACACTGTCGTGCATTGGTTGTGCTTTTAGTATATAACATACAATACAATACAATACAAAGAAGAAATGCAATTATTGACTTTCTGTATAAACTCCTCCTTTTACATAAACAGCAAATTTCTTTAGAAAAACAGTCCTCATAATGTTTCTGCAAAACATTGCTGAAAACAACTTTTAAGTGTTTCATTAAACACTCTCAACTAACCGGAACTACAAAAGTGCAGTAATTTCCTTGTGTTTCTCTTTATCGGTTTGCTTCCTAAGTTGGCATGAAACGGAAAGGAGGAGTGAAAAACAATGTATTTTCATATATGAAGTACTACTACACTTTTCAGCTATTTATCAGCTTCGACACCTTGGAAAAGGAACAAGCAAACACGTTTTCAAAGGAATTTTTCAAGTGCCATCTCTTTTAAGAAAAAAATGGTATTTTCTCAAACTATTAACAACCCTTCAGGTTTTTAATTTAGGCCATATGATTATGAGTGCAAGAAATTGTGGCTTCATGGGGTAATAGAAAGAAACTTGGTCTTATATCATACCATGACGGACATTTTACTTGGGTTGGAAAGCCATGTATTACTTTTTGCTTATATAGAAAAGTTGGTTATGCAGAACTACATGAGCAAAAGACAGAATGTTTCTACACCTTATGTAATCTTTTGCTTCATGTTGTCTGCGATTATTCGAGTGGAGATTTTTTTTATAAAAATACTGTCTTGCCCATTAAATCCCGAAGATACTGTATAGGAGATTCAGTATCCATTCTCATCTTGTAGAGGTAATTTCATCCGTTAACACCGGAAAGGATCAAAGACTTTTTTTGTTTATTATTATTTCAATTTCAAATCATCATTGTTTTTTTTTTCTAACTTGATTTACCAAATAACCCCAATCGGGCTTTGAGAAACATTAATAAATATTATACTCCTATATACCACCATATTGAGAGGGATTGAAATTGGTTTTCCTCAATTATGCTGCAAAATTTAGTGAAAGCATATCAGACACAATATTTGTGATATTTACGAAAGTCAGGGTCTACGAGATTCATTCTCATTGAAAATGCATGCTTTAAAGCCCCTATTTATCTACGAATCCGAATGGGCCCACATCGCTTTTCGGTAGTTCATATTGAGCAAGCATATTCAATATATATCTAAAACATTTAGCAAAAACATAAGATTACTTCAACTAGTATAATTTGTTCTCAAACAACTAAACTTCATAGGTGGTTGAAAGTTGACTTTAATTCATATTTGTATTGTGGGTTTATTCCACATTGGTTATGTGTAGTAATAAGCCTCTTCGTTAGAATTATAATAAGAATTGGTTTATCCCACATTGGTAAGATAAAGGAATGTGGCTATATATATCTAAAACATTTAGCAAAAACATAAGATTACTTCAACTAGTATAATTTGTTCTCAAACAACTAAACTTCATAGGTGGTTGAAAGTTGACTTTAATTCATATTTGTATTGTGGGTTTATTCCACATTGGTTATGTGTAGTAATAAGCCTCTTCGTTAGAGTTATAATAAGAATTGGTTTATCCCACATTGGTAAGATAAAGGAATGTGGCTATGATAGGAGTTATAAATAAAATGTCTGTGATTCATTATTTTTTACACCAAATAGCAGTAGGTTTACTACATTTGTAATTCTTCAACTATTATAGTAATTTATTTTCCCGTTCCTCCGTGGATTAGTCTAGGAGTTTACACACTGTAACCCCTAGGAGACCAGGTTAAATTATTTTCTTTTCTTGTTCGTGTGTGTACTTCTTTTGGTTGTTGTTTATTTATTATTTATGTTTCCTACCATTTGTTTGAGTTTCCGCACAAAAAATTGGTATCAGAGCCCGATTACGATTGGGAGGATGGTCAGAAACATGAAGTTCGAAGTGGAGAAAGTTCGATGGAAGTAACAACTTTGGAATGTGGCAGTGTGAGGTTCTAGATGTGCTTAATCAAC
This sequence comes from Primula veris, assembly GCA_963682055.1. NCBI lineage: Eukaryota > Viridiplantae > Streptophyta > Magnoliopsida > Ericales > Primulaceae > Primula > Primula veris. The sequence goes on from OY821743.1 coordinate 9,253,105, forward strand.
AAGATCTAGATCTTGTATTTGAGAATAAGCCCGAAAAGATGACGGATAAGGAGTGGAAGAAGAAGAATAGGTCGACATGTGAGACGATAAAGTTGTTTTTGGCCAAGGCGGTCAAATACTCGGTTATGAAGGAGATGGACGCTCAAGTACTGTGGAAGACGCTTGAAGACCAGTACATGACGAAAAATATCGAAAATCGGCTGTACATGAAGAAGAAGCTTTTCCATTTCGGGTACGAGCAATATATCTCTTTGAACGAGCATCTCAATAGGTACAATAAAAGTTTAGCTGATTTGCAAAATTTAGATGTAAAGATTGGAGATGAGGATAAAGCCTTATTGTTGCTAAATTCATTGCCGGAAAAATATGAGCACCTTACCACTACTTTCTTATATGGTAAGGATTCGGTAAAATTTACAGACGTGTCGAATGCACTCGTAAATAATGAAAATATGAAGATGGATGTTATGGGTCGTGAGTACGACAACGAGGCATTGACCGTTCAGGTTCAAAGAATAGTTCACGTGATAAGGGAAAGAAACTCGCTCGTGACGAGTGTTCTTACTGCCATAAGAGGGGATATTAGAAATCAGAATGTCCTCTGTTAGAAGATGCGAAAATTTCTAACGACGGATATGATTTGGACGATTATGTTTTGGTTAGCTCGGAGGTGTCTATTGGTTGCGATGAATGGGTATTGGATACGGGTTGCTCCTATCACGTGTGTTCTTACAAGGCAATATATTCTAACTTTGGTGAGTTAGATGGTGGTGTCGTTATGTTAGGTAATGGCGATACTTGTAAGATAGAGGGAATATGGAGGGTTCGTATGATGTTAGGCGATGGGACTATCAAAGTATTAGGCGACATGCGTTTTGTGCCAGACTTGAAGAAGAATGTGATCTCCTTGGGAATTTTAGAAGCTAAAGGCTACTCAGTTACAATGGAGGGTGGAGTTCTTAAAGTGTGCAAGGGCGACGTTGCGGTTTTGAGGGAAGTTAGAAAAGACAACTTGTATTATCTTGAGTGTAGATCAGTTGCAAGTTCTTTTCCTGGAGTTGATAGTTCATTGAAAACTATTATGGAACGTGGGCAGTTGGAGTGAATTGGAGAGTCGTTCGATGTGGGACAACGAACAATAGTTAATGGACTTAGGATGCAAGTTAAGGGTACTTCATTACCGATGGAGCTAGTTGGTTCGTGTGTGCGTGATGACTCGGTTTGGGGTGTAGCAAGGGTAGATTCGACTAGCATTGAGAATCATGTTGATGATTCATTTCGAAAGCGCATACCTGCTTGTTTGGTTAAGGGATCTACGAGCCTCACCGATTTTTTTAGTTGTATACTTGAATTAGTGGATATGAGTATTCATGTATCATATTCAGGGACTCGAAAGAGTCGGGATGGTGCATTTGTTTCGAGAGAAATTGAAGATGAAGAGAATTCTTTTATGAAGGAGCAGACTTGATTCTTGGTGGAGTTCTCCGAATTAGAAGTTGTTATTAGTAATTGGGTTTTCAAGAGGGAATTGGGGGTTCCTAGTGAAGACTTGTTTGACTACAAGGTGTTTTTTCGGACAAAGTGGATTGAACAATTGAAAGATAAGTTGCTTCGAGAAGGTATTATCTTTATTTGTTAGTCGTTTGTCAATTTGTTTAGCCTTGGTAGCATATTGGTATATCGAGTTGGTAGAACTTGATATTGTGGCAGCTTATTTGCTTGGTTTTGTTTTGCTATCTTACTTGGCTCAACCCGAGTGGTTTGTTACTGTTGACGATTGGTTAAGGGCCTGTATACTGACGAAATCCGACAGGATGTTTGTGCAATTTGTGGTGGAGCATTGGTTCAACGGGGGCATGTTTGATTATTTAGTGTATTGTCTCACTTCTCGAGGAGGTGGTTTGTCTAGATTGATTAGATACGCTTATGTCATGATAGCTTATAGTAGTGAGGTGGAGTTGCGCATGTTGTTTTACTTCAATACGAATACCTTATGGGAGATTTGGGAAATAATTAGTAAAGAGACTTATAGGAATCGAGTACTAGGCATTCATTTAGCTCCAATTAATCTTAGTGTTGTTTTATCTCTCAACACCGATAAAGGGATGTGGTTAGTGGCTCGAGTTCCGTTTGCAAATACAAGTGGTTTCTTGATTAGTGTGAAGAAGTTTGTTCTTCGGTAGAGTTAAATACTATTGTATTATGACTTTATATTTTGGAGAGATGATTGCATGAAACGATATATCATTTGGCGTCATTCTAATACGAGAATGAGCATAGAGGAGGTTAAAAAATTACGGTTGGGCATCCAAGGTGATTTTAGTGATATGTTGAGTTCATTTTAGGTCAAAGTTCATACAACGTGTGAGTTTAACCAATGTCTCTCGTACTTGAAGTGTCGAAGGACATGTGTTGTAGAGGTTCGGAGATTTTGCATTTGGAATACTATTTGAAGTTGATGGAATGATATTGCAGAATTGAATCAAAGGTGGAGATTTGTTGAAATTTAGTTTTAATTCATATTTGCATTGTGGGTTTATCCCACATTAGTTATTTGTAGGAATAAGGCTATTTTTTAGAGTTATAATAAAAATTGGTTTATCACACATTGTTAAGATGAAGAAATGTGCATATAATAGGAGTTATAAATAAAATGTTTGTGATTCATTATTTTTTACACCAAATAGCAGTGGGTTGACTATATTTGTAATTCCTCAACTATTATAGTAATGTATTTTTCCGTTCCTCCGTGGATTAGTCTAGTGGTTTACACACCGTAACCCCTACGAGACCACGTTAAATCCTTGTCTTTTTTGTTTATTTGTATACTTCTTTTGAGTGTTGTTTATTTATTATTTATTGGTTACTACGGTTTGTTTGAGCTTTTCGCCCAACAAACAACAAAGGCAACACTCAATAGTGTGATCCCTTGGTGCCACGCTATTACGTTTTTTTTTTTAGATTAAACGCTATTACGTTTACAAACTATGTACTCACCGTTGGGCCTGTTTCGTTCAAAAGATCATGTTTTCCTTTTCATTTATTTCAAAAACTTGACTTTTTTTTTCAAAGTTATCCTGAACTTTGAAATATAATTTACTTGACGAATATTTCTCTATGACATAACTGAAATTTTTCTCTAGCATACCTCTAACTTATTACTAGGATGTTATGTTTGACCAGATTTCCTCATTGGCAGCGGACTCAGGGGTGGCTGGGCTGGCCGTAGCGATCCGGCCACCCCCGACGGCGATTTTTTTTTTTTTTTAATATGTTTAATTTAATTTTTTTTTTAAGATATATATATTGATAGCTCCACTTAATTAAACAAAATAATTGTTGCTGTAGTGATAAAATTGAATTTAAGGTATGAGTCCTAATCATGCTAGTTATTTTTTTCTAAAAAAATTATGTTTTTTACCTTAAAATTATCTAATTTCGTAAATGACAATTGTATTTTTCTAAATAAAGATTACTAAAAAAATTATTTTTTTGTCCAATACCTTTGTGTTAACTTCATATTTATTTTTTGTCATGTTAAATGTAGAATTTTTTTATTTATTTTTTATTAGATCTTATTTATTTTATTATTTATTCGACATATTTTTTACACCACGATTAAAAAAACAACCAGTTCCCCACAACCAGTTCCCCAAACTCATTGGATAAACAAAATAAACATCAAAATCAGGTCATTGTGGATTTTCATGAAAGGTTGAAACTTTGTGACAAGGACATTTCAAATACAAGATGTTTATTTTGTGACAAGGACATTTTGTTAATAACATCATGGCCTTTCTTGAAATTTTGAAGGCCCGAGACAAATAGATTACTTTTTTTAAATAAAAATAAAAGTCTGAACCCAGAAAGAGGACAAATAGAAAATAATGTCCCAATTCTTTTAATTGTGTCCGTCTAATTTTTTTTACCTAAATTTAACGTATAATACTTTCTTAAAAAGAATAGTTTAATTAGCAACTTATTGTTTTAGTCACAGCAATAAACAATAATATAAAACCGCTCACTAATGTGAGCATCAAGTATTGCTTATTTTACCCCATTTCTACCCCATTTGTAGTAATGGGGTAGTACAAATATTTCACCCTATTTTCTTATCTCTTTCATGTCTCTTTGCTTATTTTATCTAAAAAAAAATTCTAAAAAACTTGAAAAAAATTGTACAATTACTATAATACATGTATCAATGCATTCCAATAATTATTTTTAAAAGAAAATCCACACAAAATTTATTTTGGAATAAATATATAAATTAGTGTAAATTAAATATTCAATATTAAAAAAATTGTCTAAAACAATATTATGTTCAAATATTTTAAAATTTGAATACAATATAATATAAAATTTTATAAACTTGCCGTATAAGTTGTGAAAATTTAAAATTTGAGTGAAAATAAATAAGGGAACACAAAAGATATAGAGAATAGAGATATAAGATTTGGACTTCTCTATCACTCCTATCTCATGCATTGCATGTAAGTAGGTATTACAAGATCTACAAATCTCTGTGTACACTTTTATTTAGAGATCCATCCACATAAATAAAAATATCTACAAAAACTAAAATTTATTTATTTATTTTGTGTCCCTGAGTTGTGTAATGTGTAGTCTTGGGAGGTCGCTCCTTCTGCCCATAGTGTGTACTTGTACATTATGTTGAAATAAGTCTAAATGAGACTAGAGGATATGTAAGTTTAAATGATCTTAGACTTGAAATTATGCGTAACTTGTTGTTGCAACGAGCAATTAAAGTAGCCAAAGACAAATTTAAACATGTCCGGGAATGTCCAGTTTCTTCTATTGCCGGATGGCTTTCGGGTAATCAACATTTTCAAACACATCCCATATAATTTGTACTTGGAAAACACAATGCAAGCAAAATCTACGGTATAATCATTATGTGGTGTGTACATTTTAGAAAGTAGACAGGTTCTTCAAAAATTAAAGGAAACCATGTTTCAGTTTCTCATTGGGAATACCCATCTAGCTAGTAACAACCAAGCAAATAATTAAAAAAAACTCAATAAACCACAATTTCCTGACCATGAGGATGGACCGAAACTGGCAGCACTCCTATTTTCAAGAAAATGACGAAGCTATAAAACTAATTCGCGTAGACTAGGACTAAATTGCTTGATTGCGAATTGATTAACAAAAGAGAAAAAAAAAATGAGAAGTGCCATACCCAATTTATATAATTAATGCACTTTGAAATTCCTAGCTCAAACTTAATCTAATCACATTTTATATATTTTTCATTTCAAGTTACTGTATTTAGTACAAAACACATACACATACACATACACATACAGTACTAGAATACACAAGAGGGGTTAATTTTCACTTGAATTTGGACTTTTGGAGAGGTATACGACCGTAAACAAAGCTAGAAATTAACTTGGTTCGAAACAATAAAGCATAGAACACAATACCAATATAGCAGAGGGATACTTATTTAAACAATTATAATGGAATGATTATATCTCATTTAAAACATAGCCTCAGTATATATATATGCACTGGTCAGTACTCAACACTGAGCTCATTCACATACTATCATCTCTTCCTCAACATTACGTACACTATCAGTAAAATTCACATTGCTTCCATAATAATAACAAATTTACCACAAAACTATGGGTTCAGAACAAGAACCAAGAAGTTATTGGAGATGGAGCAAGCAAGATTTCTTCCCAGAACAATCTTTCCAGAGCTGGTCCTCGTACCGCCACGCCCTCTCCCAGACTCGCCATCGCTTCACCGACCGCCTCCTTAGCCGTTCCTCAGACGCTGCTGAGTCTGACGTCCTTCGCAGACAGAGCGAGAATGACATGAACCGCTGCCTGACATGGTGGGACCTGACCTGGTTTGGGTTCGGGTCCGTGGTTGGCGCAGGGATCTTCGTGCTAACGGGCCAGGAGGCTCATCAACACGCTGGTCCCGCCATCGTATTATCCTACATGGCCTCAGGGGTCTCGGCTATGCTTTCCGTGTTCTGCTACACGGAGTTTGCGGTCGAGATCCCTGTGGCTGGAGGCTCCTTTGCCTACCTAAGGGTAGAGCTAGGAGACTTCGCGGCATTTATCACTGCGGGGAACATTCTCCTTGAGAGCATTATCGGGACGGCAGCGGTTTCTAGGTCGTGGACCTCGTACTTCGCGACGCTGATAAACTGTCCTCCTGACTCGCTACGCATACGCGTGGCGAGCCTGAAGGACGGTTTTGACCTTCTGGACCCGATCGCGGTCGCCGTCTTGGTGATAGCATCGACAATCGCCATGGTTAGCACTAGGAAGACATCAATACTGAACTGGGTAGCCTCGGGGGTAAACACGGTCGTAATATTGTTTGTGATTATTGCAGGGTTTGCTCATGCGGAAACATCGAATTTGACGCCTTTTGTCCCCTACGGAGCGAAAGGGGTGTTCCAGGCGGCCGCGATTGTGTACTTTGCATACGGAGGGTTTGATACGATTGCCACAATGGCAGAAGAGACCAAAAACCCGTCGAGGGACATCCCTTTGGGTTTGCTCGGGTCGATGTGGATCATCACGGTTGTGTATTGTCTAATGGCCTTGTCTTTGAGTATGATGCAAAACTACACCAAAATAGACCCAAACGCGGCTTATTCTATGGCCTTCCAAAGCATCGGAATGAAGTGGGCGAAGTATTTAGTCGCCCTCGGTGCACTCAAGGGCATGACGACTGTTCTTCTAGTCGGTGCTATTGGACAAGCAAGATATACGACACATATTGCCCGAGCCCACGTGATCCCGCCTTGGTTTGCTTTAGTCCATCCAAAGACAAAAACCCCGATAAATGCTACATTATTGATCATGGTCTTTAGCTCATGTATTACACTGTTCTCAAGCCTTGACGTACTAGCATCTCTGCTATCTGTAAGCACGTTATTCGTATTCATGATGATGGCGGTGGCGCTCCTGGTCCGGAGATACTACGCCCGGGGTGTCACACCCAAAGAAAATCTAACAAAACTCGTAATTTTTTTGTTAATTATTATTGCTTCGTCAATGGGCACTTCAGCTTATTGGGGCTTGTACCCGGACGGTTGGGTCGGTTATGCCATCACGGTCCCAATATGGTTCTTGGGGACACTTGGCATTGCTGTGCTATTGCCACAGCAGAGGGCACCGAAGGTTTGGGGCGTGCCACTGGTCCCGTGGCTCCCATCCCTATCTATTGTGATGAATTTGTTCCTGATGGGGTCTTTAGGGGCCGACGCTTTTATAAGGTTCGGGGTTTGCACATTTGTGATGCTTATTTACTACGTGTTTTTTGGTTTACACGCGACTTATGATATGGCACATGGGAGAAAACAAGTGCAGGATTATGAGTTGGAACATAACACCGAAAGAAAGGCCGATGATACAGATAGCACGGTCCTGTAAAAAATGGCATCATATATTATTTGGACTTTTTTTAAAGATATCAATAGAATGATCATCCAATTGTTCATTTCTAAGAAATAAAAGTGATGCAATTTCCCACTTAGTTAAAGTGATTTTTTATTTTGGAAGGGTATTTCAAGTTTCAGCATCTCACTTGTCGTGACTAAGATTTATGTATTCTTAGTGTCTTTTGCAATTTCCAGATAGCATTGGCTAAATTACACTGTGAATTAGTAGTACCCAAATTTTCTTTGTTAGCTAATATGTAAAAAAAGGCAGATTTTTCATGAAAATCTACCAAGAATCTGTTAGGTCCTAAATCCGAGATTTTAATGACATATTGTTTGTCATCATATTGGAAAATGCAGTTTTATATATTCATAATAAACTCTCAATATACAGACATGTATTGTGTAGCGATTAAGTTCAAGTTGTGCATTCAGTTGGAATCTCAGTTGCAACCGCAGTTGGAACTGAATATGCTGGACAGATTCTGTAATATTCAGTCAAATATATCTAGAAGAATCAAAACGTGTTGAATAAGTTTAAATGATTTGAATCAATTTCTGAATGATAGAAATAATATATTGAATATATTTTCTTATTGAAATAAAAGATTTAAAAGGAAGACTCCTTATCAAGAAAACATCAAAGAAGGAAATATTATTTGGAGATATATTGAAGACAATTAAATTAAAAATTTGTATAATTTCGAATTAAAAAAGATCTGATTTGTTAAAACACAAAAACTAATTAATTAAAAAATATATATTTAAAGATCTCTAAGTCGGGAAAGGAAAGAAGATAAAAGAAATATTTTCCTTAATAATCAAGTTAGTATATTTTGTAAACTGATATTAGACTTTAGTATTTCGTGTGTTGAATACAATGTAGATAAACTGATATTATAGATCAACAACACCCGTTGTACATGAGAGAGAAACAAAGTTAAAAAAATTGTGGCGGGATGCCATTAAAGATTGATAGTTGTGAGTTAGAGATGGTAAAATATGCATATACATGAGGGTTATGATATTGTAAGTCTCGAGTCTTATCATTGTTCTTTTCAATATAAATAAATACTGAGTGAGGGCTCCGGAGATGTAGACAAGATGATTATGTCGAACTCTGTTTAAAAACGTATCGCGTTCAATGTTTTTTATTAACTTCATTATATTCGTCAGTTGCAACTGTGGTTACAACTGTAGTTGCAGTTGCAACTGAAAACGCGTAACTGCACTCGGAATTTCGAGAATATGTTTTTTCAGAATCAACAACCATATGTTTCGTTCTAGGGGGATATTTTTACCACTAAACGGTTTTGCAAAGAGAAGCATTTCCTGTACGGAAAAAATTATCGGCAAGTGTAAAAAAAATCATATGGTTTATATTTTTGTAATTATAATATATATTTGATAAGTAATTGTTCAAAATGGAGCAAATTAAATCCGCATTAACATAGGTTTCAGCTCACGTTACAAAATCCAAGAACTTTTTTAACACAAGAAACCAACATCTTGGCCGGCTTGGGGAAAATTTTTCTTTGTTCCCATCAAAAGCAATAACCAAACAGATGCTTAAAGACAAACCACTTTTCACACATAAATGGGGACAATATTTATTGAGTGCCAAAATTAGAGTTTAGTCAATAATTTGGACTGAAGAATTGTCAAGTTTTTAGTAACCAGCTGGAATACCACCTTTTCTAGGGTCACTCACTGCCACAAGTTTTGGAGATTTTGAATTAGCTAAACCTTCTTCATCAACAATCAGTTGACAAATAGTCCCACCAGCTAATGCTTGTAGAGAATGACCTTTCTTTTGTAAGACTGTCCTTGTTTTTAAAGGAAGTTCAAAGTGGTCTCCAGTTACCGTCGTCCAATTTTCATATTGAATAACATTTGGAATTAGCTGCATATGTACAAAAAAGATTTTCTGAAACACAATAACCTCAACTTGAATGTGTAAGTTACCTGTTGCTTATACAAGCCATGATAAGGATCCCAATTTTCTACATTTTGGAATCCAAAAATATTTAGTTGTAAGTAAAAGTTGTAAAATATGAACCTGGTGATAATATCTTGGAGCCATCACCGACAAGAGTGGATCCATACCCTTGACAAAATAATTCAAGAAAACCTCTGTTGTTCCCGCGATTATAAACGCTCCACCACTTGCGCCAACAACAGCTCGTAATTTTCTATCCTGTAAGTGGATATATGAAAAGGGAAAATTATTGTTTACTATACCAATCTATTGATATTTAAGAATTTACATACTCAACTTACAAAATTTAATAATTTATATACTCACCTATAAAATATATATTAATCAATACACTTTAGTTGATTTATGTTAATTTTTTAAGATAAGTTTGGTCACGTGTGATCACATTACTGCTTTCAATTATGATTTAAAGTTAAAACTAAGATCGCATATGATAAAAAATCGGCTAAAAAATTAACATAAATCAAATAAATTGTGTTGATTAATAGATCTCTTATGTAAATTGTTAATCCTATAAGATGGATATGTAAATTATTAACCACCAATAAGTTGGTGTAATAAACTATAATTATCTCATATGAAATTTACTTAAAAGACTTTAACTACACTTTACAAAAAATGTGTTCAAATGTGTTGTACTTCTTATGACTCGTTACACCTCTTACTGTACTTTTTTCTTTCAATGTACTCCCTACATTGTATGACTAAAACATCCAAAGCTAAAGTTGCAGATTAAGAACGCTCGTCATAAAAAGAACTTGGTGTTTTTTGTGCCTCTACACAATTTTTATTCTTTCGAAAAGTTAATAAGAATTTCAGGGCTTTTACCTTTGACGATGCAAAACCCCACGTATCAGTAAAATTATTGAGTTATTTATGTATAAAATAAAGTTAAGAAATGTATAAACAAGAGATAAAACAATTTATTCTTGTTACCTACTTACCTGTAAAACAATTGTGGGGCTCATAGCAGACAATGGCCTTTTATCTGGATGGATAAAGTTAGACGGTGAAGGTGGAGAAACATTTGCTGAGCGGTTCTTAGAAGGTACAGAAAAATCATCCATTTCATTATTCATGACAATTCCCGTGCTGGGCGATAAGAACTCTGCCCCAAAATAAGAATTTACGGTGTTTGTCATCGAAACAGCATTTCTCTCTTTATCCACAATCGACACGTGGCTGGTCCCGTGGTCGTTGATAATATTCCATCTGATCAAAAAGACTCGAATATTATGAAAGAACTATCTTTTGAAACCTTTCACTCTGACACAATTTTACTTCGACTGGAAAAGACTTTCCTTGAAATTTACCGACTGAAAATACATTTCTATAGAACTTCATGTGCACTTAATGAATTTTTGGAATTTATGTTAACTTTTTGTGGTATTATGGTTATTTTAAGATAATATTAAGAACAAATATATAATGTATTCCTGTAACACCTTGTCGCAAACTTTTTGAACACAGTCCGCGGTGTCTGTGCTCATACTTAATCGATTCTCATCTGTTGAAATTATCAAGGGAGATAAGGGAGATTATACTCTATAAATTCGTCATCACTAGAATTTTCAAAGAAAGATGAAACCAAATGCTTAGGTTTAGGTTTAGATTTAAGCAGCACTAATGAAGATTATGTACCTGCCACCATAATGGGAGGGATTGAATGTCATATTATCGTAAATGGTTTTTTTCAACTTTGCTGCAAATTTGGGTGAGAGCATATCAGATACAACATTTGTGATATTTACAAAGTCAGGGTCACCGAGATTCATCCTCACTGCAAATGCATGCTTTAAAGCCTCGATTTCTCTGTGAATACCAAGTGGGCCCATGTCGCCTTTCGGTAATTCATATTGTGCAAGAATATTCAATATCTAAAACATTCAGAAAAAACATAAAAAATTAAATGACATCATATACCCTCTTGTTCTCAAACATCAATTAAATTTCACAAGTCAGAAACTCAATGCATGACGAATTTCAAATATTTATAGTACGAGTAATTTGTAAATTTTGATTCATAAAAGAAATAATGCATATAATACTAAAACTCGACGCATCTAAGTAAAATACTTTCTTCAAGAAAAAAAATCAGAAGACAAAGAACAGCAACTAATAGAAGATACTAATACTAAAAAAGCTCAAAAATCATACTATAAACAAAGAGATGCACTTACAAGCGACATAGCAACACCCCCTGAAGATGGAGGAGGCATACCAATGATTTTTAATCCCATAACATCTGTAACAATCGGTTTCCTAATTCTAACACGATAACTTTGCAAATCTTTCAAGCTCAATATCCCTCCACTGTTTTTTACATCTCTAACCATTTTCATTGCAATTGTACCATTATAAAACGAACTTATACCAGTTTTCGAAACATCAGAAAGCGTTTTCGCTAGCATTTTGTTGAAACAAATATCCCCAGGCTGCAATAATTTCCCATTCGACATAAATATTTCACTCAAACCTTTGTCTGATTTTATCCCAGATTCTGTTTTTGTCATTTGCATATGAAGATAGGGTGAGATTTTAAATCCTTTTCTGGCGAATATTACTGAGGGATTTACAAGTCTTTTCCACGGGAGTTTTCCGTATTGTTTCCATGCTTCGTATAGGCCAGCTAGCTCACCAGGCACTCCAACTGAGAGGGCACCACTTGCTTTTAAGGCTATATTTTTGGAGTACATGTTCTGTTCATTAAATTATTTACAGAGGTTAGAAATATAAAGTGAGACATGAATATGATACTGATTTTTTAACGGGGAATTCCGAATTCAGTTTCTACTTTTGGTCTATCTCTGATAATTATTAGCAAAGCAAGGAAAATTAGCTAACTAGTAGGAGTAATTAGAACTTCTGACTGTAACAAACCTTTCATATGAAGTGACATTTAACAAAGGTTGTAGAAATACCTGCAAAATGAATCTGAAGCCTACAACTAGAACTAACAGGAGACTGGAATGAACAGACAGAATAAAAAAAACGTATTTATATAAACTACGCGTATACTAAACAACTTTGTTCTTGATGCATAATGCCTTAACTTCAAAAACTCAAACATATTACTTATTCATAACCAGGCATGACAATAGTGCTCTGGTACATACATTATACATACAGACATGTACAAAGAGTTGCATTCGAGTTATGTTCCAAATTCCCTGTACATATAATTCTTACTGTAATCAAAATCGGCCTGATAATTTTCGATACCTCGACCAAAAACCGTACCCTAGTACTTTAATTCCTCTGTTATTAACTAGTCATCGGCGAAAACATCACTAGCGTCCAAGAAATTATTCTCATTTGTACATAATTTTTTATTACTACAAGAAAATGTCATGGCATGTTGTTATTCTGTAGCTATAGTGTGGGTGTGACTAAATTAGAAACACAGTAGCAATTCGCCATTTCTGTTGCCAATTTAATTATGCACGTCCACTTTAGCTACATACCAAGGATCGGAATAAAAAATCATTTAAATTCTAACCATAGTTTCAATTGTCACAATAGCAAAAACAATTAAAAGGAAAAAGAGAAATGTAGCGCACCTCAGAAGCTAGTTTAGGAGCGGTTTCTCTCATGTCGAAGGCTTGCGATTCACCACTATTTGACCTAACAATCATGAACGCCCCACCACCAATGCCGCTAGAAGCAGGGCTAACCACCCCTATGCACAAGGCCGATGCAACAGCTGCATCCACAGCGTGTCCTCCCTCCTTCAACACGTCTCGACCTATCTTAGAACACCGCCCATCATCTGTCGCCACCGCCCCAAAATGTGCGTTAATCACTTCCGGCCTCGATTTTGTAGGGATAACTCTCGAGGCGTGTGCAAATGAAATCAGGCAAAGTATGAGGATTGTAATGCTTGCCCATGACGGCGCTGCATTCATTAGATAATTTCACGAGAATTAAAAACTTAAAAAATGTTTATAAATGCCTTTTGCAGTGGACATAAGTCGACAGAGTCCTGTGGAGCATATACAGTATTTAGTTATAGTTTGACAGAAAATTTTCTGCTGACAAAATTGGTTTATCTAGTAATGTGTTGGACCGCATAACCATTTATCAAGCACATGGAAATGGAATCCAAGCTTATTTGGAAAAGTCCAATAGATCAAATACACTACTTATCTTATCTGAAATATCTTTCTCCCTTTAAACATACCAATATATATTGCATTTGTACTTGATTAAACCTAATGGAATGTTAATCCTCTATACCAAAAGTTGAGTTTTACCCTTTGGAATTTATATACCAAGTCATAATTCAACCAAATAGTTCTATCACGCATACATGCAACTAAAATTAAATTAAATTGTGTAGAAATAAATTGTACTAGCTTCAGCAATAAAAAAGTCAAAATGCAATATATTAACCCAAACTGTAGTTCTTATTGGTATGTCCTTTCAAGTGTTTCAAATATAGATAAAGTCGGACAACTTTACGAAAACAGATAAAACACTAATTAATACTCCGTAACTATATAAAAGAATATGATAGAGATTTCCAAATATTTGGTACTTGTAAACGGGGTAGCTAGAAATTGTAAAACTGTGTTGTTATTAACTTGTAACCAATTTTATATTAACACGATAGATAGGTTGATTTTTAAGTTTCCTTTCATTTTTTCCTTCATGTAATCTATTTTTTTTATTTAAACTAAACGTTAAAAATTGTCATATTCCTGCTCTTTTAACAACATTGTTGCAATTCTGGAATAGAAACAGCCTAAAATAAATTAATATAAACAACCGAAAAAATAAAACTAAAACACTCACTGTGCATCTTTCTTTAGTTGTTGCAACTTGCAAGCAAGCGGATTATAGCTTCCTTTTTTTGTCCCCGTATATTTACTTTTTCAACTCTTTTGGAATTGGAAACTAAAAAGAGAAATGGAGTATCTTGTTATACCCATATGGATATACAGCTTTTATATATTATGAATAGTACCACGTGATGTTCAAAAGAACTTAAATTAATCATTATAAGTCAACTTTCTATTGATTATTTCTTTTGATGCTAGAGTTAAAAACTTATATTGCACCTTCCAAGACCACCATATATACTAGGAGGCCTAAAAAAAAACCCGACCCGATCCGACCCATGTCCCGATACGAGAAAAGTTTCCATCCGAAAATAACAATTTTGATTTCGTCGCGTGTCCTGATCCGACCTGATTTTTAAATTAATTTATATTTTATATTATATAACATGATTTTTTTTTTATTTCAACACTAAAATATAAATTAATTTATATCAAATGGAAAGTGATGAGAATCGAATCTTGTACATCTAACATACAATATAATCACTCTACCATATGAGTTACAATCCTTTTTGTTTCATATATTAGTTATAATTAAATAAGTATAATATAGGTTTATAATTTTGAATATATGAAACTATTAAAATAAAAAATAAAGTTAAATTAAAAACTTATATTGTTACTTCAAAAGAAGATAAATGATTATTATTTTCCGATTATAAAAATTATAATAATAATTTATCTCATTTAGTATAATAATTGTTACTTGTGTGAATAAAACTAAATACTAAAAGAATCTGATAAAAAGCGTATCAATTTTTTTATCTACTCTATTATTTGTAATTTCATACTATTTTTTCTACTACATGTTATTTTTTCTTTTCATTTATTAGGAATGTTATTTTTAAACTATGATTATGTTTTGTGTTAATAACATGTTTAGACTTCTCAAATGAAAATTGTTAATAAAAAATGACGTTGTCGTAAAATAAAAAAATATATCAGAAGATTCGGGATAAAACTATCCCGACCCTACGGAATCCTGAAAATTCGGGTCGCGAAAAAGACCCGACTTTTATCTGGTCGGGGTCGGAATTTTTTTTTTACTTACAAAATTAATCGGGTCGATATACAGGTTGAATGTTTACGGATCGGGTCTCGACCCTAACCTACTCCTATATATAGTATATACAAATTACACTGCACCTTCCCAAAATAAAAATAAAAACAGTATTTTTATTATGATAGTCAATAAAATTGTACTATCTTGCAGTCACCAAATACATATCCAGGACATAGGAGTTGTACTTAGTGTTTTACTCTCAATGATAAATAACATAATTACAAAGCATACATAGAGATAATTCCTTATAAAGATAATTCCTTATAAGTAACTCATAATAACTTATATTTCCTATATCTACATTTATAAGTTTATATTTTTTACAGATACCACTTTTTAATTGTTTAATTAAAAATAATGACATTTTGGTACATGTATGTTTTGTAATTTTTATAATTTTTAGTTATTCCCCAAAACATACTACACATACTTTTTTCTTTAGAAACCCCAAAAAAATAGTTTTAATTTACAACAAAATTCTATAAAAATGAAAAAATCATAAAAAATCATTTAAAATATAAAAAATGAAAAAATTCACAAAAAAAGTTTTTTTATAATAAAAAATAAAAAAAAAATTAGAAAAAGGAAAAAAAATGCATTTTTTAAAAATAATCACAAAAAATTATTAAAAAAAGAAAACATCACAAGAAAATGTATTTTTCAAAAATAATCACAAAAATCACAAAAAATGTGTTTTTCTAAAAAAACACCAAAAATAATAAAAAGCACAAAAAATGTGTTTTTTCTAAAAAAAAAAAAACCAAAAATAATAAAGTCTCAAAGAAAAACATAAAAAAAATGAAAAATTCACAAAAAATGGTAAAGAAAATCACGATTTATTTTTTATAAAAATGTTTTTTTTGTTAATAAACCACTTTTTCCAACGAGAGAGCTATTTTTTTCACCAAAAAGTGCCATTTTCACCTTGAAAAGCGGAAAGTGTATATACTTCAATCGAAATTGCAAATAGTTCTGTCAAAAGTGCATCAGTTCACTCAAAAGTGCATACAGTTTAGTCAAAAGTGCATACCGTTCAATGAAAGTGCATCTAATTCAGTTGAAATTGCATATAGTTCAATCAAAAGTGCAACAAATGCATCTTGTACAGCTGAAAGTGCATCTAGTTCAATAAAAATGCATATAGTCTAGTAGAAAGTGTAGTTCGGTCGAAAGTGCATATAGTTGAGTTGTAAGTGCATATAGTTTAGCTGAAAGTGCATATAGTTCGGTCAAAAGTGCATATAGTCTAATAAAAGTACATCTACTTCAATCGAAATATCATACACTTCAATAAAATTGCATATAGTCTAGTAGAAATGCATATATTTCAGTCGAAAGTGCATATAATTTATTTAAAAGTTCATCTAGTTCAACTGAAAATGCATCTAGTTCAACTGAAAGTGCATCTAATTCAGTCGAATTTTTTTCACATAACACAATATAATTCACCACAAATTACATATATATTACTTTTAAAAAATAAATTAAAAAAGTCAAATCCGGATGGATTCGAACCACCAAACTCTTGAATCTCGGTGTTGGTGCAAGCGCTCTTACCGTTTTGAGCTTACAGATGTATATAATCACAAAACAAAATCATACATACATGTACACCTAAAAATCATACAAACTTAACTAAAACAGCCCCAAACAGCCTACAATTTGGTCCTAAAATAGGCCCTAAAACATCCCCAAACATCCAATGATTTGGCCCTAAAATAGGCTCTAAAACAGCCCAAAACAGCCTACAATTTGGCCCTAAAACAACCACAAATCCAGAACTACGCAACGAGTATTATCACAGGTTGCCAAAAAATAAGAAATAAAAAAAACATAGAAAAACTCACCATTCATTGGACAAAATCAACCCACTAATATAGATAGCACATCAATAGTAAGATATATATACCGTTTTTCGATCGTGGCGAAGTTCTGTGCCGCCATTGCCACCGTCGAAATGGAAGGAGAAGGTCGTCATCGCCGTTGTCGCCATCAATGGTTTCACAACGTTGTGATTATATATATATAGAGAGAGATGAATTATACATAGACATGGACGAAATCGGGAGAGATCGAAAATGTGATCGGAGATGAGATTGGAGGAGATCAGAGCTACGTCATCTCATAGGAGATAAAAATTAAGTAATAAAAACAGATTTTTTTATGTTTTATATAGTATCAAAAAGTGGGAAATGCAAATTATGATAGCTAAATAAGAGGAATATAAGTTCAAAAGTGATACTTATTGAGCATTATTTGTTGTATTTTATAACATGTTGGCATTTATATTTCTGGATAATATGGAGTATGCATTGTCCAAAATTAACTTGCAAATTTCTTGACATAATTACAAAGCATTTGTTCCGATCAGCGGAATTTAACAAAAAAATCCACCAGATTAGATCTTAGTTAATTAACGTACTGAATAAGTTATCGATACAAAAATAGTTATAGGTATATAAATTAAGATACAAATATTTGCAGATAAGGTGGAAAACGTTTCTGCAATAATGCATATCATTAGTTATGAAATGACGACTCACCAACTCTAACTCACGGTTCACATGATTTGTATTTAGCCAAAAGGCACAAAACATGCGTTACCGTTACCCTTTCTTTTTAAATTGATAATAGAAGTTATAGTATGATTTTAATGGCCATGTAGTATTTGTTAACATCAAGTTCTAAGTTGGTTATATTTGTGATTTAATTTTTATTTTATTTTAAAGTTGCTTATATTTAACTCAATGATCAATATAACTGAACAGCTTCTTTGCTATTTATAGGTAAGTGTGAAAAAGCTTAACTTCGTTCTTCATTTCAGTCGATGCCAAAATATGACAAATAATTGTGACTTGTAAGTTCTACCTAGCGAATCATTTTGACAAAACAATTGACATTATAGAAGGTTATCATTGATCACATAAACAATAAATAACTCCTCCAGATATATTACATACGTGGCATTTTAAATTTTTTTTTTTTGAAAACAATTCTTACTAACCCAAATAGAACATAGAGCATTCACATCATACTCATCAAAATAAATAAATTAAATGTAAGTGTAAATTTAATTTTTTAGTATTTAGAGAGTCATTTATATTTTATAGAGTCATCAAAATATCATCTCTATCAATAATTAACTATTTTAACATTATATTTTAATATAAAATTCATATTTGGATGAATAACATACATATGGTTAAAGTGGAGTCTATTAATTTTTAATTGATGAATAGAACTAATTAGTCTCTATTTATAAAGAGTCATAGTGGTATTCTCTAATAATAGAGAGTTGGTTGTGAGTTTGATATGCAATATTTTTTGAGATAAAACTTATTAATTATAGTAAAAGTAGAATTTGTTAAGTGATATGTGAATGCTCTCAGACCTCTTTTAGTAATCGGACTATTTTTAATAGAGTTAGAAATAATAGAAGATAAGTGTGGGATTAGTATTTTCATATAGTATTTGAAATACTGCGTGTTTGTTTAGGCTGGGGTAATGATTGAGATTTTGAAGATAATTGGTCTATTTTTCCTTTTTCGTCCTTTCAAATACTTTTGTTTAGTTGTCAACCAGTTAGATTTAATATTTAATGAAAGTTTTAATTAACATAAACAATATTAAAATAAAACCAAGGATATTAATATAGTACGGGAGAAAACTTTGAAATAACCAAAATTTTAGTTGAATGTATGCCATTCTATTTTTTGAAGTAGTACAGTACATACTGCACTTCATGAATCATTTAAATACAACAGCACAACTTGAATGTGAGATAATTAAAAAATTGTTTTGAAGTAAACAAATTTGAAGTTCAAAGGCTAGAAAGCAATGTACACGGGTACTTGTTTTAGTTACTGGTGCATCAGAAAATGGGGCTATTTTTGTCTTTCTAGTAATGAGTTCACAACTTTATTTGTAATACTAGGGGTGGGTACGGGGCGGATTGGGACGGATTGGTCTCAATCCTAACCCGTCCCGTAAAATAAATGGCGAGACGGATTAGTGAAATTCAAATCCCAACCCAACTCAATCCAACCCATTATAATTAAAACCCCAACCCAACCCATTATCAAGCGGGGCGGATTGGGTGCGGTTTGTTTCTTGAATTTTCATTTTAGTCATTAATTTTTTATTATTTCGCATAATTTACCGAAATATTTTTTTTAAAAAAATTCAAATAGAAATATAAACTAAAAGCCAGCCAAAATACGTTTAGAATGTTCGGAACAAATAACAAAACTAAAACAAAACAAAACAAATTGTTATTCATCAACATAATCAAAATAAAGTTCAATAGCTAATTGAATCCACAAGTTCAATAGCTACAGATTTCGTAATAACTTTATATAACTTCATATTTGACTATACTTCAATTACAAATAAAGTTTTTAAAAATAAATTAACCACCCATACTACCTAGACCCAGATTAAAAATTCTTTCTTTTTGTAAGTACGAGATAATACATTGAATTTATAAGACAATATATCAATCAAATCATTAAGCTTAAGTTTGGACAATCCAAAGATTTTTTGTCTATATATATAATTTTTCTTAAATCAATACTATTATAATATAGAAACTCTTATTAAAAAAGATCATGAGAACATTTATATTTATATATATATATATATATATGCGGATTGAAACGGGTTGAGGTGGATTAACCCGCGGTTTGGAAACCCCAACCCTAACCCAACCCATGAATTTTTTTACGGATTGGGGCGGGGCGGATTTAACTTTTTTTGACACCCAACCCGCCCCAATCCGCACGGATTGGGTTACGGGGCGGGTTTACGGATTTTTTGCCCACCCCCTATGTAATATCACCTATTTCAGGTATTATAAATGATGTCAAGAGTGGGATTTGCAATACACTTTGGTACTACTAATTATTGGAAATTCTTAAAAAATTTAATGGTTTGAATGTAAATTATTTTTTAACCTACAAATTTTAATATTCCTCCATAATGGCATTGAATACATGTAACTTTCAACATGTTTTTTGGTATAAAAAAACATAGTGGCATTATCATTTTCAAGACAAGAAAAATGAAAGAAAAAAATACATGACATATTCACTTTCACACACATTCACATATGCATACATATATAGAGAGAGTATCACACCACCAACGGCTTGACCGAGCCTCGGTACCGTTTTTGTGACGACCCAGATTTTCAGGAAGGAATTTCTGTGGTGCGGTGTTGTGCGTCAGTCCCACATCGCCCAGATATGAGAGTACTCGTGTGGTATATGAGCTTAAAAGATCCATTTTCTATAAACAAGGCCTTTAAAAGCCGTGCGGCACAATAGCGAGGACGGAACTCCACAGTTAAGCGTGCTTAGCTTGGAGTAGTACCAGGATGGGTGACCCCCCTGGAAAGTTATGCCAAAGCGGACAATATTGTTGATACGGGCGTGGCGGTTCGGTCCGTGGGGCCGGGTCGTTACAGATGGTATCAGAGCCTCTATCTGGGCGGAAATGTGGGGACTAGCACGTGTGTGTGAGCCCCTGAAGGACGACGTGTCCGACGAGAACGTCGTGCCTAAATGGAGGGTGATTGTGACGACCCAGATTTTCAGGAAGAAATTTTCTGTGGTGCGGTGTTGTGCGTCGGTCCCACATCACCCATATATGACAGTATTCGTGTGGTATATGAGCTTAAAAGATCAATTTCCTATAAATAAGCCCTTTTAAAGCCGTGCGAACAATAGCGAGTACGGAACTCCACAGTTAAGCATGCTTAGCTTGGAGTAGTACCAGGATGGGTGACCCCCCTGAGAAGTTGTGCCAAAGCGGATAATATTGTTGATACGGGCGTGACGGTTCAGTCCGTGGGGCCGGGTCGTTACAGTTTCTGCCGAGTCACATGTGATAGACGTTGTACTTTGGGAACGAAGTGACCCATTTAGCTCGTCTCGGACTTTAGTCCATTTCGGTATCATTTACATACTCTTATTTTTTGAAGGTTGTAATTGATATAGTTTTTATTTGAGGAAATTACTTTTCTGTTTATTTGTGCACTTCTTTTCCGTAGAAATTATTGTGTTTATTTACAACGTACTCAACAATTTTAAATGATTTTCTTTTTTATGTTTTGTACGTTAATACAATAATTTCGGTGTATGGATTTACAGAAATTTATTTCCGTTGTTAAGACAGTTCTTTGGAAAATTATTTTCTAACAAACTTTGGTTTTAAAAAATTGGTGTTTTCGGTTGAATTGTCGAAATAATTTTGTAACTTGTTTATGTATATTGTTATACATAATATTTGGATTTTGGTGCATATTTTAGAGCTACTGCTTGCTTATGGAATTGCTTCATGTATGCTTTAATTCATTTATGTTTAATTGAGTAGTTGGATATGAGATCCAGTGACGCGCCTAATATTTTTTGTACATGACTCTTGTACCTTTTAGTACTTGCATGCTTAATAGGTTTTATGTATTGTTACATGTGAACTATTTTCTGTCTATGACTTGTTGTTTGTAAGTCATGCCTTACTTTGTGCATAATACTAGTGTGCATATATATTTTATATGTTGTTTGTTTGCATGTTTTACTGTGTGGTAAATAAATACACATGAGTTTGGTTATAGAACCAAAATTATCCAGAGGCATGCATGCATGCATATGAGTGACCTATGATTAGTTGTTTAAACTCTTTTATTGGAAAATTGTTTTGATATTTAGAGGCTTATTTGGTAGAAGCACCTTGGTACAACTTGTTTTGTTCGTTCTTTGACTGGTTGGTTAAATTTAGTTTTAACTATGTTCTTTAGTCTCACTTGATATTGTTATAATTATACTAAACATAATGGAACTTGTTTACATAGATTTAGTGGACTAATTGTGAAATACGTGGTAATGTCTTTTGGAATTTCACATGATAGCTTCTTTTCTCACAATGTTATTATTGCATTTGTGTAAGTTACACATAGTTAGTATTTGACTTGCAGCATGCTCACTTATGTGCATGCATTTCGTGTATATACATATGTGTATATGATTTAACCTAGTACATGTCATATTATAGAAGCATCATGGTTATAAAACTATGAACACATTGTTTTTACTTAAACGTAATGGGTTTGTTTTCCTTTCACCATTTGTTTGAGTTAATTAAGTTACGGTATTTCTGGTTTGTGGTTTGTACACTGAATTGGTTTTGTTTTTCATTCACTAATTGCGAAATGTAACCGTCGCTTGTATTTACTTGGTGTTATAAATGCTCTTGTTAATTTTAGTAACGGTTTTGTATTTATTTCAACGACCATTTGATCATATAAGTAGTCTGGTTGCTGGTCTTCAATTGTGTTTTAAAATGTTTGTAGATGGATATTACTTCATTTTATTAATTAAAGAACAATATATTTGTGTATTAAATGCTCATATAACGTGTGAATGGCAGTTATTGTAGTATTTTTGGAGTTGCATATTTGTGTAGTGTAGGTTGATAATTTGACATTGTTTTCTACACCGAGTGATTGTTTATCAGCATCTCATTTTATATTGGTTTGTGAAACCGGTTCGTGGTAAGTAATAATTCTGGGTTGTTGCTATCAAAAAGACTATACTTATAATGTTAGTGATTTATACATGTTTATTGTTTTCATCTTAATAAAATGACTAACAATTTTTAATAAGTATTTGTGTAGACATATGGATCTCTACAATCGAATTGAAGGATTAATGTTTTCGAAATAGTTCGTGTAAAACCATTAATTTGGTGATTACGAAAGAACTGTTTAGAAATAGTTCTTGTAAAACCATTTTCTGATTTTCAGAATTTGGGGCTTACGACAGAACAGTTTGAATTATGAAATTGTTCTTTGTAAAATCAGTTTTTTCTGGTGTTTACGGCTGAATAAATCTTTCAGAATTTGATGATCTTTTTCGGAACTAGAATACTCTTGCAAATTCAGTTTCTTGAAACCATGCGTGGTTATAGAAATTTGGTATTTACGAAGGAGGAGTTGTAGTTTCATTCTCCGAAATTAGATTGTGCGTGTTTTTTATTTGATATAACAAACAGTTTTCTGCGGGAAATGTCCGGAACACAGTGGGTGCTGAAACTGAACAGAACATTATGGGTGCCGGTGTAAGTCCTATTAATTTTGCATGAGTGCATATTAATGTCGGTGGCTACAAATTCGAAATCATAATTGTTAAAGACACTAATGTGGTAATATAATGGGTGATATCCTTATTAATTGTGATTTATTGGAATTTAATTTGGAGGGTTATAAAATTTGTAACGGTAATCATTAATGAGATTAATGATGAATTTATAACTTTTTATTAATTGTGATTAATTGCAATTTAATTTGGAGAGTAATAAATTATTGTCACGACAGTTATTGTTGACATTTATGGAGAGTTTTATTAGCTACCTATGAATTGAACTGACGAGTCAATTACATATTTCGATGAAAGTTTATTTAATAACCAACTTTTTTCATCCAAGAGCAAATAATTTGATGATTAAACAAATTATAATTGGTCGTTGAGTTTTATTTTAAAAATAAACAAATATCAGCTAATTTATTAATTTGTTATAATAACATCTTATTATTTTATTGAAAGAACATTTAATAATTTGTTGAAATAACATTTTATTAGTTTGTTGAAATAACATTTAATAATTTGTTGAATTAATATTTTATTAGTTTGTTGAAAGAACATTTAATAATTTGTTGAAATAACATATTATGAATATGTTGTGGTTGCTATTATTGAGAATAGTAATTGAGTAATAGTATATTACTATTATTGGAGGAGAACTCCGAGGGTCCCACAAATGTGGGGGTAACCCGTCGATCCTGTAGATCGAGAATCTAAACGTACCCCAAAGCGTCTACTGGCGAGTGGGAGAATAACTAACGGTTCAGTGGTATGGACTTAAAACGTCTGAAATAAATGATACCGTTTCATTTATGTTGGCCCGTGTGCGGCTAATCCTTAGAGGGGGGTGAATAAGGATTTGGCGATTTTCGCCTAATTAAAAATTCTAAACAACTAACACCCAACTTATGCAAATTCTAAACTTAAGCGTTTAATATACTTTAATGAAATGCTAGAAATCCTAAACGCAAGCAAGAATATAAGCAATAATAAAGTTGCGGAAAGTAAAAGTTTAGGGAAAGAAGATGACACCAAGATTTATAGAGGTTCGGCAAACGGCCTACGTCCTCTCCTCGGTACTACCGAGTAATTCACTATAATTCTTCTTTCGGATTTTACAAAACCTATCGAGCTCAATCGACCGATTTGCTC
Source organism: Primula veris (assembly GCA_963682055.1). NCBI lineage: Eukaryota > Viridiplantae > Streptophyta > Magnoliopsida > Ericales > Primulaceae > Primula > Primula veris. Next base: position 9,277,733 of record OY821743.1, read on the forward strand.
ACCCTCTACCCGGGGTTCCTACTCTTGATACAAGTGCAAGAGAACACGACTATGAGTCAACGACTCCCCCTCAATTTATGAGTGCCCGAATGAAAAACCTAGAGCTTTTAAGCTTCACTTGCTTACAAAGCCTCTACCCGTTCACTCGCTCACAATTGAGTTTATAAAACACTCGATACAAATTTAGTTACAAAAATGTAACTTCGCTCACGATTCTAATTGCTTCTTAAAAAGCTAATTGGTGAGTTGTTGATGATAATCGAGCTTGAATCTCTTTCTCTTTGATTTTCCTCTTCCTCGAATATATATACACCAAAATGGTGATATTAGGGTTTTTAATGAGAGGTTGAAGGAAGTTGATTGGTATATGTGATTGGTTGATTTGGGAGAGAGATTTGGTTGGTATATATATGCCAAACAGTCTGTTTTTCTGTATATGACCGTTGGAAGTGGTTATGGCTATTTTTCAGTGGTTTAAGCTATTTCCCAGAAATTGCTGAAAAGCTGTTTTCGAAAACTGTAGAAAACGATCGGTCGTTCTCTACAGTCGATCGGTCGTTTTCAGAAAACGATCGGTCGTTTCTGAGTTTCGACCGGTTGTTTTTTCGACCTGCTCACTGGAATATTTTGGACCAAAAACGATCGGTCGTTTTTGTCCAGTCGATCGGTCGTCTGTAATTCTGGCAGTTTTTCGGTCTTCTCCGAAAGCTTGTACCTTCTTCGTTTTAGCTCCGATTTTGGTTCCGCTTGAACCTATGGCTTCGTTATCGAATGCTCTATCATTTAAAGACCTGAAATGTACATTTTCTCTTCTTTGGAAAAGACAAGCATTATATCAATGAAATAGAGAAATAGTAAAATCATTAAAACATAATCAAGGTTATAATCAAAATCATTATTGAACTCTAAGTTCAACAATTTACCACATTGAAATCGATTAAGTTTCTCCGTGACAGTGTGCATGTCCTGAGTGAGAACAAAAGAATGCATGAACTGTGAGCGCGTTAATGTGTGTAAACATTTTAAACGTTTGGAAATCCACTAACAAGTGCAAGCATACAAATATGAATCATGACCAGTGATTTTTAAAACCTAAGGGCAGTAGCCTTTCGGTAGCCAAAACACTAGGATCAGATTGTGATAAGTTTGCTTGTTTGTGGCAATACATGAGTGACTATTTGTTCAAAATTAGCATGTTAGTCGATACTCTTGTGGTCAATAATGACATGTTGAGTTATTCAACTAAGTCACTGATTCGACATGATATAGTAGATCATGAAAATATAAAACCATAAATGTTTTGTTTTTCGAAATCTATTATTTAAATTAAAACACAAATATGAGTTTGTGTTTAAAGCAGTGTATTGCCAAGTCTTCAGTTTGAGGTTTCGAACGGAGTACATAACCTAATGGTTTGATGCATTTGAGATGCGTGCAAACCAAGAAGGGGTTAAAACGTATTTCCTCAATTTATTGATGGTTGTACTAAACACTGATATGTCACTTGATGAAAAGTAAAGACAAATCAGTCGAGATATTCATCGAAGTAAAGAATGAATACGAGAATTCTATTGTTCAGGATAAAGCCTTGTCAGAAAACATGTTTAATCATGGGTGTTCTGTTGTGTTAATCTACCAACTTTAATCCAATGATTAAGTGTTAATCATTAAATGATACACTATTCTTGGACGTGTTAGATATTGTCTAACTAGTTCCGAAACGGTATATTCACATGGTCAGTGTGAATGAAACGGTGAACATGAGACACTGTTCACACAATTGTGTTGTTAGAATGATATCAATCGTTAAATAACGACTTATTATGCTCTCGAGCAAAAATATACTTGTTAAACGATGAATGTCATGCTGATAAGTTCAGGGTTAAACTCTGAATTTGTGCGGGAAGTGAGCTTTCCACAAGATATGTGTTGAACAAACTAGCGCTTAGGAAGTTGAACCAAACAGTTAGAATTACATAAGGCATGGTGCATGATTATAAGTTCGTGAAAGTTTGGTGATACCTAAGAAATGTCTCAAATTCTTGTTCCTTGAAGGACTTGGATATAATCGAAAATGGTAGATTGTGTTTTCATCGGATAAGCACTGAACATAGTGTTGATCGGTTTCTAGTGCATAAGTCAGATGATTTTAAAATGCATATATAGTTCTACGTCTAAGAAGCATTTTTTCTAAAAGAGAAGCTTTCCCGTAAAAGTCTAACGCATGGTGAGTGTGATTAATACGTTGAGGGTTCAAAGCATTACGCTACCCAAGACAAGTGAACACTCAAACAGTGTTGGAAAAATGGGGGAAAATGAATCTTGTAAGGAAGATGAAGTGCCTCGGCATAGTAAAGGGTGAGAAAGGAAACTTTATTCGACCCGTGACCTTTATGAGTGAAGGTAAATCGATGATATTGAAATAATCAATGCTATCCATATAATGTGTATATGGAAAGAGACCATCAACAATGGGGTTGATAGACGCGTGAGACATATAGTTAACGACTATAAGTAAATTGACGGTGTTGATAATTTCAATACCTATACTCCAGTCTCATGGAGGTTTTGTATAGACCTGCATAGTTGGAGAAACTATAGAGTTAGAATTCATAACATTGAATCTAGCTACAGAAGAGGCAGATTGGCTGAGAAGTCTTGGGAGGTATTCCAAGTGGCCAAAATTTGTTTCCACAATAAGCATGCACTGCTACAGTCAGTCAGTTATTGAACGAGATTAGAGTAATTGTATAATGGAAAGTCCCGACAAAGTCATGACATAGTCATCGGAGACACAAGTCCCTAAAAGGAATTGCTAGCAAACACTGTGGTATCGTTAGACTTTGCAAGGTTGAATAATAATGTGAATCCATATACAAAAAATGCTTGACTCACGGAGGAGTCGGAGCATCATCGAGGGAACTGGGGGTTGAAGCCCAATAAATTGGAAATCTTCCCATAAGCTACCCAACATGTACTGGAAACTCCAGTCTTAGGTTCAATGAGAAACATGAATTGTGTGGGTGAACGAACAAAACACTCGAGAACATAAGTTCTCAGCCTATTTCTATGATGAAAGAGTGATAGACTTGTACCATTTTAAGGGTAAGCATTAGCCTCTTAATGAATCAAATATCTCGAAGATCGAGTGGGGAGAGTCAGGATACCTTTGACTTGAAATCGCCTATAACGAGTGTGTATGGCCGATACTATGTGATAATCTAGGGCTAAATCACTAGCGCACTCGGTTGAAATTGCCAAGGCAGTCCAGGGCCAAATATGGACAACAACTAAAGGGCCTAGTAAGTGGTGCAGAGAATGCACCGTGAGGATATTATTTTGGTATACACAAAACGCTAAAGGTTCAAATCATTACGCTACCTAAGGCAAGTATATCCGAAATGTATTTATCTATGGAAGGTCCAAGGCGTACGCTACCTGTCCTTATGCAGTGAATTCTTGTGGTTCTCTCGATTGCATTTAGGATGTATGTTGCTTGTCAGTCGATTACATTCATGTGGGGGATTGTTGAAAATTCTTAAAGAATTTAATGGTTTGAATGCAAATTATTTGGTAACCTACAAACCTTAATATCTCTCCATAATGTCATTGACGACATGTAACTTTCAACATGTTTTTTGGTAAAAAAAAAACATAGTGGCATTATCATTTCCAAGACAAGAAAAATGAAAGAAAGAAATACTTGGCATATACACTTTCACACACATTCATATATGCATACATATAGAGAGAGAGTATCACACCACTAACGGGTCGATCGTGACTCGTTGTCATTTCTTTCGAGTCACATGTGATAGACGTTGTACATTGGGAACGAAATGACACATTTAGCCAGAAGCAGAGGTGGCGGGGCAAATATCGTTTAAGAAAAATTGCTTGCACTCGGACTTTAGTCCATTTCGGTATCATTTATATACTCTTATTTTTTGAAGGTTGTAATTGATATAGTTTTTATTTGAGGAAATTATTTTTCTGTTTATTTGTACATTTCTTTTTCGTAGAAATTATTGTGTTTATTTACAACGTATCCAATCCGAAACCCTAATCCTATCGCAAAAAATGCAAACCAAACATGTCAGTGACCACTACACCACTAATCCTATCCCAACTATTTTCTCCTGCAACCGAACACATTGTATTAAAGATCTGGATAGGACCTTTATTTAATTGGTTTAGAACCTAAAGAAGAAACCGATTACAACGTACTTACTTCGTCCCTACATAAGTATCTATTATTTTATATTGAGTTGTTATAAAATAAGTGTCAGCTTTCTCAATATGTTAATTATAAAAGCAACAAATTTACTCTCTTAAGTTTTATATACTTATCATTTATGGCTACAACAACCATTTTTATAAAAGAAATTACCCGCATTAACTTTAATTATGATATATATAAAGTCAATATTGACAAGTTATGCCTCAAAAATTTCACATCATTAAAAAATAGGAATTTATATGAAGGACAATTAAAAGAGGATGGAGTAAGTATAATTATCAAGTCTTTTTGCTGAAGACGTCAGTACATTTTCAAATGTGCAGATTTAAAAATTCTTTATTGTTTTTGGCATTAGTGCTGAGACTCAAATTATTTGAAATACTATATTTTGTTTGGGTGTAAACCATATGATAACTCCACAAATTGGCCTAAACCACGTCAGGGGAAAGTTAAGTGTAAATTATCGGGGGCAACGACATTCGTAATTCCGAAAATTATGATTTTTTTTTAATTTTTAATTATGTATTTTTACTAAAATATGTTAAAAACGATAATTTGACGCACCACTTTTTTTATTACACTTAATATAGCAGGTTAAGTAAATCTTGACACCCCTCATATACATAATTTCTGGCTTCACCCCTGATCGACGCAAAAACAGCAAGCAATGACGGAAAGAAACAACAAGAACGATTAAAAAAATTACCCTGTTTCGATGTTTCCCGTAAAACATAAGCAATCAAAGAGATAAGAGACACTTATCACACCAAAAGAGAGTTTCTGTCTTAACTAGAATTTTACTCTTTCATGCATAATGAATACAAACTATATAGCATCCTTATACTAAATAATAACTTAATGAAAAAGGAAATAGTGCAAAAAATAGGAAAGAAGATTTAAAATATTTATAATATAGTCAGGAGTGACGCTTTGACCTAACCCGAAAGGCCACTGTTATCTGAGGAAGACATAGTTGACTGCAATACATATATAATTAAAAAGGTGAGACTGTCGCAAAAAAGAGCTAAGTAATTAATTCTTTCCCTTAAAATTCATTATATTGATTGCTGAAGAAAACAAGAGAAATGAAATATTAACTGGAATAACGTGTAGAGAAGTACTCCACATATAGTAAATTAATTTCTAACACACAATACATACGTAAACTAAATTAAACAAGGAAGAAACAAAGAACCGTGCCTGTGTTTGGCTTGATGAAATCCTTTTAACGCGATTGAAGTGATGAAGGGAAAAGAAAGAAAGAAAGCGAAAGAGATACCGAAGAAGAGAGAGCAGGATCAATCCTCACTACAAAAGTGTGACTTGCAAAATGTCATAACCATTGTAAATATATATACATAATCGACTTGAAAAACGACCAAGAATGGAATTATCTCCATGTCTCAGTTCTTGGCGAACGAAACCTGACATGTTATCATTCAAAAAAGGATTTAGATCCTGACTGGAGTCAGAACCCTGGAATGGTGGCAAAGCCATTTTTCCAAATCTTTTTGTATTCATTTCTACCGTGGTGAACGAGTGTGTGTGTCATTTTATATATGAACTTATGGATATGTCGGTAATAGTTACTTCTCCCGTGATGAACAGGTGTGTGTGTGTGTGTGTGTGTGTGTGTCATAATTTGTTTATAAAATGTATTAAACATGCATGTGGATGATTTGTAACAATTAACCAATCGACACTTATTTGAGAAACTATGAACCGCAAAGGTTAATTAGCTTTCAAGTTTTACATCACCACTTGATTGATACATTATTACATCATAATATTGTAGAATCTATTTTAATTCTAACGGAACATTGACGAATTTGTCCAGATTGACAGAAGATGAACCACCTAAGCGAGTTGCATCTCTTGCTAATTCTTTCCACAATGTAGCCTTGCTTTTCATCTCCTTTCCTTTTTCTCCTTCCATCAATTTCTTTATAAAGGATTTCCCCTTCATCTCTTTTTACATCACCATCAATCTCCATCCCAACTTCCCACTCAGTGCAAGCAAATCTACAATTTGTTTGTTGATCTGCGAAAAACAGCCAACAAAGCATAGGCACCCCAGCAGAGATGTTCTCGATGGTAGAATTCCACCCGCAATGACTGAGAAACCCAACAACCGAAGGGTGATTAAGCACTTCTTCTTGAGCACACCATCCGACGATAAGGCCTCTATCTCTAGTTTCTTTCTCGAATTCGGGTGGCAAGATCGCGCCATCCTCCACTCAGGGGCGGCGCGTTAGTGGGGATTGTCCGAGTCTAAAAAAATAAATTTTCCCAAAATTGTGACTTTTCGTATAAAAAAATTATTATCATGTTATTAAAAATATTCGAACCCTCGACTATTAGACTTTGGGCAACTAAAACTAATATAATTAACTAATCCACCACATACATCTATGATATTAATTATGCAATTATATTATTAATTCTTGATAATTATATATTTTGGCCGCGAGAATTATCCTTAAAAAAAGTTTGAACTTTCTTGCCCAAGGCTTGAGCCTTGTAGACTACCCACTGGGCCGCCTCTGCCCCCACTACAATACCAGGCCTAATTATCCAAAGAAAACAGTGGTTTCTATTGGCAAGTCCCCAAGCAAATTCCTTTAAACTCTCGTTTGACATTATTATTAGACTACCAAAATTAACATAAACAACAGAGCCAGGTTCTTTCGAATCCAACCACTGTAGGCACTGTGGATCTTCCTTCCACAGATTAAATCCGAGAGAACTCAATGCGGTGTCTCTAGATACTTGGTCAAGCAGTAACTGTAAAGGACCAATAGTGTGAAGATTGGGAAACATGGAAGACAGACAATTTAGCACATCCGGCTCCAAAAGGTCGAATGTTTGAATGGCGAAAGCTGAAGCTTCACAAGCTTTTTCAGCTGATTCCATAACTAAATGGAAGAAACATCATCAGGATTCGTGGTTCGGAAAAAGGTTGGAAGATCCTTAAGACGGACATTTCACATTCCTGGAATCCAATCTATCATTTTCTCCAAGCCCTCCTTTGACAATATGCTTTCATCTGAGAAAAAAATTTCTATTTTAACTCAAAGTTGCCTTCTTTAAATAATTGTCTAGACATTAGTGTCCTCCATACCCAAATTACATGTAGACACACATGCTCAGAATGTTAAAGAGTTAGACAGTTAGACTCAAATTGTGACTGGCTCTCTAGAGTTGCAGCTCATTTAAAATATACTAAATGTGCTGCAAGAGTTCTTTAAATGAAATGAACAAATTCAGTTTTCGACTCAAGATTGTCAAAACACTCGTCAAGATGTTTTTACTTGAGTTTAAGCATCAATAAGACAATTAAACTTCAGATGATTTTTTTATAATCCCTACATGTGCTAAAAAAATGCATCATTCTTAAAGAAATATTGAAAACCTGAACATCATGCATGGTAGGGTGGTTAGTGATTCAGAGAACATTTTCTTTTCTCATTTTTCTTACCCATGGTATTAAAGCAGTAAATAAAAGTATCAAGACAAAATTTTCAGGATTTCTCAACTTGTAGTGTTTAGTTAGAAAATAATTCCTTGACATCAAGATTCTATTTAAAAATTGGTCATATAAACATGTACAAAGCATCATATTTAAGGGGTAACTTCTTTAGGTGAGTATTTTAGTTTCAAAATTAGTGTTTCTAAACGTATCTTTTTGAAAAAGGTGCGTCAAAGTTAATGCTACTTATATATATTTTCATGATTTGGATTTTGGAATATAATTTAGAATATAACTTTGCCTTAACTTTGACTTAATTTGGAATATAATGTGGTCTGAACTCACAATATTTCAGATATATTCCAAATGTGAAACTCTAGCTTCCGAGTCCAATATTTGTATCGCATGTTTTCTATCTCTTTCCGTGCCTCTTTTCTTATTTTATCTAAAAAAAAAATCTAAAAAACTTGAAAAAAATTGTACAATTACTATAATACATGTATCACTACATTCCAATAATTATTTTTAAAATAAAATCCACACGCAATTTATTTTGGAATAAATATATAAATTAGTGTACATTAATTTTAGAAAAAATTGTCTAAAACAATATTATGTCCAAATATTTTAAAATTTAAATACAGTATAATATAAAAACTAATAATTTGTGGAACAAGTTGTAAAAATTTAAAATTTAAGTGAAATAAGTAAAAGAACACATAAACAATAGAAAATATGAGATATAAGATTTGTAATACAGCCAGACTACACAAATTTAGAATATACTTTCAGATACGGTATGAAATGTGTGCTCTTAACTCTGAACACACATTTTAGATATTTTCCAAATTATGTGGAACTCCAGCATGCTACACAAATCTTGGATATACTTTCACATAGGGCTGTATTCGGTTCGATCCGGTTTTTGGCAAAACCAAAACCGAAATCGAGTATATTTTTCGGTTCGGTTTTTTTCGGTTTCGGTCTTTTTATTTTTTGGACCGAACAGGACCGGTTTTTTCGGTCCAGTTTCGGTTTTTTTCGGTTTTATTTTTTATTTTTCGGTTTTTTTCTGTCTTTTTCGGTTCGGTTTTACTGAAAACCGAAACCGACCCGAAATTTTTTCGGTTTCGGTCTTTTTAGGGTTTTTTCGGTTCGGTTATCGGTTCGGTTCGGTTTTTTTTTTTTTTGCCGGACCCTACTTTGAGATATGGTATAAAATGTGTGGTCTGAAGTCTGAACTATGAACACACATATTTCATTGCGATTATCCTATTATATTATGTAAATATGTCATCAAATAATGTATATGTTACATGTAGCAAACTATATTTTTTGTATACCTAGACTTATACTATCTTGTTTTCTTAACAAATTATCAATTTTTTCAATTTTTTTATAATAATCATTGATTCTATTTATTTATAACTTGAGACCAACAAATATTTTGAAAAAAATAATATATTTATATATATTTTTAAATTTTATCTCTTTAAAATGCCAAATAATACCAAATAATCAATAAAATTCCCCAAAAGTTACATGAAAATAATAAATAAAAAAAGTATCAACAAAATGATGAGATCATTGACCTAAGAATTCGAGTAAAAACAAGATATATTTGTTTAGCTATACAAAAAATTATAGTTAGCTTTCCCGTTGTGGAAAGGAATACTAAGTTGTTCTCCTTTCTTATTTAGTTTATGCTGGGTAAGCACCAGAGTACACCGTTTTAAGTCTTTCACACTCTTATATCTTAATAGTCTAATTTGTGAAAACATAGTTTTTAGCTTCAAAATAATCTATTTAGCGCGAAACGGATTTAAGATACCCTTTTCCTTAAATGCTACTATCTATATATGCATGGATAATATTTATTTATAAGCATATGCATGGATAACATAGTAACTAATAACCTTTGAAACCAGTTATAAGGACTTTCTCAATGAGAGTCCGGTACTGATAAAATCCCATAAATCTACATGCGGCAAAAGTCCAAAACACCCTCACAGGGACTCCAAGTTCTTCCCCGACTTTGATAGTGAACGGCATTACACCATCTGAGACGATACAAGTCACCGAAGGGCTGTTTTGGGTCACAGTTTTATCATTGAGTTCCAAAAGTAACTTTTGGAAAAAAGAAAAGAAATTCTTGCGGACCGATCCAGCTAGAGCAATGACATCTTGCGAGGCATCAGGGTCCGAAGGAGGGAGTCCGTCGGGGATGGTTTTGAACTGGAAGTTTGGTATATTAGAAAGCGTACCGAGCCCTCTTAATTTTAACAAGCGCTTATGGTTAAACTCTGTATGGACAAAAGTGATATAAAAGCCCTTGTGGTGTAAAAGTTTTGCTAGCTTTTAGAATGGCCTTGATATGGCTTTGAGCTGGAGGCTATACATACTGCATGGGGTTTGTTATTGGATTCACTTGCCATGAGAATTATCTCTCTATGCCTCTTCTCTTTTAGAAATTTGTTTGCTAAGGGTGGATAGTCTACTACACCTTTTTAATATATATAGAGTCATAAAAATAGATTTGATGTACTGTGCTATTGGTAGTTAACAATTTAGCTACCCGATTACCACTGTTAACAATTTAAGTATTAGTCTACCAATTTCCGTCTAATTAAGGACATAACAACATAAATCGATGAAATTACGGTAATTATATATCACATTTCGGCATTTATTTTTAACGTAAGTTAACATAATTATACTCTGATAGATGAGAGAACGTGAATGCAATTTCGTCATTTGTTTTAACGTGAGTTCCTCAATTGTGACATGATTTATAGATCAGTACCTGATTGTTAAAAATGGTATTGCATTACCTAAATTGTTAGGCATAGTATATTACACTAAATATATATTTTTCCATAAACAGAGTAAGAGGGTTTTCACTTGGCTTTGTTCAAGAATGTAGCAAAGTAAACCTTGTTAACATATATATTATTTATTTAATGATTTCTTTTTTCATATATCTATGCACTGGTGAGGCCCTTAATTAATGTTTAAAGTTCCTTATTAATCTTATTTGATATAAAATGAGGATAATTTCTGTAACATGTAATTATTTTATACTTTAAGGATGACAAATTCCAAGTTACAAATTAAATGGGGGCAAAAAAAAAGTAATAAGGTAAAACTTTTATACAGTCATATTATATACTAATTGAAACCATGAAAAAATATTAAAATAAAAAGTTATGGCTAAGTAGAGGTATTAAAATATTAAAATAAACATGAAGTATGTACGTTAGATTATGTGTTAAGAAGTTTTAAATATAAAAGTGTAAAAAATATAAATGGCTTCGTGTAAAAAAGATTGAAGCATGTTTCCAACAAGAAGAAGGTGTACACAATTTAAAGGATTTATTCCATACATTAAGCATTTGAATACAGTTGTTATTTGTAATCATGTAAATGATATTCTTACATTCTTGATCACGGGATCTTTTTTCATGTTATAACAAAAAAAAAATAAAATAGAAAATATGTTTCACAGTTTCAGGCCATTGGATATTGTAAGGTCGGTTGCTTGGTCAATTGCCAAGTTTTTTAATCAATGCATGTTCTTCACCTTTTCTTATCTCAGAATAATGGTACTATTTTGTCATTTTGATGTGTGCTGATTTATCTAATGAAACATGAGTGATGATACTTGGATACATTATACGATGCTTACATATATTTTTAAACAATTATCTTAGGGAAAATTCTCTGTTACATAAATTGTTTTGAATCATGTTATATTATACTGAAATTTAATTTTAGTGTTGTAATGGTCTTGTTAACATACTTATGTGATATTATAAAATTACTCTTTCTATAACTTTCATGCTAACTATAACAAACAAGTTAACAATATTATGTGAGTTATGTATATTTATTTTGGTAAATTTATTATATAATTTCATTGTTACTTTAATATTTTATTTCAAAATAGACAATAATAATATATAACAATATAATATGTTAGAATAAATAAAATAAATTAGATTTTATAGTTGAAAATAAAGTGTACCAATGTCATTTTATGTCTGTGTCAAGTTAAAAACATCAATATTTAACATTAACAATGGAGATGCTCTAAACCCTTTGATGGTAAAAACTATTGTGGTGATAAAAAATATTGTGTGGTGGTGAAAATATATTAATTTCATCTGTTAACTCTATTAAACTCTATATATAATCCAGAGAATATCTCTAATTTTCTTTTCTAGTCGCACTGATTACCCGTTTGAACTGTTTCAAAGAGTATGCACAATCATAAAGAATGAAGTTCTAAACGTTTTCGATAGAGAAAGCAAGAACAACGGAAATGATAAATGGGCACACAGTCACACTTGTATCTTACATGAAAACATAAGGAAAGGAGAAGATAACGTCCGATCAAATTACCGGTAAAGGTGAAAAGTAGTTGAAAAGGCCAAAACATTTTAAGCCTTAACAGTCCTCTTATTACAAACACAGAATGTATTCTAAAGAAGATGATTATTCAGTTTAAGCAGGATTATGAGTTATTTTACGCTGCTTTAACTACCGGTTTTCAGATCAAATAGTCGATTCAATGCCAAATTGTTTTAAAACTTGCTCATCCTTGACTTTAAAGCTTCTTGAAAGAGGTAAGTCGCCTTGTGTGGGTCCAAGGTTGGTTTCAAACAACAGCCTCGTATTTTCCTTTGGCGCCTTTATCAGTGGTGACGATGACAAGACGGTAATTCATGCCAGAAACCACTTGTTGTTCTCCTCTCTTGACCGATTCAAACAGTAATTGCGAATTTGCCTCTTTATTTTGTTCCATTATTGCAAATTTAGCCACCTCCTGGATCTCTGGTGCTTTGATGTTCGGGATTGGCTCATAATAACCACAGCAACGTGCAGACACACTGCCTAAAAAGAGGAGTGAAAAAATGATGAGAGTTGGGAGTCATGTTTGTATCTAAGTCTTATGGATAACGGTTGAATGTGGTTGGTGGCTATTTGAAGACATGGTGTATCCATTACTAAGTTGTGTGTGTGGGGGGGGGGGGGGGGGGGGGGGGGATTAATTTGAAGAAACAATAAAAATATTGCTCCAATCATTTAATGCTTTTGACTATCTTAGAAATCAAATTAGTGAATTAGTTATGTCGGCCACTTTTAAGTAATCAAGGACCAAGGTAGTGGATCATTTGATCAATCCATTCATTTAATCTCGGATTTGTCAAAATTGATCCCACTAATTTTATGTGGAACCGGCTATGCACAACTTGATCCCACCAATTTTCGGTGTTTTATCAAGTGCTACCAAAAATATCTCGACTTTCCTACATTTATCGAGTGTCTGGAGCAAATTGAATGGTTGGAATAATAAATTATTTTTCACAGTGGGTTAAGAAGTCTTGATTAAATCTATCGTTTAAGCTATTCACAATTATGATATGAATGGTTTTTAGCTTCCCATGAGCCTATTAAAAGAGTTGCATCAAATAATCTATCATTGTTTTAACTATGAGTCCGTTTGTAAACAGATTTTTTGGACAAAAATCAGATTTTAAAAATTCATTGAAAAAATGGATTTTTAAAATCTGGATTTTTTCGACTTTTCAGTCTAAAAATCTGATTTTCAGAAGCTAAAAAATCTAGCTATCAAAATTATTTACCCACAGATTTTTAAAATCCAAAATCCAAAAATCTGCTAAAAAAAATCTGTTATCAAACGGAACATAAGAACTCACTTTTGATACCGGCTTGTGGGTGCTCCGGGTTCCTTCCTTTTGAGACTTGATCATAACTTTTCATTATAATCCAAATAAGAATGGGGAAAAAGGCTTCCTTATAAAATAGATCCTTCAGATCTTGAGGTAAGGCCGTTGCCATAATTTCCAAACTTGTACACATTCCTCTTCTTTGTCAACTAACTAAGAAATTAATCCTACAAGGAAAAATTCATTCTCATCACGTATCACATTTTCTATCAATCGACATTGTACTACCTTTTAGTTAACAAACAACGAAAAGACAGTACTCTAACAAACACGACACTTTCTTTCCCTATTACATACCATCACCTACCTCTGACTCCAGAGACATCACCTACTCTGCTGCTGCTACAGTTTTTCAAGGCCTTGAGTCGGTAACAGATGGGACAATAAGCCGGCGTTTGTAGGAAAATCATAGGCCGACAACATCATATAAAGCATTAATCCACATAGATCCTCCACAGTATTAATAATCACGATGCTTCTTTAAGAAACTCTGCACTAATTGCTGCATTAAGAGTCTCTCAATTATCACTGGCGATATCAGACAGCCTTTTAAAGAGAAGTCCACTTATTGAGAACCAAGATATCGTACAGTGTGTTAGGATAAAGACCCGGAATTTTACAGTTTTAGTGTTTTTCTGTCTCTCCCCCCTCCCTATCTACCTTCCTACCATGCAAATGACCTTCTTCCGCCTATTTTGATTGTTTTCCTTCCTGGTCAATGAAAGGTCAAAATAGATAAGTACATATACTACCAACTTTTATACAGAAAAAATTTGGTCATGGAAAACAACCCAAGGTTAACCGACAGGAAAAGTGTTGGAAGGAATTCTATAGCAGATAACGATCTAACAAAACCTGTCCTGGGAAGTGACGGCCATTACCACTTTAAAGGTTCATCATTAGATTCCGGAGTGGGAATTGGTATCCAGTATAAAAATACATGGCCCCTAAGATAATTTATGCTTTAGTAGCACCAACTAACTATATAAAGGATGATCAAAATTAAGGTGCAACTTGCTCAGACTATGAACATGATCACAACTTCAACAAATGAAATTTCCCTTAAGAAACACTGATCTTAATAATCACAAACCAAAACCGTAGTTAAAAAAGTATAAATAGTGGCAAGCATTACCTTGTATGCCTGCAACCATGAAGGGAATCAATCAGGCTCCAAATGCTGCTTAGGATATTTTTTACCATTATTGGTCTCTATACAAAGATGAGAGGGATGTGGTCCTCTCGAAACCTGAGATACAGCGTTTAAAGCCAACAGTTATGACTAAGACAATAAACACAAAAATGTAAGTTCATCAACCTGTCATTTATATTGCTCAGCAACCTCGCTATAATCGGTGTTGAAAGCATCTACAAGCTCGCTACTTAAGTTCATCACAATTATTTCCTATCAACACCCATTAAGAAAAATTAAAACGAGATGTACACTTCTATATTTTTATAAAAATAATCACGTTAAGCTGACAGAAAATAAGACTGTTAAATATCGCAATCCTTAAAGATTGAAAGTACACAGTGAAAGTTGCTATTGAGAATTGATCAATTAAATCATGTTTATCCAGCATATAGAGCATTTTCCAAAATTAGATGGACTACTAAAGAATTTAATTATCTGCAAGCTATTTATAGAACATAATGATGAAGGTGATAAATTCAAGGAATTACTTGTAAAAGGGTGGTTGCCGGTTTATTTATTGAAAAAGTAACAAGAAGATTAGTATTTTCATTAACAAACTACTCACATGCATCTCCAAGTCAAAACCTGCAGCTATCTAGCTCATATACGATTTTCTGAAGCAACTGGTTTTTTTCCAAAGGGAGTGATAGATTTGGTAGTAATCCAAAGGATTAAAGAATCTTTAACTTTGCACTTACTGAGAATCAAGAAATGACTTAAGGAGCATAACTATAAACCCAGAAACTGAAGAACCAACAAAAAATCAGTAGGAGCTCAAAAGTTTTGATTTTTTTTTCAAGAGATTAGAGGAACACTCCAACTAGAAGAAGTGAGAAGTGATTTACTCTTGTTGAAAGACAAATGTTAATGAAATGGACAGAAATGGAATTTTTATGTTACTTACTGTAACAATCTTCTTCAATTCTATAAGAACCTTCATATATTTTCTTTAAGCAGATACATGGCCGCTGTGCTTATAAAAATATTGGCGATATCCTATGCATCTCAAGGCCTTTGTAGTCAAGTACCAGCCTTTCTTCATTTCTAAGAAAAAACTCGACTGATGGAAATCCCTTAATGTAGTAATCACCGGCAAATCATTTATTCTGATCGACATTCCAATCAGGTTCTGTAAGAATGGCTGATGGGTAAAATAAAGGAAAAAATTATTATTATTTTTCAACTGACAGAAGAAAGTTAGCCTAATTAACAAGTATATCTAAAGCACAGAATTCTACACGAGAGGCAAGTACTATGTGCTCGCATGCGTTTAGGTAGTCAAAAAGAAAACAACACTGCCATTGTTAATCAAATAGAAAAAAATACTGTGATTATCAATGAGGAAATGGCGAAATGCAAATGATTTGATTGGACAGATGGGAAAAAGAAACAACTGTAAACTAAGAAGTCAAACGGGAAAGATAAATTTAAGTTAAGTTTGTCTAAAAACCACATGCACGGTGAAGAGTTGATATTTATTTATTTTTAGTCCTTTAGAAAGGAATTAAAAAACAGAAGGAACAAAAAAACTAGCAATCATGTACTGTACCAACAATCACCAGTCAACAAGCATAAAAGAACTACTATCTCATTTATGCAAACAAGAGTACACTGAAATTTTTTAAACTCAATATGTAAGCAAAGATGAGCTTCATAATGATTGAGATTGCTAATAAAAACGAAATTAACCAACAAAAAGTACTGTGAATCTGAGGAAAATACGCAGAAATTTTACTCTAATTTATTAAAATCTTCAAAACTGCTACATACATACCTAGCAGAACTGTTGTTGGTAAATCTCCTCAAATTGGTCATCAACGTCAGAATCTTCTGAAACAACATAGCCAATGTCCTTCATTTGCTCTGTTAATCCCCCCAATAAAGGGTAAATCTGATCGGATTGAGGATTACCAGTGTCCTCCACGGTAAAAGGAGAATATCCCTTACCCACATCAACCCAAGCACAACCTGGACCCTTTTTTACATCCATTTCCTTCATTAAAACCCTTACATCCGCAAGTTGGTCCCAACACCCAGCAGCAGCATACATATTTGCAATCAATACGTAATAACCTGGATTTTCAGGTCTCATCTTTAACAATTTCTCAGCAGCCTTTTCCCCAGTCTCCATATCCCCATATTTTTTACAAGCTGCTATAAGGGTGGCCCACATCTCAGGTGTCGGTTGGTAAGGCATTGTGAAGATTATTTCTTTTGCTTTTTTAACTAAACCAGACCTACCAAAAAGATCAACCATGCAGCCATAGTGCTCAAGGCAAGGCTTTATTCCATAAAACTTTTCCATTTTCTCAAATATCGTTCGACCCTGGGTTACAAGACGGGAATGACTACAGGCAAACAAAACAGCGACCAAGGTTATATGGTCAGGTTTAATTCCAAGATTGATCATTTCTTCAAATAGCCTAAGTGCTTCATTTCCCATTCCTAGTTTCCCATACCCATCTATCAATGAGGTGTAAGTCACTTCATCCTTTTCCGTTAACATAGAAAACAGCCTCTCTGCAATTATAACTTTTCCTGATCTTGCGTACATATTTATAATAGAATTCCATACAAGTAAATAATCTTCGAAGCCCACGCGTCTAGTAATATAGCAGTGAAATTCTTTACCATGCTGTAAGTTTGCGACCCTAGCACAAAGGGGAAGTACACTTGCAATTGTCACGAAATTTGGTTCAGTACCAGAACTCAACATTTCCCTAAATAGAAAAGAGACTTCTTCCAAGCAGTCATAGTGTGCAAACCCGGAAATAATGGAGTTCCAATTAATTAAACTTTTAGCTTCAACTGCAGAGAACAAAGAATATGCATGCTTAAGGTGTTTGCACCTGGCATACATTGTAATTAAAGCGTTTTTTACATTATCAAACTTATCAAAATTACTTTTAACAACTACACAATGAATCTCTTTCCCGAGTTTTAGGATCCCAATACGGGAACAAGCCACCAATCCATTAAGTAGTGCAACAGGATCGAGAATAATACCACTCTCTCTCATCTGAGAAAGCAAACCAAGGGCACCCTCAAAATTTCCAATTTTCAAGCACCCACCAGCTATGGCGTTCCAGGTTATGATATTGACCGATAATTTCTTTATCCTCATGCTTTCAAAAACAGAAAAAGCTTCGGGCCACCTACCTTTGGCAGCATATGAAGAGATCATTGTGTTCCAAGAAACAGAATCTTTTTCTGGCATCTTATTGAACACCGCTCGAGCAGTATCGACTTCTCCACACTTCCCATACATTGAAACTAATGCATTTTGCACAAACACACAGTAAGAGAGAGAACCATTGGTAATAACAGCCCTGTGAACTTCTTTTCCAAAATCTATATCTTGTTCATTCCCACAGGCCTTGAGAACTGATGGATAAGTGAAATTATCGGGTCTAATCCCTCTATTCACCATTTGTCTATAAGTAGTTAGAGCTTCCTTACAAAGTCCATCACGTACATAAGCAGATATAAGCAAATTCCAAGGTAATGAGTGTAATATTTTTGAAGTTTCGGCAACTACATGAGCGTTAACAAGGAGATTAAAAGCTGAGTAAAAGTTGATCAGTTTTGGAACTAATACTGGGTGTTTGTCGAAGCCCAGTGAGATAGCATAGGCATGGAGCTGTTTACCTGGTAAAAGTGCCTTGAAATTTGAGCAAGGCAATAGAAGAGAAGATATAGAGAGCAAAACAATGTCACAATGAGGAGAAGAATAGGAAAGGCGTTGGATGAGAGAGAAGTTCTTAAAGGCTTGAAAAAGGTCCCCTTTGCCTGAAAAGGTTTTTAGAGATGTAAATAAAGAGTCTATCATACTATCATTATGGAGAGTACCTATATACGACTTAAGGTAGTCGTCTGAATCTGGTGATATTATATTTATTTTCCATTTTTTAGGTATAAACTTTTGTATCTGGGAAACAGAAAGACCAATTCGTAGACGACGCCATGAAGATGGCATACACCGTCATGTGTGTAGTAAGGGGCAATAGATCAACTAAATGGACATTGGCACATGTTTGAAAGCACGTTAAGAGATATTGACTCCAAATAGATACAAGTAGTTCCTGTAAGTAAATTAATAAAATTATAAGATATTGATTAAAACCAGAGGAAACATTACCTTATGATTTTCTATTCAAGAACATTATATATCATTATGAGATGGGACACAAAAGATTTATGAGCAGTTTATAGGCTAAAGGATACCTAATGTGAAATCACAAAAGAATTCTTACACCAGCACTGTTAGCAGTTTTTAAAATGGTAGTCAGAACCCAAATCTAAGTTACTAACTCCATAAATTTTGTTGTAGATTTTAAGCTTAATAAATTTGATTTCGTTTAAAAAAGCTGGAGTCTATATGGTTGATCAGCTTGAAGCCCGAACTTTTCTGATTTTTTTGGCCTAAAAATCTACTTAGCTTTAAGCTGGACGAATTTAGCTTTTTTTTTTTCCCAACTCCATCAAAGCGAGCTTATTTTGTTAAAATCTTCGATCAAATAAGGCTTGTGTTTGCAAATAATACACTTAAAAGTATACGATAATACTCCTTCTAAAATCCAAAACACACAATTATCTCTTGAAAAAGGTCCCTAGAGAGCTAATTTCACAACCCTTCTGAAGATTAATCCTTTTTTTTTATCTTATACTACAAATTCCTCTCAAACCCAGCATACCAAATATACTATTTAAACCAAAGAAACAATTTACAACCTATATTGCAAATTTTCTGCTTGACAATACTTGCCTTTTTGTTTTAATTCAGTTAAAAACTTAAAATTGAACAGTCTTGTAAGAATATATTCTATATATATATATATATATTCCTGGTAGTTTCTGTAAAAAGGAATAAAAGGTTACCTTAGTGTGGATTTGAAGAGCAGAAAATAATAACAAAGCCGAAAAATCTCTCACTGTGTTTAATTTAAGAGAGAGAGAGAGAGGCTTAAACCTCGACCAACGAAATTTTGTTTTAAAAAACATAAAAAAAAAGAACTAAAAACCCTTTGTTTGGGGGACAAACTAACCTTGTTTTTCTTTTTTTTTTTTTTTTATTTGAAACTAATCATTATAAATCAATACTAATAATAGTTACTACTTTTTGTTTAATAACTACTCATATCTCGTTTATTCAACCATCTCGTATTTTTTGCTTTTAATTTTCGTTTCTCGTTTCTTATTTATTCACGTGCCGACTTTAGTTTTTTCTTCTTCTTTTTAAACGTTTTTCAATCCGCTTCTCATTCTGACGTTTTTGGTTACGATAAAAAAAAACTGTAAATACCATATTCCAAGAAGCATTAGAATTGTAAAATCTAAATCTACTTTCGAAACTACGAAAGACTAGTTCTCAGCAAAAGACTTTAACGTGTACGTAGTCTTGGAACATTTAAAAAAAAAACCTATTTCTAAGTGAGGAACAACTCTGGCAATCACTCACTCTTGTGAATCTTACTCGGTTAAGTTGGATAGCTCTTGTAACGAAGTTCGGAAAGATGCATGTATTCACATAGGCACAGTCGAGTTGGTGGTAGTGAAATTTATCAAATTAAAGATTTTGAAAGGGAGTTGTAAGTTTTATTACAATGGAGGAAAAACAAACTCTTCGGAAATGTTTCATCAATGCTTTAATATTAGAACATTGATATATACTGTCAAGGACATATAGGGTGTATACGTTGTTATATCACACGGACACATACTGTAGACATGATCACAATACTCACACTCTCTAGCTGTTATAACATATTAATAGAGTAATTATTAGTTAATATTTAGTTATTAACTATTAACTAATAATTACTATAGGAAATTAATATAGGAGAATGGTCCTGAAGTATGATACGATATTAAACTTCCTTGAATTCAGAAAATGACCGTCATTGACTTCATTAAATAACTGTAGGACTGGATTATCCGCAATTCAGGTGGCCGCTTGATTGTCACAAGAAATTTAACGGTGGAGGATAAGTTCGGTCAAATCCAGGAAGAGTCCGTGAAGCCAAGTGAGTTCGTAAGTTGTGGAAGTCATGTGTGATTTTCCCTTCTGCCAAAGGTTTGGGATATCATGCTTTCTTTGTTGGTACCCTAGAGGGACTGTTCTCAAAGATGACGACGAAGTAACCCATAGGAAATGACTCATTTGACCACTAGCATAGTGAGTTGGTAAACTTTATGAGTAGAAACTCATCTGTTGCATAAAGAGGGATCCGTGAGTGACACTTTTTTTAAGTTATGCACTAATATAACAGGACATATGAGTATAGTATGATGTTTGGTTTTATTAATCCGAGTAAACTGCTAAATATCATTGTTGTCTCTGGTATATATTTAGAGTGAAGTAAGTCATTTATAGGGAAAAGAGCAAAATATTCAGTTCTAGCTTTCTTGCCTGCACAGCTTACCTCAAAAATTTGTTACCAACAGAGCTACAGAAGGAATAAGCATGCAAATGGTCCTAATTCCTAATTGTTTCTTGTTATTCATTTCAAGTAGGAAAAAGGTTTTCATCTCTAACCGAAGCTAAGCATGTTCTGAGGATAACACTGAATAATACACGAACAAATTGCAAATTAGACAAACGAAACTCAATTCAGGCAGATAGTTCAATTACATAGATAAAAGAACAATATAAAACCTAAACTATCACACGAAACTCCAATCAAAGCAAAAAAGAAAACAAGTTATACAATAAAAACAAAATAAAGCTGGAGGACTTAAAGGAGCAACATATACAACTTGTGACACAAAAATGCAAAAAATAGTCTTTGTCTGGAGACACGCGTTCTTGTCTCTGTTCATTTTCTTAAATTTTTTTTTTTTTTTTTTTCTACACATCGAGAGAATGTAAATGGCGAAATTCTCAGGTTTTGGATATGGAGCTTATCAACAACGATTAGCCTAGCAATATTAACTGGGAAATCCTCCACGTCGCAAGAAATTATGTCTTCATCCATCTTTGCCAAAGCATCAGCAACCAAGTTCGATTCTATGTAACTTTCACCATTTTCTTCTTCATCATATCTCTTATTTCATCTATAATATGAATAATCTCCCAAGAAACTTGATGTGACTTATTGATAATACAGAAAATTGATTGTGCTTCCATTTGTAGCGCAGATGTGCCTTCCATAGACATAGATATACCTTTTAGAAAATTACCATAGCAATTTCTGTATATAACTCCATATCTACCTCTGTTATTACCAAATCTGTACCCACCATCCGTGTTAATCTTGATTACACTTGGTGGTGGTGTAGACCACTTAATAATGGATATTTTCTTCTTAATAGGCATACAACTTATCAAAGTATCCATATGAATTAAATCAAACTTTTTAGGAAAGAGCCTGCTTTTATTAATATAAAGTTTGACTTGTTCATGTATATCTTTAATAATTTCTTCTTCTTTCATAATATAACCATCAAACCTTCTTTTGCAGCGAGCTTTCCATATACTCCAAAGTAGAATAGAGGGAATAACTTTAAAACATTTGCCTTTTAAGCTAGAATTAGCTTTATTCCACCAAGCAGTAATTCTCCCCCTCAAACTGGTGTTAGAATAAGTAACACCCAAGAGATTATCGAAATGAGACCAAACTTTTGAGGCCATAGGACCTTTACCAAACAAATGATCTGAGTTTTCTTCACCTGTATTGCAACATTCGCACATAGAGACCAAAATTATCCCTTTCTTCTGAATATTAGTATCTACTGGAACTATATTTCTATTAAGCTTCCACATAAAACAAGAGATCCTCAAGGGGATTATTTTATCCCAACACAGAGCATTAGTCCAAGTAACATCTCCTTTTTCTCTAACCAACTCCCAAGCTGATTTCATACTAAATAATCCATTTTTTGCAGATTTTCAGATCATTTTATCTTCTCCACCAGAGAGAATTTTTGGAGGCGCTTCAAACCAATGAAATAAATTAGGAGGTATTTTCTCTAAAATTTTATCTCTACTCCATTTGTTATTATCCCATAATTCATTAATCATCATATTTTCATTAATATCTTCAACGAATAGGTCCCATATCACACCAATTATCTTCATTTACACTAGCGTTACCACTCCCTAAGCACCACAAAATATTTTTCTCACCTACTTCTCTTTTCTCCAACATTCTACTCCACGTACTACCATTTGTTGCCTTTTTTGCTTTATTTGGGTGAACCTTTTTACTATATTTACACCTCATAAACTCAGCCCAAAGAGAATTCTGAGCTCTAAATTTCCACCACAGCTTAATAGAAAAAGCTTTAGAGATATCTGTCATACTTCTTAAACCAAGCCCTCCCTCTTCTACAAGTTTACAAAGTTTATCCCATTTTATCCAATGTAATTTATTTTTATCTTCACCTTATCCCCATAGAAAATTAGTAAAAATTCTTTCAATATCCATAATGCTCTTTTTAGGAGGATGTAAAGCAGATAAAGTATAAATAGGAATAGATTGTAATACATGTTTAATAAGTATTACCTTGGAGCCCATAGACAATCACTGTGATCTCCATTCAGTCAACTTCTCTCTAACTTTTGATATTAAATGCATGAAGTAAATACATTTATTTCTTCCAGAGTAGAGCTTGCACCCCAATTAAATAAATGGAATTTGCTTTTATCTTAATCTTCATTTTCTCCAGAATAAAATTTTTTTGCACCAAAGTAAAGAACAATAAACAACACTTTTATCCATATTAATTTCTTGTCCAGAGTCTTTTTCATAGAGAACGAGAACTTTACTAATTTCGGTGATTGACCTTTTTGTTGCAGAAGAGAAGATGAGCACATCATCAGCATAAGCAAGATGCGAGATATTACTACAGCCGGCAGGTACTTTAAAACCTCTATAATGCCCTTTATAAATTAAAGCATTTAGGTGTCTTGATAAAACTTCTGAACAGATAATAAAGAGCCCAGAAGATAAAGGATTCACTTGTCTCAAACCCCTAGAAGATTTAAAAAAACCACTAGCAGCTCCATTAACCATAATAGAGAAGAAAATATTAGAGATTAATCTCCACACCCTATCAATCCACACATCACTAAAACCCAATTTTCTCATAACTCTGGTCAGAAAAAACCAAGAAACCCTACCATAAGCCTTCTTCATATCCAATTTGATAGCTATATTTGCCCCAGATCTTTTAGAACCCGTAGTACCAATCAATTCTTGAGCCAATAATATATTATCAGTAATATCTCTTCCTTTAACAAAACCACTTTGATTTAGAGAGATAAAATTAGGAAGAATTTTAGCCAGCCTAGTTGCTAATATTTTGGAGAGAATTTTGTTACATAAAGTAATTAAACTGGTAGGTATGAATTCAGAGAAATTTTTTGGCCTTTTTACCTTAGGAAGAAGAACGAGCAGAGTTGTAGTCATAGCCTTAGGAATAGTAGCACCAGCAAAAAACTGAAGAACAGCCTCATAAATGTCATAATATCTCAACAAGCAGTAAAAAAATGACCATTGAATCCATCTTGTCCAGGTGAACTATCCTTATTAAGATCCCAAACAGCGTCTTTAACCTCCTGCAAAATAGGATATTGGTCTAACATGATATTATCCTCATCATTAAGCACCTTAGAAAGAGTCTCAATACTCTTATAGATGCCAGTTTTTTCACTGTCAGGAGCTAGCAAATGCTGAAAAAACCTTCTAGCTTCATTTTTAATTCCATCACAAGTATTTATCACTTCACCATTTTCTCCACTAATCTCATTAATAACACTTTTTTTTCTTCTATTTTGAATGATCTGATGAAAATATTTAGAATTAGTTTCACCCTCTATTGCCCATTTTAAATTTGCTTTTTGTCTCCAATAAATATCTTCTATGTTTTGATGCTTATTAAGCTCCGCTATTTCTCTTTGCAGGTTGATCCTATTTTCAACACTTGGATCATCTTCAAAAATCCTCTCCAACCTACTAATGTTATCTTCAGCATCAATAGTATTTTGAAATATATTCCCATAAGTGTCTTTATTCCAAACTTGTAGGACTTTTTTAATATTTTTTAAATTATTACACAAGGAGACCAAAGCATTTCCTTTCTCATAATAAACCCAGTTCTGTTTTACCAACTCTTCAAAGTCTTTATGAAGAGTCCAAAATTTTTGGAACACAAACTTTTTCGGACTTTTGTCCCAATTAGAGCTTAAAGTGAGTAACAGGGGAGGGTGATCCGAACTCCTTTTATTAAGATGCTCAAGCTCAATATCAGTAAAAAGCCCTTTAGAAGAATTATTAATGCAAACTTTGTCTATTCTTTCCAAAATGCTTTTCTCACTTCTTCTTTTATTCCACCAAGTATAGCAAGAACCCTTATAATACAGCTTCTCAAGCTCATTACGATCTATACAGTGCAAATAATCATTAGCAGAATTAATATCAATAGGTAGACGTCCCACTTTATCTTCCTCCTTGGATACGGTTTTAAAGTCCCCACAACTAATCCAAGGATCTTGTGTACCACAATTGCTCAAAAAGTCCCACAGAGGTCTTCTTTCCTCTTTAGTACATTTTGCATAAATGATAGAGAGTTGGACATCTGTACTAAATAAATTACTACTCACTTTATAGTGCATACATTGATTCATTTGCTGCAAAAGAGTGATCTTCAATTCATCATTATAGAAAACCCATATTTAATTATTTTCATGAACCTCCACTTTATCAAAACCAAATTTATTTTTATACTTATCAGCTTTATTGTTCTCCACCATTGGCTCCAAACAAATTAGCATAGGCAACCTATAAAGATAGCAAAACTTTTTAATTCTTCTAGAGGTAACTTTATTAGCAATACCTCTAGAATTCCAAATAATTATTTTAAACATTAAAAGGGACTTTTTTAGGCCTATTAGGCCTTAGTGACATTTGATTTTTGTTACTCTCTTTGTTTGTTGTCCCTTTTTTACCACTTACTACCGACCACTCTCCATTTTCTTTTTGAATTTCAGGGGCTGCTCTAGGAGATAAATTCAAACAACTTTGGATATCATTCACTACTTTTGAAGTATTAACCTGTAAGCCACCCGACAAATTTCCTTCTATGAAATTCTCAGGCATGTTATTAATCAGTTTTCTAACCATATTGTCTTCTTTCTCCATTTGTAATAGTTCAGCCTCATAACTGTCATTATTTGGAGTACTTACTGTTGGACCTTCTTTCAGTAACTCATTATTTTCCTCAACTGCATTTTCCTGCAAATTATTACCGTTTTTAGACTTACCAACATTATCATCTATATTCATTATAAATTCCCCATCCTCTTTATTAATCTCATTAGGGATTCCAGCTTCAGAATTGCTATCCTCATCACTAGTGGTTTTATTCCTTTCTTATTCGTTGTCATCTCCTTCTTTGCTACTTTGCTTTAGTAAGATAGGCTTTTCTTTACTATTACCATTGTCCATAACCTTATTGCTAATATCCCCTGTCTTCTTAATTCCTTCATCTTCTTCTTCTGCAGATTTATAGAAGACCTTTGAAGCCCAGTCTTTAGTGGTTTCCTTTTCTTTGTCATCTTCTTTTTGGCGAGGGAGTGATTTTGATTTTTTTAATATGGCCTTTTGTGGATTATTTGGCTTAGTATGGTGTGTATCATCCTTTGTATCATCTGCAGTTTCTGTGCTTAGAGGTACAGACTTTTTACTTTTATTATTTTCTTTGAAAATGCACTTTTCTTCCTTATGTCCCAGCTTTGAACAGTAAAAGCAATAGCTTGGTAAACCCTCATAGTCACAATACTGCCAGAACCCCTCTCTCCATACCCAATGCGAACTCTACTAACTAGTTCATTGCCTAAGTCTATTTCCACACAAATGCGTGCTTTTTCAGGTCTCGATAAACTTGCTGTGGGCTCATCAACTTTTAACGGTACTCCAAAGGCTCTAGCAATAGAGAATATGCTCGACATATTGTATAGGTGTATAGGCAGCTTAGGCAAAGTAATCCATATAGGAACAATAGATGATTCCATTTCTGGGTCAAAATCATACGTCCATTTAAAAGTACGCATTGGAACTTGTTCAATAAACCATATATTACGTAACCAAAGTCTTTGAAAGTCGTCTTCATGGAAAAATCTAATTAAAATATGCTTGTGATCATATATACCAATGTTATAATTGGCTTTAAGCTCCAGCTTGGTGAAGAATTTCTTTATCACGTCAATATTGGGCTTACCGTGGGAGAATTTTCCGACAATTGTATACTTGAAGGGTTCCTATAAAGCCTTAACATCCTCCATAGAGAATTGAATCATAGGCTCCCCTTTATATGATCCTATTTCCTTTAGATCGATCTTAGGCTTCGTTGGTACACTGCTAACAATAGAGGCAAAAGATTTCTTAGGTGGTGAGTCTGGTTCAATGAGCTGATCATTTTTTGTAATTCCGATCTTCTTGTCTCTCTCCGGTGAAGAGCTGGCGATAGCCATACAAAATACGGCGGTAGGGTTATTCACCCTAGTCGTCTCTCTCTCTCTCTCTCTAAGATTGAAGAAAATTTAATAGTAATTTTCTTTCTGTGTCGGATCTCATCATATGTTCACCTGTAAAGAAGGTCCTAATCTAATAGTTAAACCATTATTCTACCTCGAGATATCCAATAGTGTGGCCTAGATAGAAAGGTTAATTTGAAACTTTAACAGAAATTAGAATAGAACAAAGATTCATCGACATAAAATACTCACTCACTAGCACTGCAAGACACAGATACAACTGTACATTGTAATAGATTGATTACTAGTAGAATCGTTTACAAAAAATAATATTTGCATGTATACGTGCTGGAATTATACAGTTTACGTGCAGAAATATTTTAACAAAATCTATAAAAAATAATTCTTACAATCAACATAGCCAGTATATATACATATATATTGTTTATAGCAAAAATGTATGATTTTTCTTCTGAATTTAAAAAAAATTAAGAATGAATATAACAAAATTAAAGCAAAGCACATTTACCTTGGCATTAGTCATATATTTTTTAAAATTATATATATAGAGAAACTCAATCAAACAATGGTGAACAGTTTAAGAAACATCAGGCGGTACTGTTTTAACTAATCTGTGCAGAATTATGTAAGGAATAATTATTGTTTCACTTGTAAATGTCTTTTGCATTCCGAAATTATTTTATTTATAAAAACATTGACAAGGAAAAGGAAAAAAAATGATTTAAAAGAAAATAAATTACTCCTTTGTATCACCACCAAATTTCTTTTTAATGTCCTTGAATGAAATTGTTGCAGATCCCCTTTGTTTAGCCCTTTGTTGGGACTCGTGTTCCTTCCACCCTGTCATGTAGATGACCTACAAATAGGAGGGACGGAGAAAACGACTAATAAGTTGAAATCCACTTAATTAGTCATAAAAAAGGAGCCCATAACTCTATTTGCTTTTAGTGTTACCATAGTACAAAAAAAGTATAAAAGGGAAAGAAAACAACAAAGTTGCACCCGAAAGCACATTGATCTAAAAGAACTTCAATCACGTATCTATGATCGTCGAGATTTTTAATTCTAACACCATGTTTCAAAACGATTGCATGTACCATGTTAGGAAGTGCCTATATTATATTGCAACTGAATTGTGATTTTTTGATAACCAAACAAATTATCCAAATAGTTTTTTTTTGAAATTCTTTAATCCAAATTCCAAATGCCACTTAATGACTTAAATTGCAATCTATCTCCAACTACATGATTAGACGGATATCCTAAAAATTTATAATTTCCAAAGTATCTCATAATTGAAGTGTGTTAGAGAATCCTATGTATGAGATCATGTAGTCAACATCATCAGTCCAAGTAGTAGTTTCAAAAGGGTATCATCTAAAACAATCTTTAAACAAACTTCTATATCACCCAGACAGAAGGATTTTGTATAAAAACAGAAGATCAGAGATATGATTCTGTAACTGACTGTATCAAAAAGATTTTTTTTGAATTTTCTATGACCTGGAATGTTGCAGGAATGGTTCCATCTTCTGCCGCAAACATTGATTCATAAACAGCAGCAGTTGCAAGGGCCGTTTCTCTCTTCAACACCTAAATATTTAAAAAAAACAATAAGAACATAAATGCAAAGTTTAAGTATCCTAAATGGCGAGTCTGGTAGGGATATATTATTAGCACTAAATTCTCACCAAGTTCCTTTGTACAAGGGCATTTGTTTCACCCATAGCACGCAAATGCTCTATCAGCTCCAAAGCTAAAACAATCAAACCAAATGTTGGGAAGAAATAAAACATAATGAAGTCAAATAAGACACATTTGCATGGTACTCACAATCAAATCTGTATAGATATATGAGTAAGAGCATAATATATGTATCTTCTCCATATGTTATCAACAAATGAGGCTAACAGTTAGCACGATAAAATTTAGCCTTGTAATGGGTTTAAAATATATAGAGTAATTTCTTGTGGAGGTGTTTGAGACTTTTAAGCGAAGTGCATTATTTACCGAGACAAATTAATAATGCAGGTCGATAACATGTGTGCTTCTACAACTTCTACCAATTGATAACCGCATTACTGATTAGCTACAAATCACTCATTTCCTAAGAAGATCCAATTGCAATCAGCTCCCCCTTCTCCCACATTTCTTCTTTCCATTACTTCCCTATATTGCAATTTACTTGCTATTATAATATAGGGAAAATTATAGTTTTGTACACTGAGCTATTGGTGATTAAGAAAATACATACACATCTTTCAACATTAACAATTTGCATACTCAAATCTATTAATCTAAATGATGCTAATTGATAACCGCATTACTGATTAGCTACAAATCACTCATTTCCTAAGATCCAATTGCAATCAGCTCCCCCTTCTCCCACAATTCTTCTTTCCATTACTTCCCTATATTGCAATTTACTTGCTATTATAATATAGGGAAAATTATAGTTTTGTACACTGAGCTATTGGTGATTAAGAAAATACATACACATCTTTCAACATTAACAATTTCCATATTCACCTATATGATTTTATCCAATCAACACACCTTACCGAATTTATGTTAATAAACTTCTGTTAAATCTGGTCATGTGCGTTGGGTTTTTCAAGGGTAAATAAGTCATTTTGCTTATTAAATAACTGTGAACCATTAGATCAGATCTAAAAGTCAATAATAAGGTTAAATCTTGGATGTTAAATTTGATCCAAAGGTGTTAATTAAAAATGGTAAAAAAAAAAAAAGTTCAAAAAAGTCAAGAACCCGAAAAAACCCTAAAAATTGGTAAAAAACAAGAAAAATCCAAAATTACAAAAAAAAATCAAAAAAGTTCAAAAAAGTCGAGAACCCGAAAAAATCAAGAAAATGTTGAACAAACCTTTAAAAAAGTCGGGAACCCGAAAAAACCCAAAAAAATGGTTAAAAAAAACAAGAAAAATCCAAAATTACAAAAAAATGAAAAAAGTTCAAAAAAGTTGAGAATCCGAAAAAACCCAAAAAAGACTGGAAAAACCTTTAAAAAATTCGGGAAACCGAAAAAAACCCAAAAAATGGTTTAAAAAAAAGTAAAAAAACCAAGAAAAATTCAAAATCACAAAAAAATGAAAAAAGATCAAAAAGGCCGGAAAATTCGATTGTGTATACATTTTTCTTATTTTCTATGCACTTTTCTCATTTTTTATGCATTCTTTGGTATTGTGCATGTAATTTTTTGTATTATGTATGTATTTTTCTGATTGTGTATGCACTTTTTTTAATTGTGTATGCACTTTTCTCGATTGTGTATGCATTTTTTTTATTATGTATGCCTCTTTCTTATTGGGTATATATTTTTTTATATTGTGTATACACTTTTTATATTATTTATGCACTTTTTTCATTTTTTTGTGATTTTGCTTTTTTAATTTTGTTACCATTTTTCGGGTCCTGACTTTTTTGAATGTTTTTTCATTTCTTTGTGATTTTGGATTTTTCTTGGATTTTTTTTAATATTTTACCACTTTTTGGGTTCCTTGACTTTTTTGAACTTTTTTCATTTTTTTTGTGATTTTGGATTTTAAGTTTTTTCTTGGTTTTTTTAAACCATTTTTTGGGTTTTTTTTTTTCGGATTCCCGACTTTTTG
This sequence comes from Primula veris, assembly GCA_963682055.1. Lineage (NCBI taxonomy): Eukaryota > Viridiplantae > Streptophyta > Magnoliopsida > Ericales > Primulaceae > Primula > Primula veris. The sequence goes on from OY821743.1 coordinate 9,308,512, forward strand.
AAAGGTTTTTTCAGCCTTTTTCGGGTTCTCGACTTTTTTGAACTTTTTTCAATTTTTTTTGTGATGTTGAATTTTCTTGGGGTTTTTTTTTTTTTTTACCATTTTTTTGGAGTTTTTTCGGGTTTCCGGTTTTTTTCCAGGTTTTTTTGGTTTTTCGGGGTTCTCGACTTTTTTGAACTTTTTTCAATTTTTTTTTTTTTGAGGTTTTTTCGGGTTAGTGACCTTTTTGAAAGGTTTTTTCAGCCTTTTTTGGGTTTTTTTCGAATTCTCGATTTTTTTGAAATTTTTTCATTATTTTTTGTGATTTTGAAATTTTCTTGGTTTTTTACCCTTTTATTGGGTTTTTTTTTTTTTCTGGTTCTTGACTTTTTTGAAAAAAAATTTCTTGGTTTTTGTTTTATACCATTAATTTCATTACAACTCCCTATATTTTACCTAAGTTGTTTAATAAGTACCAATAGCTCAAATTTTTTATATTTGCATTATATCTTAAATTTAGAGCTTTTGAATGTATTCAAAATTTGATTTTTTTTAATTTTATTTTACGTAATTTTTTAAATGCTTAAGGACTTTGGTAGCTTAAATTTAAAGTAAAAATACTAATTTAACTTGTTTCTAAAGTGTAAAAGTGTAGTTGCTAAAATATACTTTTTTTAATACTTTGAGTATCAATGTTGTATTTAACTAGTATGGAAAGGAGAGAGATGACGTGGCATTGTAAATAAGAATAAAAGGCAGGGGTAAATATGTCATTTATATATTTATGTTATCTTATTTAACGGCGGTATGTTGATTGGTTGACGTGTATTAGTTAGGTATGCACAGTGCCGTCTCCAGCATTTTGGAGACCCAGAGCCGATAAAAAAAAAAGCCCTAAATACTAACATTACTTTAACTATTAAAATATATAAAAAAAACACTCGAATTCATAATTTATTCTTTTTCCCACCATGTTTTAAGTAAATAATCCGGCACAACCGCACCTGATAAATTATCATAATAAATTACTGAATCAATCATATACACAAAATTGAGAATAAATATACCCAATTAAAATATTAATTTAAAATCCCCAAATTTAGTTGTCTAAATCATCAGCAAAAAGTTCATGAGTCATAGGGCCATATGAATAAACCAGATCCATTTTTGTTGTACTACTTTTTTTAGGTTAGCCTATCCTAATTTTGTTGGGGGCATTCGATCAAAAGCAATCCCATCCAAGGTTCAACAAAAATTATGGAAATATTACAGTATAGAATTTCCTACATGCACTCCTCGGTAGCACGAGTAGTTAAAAAAAGAAGAAGTTCTCAATACGATTACGGTACGTTATTTTAGAGTAACCCTACCGTAAACCCGGTAAATGTGTGCCGGCCACTCAAAACCCAACACCTATTAATGAACCCAAAATAACTAATACCCTAAAATTAATTTAAAATTAAAACTAAAATATTCTATTGGTTGACACGCTAAATTAGAGTGCACCATATGAAAATAAAAATAAAAATCAAATTTATCAACCGTACCGAAAAAGTATCCGATGCATTTCAAATACGTTACGTAAAAAATAAAAATCAAATTTATCAATCGTACCGAAAAAGTATCGGATATATGTAATCGTGTCAACCATTTTTTTACTTATCTTTTTTTCATAGTTTTTGTTGACCATTAAATTGGATTATTTTTTATCCAATGACCCATAAAAAACTAAGATAGGCTAGCCTAAAAAAATTAGGGCAGCAAAAATGGATCCGATAAACCCCCAAATCTATTAGAATTCCAAAGATGAGTAATTTTGTTTAACCTATTTTGAGTTCATCAAATCAAAATTAACTTACAAGTAGTGATGTAAATACTTTATTTACCTGTAGAGTAGAAAATCAAGAACATTTGTTACGCTTTTTGAGAGACCGAGACTCTTATGTGTTTTTTTTCTTTATTTGGAAATAAAATTTGGATTTTTTTTTTGGCCAGTTGTATATTAATAGTAAAATAAAATGCTAGTATTTCTTAGGGGTATATTAGTAATTTTATATATAAGTAAAAAAAGGGGCCCATATAATTTTGGTGGCCCCAGTTTTATGCTTTTAAAACTTGGCTCTACCGCGTTCTTGGGTATGCAAATTGTTAATGTTGAAAGCTGGGTATGCATTTTCTTAACCACTAATAGTTCGGTGTACAAAACTATAATTTTCCCTATAATATATACTATCTTATTATATCCAATGACTAGTTCTAATATTTATAAGTTTATACAACATCACATTTTCATAGATGGCATTATCTAGTTAAAGTGAAAAATTTTAGTCGGTCTCCGTGCAAATAGGTTTTTATATATATGCATTAACAAAGCTCACCACTTTTATATCTCACGGTATATTCATCAACATCGACACCCGGAAGAGCAAAGCCTGCTCTAGTCAAAAGATTTCCTGCATCCCGAACCTAAGGGAGAAAAACCCAAAATAAAAAATAAATGAAAGAATCTTTTGATACCAAATAAAGAGATGTTTATTTTTTTCTCTTACTCTCTGGGCGTGTTTTTTTTGTTTCCTTTTATTCTTTTCCTTTTTGGTGTGTATGAGGCGGTGGAGGTGTGTGTATGTGAGCCCCAGGGTGGTTGAACTCGTCGATTAAGGCGTTAATCGCCATAAATTTGCAAGGATTAAAACATATAAACACCACATGCATATGCTTTTATTCTAGGGGGCCATTATTAAAAGAATATAGAAAAAGTAATATCGACGGGATGATTTGGCAACTTTGTATTGGATAGTAACAAGGCCTTTAGGTTGGTCCCAAACATATTTTGAACACAAAATGTGTACATATCTCAATTACTCAGAAAACACCGTACTAATTACAATAAATGGCAAACCTTTAGGATACCCAAGAGAAGCTCATTACTCACCTGGGCTAAGGGTGATAAGCGAGGGCTAATTCCCCCATCACGTTCCATTTGTGCAACAGTGCATGCGATTCTCAACTCTCTACTCAAAATTGAAAGGGAGAAAAGTAAGCAAAGGAACAAACAGGTGAGGAATAATATTTGAAGTATAGGAGTGGACATGAATTACTTCAATGTTTCTCCACCAAGAATGGCTGCCAAAAACAAGCCATCGGGCTTCAATGCCAGCCTACTCTGTCATAGATACAACTCGGTAAATATAAGGGTCCAGGAAAAGCAATTATAATTATTTTTTTAATGATCCGTATGTTGATAAACGTTTTTCAGAATAAGTACCTGTATCATGGCTCCAGGCAGATCATTTGTCCAATGGAGTCCTAAGCAGCTAATGACCAAATCTAGAGAACTTCAAATTCATAAGTAGTGAGGTTAGCCATTACACCTTATTCCTCTGATGTGACTAATGTTATTGACAAAATGCAAACTGACAGTTACCTTTCTTTTACGGGGAGAAACTCTTCATCGCCAACTAAAAAAGATGTTTCAATACTTTCATTTGGAGAATCTTTCTCTGCATCTTTACACAGCTTCACCATGTCGTATGACATATCCATCATAAGTAGCTTTTCAATGCCACCTAATGTAGGAAAGCGATTAGTTTGGCTGCATTTTTTCTAAGAAGCATATAAAAGCTTTGTCTAGCTGACTGAAATTAATCAATTAACACCTTCATATATTTTTCCAATAAAGGGGGAAAAGGCAGTCTAACAACAAAGGGTGGTGTAACACGAAAAATAATGTCTCACATCCATCAGTATTCAATATTGTTAATATTCCTGGTAACTAATATGAAACTCACCACGCCCACGTATCAAACGCCTAATAGCTTCCAAAGAACCACCCAAACATAGTGCAGTAGGAAATGTTTTCTTACAATCCTGTTAAATAAGAAATGATTTTAGACACAAAAAAAGACCACCTTTACACTGCACAACCTATCCACACATAACATGAAAATAAGATTAACTCCAATATCTGAAAGATTCCTTTATATGAACATCATCACTTTGAAAAGGTTGAATAGCAAAAGATTTCCATCCATTTACTACAAGCAGGCATGGATATTTAAGAACAAGAAAAACTCCTTCAATGAGAAAAGCTAAAAACAGCATAACTTCATAGACATTATATTATAATGTTACAGGATTATAATCATAATGACCAAAAAAAATTAGCCATCAGGCTCTCTTTCGACTTAATACACCGACGTTTAACAGAGGATCTAGATTCTCTTTCTGATTGGCCAACTCTATTATAAATTCTCTATAGACATTTGAGAGGCACTTTCTATAGGCCAAACAAATTTGAAAGCATATCTTTTCAACAACTGATAGGAGCATGAATCTTAATTTCACAAATTATAATAAATTATTAGAAAATGCATCACACTTAATTTGAGATTTACATATCTTAGGTAGTGGCAGAAAAATGCAAGCCTCAAAACATCATTTCCGAACAATCCCATCTTTTAAAGTTATGTAACTAGTTAAATAGTGCTAAGATACATATGTTAGATGAAAAGAGGCACTTCAAATCAAAGATGTCAGTACCTCCAAACGATCCAATAGATTTTCAGCCACTGTATCAATAAGAGTATCCTTTGGCCGCATTAACCATGCTGCTCTGTCACGCTAAAAACACAACACAAGAATCAACTCAAACTAATAGCAGATACAAAAGATTGGTGAATTTATAAACAATGAGAATGAGAAAAGAAGAGATTGGGAATCCAGTAAGTGTCACAGCAGAGCAACAAAAAGTGTTAAGGTTCTTTTAAATTTGACATTTAGCAGGTAAGTTGGCTTATTTGAGGCCGATAAAAAGGGTGGGTTACAGGGGTTACATGCAGCATAAAAACAATCAATTTTCAGGCCATAAAAAGAAATAGTTTTTTAAAAAAAGAAAGGGAAATGATACTTGCTTTTGCAAAGCATGACCATTGGCATTTACATTATATTTCCTCCAAAATTCCAGTTCCACTAGTTTTGTCAAGGCCCAAGAATCACTAATCACTTGGCGAATTCTACTCAACCAAATATATTCAACCATAAAGGAAATCTTAAATTATCAGGCACATTTTTCAAACATTGCTCCTTTGTGTTGGAAATAGGTTGTCCATTCAGATGACCAGTTTAGAACCCAAAATTTCCAATCAACTGAAAGCATCATTTTTGCAGTTCTACGGAAACTAAACAGATAGGCAGATAGCGGCAATGTTATAACAACACGAGCACAGCAAAAAGGAAAACGAAGAAAACTAACTACTAGTTAGGGAAAAAACTAAAATCACAGCACATACGTATGTATACACTTCTCATCCACGGTTCAAACAGCTAACAAATGTCCACATTACTCCCATAGTCAACTTATCCAATATATTGTATATAGCAAAAAGGCGTGATTTTTCTTCTGAATTTGAATTAATTGTAGCAAAACACATTTCGCCTTGGTATTAGTCATAGCTACTGGTGACCATGGGGTGCCACCGCACCCACCCCCCCTCAATAATTTTTAAAATTCAACGTAGCGCAATTTTTTTCTAATAGAAATACATTTTGGCACCCGCCATTATCAGATTTCAATGCTTCAGGCGGTAGTGAACTGAGAACAGATAAATCCTCAAAATTTATGAAATTAGGAGAGAAACATAGACATAAAAATCTTTCTATCTCTATATATATGTATAGATATATAATTTGTAAAAAGTAATTTAGGAAAGGGGTTTGTTTATTAACCTGTTTGCGTTTAAGATCACGATCGAATATTTTAATCTTAGGGTTGGCGGTGACGTTATCATCTCCGGCGACGGTTGAGAATAACCGTGTGACGTGGCAAAGATATAAGAGTGATCCTCTCCGTTGTTTACTCACCGCTGTTGCTGCTGCTGCTGCCATTATTATTATTATTATTATTATTATTATAAATTGGAAATTAATTTCACTCTCTCTCTCTCACTCTGTCACGACTAACACTATCTATCGTCAACCTGCTTCATGTTCGCGTCCACATCCTAAACACTACTACCTGAATCCTGACCCCAAATAAATCAGTTAGCGACCCTAAAAAAGTCAAAGTCCGGACCGACGATTAGGATACCCGATAGCTCTGCTATCCGACAATCTCGATAATTCTTAAGCTCATAAAATAGAAAGAGGAATTGCTAGGGCTTCGTTCAGTTCGATCCGGTTTTTGGCAAAAATGGTACCGAAACCGAGCAGAAACCGAACCGGTTTGTTTCGGTCCGATTTCGATCTTTCGGTTTTTATTCGGGTTTTTTCGGTCCGATTTTATTGTAAACCGAACCGGGTTCTATTTTTCCGGATTTTCGCTCAGCCTTAGTAATTGTTATTGAAAAGTCGTATGGATGTTTAAATTCTTTACAAATTGTCCACATTATGTATGAAATTACAAAGTTATAAGCCATTTTGATGAATTAAATTATTACGTCGAGTGACAGTAGGTATATTTTCTCATGGGCAACCATGCAATACTATATACTTAAAAAAATAAAAAAATCTCCTTTAGCTTTGGTTGAATAAAAAATTGAATTTATACTACTAAGAAAAAAAACAAATAAAATACTTTAAAGTAAAATTAAAGATCATTATACTCTTTTTGAGGTCAACCAAACAAGTCATATGCGACTCCATTCTTTTAGTTTTAATTAGTGTAGTTCTTTATCTTCCTTTGATGGTGTAAAAAGGAAAATCGAACTTGCAAAATATTGTTTTTATAAAAGAAGTTTAGATGCATCTAACTAATAAATCAATTCCTTTTTTCAAATCAAAATTAGAAAGTGTACATTAAGATGTATTATGTATATTTATTTGCAAATTGGATATTGAGAGGCATCATCAAATTGCAAGTGTTCTTTGAAAGTTTACTGAAAACAGTAGAGAATTAAGAATAGTGACTAATTACTTAATAAGTAGATATAGATGCGAGTAAATTGTATAATTAATTAAACATTTAATATTTTTAATAAATTTCGGGCCCGGTCAGGTATCCGACGGTATCAATTATCACACCCGATCCCCAAAACCAATCGGGTTGGGAGAGTACCCGACAAAATCGGGACGGGACTATGTCAGGACCAGGTCGAACGTCGGGATCGGATCGGATCGGGTATCGGGATTATTTCCAACACCTAAATTTAGGCGTGCCACCTATTAAATATCTAACACATATTAATGAACTCAAATATAACTACACTAAAATTAATTCAAAATTACTATTGATTGACACACTTTAATTAATAGACGTCTGAGTTCATATAATTGTTATAAGCATAGATTCATTTGATCATTTCTGAAGAAAAAAAAATAGAAGTACAGAAATAAATTGGGTTTGGTTTTGTTACAATAGTCTATGGGACTTGGGTGTAACGAATTTGGGAACATAACGTTTTCCTAATTCTATGTTATGTTAATGTTGGAATCCCATTTTTTTTCTTATTTATTAATTGGAGAAAAGAAAGTCTATATTGTTTGGTTAAAAAAAATTATATATTTAGACCGAGAGAGATAAATCAATATTTGTATTTGAATACATAAATAAATAAATAAAAAACTCATGAACATACTCCCGGTGTGTTTGGGGTTTGAACTTTGAACCATAATCATCGGGAAACTCGTTCAACATTTGAAAACTCAGGTTTCACGCTTTTCATTTCTCGCTTCTGATTATTTCATGTATAGATTTTTTTTTTATTATTATTCGTTTTTTTGTTTCTTTTCATGTTTCATATTACCGTTTTCTCTATCAATTTTGGTTGAAACACAACATAATGGTAATAGAAATCATCTCTCATACCAAAAAGAAGGAAAATATATGCAAGGGTATCATTTAGGTACTGCTCTAGGGAATTTAATTAGTATCACTTAGTCTTATACTAATATTAAAGTTTTTCTCATTCTTTTTCTTAATCATTTATTAATTTGTTTCTCTCTCTAAAATATTTACTTGCTCGATAAACCAGTGTACCACAATTACCACCTTCATGGTGCAACTTTGTCAGAGCTGTCACGACAAACACTACAAAAAAAATACTCAAATAACGACGGGATTAGTTACGGTATTTTTTGTTACGAGTTTATTAGCGACGGTTTTTGTGACGACTTTGTGACAGTTTAATCAATTTGTGATAGCTTTTTAAATTAGTGACAGAGTTATGACAGCTTTTGACTTTCATTAAATTAAACATTATTTTATAGTGAAAACTGCATCGTCTTGGATACCACCCTAGTCTTTCATGTTCAGCTCAACAACTTATGGATTGTTTGTTTAAGAGGGTTGTTGTAAGATATTATTGGACTATTGGGCTTTACTCATATTGGGCCTAAGTTGGGCTTTCTATCTTGTATAACCCTAACCTCTAGTATATAAAGAAGGTTATGGTCCCCTTTTATTGATACATTCTCATTAATAAAGTCTCCCTTATTGTTGTCTCTCATAACTCTCTCTATATCTATACATATCTATATATATATCTATAACGAGCTAATATGTCACACAACACGTTATCAGCACGTTGCTCGCGGAGGATAGGATATACGCTCGCGGATATTAGAGATTTTGGGTAAACGCACGGATATTGGGTATTTATAAAACTTGAGATTTATCCGGATTATTAGGGTTTTGCTATATATTGACCTTCAACAACATAGCAGGGTACGGTATATTTTTTCTTATACTTACACGTATGATCAAAACACATGATAAAAATAATAATAATAATAATAATAATTTGTTGTATCACTGTATGCCATATGCTGGTTTACAAATTGAATAATATATTATGCTACCTGTTTGACTACTACTACTACAATATTAAGTGTATGTCATAAACAAATAACAATTGCATGTAAGTCCTTATATGGTTGTATTAAACCTACTGGAACAAAACTACAAAAGTCCTGGTGATAATTTTTTTATGTTTTGTCAACGTAAGGAAAGACATATATTGATAATATCATATACTTATAAACGTTATCATGCATGACTGAATATGTATCATATAAAAAACAGTAGGATTGTTTAGAATTTCTCTATAATTTAAGAACTAAACTGTAATACTCCAGAAATTCTGGACTGAAACTGTAATAACTCTATAAAAAGAAATATGGTTTACTGAAATTACACGTATGGTCCATGTATTATATTACAGGTATAAAAACGGTATATATGATTAATAAAGAAGCAATTTAGATTTGCTTTCCTTCCGTAATAGAAAATACATTACTTGCATGTAAACTGATAGTGTAATTTAGGAATGACTGAATACCTTTCATGCGTAAGGAAGTACAGGTTATAACAGATTAATTAGATCTTGTTAGAAATATAGATCGTGATTTGGTTTCCTTACTAGGAAATTTATACTGCCATGATACTATATACGTTAATCATACAAGCATGTACAATCTATATAATTGATCACTGCCATGTAATATTTATTTACTGCCATGTGTAAAATATGTTAATTTGCGAAATCATATATTTTCACATTTAAGTTGGAAAAATTATGAACTCTCCCCAACTAGGCTCACCTATTTGGATACGATGTCTAGGAAAGATATAGGCGGAAGTCGATATCCTAATGAGGTCGGGTTTTAAGTGGCATTCGTGCCCTCCACCCTCACCGTCTTTCCTGGTCGTTTTTCAAGTAGAGCTACCGAAAGGGGTTGACTAAATAATAATTTTCCCGAGTGTGTTTATATAGTGATGTATGTTTCGCCGAATTGGTGTCTCAGTATCGACCCGTCGTTCGATCAATGAGAACCAATCCACATTAAAAGCAAAATTAATGTTTTCAAACCTGTCGTTTCGAAAAATAAGTTTGTGCTTGTGCAAACCATAAACATATAAACCAGTCGTTTTATATGATAAATAATCCAGAACTCCCAACACATGTTGGATGCCATCTATGATGAGAAAAATCGTAAAACATACTTGCAAAATGACTGTTTAAACGTTGATTTTAATCCGTCACCACATGTTACTCACCCTGATGTGTGAAAATGTGATGCCAAAATTTTTTTTTTGGATGCCATATTTTATGAGTAAAACACGAGTTTGTTGTTACCCTCATAATGTATGCTAAGGCGTTGATTTTATTCCGCCGCCACATTTGAGACGTGATGACGTCTATGGTGAACAAATGTCTGAAATTGACATATTGGAGCAATCCTTCACCAAAATACTAGCTTGGAAATTGTATTCCATAAGCTGTATCGTGAATTTATATTCATCATGTTCCTTTATCGCCCATATGTTATTGGATAAGAAAATTACCCCGGTGAGTAGTTTTAATCCTATTGGGTCAATGGCGAATTGTTTGCCTGATATTAATGCTCTTCGTGTACAATTTTTTTTCCACGAATCGAGAACCGAGACAAGTGTTATTTGTCTCGAACTGTCGTGATCCCGATGAATCGCTTAGCCAAGAGAGATTTTAGACAATCGTCAAAATCGAAAACCTGTGGCTCCAAGACAGTAATTGAAAGGAACAATATGGCCCGTTGTCACAAAGGAAGAGATAATGCTCAATGAGGCAACTCTATGCTATAAAGACAAAGGTCATGCACGGTTACTCCTTAAATAGTTTAAAACTATTATAAAGGTGAAAAAACCGATGCTAATGTGGTTAAAGCTAACTGAAAGGAAATTTTTGAGACCCCCGATTTTGTGGCTCAAATGAGTTTGATACCTTTCTTTATTGATTTTGATAAATCATTGAGCTATTTTTTCGCTCATTTGGATTATGTTTTCCATTTGGATTATTATTTTTCCATTTGGACCATACTTTTGAATTATGGTTTGCCTGTTTACGAAATTTCTCGAAATAATTTAAAGTGTTTTGAGCAAATTCCTTTGACAAATGTGACCAAACTTTAAAAAATTTAGGCAATACTTGTGGGGTAGTTGATTTTTTTGGAAATAGTGGGTAACAATGTACCACATAATTTCACCAACTATTTGCCTAAAAGAGTACTCAGTGACAACGATTCTGGACCTGTCGTTCCAAAATCGAAATCTTTGGTAAAACCAAATTGATTTGTCAAATATGAGGTCTTATACTCATGTAGGTCCTGCCGTACCTTGTTGAGTTATAAAATATTCGAGAAAACCAGTGTTATCTGGTAATAGCTCATAAAAGAATTGAAATTTCTTTACATATCCTCCATTCAATACGATCAAAAGCGTATTTTAGAGGAGTTGAAATGTCTTTCAAGTGGTTGCTACCACATTCTTTAAAGCATTTAAAGTTACCTTATCATTTCGCCTGTCGTCGAATGATAAATGATTTAGATGCTAAGACATGATTGTTTATACTATCATTCGCCTGTCGTCAATTGATCAAAGCATTTTGATATTGTGGCATTGACCGGATCAGATATTCCCAGGTCAAAAGATGATGCTTGATTTATAATCGCATCGCATTTGGATTCTCTTTGAGGATATATTTCGTGATTAATCCGAAATTTATGCCACTAATGCTCACCTTGAAAGACTAGTATGTGTAAAGATCACGAAAAATACTCGTAGAATTCTTATAAAGAATTGAAGGAGTTATTGTGGACTTATCCAACCATAAGACGGACCATAAATATAAATGGTAATGGTTGATGCATCGACAATAGGTCACATGATTATTGTTGTCCACAGAAATGCAGTATTTCCAAAACTTTTAGCCCTATCATTAAGTTGATGGCTCATGATCCGGATTATCCTGAAAAGTCTAGTCGACTTGATAATTCCGAAGAGTAAGAATCGAAAATTCGATTTGAATTACTTGAGTTTGGAAATTGAAATTGAACATCCTGTCGATTATGTTCAGACCCAAATGGACTCACGGAAAGTTTGATGATGCGACTGCAAATGATTGCACGCATTTCTTGGTCTTGCGCACCAAGATTTATATTTCCGTGTAGGGTTATGCTATTTTACTGCATTGGTCCGTTATGAGGCCCATAGACACTCAAACACCATATGCGTACCAGCTGGTTACTGGTTATGAGACAGAAGTCTCATATTAATGCGTGTTTAGAGTGATTAATTAATATTTTGATTGAGCCGTTCTAGCGTTCAAAATATGGACCTCTGAAGGGGACATAAGTCGATTATGAATCTCCTGCCTATCATTTGATAGAGTAACCTTGACAAGCGATCTCTTTACCGCATGATATACGAAAGTGACATCGCTAAGACTGTTCTCCCCGTCATTAGGGGGAGATTTGCACTTTACCGTTGATAAGGAACGACGTGAAGTAACGTGGCATAACCCACTCAGTCTTAGCTTGATCCCAAAACTGCACTTAGTGATAAGTAAGTGCATAGACTCCCTCAAGTCTAACTAAATGCCAGACGCATTTAATGACTTTATGAGATGTCACGAGATCATTTATACCTGCTGCAAAATGTTTGCAAGGATAGACGTCCCTGTCGGACGCCGTGTTCCTGTCGTAACACGTTGCTTTGGCCGAACCCGCCAAGCAAAGGACGCTGTCGTCGGCCGTCAGTCTGTCGTCCTTCCCAAGATATGAGGAAGTTGACCGGTTCTTAATTCGTTCAGCCCCAGAGGTGGTGAACTGAAACTCGTTTGTTGCACGAGATTATAAAGGATCAAGGAGATGTGTGATTTCCTCCTCATCCTAAGAATCTCGAAATATCTGTCGATCATGATATCTTAGACGATATTGAAGCGAAACGAGACCGTCATTGATTACTTGTTCATATATTCGGTGACGACTGATAATATGAACAAATTATGACAGAGAACCATGTACCGTTGCCTGAAGTCAACGTAGAATAGACTGTACTAATGGAAACTTGCAATCCAAGTAGACTCCTTAGCGAAAGTGTGTTCGGACCTGTAGTTCCAACACCACCAATGTTAAACGAGTTCGTTTATTTGGTTATTCGTAAGGAAAAGTGATGAGAATAATGAGATTGTAGAATGCTCGCCTAGTAGCGCAAGGCTTCTCTCACACCTTGGAATTGATTACGAGATGGTTGATTTCCTCGTAATGGACATTATAACAGTCCCCTACTTTACCAGTTTAGTAGTTTCCGAAAAACTGAGTACGCAGCCATGAATGTGGTCACGGTTTTATCTCTATGGGGATTTAGACAAAGAGATATAGATGAAGGTCCCTGTGTGACTTCATGTGCTTAAATCAAGTAGTTTCTGACCACGGAACACGATCTCAATTGACTGAGATGTTCACTATATGGATTAATATAATCCGAGCGGATGTGGTATACCGCCTAAGTGAGTACTTGATTAGCTTGGGATACTTGAACAAGTATTATGCCCTTGCGTGTTTTATTACGCGATCCATTTTTGGATTTGCCTTCGAGATAAAGGATGTTGGGAAGACACGGTAGTGACTCAACCTGATGATTGAGTCCCGTAAATATTGAATCTAAGTCCATGATTCAGACTACACCCAGAAGGTGTTATGATGTTTTAGTCATCATGACGCTAAGTCGTCAGATTCTCCCATGATCGTTCGATCACTAGATATTGATATAGACCCAGTACGTCCCTGATGAGACGATGAAGAGATATTGAACCATAATGTTCATATCTAAGTACAATAAGCGCATCATTGTACTTGGTCTAATGTGCTAGGACGAACATCTCGTCTGTTGTGAATGGTATAGCTCGACACAACATCGCGCTAACACGCTGCCATCGAAATGGCACTAAAGACACATTCCCTTACCTTATGGTAATTTTGGAAGTGGGCTAGTTTATCCCATTTGCGTCATCGAGTGTACCTACCCCCTTCGGTACTCGAATTAACGCAACCCTTTTTCGGTTATACCGATGCCGGTTACTTATCAGACCCGCATAAGTGATATTCCTAACATGGTATGTCTTTACCATTAGGAATAAGGCGACATCTTGGAGGTCTTGGAATGACTCCAAGTGAATCACTCTGATCTATTCGTGCTCTATGAGACGACTAGAGAGTGTATATGGCTTCGAGCTAGTATTAGTCATATTTGAATTACATATGTTCTGTCTCACGATCCAGATAAAACACTTGTCATAGAAGACAACTTGTTGTTATTGATCAAGAGAGACATGACTACATTATGCTATTTAGCATTTCTCGCCGAAATTAATCTTCACATATGAAGTTTAAGAGCATCCAGTTGAATGCTCGTTCTATTCCATGTTAGATTTTCTTGCATCCAGTCGTATGTAAGTAAATGAGGCATCCAGTCGAATGCTCGTACTCTTTCTTGGAATATGAAATCTTTACACCCAGTCGTGTGCAAGTGAGGGGGAGCATCCAGGTGAATGCTTATTGCACTAATTACTACTTAGTCGAAATTTTCGCACCCTGTCATGTGCAAGTGAGGGGGAGCATCCAGTCGCATGCTCGTGTACTCTTTTTGTCCTTAGACCAATGTTTTTTCCCACTGGGTTTTCCTTGGCAAGGTTTTTAGCGAGACACGTTCCCATCATATCTCACTTAAGATTGCCGAAATTAGGGGGAGTATCCGGTTGTATACTTCTTACCACTGTGTACTCTTTTGTCCTTCGACTAGAGGTTTTTACCACTGGGTTTACTTTAGCAAGGTTTTGATAAGGCACCTGTTTTGTGGTTGATCCCCTACTACTACCACTGTTGCACTATTTTTCCTTCGATCAGAGATTTTCCCATTGGGTTTGCTCTGGCAAGGTTTTGATGAGGCACACTGTTTTGTGGTTAGTTACTTACATGATATTTCGGCCTATATCATTCGGCTACACAGTTTCTCCTAGGTACCGGTTTTGTCCCACACTGGGTTTTCCGTCCCTAAGGTTTTATGTGTTTAGCACTGCGAATGAACTCGACTCAGATCGAATGCATGAAGACGAAGAATTCAAGACGTCCAAAGGGGGAGTGTTGTAAGATATTATTGGACTATTGGGCTTTACTCATATTGGGCCTAAGTTGGGCTTTCTATCTTGTATAACCCTAACCTCTAGTATATAAAGAAAGTTAGGGTCCATTTTTATTGATATATTCTCATTAATAAAGTCTCCCTTATTGTTGTCTCTCATACCTCTCTCTATATCTATACATATCTCTATATATATCTATAACGAGCTAATATGTCACACAACAAGGCTAATATAATAGGCCTTCACTACAAATGTAGTGGGCCCAATAATGTCAGGTTTGTTAACACAATAGCTCATTGGACTCCAATACTAATAAAACCCTCTTTTTCTAGTATATTCTTT
This sequence comes from Primula veris, assembly GCA_963682055.1. Classification (NCBI taxonomy): domain Eukaryota; kingdom Viridiplantae; phylum Streptophyta; class Magnoliopsida; order Ericales; family Primulaceae; genus Primula; species Primula veris. Next base: position 9,323,724 of record OY821743.1, read on the forward strand.
AGACGGTATAAAAAAACTAAAGGTGCATTTTGATGTTAAAAGCCTAAAAAACAATTTATAGTTTGATAATCTGTGCTTTTTCAATTTGTCTAAAGAGATTCCTCATCACTCCTTTATTTTCTTAATATATTTTTTCTTGTCTTTAAAATTATATCATTACACATATTTTATGAACATTTTTTTAATCATCGATTATTGTGTTGCTAAACCGAGTTTATCTATTTTATTTTTTTGAAAGCAAAAACCATTTATAAAAGAACTAACGACAAGAAGTTCCTATTTTCTAATGTTCATTTATGAGAAATTTGAACTACGATATGATCCACTTGAGCAAAATGAAATGATATTAGAAAATGAAAGTTCATATGTGGGGGGTAAAATTGTAAAACTACAAAAAATATATTCCAATCCCGGACATAATTCCATGTTAAACAAACATTGTACTTTAGTCGCATTTCAAAATTTTAATCCTATATCATTTGTAATACTACCATTATCTCACTGTATTTGTAATCTCATCGAAAATAGCAACGTTACCAAATGAGGCCTTAAAGATATAAAGTTCTAAGTAAGGTGGCTTGATATTATAATGAATGATTAAACATGAAAAGTCTGACAGGTTTTCAAAATCGACTGAACTAATGGCAAGCAATGACTCTTATACTTAGTTGCAGGACTCGTTTTTTGTGCCAAAAAATCACTAGTCGTATATTTTGCTTGGGAAATAAATTGCATCAATAACCGACATAAGTTTAGTCAGTCGTGAATATTGTAATTTCAAACTCATGAAACCAGGGTCCTCGAAAGGAAAGGCGAAGTTTGAGGTAGACATCTTTTTTAGGTGGGTATGGGGAGGGGAGGATTTTACAGTAGAGGGCAATTTATTACTACTAACATACACAGTAAAATTTCGAAATTAATTTTCTAATTTCTTCCATGCTTAAGTCGTATCCATTATGAATTTATGATGCTAGAAGAAGTGCTTAATTTTTCGCAATTTCCCTTGCCTATTAGTTCTCACTGTTTGTCTAAAATATCTCTTCAACTTTGGTTTCTTAACTGAAAATTACGATGTCAAGGAAAACTAAGTACAAAACAATAGAATATTATCTTGTATGCGAAAAAATAGCAACGATTATAACTCTCCTTGAATATACCTTTAAAAAGAAAATAGAAGATCTAACACTCTCTAGTAACATATCTGGTTGTTTTGTTGCTCCAGTGGAAGTAATGTATACGTCGCCAAACAATATAAAACGCAATCACATAAAATGAAATAGCGAGGAACTTTAATAACAACTGAAATTACAATTGTCTTTCAATGTATCTTTAAAAAAAAAGACTAAAATTAAGGACCATAAAATTAAGGACTATGGAGTGGTGGCAATAGGTTGAACCGGTTGATGCTCCGGTGGAGGAAGCATGTATCACACACCAACGATAAAAACACATTCACATAAAATCAACCATGATTTCCAATCACGACGGCCATATAGACTAAAGGTCTGATTAACGGTTAAACTTGCAAAAAGTTCCAATATCTCGAAATCTATTGGCGGCCTGATGAGGCATAGGGCGACAAAACAATAATGAGCTGCCAAAAGTGACGCTATCATTAAATCCAAAGATTTTCCTTTATACCATTCCAAGCCCAAATTGCAGAAGAACATAAGCAAACACCCAACAGCTTTTCTTATGTGATTATAACATCCACACAACAAATTTTGCTCCCTGTGTGCTTTGACAAACACACGAAGATGTAAAAAAAGGAAGAGCATAGAAATGATAATTATGTAGGTAAGGTCGTGATATAAGACAATAAGTAGACCATCACATCCTTTTTTTAAGATTATAAAGAAATAACCACATATAGATATTAAGCTTATAGCTGAAAAGTAAGTGATGTAGGAGCAATTTTATATCAAACCTGGCCAAAAAGGATCGAAATGATTGAATGTTTGCTGTAAAAGAGATTCGTAAATATTTGAGCAGGTTTGAAATAATTTCCAAAATGATTTCTCGAAAACTCAAACATATTTGAGTTCACTTATTATTTGAGATGGCAACCAGAATGAGTACCACTTCTTTTATGGAGGGCAGAGGATGTATAGTGAAAATTTCATGAAGATATATATCAATAATATATAAGAGCAAAAGGTTAAGTCATTCTTTGGAGGAAAAAAGTCATTCATGATAACCGAAAAGATTTTTGTTGGCGTGTTAGCCAATTGTCTATGAGGGTGTTATATAATGATACGTAAAGTTGACAATTTGACATCGTCATGTCACATATTCACATTTGACATCGTCATGTCACATATTCACATTTGACATCAAATTTATACCATTTATTTTTATGGTTCGGATATTTAAACTTGAAATAAACAAAATAGGGGTATACCCTTCCTTTTTCTTTCATCCTAATTTCACTATCATTTACGGGGACAAATTACAATCTGACTGACACAAGGCCTCAATACCCACCTTCCTCTCTCGCAATCGTCCCGGCTGACCACCACCATAAGAGAAAAGAGAAGCAGACAAGCTCATGGACTTGTGGTGTATTCTTCCCAAAGTCTCACATGTGTGCGATGACGACGACAATAGAACTATTCCCTCCATCCCAAATTATTCAGGCACTTTAAAAATATTAAAAATTAAGTGAAACATCTGTTGGAAAACATGTATTTTAAACCTAATTGTTCCGAGTGGTCAGTGACCATCTTTGAGTCAATATTCAATGCGACTACTCAGATTTTCTGAGGCCATACTCAAAGCGTTTGAGTAGCTCGTGCGACGAGCTTCGCAACGGTATATCGCATGACCTATTCGGAGAATGGGTGTAAATGATAATTGAACTCGAAAGTTGGTACTCGAAAGAGGCAATATAGCTAATGCTGGAAAATGAGAAAAGAAATGAGATTTAAACCATGAGGGTTATACCACATTGTAAAATCATGAGTGATTTTTACACTATATATACAAGTCCATTCCATTGATGCGAGATCGACCAAGGTGACACAAGATCGACCAAGTGGTGGACCTATCTATCAGGTTTTTTGAACAAATGCGGAATAAAATTAATGATAAAAATAACAATAAATAAAAACCAAACTAAAGACCGCGACCCGTCGCCTATAAAGAGGTGGGAACCTTGGTATGAGTAGCTGGTATGGAACCGCGACCCATCACATATAAAGAGGTGAGAACCTTGGTATGTGAAGACGCCACAAACGGTTGCGGTTTACCGATTGATAAGTCAGTTTTGAACGCCACAAGGTAACCCCTTGGTAAGTTCGAAAAGTTCAATGAAGAACCAAAGAGAAAACTCTTAAATATATTAATCAAAACTTAATTTTTACAATCTGATTTGACCTCTATTTATACTTGTAACAAGCCTCCAAGAATTGGAAAACCTAAAGAAAACATTAATTAAACATAGGTTCAATGTAGAATAGACCTATCACTTTCTAACTACTAGATAACTTTAAAATTCAGAAATATATCATAAAAATGAGTGCTTAGACTTCTCCAATACATTCCCCTTGAGTTGTAGCATTTAAATCTTCTAGAATCAGTCCCATTTTGGTTCATGCATGTAAACCCACGAAATTATCATTTAATGTGGTGTCTTGAATAGCTCCAATCAGATTCACAAAGTAATGAGTTTCGTTTGGACTTGTCACGGCCATGTTTAAGCTTCTATCGGCTTCGTTTATTCTACGCGCGAGCGCGTTCTTTCCCTCGTCATCGCGCATACCTTGCAACAGCCCGTTAAGCACTTCCTTGAACCTTTTAGCTCTAGCTCTCGTAACTGGTCTGATTGGAACTTGCAATGCGTCTCTCGGTGTAGCGGTCATGATCACATCATCTCCTCCCTCTTGAAAAAGATTTGTCCTCAAATCGTCACCTACATCAAAAAGAGATAAGTCAGAAACATTAAAACTAGTGCTTACACTATACTCACCTGGAAGATCTAATTTATAAGCATTATCATTGATCATTTCGACCACTTGGAATGGTCCGTCTCCCCTAGGAAGTAACTTCGATCTCCTTTGAACGGGAAACCTCTCCTTCCTCATATGAACCCAAACTCAATCACCTGGTTCGAACACAACTTTCTTACGACCCTTGTTGGCCTGGATAGCATATTGTTCGGTCCCCCTCTCAATATTTTTCTTTGCTTTTTCATGAATTTGCTTGACAAACTCAGCCTTCTTTTTTCCATCTAAATTAGTACGCTCACCCATTGGTAATGGAGTCAAATCCAAAAGTTTTATAGGATTAAAACCATAAACAATTTCAAAAGGTGAAAATTTATTAGCTGAATGTACACTTCGATTATAAGCAAACTCAACATATGGCAAACATTCTTCCCAAGTTTTTAAATTCTTTTGAATTATGGTATGCAACAGAGTTGATAAGGTTCGATTAACTACTTCGGTTTGACCATCTATTTGGGGGTGACAAGTAGTTGAAAATAAAAGCTTAGTTCCTAACTTACACCACAAAGTTTTCCAAAAGTAGCTTAAGAATTTGGTATCCCTATCAGAAACAATAGTCCTTGGCATGCCATGCAAACGTACAATTTCTTTAAAGAACAAATCAACAATTCGTGAAGCATCGTTTGTTTTATTACAAGGAATAAAATGTGCCATTTTAGAAAATCTATCAACGACAACAAAGATAGAATCCATGCCTCTTTTAGATCTCGGTAAACCTAGCACAAAGTCCATAGAAATGTCAATCCAAGGCTCACTAGGTATAGGCAATGGCGTATACAAACCATGAGGTTTAACTTTAGATTTAGCTTGTTTACAAGTTATACATCTTTCGCAAATTCGTTCGACATCTCGTTTTAAAAGAGGCCAAAAGAAATGTTCTTGTAAAACATCAAGAGTTTTAGTTATACCAAAATGCCCCATTAAACCCCCACCATGTGCTTCTTTAACTAGTAATTCTCTTAAAGAACAATTAGGCACACATAGCCTATTTCCTCGAAACAAAATTCCATTATGCCTATAAAACTTTTCAAACCCAGTTTTCTCACATGCTTCAAAAACATTTTTGAAATCAGAATCATCAACATATAAATCCTTAATGTACTCAAAACCAAGTAATTTCAAATCTAGAGTTGAGAGTAATGTATACCTTCTCGAAAGCGCATCAGCCACAACATTCTCCTTACCTTTCTTGTACTTGATTACAAAAGGAAATGTTTCGATGAACTCTACCCACTTGGCATGTCTCTTGTTCAGCTTATGTTGACTCCTCAAGTGTTTCAACGATTCATGATCGGTGTGAATCACAAATTCCTTCGGCCAAAGATAATGTTGCCAAGTTTCCAATGCGCGCACTAATGCGTAAAGCTCCTTGTCGTAAGTTGGATAGTTAAGGGCTGCCCCACTTAGTTTCTCGCTAAAATATGCCACGGGACGTCCTCCTTGTGTAAGAACAGCTCCAATACCTATTCCTGAGGCATCACACTCAATTTCGAAAGTTTTAGTAAAGTCGGGGAGAGTTAGTAAAGGTGCGTTAATAAGTTTATCCTTTATTAAATTGAAAGTTGTTTCTTGTTCATCTCCCCATTTAAAACCAACATTATTTTTAATAACTTCGGTCATAGGTGCGGCTAAGCTACTGAAATCTTTAACAAACCTCCTATAAAAACTAGCCAAGCCATGAAAACTTCTCACTTCAAAAACACTTTTAGGAACAGGCCAATCTTTAATTGCCTTAATCTTTTCTTCGTCTACTTCGATTCCTTTAGCACTAACAATATATCCAAGAAATACAAGTTTTTCCGTACAGAATTTGCATTTAGACATATTAGCAAATAACTTTTCTTTTCTTAAGACACTTAAAACATGTTTCAAATGCTCAACATGGTCATCTAAGTTTTTGCTATAAATTAGAATATCGTCGAAGTAAACCACTACAAACCTGCCAATAAACATTCTTAAGACGTGATTCATTATCCTCATGAAAGTACTAGGTGCATTTGTTAAACCAAACGGCATAACTAACCACTCGTATAAGCCATACTTAGTTTTAAAGGTTGTTTTCCATTCGTCTCCTTTCATCCTAATTTGATGATATCCACTTTTAAGATCAATTTTACTAATAATAGAGGAACCATGCAACTCATCAAGCATATCATCTAATCTAGGTATAGGATGGCGATACTTTACAGTGATGTTATTGATCGTGCGACAATCTACGCACATTCGCCAAGTCCCATCCTTCTTTGGAACAAGTAACACCGGTACCGCACACGGACTCATGCTCTCTCGCACGTACCCCTTTTCCATAAGCTCTCCTACCTGCTTTTGTAGTTCCTTAGTCTCTTCGGGATTGCTTCGATAGGCTGGTCGGTTTGGAATTGATGCTCCCGGCACGAAGTCGATATGATGTTCAATTGCCCTTATTGGTGGTAAGCCATTCGGTACCTCCTCGGGAAATATGTCCTTGAAATCCTGTAAAAGAGATAGAAAAACACTAGGCAAAGTAGTTTTGTTAGCGTTTAAACAAGCCTGCTTGTACAAGAGTAGAATCATTGGCTGATTTTGAAACAAAGTCTTTTTAACCTCGCTTTCTCTCGCATATATACTCACTTTTTTTCTCTCCTTTACATCTGATTTTTTTGAACTCTCATTCTTTTCACTCCTTTTCTTTTCATTCTCTTTCTTTTCTCTCTCATATTTTTTTTCACTCTCTTTCATTCTCACTTGGTCGTCATACACCTGCCTTGGAGTTAATGGAATGAGTGTAATCGGTTTTGCATTGAATACAAAAGAGTATCGATTCGTATAGCCATTGTGTGTTACTCTCCTATCAAATTGACATGGCCTTCCTAACAGAATATGCCCCGCTTGCATAGGAACTACGTCACACAACACTTCATCCTTACACCCCCTATTGAGAATGAAACTAATACCTGTTTTAGAACCCTAACCTTGCCACAATCGTTCAACCATTGTAATTTGTAAGGTTTCGGATGTTTGGATGTTTTTAAATTCAGTTTCTCCACCATAATGCTACTAGCAACATTGACACAACTCCCACTGTCAATAATCATACTACACACCTTATCGCTAACGTGACATCTAGTATGAAAGATGTTTTCGCGTTGTATCTCCTCGTCGTCTTCCTTAATCTGAACACTTAACGCCTTCTTAGCAACTAATACCACCCCATCGACCGGCTTTTCTTGCTCGTTATCGTCTTCGTCTTTGCTATGTTCAGATTCGCCTTCTGATTCAATCTCACCATCTTCCCTCATAATCATAGCCCTTCGGTTCGGACAATCACTAGAATAATGTCCCCTTCCTAAACATTTAAAACATTGTACATCTCGATTTCTAGAATCTCTCGGTTCAGATTTACCTTGAATCGATGTAGCTTTATCCTTCGGCGTTTCAGTTTTAGGTTTCGAATAGGTCTTTTCCTCCTTTTTATTCCAGTTTTGGTTCCATGAAGTTGAACCAGATTTTTGTCCTATTCGTGTGGAACTCTTCGCCTTCAATTGTCTCTCTACTTTGATAGCCATATGTACCATATCTTCTAACTCCACATAGTGTTGTAACTCTACTACGTTAGCAATCTCCTTGTTTAAACCGTTTAGAAAACGAGCCATAGTAGCCCCCCTATCTTCATCGATATCAGCCCGAATCATCGCTATCTCCATTTCTTTATGATAATCATCAACACTTTTAGATCCTTGGGTGATTCCTTGTAACCGTCGATATAAGTCCCTATAGTAATGACTAGGAACGAACCGTTTCTTCATAATAGCTTTCATCTCAGCCCATGTTTCGATCGGTCTCTCTCTATTCCTCCTTCGATTAGTAACCAATTGATCCCACCAAACGATAGCGTAATCGGTGAACTCAACGGCTTCTATCCTTACTTTCTTTAGTTCTGAATAGTTATGACATTCGAATACCATCTCCATCTTCTTTTCCCACTCCAAATATAACTCCGGATCATTTTTCCCTTGGAACGCTGGGATTTTCATTTTAATACTACTCATGTTGTCATCAACCCTATCTCCATTTCTACCTCGCCGATTTCTATGTCGATTATTAGCCCTGGGCATAGTAACGTCCGACGCCCGATCATCTTCTTCCGCCTCTTCTCCATCGCCGCCATTGTGATTATTTCGCGGATGCTCGTTATGGTTATTTTGTATTTCGTCGATTCGTTCGTTTATTTGCTCGAACTCAGCCGCAAACAACCTTCGCATTTCTCCCATCATCGCCTCCATTTGTAACCTTGTGTCGCCTCCTCCCGAACCCATTCGAGATGAACGTCGCTGCAAATAAAGTATTAGAAGCAAAAAATTTAAATTCTCACGCACTCCCTCACGTGTATCGCTCGTAATTGTTCACTCGTCACTCGTGTATCACTCGATTGGCTTTTACCCTCTATTAATCTCACACACTCTGCCTTTTTCCACTCAAATATGTTCTCACTCGCTCAACCTTACCCACTCGTCGTTTCCTCTATAGGTTCTCTATGAACTTCATAAACCACAAGATGTTTACTTGTAGCGTTTAAGAGTTGGTAATACGAACAAACGTTTTACAGAATGAAGTGATACATCTAAAAAATCAGAATTTTAACAATAGACTCAAGTACTCGAAACGACAATTAGACAATCCTCTTTCATTGGCACTTATATATATATATATATATATATATATATATATATATATATATATATATATATATATATATTTTGTGCTCTTTTTAAATTCCTTTAAATTTTATTTTATTTTTGTTTGGCACTTTTTTTTGTGTGCTCTTTTTGATCCTTCTCTTTTTTTTTTCTTTTTTTTTATATTAACGAGGATAACAAGACTCAACAAGAAATAGAAATGACTCCCTTTTTTTTTTGACAACCTTTCAATAGAAACTTAACAAATCAGTTTTTTTTTTTTGAAATAATTTTCTTTTTTAATGAAAACAAAAATAACAAGACACTTAAAACCTTGATAGAGCCTAAGCTCTGATACCAAATGATGCGAGATCGACCAAGGTGACACAAGATCGACCAAGGGGTGGACCTATCTATCAGGTTTCTTGAACAAATGCGGAATAAAATTAATGATAAAAATAACAATAAATAAAAGCCAAACTAAAGACCGCGACCCGTCGCCTATAAAGAGGTGGGAACCTTGGTATGAATAGCTGGTATGGAACCGCGACCCGTCATCTATAAAGAGGTGAGAACCTTGGTATGTGAAGACGCCACAAACGGTTGCGGTTTACCGATTGATAAGTCAGTTTTGAACGCCACAAGGTAACCCCTTGATAAGTTCGGAAAGTTCAATGAAGAACCAAAGAGAAAACTCTTAAATATATTAATCAAAACTTAATTTTTACAATCTGATTTGACCTCTGTTTATACTTGGAACAAGCCTCCAAGAATTGGAAAAACCTAAAGAAAACATTAATTAAACATAGGTTCAATGTAGAATAGACCTATGACTTTCTAACTACTAGATAACTTTAAATTCAGAAATGTATCATAAAAATGAGTGCTTAGACTTCTCCAATACATTCCAACGAATATTTCTCATTTTTTTTCTTGGATTTAAAGCCAATAGTACACGGGTTTTACCGACTTTTTTGTTTTTCGACATTTTATTTATATTTGTATGGTTTAGGGTTATGGTTTTAGGGTTTAGGGTTTAGTTAATGTTCTTGCATATGTAGGGAATATTCCTCATTTTTTTCCTTGTATTTATGGCCAATAGTACACGGGTTTAAACGACTTTTTTGTTTTTTGACATTTATTTATATTTGTATAGTTTAGGGTTTAGGTTTTAGGGTTTATGGTTTCATGTTTCGGGTTTAGGTAATGTTCTTGCATATGTAGGGAATATTCCTCATTTTTTTTCTTGGATTTATGGCCAATAATACACGAGTATTACCGACATTTTTGTTTTTCGACATTTTATTTATATTTGTATGGTTTAGTGTTTAGGGTTTAGGGTTTAGGTTTTAGGGTTTAAGGTTTAGGTAATATTCTTGCATATGTAGGGAATATTCCTCATTTTTTTTCTTGGATTTATGGCCAATAGTACACGGTTTTTACCGACTTTTTTGTTTTTCGACAGTTTATTTGTATTTATAGGGCTTAGATTTTAGGGTTTAAGTTTTAGGGTTTAGGGTTTTAGGTTTAGGGTTTAGGTAATTTTCTTGCATATGTAGTGAATATTCCTCATTTTTTTTCTGTGATTTCGGGCCAATAGTACACGGGTTTAACCGAATTTTTTGTTTTTCGACATTTTATTTATATTTGTATGGTTTAGGGTTTAGGGTTTTTGTTTTAGGGTTTAGTGTTTTAGGTTTAGGGTTTAGGTAATGTTCTTGCATATGTAGGGAATATTCCTCATTTTTTTTCTTGGATTTATGGCCAATAGTACACGGGTTTTACCGACTTTTTTGTTTTTCGACATTTTATTTATATTTGTATGGTTTAGGGTTTTGGTTTTAGGGTTTAGGGTTTAGGGTTTCATGTTTCATGTTTAGGTAATGTTCTTGCATATGTAGTGAATATTCCTCATTTTTTTTCTTGGATTTATGGCCAATAATACACGGGTTTTACCGACTTTTTTGTTTTTCGACATTTGATTTATATTTGTATGGTTTAGGGTTTTGGTTTTAGGATTTAGGGTTTTAGGTTTAGGGTTTAGGTAATGTTCTTGCATATGTAGGGAATATTCCTCATTTTTTTTCTTGGATTCAAAGCTAATAGTACACGGATTTTACCGACTTTTTTGTTTTTCAACATTTTATTTATATTTGTAAGGTTTAGGGTTTTGGTTTTTGGGGTTTAGGGTTTAGGGTTTTAGTTTTAGGGTTTAGGTAAGGTTCTGTAGGGAATATTCCTCATTTTTTTTTATATATTTGTATGGTTTAGGGTTTAGGTTTTAGGGCTTAGAGTTTCATGTTTCAGGTTTAGGTAATGTTCTTGCATATATAGGGAATATTCCTCATTTTTTTTTCTTGGATTTATGGCCAATAATACACGGGTTTTACCGACTTTTTTGTTTTTCGACATTTTATTTATATTTGTATGGTTTAGGATTTAGGGTTTAGGGTTTCAGGTTTAGGGTTTAGGTAATGTTCTTGCATATGTAGGGACTATTCCTCATTTTTTTTCTTGGATTTATGGCCAATAGTACACGGGCTTAACCAACTTTTTTGTTTTTTGACATTTTATTTATATTTGTATGGTTTAGGGTTTTGTTTTTTAAAGTTTAGGGTTTTAGGTTTAGGGTTTAGGTAATGTTCTTACTTATGTAGAGAATATTCCTCATCTTTTTTTCTTGGATTTATGGCTAATAGTACACGGGTTTAACTGACTTTTTTGTTTTTCAACATTTTATTTATATTTGTATGGTTTAGGATTTAGGGTTTCGGTTTTAGGGTTTAGGGTTTTAGGTAATGTTCTTGCATATGTAGGGAATATTCCTCATTATTTTTCTTGGATTTATGGCCAATAGTACACGGGTTTAACCGAATTTTTTTTTCCGACATTTTATTTATATTTGTATGGTTTAGGGTTTAGGGTTTAGGGTTTTGGTTTTAGGGTTTAGGGTTTTAGGTTTAGGGTTTAGGTAATGTTCTTGCATATGTAAGGAATATTCCTCATTTTTTTTCTTGGATTTCAGGCGAATAATACACGGATTTTACCGACTTTTTTGTTTTTCAAAATTTTATTTATATTTGTAAGGTTTAGGGTTTAGGGTTTTGGTTTTAGGGTTTAGGGTTTTAGGTTTAGGCTTTAGGTAATGTTCTTGCATATGTAGGGAATATTCCTCATTTTTTTTCTTAGATTTATGGCCAAATAGTACACGGTTTTTACCGACTTTTTTGTTTTTCGACAGTTTATTTGTATTTATAGGGTTTAGAGTTTAGGGTTTAAGTTTTAGGGTTTAGGGTTTTAGGTTTAGGTTTTAGGTAATGTTCTTGCATATGTAGGTAATATTCCCTATTTTTTTTCTCGGATTTCGGGCCAATAGTACACGGGTTTAATCGACTTTTTTGTTTTTCGACATTTTATTTATATTTGTTTGGTTTAGGGTTTAGGGTTTAGGGTTTGGGGTTTGGTTTTAGGGTTTAGTGTTTTAGGTTTAGTGTTTAGGTAATGTTCTTCTATATGTAGGGAATATTCCTCATTTTTTTTTCTTGGATTTATGCCCAATAGTACACGGATTTAACCGACTTTTTTGTTTTTCGACATTTTATTTATATTTGTATGGTTTATGATTTAGGGTTTCGGTTTTAGTGTTTAGTGTTTAAGTAATGTTCTTGCATATGTAGGGAATATTCTTCATTTTTTTTCTTGGATTTATGGCCAATAGTACACGGGTTTAACCTACTTTTTTTTCTGGACATTTTATTTATATTTGTATGGTTTAGGGTTTAGGGTTTAGGGTTTAGGGTTTAGGGTTTTGGTTTTAGGGTTTAGGGGTTTAGGTTTAGGGTTTAGGTAATGTTCTTGCATATGTAGGGAATATTTCTCATTTTTTTTCTTGGATTTCAGGCTAATAGTACACGGATTTTACCGACTTTTTTGTTTTTCAACATTTTATTTATATTTGTAAGGTTTAGGGTTTAGGGTTTTGGTTTTAGGGTTAGGGTTTTAGGTTTAGGGTTTAGGTAATGTTCTTGCATATGTAGGGAATATTCCTCATTTTTTTTCTTGGATTTATGGCCAGTACACAGTTTTTACCGACTTTTTTGTATTTCGACATTTTATTTATATTTATAGGGTTTATGGTTTAGGGTTTAGGTTTTAGGGTTTAGGGTTTAGGGTTTAGGGTTTTAGGTTTACGATTTAGGAAATGTTCTTGCATATGTATAGAATATTCCTCATTTTGTTTCCTTGGATTTAAGGCCAATAATAGTACACGGGTTTTACCGACTTTTTTGTTTTTCAACATTTTATTTTTATTTGTATGGTTTAGGGTTTTGGGTTTTGGTTTTAGGGTTTAGGGTTTTAGGTTTAGGTAATGTTCTTGCATATGTAGGGAATATTCATCATTTTTTTTCTTGGATTTATGGCCTATAGTACACGGTTTTTACCGACTTTTTTGTTTTTTATCATTTTATTTATATTTGTATGGTTTATGGTTTAGGGTTTAGAGTTTCAGGTTTAGGGTTTAGGTAATGTTCTTTCATATGTAGGGAATATTCCTCATTTTTTTTCTTGGATTTAAGGTCAATAGTACACGGGTTTTACCGACTTTTTTGTTTTTCGACATTTTATTTTTATTTGTATGGTTTAGTGTTTAGGGTTTTGGTTTTAGGGTTTCAGGTTTAGGGTTTAGGTAATGTTCTTGCATATGTAGGGAATATTTCTCATTTTTTTTCTTGGATTTATTGCCTATAGTACACGGTTTTTACCGACTTTTTGGTTTTTTTACATTTTATTTATATTTGTATGGTTTAGGGTTTAGGGTTTAGGGTTTTGGTTTTAGGGTTTAGGATTTTAGGTTTAGGGTTTAGGTAATGTTCTTGCATATGTAGGGAATATTCTTCAATTTTTTTCTTGGATTTATGGCCAATAGTATATGGGTTTAACCGACTTTTTTGTTTTTCGACATATTATTTATATTTGTATGGTTTAGGATTTAGGGTTTTGGTTTTATGGTTTAGGATTTAGGGTTTTGGTTTTAGGGTTTAGGATTTAGGGTTTTGGTTTTAGGGTTTAGGGTTTTAGGTAATGTCCGTGCATATGTTGGGAATATTCCTAATTTTTTTTCTTGGATTTATGGTCAATAGTACACGGGTTTAACCGACTTTTTTATTTTTTGACATTTTATTTATATTTGTATGGTTTAGGGTTTTGGTTTTAGGGTTTAGGGTTTTAGTTTTAGGGTTTAGGTGATGTTCTTGCATATGTAGAGAATATTCCTCATTTTTTTTTCTTTGATTTATGGCCAATAGTACACGGGTTTTACCGACTTTTTTGTTTTTCGACATTTTATTTATATTTGTTTGGTTTAGGGTTTATGTTTTAGGGTTTCATGTTTCTGGTTTAGGTAATGTTCTTGCATATGTAAGGAATATTTCTCATTTTTTTTCTTGTATTTATGGCCAATAATACACGGGTTTTACCGACTTTTTTGTTTTTCGACATTTTATTTATATTTGTATGGTTTAGGGTTTAGGGTTTAGGGTTTCTTTTTTAGGGTTTAGGTAATGTTCTTGCATATGTAGGGAATATTCCTCATTTTTTTTTTCTTGGATTTATGTCCAATAGTATACGGGTTTTTCTGACTTTTATGTTTTTCGATATTTTATATTTATTTGTATGATTTAGGGTTTAGGGTTTAGGGTTTTGGTTTTAGGGTTTTAGGTTTATGGTTTATATAATGTTCTTGCATATGTAGGGACTATTTCTCATTTTTTTTCTTGGATTTATGGCCTATAGTACACGGTTTTTACTGACTTTTTTGTTTTTCGACATTTTATTTAAATTTATAGGGTTTAGAGTTTAGGGATTAGGTTTCAGGGTTTAGGGTTTCAGGTTTAGGGTTTAGGTAATGTTCTTGCATTTGTAGGGAATATTCCTCATTTTTTTTCTTGGATTTAACGCCAATAATACACGGGTTTTACCGACTTTTTTGTTTTTGGATATTTTATTTATATTTGTATGGTTTAGGGTTTTGGTTTTAGGGTTTTGGTTTTAGGGTTTAGGATTTAGGGTTTTAGGTTTGGGGTTTAGGTAATGTTCTTGCATATGTAGGGAATATTCCTCATTTTTTTTCTTGGATATATGGCCAATAATACACTGGTTTTACCGACTTTTTTGTTTTTTGACATTTTATTTATATTTGTATAGTTTAGGGTTTAGGTTTTAGATTTTAGGGTTTCATGTTTAGGGTTTAGGTAATGTTCTTGCATATGTAGGGAATATTCCTCATTTTTTTTCTTGGATTTATGGCCTAGTACACGGGTTTTACCGACTTTTTAGTTTTTCG
This sequence comes from Primula veris, assembly GCA_963682055.1. NCBI lineage: Eukaryota > Viridiplantae > Streptophyta > Magnoliopsida > Ericales > Primulaceae > Primula > Primula veris. Next base: position 9,338,726 of record OY821743.1, read on the forward strand.
ACATTTTATTTATATTTGTATGGTTTAGGGTTTAGGGTTTTGGTTTTAGGGTTTTAGGTAATGTTCTTGTATATGTAGGGAATATTCCTCATTTTTTTTCTTGGATTTATGGCCTATAGTACACGGTTTTTACCGACTTTTTTGTTTTTCGACATTTTATTTGTATTTATAGGGTTTAGAGTTTAGGGTTTATGTAATATTCTTGCATATGTAGGGAATATTTCTCATTTTTTCTTGGATTTAAGGCCAATAATACACGGGTTTACCGACTTTGAAATGCTAAGAATCATCTGTTTAGAGTACATTACATTTTATGCAACTAGATTTGAGGCCATCTTGCGAGATTACCAAAATATCCAGAAACATACACTTGCTATAAGTTACGAAAACTGAAGCGAGAAATAAAGTTGATGTTGCCCCTAGTAAAGGGCAAAAACCCTGTAAGTTGTATGTCGAAACTGAGGAATTAGACAAAGTAGTTGAGTTGCATCCTACTCTTTGGAATAGTAATAATTATAGTGCGACTCTAGTAATCAGAAGACTATGGCTAAGATAATATTCATTTGATGCTGCTGGTTTATTGATATCTATGAGTTTTTTTTGAAAATCTGATGCATTCTTCACTGTGAAAATTATGAATTTTGTTTAACCCTTTTATGTGGTTTAAATATACCAAAGGCATGAGAAAAGTTTCTATTTGTGCCACAAAGCACACCTGGGGATCACAATGCATCTTTACAGTTTTAGCTTTCTGTTTTCTGTTTCTGTTTTGGTTTTCTCACCGCAATAGGTAAATATACCCAAAGAAGTGTGTATGTGAATAATGCCGATATCATTTTATATAAACCCATGAGACATCAAATAGTTAACTGTCTGTTACTGGTCACTGACATAACTGCTGTGATCCTAGTTCAATTGCACACTTGCATCATATTGTCTAAAAGGAAAACATATGAAGTGTAAACTTCATTGTCATGACATATTGACATACGAAAAATGGTTATTGCAAAATATAAAGAACACAACAAAACAACTCCGGATAAGAACTGCAATTTTTTTTTATCCCATACAACCTTCTAATGTGTGTACTAGATGGGGTACCATGCCTAATAATAGTATATTTAACTTACGCAACAGGAGAAGTTTCAAAAATGAAGTTTCGCCTATTTCCAACGAACTTCTGATAAAAGTCTTCAAACTTTCCTCCCTTTATGGCTTCTCGAATAGTGCGAAAGAATCCCAAATAATGGTGGGTGTTATGTCTGAAAGGGAAAACGACAAGGAAAGAGAACATGAGTAATAGGTAGAAGAACTCTCCGAGTTTTAACATATAGGAAATTCAACATAGTTGCATTTGACTAATTTGAGACAATGATGTTGCCTGACAGTTGAAACTCATTTAGCAGCAGATAGCTGGAATGGTTAGCCCATTTTCCTTTATAAGTGGCAGTGTAAGATTTGGACTTCGTTAGGCTCCTACTCGAATATTGATAGCACTAAAATAAAGCACGACTATGCTAACAAAACGAGTCAAAGTAGAAATATATAATTAAGGGAGAAAGGAGAAACATACATTTCTAGTAAAATCTGTGCTAACATCTCGTGAACATTGAGAAGGTGATTAATATAAGCTTTCGTATGATTTTTGCATGTATAGCAACAACAGCCATCAACAATTACAGATATATCCTTCCTGTCAAATGAAAAGGAAAAACTATGACAAATATGTGGTATAAAAGTACAAAACGAGCAGTAAGCGTTTGAAGTAATGTAAAAATCCACTTGCCCAAGATACTGATATTTGTCCCAGCAATTTGAATCAAAGTTTTTCAACTTTTCTTTTGGGATCTAGATCCTCTACCGTCTTCCTTATGGTCTGGAACCACCAATCTTGATATGATGCCGTATTTTGGCTACGACCAAACCGATATACTTTTTTTTTGATAAGCAAACCAAACCGATGTACTTAATCATGTAGTGCTTTTGTATTTATTGAATATTATTCTCACTAAACATCCTATATTTTAACCAAAGCAATACCTCCATCCCTGAACATTTACTCTGACAATACTTTGCTGTATGACAGTTCTCAAATATTCACTGTGTCAAACTAATTGTTAAAAGAACCGCATAATTTGGAGCATGAACAGGTTCAGAAACACACACGGGAATAATAGATAGCTTATTGTTTGCCTTTTTGTGGATTTGAGCGTAAATTACTAAAGTATGATACTATGAGAAACTGTGAGTGTACTGGATGTTGTAGATTACGGGGGTTTTATAATAATGACAAACAGTGGGGAGTTTAGTGAGTGAAGATACAGTAAACACAACTTAACCTTGGTCTATATTATATAAATTGACAAATCTACTCAAAATGATGACGTTTGATGCACTGATGGTCTCCAGTGCAGGCAAGAATTCAGAAGATCAAATTCCCTTCTTTAATATGATCTTTTAAATACTCTTAAACATGAAGCATTAAGAAACTTCACCGACCTAAGAAACAATGGAAAACCCTTTAAGAGAAACTCAAAATATTGATATTTAGGGGAGCCTCACCTGTAAACTGTTGCTTTTAGATTTATTTTCATCTGATCACTACCCGTGGTACTTAGGTCAAAATCGGGTTTATTTCTCGGTAATCCGTCCAATGGAAAGGTGAGAGCAAATCCACCAATTGTAAGATGATAAATATAGCTGAAAAAATGATGAAGTGTTAAAGTAATTGCACAAAATCAGCCTAGCATTAAAAGGCCAGCAATAAATTCTGACCATATTTGAGTTTTGAATTAGCTAAAGATTAGGATCAGTTTTTGATTAGGTAATCAATCTTATTTATTGCAGTTGTAAAGATCTTCTGTAATTACGCCTGGTCTTGGCTATATATTGTACTGACTAAAGTTTAATATAATCAATAAAAATACAGTTTCTACAGAAGGGTTTTACTAAGTAAAGAAAAAAATACAACATAACTAGCAATAATGATTATTGAAGGTTTTGAAGCTACATACGAAGAGTCAAACAGATCAATTCCTGCAGCAATGCCTTGCAGAACCTCTTCTGAAAAATTACAAGCCAACGCAACAGCGAAAGTCAAATCTAAATCTTTAATCACTAAAGCAAATCGTCAACGACCAAAGGAAATCATGATAAAGATGTCTTTCTCGGGAATGTTTCCCACACGTTTGCTATGACGAAATGCTGAAAAAAAGAAAAAGAGACGGCAAAATGTCTAAAGACAGATGTTGCTACCTGGAAGCCCAAGGCCACTGATCTGTCTTGGCTTTTCCTCTGGTAAATTGTCCTGAAATTTTCCATAAACAATTATGTACGAATTTTTTAAACCCATTTACATGTACATTTAAAAGCAGCCGGAGGAATACAGAGCTATATGCTGCAAGTAAAACATTCACTTGTGTGATGCTAATTGACATTCTACACTCCTATGCATCAACTTCCCCTACAATACATAGAATACATACTTTCTGGCACATAAACTTTCTATATAATAGCACCTTCCTATAGATATTAGAACATGCTACTTAACGTGAGTGCCCTCGAATGTTAACTATGGCTAAAAGATATTAGAACATGCTACTTTTGTTGAAAATGCTAACTCCAATATTGCAAGAAACTTAAAGAGACTGAAGTTAGATGGTCATACCGTAACAGCTTCAAGGAGATCAGAGCGTTGATCCATACTCTCCCCTAGCCCAAATCCCCCAATCCAGTAACCTACATACATCACCGAAGCTATATTATAATTTCATAATGAAGAAGTTTAATATCAGATAAAAAAATAACATGTTATGAAATAATATTTTCATCCCCAATATGGCTAAAACAACCCACTTCAAATTTGCTACGATAATAATAGTGGTAGTTATAAGTATTAGCCCTATTAAATCTTTAAAGCAGTTTAGATCAACAAAAAAAATTGGATATTAATATTTTGGCAATGCAGTCTTATAGCCCATACACCTGACGTTATATTTTGCTCATAAACTAGGCATCATAAACTTATCCGTGACTATGGGGCCATAACAGACTTTTCTAGCAATTCCTTCTTTTTCTCCTTAAAGTTGATATTGTTGTAGGATATTATTGGCCATATTGGGCCTTACTCTATTGGGCCTATCTTGGGCTTTCCTAGCATATGTAACCCTACCCTCTATTATATAAAGAGGGTCAGGGATCTCTTGATGTATCGATCTATCACTCGTATGAATGAAAAAGCCTCCCTTATTGTTGTCTCTCTATATTCTCTCTCTATATCTATATACATATATATGTGAGCTAATATGTTACACAACACGTTGTGGATTGGAGTAAAATATAGGAGATTGGGGTATTTCCTCAAACATTGGGTTATAAATTTACGGCCAAAGTTTGAATTTTTTTTCTGCCGGTCTTCCCAAATTACCCGGAGTAAGGTATATTTTTTTTTAATACTTACACCTATGATCAAACGCATGATATGAAAAAAAAAAAAAAAACGTAATTCGTTGTATCACTGCATGTTATATGCTAGTTTACACACACCGGATAACTATAGTAATAAACCTATGTCATTTAATGTTGAAATAACTTGTTTGGAGTTTGCATGTTAGAATTACAAATTGTGTTTTGATTAATATATATATATAATATCATGCTATATGTTTGACTAGTACCACTGTATTGAGTCTATGTTATAAAAATAACAATTGCATGTAAGTATTGTATATACGTGTATTATAAATCACTAAATTCGACATGCCCTTGATAGTATATACATCAAACGTACTGTTAACAAACCTTGTATGTCAGATTAGTAGGTAGTACAATAACTCTGCTGGACCCATTATGTCGGTTTACATACTTGGGGACTGAAACACTCCAGAAATTCTGGACTCCCTATATAATAATGTTGTAACTAATAAATAGTTTATTGAAATTACACATATGGTCATGTAGTAATTACTTGTATGCAAAACAGTTTATATGTTTGATAAATACCAATATTCGGTCAATATACACCCACCCACATGCATGTTAATTTATTAAAAGGCAAGTGAATAAAAATTATATGTTAACTGAACAAATTGATGTGTTTTCATATAAATTTAGTCAATCCTATTGCATATTTGTAATTACCATGAATAAAATTTACACATATAGCAGTATAATAATAATATATTGTGTTAGATATTGCTGGTGTATTTTGGTAAATAATAATATAGATTGATTACATTAATTTGATTTCCTTATAAGGAAATATGTACTGCCATGCTAGTTAATCATGCAAACAGGTACAATCTAAAATATTAGTTAATCATGTACTAATTTATTTATTGCCATGTACACATGTATAATATGGTAATTTGCGAAATCATATATATTCACATTTAAGTTGGAAAAATTATGAACCTTCCCCAAATAGGCTCACCTATTTGAATACGATGTCTAGGAAAGATATAGGCGGAAGTCGATATCCTAATGAGGTCGGATTTTAAGTGGCATTCGTGCCCTCCACCCTCACCGTCTTTCCTGGTCGTTTTTCAAGTAGAGCTACCAAAAGGGGTTGACTAAATAATAATTTCCCCGAGTGTGTTTATATAGTGATGTATGTTTCGCCGAATTGGTGTTTCAGTATCGACCCGTCGTTCGATCAATGAGAACCGATTCACATGAGAAGCAAAACTAATGTTTTCGAACCTGTTGTTTCGAAAAAACGTTTGTGCTTGTGCAAACCATAAACATATAAACCAGTCGTTTTATATGATAAATAATCCAAAACTCCCAACACATGTTGGATGCCATCTATGATGAAAAAAATCGTAAAACATACTTGCGAAATGACTGTTTAAACGTTGATTTTAATCCGTCACCACATGTTACCCTGATGTGTGAAAAATGTGATGCCCAATTTTTTTTTGGATGCCATCTTTGATGAGTAAAACACGAGTTTGTTGTTATGATGAATGCTAAGGCGTTGATTTTATTCCGCCGCCACATTTGAGACGTGATGACGTACGTCTATGGTGAACAAATGTCTGAAATTGACATATTGGAGCTATCGTTCACCAAAATACTAGCTTGGAAATTGTATTCCATAAGCAGTATCGTGAATTTATATTCACCATGTTCCTTTATCACCCATATGTTATTGGATAAGAAAATTACCCCGGTGAGTAGTTTTAATTCTATTGGGTCAATGGCGAATTGTTTGCCTGATATTAATGTTCTTCGTGTACATTTTTTTCCACGAATCGAGAACCGAGACAAGTGTTATTTGTCTCGAACTGTCACGATCCCGATGAATCGCCTAGCCAAGCGAGATTTTTGACAATCGTCAAAATCGAAAACCTGTGGCTCCAAGACAGTAATTGAAAGGAACAATATGACCCGTTGTCACAAAGCAAGAGATAATTCTCAATAAGGCAACTCTATGCTATAAAGACAAAGGTCATGCACGGTTACTCCTTAAATAGTTCAAAACTATTACAAAAGTGCAAAAACCGATGCTAATGTGGTTAAAGCTAACTGAAAATAAACTCTTGAGACCTCCGGTTTTGTGGCTCAAATGAGTTTGGGACCTTTCTTTATTGATTTTGATAAATCATTGAGCCATTTTTTCGCTCATCTGGATTATGTTTTCCATTTGGATTATTAATTTTCCATTTGGACCATACTTTTGGATTATGGTTTGCCTGTTTACAAAATTTCTCGAAATAATTTAAAGTATTTTGGCAAATTTCTTTGACAAATGTGACCAAACTTTAAATTATGAAATTTTAGGCAATACTTGTGGGGTAGTTGATTTTTTTTTGGAAATAGTGGGTAACAGTGTACCACATAATTTCACCAACTATTTGCCTAAAAGAGTACTCAGTGACAACGATTCTGGACCTGTCGTTCCAAATCAAAATCTTTGGTAAAACCAAATTGATTTGTCAAATATGAGGTCTTATACTCATGTAGGTTCTGCCGTACCTTGTTGAGTTATAAAATATTCGAGAAAACCAGTGTTATCTGGTAATAGCTCATGAAAGAATTAAAATTTCTTTACATAGCCTCCATTCAATACGATCAAAAGCGTATTTTAGAGGAGTTGAAATGTCTTTCAAGTGGTTTCTACCACAATTTTTAAAAGCATTTAAAGTTACCTTATCATTTCGCCTGCCGTCGCCTGCCGTCGAAATGATAAATGATTTAGATGCTAAGACATGATTGTCTATACTATCATTCGCCTGTCGTCGATTGATTAGAGCATTTTAATATTGTGGCATTGACCGGATGAGATATTCCCGGGTCAAAAGACGATGCTTGATTTATAATCGCATCGCATTTGGATTCTCTCTGAGAATATATTTCGCGATTAATCCGAAATTCATGCCATTAATGCTCACTTTGAAAGACTAGTATGTATAAAGATCACGAAATGAAATCGTAGAATTCTTGTAAAGAATTGAAAGAGTTATTATGGACTTATCCAACCATAAGACGGACCATAAATATAAATGGTTATGGTTGATGCATCGACAATATGGTCACATTTTAATGTTGTCCACATAAATGCAGCACTTTCCAAACTTTTAGCCCTATCATTAAGTTGATGGCTCATGATCCGGATTATCCTGAAAAGTCTAGTCGACTTGATAATTCCGAAGAGTAAGAATCGAAATTTCGATTTGAATTACTTGAGTTTGGAAATTGAAATTGAACATCCTGTCGATTATGTTCAGACCCAAATGGACTCACGGAAAGTTTGATGATGCGACTGCAAATGGTTACACGCACTTCTTGGTCTTGCGCACCAAGATTTATATTTCCATGTGGGGTCATGCTATTTTGCTGCATTGGTCCGTCTGAGGCCCAGTCACTCAAAACACTAAATGCGTACCAGTTGGTTACTGGTTATGAGCCAGACGCCTCATATGAACGCGTGTCTAAGTGCTTAATATTTTGATTGAGCCGCTATAGCGTTCAAAATATGGACCTCTGAAGGGGACATAAGTCGATTATGAATCTCCTGCCTATCATTTGATAGAGTAACCTTGACAAGCGATCTCTTTACCGCATGATATGCGAAAGTGACATCGCTAAGACTGTTCTCCCCGTCGTTAGGGGGAGATTTGCACGTTAAAGTTGATAAGGAACGACGTGAAATAACGTGGCATAACCCACTCAGTCTTAGCTTGATCCCCAAAACTACACTTAGTGATAAGTGCATAGACTCTCTCAAGTCTAACTAAATGCCAGACGCATTTAATGACTTTATGAGATGTCACGAGATCATTTATACCTGCTGCAAAATGCTTGCAAGGATAGACGTCCCTGTCGGACGCCGTGTTCCTGTCGTAACACGTTGCTTTGGCCGAACCCGCCAAACAAATGACGCTGCCGTCGGCCGTCAGTCTATCATCCTTCCTAAGATATGAGAAAGTTGACCGGTTCTTAATTCGTTCAGCCACAGAGGTGGTGAACTGAAACTCGTTTGTCGCACGAGATTATAAAGGATCTAGGAGATGTGTGATTCCTCCTCATCCTAAGAATCTCGAAATATCTGTCGATCATGATATCTTAGACGATATTGAAGCGAAACGAGACTGTCATTGATTACTTGTTCATATATTCGGTGACGACTGATAATATGAGCAAATTATGACAGGGAACCGTGTACCGTTGCCTGAAGTCAACGTAGAATAGACTGGACTAATGGAAACTTGAAATCCAAGTAGACTTCTTATCGAAAGTGTGTTCGGACCTGTAAATCCAACACCACCAATGTTAAACCAGTTCGTTTATTTGGTTATTCGTAAGGAAGAGTGATGAGAATAATGAGATTGTAGAATGCTCACCTAGTAGCGCAAGGCTTCTCTCACACCTTGGAATTGATTACGAGATGGTTGATTTCCTCGTAATGGACGTTATAACGGTCCCCTACTTTATCAGTTTAGTAGTTTCCGAAAAACTGATTATGCAGCATGTGATTGTGGTCACTGTTTTCTCTATGGGGATTTAGACAAAGAGATATAGATGAAGGTCCCTGTGTGACTTCATAATGCTTGAATCAAGTAGTTCCTGACCACGGAAAACGATCTCAATTAAATGAGACATTCACTATATGAATTAATATAATCCGAGCGGATGTGGTATACCAGTCTAAGTGAATACCTGATCAGCTTGGGATACTTGAACAAGTATCATGCCCTTGCGTGTTTTATTATGCGATCCACTTTTGGATTTGCCTTCGAGATGAAGGATCTTGGGAAGAAACGGTAGTGACTCGGCCTGATGATCGAGTCCTGTAAAGATTGAATCTAAATCCATGATTCAGACTACACCCAGAAGGTGTTATGATGTTTTAGTCATCATGACGCTAAGTCGTCAGATTCTCCCATGATCGTTCGATCACTAGACATTGATATAGACCCAGTCCGTCCCTGATGAGACGATGAAGAAATATTGAACCATCATGTTCATATTTAAGTACAATAAGCGCATCATTGTACTTGGTCTAATGTGCTAGGACGAACATCTCGTATGTTGTGAATGGTATAGCTCGACACAACATTGCGCTAACACGCTGCCATCAAAATGGCACTAAAGACACATTCCCTTACCTTATGATAATTTTGGAAGTGGGCTAGTTTATCCCATTTGCGTCATCGAGTGTACCTACCCCCTTCGGTACTCGAATTAACGCAACCCTTTTTCGGTTATACCGATGTCAGTTACTTATCAGACCCGCATAAGGGATGTTTCTAACATGGTCTGTCTTTGCCATTAGGAATAAGGCGATATCTTGGAGGTCTTGGAATGACTCCAAACGAATCACTCTGATCTACTCGTGCTCTATGAGACGACTAGAGAGTGTATATGGCTTCGAGCTCGTATTAGCCATATTTGAATTACATATGCCCTGTCTCACGATCCAGATAAAACACTTGTCTTATTTGACGACAACTTCTTGTTATCGATCAAGAGAGACATGACTAGATTATGCTATTTAACATTTTTTACCGAAATAAATCTTCACATATGAAGTTTAAGAGCATCCAGTTGAATGCTCGTTCTATTCCACGTTAGATTTTCTTGCATCCAGTCGTGTGCAAGTAAATGAAGCATCCAGTCGAATGCTCGTACTCTTTATTGAAATATAAAATCCTTGCACCCTGTCGTTCGCAAGTGAGGGGGAGCATCCATGTGAATGCTTATTGCACTAATTACTACTTAGTCGAAATACTCGCACCCTATCGTGTGCAAGTGAGGAGGAGCATCCAGTCGCATGCTCGTGTACTCTTTTTGTCCTTAGACCAAGGTTTTTTTTTTCCACTGGGTTTTCCTTGTCAAGGTTTTTAGCGAGACACGTTCCCATCATACCTCACTTAAGATTGCCGAAATTAGGGGGAGTATCCTGTTGTATACTTCTTACCACTGTGTACTCTTTTGTCCTTCGACTAGAGGTTTTTCCCACTGAGTTTACTCTAGCAAGGTTTTGATGAGGCACCTATTTTGTGGTTGATCCCTACTACTACCATTGTTGCACTCTTTTTCCTTCGATCAGAGATTTTTCCATTGGGTTTGCTCTGGCAAGGTTTTGATGAGGCACACTGTTTTGTGGTTAGTTAATTACATGGAATTTCGGCCTATATCATTCGGCTACACAGTTTCTCCTAGGTACCGGTTTTGTCCCACACTGGGTTTTCCGGCCCTAAGGTTTTTATGTGTTTAAAACTGTGAATGAACTCGACTCACATCGACGGCATGAAGACGAAGTAATCAAGACGTCCAAAGGGGGAGTGTTGTAGGATATTATTGGACATCTTGGGTCTTACTCTATTGGGCCTATCTTGGGCTTTCCTAGCATATGTAACCCTACCCTCTATTATACAAAGAGGGTCAGGGATCTCTTGATGTATCGATCTATCACTCGTATGAATGAAAAAGCCTCCCTTATTGTTGTCTCTCTATATTCTCTCTCTATATCTATATACATATATATGTGAGCTAATATGTTACACAACAGATATTATTATAAAAACCATATAATAAAATATTCTAATTTTCAGCCCCTAAACTAACGTTTCACAAATAACCAGATAATAAATGATAATACTATGATTAAGCAAGCCATGATACATATCCAAACCCAAAAAACTCCACCCCCACACTCTTTTCAAACAGTAATAAAAAAGGGAATCCATTAAAATTTTCCGTTTCTTTTTATGAATTGTGAAATGAATAAAAAAGACTAATGGGAGGGAAGATTTGATCCCTGATTGTTTCGATTCTTATTTTCTTTTAGCTTTTTTAGAAAATAAGAATCCCGATTTCTATCTGTCAGATAGATTAAACAATTGTTGCTCTTGAAATTGTCTTTTTTAATTTAATAGATCATAAAATTTTTGTTTCACAACACAAAACAACTCGCAATGAAATATAGCATTAAGAGCATAGAGCAATACTAATATATACATATAGGCTATGCATTTCCTAGTTTTATATCCGTATTTTGATATTTTGTTTAATTTAACATGAAGTGTGGATGTTTTTTTTAAAATAAATCAACAACCCTGATTTACAAGATGATGTTTACTAAATGCATCTTACATTAATAAGGCGTTCATTATATTTTCAAATCTGCGTAATGTCAATTAAGTATCAGATGAAATTAAAAAATACTAATAAATAGGTGGGGCTTGAAATCTTAGGGGCCTACGCGGGAAAAATGATAATTTACCATATTTACTGGTTTTTCTTGGATTCTTGTCCAATATACATGTTGCAAATATAGGAGTTTCTAGTATTAAGTTACCGCTGTATATCAAATTTCAAGAAAAGACATAATAAGAACATTTGAACAGCGAGAGCAGTCGAATACAAAAGAAACAAGCATAGCTATGTAATTAAAGCCAAATTTGAAGTGCAATAATTAGTCCACGATCAACCTACTTTTTGACCAACCATTTATGAGTTATTCAAAAATACAGTTTGACCGAGTTGACCTAGATTTGACCCCGATCTAACTAATATCAAAGCGGATGATATTAATCGGGGAGGAGGACCAAAGCAAACCCTAGGCGGGTCAAGATGGAGACTTTTCAAATATTGATTAAATTTTATAAAATTGGAAAATAAACATTTCAACTATTAGTACTACAAAATTATTAACCAACAGTGACTTGTTGGTGGAGGGAGTAGAAATTGATCTCAGGTTCTGTGTGTTTTGAGATTAAAATGGAGAAGGTAAAACATTTTTCCAGTAAGATGAATATTCCGCATGGTTGGTGACTGGAAAGATCACAAAATGGTATTCAACTACAAGATTTGTATTAGTTTTATAAATATCTTAAATAAATTTAAAAAAGGATTATTGAAAAAACAAAAGGAAAGGACCACTGAATCATCAGAATATATTTTACTACAAAACAAACAAAGCCTTAGTGGGAGGAGATGACATATGTGGCAAATAAATGGGTTGTGTTAGGTGAAGAAAAAGAGGAAAGAAAAGGATAATCTACTTGCATTGATACACAAGCAAAATAGTTAGTTTAGTAACCAATAGAACAAATATTGAACTCATTGAACCCAACTGAACCTGATCCAAAGATAAAAGGAAAACAAAAAATTAAAAAAATTGAAATACCCGATGGCATTGGCCTTATATTATGGGACAGATAGTGCACAGTATAATTAGGGAATTAAGTGTACTACAAAGGCAAAAAGGGCCCACACTGTATAGTTTTTTAATTATAAGTGAAGAACCCTACAACCAATTACGAAAGGGTAATGCTAAACACTTATGGCCACACTCATCGGGGCTGAAACGAAATAAAAGCAAGCTAATTAATACTTGAATATGTTTGGTATAAGTTTGTTTTGGTCCCTGCGACATAAGATTGATGAAGTAGATTGTGCGGTCGTGAGTGTGCGAGTGGTGAATCTATCTTTTCCCTTACAAAAAAGGTGCTTACTGGGACCATTTTAAGAAATATGCATAAAACACTAACAATTTAATGCTGAATCTGCTTTTGACCATTAGAAAATGGTGGTTACCTGTTACTAATCTACACAACCAAGATGAATATTTTAGCATTAGTCCTTTGTCTACTTAGCAAAACTGGTGTAAGTATGTAAAAATGAGAATAGAGCAAACAGTAGTAACCTGATACATTTCTCTTTGCGACTTCCAACGCACAACGTCGGCGTTCTTCAACTCTAGACCCTCCAACAATGGCTCCAAAAATGCCATCAACATTCTACAGGTTGTAAAAAATGATAAGAACCAACTGACTTTAAAGGGATTTAAGCTTACAAGATCTACCACATGTAATGAATCTCACATGCTGAATTGATCCTCTTTGCATGTGATAATTAGATGTGCCTACCAATGCAATGAAATTTTCAAACTTTTAGGTTATAAAAGAAACCACTATTTTTATAGAAACTCCAGGCAGGTTCATTCTGTAATGTAACTACTTTCGAGAACTATGCTATTATTGCCCAAGCTGTGTTAGCAACTATTTCCACTGCTTAAATTATCGTCTTCAAAAGCAATAGGTAACGATAGCCAAAGGATCAAGTCTAGGATCTCTTATATCAAATATTAGAAAGAGTTGCCACATTATCTATATGCTGGAGGAAATATAACGATAGCTTCCTCAATGCAAAAATAAAAATAAAAAAACAATCTTGATCCTCAGTGACATAAAATTGAAACCTGAAGCATATTTTACCGTGGCTAATGTGATGCATTCATCAAGCCATCTGAGAGTTCGGTCTACTGAGGCTCTGTTCCTCTTCTCAGAAACCCAAGCAGGTACTTCATCAGCTAAAGTGGCCCACAGATTTGGCTTCGTCGAAGATATCAAATCCATATACTCAACAGGTTTTATCTGTGTAAATACGAGAATTTGAGTTACATGATATTCAACCATAAACACAAAGTGAAGGAAACTTGTTCAGTGAATTAATAATTTAAAACTCAGTATATTACCGTGATACGCCCACAAGGAGTTTCAAAAGATGCCCCATTCTTGTTGGCGCCTTTACATTCAGGTATACAAACAATAGAGTCCCTAGGTACAGCAGTAAATCCATAATCATGCAAACCAAGCATTTGATGCATTCCACCTATGCTGGATATTGTCTTAGGAGAAAGACCTTCTAGGCTACAAATCAGACAAGAGGGTATGATAGGAAAATTACTTACTTATTCTCCTCAAATAAAGTTATCATGACATTAAATTAGCTTGAAAATTTGGCAGTTCTTAGGTCTCCAAGTTTATTCAGATGTGTTATGCCCACATACCTTTTTTAAAAAAAAGGAAACTATATTGGAAGGCAGGAAGTTCTTTAACAAACCACATGTTTTGACAACAAGTAAGTGATACAGAACAACTAGCAAACTCTAACACCCCCACACACTTGCAGGATGTCCCTTAAAGGCCGATCAAGTTAATAGAATAAACAATTAAGACGTACAAGTTAAGATCAATAGAGCGTTCTAGCAGAATGTTAAGAGCCACTCTACACCAAAAAGGGCACAGGCTAAATCAATACACATAAGCTACATGGGAGAATTTTACAAAGTCTAACAAAGATTCTTCTGGATAAATTTGCTACACGAGTGAGTACATCTCTCAGACCATACATCTATTATTAGTACATTAACTTAATACACTGCTAAAAAAGCTAGGGGTGTTTGGTTTGCTAGCTCTTTTAACTTTTATAAAGGAGCTTTTGGGATAAAAAAGCCAAAATAAACTCAAAAGCTATAATTTTGATGTTTTTTTGGCTTTTTCACGAAATTAGTTACCAATAATAGAAAGATTATAATAGAGTTTTTTTGTATAGTTAAAAGTCACTTATAAGACGATTTAACTAAAAAAAATATATAAATTATTGAAAATAAGTTATAAGTATAAAAAACAACTAAGGTGGTGCCAAACAATACATTGAATAAGTTATAAGCAACATATAAGTTTATATGATTTCTCTTTCATAGTATGAAGAAGCTAAGAAAGTCAACTTTTAGAGATTTGAATCAAACTACTTGTAAAATAGTAATTTCTCTTCGATTTTTCTCAAAATGGCATGCGGCCCCAACTGTCTCCACCAGTTTCTTTGAAAAGTCGGGATTAAGTTATGAGCATGCCAAACTTTAACAACGACAGGTAGAAACAATATACTCCCTCCCTAATATTGACCAGCGGAGAATTCTCACCAATTGCCAAAAACAAACTTTTCAAAATTTAATCATCTACGTCGTAGTTAAAAGGTTAAACTATATTAGATAATTTCATTTGAGTAAATTTGATACAAGTTCTTAGGTGGTAAAAAAATACATGTAGTTTCGTAAGGATAGTTAAATAGGAACGAAGTAAATAATATATACATACATATAATAGAGTGGGAGATACACACACACACACACACATATGATTAATTTAATCTTAATAAATTTGATACTACAAGTTGGTGGTCAGTCAAAACTGCAGGTAAGGAGATTAAAATAGGAAACTAAGTAAATATAGACGTACAAGTGTAGAGGACTGGATTGAAGGAGGCGGGAGTCGGGGGAAGGGAGGAGAAAGAGAAGGTCAGGAGAGAAGAAAGAAGGAAGGCCTTTACGAGTAGATATAAGCAATGCAGGTGTATCTATATCAATTATATTTATCCCTCTCTCTTTCGTCTTTGTCTTTGTTGTTGTTGCTAGTTGTAACTGTAACACACCTACTCGAGCTTTCGACTTACTCCATCTGCTCTTTACTGTGAACTTCATGACTCTATATGTACCTCTCTCTCTCTCTCTCTCTCTATATATATATATATATGTATGTATTTGTGTATCTCTGTCTTTGAGTTTCTTGTACAGCTTTTATAAAACCCTGTTTCTAAGAGCTTTTTATTTTATTTGGAGTGCAAAGTTTCTAAATAAAAAATATTTAAAAAATATTTTTCAATAACTAATTTATTTATTTTATTTTTAACATTTGATAAATAAAAAATAAATTATACAACACACTGAAAACTTAAATAAAAATATATAACTTTAGAAGCGCATATCCTAAATTTAAATATTAATTAAAATTAAATTATTTTTTTATCCATTTGACATTTTTTTTATGCTAACAGGCTACTGTTCCCTAGTAATTCTCTTTATTTATTTATTTTTTAGTAAAAACAGCTCTATTACTTCATGCCTCTCTCTATGTATATCTATGTGTTTGAGTTTATTGAGAAATAATAACATAAACCCGATGCACCGTAACTAAAGGTGCGACAACCAATATAATTTTTTAATTTTAATTTTGAATTAATTTTAATGTAGTTATTTTTTGTTTCATTAATATGTGTTGAGTTCTTAGTCGACAGCGCACCCTAAATTATAATGCAACGGGTTTACGATAGTGTTACTAGAGTTTCTTGTTCGGCTGGTTTTATTTATTAAACCCTGTTTCTAAGAGCATTGTTTGTCTTTTTTGGTAAAAATAGGTTTGTAATATTTTACTCTTAAAATTTGATTTTATCGATTACATGTCTAAACTTTCAATATTTATCCAATGCAACCTTCTAAAACTATATGCAGTTTTAACTGATCATCGACTTGAGTGATATTTTATACACCCACATGGATTATATACACACAATCGATGATTCAATATTTTTAAGTCATGAAATATTGAATCATCGACTAAGTAGTTTATTAAGTATTTACGTCATCATATATATATACACACACAGAGTATAAAATATCACTCAAACCAGGATTATATTTACATAATTACCTTTAATATTAGGTCATATAACGATGAATAACGAAAATTTATAAATAATATATATGTATCTAAACAATATGCCTAAAATTATGTCGCTTGTTGAAATATGAACTAAACACACTTACTTTTTCGTGATTTACATTGTAATATTGTTTACTTTGAAAAGAAAATGACAAGGTCTCATTTATGTCTCATTTTGTGATTGCAATTTTTTTATATAGATATTTGATCTTCATAAAGAATGTTTTTTGTTTTTTTCAAACTAAACGATAAAAACCTATTAAATTAAATAAAAATAATAATTTGTACATTTATAATTCTAAATTTAAATTAAGAAAAACACTCTTCATACGTAACCAGGGTTTAATGTTCTTCACGCTAACCGGTGCTTGCTTGACTTTGTTTTATGTCATCGCAATGTTCGTCGGGTTTCATTATCCATGAATTGTGTTGCGTTGAGTGTAGTCATTGCAATGTGTACGTCCTGGCGTGTGAGTGGTGTTCAGATTGCATTGAGTGAATTGATCCCTGCCTCGTTCAACGAAATTTAGGCCTGCAATCCTCTTCATTGTTTCTTCAAGTAAAGAAGTTCCCTGGACAGCTTACGAGTCCCTATGTTGCATACCATTTGAAGAAAAGCGGACCGAAAGACAAACAATTCAGGTGAACCTTGAGGTACCGTTTGTGTTACCGGGCATTCTTCCAAATTTGTTTGTGGCTTGCTTGGTGTATGAACGGCTATTGTGCTCTCAGATGCAGAACATTCAGTGGATAAACGGTCTTCAGACCACTTATGCCCTATCATAGGCCTTTCTCGAATGACCGTTGAGAGCCGCTTCGGTACCGGTACGATGATGTCGATTGGGAAGAAGTGGTTTCCGACGTCGTAAAGGAATGCTACCTGATTGATCCTGCCAATAGTCATATTCTTGTCTCAACTATTAAGCCATTCATGGATAATGCTATCGAATTTTCTCAATGTTTGTTCATGCCACTTCAAGAATGGACCTAAGAACATTTATAAGGGGAGGTGGTCTTCAAGATGGAATTAACGTGAATGAACTAAAAAGGAGGATTGACCACCTGTGGGAACGTGAATGAGCTTATGAAGTTCAAAGTTGCTAAGTTGGTCGGTCCCCCCTCCGACCATTGACCCCTCTCTGACCCTCCGCTGACCCGACGTTGATGGGAAAAAAAATCACCCCAAATTTTTTTCTCAAGGATTTTGTCCCTCGGTTACTAGACGCAGTCGAAAATGATATTCACACTAACCGTTGCTTGCTTGGATTTGCTTGATGTCATCGCATATTCGTCGGGTTTTATTATCCACAAATTGTGTTGCGTTGAGCGTAGTCATGGCAATCTGTACGTCCTAGCGTGTGATTGGTGTTCAGATTACATTGGTTGAATTGATACCTGCCTCGTGCAACAAAATTTAGGATTGTAATCCTCTTCATTGTTGCTTCAAGTGAAGAATTTCCTTGGAAAGCTTACGAATCCCTATGTTGCATACCATTTGAAGAAAATCGGACCGAAATACGAACAATTTCATCTTGTGCCACAACGTGGCTTCAGATGAACCTTGAGATACCGTTTGTATTACCATGCATGTTTCCAAATTTGTTTGTGGCTTGCTTGGTGCATGGACGGCTGCTGTGCTCTCGGATGCGGAACATTCAGTGGATAAACGGTCTTCGGATCACTTATGCCCTATTATAGTCCTTTCTCGAACGACCGTTGAGAGTCACTTTGGTACCGAAGCGATAATGTCGATCAGGAAGAGGCGGTTTCCGACGTCATGAAGGAATGCTACCTGGTTGATCTTGCCAGTAGTTATATGTTTGTCTCAAAGATTAAGCCATGCATATGTAAGTATGAACTAATTCAAACTGTGAAACTGCGAATGGCTCATTAAATCAGTTATAGTTTGTTTGATGGTACCTACTACTCGGATAACCATAGTAATTCTAGAACTATTAACGTGCAACAAACCCCGACTTCTGGAGGGACACATTTATTAGATAAAAGGTCGACGCAGGCTTTGCCCGTTGCTCTGATGATTCATTATAACTTGACAGATCGTATAGCCTTCGTGCTGACGCCCATCATTCAAATTTCTGCCCTATCAACTTTCGATGGTAGGATAGTGGCCTACCATGGTGGTGATGGGTAACAGAGAATTAGGTTTTGATTCCGGAGAGGGAGCCTGAGAAATGGCTACCACATCCAAGAAAGGAAGCAGGCATGTAAATTACCCAATCCTGACACGGCGAGGTAGTGATAATATATAGCAATATCGGGCTCTTTGAGTCTGGTAATTGGAATGAGTACAATCTAAATCCCTTAACGACGATCCATTAGAGGGAAAGTCTGGTGCCAGCAGCCACGGTAATTCCAGCTCCAATAGCATATATTTAAGTTGTTGTAATTAAAAAGCTCGTAGTTGGATTTAGGGATGGGCTGATCGGTCTGCCTTTCGGTGTGTACCAATCGTCTCATCCCTTCTGTCGGCGATGCGCTCATGGCCTTAACTGGTCGGGTCGTGCCTCCAGTGCTGTTACTTTGAAGAAATTAGAGTGCTCAAAACAAGCCTACGCTATGTATACATTAGCATGTGATAACATGATATGATTTCGATCTCGTTCTATTGGCCTTCAAGACCGGAGTAATGATTAACAGGGATAGTCGGAGACATTCGTATTTCATAGTCAAAGGTGAAATTCTTGGATTTATGAAAGACGAACAACTGCGAAAGCATTTGCCAACGATGTTTTAATTAATCAAGAACGAAAGTTGGGGGCTTGAAGATGATTAAATACCGTCCTAGTCTCAACCATAAATGATGCCGACCAGGGATCAGCAGATGTTACATTAAGGACTCTGCTGGCACCTTATGAGAAATCAAAGTTTTTGGGTTCTAGGGGAAGTATGGTCGCAAGACTGAAATTTAAAGGAATTGACGGAAGGGGGTACCACCAGGAGTGGAGCCTGCGGCTTAATTTGACTTAACACGGGGAAACTTACCAGGTCTAGACATCGTAAGGATTGACAGACTGAGAACTCTTTCTTGATTCTATGGGTGGTGATGCATGGCCGTTCTTAGCTGGTGGAGCTATTTGTCTGGTTAATTCTGTTAACGAACGAGACCTCTAGCTATGTGGAGGTGACCTTCCACAGCTAGCTTCTTAGAGGGACTATGGCATTTTAGGCCACAGAAGTTTGAGGCAATAACAGGTCTGTAACGCCCTTAGATGTTCTGGGCCGCACGCGCGCTGCACTGATGTATTCAACGAGTCTATAACCTTGGTCGACAGTCCCGGATAATTTTTGAAATTTTATCATGATGGGGATAGATCATTGCAATTGTTGGTCTTAAACGATGAATTCATAGTAAGCGCGAGTCATCAGCTCGCGTTGACTACGTCCCTGCCCTTTGTACACAACGTCCGTCGCTCCTACCGATTGAATGGTCCGATGAAGTGTTCGGATTACGGCGACTGGGCGGTTCGCTGAGACGTTGCAAGAAGTCTACTGAACCTTATCATTTAGAGGAAGGAGAAGTCATAACAAGGTTTTCATAAGTGAACCTACGGAAGTATCATTGTCGAAAACTGTAAAGTTGCACGACCCGTGAACTCGTATATAAAACGGGAGTAATACCCTGGTTTGTTTACTTTTTTCTGTTTTGTACCACCGTTTCTTATTTTTTATATTTAGCACATTCGTTTCTTATTTTTTCCCATTTTAAACAATTTTGACTAATTCAAACTTTTTTTCTTCAGAATATTAATTAAAAAAATCCAGTTGTTTCCCTCTTAAAATATTAGTTTTAGTTTTATTTTTAATTGTTTTTTTATGTGTAAAATGGCAGAAATGCCCTTAATTTTGTCTGAAACCCAGCGTCTTATTGTCTATGCCTTTACAGCTGAATTTTTTTTACTAATATTCTGAAGAAAAAAAAAGTTTGACTTAATCAAAATTGGTTAAAATGAAAAAAAAAATAAGAAACCAATGTACTAAATAGAAAAAATAAGAAAGAGTGATACAAAACAGAAAAAAATTGAACAAACTAGGATACTAAAAAGGTATTAAATCCCAAGATAACCATTTGCATTCTCCCACTACATTTAATTAGTACACCTTTTCAAGGGTAAAACGGTAAAAAAAATCTGAACTTTTTTTCTACAGTAATTTTTATTGAAACATTAGGGAAAATTATAAAAAAAAACTTTGAAACGTTGGTACCAAATTGAAAGACTAATAAACCTTTACGTGCCATTTTTGTTAAATATTCCCTTTACACTAGTTTCAGGTAAAATGTAAAGTAATTTTGGGGCGAAAATAGTTTTCTTACCTACACTCCCAGATCCATCTATTATACACTTTCTCTCTCTAAATCTATTTTCATATTTATATCAACTGAGAAAAAAAGAGAATAAATAGAACAGTGAAAATGGAAAATTCAAGCGCTTTAGATTACATCAACCAAATGTTTCCCACTGGTATTTTATCTTACCTTTTTTTTACATTTTAATTTATCTCCTTTTTTATTTTAATTCTATGGATTGAAATTAAGTAATTACAGATAGATAGTAAGATAAGCACATTGATATTTCTACTAACTAAGAAATTTATTAACTCATGATCTGGATATTTTGGCAGTTTACATTGAATATTATTGCCAAGATTCTTTAGTTTTGTTGTTGTTGTGATTTTAATTAAATAAGCTGATTTTTTTAGAATTGACTTAAAATATGAGTTTCATTATAACTTGTAGGCCAAAAACAGTACCTAGGGCTTTGTTTGGTTGCAGCTTTTGACCATATAAGCTGATTTTTTTCCCACTGGTACCTATCTTACAATTTTTACATTTTAATTTATCTCCTTTTTTTTTTCTGTGTTGAAATTAAGTAATTACAGATAGATTAGCACATTGCATCAATAATAATTCTAATAACTAAGATATATGTTTTAATTATTACACGCTTTGGAAGAGATTTATAAATGCATGATCTTGAAATTTTGGCAGTTTATTTTTGTTGTTGTGATTTTAATTGAATAAGCTGAATTATTTGGAATTGAAAAAGCATGAGTTTCAACTATAAGCTGGATACAGAAACGCAGTGTAACTTATAAGCCAAAAATAGTACTTAGGGCTTGCTTTGTTTCAGCTTTTAATTGTATAAGCTGAATTATTTGAAATGGACAGAAATATTGAGTTTCAACTGTAAGTTGACTAAAGGAATGCAGTAGAACTTATAAGCCAAAAAAAAAACGAGCTTTAAATATGCTACTTAATAAAAAGCAGATCACAATTCATAGTAGTTTTAGCTCTTCCAATTGAAATTGCTGAGTGATAAACGACTGTTGTGATGTTTTTGTGCTTAGATTCCCACTAAGCTGAATTATTCAAAATCGGCATAAATTTTGGGTTTCAACTGTAAGCTGGCTTACGGAGTGCAGTATACGTTATAAGAAAAAAATAAAATAGGCCAAGATTCAAATAATGCCACTTTTTTCGACTTAATTTTTCGAGTAATGAACCACTTTTTGGATATTCTTGTATGCAGATTCTCCCCTTAAACCCTTAGGGGTAGTTTGGTCCTACTTATAGATGAGATTCCGATTTATTTTAGTTGGGATAAAAACAAAAACTCGGATTTGAAATGGAGTAGGTAATTATAGTGAATTGCCCAAGTTTTAATGCCCATGGCCATGAGTGTTTATCGAAAAAGATCAGATGGAATTAACATTTCATCTCTTTCTCATGTAGCATACGTGTTTTGGTTCTCTAAATTTATTTGTTGCAAGGTGAATTTGTAATATTATTAACTGTATGAAACATATATTTAAAATGCCAGAGGCTTCATTGTCTGGTGTGGAACCACTTATGCAAAAGATACATGGTGAGATTCGCCGTGTGGATGCTGACATTTTGACAGCTGTTCGTCAACAGGTTATGATCTTTTATTACTATCTTTTTTTGTGTGTTATTAATTCAATATGCATTTTGAAGTAGAGATTTTGTCCCATGTTTGTGCCTTACATTGTTCTTAAGTAAATTACAGTGTCTGCTTCTTCTTCTTTTTTGGTCGGAATGGTGGAATAACATTAAAGCTCATCAAACAGGGAGTATTTGACCAGAAATGATTTAGTATAAGCTAATAAATGTCGAAGATCTAGTAGAATTCCTCAATCCATGTATCAGTTTGCTAATACTTTTTATAAAAATATGCTACCTTCTCTTAAGCAGGAACGTGATTTTCTTGATTTTTTGATAATTCTTACTTTTCTGTTTGTTTTAAATGTGTGCACAATAACAAATTTTCACAATGTACTTACATCAACTAGAAATACTAAAGTTACTAAAGAAAGTTATGATATTCCTTTGTATTTTAATTTGTTTTCTACCTATATTGCAAACTAGAAATCTCAAGTTCTCTATTGGTTAGATTTTAATATTCAAGAGCTTTTTGGCCCTAACCATTATAGGCTCATGGGTCTTTCTCGAAAAGAATATTGCAAAAGCAGAGCAGCGCAACTTAGGAGAGCTCCAACATGATTGCAGCTCGGACATGAAACATTCTTTAAATAAATTGTGATTCTTAGTCCTCACCATTAGGATTGTCCTTATGATTGTGAATTGACACACGTTTCTGTATGAAAATTGCAGAGTAATTCGAGAACCAAGGCCAAGGAAGATCTTGCTGCAGCTACACATGCTGTGGAGGTATTTTGTCGTTACATCTTTCTGTGTAATATTATAGAACATAAAGTTTTTTGTTGAGCATAAAGTAAGAGCCATTGTGTCATCATTTTCAGCTTCTATATGCTTGCTGATAGGTTACTTTATATATTCATTGGGTTTTCACGATTAACTCTACCCATCAGGGATTAAATTCTGAAAATGATTTTCGCTTGTTGCAGGAACTAATGTATAAGATCAGAGGGATTAAAAGTAAAGCTGAGGAAAGTGAGACAATGGTCAAGGAAATATGTCGAGATATCAAGAAGTTAGATTTTGCAAAAAAGCACATAACAACCACGATTACAGCCCTTCACCGTCTTACAATGCTAGGTTGGTACTTATTTTATTGTAACTTCCATAGTTCTTATATGTACTCTGATCTGTTGCTCATTCGTACAACTTAGATTTTGTTTGTTCTACTTAAGTCAGACAAAAATTACCTATAGCATTAAAGAATTGACTGACTGGTAGGTGCTACTGAAGTAAATGTCCAGCTTTAACTTTTTAACTCTGGGATTGGTGTACATTCCTTTGAAAATAATTTACATTCCTTTTTTACGTTGTTGATTTAAGAAATCGGGATTTAGTAGACCATTTTGTTGGTACCATTCACCCCAATCCAATTCAGTTTATTACTTAATTAAAGAAATTGAATAAGATAAGTGATTTTTCAAATTCAACCAAACCCTTTTCAAAATATCAATTGAATTAATAAGAATCTTGATAAATTCTTTACATTTGTTTATCATTAGCGGACCAATGTTTTATTTATCAGAATCATACCCGTTTAATTGATAATAGATTGGTTATCATATCGTTTTCCCTCTTAGGCCCCCAAGCCCAACCTCTCCAACTTGAGTCCGCCTAGCGATTTTTGAAACCTTATATCCATCCTTGCCTACTCTTTACCTCTAATATAAATGCACCAATATTGAATTCTAAATGTCCTTTTTGCCTATGATGACAGTTTCTGCGGTTGAGCAACTTCAAGTCATGGCCTCAAAAAGGCAATATAAGGAGGCAGCTGCACAGCTAGAGGTAACGTTTAATTGTCTTTGCTCCTTGTCACCCTCAGTCGTATCACGCATCCTTTCCAATTGTGCATCTGTTTTGGGAACCAAAAATTGTAATAAGGAACATGGTTAAATTCTGAATGTGGCTTAAGTGATGGGCCATTGAAACTTTTCTCCAGTGAAGTAATAACTTTAGCTGCCACTGATTCACAGTAATGCTATATGCACAACTCCATACACATACCCGTACACTTATGGTAGTTTGGAGAGAAATTTCAAAGGAATTTGGAACCAATTACAAAATTAACACCTACCCTATCTGTGTGCGAGTATGTGTAGGGAGTTGTGCACATAGAATTACTGATTCACTTTGTGCAGGTTATTGCTTTGTTCTTGAAGTACTATCATGTGTTTCCTCACATTGACGAATGCACCAATTTTTCCAATCAAATATTACCTTTAAAATATATATTTCTAATAATAACCGCTATTGTGTTCAGGCTGTAAACCAGTTATGTAGCCACTTTGAAGCTTATAGAGACATTCTCAAGATAACTGAGCTCCGGGAGAAGTTTAAGAACATTAAACAAATCCTTAAGTCTCATGTATTCTCTGATTTCTCAAGGTATGTTGGACTCCCTTTTCAAAATATTTGATATTTATGGAATTTTCTTATATTCCTTTACTCTTTACTTTTTTTCTATTTTGCTCAGTTTTTTAGCTCAAAAACTGAAAGATCAATAAACTAAGTTTACTTGGTAGCAAGTAAACATTCTTTTTCACATGCTTCTACTTGAAACTCAACAGTATAGTTAACGTTTTGTTCATCATTGGCAGCCAAACATTTAGGTTATACTTGAAGTAGCAAACTGTTAAAAAAGTTCGTTACCACTTACTCATCATCTCCAGTTAAATTGATTATAGGGAGATATTTATTTCATCTCGTCTTAGATAAAATTCTTTTTTTTTATCGATTTCAGCTTAGGCACTGGAAAAGAGAGTGAAGAAAGTAATTTATTGCAGCAATTAGCTGATGCTTGCTTAGTTGTTGATGCATTAGAGCCCTCTGTAAGAGAAGATTTGGTCAAAAGCTTCTGCAGTAGGGAACTTACTTCATATCAACAGATTTTTGAAGGAGCTGGTTAGTCCAATAACATATATCTTAAATAAGTTAAATTTTATCCTATTTATTCTTTTCCATTTTTGATTTGGTACTGTTTGTTTCCTTTAGAACTTGCAAAATTGGATAAAACTGAGAGGAGATATGCTTGGATCAAGCGGCGGTTAAGAACTAATGAAGAAATTTGGAAAATTTTCCCATCTTCCTGGCATGTTCCATATTTGCTGTGCATCCAGTTTTGCAAGTTGACAAGGCATGTCATCCAGTACATATATTGTATATATCTCTTTTGTCCAACTTAATATGTTTAGTAAAATTTGAACCTCTTTATATTTTTCTTAGACTTTAATAATCTTTTCTTTCACATAGAGTGCAATGCACATTACTGTTTTGGAGGCGGTTTTAACAATTTTCTATGCTTGTTCATTACCAGAACACAATTAATGGAGATCCTTAACAATATGAAAGAAAAGCCTGATGTTGGCGTTCTATTGCTGGTAAGTGCTATTATTTTTCGATGTTTTTTATTTCCATTCATAACAGAGTACTTGATTTTCATGTTTATAATGTTGTTACAGCTGTTAACCATGTTATTGTATAATCCCAAAAATGGGACTTGTAATTCTTCTTCTGTTCTGGTGTAGATTGTGCTGATATTTTTAGTGCTTGAAATGGCGGATCTAGGGGTTTATTATACTTTAGTACCTTTAAGTATGGACAATTTTCCATTTAGTACCACAAACTATTTACTTTTTTTAAGGGAAAAAATACATTTACTACCCCAAACTATAGTACGGTTAACGATTTGGGTACCCATCTTTCAAATTTTCCAATTTAGGTACCACACTATAATAAATTTCCAATTTAGGTACCACCGTCTTAATAAATCACGAAATTATGTCACGTGACATTTGACAAACATTAATTTGATAGGCTAATTTGACAATTTTGCACAAAAATATGTCATACTAGAAGAACTTTTAGCATATAATCCAAATTTAGCATATAATCCAAATTTTTGTTATTTGTGAAATTGGGGAAAATATTTTTATAGGATGACATATTTTTATGCAAAATTGTCAAATTAGCCTCTCAAATTAATGTTTGTCAAATGTCACGTGACGTGATTCCGTGATTTATTTAGACGGTGGTACCTAAATTGGAAATTTATTATAGTGTGGTACCTAAATTGGAAATTTTGAAAGGTGGGTACCCAAATCGTTAAAAGCAGATAGTTTGGTGTACTAAACCTATAAAACCCCCCTTTTTTAAGTACCGTGAACTATTGAAACGTTACTGCTTTTTTACCATTCCGTCCATTTAATGGATGAAAAACTAACACGTGCAAGTCACATGCCAATTTTAGTGTTGTTTTACTACAGTGAAATGACCAAAATACCCCTTATTTTAACGGATTCCATCCAAGATGTAGTTAGGGTTGACGAAATTGTAGTAAAATAAAAAAATCCAAAGTTCAAGGTACTAAAAGAAAAAAGTCATAGTTTGTGGTACTAAATGGAAAATCGTCCATACTTAAAGGTACTAAAGTACTCCCTCCGTCCCTTTTTAAGTGTCCTCCTTTGATTTCGATAAATATTAAGAGGTATCATTAATTACATTTGAAAATTACAAATATACCCCTAATTTAAATTAAATAATTATTATTGTCAATTTTTGGAATGTATTCATTGCAATATTTGAGGATGTTATATGTTGTGAGACTGCAGATAATTCTATATTACCATCTGTTGGATTAGTGTATGAAGTTTAGGGTTAAGTTAGATAAGGGTATTCGTGTGTATTTGTGTGATAATGTGTGTGTATGTATTGCTGTATAATGTATTAGGTTATGTATTTAGCAGATACCGGGTTTATTATTTATTAGCTGTTAGATGAGATTAGAAGGGGAGAAGGAGATCAAGACACGTGTATTGATCGAATGGTTAAAATTAGAGCAGTTTAATAACTGTCATAACCACCCCGACAGTTTCTTTCTTACATTTTCGCCTATAAGGAGAAACGCTAATATGAACCCGGTGCACTATAATTAAGAGTGTGCCAACCAATAGAATTTTTTATTTTTAATTTTGAATTAATTTTAGGGTAGTTGTTTTTGGGTTCATTAATGTGTTGAGTTTTTAGTGGATGGCACACCCTAAATTATAGTGCACCGGGTGTACGGTAGTGTTACTTCGCCTTTAAGTATGTAATAGTTGTGTATTAATGATGTTATCAGAGAAATATTTGTAAACTGTCACTTCGATTTCGATAGAAATCTGTTTGTTTTCTTGATTTGTTGTAAACGTACTTTGATTCTCCTCAAATTGGTATCAGAGCTTTTCCAAATGGCCGGAAAACGATCCAAAAACACCACCAATTCGACAAATTCAGGCCAACCACAACCTGAATTTGTTCCTACCCTAACCGCGGACCAAAAAATTGAAATTTTGCAATCACAACTCCAAAATAGCCCAGATGAACAGAGATTGGTTAATGAAGAAAGAAACAAATTTTTTAAACATCAACTTTTACAAATTAACCAGCAGTTGCAACAAATATTACTATCTGTGGGCATAAAGAATGAGGACTACAAGTCATCATTTGAACCATTACTTCCCTGACTTTGAGAAACCCTCTTTTGAAGATTCACACATGGGGAATGATCAAAATTAAATTAACCTCAGAACACAAAAAAAGAGATATTCCAATTTGTGGAGAATCAAAGTACGTTTACAGCAAATCAAGAAAACAAACAGATTTCTATCGAAATCGAAGTGACAGTTTACAAATATTTCTCTGATAAAATCATTAATACACAACTATTACATACTTATAGGCGAAAATGTAAAAAAGAAACTGTCGGGGTGGTTATGACAGTTATTAAACTGCTCTAATTTTAACCCTTCGATCAATACACGTGTCTTGATCTCCTTCTCCCCTTCTAATCTCACCTAACGGCTAATAAATAATAAACCCGTTGGATCTAATCCAACGGTATCTGCTAAATACCTAACCTAATACATTATACAGCAATACATACATACACATTATCACACAAGTACACACGAATACCCTTATCTAACTTAACCCCAAACTTCATACACTAATCCAACAGATGGTAATATAGAATTATCCGCAGTATTCATTGCAATATTTGAGGATATTATAGTACTTTTATTATTTTTTCATTGATAAATTAGGAAAATGGACACTTATTTTGGGACAGCCAAATATGGAATAGTGGACACTTATTTAGTGACGGAGGGAGTATAATAATCCCGTGGATCTAGTGATATTGTTGAGACAATCTGGTATTGCTGTCTTCTTCTTTGTACAAAAAGTGGTTTCAATTGTTAAATTTATGAGCAATTATATCCATTTCCCTTGTTTGTAATGAAATATTTACTTGGTCCTGATGGGTTACTTAGGGTAGTTACACTCGAATTTTACACTGTTGACTATCCTGATGGATTCTTTTTCTGAGTAATTATATAATATTATATACTCTGTTTTATGAAAAACTTTCTCTTGTTTTGTATTTTGGGTGAAATTAAGTAGGCACTGCAACGAACTTTGGAATTTGAGGAAGAATTGGCAGAAAAATTTGGAGGAACCCGTAGCAGAGAAGCTGGTGGCGAATTTGAAAATAAGGGAGATAATATTGGTCAAACAGTCTCAGATATTCGAAAAAAGTACGAAAAGAAACTTGCTGCTCATCAGGGAAGTGAGAATGAAGTATGTGTAATTCCGTCATAGTAAAAGAGTGTACTAATAAGTCGATTGTTCTGTTACAATTGAATTCTGATGATGTTTATTATTATTAATCATCAGGGTAGCGAGGGGACTAAAGATTTATTAATGCCAGGAGCCGGGGTAATGCTTATATTTAGATTTGCTTTGTATTTCTAGTTCTGTGCTAAAACTGCTGCTGATTATTGCTATATTTCATTTGGCAGTTCAATTTTCATGGAATCATTTCATCATGCTTTGAACCACACTTGACGGTATATGTAGAACTAGAAGAGAAGACACTTATGGAAAATCTGGAGAAACTTGTTCAGGTTTGGGTCCATTAAGCATGACGAATGCAGTGGTTTTTCAATTTTCTTATGTTGCTTTTTATGCGATTATATGCCTGTTACAAATATACTATTGTATTTATTTTAATACAGGAAGAAACTTGGGACATTGAGGAGGGAAGTCAGACTAATATTTTGTCCAGTAGCATACAGGTAATTCTGTTAATTTTGTACTTTTTGTGAGTGACGTCTGCCCTTATCTTCATATCCTTGTCTCTGATGGAAGGCTGTAAATATATACGCATGCACGCGCACACACACAAATGTGGAAACTAGTGTTTCTCCAACATGAAAAAAAACTTTAAACTCGTTAGTTGGAGAATATAAAAGTCCAGCATCTCATTTAGTGGTTCGTTTAATCGTTTTTCCGACTTATTTATTATCTAAAGGCTATGGATGTTTCATTGTTGTTTCTGAAGGTGTTCTTGATTATCAGAAGAAGCTTAAAGCGCTGTAGTGCGCTGACAAAGAACCAGACATTGCTTTACTTGTTCAAGGTAAGTATTGAAATGTTCAGGGTAAATGCCTTTGTGAGTTGAGTTCTGTAACAATAACCAATAAGTATTTATTGTTTTGCATTCAATAATAGTTTATGCAAGCTACAATATTTAATTTGTATGTCTGCGTAAAAGGAGGTTTTGTCATTTCCTTTATTCCTTAATTTGACCGTGTAATGATCCCACTTCAATACTGTTAGCTATTGGTATGTTTTTAATATAGCTTAAGTTCACTATTCTCAATAATTAGCTTTTAGGGGGAATTGACAGAATTAGTATTGATCTACACCCTGACAAGTTCGAAAATGAACCAGCAATAGTTTTTTGAAAGCGTACAAAGTAAATTATAGACTCTTGATGGCATTCATGTTGCAGAACCCTCTTTCCCCTCATATTAGTTTCATAATACCGAAACTTATAAACTTCTTGCTTCAAATTCCCTTCAGACTGTTGTTTCACCAACTAAAATAATCAAACCAGCTGTTTGTGGTCACGCTGCTCTGTGTTGGCGCTCAGAGTCTCAGACAGGTCTTTTGTTTGTGTGTGTTTTGGGGGTGGGGGGTGGAGGGAGGTAGTCATAGTTTTTCGTACTAAGTAACGCGTAATTGAGGGAATTAATATTTTTGTGGTGATCCGTGAACCACAAAGGTACGTTTAAAATAAGTATATATAAAAAGGCCCAATTCAAATGATTGACTAATATAAGTTCAAAATTGTGAGCATGGCATTGTCAAACTTGTCTGCAACTACACATCAGTGTAGTCTTTCATTTTCAAAAACATTTATGCTCTACTGTTTCAAAGTAAATTAACTTTCTTAGTCAGTTGTCCAGAGCACTGTGTATTGAGAATGACAATCTTTAAAGGATGCACGATCTCTCCATGGAAGACCTCAAAAGTTATATAATTGCCAAATTTCTTCTCCATGATATTACAGGTGTTTCAGAGAATTCTTAAAGCCTATGCTACAAAACTCTTTGGTAAATTGCCTAAAGGAGGTACTGGAATTGTTGCAGCTGCCACAGGCATGGATGGACAGATAAAGGTATTAGTCTATTAAAAGATCTAGATACAAATATAATTCAATGATCTGTGTTATGCCCATTTTTAATTTTGATGATAAAGTCCCTATCTTGTCAATCAAACTGATCTTTTTAGCAGACATCTGACAGGGACGAAAGATTGATATGTTATGTTATTAACACTGCAGAGTATTGCCACAAAACGGTTAGTCGATCACTCTGTGATTATCTGAAAGTTTTATTTGATGTATGCTCTTGTATCGATACCTTTTTGTATCTATATTTATAGAATGAGGTGGTAATATCTTTCTGTTGACAGTCTTGTGAATTGGCCGATAACGTGTCGAAAATGATTGATCCACAATTAGGAGATGGAGTGGACATGTCAGAAGTGCAGGTTAATTCCATTGAATCGAAAGATTGTTCTTTTGATGTTTGGATGTATCATTTTATTGTACCTGAGAAGATTTTTAATGTCCAGGACGAATTTTCAGCTGTCATTACGAAAGCTTTAGTAACATTAGTGCATGGTTTGGAGACAAAATTTGATGCGGAGATGGCTGCGATGACACGAGTTCAATGGAGCACACTTGAAAGTGTTGGTGATCAGTCAGAGTAAGATGAGAATTAAAATCTAAAGATTGATTATTGGGTGTCTGGGACTGGATTATCTTCTAACAGTAGTTTTTTATATCACTTTGCAGGTACATCAACAACATAAATATGATTCTCAATAGTAGCATCCCTGTCCTTGGACGTCTTCTTTCTCCAATTTACTTTCAGTTTTTTCTAGACAAGGTAATTATAAGATTACGTAATGGTTTTCATGTATTTTCTTTTCTTTCGAAAAGCTCATGGATAATGCATGGAGATTTGTTGTTGTGTACGAGAATATCGAGGATTTGAAAAGTGCAATACATTAATTTGTAAAACTCATTCTTAGGGGTGTAAAAGTGGAGACGCTATAGTTAGTTGTATCCGTTTCGCGAGAGATAAGGGGTCGGTGGGAGGCATATGATTCATTTTCGATTGAATACAAAATAAATTAGTTGTCGTCTATGGTGATTTTAATGTTTATCTACCAGTATTTTTATGCATGTATGTTGGACTTAATTTATCGAGTTTAGAAACCTCTCGACGAAATTGTATTTTTTCCTTTCCACAATTTTTTACTTCATAGTCTTGTTGAATCCGGTTTATTTATCCCATTTCCCTATAAAAGGTCATCACAAATATACATAATTACCGTAGTTTAGGATATTCTTCCTTTCTCCTTCTAAGAAGTTCGGATGTCCTTAGATAAACACTTGCATGTTCTTGCATCAAAACTGATCTTAAGCTGCTCTATTAGCCTTTAACGATTACCTCAGAACTTCTGTCCAAAATTTTATGTATGTTTCTTTCTCAGTTGCATGGCTAGTGTTTCTAAATGTGTTAGTTTTTTTTTTGACAGCTCGCATCATCCCTTGGTCCACGCTTTTACCTTAACATTTTCAAGTGCAAGCAGATATCCGAAACAGGAGCCCAGCAAGTAATTACGTCTTCCCTCTCCTTATTTCCGGATATGTGCTTCTTTAGATCTGGGGTCTCAGCTACTTTTTCTTTTTGGAACCTATGCTTAAAAAAACATAAAGAAAAATTGAAAATAAACATGAATGATTTCTACATATTTTCTTGGTACTTTCCAGCAGACTTATGTGTTGCATTGTCATTTGAGATGGTCGCCTATAATGTGAGTGTCTGAGATGATTTCCCCTCCTGGACACAATTAGAAAATCACATAAGAAATGACAAGGATTACTCTTCTTCTTTCATTTGGCAAATTTGTTTTGCCATCACAAATATTTCTTATTTTATAAATCTGTTTTATCTGGAAATGTTGGCACTTTGCCCCAAAAACAATATGGCTGTTTATATACTCCTGCACTTGATTCCTCCTCATGCATCCTAAAATATGTAAGCAGTTATTAGAAGATTTTGGTTACTAAAAAACTAATAGAATTTTTTTCTTCTAGAAAGCTAAATGCAAATATTACTGCAAAACGAAGATACGCTACTTAGGGGTGGGGTAGTTCTTTTGTTATAATATATTTTTCTGTGCCTAAATTAATATTCATGATGCTGTTACAGATGTTATTGGACACCCAGGCCATGAAGACGATTCTTCTAGATATTCCTTCTCTTGCAAAACAGGTAAGAGAAAATCCAAATCATTTTATGCACAGTGCCAGTGAAAATCTTTCTTCTTTACTTTGTGGATTTCTATTTTTTTAATCAGGTTGTTTTAAATTATTTGATTTATGTAGAAAACGTTACACTTCTTACAATTTATTGTAACAGGTATCTGGTGCCGTTAGCTACACAAAGTTTGTCAGCCGCGAATTGAGTAAAGCTGAAGCTCTATTAAAGGTATGTGACTTGACTTTTATTGAATTAGAGTACCTACTTGCTGTTGTTCGAAACAGCCTGGGAATAAGAGGGT
The DNA here is from genome assembly GCA_963682055.1 of Primula veris. Classification (NCBI taxonomy): domain Eukaryota; kingdom Viridiplantae; phylum Streptophyta; class Magnoliopsida; order Ericales; family Primulaceae; genus Primula; species Primula veris. The sequence goes on from OY821743.1 coordinate 9,372,458, forward strand.
TATTTGTCTTTCTTTAATAGGTTATACTGTCGCCGCTTGATTCTGTAGCTGATACATATAGTGCATTGCTACCAGATGGAACACCTTTAGAGTTTCAGCGGATTCTCGAGCTTAAGGTCGTAAACTTGTCTTCTTGTATCATAAGCTTTCCCTAATATTATTTTTAGTAAAAAAAACAGTCTTTTGGGATATGATGTGACAATAGTAAGACCCAACTAAATTCGTTATGTTTGCACAATCTGCTGTTCTTAAAAGAGTACATTGTTCTACAATCTCTTTCTGTTCTTGTTTTCAGAAGTTTCGAAATCGAAACAATGTAATTCTTACATCTCTTTTAAAAAAGTAAAAAGCTACTGGGGTTAATTTTATTTTTGGTCCCTAAACTTTGTTATTTGTCGCACTTCTATATCTATACTTTTGTACTATTACTCAGTTTTAATCGATAAATGTTACAATCTGTGTATTTTTTGTTCCTAACCCTAGCGAAGCTTTCTTCCACTTAAATTAAGTTTTTTCCGCAAATTTCATATCTTGTACCATTTAAAAAACAACTAATTATAAATAATTGTCCTAAGAATGTGGTTTACCTTCGTACTTAACAAAAAAACTGACTCCCTAGGTTTTGGGACCAAAAATGCGCATGTTTTGTTGACTCCCTAGGTTTATAGTTGGTGGGCCAAATTTTTTTAATACACAAGTATAAGGCCAAAAATGAGGCATAGATGATAGTTTAGGAACTAAAGTAAAGCTAACCTTGATTACTATGAATAGAAGTTTTGCAAACGCCATGTTTTGTTGTCAATTTTTTTCAAGATTGCATAACTTACTCGGCCACTTCTACAAATCCTAAAGTAATGGCGTTTCTAAAGAATCTGTGTTTTCAAAATAGTCATGTTTTTTTATATGCTTTCAGAAAAAAACGTTACTACACTCTTTCATGCAATTTCTTTTCTTTAACTTGTTAAATATTATTCGCAGGGTGTGAAGAAATTAGACCAGCAAAGTATACTGGATGACTTCAACAAGCGCAGGCCAGGGATGAACCGACAACCTCCATCGCTTCCTTCAGTAGGTCCCATTTCTGTGCCCACAACTCCACAAGCGCAAGCTCTCGCAAATCCAGTTATAGCTATTGGGGAAGTGTTGGCGTCATCGAGAGAAGATGTGCTTGCAAGAGCTGCCGCCCTTGGTAGAGGTGCCGCCACTACAGGTTTTAAAAGGTTTCTTGCTCTAACTGAAGCTGCTAAAGACCGCAAAGATGGCCCTTTCAGGAAGCTCTTCAATGCATGAGTTTTTGCTCCTGTCTTTTTTCTTTCTTCTGTAAAGCGACATCAATTCATGAGAGTTTCCTTTTTGGAAACTGTCACAACAATCATAAAGAAAAGTTGCCCAGAATTCTGTAAAGTCAAATTTTGTAACATCACATATTCGCATGAACATCGAGCTGTAATATCACGTTAATATTTAAGCAATGAAATTAGAAGTTGACTAATGGTATTTCAAGTACTAATTAGGCTCATTTCTGCAAGCATTTATAATCGACAATGCAGAGCTCTGGAGCGATCAATCAATGACGACTAAATCTCCAGTGCACAAATCAAGGTTTTGTTGGGTGGGACCCACCTTAAAATGAGCCTATATTTTTCTTTCAAAACTCTTTACATCTAGAGAGGTATTCTATAAAATTTTAACATTTATAATTTGTTGGCTTTATAATGGAGCTCTTGGGTAGTGCTTTTAATGATATTATATAACTTTATAGATACAATGATGTTAAAATTGAACAGATGAGAATGCTATACTATAGCACACAGCACAAGTATCATTGTTACCTGGTTGGTTATTGAGTGTGAATGTTTTCTTCTCATTTATTATGACAGTCGGTTCTACATTTGATTTTAAAATAAAATTATTTTCACTTCCAAAAACCAACTTGTTTTCGTCTGAAAAACTACAAATACTGGAAATTGTTAAAAAGGAGACGTTAAGTACTTTATTTGTCTCGATGTCTTGTTTTTTAGTAAATTTAAAAGAAACAGATTTAAGAAAACATAAAATTGAGAATTTAACTACAGGTCGTTTTTTTTAGAAGAAAAAGTGGCTTATTTGAAAAAGTTGTTCATTTCTTAAATGTCCTAATTTGCTAAAAACGGCAGTTAAAGTGTCTTTAAAAGCAGAGTAACCGCCTCTATGGTTCTAATAGCAGCGGTTGATTTCCGCCTCTAAAATACTCATCTTAATTGCTAATAATTAAGACGGTTTTATTACTGGATCAAAAAAACTGCCATGATTGACCTGTTTTCTGGCAGTGAACCTTGTGGCTCCCCACACAATAAGATTATAAAAGCACAAATTCAAGCATAACAAACTTGAACAGAAACAAGAAACATAAGATAGACAAGAGTGCAGGCAATTAAAAAAAACTATACACAATGCTTTATTTCCTCATAATGTTCATTATGGTAAAGTAAAGCATCCCATCTAATAGGATCATACTTCATACATAACGAAACCCCAGAAGTAATTATGAAGGATTTCCATAAAGAAAAAGAACCATGGTAAAAACAAAGGTTTGACAAGAGAAGAATGTACATCTCCCGTACGGGGTTTTACATGGGGTTTTTACACGGGCTTTCACTTGATATATCATGATCCACTCCCTTAAAACCTCATCATGTCATTATTATTGCATGAAATAAAAAAATAAATAATCACTGTACAACGGGTTAAATTTTGATTAGTAACCACGTTAGTTCCTACCAAACCTCGCCAAATGCTGCTCATGCTTAGCGGCAGCTGCCTTATCAGCTGCTTCGCGCTTAAGTGCTCTTTTCGCCCTCCTCCCCACCGCTGCATCTTTGACAAGATTATTATTTTGATTTTTGTTTTCTTTTTTCTTGCGCTCACGGGACAGACGTCCTGCACTGTCTTGCCGAGACACAACTGGCCTGGCCTCTTGCCTACCACCTCTAACAAATCCATTATCACCCCACCTACGGTTCCCAATATGAAGATTTGGTGAGCGGTTAAGGTATATTTCGTTTAAATCGTCCTCATCATCTTCATCGTATTGATCCTCGTATAAATAAGAATCGAATGTTTCTTCGCCAGGCTCTTCGGGATGATCCACAATTAAAGGGCAGAACCATGATGCTCTAAGCAACAGGCACACACTCTCTTCTTGCATATAATCATGGATACTGTGAAACCCCATGTTTTCTTTTTATTTTAGTAATGCTATTATGAACTTTTATTACCAATGGTGGCTAATTAATTAGCAAGATATGGAGTAATTTGGTTGCAAATAAGTTGATGAGGTTAGAGCAGCAATTAATTATAACTATATGTGTACATGGATAAAATAAAAATAAAACAAAATAAGATAAGATAAGTATGAGTGTTGCACGTTATATAACTAACAATCCTATAATTTAGTAGCATATTATAAACTCCTATTTAATACTAGCATATTAGAAACCGTATGGATAGACAAAGAGGCATGGGCACAGAAACTACTTTTTTTTTTTTGAAGCTTTTATTCTTATTTCGAGGAAACACTTCAGCTTTCGTTTGATACGTGAGTGATTTTGTACCCTATATATATAATCGATTTACTACCCATGTTATTTTGTAAAGTACTGTATGGAATTATATTATTTAAAAACATATTTCGAAAACAATTTTTTTATAACGTGATGTCAACTAATATTTTGATCAACTGATTATATATCACACATGTATACTTGATTTATTTCTCATGGTTGTTTAGAAAATATTTTCAATATTGATTTTTATGCTCAACAAAATCTATATAAATGAATGACTTTATTTATATTTATATATATGAATTTTATTAAATGATTTGAGATAATTTATGTAAAAAGTTTTGTTATATATATACGATGTGTTATACAGATTATACGGAAATATATATATACATTGAAATCATATCTTATACTGTTTAACAAGTATTTCAATTATTGTTATTTTGGATATCTGATTTTGATATAATGATTTGAAATAATTGATTTTAATTTAAATGATTTTAATTACTCGAATGATTAATGATTTTCGGGACCAGCAATGAACTTTGAGGAACATGCCTCTTAAATGAGGTGACCTTTATTTTATGATTTATAAATCCAATGAACAAGCCTCTTTAGTGGGGTGACGTTGGTGGCTAGAGAATATGCTACTTAAATTGGCGACTCTAGTTTTCTTAACGGTTTTGGAACAGGCCTCTTAAGTGCGGTGACCTTAGCCGGATCGTCTTAATGGGATTTCCTAGATTGCCGACCTAGGTGACTTTGAGTACGATAGTTGGATCCAACAATAGAGAGAAAAGAATTAATGGCAATGAATTTTCAGTCTGGTTCCAAGTTTGATTTTAGTATTATTTAATTTTGATGATAAATAAATGGTTTATTGATTTATATTTTTCTGCGTTTTGAATTTATAATTTAAACTTATTTTACGTATGTAAACACACATGGGCTAAAACCGAAAAGATTCAACTTATTTCTTATTAATTTTTTTTGGTCATTATAAAAATCCATATTGTATTTTTGAAGACGGGTTGTCAAAACTTCCTCCTTATAGGTATAAATATCGTTCACTAAGTTCGTTTGGCTTATCATCTCTTTTAATCTTTTCATGTAAATACAAGTTATTTAAAGTCGGAGTTGAGTCAGTTGGGACCAATACCTCAGTGTTGTTTAAGTTTCTTTTCCGCTGCTAGTATAGTTATAAAAGTTATTATTCTGATAATATGATTTCTTTGTACGAAATAATTTGGGATGTTAAACTATATATAATTTGTGTTCAATTGACAAATTTTTTGAGTATTGAAAGAAAATTTATCTATTTTATAAATTTGAGTTTTAGGCTTCGTGTAACACGGGTCAAGTTACGTGTTATTCGGCCGTGTGACATCTATTAAATTTGGGGTGTTACAGATACGGTTGATGAGAAGATATTGCATGAAAATGTAAGTTAATAAATCATCAATAAAGCGGTAAATGCTTCTAGTACGCTGCTAATTGTACAAAACAAAATTATTACATATAATATAAGTAATCAAAAGCTAATTCATTTTTTTTCTCAAAAGCCGCTCAGACACCACATAAACCCTTGTAAATGAAAAAAACCATAACAAATAATTTGGCTTTCAATATTAATGTACGATATCTATGGCTGGTAACAATCATTCAAGAAAAATAAAATACAGTACTTTTTGTGTTTATTATTCTCGTGAAGGAAAATAAAATGCAGGACCCAACTGAGTAAATTATATACCTTCCATCAAGGAAGCAATGAACATTGAAGGAGTCAAAAGGATGATTACATTGCAGGCATGTTGTTTTTTCTGTGCATTGCCCATTGAAGGATGCAAGTCACGCTGAGAAAATCAGAAAGACACAAGTAAGCCAATTATAATAAATTGAATTATACAGACAGAAAAAAATATTCAAAAATGTCACGATGAGACAGCAGGCTTCATATTTGGAAGACTACACATACAGAACATTTATCTACTATTCCACCATGAGATCATCTTATAATAATAAGAAGAAGACAATAAACATTTCAAACATTTGCTAAGTTGATCCCAATACACATGTTTAGGAGATCAAATAGATGAAATGTCAGCCTAGTACGATGACAGATGGATGGCATTTAAAAGTACAGATTACCCGGTACACACATGTTCATGTTTTCCACAGTACACAGGACAGAATGCAGGTTTACTTTTTCATCAACTTGTATCAAATAGGGGGTCTGCGGCCCCCCGACTGTCTCCACCTAGTTTTTTACTGACTAATTGTAACGCCAGAGCAAGGGATGTGCTGGTGAAAGAGGTCGATACTGGGTATCTTCACCAAACAACTTTCATTATACATCTATACAACAACTTCAATCATAAAATTCATATTAAATGTTGTTTTTTTCCTCCTACGTATTACACATGTCAGCCCAAGTAAGCTGACTTTGAAATTCAAAAGTCCATCATAAGGCAGGACAAAGAGAGGGTGGATCTCTCAGCTATAGCATTCAAAAGTAACCAAAAACTCATTATCTTCTAGACAGATATTTTCAAATTTTATAATGTATATATGCAACCCATAAAGACAAGAATTGAGATTATGATCTTGACAAACCAGTATGCGTGCTCGCAACCTTTTATGAGAGCCGTCTCTTGCAGCAATATCGTATTCAAGCAGATGGCACAGATGCCATGATGATTCTCACACGCCACCGCTTCAACTTCTTCAGTATTTTGTATCTCAACCTGAAATTGCAATCAACTTCTTAAATGAAATAAACAAATAAGCATAACATCAACACCTAAAAAAATTTGGATCGAACAGCTAGAACATACAAAAAGCAACTAATGAAAGGATCTTATGCACAATCTTTGTGAGCAAATTTCCAAATTTTCGCCGTCAAATAAATTTATCAAAAAGAAACCGGTTCTTTCTTTGCAATACTACTATGCATTAGAGGAATGTGTTAATTATATTCTTATTATTTCCACTGGCTCAGTCTGGTAAAATTTCTCATGGATACCTCTACTTAATATAAAGATGCTTGAGAAATGTTTTTCCCATCACATTATTCTCACAAGGATCATCAAACGGAGCGTAAATATTTGTTTGGGGGGACTCCGGGAAACTATATACACAAAGTTCTTTCTTCAGCACCCCTTATTGAAAAAACAAATCGAACCCTAGCTCCGCCACTGTATAGCTTAGCATCTAACTCATTAATAACAACACAAAAGTTCAAACAACACAAAAATATAAAATCCGACAAAATCTCACTTCATCCGCATTTTCAATCCAAGTAAGAGTAATAAAGCAAAGCAGTACACAATAATAAATAAATAAATAAGATAATATAAAGCAGTACACCTTAACAAAAAAAACCAATCTAAACCATGTATCTTTATTTATTATCGATTTTAACCTATCAGCACCCTATAATTACGAGGAAAACAAAAACAGTTCTAGTTCCGCTACTGATTAAAAAGGGATACAACATACAAGTCATGTCTTTATATAGCGTAGCATTTAACTCATTCATTTCACATGAATCACAGCACAAAAATATTTAAAAAGAAAAGAAGAATATCAAAATCCAACAAAATTCCACTTCAGCCTGAGCACAAGAATGTATATATATATATATATATATATATATATATATATATATATATATATACTATTATAATAAGCCAAACCAAGATTTTTTGAGGCTGCCAAATTTTACCACTTTTTTCCAAAAATACCCTTACATTTTTTTATTAATTACCACAATACCATATTCTCATAAAAAATATATAAAAAGTAATAACTAATAACACTTTTTATCCTTATTTAAGCTCTCAAAATTCTTTTGAGTCTTCTCATCTTATACTCTTATCTTTTTTTTATTCTCCAAATATTTGTATCATAACTACACTTATTTTCTAAATTTTATCGCATTACGCGTCTCACACGCAAAGCGTGGGGCACGATTACTAGTATATATATATATATATATGTATATATATTTATCGATTTCAGCCTATGAGCACCCCATAATTACGAGAGAAAAAAAACAGTTCTAGTTCCGCCATATACTTGTAGCTTAGCATCTAACTCATTCATTTAAAATGAATAATAACAAAATTGAAAAAACACAAGAACATGAATCCGACAAAATCCCACTTCAGCCTAAGCACCAATCCGCATTTTTCATTCCAAGTAAAAGTAATAAATCAGCACACACAATAATAAATAAACAAAAGATAATATAAACCAAATCAGACAAGCAGTAAAAGTGTCAGTCCATATAAAAGATATAAACCAAAATATTCAAAAAAACACAATAAGAATATCAAATCAGACAAAATCCCACTTCATCCTAAGCATCAATCTACTTTTTCATCCCAAGAAAAAGTAATAAAGCAAAGCAGTAGACAATAATAAATTAAAAAGGTTAATTATAAACCAAATAAATAACAAGATGGGATATTAATTAGCATACATGATCATTTATCGATGAGTTAGAAAGGAGATTGGTGAGGTGATCGTCGATCTCCACCGCAACTGTAGTCATATTAATATTAATATTACAGGAAAATGAAATTTATTAGATAAATAGCGTGCGGGTTGAAATTTATTATAATTAATGATAATAATTTGTTACCTATAATTATTTTATTCAATAATATAGTAGCTGTTGTAAATATTGAATAGTCCATTAGTTTAAGAGTTACATATCATTTAGTATGAGCATTTGCTCCTTTGTATGTTACAACCTTTGAGTTTCTTATCATTAACATTTAGCTTGTAACCTCCAAACCTCTAGCCTATATAAAGAGCTTATGGGTATGGAGTTTGGTACACCAACAACACACTTGAATACATATGTTTTGGCCCTCATTATCTCTCTTTCTCTTACATATATTATTGAGCTAATTTGGCGTAAAACACGTTATCGGCACTTTGCTTCACGACGGAATAGAGAAATAGCTAGATAGTTTCATTAGAAGTGAGTATACGGATCTATTTCTTCTTCGAAGAGTTAGGAAGAGGTTTTATTGGGTTGTTAGATTACATATCGATCATCCTTTCGTATTTCCGAATTAAGGTACATATATTTCTACTTGTAATAAAACGTAGAAATTGCATGATTAATCAATAATAAAACCGGAAATCTCAAGTTTAGGATGTATATCACATGATAGATGATTTATTTTGATAAACAATGGCTATTATAACCCATGTATATCACTTATAAAACAAGTTAAAACTTGTATGTGAATCTGTCCGACCAAAACTGTCACTTTTAGAACACTGCAAGACCATTCTGAAATTTTCTGAAACTGTTATACTTCGCTGTAACTCTCTGTAAACTATAGGACCAGAGCTGTAATTACCCTTAAAATGTAAATAGTTTCCTGTATTTACACTCGTAGTCCCTGTAGATACTCCCTATACACAGAATAGTATATATGTACGAGTTTACCCATTGTTTAGTCCGAAAATACTTATTTACATGCAAATGATGTAAGATTTAATTGCTACAACTTCTAAAATTTATAGAAATCTTGTAGAAAATACCTCTTGCATGATAGTATTAATTGCTTGTGTGTCATTAACTAAATTTAGCCTCTTAGCATGCCACAATTTATTGCCTACGAATTGATATAACATATGCGATGTATTAATTACACATAAAAAATGGCAAAAGTCACATTTTAGTGTTGGATTTAATAATAACTCATGTGCTTTAATATTACTACTCCATGTTAGGACTAGTTTGCATGAGTATGGCATGCCCTTTTATATTATGATATTGTTAAGGTGCAAATATATGTGAGTTTAAAATTTTTTTTGTGAAATATTTGCGAAACCGGTATATATTCACATTTAAGTTGGAATAATTATGAATCTTCCCCAAATAGGCTCACCTATTTGGATACGATGTCTAGGAAAGATAAAGGCGGAAGTCGCTCTCCTAATGAGGTCGGTTTTTAAGAGGCATTCGTGCCCACCCCCCTCACCGTCTTTCCTGGTCGTGTCCGAATAGAGCTACCGAAAGGGGTTGAGTAAATAATAAGTTCCCCGAATGTGTCTATATAGGTGTATTTTCGCTGAATTGGTGTCTCAGTATCGGCCCGTAGTTCTATTAAAGAGAACCTATTCAATTGAAAGCAAAACTAGTATTTTTCGAACCTGTCGATTCCAAACAAGTTTGTGCTTAGGCAAACCATAAACATATAAACCTGTTGATTTATATGATAACTAATCCAATATTTTTCTCCCGTTGTAGAAAAATGTCAATCAAACTTGACTTTCCGATCCTCGATGCCGCTGGCAAGAACTATTTGGACTGGACTCAAGATATCCAGAACCATCTAGATGCCCAAGGCTTGTTGGACGTCATCTACGCTGAGGATGAACGTGAAGTGGAAGTGTCGCGTGAAATGAATGCGAGGGCGATGATTCTGTTCCGCCGCCACTTATCAGATGCAATGAAGTCTGAGTTCATAGCGATCACCTCACCGAAGATGTTGTGGGACTCTCTCAGAGAGCGCTTCGACCACCAAAAGACCATATGGCTTCCTGAAGCCCGCCATGATTGGCTGAATCTGCGATTTCAGGACTTCGAGAGCGTTACGAAATATAATGCTGAAGTATGCAGGATTCGTGCTCTTCTCCAGTATTGTGGTGAAACATTAACCGACAATGACTTGCTGGAGAAAACCTACACCACATTTCCTACCTCTGACAACTTGCTCCAAAAGCAATATCGTCAGTCTAAGTATAGCAAGTTCCCTGAGCTCATCACCCAGCTGTTATTGGACGAGAAAAATAGCCTCGTTTTAATGAGGAACAACAATTCTCGTCCTGCTGGGACAAAGGCTATTCCAAGGCCTGATGCTTATACTGTTCGTGGACCACCTCCACGATATGGGAACCGAGACAAGGGCCAGTCGTCCCGTCAGCCAAGGAATCATGGGGAGCGTAATGCTCGCCCAGCCAAGCGAGGTTTGGATAAACGTCCGAACCGAAGACCTTTGGCTCCTAGGCAGTCTCGTGGTAGGAAAAACAACAACAGGGCCAGTCGTCCCAAAGCAACAGAAAATGCTCAAGCGCAAATTCTGTGCTACAAATGTGGTGTTTATGGTCATATGCAAAGGACCTGCAAGGCAACTCCCCAAGAAGTTCAAAACTATCATAGGGGTAGAAATGCCGAAGCAAATATGGTTGAAGCGAGCGGAAAGCAAATTCTTGAGACCCCGGACTTCGTGGCTCAAATGGAAGAATAAAAAAAAAAAATTCTTCATTTTTCGTTAATAATTGAGCACTTGTTTAGCTCTTGGATTATGTTTTTAATTTCCATTCGGATTATGCTTTTTTCCTTGGATTTTGTTTCTTTTGGATTATGTGGTTTTGCATTATGAATAAATTTTTCTCGCAATAATTTAAAGTTATTTCGTTAAGCGATTCCTTTATTAGTGTGACCAACTTTAAATTATTTTTACTTTTAGGCATGAATTGTGGGGCAGTTGATTGTCTGGCTGATAGTGGTACTACACACACTATCTTAAAAGATAAATGTTATTTTATCAACTTTACGCCTAAAGTAACCTCAGTGACAACAATTTCGGGCCCGTCGACCCTTGTTGAAGGCTTTGGTAAAGCCCAAGTCTTGTTGTCAAATGGTACTCTTTTGACCATATCTGAGGCCTTATATTCTCCGAGGTCCAGTCGAACCTTGTTGAGTTTTAAGGATATCCGAGAAAACAAGTTTCATATTGAAACTGCTCGTGAAAATGGTATTGAATACCTTTACATCACCTCCACTCAATACGACCAAAAGCGTATTTTGGAGAAGTTGAGATGTCTTTCAAGTGGTTTGTATGTTACCACGATACGAAACATTGAAAGCAATCTAATCATTCGGCGGGCGCCGATTGATGAGAGCATTTATATGTTATGGCATGACCGGCTGGGACACCCGGGTCAAAATACGATGCTTCGAACGATGAACGCATCACATGGGCATCCTCTTGGAGGAAAAAATTTCGTGATCAATCCGAAAAGCCTATGCCAAGCATGCTCTATTGGAAAGATAAATCTCAAACCAATTCACGTGAAGCCTACAAAATTGGTTTCCCAATTCCTTGAACGAATTCAAGGAGATATTTGTGGACCAATCCAACCAACATGCGGACCATTTAAATATTTCATGGTTTTGGTTGATGCATCGACAAGATGGTCACACGTAGCTTTGTTGTCCACAAGAAACGCAGCGTTTCCTAAACTCCTTGCCCAGATCATTAAGTTGAGGGCTCACCATCCGGATTATCCAATAAAATCTATTAGACTTGATAATGCCGCGGAGTTCACATCGAAAACTTTCGATGATTATTGCATGACGTTGGGAATTGATCTTGAACATCCAGTTGCTTATGTTCACACCCAAAATGGTCTTGCAGAAGCTTTCATTAAGCGTTTGCAAATGATTGCGCGAACTTTGGTAATGCGCACCAAACTTCCAATTTCTGCATGGGGCTATGCAATTTTGCATGCTGCTGCGTTGGTCCGTCTGAGGCCCATGGCCACCCAACCACTATCTGCGTACCAGTTGGTAACTGGATATGAGCCCGATGTCTCACATTTACACGTGTTTGGGTGCTTAGTCAATGTTCCAATTGAGCCGCCAAAGCGTTCAAAATTTGGACCTCAGAAACGACGGGGAATATATGTCGGTTATGAATCCCCGTCCATAATACGCTATTTAGAGCCCTTGACAGGCGATCTCTTTACCGCTAGACATGCGGATTGTGACTTTGATGAGACACTCTTCCCGTCGTTAGGGGGAGAAATGCACGTTAACGTTGATAAGGAACGACGTGAATTAACGTGGCATGTACCCACTATGTCTCATCTAGATCCCCCAACTGCACATAGTGATAAGGAAGTGCAGAGAATCCTAGGTCTGCAAAATGTTGCAAATCAAATGCCAGACGCATTTATTGACCTAGCGAATGTCACGAGATCACATATACCTGCTGCAAATGTGCCTGCAAGGATAGACGTTCCTGTGAGACGCCATGTTCATGTTGAACATGTTGCTCCGGTTGTACCCACCGAGCAAAGGACGCTGCCGTCGGCCGTCCAGTCCGCCGCTCTTCCCAAGAAAAGAGGAAGACCGGTTGGTTCCAAGGATGTTCTGCCTCGGAGGAGGAGAAATCCTGTTGCATCTGTTTTGCCACATGAGATCATTAAGGATCACGGTGATGTATTAGAGGAGCGTGTTCCTGATGTAACACCAGTTTCTAATCATCCCGATAATCTCGAAATATCTGTTGAGTATACTAGTTTAGACGATATTTTGAAGCGAAACGAAACTGTCATCGATGATGTGTTTATATACGCAGTGGCCACTGACATTATGAGCAATGATGACATGGAACCACGTACCGTTGCTGATTGTCAGCGAAGAACGAACTGGCCTCAATGGAAACAAGCAATCCAGGCTGAATTGGATTCCTTCACGAAACGAAGAGTGTTTGGACCTGTCGTTCCAACACCACCCAATGTTAAACCAGTTGGTTATAAATGGGTTTTCGTAAGGAAGCTTAATGAGAGTAATGAGATTGTTAGATACAAAGCTCGCCTAGTGGCGCAAGGCTTCTCTCAACGCCCTGGAATTGATTATGAGGAGACGTATTCTCCCGTAATGGACGTTATAACGTTCCGCTACTTAATCAGTTTAGTAGTTTCCGAAAAACTGAATATGCAGCTCATGGATATGGTCACAGCTTATCTCTACGGGGATCTGGACACAGAGATATACATGAAAGTCCCTGAAGGACTTAAGTTGCCTGAATCAAGTAGTTCCCGGCCACGGAACACATTCTCTATTAGGCTGAGACGTTCACTATATGGATTGAAACAATCCGGACGGATGTGGTATAACCGTCTAAGTGAATACTTGATCGGCTTGGGATATGTTAATGATGAATTATGCCCATGCGTGTTCATAAAGAAATCCACTTCAGGATACGCTATTATCGCAGTCTATGTAGATGATATGAATCTCATAGGAACCTCGAAAGAGTTGTTCGAAACTGCCGAACTCCTGAAAAAGGAATTCGAGATGAAAGATCTTGGGAAGACACGGTATTGCCTCGGCCTGCAGATCGAGCACCGTAAAGATGGAATTTTAGTCCATCAAGAAAATTACACCCAGAAGGTGTTGAGACAGTTTAGTCATCACGACGCAAAACCGTCATCCACTCCCATGGTCGTCCGCTCTCTAGACATTAATAAGGACCCCTTCCGTCCAAAGGAGGACGATGAAGAGATATTGAGTCCTGAGTGCTCATATCTGGGTGCAATAGGCGCACTATTGTACTTGGCTCAATGTACTAGACCGGACATCTCGTTTGCTGTGAATTGTCTAGCTCGACACAGCACCGCGCCAACACGCCGCCATTGGAATGGCATTAAAGACGTCTTCCGTTACCTTAAGGGTACTACGGATATGGGTTTGTTTTATCCCTACGTGTCAACGAGTGAGTCCAACCCCCTTGGCACTCGAAATAACGCGACCCTTGTCGGTTACGCCGATGCGGGTTACTTATCAGACCCGCACAAGGGACGTTCCCAATCTGGTTATGCCTTTACCATTGGGAACACGGCGATATCGTGGAGGTCTCGTAAACAGACCTTGGTGGCTACTTCGACGAACCACTCTGAGCTACTCGCGCTCTATGAGGCGACTAGAGAGTGTGTATGGCTTCGAGCAGTTATTGGCCATATTCGAAGTACATGTGACCTAGCTTATGATCCTGATGAACCAGTTGTTATTTATGAGGACAACACCGCTGTTATTGATCAAGCAAAACATGGTTACATCAAAGGTGATGCCACCAAACATATCTTGCCAAAGTTGTTCTTTACACATGAGCAACAAGCGCTTCAAAAGATTGAAGTTAAGCATATTGGATCAGAGAATAATCACGCAGACTTGTTGACTAAGTCACTGCCAAAGTATTCATTTCAGAAACATGTCAAAGCAATTGGTCTTAGGAAGCTTTCTGAGCTATCCTAAAGTGACATGTCCTTGCACCCTGTCGTGTGCAAGTGAGGGGGAGCATCCTGATGTATGCTCGATTTCTCAGACACTAAATCGAGAAAATCCTCACTAATGATGGCCTAAATCAGGGGGAGTATCCAGTCGAATACTTCTAATCACAGTGTACTTTTTTTTCCTCGATCAGAGGTTTTTCCCATTGGGTTTACTCTGACAAGGTTTTGATGAGGCACTTTATGTATGTGATTACCCCTATTGTTCTAACCAAATCGTACTCTTTTTGTCCTTCACCTAGAGGTTTTTTCCCAATGGGTTTTCTCTTGCAAGGTTTTAACGAGGCGTTTGTTAGTGGTTAGTTCGTACCAACAAGCTACAAGACAGAGGAGTTCAAATGTGATTAAATATATTTTTGGACATCCAAGGGGGAGTGTTGTAAATATTGGATAGTCCATTAGTTTAAGAGTTACATATCATTTAGTATGAGCATTTGCTCCTTTGTATGTTACAACCTTTGAGTTTCTTATCATTAACATTTAGCTTGTAACCTCCAAACCTCTAGCCTATATAAAGAGCTTATGGGTATGGAGTTTGGTACACCAACAACACACTTGAATACATATGTTTTGGCCCTCATTATCTCTCTCTCTTACATATATTATTGAGCTAATTTGGCGTAAAACACTAGCCTAATTATTTTATCTTACCATAAATAGTCGGAAAACACAACTACTATGTGCTATAAAACGATGGTTGTCCACCATCTAAAAGTTGTTGTGAACTATAAAATATATCCGTAAGACAGTGATTTGATCTTTGCTGTATGAACCAATAATAAATATCATCTATAACGCCCAAAACTATTCTTAAATAAATCATTCATTGTTAATAAATAAATTCTAAAACCAACAATAAATGATGTCTTTTATTATATCATTCTAACAGTTATATGAACATCAAATTAGACATAACTTACAATTTTTTTATAAAAACGCTACAAATCAATATTTTATTATTGCAAATCTCTATGGTTTCACGACGGTTACATAAATATGCATCTTGTTTTTTTTCCGAGATGTATAATGACATATTTTGAATTTTTAAATTTTAGCATAATTTTCAAAACATATCATTATATATCTCGAAAAAAACAATACGCATATTTGTGTTGCTGTCGTGAAACCATGGAGATTTGCAATAGTCAAATCTTGATTTGGAGTATTTTTACAAAAATGTGTTCAACTTGATGTCTAATTTGATGTCCATATAACCTCTCATATATATATATATATATATATATACACTAGTAATCGTGCCTCACGCGTTGCGTGTGTGACGTGTAGTGCAATTAAAATATAGAAAATAAGTGTAATTATGATATAAATATGTTAATAATACAAAAAAAAAATAGTATAAGATGATAAGATTTAAAAGAATGTTTGTTTGTTAAAAAGTGATAAATAGTGTTATTGGTTATTAACTTTTATATTTCTTATGTGAGTATGGTATTATTGTAATTAATAAAAAAGTATATGAGTATTTTTGGAAAAAAAAATTGCTAAATTGGGCAGCCACATTTTACTTGGGTTGACTTATTATAATAGAATGATATAGATAGATGCTAGAGGTTGTATTTTTCGACTGCGAAATATATGTTTTCACGCCAAAACCGTAAATCTGAATTACGGTTTGTAATTCGGATTTACGATTTTGGCGTGAAAACAAATATTTTGCAGTCGAAAAATCCAGCCTCGCTGCCGAATGATTCCATGATTTGACGGCGATAAATAGAAAGAGATAGTTTTATGACAATGTAGCAAATTGGTTGTGTGGCGGAAAAATATTTACCGTTTATTTTTTACCACAGAAGTAAAGGATGGTAGAAGAAAATATGGTCTTAGGGTTCTTCGCAACACATTTTTTTAGTGCATTTTTGTATTTTATATTTTAAAAATCTGATGGTATTTGATGGTCATATTATTCAGCTTGTCAAAATATAATTTTTAGAAAAACCCATATTTTTAAAAGGAAAAATAACCAATTGGTCATACTTTTCAAACTTAATCCCTAAAAACTCACACAAAGTTTCATTATACCCAATTAGTCACACTTTATTAAAAATATAAATACCCTAAAATTCGAATTTTTATAATTCTATTCCTGCATTACGTGAAATAAACAAGCCTCTCTTCCCTTTTTTTTTTCTCTCTCTCTCATCTCTCTGTCTGTCCATCGGAGTTCCACCCCATCCACCGAAGCTCCTCTGTCCACCCAAGATATGCCCCTCCATCGGAGACCCGCAACCACGTCACTACTCCCCTCTCTCTCACCCGGCTAGTGGATGTTGGGCCTTCTATGAAAAATTGAGTCAAAATCGGGATGCAACTGTGTATATATGCATAAATAGGTATATACACAGATCTGGACGTATGATTGGGTTTTGAAGTTATATTTATAAATTTGGGGAATTTATGTTACTATGGTTTAAATGAAGAGTTTTTTAATGAGCCTATTTATGTGATTTTTTTTTACTTGTTTGGCTACAATTGAACAATTGTGGGTTAAATTATGGTTACACCAATTTATGCCCGTAAGGTGTTCGGTAAAATTAATGATAGATGTATTTCATAGAATTCACTTAAACATGGTTGCACCAATTTATGTCCAATTGTGAATTAAGTTAGGCTTGCACCAATTTATGTTCGTATGCAATTTTTATTAACGCGTGTTCACTTTTTTTTCACTTTTTTATTTGATTCATATGCACTTCTTATTATTAACTTATATGCATTTTTGATTCATTTTTATTAACTCATATGTACTATTTATTCATATTTTATTGTCTCGTAAGCATTTTTATGCAATTTTATTTACTCGTATGCTCTTTTTATTGACTTTTATGCACATTTTATGCACTATAAACTCAACGTTATACACTTTATTATGCACTTTAATGAAATTTATGCACTTTAGTTGTTGTTTTTTTTGTTTTTTGTTTTTTTGTTGTCGATTTTTTCCAGTTTTTATTATTATTTATTTTTATGTTTTTTTTATTTTTTAATTTATTTTTTAATTTTTTTAATGTAGTGAAATTTATACACTTTAAACTCTACGTTATGCACTTTATTACGCATTTTAGTGAATTTTATGCACTACATTATGCAATTTAGTGAAATTTATTCACTTTATTATGCAATTTATTAAACTTTATGCACTTTATTATGCACATTTTATGCACCCGTATTCAATTTTATTGACCTTTTATACACCGTATGTACTTTATTGACCTTTTATGCATATTTTATACATGCGTATACACTTTTAATGCACACGTATGCACTTTTAATGCACACGTATGCACTTTTAATGCACACGTATGCACGTTTTATGCATTTTTAATGCACACGTATGCACCTTTTATGCACTTTTATCGACCCATATGCACTTTTTATACAATTTCTATTGACCCGTATGAATTTTTTTTCTTGATTTTTTTTTATTTATTTCGGTTTTTTTCGGTTTTTTTGTGAGTTTTTGTGAGTTTTTATATTTTTTTCACCTTTTTATGCATCCGTATGCAATTTTATTGACCATTTATGTATCTTTTATACACCATGTATGCACTTTTATAGACCTTTTTATGCACCTATATCCACTTTAATGCACTTTTTATACACATGTATGCAATTTTATTTATTTATTTCGTGTTTTCTCAATTTTTTGAATTTTTAGATTTTTTTGTGAATTTTTAGATTTTTTAACCTTTTCATGCACTTTTTATGCACATGTATGCAGTTTTATTGAGTTTTATGCACCGTATGTACTTTTTTGACATTTTATGCAACTTTTATACACCCATATTCACTTTTATGCACTTTGTATTCATCCGTATAAAATTTTATTAACCTTTTATATACATTTTATGCACTCGTATACACTTATTAACATTTTATACATCTTCTATGCAACCGTATGCACTTTTTATGCACTTTTAAGCACTTTTTATGCATTTTTTATGTCCTCGTATGCATTTTTTATGCATTTGTATGCACGTTTTATGCACTTTTATTGACCTGTTTGAACGTTTCATGCACTTTTTATTGACTCGTATGCACATTCTACTGACCCGTATGATTTTTTAATTCTTTTTAATTTTTTCTTGATTTTATTTATTTCGTTTTTTTTTTATTTTTTAACCTTTTTATGGACCCGTATACAATTTTATTGACCTTTTATGCACTTTTATTGACTTTTTATGCACCTTTTATTTACTCGTATGTACTTTTATGTACTTTCTATGCACCCGTATGCAATTTTATTGACCTTTTATGCACATTTTATGCACTCGTATGCACTTTTATTGACGTTTTATGCACTTTTTTGCACTAATATGCACTTTTTATGCAATTTTATACACTTTTTATGTACTCGTATGCACGCTTTATGCACTTTTATTGACCCGTATGCACTTTCTATTGACCCGCATGATTTCTTTTTTCTTGATTTTATTTATTTCGGGTTTTTTTGATTTTTTTTTTGTGGATAAACAATTTTTTTGTGAAAAATCTATTTTTTTTTTGTGAAAAAACTAAAAAAAATGTGTCAAAAATATTGAGTTTTTTTATTTTTATTTTTATGCATGTTTTGTAAAAAAAAATTCTTCATATGTATGCACTTTTAATGCATTTCTTATTGATCTGTAGCCACTTTTATACATTTTTTATGCACCTCTATGCTCTTTTTATACACTGTATACACATTTTATGCAATTTTTATGTACTTTTATGCACATTTAATGTACTTTGTATGCACTTTTATACATTTTTTATACACTTTTTATGCACTTTTAATCGACCCGTATGCACTTTTATGCATTTCTATGCAGGGGCAATTAACAAAAACATAACATACCCCTATTATATTAACAAAAATATATCCTAATAATTTAATTATCAAAAACATATCTATATATACTTATTATTTCTCTAATTCTAATCCGACCATAATGTAACCTCTCTCTCTAATCTAACCTCTCTCTCTATAACCGCAACTCTCTCTCTCTAATCGCACCTCTCTCTCTCTAACACACGATAAACACACCTCTTTCTAACACGTGCTAATCACTCATCTCTCTGTTTGAAAATGACTAAAAACTCACAAAATATTCATATGCTAATTATAAAATGTCATACCCTAATTTTAAAATTGCATACCCTAAATGTTCTGGATCACAATCAAATATCTAAAAAGGAGTTCATACCATAATTTTAAAACTTCATACCCTAATTTGAAAAGTTCATATCATAATTTCAAAAGTTCATACCCTAATTTCAAAAATCCATACCCTGATTTCAAAACTTCATACTCTAATTTCAAAATTTAGTCTCAAACCTCAATAAATAGAAAACAATCTCACCAATTTCATATATTTTTCATATATTACGGGATATCAACCAGTGTAATATTTATGTATTACGTATGTATATATCTGTATTTATATGTATATGAATGTTTATATAATCTAGATGGTGTTCGGTAGTCAGTGACGGATTTTCGTGGTGGAGGAGGGAAGAGAGATAGAGTGTGATATGAAAGAAAGATACAGAGAGTAAGATAAGAGAGACATACAAAGAAGAATTGGTGAGAGAGAGAAAAATGAAGGAGAGAGAGAGTAAGATGAGAGGGAGAGAAATAAGAGAATAAACAACATTAAATTTGTTTGGTATGTTTTTGATAATGAAAAGTTTTTGGTTATGTTTTTTATAATGAAAAGTTTTTGGGTATGTTTTTGTTAATTTAATTTAAAAAATAGCATTTTTGTTAATTTATCCTTTCTAGGCGCGGTTCATGCATTTTTATGCGCCATTTCTGCATTTTTATACGCTATTTCTCCATTTTTATTCACTTTTATGCACATTTTAAACATCTTTTATGCACTTTTATGCACTTATTCGACTCGTATGCACTTTTTATGCATACGTATATACTTTTTATGCACTCGTACACACTTTTTATTGACCCATATCTATCTTTATGCAACTTTTATTCACTTTTTTATGCACTTTTTATGCACTTTTTATGCACATTTTATTTATCTTTTATGCATATTTTATGTATCTTTTATGCACTTTTTATGTACTTTTTATGCACTTTTATGCACTTTTTATGAATCGTTTATACATTTTTTTATACATTTTTTATGCACTTTTTAAATTTTAACCTTTTTTTTTTTCAATTTTCCTTGTATTTTTTTTGGATTTTTTCAAATTTTCTTTTTTTTTTGTCTAAAAACTATTTTTTTTTGTAAAAAAACTATTTTTGTTGTGAAAAAAACTATTTTTTTTTAAAAAAGTAAGTTTATTTTTATTTTTAATGCATTTTTCCTAATTTTTGTTATTTTGAAAATATTGTTAATTTTTTCATATGTTTTTTTTTAGATTTTTAGAGAGAGGGAAATTATAATTTTTAGGTTATAATAATGGCAATTTTGTAATTTGGTTAAATTTTTAAAAAATATGACTAATTGGGAATGAAAACATTGGGGTATGATCTTTTAGGAATAAAGTATCAAAAATGTGACTAATGAGTAATTAACGATTTTTAAAATCTACCTGGATTATCAAAACATATTCTTAAAATCTGATTTTGGACCCAAAAAATTTGTTATCTAACATAGCCTTAATGTTTTTTTTTCCTAATTGTTGAGTGAAATTGTGGGTTTATGCCTTGTATATGGTTGATGGAAAATTAATTGTGTCGATGAGTTTCATTGTAAAATATAGACTGGCTAACTAATTATACTTTTTTTTTTTATCTATTCCTAATTAATATTTGGATTTTGTGAAAATGGTGTTTTTGTTTTTTCGTAATTTAGTTAGTGATCATGTGTAACCATGTGTGGCGGAAAAAAATTTTACAGCTTATTTTTTACCAGAAAAGCAAATGATGGTTAAAACATGGTCTCGTTGTTTTTGGTTATGATTGTTGAGTAAAATTGGTTTATGAAAAATTAATTGTGTCACTGAGTTTCATCGGGTTTTTAGCATTTTTGTACACCGTTATATTGGCTTTTTGTAATTTTGTACATCATACTAACAGATTATTTAATTAGTACATCATACTACCACTTTTCGTAATGTTATACACTTCCGTATAATAATTTTCGTTCACTCGACTTTTACATATTACACCCACATTTTTTTTTCGATAATATCAGTTGCATATCTTGATCCATTAGCCTACTGATCTCAAACTCATTCCATACCACATTAATTATGTACAACCCGTTTAAAATTTTCAAGTATAGCTTGAAATTTGAACTTTATGACAATTGATGAAATATTTTCTTACCACATATTCTTTTTGTACGAAAATTTTAATTTTATTGGACGGAAGTGTATAAAATCATCGAAAAGTGATAGTATTGTATACTAATTAAATAATCTGATAGTATGAGGTACAAAATCACAAAAATTCAATAATATAGTTTCATCCTAGAATATATATAGTGGCAAACTAATTATATTTTGGGCAATGCCAAAAAAGTCTCAAGTAAGGTCAAATATTTCAAAAAGGTACTACCTCAAGTTTTTTTTTTTTTTTTTTTTTTTCCGCTTAGGTTCTGATTTCTATTTTTGGATTATTTCTCTCAACTCTCTATCTTCTCATCTATAAACCAATACACTCTAATTCAACACACACACACACCCCAATTAGAGTTTGTACATATATTTCAATCCACCATTTGCTCATGCGTTAGCGGTGACGGTGGTGGTTCGTTGAGAATCGGGTGGGCCACCGCCATTGTGGTCAACCTCCGCTAAAAAAAATAATAAATAAAAAATTACAAATTACAAATTCAAAATATTCAAAAAAAATCAAAAAATAATAATATTTTAAATATTAAAAAAAAACTTATTAAAAAAATTTAAAACAAGACAAAATAAAGAAATCAAGAAAAGTTCATATACAATCCAAAAAATGTGCATACAACAATTCAAAAAAGGTGCATACACAATTAAAAAATATGCATACACAATCAAAAAACTTGCATGGTTAATCCAAAAAATTTGCATACACAACCGTGAAAAAAGTGTATATATAATCAAAAAAGTTGCATACACAATCGAGAAAACGTGCATACACAATCAAATCGAGAATACATACATACACAATCACAAAAATCGTGCATAAACAAATCCAAAAAAGCTGCATATACAATCGCGAAAAAGTTGCATACACAATCGCAAAAAAAGTGAATACACCATCCAAAAAAAGTCCATACACAATCAGAAAAATGCATACATAGTGCACAAAAGTGTATACAAATCCAAAAAAAATGCATACACAATTTAAAAAATGTATACACAATCCAGAAAAAGTAAATACACAATTGATAAAAATGCATAAACAATCCAGAATAAGTGCATACACATCAAGAATAATGTATACGCATAAAAAAAAGTGCATACACATAAAAAAAAAAATGAATACACAATTCTGAAAGGTACATACACATCCAGAAAAGTGTATAAACAATCGTGAAGAAAATGCATACACATCCATAAAAGTGTTAATTCTAAATTTTAGTACTTTAAGTGAGCAGATTGTAGGGCCAAATAACTATAGGGCTTTTCAATTAAGAAATAGGTGGTCAAATCTATAATTTTTGAAACTTTTTTAGTAATTAGTTTATTAAAATATAGCTAATTCGTCAATAGTTTATACTTTCGATGATGTTTGGTAAATTGGGCATAAATAATTCATCCGAGCTCCGATTACGATGATTCAAGATGTTTTAAAATATTAAGAAAGGAGATCTACAAGTTTCAAGTTTTGAGTTTCGGGAGAAAACTAAAGTAGAAAGTCGAAAATCCTGTTTGAAGCCGCTGACATTACATAATTCAAAATGCAAGTGCCAAGTTGACAAACTTCCGGGGCTTGAAGCTTAATAAATAATATAAAATATCATATTTATAATTGCTGGTCCTTCATCACGATCGCCGCCAGTCTTAACAACATACATATTATATACATACTTATATATATATATATATATATAGATTAGATTAGGGGTGTGCAAAAATACAGGAAAACCGGATTGAACCGGAAACCGCACCGATCGGTTCGGTTTTAAATTTATAATGTAGTGAACCGAATCGAAATCGGTATCGGTACCATAATTCGTTTCGGTTTCGATTCTCTAAAAATAAACCGAAAACCAAACCGAAACCAGAAGTTAAAGTCGAACCGGATTTAAAACCGAAACAGAAATGTCAAACCGAACCGGATTTAAAACCGGTTTTATATGAGTATGTATACACTACATTACTATAATGTATATACTATACAAACTCGAATGTTACTACTTATATAAATGTGATTTTTAAAAATATTATAAAGTCTTTACCTTTTTTAAATGGACAAAAAAATAAAAAGGAAAAAAATACATTTACTACACCAAACTATAGTGTTGTTAACGATTTGGGTACCCACCTTTCAAATTTTTTAATTTGGATACCACACTATAATAACTTTTCAATTTAGGTATCACCGTCTAAATAAATCACGGAATAACATTTGAAAAACATTAATTTCGAGACTAATTTGATAATTTTACACAAAAATATGTCATATTAGAAAAAAATTCCCCCCAATTTCACACATAAAAAAAAGAGCATATAATCCAAATTTTTATTATGTGTGAAATTGGAAAAAACGTTTTTATAGGATGACCTATTTTTATGCAAAATTATCAAATTAGCCTCTCAAATTAATGTTTGTCAAATGTCACGTGACATGATTCCGTGATTTATTTAGACGGTGGTACCTAAATTGGAAAGTTATTACAGTGTGTTACCTAAATTGAAAAGTTATTAAAGTGTGTTACCTAAATTGGAAAATTTGAAAGGTCGGTACCCAAATCGTTAAAATCAGATAATTTGATGTAATAAACCTACAAAACCCCAAAATAAAAGTAATAAACATAAACCGAAACCATGGAACCGAATCAAAGGTTTAAACCGAAACACAAGTCTGAACCAAACCGAAACGGTTAACTAGATCGAACGGTTTCGGTCCGGTTCAGGTTCTATTCACAAAACATAAAAACCGAACCGAAACCGAAGGGATTAAAATTTTGATTTTGGTTTTGGTTTACCCAAAAACGAACCGGACCGGACCGTGTCCATAATCCAGATGTATGTGTAGATATAGATATAGATATAGATGTATGTATGTATATACCGAAGATATATATATAATATATATGTATGTATGTATAGAACGAAAATATGAAAGTGATGAAAGTGTGAGAGAGAGAGAGAGTGACAGACGACGGCAGTGATTAGTGATGGCATGGCGACGGTGGTGCGGTGACCAGTGATGACATGGAGACGATGGTGAGGGTGAAAAGTCCGCCGCCGAGCTTCAGCGACAGTGACAGAGGAGTCTTTGTTCGTTGGAGTAATTGTTGTTTAGTGCAATCTAATTTCTAGAGAAAGAAAGTGTAATGGATAAATGGAGCAAAATAGATTTGGAGCTCTTTTATATTTAGTCAGAATATGACCAAAGTGTAATGAAAAGTTTGGGGCAGTGTTTTTTTTAACAACATTTGAAAACTAATAGTATTTTGCCATTTACTTTTATAATTTTTTGTGTTATTCCTAATGAATATTGGGATCTTTCATATTTTTTTAATAGATTTTTGGTCTACTTTCTATGTAATTTGCTTAGACCTCTTATGATCATGTGTTTATCAATTTCTGTATGATCTTATGTGATCCTATGTTCGAATTTTCTAATTATTGAGATTTTTTTTCTTATTGTTTTAGCATTTTTTGTGTGATTTGATGAGTTGTCATGTGTGATTGTGTGATCAGTTGATGAACCAACGAAATAGAAAGTCAAGCCGATTGCTCAAGCAAGCAATCTACTCTTAAGTTCTTGTATCCACTACTGCTTGCTTAAAAACTTGCACATGTTTGATCTTTCAGTATAAAACAATTATGACACTATTTGCCGAAGAAAGGAACCAGCAATTTATCAATTTGGCTTTGCTAAAAACAATTCACATTAGATTGGGGAGGACATGTTTGCAACTGTTCAAAGAGACTGAGATACTACCTCAGCAACTAAGTCGCAAGTGTTTTTTCATTTTCAAGTTGACAACTTCATATCCAATATAGAAAAATGTGGCTGAAGTTTAGTGGTAAGAATTCCACGTTGTGGCCGTGGAGACCTGGGCTTGAATCCCAGCAGCCACACGTTTATTCTTTTTCAACCGGTTTATATCATATTAAAAAATTTGGTCCGTTTAATATTAAAAAAAAAAACTTCATATCCAATATACAGCCTTTATAACTTAAACACTAACTACCTAGGACCTGAGACTTGTTGCGACGACATAATAGAAAAATTCTCCGGATTATCTTGATGTGACTGTATTCTATTCCGTTCTTGGTATTGCCAATTCTGTTGTTCTTCGTTAAATCTCCGACCATATAACTGTAAAAACTTAAGCCCTTCCAACTGAGGCTCGCGTAGAGGAATCGTACCTTCCAACATGTATACCACATCACTCATGCTTGGCCTCTGCTTTGGATTTTCGTATACACAATTTAAAGCTACTTGTATTAGTCTTTTGATCTCATTGATATCGACTCTCTTCTCTAGTTTGGGATCAGCTAGCTCTGCATACCTATTTTCCTTGTGCATCTCCAAAGCAACAAGTGGGAAATAAGCCGCTCTCAGATCCTGAGCATTGTCAGCGTCGTCGCTCTATAGACAGAAGGATAAGTACTAACAGTAAAAATAATGGATCATGTTACCAGAATAAAGGACAGTTATTTTTCTCCTTGAACATGATGCGACTTTGGTATTTTTGTATGGTATATGACCAATGTTGCAAATAAATCATTCTATTTCTAGTAGCAGATATTTCTTCGTTCTTGATTAAACCAAGGATATGCCATTCAAAACAATTTATATTTAACAAATTCTCCATATAGGAGGGAGTATCTTTCACTTGGTGAATCATGGATAAAGGCAAATCACGATTTCAAAGTGCCAACTCTACATAGTTTTATTTTTTTTGCCTTATTACTCTATCATGGGAACTGTTTTGTAGAAAAATAATACTCCATTTTGAAAAATGATAAGCAATACCTTTAGGGGAGACCAGTTTCTCCTCCCTCTCACAATCTCTAGCACGACCATTCCGTAGCTATACACGTCGAGCTTATCCGACATAGCGTAGTAATGCAGCCACTCGGGTGCCATATACCCGATCGTCCCTCTCATAGCAGTGTGATGACCTGATTCATCTTGGCTAAGCAGTTTTGAAATACCAAAATCTGATATTTTAACTTCCAAATTTCCATTTAAAAGGATATTTTCGGGCTTAACATCGCAATGAATGATCTTGTGTTCACATGCGCTGTGCAAATAAGCAAGACCATGAGCGGTACCAAGTGCAATTTTGAACCTCTGGGACCAATCCAAAATAGGCCCGTCGCCAAATAACAAACTATCCAATGAACCCTTGTTCATGTACTCATAGACTAGAAAACGTTTTCCATTCTCATTGCAAAACCCTAATAATTTTACTAAATTGACATGGTGGATGCTTCCAATTATACTAATCTCGGTACGAAATTCTCTCTTTCCTTGAATGCCAGAATTTATTATTTTTTTAACCGCGACAGTTTCATTTAATAGTGTACCTTTATACACGGTTCCAAATCCTCCAGACCCGATTTTGGTACTAAAATTATTAGTCGCTTCTGTAAGAACTTTGTAGTTTAATCTCACCGGCAAGCCCATGATAGAGATGACGTCAAGGTCACCCGAGAAAGAGCTTCTGCTACCTATTTTGTTGATTATTTGTCTCGACCAGATTTTCCCTTTGAACAAAACTACAACAACCATTGAAACAAGAACAATTGAACCAGTCATAGGTAAAACAAACATGACGAAGGGGGAAAGTGGGACACTCCATTTTTTATCTTTTTTGTCATTAGAACTTTCGGTATCAGGTGATTCTATTTGGACCTTCACGTAACCGAGACGATATTCATCACCCACATACGAGTTTGACGTAAGTGAACCGATACGATTTTCCATAAAAAAGCAAGTCCCTGATAAGTTGCCATGGAAAATCCCCAAGCAAGAGCAATTACTGGTACATAGTGCCTCGCAAATCTGTACACTAACGTTTTTTAATATAGGTTTTGTGTAGCCATTTGCAAAGTAGTCCACTCCGATGGGTAATTGCTTGTAAGAAAGTGAAGATTCTAATTTCTTTTCAGTAGGCTTATTGCCATTACAAGGTGATGGTAGAGAATAGGCACTATTTACCAGGACACAACCTTGGTTGTTTTGACTATCGATATAAAAACCCTCTGGACATGAACATTTACCGTCCCGACATATCCCAAGTTTGCCGCAAACGAGTGGGACTTGACATATATCTGCTGGTCCTGTTGCAATAAGCAGATTGAGTTACTAAGTGCCTCCAAATTTTGTTGATTCTGCAATATTTGAACAAAATAACAAAATAACGACTTTGGTTTTGTTATGATTTACGCTTGTGTACATGAGTATGTTACATCTGCAATGACTTTCAAGTTTAGGCTGGCAAAACAAACCCCCATAAAAAATCTAATATGAAGATCTATAATGAATGCTAAATTAACATTATATTGTTGTTTGATTAATTTTTAACTCCAATCTCTTTGGTTTATGTTTACACCCTAACAAACTTTATATGATCATTGGTTGATCTCCTTAGGAGATGAGGTTTTTTAGGTTTTTCGCCTAAAAAATGTATACGCTTTAAGATGGATCAGTCATCAGGCCTTCTTTTCATCCGAAACCCAAATATTCCACCTTTACTAGCAAAAAAATTATCCAAGCTTATTGCTTAAAAGCTGCAACCAAACAAGACCAGATCTATTAGCTATACCTGCAAAATCTTGAATCAAATTCCAGCCACCGTCGAACCTCTCCACCACAAATTGCCCATTAGGTTTTAGTTTCGCAAACCGAGGCTCATCCGAATCAGTAAAGACCATGCTAACCGCTATTGTAGACTCATTTCCTCCCAAAAGGAAAAGTCCGCTTTGGTTCACAACCATATACGAAAAGGGCACGTTAGATGTCATAAAAGCATTTGCATCCATGAGCAGTGTCCAGTAAGTTAACCCGTCCCACTGTGCCGCCACGTCAGCGCTGGTCACCGTGAAATTGTAGATACCGGAAGACAAATTGTCATCGGATAGGGAACTGACAAGCGATACATTGATGGGTAGCTTTTGGCCAGTAACAAGAGTGTCGGTTGGGTGTTCAAAGGTTTGCCACAACGAGTTATTCAATCTGTCGAGCAAAACTAGGTTTCCGGAGTTGAAGAGGCATAACCTATCAACTTCAAAAAAAGAAAAACATGTTTCAAGCGAAAGAACTACACCCTGTGGATAAGTGTTTCATATATCTTGATGCAACTCTTTAACCCCAAAATCTGTAACATTTTGCGCTAGAAATCTGGAAATCTTGAAGCTACTGAAAACATAATTTCCATTAGATCCATAGCACATGTTATTTGCCTAATAGGCAGTAGCACTCGATATGATGTTATGATATGCAATCAATCATTTCCTTCTTTACTTTACGTCAATAATTATAAGAAAACAAGGGTCAATTTTTTTTTATACCTTGAACATTTAGCGGTGGCGTGGACCAAACTATGCTCTCATTGCCTTCGACAATAGAAAACCCTCTGGCAGTCAATATGAGCTTGCCGTAAAGCGAGATTGGAATGTCACGGTTTGCAGTCCAGATGACGGTTTTTGTCGCCACATGGCGGACGATAAAACGATACGACGTGTTTCCAGTGAACGGATGGACTATCCCAGCACTGAAGGCTCCATTAGGGGATGCCAAGAAGGCACCATCTTTGTCAATTATTTTGAGAAAAGTGGTAGTAAAGTTTGGCGATACGAACGAGGGAAGTGAGGGAGGCAGGGAATCCGAGTGCACAGATTGTATCGTTATATATAATCGGAGGATAACAATTGCAGGTAATGTAAAGTCCATAGATGCTATAAAAACGGTTACTAGTTCGAGGACGTAACGGAACCTTATTATTTCAAGATAAGAATAAGTAGAGGAAAGTGCTTGAACTAACGTTTTGAATAGGGTTCTAGACTCTAGTGTATGGTTTGATTACTGGAAAAATTTCCAACAAAACCTCTTAATTTTTTAGCAAGGAAAGAGTAAACAATGCAAGTCAATACAAGTTTTCTGTCGCTATACAAGTCAAGTCACTACAAGTTTATAATGTGTTTGAAGATTTTGAAGTTGACATTCTGTGTAGCCAAGAATTTTCTTGATATTACTTTTCCAGTTTTGATGTTGTGGGCAAACTGGTTTAAATGATTGACCACAGAGAATAGAAGTTGACAATTTTAGCACTTAATTAAGTATTAGTAACTGAAACTACAGTTAAACCTCGATAAATGAATGTCCGATAAACGAATAACCTCGCCAAATGAATAATTTTCTCCGGTTCCGACTTGGGCAAATGGGCTAAATAAATAACCTCGCTAAATGCATTAACGAATAATTTTTTTTGAATCCTTAAAGACCCCATGTAAATATAAATGAATAATCATTAAAATTCATAAGATATATATATATATATATATATATATATATATATATATATATATATATTTATCCTAAAAACAAAAATATTTCTTCCAATCAACAATGTTCATACAAGAAGTCATTTCTTCACAAAAAAAGCGTCTAAAGTTGTTTGTTTTTTCCTTCCACCAAAATGCATCACATCTGCGACTTTTTCTAGTGCAAACACAACTTCTGGAATATTCTGCTCATGCTGTAGCAAATAGTTTCGTAGGGTGATTACTGCTTGAAAGGCTTCTTTTGATGACACATTTGGTGTGACGCCACTATCATCTGGTTCTGGATCATTCTCATCATTTAGTACGGAGTCGATAATTTATTCGTCTGTAGGCAATTCCATAACTGCATTATTCTCGTTAGGATAGTTCAAAAGATGTTCGACGTCCATCACATTTCTGTAGCGTAAATTAGAAATGACATTCGTTAATCCTTGAATATCTTCTTCTAGTTGATCAACTTCTTCTTCGGGAACATCAATATCTTCAGACCGTATCTTGCAATGCCGGAAACAATTTGCAATTGTTTTTTCCTTTACATCAAATCTCCAAGCCATGGTAGCAAAATTAATAGCATCCAAAATGTTAATCTTTTCAAGACTTGATGAGTCAGCTTCAAGGCTCTGTAAGATGCTAGAATAATAACGACGTCGATAATGAAGTTTGAATGCCCGAATAATCCCAGCATCACATGGTTGAATTTTAGACGTTGTGTTAGGGGGCAAGAAAAATAACTCTACATTATTCAACCCTTCAACAACCTTTGGATGAGCTGGGCAATTATCTACTTACAAGAGAACCTTTCTGTCATTCATTCTCTTATCAAACCAATGGCAAAATTCTTGAAAAAGCAAACCAGTCATCCAAGCTTTCTTGTTGAACCGATACTCGCAACTAAGATTGTTCATGTTCACATTTTTAAAGCATCTAGGTTTTGCATACTTACCAATAACCCAAAGGGGTACTTTGTCGGATCCATCACCATTACAGCAAACCGCAACAGTGATTCTCTCCTTGTCTTTCTTTCGTCCTTCAAGCTGCTTTGTGGCAAGTGAATGGTCAGCTTCTAACCGATAAAATAATCCAGTTTCATCCATATTGTAAATATCTTTCAACTGAAATTGGTCTAATTTTGACCGTATTCCAGGTAAAGCATTTTCAATGTCCTCCATGTTTACGGAACCGCTTTCACCGAATCGTCGGTAGGACTTGATTGAATATCTTGCCTTGAAACGTTCTAACCATCCACTCGAAAAGCTGAATTCTTGATTTGTTTCACCATACATTTTTTGAAAAAACTCTTTTGCTTTGCTTTGGATCATTTCTCCTGACATATTCACTTTTTCTTGTCTTTGAAGAATCCATTCATATAAAACTTTCTCTAAATCGGGGTACTTAGCTGACTTGTGCCTCTTAGCATCGTTATTTTTCATCTCCTCTGACAAATACACTGCTGATCTTTTGAGTGTATTTGATATTGTAGTTTGGCTGGTATCCAAATCAAACTTTTCCTTCACCCATACTTGCATATCCTTTTGTGTAAGACTTGGTTGTTCTTTCTTATGCTCACATATGGCCCTCCTTATCTGGTCGGTCAAAGTTGATTTTGTTGTTGGTTTTGACTGGTGATCGGAAGCCATCAGACTGAATATTAAGAAAGATTAGAATGAATTATTTACCAAACCAAGACTCTAGAAAAATATATATATTAGTTTGTAGGTAGGTTAGCTACATTGTCTTAGTCTCTAAGTATTCCATACATAGAATATTATTATTAGTACATGTTGCATGTATTTAGACTCTAAGTATTCCATACATAAAATCTTATAAGTACATGATGCATGTACATAGTCTATATACGTATTTGTGCATTAGATGTAAAATAAATAATCATACGAAAAAATAAAAATGTAAAAATACTATCTAAATGAATAAAAATTCATTTATCGATAAATGAATAATATATTCATTTATCGATAAGTAAATAAACTCACTAAACGAATATTTTTTGCTGGTCCCAAGAGCATTCATTTATCGAGATTTAACTGTAATTAATAATCGGTTCATTTCCCCTGACTAACCAATAAAAATGTAAAAAATAAAAAAAAAATAGAAAAATTCCAGAAAATAAAAATGAAAAACTGATTAAGAATTGGTATTGAGTAATTAGATGGGTGGACCAATCCTTAATTAGTTTTACAAATAATTGACAAATTATTAATTAAATTTTATAGAGTGACCAAATTTTAAATAGTTTTGTTGTTATGAACCAATCCTTAATAAACCTTGGTATTGCTCTACATTATCTAATGAAACAAGCTTTAGAGCAGATATTTAAAAGACAAAAAGGAGGAAAATTGTAAATGGATAATTTGACCAGTTTTAAATTCTTGATAGTATTAATTAAGGTTTGGTGCATAAAAACAAAATTATTTAAGAATTGGTCACACTATAAAATTTAATTAAAAATTGGTCAATTATTTGTAAAACTATTAAATATTAGTCCACCCATCTAATTACCCAATACCAATTCTTAATTAGTTTTCCATTTTTATTTTCTGAAAATTTTCCATTTTTTCTTATTTTTTACATTTTTATTGATTAGTTAGGGGAAGTAAACCAATCATTAATTAGTTTCAGTTTCATAGACTAATACTTAATTAAGTTGTAAATAACCTATCAATTCAAAATTTACCCTTTTGTAACTTGGTAAATTTTGAATTGATACCTTATCTACAACTTAATTAAGGATTGGTCCATAAAATTCAAACTAATTAAGTATTGGTTCATTTCCCCTAACTAACCAATAAAAATGTAAAAAAGAAGAAAAAATAGAAAAAATGGAAAAATGAAAAAAAAAAAAAAACTTTAAAGATGCAAAACCCCGAAAAAACACGAATAACATTTTACAATTCCCAAAAAATCAAAAATAAACAAAAATCCAAAAACACAAAAAAAAAAAATAGTCTGACTTGTCTTGAGTCATTTTAAAAACAGTCTGAGTCATTTTAATTCATTTTAAAATTAATCTGAGCCGTTTTAAGTCGTTTTAAAAAAAAAATGAGTCATTTTAAGTAATTTTAAAAACAGTCTGAGTCGTTTTAAGTAATTTTAAAAATAGTCTGAGTCATTTTAAGTCATTTTAAAAACAGTCCGAGTTGTTTTAATTCATTTTAAAAATTGTCCGACTTGTTTTAAGTCATTTTTAGTTATTTTTAAAGCAGTCTAAGTAATTTTAAAAATAGACTGAGTCATTTTAAATTATTTTAAAAACAGTCTGAGTCATTTTAAGTCATTTTAAAAACATTCTGAGTTTTTCAGCCATTTTAAAAATAGTCTGAGTTTTTTAGTCATTTTAAAAAAATTATGAGTTTTTCAATCATTTTAAAACAGTTTGAGTCATTTTTTGTTATTTTAAAAACAGTCTGGATAATTTAGAAACAATGTGGCTAATTTTAAAAACAGTCTGGGTTATTTTGAGTCATTTTAAAAAGCAGTCTAAGCCATTTTAAGTAATTTTAAAAACAACCCGAGTCATTTTAAAAATAGTTTGAGTCATATTTAAATCATTTGAAAAACAGTACGAGTCATTTTCGGTAAGTTTAAAAACAGTTTGAGTCATTTTCAAAAACAGCTCGAATAATTTTAAAAACAGTCTGAGTCATTTTTAAGTCATTTGAAGTCATTTTGAGTCATTTGAAAACGATTGCCAGTTATTTTAAAAAATTTAACATTGTTTGGACTTTCCAGCTTTTTCCGACTTTTTTTAACTTTTTTTCATTTTTTTGTGATTTTAATTTTTTTGATTTTTCTTGCTTTTTTTTAATTTATTTTACGATTTTTCGGATTTTTTTCGGGTTCCCGACTTTTTTGAATGTTTTTTTATTTTTTCATTTTTTTATGATTTTGGATTTTTCTTGGGTTTTTTTTGGTTTTTTACCAATTTTCGGATTTTATCGGTTTCCCGACTTTTTTGAACGTTTTTTCATTGTTTTGTGATTTTGGATTTTTTTTTTATTATTTTTTTTTTACCAATTTTGTGTTTTTTCGGGTTCCTGGTTTTTTTAACTTTTATTTATTTATTTTTGTGATTTAACTTTTTTATTTTTTTACCAATTTTGGTTTTTTCTTGGTATTTTTACAATTTTTTTGGGTTTTTTTTCGAGTTCCCGACTTTTTTAAAGGTTTTTCCATTTTTTTTGGTATTTTCATTTTTTTTGAGTTACGGGGTAAATTTTGGATTGATACATTTTTTACAACTTAATTAAGTATTAGTCCATAAAACTGAAACTATTTAAGCATTGGTCTATTTCTCCTAACTAACCAATAAAAATGTAAAAAATAAGAAAAAAATGGAAAAATAAAAAAAAAAATCTGGAAAAAAAAAACTTTAAAAAGGCAAAACTTCGAAAAAACACGAATAAAATTTTAAAAATTCCAAAAAATATAAAATAAACAAAATATCTAAAAACGTTAAAAAAAAACAGCCTGACTCGTCTTAATTCATATTAAAAATAGTCTGAGTCATTTTAAAAATAGTCTCAGTCATTTTAATTCATTTTAAAAACAGTACGAGTCTTTTTAAGTATTTTTTAAAACAGTCTGAGTCATTTTAAGTCATTTTAAAAACAGTCTGAGTCGTTTTAAAAACAGTCTGAGTCGTTTAAGTAATTTGAAAACTAGTCTGAGTCATTTAAAGCAATTTTAAAAACAATCTGAGTAATTTTAAAAACTGTCTGAGTCATTTTGAAAACAATATGAGTTGTTTTAAGTGATTTTAAAAATAGTTTGAGTCGTTTTAAGTCATTTTAAAAGCAGTCTGAGTAATTTTAAAAATAGTCTGGTCGTTTTAAGTTATTTTAAAAACAGTGTGAGTCGTTTTAAGTCATTTTTAATACTGTCTAAGTCGTTTTAAGTCATTTTAAAAAATGTCTTATTGTTTTTTAAAAACAGTCGGAGTTATTTTAAATTATTTTAAAAATAGTCTGAGTTATTTTAAAAACAGACTGAGTCATTTTAAGTCATTTTAAAAATAGTCTGAGTCATTTTCAGTCATTTTAAAAATAGTCTGAGTCGTTTTCCATAATTTAAAAACATTCTGAGTAATTTAGAAATAATGTGAGTAATTTTAAAAACAATCTGAGTTATTTCGAGTCATTTTAAAAAACAGTGTGAGCCATTTTAAGTCATTTTAAGAACAATCTGAATCATTTTAAGTAATTTTAAAAACAATCTGAGTCATATTTAAATCATTTGAAAAACAGTATGAGTTATTTTCAGTAAGTTTAAAAACATTTCGAGTCATTTTAAAAAACAGCTCGAATAATTTTAAAAACAGTCTGGGTCATTTTTAGTCATTTGAAGTCATTTTGAGTTATTTGAAAATAATTGCAAGTTATTTTAAAGTTTTAAACAATTTTTGGACTTTCCGGTTTTTTCCGACTTTTTCGAACTTTTTTCATTTTTTTATGATTTAGGATTTTTTTTTTCTTGGTTTTTTAATTTTTTTTTACCATTTTCGGATTTTTTTTCGGGTTCTCGACTTTTTTGAACATTTTTTCAATTTTTTGTGATTTTGGATTTTTCTTGGTTTGTTTTTTTAAAAAATTTTTTTACCATTTTTCGGGGTTTTTTTTGGATTTCTAACTTTTTTGAATGTTTTTTCATTGTTTTGTGATTTTGGTTTTTTATTTTTACGGTCTTTTTTTTTATTTATTTTTTTACCAATTTTGGGTCTTTTTGGGTTCCTGGTTTTTTTGAACTTTTTTTCATTTTTTTTGTGATTTTGGTTCTTTTGATTTTTCTTTGTTTTTTTACCATTTTTTCGGGTTCCCGAATTTTTTAAAGATTTTTTCAGTTTTTTTTGGTATTTTCGCTTTTTTTTTTTGTTTTTTTAAATATTTTATGATTTTTCTAATATTTTTTTCCTTTTTTCCTTTTTCTTATTTTTTCCATTTTATATTTATTTTTATTGGGTAATTAGGTGGGTGACTAATACTTAATTAGTTTTACAAGTAATGGACAAATTGTTAATTAAATTTTATAAAGTGATCAATGCTTAAATAGTTTCCATTTGTTTTGCTTGAATAAAGGAGAATAAAAACTTCAGTATTGCTATTTGCTCAACAGTCAACTTTTAGACAAGTTTAACACGGAGCAAGTTACAAAATTTAGCTATTCGGAGTAATGCATAAATAAAGGAGAATAAAGCAGACATATTACTCAAAGCATCAACTATTTATCCAGGGTCCCTGAATCTCTGCAAACGCTGCTGAGTTACATCAACAACTTCAGCACTCTGCCTCTTAAGGGTAAATCGTTCAAATGAGACGATATTGTACTATATATCTCGTTGATCGTTATACAACATTCAAATTTCAAAGATTGGGACGTCATTGTAGTTAGTAGTTACTCGTTCTAGAAGCAAAGAATGGTAGGATTTGCTTAAGATACTAATTTTACAATTTCAATGGTGCAACCCCAAATTTTACTCGTGCTTTACAAACTCTATGACAAATTTTGATCATAAAAAAAATCAAGTAGAGGAAAACCTTATGTTCTTCACAAATCATCAACTATATCTCGTTCACACAAACAATGTTTGTATCTATCCTGATTATCCCTTGTTTATTAACTCTATCTGCTATGAACCCTATTTGCTACTCTTCAATAAAAATGGAAGCCATTATGTTAGCTTATTTGTCTTGTGCCAAGTTTGAGCTGTACAAAAGAACCATGGCATGTTTAACTTTGGAGAAATTAAGGGATATATAAGATTAGTTTTGGTACTTTTTGTGCAAGTTCCGTATGAAAGATTTCTACAAGTGCAAGACAAAAGAAAAGGCGTATAATAGTTGATCCTGAACCTTTGCAACAATCTATACTCAAATTCTTCATTGTTGATTTATCACATAAAAAGATAATCGGATCTGATTTGATCAAAGCACAATTTGAGATTTAGTAAACAGAAATAATCCCACCACCATAAGCACGACCCAAAAGCATGTCACCATTAAGGTATGATATAAAATTCGTTTTAAGATGAAAATGAAAAGTCTGAGAAAACAATAAGTTTTTTCAATGAATAACAATTGCGGCAACAAATTGTAATTTATCTCCCTACTTGCCCGGGAGAATTTGAGCTCTGAAAAAAGTAAACACCGCAAAATCTGCAAAACTGCGAAAATACATAATTGAAAAGTTTGAAGGCAACTTTACACACTACTACATGACCCACTATCTTGCACTTTCCCACTTGAGGAAAAGAACAGGCTATACCAAAAAGGCAAAACTAACGGGTAACGGGTTGAAGGAGTAAACAAGAACTGCTATAACAAGTGTGTACGATCTCAGCCCTCCTTTAAAATCCAACAGTACTGATCTCGGCCATTATTTAGAGCCAAGTTTTGCCAATACCATTGGATCAAACAGAGGGATCTCTGAGATAGTTTGCTTCTGGAGCAGCAGTTAATTTTACATGCAACTCGCTTCCCTAAACTAAGCCCTTCACTTCTTTCAAATTAAAAGAAATCATTATTAAGATGCCAAATACCTTTCATGATTCTTTCTTTTTTGCTTATACAAATAACAAAATGAATATTCTGACGACTATAAATGTATTCTACTTATTCAGAGCCGACATTATATGAAGATAAAAGAGTTCCTAACGGCTCTACATAAATCAGATACATGAGAGAGGTATATGAAAGTAGAGAATATATTTTATTTGCAAACCAATCACCATTCAAATCATACAAAAGACAGAAGTTTAGTACATCGCAAATATAATATCAAATATGGTGCCATATGTCCATCTGCTTGGCAACCATTAAGGAAAAATCTCGTAGTACTACACACAATATTACAACAAGGGAACTAAAAAACTGATTCCTTACAACACCCTCAAAGCATACTTTTGATAATAATATGCGAAAAACTTATGTCAGAACTGATATATTTCATTCTGTATTGTTAGTTGGTATGGATTAGTAATCACTGGTGCAAAGTTAGTATCCACATATTGCTCGTCTATCTGGAAACAATGAGGGGGGGAATTGTTAATAACAACAAGCTATTTAGGGCTTGTTTGGTTGCTGGTTTTAATCAAATAAATTAGTCATACAAACTTACAATTCCTACAACTTACTTCTAGTAGTTATTAAGGCGGAAAAACAAAAAACAGCTAAGATTTAAAGTTGCAAATCAGATTGGAAGTTTCCAAACATATGCAGTTGTAAAAAAAGAACATTCCGAAAAAAGAATATGCAAAAAAAAAGGTTAGTAATCTTAAAAGATACAACCAAACAAGTCCTAAAGTTCAAACCGAGAGGAATAACTAATTTTGAATTACCTTATCTTGAAGATAATTGTTAGCTGCTTTCAGGATTCCCTCCTTCAAGATATGAAAAACAAAATAACAAAGAGAACTCATTTTATTAAATTGATCAAAAGTTTGTATCAATAGTTATTAGCTACATAACGTAAAATGGTTTCCAAAGCCAGCCTATGTACTTAGACATTTCTGTTCCTTAGCTAGTAAACCTCGATAACCATGTTAGAAGGTTGTCTATTGTCTGTATGCAATTACTGAAATTTTTTCAGGCGACTTGTACATGTACACAGCCAATAATGAAAAATCAAAGTTATCGGTGAAATGTTGTTAACCACTTTGACTTGAATTATGAATTTCCCCTCTAGTTAACTGTTTTTCGTATCAAAATATATTTGCAAACCCGAATACAATAAAAAAAATCTGGGCCTTCCACGGGATTTACTTGATAGTAATGAAGATTTAGACTGACCTTATTCTTCAGAAGCTGGATCTCTTGACACATGATATCCATCTGTTAAGATAAAGTTGACAGATTCTCAAAATTAAGCCTTTTAGTGTTGATGCATATTCTTCATTAAGCCCAGAATTTCATATGCATGCTTCTGGCTTGCGTCTTTTAAGCTAACATTGTTTGTTTTGTTGGCAAGTGAAAGAAACTATAATTCTCTAAACTTGATGAATCCAACTTATCAACCTCAAATAATACAACTTCATTTTCAATAAAATACATCCTAGAACTAAAAAGTATTTTAGAAATATGTAAGCAATCCATAGTGCCTTCATTAACAATGAGATTATTTATTTTGCTTCAAACTATACGATGATAGATCTTCTTTTTTTTTAGTTTCATTTTAAGAAAAAGAAGGAAAAAGTAATAATTGAACCAGGTATGACTAGAGATAACTCTATCGTAACCTGGAGTAGACAAAATCAACATGTTCTTATAATTTTGTAAGAAATGGGAATATATATACCTTGGCAGAACGTATATTATAAATACAATACTCAAGATGTTTTTCAAGCATCTGTAACTCGTCTAGAGCCATGGTTCCAACTCCCCCTCCAGAGATGTACCTACAATTATGGTCCAATTTCACTTTAGTGAATAATCTTTATTGATATTGGTTGCCCGGACGATGCAAAATTTGAATATATAGAGTTTTACAAAATTCATTTTAATAGAAGAACTTTTTACATTATCATTGGATAATGATTTTTAGTTTCAACCTGGGAGAGTTTCATATAGTTCTAAAGAGACATTCTATATCTAGACCACAGAAAATCAACAAACGAAAGTGTACATGATCCGTACACTGATCCAAATATTATACCTGTGACCTTTCTGCAGGAATTCGATTTCTTGTTTCAGTTTGTTGATCTCATCCTTGGATTCCTATCAAAATCAAAGTGTAACCTTAAGAATGAAAATGTTGTATATATATAAGCGTGGTAGTATTATTTTAGGACCCATTTTTAACCTTTTCTAGTCCTTGAAAATGATTGTTATCTTGAAACTAGTTGATCATATATGCATTCTTTTGGTCCTTAAAACTAATAATTTTATACTTACATTCTACGATCCTTGCAAAAGTCAGTGCCCAATTATTCAGTTGCTATAATAAGGTAAAATAAGTAAGTTATATCAATCCTTGGATGTTCTTCAATTGAAACAAAATTAAAAATTGTACAAATGTTCTTACATAGGGTTTGTACAAAGCAGAAACTATGCAACTATTTATTACTTACCTGATTTTGCAATAAAATGCAAATCTTTTTAACTAGATTACTTGTTCTGATCATTTTCATATATGGAAATCCAATTATCCAATAAATTGCTCAAAACTAGAATCACATACCAAAAGTTCCTTTTCATTTGTACGGTGGTCATGAGCTTGAGTATCAACTCCGGTGGCTGTATTGTATCTCTCCATTATCCCTTGCATGGTTCTTTATTACATAAGAATAAAGGTATACCATCAGCAATTAAATGTCACTATAACACTAGAATTAAAAACCCTTTTCCATTTAAAAATTAAAATCGCAAAAAAGGGGACTAGAAGAACTACTTTAACTTATCTGCAACTATAAAACGTGTAGAAAACTACTAGTGGAGATAATTTCTGTGATAAGATGAAAGATTATCTCAAAAAATATTTCTGATCATTTCTTGTCATCTTTTTTCCCCAGTAGAAGCTCTATATTAACTAGGTATTGTATACGGATAAGACACTTGCTGAAATTTAAGCTCTAATACGATGCCTCAAAACAGAAAATCTTGAGAGACTTGTATTTAGTGTTGGCTCAAAATGAGCTGAACAGCAGATACTATCACTAAACCACTCATTTCTTCAAGTAAATTGAGAAACTGAAAAGCACATGATGTAAGTCATTAAAATTTGGTACTATCTAAAAAAAATCTTCAGTATCAGAAATTAAAGCGTTCCCAATTTGAATAGATTTTGTTTATATGCTTCAAATTTAAGAGGTTTTCAAACATACCCTTTGGTGGCAAGTTCATAAAGCTTTCCATGAGAGGAGAAAACGACAACACCAATCTCAGCGTCGCACAAAACAGAAAGCTCCTTAGCCTTTTTCAATAGCCCAACTCTGCGCTTGCAAAAAGTCACCTGCCTATGCACCGGGTTCTCTATCCTCTTCAATTGAATTTTCCCTCTGGCCATCGCAAATCCGAAGCTTTTTCTAGTTTTTTTTTTTTTGGTGTGGTTAAGATTAGTTTCTAACACACAACCTCCCACTAGTTTGGACTAGCTTCGAGGATGGTGCTCTACCCTTCTCACTCCTCAAGTTATAATCTGTTTAACTTAGTCTTGATTTTGATCGTGTTGTCTTTTATACTACTACTCACCATGTCTGTAATATTATTATTTATTCGGTTGGAATCTTGCTTTACACATTGCTTTTAGTTGTTCTTTTCTTTCTTCCTTTTACGTATATGATGGGCGTCGCAGGTACCTAACCAATAGGAATTACAGTATTTGATCAAATAAATATATTTATATAACTCGTCCACTCCTTAGTGCACTTCTTCGATACATGTCTTTTCACATAAGTCCCTCTCACAAGTGTTGCAAAGCTGTATGACCACCATTAGACAGTTTTATTTGGCAAAAAAAAATTGACAGTTTACTGGTGTATATATTGATTATAATGAGATATAAAAGTCTGTTCTCGGAGATTGTGGCCTATATTAACAATAAGTGCATTGTATACCTTAGATGTCGAAATCATAGCATCCAAGTCTTCAAAGAGAGATTAGTTCCTAGACAAAAGGGTTTCATGGCAATGATATATTTCTCTTTGATGTTTCATTAATGAAAAATATTCTTTATGATCTTGATCCTTTTTTTTTAGTTGAACTAACAAGCTTTATCAGGATACAATTGCTTTTCCATGTCCATGTGCACCCCATATATATCTCCCTCTCTTTCAAATTGGCCAATAAGCATCTTCTGATTGGGTTTTGCCTTTAAACACCACTAAGAAATTAGTCATCACATCCACGTTCCTAATTGTCCACTGATCTTCACCTACCTTAGTTTCCTAGGTTACTTACATAAACCTTTATGCTATTAAGGGTGAGTTTTGATGTTTGTTGGTATTGAAAATTACTTTGATGAATCTGTCTTAACTTTCTCAGCTTTAACAGCAATTAAAAAGCGACAAAAAGAGATTAAAACTACAAAGCTTGGTATAGTCACCGACTCACTGCCAAGAAAATCGGGATTTAGACTTAAAATACTTGTAAACAATTAAAATTTGTCATAAAATAGTATCTTTTAAGAACCAACATAACTTTTTATGTCTCTAAATCTAATATTAAATGTAATATAAGGGACCAAAAAATATATAAAATGTGTCAACAAATACATTCGTATGCCAACATAAAATAACAAATTTGTGTAGAAAATTAAAATAGATTTGGACACAAATTTAAATTATCTCTGTGTTGTTATGTGAGATACAATTTTTTTTATTTATGAAAATTGATCCCTGAAAATTACTTTTGGGAACAAATCAACTATTTTCATCCCTAAGTTTACCATTTAGGCTTTATTTGGTTGGGCAGAAAATATATTCAAAATATTTACTCAGGAATAATTTTTTTCATGGAAATTATTTTCCCTCTATTTGTTTATGGAGTGCTTGGTGATAATTACAATTTCCATGAAAATTTCTTGACTAAGAACGCGTTTGGCATCGATTTTTTAGTAAATAAGCTGCTTTTATAAAGCAATATTGAGAAAAAAGTTTAATTAAAAAATTTAACTTTTGATTATTTTTATGTAAAAAGCTGATTGTTTTGAGAAGTCATTTTCACTTATTATAACTTAAAGGTTTACTTGGAAATATTCAATATTATTTAATTGAAAATTTTAACTCTTGGTGACTTTTGGTGACTTTTGTGTGAAAAAACTAGAAAAGTCTTCCAAATCTCCACCTTAATTCGATGTAGAGTTTTTTGTTTTGTTTTCTTAATCTTATTTGACCCAAAATCTAGTTTTTGAAAGTAAAAAAACTACATACCAAACACGCATAGCTTTTTTCAATTATAAAGCTAAAAGAACTTAGAAAAAAAATATTGCCTAAAAGTTACTATCTACTTTATGTTAAAGAAAATAATATAACAAAACATCTATCTTTCTAACTCTTGTGTAAACATTTTATATTATAGTTGTATCTAATTCATGAATACTCAAAAGTTGTATAAAGATTAAAAAAAATTATAGAATAAAACAAGTGATAGATAAATATAAGTAAAAAAAATTAACTTTTAAATTAGAGTCCAAGGATAAAAAATGAAAGAAAAGTTGCACTAAAACATAATGATATATATATATATATATATATATAGGGGAGGATATATAAACATCATGAAAAACACCTAACTAGACACTTTTTCGTAAAAACGCTCCAAATCAAGATTTGGTTAATGCAAATCTCCACGGTTTCACGACGGAAACACAAATATGCGTCTTGTTTTTTTTTTTCCGAGATGTATAATGACATGTTATCGAAATTATGGTAAAATTTAAAAATTCAAAACATGTCATTATACATCTCGGAAAAAAAAAAACAAGACGCATATTTGTGTTCCCGTCGTGAAACCGTGGAGATTTGCATTAACCAAATCTTGATTTGGAGCGTTTTTACGAAAAAGTGTCTAGTTGGGTGTTTTTCATGATGTTCATATAACATTTCCCATATATATATATATATATATATATATATATGTTACTTATAAGTTACTTGTCGATAATAAATTAATTTTAAATTTCTATAGGTTACTCTTAACATATAAGTTTTAATATAAATAAACTACTTACAACTTATAAGTTACTTATGATTACTATTATAAGTTGCATTTAATTTTATATCAATCTTTGTCATAAATAACCAATTATTTAAGTCCTTCGCTTCTACTGGAAAAAGTTTTCCACCAAATTTTGGAGGAGAACGTTTATCTTCATTTTCCATTCAATATGGAAAATGTTTTCCTCTAGAAAAAATGTTCCTAGCAAACAAAGACATAGAAAACTGTAATTTCTCAGAAAATATTTTCCTTTTTTTTTCCTTGTAAAAGTAAAACAAACAAAGCTTTAGAGTCATGTTTTGGATTGTTTCTACAAAAAAAAATGTCTCCAAATCATCTTAGTATCCAACTTCCACTCACCTCGAAACACAAGAAAGATAAGCTAAAGTTATATGCCCTAACTAGTAAAAATGTTATTCTGTCATAAAAAAAGCTAAAGTTGGAATATGTGTAGTACTTAGTAGAGAGCTATTTAATTAAGATATATTTTCTTATGTACATCTTTCTCAGTAATCTCAAAGGGTCTATAACATTTATGATACAAGTACTATTAAGATTTTGATAACCTTAATGACGTTTATTTTAGAAATTTTTAAATAAGAGGAAAGAATATTTTCAAATACTTTTGTAAATCTTTCATCTTAAAATACAACTTGCAACCACACTAGCGAAGTTTAATACTCCACGTGGCCTAGTTTTTTTTTTCCCA
Source organism: Primula veris (assembly GCA_963682055.1). NCBI lineage: Eukaryota > Viridiplantae > Streptophyta > Magnoliopsida > Ericales > Primulaceae > Primula > Primula veris. Next base: position 9,417,124 of record OY821743.1, read on the forward strand.
CCTTTTTTTTTAGTGTAAATAAAATACCTCAAAGTAGGCGTCAATTTTTTGAATGCCATTAGAATCTTGTCAAATCACAAATTAATGTTCCATTAAAATAGAAACCCTGAAAGAGATCTCAGATTGACACCTAAATATGCATGGGGCAATCTAATATTTGACACGTACATAGTTTTCCACCTGGAATCCTTTTTTGTTCTTAGGTGATAAACATAAAAATGCTTAAAACATGAACAGTTTAAAGCTTGGATTCCAAATTATCTTTTTGCACTAATAAATGAATTTCCTGTTTAAAGTATCAAAAAGGGTTCCAAGCCAGGGGTGGCTTTTGTTACATCTACCATTATTTTGTGTTGGCTAAATTGATAGTGTTGAATAACTTTTTGAACAAGTTGGTACCACTCATAAACTCTGTTAGTAGTGGCACACAACTGGACAACTAATTAATTAACTGTTTGTTTAATTAGAAACTTTTTGCATCTTCTTTTTAAAAGTTAATAACTTACAGTAAGTTTATTTAAACCATCTGAAGTTCTGAACAAGACGACATTATGTGGTAATTTTTTTACTATAGTGTTTTAAGGTCGAGAGTGGATATTCCACTTGGATACACGTTTTTAAATTACAAACAAAGGTATTGCTAGTAAACTCGCTACTATGGACAAAATAATTAATGTTGATAAACTAAAAGTCAAAAATTATTACAAAAATATAACAAAATTACTAAATTAACCGTCATAAAGTCATCACAGAAGTCGTCACCTGTCCAAAATTGCAACTTGCACACAAAAAAAGTGTCACTATTTTTGTGCACTATTCAAACATTTTTTTTGTAGTTATTGTAATTGACATAATTAAGGGCTAATTAAGGAGCTGTGTTAAAATTCGTTATTATTCACTTGATTTACCATGTTTTGTAATAACGGTGATTTTAATGGAACTTGAAGAATAACAGCACACCAACCATCCCGAAGGTAGTTAAATATATACAGTTTGTTAGCGCTCTCTTGTTTATTTAACTTGATATAATCGATAATGAGTTGTCTATACATAGCTATTCTATGATCATTTTTAGCATGGGATTGAAAAAAAATTAATTAATTTCCTGAATTCATGAAATAAAAAATTTATAGGTTAATTTAATTTTTCCATCATACCCATAAGTTTCCATGTGGACCAACATAGTACGTTTTTGATAATATGGCCTTTTGTTCCCCCCACTCGATAGACAAACTTCTAAGACGCAAACCCAACAAGGCGCGGTCTATTTTTTTTTATTCCAAAAATTAAAATTTAAGCATATTAATACTAAAATGTAGGCAACAAGATTCGAACATCTACCTCCGGCCTGCAAAGAAGACAGTTTACCATGTGAACTACACTCTAATTTGTTACATTATACTCCATATGTTTCCAATTAATTGTCTTTTACGAAATTACGTGCAATTTTGACCGGCTTATAACATGTATCAAAATTGTCGAAATGAAAATTTTTAAAACTAAATCATATAATTTAATGTTTGAACTGTATGATTAACTTTTTAAAAAATTCATTCCAACAGTTTGATACAAGTTATTAGTCGGTCAAAATTGCACGTAGTTTCGTAATGAACAATTAATTGAGAACGGATGGAGTACAAGTTTTATATATATATATGTAGTAAATTTAAGGCGTAAAATTACAAAAAACGGTTGAGACGCTCATAGTACTCATACCGGCACTACACTCATCCAGTGAAACTTTAATATAAACACTAACGACGAACTTTCTATCAAGAAAAAAGGTCATGATTAAGCTAATGCTTACACATGGCCTATATTATTGCGACCAGCCGACCATGCCTATAATTTTTGTAAATCTTCTTGTACCGATGTAATAAATATATATCTCCGGCCGGCCAGTACTGTTCTTCTTTCTCTATATGTTGCTAACTACAAGTTTATTAAAGTTGAAAGGCACTATTGACATTGTTGCTATGATTGTGGTGTAAATACAAATGGTAAAAGTCTAAAGGATATCGAAAAAATATTGGCAAACATGCCAAAACTTTAAAATCACAAAAAAAAATTCAAAAAAGCTAAAATTTTATTAGATTTTTTCTAAAACACTCTTAATAGCAAAAATAGACGATGCAATGAACCTAAACTAAATAGTGTGAGTCATTGAAACTATGTATAAGAATGTATTATTTTCATTTAAAAACAGTATATGGTTAATTTAAAACAATATATATGGTCATTTGCTCATTTCAAAACAATCTATGGTTATTTAAATGCACTCAATGACCGTTTTAAACCGTTTCTGTCATTAAAAAAACTGCATATGTTAGTTTGAAAAAAGTCTATGGTTATTTGAAAATACTATTGTGTTCGAAAACAATCCAATCAACTATCAAAATAGTCTAAAGACAAAATAAACTGAAACATTAATCTATATATAAACTATTTTCTTCATAAAATTACTTTTAGAATAGTCCAAGAAACACAAAATGCATAATAAGTCATCCAAAAAGCATCGGTCTCGGATACCTAAGATATGGAAATAAAAATTTGGTCATATAATTGTAAACTTTAAAATAATATGTGGGCTAGAAATATGTTTAGTTCCAAATTAAGTAGCTGATTAGAAGACTCGAACAATATGAAAGACTTAACTGATATTACATAACTCTGTCTAATTTACACCGGAAGTCTTTATTAAAGTGATAATTATGGTTTCCTATATGTCGTTACCTTGCAACCCACCGTCGTAGGCGCCAAAGTAACGGATAAGACCATCACTGACAGTTCCGTTGTGAATTAGTGACTAAGTCATTTGTAGGAGTAGACAGAAAAGAGAGAGATAGCCAAGTAGAAAGAGAGACGTCTTTACTCTCTACCGTGGACAACAATTATATACATCATGACAATAGATGCTTCGATAGATGGATCGAGAACGGGGGGAGGGAGCTAAATAAAGAGAGTCGACACAGGTGATGATTGGAGCATACTGGTGCACGAGCAGAGAGAGACGTTCCCACCTTCACCAAAGAATCTTGCCATGACTGGCCGGCAGGGGAGCACTCATGTGGAGAGAGAACCAGTTCAAGTGTCCTGACTCAAATTAAATCTTATCAAGTTTACGTACGGCTCCAAAACTCCAAATAAGTTATCTAAAATATGTTTTTCTTAAACATGTTTCGAAACTCACCTAAATCTTAAATAATTTTGTTTTTCTCAACCAGACCCTTAACTTTTCAATAATAAATGTCACATTTCAATAGTATTTTTATTCATAGTTAGTGCTCTCATAATATTTTTAAATGTATGTCACTTTACAAGTGATAAAAAATATCTATTATTTTCGTAAATTTTTTGTATTTTTTTTTTTACATAAATTTCATTAATAGAACAATGGGACCTAACCCAGCTTACATGAGGTCTAACACCATATTACAAATTTACAACGTACGAACTACTTAACAACTACATTACAGCTCTGATAAATAGTTTTAACAAACAACCATAGGGCCAATACACAGAAATCTAATAGCAGCAGAACCATAACAAAGAGCTATTAGGTATTACAAATCAAGTTTGAATCTGTTTTTCAATTCACAATCACTTATGTTACTATATTAGAACTCTGAAACCATTCTTCACAATAGCAATAAACGGACAAAAAAATTCAGATTTTCAGAACACAAAACCTGATTCTAACCTCCACTGTATAACAACCTTACTAAGAATCTATGACTCCCAGTTTTTTCGTTCAAATGCTGCTTAACTTATGGCTTGTCTTAGAGAGACTAATATCTGTTGAATCTTCACCATCACCTTTCTTTCCCTTTGTACATGAGCATTTCTTAAAGGCTTCATTTTTTCGACAATACGCTAGATATGGTTCACTCAATGCACGTCCTGAATAACTGGATCCCGACCACTTTGTTGCATTTTTTGTTTTTCGATATTCACAGAGTGTTCAGGCAAGGTGGCTTGTTCTGACTCGATCATTTTTTCTGTGTTGGTGCCCAGTTTGAGGATGTCTATCAGCCATTGATTAATAGCATCGGGTTTAACAGGATAAAGTGGGTGGTGGGGCCCAAGCTTGATCGAGGACCTGAGATGAGGGAGATGTACCACTCGGCTTTGCTTGAGAAGCCGTTAAAGCTTTCTTGGTGATTTTTAGACTATACTTTCGATTCTTGTAGAGAGGTTTCCGTAGGTTTTCATTTCTGTTTTGTCCGCCAATTTGTCGCACCTTATTTTAACGTAGAACATGTCTTCAAGCATTAAAGAAACTTTACAAATATAATCCAAGTAAGTCGAACTTGCGGGCTCCATAGGACTTGCACTTCCCATGCCAAGCATTATGATTTAGAATCCATATAATGATTCAGAATTTACTCTCATTTTCCTTTCATCTGCATGGACTATTTCGTGCTCTTTGACCATTTCTTTCTTTCTCTTTTGCAATAGAATAGAGGAAGCTTTAGATTGTGGGTTAGTTTTTTGAATCGATTCGGACCCCAACTCCAGTGGTTGTGTAAGGTTAACTGTGTTTTTTTTTTTTTCTTGTTTTTTGTTCGCACATAAACGAGGTTGACATGTGCCAAATTTTTGTGTATTTCCGTCCATACTTTCACCATGTTTGAGTATTTTGTCTTGTGCTGGTTTAAGTTTTTCCTTATTTTACCATACTAAAGCTTGGTAGAACAGTCAAATCAAGAACGTGAGCACCATAAATCTTCCTCGGTAACTACATCAAGTTAAGATAAGTATTTGTATGCTTATTAGAATCTATTTTCTGCTAATCCGTCCGCCACACTGTTATTTTCCTTATAAATGTGAGTCAAACTATTGCAAACTAAATTCATTAGAACACAAGTGTCATCCCATATATTGGTATAAGATATATGAGGTTTCGTTTTAACATTTCACCAATTATTCACTAATAAATAGTCGGTTTCAATGTCAACATTATATATATCTAAACAATAACAAATTTGAAGCCCAAAATATAGTGCAATTAACTCAGCATAAGTATTACTTTTAAATCCTAAATGAGAGCAAAAGGCAAAAATAATATTTCCTTTATAATCACGCAAAACACATCCGCTTCCAGTTTGGCCAGGGTTACCAAAAGAAGAACCATAAAAAAAGTAAAAAAAAAAACAATAACTTTTAAGTTATGTTTTTACACTTTGATATATTTCTCGTGTAGATTATAATATCTTTTTTTAAATTTAAAAATAACTTTTAAACTCTTTTTTACAGTTTAGTATATTTTCCGTATAGATTATAAGCTATTTTTTAAGGTTAAAAATATCTTTTAAACTCTTTTTTATTGGATCCGGTGACTAGAACTTAAAAAAAAATCGGATCAAGACCCTCCATTTAAAAAATATTGTAAAATGAAACCTATGACTAATATTCTTCATAACGTAAGTTTAGATGGTAGGTGAAGTGTGGGCCTTTTTTACTCAACCAAGCCCAATTTATAAACGGCCCAACGTATCTAAGCCCAACATAAATAATTCAAAACAATTACCATTTTCTCTCTCCTTCTCTCTCCTCGCTTCGATCGAACACCATTTTCATCTAAGGAAAAATAGTTTTAGTACACCAAACTACCCGTGTTTAACAAAATAGGTACTCATCTACTGAGTTTCATAATTTGGGTACCCAACTACCAGAAAACACACAATTTACGTACCACCATCCAAATCGATAACGGCAAACAACACACGTGATAAACCCATAAGGGTAATATAGACAATTCACAAATAATATTTCTCACAAACCCATTTTCGCTCCCAAACAGGCAAGGTCCCATTTCAATTACATCCAAATTATAGGGTTTACTCTAATATGGCGAATTTATGTGCATTTGCTGCCAAGTCATCTATAGAGACGGAGATAAATCATCAATAGAGTTCTAGTTAGGGTTCAATCAGAAAAATGTGGTTTATTCGTAGCGGCAATGTCAGTCCCCCAATTTATGGTTAGTTTTTTTACAATCCTAAATTATTTGTGCATGTAAACGTATTTTAGTTAGGGTTTTTTCCTTAAAGTATGCTTAGTTGTGGTAATTTTATGCAGGTGAGAACACTTCACTGTTTTCAATTGAATTTAATCATGGTGGTTCTTTTAGAAAAAAATGGGGAAACTTATATTGATTATGTCGATGGATATAAAAATTTTGTTGATGATTGTGCCCCTGAAGACATGTCATATATAGCTCTTCTCGAAATGGCTTCTCAACTAGGTTGGTTAGATGTAAAATATATGTTCTTTAAAAAGGTTGGGTCTGCATTTTCTAGTGATTTGGTTCGAATTAAATTTGATATTGATGTCGTTAGGCTGGGTAAATATGTTGACAGTAATGGGGGTTGTTGAAGTGTATTGTGAGTGTGCATGCACTAGATGAAATAGTAAGTAGTGACAGTGACAATGGTGGTAGTAATCGTGATGATTTTGAGGAAAATTTTCAATATAGTGAGTTTAACATGTTCAATGAAACTGAAGATGATGGTGGGGTGGATGAAGGTCTTGTAGACTTTGATGTTATGTATGATCAAGATTTTGACATAGGCTCGTCATCTAGGCCGAATTATTCTAATAACATGTCTAACACCTCCAAAGCTAAATCTAATTCCTCTAAACTTAATCAACTCATTCATTTAAATGACAATGATGAAGATGCATTGAATGAGGGGTATATAGACGAGGATGATGTGGATGTTTCGATAGGCTACACAATTCTGAAAAAGATTATAATATATTTCTTTAAGTTTAAAAATAACTTTTAAACTCTTTTTTATATTTTAATATATTTTTCATATAGATTATAAATTATTTTTTAAGATTAAAAATATGTTTTAAACTTTTTTTTATTGGATCGAGTAACTAGAACTTAAAAAAAATTCGAATCAGGACTTTTTATTTAAAAAAATATTGTAAAATGTGACATCTATAAATAATATTCTCCATTTTGTAACGTACGTTAGATGGTAGGTGAAGTGTGGGGTTGAAACCAAGCCGAATTTATAAGCGGCCCAACGTAACTAAGCCCAACATTAATAATTAGAAACAATTACCATTCTCTCTCTCTCTCTCTCTCTCTCTCTTTCTGTTTCTCTTCGCTTCGATCGAACACCATTTTCATCTCTCTCTCTCTCTATCTCGCTCGCTCGCTCTATCAGGTAAACCCAGTTTCAGATTTTATATCCCCTCATATGATTTTTTGTTTCTCTCGTTATTCTCTATTTAGATCCGTATACTGGATTGATTAGGGTTTCTTTACTTGTGAAATATATATACTTATCTGTTTATATTTTTGTTCTATATCGATTTTTGATTGGTTTCATTTGTTTGGCTCTGCTCTTTTTTTTAGTAATATTTTGAACAGGTGTTGTGTAATTTAGTGCAGTTATTGATGTTTGATCAGTTACCCAGTTGTTAAAATTTTGTATATTGATTCGAAACATTTCGTTTGCTGCTCTTGTAATGTTTTCATTAGTGTTTTAAATTATATAACGGGTCTTGATTAATTTCTTAGACTCGTGTTAGACTTTCTACCTATCATGCGCTGAAACGCTAATTTTTGTAAAGGGGGCGGAAACCCTAATTTTCGAAGATTTTAATCAAAATACATAGGACTAACAATGCCCAGTTGTTCAAAACTGTGTATCTTGATTTTGATACGTTTTGTTGTTGCTCTGATAATGTTTTTAGTAGCATTCTAAAATTTATATTGGGTGTTGAGTAATTTCTTAGGTTCATGTTAGACTTTGTAGCCCTCATGTTATAACGTTTTTTAGTCTAGTCGTCAATGTTTGGTTAATTTCTAGTTGTAGATTTTGACAAGTTTCTCCTCTCTGCTATTTTTTAGTATTCTGAAGAAGTGTTGTCCCGGACAGAACTAGGAACTTTAAAGGGGTTTGGGCTGAAACGCTACTTTTTTGTAGACGGAGGGCCAAAACGTTAATTTTGAAAAAAAAAATCATCAAAATTACAAGGATATTTTTTTACTTCTTCATAATTTTTTATTAAATTCGAGGGAACTATCTTCGCCTCGTTGTTTCCATAGGTATTGTGTAATTTCTTAGGGGCACGTGTTAATTTTTGTACTATTCGTGTATCTACTAACCTATGTAGTCTAGTCATTAGTTTTTTTGGTGCTCGTATTAGTTTTTATACTATTCATGTATCTACGAACCTATGTAGTCTAGTCATTAGTTTTTTTAGGTTCCCATGCTAGTTTTGTACTATTCGTGTATCTACAAACCTATGTAGTTTAGTCATTAGTTTTTTAGTCCCGTGTTAATTTCTTAGGGGCACGTGTTAATTTTTGTACTATTCGTGTATCTACTAACCTATGTAGTCTAGTCATTAGTTTTTTTGGTGCTCGTATTAGTTTTTATACTATTCATGTATTTACGAACCTATGTAGTCTAGTCATTAGTTTTTTTAGGTTCCCATGCTAGTTTTGTACTATTCGTGTATCTACAAACCTATGTAGTTTAGTCATTAGTTTTTTAGTCCCGTGTTAGTTTTTGTACAATTCGTGTATCTACAAACCTATGTAGTCTAGTCGTCAATGTTTGATCTAGTGCCTAGTTACAAAAGTTGGTCTATATTTTTCCCATGTTAACTTGTGTGATTCACTCTAGAGATGAAATAATTCTTCGAAAAACTGCAAAATCTTTTGTATTCGTTTTCAAAACTCTCTTTCTAGGCTTCTATGACCATTCTTGTTTGTAGCAAAGGGAAAGAATCACATTACAAGCATTAATGTGTATACTTCACGAATTGTTGCACTTTATCGAACGGCATGCATGAATAACTCTAAATGCAGGAGCGTAAGGGTTACTGTAAGTGAGAAATAGAAAACTCGAGTTTCAGAGCAGAGGAAACTGGAAGATAGTTTATATCAGCTATCGAATTATTGGTACATGGTTCTTTTTGAAATTTGGGAAGCTATATAAGAAAATATATGCAACTAAAACAATGCCTATTTGATATAAACAAATTATTATCTTTATACAAGGTATTGGTACTAGTTTGGTAGTAAAGGATATCTCTACGGGTTTCAAGTGAAGGTACTTTCGTAGGCCCAAGAGAGTTTCCTTGTTACTGGGTGGGTACATTTAGCCAACCCCAATTGAAAGGTTGAATCACCAAGTTGTTTTTGTTTTCTTATTTTTATAATAATTTATGGGTTTATCCACTACTACATTTTGATTTTTATCATAATGTGGATTTTATTAACAATTCATAGTAGCATTACCTCAGGCAAACTGGACCCTTGAAGGTCTGAGTTTTTGCAAAATGATATATCTTTCTACAATCGTTCGCATAGTATAATTGTTTCTATTGTGGATCTTCTGTACTCTGAATATATATTTGGGTAGATAAAATATAAACGAATAAACAACTTCAAAGAATTGGTCAATTGTTTACCAGATGCTATGTAGTCGTTATCCTAGTCTGAATCAATTGTAGAGGTTGACTAGAAGTAATTGGTCTATTGAAGACCTTGCATCTGTTTCTAGTGCTTCTTTCATCTTTATTAAAATTAATAATAAGTGTCCAAGGTTCGAAAATTTGGGTTATCCTCTGTGTATGCTTTTCGTTTGTAGGATTAATGTGGAGTTGTTTAATATCATTTTGGAGACTATACTTTATGTTTAGTTACTGAAATCTCTTTCGTCGTAAATTCTCGCTGCATGCACCTACTACCCTAGTTCTTGTCAATTGAGTACATGTATTCATTTTAGTCTAGGTCTTAATTACATGATTACCAAAAATATGATTCATATCCAAAATCTGGTTTTTTGTAGGTAAATACTATTCTAGCCTTTGCTCCTTGTTTTGGGTATTTTTAGACTTCTATACGTTTAAGACCGAGTTTGTTCTTTCTTTTTGCATTTGTATTAAAACTGTTAATAGACCATGTGGAATGAAGATGACTGCTGTCTAATTAACAATTGGGACGTCCAAGAAATGTTGACAATCTTAAAAAAGTTTTAAATGCTAAGGAGGTTTTAAGACGAAGTTAAGTATTCTAATACATAGCCAACTTCTTGTTATGGAGGCTGTAAAGAATGGTAATTGGTAATTTTTGGTCTTAGGTTTTGCGTGATTAGTAGAAACATTTGCAGGTTTAAGCGTCTTATATGTACATATATGTGGTGAAAATATTGGAGGAGGTTTACTTGAAAAGGCGATCTTTGCTTTATGTGTGAACCTTTAATGTTCTCTATCTGATTTAGATTTAGAAAATATGATGAAGTCATGAAGTTAAACAAAAAACTGAAATGTGAGGAAAAAAGAATGCATTAAACTTTTTGATCATATAGTCCCACCTGGAAATCCTTTGACAAAATTTTCACTTCGATTTTGTTTTCATGCTAAGACGCTTCTTTGTTGACTTCTTGCGTGAAACTAAAGGGAGCCTTTAATATTTAACAAACCTCTGTTTGTAATTCAGGTTGCTTTAAACTAATATATTAGAGACCTTTCTTAAGTAATTTTATTCTTGGCTGCTTGGAGTTTTGCTTAATAGGGCTTCTTATCTGGTTGTATGCCCACAGTCGTGAACATCACTTTTTTACTACTTGACTAACCAGAGAAAACTACTGGAAAATGTGTTTAAATGCTCCACACTTATTATTTGTAACTTTTTTTCCTTTTATCTGTTGTCATTAGCACTTTTTCTATGTAACACTTGCGTTTGTTTTATTTATAGTTTTGTCACACATGCTGTCTGCTCTAAGTATTCATCTGTAGAATTTAGATTTATTAATTTCCTTAAGGAAATTAACATCTCTTACATTTTTGCCTGTACGTTTTTCAATGCAATAACAACATGAACTTCTAGATCGTTCTGGATGTTGGTTTTCTTGACTTAAGGCCTGACCTATGGATTGTCAATTGTTATTCTTCAGATCTGAATACATTATTTGTCTAGATCAGCTTTGTGAATTTTTGTTCACAACTTCACACACATTCTTCAGAAATTAATTGTGATAGATAACCTACATTTTCGCTTGACTAATTTGATATTTTTCTTTTGATATGCAATTTGTTTGTGGTCAAAAATATAAAAATCTTGTTCCTAGTAACGAGATGATAAGATATACATATGCTAATTGCAGGTTTTTGCAAGGCTAAAATGGCTGCACATAAGGTGGCACATGTAACTTTGACTGGACCAAGTGTTGTGAAGGAGTTGGTTATTGGCTCAATTCTAGGTTTAGCCGCAGGTGGCTTGTGGAAAATGCACCACTGGAATGAGCAAAGGAAAACAAGGGCATTTTATGATTTACTCGAGAAAGGTGAGATCACCGTGATTGTTGAAGAGTGAAGAAGCCTTATGTTTCTAAAATGATTTTCAAGCTTTTGGGATCTTGATTTTCTGTATTATCCTCGAGGCTGTTTGAATATGATGAGCATGCTATGCTCGAATTCTGAATAATGAAATTCATTTCAACTGTACTGTGGCTTTGTTGAAACTTGAATTACTGTCTTCTCTGCTTTGGTTTTTGACAATTTGGATTGCTGGATAGGGTGTTATAATTGGTAGCAATCATTTTGTATGACTTCATATTTGCCTTCCAGAAGATAATTATTAATTGTATATCGACATACTTTGAGTCAGATAAATTTCTGCATATTCATTTTTTCCCCTGCTACTTTTTGATTTATGCCTTGCTTTTTCCCCTTAAACGTCAACATCTTATATCATGATCACAACCCACCTAGTCACATGGAGGAGTGTTAAGTGACGTTGCACGGCACTGGTAAGATCGATATCAACTGTTACTTGATACTGGGCATCTCTCTTCAGTGTGTAGCCGATGAAGAAAACTATTGGGGTTCTTAAAATTAATATTTACAAAATAGAAGTATTTCAACGGACCGCACAGCTGAACAAGCATCGTCCTTGCTGCTGGTGTAAAAAGTACTTCAGCAGATAGCATTAAAACAATAAAATCATTGAAAAATACATTAAAACCATAATTGTTTTCTTACATTCAGTCAGGATAGCATACAACAACACAAACAAGCAAACTATTAGCTTTAGCTCCTGCCTGTAATGACCCGAATTTGCCAACCATAGTGATGACGCTCAATTTTACAATACCAAAGAAATCTGAAGCTTATGACTTCACTGAAAACTTATATATAACTTAAATATACAATCCTTACAAAAACTCGTACTCTCCCTTCAAAAAGGATATCTGTGTAGCCAACTACAGGATCAGGAAAGTAAAAGGTCTCCGTAATAAACTTGTTAAGAGAAGAATCCAGATCAATTTTCTACGAGGCAAATTGCGAAGATAAACTTGTTGATATGAATACGTGGCAAAATTGCGAAAGTAATAGAGCTTTATGGGAGTTTTTTGGGGTAATTTGTAAATAATTCAAAGTTCATTGGGATTATTGACATTTCACCTTAGGCCTTAAAAGTAAATAGATCAATTATTACAAGTTCTTTTGTTAATGAACCGACCATTCAATTAACCAGTCGTATATATATATGTACATATGAGACGAATCGTTGCTCTCACTTCGTATGCGACGCTTAAAACGATTAAAATATTAAAAATAATTATAGTTTTAATACAAATATGTATAGAATAATAAAAAAATATAAGAACAGAATACTTAAAAGAATTTTGAGTTGTTAAAAAATGGATAAAGAGTGCTAATTAGTTTTTTAATTTTCTATTATTCATGAGAATGATATTAGGGTAATTAATAAAAAAGTGTAAGGGTAGTTTTAAAAAAAATGACAAAATTTGACAGGCTCAACCAATCTTATGTTGACGTATTATAATAGAATGATATGATTATAAAATATACTGTTTGACAATCAATACATACTCTTAACTTTATATAATAATTTAAAAAAAAAGAAAACAAGTTTATCCACAATACTTACTTGTATTATTAATTATACTATATTAACATATAGTATATTTTAGGTTTAGTAGAAGAGAAGTATGAAGCGAAACAATGTTAAACATGTATGAAAAAGTGAATAAGAGCGGACTCTCGTCATTCATCCTCATAAGCTCAAGCTCATGTTTGAATGAAGTGAGTCTAAACATGGTCTTAAGGCTTGTCTAGTAAAAGATCCAAAGAAGAATTGACATTAACCAATAGACATTTGCCCCCTGAGAAATGGAATCAATACTTTATACTGGACTAATTCCATTACAACTAAAATGGAAATGGGGTTTGCAGTGAAACAGAATAAATAAATAAATGATGTCGAGTCGAGTCAAGTCAAGTTCAAGAGCACATTTATTTATATTTATATTTATATTTATATTTATATATAATCCACAACAACACAAAGGATCATGTCTGTCTTTTGAAGTCGCACGCACGTTTTAAACGAAGTTTTTACCAGGGGGAGGGGAGGGGACTTAACTCGGCTCATTTGCAGCGCCCAGGGGCTAACTAATGTCAACCAAACATCTTTTTTACTTTTGACTCCCACATTTCCTTATTTTCCTACTCCACTCAAGCCTTCATTTCTCTCTCTCTCTCTCTCATTTCCCTCTCTTTTCTTTCCTAATAATATATATATATATATATATATATATATATATATATATATATATCCATCTTTTTCTTGTTATATTTCCCATTATTTATCTCTATACTTACAGCTCATTAGCACTGTGCATTTGTTTTAGAGGATCAAGATTTGTTGGAAACATGGTTTTGGTAAGCTATTTCTAACCCTCTTCTCTGTTTATTAAGCTGCTATTAAACAATTTAGCAGTTTAGTTTTGGAAATTTTAATGTCAAAAAGCTTTAAAATCCGCAAATTCCTAACTTATATCTTCTTTTAAGTTTTTTTAGCCTTTTTTTTTTTTTTTACCAAAAGATAACTTTTAAAAGCTGAAAAAGCTGACATACCAAACACTCATGGATTTTTTTAATCCCATAGATAAAGAAAAGCTAAGAAAAAGAGTTGTTGCCAAACATGCACTCTATCATACCTAGCTAGCTAGCTATTGATTAATTTTATTTTATTTATTAACTGTGATTAGATTAAATGGTCATTCTGTATATTATGTAAAGGTGTTGGAACTGTGATTAGACATTTGAGATTTTTATATTGCATCCTATGAATTTCTGTGGTTTATATATGAGTTCTATTATAAGGCTTTTTCGTGAAATGCTTCTCGGAAATTGACCAATCCACAGGTAAGGGGAGTGTTAGTATTTATCGCACAATATTAATGAACTCTTAAGGCAAGTTTTTATAAGTAACAAGAATTTGGTTGACCTCCTTAAGCAAGTTTTCTATTTTCAATACTTGGGACTTGAAAAAACAGAAAATTTAAGTTGGATGGGGCCAACTTTGTTCTTAGTATCAAATAAGTTTGATTGTTTTTTTGCAATCTACGTGCTATTAAGTTATGTATCCTTGGCTTACTTCCCATCATCCCTCTACTGGAAAATAATACAAACCGGGATCCCATTTTACCCTAATCTCCTTTGGGAGGATAGCTTCAGTTGGTTCCAAAAAATATCTAAAAAAACTTGCTGTATACTTGGTACTTTTCTTCTCTTATTTACTATGTAGAGAGAGACAGAAAGAAATTATCGAGTTTCTAAAGGAAGTCATTCTCACTCCGTGATCATGAAAAAGTCTATAGCTGTCATACGGCAAAATAGCCTCTTATCCAAATCAGCACTTATGTGTTTGGCTGGCTAGAGTAGTTGAATGCTGTGTTTCCATCTGTGCCTTTCGGCTATAATATCCTTTCTATCTTGTCCGTATGACTTTGTATGGCTTGTACCTTGTTGATGTTATATTTGCCCTCTCGGATCTTAGAGAGGGAGTTTAGGATCTTGTGGTCTCGCTTGTTCTTGTTATTTTTGGGTTTTTTCAAAGATCTTATCTTTTCCTCCCAAAGAGAGCAAGCCTCAAGTCTCAGATGTGCTTTATACAAAACTTGCAGGTTTTGCACACTGGAAACACCAATTAGAATGCATTGAAAACCCCAATTGCTGCCGAATACTCCGGTGTTAAAGTGGAATTGGTGAAGGACTTTGAGATGGGTGTATCAAATGAAACAGCTGAATTTCTTAAAATGAATCCTATAGGAAAGGTATACCAGTAGCTGGTTCTATCTTGTAGTAAAGAACTGAATTTAAAGTACTCCTTGCTCATGTACCTTTTTGTTCGACAGGTTCCTGTGCTTGAAACACCTGAAGGACCTGTGTTTGAGAGCAACGCCATTGCACGATATGGTAGGGGTCAATTATGTTAGACTTGCACCAACAATTTTGAATCTTTTGATAATTATCTATAGACATACTCACTTGTTATTGTTCCAGTTACCCGCTTGAAGGATGCAAATCCACTTTATGGATTTTCCCTAATTGAACATGTATGGCATTCAGTTTCACTTTATTTTCCTCCTTATGCTGAATTGTATTCGTCAAGGTTGTGACCTGTAATTATCTGTTTATTATCATAGGCGCATATAGAACAATGGATTGACTTTGCATCTCTTGAAATCGATGCTAATATTCTACGTTGGTTCATTCCACAAATTGGCTTTGCTGTGTATCTTCCTCCAGTGCGTTCTTGACCCTTTGAGCCATTTCATTCATGTCCGATGTTCAGTGTCCTACAAGTTTCCATGTTTTTTTTGCTTATATATAATTAAATGTATATAGGTGGAGGAGGCTGCAATATCTGCACTGAAGAGAGGATTGGGTGCTTTAAACACACATCTTTCTTCGAACACTTACTTGGTTGGGAACACAGTTACCTTGGCTGATATTGTGATGACATGTAATTTAGTTCTCGGATTTAAGCGTCTGATGACTAAGAGCTTCACATCTGAGTTCCCCCATGTGGAGAGATACTTTTGGACTATGATTAATCAGCCGAATTTCCAAAAGATAATAGGTGATATACAACAAACAGAATCTGTAGCACCTGTTGAACCAAGTAAGAAGCTGTCGCAGTCCAAAGAACGAAAGATTGAAACAAAAAAGGAAGATGAAAAACAAGGTGTTAAAGAGCCCATAATGGCTAAAGAAGAAGTAGGGGAGGAAGAGGCTCCTAAACCAAAGCCAAAGAATCCTCTAGATCTTTTGCCTCCAAGTAAGATGGTCCTAGATGAATGGAAGAGGCTGTATTCCAACACAAAGACCAATTTCCGTGAGGTGGCTATAAAAGGTCATGATTTATTCTCTTTTCCTCGTTTGTACACTTCACTACTGATTTTATCCACTTCATTTTCTATAAATTTCTTTATAATCTGGCAACTTACTAAGGCCGGGCTTGGTAATTCCTGTTTTGAATTTCCAATAAGAAATTAACCCGAGTGTTTTACTTGACCTTACTTAATAAGTACTTGTTTGGGGCCACGTTTTGTAAGAGCATAGGCAACCATAATAGCTTATGAGATATAACTGCTTTATTAAGGTTACCACCATAAAATAATATTAGCAATATTTTTCTTGTTCAATATACTTGGAAGTATAGTAACAGAGGGTCGGAACTCAACTGGCATTATAGTAAGACATGCCTACTATAACTTTGTGCTACACTTCGTCCAGTTCCAAGTTGTGAATGAAATACATACATATGGGGATTACTAGGGAACATCCACCATATATGACTGCTTCACAACCCGTTTGCATAAAAAAATATCAAATGAATAAATAAATAAATTAATATTTAAGTTTAGGGTAGGCCACCCTAAGGTTTTATATTTTTATTTGGGTTTTTAGTGTGTTGTACAAATTGTTTTTAATTTATCAAATTCTAATTTGTTGAAAATAGAAAAAATAAGTTAGTTATTGAAAAATATCATCTAACCATCCATTTTCTAATCTAACGGTGGTTAAGGTGACTGTACCAAAGAGACACACCATTCATTATATAAGACACGTACATATAGTAATTGTTCATATCAAATTTGAAATAAATTTTAAGTTATTGAATATATATTAAAACCAACAACACATGAAATCATGTCATTTAGTATACATCCTAACAATATGAATAAATGTGTGTATGGATTCTAGCTTGTTAAGAAATTTTGGTAACCTTAGTTATTACTCCATGCCATCGGAAGTGCTCGGTTGTATTCTTACAGTCTTTCAAATTTCTGCATTTTCCGTTTGCTTTCTTTGTCAGGCATGAAGAAAAATGATATTACTTTTTGGACTACTAATAATGCAGACCCAAATCATGGGAATCAATTTGTAGTATTTAGATTATAAGCTTTTAACTAATTTTAATAGCTGGTCCTCCAACTCTTCTTTCACTTTTAAAATCTCACTTTTTTTCTGCTTTGAAGACATAAGCTTTTGATTGTAATTGCCAGTCTATCATCTGCTAAATCGATTTCTCTTCTTTTTCCATGCTTCTGGGACATGTATGATCCAGAGGGATATTCCCTTTGGTTTCGCGACTACAAATACAACAAGGAAAATATAGTATCCTTTGTCACTCTAAACAAGGTTGGCGGCTTCTTGCAGCATATGGATCTCGCATGTAAGTACGCGTTTGGCGTACAGGAAATGGAAAAAGTGCAACAGGAAATAGTATCCTTGGGAAAAGGGAATTTAAATCCAAGGCCAGCTCAAATGGTGTCACAAGTACTTGTGAACTGAAAACAACTGTTTTAAGTGATGGACAGATTCTTAATGTCATTGACACACCAGGTTTAGCATAACTGTTTTTCTAACTTCTTCGTAAAGTTTGAATTACATTAATACTTATAATGGAAAATCAATATATCAATAAATCCATGACTAATGGGGAGTCTACCCTTTTCTTGTTGAGGTTAATGCGTATCATGGGCAATGGATATATATATCAGTAATCCCATATATGAACAACGGGATATTTTATTTCCATATAAGTAGGTCTTATTTTGAAAATCATTATATTAAGAAACATGATGCCTGCCAAAAATTTCTAAAAAGAATATAGAAATATTTGCAGGAGAAAAAGAAGTCTTCAGAAAAATTGTATTTATTTACAGTATATTTGCTTAACTGCATCCTGTTACACTTAATTATAGATTCTTGAAAGTTTCTTGATGTTTTACCTCATTAACATGTGCTACAATATTTGGGTAAAATCAGGGTACGCCTTTAAATTAGATAGATAGCCAAGTTGAAAAACAAAATGTAATTCAATTTGCATGTAGTATTTCGTTTTTTGTATTTGGTTTGGTTAAGGTACCCCACCCAAATTCTGCAGGTCTATTTGATTTTTCTGCCGAGTCTGAGTTCATTGGCAAATAAATTGTGAAGTGCATCAGTATGGCCAAGGATGGTATCCATGCAGTTCTTATAGTTTTCTCAGTGAGGACTCGATTTTCAAAAGAAGAAGAAAATGCTCTTCATAGCTTACAGAAATTGTTCAGGAAGAAAATTAATGACTACATGATTGTAGTGTTTACGGGTGGGGATGAACTTGAAGAAAGTGATGAAACTCTCGAAGATTATCTAGGTCGAGATTACCCCGAGCCTTTGAAGGTAGATATTTTCTTGTAATCGGATTTATTTAAGGGCTTTCAATTTTATCAGGAATTAGTTGTGACTGATCACATAACCATAAGTTATTGATGGCTTGTAAATTCAAAGATGTCGGGACACACATCTGTTACATCTTTAGTCATTTATGTTAACTTCAGAGTTAGTTTAACATATGATATTGTTAAACATGTAAATGTTTCTTTTTTTGAGTGAATTGGTATAACTTTCTCTTAAAATAATTATTGTTTGGTTTATGGATGCTTTTCAATATTTTGGTTGCTTTTAATTATGTTTCTGAAAGCTGAAGTACAAAAAAAGGTAAGAACTTTAGTCTTTATAAATGTGTTTGGTGAGATTGTTCCAAAATTAATTTTAAAATAAAGTTGTTATCCCTTTTAGATTTCGCCCACTTAATTGTATGTATACAATGGAGCTTTCAAATTGTTTATGATATTGGAACTTTTAGGAAATGAAATGGAACAAAGCGCATAATTACAAAGAGATATGAAGGGAGAGAAGCAGTGGTTGTGTTGGTAGAAAGTTCCTTAGTAATCCGTTTGTGTGCTTGGTTTTTGGGTGTTACTGAACTTGAGACTTTTAAATGGTTTCTCTTCAAATTTCATATATGAGCTTCTTCCTTTGGAACAACAAAGTTATTCCAATGAACCAATTTCTTATTCCGTGTAAACTTTTTTTCCTCCTAGAACTTCATGATGTTTAAATTTATTTCATTACAGTCTAGTTGGACGATGGTGAATCCAAGATATTTGCATATCATTTGACAAATTACGTCCTTTTTACGTTAGGAAATTCTCAACATGTGTGAAAACCGAAGAGTGCTCTTTGATAATAAAACCAGAGATGAATTTCAAAAAGCTGAACAGCATCAGAAACTTCTTGCTCTCGTGAACAAAGTCATGGCTCGGAATAGTGCTCAGCCTTTTACAAATGAGTTATTTGCTGAAGTGAAGGTAAGAATTATACTTTTATCTAATTTACTGCCTTTAAATTAGCACCATCATATTTTAATCCGCTTACAATCTCCGTCTCTTTTTTTCTGTTTTTTTTTTTTTTTTTGCAGAGGGGTGCAATGAAGTTGCGTAATCAGGCAGAAGAAGTTAATTCTTTGGAGGGGTACACAAAATCAGAGTTAACTAAGTTGAGGGAGCTAGTGAATAAGTCATATGAAGATCAGCTCCAACATATCACTGAGATGGTAAAATCGTTTTTTTTACTTTAACTTTTTTGTTTTTGTTTTTTGGTGTGTTTATTCTGTTTATTACGTTCTTTTGTTTTAGATGAGGTGGTGGAAACATCATTAGATAACATAATTAATTACGTTCTTTTGGTTGGACTTGACTTGATTTGGCTGATTGCTTCTTTTAGTTAGGGGTGGGCACGGGGCGGTTTGGGGCGGATTGGCCTAAACCTTAAACCAACCCGTAAAATAAATTGCGGGACGGATTGAGGGGATTCGTAAAATTTAAATCTTAACCCAGCCCAATCCAACCCGTTATAATTAAAACCCCATCCCAATCCAACCCGCAAAAAAAATTGCGGATTGGGGCGGGTTTATTCTTAAATTTTCATTTTGATCCTTTATTTTTCATAGTTTGCACAATCAGCCTAAATTTTAAAATAAATTGTATGTTTATGTAGAAATCTCAGTAATAATGTCACTGATATTGCATGTGGGGAAATCAAGGATTATTAAGTGATATATTATCACTGATTATATATATAATTAGTATATATTTTATCCTTAAGTTAAGCCTTGTACCTATATATAAAGCTGTCTACTTGTATGTAATAATTAATTCAGAAGTAATAGACTTTATTTTCATATCACATTTCATATTCTCTGAATCAATATGGTATCAGAGCAGGGTTTGAAACTCTAGCCCTCACGCAACACGTAAACACACAAAAAGGGTGACCCGTTCAAAAAAAGGTAACCCGTTCAAAAAAAGGTAACCCGTTCAAAAAAAGGTAACCCTTTTATTTCTACAAACCATCTTGATTTCTGTCGATTAAGGGACATGATTCGTCTCACAAAATCGATCATAAGGCCTGAAACAGGGTCGTTGAGGCACGTCCAAATCACCGTCACGAGTCACTGCAACAACGAAGGGTGAGTTGAACACGCCATCCTCTGCAGTGGTGTCGCAATCCTTTGATTGGCCTATCTTTGCCTCCATCATCTGATCATTTGGTTGACATGTTCCCTCTTAATTTTTTCGTTGTTACGTTTACTGGTTATTCACCTATTTTATCAGTACTGTCCAGAAGTTTGGGATAATTGCAGAATTACCCAAACTTCACAGAAACTGTTACTTCAACTCTGATTCTCAAACTGTTACTGAAATATGACTGATCTTAGTTCCTCGACCTTGTTAGCATACATTTAAAAAATTGTAAGTGCGCTAAATGCAGGATCTAAATCAAAGGTTCTTGGATTAATGATTCCGGGGCGTCGGATCATATGACTGATGCTTATCAATTATTCTCTTCGTATTCTCCATGTGCTGGTAACCTCAAAGTAAAAATTGCAGATGGCTCTTTTTCGTCGGTTGTAGGAAAAAGGGAGTATTAAATTATCTGAATCGATAACTCTTGAATCTGTACTACATGTTCCCAAATTATCTTGTAACCTACTGTCCATTAGCAAATTAATAAAAGAGTAATTGTTATGCTAAATTTCTTCCATCATATTGTGTCTGAAAATCTATCATCGGAAAAGATAATTGGAAGTGCTAAAGAATGTGAGGGACTTTACTACTTTGAGGAGACCAATTTGGGTAGACGTCAATTTTTAAATTACAATGTTACTTATCGTTGTCCAAACGATGAAGTTATGTTATGGCATTTTAGAATGGGGCATCCTAATTTCCAGTACCTAAAACGCCTATTCCCTTCTATATTTTTAAATAATGAAAGTCATAATTTCCGGTGTGAAATTTGTGAACTCACCAAACACCATCGATTCTCATTTTCTAAATCCCACTTTAAACCAACAAAACCATTTTCTATAATTCATAGCGATGTGTGGGGTCCATATGCATCTCTAACCGAACCCTTTCAAAATGGTTTATGACATTTATCGATGACCACACTCGTCTTTCTTGGGTTTATTTGTTAAAAGATAAATTAGATGTTCGAAATGTGTTTATCAATTTTCACTCTATGATTAACACACAATTCCAAACCCAACTTCAAAATTTTCGGACTGATAATGGAAAAGAATATTTTAATGAAATCTTGGGGGATTTTTTTACAAAAACATGGGATTATTCATCAAAGTTCTTGCGTTGACACTCCACAACATAATGGGGTTGCCGAACGTAAAAATAAACATTTCCTTGAAGTTGCTCGAGCTTTATTATTCACCACAAACATGCCAAAATCATTCTGGCCCGATGCCATTCTCACAGCCACATATCTTATCAAAAGAATGCCAAGTCGTGTTCTCAATTTTGAGACGCCACTATAAATTTCAAAAAACATTCCCAAACTCTCGTATTACTTCTGATCTGACCCTTGAAGTGTTTGGTTGTACATCATTCGTCCATGTCTATTCACATAACCGAACTAAGTTAGATCCAAGAGCCATTAAAACGGTTTTTATTGGTATTCTCCTACTCAAAAAGGTTACAAATGTTATGATCCATCCACTAAAAAGATTTTTGTCATGGATGTCACTTTTTTTTAAAATACTCCTTTTTATGAAAAGAACTCACTTCAGGGGGAGAATCCAAGTAAAGATCGCTCTTATAGCCAATTTTTAAATATCGATCTTGCTCCGCTCACTCTTGATCCCACTCCTGATCCTATTCAAATTACTCCAGAAATACATAAATCTCCTGTTAGCAACATTGGTCCTCAAATTGTGGAAGTTGAACTGATAACTCCACCTCATTCTAATATGCCATATACGGAGGAAAACTTAACCTCAGGAGGAGATGCACAAAAACAAAATGTTAAAGTTTACTCAAGGAGGTCAAAATTAAAGAACATAGAGAACCTCATTGATGAAGCACCAAAAGAGTCGGAACCGGTGATAGATCAAAATACTTCGTTTTCAAAGCCTCTGCCCGATGCCGGTAATACTGAATCTCTTGATTTACCTATTGCTCTTAGAAAACAACCTCGATCTTGTATGCTTCATCCTATTGCAAAGTTCGTAAGTTATAGTCATTTGTCAACTCGATTTCGTGCTTTTACTACTGACATTGACAGAATACATATACCAAACAATATCGAGGAAGCGTTCTGAATACCAAAATGGAGAGAAGCAGTTATGGAGGAGATGAATGCATTGGAAAAAAACGGAACCTGGAAAGTGGTAGATTTACTGAAAGGAAAAAAACCAGTTGGTTGTAAATGGATATTCACCCTGAAATACAAAGCTGATGGAATACTAGACCGTTATAAAGCCCGTCTAGTTGCCAAAGGGTATACACAAACCTATGAAATCGACTACTCAGAGACATTTGCTCTTGTGGCAAAGTTAAATACTGTTCGGATTCTCTTATCGCTTGCAGTTAGTTTGGATTGGCCTCTTCAACAACTTGACATAAAGAATGCATTTGTGAATGGAAATCTAGAAGAAGTATTCATGACGATTCCATCGGGATTTTGTAAAGATGGTGATAGTCAAGTCTGCAAATTAAGAAATGCACTTTATGGCCTTAAACAGTCACCAAGAACATGGTTCAGCAAGTTCGCAAATGTCATCAAAAGACAGGGATATCAGCAAAGTCAAGCGGACCACACTATGTTCTTTAAGATATTTAAAGATGGTAAGAAAACTATCTTCATTGTTTATGTAAATGATATTATTTTAACTGGTGATAACTTATTAAAGATGGAAAGATTAAAAAAGGTTATGGCAGCAGAGTTTGAAGTTAAAGATCTCGGACAATTACATATTTTTTAGGCATGGAAATTGCGAGATCAAAAGGAGGAATTAGCGTCTCTCAACGAAAATATGTTTTGGATCTTCCAACAGAAACTGGTATGCTTGGTTGCAAACCGAGTGACGCTCCAATGGAAGTCGGGAAAAGAACTGGTTTAGTTGGAAAACCAGTTGAAAGGAACAGATATCAAAGGTTGGTTGGGAAACTTATCTACCTTTCTCAAACTAGACATGATATTGCTTTTGCCGTGAGCGTTGTAAGTCAGTATATGCACTCGCCAAGAGAAACTCATTTAGAAGCCGTTTACAAGATACTCGGGTACCTTAAAGGTGCTCCAGGAACAGGCCTATTTTTCAAAAAGGGTGAAACCAGAGAAATAGAAATATTCACATATGCGGATTAGGCCGGTTCACCAGATGATAGAAGGTCAAAAACCGGGTATTGTACCTTTGTTTGGGGCAATCTAGTAACTTGGAGGAGCAAAAAACAAGACATCGTTGCATTAAGCAGTGCCGAAGCAGAATTTCGTGCGATTAGACAAGGGATATGTGAAGGAATCTGGTTAAAGAGACTTATAAATGAGTTACAGGTGACAATAAGATCTCCAATGAAACTATATTGTGATAACAAAGCAGCTATTAGTATCTCTTTCAATCCAGTTCAATATGATCGTACAAAGCATATAGAAGTGGACAGAAATTTCATAATAGAAAAGGTTGAAAACGGGATTTTATGTATGACTTGCGTTCCTATGAAGGACCAAACTGTTGATATCTTTACAAAAGGACTACCGCAACAAAGTTTCAACTATTTCATTCGCAAGTTGGATCTAGTCAACATTTACGATCCAACTTGAGGGGATGTAGAAATCTCAGTAATAATGTCACTGATATTGACATGGGGGAAATCAAGGATTATTAAGTGATATAATTATCACTGATTATATATATAATTAGTATATATTTTTTCCTTATTTAGTTAAGCCATGTACCTATATATAAAGCTATCTACTTTTATGTAATAATTAATTCAGAAATAATAGACTTTATTTTCATATCACATTTCATATTCTCTGAATCAATAGTTTAAAAGAAAAATAAAAATTAAAACCATTTATAATACGTTTATAACATTCATAACAAGAAAACTAAAATGTAATAATACCGGAAGGTTGGTTATCTTTAAATACACACAATATATTTTTTTATTTTTTATATATATACCCGCAGTTTAGTAACCCCAACCCTAACCCAACCCGCAAAATATATAATGGATTGGGGCGGGGCGGATTGACTTTTTTTGAACACTCAACCCGCTCCAATCCGTGCGGATTGGGTTACGGGTTGGGTTTGCGGATTTTTTGCCCACCCCTACTTTTAGTCATGTAAAAAAACTACATTTCTCATTGAAAAGGTCAGATTGTCCGGAACGTCTTCATGGGTGTACTTTTGGTTGGAATCATATAAATTTTCAAATCCAGTTTTGCATTGATAAATATAAGTTTTTATAGGTTTCTTGATGACACCAATATTTCCGTTGAGACTTCAAATCAAATCCCAAAACTTTCCACTTTAGTTAATATCAATTGGGTATTTCGTTAATTTACGATTATTAGGTTGTTAATTTACAATTCTGTATAGTGTCATATTATGCAATCACATAGTTTATATGAATATGAGTACACAATCAGTTTTACAGCACTGGACTAATAATGATGAGCAGAATAAGCTGATCAGTACAATACTGTCTATGGTAGAATGGGTGGTCCTAAATGAGTCAAATATCTCACTTTTACAGCACTGGATGATAATCTACCTTAAGGGAATTTAACATATGCCTGTTGTACACTAGTTATATCTTTAAAATATATTCTATAGTTTTATTTCTAACCTGTTTTCTATCTGGTTCACTTTTCATCTTAATTTTTATTTTTTTGCTCAGGTTGAATCGAAGCTTAAAGAAACTACTGCAAGATTGGAACTGCAGTTGGCTGCAGAGCAGGATGCAAGGTTGAAGGCAGAGGAGTATGCTCAAATGAAGTCGAATGACGAGATACGTAAATTGAGAGAGAATCTAGAGAGAGCACAAAGAGAGACTGAGGAGCTTCGCAAGCAAGCTGAAAGCGGTAGGTGCATTATTTTGTAATGGCATTCTGCCAAAGCAATGCGTCATCTTTTGGAGACCTTCGTGAATTTAATGAGTACATAAATTGCCGAACTTATCGAAGCATTGTTTATCCCTTTTTTTTATGTTTAGTGTGGCTTTGGATTTTCACATGCCTCTCTTTCTACCTTTTTTGCAATTTATGATTGTGAGTGTGCCTTTTTTCCCAATGTTTTTTGCCCTTTTCTAGTAGTTACGTGTGTGGATTCTAAGAAGAAGAAAAATGGAAAAAGTCGAATTCTTCTTTAAGTTTTTAAAATGCACTCAAGTAAGGTTTTTCGATTTTCCTTTACCCTCTTTTCTCCCCAAGAAAGCTGGGAAGTAAATGCAGTTGTGCGGCTAAGAGATTAAAGATTCTATTGTTGAGATAAAGTTTGTGCTTTTGCAGTTTTGAAGAAAGGTGCTTCGACTGTTGTCATGCTAGCTAAAGTAACTGCAAAGTCTAGTACTATGTATGGTTCAAGAATATGGTCATGGAGAAAAGTAATTAAAAAGAAATTATCACTGTGAAGTTGCATACACAAATATAAGAACTTGTATATAGATAATGTGCTGTTTCTTTGGTTGCTATTTTGTGGGTCGTGACCGTTTTTACTGTTGCTAAGTGCATACCACTCAGTTGGCTATTTTAGTGGATGGAATTATTACTGTTTTTTCTTCGAATTCCTGGTTGGAGGTGCTTTTATAATATGGTAAATGTCTCTCTAGTTGGTGCTAGGGAATTGTTGCTGTGAAGGTTTTTAGTCCAGCTCATTTCGCATCAATTGCAAGGCAATTTTTATTATCTAGCTGATTAAACGTCCCCCAGTTAACTTCGTTTAACCCTTTGAAGAGAGGTATTTCCTAGTAGCTGGGCATGTATGATATAAGAATATGCCATAAGAAAGGTGATGAAAATTACTGGTAAAATTTACAATGAGCTAATCGTGGTTATCATTGCATTTTTCTGGGTGCATTGGGTGGCTGCAAGAGTTTTTCCGTAGTGTTTTCCCATACTTTTATTTTCTCATTTGGGTCGTCTTTTGCTATGTCTGCTTTGTTGGTGTTAAGAAAGTGTTGTAGTAAGATTTGGGATTCGGCTCTCATCTCAATTCTCATGCCAGTGGCTGGTAAATGGGGTAAGAGGGCAAATAAAATAATTTAACGCATACTGCATTACATAATCCTGATATAGGGAGAGGGAAAATCTCCGCTTCATCTTCTCTTCAGACCACTGGTTGGGATTTTTTATTGGCTACGGAAAAATACGTCGAAACAACATGCCCTTGGAAATTAACAAAATGCAACATATTTGTAGAGCAACTGCTTTTCCCACTTAACATTGTTGCAACTTTTTAGGCCGACCTTTATCCTTGCTGGACATGTGCTTATGATTCATCTCCGATGTTCCGTTGGTACTTTATATGCTTTGCTATCTAAGCGAATTCAGAAAATAAAATTGATCAAACTGACACGAATAGGATTTCATATAACAACCAAATGCAAGGATGAACACAATGTGTGCCAATCTGAGCGATCTTCATTTTATCCTGCATCAAATTTTGGACACTCAGATTTCAGACTCTTTTAACATGTGGAAATAAAACTTACATCAAAGATACTTTCTTTAAGAGTTTAAAAGACTTGGCTATCCTTGTGGACGATAACAAAACTTATTCAACCTATGAAAAAGGCATTAAATTGAAAGCGTACAGTGATAAAAACAAGTATTTTAGTCAAATAATTGTGAAATACAACATGACCCAAAACATACACACATTTTCTCTCTAAATGCCACAAGATCTCATCCATTATCCCCATCAATGTCGCCGTCACCACCTCCATGTCGTCGCCACACATAAGCAAAAAAACTCCGACAAGTTGCAAATATCACATGTAGCAAACTATTGATAGGCCTAGCACGCTTCTGATCACGTGCAACGATCTCTAACAACTCTGTTTATTCTCGCCTAATTCATCAGTAATTCATAGATGACATGTAAAACATCAAAACTCCATAAAGGATTAAAAAAAATGACAAAAATTAAATAAATGAATTAATATGTAAAGAGTTAACTAACATGGGTTTTGGGGCCAAACATGTATATTTCCAATTCCACTGGCCAAAAGATGCAAACAATTAAGAAAGTGAAGTGTAAAATAGGAATTGAGTGGAAGTCATGTTGTTAAATTATATCTTAAATTTAAAACTAAAATAAACAGATAAAGTCAACACATATACTCCCAATTTTGATCGGTCAATAACTTATATCAAAATTGTCGGGATAAATTTTTTTAAAAGTTGATCATATAGTTCAAATGTTAAATTTTATGATTAGATTAAAAAAAAATTCATTTCGACAATTTTGATACAAGTTATAAGCCGGTCAAAATTGTACGTAGTTTCGTAGTGGACAATTAAATGAGAACGGAAGGAGTACGTTGTATACATCTTATTAATATAAGGGAACTCAAGAAAGGTTGAGGCTGCCCAATTTTACTCATTTTTTCCAAAAATGTCCCTATTCTAATTTACTAATTACTCAAATAACCTAATGCAATTTAAATAAATAAATAAAAATTTCCACACACATCAAATCATCTCCCAAACAAAATCATCCTACATGTATTTTTTATATTACTATACATTATATTTTTACGATATTCGTTCAATTATTTTTGCAAACTTTTTAAAAATGTTAAATTTATCTGTGATTAAAAATGTTAATTTTATCTCTGTCAGATCATATTTATGCAATTATGTCTTATTAATATAAGGGAACTCAAGAAAGGTTGAGACTGTCCAATTTTACCCATTTTTTCCAAAAATGCCCCTATTCTAATTTACTAATTACTCAAATAACCTAACGCAATTTAAATAAATAAAAATTTCCACACACATCAAATCATCTCCCAAACAAAATCATCATACATGTATCTTTTATATTACTATACATTATATTTTTACGATATTCGTTCAATTATTTTTGCAAACTTTTTAAAAATGTTAAATTTATCTGTGATTAAAAATGTTAATTTTATCTGTGTCAGATCATATTTATGCAATTATGTCTTATTAATATAAGGGAACTCAAGAAAGGTTGAGGCTGCCCAATTTTACCCATTTTTTCCAAAAATGTCCCTATTCTAATTTACTAATTACTCAAATAACCTAATGCAATTTAAATAAATAAATAAAAATTTCCACACACATCAAATCATCTCCCAAACAAAATCATCGTACATGTATTTTTTATATTACTATACATTATATTTTTACGATATTCGTTCAATTATTTTTGCAAACTTTTTAAAAATGTTAAATTTATCTGTGATTAAAAATGTTAATTTTATCTCTGTCAGATTATATTTATGCAATTATGTCTTATTAATATAAGGGAACTCAAGAAAGGTTGAGGCTGCCCAATTTTACCCATTTTTTCCAAAAATGCCCCTATTCTAATTTACTAATTACTCAAATAACCTAACGCAATTTAAATAAATAAAAATTTCCACACACATCAAATCATCTCCCAAACAAAATCATCATACATGTATCTTTTATATTACTATACATTATATTTTTACGATATTCGTTCAATTATTTTTGCAAACTTTTAAAAAATGTTAAATTTATCTGTGATTAAAAATGTTAATTTTATCTGTGTCAGATCATATTTATGCAATTATGTCTTATTAATATAAGGGAACTCAAGAAAGGTTGAGGCTGCCCAATTTTACCCATTTTTTCCAAAAATGCCCCTATTCTAATTTACTAATTACTCAAATAACCTAATGCAATTTAAATAAATAAATAAAAATTTCCATACACATCAAATCATCTCCCAAAAAAAATCATCATACATGTATTTTTTATATTACTATACATTATATTTTTACGATATTCGTTCAATTATTTTTGCAAACTTTTTAAAAATGTTAAATTTATCTGTGATTAAAAATGTTAATTTTATCTGTGTCAGATCATATTTATACAATTATGTGTCACACACACAACGCGTGGGATACGTTACTAAGTATACATATAGGTCAAGTGAAAAAAGCAAAGTACTTTAGGATTTAAGGTGTCTTGAGCTGGTATTTAGTTTATATAATAATAATAATAATAATAATAATAATAATCGTGTCTCACGCGTTGTGTAGTATGATTAAAATATAGTAAATAAGTATAGTTATGACATAAATATATAAAGAAATAAAAAATATATAAAAGATGAAAATACTTAAAATAATTTTGAGTTATTAAAAAATAGATAAATAGTATTAATTAGTTTTTTAATTTTATATTATTTATAAAAGTGATATCAGGTAATTAATAAAAAATTGTCCTGCTAATTTTGGAAAAAAAAGCCAGCCGATTGGTTGACTTATATTATAAATATATATATATATATATATATAGAGAGAGAGAGAGAGAGAGAGAATAGAGAAAATGGTTATGACAATGAAGTTGGTTGATAATTGTCTCTATTTCAACAAGAAAAATATCATCCTCACCAATAAAACCACTTGTTTCATTAATAAAATGACCATAAAATTCAATTTCAGTTGCAATTTCATTTTGTATCAAATTAGCAGCAGCAGCGGCTTGGGGGTGAGTCAGCTTTAGCCGTTGTTTGGTTCCAGCTTTTAAGCTTCTTTTTTTTTTGCTTGAATTATGGACTCATTTGGTTGAACAGCTTTAAAGCTCTGAGCTTTTTATCTTTTCTTTTCTTGTCTGAAAATTTTAGAAATTAACCTGGATAAATCAAGTTTTTTTTTTCGAAACTAAAAAAATCTATCTTGTTTGTATTGAAAGCTGCAACCAAACAAGCCATTAGACTCATAGTACTATTTTATAGTCACTTAATTTTTTGCTATTTTGATTTTTGTAAATTATAATCTTAATTAGGCTGTTATACTTTTCTTCAATCTAGTTTTGTTTCATTTTCATTCTGTAAGTTGTGTTGGATTTTTTATAACAGGTTTAAGTTTTAGGAGCATTGAAGAGAAGTATTTGGTGTCAATGTTTTCCATTGAGTGTTGACACTGCCAATTATGTACATTTCCTTTAGCTTAAATTGGGGTTCTTCATGTACTTACAAAACTCACCCATCATAAAATTTGTTTTTCTTGCATATCTGATTGTTTTCTATTGGCCTAATTAAGTCAAGGTAGAGCATGGTTATTAGATGCATAAGGTTTATTGGGGTTACGAGTATCAGTAGTGGTGTGCAAATGATTCTCAGGCCTTGTTTGGTTTCAGCTTTTAAGATTTTTTTTTTTTCAAATGCTAAAGTATATATGGTTGGTCAGTTTAAAGGCTGAATTTTTTCATGTTTTCTGCCAGATAAGGTAGAAGCTTTAAGGTGGGTGAACCTACCTTTTTTCTAAACCTCAAATATTCAGTTTATTAGCGTGAAAGCTGCAACTAAACTAGCCCATTATCCAAATGTTCTTAGGTTGTAATTTTGTTTGTTGAATAATTTCATGTCTTACCCCACTGCTGCACTTTCTTTGCCGATACAAGGCAGAAGTGTTCAACAATTTCTTTTTTTCCATTCTTGGTTTTCAAAGCAAGTTAATAGCTTATTCTTATATACTCTAATTTTGTCTTCGGGTTGCCAAATTCCTCTTTTTTAGACTCCGAAGATAAAGAAATGGTTGCCTCCTCCCAAATGTGACGACTCTTCTTCATCATGGTCCACATCGAAAGATGAAGAAGCAAAAACAATAGAAGAAGCATTAGCTGAGATTCTTGAACAAGAGTTTGGGGCAACTAAAGAGGACTCTTTTCACATTGCTCACAACTGTCCCAAGTACTTAGCCATGCTACTTTTAGAAGACGATATGCTACAACCCAACAGCCAAGCAATTGATAATGAAAAATTGAAATCTTTGGCCAGACAGAAAGGGGATAGAGGGATGGTTCCCTTTCTAGAGAGCCTCGGCCTCCGTCTCCCTACCGCCACTCATTTGGCTCGTTCTCTCTCTTCCCAACGTAAACCCCTCACCCTCCCTGGCCTCATTCACAAGGTAACTCCGACTTACTATTTTCTTAATGTCCACTATTATTTCTTTCAAGCCAATGAGAAATGGGGTCATTACATTTTACAGAAACTATCATCATTTCCGGATTTTGTACACTCACTAACAATTTTTTCTTTATTAATGCACTAGACTTTCATTTTTTTCCTCATTCAGTTAACTCCATTCACTTTTTTTTTTTATCAATTTCGACTGTAGACAAACGATAAATGGTCAGAGTCGGGTGTACAGAATCGTAGCCATTCCTAACAGAAAAAATATCCATGTAAGGTTACATGTCATCCCATTTGAGGGGAAAAGCAACTGGAGTGAACTAACGAAAATTAAGTGCAATGATTGTATAAAATTTACTGTTAACTGGGGTGTGTTAAAGTAGAAAGGTCGTGATAGTAGGGTTTACAAATTAATGAAAACTTTTTTTCGAAACGTTCTTATCACTTTGAAAACACTCCCCTAGCTGCCGGTGTTTATTTCTTTCCGCATTTGGTGGTTATTATACGCAGGTTCAGTATTTAAAGGAAGTCTTCTTTTCTATTTCTAGTAGTACTAGTACTAGCAATGATAATAGTGACGAAAAAGACAACTATAGGCGGATCATCACAACGAATGCCAAGAGAATGATGATGCATCTCTCCATCTCTGTCGATGATGACATCCAACACACCTTATCCTTTTTTGAGAAGGTTAACTTACTAATTATTATTGTTCTGTCGATCGATTTCTTTAGATAGCTTGTCTCTATTTTTTAATAAAAAAAATGGAGTTTTATTATTTTCATACTTATAAATTCTTCATTTTCATATATGTGCAGATTGAAGCAAAGCGTGGAGGTCTGAACATGTTGGCCTCTGCAGATTCGTCACTTTCTCCCCTTATTGAATCGTTCCCGCATATTCTTTTGCTGCCACTGGAATCTTATTTGGTTTCAGTTGTTGGGTTTTTTGAATATATCGGAGTTCCTACACAAGACATGGGCAAGATTCTTTTATTGTTTCCACCTGTAATTTTCTGTGATGTCAACAAGGTTCTCAAGCCCAGATTACAAGCTTTTGAAAAGGTATACTTATAACTTGTAAGTTTCTGCGAGATGAAAATTTTCTTAATAATGCTACTGTTACTCTTATTAGGATTTGGACAGTAAATGAGATTACAATTTACCATCTCAATTACTCGCTCATAATGTTGGTCAGTTATCCGAAAATAATTTGCAGCTCTTATCCATGTCAGGTAGGTGCAAATAAAAAAGACTTGTGCAAAATGTTGATCAAGTATCCGTGGATTCTTTCTGCAGCCATTCAAGAAAACTATGAAGAAATCCTTTATTTCTTTGAGTCGGAGAAGGTATTATACTTGATAAAATATTTCACCAACTTTTGGATTTAAAACACGATACTGGACCCATGGACCATTTCTCTCTTTTATAGAAAAAGGAACACGTAATTTATTTTTACCATTTGTCTGCTTTTTCACCAGGTACCAACAGTTGGGATTGGTAATGCTATCAAAAGCTGGCCTGTTATTCTGGGTTGCTCAGTAAACAAGCTTAAGGTGATGGTAAAGACTTTTAGTGAATTAGGTGTTCGAAACAAGACACTGGGCAAGGTAGTTGCTACAAGCCCGCAGCTACTACTAAGAAATGCTCAAGAATTTCTTCAGGTAATTCATTGAACTTAAATTTTATGACTTTATGTAAAAACAGTCCAAATTTACTAAAAATGAAAATAATTGTCAGCAGGTGGTGTCGTTCTTGAAGGGCTTGGGAGTTGATGAAGAAGGAATTTGTAGGGCGCTTGGTCGGTGCCCAGAACTATTCGCTACAGATATCGACAAAACTCTCAAGAAAAAACTTTTTTTCTTTGCCTCAATCGGTGTTTCCAGGAGTCATCTACCACGGATTATAAGTAAATATCCAGAGGTTTTTATATGTGATGTTGACAAATCCCTGCGTCCTCGGTAATGCTCTTCTCATGACTAACTCTTTTAATAATTTTTTGAATAAATTTCATTTTTAGTCCTTATGCTTTGGTCGTTGTCTGACTTTTGTCCCATACTTCTGTATTATGCAGTTTAGTCCTTATGAGTTGTGCATTTTTCATCCCGTAACCTGATACTGTTGGGTTTGCCTTTAAATAATTGAGCACTATGTAATTCTGCAACAATGTTACGCATGAAGTTTGGAAGGAAACGTGATTAAATAGATAATATGTTACTTTGGGGGTATATATTCTTGTTGTATGCAGCCAGAAAACTTGCAGTTTTTGGATTAGGGACGAAAATGCACAATTAGTAAAATTTAGGGATACATATGCTTAATTCCAACATGTAGGGACGAAAAACAAATACCAAACCTTAGGGACTAAAAATGAAGTTAACCCTATTTTCCATTCATTTCAGTTAGTTTAAACTCAATACTGTTGGGTTTGCCTTTAAATAATTGAGCACGGTGTAATTCTGCAACAATGTTACATATGAAATTTGGAAAGAAATGTGGTTAAATAGATAATATGTTTGTTCTTGTTGTATGCAGCCAGAAAACTTGCAGTTTTTGGATTCGGGACGAAAATGCACAACATGGAAAATTTAGGGATATATATGCTTAATTCCAACGTGTAGGGACGAAAATGAAACAAATACCAAACTTTAGGGACTAAAAACGAGTTAACCCTATTTTCCAATCACTTCAATTAGTTTATGGCTTTTTACATGAGCCACATTTTTTTGGCCATGGGGGTCTTGAGTTAGTTTTTTAAGTTTTCTTGTGACTCATTTGATATTTGATACGAATATATTGTTTGGCAGAATAAAGTACCTGTTGAAGAGTGGGTTGTCGAGGAGAGATGTTGCATTTATGGTGCGAAAATTTTCACCATTATTGGGTTACAGCATTTCAAAAGTGTTGAGCCCAAAGTTGGATTTTTTAGTGAATACGATGGAGAAGCCGTTAAAAGATGTGGTTGAGTATCCGAGATATTTCAGTTACTCGTTAGAGAAGAAAATCAAACCGAGGTTTTGGGTGCTAAAGGGAAAAAACATAGACCGTAGCTTGAAAGACATGTTGGGGAAGAATGACGATGAATTTGCGTGCGAGTTTATGTTGCTTCCCCCTGACCCGTCTCCGGTAGCAGAGGATAAATAGATACATAGATGATTGTAGAATGTATATAAATAGTGTAATTAGGGTTTTGAAATTTGTTGTGATGTTGTGTTACATAATGTTTTACAGGACCCAATATAAATAACACCGCTAATCTCTCTCCGCCCCCATTTTCTCTTGATCTCTATGCTAATAATTACTCCTTTTCCTCTCTATATTTTTTGGAGCAATGCTACATGTAGAACAGTTGCACGGAAGAGGGGGCTCTAACTGTGTTTTTAAAACAGTTATCCTAATTGTTTTTGCGTGAACCGTTGGATTTCAAAGAAAATGATCCAAATGTTGAACAGATTCTAGGGGAAAAAAAAGGTTTAAACAATACTACTGTTTTCTTTCTTCTTTCTCTCCCTCTTCTATATTTCCATCTCTGCCCCAAATATCAAAACCTACAATAATCTCTGAATCATACCTCTTAGAGGCCCCTCTGTAACACCCTTTGTATCTTTCACTTTTGAATCCAATGGTTCACACAAAAAAACAATTAGAATGACTGTTTTTAAAACGCAGTTAGAGGCCACTCTTCCGTAAAAGGCTGATCTCAATGGAAACGGGTTGATAGACTGTGAAGAGTTCATGACAATTTCTGTTCACCTGAAGAAAATGAGCAATGAGAATGAGCAACTACACCGTGTGTTCTGCTATACTGACAAAGACGGAAGCGGTTAAATCGAGTTTGAAGAGTTAAAATAACGCCTTTTGAGGAAGACAATGATAATCAAAGCCCTCAAAACGACAAAATCATCCACGATATTATTTTCGATGTCGACTTGGATAAGGTATTTCTTGATCTCTCACTTAACATCCCTAATCATGATATAGTAATTGTTAATTTTTTTTTATTTAAATGCAATTTCTGATTTACAGATATACAATATGGTGTACTTCTTTCCAGTGCACGTGGTTATGAATATTTGAGTGTTATAGATGTCATTCTGGGTCCTTTTCCGCTTCTTTACTTCATATTCCATTAGCTAAAATTCAGCATTAATGTAGATGTGGTAGTAGAATTTTCTCGAAAAGTAAGTCAAATTTATATATATTTTCGTGTATTTGACAGGATGGTCGGATCAATTAATATGAAAAGTTTGAAGCAATGATGACGACATCAGTGGCGTGGAGGATGGCTTCTCGTCAATACTCACGGCCAATGTTTAATGCTGTAAGCCATAGACTATTCAAACACTAATCTACGCAACTCGACAACTTGGGAATTTAAACGAAATTGTCGTTGATTTGCAAAAAACAGATTTGATGATATATTCCATTTTTGTTAATACATGAACATGACAATTCATGCTTTCTTCCTTCTTCTTTTTTCCCCACAGATAGATGATATACATATAACATTAATACAATGGAAGAAATAGCATATAGGTGCACCATGTTTTTATTTATTGATTATTTTAATTGGTCAACATTCATCAACCACTTCAGCAGTTATTTGCCTGAAGTTATCAAAGGAGAAGCAGGATAAGGAACAAGGATGATAACCCAAGATGTCGAATAATGTAATTTTTACTATGTAAATTATTAAAATTCTTCTTAATATAACACTTTAGCGCTCCATTGTAAGGGAAAAACATAGAATTTCAGTCCCTCTCCTGTGCAATCCTGGTTTTTCCTCTAGCAGTAGCATGGAAAAACCTTTCTTTTATTGAGTTTATTTTAGAATATAAAATGGCAAAACTAAAACTCAAACGTGTTTTCTGAAGAAAGGAAGAACCAGTATTAGTTTTTTTTCCCCATGTTTTCATTTCTCTTTTCTTTTCCAGGCCATTAGATCCCTGTTTTACTGTCCTACACTGAACAATTTTAGGATTTTTTCTAATCTGGTCAGTCCAAAATATCTGCTAATATTTAGTAATAGTATTTAACAGATTCTTTTCAATTGACTGACAAATCAACCAATATGTCAATTGACTGACAAATCAACCAATATGAGAATGATAAAAGCGTAATGAGAAAAACACCAAGGTCCGAGAGATTAAATTTAACATAGAGACAAACTATCAATGCCCGAACCGGCAATCTTAGTCTCATTTTAACTTTGGCAGATATGAACCTGGTGGAACGCAGCAGTCTAGAAGTTTATATTCGTTATTACTTAT
This sequence comes from Primula veris, assembly GCA_963682055.1. Classification (NCBI taxonomy): domain Eukaryota; kingdom Viridiplantae; phylum Streptophyta; class Magnoliopsida; order Ericales; family Primulaceae; genus Primula; species Primula veris. Next base: position 9,454,014 of record OY821743.1, read on the forward strand.
TTTAACAAATAAATGCCTTATTATAAATCAAATCGTCAATGCATGGACAATGATAGCATCACGACTACTGATTTATGATGTGAATCAATCTATATCTATAGTATAATGTGAACAAGTTGGTTCATGGAGCAATAAGTACACTAGAACCTCTATAAAATAATACTCGGCAAATTAATGAACTTTTTAAAATAATAATTTTCTTCGGTCCCGACTTGGACCAGTGTACAAAATCATCAATTTCGATAAATTAATAAGATAATAAATTTTTAAAAGATCCTCGTATAAATATTTAGTACCAACAAAATCATAAATTAATAATTGACAAACAGTGTTAGAACGATTTAGTGAAATATAACTATTTAGTCATTTGATTTTTCTTAAAATTTAAATCTACTGGATCTCATCTCTAACTTTTCTTATTGCGTCTAAAAGCTCGTGTTGTGTTTTCAAACAAACAATCGCACAAAAATTTTTTTGAAGCTCTATACGCGATTAAAATATGAGTTGTACTACTTTATTCAATGATAATCAATGCACATGAAATTGATAAAACATATTTAATGTATGTATTATTAGTTTGCTATACGATGTAAGATGTAACCAAATTTATACTTATATTAGTAATTGAATTAGTGTATTTAGTTTTACTAACGAGTTTAACGAGCATTCTTAGTAATTTATAATGAGTTAATTTATGTTATAAACGAGTATATTTCTTGAATCGATAAAACCTCTATAAAATAATTATTATTAATTTATCGGTTAATTAATACATTTCTAAATTAATAAAATTTCATGGCCTCAACATTATTAATTTATAGAGGTTTTACTTAAAAGGAGATAACACGTCTCGCTGTGTTTTAAGATCTTACAAACTACTACTTTAGAGAAGTTAAGTATCTTGCTCTTTTTAAGGATTTTAAGACTACCATGTACTTGAACCAAGGAGATTAGCAATATCTGGATTTGTTTCTTAGGTTTTTACATACTTGAGAAACACACAGAATAGGGTATTCCCGGTTAATATATCATGTTCTGCTTTGATTTTCTGTCAATCTGTTCACAACCATCTTGCCACAGTGGATCAAGGTCAAAACAGCTATCAAATAGAGGAGAGGAATGCCAACAGTGCAACCCCTCGATGCAAGGTTTATCAGCGTCTGGAAAATAACCGAAAAATAAAACAAAAAAATGAACAAATCAATAAATACCAAGTTAGCAGTAGGATAACTTCATTACATTCAGACTTGACACTTTTATCATCGGCCAACTTGCATATTGGCAACAAAAGAAAATGTAGGTTTCTAAACACATTTGTATACTGCGTACGTCTTAAGGACTAAAAAGGCCAAACACCTAGACACTGTTTTCATTTCCCTATTGATCTTGCTTTCAGAACGCATAGCCAGGGGAACAATCAGTGGATGAGTTAAATAGGAGGCGTACAAACTTTTTCCAGCCATACTTAGGGGTAATGTGGTCATTCCATAGGGAAAATTAATTTAAATCATCAGACTGAATCCAAGGGCTAAAATTTAAACAAGTATAAAAAAAAAGTATTAATTGGCTTGAAATTAAATATACATATATACTTTGAACATAAATATAAATATAAACATTAATAATACTTAAATACATAAAGGTGAAGGAGGGTCTGTGGCGACTGTGGTGGTGGAGGCAGACACGGAGGCGGGGGAAATGATGAGGTGGAGGTGGATATAAAGACTGGTGAATGCCGAAGGTGGGACGATGAGGTTGAGATTGATGGGATTAAATAAACAATGGAGGTGACTTGAGGTGGTGGAGGAGAATGTGGTTCGGGTTAAGAGTTTGAAGAGAGAGGAAGAGGGAGGGAAAGAGACGAAGATTAGAGGGTTTAATATTTATTTCTATAGATATTGTTAAGTGTGAGTTAGTTAACAAGTGAGTCGGTGGTTTACAGGTCCAGATTTTGAAACCGGAGGACCTAAGTTCGACTCTACACAATTTTGGGTTTTTACATGAATACCCCTGAACTTTTTTGTTTTTTTTTAAACCCAATTCTTCATTGTTTATTTTTGCTCCTTGTTTCTGTTTTACCACACGTGTAGTAAAGCTGGTATTGTTTTTTGAACCCCTGATGACCACTTTTATGCCACTAACTTTTCAAAATTCTAAATTTGCAAAAATAATTATTACAACATTGTTTGTTACATGTTAAAATGAAATACCAAATTGAAAATTTTCTTTTAACTATCTGGGACCGGTTCTGGAATAAATTAAAAAGATGGAGTGGTGGCATGTAAGTTAAATGGGGGTATCTCGTTAATATGTTAGTTCATCCCAAAATATAACTGCAGGTACAAAACTGATGGGAAGTGGTACTTAATTGAGGAAGTTGGTTAGTATGCGGTACAAACTCGCAAAAACTGGTTATTAGAGGGTAAAACTGCAAAAAAAATGTGACGAAAACAAAGTGACATTTAATTGTACTGGAAAAGGAAAAGGCAATTACCATCATTCCTGCAATCAAATGAACAATGGGAACAAATGATTTGTCCACCCAATTATTCTCTGCATATCCATTGAAGGCAATAACCATTGAAAAGGTATGGATCGTAACAAATGCAAGAGCAATAATAGCTGGAGAAAAGGTAAAAAAAAATTGTCTAATTAGAAGCCTGAACTCTCCATCAAATTAGTAGCAGCAGACAACATTTTACCAAGAACATTGACTAGATAACAGGAAATTTTGGAGAAAAAACTTTGAAAAAGCACTCATGCAATGCACAATGACGTGTATCTCATGCTTCCTAGTGAACATGCAGATATCTTCTTCCACAAATTCCATAACTATTAGCTATCACTATTTCAGTGACAGTTTTCCTTTTCTACAAAAAAAAAAAGAAGACGACTAGCTCTTCAATGCAAAGCCCATATTTTCTGAAGCACTGAAAAAAGGTGGCACTAACAAATAGTCCTTCCTGACATCTTTGAGGTCCACCTATCTAGCTGGAAGTACTAGAAACAGAAGATAAAACTTCAGAGCGAGAAGATTGGTGACTACACGGATTTTTTAAGGATGAGAGTTAAAACTAGGGGTGACTACATACTTCTCCTAAGAGCTAAGGTATTAACAGATTCGTCTCATTTAGGTGTGCGACAATGATGTATTTCATGTGAGGGGATCTATATGTAGTTGTTACATTTAACACAACCGAAAAGGGAAGACAAAATAAAAAATAATTACAAAGGCACGTTATTAAAGCAAGTAATAAGAAGAATTAACAGCTTAAACACTGAGAAGGCTAACTAACCAGAGACGAGAAAAAATGGTATCCGCGAGCATTTCTCAACATAATATGTGGCTGGTCCAAAAGCTGGTGTTAAAAGGCTGAGACAGAAAAATACAGCATGTGCCACACCATGACCCAAACCACAAGCTGCAGACAATAAAATGAAAGCGCATTAAGTTAACCTCGAAAGATAACAAAACATTCAAGAGAGCAATATTTTAACACCGTAAAACAGACAGTTAATAGTAAAAAAACTAATAAAGAAACTTGTAACAAAAACACTTCAATGACACTTGAGCGTTTGAAGAAAACACGGTGCTGCAGAAGCTTTTCCTTATCTCTTACCAAGAGCAATTAGCATTTTATCTGTCAAAAAGAGCCGTGGTTTGGAGACTCTGTCAGCAAAAGCATCCAACACCTCTTCCAATCTCCTATGAACATCCAAGAAAAAAAAGGCAGAAACTACAATTAATAAACCCCAACAACTACAAAATTTTGACATGCATTCCTAAATAGTACTTCAGAACATCAGAAAGAAGTAAGAACTCATGTGGTTATTATTTGGAAAATGCAAAACCAGCCACAGGGGCATCGGTGTAGAACAATCAATTCATGTCTTGAAGTGTTAACGACTACTACATTATTAAATTCGAAGATTTTCAATGTTAACTTTTCGTCTTGTCTTTGAAATAATGATAATATTTTCAATGTTTTCATCTTTCGGAAACACTCGATTTGCAATGTCATTAATGTTTAAATAATGCCCCGGGACACTCGTTAGCAGTCCGTCATATTTTTACCCAAATAAATGAGTATTATAAGACTACTAGAACAATAACTCAGTGGCAATCTCGAGGTAGATAAGTAACTTTAAATCGATAATTATCATCAAAATATAAAGAGCTGCTGTCGCAAATCTCTTAAAGCTATGTGTCTTGACAAGTTTAAATGACGCTTATTGCATTTTTATTGTCAGGATAGATGCTAACAAAACTATATTTCCAACATATTCATGAGGCTATGCTAGCAAGAAGAATTTGAGTTACCAAAATATGCAAATCAAAACCTGAACAAATAAGAAACATCGACAGCATATACATATAGACACATAACTACCATATCGAATTATAAGTAAAATAAGGTTTCTGCAAATAAGGAAGCCAGAAACTCTGCAGTTACCGCCTTACTGAGCAAACCAAAACACTTTCCAACAAATCTACTACTTTTTACCTAGAAAACTAGGTAAGAGTGTTGGTAACAGTATGCTTATGACATGCTATGAATATGTTGACATGACTATATGGGAAATACCAGCAATGACAAGGAGGAAACAAGATATATATATATATATATATATTCTTCTGCAATAGCTATTACTATTTCATATCAAGAAAATACTTAATCAGTAGAGGATCGCGACAACGAAAATTTAAAGAATTGTCCAAATTGTTGAACCCGTGAGCTGTCACATTTCCTCTCGAGTAAGTACAATGTGTAGCTCAGTACAAAGATTAGTCACTTGGTGCATATCCTTTTAACATCATTAGTTCTTATCAATACTTGACATATCCTTTGAAGTTTGAACCAAGGGTCTACAAATAACTTTATAGGGTACATTTGCATTGCCATAATGCCACGTTTGATTAAAATGTGCAAGTCATATCCTAGCAAGTTTTCCAGTGTGATCTCATTATCGATGTGCATTTATCAAACACCAGTTAAATTAAACTAGTCGCAGTGTTCTATTAAAACTGGAGTTTGTTTGGGTTTACCATCCGCCACAAAAGTGAATCATAGTTATGCATTTCACAGAAATACAAAATCCTGTTCAATTTCGTAAGGATATTTTCTCTTTCTAAAAATTAAAATTCAACCAAATCTGAGTGTAAGCATAAACCAGACAATGATAATAATAATAATAAAAAATCAGGGGAAAAAGGGTAAATGGGCAAACTCATTACTTGTAAGATATCCATAAAAGAACACGAAGGCCTTCTTGAAATCCAACAGAAGTAAGTATAAGTAATCCAAATGGCCAGACAGCTGTTGTTTTCAACGGAAGAAAAGCTCTCCATGCTGCAGAAAGTGCAATCAGACTCACAAGCCACACCAATGTACTACACACATAGATCACAGTTACATACTAAATTAGAAACTTAAGCAAAAGATGTAAAATACATTCTGATGCACACTAGCAGGGGAAAAGGAGAAATGAACCAAATTGAAAAACTTAACCACATTAAGAAATCTACGTGAACATATATATCTAAACCAATAATTTGAAAGTCAAAGGGTGTTGCTTTTTCATCTTAGCCTGATAAGTTTGCTACAACTTTGCAGGACAGCAAACTATGAAACCAACGTATATAAAAAGAGGTAATAAAAACATAAGCACCCACTATAGGTTCCTCAAACTATAGTTTTAGCCAACGATATGGGAATATAGTCCAAAATTCTACTTTACCAGCTTTCCCTATACAATTTCTCAAACTTTAGGCAATAAGAATTATTCCTCAAATTAAAACAACAAAATATGGTTCCTTAAACTTTCAATTTCCTCTATTCTCTCTCCTATCTCACCATAGACGGTCTAGCCTAGGGGCAGGCGGTGTTCTTGCCCAAGGCCCCAAAATAAAAGGGGCATCAAAACTCTCTTTGTTTATAGTACATGACTATAGTTTTGGTCAAAGTAAAATATAAACATGATAAAAATATTTCTAGAAAAGCTACTTTTCCAAAAAGAAAAGTTGTTGATCGAACTAGTGAAACACAGTTTTTAAGAATATATTTCTAAATCGGAGAATTCTTTTTTGAAACAAAACCCCGTACTCGAAAAAAATATCTGTTATTTTCCCTAAAAATGCTTATTTAAAAAATATTTTTTGAAAAACTCTTTTTTTTTTTTTGGAAAAAAAATTATCGGTGGAAAACATTGTTTTAAAAAGTAGCTTAAAATATTTTGCTAAAGGATTAAATTTCTCACTGTGAACAGTGTATGACCGATTTGATGATTTACAAAACATATGCGTTGGATTGTAAGTATTATATAACTCGGGTTAAACTCAACATAATCTATCTAAAATATAGATGGAAATATATATTATAAAATTTGGTGCACAAAATCAAATTTAGAAAAATTGGGGAAAGCAATTTCGAGTCAGTATTTATGCTAAAAAAAGTGAAATTTACCCTATATTTTACAATGATAACTATTCAGACTGTATTTAAGATTGGGCGCATATTTTTGGCATAGACCTGGATAACAAAAACATCCCGACCGCCCTGTTTCTCACACATCATAAGATTGTTAAAGTAGTTGTACCTTATAGTAATATTTAAAAGTAGTAATGAGAGTTAAATATTTGAAATTACAACAAAGATAGGGAAGTTGAGAGGCAATCTGATCATCTGTTATATTCAATAATACAAATGAAAATGTAAAACTAAAAAGAGTTGACAACTAGAGTTTTGAAGAACAAATTGCATAAGTAAAGAATACCCAAATGAAGTGAAGCTAAAAATAATAAAATAAAATAAAAAAGAAGAAGAAGATATAATAAAATAAATGGTAAACCTAGAGAGAAGAGTGAGGATGAAGAATGGTTTATTGGAAATAAGAGATACAAAAATGGAGAGAGAAGGCCCCAACGCTATCAACGCGTATCCTATCCCCGCCGCTATTGTCATTTTTTATTAACTCTACTTCTTCTTCTTCTTTTTCTTTTTTATCTAATCTATCTATCTATCATTTTACTTTTTTTTTTATTATTATTATTATTATTATCTAATCATCTTCCTCTCACTATTTATTTAAACCTTTTTCTTTTCTTTTTTATTTATTTATTTATTTATTTCTAGAATCTGTTCTCACCCTTTGGATCATTTTAATTGAAATCCAACGGTTCTCGCAAAAAACAGAGTTAAGATTAGAGAACTCACCCACCCCCTTCCTTCCTCTTCAGAAAAACACAGCACACACAGTCAAAACTCCTCTCTTCAGGAAATGATCCTCATTCTCATCTATTGTTTTCCCAATTTCAGTTTGTCAACATTCTCATCATCTTCTCCTACTTTTTCTTACTTTCCACTTACTTTTTTACTTTCATCTTTTAAGTTTTGTTTCCCTCTTTACTAATATATATATATAATTGTATGTTGCTATGTCGTTCCCCCGTTTTGTGTACTCACACCTGAGTTTATAACTACACTACTAAATTAAAAAAATAATACTTTCTTAATATTTTTGTTAAATTTTTATTTTTAACTAGTCACGTATCATTATTTAAAAATTTATTAAATGACACATGTGTATATTAAGCTAAACACTAGTATTAGTTTTAACTTTAACAATGTTATCTATTTTAACTAAAAATTAATTATTCAAAATATAGTATTATGGATAGGTGCTGGAATAAAATAAATAACAGTATGTTAGAAATAGAAACGATATGCGTGAGAAATATCGATTAATTTGAGGGTGTGCGCAGGGGTGGCATTTTTTACCGACTTGTACCAACCAACCGCTTTTCGAGCCGAACCAATCAATTCGGTACCAAAAGTTTGGTATACCGACATTACGGTATGATACAACCGAACCGATCTTTGAAAGTCGGTTTCGGTTTCGGTATTCGTTTGGTAAGTTCGGTATGATACCGATTCAAGCCGAAATATTAAAATATAGTATATAGACAAATAAAATAAAACATTAATATAAATTTAATTATTAACGTTTTTATTATATACTTATATTAATTTTTCTAGTGAATAGTTATAATATTTTTATTTATTTATAATAAGGCGGAATTGATAATACCTACATAAAATATCAATGAAGTGTTTGTTTGTTTTTTATTGAAGTCGGACTATTTTGCACATTTACTTTTTTACCCATAATATGTAAACTAGCAATTTACCTTCTTTTTGGTCGGATACAGTGTACGTAATGAATTATTAGTTTTCAGAATGAATTATTAGTTTTCAGAATGAATTAATAGATTTCTATTTTGGATAATTAACAGTGTATGTATGCATATATGTTTTATTTTATACTTAATAATACGTATAGCATGCTATGAATGTATTGGTAATTAAAAAGTGAGATGAGATATGATGGAATACAACATCTTAAGTAGGGTCGGGTTCGGTTCGGTCCGGTTCGGGTTTTGGCAAAACCGAAATCGAGCATATTTTTCGGTTCGGTTTTTTTCGATTTCGGTCTTTTTATTTTTTGGACCGAACCGGACCAGTTTTTTCGGTCCAGTTTCGGTTTTTTTCGGTCTTTTTCGGTTTCGGTCTTTTTCGGTTCGGTTTTACTGAAAACCGAAACCGACCCGAAAATTTTTCGGTTTTGGTCTTTTTCGGTTTTTTTCGATTCGGTTATCGGTTCGATTCGGTTTTTCTGGTTTTTTGCCCAGTAATTTCAGAAACGAAGGATGAAAAGAAAAATAAATACCACCAGGTTGGGATTAGAAATACACGACTTCATCATTTCTAATCCCAGGGTAAGAGTAGTCTTGCCTAAAAAAACGAACCAAACACGTACTAATGAGCCCCACCGTAATCACAATCCAATCTCACATTCCTATAACTCCAAACAAACGGCCCCCAAGTGTTAACACCCCAGAGCATATATAAACGTGACTAACATGAAACTTTAAATAGTAATCTCTTTGTCCATAAAGAAAAACCTCATACGAAAATACATGTAACTTTTATCGATAATTTTTTCCTATTTAAATTGCCGAAAAAAATATTTTCAAAGTGTTAACACCCCAGAGCATATATAAACGTGACTAACATGAAACTTTAAATAGTAATCTCTTTGTCCATAAAGAAAAACCTCATATGAAAATACAATGTAACTTTTATCGATAATTTTTTCCTATTTAAATTGCCGAAAAAAATATTTTCAATAATTAAACATGGAGTTCATGGTTAGAACTATACGAAGAAATTTTTAATTTTTTAATTTTTTAATTTTTTAATTTTGGAAATTTTAATATAAAAAATTTAATACTTAAAGTTGCATATATTTTCGTAAAGAGACAGATGAAGTATATGTATACATGTATATAAATATGTACGTGTGTGTATATATATATGTATGTATATATGTATTCATGTTTATGCTTTCAACTTGTTAGTAATGAATAATGATAAGAGATCATCTTTTAAGTAAGATCGATTAATAAATACAAATTCTCTAAACATTTAATAAGACTCAATCTACCAGAAGCATTGTAATTGCATTCGCGTATAGAAGGTAATAATGAGTCCAAATCTTCTATCCCTATTTTCTATCCCCTTTCGTGTCTCATTCCTTATTTTCATTCAAATTTTAAATTTTCACAACTTATACCGCAACTTTATAAACTTTTATATTATATTGTATTCAAATTTTAAAACATTTGAACATAATATTGTTTCAGACAATTTTTTTAATATTTAATGTTTAATTTACACTAATTTATGCATTTATTTCAAAATAAATTTTGTATGGATTTTATTTTAAAAATAATTATTGTAATGTATTGATACATGTATTATAGTAATTATACAATTTTTTTTAAGTTTTTTTTTTAAAAAATTTGAATAAAATAAATAAAGAGGCACAGAAGAAGATAGAAAAATAGGATAGACTCGTAACAATGGCATGCAAACAATCAAATTTTCACAGATACCCCGGCCGTATAATGTGCAGACGTTGTAGCAATTTCCAAAAAAAAAGTGTTATCCCTATTTTGGATGGGACCGGTATATATATCAGGTTCCCAAAGCGTCACATCTTCCATAAATATGAAAATAAAAATAAAAAATTATTGCAAATGTTGTGATATATGGTATGTGGTTGTCCATATTCATGTATCGGTTACATACATTGTGTATAACCTTTGAGTTTATGACTTATGGATTTCTAGCTTCTTGCATATACATGTATCTTGTTCCACCCCTCCACTATATAAAGGGGTTGCACTCTTCATAGTTTAACACATATTCATACTTGAATAAGACGACTTTACTCTCTCTCCATACTATGTCGATATTTTGCTAATAGTTGCCACACAACACGTTATCGGCACTTTGCTTAACGACGGAATAAAGAAATAGGTAGATAGTTTCATTAGAAGTGAGTATACGGATCTATTTCTTCCTCGACGAGTTAGTAAGAGGGTTTATTGGGTTGCTAGATCACATATCGATCATCCTTTTTGCATTTCCGAATTAAGGTACACAATTTCTACTTGTAATAAAACATAGAAATTGCATGATTAATCAAGAATAGAACCGGAAATCTCATGTTTAAGATTTATATCACATGATGGATGTTTTTTTTTGATGAAAAATTGATATTGGAACCCATGTATGTCACTTATTAAACGAGTTATAACTTGTATAATAAGACATGATAAACTGTCGGACCTAAACTGTCATTTTTAGAACATTGGATGACTAATCTGTGACTTACCGAAACTTTAGGGTCTCTCTGTAAATCTCCTGAAACTATAGGACCAGCACTGAAATTACCCTTAAAATGCATATAGTTTCCTGTATTTACACTCGTAGTCCCTGTAGTTACTCCTTATACACAGAATAGTATATATGTACGAGTTTACCCATTGTTTAGTCCGAAAATACTTATTTACATGCAAATGATGTAAGATTTAATTGCTACGACTTCTAAAATTTGTAGAAATCTCGTAGAAAACACCTCTTGCATGATAATATTAATTGCTTGTGTGACATAAACTAAATTTAGCCTCTTAGCATGCCACCATTTATTGCCTATGAATTGATATTACCTATGCGATGTATTAATTACCCATAGAAAATGTCAAAAGTCACACTTTAGTGTTGAATTAAATAATAACTCATGTGATTTAATATTACTACTCCATGTTAGGACTAGTTTACATGAGTATGGCATGCTTTTATGTTACGATATTGTTGAATGCTATTTTATCTTGTCACATAAAAGCTCGTAGACATTTATATGTTACGTGAGCTTATAAATTGCCTCGAATTTGAACATTTTACAAGGTATCTCTTTTGAGTAGAAATTTTCCTCAAGCTTAAACATTTAGATGTAGTTTTTGAGTTGAAAATTTGCGAAATCCGGTATATGTATTCACATTTAAGTTGGAATAATTATGAATCTTCCCCAAATAGGCTCACCTATTTGGATACGATGTCTAGGAAAGATAAAGGCGGAAGTCGCTCTCCTAATGAGGTCGGTTTTTAAGTGGCATTCGTGCCCACCCCCCTCACAGTCTTTCCTGGTCGTGTTCAAGTAGAGCTACCGAAAGGGGTTGAGTAAATAATAAGTTCCCCGAGTGTGTTTATATAGGTGTATTTTTTGCCGAATTGGTGTCTCAGTATCGACCTGTCGTTCGATCAATGAGAACATATTCACAAAAGCAACACTTGTGTTTTTTTGAACCTACCGTTTCGAAAACAAAGTTTCTGCTTATGAAAACCATAATAGACATATAAACCTGTCGTTTTATATGATAAATAATCCAGAACTCCCAACACATGTTGGATACCATCTATGATGAGAAAAATTGCAAAACATACTTGCGAAATGATTGTTTAGACGATGATGTTATTTCATCACCACAGTTCGTCACCCTGATGTGTGCAACTGTGATGCCATTTTTTTTTGTATACCATCTTTGATGAGTACAACACGAACTTGTTGTTACTCATAAGATGACGGCTAAGGCGTTGATTTTATTCCGCCGCCACATTTGAGACGTGATGACGTCTATGGTGAACAAATGTCTGAAATTGACATATTGGAGCAATCCTACACCAAAATACTAGCTTGGAAATTGTATTCCTTAAGCAGTATCGTGAATTTATATTCACCATGTTCCTTTATCACCCATCTGTTATTGGATAAGAAAATTACCCCGGTGAGTAGTTTTAATCCTATTGGGTCAATGGCGAATTGTTTGCCTGATATTTATGCTCTTCATGGACGTTTTCCCCCAAATCGAGAACCGAGACAAGGGTTATTTGTCTCGAACTGTCACGAGTCTAACGCTCGCCTAGTCAAGGCAGTCCTTGAAATGAACAATAAGGGCCTGTCGTCCCAAATAAAGAGACAATGCTCACGCAGCCAATTCTCTGCTATAAATGACCAATGTCATTCTCGGCTACTCCTTAAATAGTTCAAAACTATCATGAGGGTAGAAAAGCCGAAGCTAATGTGGTTAAAGCTAACTGAAAGGAAACTCTTGAGACCCCGGTTTTGTGGCTCAAATGAGTTTGATACCTTTCTTTATTGATTTTGATATATCATTGAGCCATTTTTTTCGCTCATCTGTATTATGTTTTTCCATTTGGATTATGATTTTTCCATTTGGATCATACTTTTGGATTATGGTTTGCTTGTTTATGAAATTTCTTGAAATAATTTAAAGTGTTTTTTGAGCAAAATTCCTTAATAAATGTGACCAAACTTTAAATTATGGAAATTTAGGCAATACTTGTGGGGTAGTTGGTTATCTGGAAATAGTGGATAACGGTGTACCACATAATTTCACCAACTACTTGCCTAAAGAATCCTAACTGACTACGATTTTGGACCTGTCGCTCCAAATCGGAATCTTTGGTAAAACCAAATTGATTTGTCTAAAATGAGTCTTTATACTCCAGGTCCTGTCGTACCTTGTTGAGTTATAAGATATTCGAGAAAAACAGTGTTATCTGGAAATAGCTCAAGAAAGAATTAAATTTTTTTTACATAGCCTCCGCTCAATACGACCAAAAGCGTATTTTAGCGGAGTTGAAATGTCTTTCAAGTGGTTGCTACCACGTTTTTAAAAAGCATTTGAAGTTAACTTATCATTTTGAATAACGTCGATTGATAAGAGGTCTTAGATGCTAAGACATGTTTGTCTATACTATCATTCGCCTGTCGTCGATTGATAAGAGTATTTTGACATTGTGGCATTGACCGGATGAGATATTCCCGGGTCAAAAGCTGATGTTAGATTTATAATCACATCGCATTTGGATTCTTTTTGAGGAATAATTTCGTGATTGATTCGAAATTTATGCCACTAATGCTCTCTCTGAAAGACTAGTATGTGTAAAGATCACGAAATGAACTCGTAGAATTCTTGTAAAGAATTGAAGGAGTTATTGTGGACTTATCCAACCATAAGACGGACCATAAATATAAATGGTTATGGTTGATGCATCGACAATAAGGTCACATGATTATTGTTGTTCACAGAAATGCAGCATTTTCTAAACTTTTAGCCCTATCATTAAGTTGATGGCTCATGATCCGAATTATCCTGAAAAGTCTAGTCGACTTGATAATTCCGAAGAGTAAAAGAATCGAAATTTCGATTTGAATTACTTGAGTTTGGAAATTGAACATCCTGTCGATTATGTTCCGACCCATATGGACTCACGGAAAGTTTGACGATGCGACTGCAAATGATTGCACGCACATCTTGGTCTTGCGCACCAAGATTTATATTTCCGTGTGGGGTTATGCTATTTTGCTGCATTGGTCCGTCATGAGGCCCATAGACACTCAAACACCATATGCGTACCAGCTGGTTACTGGTTATGAGCCAGAAGTCTCATATTAACGCGTGTTTAGAGTGATTAATTAATATTTTGATTGAGCCGCTATAGCGTTCAAAATATGGACCTCTGAAAGGGACATAAGTCGATTATGAATCTCATGCCTATCATTTGATAGAGTAACCTTGGCAAGCAATCTCTTTACCGCATGATATGCGAAAGTGACATCGCTAAGACTGTTCTCCCCGTCGTTAGGGGGAGATTTGCACGTTACCGTTGATAAGGAATGACGTGAAGTAACGTGGCATAACCCACTTGGTCTTAGCTTGATCCCAAAATTACACTTAGTGATAAGTAAGTGCATAGACTCCCCCAAGTCTAACTAAATGCCAAATGCATTTAATGACTTTATGAGATGTCACGAGATCATTTATACCTGCTGCAAAATTCTTGCAAGGATAGACGTCCTTGTCGGACGCCGTGTTCCAGTCGTAACACGTTGCTTTGGCCGAACCCGCCAAGCAAAGGACGCTGCCGTCGGCCATCAGTCTGTCATCCTTCCCAAGATACGATGAAGTTGATCGGTTCTTAATTCGTTCAACCCCAGAGGTGGTGAACTGAAACTCGTTTGTCGCACGAGATTATAAAGGATCAAGGAGATGTGTGATTTCCTCCTCATCCTAAGAATCTCGAAATATCTGTTGATCATGATATCTTAGACGATATTGAAGCGAAACGAGACTGTCATTGATTACTTGTTCATATATTCAGTGACGACTGATAATATGAACAAATTAATCCAGGGAACCATGTACCGTTGCCTGAAGTCAACGGAGAATAGACTGTACTAATGGAAACTTGCAATCCAAGTAGACTCCTTAGCGAAAGTGTGTTCGGACCTGTAGTTCCAACACCACCAATGTTAAACAAGTTCGTTTATTTGGTTATTCGTAAGGAAAAGTGATGAGAATAATGAGATTGTAGAATGCTCGCCTAGTAGCGCAAGGCTTCTCTCACATCTTGGAATTGATTACGAGATGGTTGATTTCCTCGTAATGGACGTTATAATGGTCCCCTACTTTATCAGTTTAGTAGTTTCCGAAAAAAACTGAGTATGCAGCCATGAATGTGGTCATATTTTATCTCTGTGGGGATTTAGACAAGAGATGTGGATGAGGTCCCTGTGTGACTTCATATGCTTGAATCAAGTAGTTTCTGACCACGGAACACGATCTCAATTGACTGAGACGTTCACTATACGGATTAATATAATCCGAGCGGATGTGGTATACCCGTCTAAGTGAGTACTTGATCAGCTTGGGATACTTAAACAAGTATTATGCCCTTGCGTGTTTTTATTATGCGATCCACTTTTGGATTTGCCTTCGAGATGAAGGATCTTGGGAAGAAACGGTAGTGACTCGGCCAGATGATCGAGTCCCGTAAAGATTGAATCTAAGTCCATGATTCAGACAATACCCAGAAGGTGTTATGACGTTTTAGTCATCATGACTCTAAGTCGTTAGATTCTCCCATGATCGTTCGATCACTAGAATTGATATAGACCCAGTCCGTCCCTGATGAGACGATGAAGAGATATTGAACCATGATGTTCATATCTAAGTACAATAAGCGGATCATTGTACTTGGTTTAATGTGCTAGAACGAACATCTCGTCTGCTGTGAATGGTATAGCTCGACACAGCATCGCGCTAACACGCTGCCATCGAAATGGCATAAAAGACATTTTCCCATTACCTTAAGGTAACTCTGGATGAGGGCTTGTCTTATCCCATTTTGCGTCATCGAGTGTACCTACCCCCTTCGGTACTCGAATTAACACAACCCTTTTTCGGTTATACCGATGCTGGTTACTTATAAGACCCGCACAAGGGACGTTCCCAATCTGGTTATGTCTTTACCATTGGGAACACGGCGATATCATGGAGGTCTCATAAACAGACCTTGGTGGCTACTTCGACGAACCACTCTGAGTTACTCGCGCTTTATGAGGCGACTAGAGAGTGTGTATGGCTTCGAGCAGTTATTGGCCATATTAGAAGTACATGTGATCTAACTTACGATCTTGATGAACCAGTTGTCATTTATGAGGACAACACCGCTGTTATTGATCAAGCGAAACATGGTTACATCAAATGTGACGCCACTAAGCATATCTCGCCAAAGTTGTTCTTTACACATGAACAACAAGCGCTTCAAAGGATTGAAGTGAATCATATTGGATCCGAGAACAATCATGCAGACTTGTTCACCAAGTCACTGCCAAAATATTCGTTCCAAAAACATGTTAGAGCGATCGGACTTAGGAAGCTCTCCGAGCTTTCCTAAACGACATGTTTCCATGCACCCTGTTGTGTGCAAGTGAGGGGGAGCATCCTGATGTATGCTTATCACCCTGTTGTGTGTATCCTCACATATGCTTAGCACCCTGTTGCGTGCAAGTGAGAAAGAGCATCCTGACGTATGATTAGTTCTCACTAGTTATTATTTCCGCACCCAGTTGTGTGCATGTGAGGGGGAGCACGAATGGTTGCATGTGTACTCTTTTTGTCCTTAATTCAAGGGTTTGTCCCACAGGGTTTACCTTGATAAGGTTTTTAGCGAGACACATTTCTAATCCCATTCTCACTTATGATTGCCGAAATCAGGGGGAGTATCCAGTTGTATACTTCTAACCATCGTGCACTCTTTCGTCCTTCGATTAGAGTTTTGTCCCACAAGGTTTTCTCTAACAAGGTTTTAATGAGGCACACCGTGTATGGTTATTTCTCCCGTTTTTACTGACAGTTATGCACTCTTTTGTCCTTCGACCAAGTTTTTTCCCACTGGGTTTTCTTGGCAAGGTTTTGATGAGGCACATATTTTCTAGTCACTTCATTCACGCACTCAATGGCGTTTCGGCCCACTCCATTCGGCAACACCTTTTTTTTTCCTATGATCCGGTTTTTGTCCCACATCGGGTTTTCCGGGCTTGAAGTTTTATGTGTTGACACTAGCGAATGCGACTCAACAACTCATCAGAGTCTATGAAGACAAGGAAGCTTGCAGTATGTTTGGACACCCAAGGGGGAGTGTTGTGATATATTGTATGTGGTTGTCCATATTCATGTATCGGTTACATACATTGTGTATAACCTTTGAGTTTATGACTTATGGCTTTCTAGCTTCTCGCATATACATGTATCTTGTTCCACCCCTCCACTATATAAAGGGGTTGCACTCTTCATAGTTTAACACATATTCATACTTGAATAAGACGACTTTACTCTCTCTCCATACTATGTCGATACTTTGCTAATAGTTGCCACACAACAGCAAAGAAGTTTTACCGAAAATTCAATATAACAAATTAGTGCTACGTGCTTGCTTTTTTATTTGTCCAAAGACTCTGATCTAAACACGTCCAAAAGGAGGGGTTTAACTATTGTACTACAAGCGAAACAAGATGAAAACAAATGAAAATAGACGAAATTCGTTTAGTTTTTGAGATTTTTGTTTTCGTTTATTAATTACCAAAAACGAGACGATATCTTAACGAAACGAACATGAAATTTTTCACAAAATTTTTACCACATTCACACGTAATCATATTACGTGAACCAGTATGATATAATTAACACGTAATCATATTTACAGCTCACATTATATATTTTTATATAATAAGTTTTAGATTCATATTACTAATTTGGATATATTTTACAATATTTGTATTCTATAAACACACACACATGTATAGAATGTATAAATTTATACATATATATATAATTAGAGGAAAATAGGTCAATTGAGCCGTTTGTGAACTGCCTTAAAAGTTAAGTAAACCGCCTCGAAAACCTTTTGAGGCGGTTTCTGAGGTGGTTTTCAAATCGTCATCATTGCATGCGTTGCGAAAAGCAATGAGGCGGTTTACAAGCGCCTCTAAAACTCGAGGCGGTTTTCATAAAACCGCCTTATTTAAGCCTTTAGAGGCAGTTTCTTACCACCTTAGTAGATGTTATATATTTTTTGTGCATTCACATCAATAACATACTCTGAGATCATCAACAATCACGAACAAATTATCCACAAAATTAAGTTTCATTCACTTTAAAATATATGAACAAGCAAGGTTATCAATCAAACAAAAATTACAAGTGTTCGAGAAAAATAAACTCTAGTATATAAACAAAGTCGATTACAATATATCACTACAAGAAAATAGGTCAATAATGAGATTGTGAAGCACCTTAAAAGGCTATTAAAAGACTATATAAGCAAATTTATAGCCTGTAGAAAACACTGAAATAATAATTAGCAAATAAATTTAGTACTATAATATATGTAAATATCAAGATTATTATAAAAAGAGAACAGACCCACACAAACACGATGAAGTGAACGTGTAAATGTTTAACAATATCATAAAATGAGACTTACATTTTGAAACTTTAAAATTACCTTTAAGTGGTTTACCTTAGAACTTTTTAAGGTGGTGTAAAAAAGAAAAATCTTTGTATTTGTATGCATCAAATCGAACAAGCCAGCATTACAAGTATTTCTCAGTGATGTCAATCCTAGCTAATTCAGTCTCACCCGCATCTACTAATCTAACCAAAGTTTTGAAAACTAACAAATTCCTATATGGGTTCTTCAACGTCGAAAACAAAACAATATTGATACAAAGAATTGTGTAATAAGTAAATTTTCCTTTTAAGAATACGACCTATGAAGATCCAATAGCTCAAATTTCGAAACTAGTTGTATTTGAATACGTTATACATACATGATTAAAATCCATTTTTTTTCTCTTACTCTTCTACACTAAATTAAAAAAGTTCATAAATATTGGACTAAGTTCGTTCAAAACTATTTCTTATTTGCTACAAAGTACAGCAAAAGCGCTAACCTTTAGTTTTTTTTTTTATAGTAAATAACTTTTTACGTAATTATTAGTGACATACTCAAAATTATACAGCAAATTATGGAGGGGGGATTATAGCAGCTCAGGATAATTGTTACTAATAAAAAATTTGAAAACATACAAAAGCTCACTAATAAAAATAAATCGCAATTTTGATAATCCACTCTATAAAATAACCAACAAAAATATTGTAACTTATCAGTTCATCTCTTAAAATATTGTAACTTATCAGTTCATCTCTTAAAATATTGTAAGGTTGGCACTGATTTCTCAACGAAAACGAAATTCGACAAGGTAACAAGTAACAATTATATGAGTATATTGCAGAACAAAAAGTGGAGTTATATTTTAGTTCAAGAACAATTATATTCATATTAAGTATTGTACATGATATTTTATTTGTCAATCAACTAATACACATTGATCTTAAAATTAGAACTAGTCTTTATTAGCAATTGTACACTTCAGATTTAGTAATTAAAAACAATCAATTAAACTGTTATTTTAAAGTTCTTCAAGTTTACAATAAAAAAGAAAAACCTAGAAACTAAGTATGTACCATCAAGGAAAGATAGTCATATGCCTATAATAGAAGTTAATTCCGGTGGCCAGTTAAATAAGTAAGAAAAAAGATATTTAACAAGTCTACGCTGATTTTTTATTTTCTTCTATACGATCATTAGACTGAAGTTTAAATTTATATACGTTATATTTATACCCTAGTCAACAAATTTAGATGGCTAAAAAATCACTACGTTTGATCAATAATTTATCTCTGTACTTTGAAAACTTGTAGATTGTGAAAAATATGGCAGCCACACCTATCTATTTATAGATTTTGGGGTAAACTTTTAATTGCAAGGACACCCTTAAGTTTCGGCCCATTATCATATATGATCAATATTTATCATTTGATTTAAATTTAGTATTTGTGATTTAAAAACATTTTAATAAGTTCTATAATTTTAAGAAACTCTTTGTTTGCTCCATACTAAATGGGTTTTTACGAGAATAAATATTTTTATTTTATTTAAATTTACTATCTTAATTTTATGAGATAATAAATTATAATTTCTTTTCTTTTAAATTACTGATAACTTATTTTCTATTTAAATGTATTAGTAACCAATTGTAATTTTGTTTTAAAAGACACGTGACATACTTTTAATATGCCCGTAAATTTTACGTGTCAATATGTGTATTAACAGAATGGATTATGACCCCACATAACTTAATTATTTGGAAAATTTAGTTATTATTATGAATTTTTAGGAGTATATAGGTCCATTAATTTACAAACTTAGTAGTTCTTTCATTGAATTTCTACTTGGTTTTTTGGAATTGTATAAAACTTGTACATTCAACCCAATTGGAAAACTTTAGATGTTTAAAACTGTTCACTGGTCCAATTTTAGGAGGAAAAAAAAAAAGCTCTCCACAACCTTCTTTATGTGAGAAATTGGTGTAAATCGTTAGACTTATTACGATTTTATCATGAACATCTTCATTATTATAAATGATAACGTGCGCTATAACATGTTCATGTGCTGTTGTAACAAGTTTTAAGAGGCTATATAGAAATAAAATATTCAGGCACGGATGCCCCCGAACAGTTCACAAGTACGGAAACTAAGAGTTCATTCGACATGGCAAAACAAAACATCAGTAGGTGACAACACACAAAGTACCCCTTACAAACATGTATACTAATACATAATCCCACGTAATCATTCCGAGCCCTAAGAGTCATCAAACGATAACCCCTGATTATATTTACATGATATAAATATTTGTAGAAAATAAGATGTTTATAATTAATTTTTATCATTGTGACATATATTACTCGATTCGATTAAAAATGCTTATAAAAGTAGTTTTTTTTTTGAACTTTTGATAAGTGGTTTTTTTAATGAGAGGAAATTCAAAATTTATCGAGTTTGGTTCTTAAAAATACAAATATAACGAAAAAACACAATAGTAGTAATATTTACAAAACCCAATAATATTATTATTATCAATGACATTCAATGCATCTTACTTTTTATTGACGTTAAGTTAAATGCATTTTAATAAGCTAATAGCTATTGTTAATAATAGTTAAGTTTTGACATTAGAATATTCAAAGCATCTTACTGTTATTGACTGACGTGAATTCAAATGCATTTTAAGAAGGCTAATAGTAATTGTTAGTTAACTTATTACATTTAGAATAACAGAATAACATGTAGTATTACTTTGTCGTCCCTACCCCTCGACCGTAACTTTTGATATTAGTAGTTTGATTCCGTTTCAAAAAAACAAAAATAACTCTATTCATATTTGGTTAATCGAAAGTTTAATCGACCGAACTTAATTTACTTGGTCCCCACATACTCATTGGTAACGGTAACTTTTATAGCCCCTGCCTATTTCCCCGCTACCCGCTCTATATATATACATACATAAATACGTATTTGCTGCTCCACAAACAAACCCAATCAGTGTTCTCTCTCTCTCTCTCTCTCTCTCTCTCTATATATATATATATATATATATATATATATATATTCATATACAGTATATTTATTTCGGGTGGAGATTCAGGCTCGTGTCAGGAGATCCATCTCCGGAAGGTTAGCTACTCGCCTAATTAATAATAAATACTTAATCAATTGAATGCTTATTTGTATTGGTTTTATATTCTAGGGCTTGTATATATTGATTGATTCGATTCCAATCTTTTGATGACGTTTTTATGTGAATTAAATTAGATCTATTTTATTGAAAACCCTAATTACTTGTTACCGATTGTTTCTGGGTATTTAATTGCAACTTTAATTAAATTCGACCTTTTTCAGTGAAGTATTTATATCTTGTTTTTGGAAGTTTGATTATGGTTACTTAATTGATTCTAGGTTTATTGGCTATAACTTTGATTAATTTTGATCTGTTTAATGTTGATTTGTATTGGTTTTATATTCTAGGGCTTGTATAGATTGATTGAGTCGATTTCGATCTTGATTATGTTTTTGTGTGCAGTAAATTAGATCCGTTTTACTGAAAACCCTAATTACTTGTTACTGATTGTTTTTGTGTATTTAATTGCAACTTTAATTTATTTCGACCTTTTTCAGTGAAGCACGTAGTTCTTGTTTTTGAAAGTTTGATTATACTGTTTTCTGGTAAGTAAGGTCTGGTTTTTGCCTTGTTATTTTTTACGGATTGATTTTGGTTAATCTGCTTGCTATTTAAATATTAATTTCGATTCGGGTGTTGTCTGTGAAATTATTGGATCTAGTATGAAAACCCTAACTAGTTTATACAAGATTGATTTTCGGTATTAATTTGGGGTGACTTGAATTTATTTTAATCTGGTTACTGTTTTATGTGAAGTAAATTCGGTCTAGATTTGGAAATCTTAATTAGCTTTTACAGGCTGATTTTGTCTGTTTATTAATAATATATAGAATTTGGTTCCATCTATTGTAGGTTGAGTTAATCTCGATATGCTTACCGTTTTCTTTGAAGTATTTAGATTTACTTTTTTTTAAAGATTCTAATTCCGTCTCCCCAGTTTGATTCGGGTCTTTAATTGCAACTCCCCTGCCAATATTTATTTTAGATCTTTATGTTAGTTATATTAGTATATTAACATATCACAGTCTGCGCCTATTCATATTCTCGAGGAATCTAGGAATTTTAATGATTTGGTTTTGTTTTCATTTAGTTTTCTCCATGATATATTGCTGAGTTTGTAATGAAATAATTAGATCAATGTTCTCAAATCCTTAAAAAACTTTCTGAGTAGCGGTAAATTTCAAATATCTGAATTTATTTTTACTATAATCTACCCTTTTAGAAAGATGCAAGCTTTCTGGTTTATTAAGATCTTGTGCCTCAAATTTGAAGAAGCAATTGCTGTATTATGTTGTTTGAAGAGTCTAACTGTTGTATTGATTGTGTGCTTTTTTCCTTGCATATACAATTATATTTGGTAAAATGCATAGAAACTATCATAAACGTTAAACAACATCCATACTTCTTTCCTTTTTTATTCTGGACTGTTGGACTCTGGCTGTATGACTTGTGATTTGGTTTATTATTTGTTTATTATCTAGTAATTTTTTTTGTGAATTTTTTAGATTGGCTTTTGACCCTGTTAGAGATTTAGTTTAATAGTACGTGTATTTCCGTTTTGTAATTGTGGAATGATTGATTGCAAGTATATCAGTTAATCCTAGTGGTTGGTATCATGTTTTCTTTTGAATCTAAAAAAACACTTACCATTGTACTTGAAGAAGCAATTGCTGTATTATGTTGTTTGAAGAGTCTAACTGTTGTATTGATTGTGTGCTTTTTTCCTTGCATATACAATTATATTTGGTAAAATGCATAGAAGCTATCATAAACGCTAAACAACATCCATACTTCTTTCCTTTTTATTCTGGACTGTTGGACTCTGGCTGTATGACTTGTGATTTGGTTTATTATTTGTTCATTATCTAGTAACTTTTTTTGTGAATTTTTTAGATTGGCTTTTGGCCTTGTTAGGGATTTAGTTTAATAGTACGTGTATTTCCGTTTTGTAATTGTGGAATGAGTGATTGCAAGTATATCAGTTAATCCTAGTGGTTGGTATCATGTTTTCTTTTGAATCTAAAAAAACACTTACCATTGTACTTGTTTAATTTATGGAATAGGTGCAGTAGATTAGTATAGATAAACAAAACAAAACAAGATGTGTTAATCGGAAGGGATGCTTTTCAACATACTGACTCTTGATCCTTCATCTGTAAACTTATGTGCTGTATCGGCAATCAATGGCTTTTACCCCTTTTTGCTTAGTTTGGTCAAATTTTTAGTGATTGTTTTACATGCCTTGTATTTTTAAAATTCTATATAATGAAATGCAACGATATATATTTTTTGTAAGTGGTAGACGTGTTCCAAAAAAGTCAGTGGAGGACGAAGCAAGCCGATAAGCATGTTCATATCTCTATCTACCGATGCTTTAAACAAATTTCTAGTTATTTTCTGCAGTTTGTACAAGGGCAAAGCCAATACAAAAAGGCTTGCCCTTTTTTTTTGTGAGTTTATCACTTATGTGTTTTTCCTTAATTCTTTGTCGAGGTCCATAAGAGAATGCTCCCCATGAAACTGGTCTAGCATACCCAAGGCACTGAGGCTGGAGGAATTTAGTAGGATGCCAAGAAACATACAAATCGAATTCTTCACGCAATTTGTGCTACGTTGTTTGAGTTTAATAGCGGTCATACGTGTGTTGATTGTTGTGAGTATCCTTCTTATTTTGATTTGATTTAAGATTGGTAAGTTATAGCGAATAAGGATTATTACCTAACCTCATAAAAATAACGTCGGTTGGTAATCGTTTTGATGGTTAAGAAAAGTAAAACTTCCTGACAATTTAGTTTTCCTTATTTCCTCATTTTTGTCATACTTTCCCCCCTCATTTTTCGTCTCATAGTTTTCATCTTTCAGCATTTTGGATTCTTTTTCCCTTGAGTTTTTCTGTTGCTCCTCTAACCATTTCTATTATGCCTCCTCATTATCTTAATTAACTATGATGAGATGAGAACAAATGAAAACTACATTGAAAGCAATTAACTAGAAAGTACACTAATGAAAAAGTCTGAGTTCATGAACTTAGAAGTTTAAAATGAGTGATTGTTATCTTCTATGTGCATTCTGTATATTACATTAAAAAAATGGATTGAACCAGATCCTTTAGGTATTTGTTTCTTCCATCTCCGTCACAAGCCCTTACCTTTTTAATAACTCTTTCATTCGAATGATTTGTGACACACGTAAAAGACCTACTCTGTTTTGTGATTTCATTTTTGTTTCCCTTTCAATAGGAGTGACAAGTTAAATTTTCTTTTATTGAGTTCACTATATCGGTGAGTGCTTGTTCTTTAATGCCAAGCTTTTGCATATGAAAACATGCAACTCATACTTCTATTTTATTTAGATTTTTGCTTGTAAGGAGGACAACATGGCTGGATTCGATATCAGATCAGGAGATAAATAATCCTTTTTGTGATAGTCATGCAGAGGAACAATTTATATACGGGGCTTAAATTTACACAGGGAACCCTCAATGAGGCTGCAGGCTACCTTGCCAAACAAACTCGCAAAACTGTACTGTAAGACATAATTTTGTTCCCCATTACCCTTTGGCTGAGAAAGTTGAAATCTTAATGGTTTATCTGTTGTCACATACTTCTTAAAATGCCCATATACTTTAGCTTGAGGAAACTATGCTCGTGATGGTTTGATACATGTTAATATTGGACATTTATTTCCTTTGTATGGTACTTTCCATGTAAATCCTGATAAACAAGCACATAAGGTTTTATTTTGATGGATTTGAGAATTGATCTGGTTTAGCTATGTGTTTGTTGCTTTTTGATGCTTTTCCTGTTTTTTCTCTTTTGATATGACTTGGTCATAGTGACATGGGGCAAAACGTTCAGTAAATTGACTTCCAATCTATCTGAAATAAATGACATCAATTTACATTTTCATGCACGTGTGGTATTATGGTAGTTTAAACTCTTTAAGTATTATTACTGTAAGAATGTTGATGAGGTTAGCCATGAACTTAATTTCTAGTGAATTTTCTTGTATATTAGACTCAACAAGTTAGGAATATGTTGTGGCCTCATTGTTTTGTTGTTTCTTGATTTTTCTTCTTATGAGTGACTCCTTACAAGGTATTTCAGTTTGGTCTTGTTGTTTACCCAAGAACAACATTTAAAAAGTATATACACACACTCAAAGCTCCTACATCTTTATTCTTCACATAATTTGCACTAGTAAGAAGTTAATTTTATCTTATATCATTAAAACATTAGATTGTTGTGTCTGAATTGATTTAGTTTGCTAATTTAGAGCCATATATAAATGGGAGGGATGGTAATAATGCAATACAAGTGGATGAAATTTTGATTACTTTATTTTTTTTAAGTTCGGTTATTTCGACAAATGAACTTTAAATCGGGATGTTTAAACGCAATGCAAGTGCTGGAAACTCTTACCTTTCTAATAACTCTTTCATATGAATGATTTGTGACAGACGTAAAAGACCTACTCTGGTTTGTGATTTCATTTTTATTCCCCTTTCTATAGGTTTGACAAGAGAAATTTCTGTAATTGAGTTCGCCAGATCGGTGAGTGCTTTCTTTATAGTCTTATGCCTAGCTTTGCATATGAAAACATGCAACTTATAATTCTATTTTATTTAGACTCTTGTTTGTAATGAGGAAGACATGGCCGGATTCGTCATCAGACACATTACCAATCTTTTGTGATATTCATGCCAGAGGTACACTTTCTGTGGCATTCTTTCTTGCTTAATTGATTTGTAGAATTGGTTTTATATACGTGGCTTAAATTTAAACAGGGAAACATAATGAGGCTGCCAGGCTGCATTGCCGAACAAAGTTGCTTCAGATTTGCAGAACTGTACTGTAATACATAGGTTTTCTTTGGCCCATTACCCTTTTGCTCAGAAAGCTGAAATCTTAATGACATGTCACATATATTTTGAAATACCCAAACTTTAGCATGAGGAAACTACTCTAGTGATGGTTTTATACATGTCATTATTGAACAGTTATTTCCTTTGTATGGTAATTTCCATGTAAAATTATGATAAACAACCATAGAGGGTTTTCTAATATTGGATTTGGGAATTGATTTGTGTTATCTATGTTTTTGTAGCTTTTTGGTGCTTTTCTGCTTTCATCTCTTTTGTCATGGCTTAGTTTATAGTAACATAGGGCAAAAAGTTCAGTAAATTGACGTCCATCTTCTCACTGCAATAAATGACATTATTTTTACATCTTTATGCATGTTTGGTATTATCAAAGATTAAACTCTTAAGTATGAAAACTGAAATAATGTTGAAAAGATTAATCATGAACTTGATTTGTAGTGAACTTTCTTGGATATTTAGACGTTATACAAGTTGAATATCTGGTGTCTTCATTGTTATGTTCTTATTTGCAAGGTATTTCACTTGGTGCTTGTGGTTAACCCAAGAACAACATTTAAATAGTATACACACACAAAGCTTCCACATCTTTATTCTTTACATAGTTGGCAGTTGGCACTATGTTATCTTATAGCATTAAAACATTTAATTGTTGTGTTTGAATTGGTTTAGTTTGCTAATTTAGAGCTAGGGATAGAAATGGCTGAGATGGTAATAACCCTTGCAAGTGCATGAAATTTTGATTACTTTATTTTTTAAGTTCGATAAATTTACACATGATATTTGGAACTGAATGTTTAAATGCTATGATATGAACCAAAATTTTCAGAATGCACTGTGCGTCCTAGTCCCTGATGGACTTACAGATTAAGGTGTGCAATTGAGTTTGCTCGAGTCTCCATAATTTTTTTTTTGTAAGTGCATTGTCAGCCTTTCGTCTGAAAGGCATGCATAAGTTTTACTTCTAATTATCTAGGTTTTTGGTTGGATAGTGGTGAAAAGCACCATTCTTGATAGAAAATATCCAATTCTCATTTTCATGCCAGATGTCCTCACTTTCTTTGGCCACTTTTACTCTGGTGGTAAATATCCATACTCATAGTGTGGTTGTTTGTTACTTTGTATATCTTACACCTTATTTTTGACAGCTAGCTTATTTCATAAGAAAATTGTTGCAGGATCGTAGCTACAACAACACTACATGGTAAAAAATTTATATGCTCTTTATAATGTCCAATATTGGTGTACATTATCGCATAAAGTATATTTGTCCTTGGGACGTATTGTAGTCTTTAATATTAATTACTTACTCTGTCTCACAAAGGTGAAATCTCAATTGGTGATTAACTGTTTGTCACGTGCCTAGGCTTTTATAAAATCTATACTTTTGCATGAAGTGCCTTTCTGTATGGTAATTTTTTGCATAAGGGTAGCCCCGCCATCATGGGAGATATAAATTTAAGCATAATTTTTAATTGAGTGTTTTATTTGTTAGATTTGATAATTATATTGGTCAAATTGAGATCCAATTTTGCCCCTTTTTGCTTTGTTTGGTCAAATTTTTAGTGATTGTTTTACATGTCTTGTATTTTTAAAATTCTATATTATTAAATGCAACAATATATATTTTTTGTAAGAGGTAGACGTGTTCCAAAAAAGTCCGTGGAGGACGAAGCAAGTTGATAAGCATGTTCATATCTCTATCTACCGATGGTTTAAACAAATTTATGGTTATTTTCTGCAGTTTGTACAAGAAAGGCTTGCAAGAATCTGTACTAATGTCTACATATTAAGTTGTATAATCGCTCGTGTATTCATATTTTTCTTATCTTTTCCTTTTCAGGATCTTCTGGCGAATGATACAATTTGATCAAAATCTAGAGGGAATCGAATGATACGACAGGTGTTCTTGTAAGTCTGAACTATATCTGTTTAAAAATGATGCTTTAAACAGATTTTTAATTTTAATTTGTAATTTTTACATGAAAACTTATACTCGGTAGGATTCTTTACAGTCTGTAGCTGGAAGTCCAAATGATCTTCATGTAGGCAAAGAAAAATGAGTAAAACAGTTGTTATTAGTTGATCACTTCTGTTGTTATCAGCTAAAGTTGCTCATTTATTGATGAATTTAGTACAGACGCAGTGGTCATTGCTCTTTATTGTCCCTTATAAGCAGAGATGACTGATGCATTAGATTTTATTCTGAAACTTGTTTTTGTTTGATATCTGATAAGTTTGTGTTCTTTCTTCTTAGCTATGATGTTTTGATGCACTTGAAAAACAAGCTTTCAATTATTAGATTTCAACTGGTACATATACGTAGCTGATCATGACCCGATAGTGTTTTTAGTTGTGGTATGTGTAGTTTACCGTGATTCTTGATTTTCATTTAGAAAACTATTTTTTTGGATAACATTCTATGTTAGTTTCGATGACATTTTGTTAGTAGAAAATAGAAATGTTGGTGTTTTGCATTGGTGAAGCATAGGTAAGTCATTGCAAGATTCTGAACATTAGAAATTATTTGATTAGTTGCCCCTTACTTTAATTCTCTTTGCATGTCAGTGAAGGTACAATTCTTATTTTTTGATTGGTTGCCCCTTTAGTTTTATATTGCGGGTACAAATTCATCTGCCAGTGGAGTAATTAATGTATGCTAGTCAAATTATCACGTTTTTATCTTTTTATACTTGTGTCGGTTCCTTTTTTTATTTACTTATCAGTAACAGGATTGGTGAGGGGCTGAGCTCTGATTATCCAGAGGTGTGCTCTGCCTATTATTATTGTTGCTTATTTTAGGTAATCCATTTGTTTTATCACATCTTGTGTGTTTGTATGTCTATGGCTTCTCACTTCTCAGTCTTTTTGCCATGTCACCTAATATAATCTCTTTTAGAATCAACTTTAGAGAAGTGAATATATTTTTTCCAGTTATGAGGGGTAGGTCAACTATATTTGAGAGCTTAGTACTGATTTTTTTACAGTTATAAGGGATAGGCCAAATAAAGCCCAATAACCATCATTTTTTAAAATGTATTTTCTATGTTTATTTCATTTCATTATTTCCCTTTGAAATGTTTCTTGCTGAAAATTTTAAACTACACATTACCTTGGATCACTTTTATTTTTGTTGTATGTAACCCGAAGATAATTGATTATCTTTGTAACAAAGCGTAAAAGAATGCTTTTATTCTTAGTGCATACGTTTCAGTGCTTCTTTTCCATATTTCATTCACATGTTTTTTTTCACGATCACTTTCTTCTCATTTTAATGTGGATTGTTACATGTACCGGGTGTGGATGGAGAGAGCAAGTAATACGTACGACCTTATAAAATGTAAGTTGCTATTTATTAGTATCTTTTTTAGTAATGCGTATCTTTTACGTAAATTGGTCTAATTAATATTTATGTTTTGGCGCATGTAGCATGCAAAGCCTATGCAACACAGAGTTAGCAGGAACTTTAAAGCAATGCTCATGTACTGTTAATTTTGTGTTTTTCTTATGTGGGAAAGATTGGGGGGTTGATTTTAGCATTTATAAGTTTCTACATACAAAGCCTATGCAACACAGAGTTAGCAGGAACTTTAAAGCAATGCTCATGTACCGTTAATTTTGTGTGTTTTTTATGTGGGAAAGATTGGGGGTTGATTTTAGCATTTATAAGTTTCTGGTGGTAAATTATATAAGACATGGTTTTTTCTTATGAGCTTAATGTTTTTTCCATAAAAGATTTTAAGACCTATCCGTACGTTTTGAAGGTGATATATGAAATTGTTGTTAATATAGGGATGAAGGTGATCGGAAAACTCGTTCCAGTAAAGCGATAGGTAATTACTCCTATAAGTTTCTTCCTTGTAAATTAGATCTAGATTTGGAAATACTAATTAGTCTTTACAGATTGATTTTGGGGTTAATACATTGTAATTTTAAATATTTTTGATCTGTTTATCAACTTTTTGAAAACCCTGACCAGTTTTTACAGATTGAATTTCGGTCCATATATTGCAGCTTGAATTAATCTCGATATTCTTACCGTTTTCTGTGAAGTACTTAGATCTCAGTTTTTTTAAAAGTTTCTAATTCGTCTCTGCAGTTTGATTTGGGTCTTTAATTGCAACTCCCTTGTGACATGGTAAGTTATTTTAGTATATTAACATTTTGTGAGCATCCTATCCAGGATTTTTATGTAAATTTTGGACTAGGAATTTTAATGATTTGAATTGGTTTTCATATAATAGTATGATAGAGCCTATGCATGTGCCTATTCTCATGATTGATTTTTTAATGATTTAGTTAGATCAGGGTTCTTAAATCCCTATAAATTTTTGCGTATTGTCTATTGATTCTTCTAGGGCCAAGCTTTGTATATGAATATGAAAACATGCAAATCATACTTCTTTGTTATTTAGACTCTTGTTCGTAATGAGGAAGATATGGCTGGATTCGGCATCAGACCAGCAGATTAACCAATCCTTTTGCGATATTCTTGCCAGAGGTACACTTTCTTGCTTAATTGCTTTGTAGTATTGGTTTCTATATACGTTGCTTAAATTTACACAGGGAACCATAATGAGGCTGCCTGCCAGGCTACCTTGCCGAACAACTTGGCTTCAGACTTGCAGAACTGTACTGTAATTGTAAGTCAGTAAGACATAAATTTTCTTTTGGCCCATTACCTTTTAAAAGAAAGCCGAAATCTTAATTTAAAGGCTTGCCACATACCTTTTGAAATGCCCATACTTTAGCATGAGGAAACTACTCTCGTCGGTTCGATACATGTCAAAATTGAACGATTATTATCTTTGTATAGTATTTTCCATGTAAATTCATGATAAACAACCCCTCAGGGTTTTCTATTATTGGATTTGGGAATTGATTTGGTTTATCTATGTGTTTGTAGCTTTTTGGTGCTTTTCTTCTTTCATCTCTTTTGACATGACTTGGTTCAGACATTCGAGTAAGATAGGGCAAAAAGTCCAGTAAATTGACTTCCAATCTTCTCTCTGAAATTAATGATATTATTTATACATCTTCATGCATGTGTGGTTTTACCATAGTTTAAACTCTGTTAACTATTATAACTGAAAAAATGTTGATAAGGTTAGTCACGAACTTGATTTGCAGCAACTTTCTTGAATAATTAGACGTTACACTAATTAGGAATGCATGGTGTCTTCATTTTAATCTCACGTATGTGCTGCTTTATGATCTGTTTTTTTCCTTTCTTCGACTGTTCCTATTTATGCATAGTTTTGTTGATAACAAAGCCTTTAATTTTGTTGATAAACAAGCGCTAGTCTTATTTCGTAACTATATTTTCTTGAGACCTGTTTGTTCTGGTTTGATAGGATAGATTTGTGCTGACTTCCTTTTAGTTTATTTATATGTTATTATTCTTTTCGTTCTGGGTTTTATATTTCAGTTTAATCTAATCTATGAATCTACCCTAATAAAATAAGTTGGATATCTTAAGATGTGTCAGATTTAATATGGGTTTAATTTGACATACTTGTTCTATAAGTTGAGCTGAGCGTTAACTTGTTATGTTCTCCGAGAGACTGTTCGTAGTTATGCAGAGATAACTAAAAGCCTTTTAATCCTATCCATTATGTTTATAAAAATTATTGTATGAAACATCTAGTTAATGATCGAAGCATAATATATTTCTTTATTATTTGTTTGTAATTTACTTTGTTTCGGGCTAGTCTATTAATTAGTGCATCAGTTGTACGGTTCATAATAGTAGGTCTGTTCTTCTTAAACCCAGTAATGTGCAAGCCTTGTGCGCACTGGTTTGCTCTTTTATTATAACGCTATAATTGTGTACTTAACAGCGAGCTAATCTTATGAGCTCCCCGTACATACCTTTTTTATTCAAAATCATCAGGCTCCCTCCCTCTCAGTATAGCTTTAACTCGAAGCCTGAGAAAAAAAGTAACATGATGAGTTGTTAAAAATTAATTTGCGAATTTAGTTGACAAAAATATGTTACAAAAGGCTTGCACTCTTTTTTTTTAGTTTACTCTTTGATTATCACTTATGTGTTTTTCCTTAATTATTTTTCGAGGTCCACAAGAGAAAGCTCCCCATGAGCATACCCAAGGCACCGAGGCAGGAGGAACTTAGTAGGATGCCAAGAAACATACAAATCAAATTCTTCACACAATTTGTTCTAGGTTGTTTGAGTTTAATAGCTGTCATACGTTTGTTGATTGTTGGGAGTATCCTCCTTATTTTAATTTGATTTAAGATTGGTAAGTTATAGCGAACAAGGATTACCTAACTTTATAAAAATAACGTCTATTGGTAATCGTTTTGATGGTTAAGAAGAGTAAAACCTCCTGACAATTTTGCTTTCCTTATTTCCTCATTTTTGTCATACTTTTCCCTTCATTTTTCGTCTGATAGTTTTCATCTTTTAGCCTTTTGGATTCTTTTTCCCTTGAGTTTTTCCCTTTGTAAGTTATAGCGAACAAGGATTACCTAACTTCATAAAAATAACGTCTATTGGTAATCGTTTTGATGGTTAAGAAGAGTAAAACCTCCTGACAATTTTGCTTTCCTTATTTCCTCATTTTTGTCATACTTTTCCCTTCTCATTTTTCGTCTGATAGTTTTCATCTTTTAGCTTTTTGGATTCTTTTTCCCTTGAGTTTTTCTGTTACTTCTCTAACCATTTCTATTATGCCTTCTCATTATCTTAGTAACTTTGATGGGCTGAGAACAAATGAAAGCTACATTTGAAACAATTAACTAGAAAGTACACTAATGAAGAAAGTCTGAGTTCATGAACTTAAAAGCTCAAATGAGTGATTGTTATCTTCTCTGTGCATTCTGTATATTACATAAAAAAAGGATAGAACCAGATCCTTTAGGTACTTGTTTCTTTCATCTCCGTCACAATCTCTATATCCTGAAGGAACCCCTTACCTTTCTAATAACTCTTTCATTCGGATGATTTGTGACACATGTAAAAGACCTACTCTCGTGTGTGATTTCATTTTTGTTTCCCTTTGAATAGGAGTGACAAGATAGATTTTCTTTTATTGAGTTCGCTATATCGACGGGTGTTTGTCCTTTACTTTAATGCCAAGCTTTTTTGCATATGAAAACATGCGACTCATACTTCTATTTTATTTAGATTTTTGCTTGTAAGGAGGACAACATGGCTGGATTCGGTATCAGATCAGCATATAACTAATCCCATTACCTTTAGGCTAAGAAAGTTGAAATCTAAATGGCTTATCTGTTGCATATACTTCTTAAAATGCCCATATACTTAGCATGAGGAAACTATGCTCATGAACGAT
Organism: Primula veris; assembly: GCA_963682055.1. Taxonomy (NCBI): domain Eukaryota; kingdom Viridiplantae; phylum Streptophyta; class Magnoliopsida; order Ericales; family Primulaceae; genus Primula; species Primula veris. The sequence continues at coordinate 9,487,566 of OY821743.1, forward strand.
GCTTCAGACTCGCAAAACTGTACTGTAAGATATAATTTTGTTCCCCATTACCCTTAGGCTAAGAAAGGTGAAATCTTAATGGCTTATCTGTTGTCGCATACTTCTTAAAATGCCCATATACTTTAGCATGAGGAAACTATGCTCATGATGGTTTGATACATGTTAATATTGGACAATTATTTCCTTTGTATGGTACTTTCCATGTAAATCCTGATAAACAAGCACATAGGGTTTTCTTGTTGTATTTGTGAATTTATCTGGTTTATCTATGTGTTTGTTGCTCTTTGGCGCTTTTCCTGTTTTTTCTCTTTTTTTTTATATGACTTGGTCAGATTGACATAGGGCAAAAAGTTCAGTAAATTGACTTCCAATCTATCTGAAATAAATGACATCATTTTACATTTTCATGCACGTGTGGTATTATGGTTGTTTAAACTTTTTAAGTATTATTAGTGTAAGAATGAGGTTAGTCATGAACTTGATTTCTAGTGAATTTTCTTGGATATTTAGACCTAACGAGTTAGGAATATATGGTGGCCTCATTGTTTTGTTGTTTCTTGATTTTTCTTGTTATGAGTGACTTCTTATTTGCAAGGTATTTTAGTTTGGTTCTTGTTGTTTACCCAAGAACAACATTTAAAAAGTATATACACACACTCAAAACTCCTACATCTTTATTCTTCACATAGTTGCCAGTAGTAAGATATTAATTTTATCTTATATCATTAAAACATTAGATTGTTGTGTCTGAATTGATTTGCTAATTTAGAGCCAGGTATAAATGGGAGGTATGGTAATAACGCAATACAAGTGGATGAAATTTTAATTTCTTTATTTTTTTAAGTTCGATTATTTCGACACATGAACTTTAAATCTGGATGTTTAAACGCAATGCACGTGTGCGTCCTAGTCCCTAATGGACTTACAGATTAAGGTGTGCAATTGAGTTTGCTCGAGTCTCCATAATTTTTTTTGTAAGTGCATTGTCAGCCTTTCGTCTGAAAGACATGCATAAGTTTTACTTCTAATTATTTAGGTTTTTGGTTGGATAGTGGCGAAAAGCAGCATTCTTGATAGAAGATATCCAGTCCTATTTTCATGCTAGGTATCCTCACTTTCTTTGGCCACTTTTACTCTGGAGGTAAATATCCATACTCATAGCGTGGTTGTTTGTTACTTTGTATATCTTACGGCATATTTTTGACAGCTAGTTTATTTAATAAGAAAATTGTTGCAGGATCGTAGCTACAACAACACTAAAAGGTAAAATATTTATAATGTCCAATATTGATGTACCTTATCGTATAAAGTATTTTTGTCCTTGGGACGTAGGGTAGTCTTTAATCTTAATTACTTACTCTGTGTCTCACAAAGGTGAAATCTCAATTGGTGATTAACTCTTTGTACGTGCCTACGCTTTTATAAGTTCTATACTTTTATAAGAAAATTGTTGTAGGATCGTAGCTACAACAACACTAAAAAGGTAAAATATTTATAATGTCCAATATTGATGTACCTTATCGCATAAAGTATTTTTGTCCTTGGGACGTAGGGTAGTCTTTAATCTTAATTACTTACTCTGTGTCTCACAAAGGTGAAATCTCAATTGGTGATTAACTCTTTGTACGTGCCTACGCTTTTATAAGTTCTATACTTTTAACTGTAAATTGAAATGTTTTTGATCTGTTTATCAACTTTTTGAAAATCCTAACCAGTTTTTACATATTGAATTTCGGTCCATCTATTGCAGCTTGAATTAATCTCGATATTCTTACCGTTTTCTGTAAAGTACTTACATCTAAGTTTTTATAAATATTCTAATTCGTCTCTGCAGATTGATTTGAGTATTTAATTGCAACCCCCCTGTGACATGGCAAGTTATTTTAGTATGTTAACATTTTGTGAGCCTGTGCCTATTCCAATCCAGGGTTTTTATGTAAGTTTTGGACTAGGAATTTTAAAGATTTGAATTGGTTTTCGTATAATAGTTTGATAGAGCTTTTTATTGCTTGGTTTCTATCCCAAGATTGATTTTTTAATGATTTAATTAGATCAGGGTTCTTTATTTCCCTATAAACTTTTAGCATATTGGCTATTGATCCTTCTAGTGCCAAGCTTTGCATATGAATATGAAAACTTGCAACTCATACTTCTATATTATTTAGACTCTTGTTCGTAATGAGGAAGACATGGCCGGATTCGGCATGAGATCAGCAGATTAACCAATCCTTTGACGATATTCAAGCCAGATGTACACTTTCTTTGGCGTTGTTTCTTGCATAATTACTTTGTAGTATTGGTTTTTTTATATACGTTGCTTAAATTTACAGAGGGAACCATAATGAGGCTGCCAGGCTACCTTGCCGAACAACTTTGTAAATCTGTAAGACATAAGTTTTCTTTTGGCCCATTACCCTTTAAAAGAAAGCTGAAATCTTAATTTAAAGGCCTGCCACATACTTTTTGAAATGCCCATACTTTAGCCTGAGGAAACTACTCTCGTCGGTTCGATACATGTTAAAATTGAACGATTATTATCTTTGTATAGTATTTTCCATGTAAATTCTTGATAAACAAGCACAGAGGGTTTTCTATTATTGGATTTGGGAATTGATTTGGTTTATCTATGTTTTTGTAGCTCTTTGTTGCTTTTCTGTTTCATCTCTTTTGACATAGCTTGGTTCAGACTTCAGAGTAACATAGGGCAAATAGTCCAGTTATTCGACTTCCAATCTTCTCACTGAAATTAATGATATTATTTACACATCTTCATGCATGTGTGGTATTACCATAGTTTAAATTCTTTAAGTATTATAACTGAAAGAATGTTGATAAGGTTAGTCATGAACTTTATTTGCAGCAACTTTCTTGAATATTTAGACGTTACACGGGTTAGGAATATATGGTGTCTTCATTTTAATCTCACGTATGTGCTGCTTTATGATCTTTTTTTTTTCTTTCTCCGACTGTTCCTATTTATGCCTAGTTTTGTTAATAACAAAGCCTTTAATTTTATTGATAAACAAGCTCGCTAGTCTTATTTCGTAACTATATTTTCTTGAGACCTGTTTGTTCTGGTTTGATAGAATAGATCTGTGCTGACTTCCTTTTCGTTTATTTATATTTTATTATTCTTCTCGTTCTTGGTTTTATATTTCAGTTTAATCTAATCCATGAATGTACCCTAATAAAATAAGTTGGATATCTTAAGATGTGTCAGATTTAATATGGGTTTTAATTTGACATACTTGTTCTATAAGTTGAGTTGAGCGTTAATTTGTTATTTGTTCTCCGACTGTTCGTAGTTATGCAGAGATAACTAAAAGCCTTTTAATCCTATCCATTATGTTTATAAAAATTATTGTATGAAATATCTAGTTAATGATCGAAGCATCATATTTTTCTTTATTATTTGTTTGTAATTTACTTTGTTTGGGGCTAGTCTATTGATTAGTGCATCAGTACGGTTCATAATAGTATGTCTGTTCTTCTTAAACCCAGTAATGTGCAAGCCTTGTGCGCACTGGTTTACCCTTTTATTATAATGCTATAATTGTGTACTTAACAGCGAGCTACTCTTATGAGCTCCCCTTTCATACCTTTTTGATTCAAAATCATCAGGCTCCCTCCCTCCCAGTATAGCCTTAACTCGAAGCGTGAGATAAAAAAGTAACATGAGTTGTTAATAATTAATCTGCGAATTTAGTTGACAAAAATATGTTACAAAAGGCTTGCACTCCTTTTTTTAGTTTACTCCGTGATTATTACTTATGTGTTTTTCCTTAATTCTTTTTCGAGGTCGACAAGAGAAAGCTCCCCATGAGCATACCCAAGGCACCGAGGCAGGAGGAATTTAGTAGGATGCCAAGAAACATACATATTGAATTCTTCACGCAATTTGTCTAGGTTGTTTGAGTTTAATAGTTGTCATACGTGTGTTGATTGTTGTGAGTATCCTCCTTATTTTAATTTGATTTAAGATTGGTAAGTTATAGCGAACAAGGATTACCTAACCTCATAAAAATAACGTCTGTTGGTAATCGTTTTGATGGTTAAGAAAAGTAAAACCTCCTGACAATTTTGCTTTCCTTATTTCCTCATTTTTGTAATACTTTCCCCCCTCATTTTTCGTCTGATAGTTTTCATCTTTTAGCTTTTTGGATTCTTTTTCCCTTGAGTTTTTCTGTTACTTCTCTAACCATTTCTATTATGCCTTCTCATTATCTTAATTAACTTTGATGGGATGAGAACAAATGAAAGCTACATTTGAAACAATTAACTAGAAAGTACACTAATGAAGAAAGTCTGAGTTCATGAACTTAGAAGCTCAAAATGAGTGATTGTTATCTTCTATGTGCATTCTGTATATTACATAAAAAAAAGGATAGAACCAGATCCTTTAGGTACTTGTTTCTTTCATCTCCATCACAATCTCTATATCTTGAAGGAACCCCTTACCTTTCTAATAACTCTTTCATTCGAATGATTTGTGACACACGTAAAAGACCTACTCTCGTTTGTGATTTCATTTTTGTTTCCCTTTCAATAGGAGTGACAAGATAGATTTTCTTTAATTGAGTTCGCTATATCGGCGAGTGTTTGTCCTTTACTTTAATGCCAAGCTTTTGCATATGAAAACATGCGACTCATACTTCTATTTTATTTAGATTTTTGCTTGTAAAGAGGACAACATGGCTGGATTCGGTATCAGATCAACATATAACTATTCCTTTTTGTGATAGTCATGCAGAGGTACAATTTATTTGGCATTCGTTCTTCCTTAATTGTTTTGTAGAATTGGTTTTGTATACGGGGATGAAATTTACACAGGGAACCTCAATGAGGCTGCCAGGCTACCTTGCGGAACAACGTTGCTTCAGACTCGCAAAACTGTACTGTGAGACATAATTTTGTTCTCTATTACCCTTAGGCTAGGAAAGTTGAAATCTTAATGGCTTATCTGTTGTCACATACTTCTTAAAATGCCCATATACTTTAGCATGAGGAAACTATGTTAATGAACGTTGCTTCAGACTCGCCAAATTGTACTGTAAGACATAATTTTGTTCCCCAGTACCCTTAGCCTAAGAAAGTTGAAATCTTAATGACTTATCTGTTGTCACATACTTCTTAAAATGCCCATATACTTTAGCATTAGGAAACTATGCTCATGATGGTTTGATACATGTTAATATTGGACAATTATTTCCTTTGTATGGTACTTTCCATGTAAATCCTGATAAACAAGCACATAGGCTGTTGTTGGATTTGAGAATTTATTTGGTTTAGCTATGTGTTTGTCGCTCTTAGGTGCTTTTCCTGTTTTTTCTCTTTTTTTTATATGACTTGGTCAGATTGACATAGGGCAAAAAGTTCAGTAAATTAACTTCCAATCTATCTGAGACGAGCTTCTCAAGTAGATTAGAGAATTTGTTGTAATAGTTAATCAAGCAAATAAGCAGACAATATTTTGGGGTAATTTTTGTATTTTTCTTTATTAAATAAACAGAAAGGGTAGAGATACAACGACAGTAATCAGAACTTAATCGGAAAATTACAACGAAAATGAAAGAATAAAGACTTAAGAATAAAAGTTGGGTTCCAGTTTTCCTAACCTACAAACAGCAATGTAAAGAGTATTTATACTACTACTCTTTAATCTAACGGTCACATATACCCAGATAATAGGATTTTGCCATGTGGTGAGGCATCATTCAGTCTCTTCATAGGCCTTCTCCCCTTGGACTTTGTCACACTCCTTAGGCCCAACAGTTATGGGACTGTAGCTCATGCGACCCACATGTGTGAACAGTGTCTCATCACCATTAGATCTCAAAGTCATCCCAAGGCTGAGAATACAATTCCCTTCTTCGTTAATAATCTCAATTGAACTTGGTAAGAATCTTAAAAATAGCTTATTACTTTCTCTCTTCTTTATCTCTTCAATTGGCCTTCGTTCTTCTTCAATTATCCTTAATTCTGTGGAATTTCGTCCCCTTCATGAGTAAGTGATCCAATCTTTGTCACAATTGTTCTTCACAGTATCTGCATTCGTAACCGGTTCATTACAACTCCCTCCACCTTGAAATAACACATTGTCCTCAAGGTGGGGGTAATTTTTTCGCAATTGATACCACGGTTCCCAAGATGCTTCGTCTCTGGATTGGCCTTCCCAGTGCACCAAGATTTCTGTCCTTGATCTTCCTTTCTTTAAATTTTTCCTTCGATCATGAACTTGCAGAGGAACGGAGCAATTCTCCCTTGCTGTTGGTGTAAGGTAAGCAGCTTTGTACTGTAGTATCCCTTTGCACTTGTTTTTTAATTGCGAATATGAAAAGTAGGATGGGATACCACTGCTCCTATCCTTTGGAGTACTTTAAAAGGCCCATAGTAACGTTGTGACAGCTTAACATTTTTCCTGTGTATCACAGTTTGCTGACGATAGGGTTGTAGTTTTAAATACACCCAATCCCCCACTTGAAATTCCCTCTCCTTTCTTTTAGTATCAGCTTGTAATTTCATTCGATTTTGAGCCTTGAGCAAGTGTAATTTCAGTATATGTAGTATTTCTTCCCTTGTGTGCGACCAATCTTGCACCTCCACATTAGTACTGGTTTTGTGCAATTGATTTTGTAATCTAGGTGGGTCTTTCCCATAATTAGCACGATAAGGAGTCATATTAATTGCAGAGTGGTGGGAGGTGTTATAACACCATTCTGCCAGATATAATGACTTGCTCCATTGCTTCGGTTTTTCAGAAGTAAAACACCTTAAATAAGTCTCCAACCCCTTATTTACAATTTCACTTTGACCATCAGACTGAGGGTGATAAGCAGTACTGTATTTAAGTTTCGTACCCATTAGCTTGAAGATTTCCTTCCAAAACTCACTAGTGAAGATGGTGTCTCTATCGGACACTAAAGATAGAGGGAGACCATGTAGCCTAAATATGTTTTTCATAAAGGTCGTAGCAAGACTAGCAGCAGTATAGGGGTGTTTGAGAGGGGTGAAGTGGGCATATTTGGATAGCCTATCCACCACTACCCATATTACAGAAAATCCCTCAGAGTTAAGTATGCCTTCAATAAAGTCCATCGATATTTCTTGCCAAGTATCATTAGGTATAGGAAGGGGCTGTAGTAACCCACTAGGCTTTTGTTGGTCAAGTTTGCAAGTTTGACATACCTCACAAGATGATGTGCTTGACCACATCATTTTTTAGTCCATACCAGAAAAATTCCTTGTAAGCTTTTTGTCACACCACCATGTCCAGAGAGGGGATCATCATGTAAATACTGAAGAATTGATGATCTAATTTGATTGTTTCTGGGCACTACCACTCCATCATTCTATTATAATAAGTCAACTCAAGTCAAATAAGACTGCCCAATTTAGCCACTTTTTTCCAAAAATACCCCTATATTTTTTTATTAATTACCATAACTACTTTCATAAAAAATAAAAACTAATTACACTATTTCTCTCTTTAACCACACAAAATTTCTTATATCCTATATTAATCTCTCTAAATATTTGTATCATCATCACAATTTATATCATATTTTTTTTCTTATATCCTATATTTTTTTTTACTCTACATTTGTATTATCATCATAATTTATAGCGTCTCACACGCAACACGTGGGTATCGTTTACTAGTTTTTATATAAGAGAACACCATCAACCATAGCATAGTGGTCCAAACCAGGTAGTTTATTTTACACAGCATTCATCAATTTCATTAAAGCATAGTCATTTTTATAAGCTTCTTTAGCTCCACAAAGAAGTTAGGTAGCGGCTCACACACCTGCATTTCCCAACATGATAGCAGTTCTTGTGGTGGGTCTTCTTCCATTCTAGAAAGAGCATCGGCCATTTTATTTGCAATGCCTTGCTTGTACTCAATCTTGAAGTGGTAACCCAAGAGTTTAGTTATCCACTTTTGTTGAGTAACAGTGCCTATTTTCTGTTCGAGGAGAAATTTCAAGCTTTGATGGTCAGTTTTTATAATAAATTCTTGCCCCAATAAATACGGTCTCCATTTTTTAATAGCTTGAATAAGGGCAAATAGCTCCTCATATGTAGACATTTGTATTAATTTCCCTTTTAGTCCTTGACTAAAATATGCGATTGGTTTCTTTTCTTGCATAAGGACAGATCCAATACCAAGGCCAGAGGCATCGCATTCAATCACAAAGGGCTTATTAAAGTTAGGGAGGGCCTATACAGGTGGAGAGGTGACAGATTTTTTGAGATTTTTGAAGGCCTCATTAGCTTCATCATTCCAGTGGAAGGCATTCTTTTTTTAGCAAGTGAGTGAGAGGTTTGGCAATACCTCCATAACCCCTAATGAATTTTCTGTAATAACCAGTTAGGCCCAAAAAACCCCTTAAAGATTTTAAATTTTTGGGGGCTGGTCATTTCAACATATCTTCAATTTTCTTTGGGTCTGCTTGTACTCCCTCTCCCGATATAACGTGCCCAAATATTCTATTTCCTTCATACCAAATTTACACTTCAGAGGACTTGGCATATAGCTTATGTTTCTTCATCAGTTTAAGTGTCATATCCAATTGTCGTAAGTGTGTGGCATAGACACTGCTGTAGATGAGTATGTCATCAAAAAACACCAAGATAAATTTACCCAAATAAGGTTTAAACACTTCATTCATCAAACTTTGAAAGGTGGCAGGGGCGCTTGTTAGCCCAAAAGGCATTACCAAAAATTCAAAGTGTCCTTGATTTGTTCTAAAAGCTGTTTTCGGTATGTCTTCTGTTGCCATTCTAATTTGGTGATACCCCGACTTTAAGTCCAATTTACTAAACACATTAGCCCCAGATAGATCATCCAATAGCTCATCCACTACCGGAATAGGGAATTTGTCTTTCACGGTAGCCTTGTTTAAGGCTCTATAGTCAATACATACCCTCCATGACCCGTCCCCTTTTTTTTACAAGTAGAACAGGTGAGGAGAAGGGAGATTGGCTAGGTCTCACAAACCCAAGCTTCAGCAGCTCATCTACTAATTTTTCTATTTCCTCTTTTTGGAAATGAGGATATCTGTAGGGTCTTACAGAGATAGGGTTGGTGCCTTGATTCAACACTATGTGGCTTAGTATATTTGCAGGAACAGCATGGCTTAAATTAATTATTTTAAGGAATAAAGAACGTGGAGAATAATATTTTGCGGGCCAATATTTTTTATTTTTGCTCTCTGTGGAGGAGTCAATGAAGTACATGAAAGCATTATGATTGGTCTTGGTTTTGCTGGGAATACATAGGCTGAAAGGTAATGTGCTTGGACCTTTATTTTCTCTCACCAATTTAGTTTATGCTACTCAAACCATGACGGCTTTCACTTTCTTTTGGCGGTGTGGTTCCAGTTTTTTAATTAGTAGATGCCAAATGAAAATCCGGTAGTCCATACGTGTGTGACTGATGCATTATTGGATCACTTGATTTTTAAAGTAGAGTCACGAATGAAGCAATAAACCATAATACCTAAGTGCACCGTCTTTTTCAGATATAGCTAACATTTGTATCTAAATCACCTGCGTTTTTGAAAAGAAGCCTAGAAAAGCAGTGAATTGGATCCTTGGAATTCTTATGTAGTTTTCCTAAATCCGAAGAGAAAATTTGCTTCCATTAAAAGTTCCGCTGGGTTTTTTCTCTATGATCTTTAAACTTATAACACAGTCTTACTTCTAACGTGGAAACAGAAATAGAAATGTGATTCTCCCCCAGTATTTTGCCTCTTACCTCGCTCTCTCTCTAGATGCTGTTTTTTTATAGAAGTTTATTTACTTGAAATTTTGCGGACTGAAAATTTGATTTATCGCTTTTTATAATATTCGGAATATTATCCCCACATCACCGCTGATTATTTTTTTTTTTTACTTTACACAATTTTTGTAGTCATGGAACTCTTGATTTCCTGACAGGTGAAGTTTCCCACACGGAGATATCCGGAATACGGGTATGTTTCAGTCACAGGTGAATGAGTGCAAGTTGTATAAGATGACTGGTTGTTGAAAATTAAATTTGATCTCATTGCTGTCTAATATTATATAACCGTGCTAAAATTGTCCACTACGTAAAGTCACTTACACAACCTTTAATTGCAGAGTATTATATGCGGGTCCTAGTTGTGAGTCATTCTTTTTAAAAATTCTATCAGCGCTAGCCACTAAACATCCTTTTGAGTTATATGGTAGTGACGTCACTAGGTAACCTGATTTATTTTTTCTTAAAATCACTTTCTTCTTCTGGTGGATGATATAATTTGAATGCTGTTAATTTGTTTAACCACTTCATGTAGTGATGATTTCTGCCTTTCATCACTTAGTATGTGTACTAGAAGTAATAAATTTCTGACATAACAATTTTCTTATGTGTTACTTCAACCTCAATTGTAATGTTGTGAGTTCTACATAAAATATTATTCGTCAGAATTGGTCTCAGTGGTCTCTAGTTATGAAGTTCTGTGTGCTTTTACAACTTAAACAAAATATTAGTTGGCACCCGTAATAACCCTCTTCTGTCTTTGGTTTCAATGATCTCTAATAATTGTTGTTTTGTTTGGTCAAAGGAAAGCATGCAGAACCTGGAGGTAAATACGATCCATCTTTTGTAAAGCTGCGTATGTTTGTCCCCTTCTAGCTCATGGGAGAAGAGCTTCTCTCTATCTCCTTTCTAATTACTTGGAAACCAAGGTCAACTTCGGTAAGAGATACTGGAGAATATGACTTCTGGTTATGCTTATGTTATGTTGGAAAGTTATACGTTTACCGTTTGAATGCTTCAAATATTCATGCATGCATCTCTTTTGTATAGAGCCGTTATTTTATGATAAGAACTTGACATAGACGAACTGTAAATGCATCTCCCTTTGAGCATTGTCACTTTAAAACATAGAATTAGCTGCATGATGTTGCTTCGTAACATATACTACTTTGAAGAAGCTGATAGGGCAATAGAAATTAGAAGTTACACTTCTAGCACACAATACCTGGGTTTAGATCTCTTCTTGCTACATGTCTTATATTGTCACTCTATTTCCATTTTTTGAGATGTGTAACTTCTTATATTGGGTGTATGTTCTATTCAGGTTATATATGTGACGGGGAGAGATCGTCAGGGAAATATTCCCACATTTTGTATCTTTAGACTAACTTTACATGCATGTCAAGTTCTAATATTTTATTCATCAAAAAAGAGTCCTCGTTGCTAGTAAAACACAGTTGGAGACATGTATTCCAGCAAAACAATGGTTTTTAAGCTTGAATAAGAAAAGGGTTACAAACGGACTTCAAGATTCTTTACTAAGTTTGCGTTGCTTTTATTCGATCCCAATTCCTTATAATTTAGTGCAGTAGATACTAGCATCAAAACGGGCCATTAAAGTTGATGAATAAGCTCGTGTTGTTGTTGTATCTATTTATGATGATACTTTTTTCTAATTTTTCAGTTAGTATTAAATTTTTCTCTCATGACTTAGATTTCATACTCATTCTTTCTGAAGGAGCCGATGTAGGACTTGTACCCCATTTGAGCCGAATCATGTTGCAGGTAAACACCCCATCTGAATTTTTCTGGGCTCTTATTTAAGCAATCTCTCTCCCCGAACAAGGGACAATAAATCAGGTTAGCGTGTTTGATGCTTTCCTGCTACGTTTTTGCAGCAGTATGTTTCTTTTTCTGAATATTTATTGCAAAGCTCTTTTCTTGATATGTTTGTGGAATGTTTAGTTGTTAAAATTGATCCACTGATTTAAGAAACAATATGAGTTGCAGAAACGAGAATATAAAATGCTGAAATCCTCAACCCAATAAATTAACTAATGGTGACGATTGCTGTTAGCTATATTATCATAAATGTTTTTGGGTTAAACAATCTTTTGTTTTGTCATAGAATGATCCAAAAAATGAGTCTCTAACTTAAGTCCTTGGTTTTTCCTCAGTATATCTCAATGGTATAGCGGTCAGTTGTTAACTGACTGGCCGTAGGTTCAAATCCTACATGGGGATAGCTTTTTGTTTATAACTTTTCTGACCTAGCTACCCCCAAGCTTGTCTTTTGTTTTTTTTGTTAAAATAGCAGAATGGTGGGACATGGGAAGTTTCTTCTCAGTTTTTATTTCTCGTTAAAGGTGAATTTGGTTTGTTAAATACTTCAATTCTAAGGGTAACCAAAATTCTAAACTTATAACCCTTAATACTGCAATCTGGATCACTTCAAAGTCTTTAAAACTCAACACCCCCTAAAATAATAAGTCCATGGACATCAATTTGCCTATACTTTTTCCCCAACCTTGTACTACCAGGTATTAAAACCGTATACTACCTGTGGTTCTAGTTTATTTATATACATATAGGACATATTTTGTTATTGATTTTTTTTTTGGTAAGTATATATATTAACACAAAAGGGGGACCTAACCCAGATTACAACTTTAAAGTGCAATATCTCAAAAACTCTGAAACAAAGAAAACAAAACTATGGGCCTGAGATAGAAGTAAATTCTATATCATACTTAATATGTAGTGAGAAAAACCATCTATTTGCGAGCTAGAGGAAGGCTAGTGAAACCTCCCTATGGTGTATGGACACAACAGTGGTGAAAAAACTCAAATACATAACAAAGTACAATATAAGTTATACTCCATAGACAACTTAGAACGCCATAGCAATCACACAAACAACAGCACACTGTTTATTATGGCACGAAGGCCTACACATTATGACAACTTATTAAACATCACACAAGCTAGCACATACTGAAATAAAGAAAGAAAATAAGCATAAACAGGCTCTTTAACTCTTCATAACAGTCTTCTTTGTCCCTTTCTTTGCATTAGCAGCATATGTACTTTGAGCTTTCTGAGACTTACCCATACCCTTCTTGAATTCTCGTTTATTGATCTCTGTTAGAATACATTCATATTTAGTATTTGTCCTTTTGAGTTATTTATTATTTACTTTTGGACTTAAGATGTAATTCTCTAATTTGACTTGTTTCTAATATAGTTCATGTGGGTGTATCATTTGGGTACACCACATTTATTCTCTTTGCTTAATATCTGACTTGGTACCAGAGCCACCTCTTTCAAAACCCTAATTCTGCCGCTGCCACCACTGGTCCACCACTGTCCCAACGTCGAAACAGTAAACTAACCCGATATTACTTCTTCCCCCTTACTCAGTCGGCCTAGGTCTGAAAGTTACAGACCCGTTGATCGTGGACGCCGCCACACGCGGCTGACCTCCGGCGAAGTTCCGGTTTTCTTTTTTCTCCGGCGATGATGCAGAGGCGGTTACTTCTTTCTTTCTCTCTTTATATCTATGTGTATCTATCTATCTCTTTGCGTCAAAATGACGATGTACAGTTGGGTTGAGATCTGTTTTTTGGCTTATTAACTAATTTGTTCCTCAAGATTTAGTGACATAATAGAGTGGTCCTTGAGCTTCTCAAATATACAGAGAAGCCCTTCAGTTTATGTACTCCCAGTTCTCGAAGCGTGGGATATTTTCTGGCCAAATGTTTTATATAGATTTACTCGTCTATAGCAATGTAAGCTGGTTTTGTATTTAATTTGTTGATCCGATGTTCAATTGAAGACTTTGGGTAAAAGGCAAGTTTCTCGGCTCGTGTTTACATGTATCTGGGTTTTTTTTAAGATTCTTTATTTAGTCTATGGTCTGAAATAGAAAGTTGGATGCTATTTGGAATCGTGGCTTCTTTTTGGTTATTTGGGTTATATTTGACGTATATGTTGAGACTTTTTAAGTCATTATTAGCGATTGTTTGATTAAAATCATGTCTGGATCCGGTAAAAAGGTTGATATTACTTATGATGCACTTATTACTCAACTTAGTGAGCTTCTACGGACATTACAAACCTCCTCGTTTTCTAATCCCATTGTTACATTAGCTAACTCGGATAGTGTTGCCTTTGTGGCGTCCTCGTCTACTTCATGACTCCTAGACTCAGGTGCCAGTTCACATATATCGGGTAACTACTCGTTGTTTTCTAATCTGAAATCTATTTGCCATCATATCGTTTTAACTGATGGTTCTTCTCGTCCGGTTTCTGGAATAGGTGTTCTTTGCCCTCATCCTGCTTGAGCATTATCTGACAGTCTTTATGTGCCTGCTTTTCCGTTCAACTTGCTCTCTGTTAATAAGATGGCTCAATCTCTACATTGTGCTGTAACTTTTACTCCCAAGTCTTGTATTTTTCGGGATCTCAAAACAAATCGGACGATTTGCTCAGGATATGAGAAGGATGGTTTGTATTATTTGGATCATAATAGTTTTATTTCTTCATATTCATCAGCATTGAGCGCTAGTGTTTCACCACTCCAGTGGCATTTTCGTCATGGTCATCCGTCTCTTGCTAAACTTAAACAAGTCATTCCTGCCTTAAGCCGTGTTTCCATTCTAGAGTGTGAGGCTTGCCAACTCGGGAAACATCATCGTAGCTCATTTCCCAGTCGTGGTGTAAGTAGACAGGCTAAACCATTTGATCTAGTTCACTCTGATATATGGGGTCCTTCTCGTACTTCTGCTCATAATGGTTTCCGATATTGTCATTTTTGTTGATGATTTTTCTCGTATGACTTGGTTGTTTTTAATGAAAAATCGGACTGAATTACCGTTGATTGTTACTCGTTTTAATAATGAAATTCTCACTCAATTTGATAAGAAGATTAAGATATTTCGTTCCGATAATGCATTAGAGTATGTTCAGTCTGTTATGGAATCTTTGTGTTGATCGTGGGATCATTCATCAAACTAGTTGTGCACATACATCGCAACAAAACGGCGTTGCTGAACGCAAACATAGGCATTTATTAGATGTTGCTCGTACTTTGCTCTTTAATATGAAGGTTCCTAATCATTTTTGGGGAGATGCTGTTTTGACTACGTGTCATCTTATAAACCGTATGCCTTCTGTGGTTTTGTCTAATCGATCTCCTTTGTCGCTCATATATCCTGATATTGATCCATTTTCCATTACTACTCATATTTTTGGATGTGTTGCGTTTGTTCATATTCTTGATCCAGGACAGGATAAGTTTTCTTCCCGTGCCAGAAAATGTGTCTTTGTTGGCTACTCTCGAACTCAAAAAGGTTATCGTTGTTATTATCCCGACTCTCGTCGCTACATTGTGAGTGCCGATGTTACATTTTTTGAGTCTACTTCATTCTTTACTTCTAATGGTGCTCAACTCTTTTCGGATATTATATCGAGCTCTAATATTGAGTCGGTTGTTCGTCCTTCTTGTGTTGTTGAGCCCATTCCTTTTCTAATGCCTTCTACTTTTATTGATAATTCTTCTCCTCCGGTTTTAAAGGTTTATAAACGGTCTAAAAATTGGAAAGTTTTATCACTTGACCCAACCTCGACATCTTCCCTGCCTGTTGCACCTTCGCCTCCTGTATCATCTCCGATACCTGTTATTTCACAATCTCCTCCTAACCCTAATGATTTACCTATTGCTTTACGAAAGGCTAAGCGTGTTGGTACTCGACATCCCATTGCCAATTTTGTTTCTTATCATCGTACTTCTTCGTGCATGCATTCTTTTACGTGTGCATGGTCTTCTATTTGTGTTCCGAAATCATTTAAAGAGGCAAATTCTATTTCTGGTTGGAAGCTCGCTTTGGATGAGGAAATGAGTGCTCTTCATCAAAATCATACATGGGAGATTACGGCCTTGCCACCTTAAAAAAAGACAGTTGGGTGTCGTTGGGTATATACGGTCAAATATCAGCCCGATGGTTCTATTGAGCGGTTGAAAGCCCGTCTCGTGGCTAAAGGATATACTCAGACTTATGGTGTTGACTATAGAGAGACTTTCTCGCCTGTAGCTCGTCTAAATTCAGTTCGGATACTTCTTTCGGTTGCGGTAAGTCGCAATTGGCCTTTGTATCAACTTGATATTAAAATGCTTTCTTACACGGTGAACTTCAGGAAGAGGTGTATATGGATCAGCCGCCTGGTTACGTTATATCTGGGAGTGAGCAACTTCTTTGTCGCCTTCGTCGTTCTTTATATGGGTGAAAACAATAGCCTCGTGCTTGGTTTGATCGATTTAGTAGCGTCATTATTGATTATGGTTTTATTCGTTCTCACTCGGATCACTCAGTCTTCACTCGACAAACTTCTTCGGGTATTATTGTTCTTATTGTTTATGTTGATGATATAATCATTTCTGGAGATGATGCTGATGATATTACTCTTTTGAAACGTCACTTAGGACAAACGTTTCATACTAAAGATTTAGGTGCTCTTCGGTATTTCCTTGGTATTGAGGTATCCCGCTCTACTAAGGGACTTACTCTTTCTCAAAGAAAATATGTGTTGGATCTTCTATCTGAAACTGGTTTATTGGGTTCTCGTTCTGCTGATACGCCTATGGATTCTTCGGTAAAACTTGATACAGAAACTGGTGCGTTATTTTCTGACGTTGCTCGCTATCGTCGTCTTGTTGGAGAGCTTATTTATCTTACAGTGACTCATCCCGATATCACTTACGCAGTGGGGGTGGTCAGTAAATTCATGCATGCTCCTCGTTATCCTCATTTTGAGGCTGTTTGCCGGATCTTGCGTTACCTAAAAGGTGCTCCTGGTCGTGGTTTATTATATCGTCCATCTTCTTTATCGATTACAGGCTTCAGTGATGCTGATTGGGCTGGAGACTGTTCTGATAGACGGTCTAGATCTGGATATTGTACTTTTATTGGTTCTAATCTTGTTACATGGCGTAGTAAAAAACAAAACGTTGTTGCTCGCTCAAGTGCTGAAGCCGAGTATCGTGCTATGACTCATACTGCTTCAGAAATGATATGGGTTCGCTCTCTTCTTCGTGTTTTTGGTGTGGTCATCAATGATCCAATGTCTATGTTTTGTGACAACCAATCTGCTATATTTATTGCTAATAATCCGGTTTTTCATGAGAGAACGAAGCATATTGAAGTTGACTGTCATTTTATCCGGGAGTTGATCGTCAGGAAGGAAATTTGCAACCCCATATGTGTGCTCCGGTTCTCAGTTAGGCGATATTTTGACCAAACCTCTATCTGGACCTTTGTTTCGATCTGTGTTCCAAGCTGGGCATATTTGATTTGTATGCTCCAGCTTGAGTGGGGGTGTTATAATACATTCATATTTAGTATTTGTCCTTTTGAGTTATTTACTATTTACTTTTGGACTTAAGATGTAATTCATGTGGGTGTATCATTTGGGTACACCACCACATTTATTCTCTTTGCTTAATATCTGACTATCTCCACAACAGAATCATCAGAATCACTAGAAATCAGGCTCACACCACTAGACTCAGGTTTGACCATCTGTAAAGGAATCATGGCAGCAGCATCAAACACTAGCTCCTGCACCTTTAGCCCCTTGCCCATAATATCAGAGGTTCTTTTGTACATGTCATCAATCTCAATCATCCTCTTATTGTAGTCTACACACAACTTCCCAACCTCCTCTTCAATGGAGTTGATTTTCTGATCAGCATACCTCTAAGCTTCTCAATGAATAGATCAGGTTGACAAGCAGCATGGGGGCCTTTGGATCTTAGTTCCACAACTTTGTTTTTAGCCTCATCCACTAAGATGTAGATGTAATCAATATTGCCTTGTATGTACTCAGTATCATCCATTATAGAGAGATAAGTGGTAATGAGATGAATGAGGAGTACAGAGAAGGTAATATAAATAGGAGAAGCTATTCATATTCTAAATAAAAGGCCACCCCTTGAAAACTCACTCAAACATGTGACACAACCTTCCAAAATTTGAAAACTCACAAGACTTAAATGAGAAGAATCTCGTGTATATACTCAGTATTGTGTGTCCAGAGAGGTTTTTAAGACAAAATCCACCTGATTAATGACCTCTTCTAGAGGTTTCAGCTTATTGTCATGCACTTTAAAATTCCTTGCACACATAGTACACCAATTAAAGACCACATTCCATTTAAGATACCAACACTTAAGGTTAAGCATAGAATTAAAATGTTGAAATAATCTTCTTTGAATAGTCACATTCAAAGAACAAATGGTTGATGGTCTCCTCTTTGTGATTGCATAAGACACTTAGTATCATTGATATTTGCAAAGTTGGCCACCCTATCTCATGTAATGTCTCCTTTTAACAGATCCACAAATTGGTACCAAATCTTGGAATTTGTCCTTTAAAAAATACGAATCTGTGCCAGTGAACCACACTATTTTTGACCCTCATGTATTCATAGGCACTGGTGATAGTAAATTTGCCATTTATAGAAGCCTTCCAAAATCACTCTATCCTCCACCTCTGGATTAGGTCCTAAGCTATTTGTTTCTTCTTTAAAGAGCATTCCTTCAAAAGAAGGGAACCAGTTCCACTCCTTATTAGCAATAATGTTACAAACCTTAGCTTGTAAGCCTAGCCCAGATTCATGTATTGGTCTCATACCCCTGAAGCTAATGATATTTCCTTTTTCTAGCCATTTATCCAACCAAAGGTCAATGCTGTTACCATTTCCCACCTTGTAGATAATCATTTCTTCAGCCATAGGTCTCAATTCTAAAATCTTTCTCCATACCCAAGAAGCATAACCAAGAGCTTTTACATGCCAAAAATTCTTATCTCTGATAAGGTTATCCCTTGTCCATTTAACCCAGAGTGGATCATTATCAATAGGAAATTGTGCTAGAATCCACACATGTTTCAAGATCGAGGCTTTGATCCATAGACTTACTTCTTTAATACCCAAACCTCCTTCTTTAACAGGTTTACAGACATTTTCCCACTTCACTTTAGCCCCTGTAGCTTTCAAATCAGCCCCAGACCATAAGAACCTTCTAATAACTTGTTGGATTTCCTCAATAATAGCCTTAGGCAGAATGAAAATACTTGCCCAGTACCCTTGAATAGCAAGAAGAGCACTCTTGACAAGTTGTAACCTCCCAGCAAAAGCCATTTTCCTGTGATCCCAAGCTTTAGTTTTTGCAATCATTTTATCAATAAGAGGTTTGCAGTCTTTTGCAGTGAGCTTGGTAGTTATAAATGGGACCCCAAGATAACACATTGGTAGGACACCCTCTTCAAAGCCCAAATACTCATTAATACTCCTCTTTACACCATCACTAGCCCCAACTATGAAAACAGAACTTTTATTAATGTAGGCTTAAGACCAGAGAGGCTAGTGAAAATATCAATACCTTCTTTGATAAGCTTGACTGACTGTAGGTCTGCCTTACAGAAAATCATAAGATCATCTGCAAAGCACAGATTAATAATATTATTCTTCTTACATTTCCAATGGTACTCAAAGCCAGTCTTGGAGGTTTGTTTATGCAGAATACCAGAAAGTGCTGCCATAACAAATGGTAAAGAGATAGGGTGACATAGGATCACCTTGTCTCAACCCCTTCATTCCTTTGAAAAAACCATTCATCTCTCCATTAACAACAATAGAGTACATAGGGCTTGTCATACAGTCTCAAATCCAATTGACAAAGTTAATAGGAAAATTCATGTGAGTGAGAATATCAAGCACAAATTCCCAATTAACATTATCATAGGCTTTTTGGAGATCTACTTTGAGGGTACATCTAGGAGTAGAGGTTTTATTATGATACCCTCTAAGAATTTCCTGAGACAAGAAAACACTGTCACTAATCTGTCACCCTTTAATAAAAGCTGACTGAGATTTATCAATGAGCATGGGGAGCACAGCTTTAATTCTATTAGCCAAAACCTCGGAGATAATCTTGTAGAAAGTATTTGTAGAAGCCCGTCAATTCCCCACTAAAAGGCCTATTAGTAAGGAAGGAGAGGGGAATATATTAATACTTGGGTTTGAAAATATTCAAGTGATGTGGGACAATTCTAACACCCCCCCTCACTCGTGGGTTGGTCAATTTCCGAGAAGCCCAACGAGTGCAATCAACAAATCGGGTGGAGGTGGCCCATCATACTTATAACTTGGCTACCCTTTCGATTGCCCGCTCTGATACCATGTAGAAGTCCGTCAATATATAAAACTATCAAGAATATAGAGTAAGATAATACTATTGTTGTGTATTTACAGAACTGGTCTAGTACAATATATATAGGCAAAAAGATGAACCTATGACATAACAGCTATCATATCTTATCTTCTAAATCAAATCATTTCTTATTTGATATGTTACTATAATATTCCTATGATATCTTATTGATTTTATATGCCAACACTCCCCCTCAAGCTTGGCTGTAGATGTTGAGAAATCCAAGCTTGTTCACAATAGGAGTGACAAGATAAATTTTCTTTTATTGAGTTCGCTATATCGGTGAGTGCTTGTTCTTTAAAGCCAAGATTTTGCATATGCAAACATGCGACTCATACTTCTATTTTATTTAGATTTTTGCTTGTAAGGAGGACAACATGGCTGGATTCGATATCAGATCAGCAGATAAATAATCCTTTTTGTGATAGTCATGCCGAGGTACAATTTATTTGGAATTCGTTCTTCCTTAATTGTTTTGTAGAATTGGTTTTATATACGGGGCTTAAATTTACACAGGGAACCCCCAATGAGGTTGCAGGATACCTTGCCGAACAACGTTGCTTCAGACTCGCAAAACTATACTGTAAGACATAATTTTGTTCCCCATTACCCTTTGGCTGAGAAAGTTGAAATCTTAATGGCTTATCTGTTGTCACATACTTCTTAAAATGCCCATATACTTTAGCTTGAGGAAACCATGCTCATGAACGTTGCTTCAAAATCGCAAAACTGTACTGTAAGACATAATTTTGTTCCCCATTACCCTTAGGCTAAGAAAGCTGAAATCTTAATGGCTTATCTGTTGTCACATACTTCTTAAAATGCCCATATACTTTAGCATGAGGAAACTATGCTCATGATGGTTTGATACATGTTAATATTGGACAATTATTTACTTTGTATGGTACTTTCCATGTAAATCCTGATAAACAAGCACATAGGGTTTTCTGTTGTTGGATTTGAGAATTTATCTGGTTTAGCTATGTGTTTGTTGCTCTTTGGTGCTTTTCCTGTTTTTTCTCTTTTTTTTTTATATGACTTGGTCAGATTGACATAGGGCAAAAAGTTCAGTAAATTGACTTCCAATCTATCTGAAATAATTGACATTATTTTACATTTTCATGCACGTCTGGTATTATGGTAGTTTAAACTTTTGAAGTATTATTATTGTAAAAATGAGGTTAGTCATGAACTTGATTTCTAGTGAATTTTTTTGGATATTTAGACCTAATGAGTTAGGAATATATGGTGGCCTCATTGTTTTGTTGTTTCTTGATTTTTCTTGTTATGAGTGACTTCTTATTTGCAAGGTATTTCAGTTTGGTGCTTGTTGTTTACCCAAGAACAACATTTAAAAAGTATATACACACACTCAAAGCTCCTACATCTTTATTCTTCACATAGTTGGCAGTAGTAAGATGTTAATTTTATCTTTTATCATTAAAACATTAGATTGTTGTGTCTAAATTGATTTAGTTTGCTAATTTAGAGCCAGGTATAAATGGGAGGGATGGTAATAACGCAATACAAGTGGATGAAATTTTGATTACTTTATTTTTTTAAGTTCGATTATTTCGACACATGAACTTTAAATCTGGATGTTTAAACGCAATGCAAGTGCAGGAAACCCTTATCTTTCTAATAACTCTTTCATATGAATGATTTGTGACACACGTAAAAGACCTACTCTGGTTTGTGATTTCATTTTTGTTCCCCTTTCAATAGGACTGACAAGAGAAATTTCTTTAATTGAGTTTGCTAGATCGGTGAGTGCTTTTTTTATAGCCAAGATTGCATATGAAAACATGCATCTTATAAATCTATTTTATTTAGACTCTTGTTTGTAATGAGGAAGACATGGCCGAATTCGTCTTCAGAGCAGCACATTACCAATTCTTTTGTGATATTCATGCCAGAGGTACACTTTCTGTGGCGTTCTTACTTAATTGCTTTGTAGAATTGGTTTTATATACGTGGCTTAAATTTAAACAGGAAAACATAATGAGGTTGCCAGGCTGCCTTGCCGAACAACGTTGCTTCAGATTTACAGAACTGTACTGTAATACATAAGTTTTCTTTGGCCCATTACCCTTTTGCTCAGAAAGCTGAAATTTTAATAGCATGTCATGTATTTTTTGAAATGCCCAAACTTTAACATGAGGAAACTACTCTAGTGATGGTTTTATACATGTCATTATTGAACAGTTATTTCATTTGTATGGTAATTTCCATGTAAAATCATGATAAACAAACACAGAGGGTTTTCTAATATTGGATTTGGGAATTGATTTGGTTTAGCTATGTGTTTGTAGCTTTTTGGTGCTTTTCCGCTTTCATCTCTTTTGACATGGGGCAAAAAGTTCAGAGAATTGACGTCCATCTTCTCACTGAAATAAATGACATTATTTTTACATCTTCATGCATGTTTGGTATTATCAAAGATTAACTCTTAAGTATGATAACTGAAATAATGTTGAAAAGGTTAATCATGAACTTGATTTGCACTGAATTTTCTTAGATATTTAGACGTTACACAAGTTGAATATATGGTGTCTTCATTGTTATGTTCTTATTTGAAAGGTATTTGAGTTGGTGCTTGTGGTTTTTTAAAAGCATACACTTACTACTATAAGAAACAAAAGGGCTAGAACGATTTGAAGTTAAACTAAAGAAAAAACAAAGATTTGAAACCAAAATTATGTGAAAGAAAGATAGTTGTAGATAGGGCTGGAAAAAATTCCCGAAATTTCGAGCCGACCCAAAATTTTCCGACCCGAGAAGAGTCCAGACCCGAAAATGTCGGGTTTTTCCTGACCCAACAAACTTCAGGATCGTGTGGCAATTTTGATTTCGTCGGGTATCCTGATCCGAACCGATTTTTTAATTAATTTATATTTTATATTATATACCATGTTTTTTTTTATTTCAACAATAAAATATAAATTAATTTATATTAAATGCAAGTGATGAGAATCGAACCTTGTACCTCTAAGGTACAATGTAAGCAATCTAACATATGAGATACAATTCTTTTTGTTTCATATATTAGTTATAATTGCATAAGTATAATATACATTTGTAGTTTTGAATATATAAAACTATTAAAATAAAAAATATACTTAAATTAAAAAGTTATATTATTACTTCAAAAAACATAAATAATTATTATTTTCCGATTATAAAAATTATAATGATAATGTATCTCATTTAATATGATAATTGTTGCTTGTGTGAATAAAACTAAATACTAAAAGAATCTGATAAAAAATGTTTTAATTTTTTTATCTACTCCATTATTTATAGTTTCACACTATTTTTTTTACTACATGTTAATTTTTTTTTCATTTATTATGGATGTTATTTTTAAAGTAGAATTATGTTTCGTGTTAGTAACATGTTTAGACTTCTTATTGAAGATTGTTAATAAAAAATGACGTTGTCGTAAAATAAAAAAATATGTCGTGAGATTCGGGATAAATCTATCCCGACCCTATGGGATCCCGAAAAGTTCGGGTCCTTACTTTTTTCAGGGTCGGGATTTTTTTTTCACTTTCAAAAGTAATTGGGTTGGGATACAAGTTGAGTGTTTATGGGTCGGTTCCCGACCCTAATCCACCACTAGTTATAAACATATAAATCAATTCTATTAGATAACTAAACAAGTAAGAAACAACGCCAACAGATCAAAGATGGCTATAGATCTATAGCAACAGATCAAAGATGGCTATAGATCTATATTAGACAAAAACGAAATTTAACACACAAGACTATTATCATTATCATTTTTTATTATTATTATCATTATCATTATCATCTCGTTACTTATAAACGAAATGCATATTTTATTTCATTATTGTTTCTAAATGAAAGAGAACGAAACGAGCTCTTAACGAAAGTAAAACGATATTTTTGACGAAATTTTCGCATTATAATTATACGCATTGAAACTATATAAACCACATCGTATGATTATACGTGACAAAACTTGCATTATACCCTGGGTAGGAGGATCTGCCTACTCCCCATTTAATTGCTCCAATGACTAATTGACACATGTGAAATATAATAAGGAAAATAATTCATTATTGATAGATTTTACTACCAAAGCAATTTTTATAAGTAATAGATCAAATTAATTTTTTTTATAAAAATAACATAATGTCCCTATGTAAAACTATATATTAATGTTACGAAATAATCAAACACTTAAAAAAATATAATATATAACAATCACAAAAAGACAATTTTAATCAAAATGAGCAAGATGATAAGGATTAACAAGTCTTTATTCAGTAACATATATATGATTAAAAAAAATTATAATTATCTTTGTTACAAATCTCGTTTTGACGTGAAAAAAATGTAAGAATTAAGGAAGATTTAGTCAAAACATGAACAAATATAATTTGTTAATAATTTTTAGTAAAAAAAAAATTAGAGGTAGGAAAGTATATGTTCAATTATAGATATAGTTTACTCAAATAGTTTCAATTCTGGTTCTCACTACACAGGGAACCTGCATAAACCACATCGTGTAGGAAAAAGAAGCATGAAATTATTGTCAACACATCAAAATGTATCGGGAAAGGTAATTACCAAATGCTGCGTGACAAAAGCTTATCGAACTGAATGCCCTCAATTCATTCAGTTTTGATTAATCATTACCCTTTCCAGTTTCAAATTCTAAAAAAAAATATGAAAAAGGATCATATCCATATCCAATTTTTAGTATGAGCCAGCCAGGTTTTCGACCGATTCTTAATAATTTGTGAAGGATAAACAGTAGTTGGGGAGCTTTATCACCCGATATTCAGCATTAACCTACCATTCATGCCAAACTTTACGGGTCAAATTATAACTTCTAAACTACAAGTAGAATAAACTGTAATATTACAAAACTCCTGAAGTAAACTGTAATATATTTCGTATCTATTTCAGTACTACTTTAATATCCTCTCTCTCTCCCGGTCTCTCTCCCTTCTTTCTCTGGCGACTTTTGATATTTCAAGCCTCTCATGTATATCTCAACTCATTTGAAAAACCAGGTATATGATCACTTTCTTGAAAGTTCATCGTTTGATGTACATTTTTTAATGTTTTTGTTCTTGGTACAAGGTTCTTAGCTCTTACTACATTGTTTATTTACTTTTTCCTAACATAAAATATTGATACCAACAGCTTTAGGAGTTGGCTCTTGTTTTTTGTTAGAGATGGTTTTTGATGGTTCTGAAATTAATAAAATATCCTATTATATAGGCTAACTACTGAGGAAAAAATAAAGATTGAATAAAGTACATAGAGAATTTAGTCATGGATGTATCCATGCTAAGTACTAAATGAGCACTTGATACGTGTAATGATATATGATCATTTCAAGTACTAATGGGTAATGCATGATAGTTTTTACGTGTAATGATATATGATCATTTCAAGTACTAATGGGTAATGCATGTTTATGGATAAATCATGACATTTGTTTAAAATGTCTTGCTCAGCTTACTTGCTATAATGCTTTTATGTGAATAAGTATATGAACTTCAATATGGTATCAGGGGTCGGTTAGTCTCAAATGATGTTGGGTCAATACAGAATAATCTTATTATTGAATAATGAAGTGGCAAAGAATCTAATAAATCTTTCGGATAGATTGCTGGACCTGTATGTGTCATTATCATTATTTATTTATTAACGAATAACAATTTATTGAAGAGACGGTGACCATCTAAAATTAAAATATTGAAAGTAGATCTACAAACTCACAATTTTCTTCCTCTTTATGAATTCATAATGCTGCGTGCCTCGCTTATTAGATGCCCTTTCTTGCTCAAAATAATAGTTTCAGCTTTTCGTATCAGACGTCGTAATTTATTTTCCAACTAGATAAATATGAAAAATAGTAGATTGTTGAAAACTTCTGGTTACAGAATTGTAATAACTAGGAAGATATTTTCATGTGTTTGAAAGAGTTAAAGTCCTTTATCTTCTATGATATTGCTTCTATTGGGGAAATCTTGGCATCTTTCAGTTTATACATATCATCGTTTAATATTATTGAATATTACTGCTGTTATTGAAATTTAGAATGGGAGGAGGCTCAAACTACGATGAGTGGGAGTTTTGTTCTTCTGCAACTGAGGTTCGGAATTTTGTTTTGGTAGGGCGTACAGGAAATGGAAAAAGCGCAACCGGAAACAGTATTATTGGGAAAAAGGAGTTTAAATCCAAGGCCAGCTCAGCTGGTGTTACAAAGACTTGTGAACTGAAAACAACTGTTTTAAATAATGAACAGATTCTTAATGTCATTGACACACCAGGTTTAGTAAAGCTCTTAATTAAAGAATTTTGATTATCTAGCTTCGTCCTAAAGTTTGAATAATACAGTATATTTTTTTGTCATGGAAATTCCGTACTTTTTGTTATCGTTATGAGCATTGCGGACAATGGATATAACAATAATACTAAGTGTCAAAATAGGTGTAACCTTTTCCATTACAAGTATGTTTCATTTGGAAAATCATTATAATAAGAAATATGATGCCTGCATAAATTAAGAAAAATAAATTGCTGAAATTTGATAAGATTTGTATCTTCTTATAACATTAATTTGTGCTCCATTATATTTGCTCCACTGCATCCTCATACTAAAATGGTGACACTTGAGCATTGTTTGATATGTTTCACTTCAACGTACTTTTGTTATATCTAAGAACACCTTTCAACTCGATTAAAGCAGTGTAACATCACCAAGTTGAAAAATGCAGTTTAATTTGCATGTAGTATTTTTTTTCCGTCTATTTGGTTTGGCTAAGTATTCACCCAAATCTGTAGGTCTGTTTTATTTTTCGGCCAAGTCCGAAATTATTAGCGAAATTGTGAAGTGCATCAATATGGCCGAGGATGGTATACATGCAGTTCTTATAGTTTTCTCAGTGAGAACTCGATTTTCAGAAGAAGAAGACGAATAGACGATGCATTTCGTATCTTACAAAATTTGTTCGGGGAAAAAATTTATGACTACATGATTGTAATATTTACTAATGAGGATGGACTTGAAGATGATGAAACACTTGAGGATTATCTAGGCCAAGAAGATTGCCCCGAGCGTTTAAAGGTAGAGATTTCTTGTGATCCGTTTTTATTTTAAATGTCTTTGAATTTATTCGAAAAAGTTATAAGGTACCAATGGCTTGTTGTACTCAAAGAAGTTGTTACACTTGTAATTTGTAATTTTTGTCATCGATGTTGACATCTGACTTGGTTTATGGACAATTCTTTTCTGACTTGGTTTATGGACAATTCTTTTCCTTGAATCATTATTTTTCTTTTGGATATTATCAGTATTTTGGTTGCTTTTGTTTGTGCCTGAAAAGTGAATAATGAAGGGAAAGCAGCTGTAATTTTGTTAGTAGAAGGTTCCTTGTGTGTGTGTATTAGTCAAATTGCGACTATTGGATTGTATATCTGAAGTGTGTTAGTTTTCCTGTCCTCTTTTAAGTGTGATTCCTCTGTTCAGATGTCAAAAAATTTCTTCTTTATATTTGAACTTCTTAGTTAGTTCTATCAACCAACTTCTTTTTACATGCCAACTTTGTTTCCTAATATTTTTACTCATATATTTTTCCTTTCTTTCTCAAAATAAGAGTTATTTAATCCCGATCGACTATTTTGAAACTTGGTCGAATTAAGAGGTTAGATATCATCTGACAAGTTATTTCCCACTTTTGCATAGGAAATTCATAACTTGTGTGGAAATCGTAGAGTGCTCTTTGATAATAAAACCAAAGATAAAGCTAAGGAAGCTGAACAATGTCGTCGACTTCTTTCCCTCATAAACAAAGTCATGATTAAAAATAGTGCTCAGCCTTTTACTGATGACTTATTTGCTGAATTGAAGGTAAGAATCACATTTTTTGTTATTGGATTTAAAGTTTAAATTAACACCACCATAGTTTAATCCGTTAACAATCTCCGCCTTTTCTTTTTCTTTCTGTTTTTTTTAT
This sequence comes from Primula veris, assembly GCA_963682055.1. Taxonomy (NCBI): domain Eukaryota; kingdom Viridiplantae; phylum Streptophyta; class Magnoliopsida; order Ericales; family Primulaceae; genus Primula; species Primula veris. The sequence continues at coordinate 9,515,620 of OY821743.1, forward strand.
CACAAGGGTGCAATGGAGTTGCGTAACAAGGCAGAAGAAGTTAATTTTTTCGAGGGATACACAAAACCAGAGTTAACTGAGTTGAGGGAGCAAAGGCATAAGTCATGAAGAGCAGCTGATCAAGCGTATCACTGAGATGGTAACTCTGATGTTTCTTAAGCTTTTATATAGTTAAGCACATATGATATGATGTTTGATTTCATGGAACTTTCCCATTTTAAGGTTATTATCGTTTGGATAATTGATCTTTTTTCTCATCTGGTTGCAAATTGTTGCTGTCTCTTTACATTATCTTCATGTTTGGTGGTCCAAATTTTTTCGTTATTTTCTATGTAATTCCATACTAATCAATAATCATAATAAATGTGTACGCAAGCATTTTGTTCATAAAATAGTGTTTGAAACACAAATTATTGACTTTTACTTCATTTTTCATTAATACAACATTTTCTCTATTTCGATTACAATTCAGCACGTGTCCAAATTGTTTTGGTTTTTTGAGCCTACCGATACACCAACTGGGAACAACATCAAAGTCTTCGTGATTGTAAAAAACTTTCACCGATGACTTGCTAATAGACTAATAGACAGAGTGGATATTCTTACTTTTAGCGGGATGATCAGATCCATAATGACGAGCAGAATTATGCTTATAGCCTTATACAATAGGATTTATGGAAATGTATGGTTTGTCAAATGTCTCATTTTTCACAGCATTGAGAATCTACCTTGATGGAATTTAACTTACTGTGCACTAGTTGCATATCTGAATATTATTTATTGCAATTTGTTCTTGTATATGTGATTACGTGGAATCGAAGCTTAAAGAAACTACTTCAAGGTTGGAACAACAGTTGGCTGAAAAGCATGCTGCTAAATTGAAGCCGGAGGAGAGTGCTGGTGCTGGGAAAGCTCAAAAGAGGTCCAATGATGAAATGCATAAGTTGAGAGAGAGCCTAGAAAGGGTCCAACAAGATACGGAGGAGCTTCTCAACAAGCAAGGTGAAAGTGGTGCTCAAAATGGTCAGAAGAAGTCGAATGATGAAATACGTAAGTTGAGAGCGAGTCTGGAGAGGGCCCAAAGAGAGACGGAGAAGCTTCGCACAAGCAAGGTGAAAGTGGTGCTCAAAATGCTCAGGCAGCTCAGAAGAAGTTGAATGATGAAATACGTAAGTTGAAAGAGAGCCTGGAGAGGGCCCAAAAAGAGACGGAGGAGCTTCGCAACAAGCAAGGTGAAAATGGTGCTCAGAAGTGGTGGAATGATGAAATAGGTAAGATGAGAGATCCTAGAGAGGGCCCAGCGAGAGATGGAGAAGCTTCGCAACTTGCAAGGTGAAAGTGGTGGGTGCATTATTTTGTGAATGGCTTCGGTATTCGGCTAAAGCAATGTGTTATCTTTTGGAAGCCTTAGCGAGTATTTATCAGAAGTAAATACATTGTCGAACTCGTCCAAACATTGTTGTTTCATATGATTACGATTAATGAGGATTTGGATTTTTCACTTTTCTCTCCGATGACCATTTTGCGATTTTCTAGTATGGTATTGGGCCCTTGTGCTTTTTGTTTCCAACGTTTGTTTGTTGTATCTGTTAGTTTGTAGAAGAAGTTACTGCAGGTTTTTAAATCGCAACAAGTAATCATTTTCAAAAAAAAAAAAAAGTAATCATTTTCACTCTTGCCCCATGCCCCCAAAGGGAAACGGATTAGATATTTGATTGTAATTGTTTTCTTGTTGTTTGAGAAACAGCTTGTGCTTTTGCTGTTCTGAAGAAAGGTGCTTCCATGGTTGTCATGACTCATACTAGCTAGAGTAACTTGAAAATTTAGTGCTGTGTATGCTTCAAGAATATGGCCATGGAGAAAATTAATTTTGTGAAATTGCATGTACATATTTATATGTTCATTGATAATTAGCTGTTTCTTTATTACTGTTGTCAAGTGCATTATTTGGCGCTTTAAGCTTGCTATGGTTCTATTTTTCACCATTTTCTTTTTTGGAGTTGCTTGTATTGTTTGGTTAAATACTTAAATATTTGTCTCGTAAACAGGAGAAAGAGGTAAGTGAGGGATGGCAGGGGCTACAGTCCCTCATATTTTCAAAAAAAATTGTTTACAGTTCACAAAAAAAAAAAGCTATTTATCCTCCACATTGAAATTTTAAAATCCAGCCCCCCTCTCTCATATACTAATCCTGACTCTTCCGCTGCTCATTAAGGTTTTAGTCTAAGTTCATTTACTCTAGTTGGAGGTGATTGTAGTAATTGGTAAGATTTCACTCCAGTTCTTTACTTCTTATATGAGAAAACATTGTATTGCAACATTGAAGAGGTCTTCTGAGTATTTTAAGGATACTCATTTGAGTGACGTTTCCTATAATTAAATAAATGATAAATTAATAAAAACATAGCTAAAAACTTTTCATTATAAAAAACATACCAAACAAATTTAATTACGTTTATTCTCTTCTTTCTCTCTCTCATCTTACTCTCTTTCTCCTACATTCTTCTTTCTCTCATCCATTATTCTCCCTCACCAATTATTCTCAGTATCTATCTCTGATCTTACTCTCTCTCTCTTCTCCATTATTCTCTGTATCTTTCTTTCATATACCACTCTATCTCTCTCCTCCACCACGAAAACCCGCCACTGACTACCGAACACCATCTAGATTATATAGACATTCATATACATATAAATACAGATATATACATACGTAATACATAAATATTACACTGCTTGATACCCCATAATATATGAAAAATATATGGAATTGGTGAGATTATTTTCTATTTATTGATGTTTGAGACTATTGTAAATCTTATGGGTTTCAAGTAGGAGAATCCATATGTACAGTATTGAGAGAAATCCATATGTAGGGTATGAAATTTTGAAATTAGGATATGAAGTTTTGAAATTAGTATGTTTAGTTTTAAAATTAGTGTATGAACTTTTGAAATTAGGGTATGGAGTTTTGAAATTAGGGTATGAAGTTTTAAAATTATGGTTAGATATTTGATTGTGATCCAGAACATTTAGGGTATGAAATTTTAAAATTAGGTTATGACGTTTTATAATTACCATATGAATATTTTGTGAGTTTTTAGTCATTTTTAGAGAGAGAGATGAGTGATTAACACGTGTTAGAAAGAAGTACGATTATCGTGTGTTAGAGAGAGATGTGCGATGAGAGAGAGAGTTGCGGTTAGAGAGAGATGTTAGATTAGAGAGAGAGGTTAGATTATGGTCCGATTAGAATTAAAGAAATAATAAGTATATATAGGTATGTTTTTGATAATTTAAATTATTAGGATAGTTTACAAATAGGGATATAGTATGTTTTTTGTTAATTGCCCTTTAAATAAACGCTAAGAAGTGTTCTTTTTCGTTTTCCACCGAGCCTCTATTCATATAATTTGATTTCCATAGCAAGACTATAACATTTTTAAAGCTACCAAGCAGTATGTTAATTGATTTTATCTCAAATAGATGTATGAATTTCAGCGAGTTAACAAAGAGTTCAAGGTCTACGTTCTATAAAGGATTAAACAAGAGGGTAATTATTCAAGTGATTTTAAATTCCAAGATCTATTAAGTCTATCAACTCGATTATAACACTTTGGCCGAGCCGTTATAACGAGATAAACAACAAGCTGAAAGAATGCTCCACTAAATACTTGCCACTAAAAACTAACTTTAAAAAATGTCACCATAACAAAATAACAACTCTTTAATGAAACCACCGACAATCGCACTCGTAACTGCTTATAAATCGAATGGGTTGGAATAGATATTGGAAAAAAATATTACATAAGAAAACTGTTCAGACTTGATTATTCCACTAATAACAAAAATAAAAGGCTAAACAAATAACATCTCGACTCTTTCTATTTGACTGGCAAAAAAAAAATTAAAAAATACAGTTCCATCTTATTCGTCCAGGGATGTCCATAAATAATCACAAATCAGTCCTTGCTAACTCATCAGTATAACTTAAAAAAATTCCAGTTGAAAAAATGGGAAATGCTATTATCGGTAAAGGGGTTTCCTCTTTGTAATGAGATTATAATAATAACAGCAAAGAGAAGCAAGATGATCGAACTGTAGAAAATGAGTCCCTTCTGATCTTTTTGCGAGATAGCCCGTGACAGCAGTCCGATGAATCCAATGACAATAGAGACAACATAATTTGGTTCCTGCAATAAAGTACCCAAACATAAATTTCATAACAATCACCTGTATGAGAAGAGCTTGCTAATTGAGTATTGACACACATTACTAGATAACATTTTGCGGTTGCTTCACTATTCCGGAGCTTCATAAAACCCAACGGTAATTTAGTTATTTGATGCGTTTGCCATATCTTTTTTGTATGTGGTTTAACCTTTATCTATCGAGCTTTTACACGGCTCGAAGATAACGAAGCAACGTCCTTATTTTCAACTCACAATAAGCTCATTCTCCAATTTTTAACTTCAGAAAGAAACCCACATTTTTATTTTATTTAACAACATATACTATATTCTCTAGCTTAGCTATTCTGGATTTCCGTAAACCACAACAAAGAATCGCTAATTGATAAGTATGGCCTTTTTCTGAACAGTAAACACATGTACTCACGAGAATCTGTAAAAACTGTTATCCAAAAGATGATGAATATCAGGCTATCAGCAAATGTGATCATCCAAAACTTCATTCTCTTAATTCTCATTCTAACTTAAAAATAAATCAGATCAGTTTAAGCAACTGATGAACATATTAATGAAAGGGCTTGACCCACATATTTGACCCTATAAGCTAGAGTCTGTTCCATCACGTGGAAATAAACATATAGGCTAGAGTCTGGTCCATCACCTGGACATGACCCTATATGCTAGAGTTTGGTCCATCGCCTGGAAATGACCCTATAAGTCCATCACCTGAAAATGACCCTATAGATCCATCACCTGGAAATGACCCAATAGGTCCATCAACTAGAAATGACCATATAGGTTAGAGTCTGATCCATCACCTGGACATGACCCCATAGCCTAGAGTCTGGTTCATCACCTGGAAATGACCCTATATGCTAGAGTCTGGTCCATCACCTGGACATGACCCTATAAGACAGAGTCTGGTCCATCACCTGGAAATGACCCAACGAAATACCAAGCGAAAGATAAGGAAAGCTAGTCATCACCTAACAAACAACCGTCCATACCCTAGATCGTGGGTAGAGTGGCGATTATATCCTTCTCATAGATCGTGGTGTGAGTGAAAAAGGAAAATAACCGTCATGACCTTACGTACCTATAAATAGATAGCATAAACCATCAAGCAAGGGGACCACAAAATAACTACTCTCCCTCTAGAATAATTTTGATAGACTTGTACATATTTCGTCAACGAAGTCGGACACGTGGAAGGTTCAGTTTTGTTCATCACCCGGCGGGCCAAGACTCAAGCTTGTGAAGTTCTAAGCTTCATCAAATGGCGCCGTCTGTGGGAACCATCTGACAAGCACAGTTTGGTTTCTCGAACTATGTCAAGTCCCCTAGTGATGGACGTTCAACCAGCCATGCTTAGCAACACCTACAATTGACATTGTGATGCAAACAATAATTTGGGCGTCTGACAATCTAAACCATATGAAAGTCTAGATGTCAACCAATCTGATTCGTATAAGAGTCTAGACGTCGACCCATCCAAACGGATATGGGTCGAGACGTCCACCAACCTGAACCATGCATGAGTCTAGCTATCGACCCATCTAAACCGAATGTGAGTCCAGGCGTTGATCGATTCCAACCGAACATGAGTTGCACGTTGACCAATCTAGACCAAATAAGAGTCCGGACGTTGACCGAATCAGGTATTCATCCGGATGTTCAACAAACCAAAATCTCTGGCTAGCCAAGTGGAATAGATTAAAATCTATGCTAAATATGTCCAACCAACAAACACCATTAACCTTTAGGACCTTAAGAAGTTAAAATGATTGTGTCATAGTCCGGATGAGAAGAGTCATACCTTTCAGCTCAAAAGGCCGGAGCACCACCAACTCAAGCATGAATATATCATTCCATATATTGAATATGACCAACATATGTTTGGCCCCATGCTGATGATCTCGACCAAACTGATGAGTCCAGTCGTGCATGTATGAGCGTCGGACATTTAACCAATATATGTCTAGTTACCAATTGGATGAGTCCAATCCTGCATGCCTGAATGATGCAACTCTGGCCTATATACGTCCAATCATCATGCTGATGATATGGACCAAAGAGTGAGTCATATTGTGCATGTCTTAGCATCGGACCTCCGACCGATATTCGTCGAGTCATCATGTTGTAAATCTAAATCAAATAGATGAGTCCAATCCTATATGTATGAACGCCAATTCTTTGATTGATGTAAGTTTAGGCCCCATGCTGATGATCTGGACCAAATGGATGAGTCCAATCCTGCATGCTTGAGCTCTAGACCTTTGACAAAAACTCGTAACATTGCGATGTGAGCTAAAAGAACCAAAAACCTTCATGCTGAGAGAGAACAAAATAGCATCGGTATTCGACCCTTCAACTGGTTGGTGTTTGGAACGGGGAAACTTTAGTTGATTGACTAGTCGATTCGTGAGTATGAGTTGAGTGTCAAATAACCAATTGGACCACGTATCGTGTTTGGACCAATCATCGGTCAATTGAAATGAACTTGAAACCTTGAACCCAACCTATGGTCGATAAATCTTGTAATTATTTGAACCAATAATACTTCGGTTGAAATGTTTTTTTTAGTGACTAGTTGGTTTATGAGTGGAAGTTTAGTGTCAAATGACCAATTGGGCCATTACTATTCGGGCCAATATTCGGTCAAATGAAATACCTTGAAACCTTAAAACCGAGCAATAGTCGACTATTTATCATCATATTGCCCGAATGAAAGTACACAGATGACACGGTCACCAATTACCTATAAATGGTCCTGATTTGATGGTCTTTAAGATGATCCAAAATATTGGACGCCAATTCTAAGATAGGTCGGATTAGACCATCACCTGGATATGGACAACCGGATAGCCGATCCTCCGGACATCAGTAAAAGAGAGTGGGAGCAAATAGTTATTTCCATCATATCCAAGTTCTTCTAAGACTTCAATTTATTTTCACATAAACAGAAGGCTTAGTGAGCAATAGCTTATCTCTACTAATCATACATCTAAAGTTCGATAAACCTACATTGTAGCTATGTAGGTAATACGAAATCATCTGATAATACGTCACTAAATGAACAATGTTGTTCAGATACATCATAAAAATTCCGATAAAATTACAGGTGTAGTCAGGACCAAAAACGAAATCATCTGGTAATACAACATTACTAAATGTTGTTCAGATACATCATAAAAATTCTAATAAAACTACATGCATGTAGTTCGGACCAAAAATAAAATCATCTGGTAATACGACATCTCTAAATGTTGTTCAGATACATCATAAAGATTCCGATAAAACTCTACACCAAGCGTGTAGTCCGGACCAGAATCGAAATCATCTGGTAATACAACATCACTAGATGTTGTTCAGATACACCATAAAAATTCCGATAAACTACAGCAAGTATGTAGTCCAGACCAAAGAAAAATTCACCTGGTAATACATGATAAATATGTTGTTTAAACTAAGTATAAAAATCCATACGTGGCAATCCAAATCGTAAGTAAAATTCACTGAGTTCTTGCCAAGTGGCCAGCTAGACGATGACCAGGTCCCAAACAAACTATGGCCAGGTGCCAGATGATAGCCAGGTTCTAGACGATGGCCAGGTGCCAGACTGACGATGGTTAAGTGCCAGACAACAACCAAGTCAAGGTCTTGACAGCCAGATGATGGCTAAACCTAAAATTAATTTTTAATAAAACAACTTTCAATATGTTCTCCAATTCACAAGTAAGATATCCCAAACTTTGGAAAGATCAAGTTATTGCCGGACGCGAGACTAACAATGGTTAGGTACGAGGCGATGGCCACGTCAAGGTCTAGCCAGCCAGACGATGACCACCCAACATTAAAATTTGATAAATCAACATTGAAAAAATATCCAATTAACAAGCAAAATATCCCAACGTTTGTCTAGATCAAGAGATGATGGTCGTGCACCATACCATGGCATCAAGGTCTGGCCAGCCATCCGCCAGACGATGGCTAGATCATGGTCTAGCCAGCCAGATGATAACCACCCAAAATAAAATTTTGATAAATCGACGTTGAAAAGATGTTATCCAATTCACAAGTTAGATGTCCCAAGGTTTGGCTACATCAAGTTAGATGTTCCAGCCAGACGACGAACAGGCACCAGACGATAGTCAAAGTAAGGTTTGGCCAGCCATACGATGCTAAGGCCTAAGGGAGTAACACAAAGCGTTAAGGTGAAGTCTCAGTCAGACCTCAAAACCATCACTTAAAAAAAAATGTGTCGTCCGTTATATAAACTGATAAACCAACATTGAATATATGTTGTCCAGATCAAACACAAACATTGAACAGATGTTGTCCACAAACCGATAAAACTACATGAGTTCATGTAGTCCGGAGCTAAAATTAAAATAAAAAAAACTGATAAAGCAACATTGAAAGATGTTGTCCAGATCAAAAACCAGCATCACAACGAATTTTTTCCAAATTACAAAATGTTCTAAGGTATGACCAGACCTCGACCTTAAAGATAAGGGTCTGGTACATCACCAGGCCTCGACCCTACAGATGATTTTCTGGTTAATCACCAACCCTCAACCTTATAGATGAGGGTCTGGTACATCACCAGGCCTCAACCCTAAAGATAAGGGTCTGGTACATCACCAGGCCTCAACCCTACAGATGAGTTTCTAGTTCATCACCAGCCCTCAACCTTACATATGGGGTCTGGTTCATCATCAGGCCTCGACCCTGGTGATGAGTCATTTACCATCACATACAAGGTCAAAGTAGCCGACCGGATGATGGAAGCGTACCTGACAACACGATAAATCAAAAAATTACAAATTGATGCAAGTGAAGAAAATAAAGTCAGCATAAAAAGGTAAGCATGGAAACATAAAGTAAAGGGTAAGTAGTATTGATTAATCATTTCAAGAGGCAAACTTACAATGAATGACCAAATCCCCAACTACTAACCAAATGAAGGAAAACTCTTACTCTCGAACAAAATAGAAATCTAGACTAAAATTAATCTAAGAACGCGTAGTAGATCCGGACTCGACGATAGAAGAGTAAAATAGAAATTCGCCCTATCCTATATGGAATGCCTCCGTATCCTATTAAGGTCTCCTTCAAGATGAGGCCCAAGAATCCTAAAAACCTATGCCAGCCGATTCTCCAAATCCAATAGCGAATTTCTGGCTCTAAACTGGTCGCCATCCTCACTAGAGCCTCCTCATCGTCACCATCCTCCTCATACGAAACCTCTAGGGGCGAGCATAGATGAAATCATAGGATGAGCCTCGGTCGAAACCACGGAACCGCCTATCTCAAGAGCTACCATGCTATCGTAATCAGGTAAGTAAACATATCAAAACAAACACAACAGATCCAAGCGGTACATGTAATTAAGCTAGGGCTCAGCTATGGTTCGTCTAGGGCTCGAGGGTAGGGTTCAACTCGGCATGGGTCTGCTCGGAGTGGGGCTGGATCGAAGGTGGCTGGTCCGGCTTAGGTGAGCGAGTAAGGAGTAGTGAATTTGAAAATAATCTTCAATAAATCCAACAGTTATATTCTTATAAGTCGGAAACCAAGTCTCACCTTCACCCATCCACGTGAAAAGTTCATATAGGCTAGAGTATGTTCCATCACCAGGACATGACCCTATATGCTAGAGTTTGGTCCATCGCCTGGAAATGACCCTATAGGTCCATCACCTGAAAATGACCCTATAGATCCATCACCTGGAAATGACCCTATAGGTTAGAGTATGATCCATCACCTGGACATGACCCTATAGCCTAGAGTCTGGTCCATCACCTGGAAATGACCCTATATGCTAGAGTTTGGTCCATCATTTGGAAATGACCCAACGAAATACCAAGCGAAAGATAAGGAAACCTGACTCACCTAACAAACAACCGTCCATACCCTAGATCGTGGGTAGAGTGGCGGTTATATCCTTCCATAGATCGTGGTGTGAGTGAAAAAGGAAAATAACCGTCATGACCTTACGTACCTATAAATAGATAGCATAAACCATATCAAGCAAGGGGACCACAAAATAACTACTCTCTCCCTCTAGAATAATTTTGATACACGTATACATATTTCGCCAACGAAGTCAGGCACATGGAAGGTTCAGATTTGTTCATCACCCGACGGGCCAAGACTCAAGCTTGTGAAGTTCTAAGCTTCATCAGCAACCTTTAGTACATACTACATAAGAGACTCAAGAGTCAAGACGCCAAAAATTGGACCATTATATTGCATCAATCGGAACAAACTAGTTAGGATGAATTTGAAATTTCAGGTTTCTTCATTGATGGCTATGGCTATGTTTGACACCATATTTTCTGGCCCGAACTGCTTCAAAACATATGTTCTAAAAATCCATTGAAGGTCCAGTTTTTTTTTTTTACCTTTTTTAGCCTAAAAATTTTCTTTTTAAAAGCTGAATAAACTGAATGTTCAAACTTCCACATATTTTTAACAACAAAAATCTAATAATGATTTAATTCAAATGTAACAAAAATATGGAGTAAAAGTAATACCTCAAAAGCAACATTATTGGCTTGATTGGCAGAAAGGCGAAGTTTTCGGTACCCAAAATCTACGATTTCAGTGGCAGAACCAGATTTTTCATTCTTGGCGCGATGAAAACCCAACTTCCTTAAAAACCTAAGGAATTTGGATTTGATGGAATTTGATTTGTGGGTATCAGATTTAGTAATGGTGAGGGCAAAATTAATGGGAAAAGGTGAAATCTTTGAGGAGGAGGGTAAAATGTTGGTGGCTTTGAAATTAAATGTAATGAAATTGGGTTTTAATTCAAAGTTTAATTTCCATCCCCAACTGGAGCTGGAGAAGGGTTTATTTCTTTCATTTTTATTTTTCTTCTTCACTTTATAATTGAGTGACATTACTTTACTGTGATATTCTGTAATTGTATTTATTTACTCAAAAACCCTCTATACAGCAAGCACTGTACATATGACTAAAATATTAAATTTAAAGTAAAGTCCCTATAGTTTGGATAAAAAGTTTAATTTGTTCTCCATAGTTTTTAATTGAAAGATTGTATTCCTTTTTTCCTAAAAGTGAGGATGGGTGCAACGTTTCAAACTTTTATTAATTGAAAGGTACGTTGTATCTAATTCTTCTTTTAAATATGTCATATTATGTCAAGTTAAATTCAACTGCAGTCGATTTATTTTGGTTAATTTTTCCTTTTATAGTAATTAACATGTGATGTTAAGATTAAATAGACCTAGTTATATATCTAGCTAATTTCACTGGAAAAAAAAGTTAAAAGGATGACTTGCTACCTATTTAACGGGTAATGATACATACATACGCTATTCCTACCCTCATGCCATACTAAAGAGCCGAAATATAATTATAACAAACTTGTTAACAATTGAACATGTTTTGTGAAAATTTATTTTGATCACTGTTACGTAAGATTGGTGACATGGTTAGTGTATTTAACATGTTATCTAACATAAGCAAATGTATCGATTTCACTATTTTAATAATTAGTAACCCTCATTTGAGGTAAACTTGATTCGCAAGTGTAATGGTTCGAACCCTATTGGTGAGCGTGGTATAGTCGGATACCAACCACTTTTGCGCAAAATTAATTTTGTTTGACTCCTTTTTTAAAGGAAAAACTTTACATCCGCAAATATGTGTGATTTCTATTCAGGATGGTAATTTTTCTAATCGGAAATATTAAAAAATACTATACTTCTGGGCAAATTTCATTTGACATTGAATACTTCCAGTTTGGTTTCAGTTTACCAGTGACTTTTGTGTTATTGCTCTTTTTCCATGATCTTTTCTATTAGGTTGATTAATTCAGAACAACAATTAAGAGTACCTTAATATTCCACCCAACCTTAAATTTATCTAGTTTGCTACAAAAAAAAACCTTCTACATCAATTTCTTATATATTCCTTCAAATTTATACATTTTTCTTGATCCACCTCGAAGAAAAGGATGGGAGCGGTCAAACTTTCTCTTACAGTTTATTTTTTTTCTCTTCTCTCGTAATTAACATTTTATTTTTATTTATTTTTGAATGAAAATTGGCTGTTTTATTAATGAAAGTAACAAGAGTAAAATATAGGATATGCCCCCTATATAAGCTGATAAAATCCCAATAAGAAGTCTGAGATCCAAATAAGCAAACAAACTAGGGCCGGGAAAAAATCCCGAAATCCCGACCCGCACCCGATCCAAAATTTCCCGATCTGAGAATAGTCCCGACCCGACAAACTTCGGGATCGGGATCGGTTGACAATTTTGATTTCGTCGGGTGTCCCGACCCGACCCGATTTTTTAATTAATTTATATCAAATGCAAACCATATACATTTAGCATACAATGTAACTCTACCATATGAGTTACAATCATTTTTCTTTTATATATTAGTTATAATTATACAAGTATAATATATATTTATACTTTTGAATATATGAAACTATTAAAATAAAAAATATATTTAAATTAAAAAATTATATTGTTATTTTCAAGATAAATGATGATTTTTTCCAATTATAAAAATTATAATGATAATGTATCTCATTAGTATGAAAATTGTTACTTGTGTGAATAAAACTAAATAGTAAAAGAATCGCATAAAAAACGTATCAATTTTTTTATTTACTCTATTATTTGTAGTTTCACACTATTTTTTCTAATACATGTTAATTTCTTTTTTTATTAGGAATGTTATTTTTAAACTAGGATTATGTTTCGTGTTAATAACATGTTTAGACTTTTCAAATGAAAATTGTTAATAAAAAATGACGTCGTCGTAAAATAAAAAAATATGTCGGGAGATTCGGGATAAACGTATCCTGACCTACGGGATCTCGAAAATTCGGGTCCCGAAAAAGTCGGGTCCCAACTTTTGTCGGGATCGGGATTTTTTTTTCATTTCCAAAAATAATGTGGTCGGGATACGGATTGAACGTTTACGGGTCGGGTCCCGACCTTAACCCACCCCTAAACAAAACTCTAAATAGTAAAGGATAAGCTATAAGTGCATATCTTTGTAATTAACATGTACAGGGGCACCCAGGTGATACTTCAGTAAGACGGGGCGTTAGGCAGGAAGCCCAATTTTTTAAAGAGCAATTTCGTAAATCCAAATATCTAATTATTAAAATATTAAAAATTAATTCAATAAATATTGTCATAAATGTTAGTGGTGAATTGTTAATAATACAATAAATAGTGTTATACACTCAATGGTTATTAGTTCAATTCTATATGTTTTTTTATATATAAAAATGCATAATTTGGGGCAACCGAAATTTTTTTAACTTGGACAAGCTGCGGGCCGTCCCTGAACATGTACAATGAATATTTATATATTAATGAAAAATTATTGAAAAGAAAATGATAAAATTATAGGTATAAGAAATTAGAGGAGTAAATTGATACTTATTGTTGGCCCGTGTGACTAAAGTTTAGAGGGAGTTGAATAAAATTTTAGGCATTTTTCGTAGAATTAAAATTCTAAGCGCAATTAACAAACCAACTAGGTCAATATATATTTGCGACAATAAATATAAGATGATAATATATGAATAAACTGAAACAAGCGCACAATCACAAATAATATAAATTGCGGAAAGTAAATACTAAATGAAGAGATTGACACAACGATATATAGAGGTTCGGCAAAACCGCCTACGTCCTCTCCTCGAAATTAACTTTACCGAGTATTTCACTATAATCTTCTTTCCAATATTACAAATCATATCGAGCTAATCAACCGATTTGATCACGCTATACCCGAGGATACAATCTTGATACAGGTGCAAAAGTTCACAAAAGGCGAGTCAACGACTCCCCCTCAATCTATGAGTATCCAAGTGTTTAACCTAGAATTTTTAACCAACACTTTGGGTTAAAAACTTCTACCCAAACACTCACTCACAATTGAACTTATAAGTTTGCTCTTTACAATTTTGTTACAACAATGTAATCACATTCCCTATTTTATTATTTCTAAATAAGCTAATTGGTGAGTTTTTGATATTGTTTGAACTTGATCACTTTTCTTCTCGTTTTCCCCTTTTTGAGCTTTTTTGTTCAACAATATAGTTTTTTTTGTTTAAGATAGAAATAGATTGAGTGATGGTGATTGGTGTGTTTTTGAGAGAGATTGGGATGTATTTGAATACCCAAAAAGTCTATTGGACCATAGTTGACCGTTTAGAGTTCTTGTGGCTTTTATTCAATGGGTAAAACTTGTTTTCGAAAAAGAAAAAAGCAACCTTTTTGAAATGGACCGAATCTCGATCGGTCGGACTGATTCTCGATGGATCGAGATTTCTGGAAAGCTTTGTACTTGTACTTGTTTCGATCGATCGACATGTATCTCGATGGGTCGAAATTGACTGTAACTTTTTGGACCATTTTCCATCGATCGGACTTTATCTCGATCGATCAAGATTGGAGTGTAACTTTTTGGACCATTTTTTATATCGACTGGATTATATCTTGATGGGTCGAGATTTTTACACTGATTTTTTCTACTTTTTGAAACACTCGTAATTTGCTTGTTCGGATTCCGAATCGACTTCCGTTTGAACCGTTGACTTTATTATTGAATGCTACATCATTTGAAATCCTGAAATATAATTTTTTTTCTTTTTGAAAAAGATCAAACATTATATCATCGAATTGTAAAATCATTAAATCATAATCACACTTATAATCAAAATCAATTATTGAACCCATGGTTCAACAATCTCCCCCATTTTGATTATGATAAAATAATGATGATTTTACAAGTATAAAACATATCTCTCCCATTTTAACAAATCGTTTTTCTCTAAATCTCAATTTTCTCCCCCTTTGGCATTATCAAAATGCAAAAAAAAAAAAAAATGGGGTTTTGTGAAGTCTTTTGAAAGAATTAATAAAACATGAAAAATGTAATCATGATACACATAACCCAACTAATCACATATATGTAAAGATTATAGGGTAGAATGTACCGAATATGTGATCTCGATTCCGCTCTCTAATGGCATTTGCATTGAGCATTTTCAAGTTCAAGTATGTGGTACCATATATTGGTATGTCTTCCACTTTTGTCAATCAATGGTACTTCATTCTTTACGGTGGAGTCGATTTTCTTGACTTCCACGAATTTTACCGGTGTTGTCAACCAATTGTTGATTTTCTTCTTTTGAACGGAGACACCTACAACATGTGTTTTGTTCTTTGGTCCCCAATTTATTTTGGGTTCGACATTGTTAGTGGCATGAGTCTTTACTACCTATTTCAAATCACTTCTATAAACATGAAAACGATAAGGACATCTAGAAGAAATATGATCATTTCTACTACAATGCACACAATGCATACCTTTTTTCGCATAACGAGAATTATACGACTTTTTGTATGAATTTTTAGAAGCTTGATTAACGGTTTTGGTTTGAAAACCTAAAACTCTTCTATAATTGCAAGAGTTCGGCAAAACTCTTGAAATGCTCGCTTGTGTAAAAACAACATTTTGTATAGACGGAATAGGAGTTGTAGACATGCTAGAAGATTTGACAATGCGGGTTATGCTTGAGGCAAAAGTGTTGCAATCGAAACACAAATCGCTTTTGTCATTGATATCTTTTTGACAACTCAAAATTTTGTCCAACACGGTTTTTCCTTTGGAAAACCTTGAGATTGTTAACTCAAGTTTTTCTACTGTAATGACAATCTCATCGTTTTTCTTTTTCAAAGAGTCATTCTTGGTTTTTAAAAACTCGTTTTGAAGAACATGAGTATTGTTCTCATCTTGCAAGTCTTTCTTTTCATCATCAATGTCATTAAACGAAAATGATATTTTGGGATGTTGAACGTTGATTCTTCTAATCGATTATTTTGATGATAACAATATTTGTAAAACATGATAAAAGCTCGTTTTGCGTACTAATCATTTATCGAGTTTATTAAAGGTTCAAAATGATAGAATGCGAAATTACGAAGCCAATGGTTCAAGCGGAACCAATATCGGATTCGAAACGAATTAGTTACGGGGTTTCGAAGTTTGTCGAGAAAACCGAAAACAAGCCCAGAACAAAAACGACTGATCCATAAGGAAACGATCGATCATTTTAGAGAAATTTTCTTCCAGTGAGCACAACGTAAAAACGACCGATCGCCAAGAGGAAACGACCGATCGTTTTCAGTACAAATTTTGACCAGTGAGCACTCAGCAAAAACGACCGATCATAAATCTGAAACGACCGATCGTTTCAGTGCGCATTTTGTCCAGTGAGTCCAATTGAAAAACGACCGATCGTTTTTCAGAAACGACCGATCGTTTCTGTAGAATTTCAAAATCCAGCTTTTAAGCTATTCCTGAAAATGGGGCGAACTGCTGCAAAAACAGCATTGAATGAACTCACCAACCAGCAACGGTCTGAAATTAATGGCTGCACCTTTGTGACTCTACAAAAGCCCCAAAATACTTTGAAGAAAGGCATCCAAGCATTCACAAATTTTAAGCAATTCTTACTAAAAAATCCTTCAAGCTTATACTACTTATTTCTCACTTGTAATCAAAAATATTCTCGAGTATATTCTCATTGTAATCTTATAAACATCGAGATAATATTTGTTAGTGAGTGATTCGAAATCAAACTTGTAAAAGAGTATTTTATAAACTCATTAGTGAGCGAGTGAATTGGGTAGAGGCTTTTAAGCAAGTGTAGCTTAAAAGCTCTAGGTCATTTATTCGGGATACTCATATAGTGAGGAGGAGCGTAATCGGTTGATTAAGCTCGTTAAGGTGTAACCTTGAAACGAAGATTTTTAGTGAAACACTCGGTAGTGAAAATACCGAGGAGAGGACGTAGGCGCGGTTTGCCGAACCTCTATAAATCTTGCGTTATTTCTTTCCCTTAACTTTTACTTTTCGTATTTATTTATCGCTTATATTTATTGCTTGCTTAGATCAATTTAGCGTTAATTTGGTAACAAAAGAGTTTAGGTTATAAATACCACTAATTAACTTAGTTAAATACCCATAGATTTAATTCCGCGAAAAACGTACGAAAACCTTATTCACCCCCCCTCTAAGGTTTAGACTCCTACGGACCAACAATTGGTATCAGAGCTTAGCTATTCTATTCATAAAAATCTAACGATTTTATAGTTTAAAGATCCACTATGTCTTCATACGCCGACTCTAAATCCATAACTAGGCCACCATTCTTTGACGGTACTAACTATCCCTATTGGAGAGACCTTATGAAAAATTTCCTTTGTGGTTTTGAAATAGACCAATGGATAAGTATTAGCAAAGGCTATAAAACGCCTAGGAGAAATGGCGAAGATAAACTTGTAGAGGAACTAGACACCGATGAACGCCTAGCATTTTCCCTAAATTGTAGGGCTATGACTTCTATCACTTGTGCGCTCTCGCCTAGTGAATATGATAAGATTTCCGGTTGTGACACCGCTAAGCAAATGTGGGATAAGCTAGCTATTATGCACGAAGGAACTAGTCAAGTTAAGGACTCTAAAATTAGCATGCTTATTCATGATTATGAATTATTTAAAGTCGATGATGACGAGTCTATTGCTTCTATGTACACTCGTTTTACTAAGATTACTAATGATCTTAAGAGACTTGAAAAGGTATACTCTAGCAAGGAGATGGTGACGAAGATCCTTCGAAGTCTTCCAAGGAAGTGGGAATCAAAAGTGACGGCCATACAAGAGGCCAAGGACATGAACACTCTCTCTCTCGACAACCTCATTGGATCCCTAAGCACTCATGAACTCGACATGACGACTCGAAAGCATGAGGATGACTCGAAAAAGAAGAAAGGCATTGCCTTCAAATGCACAACAAATGACGATAGCGAAAATGATTCATCTAGTGAGGATGATGAGATGGCTCTCTTTGCCAAACGCTACAACAAATTCCTAAGTTGGAAAAAGAAGGGTGGACAACGATTTCGGAAAAAGGAATATAAGGAAGAGACTTCCGAAAAATCTAGCAAAAAGGACGAAATCATTTGCTACAAATGTCACAAACCCGGCCATATGCAAAACGAATGTCCCTTGAAGAAAAAGGACAAGTTCGTAAAGAAAAGGGAAAACAAGAAGGCATTCTTAGCCGCATGGGGGAGCGATGATGATAGCTCCGATAGCGACAATGAAGAAGTCGCAAATCTATGTCTCATGGCTAGAGACGATGATACCGAGGATGTAAGCTATCACTCCTCTAACTCCTCTATTTCTAGTGATGATTGTCTTGATATTAATGATGTGTTAGAATCTTTAAAAAAAGCTAGAGGTAAGAACAAATCTTTTAGAAAATTGCTAATTACTCTACAAGACGAACTTAAAAATTTAGCTATGAAAAATGACACACTCGCAACTAAAAATACCGAACTCACCCTAGAAAATGATAAGTTAGTTGATGACCTTAAGTCATGTAAACTTAAGGCGGATAGCGCCGAACTTACTCTCTCTAAGTTCACTAAAGGTAGTAAAATGCTAAGTACTATATTAGCTTCTCAACAAGGCGCGTATGATAAAACCGGTGTAGGTTACAACCCACTCTTAACGGCTAAGCATAAAAACCTATTCACCAAACAAACGGCTAAAAATGAAAGTAGACAACCAAATCACTCTCATAAAAACAACTCGTATAAAAAGAACTTAGTTTATAATCGTTTTGTTAAACCTATATCACATGTTAAATGTATTACTTGCAACCGTAGTGATCACTATGAAGATTACATATATTGCCCTAATAGGTATAAGGTTAATAGAAATGATTTGGTTTGGATTCCAAAGGGTCGAGACTCTAACCCTCAAGGACCCAAAAATGGATTAGGGTACCAATGATCGTTTTGTCTTGTAGGTATGATTGAGGTCAAAAATCAACGAGGACAAGTGGTTCTTGGATAGTGGATGCTCAAGACATATGACGGGAGACAAAACAAAATTCACCACTCTTGCACCTAAAGACGGAGGCTTTGTGACCTTCGGAGATAATAGCAAGGGCAAAATTATCGGTATTGGTAGTATCTCTAAACCATCTAATGTTGTTATCGATAATGTATTGCTTGTGGATGGTCTCAAACACAACTTGCTTAGTATAAGTCAACTTTGCGATTTGGGTCACAAAGTCATTTTTGAAAAATCTCATTGCATCATTCATTGTATTTCAAATAATAAAACTATTCTCATGGGTCAAAGACAAAATAATGTCTATATGATTGATTTGAATAGTTCGGTGGAAAATGAAGTTAAGTGTCTTGTTACTATCAACGACAATGGTTGGTTGTGGCATAGACGACTTGGTCATGCAAGTCTTGATTTACTTGCTAAACTTTCTAGTAAAGAATTGGTAATAGGTTTACCAAAAGCTCCTTATATAAAGGACAAACTTTGTCACGCTTGCCAATTAGGCAAACAAACAAAGATTTCTTTTAAGTCTAAAAATATTATTTCTACTACTCGTTGTTTGGAGCTCATTCATATGGACTTAGTTGGCCCCTCCCGGACACTTAGTCTTGGCGGGCGTGCATATGCCTTCGTCATGGTTGACGATTTTAGTCGCTTTACTTGGGTGTTGTTTTTAACTCATAAGCATGAAGCATTTAGAGAATTCTCTATTATTTGCAAAAAGCTCCAAACACGAAAGGGTTATATGATCAAAAGTATCCGAACCGACCATGGTAAGGAATTTGAGAATACTCCATTTCAAACTTATTGTGATGAAAATGGTATTGATCATAATTTTTCGGCTCCTCGTACGCCCCAACAAAATGGGGTAGTAGAGAGAAAGAATAGAACCCTAGAGGAAATGGCACGGACCATGCTTTGCGAAAATAATTTGCCAAAGTATTTTTGGGCCAAAGCCGTAAATTCCGCTTGTTATATTTTAAATAGAGCCTTAATTAGGCCCATATTAAAAAAGACACCTTACGAATTATGGAATGAGCGAAAGCCCAATATTTCTCATTTACGTGCATTTGGTTGTAAATGCTATGTTCATAATAATGGTAAGGATAATCTAGGGAAATTCGATGCTAAGTCCGACGAAGGAATTTTTGTTGGATATGCTATATCGAGTAAAGCTTATCGTATTTTTAATAAAAGAACTTTATTGGTGGAAGAGTCGGTACATGTCTCGTTTGATGAAAATTTGCCGACAATTGATAAGCCTTTAATTGTTCATAATATTAATGATGATATTTTTCATAAAGCATCTTCTTCAAATCATGTTACATCTAGCTTAGAGTCAACGCCTAGCATAGAGGTTGAACCCGTTAATGAAGAAGTCACTATAGAGAGACTTCAAAAGGACTTAGAAACTAGCGTACATATTCATGAGGATTTGCCTCAAGAATGGCGTTTTGCCAATCACCATCCGCAAGATTTAATTTTGGGTAACCCGGGAGAAAGAGTGCATACACGTTCATCATTAAGAAATATAGTTAATCATTTTGCATTCTTGTCTCAATTAGAGCCCAAGAACATTCATGAAGCGGAACTCGATGAGAGTTGGGTATTAGCTATGCATGACGAATTAAATCAATTCGAACGTAGTAACGTATGGACCTTAGTACCTAGACCGCGTGAGAAAACCATTATAGGTACGAAATGGATATTTCGTAATAAGATGGATGAATCCGGGGTAGTTATTAGAAATAAGGCTAGACTAGTAGCTCAAGGGTATAATCAAGAAGAGGGCATCGATTTCGATGAAACTTACGCACCCGTAGCAAGACTAGAAGCCATTAGAATGTTGCTTGCTTATGCTTCTTTTAAACGTTTTAAATTATTTCAAATGGATGTTAAAAGTGCATTTTTAAACGGCTTTATAAATGAGGAAGTTTATGTTAAACAACCACCCGGCTTTGAAAATCACGCATTTCCCGATCATGTTTACAAACTTCGTAAAGCACTTTATGGTTTAAAACAAGCACCCCGGGCTTGGTATGAAAGACTAAGTAAATTTTTGATTGCTAAAGGTTTTTCTCGTGGTACTTTAGACACTACTCTTTTTATTAAAAAGGATGGAAAAGATATGCTTTTAATTCAAATATATGTTGATGATATTATTTTCGGTGCTACTAATGCTCGCATGTGCGAGGAGTTTTCTAAGTGTATGCAAGGTGAATTCGAGATGAGCATGATGGGTGAACTCACATACTTTCTTGGATTGCAAATCAAACAAACAAAGGACGGAATTTTCGTCAATCAAGCCAAATACACGAGGGACTTGCTCAAACGGTTCAACATGAGCGATGCAAAGCCGCTAGGAACTCCGATGAGTCCGGCAACAAAACTAGACAAGGATGAATCGGGTAAAAGCGTGGACCAAAAGCTCTATAGAGGTATGATTGGATCCCTCTTATATTTAACCGCAAGTAGACCCGATATCATGTTTAGTGTTTGCTTGTGTGCTAGGTATCAATCTTGCCCTAAAGAATCGCATGTTATAGCCGTTAAGCGCATTTTTAGATATCTAGTAGGTACATGTAACTTAGGATTGTTTTATCCGCATGATACTTCTTTTGAATTGCTTGGCTATTCCGACGCCGACTTTGCCGGTTGTCGATTAGATAGAAAGAGTACTAGTGGCACTTGCCATTTCTTAGGAAACGCCTTAGTCTCTTGGCATAGCAAGAAACAAAACTCGGTTGCGCTTTTCACGGCGGAGGCGGAATATGTCGCCGCGGGTAGTTGTTGCGCACAAATCCTTTGGATGCGTCAACAACTCAACGACTTTGAATTATCATTTAATAGTGTACCTATATTGTGTGATAATACTAGTGCTATAAACCTTTCGAAATATCCGATCCAACACTCTCGCACTAAACATATTAATTTACGTCATCACTTTTTACGGGATCATGTCCAAAAAGGGGATATTACACTTGAATATATAAGTACCGATAGGCAATTAGCCGATATTTTCACTAAACCCCTTAATGAGGAACAATTTTGTTTTATTCGACGAGAGTTAGGCATGTTTGTTGTGTGAAATATACATATATACATGTATTTGATTAATTTAATATATTTTAGTATTTTTGCATATTTTTTTCTTGCCAAATCTGTGTCGAAATGTGCCAAAATTTCTGTTCTGTACCTCATTTACAGTCGATCGATCGTCATATAAAACGACCGATCGTTTTGCTACAGACGACCGATCGTTCCACAAAACGACCGATCGTTTTTTAGTCTTACTCACTGGAACTTTTTGTTCCAAATTCGACCGATCGACACACAAAACGACCGATCGTTTTTGTGTTTTTCAGCATAAATCCTTGAAACCCTAATAAAATTTTTCAAACTCATTCACTATTTCACAGCCAACTCTCTCTCTCTATTCGTCCCCTCTCTTCAAAACTTGTCAAATATCCCACTTTACATCCAATATGGTTCGCACTAAAAGAACTTCCCTCGTGGATGAAGATGACGAAGCCTATGTGCCTCCGTCCCCTCGTCCTCGTATTCCTCGCGGTCGCCGAACCGCCTCCTCCACCGCTCCGCCATCGGGCCCCGGTGCCTCATCCGGCTCTCGTCCTCCTCTCTATCCACCCACGATGGATAAAAGAGGTATTTTGTCAAATTTCACTCTAGATATGTCTCTATTCCGTGAACGATTTCCCGCTCTTATGCTCGATTTAAGTTTTCAAAAACTCGATACCATTCTCACTCTAAAAATGCCATTCTTCATTGAAAACGTATACGAATTTTATCACAACCTAGCTCTAGATAGGGATTCCGATGACGCACTTCGTTTGCGTTCATCATTTCACGGCCAACCATTCGTTTACGGTATAGACCGTTTACGACATTTATTACGCCTAGATAATGACGGTATCCATGAGTCGAGTGAGGAACTTTGTGAGACTCTTGAGATCGATAACTTCAACGATCTCAAATCCGAAATTTTTCATCCCGTCCATAACAATCAATCCAACAAAGCCCATGGCCTCTTATTCCGCAACAAATTAGCCTATCACATCCTATCGCATATCGTCCTACCCCATACTTCAAATTTTACGGATGTTACAAATGAATACATCTTTCTACTAGGATGCATCCATCGCAAAGTCAAACTTGACTTCGCGACTCTCATATTTTTTAAGATGGATTCGCTTAAAACGAAATCCAAAAATGGGTTACCCTACGGTGCTCTAATTTCGGCCATCTTAAATGACCTCAATCTCGTTCCCGGTGGAACCTTATTCAAAAATAAGGACAAACATATTTGGGACACTTCATATCTTTCCCAAATGTCCATTAAATTCCATAATGCCGATAAAACCATTACATGGTCCGGTAAGCGGGTATCCGGCCCCAACTATGCTCCTCTTTCCCCCGAAGAGGAAGAGTATGTTGGCCCCAAGGCCACACCGCGTGCCACTCATGAGGACGTCGCTATCTCCTCTGATTCCATTCCCCCCGTCGATATCCCTACATCTTCTCGTCCCTCTCGACGACAAGGAAAAGCTCAGGCGGGATCTTCTTCTCGTATCCCGCGCTCCGACAAGTTCTATGACTCTCTCTACATCAACCAATACCACAATGCGCAAATGACTCGTCGAATGTTTCGATTCATGAATCCGGGACAAGAAGAGCTAGACCGACTTGATCGTGAAAGCGCCGAGCAAAGGGCACAATTTCATGAATTCTTTCCAAACAATGATGACAACGATGACGACGAGGATGATGCGACCTCCCACCGTGACTAGGCGGATATATTTTTCATGTTTTTTTTTTTTTGATGATGTCAAAGGGGGAGAAATACCTCTCTCTTTTGTTTTTAAGTTGTATTTCTTTTCCGCTCTACGACTACGTTGGTTTTTGGTGTAATAACTAGAAAAACATTTTATTTTATGAATCGTTATTATGTTGCTTTTTATAAGTGCTTATGCATTGTGAGATTTGTGTATGTGCGTGGTTATAATTGCTATTAAGATTTATGCTCATAATTGCTAGTTGAATGGGCTATTTGTATTTGCTTTTAATTTGTGGCGATTGACCATTATTAGGCAAAACTATGGCCAAATTTTTGCTTACATATAGTTCTTCGTAATCCCTATTCATTTAGTTTTGTTTTAGCGTATTATTAAAATCGAATGTTATGACATTTACTTGGTTCTTTTCAAAACTAAAACTTTTGTCCAAGTAAAGCGTCATCTACACATATCGGTTATTCTCTTTTAAGCAAAAAGAGCTTATAGTATGTTGAAGTCAATATTTTGTCATCATCAAAAAGGGAGAGATTGTTGAACGTTGATTCTTCTAATCGATTATTTTGATGATAACAATATTTGTAAAACATGATAAAAGCTCGTTTTGCGTACTAATCATTTATCGAGTTTATTAAAGGTTCAAAATGATAGAATGCGAAATTACGAAGCCAATGGTTCAAGCGGAACCAATATCGGATTCGAAACGAATTAGTTACGGGGTTTCGAAGTTTGTCGAGAAAACCGAAAACAAGCCCAGAACAAAAACGACTGATCCATAAGGAAACGATCGATCATTTTAGAGAAATTTTCTTCCAGTGAGCACAACGTAAAAACGACCGATCGCCAAGAGGAAACGACCGATCGTTTTCAGTACAAATTTTGACCAGTGAGCACTCAGCAAAAACGACCGATCATAAATCTGAAACGACCGATCGTTTTTCAGAAACGACCGATCGTTTTTCAGAAACGACCGATCGTTTCTGTAGAATTTCAAAATCCAGCTTTTAAGCTATTCCTGAAAATGGGGCGAACTGCTGCAAAAACAGCATTGAATGAACTCACCAACCAGCAACGGTCTGAAATTAATGGCTGCACCTTTGTGACTCTACAAAAGCCCCAAAATACTTTGAAGAAAGGCATCCAAGCATTCACAAATTTTAAGCAATTCTTACTAAAAAATCCTTCAAGCTTATACTACTTATTTCTCACTTGTAATCAAAAATATTCTCGAGTATATTCTCATTGTAATCTTATAAACATCGAGATAATATTTGTTAGTGAGTGATTCGAAATCAAACTTGTAAAAGAGTATTTTATAAACTCATTAGTGAGCGAGTGAATTGGGTAGAGGCTTTTAAGCAAGTGTAGCTTAAAAGCTCTAGGTCATTTATTCGGGATACTCATATAGTGAGGAGGAGCGTAATCGGTTGATTAAGCTCGTTAAGGTGTAACCTTGAAACGAAGATTTTTAGTGAAACACTCGGTAGTGAAAATACCGAGGAGAGGACGTAGGCGCGGTTTGCCGAACCTCTATAAATCTTGCGTTATTTCTTTCCCTTAACTTTTACTTTTCGTATTTATTTATCGCTTATATTTATTGCTTGCTTAGATCAATTTAGCGTTAATTTGGTAACAAAAGAGTTTAGGTTATAAATACCACTAATTAACTTAGTTAAATACCCATAGATTTAATTCCGCGAAAAACGTACGAAAACCTTATTCACCCCCCCTCTAAGGTTTAGACTCCTACGGACCAACATGGGATTAGACTCATTTTCAATTTTATCTCTTTTCAAGGATCTTATTTCTTCATTAAGAGAAGAATTCATCCTCTTAAGAGATTTAGCGTTCTCTACAAGCTTAAGAAGTTTTTCGGAATAAATTTCACACATGTGAATTAATTCATCATGAGATAAATCTTTTACATCATCGTTGTGACTTTCGCTTGATGGTGAACGGTTTTGTTCATGGTTCTCTTCCATGGTCATATAGCAAGCAAGATGATCGACTTCTTCTTGCTCGGAGCTATCGCTTGAGCTTGAAGCTAATATTTTCTTCTTGCATTTGCTCTTGCGATTATTGGTGCAATCTCTCATCATGTGTCCTTATTTGCCACAAGCATAGCAAACAAAATCGTTAGAAATAATTTAATTATTTGACAATTTACCTTTGTGTTTGCGTCTGCCTTTAAGTTTTAGTACTTCCTTAACAATTCGAATGATTTGCATTGAATTTGTGTCATCCTCGGATAACTCATCATTTTCGTCACAAGTTGTTCCTTTGAAAGTTATCTCCTTCTTTTTCGAGATTGGCTTGTGACTATTGAGGGTGATCTCGTAAATAACTAATGAACCCGTCAATGCATCAAGAGTGTATGTGTTCATGTCGTGCGCCTCTTTAATTGTCGTGACCTTTGGTTCCCATTCTTTTGGTAAGCTCTGAATCACATTTGAAACCATTTTCTTACAAGACAAACACTTATCAAGAGTTGTTAATCCGTTAGTAATAATGGTAAATCTAGCAAGCATATCGGAAATAGTTTTTCCATCGCTCATCCTAAAAAGTTCGTAATCATGCACTAGAATTTGGAATTTGCACTCCTAAACTTGGTTAGTCCCTTCATGCATAACTACTAACTTATCCCACATACCCTTAGCCGTTTTACAAGCCGAATTTTTGTTGTACACGTTAAGGAAAACGACACAAACAATCGCGTACATCGCTTTGGCATTAGTAGAGTAGGCTTCTAGTTTAGCATCATCTAAGTCCTCTACGAGAATTGGATTCTCGCTATTTTTGAATTTGGAAGCGGAATATCCTACTGTAATAATCTTTCAAAGATTAACATTGTAGATTTGTAGGAAAATGTTCATCATATCTTTCCAATAACTATAGTTTATCCCATCAGAAAAAGATGGAGTATTCGGGGAAAATGCGACACCGGAAGTAAAATTATACAAATTAGCCATACCGATCTTAACTCTAAAATCGCTAGATTTTTATATGGAAGAGTCTCGGCTCTAATACCAATTGTTGGTCCGTACGGCTAAACCTTAGAGTGGGGTGAATAAGCTTTTTGGCGTTTTTCACGGAATTAAAATTTTAAGCGCAACTAACAACCCAACTAGCTCAATATATATTTGCGACAATAAATATACGATGATAATGTATGAATAAATTGAAACAAGCGCACAATCACAAATAATATAAGTTTCGGAAAGTAAATAGCAATGGAAGAGATTGACAACACGATATATAGAGGTTCGGCAAACCCGCATACGTCCTCTCCTTGAAATTAACTTTACCGAGTATTTCACTATAATCTTCTTCCCAAGATTACAAATCATATCGAGCTAATCAACCGACGATGATACAATCTTGATACAAGTGCAAGAGTACACAAAAGACGAATGAACGACTCCCACTCAATTTATGAGTATCCAAGTGTTTAAGTTATAACTTTTAACCAACATTTTGGCTTAAATCCTTATACCCAAACACTCACTCACAATTGAGCTTATAAGTTTGCTTTTTACAATTTTGTTACAACAATGTAACCAAACTCACTATTTTATTACTTCTAAATAAGCTAATTTGTGAGTTTTTTATGTTGTTTGAGCTTGATCATTTTTCTTCTTGTTTTTCCCTTTTTGAGCTTTTTTGTTCAATAATAGAGTTTTTTTGTGTTTAAGATATAGAGAGATCGAAGGATGGTGATTGGTGATTGGTGTGTTTTGGAGAGAGATTGTGGTGTATTTGAATTCCCAAAAAATCTATTGGACCATAGTTGACCGTTTAGAGTTCTTGTGGCTTTTATTCAATGAGTAAAAGATTGTTTTCGAAAAAGCAAAAAACAACATTTTTGAAACGGACCGAATCTCGATCGATCGAACTGAATCTCTATGGATCAAGATTTCTGGAAAGTTTTGTACTTGTACTTGTTTCGATCGACATGTATCTCGATGGGTCGAAATTGACTGTAACTTTTTGGACCACTTTCGAATGATTGGACTTTATCTCGATCGATAAAGATTGGACTGTAACTTTTTGGACCATTTTCGATCGATCGGATTATATCTTGATGGGTCGAGATTTCTAAACTGATTTTTTCTACTTTTTGAAACGCTCGTAATTTGCTTGTTCAGATTTTCAATCGACTTCCGTTTGAACTGTTGGCTTCATTATTGAATGCTCTATCATTTGAAGTCCTGAAATATACATTTTCTCTTTTTGAAAAAGATCAAACATTATATCATCGAATTATAAAATAATTAAATTATAATCACACTTATAATCAAAATCAATTATTGAACTAATGGTTCAACACTTATACTAAGAAGTAACAAGCTGAAAAAGTTTGTCTAATTGTCAAAAAAAAAAAAAGGTTAAAAAGTTATTTTAATAATGTTTCTCTGTTATTTTAATTAAAAATATATGCATCCAAATCATTGTATGTGTCGGCCGACTCACGTGTCACTCGCGACTGAGGATATCAGTCCTTTTTTTACTGTTTTTTTTTATTACCTGCACTGATAACAAAAATTCGAACCTTCAAGTGTGAATTGCAGCTGACGATTCTGGCATGGAGCCAACATATACAATGACATGTATACGCAATTACAAATAATTCGAGTCGGTAGCTAACAATCTAACAAGACTTTTACAACGAAACGAGTAGTTTAACCAAAACAGAAAACATTAATAAAAATTTCAGAGAGCAGCTCTCCGGGCAGAGAAACCAAGCCTTGCTCGTCGGATGTTACGACGCCGCTTCTTGTAAGTCAACGCTCCGAGCCCCACCGCCCCTGCTGCCACAAACACTCCGATAACAACTCCTGCCTTTTGTCCACCGCTCAGACCCTTCGATGCCTCTAGCCCACCACTACTAGGAACAAAAGGCGGAGACGGCACTGTAGCAACAGTTGGAGTTGGTGGCGGAAATATAGGTGATGGTGGAGGGGAAAACGATGGGGTCGGAGATAAAGCTGGAGCGGAGCAATTTGTCGAACCTTGATAGACGAAGAAGATAAAGATAAGAAATAATAATCTACATCTAACTACTTGTATTGCCATGACATACAAAATATTGATCTAGGGTGTAGCACATGAGAAAAGAGCAAAGTTTCACGGCTTATGTATAGAAACAAGTAGGACAATTTTTTTTGGTAGACAAAAAGTTCGATAGAATCAGTAGCTCAATTTGTTGTGTTATTGTTGTTTTTTTCTTGTGCAAAGCCTCGTTGGTGTAAGAGACTACAAAGACAAATAGTGGATGAGCAAACCCATGTATATACTCCATGACAATATCTCATTTGGAAATAAATTCCTTGGTTGTTTTTAAAGCATGTTCTCAGGGTCCGAAGGTATATTATCAAAATGTCATTTGAAAAGTATAGTATTTCAAATAGGTTTAGTACCAACTCGATCACTCCGAATGACAGTTTATATTTGCAAACATAAACCCTTGTAAAACTTTAGAAGTCCGTTCTGGTCAAACCTTTTCAACCAACTAGTGATCAAAGTTTACAATTTTAGCCATCTAGTAAGATGCCATAGTTGCAATCTTGCAGATATGCAGTTACAAACTTGAAGCCACCTCGTATAAGGGGAATGTTTTGCAACCTCAATACCATACCAAGTTACCAACAGTACAGTATGGAAATACTGGAGTTTCTCAATGCTATGATAACAGAACAACTACTTTAAAGTTTAAACCGGAAAACTGATATTAATTACTAAAAAAAGGAAAAAAAATGCAATCATTTGTTGAAAACAAGTACAAAACCAGTCCCAAAGGTAGTACTGACCACTAATCTACAATTGCTAAAAGAAAAGAAAATTTTGAAAAAAAGGAGATGAAGGAAGAAGGGCCTGATTTATTTGATGTCAAAACCCAGTCCCAATTATAGAGCAGGAGTATATTTAGTCCCCTAGCGGCAATATATTGGGGAATCAAAATGAGCCAGTCGCCCCTGGAAATAGTTCGCTAATCTTATTGAAAACATCCATAACCTGGAGAGGACGAACAAAATCCATCAATAACTACCCATAGAGCATTGACAGAACAAAAAGAAGAGATGCCACAAAACATACTAAAAGAACAAAAGTTAAATGACACACTCGTGCGATCAAAACTTAATTAAAGAAATTTCCATAAATGGCAACTAAGAGGAAACTGTAGGTATCAGATAAAGATAGGAAATACCTCCTTGTCATTCTGGTATTTTGCAATACTTAATGGATTCTGTGAACACTGTAAAAAAAAAGGACAATGCATAAGAAAAGAGCAAAAAATAATTAGCAAATTTGGATAATTTAAAGGCATACATCCATGATGGCTGCTTGGACTCGGGGATTTTGGAATGCCATGGCTACATCAGGATTAGCCATGATCTTTGAAATAACTTCTTCTGGCGAGAGCCCTATTTGTTCTGTAATTAAAATATTTATACATTAGCTGTCATTACCATTTAAAAAACAAAGGTAACAGATGTTTCAAATAGAAAAAGTATATACAAATGTGATGAAATATTCTTCTAGAATCTAGAATATGTGGAAGTATCAGTTTAGGGCCACTTGCATTGCCATTAAGGTATGTGTTATATTTCTAAACACTTGAAGAACAATCGATACGTAAAAATTAAAGATGGGTTGTAATTTCATATATTTACAGAACACTCCTCTAAAATGCTGTACAGCTCTGCAACATCAACTTGGCTCATACTACAGTCAAGGAGATAGCACAGTGGAATTACTGACTAAGGAAAAAAAGATGAGTCGCTAGCTTAGTACTTACATCATTTTTTTTCCCATCTGAAAAGATCCACCTACCGTCTACGTCTACACGTTTCCTCCAAAACAAGCTCTGGAAGCAGAGAGAGGGGTGGGTGGGTGGGGGGGGGGGGGGGGGGGGGGGGGGGGGGGGGGGGGGGGGGGTGGATTGACTGTTCTTTATAGCGTGCACTTGTTTTACTTACTAAATATTTAACAAGTCTATCTTACAGAACTTACTCTCTAGTCTCTCTCTCCCCCTATCCAATTTGATGCTATATCTTCAAATCTCCGTCACCATAGCCAACCTTAATTCTACTAAATTATAATTGACAGAATTATTGTCCTTGTTTCATAAAAAAACTAACCCCAAATTCGGATTATTTGCTTTTAAATCTTTGCGGATTAGAGATTATATCTTGTTTGTGGGTTGATAGATGGAAGGGAAAGAGAGGATCTGTTTTTTTTTTCATTCTGAGTTGTATTTACATACACTGATTCTTGCCAAATTTTGAATTAACATTATAAGTGAGCAAACTTGATTTTGTTTCATTTAAATATATAAAATTATTGTCAGAGGGAGCAATGTCGGATATGGTATTTTTTTTCATTGATTCTGTTAATCACTAAAATATTAGGAGGGAATAGAAGAAAGTGAGGAGGGATAGAAAACGGAGATAAAGATAAATGAGTCTTTATTAATTCAAACAAATCTTAGCGTCTAAAATTTATAGACGGTTGGGATTAACTATTGAACAATCGAAGGAAAGGAGTTCAAAATAGTGAAATTACATTGTGCTTATCTATCTGTAGCAGTAAGCTTAATTTTCAAAAAAAACAATTTATCGGTAGCAGGCTAGCACCAGAAAACTTTACGTGAACCCGTAAAATTAAAGCTCAATATGCAGTTGAGAAACGCATATGAAGTCGATAGAATCAGCAAAAACCACTAATTAGGAACTTACCAAATTGTTGTTTCACCTCGGGACTGCTCATATCAAAGTTTTTTAAAGAATCCATCATCCGGTTGTCCCATTCAGCGCTTCCCCCCATATTATTCCTGAGGGAAAAAAATATGAAATTGTGAACCAAGGTGCAAAAATAAGCATTCATATCTAATATGAATCGGCCATTAGTTACGGGCAACAAGACGGAAAGAGCTGCAGAGACTCTGTTAACTGTATCACGGAATTCAAGATAATGATTGGATGGCAAACAAACACAAAGTAGAACTTAAGATGACACACCTCAAAACAATGATGCTTCCGTACAAAAAGAGGAAAAGCTAGCCTATTAGCCACAACTAAACAAACTCTAAGGAACAGAGTATGGATGGTGAGTCCATAGTTCGTTTGGCAGCAGTAAAACACACAAAATGAACAAGCGATACATTTATCAACAAAAAGCGAGAAAATACTCCAAAATATTGAATCTAATAAGTTATGCTTTTTACAATGAAGTTTGAAAATAAATTAAAAGATTCTATATACAGAAGAAGTATAACTCAAGCAACCAAGACAGTATAGGAAGACAGTTTCAACCTTGCACAAACCTCTAGAAGTGAGGCAACAGTAGAAACAGCAAATATATCAGAAAGGTAATAGCCAAAAGTGTATCATAACCAGAGATAAAAACATCATATTCCAGATAATAGAAAGAGAGTGTTTCAGATAATGGATACTTTACGAAACAATATAAATGTCATGTCCAATAACAATTAAGTATTTATCTTAATGTAAGGTAAATCATAAGACTTAAATTGCTAAGTACAAAATATTTGTATTTTCCATGGACCCATTTACACATGATATATCCACGGTATTATTGTAACTTGTAAACGATGGATAGCTATGTGATGATAATCACCCTGGTGGTATTATTATACGTGCAGGTTGGCACATTGAGTGACCACGGCTGAAGGGTTTAGCGTTTTCTATAGTCAAAATAAAAAACGGTACAATTTACATATAAAAAGGTACAAATACAGGTTCATGGAACATACAACATATCCTCCAACTGTTTACGGTACTCCGGATTCTGCAGCATCCCTGTCAGGAAAAGAAAATCAGCATTGATAAGATATTTGACGGTTACCAACCTAAACCTATATCAATTAAAGATTAAGAACACAATTCAACCACATCACCACAACAATCGATAAATACCCAAACTAGAGATATATGTGAAGACAGCCGTTACAAAGATACTGATTCATGTTTCACACATAGCAAAATCACAGTTCAACATACTTACATTTGAAGGTAGTAGGATTTTGCATCTCCTTCGGAAGATATCTACAAGGAAGAAGGTAAACCAGGTTACAAGAATCAGCTAAACATTAACATATAAACCTCACAGTATAAAGACATACGTTGCAAAGCAATTGCAAAATTTAAGCAAAAGATATGAAGAGAAACGGACTCAAACATTACAAAAACCTGCTTATGATAAATATTAACGAGGAAAAAGCATAATCAATGAAAACTAATGAAAGTTGGTGGCAACAAGGAAAAGTTGGTGACTGCTTCTCATACTTCCATCGAAGGTTTAATGATCAGTAGCCCTTTTTAGTTCCTGTAAGTTTACTTGCAGAATAGCAAAGGACCCTTTAACAACTCAAAGCGGCATAGAGGGGAGATGATCACTGCCATGCTTCAGAAATTTTAAAACTTGTCTTTGTACTAGGTTTTCTAATATATATATATATATATATATATATATATATATATATTCTGTTATAATATGTGAAGAGTCTAAAAGATGATGGTCATTTGCTGTAATTAGAAGTTTAATTCTAGTCTGAAATTATTAAGAGCAGAAAATTAAAGTGCGAGCACACATGCTTAGGTGAAAATCCTTGAAAATCTAAACAGCTAGACAACAAAGCAACTGTAAATATAGTCGGAAAAATGGAGGAATTGAAAAGAAAAAGAGAGGTATCTGGTGCTCAGACTAATCATATCTAATCAGGTACTTTAAATATAGGAGTTTGGTGCACAAATGTACAGGTAAAAATGTTTAGAAATTAGACAGCCATCCAAAATAAAACTGTAAAACTAGGCGGAAAATGGAGTCAAGATGGAGGAAATAAAAGGAGAAAGAGAGGAGTCTGGTGCTTAGACTAATCATATTGAAATCGGTGGGATGTCTAATAAAAAGTGGAAATAGTTTTCAAGACAGACTTCGTCCGCACTTTATAAACTTGTGACTGAACACACCACTACAACAGTAGGACAAAAATTGGAAACATAAACTAGTGAGCAAATAAGAAAGAACTGAAATTAGCTGAAATTAGAAGTCTGATTTAGAGCAACAAACTGTAACAAACAGAGAGAGAAAAAGTGAAGGTTATATTACGGAAAAATCATCTTTTGAACTGTTGGATCTTCCATCATTTTCTCCAAAGCTTCAACTGACATACGAGAACTCTTTTTATCTGCTATTAAGTTGACAAAAACACCAGTTTAGTTTCTTAAGCTAAAAGATGAAATTCAAAATATCACACCTTAATTAAGATTCAAGAATTACATACAAGTGCAGCAGCATACAACAAAATACGACTAGTGATGTACTCAGAAGACATGCAAGACTGAGCAACTATTATGTGCAAATAACGTAATGTCCTCATTTAAAAAAGAAAAAAAAAATGTCCAGCTTTTCCATTTATCTAATTCAGTAATCAACGGGAACTTTTTTTCCCCAATAAAGAAATGGCCAACGGTTAAAAGTAATCATTAACAGAAGTTACAGAACAAGGAAGGGTGCTGAGGGAAGTTGCAACTATATGATACTGTCATATAAGATGTTGTCATCATGCATTAAGATCTACAAAGTAAAAGGGACTGGATCTTAGGTATGGACTGCTGTGGGGATGTCCAATATCATGCGGCTGAAATATAGCCATGTTACTAAGAAATATTCTTACTTTATCTCTATAATGATGATTTAAGTGTTCCAAATAACTTAAGTTTTCTGACTTACCAATTAACTCCTTTCTCACTTTGAATTTCTTCCCTTCATTGATATACACTTTCTCTTTCTTCGTAAAGGTTCAGATGACACAGAATAGACCCTTCAATTGGAAACTCATATTTTTTGAAACAAAAGTTTCCCTATATAAATTGTATGTATCTGTATCCATCTTTACTTAAACTCTTTTGGGGAGATGGTTGGTCCCTACATTTTATGTGTGTACACATTCATATGTCGTTGAAGAAAACAGTGACTTGGATGAACCGAAAAGCAAAAATAAAACTCACCGAAAGCAGATGATCCCTCATACGAACCAAACCCAGCAGCTCCTGAAGCATATCCATTTGGCGGAACCTTCATTGCATAGTCAAACATTTTCATTTGTCTATTAAAACAAAACAATCATTAATGATTGCTAAAACATGATGCCTCACTTGTCCATAAAGCTCGGTATTCTTTGGTAAGTCTGAGTCTGTAGGTTCATCAAATCCTGGCTCAGTATTCTTTGGTAAATCTGATTGTGTAGGTTCATCAAACCCTCCAAAAGGACTCTTTTGCAATGTCTCTTCAGGAGACACGTCTACAAAAGCTGGAAACACAAACTTGATGATAAACAAGAAGTTCTAAACGAAATCAAATGAAGATTTTATGATAATAATAACAAGGCATATACAAAGATAATGTAGTCAATTGGCATTGTCATGTGTCTTAAGAAAAAAACAAGTAGCAGATGCTAGTTGCATTGGGAACCACTGCCACTCTCAACAATGGAAATTGATAACGAGTTTCTTCATGTGATTATGGTATCTGTAACATAGAGGACCTAATAGCCTTGTACCATGATGCATTTGTACTATTCCAGGAATTTTGATCTGTTCAATCTTAAAAGATTTTAATACCAATAAGCTTCTATGCCGTGGGGGGAAAAATCGGAGGAACTAAAATATGAAATACTAAAGTACACGGATGATGCAGTTTATTAAGTCATTTTCAATAAAAATATGTTAATTTGAATAGTAATGAATAATGACACGAAGTACTCATTTGCAACGGGTTAAACTTATCGAATGTAAAGGAGGGAGTACCATTTCTGTCAAGGAGAATTAAAATGGAAAAGAGGGAGTTGTACCGTTTCTCTTTGGTGTCTCAATGTCTGCATTCGTGTTGACATCAGTATCGGGAGTTTCCTCAACTTTGGTTGGTGTGGGGTCCACATTAACCACAGCCTGAGAGGCAGTAGATGGAGATGGTGTTGGGGAAACAGACTCTGTTGATGATGGGGGATAAGTTGCAAAAGAAGGTGACTCAGCTGGTTGAGAGTATGATGAAAAGGGAGATGAAGTAGATTGCCCCGGTTGAGGAGTTGGGAAAGGGAACGGTGACCCTGGAGAGAAACCAGCAGGATTGAATTGATTATTCTGTGAACCCCCCATCATCATCTTGAACGCCTGCTGCATTGCATATTTCTGAAAGAAAAATCAAACAGCATGTGTCTAAAAAGTTGATTACAAGAAGAAGAAAAAAAGTGACTAAGAAAAGTAACATAATTCTGTTTCTTAAATTTTAAAGAGAAGGCAAGTCAATTACCAATGAACTACACGAATTCTAAAATAAGATAGATGTGATATGAATAGACTTTCAGTATGAATGTATATATGTGTGTGTGTGTGGGTTGGTGTACATATATATTTTGAGAATATTCGGCGAGAAAATGCTTTAGTACCGAGTTGACAAACTAGAGAGAAAAAATAATTAGTCATTTTGATTAAGGTCTCACTTTATGAAGTAAGAACAATGTTACGTCAATGCAATCATTATCTCTAAAATGATTATTTACTAACAGTTCAAAGCCATTGAATGGTGAAATGTGAAACGCTGAAACTGAAACCCAGTGGACTCCAGAGAATTAAAAATAAAAAATAAAATTGTGTAGCAGACACTAAACCATTGAATTTATATCTTCGGTATTATAGGACAAAGTCTAGTTATCACCTGCCATATAGTTTATAGGTAGGAAGTAGGAACTGTGACACTCACCTTCAAGTTTGAAGCCACCTGCAATAAGATAGAGGTGGTAAAATGAGCCATGGTTAAATTCATATCAATATTGTGTAAAACTCAAAGGTATAAAAGTTGTCCACATTCTCACCCATGAGAAAAGTGCTGAAAACCCTACACCAACCCCAATCCAAAATAGTGGAGAGCCACTAGAGCAAAATACGAGAAAAATATATTAATTCCAAAAGTTAGACGGTGTGAATTATCATTACTCACATACAAACCAAATGAGAAGAGAGAAAAATAATTACAAGTTAGACGGTGGGGGAGGAACCACTGCAGGCAGTGGATTAACACCGACAGAAGTTGTTTCCTGGCTCCTTGAAAAAATACTTGCGAAACAATCGTTCTTTACCCTTTTGACAACTACATAAGAGAAGAACAAATAAATTGATAATCTGATACAGACATAAACGTAAATAAATAAATAAAACAGAGAGGAAACACTTCTACAAGAAAAAGGGAAAGATGTGAACAGCACAATTGAAGACTGTGTTTATAAAATTAATCTGCTAAGAGAATGAATGTAAATATCCCACATGACATCATTACTCTGGCGGAAAGAGTCTAGGCTGACTCAGTTCTATTATCGGTTTATCTTCTCTATCCTCATATGACAGCTTGCTCTCGTTAACTACTCCTCCTAAGCTCCTACTAAACTCACAAACGCTATAATATTATAAATGGCAAGGACTTACATAAAATTCAATCAAACTCCATATCTTCTTTTTGACACTGTAGCACAAAATTTAGTGTAAGGGAGTTTGGTGGTAGTCAAAATTTCTTTATCCCTCAGTTGACCAGTTCTCCAATAATTTTGGCCTTTTTTCCATTCCCTGATTTCTACTATCCGTCTTAGTTAATATTCGAATTCCTAATAGGAAGGTTAGATCAATTGAACGTTTATCCTTTTTTTTTCTCCTATTGCAGTAGTAATAATTGATAAAGTACATTCAATTGATAATTGTTTGCCCCTCAAAAAGTTCTAGAGTCGAAATCATAAACAGATTTCCAGAGCATTGTGAGTTACATCAACCTTTTGAGAACTTCCAACACTGATAAAAAGTTACCTTAAAAAACCAAGATCTTAATCAAAAACTGTAAGATTTCCGAGACGACACATCTATACAAAATTTTAAAAAATAAACAGCTTTTCGACATCTCCCTTATTAGAAGTTGTTTCATCGTTCCAAGTGACCAAATTAATAATTTAGGATTACTCCAATTTCTAATAATTTGTTTTATGCTGAAATGTACAGAACTCTTTAAGAAAACTTATCAAGTACACATACAGATAAACATATAGTCATATATGTGAGTAAAAATATATGTATAGATAATTGCAGCATCAAATTAATGGAATAAGAACCAACAATCAATCAAAAATTGGCATATACATATATTATATGTTAAATTATATATATATATACATACATATATATATATTATAATAAACTTATAGAGAGAGAGCGAATTAGCCTAAGAATTAATCCAAATTTTCCATATATACATAAACCCTACATCCAAACATATATAAGCATAAATTATAAAAACCAACCAACTTATTTCCCAAATCTATGGAATTATAACTTCAATCAATCAAAAATTGACATTTACATATACAGTTCTTACAAACACACACATATATACATATACATAGAAGGAGGGGGATTAACCTAAGAATTAAGAACTAATCCAAATTTTCCATATGTATATGAACCTACTTCTAAACATATGGGGTATGAAATAAAATGTCAAAAACAATAGTAACCAGCTCTAATTCAACTTATTTTTCAAATCAACAAATATAATCACTAAGTAAAAATTGTCATATACATATACGTAGTTCGTAACAAGCACACACATATATATACATAGAATTAGATAGATTATCCTAAAAAGTAAAAAGTAAAAAGTAATCCAAATCTTCCATATGCAATTATGCATATGAACCGTACATCTAAAAAATACTCACTCCGTCCCATATTAATAGTCCATTTAGGTTTTTGACTCCGTCCCAAAAAAGTAGTCGAGTTTGACTTTTCAATAAAGATTTTCCTCACAGGCCCTAATTAATGACCATGGTTATTTGCAAATCATGAATACCATTATTATTTTAAGGGTATATTTGAGAATTATTAGCATATTTATTACTCCAACTAACTCTAACAAAAATTTCTTAATATTCGTGAAAAAACTAACTCGGATATTTTTATGGGACGGAGGGAGTATAAGCATAAACTATAAGGACCAACTTTAATTGAACTAATTTCTCGAATCAACGGAATTATAATCGACAAGTCCAAAATTGCCATATGCCTATCCCTACGTACAAGTACACACACACACACACACATATATACACACATAGAAAGAAATAGATTATCCTGAAAAGAAGTCGTCCAAATCGTCCATATGCATATGCACATATATAAGCATAAACTATAGCAATCAACTTTGATTCGACTTAGATCAAAGGAATTATAATCAAAAAGTCAAAAATTGGCATATACATATAGTCCCTTCTTATAACCAACTATAATTTAACAAATTTATCAAATCAACAGAGTCATAATCAACAATAACCATCAAAATATACATAAAGTCCCTACACACACACACACACACATATATATATATAGAGAGAGAGAGATGTAAATATAAAACACCTTTGATAGTACGAATTGGTGTTTGAGCGGAGGTATTATCGGCGCAAGCGGAAATACGAGAAGATCTCTCTAGACAATGGTTTTTATTAATTAGGGCAAATGAACAAGAAGAGTATCTAGTTCTGTAATTTATAGGATAAGAGGTTAATAGAGGCTTTGGAGATGATACTAGGGCTAAGGTATCCATTGCTGAATATATATATATATATATATGTATAGAGAGAGAGAGAGAGAGAGAGAGAGAGAGACGGGTTTTGGATTAGGAGTTTAGCAGAGGTTTTTCGAGCTGCCTCCTTATTTTTATTTTTATT
The DNA here is from genome assembly GCA_963682055.1 of Primula veris. Lineage (NCBI taxonomy): Eukaryota > Viridiplantae > Streptophyta > Magnoliopsida > Ericales > Primulaceae > Primula > Primula veris. Next base: position 9,555,334 of record OY821743.1, read on the forward strand.
TTTATTTCTACTCCCGTTTTTTTTCTTTCTAAACGCCTTCTTTCGTTACAACATTTCACTTAAATTTAAATATAAAGTTACTAAGCCCTTAATTTAATTTTTAAAAACGGTTCGTAAAAATATTTATGTTGTTTACGGATTGTTAAAATTTAACAATACTTATTTTACTAACAATATTAATAAATAAATTAATGTTATCTGTATTTTTTTCATGGTGTTTAAAGCACTATCTTATTGTTTTCACAAAGTGTTCAGTCTTTTTATGGACAATAAACTTTCAAACTTGAACATTTATAATAGGTTGTTGTATGCTAAAAGTAGATGGGAGTACAAATATTAAATTTGAGGTGGATACTATGATTTTTGTAACACGTGACACTTGAAAAACGTTAATGTTATAATCACTAACCTATGTTCCTTAACAAAGTACAATAATTGTTGCTTCGATTGGATACCGATATCGCTCAATAAGCAAGCAAGTCATTTATGCCAGATCTAATACCAATGAGTTTAGACTGCAGTCAATGTCTGACCGTATGTGTTCATTTTTTTATGTAATCGAACGGATATGTTACTATTTGTATGATAATTTATCTTAATGAGTTTTGATTTTCTCAACAAAAATTATCTTTTAAGAATTTTTAGATAATACGTTTTGTAGAAAAATAATAATAATACTAACTCCCAGGATACAAGAAAACAATTCACAATTTTCTAAGTTTTGAAAGCGTCGTAAAGTGCTCATTTGTTCTTATACACTTTTGATAAAAATATGTGACCCATAGGCCTGGAATCATACCACTATGGGACGTTGCGGGTAAAGTGTTATAGAGTGCGCATTGTTCTTGCGCTTTCCGACAAGTTGTTTTTATGCATTCCGACAAGTTGTTTTTGTGCTTTCCGACAGGTTATGCTTGTGATTTCCGACAAGTTATTGTGTCGTCGAAGATGTAGATATACGTAACTATTTTAGAAATAGACGAGAAAAATGTATTTTCTCAAAAGTCTTCAAAATCATTTTTTTTTTCTGAATGTACATCAATTCTCCAATTATCATTAATTTCTCATATTGTAAATGATACATTTTACATTTATATCACTCATCCGTCCCAAATAAGTTGGCATGAGGGGACCACGTGAAAGTTTAATTAAAAAAAAAAACTCGTATCTAAGACAAATGTTCAACTGGTATGACACAGAACCGATTACGATATAATACTATCTTTATCAAAAGGTTTTACTATTTAAAAAATAATCTTAGTCATCAAATTTTCAAACATAACAAACCATATCCATTGATACAATCATACAATGGATAAGTCACTCCGTGAGTGTATCAATTATTTATGTGATTGTTGCATATTATCTGCTGAAGTGCGAATAATGTGGACCAAACCTAATTTAAATAAAAGTACGGGTTTAACAAAACTTATTGATGCAGATAATTCGTAGGCAGGAGGGAAGCGATGTGTAAATGGGGATGCCAAAATATATGTACAAGTAACATATTTTTATGGGGTGCCAAATCTACACCTAAAAAGAAATTGTACTAAAAAAAAATTACGTCACTTAGGATTTCTAAAATTATGGGGATGCCGTGGCACCCAATCGTCCCCACTTAACTTCCCTGTTCCTAAGGTCGTCCGTTAATAATTTTTTTATAATATATTTGGATACATTTATCTTGTGATGGGCACTCATATCAACACATTGTCCCTCCTCCAAACTTTGCAGACAACACACTAATCACACAACAGGTTTACAACAAACATGGAAAAAAACTGTATAGTAATGTACCCAGCTTCAGGAATAGGGCATGTGACATCCATGATAGAGCTAGCCAACCTCATCCTCATCCACTACCCCTCTAGATTCTCCCTTCACCTCCTCCTCCTTCCTACCGACCCTTCCGTCGACTCCTTCCTCCTCCGCCATACTCACCCCAGCCTTACTCTCCACCGCCTCCCTCCACCTTCCCCCTCTCCCTCTTCTTCCTCCTCCTCCCCAGCAGCTGTTGCTTTCGAATACATCCGTCTCAGCTCTGTCAACGTTGTTAAGGCACTTTTCAGTTCATTTTTTTGTTACTTATAGGTAGGGGGCAGTCTGCCCATTTTAAAAAATATTAATAATGAAAAATTAACAAATTTCTATATATTTCCATCAAAATTTTCAAGCACCCCCCTATATTACCACAAAAATACTCGTATATGGTTCAAAAAAAATTATATAGAAAACGGCCCCTCCCATTTAAGATTCTTGGTTCCGTCACTGATTATACCTTTGATTACTAATGTGTTCGACTGTATGAATGAGAAAAGTTGGAGTGAATTGTCGTTTTTGAAGTTTTTAGTGTTTTTTTTTTTCAAATCTGTTTTTCTGGCTTTTATTTTTATGATTTTATTACTTTTATTTTTTTATTTTTTTTAAAGATACGTATTTACTTGGAAATAAAAAGCTGATTGTTTCCTTCAGGCGCTGAGACGGATACTGGATACGTCTGTTGTGCGTGCGCTGATGGTGGATTTCTTTTGTGCTTCTGCGGTTTCGGTTGGGAATGAGTTGGGGATTCCGGTGTACTGTTTTTTTACTTCTGGTGTGGCGGCGCTTGCTTTGTATTTGTATTTTCCTGTGCTTGATGGTGATACGGAGATAAGTGGTAGCTATAAGGATCTTGCCTCTACTCAGCTTAAGATTCCAGGTCATTTTACTACTACTCCGTGACTCTGTCCCTAAATAATAGATTATTCGGAGTACTATTTTTTTATGTGACGGTTTCTCTATTTTTGTGGGTATTACTGTAACAATCTCTTAATTTTCACATTGTTGTAGCTAGTACTCCATCCGTTACCATTTAATTATACTGTACGAAACTGCGTGCAATTTTGATTATGCAAAACTTGTATCTAAATTGTCGAAATGATTTTTTTTAAAATTTTAATCTTATAATTCAACATTTGAACTAAATGATTAACTTTGAAATTTTTATTTCGACGATTTTGATTCAACGGAATATTTTTATTGTCTTACAAAAACGTGTTGGCTTGTGTTGGTAGTAGTTTTGGTTAATTACAGGAAACACTATAATTTTTAGTAAGTTCTGCTAGGTACTCATGCTTAAACTCGAACAGGAATGGTTCCAATGTTTGAAGTTTTGATCTAGTTGGTCTCTTTGAGAACCTAAGAGGAAACAGATTTCATGTGTTTCTGAATGACGTAATTTTTTTTGTCACCATTTATATTGACATTGTGTGTGCTGTTGTAAGTTGTAACTTGTAACCATGATAGTGTTTATGAGATTGGGAAAAAAAATACTTCCAGATTGACTAAATCCATCACTTTTGAATTCGGGGACCAGTAGTTCACCCTAATTGTCTTTAATTTGAATCTGACTTTGTTGGTGAATTCATATAATCAAAAACAATTATAGTTAAAGTTAAAGACCTTACCAACCTTGAGGGTAATGTTAAAATTACCCTAATTGTCTTACAACTTACCAACCTTCAAGTGTAGACCTGAGGGTTATGTGAATTACTAAATTTTGTTAATATTAAAGACCAATCGTAGTTTTAATCCGTATCTGCGTGACTATCACATCTTACATCTTACATCTTGATTTTTGAACATGTATATTGGTATCAGGACGGTCGATGTAGATGCCAATTTGCGCCTACATGCTTTTGCTCAGTTTTTTAGAATGTAAGACGTGTAATGTGGCTAGACTACAAAAAAGTTACCCCAACACAATTCATAAGTGTTCATTGGTAAATTGTGTAATATTTTGTGCACTTTAAATATTTTTAGATGGTTTCTTTTGCATTGAAAACTTTTGGGTGGTAATGTCGAACACTTCGAATTGGATGATAATATGGAAGATAAGTTTTATACAAATTGTACGTAGACAACCAGCTTCTACATGTACTTGTAGAGATGCATTTTCTTAGACAACTTCAGAGCTTTATCTAGTAGTAGTGTTTTTGAATTGTCCTTGAATATCTCGTTAGAAAGATGATATTTGGCTTGAGAATATGCAAGGGGAATGGATATCCGATAAATTCTCTCCCTGAGGGTTACATTCTAGGAAGTTAAACTTAAAACTACACTTGATAAAACTTGAAGAAAATTATCTCAACATCACAGTTATTTCCATTTATCTTTAAAACGATATAAATTTCCCTCTATTCTACCATGTTCAGGATTGCCTATACTCAGAGCCATACACATGCCGGAGCCAGTAATTGACAGAAATGACCCTGCCTATAATGACATACTAAACTTGTCTCACCATCTCGCCAGATTAAACGGTATTATAGTCAACACATTTGAATACCTAGAGCCAATACCCATCAACGCAATATCAAATGGCTCGTGTGTTCCAAATTCGCCTACTCCCCCAGTATATTACATTGGGCCGATAATTTCTCAACAAAAAAATAGTGAAACCAAGCACGAATGTCTGACATGGCTTGATCAACAGCCAAGCAAGAGCGTCGTATTCCTGTGTTTCGGTAGTAGAGGATCTTTCTCCATAGACCAGGTGAAGGAGATAGCAATTGCATTAGAACAGAGTGGGCACAGATTTCTGTGGGTTGTGAAGAGCCCACCGTTGGACGAGAGAAGTAAACAGATCAAACAGGTTGACTTACTTGATTTTCAGACTTGTGGTTGTGCGATAAAAGCTTTTAATTTTTGGTTTATAAATTTTTAGAGATATGACATTCCTTTAAAAAACATTGATTTCTGCTACTTCGGGTTAATTCATACTAACTTAATTTTCACTGGAAAGGTCGTATAACTGTGAGTATAAAAACGTCTTTTTATCCCTTAATCACAAAAGGAACTTATTTTGAGGTGTATTTGATTGATTTTCAGACTTGTGATTGTGCGTTCGAATTCCGTTCATGCCTGAAGAGCTGTATTTGCTAACTAGTTTAGTTGTTTTTTGTGTTTTAGCGACCGTGAAATTAATGCTAGATACACATTGCAGGTTGGCGCTCAATTCGATGCGGGTGTGATACTTCCTCAAGGGTTTCTGGAGAGGATGAAGGGGAGGGGAATGGTGGTGGGGTCATGGGCCCCACAGGCAGACGTTTTATCCCACGGGTCGGTGGGTGGTTTCGTGACACACTGCGGGTGGAACTCAGTTTTAGAAGCCGTGACAGCAGGAGTGCCGATGATCACGTGGCCGTTGTACGCAGAGCAGTACGTGAATAGGGCGGCACTAGTGGAGGACATGAAGATGGCTATAGCGGTGGAGCAACGAGAAGGGGATGGGTTTGTTAGTCGGGATAAGTTAGAGATACGAGTGAGAGAGCTCATGGACAATCAGAGCGGGAGGCAACTAAGAGAGAGGAGTGTGAGGTGTAGAGAGGAGGCTTTGGCTGCTTGGAGTGCCTCGGGTTCGTCCACAGTTGCTCTTGATAAGTTGGTCAAGACATGGTCAAGATAAAATAGTTCTATATAACCATCCTGAACACCATTATCACTTTGATATAAAGCTGGATTATTTTGGTTATATTCTTGTAAGTTTTTGTTATTATTTTTAATTTGATTTTTTGTGTAATAAGCTCGTTTCAATCGTTCATTATTATTTATAAAATAGTAGCTAAAAATAAAATAAAAATGTTTGCCATTTGTTCACCTACCGTTGTAGATTGGTTGAGGTGGTCTGGCCTTGCCATGTCACACACGTGCGCTGAGACACTTCATATGCACCGGAAGATGTAACCTCTCCCTAAGTCCAGCTCTGCTCATAATATCGACTGAAGTTATGTTGGATTCAGTTGGCTAAGTTAAAGAATTTAATCAAATGTACCAAAATACATTACATTCAAATGAAGCCGACGCGATCAACCAAACTTTGAGTAAATGAGCAATAAAATGTACTTAATGTGACATTAAATTAACAACACAAAACTAACATGTGTAATGTGCAAGGAAAATGTCGATTTTTTGCTTATGTGTTATGTTAACTAACTTAAAATTTTCAATTGGTTGCTGGATATTAAATAACAACTTCTAAAGTAATTTTCTCATAACAATTTAGTGTTACTCTTAATTTAGTGTCATGCACTTAATTTATTGTTACTCTCACACTTTAACGAGTTCATCAAATATGACCAATGACAAAAGTAGATAAATTTTTCGTTATCAAGGAGGTGCTAAGCCCATAAACCCTGTAAACAAAATTGATTTTTCGCTTAGCATGTGGCGTTCCGCTCTTGTCCACAAAATCTACTTGCGTTTCCGAATATTCTCCAAAAAAATCAGCAGAGTAAAAATTCTTCTACACTACAATTGTAAAACTACCATTTAATAAATTGAGAAAATTAAGGATTGGTCCACGAAAACAAAAGTATTTAAGGATTGGTCCAGCTATAAAATTCATTTAAGGATTGTTCCATTATTTATGAAACTAATTAAGGATTGGTCCACTATATATACTATACATATTCTGTTTTTTTAAACAGTTGTATCTCTCTCTCTCTCTCTAAACCGTTTCTCTCCATCTCTCTCTCTAAACCATCTATATACACTATTAGCTGTATATCTCTCTCACTGAACGAATTTTATCAAATTTCTGTATATCTCTCTCTCTCGACAGACAGGTTCTCTCTCTTCAAACTGTTTTTTTATTGCTAGCTTCGTTTTTCTTGCTGAGTTTAGCTCAAATTGCTTTGCTCAATTTAGGTTTTAGAGATTTATTATAATAAATAATAAATCAGAATTTTCTAACACAATGTATGATTTATTCAGACTGTTTTAAAAAAACAGTTTGAGCTATTGTATTCAAGAGTTACAGAAAACAGTCTGAGTTATTAATAAACAGTCTGAGCTACTGTATTTCTTGTTATATAATAACTCAGACTGTTTTCTGTAACACAATGCATGTTTTGGTTAGGTTTTTAGAGATCAATTGCGTTTATTATTAAAATTCAATACTTCATACTGTTTTTTTCTTGCATTCAGACTGTTTTAAAAAACAGTGTTTATTATAATAATTCAGACTGTTCTGTATGATTTTGTATTGTTAAAATTCAAGAGTTCATACTGTTTTTTCTTGTATTCGGACTGTTTTTAAAAACAGTCTGAGCTATTTATTCTAGAGTTACAGAAAACAGTCTGAATTATTATAAACAGTCTGAGCTATTGTATTCTTGTTATATAATAACTCAGACTGTTTTTTGTAACACAATGTAGGTTTTTGTTAGGTTTTTAGAGATCAATTGCGTTTATTATTAAAAAACAGTCTGAGCTATTGTATTCAAGAGTTCATATTTCTTGTATTCAGACTGTTTTACAAATCAGTTATTTAGAGTTCTTTTTACAGATCAATTGATGTTATGTTTTTTGTGCACAGGTATTTTTTCTGATGGATTCGTTTGATTTAGTAATGTATTGTCGATATAATGATCAATGTGTCCCTGTTGCTCTGAATAAGCGTATGACCTATGCGGAGTTATTACATACAATAAGTAATAGGTTTAGCTTGAATTTGGATTCAGTGTCTCTAACCTACTTAGCAATTAGAGATGAGCGATGTTTATTGAGATCGGATGATGAGTTGAAAGATATGGTCGCTCTGTTTAATGTGTTGGGAAAAAAGATAGTAGAGATTCTAGTTTTTGTTGGGACTGTATCCACTTGCACTGTTGGTACTTCGAAGGAAATAAGTGCTGATTGTTCTGAATTTTCGGATGATGATGATTGGTGTGATGCAGGTTCTAGTTTAGCTGTTAGGAAGGTTTATAAAACGAGTGAGTGGGCAAACTTGATAACTGGGGTTGGGCAGTTTTTTAGTTGTGCTGATCACTTTAGAGAGTCATTACGGAAATTTTGTATATATGAAGGTCATGTCCCCTGGTTTGGAAGGAATAACTCGGTTAGGGTGGTCGCTTATTGTGAAGAGAGGGATAGTATTGGCTGTAGCTGGTACATATATGCTGGTGTGTGGACCTCAGACCAACAATTTAAGACTAGAAAGTTTGAGTCACAACATACATGCAAAAAGTTAGCCCCAGGTGCTCTGAACAAGCATGTAAATAGCAAGCTCATATCGAAAATAATGGATGAATATGTGAGGGGAAATCCAAATTTAGCCCCTTCTGCTATAATATCGCATTTAAGGATTGGTTATGGGTTGGAGATAAGCTATTATAAAGCTTGGAATGCTGTCCAAATGGCTAGCGGAATGCACAGTGGGGATATCGATGAATCATACAACCAATTAGAAAGGTATTTTGTGGGTTTAGAATCGACAAATCCTGGGAGTCGCAGTGTCCTGGAACTTGATAAGGATGGGAATGGTTCAAATCAATTCAAAAGGGTATTTTTCTCTCTTCATGGCTGCATAAAAGGGTTTAGGGATGTTCGCCCCATGCTTTTCATTGACGGAACATTTTTAAAAGGAAAATATAAGGGTGTTTTATTGTCCGCAGTCGGCAAGAATGGCAATAAAGGTTTGTTTTTCCTTTTTCAAGCTCTTTTTTTGTTTGTTTTTTGTTACATTAATGGTTTATATAACTCAGACTGTTTTTAAATTTAGTTCAGACTGTTTTGTTATACAAGCCCAAATTGTGTTGTTATCAGACTGTTTTATAAAAATGTTTTTGTTACCAGATTGTTTTTGTTATCAGACTGTTTTTGTTATCAGACTGTTTTTGTTATCAGATTGTTTTTGTTATCAGACTGTTTTTGTTATCAGACTGCGTTTGTTATCAGACTGTTTTTGATTTTCAGACTGTTTTTGATTTTCAGACTGTTTTTGATTTTCAGACTGTTTTTGATTTTTTTAATGTTACAGGGTTGTATCCACTTGCTTTTGCTATTGTTAGCAGTGAGAATATTGATAATTGGGGTTGGTTTCTAGAACAACTGAAGTTAACTATAGGTGATGACCGTCCTTTGACATTTTTCTCGGATAGACATATTGGGTTGTTGGATGGTATGTCTCGGATTTTTCCCAACGCAGACCATTATTACTGTCTATGCCATTTGAAGGATAATTTGAAATTGAAGTTTAGTGGGGGTGATGGAACAAAAAGGACTGAAATTATTAATTTGTTGCAAACTTGTGCAACTTCTGCTACAATTCCTTTGTTTGAACAGAATATGAAGTTGTTGCGCAATATGGGGGGTCGTAAAATAGATAAATTTATGGAGAATTGCAATCCTATGAAATGGGCCGAAGCATATTGTGTAAAGTCGCGATATGGTGAGACAACTTCCAATGCTGTGGAATCATTCAATAATTGGATCAATGATATTAGAGAATTACCTATCACTGAACTGATTGATAAGCTAAGATTGAAATTGATGAAATGGTTCGATGAAAGAAGAATCAAAGCAGGTTTGTGGCAACTCAGACTGTTATGTGAATTCGTGTTTGTCATCATATCAGACTGTTTTTACTAGGTATACGTTTTTAAGAGATTTTTGGTTATGTTTTTTTTTTTTTGCAGCAACATGGAAAGGTGTTCTGTGTCCTTTCTACCAAGAAAAGTGGGACACATTCATTCACAACGGTCTGTCGTTTTTGGTTGTGAGGTCAGGGTTTTGGAAATATGAAGTGCTGTCAGCTCCATCCGAATACGTGGACCTGGGACATCGGCAATGCTCATGTCATGAATGGAAGAGGACTGGGTTCCCGTGCCAACATGCAGTTTTGTGTATTTCTAGGGACAAACTGCCTATGGAGAATTTTGTTGAAAAATGGTTCTTTGTGGACATTTATCGAAGATCGTACAATATGCCAATCAACCCAGTCTCTAGTTCTATTTGGCGAGATTCTGAATTGATTAATGAGTCAAACATTAAACCTCCAGAAACGTCAAGGCCTCCGGGAAGGCCTCAAAAGAAGCGTATTCCATCAGGTGGTGAGGCAAATCCAGTCGCGAAAAAGAAGAAAGCTAATCAATGCGGGAGGTGCAAGAAATATGCAAATCATAATCAACGGACGTGCAAAGAGAAGCTTTCTTTTGAAGGATGATCGTGAATAGATTTTTTAGTTGTATATTAGACTTTTTTTAGTTTTATATGATGTTGGCCTTTTTCAGACTGTTTTTAATAATACAGTCTGATTTTATGATATTAATAATACAATATGAGGTTCTTGTATTCATACTGTTTTACAAATCAGTTATTTAGAGTTATTTTTACAGATCAATTGCGTTTGTTTTATTATTATTCTTATTCAGACTGTTTTCAGACTGTTTTAGAGATCAATTGCTGTTATGTTTTTTGTGCACAGGTATTTTTTCTGATGGATTCGTTTGATTTAGTAATGTATTGTCGATTTTTTTTGTAATAATATTCAGACTCTTTTTACAGTTTTGTATTAAAAATAGTCTGAGATTATGATTGTAATACAGACTGTTTATATGTTTTCAGACTGTTTTTAATAATACAGTCTTATTTTTACGATTGTAATAATACAGTCTGAGATTCTATTGATATATTTCATTGAAAATATATTATAAAGAAAACGAAGAAAACTAGTTACATTAATCATCATATTATTCAGACTCTTTTTTATTAGTCAATAGACTTCTTTAAAACAGTCTGAATTGTGAGTAATGAAACAGTCTGAGATTCTTTCTGAAAACAGTATGATACTCTAATGAACATAAAAACAGTCTGAGATTCTAATCATACATGTCATATGATGTTTTTTTAGTATATTGTCGTAAATGATTCAGACTGTTTGTCATAATACATTATGATTGATTGTAATAATACGGTCTGAATATATTATGATTGATACAGTCTGAATACATTATGATTGATTGTAAATGATTCAGACTGTTTGTCATAATACATTGTAATAATATATTTTCAGACTGTTTATATTTCATTGAAATATATTAACGGAAGAAATAAAGTGAAGCAAACTAGTTACATCAATCATATTATTCAGACTCTTTTTTATTAGTCAATAGACATCTTTAAAACAGTCTGAATTGTGTGAGTAGTGAAACAGTCTGAGATTCTTTCTGAAACAGTCTGAGATTCAGACTGTTTATAATAATACAGTATAATTGATAGTAATAATACAGTCTGAGATTTAATAATATTTTTCAGACTGTTTTTTGTAATACAGTATAAATACGTTTTTATATGTTTTTAATAATACATTTATGATTGATAGTAATAATACAGTCTTAAGATTCATTGAAAAATATATTGGCGAAAGAAAAAGAAAATGAAACGAAATCATATTCGAACAAAATAATAGAACTCTTTTCTATTCAGACTGTTTACAAATAATGGAACTATTTTTACATTCAGACTGTTTACAACTAATTTTTACATTAATCAAACTGTTTTTGCTAATTCAGACTGAATGTATCGATTGACGATTCTCGTTATTATCTTGGCCTTGAACTCTAGTATCTTGTTTGAAGTCGTCTCTCTTGTGGCAGGTTCATCATTGATGATTGTCTCCATGTTGTAGCACACATACAATGCACAGTCTGATCTGTAAAAAAATAAAACATGTAATTTGAGTTTAGATGCATAGTAAAAACAGTCTGAATATCAGTAGGGTGCATATTTTTCTTACGTGGCTCCTTGATAGGGACAGTCTGTTACAACGTCTAATGTGTACCCATCTTGTGAATCAAGTGAGAAGGAGGGCACATCAGCTATCATTTTCAATTTTTCTTGTACAAAGGCCATCTGTAACATAACAAAAAATTATATACATTAAAAAGAAGAGGGTAGTTTTTGCTAATTCAGACTGTTGTATTTTAAAAAGAGTCTGAATTACCACTAGTTTGGCGTCATCAAGGTAAGGGTCTGGTCTGTTGATATTGCAAAGAGGTATGTTGCTATTATAAAAACCCCACTTCTTCGATTCGACGTTTAGAACCAATAGAGTCCAGTGGTCTGCCTCTACATCAATGGGTCGGTTCCTATTCGAGTTAATAGGGAAGAACAATAACTTGTATCCGTTCTGAACATGCTTCCTCAGCTTATCGGTGATTTTCGCATCGAGCTCATCCTCGTATCTTTTTCTGTCTTTTAAAAAAAACTACAAACCAAACAACAACGAAAAGGTTTAAGATAAAATCTCAGACTCTTTTTGTAAAGAAACAAAGTGATGCATTGACAACATAAAAAGAGTTTGTTTTTTTACCCATAATACGGAGGTCAATATCTTGAATGTTTTTGTAGATTTTGCCTGGTACTCTTGCTTCAATATGTGGGTATACCCATTTATGATCTGCGATAAGGACAAGTTTTAGAAAGAGTCTGAGTACAAGAGCTTGTAAGCAAGCAATTAAATTGTATGATCCTTGTATACTTACATTACAGCATAGCAACTGGCCATTAATTAAGTTGTAGATGTCGTTGAGAGTGATGAAGTAATCCTTATTGGTTGAACCGAGTTTTGAGAACAAGGCGGCACTGTAAATTAAAATTTTATAGTAAACACAAAACAGTCTGAGATTGAAAAAAACAGTCTGACAACAAAACAGTCTGAGATAAAACAGTCTGAGATTGAAAAAACAGTATGAGATTGAAAAAAACAGTATGACAACAAAACAGTCTGAGTTAAAAAAAAAAAACATTAAAAGTTGTATATAAAAGGGACACAATAGATCATTTTTTTTAAAGAGTCTGAGCTATATAAAAAAGAGTCTGAGCTATTAAAAAACAGTATGGGGCCTGTATAAAAAAACAGTCTGAACTAAATTTATCATTCTGAACTAAACAGTCTGAACTAAACTTTCTAACAAAAAACAGTCTGAACTAAACAGTCTGACAAAAACACAATTGATCATTTTTTAAAAAGAGTGAGCTATATAAAAAAGAACTAAAAACAGTCTGAACAGTCTATAAAAACAGTCTGAACTAAATTTAAAAAGAGTCCAAGCTATATAAAAGTATCATAAATACAAAACAGTCTTCATTAAAACAATTCATACTGTTTTAAACAGTCTGAGGTAAATGTAAAGAGTGTGAGACCTAATTGTATCATAAACACAAAAATAAAAAGAGTCTGACTTACAATGGTCCATTTGCGTTGTGAATTTCTTGAATTTTGCAGAAGATGTTGTCAGGGAGCTTTGTTGTGATATCATTCTCGTTTTTATTTGTGATGATATCGTGTGCTCTCTCTGTTTTGTCCGGTACATGGTCTACTAGACTACTGAAGTCGATTTGTGGGAAATAGCCTTCGTCACCTTGGTCGTCCAGTACAGGAGTTTTCTTTTTTGATGCTCTCCCTTTTGCTGTTCGTCCACCCTTTGGTTTTTTATTTGGTTTTTCCAACAACGGCTCAGGAGCGCCTACGTCTGCGACCATTTCAGACTTGTCATCTTGATCAGCTTGCTTACGTTTCCGTAGCTGGTTCTCATTTTCTTGGGTTTTTGTTGGAGAGTCTATTTTACTTGGTGTGTACTTTACTGGTGGTCTCCTATCTGTTCTTGCTCTGATACGGAGAATGTTGGATCCCGGACCATCATACTCATAACCGAGTCTTTCCAGAATTTCTTTGCGGATTAAATCTAGCTGTGGAGTCTGTATATCCGCATTTAGGAGAGCATCAGTTATAACTTCATCGATTCGGCACTTTTGTGAGTAGTCGTGTGCCGCATACACCTGTGCATCATTGTATAGCCCTTCTTTTAGCTCATGTTCCCCTGCAACAATAAGAGGAAAAATAGTCTGAATAATTCATTGAAATAATACAGTCTGATTATGATAGTAATAATACAGTCTGAGGTTTCTATTTGATATATTTCATTGAAAGAAGAATTTACTAAGCAAAAGAAAGGGATTCAGACTGTTTTTAATAATACATTACGAATGATAGTAACAATACAGTCTGAGATTTTAATAATATATTTTCAGACTGTTTTTAGTAATACAATATGAATGCAAATAGTTGCATTAATATTCAAATAAATTTTGTATTATTCAGACTCTTTTTACAGTTTTGTACTGTAATAATTCAAAAACAGTCTGAATAATTCATTGAAATAATACAGTCTGATTTATGATAGTAATAATACAGTCTGAGGTTTCTATTTGATATATTTCATTGAAACAAATTTACTAAGCAAAATAAAGGGATTCAGACTGTTTTTAATAATACATTACGAATGATAGTAACAATACAGTCTGAGATTTTAATAATATATTTTCAGACTGTTTTTAGTAATAGAATATGAATGCAAAATAGTTGCATTAATATTCAAATAAATTTTGTATTATTCAGACTCTTTTTACAGTTTTTGATAGTAATAGATTATATGATTACAATAGAGGTACTTTACCTTTACCTTGTAGGTCTTCCTCAAGCTGCTTTTTTTCATTCTCCAATTTTTCCATTCTTTGCTTCATCTCGACTTCTTTGTTTCGCATTTTATTTTTTTCTACATCTGCCTCTTGCTGGAGATCAGAGACAATTCTTTGGTATTTGGTGATCATCTCCTCCTTTTCTATAACACAAACAGTCTGACTTAGGGAAACCAAGCTAATGGAAAAAAAATTAGACAAGAGAGGAAGAGTTTGAATTGCATTTTATGGCGTTTACCTTTTATTTCCTTCTCGAGCATTTTTTTTTCCTCAACCATTTGTTCAATCTTTTGTTTCCACTCAGGTACCCACTTGGACTTTAATTTTTCTTCTAAAGCCAAAGATTTCCCAAGGTCGTTGATGTTTTTCTGCATTGTGGTTGTTAGGTCTTTATACTCTTTAATTTGCAAAATTGCCTCATCTAGGTTTTTCTGCAATTCAGCCACTTTGGTCTCTTCTTTTTCGGACTCTTCTTCTCTCCTTTCTTCGTGAATTGGACTTTCATTCACATGCATATAATCGGCACTGTAATTATAACAGCCACCACCTCTAGAGGGACCTCCCTCGTCATATTCAGAGCTCTTAGATGTTCCCATTATTTCATTGAATTTTGGAGTTTTTGGTGTCCCGAATTGTTTCCTAAGGAAGATGGTAAATTTGTTGTCTGACTCATTTTCGCTCTCAGAGTCTTCTTCTGTGTTTTCCGAGCCTTCATTTTCAGAGTTTTCCAAGCCTTCCTCTTCTGTTGAACTAGAGTAAACATTCTGAGGATCTTCAACATCTTCGTCTATCTCTTTCTCCAACTCCTCATCTGTTAATCGTTTTGGTTTCGGAGGTAGCTTCTTTTTACCATCATAAATAACGAGGTTTTTTGATTATTTTCTACATCCCTATGATGATAATTTAAAGAATGAAAAGGTTTTTAGAAGCAATTGTATAGATAGAATAAAAACAGTCTACAATTGTATAGAAATAGTGTTATACCTTTTCATTGCACAGGTCTACAATTGTGAACCTTGAGGAACACAACTTGAAGAATGAAAAGACGTCCCATTTGACACACAAAGCCTTTGTGGACGCTTCTTTTGTCATGTCCGGTTTTGAAATATTGAACTTTTCAAGGATGACATACTGTACAGATGGAAATACAGTTTTTAAGAATACAGTCTGAGATTTAAATGATAGTAACAATACAGTCTGATTTTTAATAATATATTTTCAGACTGTTTCTAGTATTATTCAGACTCTTTTTATAGTTTTTGTAAAAACAGTCTGAGATAGATAGAGCAATAATATATTGTCTTAAATGATTCAGACTGTTTTTAAATGATTCAGACTGTTTTTAAATGATTCAGACTGTTTTTTAGTATATTGTCTTAAATGATAGTAACAATACAGTATGAGATTTAATAATATATTTTCAGACTGTTTTTAGTATTATTCACTGTAAAAACAGTCTGAGATTCTTTTGTCATGTCCGGGTTTGAAATATTGAACTTTTCAAGGATGACATACTGTACAGATGGAAATACAGTATTTAAGAATACAGTATGAGATTTAAATGATAGTAACAATACAGTATGATTTTTAATAATCTATTTTCAGACTGTTTCTAGTATTATTCAGACTCTTTTTACAGTTTTTGTAAAAACAGTCTGAGATAGATAGAGCAATAATATATTGTCTTAAATGATTCAGACTGTTTTTTAAATGATTCAGACTGTTTTTTAGTATATTGTCTTAAATGATAGTAACAATACAGTATGAGATTTAATAATATATTATTCAGACTGTTTTTAGTATTATTCAGACTGTTTTTACAGTTTTGTAAAAACAGTCTGAGATTTTTTGATATTTTTTAAACATACTGAGATTTAATACAGTCTGATTTATAATGGAAATAAATAAAGAGTCTGATGTAATAATAAACAACTTAAGAACATTATGAACATATAAAAAGAGTACTAACTTATAAAAAACAGTCTGAACTAATAAAAAAAGGCCTTGAGAAGTAATTTTATTGTACCGGTATCGTGAGTAGACACGTGGACAGTGATCTTGGGTCTTGGTTGTTGAGCGACTCCATAAGCTTCTCATGTATATGAGTTGCCCAATCATATTCCTTTATCTCTTTGATGTCACCGGCAACTATTTTCAAATACCTCAATGATATGGTCATGCCGCTCACCGTCAAGAAAAATGCATTTAGCATGTACAATGTTACCAGTCGGACGACGTCCTCTCTACCAACTTTTGTTGTTAATACCAATGCTTCGTTCAATGCCTTTACGATAGCTGTTTTGGTTAGGTTGGATTTGTTGAGTTTATTTGAAAAGCATCTTTCAACAAAGCTGTGGTAGGCTTCTTGGTTTTTAGCAAAGCTTGTGAGAGCTATTGGATTTTCAGCATTACCAGAAATTCCATAAATGTCACGCACACAGTCTCTCTCTATTGGAACTGTGAATCTACCTAGCTTAAGGGCCTGTGAGTTTCGGTCGTACCTCAAGGCCATCTGATACAATTCTTTATCACTTTTCCTAGCCTGGTTAGTGGTTAATTCTCCATTTCTTGAAGCATTGATCAATTCCCAGAACGGACAGTGTTGCTTAACTAATTCAAGTTGTGCCGGATTGAAATTTGTTTCGACAAAGAACTTGATTACAGTAACCAGGTTTGATTTGTACTGTATGTTGCCTTTTTTGAGTTTGTGGTGTCAGATGGTTGGTTTTTGGGGATTGTCGAATGTTTGATGGCAATATGTTTCTAAAAACAATAACAAAAAGTATGTAAACAGTCTGTGTAAACTCATGCACATATTAAAATACAGAGAAAGTAAACAGTCTGAGTATTTTTCCAACATAATCCTATTAGAATATAAAGAGTCTGAGTACCAATTTTATTAGAATCGCTAAACATAAAAACAGTCTGAATACTATTTTTACCAATTTTATTACGAAAATAACTGAATATAAACAGTCTGAATACGAATTTTATTAGAATCACTAAACATAAACAGTCTGAATACTATTTTTACCAATTTTATTACGAAAATAACTGAATATAAACAGTCTGAATACGAATTTTATTAGAATCACTAAACATAAACAGTCTGAATAATATTTTCAACAATTACATATAGATCACTAAACAGTCTGAATCACTAAACAGTCTGAATACTTTTTTCCAGGCTGTTTTATGTTTTTATTCCCAAAACAACTGAATATAAACAGTCTGAATACTTTTTTCCAGGCTATTTTATGTTTTTATTCCCAAAACAACTGAATATAAACAGTCTGAATAATATTTTCAACAAATATTATTAGAATCGCAATTTTTATTTAAAAATAGAGTATGAACAATAGAGTATGAACCCTAATTTATATAAAATGGGTAAACACAATTAATAACCCTAATTTATGTAAAATGTCACTGAACTTACCCTAATTAAATTAATTTATATATTTTTCAGACTGTTTTAATAAAAACAACGATTAATAAACTTACCTTCACCATGTTGTTTTCTGAAATCAACGAAGAGAGATTTTTCAGTTTGATAGCCGGATTTGTTGGCGGTTTAAAGAGAGAAAGTTTCAGTTTTTTCGGAGAGAGAGATGAGAGAGAGAGGAGAGAGAGAGAAAAAAAGCTTCTGTTTTTTTTAATTGTGTTCTGATGACGTCAGCAATTTTTTAATAATGTCAGCAAATGGACCAATTCTTAATTAGTTTCAGTTTCATGGACCAATCCTTAAATACTTGTGTTTTCATGGACCAATCCAAAATTTACCCGATTTTCCAAACCACATGACCATCCTTGTAAATCCACCATTTTCTTTTCTGTTCTCCCACATCATCTTGATAATTCCAAACACAATCACGGCTCATCACTCTCTCTCACGCGATGCGTGGTTGTGGTTCAAACACCTAAATATGTGCTAGTCGCTAAATATGTAAAACAGAATTATACAAAAATTTATAATTGGCTGTGATTTACTTTTAAACTACAACAATTGAATAAAATTAAATCAATAAAATTGAACATGTCAACTGTACTTACTGATTCGGGAGAGAGATACTGCACATAAATGAGAGGGATAGAAGGGAGTTTATTTGGTATATAAACTGTCAAACGTGAAATTATATTTAACTGTTCCTTTTGGTAGCAGTTTTTTTCTTAAAAAAATTGTAAACTTAGAAAGTTTTTTTTTTCTTTTCAAAAGGAATTGTGGACACTTTGATAGCTTAAAAAAAATTATATTTTTCTCCATTCACTTATTATAATGGAATATATTATATATAGAAATGGCGGAACTATCAACAGAATACTCCGACTGCATATCAACTCTTTAAATGACAATTAAATGGGAACGGAGAAAGTATGATTTAATAAATTTTGTAAAAGTGTAATACCATATTTTATAATTCCACTTAATTTTCAACTACAATAACCAGTGTATCATTTAATAAATTTTATAAACTATGATACCATCTTTAATAATTCCACCTTTTTTATTTTCTGTTCTCCGACAACATCTTTTATTAATTCCAACAGAACCACGGCAGAGTCTTTTTGACTCCTCAAATTAGTTTTAGTTGAGACCTCAAATTACTTATTCGAGAACCTATGATTTTAAATTCACGTTACATCTTATTTTTATTTATTTTTTTAATTCATTGCACTCAATTTCATTACAAAATAAATAACTTTAACACCACTTCATTACATCTCATTACACTTCATTTATCTACAAAATAAATAAATTTACCCACTCTATCAAACTATTAATTAATACATTCCTCTGTTTTTTTTTCCACTCAAACTAAATACAAAATTAAAATATTTTATAATCATAATATTATATCAAGTTAACACTTTCAAGTAATTTATATTTTGCACTTTTTTATTTATTAATTTTGTTACTAAAACCCTACACGTCATTATTTTCTTTCACATTTGTCTACCCACATTTAACCACTTTCAAGTTAACCGGTTAAATATGAGTAGCTAAAGGTGGAAGAAAATAATGACGTGTATGGTTTTTGTGGACAATTTAATTATTTACTCGGAAGTAACAAAATTAATAAATAAAAAAGTGCAAAATATAAATTACTTGAAAGTGTTAACTTGATATATAATATTATGATTATAAAATATTTTAATTTTGTATTTAGTTTGAGTGAAAAAAAAAACAGAGGAATGTATTAATTAATAGTGTGATAGAGTGGGTAAATTTATTTATTTTGTAGATAAATGAAGTGTAATGAGATGTAATGAAATGGTGTTAAAATTATTTATTTTGTAATGAAATTGAGTAGAAGGAATTGAAAAAATAAATAAAAATGATATTTTAGTTGGATTTTAAATCTTTTACCGTTCTCACAGTCAAATAAATAATTTAAGTCCTAAAAAAAACTCTGCCACAACCGGAGATTCTCTTTTGAGGACACAGATTACTTATCTGAGGACCTGGTTAAAAACCAGATCTACGTCACATTTTATTTTTATTTATTTTTTCAATTCATTCCACTCAATTTTATTATAAAATAAATAACTCTAAAACCACTTCATTACATCTCATTACACTTCATTTATCTACAAAATAAATAAAATTACTCACTTTATTACACTATTAATTAATACATTTCACTGTTTTTTTTTTCACTCAAACTAAATACAAAATTAAAATATTTTATAATCATAATATTATATCAAGTTAACACTTTCAAGTAATTTATATTTTGCACTTTTTTATTTATTAATTTTGTTACTTCCGAGTAAATAATTAAATTGTCCCCAAAAACCATACACGTCATTATTTTCTTCCACCTTTACCTACCCACACTTCTAATAAATATAGGTGGGTATGTAAATATTTATTAGAAGTGTGGGTAGGTAAATGTGGAAGAAAATAACGACGTATAGGGTTTTTGGAGACAATTTAATTATTTACTCGGAAGTAACAAAATTAATAAATAAAAAAGTGCAAAATATAAATACTTGAAAGTGTTAACTTGATATAATATTTTAAAATATTTATTCGGAGGTAGAATGAATTGGTGTTAGGGTTATTTATTTTGTAATGGAATGGAGTTGAAATCACGGACGTACTATTTGAAATCAAATCAAGCACGAATTTAAAAAATCACGGACGTACTATTTGAAATCACGGAAGAAAATAATGATGTGTATGGTTTTTGGAAACAATTTAATTATTTACTCGGAAGTAACAAAATTAATAAATAAAAAAGTGTAAAATATAAATTACTTGAAAGTGTTAACTTGATATAATATTTTAAAATATTTACTCGGATGTAGAATGAGAAGAAAATAATGATGTGTATGGTTTTTGGAAACAATTTAATTATTTACTCGGAAGTAACAAAATTAATAAATAAAAAAGTGTAAAATATAAATTACTTGAAAGTGTTAACTTGATATAATATTTTAAAATATTTACTCGGAGGTAGAATGAATTGGTGTTAGAGTTATTTATTTTGTAATGGAATGGAGTTGAAATCACGGACCTACTATTTGAAATCAAATCAAGCACGAATTTAAAAAATCACGAACGTACTATTTGAAATCACGAAAGAAAATAATGACGTGTATGGTTTTTGGAAATAATTTAATTATTTACTCGGAAGTAACAAAATTAATAAATAAAAAAGTGTAAAATATAAATTACTTGAAAGTGTTAACTTGATATAATATTTTAAAATATTTACTCGGAGCTAGAATGAATTGGTGTTAGGGTTATTTATTTTGTAATGGAATGGAGTTGAAATGACGGACCTACTATTTGAAATCAAATCAAGCACGAATTTAAAAAATCACGAACGTACTATTTGAAATCACGGAAGAAAATAATAACGTGTATGGTTTTTGGAGACAATTTAATTATTTACTCGGAAGTAACAAAATTAATAAATAAAAAAATACAAAATATAAATTACTTGAAAATGTTAACTTGATATATAATATTATGATTATAAAATATTTTAATTTTGTATTTAGTTTGAATGGAAAAAAATGAGAGGAATGTATTAATTAATAGTGTGATAGGGTGGGTAAATTTATTTATTTTGTAGATAAATAAAGTGTAATGAGATGTAATGAAATGGTGTTAAAATTATTTATTTTATAATGAAATTGAGTAGAAGGAATTGAAAAAATAAATAAAAATAATATTTTAGTTGGATTTTAAATCTTTTACCGTTCTCACAGTCAAATAAATAATTTAAGTCCTCAAAAAAACTTTGCCACAGCCGGGAGATTCTCTTTTGAGGACTCAGATTACTCATCTGAGTCTTCATTTTACTTATTTGAGGATCTGGTTAAAAATCAGGTCCACGTCACATCTTATTTTTATTTATTTTTTTAATTTATTTTATTAAATTTTATTACAAAATAAATAGCTCTAACACCACTTTATTACATCTCATTACACTTCATTTATTTACAAAATAAATAAATTTATCCACTCTATCACACTATTAATTAATACATTCCTCTGCTTTTTTTTTCCACTCAAACTAAATACAAAATTAAAATATTTTATAATCATAATATTATATCAAGTTAACACTTTCAATTAATTTATATTTTGCACTTTTTTATTTATTAATTTTGTTAATTCCGAGTAAATAATTAAATTGTCCCCAAAACCCTACACGTCATTATTTTCTTCCACCTTTATCTACCCACATTTAACCACTTTCAAGTTAACCCGGTTAACTTGTAAAAGTGGAATAAAATAATGACGTGTAGGGTTTTCATTACAAAAAATTTATAAAAATGAAAAAAATCACAAAAAATCATAAAAAATTATAAAAACTTATAAAAAATCACAAAAAATAAAAAATAAAATTAAAAAAAATCACAAAAATCACAAAAAATCACAAAACATTATAAAAAAATAACAAAAATCACAAAAAAAAAACAATTATAAAAAAATTAAAAAATCATAAACTTTTTAAAAAATTACAAAAAATATATAATTTTTTATAATTTTGGGATTTTTGTGCTTTTTTTTAATAATTTTTTGTGATTTTTTTCATTTTTATAAATTTTTTATTATTTTTATAATATTTTTTCATTTTTTAGAATTTTATGTGATTTTTTTTCATTTTTTTAATATTTTGTGATTTTTTTCATTTTTTTCATCTTTTATAATTTTTATAATTTTTTTTGTTATTTTTTTTTTATTTTTCATTTTTGTGATTTTTTTCATTTTTTATAAATTTTTTATTTTTTTTTATTTTTATAATATTTTGTGATTTTTGTGATTTTTTATAATTTTTTTTATTTTTTTTTTGTAATTTTTTTAAAATTTTGTGATTTTTTCATTTGTTTTTTTATTTTTTTGTGATTTTTTTATTTTCTTTATAATTTTTTTATTATTTTTCATTTTTTGTGATTTTTTTTCATTTATTTTGATATTTTTTGCATTTTATATAATTTTATGTGTTTTTTTTCCATTTTTTATGAAATATGTGTATGGCGTTTTGGTAAATAAAGTAAATAATTAAAAAGTGGTAGCTATAGTAAATATGAAATTATGGAGGTAGCTAGGAGTAATATAATTTCAAAAGTGGTACATATTGGGCATTATTTGATTTAATTATTTTCTCGGAAGTAATAAAATTAATAAATAAAAAAGTGTAAAATATAAATTACTTGAAAGTGTTAACTTGATATAATATTATGATTATAAAATATTTTAATTTTGTATTTAGTTTGAGTGGAAAAAAAAACAGATGAATGTATTAATTAATAGTGTGATAGAGTGGGTAAATTTATTTATTTTGTAAATAAATGAAGTGTAATGAGATGTAATGAAGTGGTGCTAGAGTTATTTATTTTGTAATGAAATTGAGTGGAATAAATTTAAAAAATAAATAAAAATAAGATGTGACGTGTACCTGATTTTTAACCAGGTCCTTATTTGAGCAATATGGGGTCTCATTTCAGTGAAATGACTGCTCAAAAGAGACAGCCCCGCCACAGCCACCGCTCATCACTCTCTCTCTATATATATATATACAAACACACACACATATTTATATTTATATTTATATAAATAAATAAATATAAATATATATATATAAATGGCGGAACCATCAACGGTGGTACCCACCTTCACGGTAACAGAAAGCGAAACTCCGTTAACCGATCCCGACCCCAAAACTCCGGACCTAACAACCTTACCCGAATCCAACAAACTCACACCTGTATCATACTCTTCATTTAAAGAAGAGAGCAACAAAATCTCAGATCTGTCACCTAATATATTAAAATCTCTATCCGAATTAATTACTTTAATCCAAAACTCGGAAGACCTTTCCCACGTCACCTTATGGGGCGTCCCTATTTTGACTGACTCGGTTTTACTGAAGTTCTTGAGGGCACGTGACTTTAAGCCGAAAGATTCTTTTAAGATGGTTAGCGACACTATTAAGTGGCGTAAGGAGTTTGGGGCCGATGGGTTGGTTGATGAGGACCTTGGTGATGATTTGGACCGGGTCGTCTTCATGCACGGGTATGATTTATTTGTTTTTATTGACTGAATTGTAATTTCTATCAAACTTGTGGTTCAAATTGTAATTAGGGAAATTTGACCTGATTGTATAATTCATTTTTCTCTCTCTAGATTATTGTATATTGAAGTTGTTTAGTTTCTTCACAGATTAGATTCATTTAGATATTTAGAATCAGAAAAAAAAAAAAAAACATTTAATTTAGTTTCAGACTTAGACCTAGATTTAAGGTTAGTGATTTTAGTCCTTGATCTGTCACTTTATATGTTTACATGGACCGGACTGTTATTTCTGTCAATTGTATAGCCTAATGTGTAATTAGTGAAAATTGACTGGAATTTTGTTACTATAAAAGCTCTCTAAGCTACTGTCTTGACGGTTAATAAAAACAGTTATTCTTAAGGTTTAATGATTTTAGTCCTTGATCTGTCACTTTGTGTTTGTATGGACTGAACTGTAATTTCTGTCAATCTAATAGTCTAATGTGTAATTACTGTAAGTTGACCGGATTGTCTTACTATAAAAGCTCTCTGAGCTACTATTTCATTGAATTATTGTATATTGAAGTTGATTTGGTTTCTTCACAGATTAGTTTAATTTTGACATTTGGAATTAGATACAGTTCATTTACAATGTTTTACATTATGGTTTTACTATATTGTACTGTGATTTCCTGCTATTTATTTATTTTAGCAGTTTAGATACGATATTTTTATTATTTTAGGGACCGGGGGAGTAGTGGTAGCATATTTTTTTGAATGATTTTTAGAGTTTTATTTTAAAAATCATTGAGTTTTTGAACAGTTTCGACAGTCAGATTATTTAGTTTTTAAAAAACAAAGTTTTGGGATAAAAAAAGCTTTAAAAAATCCAAAATCTTTGAAATTATTGTATATTTTTCGCTTGATTTTTGAAATAGCCTTTTTAGAGCTGATTTTGTACCATAAAATCCTTAGATTAGATTAGATAAATTTACTCAGACTTAGCCCTTACGCCTTGTTTGGTTGCAGTTTTTTGGTTGTTAATTTTATGTTAAAATACCAGGGGGTTTTTTAATTTATTTGATTGACCATCTTGAATTTATTAATTGTTTTTGTTTTTGTTTTTTACCGTCTCAAGTATAGGAGCCTAATTTGTTTTTGTTGCTGTTTATTTGATTGTACTTTTTCTCCCCTCAATTGATTGTAGTGTTAGATTTGGTACTTTACTAATATAATGCTTGCTTAGTTACTCTAAAGACTTGTTTGATAGTGTTGGATTTGTTTAATTAATAATATATAATAGTAAATAGATTAGTTTAATCTTGGGACTTGTCACTTATTTGGTTGCAGTATTAAGGCAGTTACTTTTTATTTTGCTGTTCTGATTAATAGCTTTGAATTTTAGTTTTCTTTTTACGTTTTTGGCTTTTGAAGTGAATAATTTAAGCTGCATAAAATCAGATTCTTCTCCAGCTAAAACAATTCAGCTTATTTGCGCCAAAACTACAGTGGAAAAACCTCATAGTTTAGCTTGTTACTATTATTTGGATACCCATGATTATCTTTTTCAGTTGAGAGTAGAGTTAGTTTTGTTCGTTTACTATTGGCATATTTATGGGATTTAACATACTTGAATTTTTCCCATTTAAGCATAGAACTTGATATGTTTGTTTACTAATATAAGCATATCTAATGTTTCTTGTTGATACTTCTTCATGCCTGTCTAATTTTAGTAGAGCAGTAAAGAAGTATAAGTTAGGTAAAATATTAGCTAAATAATTGGATAGAAAATTCACAACATTGATACTCCTAGACATTCACATCAACAACCCCCATTTTGGGTAAGTTCTTAGTAGAGCAGTTATGAAGCTTATATTGGGTAAAAAAAAATCTAACATTTACTGGAAAAGAGTATCACATCATTGATGCACTCATGCATATATGCATCCACATCAACGACCATATGAGGAACTTTCTTTAGAATAGCATTCCACAGTTAATTTACATTTCACATGTTCATTCTTGTCACCAAGTTTTATTTATTTCATTCTTTAGTATTACTAGGCTTTTTTTGCTTGAGTTTTATGAGTGAGTTATTGAAAGTCGATTCTTTTCCATTTAAAATTGGACAGGGAGCAAAGGAATAATTTTTGATTAAAAACTATATTATTTAACAGGTATGATAAGGTTGGGCACCCTGTGTGTTACAATGTGTACGGGGAGTTTCAAGATACGGAGCTGTACCAAAAATCGTTTGGGGATGAGGAGAAAAGGAAGAAATTTTTGAGATGGAGAACACAGTTCTTGGAAAAAAGCATTAGGAAGCTTGATTTTGGAAACGGTGGGGTTTCTACAATGATCCAAGTTAGCGATCTGAAGAACTCACCTGGGCCGAGTTCGAAGGAGCTTCGGATCGCTACCAAACAGGCGCTTGCGCTGCTTCAGGACAATTATCCTGAGTTTGTCGCCAAACAGGTAGAAAATGATTTGATTTATGTTTTGTTATGATTGTATCTTCATTAATATGTTGTTCTATGGCCTGTTTGTAGAAGTTAATTAGGATCCTGAAATCCAAGATTTTGAAGTTACTATCATTTAGGATTTTAAAAATTGTTCTGTACCATATAAGACTTGATCAAGCCTTTATCTGAGAGTTCTTTCGGAGTCCTGTTGATATGGAATCTTCTTTAGGTAACACTAAACAGAACAAACTTTCGATGTTGCGTTCTAATCTTAAACTCAATTGTTATATCCATTTGTTAGACCTTTCTTATAGTTTT
This sequence comes from Primula veris, assembly GCA_963682055.1. Lineage (NCBI taxonomy): Eukaryota > Viridiplantae > Streptophyta > Magnoliopsida > Ericales > Primulaceae > Primula > Primula veris. The sequence goes on from OY821743.1 coordinate 9,581,929, forward strand.
ATGTTTTGATCAGACCTTTATTAGAGAGTTGTTTTAAGGTCCTTCTATAGAGTAAGGACACTTTCAGAGTTTAATCCTTGTGCGACATTATTTGTATATTAAACTAGACTAGACTTTATAAGGAGTTCTGTTTCTCTTTTCGTGGGGTACAGTGCCGGCCCACTGGACAGCCAAATCAGACAGGCTGTCTGAGGCGCAAGCCCAGTAGAGGCGCGACCCAATTTTATTTTTTTTACAATTAAAATTAAACTTATTGCAATTAAATGGAGGTGAGGGGATTTGAACCCCGTACCTCTTGCTTGCAAAGTGTGCGCTCTACCATATGAGCTCGCCACTTTCTTGTTATAAATTATTAGTTTTTATTTATATAACTATAATATTGGGTTATGGAGCCATTAGAAAAAAAAATAATACACATACTATAATTGAAATTTTTGTTTCATAAAAACGCAAGAAGATGCCTTTTCCGATGATTATTTTGCTTTGCTACAAGTATCAATTTTTTTAACAAAAATTTAGAGGGCTTTGTTTTTGCTAGCCGGACAAAAAAAATTAAGGCGCAAAAACAAAGTTCGGCTGAGGCGCACGTAGACCTAAGACCGGCACTGGTGGGGTATATGTGCTTTACGTATAAAACTCCGTTTTAAAATATCTGAATCAAAATCTTTGGAATGTAGCATAGCAGTATAGTATTAGTACTCATATTTTCTTATCTTGTGGGAAACCTTTCTTCCAGATATAGGATGACTACTGTTAGGAATGAGATACTGATTTTCCTCTCTGGTCTCATACATTTAGTTCAATAATTTGCTTCTAGTTACACGTTATAATATGTACTCATTTTTTTTCCTGCTAAGGTGTTCATCAATGTTCCTTGGTGGTACATGGCTTTTTATACGATGATCAGCCCATTCTTGACCCAAAGAACCAAGAGCAAGTTTGTTTTTGCTGGTCCAGCAAAAACTGCAGAAACTCTTTACAAGTGAGTGATAATTATGACTCTACGGGAAATTGGTACTCTTTTCAGGGCTGATAATTTTTGCCTTAAGATTTATGTATATATTCCATGGTGAGTTGCAGGTACATATCAGCAGAGCAAATACCTGTTCAGTATGGTGGCCTTAGTGTAGATCTGTGTGATTGTCACCCTGGATTTACCATGGATGATCCAGCCATAGAACTTGATGTTAAACCCGGAATGAAGCAAACCGTGGAAATCCAAGTATATGAGGTCTGATTCTGAGCTAATTGATCATTTGGATTTATGTGATCTTGACATTTGACTTTGGATGAGTGAAAGTATGTAATAATAGAGAATTTTCCGTCCACATATTTGTTTATTTATTCTCGAAGATTACTACTACAAACAATAATTTTCACCATTAAAATTTCACAAAATTTAAAACTGAGATATAAGTTTTTTTAGTAAAGCATGTTTAAAATTCAGGATGCAAGTAGGAGGTGACATTTATAGGCAGTTTGCTTTTAGGGAGAAAAAATATTTATTCAAGGTGGAGCCATATGCACAAAAAGCGTGATTTTTCAGGAGACTGGTAAGGGGATCACACTTTTGTTAAGCTATCAACTAATCTTAGTTCTCAAGCCTGACAAAGAAGATTTAAAATTTCTCCCAGGTCGTAAAAGCCTTGGGAAGATCTTTGTAACGCTCAGACTTAACCCTTAAATTATACTATACTCTTTTAAACTGTTACCTGAGACGATTTATTTATTTTTACAGAAATGTACTCTTGTGTGGGAGCTACGAGTTGTTGGATGGGAAGTGACCTACAGTGCTGAATTCGTGCCAGACAATAAAAGTGCTTACACAATTGTCTTGCAAAAGCCAAGGAAGATGGCTCCCACCGATGAACCTATTGTATCTCAAGACTTTAAAGTTTGTGAACTTGGTAAGCTTCTCCTTGTCATCGATAACCCCACTGCAAAAAAGAAGAAATTCGTCTACAGGTTTATTGTAAAAGCCCTTTGAAAATCAGCGATTATGCATTGTTCTAGAGTTTTGGATGGCAGTTCTGTGAAGTATTTAAGAGTTGGTGGTTATGTATCGGTTCAATTTTGGTTTGTGTTTTTGCGTGTATTTTGTAAGGAACTCCCGAGTGCATGCTGTTGTATTTTACAGTGTTGGTTGAAATATAATTACAGGATAGTGTTAATTATGTTACTCTTTTTTTCTGCCTTTGCTGCAGCAACCCAAAAGAAATCAGTGTTATAATACACTTCCATAATATAGTGGTTTCTGTTGTTCCTCGTTTGTTCCATTGCTTGATTATATTTCATTCAGTAGGGGTCATCCATTTTGTCCTTACGCCGTTTGCCACTTCTAGTGCATTCACATTGGACATCACTCATGGTGATTGTTGATTTTAAACGGCCAAAAAGCGCTTGTTGGAGTAGGCTAGTTTATCATGGTTTTAAGCTGATTAATTTGGGTTGTTACTAACAAATATGATGGCTACAATACATCTTTAAATCGTGAGTATTAATCAACCAATGGATGTTTGTAAAGCCCAATAGTTTTATTTTGAAATTAGCTCCCGTCATCTACCTCGCATAACACCTCGCATAACACGAATCCATCCTATTGATATTATCTTTCCTCAAAAGACTGTTAATTTGTCCCAGAATCATTAAAAAATCCAAATAAGCAAATAGAAACATCAGTCAAGGGACTGGAATGCCATTACTTTGCTTAGATCTGGTTGGAGTCGATTAACAAACTCAAACATGATACTATACAGATTGTTAGCTTAATGTTTTAATGTTGCTATAACTAACCACATCGCTTGTTTCCATGTTTCTGCTGTCGGTATTATAAGATGGTGAAAGAAAAAAGGTTTACTGGCTCTTGCAAACGATCCATTACTTGAACCATATTTGCTTGCTGTCGGTGACTACGTACTGTGGCTGTTAAAGCCATGATACGAAAGCTGACAATGATACTCCAACAGCTGAAATTCCTGTATCATTTTTTTTCTTTCTTATTAAGAGGGGGATAACCGGCTAAGTGCTATCATATGAAAGGTTTAAATCAAAATTCATGGTGAAAGGTCAAATTTTTATATGATTTTATCAATATTTTGTGTGTCAAAATGAAGTGCTATCATATGAAAAGTTTAAATCAAAATTCATGGTGAAAGGTCAAATTTTTATATGATTTTATCAATATTTTGTGAGTCAAAATGAAGGTTCATAGCCTCACTATGTTAATCATGATACCTACTAATTCTTGGGAGCACATCATTGTGAAGTTGCTAATGTTATAATCAGAATTTTGAAAACATTTTACCAGCAAGAAAAGAAAAGAGGAAGAATCTGGATAACTACAGTACTCAAAAGGGGACAGTAACGTTTGTAAACAGACGTAAATTTTGGCCTTTCATTTTCTTCGATAATGATAAAACCAGATTTTCAAAGGCTGCTTTTATTCAACGTTCGTTTTTGTTCCACTGGGTAGTGCGCTTGACAGAAGATTTACATATACTTTGTCTTGTACCATGTACAGTCTAGTCTGTAAAATAGATCAAGAAACTATCACTGAATAGTACCATTTCAACAAGTTAAAGCTATTTTGTTTTCCAATTCTTTTAATATGATCAAATCTATACCCCAAACTTGATCTACTACCGTCTCCCTTACCATTTAAATCCGATTTAATTGTGTCTCCTTGCAATTTTGACCGGTTTATAGATTTTATTAAAATTGTCAAAATGATTATTTTTTTTAAATCTAATCATAAAATTTAACATTTGAACTATATAATCAATTTTTAAAAAATTTCATTCCGACAATTTTAATACAAGTTCTTGATCGGTTAAAATTACACGTAGTTTCGTAGTGAATAATTAAATGGGAACGGAGTGAGTACAAATTTTATTCTGAGCCTAAATGGTGTACTGCATGATAGATTTTAGATAAAAAGGAAGTTAAATGATTTCTTGCATTGGCCGTGTTCTTGAAATGAATACCGAACTAAAAAAGGCCAAATTTTCGAAAAGAAGATTGTCAGTATGGTTAAATAGTTCATCGTGACTCGTGAGTCGTGGCTATTTTCAGTAAACAGATTGAGATTTCACATCAAGTAAGCAGATCTTGGCAATGTTTAAATTTAGTGTTTTTTTTTTTGTAAACAATTGTTTTGAGCATCATTTACACGCAAGATAATGCTTACACAGCTTTAGAAAAAGCCAAAAAGGCAATCCTGATAACAGTCCAACTACTTATTGAAAATCCCCAAAGACCTAAAGATTCAGAATTTTGTTAGAATATTCTTCAGTTTTAAAAATTATCCGTATTTTTTTATATATTTTTTTTTCTGTATAATTCAAAGAAACAAGCTTAACTTTTCCCTCTCTTTGCCACTTTTGCTCCCCATTTTGAGATGACAATACCCACATTACAAACCAAATGGACTTTAGGTCAATTTATGTCGGAGAAGAAGATAAAATATACATTGGGGACGGGTAAATAATTAATAGTATGAAATTTAAAAATAGAAAGAAAATCCAAACAACTTGTAAGAAAAATAGACTGGACTGGCAAAAGACAGAAATAGAGAGAAACCATAACTTGCAAAAATCTACAGATGAGGCATATAAGATAAAACAACATTAACATAATTCTCCACAATCCAAACAACCCTTCTATAATAAAGTGCCCATAATTGCAAAATATAGATAAATCTACTTTTTAGACAGCCAAAACAGCAAAGCATTCAGCAGAACTAGTAAGATAAGTAAACAAAAAAGCTGAATCCAAACATGTTTAGACATGAACGCTGAATTCTTGTACTTTTTTTCTCAAAATGAAAGACTTCCCCACTCATTTTCATTTTCACAGGTTGTGGATCACTCAAATGACTTGGTCTTGGCTCTGTAGAGGAGTATCTTTTTCTTCGTAGATGCTGAGTTATCGAATGTGAGCACCACTTTGCCAGCTTCAACAGCTTTGTAACTACCACATAACACGGTTTCATTGGACATAGCAGCTTTTCTCGGTTTTTGAATGATAACTGTGTATCCGCCCTCTGCATTTGGAACAAATTCCGCTCCGTAAGATACGTCCCACCCGACCACTCTTGCTTCCCAAACCAAAGTGCATGGCTGAAATTTTAGTTTCAGAGTTACTTTTACAGTAAGTTTAGGAGGTCAAATTCCAGGACGACTCCTTGCTTATTCCAAGAAAAACGAAAAGAAAAGAAAAGAAAAAGAATAGAAATCAAGCAGGGTACATCGCAGACCAAATAGGATCCATCCCTCTGCCTATGATTCATTCTATTTTTTACGAAAAATCTTGGGTCAATTACGGACTGACTGTCTTAGTTCCAAATTTAAAGTAAGTTATCAGTCATGGCTGGCAAGGGTAATGCCTTTAGTTTTTATCTCATTTGGAGTCCGGACTAAATGTTTCACATCAAACCCGATCCTGATATAACATCCCAAGTCTAAATTTCCCCGCTAAGCCTGTCTTTTCTAGTGATTAACAATTCATATAAGGCTCTCAGAGTCTCATATCACTTGCAAACAATCATCGGTAAATAGATTCTTAGGTTGAGTATTTTTTTCTACCCCCATTTCAAAGACGACTTGAAAAACTTATATAGGCCATTCGGCTATAAAAGGGATTAAGCAAGATTTCTCAGGACATATATCAACTTCGTTCCAATATAAAAAATGACTTTTTTTCACAGTAAGTAGAGAACATGATAAAATAAATACCTCAGAAACTGGAAACTCAATAGTGCTCTTAGATGACGCTTTGATAATCACTTTTGTGGCAATGTCGATTGTGGTGAATTCTTGCTCGCCGTCCTTGCTCAACCCACCATACTTCATTGGTATTTGTTCCGGTGCTATATATCTGATCATTTTTAACACATGGAAAGAAAGAAGATGAGTACGCAAACTCAATAACAATATAATCGAGTTTGACTAAAATAGTTGGAGATTCTCCATCTGAAGTAATATTTTTATAGAATTACTAACTTGAAAAGGGTTTCAGCAGATTTCGAAGGGACTGCAAACACAAACTTGCTCTTCATCCTTTGGGTGAAGAAAGGACTTATCATCTTATAGAATGCCAGGTACCACCATGGAACATTGATGAAAATCTATCCCAGAAATAAATCAGGTTAGTAGGTTAACATAACAATCCAATAAAAACAGAAGCAGCATTATCTTAATCATTATCATATTGTTTGAAAGGAACGAGAAATTATTAAAGAGCTGCCAGCCTTTACATGTATCTAAGCAATCATCAAGAACGGTAATTTGGTCAAATCCAAGTCAGAGGATCAGGAGTATTTAATGACACAACTAATTAACCCAAACATGTACGATAAAATGAAACATGTAGTTGAAATATCAATGAAGAGCAAACAACATACAAAAGTACAATTTATGTACCATAACAACTAACAAGTGCATAAAGTACAATTGATGGCCAATCTGTTCAACAGTATCCAGTAGCATAAAATAGGGCATACAAAATCGTACCTAACTACCTATGCGCTCTAACATGCTGAAATGAAGTACTTATACATCATGGGTGAAACCATATTTTGATTGGTGCTTATTCAATAGTATCAAATAAAAACCGATGAAAGTTAACTCTTAAATGTCAGGACTTCTTTTTGCTTGGGATTATTTTCTATGCCTTCCCTTTAAATTAATAATTCCTGTGTATTAACTTGAATTTTAAAGCGTATAAGAGCAGTTGTAAAAAAAACAATGTCCGCCGGTTTTTAAAAAATATAACCTCTGAACTCAATCGAGAACACACCAAAAATTTAATACATAAGAGTTGCTATGACATAATCTAAATGCATAACAAAGAGCAGAGCCTAGCAATTCTATTAAGAAAGGTCTCTATGTGAAGACGAACAAGTTTGCAACAGTGAGTCTTAAAGATCTGGACATAATTGACAAAATTTTCAAATAAACCAATTTTAAAAAAGTTTTTGCCAGCAAATTAAAACTACACCAAGATAAATAAATTACTACTGATAAAAAAAAGCTATCTATCATCAATTATCTTAGTCCTTAGACATTTAAATCATGGACAGAGTCACAGAATACGGAATTAGACTAGTGGTCAGAAATTCATGTGTATGTTGTTTAGAGAACATACTCTTGTAACCGAAAGTATCGAAAATTAAACCAATAAATTGCAAATAACATTCTTATATTTAGGGAACTACAAGGCAACTAAAATGCAGTCAAAGAAGATAACAACTCTGAATTGGTAAGGTAAGGAAAAACAAGAGGAAAACTACCTGTTTGGCAACAAACTCAGGGTAGTTGTCCTGTAAAACCTTAAGGGCCTGATCGGTAGCCACCTTAAGCTCCCTCTTATAAGGCCCAGGCGAACCCTTTAAATCATTCACTTGCACGAACTGACAAACCCCGTTTTGACTAAAATCAAGATCCTTCCTAATAGTCCTCTCGAGAAACTTCACCCTCCACCTTAAAAACTTCTCCGGCTTCTCAACAAACGTGTTTTCATACAACCCTTTGTTGTTAAATTCCCCATACAAGTTGTAACACACAGGATGACCTTCTTTGTCAACGCCGGAAATATAGACAACTCTATCAAGGTCCGTCCCGAGGTCCTCTTCGAGAAGGGCCTCTATGTTGAAGTTTTTACGCCATTCGATGGTGTTTTTGAGCATGGTGAAGGCGTCTTTTACTCTGAAATCGTGGGCACGGAGGAACTTGAGGAGGATAACGTCGGATTTCTCGTCAGCTAGTAATGTGACACCCCATATTGAGACGGTTTCAGGTTCTAAAGCTGGTGATTCAGCGGCGGGTGGGGCTGTTTTTATGGTTTCCTTGATCGCTTCGACGGTCTTGGCACCATCGTCGTCCATAGAGGCAGTCGGGACGACTTCAGAGACTGTGAATGGTGGATTTATTAAAAGGCAGATTTCAAGTTAGTTCTACAAATATATTACCCAACAAATAATTACATGCTTAAGTAGTGTCCGAAATGGTGCTGTTTCTTTTAAGTAGGTTCCTAGTTTAAAATTAGGTTTATTTTTTCATTTTCTATTTTTGATCATCAAAGTTAAGGTTCAGTTAATGGTATTTATAGTTTGGAATTAGATTCTATTTGTCCCTCCTTGTTAAAACCCTACTAGTAGTTTTTAGTTTTGGAAATGGGTTTAAATCTTGTCCTCTAAAATTATCAAAATTTATTACCATAACTAAATAATACTATATTTTAATATACTTCTATCAATTTTTTTCAACCCAAATTAATTTAATAGAGCAACCACATTAAATAACTTACAAGTTTTATCGTATTTAAAATAAAAAGTACACTTTTACAACTTATAAGAAAACGTTTTGATTTATACAAATTATCAGTTTTTTTTATAAATTTCTCTATCACAACTATACAACTCATCTTTTTGTTATTTTATTAATTTATATGTGAAAAGTACAGATAAAGGAGAGAGAATAAGAGAAAAATAAGAGAGAGAAATTATTATTTTAATTATAAGGGAACATCTTGATCCCTTGTATTTGAGGTATATTTGAGTTAATGTATATTTAAGGTAATGGATAAGGAAACTGATACATATACAATTTTAGAACAATCTCTCATATTTAACGTAAATTGGTGAGATAAGGAAACTGATGTGAGTGCTCAATAATGGGTCTCTTTTTTTTTTGTCCTTTTAAGCTACCCAACCAAAAGTAGGTTAGGGTAAGTAAATATAATTGGTAGTATACTTCATTAAATTTTCCTAATTCCAGAGTTATTTATTGATCATAGAACTTACTGATGACTAAGCTAGTAAGCTGATTATAATTATGTTGTCAATACTCCACAATTAACACCGAACTGAAAGCGAAACATAGTATTCAGTACTAATTTTTTAACAATATTAAGGAAAAGATAAAATGATCATTTAGCAGACTTGATCATCAAAAACCCAGGTTAAAATTTATTTTAAGATTAGGTAGGGACGCATGCCGCCTCTTTTTCAACTTTTATTTTTATCCAATTCTTAAACCAAAAACACACATTTGGATTTTTGATAATAAGTGTGAAATCATTTACTCAACATTGGCCTCATTTGGTCGCATTTTATAAATACGACAGTATACCTTTTTGATGGAGGTCCAAAAATACTTACTAATATACGTATTTTTGTAATTTTGTTTGGTAAATTTTAAACGGGAGTAATAAAAAATAATTGGAAGTAGAGTATAATTGTTGAAAATTATACTACTTATTTGGGGAAAAAAGTACTCCGGTGGAAAATTATATTAATTTGGAATTTTATACTACTTATTTGGAAAATCATACTACTTAATTGGAAAATTATACTATTTAATTGGGAGTTTGAAACTCTTTACCTAAAATTAATTACACTTTTATGAAAACTTTACCGGTGTCAACTTTACTTTTTGTACTTAAAAGTAATAAATAAAATTAAGCATTGAACACCAAACAAGGCCAAAATTAAGTTCCCCTAATATTTACTTCCAAACAAACAACAAATCAAAACAAGATTAAACAAATACATAATCCATGTCACTCCACTAGTCAAAAGCATTTACTAATAGTCTAAACCTTAAATTTCCCTTATATTTACTTTCAAACAACAAAATTAAACTAAACCATTTCAAAAAAATAAATAGAAAAATTAAACAAATACATATAATATAATTCAGGTTACCTAAATCGGTGTCTCCGCTTTCGGTGGTGGCACATGTAAATAAAATTATTGTTGAAAATTAACTACTTATTATTTAAAATTACAAAACTAAACCATTTCAATAAAATTATTTAAAAACTAAACAAATTTATAATCCAGGTTACCTAACGATAGTTTCACTTTACATACTTATTTGGAAAAAAGGTACGAAAAATATTACTTTAATAAACTTTTTATGTCTGGAAAACACAAAGTATCAACCAAACAACAAATTCACTTTTATACATTAAATTAAGTAATGAGTAAAATTAAGTTACCCTTATATTTACTTCCAAACAAACAACAAAACAATACTATTAAACAAATATATATAATCTAAGTTACCCCATTACCTAAACCCGCGTCTCCGCTTTTGGTGGTGGCACTTGTCTTCTCCTCCTTCACACTCTTTGGTTCTCTCCTCGCAGTGAGTTTGTGCTTGTCGAGCGCTTCCTTAAGAAGTTTATTGAGCTCATCTAACGCGTTCTTCTCCATCTCCAGAAGCAAACTCACCACATTCGTCTCCTCCGACACCGTTTCCCTTACTTTCTTCTCCCAAAGGACCTCAGCTATGGTCGTAGTCGTTACAGCTCTCTCTTCTGCCATTTTTTGCTGTTTTTATTTATTTATTATTTTTTTAGAAAATGGAAATGCTGAAACAAAGTTATATAATACCATATATGTATATATATATATATGTATGTATGTATGTATATATATGTATGTATGTATGTATAGAGAGAGAGAGGACTGAAGGTAAGTGGGGGTATCATATATATATATATTAACGTATCTATTGCCAATTAATTTGCCATTTAATATACATGAGGTGGAATTTTGATCTCATATTAAAATTGTTAAAATAATTTTTTTTTAAATTTAATCATAAAATTTAATATTTAAACTATATGAATTTTTGAAAATTTTTATTTCAATAATTTTGATACAAGTTTTCGTCATGTTAAAATTACATGTAGTTTCGTAATAAACAATCAAATAAGAATGAATAATTAACTAAAAAGAGTAATAATCAAAATTAAAAAACATGGCCTTAGTGTTTACATTATAATTATAAAGAACTCCACTTGTTTTAGTTTCAATAAAAACACCTCCCTTTGTTTCAAATTTATTACCAATATGTCAGGTATCTTTTAAGTTTGGTTTTATAGATTTAAGGATGAAAAGACAATTTTTAACATGTAGTTAATGTACGTATCTTCGTTCAAGCGCTTCTATATACGTTTATGATTCAATTAAGGCTACTTTATAGGTTTCAAACTACCGAGTGGCGGAGCTAAACTTGTTTAATGGGGTTTTAAGAATTCTAAAAATAAAAATGACTTCCAGGGTATAAAATTTATGTGATGTATTAATCCAATATATTAATAAAAAAATATATAAAATAAGTACCATGAACGAGTTTTTCAGAATATGAGGATTTTGTAACCTCTGTCTCCCGTCCTAGCTCTGTCCATGTCCATATTTTTTAAGGTTGATTTTTACTTGGTTTAACGATGAAAATAAAGTTTAACCCTATTAGAAATGTGTTAAAGATTTAATATCAGAACTTTTACACTATATCATCAAGTTTTATTTAATTTCATGGGTTAAAAAGAATTAATAAATCCTATGTGTACATATCTTCGTTACAGAAAATTATATAATATTTTAATAATTTATGTTCATATAAAATTTAAATTACCAAAAGATGAAAATGTTTTCTTTGTCTTTAACTTTACAAAACAAGACAGAATGTATTAGAGTAATTATACCACATCGTCTGGATAATAATTGAACATGTGGTTTATAAAAAGATATTCATCTTATCATTATGATCATTTTAATGGTAAAAAAATATGGATTCTAATATGGTATCAGAGATAGACATCAATTTTGGGCTCCACCTCCACCCATTCAATATCCGCTCGTCTGTGCTGTCATATCCCGGTCCACGAACGAGTGGGAGTGTTAGAGTTATAAATCATCTCACATTGATGTGTCATTAATCCTACCTCATGCTTATATACGAGTTCCTCTCCATCATATCTTGAGGCCTTTTGATGGAATTGGATGGGGTTTTTCTTTTGTGCCATTCTACAATAAACGGAATAAAGGACCCTTTTGATCATTTATTTTAGATTTAGACCGTAAGATTTAATGGTACAATAGTAATTTAAGAGTTATTTTTTTAATAGGATTTTAGATACTACGGTTCAGATTTAATTTAAAGTAAACAAACGGTTCACAAATTAGGTACAATATGCGGTCAAATACATTGATTGTACAAAAGGGGGTCCCGGATGGATGGACTCTTTACAGACACTGATAATGTTGATGATGTATTTTGTTACATGATAGGGTGTATTTAATTGAACTTTTTAAATAAAGTTTAGACGTTTTGCTATTATTTAGAAAACTTTAGGGGGTTCATGAGGGGTTTAAAACGTGAAAGTGGGAAAGAAACAAAACATCAGGTCATGGAGTTGTCAGCTAGTCTTTCCATAACGGGCTCCACACCCATTCCCTAACCGCTATTTTTGGGCTTTACTTGTTACTGTAGTCAAATACAACAAATAAAATATGTTCTTGTCTTAATTATGTTAATATTTTTTTTCTTTTTTATCATTTAAAAAAATGTTACAAAAGTTTTGGTTATTGACATGGAAACTATCGATGGAAATTACGTTACACACATGTACTAGGCAGTGATCATGTTTACGTTACCATTGTACTTGTCGGTTAACGTCTAAAACTCGAATTTTGTTTGTTTTTTAATAAATATAAATCAAAATAAAATTAAATTAAATTGTAACTAAACAGTTTTAAACTCACGATGTCCTATGTAAAATACCAAACTACTTAGCCATTTGAGCTATCACAACACATTGTAAACAAATTGATATTTAATATTTTTATTTTAACTAACAAGTATATTAAAAATATAGTTAGATGTTGTCCGTAATTTTTTTTCCGAATCAATTGCCCAAAATCCAAAACTTACTCGGCTTGGGCCTGAACCGCCCCTACAGTTGATAGACGATTTATATCATCGTATCAAGTACATTTATCTATGTTGTGTTGTTTTTATACTATGCTTTTAGATAGTAAAAAGTTATCATGTTAGAGTATATTATCCCACATCGATTAGATAACAATCGAGCCTGTGGTTTATAATGAGTTATACATCCTTACCATTACGAGACCTTTTAATGGTAAAGTATACGAGCTTTAACATGTTATCAGAGTGGGCCTAGCGATGTTGGGCTTACCTCCACCCATTTAATATGTCCGCTCATAGGACCCTTGAAATGTCGAGCCAATGGTCGGGCCACGAGCGAGGGAGAGTGTTAGAGTATATTATCACACATCGACTAGATAACGATCGAGTCTGTGGTTTATAAAGGGTTACCCATCCTTGGTTTATAAAGAGTTACCCATCCTTACTAGACGTATTTTAATGGTAATATATACGAGGTTTAACAGTTTAAAATTTAAATGAGTGCGAAACTAAGTCTAATGAGAGAAATACGCATCAATTGTAATTTGACATTGTGGTTGTCCTTTGTAAACAGTTACGACCACTCTTTTCTGTAAAAACACGTTATTATTCACTTTACCACTAGATTGTCAGTTGTCACACGATGCATTAACAATTTATATGTGCAATGACCAAAAAAATTAAAGCACTATTATTTTAAGTAGTTTATGTCTCTCATTATTCAGATTCAGTTGGGGGAGTCCAACGGTTTAAATGGTGCTCGATTTTGAGCTAAAATGAAAGATAATGCATGCTTTTTCTTAGAGAAATAATTATTACACATAATATTTACCGTGTTTTTTTTACTATCTACCATGAATTAATGCACATGGAAGTCTTTTATTGGTTTTATATCACTTTTATGCAATCCATTGAAAAGCTTAGGGACAAAAGTTGTAAAGCTTCTTTTTCATTTGTTTATGAGTACATTAATTCGGGGTAAACTGTGTAGATATCATTGCTCTTCAAAAAAAAAAAAAAAAAAAAAACGACAACGGTGTGAATAACCGTCTAACATGCCACAACAACGGTGTGAATAACCGGCTAACATGCCACCAAGAACTTCATTTTGTTGTCTGAAACTGCTATAAGAACAATATTCTCCAAATTTGGAACAGATGATTAATTTCAGAAACAATATATTCCTATAAATACACAAAGAATGATGATAACAAATATACATACAATTCGACTCAATCAAATTCAAGCGGCACTTACTCTATTGTAAATGTACGATTTTGCGAAATACAAATACGCTACCAATGCAAATGCACTAAGCCCTGCAAGTACCCAATAAAAGTAATCAAGATGAGCCTGATTCAAATTATCCGAAAACCAGCTATCTTTACCACCTGCACCCGTAATGTTCTCCACAACCGAGATCAGGAAGCTACTGAGGAAACTACCCACCCCGAAAATACTAAGGTATAGAGAAAGACCCACGCTTTTAAGCTCAATAGGCACCTGATCATAAAAAAACTCTTGCAAACCAACCATAGTGAACACATCAGATACGCCGAACAATACGTATTGAGGGACCAACCACCAAATACTCATTGGAACAGTCTCATTCGGCTTATCCACAAGCCCATGATTTCTAGCAATCTCCAGTCTTCTTTGCTCCATAAAAGCTGCAATGACCATGGATACTATGGATAAAACAATCCCTGTTCCTATTCGTTGGAGCATAGTTATCCCCGAGGGATTACGGGTTACAGCTCTAGCGGTGGGGACAAATATACGGTCATATATTGGAATAAATATAACAATGGAGAGGCTTATAAAAGATTGGAGAGTTGCAGGTGGTACTTTGAAATTGGGTCCTATAGATCGATCCATTGTGAGTCCTTGTTTCGTGAAAAGAGTTGATGACTGTGCAAATACGACTGCATATAGCAAACAAGTTGTCCAGATTGGGAAAAGTCTCAGGACTGCTTTTGCTTCCTCGACCTCATTGATAGTACAGACCTTTTCAGCATCCTTTGATCCATCTGGCGCAACCAGTGCCTTGTTAAGAAACCTGAGAGCATCATATCAAAATTAATTTTGAGATTATTTATAATATTATTTAGTAGCAAACAACAGAGCGAGTAACACAAATAAAAATTCAGAAAGAAATTGAAGTATAAACATGGGTTTCCCCTGGTTTCTGTCTGGTAACTGTTTCAAATAGCAAATAAAAGAAAAAAAATGTATAGGTTTCGCCAAAAAAATCTAATAGCATGTTCAACTAGAACAAGCTCTCTAAATCCCAGATTGCTGGTGCTTTCTCCAATTCTAAATCGGTGGGTTTTTTATCCCTCAGTAGGTACATGAAGTAATTTCAAATGTCAGAGAATACAAAATAGTGAATTTTTTTTACTTAAAATCTCATAAACTATTTACTTGGAAAAAAAAGGAGAAAATAAACTAAACTCAGAATAATTCTCCAGGAGGGAGATACATCAACTTACTTGAATTGGCCAGAAACCGGGTGAGGGAGAAGTCCCTGGGCTTCTTCTTCAATTGCAATAGCCGAAGTAGTAGTTCGCCAATTCTTAGTTGCAATAAGAAAAACCCTACCGATCCTCAGAAACGGGCTTTTCTCCTCACTTTTTACGCTAAATCGATACGTCGAAGACCCAATAAGGAATATCACAAGTGCAAAGGCCATAACAATACACGGGATCCCAAACCCAAGACCCCAGTTAAGATTATCTTGGATATAGTTTAGAATCAAGAGAGTTGTCAACGTGGAAGCACATATGCAGAAATACCACCAATTAAAGAACGAGCTTTTGGATTTGAACTCTCGTGGGTCTTGAGAATCAAACTGGTCTGCTCCAAAGGCCTGAACACAGGGCTTATGTCCTCCTTGTGCAACTGCTACTAGATATAGAGAGAGAAAGAAAAAGACAATTTGAGTACGAGGAGGATGACATGAGGCAATGTCAATAGAATTTGGGCAGTCGGATGATGGAAGTACAGCTGATACAGTCAACAAGCCAATTGCCTGAAATGAATGCCGATTTGAAATTCGTAATTAGAAAAGGATAAATATTTACTAACAGAAGAGTCTAATCAATTCTAGTGATAGCTAACGAAAGTCTAATCTAATCATGTTACCCATAATAGTTTGATGAAATCTATCTCCAGCAGATAAATTAGTATAGATCTGAACTAGTGAGTAGTTCACAATTTACTCATCAGTACACTCACTATTGAAGCAGAGTACAGTTACTCATGTACATAAACATCATACCTATACAGCTTACTCAGTTTTGTAAAAGTTGATGTTCTTTGCAGTGTATAATAACCTACAACTTTGTTGCCTTTTTTGTTGGTTTGTATATATCCAAGTTATTCACAGAAGTTAATGAAAATGGAAATTCACTTCAGAATGACTAGGAAATGCCAAACAAAGGACATGAAAAACATATGTAGAACAAATCAACATTCCAGAGTCTAGACACAACGGCTCTTGCAAAATGATACATAGATAATAGGCTAAGGTGTGTGAAAATGTTCAACCATGCATCATTCCCATATATTAAGGATGGAGGGGGAAGAAATTATCGTAACCAGTAAGTTTGTAGCATATGCATATCTCCTGAGAACATGTCAAACCATAGTCAAGAAAAAACAAGAGAACCAAATGCAAACCTATCAACTTAAGCAACTTTCGCTATACCTTATAAAAGAGTTGTAAATACTAAATACTCTAGAACCAATATAACCATTTAAATTATACTTAACTAAGAAAGGAAATTTCATTTTGGAGAGTCTGGAAGTAAGTAAGATTCAATTTGCAAAGACTCAGTAATTCAGATAAGTACGCGAGCAACAAAACTGCATAAGGAGGCATTCACTTTATCTCATAAAATTTGTTACTTAGAAGCATATTTAGTTCCAATTTTAATGGAAGGATGCTTCAAGGAAGAATATGAGAACACAAGACATGCAAAATGCTACAACAAGCCTCTTGACATAAAAAAGTATAGTGGATTGTCCTTGGGATTCGATGTTCTACCGTATAGATATAAAAAAAATAAAATCTAATCATGGTGCCGAGCTAGTAGGACTTGGTATGGCAGGCTATCCCTAAGCAAAAGAAGTCCATATATAATTTACAGCAGCTACAATTTTTAATACAAACCTCTACAACTATGAGTTTTTCTGTTACCCTTAATTTACCAAACGAGTATTTGATGCCATTGAATCCCATTTTTTTTCCTTTTTAAATCTCTTCTTACGCAACACTAACGGCTTGTTTGGTCGCACCTTTTAAGCAAACACGCTGTCTTATCTAGGCCTATGACCCATCTTGCGGTTTCTCAGACCAGAAAATCTAATAATATCAGACTTCAAAGCGGCCGCTTAACCCATACAACTTAAAAGCCAAAAAAAAGAGTTTAGCACCAATAAAAAAAAACAAGCCATAAGAAAGAAATATTTCTCGTTATTCATTATGTTTATCTATGATTTAACATGTTCCAAACTACTTCTATCGGCAATGTGGCCTTCAAATGATAATATTTTTTCATAGAAAATAATAAATGATCTCATAGAGTAAATTTAGGATAGCCATAGTCTGCATACACGCTTTAAATCATGCTGATTTACAACTTTTATGGTCATAAGATAAAAGAGATCAGCTTGAAGTAGGACAAAGCTAATCAGCAACCGCTACTGTTCCTAATACTAGTTCAATATAAAATCAACAGTGTCGAATAAAAAAGCATACGTGAAAACTAACCAGAATATAGAGGCCCGAAGAAATAACAATGGTACGATATCGACCAAGGAACGAGTCCGCCACAAAAGCTCCAACAAGTGGCAAGAGTGATGCTGCTCCGGACCAGGCATTGACATTCTCCGCCGCCTTTGCAGTGGACTGACCGAGAGGGCCTGTCAGGTAGCTTATAAGGTTTGAGCTTATTCCGTAGTACGCAAACCTCTCTGCCATCTCAACCCCTACAATTTCACATTTCATGAATACATTTAAAGAAAAAAAAATGCACGTGTTGATGTGCTAATTATACAAGATTGATGTACTTTGCTGGGTTTACCTATCTAGAAAAATCATACATCGTATTTTTTTAGATAAAATATTCTTTTAAAAGCATTTCGATAATGTTATTCCAAGCACTTAAGAGTGGTTACTTTTTCTCCCCATGAGCAGCTAAAAGTTGAACTCAATATACACAATGACCAGTAGGATATCATTTTGAATACAATTTTAAAAAATATGTAACAATAGAGTTCATCGTGCATCACATGACACCAACTGTTTTAGCAGCTAATATTGAGTGGAGAATATCTGAAAATGTTAATTTACGAAACAAATTTCTATAAGAAGGTAGGCATAATGACGAATTCAAATCCCACAACCAGATTCAAATTCATAGGCGTATAATGGAATTCATATCAAACTACTTTCAACTCCAAAAACTTATAGTCTGCATAACTTGAAGTGGTATATCATCATCTATTTCAGCTTAAAGCTTCGTGTTATCAACCAAGGGTCTCCATCCCAACCAAATTCTGTCAAGCCTGAGCCTGACCATGACTCTATACCAATTTGTTGTGGGAAAGCACAAACGGAGTACAACAAAAAACCTAAAAGTACAATCAAACAGACTAGAGTTATATAAAGAAAACTTTGAGTTTCCAGAATTGTTTCAAAATCTACAATCATATCATAGTCATGCTAATTAGTAATTACTAACCAAGTTCCCAACTGCGCCATAACAAACAAAACATACTACAATGTCCAGATCAATTAGTCAATAATCATGATCATGATCAAGACCAAAAGATGGAAAGCTACATTCTTCCCAGCTCATATCTTCATTACACAAAAAAGGTGTAATATATGAACCATAGAACCTAGTCACTCAAACCGAAATATTCCCAACTAAACAAGAGTTTTTCCCAGTCAAAGATACTGTCATTGTAAAATGATGACATATTTGGATCAGATAATCTCATAACCCTAACACCAAACTAATACAATATTCTTAAAAGTCATTCTACAAATTTATGTTTATTTTTCTTTTCCTCACAGAAACCCTAGCCGAGTATATTTCTCCACATAAGAACTATGATTAATTAAGTTGGTACATAGTAACCCACCACTCCAAACTGAGTCGTCGTTTTCGAAAATCTCTAACCTCCCTTGTCAAGCAAGCTTTTATCCACTAGCTATTATGTTTTTACGGCATAGTTATTTCCTACTCGAACGGTATGAATAGACCTTAATTACGAAGTATCTTGTGTCTGCGAAGAGTTGGGATTTCTCTAAGGAGGTTAAGGTTAGGATCCGTTTGGCATACTTAAAAGCCGCAGTAAAATAAACTCGCTTAAAAAAACTGCAGTTGAGTGTTACATACCACCTTAGCCTTTTTTACTTATAAGTTACGTATAACCTATTATTACTTATAAGTTACATATAACCTAATTTTACTTATAAGTTACGTATAATCTATTTTTACTTATCAACCATTTTTTTTTACTTAACTTACAAGTCTCTTCTAACTATCCAAGCCATTTTTTTTACAGAACTTCTATTTTCGGTAATTTTTCCAGCGGAAAAGCTTAGAAAAAACAGAATTGTTCTAACTATACAAGCAATTCTTTTAGAAACTTCTATTTTCGGTAATTTTTTCAGCGGAAAAGCTATAAAAAGCATAAGATTCTTCCAACTATACAAGCAATTTTTGCAAAAAAAAACTCTACTTTTCGGTATTTTTTCCAGCGAAAAAAACAGGTTTTCCTCCTCTCGACTTTTTTCAAGCTTTTTCTGACCAAAGAGTTAAAAAAGCTAGCAAACCCAAACAACCTTTAAAAAAAAAATAAAGTTTCCAGTACAAACTCTCTAAATATTCACTACTTTGATGGATTCAAATCTTAAGTTATGAATAAACGAAATAAGAATCAAGCATTGACTTGGAGAAATTAACATTATCAAAATTAATTAGAAAAAAGTGTGTGAGTGTGTGTGTGTGTGTGTGAGAGAGAGAGAGAGAGAGAGAGAGAGTTTACCTATGATAAAAGAGGCGGATCGCCAACCGCCGGAGACGGATCTAGCGGCGGGGCGGTTGTTGTAGTCGACGGCGCCGTCGACGACGTTGTTAATCAACGGAGTTGCGGCCTCAGAACCTCCGTAGACGGTGGTGGAGGTGGAGGTGGAGGCGGAATTCTTCACCATCGCTCACTCACCGGACCTTATTACCCTGCCTTATCTTTTAATTTAAATAATACTACTATTATTCATTTGCTTCATTTTTAATTACCCGCTATAAATTAACTAATACTCTACTACTATCAAATAATCCGTATATATGTCATATATATATATATATATATATATATATATATATATATATATATATATATAGTTATTACTTTCAAAATATCTACTATCAATCAACTTAATTACAAAAACTAGTCCGGTATTACTTTCAATCAATCAAGTTATATGAGTTTTTGTAATCAATCAAAATAGAGGTGTGATTAATGTACTACAGTTTTTCTTATTAAACGCACAGACCGTAGATTAAATCTACGGTCTACAGTGATCCACTGTAAACCGTAGATTTAATCTACGGTTTGTATTGAATTAATGCAAACCGTAGATTAAATCTACGGTTTACAGTGGATCACTGTAAACCGTAGATTTAATCTACGGTCTGTGTAATTTCACAGATTTTTTGAAAATAAAAATAAAAATAAAAATTCTAATAATTAAAATTAAAATACTGAATATTTTTTTCAAATTAAACATGATTTTTTTTTTACATAAAAATGCCTTATATTTAAAATTTGATATTTTTTTCAAGTGTATAATTTGATATTTTTTTCAAGTGTATAAGTTGATTTTTTTCAAGTGTATAAGTTGATATTTTTTTCAAATAAGACATTTTGTTTTTTTCAAATTTAAAAACAAAATGACTTATTTTTAAAATTTTACATAAAATAAATTACGAATATTCTAACAATCTGTAAAAATAAACACAAAATTTATACAAATTTACACAAAAAAGTTGATTTGATAAATTTTATGTTTTTGGTTCATGTTATATTTTTGTCAAGTGTATAAGTTGATATTTATTGAATCATTAACTAAATCGTCAATTTTTGTGAAGTTTTTTTGGTTTGTATTTAACACTTGTATAACGCAATATGCAAACATGAATATCAACTTATAAATTTCATAAAACAAATTTATTAAACAAAATTTACAACAAAATTAAACAAAATTTACAACAAAATTTCATAGAACTAAATTTCATAAAACAAATTTATTAAACATTTGTTTACATCATATAAATTTACAACAAATTGAAAAAAATAGTAATTTACATAAAATTAAAAATAAAAAACCGATTATGGACTTAGGTCTATAGGTTCTTCATTTGCTTTTTTCTTCCCCGATTGCTTTTCCAGCGCCATATATAATTTGAAATTTGGTCGAAAAAGTTCCTTCCATGGCGCAGCTGCCTCAGTGCGTGTTTGTTCCCACCGTGCTATAATTCCTGGCATTGGGAAGATCCCTTCTTTAGGAATAACCTGAGCATAGTGACAACTGTTGACGAACACCATTACAGTCGGGATCCAATATGTCGTTCCTTGAGGCGGACCAGTATAAAGAGGTAAAAAAGTAGAGTTCCACACGTTTACCTCTCCATTTTGATTTTCCCATAAGGACAACAATACAATTGGCATATTGTAATGAGAAGCAATTAAAAAACCATACGACGGAAATCTCATCCATTTCTCAGAAGGTGCGGGATTTGTAGCATGATAAAAATTTAAACTTGATAAAATGTAATCATACCGGTAAGCTTCAAAGTCAAGATTCTCAAACAGCTCATAATAAACACCTTTCATTTGCTGCAGCTCTTGAAACAATTCACATCTTACCGCGTACCAATCATCTTCCCCATGCTGTTTACCCGTCGCATTTGCAACTACCCGGAACCCACAGTTACCATCCCCACGCACATCATAAACCGTTTCGATGTAACTATGTAACATGAACCATATTTGGTCACTGTACAGGAAGGTTGGCCTATTGGGGGTGGGTTTAGGGTTCTGGTTTCGCGGCCTCCTAGTTGGGTTTACCCTTACCTCCGGTGTTTCATCCGCCTTGCCTTTACCCTTGTCCCTACTAGCACCAGCACTCTGTTCCTCCACATACTCCCATCCCGACTTATCCCTCTTACTAGATTTGTCGCCTTTTCTAGGTCTCCCCCTATTTGCTCTCACTTCGGGGTCACTGACGGATGTTCTGGCTGGTACGGTTATCTCTCGGAGTTGTGTTTTCATACGCCGTTTTTCAACATTCGTTTTGCTAGCATAAACACTTTTAAACTCTTCTAGATCACCCTCTACCCCATAATCATCGGTGTTCCCATTATCATCAATTACGTCTAATTTTTTCCAGAATGGATGAATATATTCTAGAGGAAGAGGCTTCCCGAATAAAATATGTTCACTCATAATATGATGACAAGGTAAACCGTGAGACAATTTAAAACCGCAAGAACAATTCTCATCAGCCTGGCCACTACATTTTCTGTGTTCTTGGAATAATAAATCAAAGGCATAGTGTGTGATATACGACCTAAGATTTATAAATAGAGGCGTTTTTTCAGAATGTGGAAAATAAGACTTGCATTTATCCAACTTCGTCTTAATATCCTCAAACTGTTTTTCTAGAATTCTATTCACCTCTACCCAAACAGTTTCAAGCGTGCCAGTATTAGTGGAAAGGGATCTTTTCAGCTTAGCATGTTGTTGTTCGGCTCGATTGCTAGTTCTGTTACCTAGATGTGTTGTGTGGTTGGTATAGCATGCAACAAACTTTTCAGCATAATCATTTAAAAGCTTGTCTACATACTTAATCACAGCAGGGTACGATTTGTAAGAGGTATTGAAATTAGTTCGGTTATAATTGTACTCCTCTATCGACTCAGAATCAACCAATAAACCCCAATCATCTAAAAACGTTTGCCACTCCTCGTCAGGGATCTTTTTACGGCAGTTTTTCAAAACATTTTTTGCAATATGAAAAGTGCACAAAATATGATGAGAATCGGGAAAAACAACGGATAAAGCATTTGATAAGGCCATTTCCCTGTCGGTTACAAACACCCTAGGTAGTATACACCCCTCCAATGTAACTTTAAATTTTTCCAATGCCCATATATAACTTTCTTGTGTCTCGTCACTCATGAAAACAAAACCTAAACAATATGTTTGGTTCGTTGATGTCATTCCTACGACTTCTAGAAATGACATATTAAAACGGTTTGTCCTATATGTACAATCCATTAACAAGACATCAGGAAAAGCTTTGAACATCCTTATAGAATCGGGGTGTGCAAAAAACAAGTTCTCAAGGGAATGGGTTGATGGGTTCATATTATAGTAGAACGTGTAGCGATGGCTATCCAACAAATTAAACAGTTCCTGTATCGGGTTTCTACCATCTCGTTCTTTAAATTTCAGTCCGGCCAAAAAATTATGTATCGTTTTAGTGTTTGATACATTGTCAGGATTTCTATTTTTAATGGCCTCTAATATTGCACCAACTTTAAAACTACTTTGCCTTAAAGTTTTAACAATTTCTTTTTCATCTTGGGTTAAACGAGCACGTCGTGCTTGACCTTGGAGGTAAGTTGGGGGTGGGTGGTTATGTTGTCCATTTTCTACGTGACACATCCATTCACCATTAACTACGTAACCTTTAATGAAAAATGGACAGTCTTTTTTCTTTGTACCTGATTTTACGGAAGATGGTTTCTTTTTTTCGTAAACCCCCGATTTATCACACACAATATCAACATACGGTGTCCTGCTCCCATCACCCCCTCCAGACCTACGAATCGTAAGGATGAAACCCCAATTTCCAGCCACATCAGCAAGATCAGCAAGCATTTCATCCCTTGTTTCCCAAGTCAATTCATCAACTTCAAAGTGCTCCGAATAATCAGTTAGCTCATCGTTTGAGCCACTGGATGAATTCGCATTGTTGTTGTTATTCCATTGGTTGTTGTCATAACCATAGTTGTAATTCATTTTCGGATAGGGTTTGTTTGTATATTTTATTGGGGAGAAATGAGGATTTTTTAAGAGATTTCCGAAATGTGTTTGTGTTTGATTTTATGGTTTGTTAGAATTGGCAAAATTGAGTCATATTTATAGGGTAAGTTTACACTACAAACCGTAGATTACTTTTACGGTTTGTAGTGAATTTTTGGTGTAGTCATTTCGAAACTTTAATAATGCATTGAGTAGTCATTTTCGGATAGGGTTGTCAAGTCATAATAATTCAAAAGTGATAATGTGTTGTCGGAATTATTTTGATAGATATGGTATCCAATGTAATTTACACTACAAACCGTATATTACTTTTACGGGTTGTAGTGTTTTTTTTGGAGTAGTCATTTCGAAACTTTAATAATGCATTGAGTAGTCATTTTCGGATAGGGTTGTCAAGTCATAATAATTCAAAAGTGATAACGTGTTGTCGGAATTATTTTGATAGATATGGTATCCAATGTAATTTACACTACAAACCGTAGATTACTTTTACGGTTTGTAGTTTTTTTTTTTTTACGTTGTTTACGGTGATTCAGTACAAAAAGTACATTCGTAAAACGTCGCTGCTAAAATCAGGGGTACAAACCGTACATTACTTTTACGGTTTGCACAAAATACATACAAACCGTACATTTAATGTACGGTTTGTATGAAATCTGTACAAACCGTACATTAAATGTACGGTTTGTATGTATTTCAGAATATTTAGGGTTTTTTAGGGTTTAGGGTTTAGGGTTTAGGGTTTAGGGTTTAGGGTTTAGGGTTTGTAATTTAGGGTTTATGGTTTTTAATATAGGGTTTAGGGTTTAGGGTTTGTAATTTAGGGTTTAGGTTTTTAATATAGGGTTTAGGGTTTAGGGTTTGTAATTTAGGGTTTAGGGTTTATGGTTTGTAATTTAGGGTTTAGGGTTTGTAAATTAGGGTTTATGGTTTACGGTTTAGATTTTAGGGTTTAGGGTAAGTGGTTTGTAATTTAGGGTTTAGGGTTTAGGGTTAGGGTTTGTAATTTAGGGTTTAGGTTTCAGGGTTTAGAATTTAGGGTTTAGGGTTTAGGGTTTGTAATTTAGGGTTTAGGGTTTAGGGTTTAGGGTTTGTAATTTAGGGTTTAGGGTTTAGGGGTTAGGGTTTAGGGTTTAGGGGTTAGGGTTTAGGGTTTAGGGTTTAGGGTTTAGAGTTTAGGGTTTAGGGTTTAGGGTTTAGGGTTTAGGGTTTGTAAAAACTCAATATTGGTCCTAAAACATACAAATCAAACATACGAATCAAATTTAACTTACGAATTTATAACGTACAAATCAAACATAGAAATCAAATTAAACCTACGAATTTATAATATTCCAACCCTAGCTAATAATAAAACTGACAAATCAAACATAGAAATCAAATACAAAAACAGTGCATTTATTTTTTTTTGTAACGACTAAATGTTTTAAAGTTGGACATAGGGAGCATCTTTCCCGCCGATGTTAATCTATCGGATGACGGCTCAGCAGACTCTTCGATTTCGTTTAGCTCCGTACGCCGTCTTTGTCGCTCCTGCGATTCTGGATGCGGCGCACGCTCGTGGTATGTAACTGTCAACCCTCGACTCCAACTGTCGGTTGACTGATGACTAGGATGATGCTCGAACGGGACATCATCCTGAACGTAGCCCGACCCAGCAAAAGAAGCACGACGACCATGACCGCTTGAACTCGGACCCGGACCCTGATCTGTAGTCGGGGGTCGACCTCCACTGGTTCTTCTACCGCCGCTACTAGATTCGCCTTCCCCTCTGCCTCTTTCGTCGGGACGCCGACAACTTGCCGACCTAGTGTAATTTCTTGGGTCGTAACGTAGGTCGTCATCACCATCGTCGTCGTCGTCGTCGTCGTCGTCGTCATCGTCATCCTCCCCCTCCGACTGTTCATCAGCTGACCCATACGGATTCATACCCATTTCAGCGAACTCCTTACGTAGTAAGTCCACGTCCGTTTTAGATTTCAGCCGTTTGAACGATTTGAAACTGCGGCGCAACATCGCTTTCTGTAAAAAAAAACAATAAAAAACGATTTATTAGTATTGAAATATACATAAAAAGAAGTAACGATTTATTAGTAAAAAACGATTTAGTAGTTACCATTTTATTGAAGACACCCGTATTCTCCCGGAAACCGTGAGGGGGCGGGGCAAGTTCAGGTGGGTTTATGAAGATGCGGGTCCGCTCTCTATACCATTTCATGTAACCCGGTGACGTCCCCGTGCCATATTCGCCGTTAATAAGACGGGTGTGGCGGTCATTCCACACGACTATAAATTCTCCGGTTAGTAAAGGCCAGTCGTGTTTTTGCCCAATCCCATATCTTCTATCCTTGCCGTGACCCTGTCTTGGTTTCCAGATATACGTAGGGACCCGCTGCACAAAACCGAACTGCCTCATGAACCTGTCCGCGGGGTGGTACTCAATCTTCTCATTACAAATGAGAGGCACAGAACAATGCCACATATACCGGCCCCGCGTGCAGTATTCCGGATACTGATTAAGATCCCCGTAAGGTTGCCACACTATCTGTAATCATCAAATTAGAATATATAAACAATGGTTTTAAAATAGACGAGTAATAAATTCTGCGAAGATAAGACCAATGCAAACATATACAACATATAATACGTAAGTTACATATAATACGAAAATTAAAATTTACCTGTTCAGGCGACATATTGTCAAACTGGTCACGTATGTGGACCACATTATGTCCGTAGACATATGGCGTAAGGTTAGTTTGCCGCCACATCTTCCATCTGTAATATACAAACAAAAACCGATAAACAATAAATATAACCGGCAGCTAAGTAAATGACAGATGACACAATAATATAAAAAAGCAAATCCAATTCAAAAACTAAATAAATATCATACCTGTAACCGAGGGGGAACCTAGGCAAGCCCTCCGGTGGCTCGACATCTTCCGGCAGCTCTTCACACGGTCTAACCGGCAGTAGTCTGGTAATCGCCCACATATCCAGAAACATCACCGCCCCGCTTACTCCGGTTGTCTTACAACGTACCACCCTGCATAGATTAGCCTCTAACCAGGCCAGAAGAGCTGATCCCCAACTATACTCAGCACATGTGTCAAAATCCTCTAGAAATGGCAGAGGCCAGAGTGGAATCTGATCACTGCTCTTATCCGAAAACACATGTGCAGCCAGTAATAATAGCATGGCAGCCCTAGACTGATATAGTAAACGCTCCTCACTAGGGTTGGGGGGTAATTCACCGAAGGTCTGTAACATCCAATCAAGTCTAACTGTCAGACAGTTTTGATCGACTTGATTGTCAGCCGGCCTAACACCCAACAAACTCTCCATCATAGCCAACCTGCTCGCCTTCGTGTCATTCCGCTCCGACCGGGTCACAGCAAGACCATCCACCCTCAAACCGAGCATAATCTCTACATCCTGTAAAGATATCCCCAACTCTCCCCCGACAAAATGGAACGTGTGCGACTCATCACGCCACCTATCAACTAAGGCTGTAATCAACCCTCGGTCTACGGTATAATTACCTATACTGTAAATACCGTAAAAACCAGCCCTAATGATATTATGAACTACCCTTTCAGGCGTCGGTATCTGCCAACTATAATTATAAACCCTAATCTTATTGGCATCTCCTCTACCCGCTTCTCTGCCAGCATCCCAAGTCTGATTAGAAATGTGACCGGTCTGTCGTAAAATACCCAACCTCCCTTTAATCTGTGGACCTGGGTCTGTCATCCTAACTATGATAACCAAATATAACTCAATTAATGATAACCAAAAAAATGATAACATAACCAATTAATGATAACCAAACAATGATAATTCAATGATAACCAAACAATGATAACTCAATTATAACCAATTAATGATAACCAAACACACATTTTTTCATAAACCAAACAACAATAATAATTAAATTTTTTAATCATAACCAAACACACATTTTTTCATAAACCAAACAATAATAATTAAATTTTTTAATGATAACCAAACACACATTTTTTCATAAACCAAACAATAATAATTAAATTTTTTAATCATAACCAAACACACATTTTTTCATAAACCAAACAACAATAATAATTAAATTTTTTAATCATAACCAAACACACATTTTTTCATAAACCAAACAATAATAATTAAATTTTTTAATCATAACCAAACACACATTTTTTCATAAACCAAACAATAATAATTAAATTTTTTAATCATAACCAAACACACATTTTTTCATAAACCAAACAATAATAATTCAATTTTTTAATCATAACCAAACACACATTTTTTCATAAACCAAACAATAATAATTAAATTTTTTAATCATAACCAAACACACATTTTTTCATAAACCAAACAATAATAATTCAATTTTTTAATCATAACCAAACACACATTTTTTCATAAACCAAACAATAATAATTCAATTTTTTAATCATAACCAAACACATTCTCAACAATTCAAATTAACCAAACAAAATAAAAAAACATGCAAAAATGGGACAAATATCAACAATTATTAAAATTTCTATAATTAATATAAACAAACAACAAACAATTATATATAGCTAAGTGAATTATGGTTTTGCATATTTTATATATTTTTTCCTATTTTACAAATTAAAATTACAAAAAATAAAAAAACATGCAAAAATGGGACAAAATATCAACAATTATTAAAATTTCTATAATTAATATAAACAAACAACAAACAATGATATATAGCTAAGTGAATTATGGATTTGCATATTTTATATATTTTTTCCTTTTTTACAAATTTAAATTACACAAAAAACATAATAAATTAGAGAATAAAAGATATACCCTTGAATTATGGATAAGTTTGATTGATGATTTGGGGTTTTTTGTTAATAAAGTTGATAGTTAATGTGGTTGATTGATTTGGGTGATTTTTTGGGTTGAAAATTGGGGGTTTTTGAGAGAAAGAGAGAGAGTGTAGAATAAAATTTAATTTTTTTAAAAAAATTCGTAACTTTCTGTTTTTTCCAGGGACTGTCTGTGTAATTTTTGCAGGGACTGACTGTGTAATTCTGAAAATCAGGGACTCACTGTGTAATTTACAGACATTTGCTGCAAACCGTAGATTAAATCTACGGTCTGCATTGATTCAATGCAAACCGTAGATTTAATCTACGGTTTGCAGCAAATGTCTGTAAACCGTAGATTAAATCTACGGTCTGTGTTGAATCAATACAGACCGTAGATTTAATCTACGGTCTGAGAGTATTTTCAGACTTTTTGAAGTTTAAAAAGTCACCCTCATCAAAATACTCATATAACTTGATTGATTGAGTTTTTTAATTACCCGCTATATATTTGTAACTCTACCAAATATCTATTCGGGTATTACTTTCAAAATATATAGTTATATGAGTATTTTGTATTGTTAAACAATATAAGTTCACTTTATTAAAATAAAAAATAAACTTGAGTAAGATTACATATCTGTATATATTTTATTGTTTCTAGAAAAAATATGTATGGATAAGAATAAGGGTAAAAGTATAAATATAATATAAAAAATGTGTCATAATTGTATTTACTTTATAAGTGTGATTTACCATAGTGGATTTATATTTTTTAACGGATGTAGTATATAGCAATTGTACTCTTGGAGATTAATTTAGTATTTAATATTTAATTTTTATTGATTTGGATCTTAACCTATTGATTTTTGTTGACTTAAGGTCTGATACCATAAATCGACTAACTTTCACTTTTTATGTCTCATATTAAGAGACCTGTTTTTTTATGGATGTTGATGTGATCGCAATCATTATGTTATAAATAAGACAGTGTGATTACAATTCCGTTATTTTGTTAAGCACCAGTCTCATAATTAGACAAAATGTATTGGTTGAGCCCCGAATTGATAAATATTAAAGGTTAGCTACTAAATTTGTAAAAGTCATTAGTACATGGTACTAAATAGACTTTTTCTAAATCAAATAAAACACTCTTGTAGTTTTGTGACATTGACATACTCCATAAGTGCGTAATTTTTAGTTTGAATGCACCTTAAGCAACCAAACACTATATTTGTGGTCTTGGTTGGACTTCTTGTCACGTTACAAACCGTTTAATGATGCAACCGAACGAGACCTCAAATGATTGCATGATCAATACTATCGAGATTAACAATTTGATCCGAATTAGAATGACAGTTGTAATGAAGTTCTGATTAACAATTTAGTCCAAACTATGAGCGATAACTTGGTCCGAAAAATATGTTTTTCATTACTCTTTTATAATTTGTTTATACCATCCATATCTTATTGTATAATTTATTTAACTGTATCCATGTTTCTCATTTTTACAACAAGAATCCCTTTTATATTATGAACTAGTATAAGTTTTTCATTAGTCTATTTTTATCTATTATTTATCTTTATTTTTCTGAAACCATGATATCGTCCCAGTTAAGGCGATTGATGTTGACATTATGTTTAGAGTCTTTTCGTTTTTATTTTTCTTTTTTTGGGCTTTTCAAGACTTTGCGAACATTACTATCATTTTTCCTTTTCGTAATTGTTAACCTTCACGGTTTCAGAGAATACATTGTTCTATTCAGAGGTTGTGAAAGTTTTACGGACGCCATGATATGTTCAACATAGCTCAATGTGACTCCATACAAAGCTTATTGAAGCTCAAGTCGAAACTCACCGACTACTTTGACGGCGTCAATGACAAGGGTAATTGAGGTAAAAGTTGCGGATGGTGGTAGTGGTGGAATTGTAATTGGTTTAGAGTTAATTCTACAGAGAAAAAGCTAATTATAGCATTTGCATTTGTATATAAATTGCATAACCGGTTCTTCGATGCTGAAGTGAAATGATCAATTAATAGTGTTTTTCTATAACTAGATATGGAGTATGGGGCAGCATCAAGGGCGGAGCCAGTGTATGTCAAGTAGGGGTTAAAACCCCTATCAATTTTGAACTATTAGTATTGTATGTGTAATATCTAACTAAATTTCTTTATAGGGTTCAAATCCCTTGTCAACAAATTTGGTGTCTTTTTTGGCTGAATTTCTATTTTTTTTGTTTTAAAAAAAATCATAAAATAAAAATCGAAACTATTTGATCATGAGTTTTTTCTTTATATAACATTTTTTTTAATTAACATTTTGCTTGCATAACATTTTAGTTTTACATTTTAACAATAAAATAATTGTTCTAAAAATATTTTATACTCTATTCGTACAAAAATATTGGGGTTCTATGTATCTACAGACCGACAAATATCTCGTATTTAAATTGTTCAAGTGTAAATTTTTAAAATTTATTCATATAGTTCAAGATTTGAACTATATTGTTAACTTTTGAAAAATTCGATTTCAACAACTTTTCAACTTTCATATAAGTTATTTATCGGTTAAAATTGCACATAGTTCGTATAGCGCCAACAATTTTGTACGGATGAAGTAGCTTCTATAAAAGCACAAGACTTCCATTTAATTAATTGTACTAAATATAAGTAAAGTATATTGTATGGATTTATCAATACGGAATTGAAAAAAACCGTCATATATGCACAATATAATCAATTAACGAAAGTTATTGAAGAGTAGGAAGTATCGTTTTGCAATACGCTTATCATATCTAGAAAATTAAGATATATATGTATATTTTCAAATGAACATTTTATGTCAGTGCTTAATCTAAATTATGGCTCGACCCCTGTATATCATAATTGGTTATGGTTTATGCATGTATTTTTCACTACTTGTTACGGTTTAGGTCATGGAATAGATGAAATAATAAAAAAAAAAAAACATGATTTCCCTTTCTTGTATGGGTTGTATAAACTAACTCGGGTTCATTTTAAAACAAAAAAAACTAACTCCAGTTGTCATATTTTGAAAGGAGAGGTTAGGAGACCAAAATAGGCTTTAAAATAAATAGGGAGTTTGATGAAGAGGTTGGATTTTTATACTACACTTTTTTCTGAAAAAACGCACAAACCGTAAAAAAAATTTACGGTTTGCAGTGTTTTTATGCAAACCGTAAAAAAAATTTACGGTTTGCAAAAATACATGCAAACCGTAAAAAAAATCTACGGTTTGCATGTATTTTTGCAAACCGTAATTTTTTTTTACGGTTTGCATGTATTTTTTTTTTTTTTTTTTTTTTTTTTTGTAATTTCAATTTGTAAAATAGTAAAAAATATATAAAATATGCAAATCCATAATTCACTTAGGTATATATAATTGTTTGTTGTTTGTTTATATTAATTATAGAAATTATAATAATTGTTGATATTTGTCCCATTTAATAAAAAAATTAGGATTTTTATTTAAATTTGTGTTATTTAGATATTTATTACTAATGGTTTGGTTATGATGGTTATTTGTTTTGATTGAGAAAAATAAAAATTGTTACGTTTTATTAATATTTACCCGTTTTGAAAATTAGGTGTTTTTATAAAATTATGTTTTTTAATTAGTTTGTTTGCCCAAATCACCAATAAAAATTGGGGTTGTTGATATTTTATCCGTTTTATAAAAAAATTGAGTTATCATTGTTTGGTTATCATTAAATGTGTTTGGTTATAATTAAAAAATTGAGTTATCATTGTTTGGTTATGAATATTGGTCCTATCAATTAAAATACAGAATATTTTTTACAAACATACAAATCAAACATACGAATCAAATTAAACTTACGAATTTATAACGTACAAATCAAACATACGAATCAAATTAAACTTACGAATTTATAATATTCCAACTCAGGTAAGAATAAAACTTACAAATCAAACATAGAAATCAAATACAAAAAACACAAATGTGCATTTATTTTTTTTTGTAACGAGTAAATCCTTACAAGAAAGGGAAAAATACATTCGTAAAATGACGCTGCTTAAATCAGGGGTACAAACCGTACATTACTTTTACGGTTTGCACAGAATACATGCAAACCGTACATTTAATGTATGGTTTGTATGAAATCTGTACAAACCGTACATTAAATGTACGGTTTGTATGTATATTTCAGAATATTTAGGTTTTAGGGTTTAGGGTTTAGGGTTTACGGGTTTAGGGTTTAGGGTTTGTAATTTAGGGTTTAGGGTTTAGGGTTTACAGTTTAGGGTTTATTAGGTTTTGTAATTTAGGGTTTAGGGTTTGTAATTTAGGATTTAGGGTTTAGGGTTTATTAGGGTTTGTAATTTAGGGTTTGTAATTTAGGGTTTTCGGTTTGTAATTTAGGGTTTAGGGTTTATTAGGGTTTGTAATTTAGGGTTTGTAATTTAGGGTCTTCGGTTTGTAATTTAGGGTTTAGGGTTTATTAGGGTTTGTAATTTAGGGTTTAGGGGTTAGGGTTTAGGGGTTAGGGTTTGTAAAAACTCAATATTGGTCCTATCAATTAAAATATAGAATATTTTTACAAACATACAAATCAAACATACGAATCAAATTACACTTTTACGAATTTATAACGTACAAATCAAACATACAAATCAAATTAAACTTACAAATTTATTTATTTTTGTAACGACTAAATGATTTAAAATTGGACATAGGGAGCATCTTTCCCGCCGATGTTAATCTATCCGATGACGGCTCAGTAGACTCTTCGATTTCGTTTAGCTCCGTACGCCGTCTCCGTCGATGCTGCGATTCTGGATACGGAGCACGCTCGTGGGATGTAAGTGCTAATCCGCGACTCCAACTGTCGGTTGAATGCTGACTATGATAATCGAACGGAACATCATCCTGAACGTGCTCCGACCCAGCAAAAGAAGCACGACGACCAAATCATTTGCTGGGCCGGACTACGTTCAGGATGATGTTCCGTTGGATCATCATAGACAATCATTTGGGTCGTACGACAGTTGGAGTCGAGGATTGACACTTACATCCCACGAGCGTGCTCCGCATCCAGAATCGCAGCATCGACAGAGACGTCGTCCGGAGCTAAACGAAATCGAAGAGTCTACTGAGCCGTCATCGGATAGATTAACATCGGCGGGAAAGATGCTCCCTACGTCCAACTTTAAAGGATTTACTCGTTACAAAAAAAAATAAATGCACATTTGTGTTTTTTGTATTTGATTTCTATGTTTGATTTGTAAGTTTTATTCTTACCTGAGTTGGAATATTATAAATTCGTAAGTTTAATTTGATTCGTATGTTTGATTTGTACGTTATAAATTCGTAAGTTTAATTTGATTCGTATGTTTGATTTGTATGTTTGTAAAAAATATTCTGTATTTTAATTGATATGACCAATATTCATAACCAAACAATGATAACTCAATTTTTTAATTATAACCAAACACATTTAATGATAACCAAACAATGATAACTCAATTTTTTTATAAAACGGATAAAATATCAACAACCCCAATTTTTATTGGTGATTTAGGCAAACAAACTAATTAAAAAACATAATTTTATAAAAACACCTAATTTTCAAAACGGGTAAATATTAATAAAACGTAACAATTTTTATTTTTCTCAATCAAAACAAATAACCATCATAACCAAACCATTAGTAATAAATATCTAAATAACACAAATTTAAATAAAAATCATAATTTTTTTATTAAATGGGACAAATATCAACAATTATTATAATTTCTATAATTAATATAAACAAACAACAAACAATTATATATACCTAAGTGAATTATGGATTTGCATATTTTATATATTTTTTACTATTTTACAAATTGAAATTACAAAAAAAAAAAATAAAAAAAAAAATACATGCAAACCGTAAAAAAAATTTACGGT
Source organism: Primula veris (assembly GCA_963682055.1). Classification (NCBI taxonomy): domain Eukaryota; kingdom Viridiplantae; phylum Streptophyta; class Magnoliopsida; order Ericales; family Primulaceae; genus Primula; species Primula veris. The sequence continues at coordinate 9,616,552 of OY821743.1, forward strand.
TTGCAAAAATACATGCAAACCGTAGATTTTTTTTACGGTTTGCATGTATTTTTGCAAACCGTAAATTTTTTTTACGGTTTGCATAAAAACACTGCAAACCGTAAAAATTTTTTACGGTTTGTGCGTTTTTTCAGAAAAAATGTAGTATAAAAATTCAACCTCTTTGAAAAAATGTAGTATAAAAATCCAACCTCTTTGATGATGAAAGGGGGAAAAAGAGAAATGCCAGTGGTAGTAATAATTTTATTTAGATGTTGACCATGAGTGTTATGTTGAAATGAGAATGGGTGAAGGAGGAGTGTGAGTTGGTAGAAAATTAAATTAGCACAAGAGTACAAATTAAATTAGCACAAGAGTACAAATTAAATTTCGGCGGTCAGGTGACTTTGCGTGTCATCAACCGTCCACGTCTTTTACACTTGTGATGACTACTTATAGGCCCATTCTTCAATATTTTACTTTACTATTCGGAAGACTAATATCATTAGTACCATACAACTCAACCAATTTCATCAAATTTAACGTATTTTATATATTTTTTTAATAAACTGTTTACATTTACACAAAATTATACATTTTTTATTAATTTTTTTATAATAACCCTACATTATTTTTTTTATTTGTTTATTATCATTTAATAATCATAACAATATTACAACCATAAAAATATGGACCACATGATAGTTTATTAATATTATATTAATACATGGAATTATATACATTTATTATATATAATGTTAATTTTGTGTTTAATTAAATTTAATGAATTTATAGGGTTGCTGATTCATGTCACTTTTTATACCATAATTATCAAAATTTAGAAAAAAATATGTTTTGAGTAACCAACCACTCCGCCTTTCTCCTTATCTTTTCCAAATTCAAAAAAATAAAACTACTCATTTTCTTATTATAAATAACACTTTTACATTCATACAAAACATCATCTTTCCTATAAAACTTCTTATTCTCTATATATCTTTTTTTAAATATTTTTTTTAAAAATTATAATGTCATATCACTCTTGTAAATAATATAATGAACATTTTTTATTTTAGAATTTTTTCTAAAAACTAAGAAGATTGCTAAAAATATGAATTAAAACTTATTATGAGACGCCAACGGTGCTTGGTCTAACGGGACTTGGTCTAACAAACTAATTAAAGGCTCATTTCAATAATAAAATAAAAAAACCTAATTTAAGGCATTGTTTGGCAAGTCTATTATTTCTCATAATTTCTTATTTGTGTTTTGTTCCCTCTCAAAAGTTACTTAGTTCAATTACTAATGGTCCCACCTAAAAGTTAATTATATTTTAAAAATTTGTGAATGTTTGATCGGTCATATTATTTATATTCTAAAAATTAGATTTTTAAACTTAAAAAGCTAAAAAATCCAAAAATTTAAAATTTAGAATTTCAATTGATTTTTAATTTTTTTAAAAAATATGATTTTGGAGCATAAAAATATATTACCAAATGGATCCTAAGCAAATAGTCTGAATTAATTATATTTTTTAGTCAAAATAAAATAGGTTGATATGAAACTCTCCAAATTATCACCAAAATAAGGATAAGAGTTACATCACCATCATGTATTAAATAGACATCAGACAATAGCACAAAGTTGAAATTTATAATAGAGGAGTAGTAATTACTCTTCCACTTATCTATCAATATATATATATTATTTTTAGTACTACTAATTTTTCCGGATAATGATACCAACATTATTTACATATTTTTTGTTATAAATCAGGTCATCAATTTTATATGGCATGAATCAAAACAAATTTTCATTAAAAATATTAAAATGTAAATGAGTTTATTATAATTATTATTAGGGTCACTATGAATATGACTATGAATGTGCAAATATATGTACCATTACCCCTAATTTCCCCATGGGTACCGTGGATGAATGAAACATTAATTTACATATGCATTTGGATAAGTATGTGTAAGGCGTCAACTCCGTTTCTATATCATATATAATCATAATTTTCGAACATAAAATGACAATATTTTAATCTAAATGTATTTCATATGAATAAAAATATCATATATTCTGATGAGATTATGGTCAGGGTGTATTTCATAACCTAAAACAAATTAAGGAATTCATCATATTTTTTCCTTTATGAATAATCGCTTGCTATTCTTACTATACGAGCATTTTCAATTGACCATTGCAGTATACATCCACAAATACTACCCATTCTTGATGGGTCCAAGTTAGATCCATGACCGGTTTTGACTTTTTCTTAACCAGGTGCAAAATTAAAATTATGGTATTCGATTTACTTATAATTTGTTTACTTTATAACCTATTGAAATTTTTACGAATAAGAAACAAAATAAGATTTGAAAATTAATACTTTTAAGATACACAAATATATTTGTTAATCACTTCTATTACTTTCAACTTATGGTTAACACGGTCTTAAAAATTATCGATTTATCATTTCTTAATTTTATTAGATCTAACATTTGCTAGTGATTTACCCCATACAAAAAATAAGAAATAAGATAAATTTGATTAACATAAGTATATGTAAAATATGTTATAAGGTAAAAAGTTTGTATTTTGCGAATAACTATGTAATAATTGTAGAATCCATTAATATAATAAAAATTTTAATAACAAAAAAAATAAACTATAAAATGATAGAGTCAATTATTGAAACTAAAACCTATCATTAATGGTTTAAAACATCCCTACTCTACGAACTTGAACAACCTATCTTGTCATATAAATATACGATACAATTTATTAAATATATGTATAATTTTATTTACTATATATATACTCAAAACATTTAAATATTTTGGGTACTTAATTTTTCCAGACCCGATGCGTGGGTATTACTTGCACGGGCTAAAATCGGTCCTGGTTAGTTCGATTATGTATTAAGTTCATGTTGTTTTAAAAAACATAAAAATGATTGATATACGTGTTGTTATATTAAGATTTTTGACTCCAAACCTTAATTAATAATTGGAATCAACCCCATTTAATCCCCCCGCAACTATATGCATAACCTAATTAAAACCCATACACATTGAAACCATAACTACCGTGAAACTTCCTGGTCAAAATTTCCGTTTTTCGATTCCCGTCTTCCATTATTTTATGCATGAATACTAAGTTTATTATTTTTATTATTGAACGTGTTGTCCGCTATCGCTTTATGTTTCGGTTCCCAATTCTTTTTCACTTACAAACAACTATAATTGAAACCATAAAAAAAACTGCATTTCTCGTTTTCCGTTTCACACTTCATAATATTTCATGTATAAATTTTAGATTTTCTAATATTATTCACCTTTTACGTTTCCGATTCCCCTTTCCATATTCCACATGTACATTTCATATCTTTATTAAATCCTTTTCACATTTTAGCCTTCCGTTTTATATTCCGTTTCCCGTTTCCCTTTCATCGGACAACAATTATGATGGAAACAATTCCCAAACCTACGATGGTATACATATTCATCACAACAACAAACCAAAATAATAAGTAAATGATAGTTACTAGGAGACTCCTTTTTCTTTTGAAAAACCGCGTTTATCGTTTCTCATTTTCTGCTTTTTATTGTTTCATGTGTAAATCAATTTTATTTTTTTTCATTTTTCTCACCTTTCATACTCTCGTCTCCCGTTTCGTCTCCTTTTCCGTTTCCGAAACAACTAGCATTAGCCTTCTATGATAGTAGTCAGTGTTCTAAAAGACACGTATAGACGTAAATTAGACAACGTCTAGACAATAAAAATATTTTAAAAACTTAAAATATTAGATAAATTAAAGGGATTGAGCATAAATAAAGAGTAAACTGAACAACAAATTTGGGCTGCCTGAAGTTGGACTTGCGCCTTTCATTTTAAGACTAAGTAGAACATGTACAGCAGTATAAATATAAATAACCATCTCCCCGCCTATACACAACAAGTACATAATAAATAAAAGGAAATCAGTGGCGCACATAAAAACCACAACCGTACTAGTAAAATATGCTAAATACTTAAAACCACACTCCCACAAATCCCATTATGTACACTTACTAAATAAAAACACCAAACCAAACCAAATCTTATTTCCAAAATAACAAAAAACCAAATAAAATAAAAAGAAACACTAACAAAAACCATGGGAGGAGAAGCTCAAGCTCAAGCAAGCAGATTAGGTCTCGCACGTTACAGGTCAGCACCCGCCACGTGGCTAGAGGCCCTTCTAGAATCCGACATCGAAGACCAAAACAGCCACAATACTAATACTAATACTAATACTAATACTAATACTAATACTAATAATAACGAGAGTGATAATAATAATAATAATAATAATAATAATAATAATAATAATAATAATAATAATAATAATAATAATAATAATAATAATAATGATGATGATAATAACAGTTTGGTGTTCGAGAGTGATGGGTTTTTTCGACAGAACAGTACACCGGCCGGGTTCGGATCCGACAGTTATTTTTCGACTAATTATCAGATGAGTATCGGTGGTTCTGTCGGTGCTGAGACTAATTACGATTTTGCCCCTTCCCCTTCTTCCAGTAATAAGAGGCTTAAAGGAGATGCTTTCTTTTCTTCTCTATTGGTCAGTTTTTATTTACTATATTTATTATTGTTGCTTATCATTAAAGTTAGTCTGCCCTTTTTTTTTTCTTCTTTTTTTCGTAGCAGCTTTTGAGCCGTTTTTTTTGTAATTATTTTATTTTAGTAGCTGGATTGCTTTTACTCTAGTTAATTACTAGCTTAAGAGCCTTTTTAAGGTTATTTATGCCTTAAGTTAAAGCTGAATGATATAACAAAATAGTATTATTGCTAATTAATTTCGGCGATAGTAAATCAGTTTGTTTTAAAGTTTTTTGTTGTTTCTGTAGCAGCTTTTGAGCTCAAATTAGTTCCTTTTTGGTTGCGACTTTTTTAAGCCGTTTTTTTGTATTTTATTTTTCATAGCTGGATTGCTTTTAGTTACTTATTAGCTTAAGAGCCCTTTTAAGGTTATTTTTGGCCTAAGCAAGTGGAAGCTTAGAATTACTGCTAATTAAGTTTAATGTTTAATGCTAATTAAGCTTAGTATGACGACAACAACGATAACAACAATAATAATGATACTAGTTTGGTGTTCGAGAGTGTTGGGTTTTTCAGACAGAACAGTACACCAGGGGGGTTCGAATCCGACGGTTATTTTTCGACTAATAATTATCAGATGAGTATTGGTGGTTCTGTCGGTGCTGAGGCTAATTACGATTTTGTCCCTTCCCCTTTTTCTAGTAATAAGAGGCTTAAAGGAGATGCATTCTCTTCTTCTCTATAGGTCAGTTTTTATTTACTACTACTATTTAATTTATTTATTATTGTTGTTTATCATTAAAGTTTTATCTGCCTTTTTTTCTTTCTTTCGTAGCAGCTTTTGAGCCGTTTTTTAATTTATTTTAATTTTTAATTAATAGCTGGATTTCTTTTAGTTAATTAGCTTAAGAGCCTGTTTAAGGTTATTTTAGGCCTAAGCAACTTAAAAAAAACAAAAAAACTGGAAGCTTTAAGCCGTTTTTACTGTTTAATTATTTATTATTGTTTTTCATTGAAAGTTAATCTGCCCTTTTTTGTTCTTTGGTAGCAGCTTTTGAGCCGTTTTTTGTTGCTGTTTTATTTTAATAGCTGGATTGCTTTTAGTTAATTAGCTTAAGAGCCTTTTTAAGGTTATTTTAGGCTGCCTAAGCAACTGGAATCATTTTTTCTCATTTTTAAAAAAAAAATGGGAAGCTTTAAGCTGAATGATATAGTACCAAATTAGTATTAATGCTAATTAATTTCCGAGAAAGTAAATCAGTTTTTTTTTTTTGTAGCAGCTATTGACCTCAACTTAGGTCGTTTTTGGTTGTGACTTTTTTAAAGTCTTTTTTATGTTTTATTTTAATAGCAAGATTGCTTGTAGTTAATTAGTTTAAGAGCCTTTTTAAGGTTATTTTAGGCCTAAGCTACTGGAAGTTAGTATTAGTGCTAATTATTCTGCCTTTTTTTTTCCTAGCAGCTTTTGAGCCGTTTTTTTTTTCCTTCTTATTTTGTTTTATTCTAATAGCTGGATTGCTTTTAGTTAATTAGCTTAAAGACCTTTTTTAAGGTTATTTTAGGCCTAAGCAACTGGAAGTTTTTTTTCTATAAAAAAAAGGAAAACAAAACTGGAAGCTTTAAGCTTAAGGATAAATAACAAATTAGTATTAGTGCTAATTAATTTCTAAGAAAGGAAGTAATGCTTTCTCTTCTTCTTAATTGGTGAGTTTTTACTATTTTAAATTTTTTATTTATCATTAAAGTTATTATGCCCCTTTTTTCTCTTTGGTAGCAGCTTTTGAGCCGTTTTTCTATTATTTTATTTTATTTTAATAGCTGGACTGCTTTTAGGTAATTAGCTTAAGAGCATTTTTTTTGTGATTTAAGCAACTGGAAGATTAGTATTACTGCTAATTAATTTCCAAGAAAGTGAATCTTTTTTATTTTACAAACTTTTGTTTCGGTAGCAGCTTTTGAGCTCAAATTAAGTCCTTTTTGGTTGTGACTTTTTAAAGCCGTTTATGTATTTTTTTATAGCTGGATTGCATTTAGTTCATAGCTTAGAGCCCTTTTTTAAGGTTATATAAGGCCTAAGAAACTGGAAGCTTTAAGCTGTATTGTACCAAATTAGTATTAGTGCTAAGTAATTTCCAAGAAAGTAAATGTGGTTTTTTTTTTGGTAGCAGCATTTGAGCTCAATTTTAGGTCCTTTTTGTTGCGACTTTTTAAACTGTTTTTATTTTTATACTAGCTGGATTGCATTTACTCAATTAGCTTAAGAGCCTTCTTTGGGTTATTTTGGGCCTACGAAAGTGGAATCTTTAAGATGAATAATATAATACCAAATTGGTATAAGACTATAAGTGCTAACTAATTTCCAAGAAAGTAAATCAGTTTCTTTTTTTAGTTTTTGTGTTGGTAGCAGCTTTTGAGCTCAATTAGGTCCTTTTTGGTTGCGACTTTTTAAGCTGTTTTTGTACTTTATTTTTAGTAGCTGGATTGCATTTAGTAAATTAGCTTAAGTGCCTTCTTTGGGTTATTTAGGCCTAAGCAAGTGGAATCTTTAAGATGAATGATATAGTACCAAATTAGTATTAGTGCTAATTAATTTCCAATAAAGTACATCAGATTCTTTTTTATTTTAGGTCCTTTTTGGTTGCGACTTTTTAAGCCATTTTATGTTTTATTTTAATACTAGCTGGATTGCATTTAGCCAATTAGCTTAAGAGCCTTCTTTGAGTTATTTTAGGCTTAAGCAACTGGAATCCTTTAGCTGAATGATATTACTACCGAATTGGTATTAGTGCTAATTAATTTCCAAGAATGTAAATCAGATTTTTAAAAGAAGAAAATTGTTCCGGTAGCAGCTTTTGGGCTCAACTTAGGTCCTTTTTGGTTGCCACTTTTATAAGCCATTTTTATGTTTTATCTAAATACTAGCTGAATTGCAATTAGTCATTTAGCTTAAGAGCCCTTTTGAGTTGTTTTTGGCCTAAGCAACTGGAAGCGGAAAGATATACCAAATCAGTATTAGTGCTAATTAAATTCCAAGAAAGTAAATCATTTTTATTTGGGTAAACAGCTTTTGGGCTCAACTTAGGCCTTTTTAATAGGCCGATTGCATTTAGGCGATAAGCTAAACGAGTGTTTTTGGTGTCTTTTTCCCTAAAAAGATAGAAGCTTTAAGCTGAATGAAACCAATTTTATTCTTCGATCTAAAAAAATAAAATGATATTGATAAGAAGCCTGGGGAAGATGATTTTCTTCAGCTTATCTGGTGAGTTAACTGATTATTTTCGAGAAAGTTTTTCTCTTTTGGCTGTTTTGCGGCTTTTTAGCAGAACTGAGCCTTTTCGGTTGTAGCTTTTCAATCTCACTTTTCCTGTTTTTTGTTTTGTTTTGTTTTTCTTAACAGCTATATTCTGGGTCTTTTTCTGAAGGTTCTTGTCCCTGAAAAAGTAGATGCTTTAAGATGAATGAAACTAGATTTTTTCTCAGCCTGAGAAATGGTCGAGCTGACTTGCATAAAAGTTGCAACCAAACAAGCCCTTATTTCCATTAATTTTAACATGTGATGTTTATTTCATTTACACCTTCAAAATTTGTTTCTATGAATTTCTGGTGTGAAGATAAAAATAATTTGCTCAAATTTATGTTCAAATTATTTAGCTAGTTGATTTATTTTAATTATGGGTCGTGTTGTTGGGTTCGAAACTCGCTAGAAATTTAGTTCGGAAAATCACATGTGTAAGGAAATTCTCAAGTAAATCTGATAAGAGTTTGTGGCTGGTTACCTGGGCCGATTTGAATAATTTATCTAATTTCTCTCCTCAATTGGCGAGTTAACAAATTAGACTCAAGAAAACAGAAAATATAATCGATTTTTTGTTGCAGCAATTGGGATCAAAGTACTTCCTCATTTTTTAAAAGTTACATTGCACTTCCTTGATCAAGTTAGAAACTGGGTTCTTTTCTTTTCTTTTCTATACTGTAACATCTTAAATGAAACTGGATGAAGTATGAACTGATATTTTTTTACGGCATAGTGTTGATTCAGAGAAAGACAAATAAAAAAGATAATGTATTATTTCTGAATAATTAAATCAGTATTTACACACTCTATTTATACTACACTAACATGAGTGAATAAGGAAACAAATACTAATACATAATTACATAATATTGGCCTAATAATCTCTGCTGATTCTTAAGATGTCACTAGAATATTTCTCTTATTTTAACATGCGTTGATATCTCCAATAATTACTTTCAAGATCACTGAGATTTCCACACTCCCCCTCAAGTTGGATTGTATATGTTCACCATATCCAACTTGCCAATAAGAAAATCCAAGTTTTGTCGAGGTAGTCCTTTTGTAAAAATGTCTGCTGTTTGTTCCTTTGTCGGGACATAAAACCATACATAGGGTTCCTTCTTCAACCTTCTCTTTTATAGAATTCATATCAACTTCTATATGTTTGGTACGATCTTGTAAAACTGGATTCAGGGAAATACTTATGGCTGCTTTGTTGTCTCAATACAACTTTATAGGAAATTTTATCATGACTTGTAACTCTCGTAAAAGCTTATTTATCCATAACCCTTCGCACATACCTTTTCCGGCAGCTCTAAACTCTGCTGCACTTCTCCTAGCCACAACATTTTGTTTCTTACTCCGCCAAGTTACTCGGTTTCCCATACGAAAGTACAATACCCGGTCGTAGACTTTCTATCATCTGGATCGCCTTCCCAATCTGCATCGGTGAAAATTTCTACTTCCCTACTTTCATCTTTCTTGAAAAACAAGTCTCTTCCCGGAGATCCTTTAAGATACCTAAGTATTTTGTACACAGCTTCCATATGAGCTTCCCCACGAGTGCATGTATTGACTTACGACATTCACAGTAAAGTCAATATCAGGTCGGGTGTGCGAGAGGTAAATAAGCTTACCAATAAGTCTTTGATATCTATTTTTTTCAACAGGCTTTCCAACTAGACCTGTTCTTTTTCCAGCTTCCATCGGCGTGTCACTTGGTTTGCATCCAAGCATACCTGTCTCGCTAAAGAGATCTAAGATGTATTTTCGTTAAGAAACGCTAATTTCCCGTTTTGATCTCGCGATCTCCATTCCTAAAAAATATTTGAGTTGTCCTAAATCTTTTACTTCAAACTCCGCTGCTAGAGTTTTCTTCATTCTTTCAATTTCTACTACATTATCACCGGTCAAAATAATGTCATCGACATAGACGATTAGTATAGTTTTCTTACCATCTGGATTTTGCTTAAAGAACATAGTATGATCTGCTTGACTTTGTTGATATCCTTGCCTTTTTATCACCTTCGTAAACCTTCCGAACCATACTCTAGGCGACTGTTTGAAACTATAATGAGCATTCTTTAGTTTACAAACTGGATTATCGCCATTTTTACAAAATCATGGTGGTATAGTCATGAACACGTCTTCTTCTAGAACTCCGTTTAAAAAGGCATTTTTTATGTTGAGTTGTTGAAGAGGCCAATCCAAATTAGCTGCTAGGGATATGAGGACCCGGATTGTATTTAACTTGGCCACATGTGCGAATGTGTCCGTGTAGTCAATTCCATAAGTTTAGGTGAATCCTCTTGCAATCAGACGAGCTTTGTAGCGATCTACAGTTCCATCAGCCTTGTATTTCACCGTAAATAACCACTTGCAACTTACCGGTTTCTTTCCTGTTTGTAAATCCATTATTTTTCATGTCCCATTTTTCTCTAATGCTCCCATTTCTTCCAGAACTGCTTTTTTTTCATTTTGGTACCCTAAGTGCTTCCTCAATATCATTTGGAATATAAATGCTGTCAAAGGTTAGTCGTGAAAACACCAAACTGGTCCGACAAATTATTATAAGATACAAATTTTATAATAGGATGAAGAGTACAAGATCTAGCTTGCTATCTGAGAGCTATAGGAAGTTCCAGGGAGTCAATATTACCAGGGAAATGCTGCGGAGCGATAGGATTAACCGCCGGTTCAGACTCTTTTGGTGCTTCGTCAGTGAAATTCTCCACGTTATTTGATTTCGACCCCTTTGAGTACACAATATCAAATTTATTTTTACTTTGTGCATCTCCCTCATAATTTAAGTTCTCCCCTATAATTGGAATAGTAAGATAAGGTAATGTGACTGGGTCGGTATCAAGGATTTGAGGCTAGATGACGGTAGGAATAGGTGTAGGAATTTTAGGAGTGACAAGAGCGAAATCAAAGGTGGATAACATGGAGTCGATGTTTAAGAATTTGTTAAATGTGTGAACTTCGTTTGAATTCTCCCCCTGAAGTGAGTTTTTCGAATAAAAAGGAGAGTTTTAAAAAAAAGTAACATCAAGGCTAACAAAAGTCTTTTTAGTAGATGGGTCATAACATTTGTAACCTTTTTAGTGGGAGAATAACCGATAAACACTTTTAATTGCTCTTGGATCTAATTTGGTCCGATTGTGTGAATGGACATGAACAAATGCGGTACAACCAAACACTTTGAGGGTTAGGTTAGAACCAAGAGAGAGTCGGAAATAATTGTTGGAACTTATGCAGAGGTGTTTCAAAACTGATAATACGACTTGGCATCCTGTTGATGAGATAGGTGGCGGTAAGAATTGCATCCGGCCAGAACAGTTTTGGCATGTTTGTGGTGAATAATAAAGCTCGAGCAACTTCAAGGAGATGTTTATTTTTACGTTCCGCAACCCCATTTTGTTGTGGAGTGTCAACGCAAGAACTTTGATGAATAATCCCTTGTTTTTGTAAAAAATCTCCCAATACTTCATTAAAGTATTCTTTACCATTATCGGTCCGAAAAATTTGGATTTTCGTTTGAAATTGTGTGTTAATCATGGAATGCAAATTTGATAAAAACATTTCGGACATCAGATTTTTCTTTTAACAAATAAACCCAAGGCAGTCGAGTGTGATCATCAATAAGGTGACAAACCATTTTGTTTGGGTTCGATTAAAGATTCGAGATGGGCCCCATATGTCACTATGAGTCATCGCAAATGGTTTTGTTGGTTTGTATTGATATTTTGGAAAAGAGGTTCGTTGGTGTTTGGCAAGTTCACATATCTCACATTGAAAATTGTGAGTGTGTTTACTTGTGAAAAACGATGAAAAACGTTTTAGGTATTGAAAGTTTGGGTGACCCATCCTATAATGCCATAACACGATTTCATTACCTGTCAGGATAGATTTAGAATTAAAATTTGCAATATGATATTGTTTACTCACGCTGGTCTTGTCAGGGTAGTAGGGCCCCTCGCATTCTTTAGCACTTCCAATGGTCTTTCCCAATGGTAAATCCTGGAAAACACAATAGGATGGTAGGCATCTAGCAAAACAGTTTGAATCTCTTGTTAACTTGCTAATAGATGAAAGGTTGCAGGACAATTTAGGAACATGAAGTACGGACTCGAGAATTATATTCTCAGATAACCTAACAGTTCCTTTCCCTGCGACACAAGAGAATGACCCGTCCGCTATTTCCACCTTCAAGTTACCAACACACGGTGTATATGAGGAGAATAAGTTATAAGCATCAGTCGTGATCTGACGCACCTGAATCTATGACCCAGGGAACTTTTATTTTAAAGGTTGCACTTCAGGCGCTTAAAAATTTGTCTTTATAGGCTAATGAAATAGCGGAGGTGGATTCTGCCATTAATTTGGGCATACTGAACCAAAGGTTTAAGAATGAATTAACTTTCCGTAACTCTGAATAAGTTATAGCACGAATATAAAAAACATAGAATTCGATACACCTGAGAAACAGGGATGATCTTGGCTAATCAACTAAGAGATTAGTCAACTTTTGACTAAAAGGTAGAGGGACAAGGCACGTAGGCTGCACGTGTTGTTTCTCCTCCGGCTTGTGGCGATAAGTTTCTGGTCGTGGTCGATTTCCAGAGACGACTGAGAATCCTCAATGGATCGCTCGAAATTAGTTTGAGAAAACAAACCCAGGTTTCTGGGTTTTTTTCTTTTTCTTTCCGAGTGTGACAAGTAGCTTTTAATTCCGCTCTGATACCATGTTGATTCAGAGAAGACAAATAAAAAAGATAATGTATTATTTCTGAATAATCAAATCGGTATTTACACTCTATTTATTGGCCTAATAATCTCTGTTGATTCTTAAGATGTCACTAGAATATTTTTCTCATCAGTAATATAGCTTATCAGCTTAACGCGGTAGCCAAACAAAGATTTATTCATTAGAGGAAGTAACCAGTTGCTAACACACTGGTGAATCCTGAATTCGCCACTGGCTACATTTGGTGTGCATTAATATCAGTTTGTTAATAGTTACTCCTAGATTCTATTTTTGTAGTGTTTGTTTAAGAAGATCTAGTCATGTTTGCAACTGGGTGGTAAACAATTACAAGAATTATTTAATGAAGTTTTTAATTAAAAAAATGGGTTGCAATTGGCAAATAATATATTTATCCCCAGAGCTATTCCTGTGGAGATCTTTTCTTACTTATTCTATTTGGTTTGCTTGCAATTGGGAAGTAAACAATTAGCCCAGTGGCTATTAATAACTAGAACTTTTCAAGTTTTGATATTTTTTGTCATCCTTGATATAATAAGAGCTTAAGAAATTGCAGGTTTTAGTTTTTGGCCTTACTAAGTGAGATTTTGTTAGAAAATATAAGTAAACAAGGGTCCACAGTGAGAGTATTAAGACAGATGCATTTTCTGAGTAATTGTTGAAAGTATTTTATTTGACCGAGTTTGTTTAGCAACAATTAGTCCAAACCTTAGATGTTTTGAAGTCTTTTACTATTTTTACAATTGGGTAATGGAGATTTATTCCAGTAATGTTTTTTTTTAAGGATTGGTTTAGAAGTCATTACTCCAGAGGATATCTTTTAGGACTCTTATCAAGTGTATATGGTAGTGATGAAACTGGTTAGTTTAACAGTTACTTCACAAGCTATTTCTTTTTCTAGCATATGCTTATGAAGTAGTTTTTTTTTTTATAAAATTTGTGCTGTATATTACTAGAACAATGGAAAGTATTTTATTTATAAAAAAAAAAACTAACTTCTAAATAATTTTTTTTATAAAAGGGTTTTGTTGAGTGTTATTAAATCAAGAGGGATGCTTCTTCTATGGTAATCTCTGTCAAACTTTTTTTTAATGAATTCGGAGGTAGCAAATCCATGAACTTTTCATGTAATTGAAGTGGCATTGTATGTATATTACTATTTGATAAATAAGAAGGAAATTAATTCTCCCTGGGTGGTATTATATATTTCCCTAGACTACTTGTAGAGTTGCAGGCCAGTGCCATGCAAGGGCTGTCATATTCTTTATTCTTTGTTTTTCTTTCTTGTTTGGTTCTCCTTTAATCAAACATTATCTTACTGCAATCTTGTTAACCAGCATTTCTTTTGATGCAATATTTCTTAATTGAGAGATCAAAGTAACAATGTACTCGGAGGATAGCAAATGGTATGCTATATTTGATGGTAAATGCAGATGTGTTAATTAGCATGTTTATGTTTTTATTAACAGAAAGAGGAAGACCAAAGCGAACATTTAGAAAGAGGGCTAAGTGGTTTATTGGACCCAGAAATGGAGAAGCTTTTGGAGGACTCGGTTCCTTGTAGAGTCCGGGCGAAGCGTGGTTGTGCTACTCACCCTCGCAGCATAGCAGAAAGGGTAAATATTTTGGATGGTTTTTCTTATGGTTTTGCAATTTTTTTTTTTGGCGGTGCTTGAAATCTGCCTTTTGGTCTTAGGTGCGGAGAACACGGATTAGTGATCGAATAAGAAAGCTTCAGGAACTCGTGCCCAATATGGAAAAGGTAGCTCATATAACTCCATTAGATCTTTGATGCTTTTATTGTTCTGATAGATTTTTGTGTATAAATGCTTCTAGATCATGTTAAGGATCGATGACATGACATGACATTTTTATGCTGCAGGGGTAGTGTCCTTATCTGAAAGTATATTGTGTTTTATATAAGGGTACTATAAAAGTATTAAATCTATATAACTACAATCTCTTTGGGAATGGAAGAACCCCATCTTCTTTCTTTTTCTAAAAAATTGTCCTTTCATTTGGGATCTCCCCGGTTAAGCTGGCAAGAGAGAGAGAGGATAGTTCTACTTGAGCGCTACATGGAAGTGAATATTCCATTTCGACGAAAAAAACATAGTCAAGGAGAATTATCCTGTCACCTCAATGTGCATTTTTATAGGTAAAGTAGCATTCAAAATCCATAGGCAATAGTTGGATATTTCTTTTCATGATCATTCTACATTGAATACCAAACATAGCATGAAAGTACTATAAGATGTAAAAAGAAGAGCGCAAGATGTTGACGTCCTTTCACTGTCGCTACTTGCTAATAAGAAAGTTCACAATGCTATAGGCGTGTTTAAGGCAATATGGTTTTCTCAGCTTTTCTTTGTACTTTCCTTATCTGACGAGTTCAAATGTTCCATAGCAAGGTTTTCCCCAAACTTTCAGATTTTAAATCTAATTTGTTGTTGCCTCGGTTTTTTAATTGACCGGAAAGATCATGAACCTTGATAATAGTAGATGGCTCTGAGCCTCTCAGGTATTACCTGATAGTTACGCATATGCTGTTATGCTAAGACACACATGCATTTTGTATTATTATTAACATGCAAGCGAATTTAGTTTTTGATGCAACTATAGTAAAGGTGATGCAAAGCACTAAACAATTTAGAATCCATGTATATTAGTATATATGCTTTTTTAACACAGGTACTTGAGAGAGTATTATTCTTTTGCAAACCCATAAGTCCGTTGAGGTTTTGGTTACATTATTGCACTAATCGCTCTTTAACTAGTTAGATAGAACTCAAGTTGAATTATAGGAACAAGGATAAAAATTCGGTGAGCTGTCTTGCCTTTAAATTGACGGCCTACCTTATTTATCATGTCACTTTCTTTTTTCATGTTCTCTTGATTATATTTACGACCATAAGCCAATAACTTTAAAGTTATGGGTTTAACATGGTTGTGTGATGACAATAGTTAAGACTGCCTAACTTGATGCTTTATTCCGGTGTATAACAAGATTACGTTTTACAAAGATACCTCGGGATGGAGACATGCTTTAAATGAGTCATATTCACTAAACGGGTCATTGAGCTACTAGTTCAGTGATTTGAATGCCAACGACTTTAGCACTAAACTTGGCAGACATGCATTCTTTTTTTACTTTAAGATGGCTATAGTCAAATTTATATTGGTTAATATTAGAATCCATATTCCCTTACCATTAAAAGCCTCGTAATGGTAAGGATGGATATGTCTTTATAAACCACAGGCTTGATTATTATCTAGACGATGTGGGATAATTACTCTAACCCTCCTCCTCGCCCGTGGCCCGACATTTCAAGGGTCCTACGAGCGGACATATTAAATGGGTGGAGGTGAGCCCAACATCGCTAGGCCCACTCTGATACCATATTAGTATAGAGAGAGTAAAAGATTTTTATAGTTTTATATTTCTTACTTATAAACTGAGTACAACAAGGCTTTATATAGGCTGATCAAGGTTCTACAGATTTCTATATTAAATGTTACTCCAACTAACACCAACATGTATTAACTATTCACTAATTACTATTTCTAACTAATTACAACTAAAATCTAACTATTAATTGGCTATTAATCTGAAATATTCTAACACTCCCAATGTAAATATTTGTCATTCCTAGCTTGGTCGCCATATCTTCAAAGCTTGACTTGTGTAGACCCTTTGTCAAAATATCAACAGTTTGTTGTTTGGTTGGAATATATGTTATCTTAATTTTCCCATTGTCAATCTTCTCCTTAATAAAATGACGATCCACTTCTACATGTTTTGTTCTATCGTGATGAACCGAATTGTGGCCGATACTAATCGCAACCTTGTTGCACAATATAGCTTGATCGGGCCGTTGCTTGCGATCTTCAGTTCTTCCAATAGTCTTTTTAGCCACAACCCTTCACATGTGCCATGAGCTAAGCCACGGAACTCAGCTTCCGCACTGCTTCTAGCTACTACAGGCTGTTTTTTGCTTCTCCAAGTTACTAGGTTTCCCCCAAACATATGTATAGTACCCCGACTTTGATCTTCTATCCACGGACGATCCTGCCCATTCAGCGTCGGTATATATTTCCACCATTATGTTACCTTTTTTAAAGAATAACTCTCTGCCAGGAGTACTTTTCAAATACCTTAGTATTCTAATGACTGCGCCAAAATGCCTCTCCTTTGGGGAGTGCATAAACCGACTTACTACGCTTACAGCAAAGGCGATATCTGGTCGAGTATGCGCCAAATAAATTAGTTTACCTACTAATCTTTGGTATTGCTCTTTGTTCACCTCTTTTCCGCCTTCAAGTCGCAGTTTAACATTGGGCTCTGTTGGTGTTTCGGCTGGTTTACACCCATCATTCCCGTCTCACGAAGAAGATCGAGTATATTTTCTCTGAGAGACCACAATACCTGAACTGCTCCTAGCTACTTCCATTCCCAAAAAATACCTAAGAATGCCGAGGTCCTTCAACTCAAATTCTCGTGCCAAGTATCTTTTAAGTTGCTCTAGTTCGATATAGTCGTCTCCTGTGAGTATAATATCATCCACATACACTATGAGAATAACCTTTTTTCCTTCGTCAGAATGCTTATAGAAAAGAGTATGATTTGCTTGTGACTGTTGGAAGCCTCGTTTCTTTACGACATGAGCGAACCTCTCAAACCACTTTCTTGGAGACTGTTTCAAGCCGTATAAAGATTTTTTTAATTTGCAAACCAACTGTTCATCGTGATTGAACCCCGGAGGTTGATCCATATACACTTCTTCATGCAAGTCTCCGTTCAAAAACGCACTTTTCACATCCAATTGTTGAAGTGGCCAGTTAATATTTGCTGCTAAAGATAAAAGAACTCTAATTGAGTTTAGCTTGGCAACGAATGCAAATGTCTCCTTATAATCTATTCCATATGTTTGAGTGAAGCCTTTAGCGACCAATCTTGCTTTGTATCTGCTAACGCTACCATCAACATTAAACTTGACAGTGAACACTCATTTGCAACCAACTATACTTTTTCCATCCGGCCTTTTTACAATCTCCCATGTGTTATTTCTTTGTAAAGCTCTCATCTCTTCTAGAACTGCCTCCTTCCATTTTGGATCTATAAGAGCTTCATCAATATTTGTTGGTATTTTAATACCTGTTACATCAGTTGTGAAAGCAAAAAAATTTGGAGACAATTTTCATATGAAACATATTTAGAAATCGGGTGTTGGGTACATGTTCTAACACCCTTTCTAATAGCAATTGGAACTTCAAGATCCTCTCTACTAGTTGGACTGTCGTTTGGCAGGCTTATCTCTTCATCCCGAGCATCATTGGTGGTCTCACAACTTCGAACAAGGACTGGAATTGGTTCAGCTTCTTGACATTGCTGATCAACAGGCTTGTTACTACCATGAGAATGCTTTGTGCGTGAATAAACAATATATTTCCATCTATTTGCTTGTGACTCAATAGGTTCTGTGGGTTCTATTGGAGTAGGTAATGACAGAGGAACAACAATATCTATAGGTTCAAGCGGAGCAGGAAAAGGAACAGACGGTGATAAAGAATCAGAAGAAGGCAAATGAACAGGTGATGATAAAAAATCAAAAGTTTGAGACTTAAAGACATTTCCCAAGACTTTGATTCACCTTGAATCTCCCCCTGAAGCAAAGATTTGGGGAAAAACGGTTGATTTTCAAAAAACGTAACATCCATCGACACAAACATTCGATGGAGAGTAGGTGAGTAACATTTATAACCTTTTTGTGTAGATGAATACCCAATGGAAACACATTTGACAGACTTGGGATCAAGTTTTGACAAGGTTTTTCGATGGTCATGGACAAACACCGTGCACCCAAATGTCCTTAGAGGGATAGACGACGAGCAACGAAACAATGGAAAAAACTGTTTAAGAACAGACATGGGTGTTTTAAAATTAAGGATTTTTTATGGCATACAGTTTATAAGATGACAAGCCGTAAGAATTGCTTCACCCAGAGATATTTTGGAACCGACATTGTAAACATTAGAGCTCGGGAAACTTCGAGCAAATGTCGGTTTTTTCTTTCGGCTATTCCGTTTTGTTGTGGGGTATCCGTACAAGAACTTTGATGGATAACACCATTAGCTGTTAGAAAGTCTCCTAATAGTGTTTTGAAATATTCGGTTCCATTATTGGTTCTCAAAACTTTAATTAATGTTTGAAACTGGTTTTTTATCATAGCATGGAAAGTTTGAAATATTTTTGCAACTTCAGATTTTTCTTTAAAAAGATAAACCCAACACACTCGTGTATGACCATCAATGAACGTGATGAACCATCGTGCACCAGTGGCATTGTGAATACGGGATGGCCCCCAAACATCACTATGAACTAAGGAAAATGGACTGGATTCATTGTATGGTTTAGGTGGAAATAACGCACGTGTGTGTCTAGCAAATTGGCAAATCTCACAACGAAAGCTTTTTGGATCTTTATTGATAAATAAACTGGGAATCAAGTGTTTTGAGATAAAGAAAATTTGGGTGTCCAAGCCTATAGTGCCACAACATAACATTATTATCTTGAACAGATGGTATGGTAATTTCAGCAATTGTGGCTTGTTTATCTTCACATTCATCATTCTCAAAGTAGTAGAGTCTACCTTTTTCTCTAACAATGCCAATCGTCTTCTCCAATCCCTGCCCCTGTATTAGACAAGCATCACTAGAGAACTTAGTAGTACAGTTAAGGTCTCGAGTCAATATACTAATAGACACGAGATTGCAAGCTAAATTGGGAACATGTAGGACGGAATGTAAAACAAGATTTTTTGACAGGTGTATAGAGCCTTTTCCAGCAACTGAAGTGTAAGTCCCGTCTGCTATTTTAACTCTTACATCTCCCTGACAAGGCATATAAGAGTAAAACAGAGACAAATTACCTGTCATATGGTTCGAAGCACCTGAATCTAACACCCAAGGATTTTCCTTCTGTATATTAAAAGCAATACCATGATGAGCATAACTACTATTTGCCGTTTTCGGGGTCGACATAGTATGTTGTTTGAGAAGATTTAACAATTGTTCGATTTGTTCTTTGCTCAAGAAAGCACCTGTTTCTTTAGCGTTACATGCTTCCTCACTTTTCTCTTCAATTTTAGCTTGAAAGACTCTTTCTTGCGCTTGCATCTGAAGTCTCATATCTGTCGGTTTACCATGGAGGAATTTTTTTTCCATCCAATCTATGACTAGTGATCTGCAGAGAAGAACTTGCTCCATAGGGTTGTGCGATCACGGGTGAGCTAGTCGAGGAGCAGATGACATGGGAGGACCCATGGTTATTTGGGTCGCGAAGTTAACAAGATAAAGTGGGAAATATAAAACTATATAAGGCCTTGTTGTACTCAGTTTATAAGTAAGAAATATAAAACTATAAAAATCTTTCTCTCTCTATGCTAATATGGTATCAGAGCGGACATATTAAATGGGTGGAGTTGAGCCCAACATCGCTAGGCCCGTTCTGATACCATATTAGCATAGGTAAAAGATTTTTATAGTTTTATATTTCTTACTTATAAACTGAGTACAACAAGGCCTTATATAGGCTGATCACGCTAAATGGGTGGAGGTGAGCCCAACATCGCTAGGATCGCTCTGATACCATATTAGCATAGAGAGAGTAAAAGATTTTTATAGTTTTATATTTCTTACTTATAAACCGAGTACAACAAGGCCTTATATAGGCCGATCAAGGTTCTACAGATTTCTATATTAAATGTTACTCCAACTAACGCCAACATGTATTAACTATTCACTAATTACTATTTCTAACTAATTACAGCTAAAGCCTAACTACTAATTGGCTATTAATTTGAAATATTCTAACAGTTAACTTGTTACTACGAGTATGAATGTGGATATGAAGTATATGTAGTACATGTTTTTTTTTATTACAGTGCACATAAAATTTTAATGAAGCAACGGTATTAATATTGTAACAACTAATTTGAGAAATTAGTTGCAAAGCACGCTACAAGTGACTAGCAGCAGCTGGATGTCACAGGGACCAATATGAGTACAGCAAATGTTTTATATACGACAATGCTGCCCAAGAGGCTTATATACACCTACACAGTGAATTTTGGTGCATATACCTGCATTGAAAATGTGTATGAACAGAAGATGATTACATAGAAATATTGAATAGAGCGTTGCACCATATCTTTCTATGAACTCAAATCAAAATTGTTCTTGTAAGAAGTATGCAGATGTACACTATGCTGATTGAATCACTATAAGGTCACTGAGATGATATCGCACTAGACTGAACTTGATAAAATGTTATGTACTTTTAAGATTGCATGGTGAAGTGATGATTTTCGTACAACTTGGTATATTTTATACTGGGGTTTATGACTTGTATGAACATATCATCGAATTCTTGCCTATTTCACTGGTCTCAATAATCTGGTCAAAATAAATAACCAACATGATGTGGGACTTGACAATACCGCCTGATGTCTACCCATTTGAGAATCCATAATTGCTTTTTAACCATAATCGATTTCACTGGATATTTTGTCTTAGTACCCAGTACAGTTGTCTGTGCACACGGGAGTAAAGCTACCTGCAGTTTCTGACAGTACTAGCTTGTCACCAGCAAAAGAGGGTGCTTACGAGTTAATGAATTGTGTAGATAACCTTTATTTACTACTTCAGTTGGTGAAATGCTGCATTAATTCCAAATAAGATGGGAAAAAAGGGATTTCGTATGCTAGTTTCTTTTAAAATTAGCAAACTCTTCTATAAATATGTGGCTATGCCGGAGAAAGTTCCAAATCATAACAAAAGTTTCTTTATCGATGTAGGTTTCTGAGGGTTTTCCTTGGTAGATAAAATGTGATGTTGATTGAGCATAATAAACGTATTATCTAGTTTCTGTTTTTTCATGTATATATACACGGATTAAGATACTACCATATTGTTAGAAGAACTTCAACTTGTTCCTCGTGGCATGGTTCATTTGTTTTCCAATGCTTTTGATTGATGCATATAGCCGATGGTCTTTTTTAACTTTGACCTTGATATTCTGTGGGAATACTTGCAGCAAACTAATACAGCTGATATGTTAGAAGAGGCAGTGGAGTATGTCAAGCTTCTGCAGAAACAAATTAAGGTACAAATTGTCTACTGGTTACCATAAAATTTGTTTGCTTGCAAGTCAACCACGTGGACACGAAGTAAAAATGTAATTACCTTTATTAGTAATGAAACCGTTGTACAGTTCTTTGTTTGGCGCCCTTTGGATAAACTACCATACGAAGTATGGACTTATGTAAGAGATATCCAGGAAAAATGAATAGTAATGAGGATATTTATGAAAAGTAAAGTTTGTCCGAGTTGTTTATTTGGGTATAACGGTCAGGTACTTGAAATATATCTATAAGCACATATATGATTCGTGCAAGGATTTTATGGAGTAAATATCTGTTAATTTTCCTCACAAAGTAGAAAGCGGAACTGTTGCAGGAACTTACAGAGCAACAAAAGAATTGCAAATGTGTGCAAAAAGAATAGTGATGGAAAAGTGCTCAAGTGTTTCAGATTCAAGGCTTAGCAATGGTTGGGCGTCCAATTGTGTACATCCTTTCACGGAAAGTTTGAAGTAATAGGTATTACGCATGATGGGATTTTCCATCAGGGATGCTGTCCCGGTTGGTATTTGTAAATATTTCAGCAAGTAAGAAGGTACAGTTAGCATTTATACTCGAGTAGATCTCGTGCTTCAAATCAAGGATTAGATGCCCGTTTTATTGCTGTACTTTGTTGTTGAATTGTTTTTACAGTAGTATCTCTCAGCTCTCAACTCACTAGTTTCCCAGGTAGCATTTAGTTATCATGATACCTTGTTGTAAATCTTAAACTTGGCATTCAGCTTATGAACCCATGTTGTGTATCCTTGGATATTTAATGTATTGGTTCAACGCCACATTTTTTTAGTTTTTATCCATGCGGGAGATCATAGATTAGGGAGTTCTACCTCTTTTTTTGTTCAAATTGAATCAAAAGGAGCATCAAGCATGCCTATGTGGATAACTGAAACAAATATGAGTGCAGTTGCTTATATAGTCTTATGTATAAAATTGAAATGTCAACGTTTTTTAAGTTCATTTTAGCTTTACAGTAAAGTCCTATTAACTTCAAAGGTCCTTTATACCGAAGGTTATGTTTAAACTGTAAGTTTTCTTTTTAGGTAAACGTCGACTCTGTAATCATTTTTACCTATGGATTATTTATTACGCACATTGGACCTGGAAATTAATTCTCGCTCAACTTTACCGGAAGTTGTTTTAACTAAATAATCGCTGGAAAAATGTCTATATTTCCTGAACATCTTTTACTCCCATGTATCTAGTGAAGTAAGAAGAAGCTAAATGTACCTTGAGAAGAAAGAAAGAAAAGAAGAAAAATCTCTCTTTTGAAAAAAAGCAGGAGCTACATTTATGTAGGATTGGATTTTACTAAGGTGAAGCTTAAGCACATAAACCTTGGTTACCTACAAATGAGTTCAACAACAAGAAACCAGCAAAGAAACCAAGAAGAAAATTTGTAATTGGCATAACGAAACTAGGAATTTTACCGTTATGATTACAACTAAAACTGCTAAAACTGCTACATTAGAGAAAGTAAAAATCAAACAAAAGTAAAGACTACGGAATTTTACCGTTATGATTACAACTTTTTTAGTTAATATGACGTGTTTTTGACCACACAAGTTTCGAGGCTAATGATAATATAAACTAACAAACTTGTCATGTTGTTATCACCATATGTTTATTTTTTAAGTTTGGCATTCAATTTTATGATTTTAATTTATAAAATATTAGAAGAGCTTATTCAAAAAATAATACCTTATGAAATAACTTGTAGTTATTCGCCAACTACCTACCTTTCAAATTCAATTTACTACTTAGTAGAAGCTATGATACACATACACTAAAAAAAAAAAAAAATATGTCGTGTATAACACGTGTCCGTTCCTACATTCCACTTCACGTATTTGAAACTTCAATTCCCGTGTCGTTAACTTTCCGGTCTATTGACCAAACGGACACTCTCACTAACATGACTTCGACACTTTAAACATTTAGATAAAAAATGTAAATATTACCAAAATTTGTAGGTTGCAATTAATATGTTTATTATTTTTCTTCTTTTATAAATTAAATATATATAAACCTTTATAAATAATATATTTGTAATATTTTAATTGTCATGCACTAATTGTGGCGTGTCCTAAATTTTTACAAAAATACCTTTTCGTCTTGTCGTGCCGGACACATGCATACATGTCCGTGATACATATATATCTTCTCCATCTTTTTTTAAAATGTGCATTTTAAATTTTGTAAATGGGCAATATCTAAGAACTCTTTTAATAAGAACTCTTTTAATATCTAGAATTTAATGATTAAAAACAAATCGGAGTTATTCTATTTGCAAACTTCAATTTCTAGTAAACTAGCAATAATTTTACAAGAATAAAATTCGAGACGTCAGCGAAACAAAATAAAAAGAAAAGTCATTTCTTTCCGAATTTAGTAAAACGAAAAAAGGTATTGTTTAAGATTGTTGGTTTTTACTGTATCGAAAAACAATAATATAAATGACAATGACTGAAACAGAAATAAATAATTTTATTTCACTTTGAAAATGAATATAACTCGATTACAAATTCCTGACTCGTACTGAATTTAAATTGCAATAATAAAATTCCAGACAGATTTAATATAACTTATTAATCTGCTGGACTGATTTGTAATTGTACAGAACTGTCAGACAAAATAGTATAAAGACTATACTGCTGGACTGTAACGACCCGGCCCTACGGACCGAACCGTCACGCCCGTATCAACAATATTGTCCGCTTTGGCACAACTTCCCAGGGTGGTCACCCATCCTGGTACTACTCCAAGTTAAGCACGCTTAACTGTAGAGTTCCGTCCTCGCTGTTGTGCCGCACGGCTTTAAAAGGCCTTGTTTATAGGAAATGGATCTTTAAGCTCATATACCACACGAGTACTCTCGTATCTGGGCGATGTGGGACTGACGCACAACACCGCACCACAGAATTTCCTTCCGGGAAATCTGGGTCGTCATATGGACTGTTTGTCAATTAAAAGAAGCTGCCAGACAGAATAGTATGATTACTAAACTGCTGGACTGTTTCTGTAAATAAAAGAAATTACAGAATGGAAAAGTACTGAAATTAAATTACATAACAGAAAGGACTGGAAAGTAAATACAGAAAAGTAAACAGTACTGTAAGATTAAATTACAGAATGTAAAACAAAAATTAAACAGTACTGAAATGAAAGAGATAAAAGACGAGGCAACTGCAAGCAGTTTTCGTTAAACAATATTTTCCGAACCACCTTAGTGTTTCTGGTTCTTGGGACTTTTTTTCCAAGGTACAACGTCTGTCACTAAGTGACTCATATGAAAACGGCACCGAACCACAGGTCGAGCTGTTGGTGATGCGATTCTCTCTCTAATATGATGCTATGTATGTTGTGTGTGTGTGATTGATGTTGTGTCTGAATGAGTGGGGGAGAGCTGTTTTTTATAGCCTTTTCAGAAACCGCAGCCATACTGGTCCATTTAATTTTGAGAGTTACACCCCCCAGAATCCGTCCATTCAATTTCTGAAACTGCAACACTCAATCTGCAATTTATTCTCATTGAATGCTGACGTTTCAACTTGCAGGAAACTCTAGGGACTTCTTTTGTATTTTATACAAAACTCCATTTTCAGATTTGATCAAAGACCCAAGACCCGAGACCCGAGACATTCCCCAAATCCCAAATCCCAAGGCCCAAGCCCCAAGTCCAAGCTCGCGCCCACGCCCGTGACCCGAGACTCGAGCGAGCACGCGCGTGTGTGGTATACATTCATACATCCATGTGTATGTGGACATAATAGTTTAACAACTACGTGGGTTGAACTTGTATATATATTGAAAAATTAACTCTTAATTCTCCAATATGTGATAACCCTCAACGGTTTTTCCCTTTTTTCTTCTATTTTTCAGCATTAAGGTTTTTACTTCTTTCGAGAACCAAACTTTGAAGCCGATTAGTATTCACACTCATTCTCCGAATAGGTCATGCGATATACCGTTACGAAGCTCGTCACACGAGCTACCCAAACGCTTTGAGTATGGCATCAACAACTCAGAGTTGTCACATGTAATATTGACTCAAAGTTGGTCATGTGACCATTCAGAACACCCATGTATAATACATGTTTTCCAACATGAACGAACATAAACGAAAATTAGCCGATCTGAACACGAACGATTTCACGAATAACTCATCTCATTTACAACCGTCCTATGTAAAGAGCTTTGTTTTTGTTTTTTTAAACAAAATTACTATTAGTTTAAATCAAAGTCAAAGAATGGTAAAAAAATTTGAAGAGCCACTTATAAATTATAATATAGAGAACGGAGAATAGAGATAATTAGTAGACACATGGGTATAGAAAGCTAGTCAGAAGCTTCCAAGTCTTAATAAGTGGAAAGTAGAAAAGATGATTTCATACGCCATTAATCGGTAACGGCAGGATGGTGTATAAACATAGCCATCTGTTAATACATACGCTGTCTGCTTAATGCAGATGGCGGCTTTATTAGTGAGGTGAGATATAAGTCACGCCACGTAATAAAAACTCAATCTATTAAAAATAAAAATAAAAATAATTTTTTTAATTAATATTAATTAAATTTAGGGTAAACTCAAATTAGGGTTCCAATATATTTATTTGAGTTTTTAGTAGGTTGGGTTTTTATTACGTGGCGTGATTTGTGTTATTACCGTCTGTATTAATCAAAAGATGTATGCATAAATCAAAAGCCACATAGCCATAATAGTCATTTACCTTAGTATATAAAAGAAAACTTAATTATTATTTGGTGATAGCCCAAAAAAATAAATTACCAATTGATAATATTTTGAAATCATTCACTTTGATGAAACTTTTAAAAAAAATACATAAAGATCCAAAAATATATATAGAAAAATACATTAAAAAAATCTGGAAAAAAAAAACATTTACTTCAATATTTTAAAGTGAATGAACAAAACAAAAGGTCATTCATTTCAAAATACCAAACAAAATCTCATCAACTTTAATATTTTGAAGTAAATAAATAAACAAAGTTCATTCACTTCAAAATTTTGAAATGAATAGACCTAATAGAATGTCATATACTTCAGAATATCGAAATAATAATTATTCACTTCCTTTTTTTTAAGCAAATGAACCTAGCAAAAGCGGAGTCCGGCAACAGGTGGTGGGAGTGGCAGGGTGGAGATCTTAGTGGGAGAGAAAAATGGTCATGGGATGAGCGAGAGAGAATGACATTTAAAAAAGAAAGAAGATGCACCAAAAATGAATTAGAATTAGTATTTGGTACTATCACTTTTTAATTACTTTTAAATTTGTAGTAAAAAAGAAATGATGTCAAAATAAAAAAAAAAACTAGCAAGGGTTGTTTCGATAGTGAATTAAGTAGTTTATAGAAGAAGTAAGTACAACTTCATGCTATATATATACACACAGTTGTTATGCAGTCTCCCTCAAAATACCTCCATTGCATTTGCACTAATGAAAATCCCCACAGTGCTTTACATTAAAATAAAAAAATAAAAAATAAAAATTTAGTATTCCAAAAAGAAGTGATAATTGAAATGTCAGTTGAAGTAGTGAACCTGGAATCTGAGACTGAAAAATCCTTTTTTTTAAGTGTCAAACAAAGATAGTAAGTAGTGGAAAATGACAAAAAAAAAAAGGGGTTAGCTGTTCAATTGATACATAGTTTCACCCCCCGAGCCTGATGATAAACTCCCGTTTCTCACCTTGCACTAGCGAAAATGGTCTGTCTATTCATTATTTAAGATCCTACTTCTAATTAATGACTTCGGAGTGATTTATTACCTAGATAATATTAATATCTACTTTACACTTACACAATTTAAAGGTATAAAGAGCAAATATTGTATATTACTAGTAAGTACCAACGACAATATTTTTTCACTTTGTCCTCCAAATACTAAACAAAAACTATTTCTTAATAAGACCTATGCCTAATCTTTTAAATTTTTAGAAAATAGGTTCATTAAATTAATTTCTAACACTTCTACTTCCTCTATATATATATATATATATAAAAGCCAAAACCAAAAATGAGCAAAGGGAAGAAGAATAAATACAATAAGTTATTATCATATCTTATTACATAGCGTATCGATATTAAATGTGCACTATTTGATCAAAGCCATAAATATGTCAACTTCACAAAATGAGCTCGAGATCTTTATGAATTTTCATCATGAATACGACTTTACATAAGTTTATGAATTTTCGTAAACAAAATTTAATCTATATGGTAAATACTTCAAACAAAATTTAATCATTCAACCAATAATCTACTAGAGTATTAAACGTAACAATTAAAATTTGTTGACATATGTTATTGGAAGTATGCACATAATATTTTATATGAATCGTTAACTAATTCCGATAGTTTAACTAATATTTATAACTTCTAAAAACAATATTTTTAGGATGCAAGGCAAGTATGATGGTTTTTAGAAATAATTTGAAAATTATAGGATAATATTGAAATGAGACAACCATAGATTAGTAATTAGTTTCAAAATGATCATAGATTGATAAATAGTTTTTACAATGATAATATTTTGGTAAAAAACTCCTCTAAAAAACATCATATTACTACTCTACAGTTATATAAAAGCGAAATCCTGATATTTGACGATTCATAGATAAAAAAAGGGCCTGAGATAGGGTTGAAAGAAGAATAATCATACAGATAAATGCTCATGGGAAGGAATTATATAAATACCCACCATATTTTGTCAGATAAAAAGTTGGTCATGATTGTGTAATTCCTGTATTAAGTAGTGGCATCATCCGAACAACATATATATATATATATATATATATATGATACAGGAGTAGCTATTTATACTCTGAATTATTAACCTTTTCTCTTCAAAGGATTAAATCCTTTACCTCTCACTCTCAGTGATTCATTTGAGAAAGAATAGAAATTCTCGTAAAAATGTATGTCCAAAGTGCAAAGATAAAGTAGAGGTAACAAAAAATCACATAATGGATCAAACCAAAATACCTAACTCATATAGCTGCCCTGAAGGATGAAGAAACGGTCAGCTGCTTTCGAGTCGATAGTATCTCTCGAGACCAGTTGACCAAACATATAGGAATCAGAAATAGATTGAAAGCCAAATTTAGAAATAAAACGTGGAACCCTTAATCAATAGGGAGCAACCCTATCTCATTGCTGTTACAACACTAGGGATATTATCTGTAAAACCGTAAAATCTTTCTAAAACCCCTAAAAACTACGACAACGAATGCATGAAGCGAGACCTTCAAGAATCAAGCCGCAACCTGCATGGATAGAACAAAACATTTGCTCAGTTACTTTAAATACCAACATTAATGAAATGGCGTTTAAGGTTTAATCATTATCTATTGTATAGTTTAATGTATACATCTCACCATCTACAGATGATGATAATGTTCATAATTTCAGGATGTAGAAATGGCAAGTATTTCCACCTCACTTGAAGTGCCCTTGCCTTCGGAATTCAATCAAGCTGGTAGGAATAATAGTAACGACATACACCAGCAATATACCAACATGGCCATCACAATGAAGAATAAGGACTTGAACTCCCTGAAGCAGCTCGGGGGTGTAAAAGTATTTAAAGACTCTCTAGGTATAGATTTCGAGCAAGGGCTGCCGAGTGATTTCGATCATGATCTTGAACATATACAATTATGGCCACAATCAAGTACACCGCCTCAGCACAGCGATCTCATTCATGTACTAAAAAATACTTGCAACAAGTACTACTTAATGATGATCTTATTGTCTGCAATTCTGTTACTCATCCTAGGGATTAAAGAAAAGGGCTGGGAAACTGGATGGTATCAGGGGGTCATTATATTTTTGGCCATATTATTCTTAATAACCGTTTCAGTCACTTGCAATTATTGGATGCTACTGTGCTGGTCAAAGAAGAACACTCTATCAAGCAATAGAGAACTATCCGTTAACGTTTTAAGAGGGAGGGAACAGTGTATGATACCCCTTTCCAAAGTTGGACAGGGTGATATTGTATGCTTGAATGTCGACGATGAAGTTCTTGTTGATGGATTGTTTGTAAAAGGAGAGTCTTTGAGGCTCGATGAAGAATCACAACCTACAATTAGTGATCAATACCCATTTCTATTTTGCCGCTCGAAAGTGATTCAAGGAAAAGGTCACATGATGGTGACGGCAGTTGGCAAGGACACAGTATTGGGTGGGATGAAGAGCCAAGTTAAAAATTCTACAGCCAATAAAACATCACTGCAGCTGCATCTAGACAACTTGAACATTTGGATGCAATGCATTTCCCTCGTAGTCATAAATCTTCTCATTATCATGACTTTACTTAGGGATAGCTTTGACAAGGTACACGGTCATCCTGGATCACCGGACCTGAAATTGAAATCAGCGGCAATGAGAGAATTTATTGACATTTTTAAAGAAATCATAAAAAAAGACGAGAGAATTCGTAAAATCAGATCGTCACTTGTAATGATATTACTAGGGTTTTCAGAAGGAATGCCTCTAATGGTAACTCTTGCCATTGGGTACTGGAATAAGAAAGCAACTTCAGATAAGGCCACAACTCAAGATTTTGTGGCTTGTATAACTGCAGGTTCAGTCACTGTTATCAGCACAGACATAAGTATGGCAGAATTGAGAGCGATGTAGAGCTCGACGTGTACATCGGCGAGGAACAAATCAATGAAAAATCTAATATAGACCGGCATGTTCAGAAAGCTCTATGTGATGGAATTGGTTCCACATTATCAGAGTTGCAGAGACCTGTTTCATTAATGGAACATGCTCTCCTCAGCTGGGCTCCTGTAAATTTGGGTTTGAAGATCAACAATATGAAGGACCAGTATATTATCAATGACAAGAAAGAACTACTTCCCGGTGAAGTAAATGGTGTGTTAATGATTAAAAACATTGTAAATCAGAATACTCAGAATTCCCACTGGAATGGGACTCCTACGGAGATATTGCCAATGTGCTCATACTATTATGACAATGCAGGGGAGATAAAACCCTTGGTTGGAAGCAAAAGGGAGAATATAGAGGCGATTGTTGAAAATGTGAGGATCAAATATCCTAAATCAATTGCATTTGGATACAAGCCCAATACTCCGCAACTTGAGGAAACAGACTTGATCTTTATTGGAACAGTGGGTCTGAAACATTCATTCAGGAAACCAATGGAAGCTTTCATGGAAGCTGGAGTTACCGTCAAGTTAGTATCAAAACGTAGCGTGGCAGAGATAAAATTCATGGCACTTCAATGGGGACTCGACATACCAAACATGGATTCAGATCATTCGGTAATTCTTGGTGATCAATTCCGGGAATACACTCACGAGCAGAGGATAGAAATAGTAGATAAAATCTGTATCATGGGGGATTCACTTCAGTCTGACATGATTGAGTGTTTGAAAAAGAAAGGTCACAAGGTACTAATGGTGGGCCTGGGATTAGATGACGTGCCATCGATGTTAGAATCGGATTTGGGGATCTCTATGGGAGAATGTTTCACAGAAGCAGTCAAAGGTAGTTCAAAGATTGTAATTTCAGAAGGTAACTTTAGCACTTTGTTTTCTGTCATAAAGTTTGGACGGTGCGCACGTGAAAACATCCAGAAATTCATTCGAATCGAGCTCACCATGGCCTCCTCATGGTCGCTTATAAACATAATTACCACAAGCTGTTCCGGAGATTGCCCTATAACATCTATTCAGTTTTTCTGGATCTCGCTTATTGTGCCATTTTTTGGCGGCCTGGCTCTACTGATAATGTGGCCCAATGATGTACTAATGAAGAAAACACTAGAAAGAGGAACGGAAACCCTTGTGCCAATAACAATGTGGAGAAGCATAACAGTAGAAGTTATATACCAGACAACAATTCTGGTGATCTTCCGGTATGAAGGGGCAGCTGTACTAGGCATTACTAGCAAAGAGGTTTTGGCAACAATGATGTTCAATAGTTTTGTTTTCTGCTAGGTCTGTAGCTGGTTCAATGCACGAGAAATGAAGGAGAAAAATGTGTTGTTAGAGATAAGTCGAAACTGCTGGTTTTGGGTGGCTATTGATGTTACTTTGGCTTTGCAGGTGACACACACGGAGATCGCAAATGTGATCTCTAAAAATGCTAGGTTGAACTTTTCACAATGGGGTGCCTGTTTTCTGATCGGAGGAGCTTCTAGCATCGTAGATTTGTTGAATAAGTGCATCCCTGATCTTTGTCACGGTTTTCTTCAATTCAAGCAACATTGTTACATCATAAAATCCCCTTGTATGAGCAGGTCATCTTCTTCCTCAGGGCCACCCTCGCTTTTTGAGCTTCCACTCCTTAAAGATGATCCACAGTAAGTATATGTTGTTCTTATCACACTTCCGATTACACAATCATAAAGTCGTATATACTGTAGGCAGCTAGCAGCCCAGAAATGCTTCTATAAACATTTGAAAATCAAAAAGTAAACTTCGTGCTGAATTTTTTTTAGCATTAGGACTTGGGAGACTAATAAACATAAAAAGATCAACAGCTTCATGAATTGATTACTGGAGTACAATTTAGCATTCTAGGTAGGAGGGATAATAGGTTTTAGATTCACCGATATGGATCTTTCTTAAGCCTCTTCTTCTTGTCTTATTTATAGTAGTTTCATTTAAACATAAATTTATAGTTACTGAGCACAAGTATATCTTAGTCAATTGGTTGTGTGCTGAGAGGTTCCAAATTTCCAATAGCTTGGTTTCAAGTGTTATGGGAAACTATCAAGCATATTGATTCTCTTACCGCAGTTATAATTCTAAGTTCTAAGTACTTATAATGACTTTGCAGGGGTCCCCTAGCTACGATTGATTCAATTCAGACTTTTCCTGGAGAGAGTTTGTGAAGGAAAGATAATCAGGTGACTTGCTCACTAAAAGCTTCAATTGATTTTGTTATGAATACATGTATATGCATACGGAGTTAGGAGCCTGAACAGAAAGCAAGTTCCGACAGCTTTCATGAGATGTAATTATGTGCTATATGTTTCCGAGTGTAATATGTTCGTTTGACAGAATGGTCACTTCATAGTGGTGATGTTTTGTAGTAAAGATGTGTTGTTAATTATTGGATCACATATTGTTTAATGTAGCGAATTATGCACTGTTTGCGGCTATTCATTTCTGTTATTTCCCAAAAACCTCACCACAAACATTCGTAGGGATTGATATAGTCATAGGATTAACATAAACATACAAGATCAACCAAATATTTAACAGTATAGTACTAACAAATGTAGCTTCCCACTGAACAAAAAGGCACCAAGTTAAAAAGTGCTTCATGATTTTTTCATTTATTACAGTTTTGCAGAATAAAACCTGGCCAATGCCATGCTTTTAAATAATTAAACTATTCATTTTCAAATGTCTTGGCAACTAAGTTGGCAGGGTCCCTTTTGGCATATCTGTTCTGATAAAAAAAAAGTTGCTTAAAACAAGGCAGTAACGAAAAAGATTGCTTATAGTAAAAAATTAGCATTAACAACAGCTTAAAAAACATACCAGCTTTTTATCAAATCGGATGTTTCGCATTAGCTTAATTTTTTCCCCTGGTCTAAGATATCTACATTTGCGAAAGTTTCGTCAAATTCAAGTTGCATACCACGATAAAATTTCGCAAAATACCCAAGAATACAGAAAACACATGAATGATAGAAAAGGTATATAAAAAATTAGCATTAACAACAGCTTAAAATTATAGTAGTTTATTATCAACAAAATGATGTTTCGCATTAGCTTAGTGTTTATTTTTCATTTTCTTGTTATAAAACGCCTAGAATTGCGAAAGTTTCGGCGAAATCAAGCTACATACCATGAGTACAAAATACCCGAAAATACAGAAATGAGAAAACACATGAATGATTGAAAAGATATATAAACAAATTAGCATTAACAACAGCTTAAAAAAATAGTAGCTTTTTATCAAATCAGATGTTTCGCATCATCTTAGCATTGATTTGTCATTTTCCTGATATAAAACACCTACAATTGCGAAAGTTTCATCGAATTCAAGTTACATACAACGATTTAAATCCGGAAAGCACCTGAAAATACAGAGCCTACATGAATCATCATCATCATACAAAACTAAACTAAACTAAACACCCCATAAATATGATAGTAACAATTAATTGAAAAGATTCACAGATCAAACAAAATAAAAACAAACCAATTAGGAAAAAACCAATCATGGAACTAGAAAAATGAAAAAAAAAAAAAACAATTTAGAGTTAATAGCTTACAGAAGATTTTGAACTCCAATAATGGTTGGTGGAATAAAAATATGAGTGGTATTTTATGGATGAATAATATAGGAGATTTTAATTTAGTTTTGGATTTGTAATTCAATGTTAAATCAATTTAATCAGAGGAGATCTGTTTCCACATCGAACTACAAATTAAAAACTAAAATTCTTCTGATTCTGTTTTAATGTTTAGGAGAGAGAAAGTTGCTGATTTATTTCATAGGGCAGAGTCTTTTTTGAGTACTCATCTGAGTATTCAAATTATTTATTTGAGGG
Organism: Primula veris; assembly: GCA_963682055.1. Classification (NCBI taxonomy): domain Eukaryota; kingdom Viridiplantae; phylum Streptophyta; class Magnoliopsida; order Ericales; family Primulaceae; genus Primula; species Primula veris. The sequence goes on from OY821743.1 coordinate 9,650,964, forward strand.
ACATAAAATAAGTCTCATCTCATTTTTATTTATATTTTCAATTCATTTCTTCAATTTCATTACAAAATAAATAACTCTAACATCATTTCATTACTTCTCATTACACTTCATTTATCTACAAAATAAATAAATTTACCCACTCTATCACACTATTAATTAATATATTTCTCTGTTTTTTTTTCACTCAAACTAAATACAAAATTAAAATATTTTATAATAATAATATTATATCAAGTTAACACTTTCGAGTAATTTATATTTTACACTTTTTTATTTATTAATTTTATTACTTCCGAATAAATAATTAAATTGTCCTCAAAAACCATACACGTCATTATTTTCTTTCGCTTTTACCTACCCAATTTTTTAATATTAGAAATTTTTTAATATTAGAAGTGTGGGTAGGAAAATATGAAATAAAATAATGACGTGTAGGGTTTTTGGGGACAATTTAATTATTTACTCGGAAGTAACAAAATTAATAAATAAAAAAGTGCAAAATATAAATTAATTGAAAGTGTTAACTTGATATAATATTATGATTATAAAATATTTTAATTTTGCATTTAGTTTGAGTTGGAAAAACAGAGGAATGTATTAATTAATAGTGTGACAGAGTGGGTAAATTTATTTATTTTGTAGATAAATGAAGTGTAATGAGATGTAATGAAGTGGTGTCAGAGTTATTTATTTTGTAATGAAATTGAATGGAATTAATTAAAAATATAAATAAAAATAAAATATAGCGTGGATTTGAAATATTTTATGGTTCTCAAATAAGTAATTTGAGTTCTTGTATGACTAATCTGAGTCTTAAAAAAATAGACGCAGTCATTTCATAGCGCGGTAAATAAATACAAGGGAGTATAAACAATAAAGGGTAAAATGCAAATAACCCCCTCAAACAGTCAAACTTATGGTCATTTGCAAATTGCCCTCATCAACTATCAATTATTATAATTAACCCTCATATATTATCAAACTACGTTTACATCATACCGTACCAATTTTGTTTACTCAAACATTAATATACTGATATAATTTATAATTAGGGCTGAGAAAAATCTCCCAAACCCGACCCGATCCTGACTCCCGAACCGGTCCCAATCCGAAACTCACCCGACCCGAACCAGTCCCGACCCTATCACTTTCAAGATCGGCTTTTATTTTTAATATTGTCGGATACCGATAAATAGTTTATATTTTTATAGTTGGGTATAATTCAAATAACCCCCCTGAAACTATGACTCGTTTGTAAATAACCTCCAAAAACGATCAATCTTTGCAATTAACCCTCATTAACTATTCAATTTTTATAGTTAAACCCTCAATAACATGTTTTAACGAGAGATAAGATAGAACATGAGTTACATGAAACGGGTGTATCTTTTTAAATTTACTTGTAACTGCTTGAAATTCCTTTTTTTTTTTGGCCACGTCTATGGTTGTAATTGTTCATTGTACTCCGATGCATTTTCGGAAATGTTAAAATTACACGGCTTCAAAAAAGTTCTGTCATTTTTTGTGTTCACATATTATAATAGTATATAATAGCATTGATGATACAGCCATATGCTTGATAATCCGTTTTACTTGAATTTTCATTTATTATAATCAGTTATTCAATATTCATGAATATTATATAAAACCTTTTCCGATGGATTTTTTAAGATATTTGTTATCTCAACTCATGTGCATTGAAAAACGACATATATCAAACAAATAATTATGTAAAACCAACAAATGAATAGAAAGTTATAATAATTGATAGTTTATTTAAACGTGAAATATTAATTTTAGACGTAAAATCAGATAATAGAAGTCAATGATTTGTATTTTAAAAAGAGATGAAAATATAAAAAGAGATGGAAATCACGAGTTTTAAGTCAATAATCTATATGTTATATGTAGAAGTTTATTTAAACATAAAAGATTAATTTTAGATGTAAAATTTGTTACTATACGTCAATAATTTGTATTTAAAAAACAGATGAAAATCATGAGTTTTATGTCAATAATCTACAGTTTACATGTAAAAGTTTATTTAAACGTAAAAGTTTAATTTTAGATATAAAATTTGTTACTATACGTTAATAATTTATATATTAAAAAACAGATGAAAATATTAAAACAACCGAAAATCATTAGTTTTGTAGTGACACAAGAGTAAAACTTAAATAAGTTTGTACATTAGACTATTAAACTAAAATATAATGAAGTCTTTTAAGTATTTTGGACGTATGAACAATGAACTCTTTTCAATTCAGGAACGTGACCGAAAAGTTAACAAAGTAGACAAAAGTGAACGAGTGGTTATATAAAAGCATGGCCCTTAACAAATCAATCCCCTTAGCATATAGTATATATCTTCACCACTCACGTTCATATCTTCTTATCCTTAAATAAACGTGAAGCTATAGAGAAATCAGTACCCTCCCATCCCTTTTAACTCTTCACATTCGTTACACACTTAACTGACCTCAAAACAAACAACAAAATGTCAACAAACTACACCAACATTCCAAAAACAATTAACAAATATTTAACATCTTATAAATATCATTTCAGAAAACACAGTGATTTAATAACCATAATGAGTTTGAAAAGTGTTAAGTTCAGTCTGATCAGCTGCATACACAGAGGGAGATGCTCCGTTGTCCATTGTTGTACTTCAACTTCTTTGGAAGAGGAGTTGGATGGGAATATGGGAAATGAAGAGAGTCAGTTCGGGTATTTTGATAAAGATTTGGGATGGAAAGTAAGGAGATTGAATGATGAAGATAGCGAAATAAGAAGAGTGGCTTACATTCAAACGCAAGCATTCTACGAACCTATGCGTTTTTTTAATGATTTCTTCTTCCAAGCCTTTCAGGTAATCAAATTATTTCCAATTCTTAAGCTTCAAGTTCTGTTTATTAGCAGTTATTGGTAAAGGCTTCAAGCCTGCAATGTATTAAGTTGATCAGTTAAAAAGCCCGACTTTTATTCATTTGTGACATCCAAAAGCTAGAACGCATCTTAAACAAGCCAGCTTATTTTGTTGAAACTTAACCAAACAAGCTCTACCATTATGTTGACTAATGTGTGTGTTTGCGACAGGCCAGAGAAACTGATGTCATTTCTAGCTAGTCTTATGTCCATTTTAATTTTTCTTTCGTGCCTTAAGAAATTATTTGATAATACGCATTTCGTGTTTGTGACAGGCGGAGGTGCTTTCAGGTCTTCTGTATAAGCTCAGAGTATCACCCCCTGACAGGTAAAGATGAACTCTAAAAACTGGTCAAGTGGATTCACGTTAAAAGTTCAATACTTGTATTACAAGAATGACAACGATGTGGAAAACTTTTTTGGTTTTGACCCCTTAAATCCAGAGGGTCAACTACTAATGTCACTTGCAATTTGTTCTATCATAAAGTTCTTAAAAAGTACTATTAAAAATAACAACTTCGGTGATATTATTCTAAAACTAAAACCTGATGCAGACTATCCTACAAATCGGCTAGGCAACTTGAGCTTTGAATTCAGTTTTTCAAAGACTATCATAGGCTGGCTTCTTCACATTGCTGAACTTTATAAGTTAATTCTAATTTGGATATTAAGAACAAAGAAGACATGTGCGGGACTGAAAAGCAAAACAATGTCGAAATAAGATGAGTATTTCAGTGAAGTCAGTCCAGCCAGCAAATTTTTTCGTACAATCAATAGTAACACTAACACAAGGTATTATGTATGGTAGATTTTAACTATCAAACCCACAAATGACAAAAGAATCAAGTGTTAATTCGACATTTCAAATTATTACAAGTAATGAACATACGAATGTAACTCAACAGGTATGCATGCCTGGTAGCCGAGGCCAAAACAGAAGCGACAAATTCGCCGCCTCCTGAGCTCGTGGGAGTTGTAGATGTCACTGCCTGGAGAGACAAGGACATCATACACTATATCCCTGGCTCGCAAGAATATCTGTACGTATCTGGAATAGCTGTGTTAAACAGCTTCAGGTATAAATACAATACATTTAAAAAAGACTTCTGTAGCTTTTTACTTTTTACCTTCTACAAAATCCTTATATTTAACTGAACTGAATGAATGTCAGGAGAAGAAAAGTAGCGACTGCACTGCTTAGAGCGTGTGACAAGCTCTCGCAGGGTTGGGATTTTGAATATATTGCTTTGAGAGCGTATGAAGATGATATGGGAGCTCTAAAGTTGTATGGAAATGCAGGGTATAGTGTTGTTTCTGGAGATCCACCATGGATGAGTACTTGGATAGGTAGACGGAGGCGTGTTCTTCTGATAAAAAAAGTGTAATGGTTTTGAAAGATAAGGTCTGTTAATATATTGAAATCGGACATTACACCCTTTTCAATGTTTTATAAACTTCTTTTCACTCTCGAGGGAGAAGTGGTGAAATTTTATAGTATAAGGAAATTTTCCCAAGTAAAGATAAAGAAAAAAGAAGGCATTCAGTTAGTAAGAAGCTTATCCTTCAAAGAGGTTTTTTTTTAACAGGTTTCCCCTGCGAGAATACCATAGCTCCAGATACAAGATAATACTACACGAAAGTTCAACCTATGCTTGAACTTCCCATGATATGCGGCTTATGAGTTTCTGATAAATTCACTTATTGATAAAATTGGGAAGATTTTAATGTAAAGACATCATTGACAAGTTTCTGAGCTGCATTCTAATCGAGTTCCACATCCCAATGTAACCTACACGGATTAGAAAGCAAAATGTAATATCTTTCTGCAGACGATTTTATTTTGTAAAGTCAAGTATTATATAGAACAAGGGTGAATAATAAACCAGTGGTAGCATGAAAAGGTTAAAAGGGAACCTCCAAATACAACAGGCTAGAACTCGTACCCTTTGAAATTATCTTACAATGAGCTCCATAGCTGAAGCTCTTCCAAAAGTGCACACTTTAAATTAAAATTTAATGTTAATATAATTGGCAATCACAAATTAATCCCCACGATACAAGAAGACACGGAAACAACTACAAAGTTGGAACAATAAACCAGTCCTTAAGATATCTCTACAATCCTTGAGCAGAAAAAAAGGACTGCATTCATAAAACACAGATATACTTTCTCCAATTCCAACCTGTTCTAGTTTCATCATGCTGATGATAATGAGATACCATTAGGGTGTTCAAGAACCTCCAGGACGGGAAACAAGAAAAGCCCGATAGATAGCAGCCACGTGGAGGAAGCAAATAAGGGCTATTAAAGCATCGTCAAGCAAACCGATGATCCCCAATATACCTGAAAACAACAGCCTTATTTTTATGTTTCATTATAAGAAGAAAATACTGAACCAATACCAGATTTATCAATAACCGATCCAAAAAAATAAAATAACATGATCCGATCAAGAATGTAAAAAACCATTGAGAATTGATATTAATTGGTGTGGACAGAAACACTGACAAAATATGAGCACATTTCACTCGAAATGACCGAAAAAGGGTGTCACTAAATTGAAATGAACTACAAAGACATACCTTCAGGAATGAGATCAACTGGGCTGATAACATAAACAGCACTAACAAACATCTGCTCATGATAAAGATATATTTCAATATTGAGAAAATATTACTTGTCAAAATTACTAAAACAAGGTAAACAACTTTTCAGCCATATGTACTCTAAATTAAGAAAAGCAGGACTAAAAATGAATGTAAAAAGTAATCAAGTGTTGGTGAAATAATTAATAATAATAAAAAAAAACTTCCTTGTATGGTCATGCAAATGAAAAGAAGTAAGTAAACAGTTGTTGACAAGTTTTCTCAATAACTTTAGTTCTGAGCAGTAAATTAGTTCCTTATTCAACTTTTGAACAACAAAAGGCAAACATGGCAAATACATACATCAAGTGAATTCCTACAACCGGACAGTTTTCTTATCTTTTTAATTGTTACTCTCATTTTCATTTGCAGGTGGCGGATTTTTTTTACCTCTACATGTTCGCAACTACAACTTTTTCCAATTTTTAGCAGTATGGGGAAAATGATTTCCTATTTTTTTTAACAGTATTTAAAGCTCTTATTACAGTAGTACTATCATTAATTGATTAGCAACAGGAAACAAGATAGGAATAAAAGGGTGAACTTACTGCCAAATAGACTCGGGCCCGGATCATAAAAGGAAGAGATCTGTGTGGATCCATTATATCCCGAAACAACCTTCTGAGGAGAAATGGAAGATCTTGTAATCTCTGAAAAGAAAAAGAAAAGTTAAAATAAAACATTTCCGACTTCAATATTTAAAAATAATAAGCTCGAATGAGACAGACTTGTGGCCAATTCACTTTGAGGAAAAATTCCACCTATTTATCTATATTACAGAACACCTGCCAAAAAAAATTGAAATTCAGCAGATATACATTTAAAAAAAGTGAGACTAAAACTTACTGCAGCTCTAAGCAATCAACGGAATTACGAGAGCATAATTACTCTCTGGAAAACAGATGCATTTACTCAAAAAAAAATTATGTTTCTTTTCAGGAAAAAACTGTTTAATCTGTATCCATTTGCACTCTGCATCGTATAGTCACATTAAACATGAGTTAATTAAGGATTGGACCATAAAAATAAAAGTATTTAAGCATTGGCAAATACTACGACCCTAAGACAAATGGCGAAAAAGGAAAAATCAAGTACCTCAAGGGTTCAGCCAAGATACAGTTTTCAAACAATAGGACTTATTTTAGTAAAAGACATGGTTTACTGGCTACTAAATGACTTTAGAAGACGAGAACTTCAAGCTTGGCACATCCCATAATGAGATACTGAATAAGAAGTAAACTGTATTTTTTTTTGGCCAAATATAAGTACGAAGAGAAAACAAACATACCTGTCCGAGGCCATTGGAGCGTTCACCAAAGCAACGGTTGTATCTATCGATCTTTGTTAAAGTCTCAGTAACATCAGAATCTTGACGTTGTTCTGGTAAAAGTGCACTAGGGACTAACAACGTGATTTCACGGCGGCATAAAGGGCATTTACAAGGGTGCAAGGCAGATGCATAGTTCCAAACTTGTAAAATGCAAGTAGCTGAACAAAAAAGATAAGATACCATGAGTAAACACCATACCAGGAAGAATGAAAAAGAAAAAATGCACCATCAAAATCCAAAACTGACAAAATACAAAACACGAAGTTAGTTTGAAGATAGAAAAGAAGAAGTTTCTGAGGAAATAAACTCTACAAATCTATCTGTTCTTTTTTAAGGTACATTCAATGATCAACTCCAAAAGAAACTCTAAGCTTGTATTTAAACTCTTAACTTTTATTTTTGATACATAACTAGTTGCTATTTGTCCTGAGAAACCGTTTTTTAATTAATTTGGGGCAAAGTTTAAGTCTTCTCTCTTCGTGCATGGTGCTGTAATATACCCTCTTGTATCTTGTAGACCCGAAACGTTTCTCCTATCTAATGTAAACCTTAGCATTGCTAATTTCTCAAACTTGTACTCCTTTTTAATAAAATACAAAAAAATCAATACTGCTTCATAAATCATATTGGTACTCTTCTCTTTCTATATCCAAAAAGCACCTCCAAATTCTTCTCAAATCTACTACCAATAACAATAGCTGGCTTAATCCTTCAATCTTTTTTTATCAAGTTAAGCTCAAGTTCATGCAACTCTATAACTCTAGAGTAGAGGAACCACAACTTTAACTCGCTACCAAAAACAATAGCTGGCTTAAACATTCAACATTTTATATCAAGTAAGCTCAAGCTCAGGCAGAGCCTACCTAGTCTGTGACTCAAAGAATAGAGATATATCATATGTCAGTTCAACAACTTGAAAATCCAACAGGAACTATGTAATCCCTATAGATTTTTTCTTTTGCTTTTCTTCTTTTGATTAGAAAAGATGCAGAAAGAAGCAACCACCACAGAAAGAGTGTGGGAGAATCAACTTTTGACAATTAAAATCCTATACAGATCCTCGAGGCTCGAGCACATGGACATGCTCCAATCGAGAGTAATTTAAATTTGTTCATAAGTCACAGAAATGGAAATATATCTAAACGTAAGATCTGAGTTAAATAAATGTCAACATTTATGGTAGAATTTGATTGTACAATTATATAACAATATCACACATGTGGTGTCCGAAACTCCTGCCATTATTACAATACAAGTACCCTAGCAATAACACAGCAACTATGAAAACATGATAAGATGGTTACGACCAAAAGGTTCAACCTTTCTTTACACTGTAACTATAAGTCTATAAAACGTGAAAACCACTCAAAGACTCAACCTTTTTTACTATACGCCCAGGCATTCTATTTGTAATTTTAGCAGAATTAAGCTGGTTATAACGGCTCACAGATTTTAATAATAATTATTAGTGAATGGTTGATCTTAGCTTGTTTCGGTATCTAGGATCAAGTGTATCACAATTTGTTTTGTGACAAGAGGAAAGAAAAGTTGCCTTTGTTCTAGAAATCCTTCAACCGTTTTACGATATATGTTTTTTTTTAATATTTAGCCTGCCTGGCCTAGTCTCACCCTCTCGGGCTTTGATTAATGTTATATCTAGCGGTTAATCTAAGGTGGTTTAAGCTACTTATGTGAGCGTTAAATTGATGCTAATAGACATTCATAGATAGAAATAACGAGTTCATCTTTGAAGCCTAAGTAAATTAACCAAATAATTGCTGTGAATAATCTATTCCGACATCCCTATTACTCAAAATCTAATAATTAACGAAAATCCGAATCCGAGCACACATTTTCACCAGTAGTGAAACTCCATCAAATTTACCAAAAACCCACTCTTCTTATTACACATTACAACACAATTGGTGAAACTAGTTAACCAAATACACTTAAAAAGTATAATTAAGCCAAGGTGATTTAAGCTACTAATACGGAAAAAAAACATTTCTAGTTCCTTAACCTAAGGTGATTTAAGCTACTAATGAGAGTGTTATGGCGTTAAATTGATAATAGATGCGTCTGTTGACAAAAAAAATGATGCTAATACTCTACCATAGATAAAAGTAATAAGTACATGTATGAATTCCACAGCATTTGACCAACTATTTACAGTAAATAATCTAATCCTAGATCCCTATCACTCAAAATCCAATTCTTAACAAAAATCCACAAAAAGTTGCCAATTATCTTTACCTAAAGGCTAAACACACTCTTATTATCACAAATTACCACACAATTGATGAAATCAGTTAATCAAATACACTTAAAAAAGTAAAATTACAAAGAAAAACGATGTGATAAACGTAGAAGTCATGAAAAAAAAGGGAGTAAAGTGTCAAATAATAAAATAAAAGGAATAAAAAGGCTAAACCCACTATTATTATTACACATTACAACACAATTGGTGAAACTAATGAAACAAATACACTTAAAAAAGGTAAAATTAAAAAAGGAAAATAAAAAGTGATAAAGCATAGAAGTCATGAAAAGAGGGGGAGGGGGGGTAAAATGTAAAAAAATGAAACAAAGGGAGTAAAAGGGAATAACCGCAGAACCAGTGAGAGCAATTGGCTTGACAAGGAATATTGAAGCTACTATGGCATATCGAACAACAATCGTTTTCAGGTGGCCTTTCCATTTCAATCTCTCTCTCTCTCTCTCTCTCTATATATATATATATATATATTATTTATAAATGTAGTTATATTATATTTAATAATAAAATATACTAATTTCTGATGTTTTGGATACTATATATATTTATGACCTGTCTACTTACACGTCATAAGAATCAACGGGATTGGTTATCGTCCCAATATATCATTTCACTTTCTAACTAAGGTTTCTTTTGCTAATTTTTACTTGCTCTATTTTAAAAAAGAAACAAATCTAAGACTTACTAATTAACGTGTTGGGTCTCTTTTAAAATATAAAACGTACGTCTATTGATGACAAATTTTATGAAATCAAGTTTAATTGGAACAAAGATGGTAAGATGTTACTTGTCGAGTCATCCATAAGTCCACCGCTAATCATTCGGACTCAATCTTATAGTCGAGACTCGAGATAGATTATCTAATACATCTTCAACGAAAATGACTTATTTTGTTTGATTTTAAGAAAAGAAGATGTAATATATATGTTGGTCGACTCATCCAGATAAATATCGAGATTTAAAAGGGAGTGATATTTATCGAGATTTCACCGGCATATATTGTGACAATTTTACTTTAGTAAGAGTTGTGGACGGGTTCGGATTTTACTATAGTGATATTTATTTTTCTTATTCGTTGTTTTTCTTTTGAGTCTTAGCCATTGTTGTACAAAAAATTGATACATATAAATAAATGAACACACATTATAGTTTTAGTCCTTAATTAAATTTTTGTGTTCATACAAAAAAAATGTTTTTATTTTTATTTATTTGTATTATTTTAGTATTTGTATTCTTTTTTTGTACAACTATTTGAGGTCTTTAATTAAGAGGAGTAATATTATACCAAAGAATCGCCTTAATTAATTTGATGTCTTTAATATAACGCGCGTAATCTTGTATTCATTCATTTGTTTCAATATTGACCGGTGATACACTATTTTGATAAGATCAACCACGTGAAATATTGTTTATGGGAAAAAAGTTTTTCAAATAGTAGTTTTTTGAAGTAAAATCTTATTATAAAAAGAAAAATTATGTTTCCAAAAACATAACGTCAGATGGTCAGAGTACATTCAAATGTTAAAAAAAGCTGAATAATTATTATCTTAGTACTTTACTATCAAATAAGACGTTGTCAAGCATATAGATTTCATATTGTACTTGTACCAGTTGTTTCTTACACCTCCTGGATTATTAATGAGTCCAAATACTTAACTCCTAATCTCTATTCCATTACGTTTTATTGATTTTTTAACTCAAAATATTTATTAAAAAAAAATTAAAAATCACTACAATTACAATTAGACATGTATCTATACATTATGATAATTTTTTTCTTATAAAAAATTCAAATATGTTACATTTTGAAATTAAAATAAGAAATTGTGTAAATTAATTATAAAATTTAAAAAAAATAATGTAACTCAACGAGATCTTCCAATATTATGAAATATGTATAGAATATGTAGTAACGCTTTATAAACATACAAAAAAAATGTTATAAAAATTTAAAATTTAAGTGGAAATAGTTAAAAGGGCACGGAATGAGATAGAGATTAAGGGGTGAAAAATTTGTTGAAATTAAAATAAGAAATTGTGTAAATTAATTATAAAATTCAAAAAATAATAATGTAACTCAACGAGATGTCCCAATATTATGAAATATGTATAAAATATGTTGTAACGCTTTATAAACATACAAAAAATATTATAATTTTTTTAAATTTAAGCGAAAATAGTTAAAAGTGCACGGAATGAGATAAAGATTAATGGTAGAAGATTTATACTAATTATTAGTTGTTTGATTTTTCTTACCCAAACATTTTTATAAACAAGGAAATCAATAGTTCTATAACGCTCTCAATCATTAAAGTGCAAATTTATTTATTTATCTGCCAATCATAACCGACCAAATATCTCTCAATCTTCTAATTTAGGACATACTAGCTAATCATATGCATTTTTTTAGAAGTAGAGCAGTAGAAGATTGCTTGAAATCTCTCCAATTTAACGAATGAGATATCATTAACTTTTGTAAGAGTCAATTCTTTGATTTTATACTACGTACGAGGCAAAAAGAAAGTTAAAAAAAACCCGGCAAGTAATATGAAAATAAAGAAAAAGACGTGATCATGAGAACCATAAAAAAAATAAAACTTCACTTGAGAATTCTCAAATACATATATTTTGCATAACTTATGCTCACTCTGTTCCCAAATAATTGTTCTCTACAAAATTACGTGCAATTTTGAAAATTCTCGAGTACTAGTACTAGTACTATAGTACATATATAATGTCTACTGAATAGGAGTATTTCGCACATTTAATGCACATATAGGACCCTGAATGAAACTTTTAAATGTACGAAGTATTTTTTTTTACGTTGTTTTCTTGTATCTGGGATAATTTCGTGATATACTTGTATATTAGTAGTAAAATTAGAAGGGAAAACAGGAACGAATCATTTGATATGACCATAAACATCATTATTGAAAGTGCTGTGTGATATGCTTGCAAATCATAACCGACTAAAAATTTATTATTGAAAACATAACAATTGAATCAAAGATTACTTGAAACAAATCAGTCTAATAAATGAGATATCATTAACTATATGTAACGGTCATTTTTTTGTTTTTATACTACAATGAGCAAAGTAAAACCATATTTACATACAATTTCTTTTGTGGAACAGTAATTTAGTAATCTATAGATGGCTAACAATGGAGGTGGTGAAGGAGGTGGAACTGGTGGAGGTGGCGGCAGTGGCGGTAATAATCAAAATAATGTAGCAAAAATTGAGGAGATAAAACCCCATCCGATAATGGAACAACTTCCCGGAGTTGAATATTGCATCAACAGCGCACCACCTTTGGGTTAGTCTTTTCTTCTCACTAAATTTCGACCTAACTCGCATAATTTTTATCTTTGTTAGTTTTTTAGTTACCTAATATTTTAACTCTTTTTTTTATGTTGCCAAGTTACACCATTTTACCCCTTAGTTTCTGTTCCAATATTATTTCATAAGCCAAAATTTGCGTTTTCCAAAAATAGACTATATGTAAGTGAAAGTAAAACTTATAAAACATCCACAAACTATAGTTTTTGAACCTCAGTGGAAAAGTTTGCGCTCTAAGGAGCCGTTAAGGTCGCCATGTTCGGGGAAAAAACTATTCAATGAATGGAAACTTCCTAATAATGAGATGAACCGTGGAAATGGGGAAGCCAAGTTCACTTTTTTTTTCTTTTTTAAAATGTAGGCTTATTTTGCGCACAATTCTGACTTTCTGTTAATTTTGATGTCATAGTTACTTGCCATCAATGTAATCGAGAGTTCACCTTGTTGAGCTGTTTCTTGAGAAATATTACATACAAATTACACTAAATTTGTTGTATTTTCAGGGCAATGCATTCTCTTGGGGTTCCAACACTATATATTAACTCTTGGTACAATTGTTCTGATCCCAAGTATGTTTGTTCATCAAATGGGGGGAAGCAGTGTAAGTTTCACTGTCATCATTCATATTCGATGATGTCAATATGTTATGTTTATTTTCCACTCATAATTGTGGGTATACTTTTTTTTATATATAGTACTAAGAGATATATGTCTGGCTTGTCATTACTCATTATAAGTTATTTTTGTGAAACCCAACAATTTTTCCGTAACTTAATTGTATATGACTTTAGTCTCGTAACTATAATTTGTTACACCTTTTTTTTTTTTACAAATGAACAAACAATGTTTAATCATCAAGAAGAAAGGCAATGATTGATTTCTTCAATGAGGTTTTCATTTTCTATTTTTTTGATTGTTTATTCCACAAGCAAAGCTAACGACTGATTAATATTTAATTTTAACCTCATAAATATCATTTACAGGTTGAGAAAGGTAAGTTGATACAAACGTTACTCTTTGTCTCCGGAATAAACACACTTTTACAATCGTTTTTCGGTACACGGCTCCCATCAGTAATAACTGGCTCATATTCATATATTATTCCAATGACCTCAATAATTTATGCCAAAAGATTTCAACCATCAGATGGCCTAATTGCTGAATATCCTGACTATCAAGTATGTGATTTAATTATTTCCCTTCATTCCTCATATATTGTTTATATACTTTATTTATCATTGAATTAATTTCTGAATTTTCAGAGATTTGAACGCACTATAAGAGGAATGCAAGGAGCGCTTATGGTTGCTTCAGGTTTCCAGTTTGTCATTGGTTTTTCAGGTGTATGGAGAAATTTAATCAGGTGTCAATTAAAATGATTTTGTTTATTTCGGAGTTATTCGATTGCGCATATAGGTGTATAGTGTATACAATATATCAAGCTTCCAGTTTAAAGAAAATGTAGTCTGGGTACTTGCTGTTTACGTGTAAACATCAAGTGAACTAAATCTGATTTACTTTATGGTAAATTTTATCCGAGATTATAAATCAGTCTCCCTTTCCTAGTAGATCAAAGAAGCTGATGATGAAAAATTAGACATGGACAAATAATTTGACAATAATAAGTCTGTACTCTTGAGTGAGGTTTCTGTAAAAAAAAAAAAATAGATATTCCAAAAATACTAATATCGAATTAGTTGATGATTGCATTTTGTGTAGTACGCCACTAGAGATACGTTTTTTTGTTTCTCATATTTTAGTATCTCCATTGTAGATTTTTCACCCCTCTTTCTATGGTTCCACTCATGACTTTCACTGGACTTGGATTATATTATCTTGGATTTCCTTCGGTAAAACTTACTTTATCCTGAGACCGAGTATTCCTGTAACGTTTTCTATTTAATTCTTGTTTTGGTTTTATACATAGAACTTTATACAATAAGTCGATTTTGTACTCATATTTTCCTTACAGCTAGCACAATGTGCTGAAGTTGGGCTACCTCAGTTGGTTTTAATGATTATCCTCTCACAGGTGAGCATGTACATTCCCCTTTTCTAATCTCATTTGATAATCTATTATCAATATTGATAATGTTAGATTCAGTTATGCTATCATCTTAAAAATTTAAATTTTCTTCAAGTTGTTTGGTTCTTTTTACTCCGTACTCAAACTTTCCGCTGAATGGTGATAGTAGCAACAACTAATCTGTAAAAATGGAATATTTTTGTGAACATTCATTGACAAATTTTACAGAAAAAGATGTCAGCTTTAGTTTGTATGATCGATTAGTGTGGATTACTAACATAGTTAACTGTTCAGGTAAAATTATTGGAACAATAAGTTGATTGAGAGTAAAAAACAACTTCTTATTAGATCTAAGATAAAACATACTGATTGTAAAGTTTAAGCAGATGATTGTAAATTGTCCTTTTGGACGATTTTAAGAGTGCAATTAAGGCATTAGTTAAGGATTGTCAAAAGTGTTATAAATTTCTTTCATTGTCAATTTTATCAAATAAATATGGAACATATACGTAAATATTCTATTAAAGGAAAACGTTTCTCGTTTTAAAAGAAGTCGGTATATTGTCTCATTTAGAGTAGATGAATTTCGAAGAACTTGTTAACTTTTTGTGATCTTGGTTGTTGCAGTATATTTCTCGATTTCGAGTGAAAAACATGACCAGTATAAGCGATAAATACTCAATCCTGATCTCAGTACCATTTGTGTGGCTGTTTGCTCAACTTTTAACTTCATGTGGTGCATATGGAAAATTTTCAAATGATGATGGAACTATTGATCCATCTGGCCTCATCGGTGGAGCTCCATGGTTCGTTTTAATTTTTGTAGTCTATTAGTCTGAGTTTGGTGTTAATTTTATGTGGGAGCTCTACTATACTTTTTGCAGGATAGGTAAATAGATGTTGAATTGGGTGCTACAAGCTCCATTACTTTATTTTTCCAATTTTACATTCTTGACAAAGATTAGGACCCATTATTTAGTCTATTTAGTCTGAATTTGGATGTACATATAATTTTGCTTTTATCACGATTTAACAGAATACCATTTACTTTTCTAAACAACTTCCAAAAACAAGTTTCTAGGAAACAAATAGCAACAGTAGCACAGTACTTACCAAGTGTTTATAGGAGTTTAGGACTTGGATTTTTCGAAATCCAGCCTCTTAGAATATAAGGTCGTTCAATTGAAGCTGAGAAAGAAATGAGATCCACAATTTATAGTTATAACTTATAAGGTGCTTGGATAGGCCGATAAATGTATTATACCAGATTCAGAAGATTATCTGTAACAACATGGTAATTTTTTTTCAATTACTTGCAGGTTATATATACCTCGTCCGTTCCAGTGGGGAATACCAACAGTGAACGCTGGTGAAACTGTTGCAGTTTTGGTCGCTTCTTTTGTTGCTTCTGCTGAGGTTTGCGCACTTGTACACTTCTTTCTTATGCTACAAAAATTACTTGCTTAATTACTGGCCTAAATTATTTGTCCTATATATTAACCAAAACAACTCACTACCAGAGTTAGAGGCTGCATAACTACTTCAAGTTATAGCTTCTTTACCAAACGCATCAACACAATTGACATTGTAAAAATAAGTAAAATGTGGGACAGTTCTTTTAAAACCATACGATCCAGAATTTGGATTTCTATCTTTTAATTTTTATAGCTTAGCTCTACTGATTCTGGTTCTCTTCTCTTCATTTTTTGCTTTTCCCGCTTCTCTTCATGGTCACATATTAATACTCTCAAATGAGCATAAATTATAAGTTCATATTCATCATATATCTTTGTTTGGATCTACAGTCTACAGGAACATTTCTTGTTACAGCAAGATATGGCAGTGCCACCCCAGTTCCTCCTTCTGTTCTTAGTCGCGGTGTTGGATGGATGGTATTAATAAGCTAATATTACTACACATCATTAAATTACTTTAGTTACTATTGTCTTTCCTTTACTAAAATCTATTTATTGTACTGTTTTCAGGGAGTCGGGACTTTTCTGGCAGGCATGTTTGGAACGGTCACGGGATCTACTGCATCAGTGTAAAACACTCATACACAATTGTTGCATTATTTACTAGTAAAGTTAGGGTGTTTTTTTTCTTTTCTTGAGCATTCCTTTTCGTTGGCAGTGAAAATGCTGGTTTATTGGCATTGACAAAAGTAGGAAGTAGAAGAGTTGTTCAAGTATCTGCAGTCTTCATGATATTGTTCTCTGTATCAGGTTTGTTGATCCACCTGATCTATATGCTAGTATAAGTTCACTTATACATTTTTAAAGAGTTGATAAATTACTTTTGACAACAAATGAACAAACTCAAAACTATACATACAAATAGACAATTGGTTATTGATGTGATCATTTCAGAGTCGAAATGATGTTTAAAATAATACTGCAAACTTGACAAATAAAATTACTACCAGCAAATCAATGACAAAAATTCCTGAGTTAACTTCTTAACAAAAGGTATTTAAAACATTTTCCAGAACCTCTTTTTGTGTTTCTAATATATTATTTTTATCTCCAATTAGGAAAAATTGGAGCCTTTTTTGCATCAATACCTTTGCCCATTATGGCAGCTTTACATTGCTTCTTCTACGGATATGTAGGTAAGTATAGGTATTCACTTTACATTGATTTTTATAGATAATAATTGAACTTAAAATGTTTTTGTTGTGTTTCATGCAGTTTCAGCAGGACTAGGGCTTCTCCAATATTGTAATTTGAATAATTACAGAACAAAAACAATATTAGGCTTCTCCTTTTTCCTTGGTCTATCAATTCCACAATACTTGAGGGAATTTGAACTTAAATCTGGAAAGGGTCCTGTTCAAACTCATGCTCAATGGGTAATTATTTGCTTTTCATCTTAAGCCTTTTCTCCGTTTCTCATATCGTCTCCCTATTTCATCAAATAGCTCAATAAAGCTTATTATGGGTTCCCAAAGATGTCAAAGAAAACAAAGGACACATACAAAGATTTTTTTAGTATTTCTCATTGCCATATCTCTAAGCCTTTAGTGTAACACGAATATCAAATGTGAAATGTGAGAAAAAAGAAAATTAAACGCAAGGATGACAAATATTATATTATTGCAGTTTAATGACATAATAATGGTAGTATTCACATCCCACGCATTGGTAGCTGCCATAATTGCTGTGTTACTCGACTGTACTTTGCACTGCGAGGAGGATGGAGCCAGGAAGAATAGCGGTTCTCAGTGGTGGGAGAAATTTGTTTTATACAACACTGATTTGAGAAGCCATGATTTTTATAAACTTCCATTTAGTCTTAGCAAGTACTTCCCCACTTCCTGCTAAGTTATGAAATTCTTTTTTATTTTTTATTTTCTGAGCTTGTTCCTTCAACGATTTTTTCCTTTTTCTTCGTATTTTCTTTGTGTTGATGAGGATGTGTTTGATGTATGCAAAGTGGACTTAGACTAATAACAATTTTAGATCAAACTTTTAGCTAATTGGATCTGTTGAGGAATAAGTAAATACTAGAAGCCAGGAGCTTTTATTTCTATCACTATCATCTGAGAGTATCAAGTAATATTCAAGTGGAATATACGAATCCTTACACTTACTTCGAATTTCTCAGTGAGAGTTCAATGAAACTAAAAATATGATAATGTTATTTCTTGAAAATAGTCTAATCTGGTAAATGGTAAAAAGAATCTGGCCCTTGGAGGAGTTGAAACCATCAGTGAAATGTTTAATTTCCTAATTCATTGAAGTTCTGCACATACTCTTGGAAGTTGGAACCTCTAACGCTTTACAGTAACAATGCCTCGGTAAATCAAAGTTGCAATTGCAAAATATCATGTTCTTGACATAATTGACATTTTCAATGACTTTCTTGACAAAATTGCATTTTCAGACCAATTTCGCTTATTGGCTCATTTTCTGGCTGTCTTAGTTTATCTTTTTTGGTTGTCTTAGTTATGTTATGCGCTTCTTTTTAATTCTCCGGCCTTCTGAACTTTCTGCTTTCGGTTCTCCACCTAAACTTTCCAATTTTACTTCATTTTTAGTCTGTCTGAGTTATGGCATTAATTCATTCAATATACTCATTCTACAAATTGCATTTCCCTGGAGTTGGGCGCAACACACGAGTATCTCATGTTTTCTAGTTTTTTTTTCTAGAAGTCCAGACACGTGAATGCAGAATGATTTCTGTTTCTCTTTTTCCTTTTTTCCTCGCACATTTCCTTGGTCCTTGGTTAGCAAGCAAGTTTCTCAACAGTTATGGCATTGGCATACTCCTTGACATCATGTTTTTTTTCATGACCCCTCTGAAATGAGAGTTGTAAATTATAAAATAAGACCAAGGCCTTAGGTGACGACATTTTCATATTACTGTCAAGACTTTATTAAAACCAATTAACCAAAGATAGAACTCTTTCGTACATTGAGTCCCGATTCAACTATACCAAAACCAAAGCTGAAATAAACCGTGAATTTTTTTTCTAAAGTTTTTTTTATTATGCAGATGCTCTTGACTTGCAGAAGAAACAATGCCTGGAATACCTTTCTCAATCAAACTGTGAATATCAAGTCTTGGCTGTGGCTACACAAATTCTTAGGAGTAAGGAGTATATTAGTATCTACTAAACAGGAGTTCTATTAGTATCTACTAAACAACATTCGGTATTTAGTCAAAAACAAAATCAAAATCCAACTCTGGCAACCATCCCAAGTGCCTTTCAGGGGGACATATTAACTTTCATCTTCTGTACATATGAGACTTTGCAAAGTATAAATACACAACCAATCCTGCGATACTCAGTCCAGCAAGCAGAAAGTAGAAGTAATCAAGATGAGTTTGGTTTAAGTTGTTGCACAACCAACCCCTATCTCCTCTAGTAACCTTTTCAATGACATAAATAAGAAAGACACTAAGAAAATTCCCGACCCCACCAACACTAAGGGAGAGAGCCAGACCGAGGCTCTTCATATCACTTGCGACCTCATCGTAAAAGAACTCTTGTATACCAACTAAGGTAAATACTTCGATGATTTCAAACAATACATATTGGGGGACCAACCAAAATACACTCATGGGCACTGCCGCTTCTGGAAAATTGACTAGTCCGTTTTCAAAAGCAGTTTTGAGTCTTTTTTTCTCGACTAAAGCAGCAACAAACATTGCAGTTATCAAAATAAAAATTCCAAAGCCGATTCTCTGAAGAGTCCTTAAACCTGATTGGTTTCTTGTTAAGGCTCGCGTGAGAGGGACAAAAATACGGTCATAAAGGGGTATGAAGACGACAACTGTGAGGCTAATAAATACTTGTAAGGAAGCTGCTGTGATTTGGAACGCTGGCCATATTGTTCGGTCCATTGTCTTCCCTTGTTCCGTGAAGAAAGTGTTGGTTTGTGAACATACAACCATGTAAATCAAACACGATAACCGTAAAATCCAGTATTTTATTTTATTATATTTAGTAACTAATGTTCAATATTTTTAGATTGTTTTGATAGTTGTTTAGTATTTAGCAATTATTAAGAGACAAATTGTAATAAGGTGGGACTAGTAATTAAATTAGAAGGAAAACAAAGAAACTTAAGAGTCAGTCTTTGATTTTCTAACGTAGAATAATTAACTTGTGAAAAAGAAAACGCTCGAATTAATTAGTCTTCATATATATATATATATATATATATATATATATAAATTAGCGTATAAGAGGCAGGGTCATATACCATCCGATAAGAATGTATATATGTGTGTATATATATACATATACATACATATATATATATATATATACTCACACACACACACACATATCCAGATAAGTCGAGAGAGAGAGATTGATAGATAAGAAAGACGACTGAAAGCGGTGACCAAAAGACGGGACCGTAGAAGCTAGGTATCATGCTGTTAAATAGGTAAATCTATAATCTTGTTATCAATTTCTAGCATATTAATTCCATCCATGGGTATGTTGGAATACTTGTAATTGCAGTAAAAAGATCAAGTTGGTTGTTTGATGATTTTAATCTGAATGAGTTACAGAAGTTAGAACCAATTAGTTGTTCGAATTTTATTTGTGATTTTGATCCAGGAGTATGTAAATTGAGTTGTAGGGCAGGACGGGTTCCAGATTTTAGTGGGTTGTAGGCGACCAAAAATAAGGGGCTTTTTTCTTTGCATTTTTTTTTAATAGAAATGAGGATCAAATATGTTATATTTTATAAAAACAGACTTTTTTCTAAAAGATGTAATATATTAGACCATAAATTAATTTACTTCAAATTATGAGGATGTTTAGTGTAATACATATGTATTAAAAAAAACAGGATTCAACATGCATCTATGGGAGCAGAGAAACTTTTGTTATCAAAGCTGATGATTTCATAACAAATATATGAACTGTAACTATATATATTTAATTTTTTTATATAAAATTTGGGGGCCTAAAAATAACTGGTTTTTTAGGGCTTTAGGCCCGTGTCTCTTAGACCTAGCCCAAAAACCGGCTCTACAGTAGGGTTAAGTAAAGTATCATTAGGCATATTTACGGGCACTTTTTCCTTAGAACAACTCATTTTAGGATAAGGGAAAGTTTTAGCTTCTAACTTAAACAAGATTCTACCCTAAACAAATCTAAGAACAGGGTAATGGGTTGCACCGCAGTAAACAAATGTAAATATTTAAGTATTAATTTTGCTACAAAACTCATAAGACTATATTTGAAAAACAAGTAAAGCAAATGATTAATTAAAGGAAGGGTCCAACTATCAGGAGCATGTATTTGTGATATCTAATATGATGTTTTGACCTTGCCATAGAACTAATTATCTTGGAGTATTTTAGTTAGCATTCTATTTAAGATTAGGCTGTAGCAACTAGAGCTATAAGCTACGTGGTACCTTGATTGTCGAAGATAGCAGTTCAGTGATAGTAGTTTGATTTTATAAATCTCTTGTACTTGTAATTAATAGTATACCATATGATATTTCCATGTCATTAATTGTTTTGTTGTATAAGTGATAAAACCATAACTTTTGGCGGTGGCGTTAGGTTTTCAACGATATAATATTGAATATATAATAAATGATGAACAGTTCTTGATCTTTATTGCTATTCGGCAATTATCCTTGTTCGGATTACAATTTCCTTCTTACAATCATGCTCGACTTAACTATTTGATCTCTCATCTTAGTCTTTCTCCTTCTTCTTCGGTACTCGGCTCTTTCTCTGCTCGGTTTGTTTCTTGATGTGATAAGTTTTGACTAATTTCTCTCTTTTCTCTACTTCTCTCTATATTTTTTGGATAAATTTTTCTGGTCCTGGTTTAGGGGGGGATTGTTGGATATTTATAGGCAACTATCTCTTTTAGGATGTTGACAAATGTCTTTATCCCAGGAGACGTCTCAGACATGGGTCCCCAGCTAAGTGGGCTTGGGCTTTTAATAAAGGTATGATAACCCATTTAAGCATTGGATACCCCCTTAAGATATATGGGCTGATTAATACCCGAATGGAATATTCGGGTCAAATTTTTATGTTCTATCAAGTGCTCCCTGACTTCCTCGGTGTGGTTTCCACGTCGAGGGAGTCATGATTGGTCTGTCGAAGAGATTACTTCGGTTTGGCTGCTCCCTATGTTTCATTCGACAAATGCCCCTAATTACAACTGCTCTTTGGGACCCATTTAATGTCTTGGGAACTCGCAAACTTGTGATTTAATTTTGATATGACCCTTGATATATTTCTTCGAGGAAACCCTTGACTTTTTCCAAAAATCACCTTATTATAAAAGGGAATACCCTTCCTATAATTACTTATTCAATCACCACCTTGCTTGTGACTCAATGGCTTCTCCCCCTGATTCTACTGGAGATAATTCTTCAGACTATGTGGCTTATTTAGAGAATGAAGTCAGGAAGGCTTGCGTCATGAAAAAGAAATTGGAGGACGTGACAAAAAGGCTATCTGATATGGATGCAGCTCATCACTTGACGATGGCCGACCTTGATTGGGCCTTTGAACGTATAAAGAGGCTCGAGGCTTCTCTGGCTAAGCAAAAGGCAGCCAAAAGGGCCTATAAGCTTGCTTTTAAGGAGTTGCATGCTCGGTCTAAACCGAGTTCGGATGACGATGAAGGAGGCTCTTCCTCGGAATAATTAGTCGTTTATGATTTCTTTTGTACTGGATATTATCTCCAAGTTGTAACTGAACTATTGAAAATATTAATAAAATATTTCTTTATTATCGCTCTTGTCTGTTTATCTTCTTGGTACCTTATTGGATGACTTAATTGGATTTAAACTGCTATAGTTAACCCTAAATGCTCTTGGGAAGTTCAAGAGGTTTGCCTTTCTTCGAGATGACCTTTGATCCACCCCTTGTTTCTTCCTATAAAAGAGGACTGTCTATATTCTTTGTGCAACTCATTCTTATTTAACGAACAAATGGCTTCTCCTCGTGAAAATAGTGGTGACAACCTCCTTGAATATGTTTCCCATCTCGAGGAGGAGGTTAGGAAGGCTCGTATCCTCGAAAGGAGGGTTGCCTCTTTAACCATGGAGGCTCGCCGAGCTACTGAGATGGACGAGCGTTTGGAGACCATGGAGAATGAATATCAGAGGTCTCTGATCGACAATATTTGGGCTCGTGCTCGGATCAAAGAGCTTGAGGCTTCTAGAGATAGGCATATTGCTTCCAAGAGGGCTTACAAACTGGCCCTTAAGGAAGTGTATGCTCGGTCCAAGAGGAAACCGAATGACGACGCAGGCCCTTCTGAAAAATAGTTCTTTTTTTTTTGCTTTTTTTTTTTGTGATGTAGTGGTGTCCTTTTGCCGAGAAGCATCTTGTAATAAAGTTCCCCTTGATTAATGCCAAATTTTCTTTTTCTTGTTTTTATCTGAATTATTCTCCCAACGCAATTAATTTGACTGCGCACGCTTGTGGCTTCATTAATGCTTTTTCTTGGGCCTTGCGTTTGACCTTATCCACTGAACCTTCTGAATCTCCGTATCTAGGGACTGAGGGGATTTCTTGAGCCCTGTGCACAAATCTTACCCTTTATCTCTTAGCACCGTTGCACTTTCCTAGAGAGACACGTGTAAGAGCTTTTTGGGATTTACCCTCTTTAAATATTGGCTTGAACCCAAGCGTTTCTTCTTAATAAACGCGACTTTTAATAACGAACGGTTGCTCTTTCCCACTTAAATTCTTCTCAATAGACGCATCTTTTAATTACCCTCGTTTTCCCAAATCTCTTGGCGAACGGTTGCACTTCCCCACACTAATCCTTCCTTAATTTTTCTATAAATACCTTATTAAGATATGGATTTCTTCACAATCTCACCCTTATCTCTCTTCATCATATATAGAATTTTATCTTACAACCTCCTAAAAATGGAAGGTTCTTCAACCAAATCTGCGTTGGTCTTGCAAGTGGAGGCTTTCGAAGCCTCCTATGGTACTGCCCTAAAGCTGTTGAAGGACGCTGAAAAGGAGTTAAAGGTGATGCGTTATCATCATACCGAGATGGTTAGGGAATTATCTTGGCTAAGATCCGAGTTGGATTATTGCCGACGTGCTCGTCAGGCTCTAGTCGAAGAGAATGAGGTGCTAAGGGGGAACCCGACATACAGGGATAGGGATATCTCTGCCGGTCCCTCTCACCGATACCGATCGACCTCCCCCTAATCTTCCCCCTTTCTTCTCTTCTCCTTTTTATTTTTTTTCTTCTGCGCTTCTTTCTTTTTCTTCATCTTCTATCCCATCACTCTTTTTCTTTTTCTCTTTTTTTTTTGTTTTGTTTTGTTCCTTTTACTTTCTTTTTATTTCTCAGTTTCCTTCATTTCTTCCTCTTCCTCTTTTTTTTTTTGTTTCTCTTCATTCTCTTCTGTTTAATGCTTTGTTTTCTTCTTTTTCTTTTTTCCTTTTTCTCTTCTTCTGCACCACTACGATGTAACAATCAACCCTGTGATCCTAAGGGTTTTGTGTTATTTCTAGGGTTTTTGTCGTTTTTCATTTTCCTCTTCTTGCTTTTCACTTCTTCTTTATTTTCCCCTTCATCTTTTTCTTCCTTTTCTCCATCGCCTCCTTCCTTCATGCATCCTGTTCGCTGGGTTTGCCGACATAGTTGATCTTCTGTAATAGATTTTTCCTCGGATGTAATAGTTTTTTCTTTTGATGTCCTCCGATGTAATGAACAGTGATGTATCTCACCTTTATTAATGAAAATTTCCTTTCCCCCTTTATATTGCACTTCTTTTTATATTGCACTTGTGGTTTGTCGTTTTTCTGGAATGTGGACCTTTGAATGTCTTCTCTTTTTATTTCTTACTGTATTTATTGCTGTACGGTATTATCATATGGCTGTAGACCTTTGAATGTCTTCTCTTTTTATAGGTGTCTGCTCCCATGCACATGTCAGATAATATGCATGTTCCCAAGCACCTGTCAGATTATATGCATGTTTCCAAGCACTTGTCAGAAATTATCATACTATCTTTTCTCTATAAATACTCCTCTTCTTTTCTTTAGTAGTTACCCTCTTTCTTCTCTTCTCATTGTTTGCTTTTCCCTCATCTCCTATTTTCTCCTGCACTATAGCAATTTCCCAGAATGTCTGAACCTGTGGTGAGATATCATGTTCAGATAAAGGGTCTGGATACTGAGGTATCTCGTGTCCAACGTCGAATGGGAAGGCTTGAGAAGGAGTATGGCATTTTGGCCTTAAGTTTGTTCGGCTCTCATCCCGAAGAGACAGTGAAGTGGACCGAGATTTCGGCCTTGAGTCGTCAGCTCGATCACTTGTTGTTTCAGAGAAATCATCTGGCCAACTCCTGGTATGATGCCGAGGAGATTTGGGACCATGCTCAAGACGAGTTCGATAACTCCCCTCAAGGCCTAGCTAACATGATGGTTAGGAATGCTCGGCTCGAGGAGCGCATCATGGTTCTCACTAGGGAGAAATCCGAACTTTCCATGGAGAATGAACATTTGGTTGCCATGAATGATTCCTACCAAGCTCGGTTGAACTGCTCTGCTCGTTTTGCTTTATCTCGGTCTGGCAGTTCGGTTTTTCCACCCATTGATCCCTAGTTAGATTGGGCTGGTTTTCTGATGTATTTCCCGTTTTGGAACTTGTATCTTCTTTTGTATTTGAATCAGATGTATCTTTTCATATCTCGTGCCTTTCTTGTGAACCGTTGTAACGCCTCGTACTTTGTGCCTTCATTTTTTGTACCCTTGAATTTCTTTATAAATGCTCCCTATTGCCTGTACTTCATTATCCAATCTCCTTTTCTCTCTCTTGTTTCTTCTAACTTGCTTTTGTTTAAGATGGCTCCCATCACTAGATCTGCCTCCAAAAAGAAAGCCCTTATGGAAGAGGAGCCTACTTTTTTGCTACCTCGTCCCCCTGGTTTCGGGGAAGAGGATTTGACACCTCTTCAGCTAAAAGAAATTGAGATGTCGTGGCTGAAGCACGATCTCAAGTGTACTTAGACCGAAATGAGGCGGTTCAAACAGTACTGGCAGGAGGAGAGCGCTGCTCGTTTTGAAGCCGAGCAGAAGTGCAAGTCTCAATCTCATGCTTTAAAACAAGTGGAGATTGGCATTTCTCATTTAATTAGAGAAAAAGAGCGTCTGGAGGAGCTCTTGGCGAAGAAGGATGCCGAGGAAGGTGGTAGTTCTAGGGCTCAGAAATAGAGTATTTTAGTGTTGGAAGTTGTAATTTTTATTTTTCCCGTTGTAACTGGTTGTTTTCCCCTTTGTGGATGAATAAAACTTGTGTTTTGCAACTCGATCCTGTCTATTTTATTCGCTTTGCCTTTATGTTGATCTCATTCGATGTCCCAGTATCGGACACCGAGCACCCAGTATCGGACACCGAGCACGGTGCACCGTGGTTATCCTCCCGGAGAGCGTTGTTAGTGTTGAACATAGAGTTCAATAATGATTTTGATTATTACTTCGATTATGCGTTTAATGATTTTACGATTTCGATGATATAACTCTTGTCTTGTCCAAAAATAGAAAATGTATATTTCAGGTCTTTAAATGATAGAGCATTCGATAACGAAGCCATAGGTTCAAGCGGAACCAAAATCGGAGCTAAAACGAAGGAGTTATGAGCATTCGAAGATTTACGGGACCAGGATTACAGTCGACCGATCGACTGGACAAAAACGACCGATCGTTTTTGGTCAAATTTCTTCCAGTGAGTCCAGTATAAAAACGACCGATCGTTTTTAGAAAACGACCGATCGTTTTCTGTAAAACGACCGATCGACTGTAGAAAACGACCGATCGTTTTCTGCAGTTTTCGAAAACAGCTTTTCAGCTTATTCTGGAAAAGAGCTGTTATATCTTCAACGGTCATAACCCAGAAAAACAGACTTTGCTGTTATATAAACCACCCCAATCTCTCTCCTAAATCACCAATTACAATATCTATTAACATCCTTCAACCTCTCTCATAAAAACCCTAAAATCACCATTTTGGTGAATATATTCGAGAAAGAGGGAAATCAAAGAAAAGGAGATTCAAGCTCGATCATCATCAACAACTCACCAATTAGCTTTTTAAGAAGCAATTAGAATCGTGAGTGTAGTTACATTTTTGTAACAAAATTTGTATCGAGTGTTTTATAAACTCAATTGTGAGCGAGTGAACGGGTAGAGGCTTTGTAAGCAAGTGAAGCTTAAAAGCTCTAGGTTTTTCATTCGGGTACTCATAAATTGAGGGGGAGTCGTAGACTCGTAGACGTGTTCTCTTGCACTTGTATCAAGAGTAGGAACCCCGGGTAGAGGGTGAGCCAATCAGTCGATTGAGCTCAATAGGATTTGTAATATCCGCAAGAACATTTTTAGTGAAATACTCGGTAGTACCGAGGAGAGGACGTAGGCGCGTTTACCGAACCTCTATAAATCGCGGTGTCAATTCCTTTCCCTTACTTTTACTTTACGCAACTTATTTTATTGCTTATTTTCTTGTTTGCGTTAAGTAATTCTAGCAATTCTTTAACTCTTGTTATAACGCTTAAGCTTAGAATTGCATTAGTTGGGTGTTAGTTGCTTAGAATTTTAATTAGGCGAAAATCGCCATAAACCTTATTCACCCCCCCCCCCCCCCCCCCCCTCTAAGGTTAGCACACGGGCCAACAATTGGTATCAGAGCCGAGGCTCTTGATTATAGAAATCTAACGATTTAAGAGTTAAGATCCCGATGGCTAATATACTTAATTTCGCATCCGGCATGGCTTCATCACCCAATACACCTCCATATTTTGATGGAATAAATTTTTCATATTGGAAGGATAGGATGAGCATGTTTTTACAAAGCTATAACGTTAGACTTTGGATGACCATAAAAGTAGGATATTCCGCACCTACATCCGAGAATAGCGAGAACCAAATCCCCGTAGAGGACCTAGATAATGCTTAACTAGAAGCCTACTCTACCAACGCCAAAGCGATGTACGCTATTGTTTGTGCCGTTTCTCCTAACGAGTACAACAAAATTTTCGCTTGTAAAACCGCTAAGGCTATGTGGGATAAGTTAGTAGTTATGCACGAGGGAACTAACCAAGTTAAGGATTGCAAACTCCAACTTTTAGTTCATGACTACGAACTTTTTAAAATGAGCGAGGGTGAAACTATTTCCGACATGCTTGCTAGATTTACTACTATTACTAATGGATTAACATCTCTTGGTAAGTCTTTGTCTTGTAAGGAAATGGTTTCGAAGGTGATTCGGAGCTTGCCGAAGGAATGGGAACCAAAGGTCACCGCAATTCAAGAGGCGCACGACATGAACACATACTCTCTTGATGCATTGACGGGTTTGCTCATTACACACGAGATCACCCTCAATAGTCACAAGCCAATCTCGAAAAAGAGGGAGATAGCTTTCAAAGGAACAACTTGTGACGAAAGCGATGAGCTATCCAATGACGACGAAAATTCAATGCAAATCATTCGAATCGTCAAGGAAATCCTAAAGCTAAAGGACCAACGCAAACATAAAGGTAAATCGTCAAATAATTCAATTTATTATAACGATTTTGTTTGCTATACATGTGGCAAGGAAGGACACATGGCGAGAGATTGCCCTAAGAATCGCAAGAGCAAAGGAAAGAAGAAGATATCCGCTTCAAGCTCTAGCGATAGCTCCGACCAAGATGAAGTCGCTCACCTTGGTTGCTATATGGCCATGGAAGACAAAAATGAGCCTAACAAATCGTCTTCAAGCGAAAGCGACAACTCAAGCAAAAGTGAAGCCGATGAGGTAAATGATCTATCTTATGATGAATTACTTCATATGTGCGATATTTATTCCAAAAAATTTCCTAAGCTTGTTGAAAAGGTCGACTCTCTTAAAAGGATAAATTCTTCCCTCAATGAAGAAATAAGATCCTTGAAAAGAGATAAAATTGAAAATGAGTCTATTCCGACATCGTCATTCTCTTTACATGATATAGATGACGAAAAGGAAGACTTAAAAGATAAAAACGAGTTTTTAAAAACCGAAAATGACTCTTTGAAAAATAAAAACGATGAGCTTGTCATTGCGGTCGAAAAACTCGAGTTAACAATCTCAAGGTTTTCCAAAGGGAAAACCGTGTTGGACGAAATTTTGAGTTGTCAAAAAGATGTTAATGACAAAAGCGGTGTGGGTTTCGATTCCAACTCTATTGGCTCAAGCACAACCCGCTTTGTCAAATCTCCTAGCTTGTCTACAACTCCTATTCCGCCTATACAAAAGGTTGTTTTTACACAAGGGAGTACTTCAAGAGTTTTGCCGAACTCTTGTAATAATAGAAGAGGTTTAGGTTTTCAAACCAAAACCGCTCATCATACTTCTAAAACTTCCTACAAAAAGTCGCATAGTTCTCGTTTTACGAAAAAGTCTATGCATTGTATACATTGTAGTAGAAATGAGCATTTTTCTTCTAAATGCCCAAATCGCTTTCATGTTAGTAGAAGCGATTTGAAATGGGTAGTAAAGACCCGAGCCACTAACAATGTCGGACCCAAAAGAAATTGGGTACCAAAGGACAAAACTTGTGTTGTAGGTATCTCCATCCAAAAGGAGAAAATCAACAAATGGTTGGCAACACCGGCAAAAGTCGTGGAAGTCAAGAAGATCGACTCCACCGTCAAGAATGAGGTGCCATTAATCGACAAAGGTGGAAGGCATACCAACAAGTGGTACCACCTATTTGGAATCGGCAATGCTCAATGCAAATGCCATTAGCGAGCGGACTCGACCTCACATCACATATGCGGTATACTCTAATCTATTATTTACATATATGTGATTAGTTGGGTCGGGTATATGCATCATATTTACATTTTTCATGTTTTGGTTTTTCTTTAAAAACCCTTCACATAACCCCATATTTTTAATATTGATTGCATTTTGATAATGCCAAAGGGGGAGAAAAATGATATAATTTGGTGTAATGCGTTTTGTTAAAATGGAGGAGATAATTTTCTTGTATCTTGTAAAATCATCATTAGTTTGTCATAATCAAAATGGGGGAGATTGTTGAACATAGAGTTCAATAATGATTTTGATTATTACTTCGATTATGCGTTTAATGATTTTACGATTTCGATGATATAACTCTTGTCTTGTCCAAAAATATAAAACGTATATTTCAGGTCTTTAAATGATAGAGCATTCGATAACGAAGCCATAGGTTCAAGCGGAACCAAAATCGGAGCTAAAACGAAGGAGTTATGAGCATTCGAAGATTTACGGGACCAGGATTACAGTCGACCGATCGACTGGACAAAAACGACCGATCGTTTTTGGTCAAATTTCTTCCAGTGAGTCCAGTATAAAAACGACCGATCGTTTTCAGAAAACGACCGATCGTTTTCAGAAAACGACCGATCGTTTTCTGTAAAACGACCGATCGACTGTAGAAAACGACCGATCGTTTTCTGCAGTTTTCGAAAACAGCTTTTCAGCTTATTCTGGAAAAGAGCTGTTATATTTTCAACGGTCATAACCCAGAAAAGCAGACTTTGCTATTATATAAACCACCCCAATCTCTCTCCTAAATCACCAATTACAATATCTATTAACATCCTTCAACCTCTCTCATAAAAACCCTAAAATCACCATTTTGGTGAATATATTCGAGAAAGAGGGAAATCAAAGAAAAGGAGATTCAAGCTCGATCATTATCAACAACTCACCAATTAGCTTTTTAAGAAGCAATTAGAATCGTGAGTGTAGTTACATTTTTGTAACAAAATTTGTATCGAGTGTTTTATAAACTCAATTGTGAGCGAGTGAACGGGTAGAGGCTTTGTAAGCAAGTGAAGCTTAAAAGCTCTAGGTTTTTCATTCGGGTACTCATAAATTGAGGGGGAGTCGTAGACTCGTAGACGTGTTCTCTTGCACTTGTATCAAGAGTAGGAACCCCGGGTAGAGGGTGAGCCAATCGGTCGATTAAGCTCAATAGGATTTGTAATATCCGCAAGAACATTTTTAGTGAAATACTCGGTAGTACCGAGGAGAGGACGTAGGCGCGTTTGCCGAACCTCTATAAATCGCGGTGTCAATTCCTTTCCCTTACTTTTACTTTACGCAACTTATTTTATTGCTTATTTTCTTGTTTGCGTTAAGTAATTCTAGCAATTCTTTAACTCTTGTTATAACGCTTAAGCTTAGAATTGCATTAGTTGGGTGTTAGTTGCTTAGAATTTTAATTAGGCGAAAATCGCCATAAACCTTATTCACCCCCCCCCCTCTAAGGTTAGCACACGGGCCAACAGTTAGACTTGATGCTTAAATGCCGTCGAGCTAGGAACGGTCTCCGTCCACCTTGTTCGGTGTGATTTTCGGGTAAGACACTGTATTGTGTCGAGGAATTGAGTCGGAAGACATCCTCGGTTTGGTAATATTGGTGGCGTATGCTGGAAGCTTTTCATGGTAGGGTCCACTGGCCGTTTATTTAGGTGTAATGATGTGAAATGTCTTGGTTAGTGGGATACACTACCTGACGTGGCAAGATCTGGAGCGTTTATCTGTCGAAAATAGCAGCGGTTGTGGACTTTTCTATGGTTGGAAAGAAGGTAAACCTCTGTCACACGAAAGGACGGTTATTATTTTATTCTTTCTGTGGCTCCACTCCTTTTAACTGTGCTAAGTAATCCCTTTGGTTTTTATCTCATAATTTCCTGAAAAAATATCTCTTATTTTCTCTCTCAAGGGTTTGTTATTCCCGCCAAAAATTTTTTTGCCTCTCCATCTAGGGTTTCGCCTGATTGCAGATAGATTTGCTGCTGTTCTCGCTCACTCGCTCGTGAACATGACTGTAAGTATCTTCGTATTTTGTGGGTTGTTTGTTTGGATACCTCTGTGATTAGGATACGTATTTGATTTGTGGTTGTGGTCATATATGGTCTTGGTTGTCTATATAGGTTGTTGAGTAGTGGTATTTCTTTCTGTATAGGATATTTGTTGGTTTGGTGGAAAACGTTTAGGGTTTCTATCAATTGGGGTGGGGACTTGTCGTGTCATGTGTTTTTGGTTAGTATTTTGGTGGAGTTGTGATGATGTTTGGATAGGAAATTCTGAGCCAATGCCTGGCCCAAGTTGGCCCATTTGTGGAGGAAGATTTTAAAAGACTCACCGGAATACCGGACAACATACATATTCGGCTGCCTGTCTCTGATGAAGAGGTTTTGGGATTCGTTCCTGCCGGCGAGGTAGCTGTGCGTTCCTCGGCCTACTTCACTGGGGGTCTTAGACTTCCGTTTACGAAGTGGGTGGCTTCGTTTTTTGAAGCCGTCCAGATAGCTCCTGCCCAACTGGCTCTGAATGGTTACCGGACCTTGATCGGCATTCAAAGGCTGTCGGAGGTATCGGGGATAGACATTGAACTGAAAGATGTCTTCGGGGTCTACAGTTTGAGTTTCGAGCGCCGCAGTTCTTATTTGAAGACATTGCGCGCATTCTCCCGGCTGGTAATTGGGTTGCCGGACACCAACAAAGAACATAACCTTGGTGTTGTGATTGCGTCCGGGGAATGGGGTTGTGCAGGACACCAGATCCCTGGACCTGTGACCACGGCTCCTGCTATTCCAGACCTCGGCGCTCCCAATGTTGAGGCTCTCTTAGCGCTTTGGAAATGGTGGGGGCCTGGGCCTACCAAGGATCCGGCAAGCCGTTCTGCTCCCCTGCTGCTTGGTTACCCTGCGGGGCTAGTGACCAAGGGGAATCCTGCAACCGAGATACCTAAAGAGCCCGAGGAGGAGTTCGTAAAAGTTGTCAGGGCTCGAAGCGCTGCTTGGGGGGGGAAAAAGCTCATTCGTTCTAAGCGCCGAGCGTCAGACCCCGCTGTTGGCACCCCGAAGAGGGCTAGAGGGGCTGAGACCTCAGGTAATGTGGAGGTTGCTGAAGCTGGCAGGGGTGTGGAGGTGGTCGCTTCGTCCTAAGGTGATACCACCGAGGAGACTGCTACGAATCTCGATGTTAGTGTATTTGTTTTTGTGAATAGTTGCCTTTTGACTCGGTTGTTCCCTGCTTTATATGTCATCTTGTTTCAGTTTTTGACTTCTTCATTGGTTACCCTTGCTCTTGCCCGGTTTATGGGTATTATTGTGTTTTAGGGGTCGATCGATGATGTATTCGGACATATGAACCTCTTGGTGAACATGGGCGAGGATACGATGACCTTGCCTGTCATCTCGCCTATCCATACCGAGGATCCGATAGATCTGTCCGTTTGCTCGCCCATCCGTACTGAGGAGGCGATTGAGCATAGGGCCCCTGAGACCGGTCATTTGGAGAAGGACGTGGGGGTGGAAGTGGAGGTGGAGGCCGGCAAGGAGAATGCCGTGGAGGTTGCGGTGGGTGTCGAGGATGAGGCTCTCGAGGGACCCGTGAAGGTTTTGGTGGATGGGGTTGTAATGACCCGTTACATTGATCGGTGTGGGGGTGAACTGTTGGAGCAACCCCGAGTCTTGAGGATGGGGTATACTGCTCTTAAGCCCCTCGTTGTCAAGGATGCAGAGAAGATAGCTGCTCGT
The DNA here is from genome assembly GCA_963682055.1 of Primula veris. Taxonomy (NCBI): domain Eukaryota; kingdom Viridiplantae; phylum Streptophyta; class Magnoliopsida; order Ericales; family Primulaceae; genus Primula; species Primula veris. The sequence continues at coordinate 9,684,538 of OY821743.1, forward strand.
CCTGCAATGTCGGTTATAGAGCAGGCCAGTACTGACGCGCTTCGGGTATGTTGCGTATATATTTTGTTATATAAGTCGTGATGCTCTTATTTTGGCTGGTGTCTAATGTTTCTAAATATAGGTTTTCGTGGATATCGTGGTGTTAAGGGATCAGCTGTCAGCACTAGAGGCTGAGAAAGAGAAGCTGATGGCCGAAAATAAAGCCATGGTCGAGGATAAAGCTCAGCAAGTGAAGTTGGTCTCCGAGCTGGAGGCGGAGAAAGAGAAGTTGATGGCCGAAAGCAAAATAACGGCCGAGGAGAGAGCCCAGATGGCTAAGTTGACCTCTGATAATGAGAAGTTGGTGGGAGACAACTTACGCCTGACTGAGGAAGTCGAGAAGTTGAGGGCCGAAAAAGAGGAGTGGGTCGAGAAGCACGACCTTTTGGAAGCTGATAATTTGCTCCTGGCAGAGGATGTAGAGGCCGGAACATCCGAGGTGGCGGCCCTGAAAGTGGCGCAAGCGGAGGATAGGGCAAAGTTCGCAATGATGGCTAACTTCTCCGTCTACTGCGCTCATGTTCGGGCTCTAAACTTTGCGAAGGTCCCGTTTTCGGACCGGGCGTGGTCGGAGTTGGTTTATCCCTGTCCGCAAGGTGCACCTCCTAAACCTCAGGATTGGGCCAATCTTCGAGATGAGAAACTCCCACGGCTGCCGGGACATGCTACTTCGACGGCCCTCCGTCCCCATTCCGGGTCGGCTCCAACGACTCCTCGATCTGCTGCTGCCGTGATTCCCCCACCCGCATCCCCTCAGGTGGAGCCTTGACCATTTACTTGTAATATTTTCTCTGTATCTTAGCGCAAAGTCTTTTGGTACCCGAATTATGGGTCTCTTTTGTAACTAGAAAGATATTCTTTTGGGAAGTGATAATATAGGTGCTATGTTTTCTTTCTGTTTGGCTTCCCTTGTTAATTTCCCTGTTTGTGGGTCGTCGTCTTTTGAAGAATGTAAAAACATCTTGTCAGGTACCCGCTAACCCCCTTGTCATGGTGGTCTGGACCTCGCCTAGTCATAGCGTAGGCGATGTTATAAACGGTCTTGAAAAAGCTAACGCGTCCCTAACTTCTGAACTGGATTCTGCTCGTCGTGAAATCGAGGGTCTGAATATTCATATTTCAATCTTGTCCATTATTACGTGACTTGGGTGAGAAGTTCAGCAAGAAGACCGCCTATTATACGGAAAATAAGGGAAAGGCTAAAGAGCTTCTTGGTGCGCTTCGGCGCTCTCGTGATGAAGCCCGAGGCCGTGTGACGAGCCTGAACTTGGTTCTAGGGGCCGTTTTCGAGGATGCGGATCTGTTGTTATCCTTCGCCAAAGCGTATTGGGCCCGAAGTCGCGCATTAGAGGTGCTTGAACACGTAAAAGGGATGCGTGGTGTTGCCCGGGCAGAGCGCATGGGTGATGCTATGGCCGGGGTAACTGAGACCACGGCTGCCTTGAACCGAGTGGATGCGGTCGTACAGGAACGTTTGGGGACTCAAATTGTCTCGTTGCGAGATATTCATTTCGCTGACGCTGTAGAGACCTCTTCGTCTGTTGATGGGTTATCGGATTAATGATTGAGTAGCTTGTTTTGTCATTTTAGTCGTAGCTTGTATAAAAAATCTTCGTTCTTCTACTTCCGTGTCTTTTCTTTTCTTGCGGATGAATATTCATTTGTTCCCTTCTTCCCCATTTTTTTTTTATATAGGCACATGCTACTACGTCGCACCAGGCTGGTTTTCCATGCCTAGTTAGTCCGGGGCTAGGACCTACTGGGGCTGCCCGGGACGAGATTTCATCTGGTGCGGCTAGTGAAGTGCATGCCAACGGGCCTTACATCGTTTTAATGGGCAAAAACTTCGAATTGCTCGATCAGTGTACCTGACTTAAGTCCAAGTTGAAAACCCAGGCGTCCTCTTTCCGGGAATATGTTCGTCATGCCGAGCATGTTGTTGAGGTTCAGGAACGTCGTTTAGATCGATATTGGCATGTAAAGGGAAAATACTTCGGTAAACTAAAAGCGTTGGTAACTAAAGCCAACATGTTGGTGAAGTACTTCCGTCTGTCCCGATCCAGATACGATGCTTCTGCGGCAATGATCGAAGCTCGTAAGCTTCCTTTCGAAGATGCTCGCCGTAAAGCGGCCTCGGATGCTCACGAGATCGCTAGAGGAGCCGAGTTCTCCGCGCGGCTTAAGACGCTGACATGCGTGGGTGCTCATACGACCAACTTTGATGCCCTCATTTCTGAGGAGCGTTTTGATGGCGAGGAGACCGATGGGGATACGGCTACAGATGACGAAGAGGTTGAGCTCGGTCAATTGCCGTCGTGCTCCTCGTGTAGTAGCTCTTAAATAAATTGCTTTATTGCTGGTTGGCGAGAACTATTTGCTTTATTCTTTTATTCATGCGTCGGATTGTTTTATTGTCCTGTTGTTTCCTTTGACGAGATTGCTGTTCCTTTGATTCTTTTATTTCCTGCATTATTCTTCTAGTTTCTTTTCTGCCTTTAATCCTTGCTCATTGGATCAGTTGGTACCTGCATATATTTGAGTATTCCTAGGCATTCTTTTAGACACGCCATGTTGGGAATTTCACAGTATTCCTAGGCACTCTTTTAGACATGCCATGTTGGGAATTTCACAGTATTCCTAGGCACTAAGGCCGTTTGGGAATTTCATAGTATTCCTAGGCACTTCGGCCGTTTGGGAATTTCATAGTATTCCTAGGCACTTCGGCCGTTTGGGAATTTCATAGTATTTCTAGGCACTTCGGCCGTTTGGGAATTTCAGCTGCATTTGTTAGACAACATGATAAGACATTTAATTTATTCAAAAGACAAAAGACAGTGTCATTAAGCAGGAGTGGTAAGGTAGCACCTGTACTTGTATGTCTATATGTAGTACTTCTTTAGGTTAGCCACATTCCAAGAATTTTTCTCCCCTCTGCTGTTTTCGAACAGAACGCTTTTGAGTTTGTAGGTAACCGGGTTTGTTCTCTTGACGATCTCGTATGGTCCTTCCCAGGTGGGGCTTAATTTGCCATGTATTTCATTGCGGGTATAAACCGTTACTCGTCGCAGCACCAATTCTCCGACCATAAACTCCTTGGTCCCTTTCACCCTCTTGTCATACGTTTGCTTAATGCCTTGTTGATACTTCGCTAGTGTAAGAGCTGCTATCTCTCGTTTCTCGTCTAGCATGTCGAGTTCCTCTCTCATTCTTTGTTCATTGTTTCCTTGCTCGACTAAAGTTGTTCGTAGTGTGGGTAGCCCGATTTCTGTTGGTATGACGGCCTCGACGCCGTATGCTAAGCTGAACGGGGTTTCTTTGGTGCCCGTCTTTGGTGTAGTTCGGCACGACCATAAGACGTTGAGTAGCCGCTCGGGCCATCTCCCCTTTGCTTGTTCGAGGGTTGTCTTGATGCCGTCTAGTACGGTTCGGTTTGATACCTCTGCTTGGCCGTTTCCCTGTGGGTATGTTGGCGTCGAATAGAACTTTCGGATACCGAGTTCTTCGTACCAAAGCTGCAGCTTGGCTTCTTTGAACTGGGTGCCGTTGTCTGCGACGATGGCATAAGGTATACCGAACCTAGTGATGATGTGCTCCCAGATGAACTGTTTGACATTACTGGCTTTAATTTCGCAGAGAGGTTTAGCCTCAACCCATTTGGTGAAGTAGTCCGTTGCCACGATCAGATATTCGAAGCTGCTGGGCGCTTTGGGAAGCTTCCCTACTAAATCAAGTGCCCATTGTGCGAATGGCCATGGTGCCGATACCGGGGTCATCATAGATGATGGGAGCCGAGGTATCTTAGCAAATCGTTGGCACTTGTCGCAATGTTGGACGTATACATCGGCGTCTCGCTTGATATAGGGCCACCAATATCCTTGGGTGATTGCCTTGTTGGCAAGGGACCGCCCTTTGATGTGTGCTCCGCAGGATCCTTCATGGATTTCCTCCAAGACTGGTAGCTACATTTCGGGCCGGACACACAGAAGATGGGGTCCTCGGTAACTGGATTTGTACAGTTTGTCGTCGTCGGACAGCCAGAAACGAAGAGCCTTTCTCATAATTTTTAGTGCTTTTATCTTATCTGCCGGGAGGGTTCCGTTTCGCAGATAGTGAATCATGTCGTCCATCCAACCTGGTTCGTATTGTACTGACGTTATTCGGTCTATTCTTTTGGTTATGCTCAGGGTCGGCAGTAGTTCCACGGTGATCGACCGAGTGTCAGTTAATGTTAATGTCGAGGCTAGAGTGGCCAGGGCATCGGCATGTGCGTTTTCGGTGCGATTGATTCTTATTAACTCGCACTGTTCGAAGGTGGCCATCAAGATCTGAACCTTCTCTTGGTAGAGGATCATTCTGTCATCTTTGGCTTGGTACTCGCCGATGGCTTGATTCACGATCAGCATTGAGTCGGAACTTGCAGTTAAGTGGGAGCATCCGAGGGACCGGGCAATGAGCATACCGTTTATCATGGCTTCATACTCTGCCTCATTGTTGGTAGCTCGGAAACCCAGTTTAATGCTTTTCTCTATGATCGCTCCCTCTCTAGACTTGAGGACGATCCCTGCTCCTGATCCTTCCTTGGTGGCTGATCCATCGACATGTATCTGCCAGTGTAATTGTGGGGACATAGCCGTAGGCTCGTCATACTCTTCGGTGAATTCCGCGACGAAATCGGCCAAGACTTGTCCCTTTATGGCATGTCGGGGTGCGAACTCGATATGAAATTGGGATAATTCGACTCCCCATGCGGCCACTCTGCCACTGATGTCGGTCCGTCGAAGCGATTCTTTGATATGGAATTTCGTGTATACTTGGACCTGATGAGCTATAAAATAGTGCGACAACTTCCTGGTCGCGACGACCAATGCCAAGCACAGCTTTTCCAAGGGTAGGTAACGTGTTTCAGCTTCGACCAGAGTTTTGCTGACGAAGTAGATAGGGAATTGTTCGCGACCTTCTTCTCTTAGGATAACCGCGCTCACAGCTGTAGTGGAAACTGCTAGGTAGCATGCCAGAATATCTCCCTTGTTCGGCCTGACTAGCAGTGGCAGCGTCCTTAAATACTCTTTGAGGTTGTTGAAGGAAGCTTCACATTCCGGGTCCCACACGAATTTTCTATCCTTATTGATTGATTCAAAAAATGGCTGTCCCTTGTCTGCGGATCGGCTGATGAACCTGCTCAATGCGGCCATCATTCCCGTGAGCTCTTGTACCTGCTTCTTATTCTTGGGCGCTGCTAGGTTCCGAAGAGCTGTGATCTGATCAGGATTAGCTTCTATTCCTCGTCGGCTGACCATGTGCCCCAGAAATCTCCCTTTGCTGATGCCGAATGCACACTTGCTCGCGTTGAGTTTCAGTTTGTGCTCGCCCAGCGTTTGGAAAACGTCTCTAATATCTTGAAGGTGGGATGCAGCCTTTTCGCTTTTGACGACCATGTCATCTATGTATACCTCCATTGTCTTCCCTATATGATCTCGACATACCCTTGTTATCATCCTTTGGTATGTTGCTCCCGCGTTGCGTAGGCCGAACGGCATTACTGTATAGCAATAGTTTCCCAAAGGCGATATAAACGACGTCTTTTCTTGATCTTCGTGGGCGAGGGGGATTTGGTGGTACCCTGAATACGCGTCTAGGAAGGTCATCCGTTCCGCTCCCGCAGTTGCGTCCACCAGTTGATCAATTCTTGGAAGGGGAAAGTGGTCCCTCGGGCAGGCTTTGTTGAGATTGGTGAAGTCTATACAGACTCTCTCCTTTCCGTTCTTCTTGGGGACGACGACTGGATTGGATAACCATTTTGGATAGAAGACCTCCCTTATGACTCCAGCCTCTAATAGCTTGTGGACTTCAGCAATTATAGCTGCTCTGTGCTGTACAGACACTTTTCTGCTCCTCTGAGCTATCGGCTTGCACTCGGCGTCAACACTCAGGTGGTGACATGCCGTTTTAGGGTCTAGGCTTGGCATGTCTTTGGGACTCCAGGCGAATTTATCAATGTTGTTGAAGAGGAATGCTTCTAACTCTTCGGATTCCTGTTTTGGAAGGTCATCACCGAGGAGGAAGTAGTGCTCCTCGTCCATGCCCGGGATATACACCTTCCTAAGAGTTTCTCCTACTTGTTCTTCAACAACCCTCTCGGTTTTGGATATGTGGTTGATCAGCTTCTTTGTGCTGGTGGGTTGTTCGACAACGCTCAGCTGTTTTTGAAGGGCTGCGGTAATGTCCTCACAGCGTCTTGAATCTTCTTGACATCCTCTAGCTGTCTCGATCTCCCCCCTATCATTTGGGTATTTAACTTTTTGGTGGTAGGTCGAGGGTATGGCCTTCATGGTGTGCAGCCAAGGTCGACCCAAGATCGCGTTGTGGTCGGAGTTGTCGTTTACCACTAAGAACTCCACGGGAACTGATACGGATCCCGTAGTGACACTTATGACGATCTTTCCCAACGGTTTAGTCGTCTCGGAGATGAACCCGATCAGTGTGACATCGGTAGGCTGTAGATCTTGCAGCTTGAGTTCCATCTTGTCGAAGAGTTCTCTGTACATGATATCACAAGAGGCTCATTGATCGACAAGCACCCTGCTGACCGTGTCAAGGCCGATTTGAACACGGAGGTTGATGGCGTCCTCGTGGGGGTAAATCACCCCTTCTTCGTCCAGATCCGAGAAGGAAATGGGCGGATGTCGTCGTGGTGTGCATTGTCGTTTGGAGGTCGACGCCTGTGACGCCTTGGCTACCTGGCCAAAGTGCGCCAGTTGCCGTTGTCGCGATCGTTCCCCACCCGTGCCCTTGGGTCGTGACATATGAACGACGTTGATTGTTTTGCCTTGCCGGTTGTCGGCTCTCTCAATGGCCAGTTGTTTGCCTTTATTTTCGGCGCCTTTGATGAACTTGGCCAGGTATCCCGCATCGCCCCACAGGTTCATTTTCCACCGCAGGTTATGGCAGTGCTCGGTGAGGTGTCCGTAGTCCTCGTGATAGGCGCAAAAAAGCTTGGGGTCTCTATGCTCAGGGGGGGTAGCGAGCGGCTCTGGCCGTGAATACCAGCTTTCTCTGCGGATATTCTTAAGGATATCTTCAGCCGACAGGTTGAAAGAGTATCTCAATTCGACCGGTTCGAAGCTCTTTTGCTTTTCCCTTCCCTGGAATCGGCCTTGTTATGACTGCTTGGTTGGTATAGGGTAGGTGAGCTGGAGGGGTTTATGTTCGTTGATCGGTGTTGGGTATGCAATCTGGAGCGGTTTGGGCTCAGGTTCTCGTGGTCGCTCTATCCTGCTATGGACCTCGGGACCTTCGTCCTTTCTGGTCGATTTGAATGTTTCTCCCTGGTTATTTCTAACTCTTTTGCGACCCACCTGTGCCTCTCGGACCGATTCTCTTCTTGGTAGAGTTCGGTTGAGGATACACAGTTCGTCGTTTTTATCGGTGAGGTGGGTACAATAGGCTAGCAGGGAATCAGTGGTCGGAAAGTTTTTGCCTATGAACTTCCTTCTCGCCCAATAGCCATTAGGGATGGAGTTCATAAAGTTCTGGATGGCTATATTATTGGCGTACTGTGGAATCTGGTTTGCTACGTCGATGAAATGTATGCAGTAGTCGTTGAGCCTTTCATTTGGCATCATCGTCATTTTCAGAAGGGTTTCAATGCTAACCTTCTTCTTCCGATGAGCAGTGTATTGGGTGGAGTACGCTTTTAGCAGCTCCGCCCAGTCTCTTATAGAGCCCCACAGTAAGTTATGGTACCACGACGAAGCCTCTTGGCCCAAACTGTTTTTGAAAAACTTGCACATCAGTGCATGGTCATCACTTCACAGCTCCATCTTCGTCTTGTAGTGCCTCAGATGGTCAATGGGACAACTCCTTCCATCATAGAGCCTGAACTCGGGGATGACGAACCCCACAGGATTGCGGTACCGCGTGATCTGTTCGGTATATGGGGTTTCTTGGCATACGTTCCAAGCCTGTTGGAATGCTTCATCCGTGGCTTGGTAGGGGGGGTGTATCCCCCCTGATGTGGTGGTGGGACGTATCCTCCCCCGATCATGTGTTTGGGATACCTACCGTCCTTCGGTTTTCTGTCAAGGACATGTTCCGTATGAGCATTTGGGTGTACGAAGGTTGGAGGGATTGTTATCGGGACGTTGCCCCCTTGATGGGGCACTCCTGTATCTGGTCGCCGGCCTGCCGCTTCCAAGGCGGCCCTATATGCGGAATCTTCCGCTTCATGACGTGGATTTTTGTCTGCATTGGCAGGTTGGGTACTCGGCAGTATGATGCCGGCTGCTGCCATGGCCGTCATACATGCTGCCAGCTGAGCTTGCAGCTGGGCGTTGTTCCTTTCATCAGCTAGCGGAACGATGTGTTGTACTTCCACCGTGGGTGGTGTAATCATCCTTGGTGGGTGAGTCGGTAATCGGGACAACTGTTCGAGTTCATGATCTTCAGGCATACCAAGCCGGTGAGCTTCGTTTGTTTGTAAACGAGCACCAGAGTTGACCGAGGCTGTTGGCAAAGGGACTCTTGAGCTCGGTCCTGCCTGGGATCCGGGTATGCGTCTTCTTGCGCGCCTTAATATGGGCAAGTCTTGTTCGTCTTCCGAGGATGTTTGGTATTCTTCGACGATCCCTTCAAGCTGTTGGGGTTGTTCGATCGGTTGTTCTTAGTAGACATTGGAGGTTGTTGGTTGGTTTCCGGATTGGATAGCGTCGTATCTATCGCGGATGGCGAGTAGATCGTCGAGGTCTTGTTGGCTAATCTGCACGTGTTGGTTATTGGTTTCTACTATCTCGGGATGGGTTTCTTCTACATTGGTCACCATTGTCGCTCGTCTGGTAGAGTATTGGTATTCGAAGTCTAAGCTAGTTGGGAACTAGATGATTCCCGGAGACGGCGCCATTTGATGAAACCATAACTTTTGGCGGTGGCGTTAGGTTTTTCAACGATATAATATTGAATATATAATAAATGATGAACACTTCTTGATCTTTATTGCTATTCGGCAATTATCCTTGTTCGGATTACAATTTCCTTCTTACAATCATGCTCGACTTAACTATTTGATCTCTCATCTTAGTCTTTCTCCTTCTTCTTCGGTACTCGGCTCTTTCTCTGCTCGGTTTGTTTCTTGATGTGATAAGCTTTGACTAATTTCTCTCTTTTCTCTACTTCTCTCTATATTTTTTGGATAGATTTTTCTGGTCCTGGTTTAGGGGGGGATTGTTGGCTATTTATAGGCAACTATCTCTTTTAGGATGTTGACAAATGTCTTTATCCCAGGAGACGTCTCAGACATGGGTCCCCAGCTAAGTGGGCTTGGGCTTTTAATAAAGGTATGATAACCCATTTAAGCATTGGATACCCCCTTAAGATATATGGGCTGATTAATACCCGAATGGAATATTCGGGTCAAATTTTTATGTTCTATCAATAAGTGTTTCGGGTTTTTCAACCCGAGTCAGGTGAGTGGATTTTGTGTTACTGTTACAAAGTATCTCGTTGCACATTTTTGACAAGTATCGCAAACTCGTTTTATTATTATTAAACTACTATCTATATTTATATGATTTCTGTATCAAAAAAAGAAATGAGCAAAAGAACAAAGAAAGTGATTATGTGCAGGTTATGTACAAAGATTTGAATGAGTTTATTATTTTTATGATTGCTTATGATTTGTATTTGAGACCATGAGAATAAGTTCAACGGAGAATCCCCGAATAAGGGGAAGAGGAAAGTGGGGTGACGTTGGCAACTAAACGAAAGAGTTAAGTTCTCAACGGTTAACTTAGCGATTGTATATAGCTTCGTTAACCGGAACGTTTTAAGGAATATGCCCAGTCGTCATGCTGCGGTGACCTTAATTACGGAATGCATGTATGGTTTATACACTTGAAAAAAAGATCGACGGTAAAGAGATTGAGTAAGTCAATCGGGCTTGTTATCCTAAAATATACATATTATCATATTTGCTCATACAATAAAAGAAAGAAAGAGATTTTATTATTATTTTTGCGAATGTTTAAAATGAGATTATCTTGATGAAAGAAAAATAAAAGAGTTATTTATCTTCTTATTCTAAGTTTATTTAAGTTATTGATAATTGTATTGAGATTTTTATTAAATAAAACATTATTTTTCAAGAAACTGAAAAGAAAAATATTATTTTCAACCCATATTATATATTGTGAGTCCTTGTCGTTTAGCTCACCCCTCGTTTTTAAAATGTTTTCAGGTTACAAGCAGTTAATTAGAGTTGATATCGAGTCAATTTTGTGGACCAGACAGACCTTTAAGATTATATGTTAATTCCGCCGCGATTATATTTTTATTTTAGCTTGTAAGACATTAAGTTTCTTTTAATGAACGTAATTTTCGAGATTTTATTTAATGAAACTTTTGATAGAAAATTGAGTCAATTTAATAGGTAATTTAGTGAGATTTTTATAGTTATTCTATTTAGGCTTTGTTTAGCATGTGTCGCCACACGTGTTATTCAGCCGTACGACACTTATCGGGTCTGAGATGTTACATTTTTTTGTATCAGAGTTGAAAATCATATGTTCCGATTTAGAGTTGAAATAAATTAGTTGAGGTCTGGTCCCATGTCTAATAATTCCATCGGTTGTTGTCTAGCTTTTTTTGAGTTGTTTACTACATTCTTTAGTACTGTGACATCATATTTGTAAGTCTAGCAAGTTAGTGTTATAGTATTTGATTTTATTTTTTATCTAGATGCCACATTAGAAATTTATGTTACTGATATGATATTGTAGCCGCGTTTGGAAAAAGTGACATGTTATTAGCTTGGAATCATTTGTGAAGGTTCATCATGTGTTGTTTGGTTTCTCTTCTGAAACTTTTGTTTTGTTTTGCGAAGACTGTTCTAAGGGTGTTCATATATTGGATTGTGCATTTTTAATCCTAGTCACGTGTATAGTACCTCCTCTTTTCTTATCAAACTACACAATGACTGTTAATAGTAAGTGAGATAGATATTTTGTATAATGTTTAAATAATCCAGAACTATGATTTCTTTTCTTTATTTAGTGTTTATTGGCAGGGCAGTGTGCGTTAAGTTGATGATTGTATTGCTATTTTATAAATCGTTGGTTTTAACACATTGCGGTATATATATAGGCTATAGTATAGCGAAAAAACTTTACTTGAAAGGGAAAAAAGTGTGAAAACCATGGTGGTTGCTTATTCAAAGTGTGAGGTTCATGCTTGTAATATATTTTTACATGTTCAAGGGATAAGGAAATTAGACAAGGATGGATCATGAAACATGGATGCTTATACTGAGGGGTTTCATATGCAATAGTACTAGGTATTTATGACAACTTGAATATTATTATTATATATATATGACACATACCATCACAAATCATCACAATATGTCTATGATTTTTAATATGCAAACAATAATACTCATGGACGCATCCCATTAGCATATATAATATAGTAGATGTTCTGATATTGTACTATTAACATGCAGTTTCTTAATATATTTGCTAGGCATAATATACAGATTACGTTTGACAAAGCAAGAAAAGAGTTAAAATTTATATAACCCACGTATGTTGATGAAGTTCGATATAGCAAAATCCTAAAAAACATGATAAATCTAAAGATTTATTGATACACAGAATCCGTACTCCGATCTTCGAGAGCAGTGCTGATAACGTATTGTGTGACATATTAGCTCACATATATATGTATATAGATATAGAGAGAGAATATATAGAGGGACAACAAGACGGTTCTTTATTCATTAATAAGTGTGGGAGAGATAAATCAAGATACTCCTGACCCTCTTATAATAGAGTATAATAGATGATAGAGTTACATATGTTATAAAAGCCCAAGATATGCCGAGTAAGACCCAAAATAGCCAATAATACCCTACAACAGAAATTTAACATTTAAACTATATGATTAACTTTTGAAAAATTTTATTCCGACAATTTTGATACAAGTTCTTGGCCGGTTAAAATTATACGTAGTTTCGTTGTGGATAATTAAATAGAAACGAAGGTAGTAGTAAGGGAACTAATTTATTCGCACTTCAATATCCGACTATCTTAAGCAATGGATTAACTTTCAGTTTTTTCTTCCTTCTACCCAAATAGCCCAAAAGGTTTAATTCGTATGATCTTATCTTAATTTGAGATGTCATTAAGTTATTTAATTGTTTTGCCATATTTTGAACAATTTTAGTCTCACAAGCACAAAGTCTGAAATTCTGGTCACAGCAAGTATAAAAAGAAAAACTGAGCTACAATGTAATTTATTATCTGTCTCAGATTATTTTATACGGATTTGTTTGTAGCGTGAATATTTTGGATGGTAGATTTTACAGTTTTCTATTTGCATTATGAGTAAACTGGGTTGCAGTATTTTTCATATTTCCTGAGAGTGTTATTTTTTAAAAGGGTAATGCGTATGTGTATGACTCTTGTTTGGTTTTCGTTATGAGAATTTTATAAACCTCTCTTTTTATTTTGTTCCATTCGCATAGGAGAACAAATATGTGTTTTGAAAAGCGAGACAAAGAAAAAAATCAAGTGAAAGTTAGACCGAGACTAATATCATACTATTAATATAAACAAACTCAAAGAAAAATTGAGTATCAAATTTTGTTCAGTTTTTTCAAAAATACTCTCACTCTATTTTAATAATTACCAATGTGCCGAATCTAATTAATTAACAATTTATGCTCACTATATTTTCCTAATTACGGATGTAACTTAAATTAATTAACAATTCGTTTTAATCTGCATAACTACAATAAATGATATGAAATCTGAATATATGTTCAAAATAAAATATATTACAAGATTTATGTCATTACGCGTTTCACACGGATCGTGTGGGGAAATTTTATTATATAGGAGTGATTTGAGTGAAATCAGGCGCTAGATTATTTATGCTATCAAACATTGTCTCGTTCAATAATCCTACCAATATTTTTATGTGGTTCTTTTGATTTTTATTTTACATTTTTATCTCTAGCTAAAACAAAATAGAAAACTCAAACATAATCCTACCAACATTTCCGGCCTCAGTTTTTAGCTAATTAGGCCACTCAAGCCCTTGAAAATGTAACTTAGTTAATCAATAAAATGCATTTTTTTTTATGGTCTTCGTAAATTTTGTAATGATATTTTACGCACTAATTACTTTCATGTGAAAACACAGTAGTATAATAAAATTGTTTTTACAACAACGATAATGCAGTCGTCATTGGAGAAACCATGTGAATATTCCACCACGTGTTGCCTCAAATATACAATTCTAGCATTTGAAAAATCTGTAGCTTTTTGCACGTTGCCCCCCGTCCCTTCAATCTTTTCAATATAAATACTGTATTTTTGTTTTGTTTTTTCCACTTTTCTTGAAGTTCTTTTTTCTATAGGGAAGTGTAACTAAATTTTCCATCTTTATTTTCTCTTGTAATAGCTTCCCGTGTACTCACTCCGGTTATCAATTTGGGCTGTGTTTACTTATAAGTATATCAAGATTGAAAAATATTCCACCGACCGTATCTCATTTCCTTAAAATTTCTTAAAATATAAAGTGATGTATTATGTTTTTACATATTAAGTTTATGTGGTACATTCCCTATTATAATCATATATTGGCGAGCCTATTTTTCTTCCTATACTCGGCTTATTCTACAGCTTGCGTCGGCTCCGAGATTGTCGAGAGGTCCGCTATAGATGCGGTCTGCTTCGGTGACGGGGTTCTCGTCGTACCTGCACAAACAACGAACAGGGGGCCCGGATTGATACCAGACTTTCTCTATTCGACGGTCAAGTCAGTACGGTAGAAAAGAACGCTAGTAACTAAAGATGAAAGTTTAGTTAAAGAGTGAGTGGAGGCGGTCCGGTTACTTAGCGTAGTTTCGGGTTCATCGGGGCAGAATGGAGTAGGCCGGGTTTTTTCGGTTTTATCTCTCTTCCCTCCTCTCTTTTTTTGTCTCCCCCCTAAGTAGTATTAGTGGGAGTATTTATAGTATCATTCAAATCATATTAGCCCTTCGATCACTGTACTGTCAAATACTAATCCGACGGCGTTATGGTCATTATGACTCTGATAAGGGTACATGTAAAATCTCGGATTTTTTAATTTTTTTTTGATATTTTTCTTCGTTGATAATTACTCATGTCACTTTTTTTTTCCCAAATGTAAAAATATTAATGTAACTAGCTAGCAGTTGTATTGTTTAAGTAATTTTGCACCTTATCGAGTTTATAAGTAATAGTTACACATTAACAAGTTATAATTTTGTAAATAAAATGATTTAAATAATGTTTAGTAATATGAGTTATAATCGATTTAAGTCTGGTAGTAATGTTAGTAACTATTAGTGGGTTTTGTCTGTTTCAAGAGTTTGTAAAGTTTGTATTTAACGTCTAAATTGATGTAAAATATTAAATGAATTCTAACATTAGTAATAAAAACGGATAGTTAATGAAAATAGTAGTGGTCCTATTATTAAATAGGCCATACGTTAGTTTACATGGAGAAGAACAAAAAGAAAAATGACATGCAATATTACAGTTAATTTCCACCGTTTCAAAAACATTTCCATATTTTATGTCTTTACTAGCTCTTTAATGTGCAAGAACTGCAATGTTTTGTTACCTAGTAATTTATTGTTATGAATATTTAGGAGTTACTCTTACTCTGAATATAAATTCATACCATATTGACGTACAAATAAAAAAAAATGGGTGGCACTGTTGTTTCGTATATATATTAGTCTAATACTTATCAATTATCACTTAGATGTTTATATATAAATATATATATATATGTATGTAATTGAGAAAAGAAGCCAAATCAGTGTGGGCAAGGACAGAGGGTTAATTTTGAAAATTCAATTGTTAATGTTCGGTCGTTCCGTATCTGTATAAAGTGAGTCGTTTTTCTTACTTGCTATTATCAAATCCCATTGCATTTTTAATAAATATTTGCATGTTGAAATTATATTTTAAAAGTATCAAAATTATATATATATATATATATCATTGCAAAGTTGCAGGTTCAAAAGAGCAAGGTTATTTGTGTACGTTGATGAACGTAAAGAAAGTGAAATATTTATATACGTTGATGAACGTATAAGATTTTGAAAGAAAATTTACTTTATTTTTGTGATCATTATGGTATTATATTTAAGATCTAAGTTGAGAAAAAAAAATGATATAAAGATATTTGATAAGTACCGATACAATTAAAGAGACCTATAGAGTCCACGTAGGATTGAGAAGTCCAATCATAAAAAATATATTCGGAAAGTGTGAATCCAATGAATAAAAGAGATCTCTAGCATCCACATAGGATTGGAAAGTCCAATCTAGATAAATATCTAATTTATATTATCGTATTGATCACACCTTTTAAAATATTTAGTATTTTTATTAGTTCGATAAGGTTTCAGTTTTCAAGAAACGTTTTATATTACCCTATGCTTTGGGAATTTTGTAAAGTTAAAAATATTGATTTTCGAAGGAAAATGATTAAAGGATTAAAATATATTTTCGACCCTATATTGTATTGTAAGGTTTATCGCTCACTAAGCCTTTTAGTTTACCCCTCGCTTTTGAAATGTTTTCAGGTATACAGGTTCTAAGGAGTCAGAGTTAAGTTAGTTGGGAATCAGCCAGACCTTCATAGGATTCCGTTTTATTTCCGCTGCTAATAAAGTTCTAAGATTATAAATTTCAATTTATGTTTCTTTAGTATTACAAGATCTTTTAAAATAAGTTCCTATCGATATTTGAATTTGATTTTAGCTTTTGAGATATTCAGAAATAAGAAAGAATGTTTGAAGTTATTGTTTTAGAGTCTAAATTAAATTTTTTTTAATTATCTTTAAGTTATAGGCCTTCGTCTAGCACGTGTCAAGCAACGTGTTAGTCGGCCGTGTAGCACCCTTGAGTTCTGGGATGTTACAGTACAGTCCTTGAACAGGACTCACAGTTGGTGGCCTGTGATTGGACCACGTCGATGAAACGCTGAGTGGCCCCTCAAGAGAGCAGCAACATTAATTGGAAAAGCGTACTCGATACGCTTCTCTAGGCCGGTGTAGACACGGCTCGGCCTGTAAAGGTCCGGGGTAACACGCCAATCATGATTGACAGAGGCCCGAACATACTGTTTTATGGGTGATATGGGCCCGGACGAATGGGATACCGACATTCCCTCACCATATATTATTAGTTTAATCTGCACTCAAATATTTTTCAGTTTTTATTTGGATTCCAATAGTATTTGGTTTAAAAGGTAGAAAAGATATTATTATTATTATATAGAAGGGTAAGAGGTAGAGAGATCAATTGGTTCATTGTATTTAGGATATCATTTTGATGAATTTATTTTTTAAGGAATTGAAAAGAACTTAGTGTGGATTTTTTTTTACTATTGTACGCGATGAAAAAAGTTGATATAGGGCTCCTCGTCCAAATGCTCAATTATGGATTTTTAGCTTTAAACTAGATTTTTATTACATCCAATAATTAATATAGGGGTCTATTCTATATTGTTGGTTCATGAGTAGAATTATATAGTAGCACTGCAGTATTAAGGGTTTGTAAAAATTCTTTAACTTTCCCAAAGAAAAGTATTTGAATATATGTTACTTTCAAACATTTCTTAAACATAAAACTTATGACGACCACTAATCATCTTCAATAATTAGTTTATAGAAATTAAGGTGCATTTGATAAATACCAGGCAATCAGGCATCTATTTGTTAGGATGGTAATACTAATAATAGGGATTTACTGTTCATCCCGCCTTTATAAGTCCGATATAGATTACGTTGATATAACAAGAGATATCAATGGGAATCACATAAAGTATACGGTTTTAAAAGTTTTAGTATTTACACGTTTTTTTATGATTTTATTATAGTTCTATTTCACCACATTCCTACATTGGGAGGACTCCAAAACCCTCCTTAACCCATCTCAGTATTTTAATTTTAAGTAACTATCACTACTCTGGAAACCTTGTTTGATTATTTTAATACTTTCATTTGAATGCAACATGTAAAATACTTTTAATTCCGACAAATTATTTAGTAACCGTGAAGGACTCGTTCAGATCTGAATACCCTTATACGATGTTATAGTATATAATAAAAAAATGGGTAATAAATACGTGGATATGAATGTATGCATACCTAGAGTAATTCAAAATAAGTATAATGGCTACTTTATTCGTACTAAAATATTGGGCTCTCATATATATGTGAAAATTTGATCGGTAAATTTTTTATATTTAAATTATAGAAATGTAAATTTTTAAAAATTATTCATATAGTTTAATGTATATTTAAACTATATGATTATTTTTTAAAAATTTGAATTTCAACAAAATAGATAAAATATATTTATGGATTAAAATTAAATGTAATTTAATCTTTTACATCACTTGGTAAAGTAAATTGGTAACTCCAGGTAATTAATGATGTGACGATATTTTGGTTGTTAAAGTTTAGTAAAACCATCAGGATATTTTTCTAGTAACCACCAACCAGCAGAAGAATAATCTGCACACTGACACAGTATATAGCAAGAGCTTTCCAGAGTACATATATTTGATATATATATATATAACAATAAAGTCATACACAGAGAGATATTAGAAGATATTTAGCACTCTCACCTTTGCATCTTTCACTTAAAATGGGAAAAGAAAAGAAGATGTTAATAGGTTTAGCTTGCCATTACCACTGTCCAGAGCTGAAATACCTCACCATCGGTCTCCTTTTCGTCTTCTCCCTCGTCACCGTCCTCCAGTTCCTCCCTCTTTCCCCCAAACTCTCTCTCTTTGTCTCCCCCGCATGCCTCTCCAATGTGTCATCTGTCTCGAACTCGCCTCTGGCTCCGCCTCTCCCCGACTCCAACGGCCTAGTGATCAAGCGCCACTTCCGCCCTTACGGCTCTGCAGCCTATGCGTTTATCCTCATGTCTTGTTACCGTACCGGCCCTTACACTTTCTCTCTTATAGGCCTCTCGTCTAAGCCTCTTCATCTGTTCAGTAGACCCTCATACACCTGCTTGTGGGTCCCACAAGATGTTAGTTTACAGTCTGTTTCCGTAGTCGGGGAGAAGATTCTCCCCGATTGGGGATACGGACGTATCTACACTACAGTTGTAGTCACATGCACTTTTCCATCTGGAGCCAGAGGCTCAGACGGAGTCTCTAGTTCTGGTGGTGGAAAGCTCTTCCTCATCGCCACCTCCAACGGCGGCGATGCACAGTTTAACCAAAGTGACACTATTGAGGTTCTGACGGAGAAGCCACAAGAAAAACATTTAGCCTTGAGTACGAATTCGACGAAGCCTCCTAAATACGATTATTTGTATTGTGGGTCCTCGTTATATGGTGACCTATCGCCTCAACGAGTTCGTGAATGGGTCGCGTACCATGTTAGATTATTCGGAGTAAAGTCTCATTTCGTATTCCATGATGCGGGTGGGGTCCACGAGGCGGTTTTTGAAGTTTTACGACCGTGGATGGATTTGGGATATGTTACCTTGCATGATATTCAGGAGCAAGAGAGGTTCGACGGGTATTATCACAATCAGTTTTTGGTTGTGAATGATTGCTTACATAGGTAAAACAGTTTGCGAGAATTTAGACTTAAACCATTAATGTGTTTAAATTTGAAGAAGCAATTATGATAAAAATCCGCAAAAAAATGTTTATTAATATAAGTTAATTTAGAATGATTTTTATGTATAAACAGGTATAGGTTTGATGCAAAGTGGATATTCTTTTTTGATGTGGACGAGTTTTTGTACTTGCCAAAGAAGAGAACAATTAAGTTTGTTACGGATTCATTGAGTGGCTTTTCACAGTTCATGTTTGAGCAGATGCCTATGTCCAACCAGCTATGTTTGGAGGACAATAGAGACATTGGTAACAAGTAAGTACTTTCCAAACACATGTTTTTTTTTTTTTTAGTAACACACCTAGTTTATGTATGTTGTTTTTGTATTTTTATTTTTATTTGTTAATGATACTTTCAGACTTAATTATATATATAAAAAACTCAATTTGTGTTTCTTGTTTGAATATTAGTATATAGATATATATATATATATATATATCAAAGTATCAAGGTAAACAAATAATAAATAGACATCTGTATAATAATGTGTTACAAGCAAGTTATAAAACAGTTGCTGCTATTTTTTAGCAAATGATACTCACTATTTATCTCACATCCCATTTCTTTCTCTTATATACTATTTAGTCCTGAACTTATGGAATTCTTTTTTTTTTTTAAATATATTCTTTTTTATAGAATCGAATACTTTTAACTTTTGTTACTAATATTATTTTACTCTGAAATTATATTTAAACGGTCCAGTAATAGATTCGACTAAAGCTTATTTTACCATTGTACCATGTTCATATAAAACTTAAAGATTAAGAAATGTTATAAAGTTATGTTCATAAAAATGCAACTATAGAGGTAAAAATCAACAGAAAAAACCTTATAAAATTAAGAAGTTCAAACACAATTAAACCTTAATTGTATTTGATTTTTTCAACTTAAGTTTTGTAATAGCTTATATGGAATTGCAAGAACTATAAAAGAAAAAGATCACTGATTCCCGGTTACAAGTTACTTTTAAAAACT
This sequence comes from Primula veris, assembly GCA_963682055.1. Lineage (NCBI taxonomy): Eukaryota > Viridiplantae > Streptophyta > Magnoliopsida > Ericales > Primulaceae > Primula > Primula veris. Next base: position 9,704,234 of record OY821743.1, read on the forward strand.
TTAAAGATAAAAAAGATAAATAAAGAGCAAAAATATTAGATAATTAGATGATAATCAACATTAATTAGACTGTGTGATATGATTTTATTTTTACTCACGTTCGTCCATGATAATAACTGGATCATTGAAAATCATGGTTGATGTAGATAAGTAGTGACATGAGTTTGAAAAAGAGAAAGGTTCTGATATTGGGGGAGGAGAGAGGTAAAACGTGGAAAATTAATTATAAATAGCGGTTTAATCTGAAGTTTCATTTTTATGGCTATCTGTATTCCCATTGTACAGATGTCTGATTATTATTTGTTTGCCTCACCATAGAAAAAAAATGATATGATATGACCTGTCTATCTCGACGTTACTCCATTTGTAGAGTTAGTAATGTTTCATTCTGGTAGTTGATTTTAGACTTGTGATTTATTTGATTTCGATAATGAAACACAATTAATGATACTATTCTAATGTATATCAGTACTTAAGTGGACAGAAAAGTTAGCAAGTGACCACATATATGATCATTTTATAAACAGATTACTCATTTATACTTAAATTTAAAGGAAATAAAAAAAATAGATTTATCGACTTCAACTAACATATATTAACAAAATGTAGACCAAACCTATGACATTAACAATTGAAGTACTGAACTATATATTTTTTCCTAAAATGGGGACCTCCGTCAATTTAATTTGACGAAAGTTAAGTTTAAATTCTATTTCAGTTCTAAATTTTGTAAAACATATGAATTTAACCCGAAAAGTTTATACTTTTACATTTTTAACCTGCCAATAAACAAATAGTTACATATACATACTCATACATATACATAAAAAAATACACAATTTATATATATATATATATATATATATATATATATAACGATATAGAAAAAAATCAAAATTTTTTGAATAAAAAAATATATTTAAAAAAAAAATAACTTCTTTTGAAAAAATTAATAAAAAAAAGAAGTTGCTTATTTAAAAAAAGTAAATTTTAAAAAAAATATTAACTTTAAATTATTTTTTTATATAAAAAAAGTTAATTATTTTATAAATAAGGCAATTCAAAAAGTGCATACCTTTTAAAAAATATATTTAATTTTAAAAAAAAATTTAATTTTTTTATAAAACATTATATTTTTATATATATTTATAAATTATGTATTTTTTATATATATTTTTGTATTTTATGTATACGTATGAGCATGTATATGTAACTATTTGTTAATGAATATGTTAAAAATATAAATTTATAAAGTTTTCGGATTAAATTCATATGTTTTATAAAATTTGGGACTGAAATGAAATTTAAACTTAACTTCTGTCCAATTAAATTGACGAAAGTTTCCAATTTAAGAAAAAAAATATATAGTTTGTTACCTCAATTGTTAATATCATAAGTTTGATACTTATTTTGTTAATGTATAGGAGTTAGAGTCACTAAACCTATTTTTTCCCTTTAAATTTAAGTTTACATAACTAATTTGTTTGTAAAATGGTCACGTGCTGACTTTTCCGTCCACTTGATTTGTATTTTTGTAAAAAAACATAACGGACACTCAATTTCAGAGTAATAAAAAAAAGAGTTTATAATTCAGTTGAGTTAAAGGAAACACAAGTATAATTAAGTATAATAAACCGCAAGTATACAAACATAAAATCAGAACATGGACAAATGTACAAATGCCCATGTTAGAAACATATAACTATATATAATGTATTGTATTGTATTGTTTTGTTTTGACGTCAGTCAAATGAGACGTCTCTGAAAGAATAATTTAACATTTTACCTTTTTGCTACATAAGCTACGTTAGCTGGTTCAAAGCCGGAATAATTGTACTATTCTCGTAGTAAAATCTAGATATTGGCATGTTCGACCGGTTGACAAATCGGTTAACCAATTGAAAGTGGCAACTGCCTGGTGAGGTTAAGTCGTCACCAATAAAAAAAAAATACAAAATAGTAACAATTTACATTACAAGAAAAAATATCAGGTTACCATCAGAGCGTATGTTGATAAACTGATGGTAAAACTAGTTTTGTTAAATTTAACAACAGTTTACCAACATTTTTTGTTGCTAAACTGTTGTTAAAATTTAGCGACACTTATTTTACCATCAGTTTTTAAAAAGTAAACTATTGTTATCTTAACTTTTTATTATAATGGTATAAGTGTTTGTTGATAAATTTTAACAATAATTTAGTAATAAAAACTATTGTTGAATGTTAAATTGTTGATAGCACTTGCTACCATTTTGCTGAATTTTCTGAAAAAGTGGTACACCGATGGTTATTATCATGTTATTTTTATTGGAAAAATATGTGAAAACATGGGTGTTTCCGAATGATCACTGGACCAACTTCGAGTCATTATTTCGTGTAATAGCGCTGAGTTGTTTATACCGTACTCAACGTGGTTGAGTAGCCCGTGTGACGAGCTTCGTAACGGTATATCACATAACCTATTCGGAGAATGGGTGTGAATACAAAGTGGCTTCAAAGTTGGTGCCTCGAAAACGCAAATCTGGAAAACCGAAATGGTAAAGGAAAACCATTTAGTATAATCTCATATTGGAAGATTAAGAGTTAATTTTACAATATATATACCATACCAACCCATGTAGTTATTAAACTAACATGTCCACATACACCTAAGAGTATTAGTGTGTACCACACACGCGCGCTCGCTCGTGTCTCGTGTCTCGGGTCTCGGGTCTCGGGCACGGGCACGGGCACGGGCGTGGGCTTGGGATTGAGATTTGGGGAATGTCTCGGGTATTGGGTCCAAACCCGAATAGGGAGTTTTGTGTAAAATACAAAAGCAGTCCCTAAAGTTTCCAGCAACTGAAACGTCAGCAATAAATGAGAATAAATTGCAGCAGTTTCAGGAATTAAGTGAGCGGATTCTGAGGGTGTAACTCCCAGAATTTATGACCATCATTATGGCTGCGGTTTCTATAGAGCCTATAAAAGGCAGCCCTCCCCCTCTCATTTGAACACACCATCAAACACACAACTCACAGCATAAGCATCATATAGAGAGAGAGAACCGCACCACCAACAGCTCGACCCGTGGTTCGGTGCCGGTTTCCATACGAGCCACTCTGAGATAGAAGTTGTACTTTGGGAACAAAGTCCCGAAACCAGAAACCTTTAAACGTGGTTCGGGAAATATTGTTTAAGGGAAACTGCTCAGCAGTTGCCTCTTCTTTTATTTTTTCTGTTATTTATTTTTCAGTCGTTTACTTTCTGTCCCTTTCATTTTAGTACCGTTTCATTTCTGTAATTTACTTTTCTGTACTGTTTCTTTTCTGTATTTACATTTCAGTACTGTTTACTTTCAGTCTTTCGATTCTGTAATTTACTTTTTAGTTATGTAATTTCCAGCTTTTACAAAAACCAGTCCGGCATTTTTTTATTCAGTAAAACCTAGACTGACAGTTTTTTATTTGTTACAAAACAGTCCGGCAGTTTGGTAAAACCAGTCCGGCAGTTTCGTTTATTACAAAACAGTTCGGCAGTTTCTTAAAACCAGTCCGGCAGTTTCTTTTATTCAAAACCAGTCCGGCAGTTTTATTTAAAACCAGTCCGGCAGTTTGTTAAAACCAATCCGGCAGTTTATGTAAAACCAGTCCGGCAGTTTATGTGTTAAACCAGTCCGGCAGTTTCTTTATAACAGTCCAGCAGTTTTATTTATTTATTAAGTCAGGAATTGTAATTTATATTCCAATTGTGAGAAATAAAATTGTTATTTCCATTAAGTCCTTTGTCTTTTACATTATTGTCTTTCAATTATTGTATTCAAAATAGTACTAAAAGCAACAATTTTTTCTTGTAATGCGCATAATTATGTGTTTTCATACGTATGCTTATGCATGTACCCCTAAGTACTATAACCAGCCGGCCCTTTTGGGTAATATTTAGCAAAAACTAAATAGCGTCTTAGGTTTAATTTTAATAATTATACTTTGAAGTTTGTTGCCATCGATTCAAGACTCAGTTTCTAGCTTTTTCATAACATGCATGGCATTGAACCTAGCTACGAGCTACATAGCGAGTATTAATATTATGACGGTAATTAAGACGAAGAACGATAACAGAAAATTATGGTTTACATGAGAAGTAATTAAACTTCTTGTATATTAAACTATAAAAAATAGACAATTTTTATACACAGGTCGACATAAGGGTGTAGGGTCATGATGACATGTTTATTATATTGTGGACATATATCCCAAAGGGTTTCTGATATTTTATTGTGTACTAACGTATAAGAAAGATTTCACTTTCAATTTCATTACTAACAAACGGTTCAAATTAATAATGTTCTATGTTGTATATATGCTAATTAAATCAGACTCGTCTTGTTTAAGCTTGTAGACTACCACTTATGTTTCGTTTAATTGTACAATATGTGCAATTTTGATCGGTTTATAACTTATAAAAAAAATTATCGAAATGAATTTTTTTTAAATCTAATAATAAAATATAAAATTTAACATTTGAACTATATGATAATTTTTTGGAATTTTTTATTTTGAGAATTTTGATATAAGTTTTTGATCGGTCAAAATTGCACATAGTTTCGTAATAAATAATTAAATAAAACGGAGGGATAATATATATAATTTTTCCTCTATATGCTAAATGAACTTTCTATGCGAGTCATTGTTTGCATGCTAGTTTGGTACGTTTCGTATAGTTGTTAAGAATTGACTCAACACCAAACTTTGATTTTAAGGTCTTGGAAAATTACTACTTCCGCACCAACGAATTATCAAACGTAAAAACCTGACATTGTGCAAGTTGTAATGTTCAAGAAAAATATAGATGAACTGGTTTTTATTTATTTTATTTTATTATTAATATCTCAGACTTCCAATAAAGTTTCTAAGTTTTCAGCATCGTAACTAGAATGCAAAACAGTTGGTAGTTTCTATCTTTCGATACTTATACAAAACTAACACAATATTCTTGAAGACGGAGTTGAAGGGTTTACTTCAAAAACGAGACAAGAATACGTTAAACAGATCAGTACTTTTGTCGTAAAATATTAGTGAGCTCATTAATTTACCATTTTTTTTTATCTTTCTTGAAATATAGATCTAATGTTTGGATGACAAACACAGGAGGTGGGGACTTGAGAAACTCGTTTACCGGGACGTGAAGAGAGTGAGAAGGAGAGATCGTAAATATGCAGTGCAACCTCGTAACGTATTTGCCACTGGGGTTCACATGTCACAAAATCTCATAGGGAAAATGAGCAGCAATGCTTTGGGTCTAATCAAGTATTTCCATTACCACGGGACGGTGAGTATTCGCGATGAGCCATGTCATCAGTTTACCAACGCAACATTTATCAACGTGGATGGTACGCCGTATGTTTTGGACATGACGATGAGTGGTATCGCTCCAACAGTGATGAAATTTGAGCTTAAAATGATTGGAACCAAGTTACGTGGGACTCGACAATAGAGTTAGTTGGGGCTTTTATTGTTGGTCATTAATCGAGAGGTTCCCAACTTTCCATTTTTCCTCTAATTTACACATGACAAATATCTCGAGGTCGTTTCATATTGTTTTTGTAAATAATATACTAGCAAAGTATAAAAAAAAAACTCAAAAATATGTCAGTGGTGACATGTCTTTTTGAAAGTCCGAATACATATTAAAAAGTACTGGTTACTCGAAATTTTCATGAAAAAGGAAAGTTAGGATCAATGTGTACTTAGCATGCATTTTCTTATGTCACAATTTTCTATTATTGTCTCTGTAGAATTCATTTTATTAGTACAATTAATACAGATATAGGCTTTACAGCCATAGATGATGGTGATTAAATTTCTTGTTTTTTTTCCTCTATAAAAGGAGGGATATTATCAATGCGGAACTATTCTTTTTATATAGTACTTTATTCGGTAATTTGCTTTTGTTCACGTGCATTTGTTTTCTAATGTGATTAGTGGAATGCAATTGTGTTGTCGGTATTTTAGGGACCCCTCCTTATGGGCATCTATATATATATATATATATCACTAAAGAGTGTGGTACACAAATTGCCATCTTTTAACAGTTACTTTAATTCATAACCGTTGATTTATCCCGATCTCATGAAATCCCAAACATAACATAATGTTAATTAAATCAAAATTAAAGCAGGTGTTCAAAGTACTGCAGTCATGTTATTTTCTGTTACATCTATTCGATAATTACATTTAACAAACAATTATAGTAGTACTACTAATTATACTTTTTTATTTTGAAGTGATAGTTGTGTAGTAATTTGTTTGCACAGAAATTGGTAAGTATTTAAGGATGTAGTTTAGAAAAATTGACAGCCCTTCTCTTCTTCATATATGACAAGTTATACTTGCTTGTTCTGCACATGTATAAAGTACAAACACAAACATACGGATCCTATATACAAATGCTCAATTTTAACGTGGCAATTAATGAAGAAGCAATTAATTACAACCTTGGAGAAAAAATTGAATGTTTAGGTGTTTAGGATTAGGATATTGAGATATGCCAAAACGTTAGGTATAATAATACAAAAATAAATTATCAATCATTTAGTTTCGTCATGAAGATAGAAGTAGGTTGAAACTGGAAGAAAAGGACAGAAGATTATAAGCGGACCAAAATTTTTTAAATTATTAATAATATATGGTTATATACAATTAAAGCAAACGAAAGAGTAAGTAAATTGAGCTTTCGAAAGTAACATCCCCCTCTTAAAGCATTATTGGGACTAACCTTACCGACAAGTTGAAACCAAACAGAGTATGCAGTTCATAATATCTGTTCACAACATGTAAAATGGTATTTACAAGATTTATCCATGTATTAGTGTTATCCATATGCTATCATCATTTAAATTCTGGCTACAAAAGTTCTTCAAAAGTTGTATTAACATATACATAATGAAGCTCTAGATATATGCAAATGATTTCGGAAACCTTTCATTACTAGTCGACCCGAGTGCAACTCTATTTGAGATATGTTGAGCTTCACCATCACCCGTATGCCTAGTGATGGCAATTTCGCGGGTTTCAAACCGACCCGAGGATAAAGTTACACATTTACCCATTTGACCCGTTTTTAAAAAAATATTTTTTTTCTTTTTAAAAAATAAATTTCATAAATGTCAAACATTTCAAATAAATTTTTTTAGTTAGATTAAAAAATCATTTGATTTAAAACTTTAATATAAAAAAGAGAGTTTAAAGTATACGAGAGAGAGGAGAGAGAGAGTCTTAAGTTGCACTTTTACCCATTTAAATCCGATCCGACCTGAATAGAATTGCACTTTTACCCGACTCACGACGGGTCAGGTCGGGTCGAGTTGAAATCCGCGAAATTGTCATCCCTATGTATGGCTGTATGTATACGACATTGCCGAGTATACATAAACTACCATTCCCGAGGTAGTCAATCCAGCAAGCAGCCAATAATAGTAATCAAGATGAACTTTGTTCACGTTATAGAAATAATACAACCATCCCAAAAACCTTACCCGCTGATATGGCGGGTTAAACGTACCAATCATTTTTGTTTTGATATTGAAATCATATTTTCACTTAATTTATAATTGGTCCACTTATTCCGTCACATCATTGGGTAAGATTTTTAGGTAAAGTTTTTAGGTGAATATAGCAATACTCCTTATGTTATTCCACAACCATCCATTGTCTCCTCCCGTAACGTTTTTAACAACGTAAATGATAAATACACTAAGAAAGTGCCCAACCCCAATCACGCTAAGGTACATAGCAAGACCGAGGCTCTTGATATCACTTGACACCTCATCGTAAAAAAACTCTTGTAGCCCGCATCGTTGATGCCAAACAATACATATTGTGGGATCAACCACAGAACGCTCATCAGCACCGTCGCTTTTGGAAAGTCAACTAGTCCATTTTCAAAAGTAGTTCTGAGTCGTGTTGCCTTGACCGGAGCAGCAAGAACCATAGTAGTTACTGAAATAAAAATTCCAACCGCCATTCTCTGGAGAGTCCTAATACCTGAGTGATTCCCAGTAAGTGTTCTTGAAAGAGGGACCAAAATGGAGTCGGAAAAAGGTATAAATTCGACGATTGCGAGGCTCCTGAATACTTGAAGAGAAGTCATTAGGATTTGGAACCCTGGATAAATGTTTCGGTCCATGGTTTTTCCTTGTTGGGTGAAGAACGTTGAGATTTGTGCAAATACGACGGCGTAAATTAAACATGATATTCATATTGAGATCGGCCTCAGAAACACTTTCGCGCGTCCTCAACATCAGAAGTATCTGTTGAAAGTTGGCTTTAATTCATATTTGTTTTGTGGGTTTATACCACATTGATAATGTGAAGGAATGTGTCTACGCTAGGAGTTATAAATAACCTCATATGCCTTCATTATTTCTTACACAAAATAGAAGTGAGTTTTACTACCTTTGTAATTCCTCAACTATTATAGTAATATATTTTCCCTTTTCCTCTGTGGATTAGTCTAGGGGTTTACACACCGTAATCACTAGGAGAACACGTTAAATCCTTGTCTTTTCTTGTTCACGTGTGTCCTTCTTTTGGGTGCTCTTTATTTTATTATTTATTGTTTCCTGCCATTTGTTTGAGCTTCCACACAACAAATTGGTATCCGAGCCCGATTACGATTGGGAGGATGGTCGGAAACATGAAATTCGAAGTGGAGAAGTTCGATGGAACTAACAACTTCGGAATGTGGCAGTGCGAGGTTCTAGATGTGCTCAATCAGTAAGATTTAGATCTTTTATTTGAGAAGAAGCCCGAAAAGATGACGGATGAGGAGTGGAAGAAGAAGAATAGCTCGGCATGTGGGACGATAATGTTGTTTTTGGCTAAAGCGGTCAAATACTCGGTTATGAAAGAGATGGACGCTCAAGTACTGTGGAAGACGCTTGAAGACAAGTACATGACGAAAAATATCGAAAATCGACTGTGCATGAAGAAGAAGCTTTTCCGTTTCGGGTACGAGCAAGGTATCTTTTTCAACGAGCATCTCAATAGGTACAATAAAAATTTTGTTGATTTGCAAAATTTAGATGTAGAGATTGGAGATGAGTATAAAGCCTTATTGTTGCTAAATTCATTGCTGGAAAAATATGAGCACCTTACCACTATTTTGTTGTATGGTAAGGATTCGGTAAAATTTACAGACGTGTCGAATGCACTCGTAAATAATGAAAACAGGAAGATGGATGTTATGGGTCGTGAGTACGACAACGAGGCATTGACCGTTAAGGTTCAAAGTCAGAAGTCAAAGAATAGTTCGCGTGATAAGGGAAAGAAACTTGCTCGTGACGAGTGTTCTTACTGCCATAAGAGGGGGCATTGGAAATCAGAATGTCCTTTGTTAGAAGATGCAAATATTGCTAGTGACGGAGATGCTTTGGACGATTATGTTTTGGTTAGCTCGGAGGTGCTTATTGGTTGCGATGAATGGGTATTGGATACGGGTTGCTCCTATCACATGTGTTCTTACAAGGAAATATATTCTAATTTTTGTGAGTTAGATGGTGGTGTCGTTATGTTAGGTAATGACGATACTTGTAAGATAGAGGGGATAGGGAGGGTTCGTATGAAGTTAGGCGATGAGACTATCAAAGTATTAGGCGATGTGCGTTTTGTGCCAGACTTGAAGAAGAATGTGATCTCCTTAGGAATTTTAGAAGCTAAAGGCTACTCAGTTACAATGGAGGGTGGAGTTCTTAAAGTGTGCAAGGGCGGCGTTGGGGTTTTGAGGGGAGTTAGAAAAGGCAACTTGTATTATCTCGAGGGTAGATCAGTTACAAGTTCTTTTCTTGTAGTTGATAGTTCATCGAAAACTATTATGGAATGTGGGCAGTTGGAGCGAATTGGAGAGTCGGTCGATGTGTGACGACGAACAATAGTTAATGGACTTGGGATGCAAGTTGAGGGTACTTCATTACCGATGGAGCTAGTTGGTTCGTGTGTACGTGATGACTTGGTTTGTGGTGTAGTAAGGGTAGATTCGACTAGTATTGAGAATCATGCTGATGATTCATTTCGAAAGCGCATACCCGCTTGTTTGGTTAGGGGATCTACGAGACTTACCGGTTTGTTTAGTTGTGCACTTCAATTAGTGGATGTGAGTATTCTTGTATCATATTCAGAGACACGAAAGAGTTGGGATGGTGCATTTATTTCGAGAGAAATCGAAGACGAAGAGCGTTCATTTATGAAGGAGCAAACTTACTTCTTGGTGGAGTTCTCCGAATTAGAAGCTATTATTAGTAATTGGGTTTTCAAGAGTAATTTGGGGGTTCCTAGTGAAGACTTGTTTGACTATAAGGTATTTTTTCGGACAAGGTGGATTGAACAATTGAAAGATAGTTACTTCGATGAGGTATTATATTTATTTGTTAGTCGTTTGTCAATTTGTTTACCCTTGGTAGCATATTGGTATATCGAGTTGGTAGAGCTTGATATTGTGACAACTTATTTGCTTGGTTTTGTTTTGGGATCTTACTTGGCTCAACCCGAGTGGTTTGTTACTGTTGACGATTGGTTAAGGGTTTGTGTACTGGCGAAGTCCGACGGGATGTTTGTGTAGTTTGTGGTGGAGCATTGGTTCAACGGGAGCATCTTGGATTATTTGGTGTATTGTCTTACTTCTCGAGGAATTGGTTTATCTAGCTTGCTTAGATACGCTTATGCCATGATAGCTTATAGTAGTGAGGTGGAGTTGCGCGTGTCGGTTTACTCCAAGACGAAGACAATATGTGAGACTTGGAAAATATTTGAGAAAGAGACTTATAGGAATCGAGTAGTAGGCATTATTTTGGCTCCAATTAACCTTAGTGTTGTTTTATCTCTCAACACTGATAAGGGGATGCGGTTAGTGGCTCGAGTTCCGTTTGCAGATACAAGTGGTTTCTTGATTAGTGCGAAAGAGTTTGTTCTTGGGTGGAGTCAAGTACTATTGTATTATGGGTTTGTATTTTGGAGAGATAATTACGTGAAACGATATATCATTTGGCGTCATTCTACTATGAGAATGAGCATTGAGAAGGTTACAAAATTGCGGTTGGACATCGAATGTGATCTTAGTGAACTGTTGGGTTCATTTTGGGTCAACTTCATACAACATGTGAGCCTGACCAATATCTCTTGTACTTGAAGTGCGAATAGCACGTGTTGCAGAGGTTCGGGGATTTTGCATTTGGATTACTATTTATTGATGGAATGATGCTGCAGAATTGAAGCCAAGATGGAGATTTGTTGAAAGTTGCCTTTAATTCATATTTGTTTTGTGGGTTTATCCCACAATGAATGTGTATAGGCTAGGAGTTATAAATAAACTCATATGTCTTCATTATTTTTTACACCAAATAGCAGTGGCTTTTACTAACTTTGTAATTTCTCAACTATTATAGTAATATATTTTCCCTTTTCCTTCGTGGATTAGTGTAGGGGTTTACACACCGTAATCCATAGGAGACCACGTTAAATCCTTGTATTTTCTTGTTCGTGTGTGTCCTTCTTTTGGATGTTTTTTATTTTATTATTTATTGTTTCCTGTCATTTGTTTGAGCTTCCGCACAACAGTATCATCTACTCCATTTTCTTTATCCGAGTTAGTTCGTGTGAGCAAAGCGTTATGCAGATTCCTGTCATTTACCAAGACTTAAAATTGGTATAGCAAGAACACGTCCAAGCATCACTCTGACAACACTAATTTTGAAAAAAACTGCACTAGCTCCTGTTGGTATCCGGTATCCCCATGAAACTTTTAACGATATTGTGTGGAAACACCCCACTCAACTACTCAAGACACCAACTCATTAGCTTAATAATGGCAGAACTGGTATTAACAATTTTAATTTAAGGAAACACTTGATCGGAGATAACAAGATTAGCCCGAACCAGTTTTTTCACTCAGACTCCATGTCTATATATTAAAAACTCAAGTTGTTTATGATTTCCAGGCCGTAAAAGCATGTGAGAAATATGCAACATAGGCACTGAAAGAGAAAGATGAAACCAGCTTATTATCTTACCTAACTTTTTTAGAACTTTGATGAGTCCAACTTTCTTCAGCTTCAACTTCGGTGAATAATGCGAGACCACTACTTTTCCAATTCCTAGTTGCTCGAGCATACACTCTACTAATTCTTAAAAAAGGGGTTTTATCACAGCATCTAACTGGAAACCTATGAGTTGCAATTTCAGATAAGAAAACTAAAAGCGCGATAACCATGGATATGCACGGGATCCCAAACCCAAGACCCCAGCTAAAATATTCCTGTATGTAAGTCAATAAAAGATTCGATACGCCAATACTTGCACAGGTACCGAAATACCACCAGTTGAAGAAAGAAATCTTGGCTTTGGCTTCTTAAGGGTCTCTTTTATCGAACTGGTCAGCCCTGAAAGCCTCGACACAGGGCTTGTGCCCTCCTTGTGTAAATGCCATTAGATAAGTAGAAAAGAAAAACAATATAACTTGGAATTGAGGTATAGAGTAAAGTTTGGCCGAAAGTGTCAACAACCCTAGTGCATGTTGTCAAATATATAAAACATAAACTTAATAGATGTTAGTTAGATGAGGACTATATAAAATTTGTGAACATTCGTGGGGAATGAACAAACCAAGATGTAAAGTGAAGAAGAAATTATTATGGTATTGTATCGACCTACAAAAGAATCAGCTATGAATGCACCCCAAAGTGGCAAAAGTGAAGACACACCAGACCAGGTATTCACATTCTGAGCAGCTGCTGCCATCGACAGTCCTAGTGGCCCTATTAGATAACCGAAGAGATTGGAACTTACAACATAATAAGCAAACCTTTTTGACAGCTCCACACCTGCCATTTCCACATCCCATTTACACTTTATAAGTTTTTCAAGTAATGTTATCTCTGTCTATATAAATACGCTTATGAATATTTGGCATGATCTTGTCAGAAGACTAGAAGAGTAAACATGGTACACAACATCTTTTGACATTTAGGACAAAAGAGTCATGTTTGCTTAATGCTTATTCGTATGCAGAATAGATTAGCATCAGGTACTTTTTTGATTCATCAAACGCTAGCTGAGCTTGGATAAACATTTCCAGTGAAACGGTCGTATTTAAGCACTATGATGGCACCAAGCCTGATAATCTTTGCAACCTAGTAAAGTGATTTTCCATTCCATGTTTAGAGATGCTATCATGTGCTGACCAGAATTGAGAGGGGAAAATGTTGAAATCCATAAACAAAGTATTATTTAGGGAGGATAAGTAATATGATTAAAGAATTTAGGCTTATATATATGAAAAACACATTGGCATTCATTAGTACATGTCAAATCGGACAGACAGTAAATGAAAGATCACAATCGTCAACATCGGCATATCACACAAAATTATGGCTCTGCCATGGTCCAATTTAAGGGTGGTGTGACCCTCAATATCTTCAGTATTGCAAATTTTCCTCTAAAATTTTGCCACATCTAGCAACAGAATTACAAATAGCCAGCAAATTTATACTAATATACTCCTGAAACACAGAGTATTCATTACAAAAATCCTTAACTAAAAATCGTAAGATTAATATGTATCTATGATGAAAATTGCAGATCGCCAACCGCCAGAATGGGATCGGAGAATGGGACGGTCTTTATAATCAGAAAATCCTTCAAATGACAGCGGAGACGAGGATTCGCCCCCCTCAAAATCACCAATATTTGCCATTACCTTGATGAATAACCACCCACAACTGATACTAATTACTAGTAATACACTTATACTCTTCTTTGTTCCATTGACCTATTGTTTCACAGTATTATCACGAGTCACAGCCAGCTTGTCATATTATACAAGTGCCAGTCTCGGTATTAGCAATAATTTAGTCATATTTTACAAGTACTAGACTCGGTATTAGCAATAACTTAGTCATATTTTACAAGTAGTGACTAAAATGGTTTGATTAGTATAATAAAAGTAACATGTTTCCTGCCGAACATTGTCAATGTAAAACGTGCTGCAGCTGCTTCATTATGGATTACTTCTCTGTTAGGGCCATGTGTAAATCAGGAAACCTGAGTAAGTATAGGAATTGAATTGTACAGAGAATTTGCGAGACTTCTGTTAGTGAGTGAGTGAGTGAGAATGGGGCAATTTTTGAGAAAAGTCAATCTGGTCTATTTTAATTGAATACTTGATTGGTACCATAACCTTCATTGACACGAAAAACTTATCCCAGTTCAGGTTACCTAGTACATTCAGGCCTTCGTTGCATCATTATAATTTAGAGGTCAGGATTGGACGCTTATGTGAACCCCATAAACAATGCATTTAGTGGTGCACTTTGTAAAGGGAGTATAGGTCCGATCAGGACTACAAATGATGTTAAATATGAGCATTTGTTTCAATCACGACAAATTAATAGTTCGACCCTCTTTTCAGAAATCACTTATGATCCGACCGGAGTATTAACAACGAAATTAATACTAACGCAGCCAAAAGAGGCATAAGGGTAGTATTATTAATTACATTTTGATAATCCACTAACCACTATGATAGGAATAATTAATTAATTACACAAACTGTATAATAACTCTCAAATTTGAAACTTACCAAACTATAAATCAACCTCTTAAGGAAATGTTGTCTTGTTGTAGGTTAACAGACTATTTTACATATTATTCCAACAACAAAATAAAAAACTTGTAAATTTCGCAAAGTGAGTGGTTCTAGTACTAAACTATAATTGATTTTTCTAAGCATTATTGACAATATTTGGTGTGTTGCAGTTATTTAAATAACAACTTGCAGTTCTAACCTGTGAGTCTGTGACTCTTGTACTCCATTTCTTATAAAGATTCCCAATCAAAGACTATAAACTATACTCCCATGATTATGATAGGTGGAACAAACTAAATGAAGTAAGTACCAATAATCATAACCCAAGTTAAATGGAAGTATAAAGTTTCATAGTCTCACTTTCTGTAACGGAGTTCAATGACAAACAGCGGCAAATCATCGCCGCCGTTATTAGACGATGTTTTAATAGATGACTTCTCAGACTATAAAGGCCGTTCAGTTCTCAGGTCTAATACTGGCAGTTGGCAAGCTGCGGTTTTCGTTATAGGTACGTTTCTTTAATTTTTATTTCTTACAGATTGCAGCTATAGACCTTTGTTAGGAGTGAATTGAGTTTTGAGCTTTAACAATTGCAAATGTGTCACTTTAGTCCATGATTACTTCTTATTCTGCTGATCCTGATCTATCAAGGTTTTGATTTTATACGATAAGATGGTTTATGAAACCAAATATGATGGTTTTATTTGTATTTTCATCTACAGATATTTTAATCTTAGATAAGGTGTAAACTGTCAAAAAAAACGGGGGATAGTGTTGTATTTCAATCTCAGGAAATTGCTAGGATTTACTTATTTAGGTCTTGTTTGGTTGGAGATTTTAAGTGTCTTTTTTCAATAGACTGAATTTGGTTGATTAGCTTAAAAGCTGCACTAGTTTGCTTTTATTAGAAGTCATCATCTACTGTTATTACAATAGGGGACTTGAGATTTTATTTTTTTTACGGAATTCACGGCATTTAGATGATGTCAATTTCCCAGTTTACATGTATGCTATACCCCTACTGTATCAAAGTTTAGTAGCACTTCTGGAGGAGTATAAAAAAGATTACAATTTACGGCTTTTGTTGACACCAAGTCACCAACGTACAAGTGGCATTTTTTTTTTTAGTTTTGACTAGAAATGAACAAGAGATGCATGATCTAGACTTAAACCAATCCGAAATCCTAATACCACAGTCGTCTCTCATCCCAACCATTATTAACTTTATTATCAATTCTTTTGTTTAAACCCTATAAATATTTGAATCCAAATTTCTACTAGGTATTTATTGATTGAATCCGAATTTGAATGTATCCAGTGTGATCCTTTCCATCTCGTCCATTTCAGATCGTCGATGGGAATGGATATGTAAGTGGTTTAAATTTTCTTAACATTTGTAAACCGACTTGTCTTTTTATTCAACTAAATCTGATCCAGTTTTAACCGGTTACATTCGTATATGATCTTAATACCTATGACCTGAAATATTTATCTAAGATCCGCTATGTCATCATACCTAAAACTACAATTAGAAAACTCTTAACTTTTATGCAAATGTCAAGTGCTGGAAAACATAGTAGGATTGTAAGCAGTTTCTTTAAGTTGTGAATTTCTTTTCTTTGTAGCAAAATATGTTTGAGCAACATTTTGGTCTCTGTCGTCTGTCGAGCATACATGTAGTTCTTGTGCATATAAAGTTAAGTCAATTCAAAGTAATAAAAGAGCATAAATAAAATGTGCCATGAAGATTCTATTTATTTGTATTTTACATCAATAGTGATTGGGATGTGGAATTAACAGGTGCAGAGCTATTGGAGAGGTTCGCTTTTTTTGGTATTTGTCCCAATCTCATCATCTACCTGGCAGGGCCACTTGGGCAATTGAAGGCTACAGCTGCACAGAATGTGAATGCATGGAATGGTGTGGCCTTATTTTTTCAGTTGATAGGGGCAATTGTCGCTGATTCTTTTCTTGGTCGATACAACACCATAATCATCTCTTCTTCCGTTTACATCTTGGTTCATCAACTTTCACAAAGAAATGCCTCTACTGATGTATTCATTAAGACTCGTATATATAATCTGTTTTCGTGTATATATATTTACTTTTGACCAGAGGCGAAGCCAGGATGTGTAAATGGGAGGTGCCAAAATATATGTACAAGTAACATATTTTTATGGGGGTGCCAAATTTACACCTAAAAAGAAATTGTACTAAAAAAAAATTGCGTCACTTGGGATTTCTAAAATTATGGGGGGTGCCGTGGCACCCGATCGTTCCCACTTAGCTTCCCCCTGCTTTTGACAACAGGCACTAGGGTTGTGGACATTTTCAGTTGAACTTGCTTTGATGCCTCAGTTCCAAGTGATCGTATTCTTCTTTTCTATTTATTTAATGGCAATGTCACAAGGAGGCCACAAGCCGTGTCTCCAAGCCTTCGGGGCTGACCAGTTCGATGAAAGGGACCCTAAAGAATGCAAAGCCAAGAGCTCGTTCTTCAACTGGTGGTATTTCAACATGAGTGTGAGCGTTAGCATATCAGTTATGTTTATGAGCTCCATATAAGAATATCTTAGTTGGAGCATTGTGTTTGGGATCCCCTGCATATCCATGGTGGTAGCTTTTCTAATTTTCCTTTCTGGGACAACACTTTACAGGCTACCGTTAAAAGCAGCGACAAGAACCCTTTTCTCAGGATTGGTAGAGTGTATGCTCGAGCATTAAAGAATCGGAAAAGTAGTTATTTGGCAATAAACAGTAAAAATGAAACTGAAAGAACTTATCCTCTTCAGAGCTCTAGACAATTTGAGTAAGTGTAACGGTAACCCCGTAATCTTACAAGCTCTTTCTATTTTACAATTTCAAGTTCTTTTGCCGTGAGAGTCAAACACAAGGGGAAATATTTTTTGATTGAGACGACAAAACTATAACCAATCTATTAGATTTTTTAAATGTGGCTCCTTTGTTAAGTGATGCTTTTTGTAATGACAGGTATATGCATAAAGATTTTCTCCCAAGAGATGACTCAGATAAAAAAAAATGGAGCAAGTGACATAACCGATGTTGAGGATGTGAAAACATTTCTTAGGCTGGTCCCAATATTCTTATCATGTTTGATTTACGCCATTGTACTTGCACAAACCCCCACTTTCTTCACCGAACAAGGAAAAACAATGGATCGAATGATTTGGCCAGGGTTCCATCTCCCAGCAACCTCTCTTCGTATATTTATTACCATCACGACCATGTTGTTCATACCCATTTATGAACACATTTTGGTACCTATAACTAGAACCTTAAGAGGGAACCAATCAGGTATAACTATTCTCCAAAGAATCGGGGTGGGCATTTTTATTTCAATAACCAGTATGGTTGTTGCTGCTCTAGTTGAGACAAAAAGGATTAACGCTGCTTTTGAAAATGGATTAGTCTATTTACCAGAGGCGATAGTGCCTATTAGTGTTCTTTGGTTGGTCCCACAATATGTATTGGGTGCAATCAGCAAAGTTTTTGCCATAGTTGGGCTACAACAGTTCTTTTACGATGAGGTGTGGAGTGATATGAAAAGCCTGGGTCCAGCTCTCGCCTATAGTGTGATGGGGGTCGGGAACTTTCTTAGTGTCTTCCTCATTTACGTCGTTCAAAAGTTTACGGGAGGAGACTATGGTTGGTTGTGCAATAACTTAAACAAAGCTCATCTCGATTACTATTATTGGTTACTTGCTGGACTGAGTACAGTGGGATTTGTTGTGTATGCATACTCCGCAAAGTCTTATATATATAGGTGATTGAGTTCAACATGTATCTATCGGAAAAAACTCTCGTTTATGTAATTAATGTAAGGATTTATACAACTCCTGAAGGCTTTGTGGAGCCCCATTTTAAATGAGCACACAATTTGGAATTAATCACCTTCAAGTATTAAATGAGCCACAGTTCACTAGTAGTCCTCATGGGTGCCTCATGAATTTTTGTGTTAAAAACTTAAAAGTTAGTTTATAACAATAAAATTAACTGTTACAATAATTAATTTCAACTTTGCATTATTACCATATGTAATTAAGTAAAATCATTATTTTTATTCTTTATATTCCTGTCTGAGCACCAAATGTGCTGAGCATAAAATTTGAGATTAATATTTCCACCCCTGTCACAGTTCTCGTTACACTTTTTATGAGAGTAGTAAAAATTAAATTAAATTTGGTTCCGTAGAGTTTTCGTGCTCAATTAGAACGTGAGAAGGTGCACTAGGAATGAACATAACAAATACTCAAAATAATTTTTTTTTAACGTCCCCTCATCTTTAGGGAACAAATTGAAAACCGGTACCACTTAACGATTATTATTAGGTTTTAGTAGCACTTGTATTTTTTTATTAGCATAAGGTACCTTTTAAATCATTAGCCCCAACACTTTATCTCTCTAGAAAATAACAAAAACTATTCCGAAAAAACTCACCTCTATCTATATGCCACCTCCGTCGCAGTCTCCGCTGCCGTGACAGAGTTTCGCCGGAGTTTGACCACTGCGACGGTCTTTCTCTCTCTCCCTCCTCTGTATCTCTCTACAATGTCTCTTGTGTGTATATATATATATATATATAGATAGATCATATATATATATATAGGGAGTATATATGAATATCATAGAAAAAAAACCACCCAACTAGACATTTTTTCGTAAAAACATTACAAATTAAGATTTGGTTAATGCAAATCTCCACGGTTTAACGACGGGAACACAAATATGCGTCTTGTTTTTTTTTTCTGATATGTATAATGACATGTTTTGAATTTTTAAATTTTACCATAATTTCGAAAACATGTCATTATACATATCGGAAAAAAAAACAAGATGCATATTTGTGTTCCCGTCGTGAAACCATTGAGATTTGCATTAACCAAATCTTGATTTGGAGCGTTTTTACAAATAAGTGTTTAGTTAGATGTTTTTCATGATGTTCCTATAATATTTCTATATATATATATATATATATATAGGAAGTATCCATACACACATAAAAAAAACACATTATCTTTACACATCAATCACAACCCTCCATTTACTAACTTTTAAAGGTCAAGATTATTTGTTTATTCTTGTTATTACAACGCTCCATTTACTAACTTTTAAAGGTCAAAATTATTTGTTTATTGTTGTTATTAGATGAACTAATCTTGACCATTAAAAGTTAGTAAATGGAGGGTTGTGATTGATTTGTAAAGATAATGTGTTTTTTTATGTGTTTATAGATCCTTCCTATATATATATATATATATATATATATGAGTCAAAGTTAAGTTTATTCCGTATCGTAATATATTTTATTTTGAATATAATATTCAGATTTAATATCATTTATTGTAGTTATGAGGTTAAAACGAATTGTTAATTAATTTAAATTACATCCGTAATTAGAAAAATATAATGAATACAAATTGTTAATTAATTAGATTAACTATATTGGTAATTATTAAAACATAGTGAGTATATATTCTTGTTTTGTCCATTAGAAAGTGAGAAAATTGCCATGTCAAGCTCTTGTGACGGGTGTGTATATATATATATAATATTTGTATAGTTTATAATTAATTTATATCTGGTCCTTCAATTCTGAAAATTGTCAAAACTTAATTAGAAAGTGGTCCATTATTGTGTGGTAATTTTTAGTTTCATTATAACTGGAAGCTTGGTTGTGATTATTGTGGGGTAATTTTTAGTTTCATTTTTACTTTCATTAGATTGTTACAAAAATTGCATTAGATCAGATTGTCAAAATTTTGTATTAGACTGTCATAAAAATTCATTAGAGTCAAAAAAAATCATTAGATTGTTAAAAAAATTATATTAAATTCATTATATTGTCAAAAAAATTCATTAGATTGTCAAAAAAATTATATTAAATTGCCAAAAAGAAGTTATTAGATTGTTAAAAAATTGTATTATAGTGTTAAAAAATTATATTAGATTGTCACAAAAATTGTATTGTATTTTCTATTATATTGTCATAAATTTGTATTAGATTGTCGAGATTTGCATTATATTTTTAAAAAAATTGCATTAGATTGTCAAAAAAAAATTAGATTGTCAAAAAATTTGTATTAAATTTGTATTAAAAATTAGATGAATTCGGGCTCAACTCATGTGATTAATGCTCGATTAGCCCCGACACGGACTTGTGATTATTTAACAAGCCAAACAAACTATTGCTTAAAGTCAGTTTATTATAACTTTATTTGCTAAACGAGTAGTGTGTGTTTTCTATGATCATTTCATTCATAAATTATATATAAATAAACGACCACGAATGGCATAGGAGGTTATTCGTGAACAACTTGATACACTTAAGTCGACTTGGAAGAAAAATGGACGCACTCCACTTGTCTATAATGATGACAACTTTGCCGCCAACCATGAACAAATGAGTCAATGACAAGAGAAGCAAAACCTTAATTCATCCGTATGCATATTCCAGAATCCATACCATAAATTAATATATTTCGAACAAAAGAACACTATTAATTGTATAGCTCGAATTTATTTCCCTGTAATTCTGCAGGATTGTCGCACTCGCATATATAAAACTCGCATATATATTGTCATAAATTTGTATTAGATTGTCGAGATTTGCATTATATTTTTTAAAAAATTGTATTAGATTGTCAAAAAAAAATTAGATTGTCAAAAAATTTGTATTAAATTTCTAAAAAACTGTATTAAATTGTCAAAAAAATTGTATTAGATTCTCACAAAACTTGCATTAGATTGTCAAAAAGAATTGTATTAGATTGTAAAAAAAAAAATAAGTTTTTGGATTTTTTAAGAATTTTTTATTATTTTCCAATTTTTTTATTTTTTCCATATTTGTTTCCAAATTTTATAAATTTTCTGGATTTTTTTAATTTTTCCGAAATTTTATTTTTTTTTAGTATTTTTTTTCCGGAATTTTTTTAAATTTTGTATTAGTTTGTTAAAATTTTTATATATTTTTTTTTTGTAAAAAATATTTTTTTGGGATTTTTTAGAATTTTTTGGATTTTTAAAAAAATTTTCCCATATTTTCAGTTTTTTTCCAATTTTTCTAATTTTTATGATATTTTTTTTGTGTGGATTTTTTCTATTTTTTCTGAGTTTATTTTAAAAAATAAATTTTGTTAACGCTGGAGACCGGTCAATGGTATTGGTTAAAGTTTTATTGAGCCAAATGTGTTGAACTTATTTGTATTAAAAAGATGTATTAATTTGTAATAAATAGTTTGTAAGTTTTACTAATACTTAAATATGTAGTTTCAAATGGTACCCACCAAAAATTCACTCTAAGTTGAGGTATGTTCGGCCCAGATGAATTCGGGCTCAACTCATGTGATTAATGCTCGATTAGCCCCGACACAGACTTGTGACTTATTTAACAAGCCAAACAAACTATTGCTCAAAGTCAGTTTATTATAACTTTATTTGCTAAACGAGTAGTGTGTTTTTTCTATGATCATTTCATTCATATACTATATATAAATAAACGACCACGAATAGCATAAGAGGTTAATCGTGAACAACTTGATACACTTAGTCGACTTGGAAGAAAAATGGACGCACTCCACTTGTCTATAATAATGACAACTTTTGCCGCCAACTATAAACAAATGAGTCAATGACAAGAGAAGCAAAACCCTAATTCATCCGTATGCATATTCCAGAATCCAGACCATAAATTAATATATTTCTAACAAAAGAACACTATTAACTGTATAACTCGAATTTATTCCCCTGTAATTCTGCAAGATTGTCGCACTCGCATATATAAAATGACTAATTAAAAAAAACATGGTTGATACCTGATATAGTATTTAGTCAAATTCCTTTTGTTTCTAGAGTTTAATTGAACAAAAATAGTCCTGTTATTATGAGAAATGTCACGATTGGTACCTAAAATGGACGTTAAGGCATTCCGCAACCCATCCAAGAAAATTGTATCAACTTACTTGTGCAGCTTTGAAGTAAAACAGTTTCCATAGTCTACTCAGTTCAGGATGATAAGTTTTGTATAAATTTGAGTAAGTGTTGTTCGAACCAAAACTATCACTCCTTAAAAGTACTATAAAATCATGCTAACTTAAAATGTAATTGATTCTTTAGATATTGATGAACCATACACTTCGATCGTGTAACCTTCAAAAATGTTCTTCTAGATCATACCCTTCATCAACTGAATTTCAACGCGATTGCAAAACTATGATCTATCAATACTCTTTAAATACACTACAATCGTCTAACCATCAATTATGTTATTAGAGAACATACATTTTCTCAAGTCAATTTTATACGCAATTTTAATTACAACTATGAATATGATATATCAATGCTTTTCTATTGATCATCACACATTTGGATCATTTCTTCAATAGACTCCTTGTTCCTTTCAAAAAAAAGTGAAATCTTATGTTTTAGTTCTTACTACTCTCTCATATATCTCCAAAGAATATGTTATCACTTTAAATTCGGTCATAGTTAATGAAAGAGTTTCCATAAATTGGGTCATAGTTTACAAGTAAATTGGGTAACCCCCCAACTCTGACTCGTGAGTTCTGAATTATGAGGACTAGTAGTACTACAAACTTAAATAAAGATGACCTAACAAGATCTAATTCAAAACTAGTACTACTCAACTGTAATTATTCAATTATCTTCAGACAATAAAATAAATAAATAAAAAAGAAAACAAAGCATAAAAATGCTCTAATGGTACAAAACCTATATAATATTTTAGTGATTTGATACCCAATATAACACTATTTTTAATTTAGTATCTAACCTAGAAGTTTTCAATCCATTTACTACCCAACTTAACATAATTTTTAATTTGATACATAACCTATCCGTTTTCACTCCAGTTAAGGGACTAGTCCGCCTTCGGTAATCGGTTTTTAACACATAGTAAATATATTTTACCATTGAATAATGTATGTGAAATATGCGAATCTTGTATCAAAGAATTTAGAATGAAAACGCTACTTAGTATGCTTAAGTTAATAAGTTTGAAATGGACAAAGGTGATTTGAGTTTTTTAATTGAATTAAAAATACATAGATTAAATAGCGAATTAGAAAGTGGGTTTAATTGTACAAATTACATCAAGAGACTTGTTAACCATCCAATTTGGCCAATAGTATAATACAGCAAAGTTTATATGTATATACATTTATATAATTTTACATATCCCACTTATCTGTCTTCTCTCTCCTAAAACCTGAACCCAAAAACCCAAAAACCCAAAAACCCTAGCCATCCCCCTTCTCTCTTTCTTTCTCTCTCTCTCTCTCTCTATATATATATATATTCATATACAGTAGCTCTATACTCATATACACATATAAAGATACTCATATACACATATAAGCTCTATACTCATATACACATATAAAGATACTCATATACACATATAAAGATATATATATATATATATATATATATATAAATATATAGTTGGGGGGAAATGCTTGAGAGCTATGCAGAAGCTGATCCGTCTAAGTAACACTCTCTCTCTACCTTACCCCATGTCCTCCGCTATCTCCGGCGCCACCACCACCGCATCTCTCCGTACTCCGACCTCCCCACCCATCTCCTCTACCGCCTTCCGGTGCGCTGCTTCCGTTCATCCCCCGCCATCCGCCACCCGGGCCTGGACAGCGTTGAAACAGAGCAGAACCAATC
Source organism: Primula veris (assembly GCA_963682055.1). NCBI lineage: Eukaryota > Viridiplantae > Streptophyta > Magnoliopsida > Ericales > Primulaceae > Primula > Primula veris. The sequence goes on from OY821743.1 coordinate 9,728,555, forward strand.
GGCTTCCCTGGACCCACACCACTGCCACTGCAAAAGCTTCTTCATCCTCCTCCTCCTCCGTGTTGGACGGGTTGGGAGGAGAAGGGGAGGAGAGAGAGGGAGGTCCCCGTGGGCTCGTGTTGGACAATGTGTTGGGAGGAGGGAGGGAGGAGGAGGAGAAGAGAGGGAGTATTAGGATTCCGAGGAGGAGTCAGAGGGAAGGGGAGGAGAGAGAAGTGAGTTGGGATTTGTTGGAGATACCTGGTGTGGGGCCGAGGAACCTAAGGAAGCTTGTCGATAACGGGATTGCTCGCGTTGATCAGCTTAAACAGCTCTACAGAGACAAAGTTTGTTTGTTTTTTCTCACTCTTTGTTTTGTTTTGTTTTCCCCTTGTTTATGTTAAAGCTAAAGTTAAACTAGTGTTTTAATAAGTGAAAGCTTAACTAAAGCGTTTAAGGCAAGAGTTTTGGCATAAAAAGCGTTAAAAGCGAGCTTTTTATGCCTTTTTTGAGCTTTGAATCGAGCTTTTTATGTTGATCAGCTTAAACAGCTCTACAGAGATAAGGCTGCTTCTTCTATTTCACTCTTTGGATTGTTTTTTGCCCTTTTTTTTAATCCTTGTTTATGTTTAAGTTGAAGTTAAACCAGTTTTTAGGAAGCGAAATCTTAGGACTTGGCTATAGCGTTATTGCAAGAGTTATGCCAAAGGGGTTAAATGTATAAGTTTTTAGCGGCCTAAAAAGGGGAAAGCGAGCTTTTTATGCTTTATTAACTTTACATTGAGCTTTTATCGAGCTTTGAATTGAGATTTTTTTACTGCGAAGTGCGCCTTTTAAAACAGTGTGTTAAATAAACTAGTAACTTTGGCTCACTCTTTTTTTTCTTTTCCCTTTTTTACGTTAAATATAGAATCTGTTTAAGTAAATACTCCCTATGTTCTAACTTACTTGCCTGCAAGGAATGAACTAGATGGAGACACTCAGGATCTGTGGCCCTCCCTGTTTTGATGAATATTGATGAAAGATAAAATGTTTTCTATGTATTTTGATTAAAATCTTCAAAAATTAGTGATTCAACCCCCAATTACCAAAATTTGTGTTTTAGCTCCTCTGTTTAAAGTCGTAGTACCAAAATTAGCGATTGCTCGTGTTGATCAGATTAAACAGCTTTAAAGAGATAACATTGTTTCCCTTTTTCTTCTTCTTTGGTTTGTTTTTTTGCCTTTTTTGAAGACCCTTGTTTATGTTAATGTTACAGTCAAAGTTAAATAAGTGCTTTAGAAAACGAAATCTTAGCTATTGTGTTATCGCAAGAGTTATGGTAAAAGCGTAAGCTTTTAGCGGCCTAAACAGCGATGAAGCTTTGAATCAAGCTATTTTTTACTACAAAGCGCGATTTTTAAAATTGTGTTTTAAATTAGTAACCTTGGGACACGCGTTGTGTGTGCGATTTGTGGTGGCGTGAAATATCTAAATGGGTAGGGAATGTGTGCGGTTTGATAAATATGAGAAATGGATGTGTGAAAAATAACATCAAAGCATTTTTTTTTTCTCTTTCCTTTCAATTTTTAGTATTTGAATGGATTTAAGACAGTTGAGACATTTTTGGAGAAACTGTGCCAATATTTGGCAGCATGTCAATTCTTGGCTTTAATTATTATAATAGAATGATATAGTATTTGATTAGGTTAATATTTCGGGGTAAATAAGCTGTCTACTTGGCTTGTTAAATAAACCTAGAAGTATTGTTTTCTTTCCTTTCCTTTTTTTAGTTTTAAAATGGAATTAAGGTACAGGAGTAATTTAAAAGAAAACTGGTTGGGCATTTTTGGTAAAACCTCTGCCAATCTTTGGCAGTCTCATGGGCAACTGTCGATTCTTGGCTTCACTTATTAGAATAGAATGATACAGTATTTGTTTAGGTAAATATTTTGGGGGCAAATAAGTTGGCTACTTGGCTTGTTGGAGGCAGGGACTGCTCGGCGCATTTTTTACACCTAAGCGGCATAATGTTTTGGGCGCCTTTTTAACCTTCCGGAAAAATTCATCCCATACACTAAAATTAAATTTAGTGGAAATATTACAAAACACGTCATTTCAAAGCAAAATATTCGGACCGGCACTGGTTGGAGGGTGTTTTGGATAATGTAACAGCTTTCATTCGGCTTTTCATTATGAGATACGAACTAACAAGCGTTTAAGCTGGCTAACGGGATTACTAGGATCGATCAGCTCAAACAGCTCTATAGAGATAAGTTTTTTGGGGGTTTGTTTTGCTGTATATGTTCAGTTATTTGTTTAGGAAAATATTGTAAGCGAATAAGCTGGCTTGTTGGAGGTAGATACTGTAACAGTAACAGGCAGGGGAAGAAGTAGGAGTAGGCTGTCAGGGGTGAGAAGACCAATTTTTACTGCTGCATGTATTTTAGCGAAAAATTGCAAATTATAGCCAAAAAAATATTCTTAGTTCCGCCACTGGAAACCTATTTGTTTGATTTGACGCTTTTAAATTTACATGCTGTAAAAGAAAAAATACGAAGCATTTAAGCTGGCCAACCATGAACAACAACTTTAAATCAAATTGTTAGAAAATACTGTGGACTTTAAAAGTGGCATCTAAACAAGCTCAGTATTTGTTCTGGAAACAAGGTTTAATCCTTTTTAAATGATTTATGTGCACGAGATGGGTCATAGCTACAATATTTCTTTGGTATAAGTGACAAATTGAAGGGTTTTTAGGCTTAGGGTTTTAACCTTCACTTGGAGAGACTCTGTTTGAGTGCCCTGTTTCTTGGCATTTTCATATATCTAGTAATTTTTGTAAACGTGTTGACAAATGAACATTGTGTTTAAATAACCCATAGTTGCACGAAGCGGGAGCGGGAACTGTAAGGGAGCGGGAGCGAGGAAGCGGATGGTGTAGAAATTAGGAAGCGTGGTCGGAAGCGTCTAGGAGAATTTTATTTTTTATTTCTATAATTTAATGCAATAAAATACTATTAAACGATAATAATTCTCCCAATACTTGAAAAAGAAAAATGTATTACCTTTTCAGGTTAGCATAGAAATATGAGCCGATGTGTTAGGGTTGGGATATATATGGATATGGAAGTTTCCGTGAGCTTCTGAAGCGCGGGAGCGAGCTTCCGAAGCGGAAGCGTCGGCAGTTCAGAAGCTTCCTGCAACTAAGATATAACTTATGTATTGGATTATATTCAATGAATAACCTTTGTGATGGACTTTATTCGATGAATAACCTTGGTGATAGACTATATTCAATTAAGTTTTGATGTATTATTAAGTTATTAAATAGATTCTTAACTTTTTCATTGATTTTCCTTTGTAATGGATTATATTCAATGATAAAGTTAATAATCCCAGTTAAAAAATTGCCCTAAAAAATGCTTTATGATTGAGATCTAAATTAACGGAATTCCGGGCTTAGGTGAATTGGGTTTGGCTCCAATTAGTGACAACTTTGTTTATTTTGAGTCTATGTAGAGAGATGGGTTTATGAATGGTGAATAATGTGTGGCATGAATGATGTGTGGGAATATCATGTGCTGGTTCAGTCATGAGCAATGTTGCTTTATTGGCTTGTTTTTTTCTTAGGGTTATACGTTGAATGTTAAAAATTCTTAATTTGGCTTTCTTATTAAGCATTCCTACAAACTTGTCAAAGTTTTGATTAGTCCGTTGGTGTATTTATCGGTTTACATTCATTAATTCATGTAGAGGAGCTAGGATTTTTTATGCATAGCACCTTACATTTATGTATGTGTAAGATCTTTATCTGCTCTTTTGCAGTTCTATGGGAAGAATAATGATTCTACACAAAAGATGGTTGAGTTTCTACAGAGCTCAGTGGGAATTATTCACAAAAACCATGCAGAGAGTATAACCACTTACATCAAAGAAAGTGTTGATAAAGACTTAAAGGATGATAATTCAAATTCAGATCCGCTCCATAACTCTAAAAAGAGACTCACTTTCTGTGTTGAAGGAAACATTAGTGTTGGAAAATCAACTTTCTTGCAGAGAATAGCTAATGAAACACTTGAGCTGCAAGATATTGTTGAGATTGTTCCTGAGCCACTTGACAAGTGGCAGGATATTGGGCCAGACCACTTTAACATACTGAAGGCCTTTTATAAAGAGCCACAGAGATATGCATATACGTTCCAGAACTATGTGTTTGTTACTAGACTTATGCAGGAGAGAGAGTCTTCTGGTGGAACGAAACCCCTAAGATTAATGGAGAGAAGTGTTTTCAGCGATAGAATGGTATGAATCTAATTACCTTTTTTTTTAATTTGGTTATATAAAATGAGGTTTTCACTGATTTCTTTAGTTGTATCTCATGATAATAATGCATAAACTTTTTACCAGGTGAAAGTAACTTGTGGGATGGTCTCGGCAACTGAAAGTTTATACTGCTCTGAGTTTGTGAAATTAGGAAAAGTTTCGAAAGGTTTTTAAAACAACAGTAAGATTTTTTTTAAAACTGTTATGTACCAACCAAGCACTTATTATTGATTTTGTAGTTGTACACCAATCTACAATGTCTTGTAATAAATACACTATCCTGACTGCCCCATGTTTGTTGTTTAATGAACACACTCCCATTAAACTTGGCAAATATGTTAAATAATAGTGTACACAAGTGACAGTTGACTAATAGATTATTGTACACAAGTGACAATTGACTAATAGATTAGTGTACAGTTGACTAATAGATTAGTGTACACAAGTAAAATGTTGCAAAAAGTTAGTGTACAGATGATAAAGTCCATTTTGTCTGTAAATTTCATTTTCTCTGGGATCAAGGGTTTTACAGAATGTGTGCAAGAGATAGTATTTGTAATGGCGTAGTACATTTTCACCATTATGAATTATTTCGACTACAAAGTGACTACTCCTTCCACTTCTTTTATTTTCTTTGATACGGTGGAATCTCTCTTGTTTAGGCTGATTTGTTCCTTTTGTAATTAATTTATAGGTTTTTGTGCGAGCTGTTCATGAGGCCAAATGGATGAGTGAGATGGAAATTAGCATATACGAGTCATGGTTTGACCCTGTTGTTTCTAGTTTACCAGGCCTGGTACCTGACGCGTTTATCTATCTAAGAGCAAGCCCTGACACGTGTCATAAGAGAATGTTGTCACGAAAAAGAGCAGAAGAAGGTGGTGTCGGCTTAGATTATCTTCGTGGCTTGCATGAAAAGCACGAAAGTTGGCTTTTCCCTTCTGAAAGTGGAAATCATGGGGTACTTTCCGTTAGTAATTTACCTGACCAGATGGATAGGCCTTTACATCCCAATATCAGGGACCGTGTGTTTTATCTGGAGGGTAATCATATGCATCCGAGTATTCAAAAGGTGCGATAATTTTTTTTCCTATTCATGATGGTTTACTAAGCTGTAAAATGTTTTCTGTTTCACTCTTTATGGTTTTCTGTAGGTTCCTGCTCTGGTTCTGGACTGCGAACCAAATATTGACTTCAACAGAGATATTGAAGCAAAGCGAGAGTAAGATAATTTACCTTCTTATTGAGATTATATCATTTAATTATACAACCATTTTGTTTCTGTTTCTAGTTCTTACCTCTGTCTTTGTGTTGTGTGAGGGAGAGTGTTTGTTCCTTTGCCTCTCCTCTTTTTGATCTCTTGGAAAATAATCTGGGATCCGACTAGATGAACTATATTCTACTTACTTATTTACCTTTTTTCTGCTTTTCTTCTGTTCGTATTTTATTTGTTGGACTCTTGGCTTTTCACTATTGTTCCTTTCGTATCCTCGTCCAAAATGCAATGATTTTTGAATTGTTATGGTTGGTAATTTGTGGTGAAGTTGATGAAGATTTTTTTGTTGAGATACATGTGTGCAGTTCATGTTTTTGTAAGTTGATTGTTTCTGAGTACTATTTCGATTTGTCAATATTGAGGCACATGATGAGCTACACAAGTATCATGTATCTACTAGCTCCTTGCAAGTAGTGTTATAAGTACATTTGTAACCTACTATTAAATATTGGAGTTTTATAGGGTTGACGGTTAATGGAGTAATTATCTAAAGGGATGCCTCTAAAATTTGGTAGATCAATTTATTATACTGGTTTTGCTGTGGAAGCCTCTGATTGCTATGCCATCCTTTCTGTTTTTGGACAATTCATTTGGGTCCTTGCAAAAGAAAGTTATAGAAGTAAAATCTACTGTTTCCATATTGACATTGTAGTGACTATCTACATTGCGTGTTCATTATCAGCCCTTTCCTCTAAGAACAAATTATTTTAGGGTCTTTATTGTGTGTAGGTTATGTATTCATGTTATTTTGTCAATCCTTATTCTTTCTGCACTGAAGTTTAAGGAATAATCGCCTAATATATTGAGTAATTTTATACGAGTAATGATCTTTCTAGCTCTGGGATGTTTTGTGTGCCACTGATACTGCCATCACCCTGTATAGTTGCTACACTCTTGCCCTTCTCTTCCCTGTTATATGTTGTGTTTAGGCCTTAGTGACGTCAATCGTTGATATAAGACATGAAGTGTATCATAGTCTAGTCAAAGTACACAACCTAGTAAGCATGGATATAATAGTTCTGTATAAAGAACACTAAATTTCTTTGTTCTATAAAATATAACAAAGCTGTGTAACAAACACATGGTTTGTACTAAGAAAATAGCTGTTTTCTGTGTTAAAATAGCAGGGATTATAATTTATCTTGTTAGAGTACTAAGGCATTAGTTTAAGTAGTTAAGAAGTTTGTGTTCTATGCTTAGACCATTCAACCCATTGGCTTGGGCTAATGGACCGTGTTCAACGAAATCATCCTTGGTTAAGTTGATCTGTGTTGAGGTTGTGTCCAGCAAATCATCCTTGGTTAAGTTGATCTGTGTTGAGGTTGTGTCCAGCTTTTCCTTTCCTTTACCATTGCAAAAGCTGTCATAATATTCTTGGATATTGTGGAGTTTGTAGAGGCATATCTGAATAGGCATTTTTCTCAATGCTGATTCTGCTTCCATGCTTTTTTGTTGAAGTATTATGGTCATTATCTTTATTTCTCATTTCTAGTTATACATGACTAAACTCGAATTTAATTTTTTGGGGGTGCAGATATGCAAATCAAGTCGCAGAGTTTTTTGAATTTGTGAAGAAGAAGAAAGAAGAGACTGATAGTAAAGCAAGTGAAGATGCAAAAAGGAACCAAACACCACAAGTGATATTACCACATAATGGCGGACTGTGGGTCCCAGGTGGCGGCGCACCCTTCCCGCCCTTAGCTTTAAAATCTTTGGAATTTAGGCGAGCCATGTCATACATGTCCGGATAGTTCCATCCTGTGTCTACTACTTTTTAGTTTATCTTCAGTTGTGTATATATGCTGCTTAGCTTGTAGCATTGGTAATGCACTTTTTTAGCTTTTCCTTGCCTGTAGAATTTTTGTCGGAACCTGGATCTTTTAACCTCTTAAAGCTCTTTGGCTCAACTAATTCTCATTTGAAAAATTGCCCAGAAAAGAAAGTGTTTTTCTTATGTCTAATTTCCCTATTAGATATATCCTTTTCTGGTTATTGCATTTCTTATGGGAAATATTTGAGCTAAGCTTAGTATTAATCTAGTTGTTAAACGAAGTGTAATGAGTTTGAATACTGGTTGTGTGCCTTTAATTCATGAAGCTTTGTCCTCCTATGGGCAGGAGTTAACTTCTCCGTGTTGCCTTTTTTTTTGTTCTTCAACATTTTAATCTCAAAACTATAATTCTGGTGAAGCTCTACAGCAAATTAGTATTTACTTGCAGTATCTTCAGATTAACAATGAATGAAAAACAGACCTGGATTCCATTATAGTGTTTTTCCTTTGCATCTTCTGATTTATCAAGTTGCGCAATTTTTTTGAGGAATATTTAGGTGCATATCCAAGTTTCTTTTAGACAAAATTCTGGCAGAACATACTGGGAAGAAGTCTCGGAAGTTTTTGTAATATATAGAAGAACAATAAAGCATTCCTTTCTAAATTGATTATTCCAACTGCTAAGATTTTGAAATTGTATTAATATATTTTTGTTACATCGTACTAAGTACTGACCTGTCTTTCAAAATGCAACAACTTCCAGTTCCAATGCGATTTTCCTCTTATAACAGTATTTATTATAAAAAAAAAATAACACAAACTGTCACTAAATAATCCCTTATGAATATGTATGCACTCTGAGCCACACACAGAATAAGAGGTGCATATAATACCCTCATCTCTTCTTCCTACCATGCCTTTTAAAAACTCTTAAAAAGAAAATAACAACAATCCTTTTGTAAATTAAAATCCTTAAATTTCCACTTTTCATGGCTGTTTCTCCACCTTCTGCAGCTTCACACACACTCTCACTCCATCACAACTCCATAAGTAATAGCCAAAAATCATTTGTTACTTTTACAAAACTCGGTACCAAAACAAGAACAACAACAAGTTTATCGAAAATGAAATGGCATGTGGATGTTAAGAGAAAAAACGTGATTTCTGAGTTTGCTCAACAATCGGGTGAGAGGAAAAGACAAGACACATGGCGTGTTCGTTCGAATGTTGATACCAGGATTCATTGGGAAAATGAAGATGAAGGTTGGATTGGTGGTGATAGCAGTGCTCGCTCGAGGCAAGAACTTGAAGAGGATGAAAATGACATCCTTGCACGGAATTTCTCTGATTTGATCAACAACTCCTCTGATTCCCATTATCAGTGAGCATATTCTACAAGCAAATTCATACTCAGTTTCGTTTGAAATATTACTATGTAAACGTATATTCTAAAAACCATTTTGGAAAGAAAAAAGAATTATATGAAACTTAGAGAAAATTACAGAAGTATAATTGTTTTTTCGTTTATTTACCTCTTCAATATTACATCCAAACTAAGATTATCATGGCAGATCAGGTTCCTAGGAGTGTCGCCAACTGCAGACCTAGAAGAAATAAAATCGGCTTACAGGCGTCTTTCAAAAGAATACCACCCTGACACGACCACTCTCCCTTTAAAATCAGCTTCAAATATGTTCATGAAGCTTCGTGATATATACGCCGTGCTTAGCGATACTGAAAAACGTAAATTCTATGATTGGACACTAGCCCAGGAGATCGCTAGCCGAGAGGCTGAGAAGATGAAAGTGAAATTAGAGGACCCTTTTATAAAAGATTTTGAGGCATATGTGCCTTTGCCAGATATGGTGGATAGGCTCGGCGGTAAGAACATGAAGTTGAGTGATCAAGCTATGAGTGCACTTACTTTTGATATTCTTATTATCATATTTGCCATTTGTTGTATTATTTACGTGGCTTATTTCAAGGAGGTGTAGTAAGAATATCGGTTGATCGATGTTTTACATGTTGAAAATAGCATTATTATGACATAGTAATTGGTGGTATGTAAGGATCTTTAGTCTTTTCACGTCTATTTGGAAAGTTAATGTAGTAATCGATTAAATTCAAACTTCACAAGTCATCGGAGCAAAACCTTGTGCGCAAATTAATAAAATCAAAAGAGAATCGATAAAGTGAGATTTTTGCAAAATATTCGCGCCAAAAATCCTCATGGACTAACGGACATGAAAGTGCAGGACATTAAATGAACTCTTGGCAATAAATCAATAATTTGCCATTATATTGTTTCAAGAAATGAATTTTCTGGAGTGTTCCAAAAGTCAGATAACAACCTAAATTTATAGGAAAGGAGTAATCCTATTGTGCCTTCCTCCCTCTGTATATTGACCGGATTAGGGATGATAATTGTGATGGACCTTCAAAACCCGACCCGAGCCATGTACAAAGTTGTATTTTTACCCATTTGACATGTTTTTTTTTTTAAAAATAATTTCATTTGAAAAAAAATCTCATAAATGTTAATATTTGAAAAATAATTTGTTAAAAACTCATATGGTAAAGTAAAAAATTATTTGATTTAGAAATATAATACTATATAAATATTAAATTTGACAATCTTCTATTAATTACATTTCCATGTTTGCTAGCATTAAAAGATGAGGATGAATTTTTAAACCTCAAAAATTCTGTAAAAACGCAATGACCGTAGATTAAATCTACGGTCTACATACTGTAGACCGTAGATTTAATCTACGGTCTGTGTGTTTTCACAGATTTTTTGAAATTAAAAATAAAAATAAAAATTCTAATAATTAAAATTAAAATACTGAATTTTTTTTTCAAATTAAACATGATTTTTTTAATAAAAAAACTAAATGCCTTATTTTTAAAATTTTACATAAAATAAATTACCAATATTCTAACAATCTCTCAAAATAAACACAAAATTTACACAAAAAAAGTTGATTTGATAAATTTTATGTTTTTGGTTCATGTTATATTTTTGTCAATTGTTTAAGTTGATATTTATTGAGTGATTAACTAAATCGTCAATTTTTGTGAATTTTTTTTGTTTGTTTTTAACACTTGTATAACGCAATATGAAACATTAACTAAATCGTCAATTTAGTGTCAATCGATAATTTTCTTGAATGAAACAATCATAAATTATATAAATTTCATAAAATAAATTAAATCAATATGCAAACATGAACTAAATTTCATAAAACAAATTTATTAAACATTTGTTTACATCATATAAATTTACAACAACTTGGAAAAAATAGTAATTTACATAAAATTAAAAATAAAAAACTGATTATGGACTTAGGTGTATAGCTTCTTCTTCATTTGCTTTTTGCTTTCCCGATTGCTTTTCCAGCGCCATATATAACTTGAAATTTGGTCGGAAAAGTTCCTTCCATGGCGCAGCTGCCTCAGTGCGTGTTTGTTCCCACCGTGCTATAATTCCTGGTATTGGAAAGATCCCTTCTTCTTTAGGAATAACCTGAGCATAGTGACAACTGTTGACGAACACCATTACAGTCGGGATGTAATATGTCGTTCCCCGAGGCGGACCAGTATAAAGAGGTAAAAAAGTACTGTTCCACACGTTTACCCCTCCATTATTATTTTGCCATAAGGACAACAATACAATTGGAATATTGTAATGAGAAGCAATTAAAAACCCATAAGACGGAAATCTCATCCATTTGTCAGAAGGTGCGGGATTTGTAGCATGATAAAAATTTAAACTTGATAAAATATAATCATACCGGTAAGCTTCAAAGTCAATATTCTCAAACAGCTCATAATAAACACATTTCATTTGCTGCAGCTCTTGAAACAACTCACATCTTACCGCGTACCAATCATCTTCCCCATGCTGTTTACCCGTAACATTTGCAATTACCCGGAACCCACAGTTACCATCCCCACGCACATCATAAACCGTTTCGATGTAACTATGTAACATGACCCATATTTGGTCACTGTACAGGAAGGTTGGCCTATTGGGGGTGGGTTTAGGGTTCTGGTTTCACGGCCTCCTAGTTGGGTTTACCCTTACCTCCGGTGTTTCATCCGCCTTGCCTTTGCCCTTGTCCCTACTAGGACCAGCACTCTGTTCCTCCACATACTCCCATCCCGACTTATCTCTCTTACTAGATTTGTCGCCTTTTCTAGGTCTCCCCCTATTTACTCTCACTTCGGGGTCACTGATGGATATTCTGGCTGGTACGGTTATCTCTCGGAGTTGTGTTTTCATACGCCATTTTTCAACATTAGTTTTGCTAGCATAAACACTTTTAAACTCTTCTAGATCACCCTCTACCCCATAATCATCGGTGTTCCCATTATCATCAATTACGTCTAATTTTTTCCAGAATGGATGAATATATTCTAGAGGAAGAGGCTTCCCGAATAAAATATGTTCACTCATAATATGATGACAAGGTAAACTGTGAGACAATTTGAAACCGCAAGAACAATTCTCATCAGCATGGGCACTACATTTATTGTGTTCTTGAAATAATAAATCAAAGGCATAGTGTGTGATATACGACCTAAGATTTATAAATAGAGGTGTTCGTTCAGAATGTGAAAAATAAGACTTGCATTTATCCAACTTCATCTTAATATCCTCAAACTGTTTTTCTAGAATTTTATTCACCTCTACCCAAACAGTTTCAAGCGTGCCAGTATTTGTGGAAAGGGATCTTTTCAGCTTAGCATGTTGTTGTTCGGCTCGATTGCTAGTTCTGTTACCTAGATGTGTTGTATGGTTGGTATAGCATGCAACAAACTTTTCAGCATAATCATTTAAAAGCTTGTCTACATACTTAATCACAGCAGGGTACGATTTGTAAGAGAAATTGAAATAAGTTCGGTTATGATTGTACTCCTCTATCGACTCAGAATCAACCAATAAACCCCAATCATCTAGAAACGTTTGCCACTCCTCATCAGGGATCTTTTTACGGCAGTTTTTCAAAACATTTTTTACAATATGAAAAGTGCACAAAATATGATGAGAATCGGGAAAAACAACGGATAAAGCATTTGATAAGGCCATTTCCCTGTCGGTTATAAACACCCTAGGTAGTATACACCCCTCCAATGTAACTTTAAATTTTTCCAATGCCCATATATAACTTTCATTTGTCTCGTTACTCATGAAAACAAAACCTAAACAATATGTTTGGTTCGTTGATGTCATTCCTACGACTTCTAGAAATGACATATTAAAACGGTTTGTCCTATATGTACAATCCATTAACAAGACATCAAGAAAAGCTTTGAACATCCTTATAGAATCGGGGTGTGCAAAAAACAAGTTCTCAAGGCAATGGGTTGATGGGTTCATATTATAGTAGAATGTGTAGCGATGGCTATCCAACAAATTAAACAGTTCCTGTATCGGATTTCTACCATCTCGTTCTTTAAATTTCAGTTCGGCCAAAAAATTATGTATCATTTTAGTGTTTGATACATTGTAAGGATTTCGATTTTTTATGGCCTCTAATATTGCACCAACTTTAAAACTACTTTGCCTTAAAGTTTTAACAATTTCTTTTTCATCTTGGGTTAAACGGGCACGTCGTGCTTGCCCTTGGAGGTAAGTTGGAGGTGGGTGGTTATGTTGTCCATTTTCTATGTGACACATCCATTCACCATTAACTACGTAACCTTTAATGAAAAATGGACAATCTTTTTTCTTTGTACCTGAATTTACGGAAGATGGTTTCTTTTTTTCGTAAACCCCCGATTTATCACACGGAATATCAACATACTGTGTCTGCTCCCATCACCCCCTCCAGACCTACGAATCGTAAGGATGAAACCCCAATTTCCAGCCACATCAGCAAGATCAGCAAGCATTTCATCCCTTGTATCCCAAGTCAATTCATCAACTTTAAAGTACTCTGAATAATCATTTAGCTCTTCGTTTGAGCCACTGGATGAATTCGCATTGTTGTTATTCCATTGGTTGTTGTCATAACCATAGTTGTAATTCATTTTCGAAAAGCGTTTGTTTATATATTTTATTGGGGAGAAATGAGTATTTTTTTAGAGATTTCTGAAATGTGTTTGTGTTTGATTTTATGGTTTGTTAGAATTGACAAAATTGAGTCATATTTATAGTGTTAATTTACACTACAAACCGTAGATTACTTTTACGGTTTGTAGTGAATTTTTTGGTGTAGTCATTTCCAAACTTTAATAATTCATTGAGTAGTCATTTTCGGAAAGGGTTGTCAAATCATAATAATTCAAAAGTGATAAGGTGTTGTCGGATTTATTTTGATAGATATGGTATCCAATGTCATTTACACTACAAACCGTAGATTACTTTTACGGTTTGTAGTGTTTTTTTTGTGTAGTCATTTCTAAACTTTAATAATGCATTGAGTAGTCATTTTCGGATAGGGTTGTCAAATCATAATAATTCAAAAGTGATAAGGTGTTGTCGGATTTATTTTGATAGATATGGTATCCAATGTCGTTTACACTACAAACCGTAGATTACTTTTACGGTTTGTAGTTTTTTTTTTTTTTTACGTTATTAACGGTGATTCAGTACAAAAAGTACATTCGTAAATTGACGCTGCTTAAATCAGGGGTACAAACCGTAGATTACTTTTACGGTTTGCACAGAATACATGCAAACCGTACATTTAATGTACGGTTTGTATGAAATCTGTACAAACCGTACATTAAATGTACGGTTTGTATGTATATTTCAGAATATTTAGGGTTTAGGGTTTAGGGTTTGTAATTTAGGGTTTGTAATTTAGGGTTTAGGGTTTGTAATTTAGGGTTTAGGGTTTGTAATTTAGGGTTTATGGTTTATGGTTTGTAATTTAGGGTTTGTAATTTAGGGTTTAGGGTTTAGGGTTTGTAATTTAGGGTTTAGGGTTTAGGGTTTAGGGTTTAGGGTTTGTAAAAACATACAAATTAAACTTACGAATTTATAACGTACAAATCAAACTTACGAATTTATAACATACAAATCAAACATACAAATCAAATTAAACTTACGAATTTATAATATTCCAACTCACCTACGAATAAAATTTACAAATCAAACATAGAAATCAAATACAAAAAACACAAATATGCATTTATTTATTTTTGTAACGACTAAATGATTTAAAGTTGGACGTAGGGAGCATCTTTCCCGCTGATGTTAATCTATCCGATGACGGCTCAGTAGACTCTTCGATTTCGTTTAGCTCCGGACGGCGTCTCTGTCGATGCTGCGATTCTGGATGCGGAGCACGCTCATGGGATGTAAGTGCCAATCCTCGACTCCAACTGTCGTGCGTCCCAAATGATTGTCTATGATGATCGAACGGAACATCATCCTGAACGTAGTCCGACCCAGCAAAAGAAGCACGACGACCATGACCGCTTGAACTCGGACCCGGACCCTGATCTGTAGTCGGGGGTCGACCTCCAGTCGTTCTTCTACTGCCGCTACTAGATTCGCCTTCCTCTCTGCCTCTTTCGTCGGGACGCCGACAACTTGCCGACCTAGTGTAACTTCTTGGGTCGTAACCTAGGTCGTCATCACCATCGTCGTCGTCGTCGTCGTCGTCATCCTCCCCATCCGACTGTTCATCAGCTGACCCATACGGATTCATTCCCATTTCAGCGAAGTCCTTTCGTAGTAAGTCCACTTCCGTTTTCATTTTCGCACGTTTGAACGATTTGAAATTGCGGCGCAATACCGCTTTCTGAAAAAAAAAAAACCAATACAAAATGATTTATAAGTATTGAAATATACAAACAAAAAAATAACAATCAAATATTAATGAACTTTGATTAGTTGTTACCATTTTGTTGAACAACCCCGTATGCTCCCGGAAACCGTGAGATGGCCGGGCAAGTTCAGGTGGGTTTATAAAGATCCGGGTCCTCTCTCTATACCATCTCATGTAATCCGGTGACGTCCCCGTGCCAAATTCGCCGTTAACAAGACGGTTGTGGCGATCATTCCACACGGCTATAAACTCTCCACAAAGTAAAGGCCAGTCGTGTTTTTGCCCAATCCCAAATCTTCTATCCTTGCCGTGACCCTGTATGGGTTTCCAAATATATGTTGGGACCCGCTGAACAAAACCGAACTGTCTCATGAACCTGTCCGCGGGATGGAACTCAACCTTCTCATTACAAATGAGAGGCACAGAGCAATGCCACATATAACGGCCCCGCGTGCAGTATTCCGGATACTGATTGAGATTCCCGTAAGGTTGCCACACTATCTGTAATCAGCAAAATTAGAATATATAAACAAGGGTTAAAAATACTAGTAATAAATTCTGCGAACATAAAACCAATGCAAACATATACAACATATAATACGTAAGTTACATATAATACGAAAGTTAAAATTTACCTGTTCAGGCGACATATTGTCAAACTGGTCACGTATGTGGACCATATTATGTCCGTAGACATATGGCGTAAGGTTAGTTTGCCTCCAAATCTTCCATCTGTAATATACAAACAAAACCCGATAAACAATAAATATAACCGGCAGCTAAGTAAATGATAGATGACACAATAAAAAACAAAACACAAATCCAATACAAAAACTAAATAATATCATACCTGTAACCGAGGGGGAACCTAGGCCAGCCCTCAGGTGGCTCGATATCTTCCGGTAGCTCTTCACATGGTCTAACCGGCAGTAGTCTGGTAATCGCCCACATATCCAGAAACATCACCGCCCCGCTTACTCCGCTTGCCTTACAACGTACCAACTTGCATAGATTAGCCTCTAACCATGCCAGAATATCTGATCCCCAACTATACTCAGCACACGTGTCAAAATCCTCCAGAAATGGCAGAGGCCAGAGTGGAATCTGATCACTGCTCTTATCCGAAAACACATGTGCCCCCAGTAATAATAGCATGGCAACCCTAGACTGATATAGCAAACGCTCCTCAGTAGGGTTGAGGGGTAATTCACCAAAGGTGTGTAACATCCAATCAAGTCTAACTGTCAGACAGTTTGTATCCACTTGATTGTCAGCCGGTCTAACATCCAACAAACTCTCCATCATATCCAACCTGCTCGCCTTGGTGTCATTCCGCTCCGATCGGATAACAGCAAGACCATCCACCCTGAGAACAAGCATAATCTCTACATCTTGTAAAGATATCCCCAACTCTCCACCGACAAAATGGAACGTGTGCGACTCATCACGCCACCTATCAACTAAGGCTGTAAGCAAGCCTCGGTCTACGGTATAATTACCTATGGTGTGAATACCGTAAAAACCAGCCCTAATCATATTTTGAACTACCCCTTTCGGCGTCGGTATCTGCCAACTATAATTATAAACTCTAATCTTATTGGCATCTCCTCTACCCGCTTCTCTTCCAGCATCCCAAGTCTGATTAGAAATGTGACCGGTCTGTCATAAAATACCCAACATGCCTTTAATATGTGGACCTGGCTCTGCCATTCTAACTGTGATAACCAAATATAACTCAGTTAATGATAACCAAACAATGATAAAATAACCAATTAATAACCAATTAATGATAACCAAACAATGATAACTCAATGATAACCAATTTTTTAATCATAACCAAACACACATTTAATCATAAACCAAACAATAATAACTCAATTTTTTAATCATAACCAAACACACATTTAATCATAAACCAAACAATAATAACTCAATTTTTTAATCATAACCAAACACACATTTAATCATAAACCAAACAATAATAACTCAATTTTTTAATCATAACCAAACACACATTTAATCATAAACCAAACAATCATAACTCAATTTTTTAATCATAACCAAACACATTTAATCATAAACCAAATAATCATAACTCAATTTTTTAATCATAACCAAACACATTATCAACAATTATCAACAATTGAAATTAACCAAACACATAAAAAAAAATAATGCAAAAATGGGACAAATATCAACAATTATTATAATTAATATAAATAAACAAAAAAAAATTATATATAGCTAAGTGAATTATCCATTTGCATATTTTATATATTTTTTCCTATTTTACAAATTAAAATTACAAAAAAAATAATAATGCAAAAATGGGACAAATATCAACAATTATTATAATTAATATAAACAAACAACAAACAATTATATATAGCTAAGTGAATAATCAATTTGCATATTTTATATATTTTTTCCTATTTTACAAATTGAAATTACACAAAATAAATAATAAATTAGAGAATAAAAGATATACCCTTGAATTATGGATAAATTTGATTGATGATTTGGGGTTTTTTGTTAAGAAATTTAATAGGTAATGTGTTTGATTGATTTGGGTGGTTTTTTTGGATGAAAATTGGGGGTTTTTGAGAGAAAGAGAGAGAATGTAGTATAAAAATTGTTTTTTTTAAAAAAAAACGTAAGTTTGTGTTTTTCAGGGACTTGCTGTGTAATTTTTGCGCAGAGACTGACTGTGTAATTTCTGAAAAGTAGAGACTGACTGTGTAATTTCTGCAGAAATTACACAGACCGTAGATTAAATCTACGGTTTACAGTGATTCACTGTAAACCGTAGATTTAATCTACGGTTACAAAGTTTTAAAAGATAATTTGCAGTTTATTAAGTCATCCTCTTAAAAGATTACTTTTTTTAGCTGCAGGTCTAGCCGTATAGGTGAAGGAGAATAGTACTAGCGTTCACTGTGTTTACTTTTTCATGTTATCATTATTTTTATTTTTTAACTTCGAAAAATGGTAATTTCAAATACACTCCAAAATCATTATTTACCCATCTTATAGTAACTTAACTTTAATTAGCACAATTGTAAAAAAAGTTTATCATGAAATAAAAGTATAAATATCTCACTCAATTTTCTTTTCGTAAACAATTTCGTTAATGCACTACATGAAAAAGTTCATTTAGCATCATAAAACTTTTTGAGTTATATTGCTAAAATTTAGCCACAACCACTTTAGCAACATAACCGAAAAAAATTTATGATGCTAAATGAATTATTTATTATAGCGATGGTTTTTACTCTATGTTACAATTAATATTTTTAGCCGTGATATACTTATATGTGTAGCAAGCAAAGGACTTCTCATTTTCTTAATAGTACTAAAACACAAGAAAAAGAGAAAACTAAGAGCAGTATATATATATATCACTGCATGACCGGGTGCAAAAAGAAATATCAGAATATATATGCTGTGGCCTTCCGATTAAAATACCAATCTTTCATCCTGCCTTCTAAATATATATATTATTATTATTGTTAGAACTTAAAACTCACCCATCTTTCAAATTGACATTTTAAGCCGCAATTTAATTTCCTATGTTTCATATTCATAAAAGGAGACAAATTCATGGGTAAAACGAAAACATGTTAAAATCAGACTTAGGATACAACAGTAAAAAAACAAGTAACATCTACATTGCTCAAGTTCGTTTCTTTGTTAAGTTCAGTGTTTCATAAAAGTGTTTTTTAGTTGCATAATGGTTATGTTACCTAAGTTAGCAAGTTAGTGTTCTTTAAAAACAATGTTAATTGTAACATGATATTTAACAAATGAGGCTTTAGTTGGAATTAATTTTTATGTTATTGCCATTTATGGCTTATGACATAGTGCTTTCTTATGGTCATCCTTTTATACGGATTTATTATTAACCTCTATTGCCATGACTTTATTGGTTTGAATATATAATATTGATTAGTTGGCCAAAATTAAATTATTCAATGTGAAGGGTGAATACATGTTAATTTTAACATGTAGTTGTAAGTTGACATATTACTTTATGCCTACATGTGAAGTTAAAAACATCAAATTTTAATCAGATCATTGTAGATGTAGGGTTTCCATTTCACCATAAGCCTTGAAAATTAAGGAGAGAATGAAAACACAAGTCCATACTCAAATCCTAATCTGTAACCTACAAACATAAACACTACTATTATTTTGCAACTTATGTAATAGCTAAATAAAGTCCTAGAGAGAAAAGATGGAGAGAGAAAGGCAAGAGGGACGCGTGGGGGGTATCCTGAAAGAGTCTCAACTGTCTTCAGTGAAAATTATGATGTGGCACCGTCACGAGCGGGTGTGAACCACACTGGCAAGTACTCGTCAATGCCTCAAATAAATGGAGAGTTGTGGAAGTGCCTTACAAGATGACCACTCCACTGCCGATTTTAAGTCACACATTTTACTTACTTGTATTGATACAGTGCACCAGTACAATATTCAGTAAGTATCCCGGAATAGGGTCTAAGGGACCGAAATTAAATGGAAAAAACAAGCCCAACGGGCGCACTATTACAAAATAAATCCCACAATACGACTTTATCTCCCCCAAATCTTCCCACATTAAGTTAGCAGAGATCACACATTTTACTTACGAAACACAAGTCATTGAACAAGTTTGAGTCCTTCCGAGCAGTATTAATTCAAATAGGAATGGGTATAAATACAGACTAATTAACATCTACGTTATTTGGTAATAAAAAGCTTAACTTTTAGCAAGTAAGAAAGTATGCATTTCAACTACTTAAGAATTAAAAAAAAAAGCAAGAAATATAAAAACCAGATCTTTAAGAGTTTTAACTTTTAGGTAAAACAGTGTCTTGGTCATTCTAAGAAGAATTACAAAATGAAGCAACTCAGTTTTGTTAGCTTTACTTTAAAATGAGAACTTGTACTTGAGCACAGAAAAACATCACAAGTTTAAGGTAAGAAGCAAAAAAGAAAAAGAAGAACAAGAAAACAGTGTCTTGGTCATTCTCTACATTTATACTGTTGTTCCAAAAAACTATACTAAATTATTTTGAAGTTACAATAACAAATCAAGAGTAGTGGTTACAAAAAATTATACTAAATTATGTTAAATGACTATTGCAACACAAGTTAGTGTAATAGGTCTACGTATTGGTACACTAGTGATGAGACTACATTGTTTCATATATTACAGTAACTATACCTTTCTATGTCGCTTATTTTCTTATCATGTGTCCTAATTTATAATTCAGGAAAAATGATTTTTACAAAGTTCTTAATCCATTGGAAAAAATTTGAAGTTTTTTTTCTTTCTTATGGATCTATGCTTGTGA
This sequence comes from Primula veris, assembly GCA_963682055.1. Classification (NCBI taxonomy): domain Eukaryota; kingdom Viridiplantae; phylum Streptophyta; class Magnoliopsida; order Ericales; family Primulaceae; genus Primula; species Primula veris. The sequence continues at coordinate 9,749,006 of OY821743.1, forward strand.
TTAGTTTTTCTTTAGTCACCTTTAATTATTTCTGTTGTAGTTAGTACATTGGATTTTCTCCAGATATATCTGCTAAAAAAGCATAACAAATACAGTAGTGCAAACTCAATCAACATGTTTAGTTTTCCATTCCATATCTGGAAAATGTTTATACTCGAACTATGACCATGACCAACTAGTTGAAATCCGTATCAAAAAAAAAAAAAAAAACTAGTTGGAATGAGAAATTGAAATCTAAACGAAGTAGGAATAGCATATTTCTATCTAGTTGAGATGCAACTAGATAAAAAAATGTGCATTTCGTTTTATTTTGAGGAGTGATTTTTTAAACACACGTAATGAAGGTACTTGAGACAAAAAGAGTAATGGTTGATTCAAAGACCCAACTAGAAGATTTCAGAATACAGGTTCAACATGAATGCTTTTTGTATGAGGTAGGCTTTTTTGTTTACATGATTTTGCTAAACAGACAAAAGGGTCTGAAATTTTAAATAGAAAGAATGCTTTTTTTTTTTTTAGTACAATAAATAGAAAGAAAGCTTTTTGAAGGAGTAGTTTTTGGCTTGATTTGTTGATAGTGAAAGAGTAAAAGATGTAATGAAGATATTTGGGAGTGAAGTTTCATGTTTTGCTGTAAAAGGAAAGAAAATCAAATCAGAAAATAAAGCAACAGAGCTGGGACTGTGCTTATTTTATCGATTTTTACCTCATTTTTAAATATTGAAGTTACTAGTATATGCTATCCCCCTAGTCCAACATATGCCATATGTACTGGTACGGGCTATAGAGAAAGAAATAATGAAGACAGACCAGACCGTTGGGTGTGAAGTTTCATGATATTTTGCTGAAAAAGGAATGAAAATGAAAACCAAAAATAAAAGCAACCGCGCTTTGCCTCTGTAGCTGGCCCTCTGCATGTTTTTTTTACCAGCTTCAACTCTAAAAATCTTACAATCAAAATTAGAATTCTGCTTAAACAAATATATTTTGCCATTTAAACCTCAGCCAACATTAATAACTCTTATTACTTAAGTAAAAGCATAAATAAACACAAATATTGGATATAAACCAAAAAAAATAATACTTTATATACCTACATAGCTCGCTCTAAACCATATTTTAACACAAAGTACCAACACAAAATCAAATGAACATAATTTTATTGAATACTTTTGTTTGTTTGGGTTTGTCAACTAGAATTTACATTTCTCTTTTGTTTTTTGTTTAATTTTATATCATTATATTATATGTGTCATAAATAATATAGGATGAAAGATATTATATTATAGGAAGACTTATAAATAGTTACATATCAATCAACTTAATTACAAAAAATTCATTTATGTGTGCTTCTTTACAATTAGGTACATATGTCATAATATATATATATAAATAAATCAAAAAAAAATTTGAAAATATTGAAAAAAAATGAAGAAAAAAAAATGTATATACTATCAAACAGGATTAAACATGATTGAACATTATTAAATATGATAAAATGATTAGACATAGAAGATTGGATATGATTGTATATGATTACACATGATTAAACATGATTAGACATCAATGATTGAACATAATTATGCATGATTATACAGGATGAGACAGTATCACACATATTTTTTGTATAAAAAACATATATTTTAAAATTTTGGTTTTTAATTTTTAAATATTTTTTTTGGATTTTTTTAATGACATATGTATTTATTTGTAAATAATTTCACAAAATATGTATTTTTTTGTAAAAGAGTTATTAAGTTCAAAATAACCGCCTTTTTGTGAATAAGTTTCTAAATATGTAATAAATTATCATTTTCCCTATATTATATTAAAGATAAACCAATTTATTTCACAAATACATTTAATAAGCAACTTTTTTTTCTTGTAAATTTCTAAACTAATGGTCAGACCTTAGTAAGATAGTCATTGGCGTCTCCAACATTTTAGAGGCTCAAATGAAATCCGAAAAAACAGCCTTAATTTTTTTTTACGGCAAGCACTACACAAAAAACAAGAGAAGAAGTTTATAGTATACTAATCAATTCTAACATAATATAAGTCATACTTACATAGCATAAAAAGATCAAATAACATAGATATATAAATAATAGTAAGACTGTAACTAGAAGTGTTGTCTTTTTTTCTTTTGATTCCCAGCATAGTACTGTAATACATATGTTGAAGTCATTTATTTTACAAAATATTTAAACCTATGGTTACGTTGGTAATTACATATCAAAAAAGGGGCCTCTCAAAATTTGGAGTCCCAAATTTAATGCCTCACCTATTTGGTGCACAAGCCGGCTCTGATAGATAGCTACAGTTGATTTTACTTGTTTCTATCAAATATTATTTATATTTTTACTAAACTTTATGTTAATATTAAGGTAATTACAGACTCGAAGATACTGTGTTGCCACCTAAGGTCTATTTAAAACTAATTTTTATTCATTAAACCAATACATGTAGTATAAAGTGGCGGTTGGTTTTAATGGCTACATCAAAATTCCAAATTTGATTCTAATATTTATAGAGTTAATATAGTAATAGTTAATATAGTGTTAACCCATGATTAAGAATTTAAGATAATGTTGACTCAACTCTAATAATAATACAATATAGTAATAAATACTATTGGATATCTTAAAATTTTAGAGTTAGACCAATGAAAAACGGATGTGTCGGGTTTGGAGGAGCCGGTTCTCCCGACCCGGTTTGGAGAAAATTTGCACTCTTTCAAATTTAACATCAAATTCGACAAACTACTTCCATAAAAGATCTAAATACCTCCAAATCTCTATAAATTACCTTCAAATCGATACTAATAATATTATACTTATTATTGGTGCCTGGTGGATAAAGAGACACAGAATTCATGCTAACAAATAGGAGTAATAACTTGGTGTGAATTGTTTAAACTATTTTCATCTTTGCTACGTTTGAAATTGATAAACTTACTTACAACGAAAAGTTATACTAAAAAATTTATATGCGCAAATCATAACCTTAATATCATATGAATTAATTATAGGCATTAAAGAGTTAAAGTCTGATAAGCACAATGCAAGGTGATGAGATGATGGGCATTAAGTTTGCAAACAATTAACATCAATGGCACCCGTTATCTTATGGGACTCATTTAATTTAAATATGATTAAATTGTTCTAAAATTATACACGCATCAGTTCCCTTATTTATTACCTTAAATATACATGAACTCAAATATACTTTAAATATAAGGGATCAAGATGTTCCATTATAATTAAAATAATAATTTATCTCTCTTATTTTTCTCTTATTTTCTCTCATTTATTTGTACTTTTCACATATAAATTAATAAAATAACAAAAATATGAGTTGTATAGTTTTGATAAAAAAAACTGATAATTTGTATAAACCAAAACGTTTGTTTATAAGTTGTAAAAATGTATTTTTTACTTTATATAAGAGAAAATTTGTAAGTTATTTAATGTGGTTGCTCTATTAAATTAATTTGGGTTGAAAAAAATTGATAGAAGTATATTAAAATATAGTAATATTTAGTTATGATAATAAATTTGATAGTAAATTTAAAAGATGTATAAAGTTAAACTGTTAACCTAAAAATATAAAAGTGATGTTAATTAACTTAAATATGAGAAAAAGTGTAAGTAAACTGATACAGATGTTCTAAGTACGTATGATAAATAATTGTAATCATAATTATTCATTTCGACAAAAGTACACATATATACTCAGGATCGTGTGTATATATTTATATAGGTATATAAGTGACCAAGTATATTTCATCATCACCTAGCCCTTATATGGGAATGCGAGACCAAAAAAAGAATATTAGTCCAACTCTCATTTCGGGATTTTTGTTGCTGTTGATATTTTGACTAAAATCTCTTAAAATTAACATTAAAACTCCTCACATATGGCGAAGGAAAAAAATCATGATTCCATGAACAATGTGTCGCCTTTCATTTAGATTTCCTAGATTTTAAGGTCATTAGATATTGGATCTTAATTAACATTAGGGGGTGCTAGAAACTGGATTAATTTTTATTTGTGTACACAATCCGTCCCACATTATAAGTCTTATACGAAACAACGCGCAACTTTTATCGAAAAATAACTCGTATCCAAATTGTCGAAATAATTTTTTCTTAAATTCTATCATATAGTTTAACTTTTAAACTATGTAGAAAAATTTTAAAATTTTTCGTTTCGGCAATTTAGTTAAATATTTAAAATCGTTTAAAGATGTACGTGGTTTCACATACAACTTATAAAGTGGGACGGTGAGAGTATTACTTATTGTTCATTAATTTGTTTTTACTAATTCTAATGAACGAAGATTCTGTTCAACATGTAAGTGTAGAATCAACACAAACCATTTTTAATTAATATTAGAATAGAAAGAAGAAAAATACCAAAATGGAAAGCAGAACATCTCTTAAATTTATCAATAGATAGAGAAACTAAAGATTTATAAATAATAAATAACGTCAATGTACGAAATTATCAAGTCTAATCTTTTTCCTCCTATATATCCACATAAATGTCTATAATCGTCCGTGTACACTTCATCAATCCATTGTGAGAGTGGTATTAAAATACTTTACTAAAAGGCGGCGGCAAAATTGCACTCAATGATAATATAATAAGAGATTTTTTTAAATAAATTTTCATATAGACTTAATGTGAACCATCATATATATATATATATATATATATATATATATATATATATATATATATATATATATATATATATATATATATATATATATATATATGAGAATAAATCAACGATTTATATCGAGAGAGAGTATGTAAAAAAAAAAATATCACTTTATATCACATAATTGTACTACCCCTCAATTTCACACCCCCAGGACACGTTTCCCCCCAAACATCCCAATTAAATTTCACCTATGACACGTACCCATAGTCCAAAACAAAGTTCTACAGTAAAAACTCGATAAATTAATACTCGATTATTTAATAAACTCTTTAAGATAATATTTTTGGTCAGTCCCGACTCGGGGATAGGGTGCTAAATTAATAATTCGCTAAAATTATAAGATAATACATTTTTGATAATTTTTTTAGACCCCATATAAAATATAAATTAATAATTCCTTATATATAACATATTACATGAATGATTTACGAAAGTTTCTTGAAAAATGACTCAATTGTCTTTTGTTTTTTTGTTGAAATCAATTTCCCCTTGAATCTCGTCTCTAATTTTCCTTAGCATGGTAAGAACTTCTCGTCATTGTTGTTTTTTTCACACCTTTAAGATGGGAAGCCATGTTGTGTGTATGATTTGTTTGTGTTAACCTATTTTGATCTTGTATTTATATAGAAAATATTTTTAATGTCCATAAAGTGATACATTGAACACAAGAAGCATAATAAGGTGGGAGATTGAAGGTTTCTTTCAAATTGGGCCATTCATTTGATATACATGCATTGTATACAATAATTAAGTGGAAGCTTAAAAGGTGTTTGTAAACTAAGTATTTTACTATAAATTAATAAAATATTAATTAATATATAAATTAATAATTATTAATTTATCGATTAATTAATAACTCTTTTAATTAATAAATTTTGGTGGTCCCAAGTGTATTATTTTATAGAGTTTCTACTGTACTTACCTTTCGTAGTTTAAGGTTCAACTCTAATAACTCACCAAAAGTGAAGGAATTACATATTTAAAATTTGTCACTTTCATTTTTAATTTAGCATTAAATTTATCCGGTCATAGTTGAAGATGGGATTTGTGCTTATAAAATCATAAACAGAAACGAGATGTAGGACAAGAACAGAGAATATATGACAAAAAATAAGTAGAAAAAATTTGTTAACCTGATTCAATAGATGATTGAATGAAATTGAAAGGAAGTTTCTAAGATATGGTTAACTAGCTAGCTAGTACGTAATCGAAAATGAATAAGACATAATTTATTTACAAACTAGTTATTATTATTATTAAATACGTCAATCGTCCTAGGGGATGAGCTAGGAGGCTCGTACATGCACAATTTCTTCATATTTTAAAAAACCCCATCTTCATAGTGTAAATTTTGCATATGTTATTATTATTTTAAGTATATTAAGGGGAAAAAAAATATTAGGAGACACGCACCATTATCATTTATCTATGTACGTACACCATAAGTCTGTATAAATATGGTACATATATATGGGCTATGAATAAAAGGATAACAGAAAAGCAAATCAATTGTCAAAAATACCGAGTGACATTTACATGGGCAACAATACGGTTATTCAAAAATACAAAAAAAAAAACAGATTAAATATTTCAAACTACACTTTCAAAACAATCCCCGAGCTACAAAACTAGTTTTAAAAGTAGCTGGGGATTGTTGATACATACTTGAAGGTAAGCTAATTATATGGCAAAGTTGTATTTTATTTCTCTTCTCATATTTAATAATAGAACAAATTTATATATGTTGATGAGAGAGCTATCAAGGTAGATAAATTAGTTTTACACCGTATCGAAATAAATTAATGGTTGGTGTAAAAGGTTAAAACTATTTCATGAGTGACAAAATAAAAATAAAAAAATACGACTTGTATATTGTTTTGACACGCTTATACAATTAAGTATAGTTAAGTGAGATTGATAATCGGAATATGGTTATGGCATAACTTTTTTTCTAAAAAATCTAAATATTGCCATCGATATCGTGATTTGTAGTTCTCGTCTAACCTGTGTCCGACTCTGGTAACAGCATTAGTATGGCAACAAAAACAATGGGGTTAACATGACAAGGTGTAATTTTGATTAAGTTTTAGGCAAAAACTGATAATTTGAAGAAAAAGGAAACAAACAAATGATTCCCATATGTATATACGTATAGGTTTTGTATATAGCACAGTAGTACTACTGCTCCGCTCCACTACGTACTACACAAAATTGCACACCAAAAACTATTTTCATTCTCTCTCTCTCTCTCTCTCTCTCTCTCTCTCTCTTAGGGTTTTACCTATCATTTTCTCCTTTTTTTCATTTCTATATCCTTAGCACCCTCTTCTCAAATATTTATCTCTCTGGTATAATCTCTTCTTTTCTCTTCTCTGTTTTTTTTTTTTTTTGCATTTCTGTTTTTTGAGACGTTTTTTTTCTTCCTCCTTTTGCTTGTCCATGAGTTGAATGTTCTGTTTTTCTTCTTTATTTTTGTTACAAATCTGAATTTAAAAGTTCGTTGGTTTTATCATCATGTATAATCTTTTATCTAAAACATTGAACCTTTTTCTGAGTTTTTTTTTAATGGTCATTATCTCTCTGCTATTTAGTTTTTTTCTAATACTTGTTTTGTGAGTTTATTATCTTTACCCAAATAAAGTTCTTTTTTTTCGATTTTAGGAGTATTTTCTGCTCGTATTTGGATGTTGCTGTCTAATAAGTTCATTAGTTATCTATGTTATCTAAAATCTTGAGTTTTTTTTTTTTGCGTGTTTCTATGTTTATGGCTCTGTTTTTTAGTTTACCATAATAAATGAGCTTTTATTTTATTTTCTCCCTTATTCTATTGTCCAGAAGTTAAATGTGTTATTTTTTCTGTTTAATTGAATTTAAATCTTTATATAATTAATTTTTTGTTTAGTTTTGTTCTGTTGCATCGCTTTTATTGATCTTATTATACATGTTTTGTGGTTTATTGCTCTCTTTAAACCCAGAATAATGAATATATATTTGATTTTTTTCTTTTTTTTCAACTTCTTTTTGAATTTTTTGGTTATTTTGAAGTAAGGGGCGGAGGAGACAGAACCAAATATTTGGGGTTGCAAAAATAGAAGCACATAATATTTTTTAAATTGTAAAAACTGGAAAAGCGGGATTTTATATATTTTTTTTATCCCTATTTATTAATTTTTCTTTTTTATACCCGATTTATATTTTTTTTCTCTTTTGATCAATTATAACATTTTTTTCAAACTCTAAAAAAAAAGTCACAACAATAATGGCACGTTTAGTCACGTGCCGAAAGTTTCAGGATTTGAAAATTTACAAAAAATAAGATAAAAATTAGAAACTAAGGTAAAATAAATAAAAATTAAGAGACAAATGGTATGAAAAGGAAAAGCATAAATAAACGAAGGTATAAAAAGGTAAAATCAAGAAGCCAAGATATTAAAAGAAAAATATGAAATAGCAAAAGTATAAAAATACTAAAAACCCGGAAAAAAGAAACTTATTCTATTAAATACATACTCGCTTTGCATAAATATAAACGAACAACCAAATATATTTTACACAATTTCATTAAAATTACTTTGCATACAAAAAGTTTTTTAAAATTTTATTTGCAACCGTCACTATCTCTATTATTATTATTATAGTTTAATTTTTTCAAATATTTGTGTCACGTATTGACATTCTATATAAGTTAGTGTCATAGTGTTACTTCTTTTTTAAGTACTACTATTAATATCACATAAAAAGTCATAGTATATTATTACACTAATAATATATAATTTTGAAAAGGATTTGTTAAAAAAAATATTTAACGGGTTCCCAGAATACATTATATATAAATTATTTTGAAAAACACTAAAAAAAAAAAATTAATTTCTGAAAATTGTGCAGTTGCGATGGCAACCCAACCCATAGTGATGTTCAAGTGATGAAGTTTTTTTTTTTTTTGTATTTGTTAATAACCCTACTGTTCAAGTTCGTTAAATTTGTTAAAAAGCTGAAAGTTGTTGTTGTTCTGTTTTCTTTGCTCATAAATAGTTCTAAACAAATATTTAATTGTTTTCTGTGCTTGTTTAATGTACACGTCTTTGTTACATGAAAGATTTTTAGTACATATCTTAGTCTGAAACGTTCATTAATATACCGTTATTTGTTGTGAATTGTTTAAACTACTGTTATCTTTGTTAATTGATAGACTCGACTTACAACAAAAAGTTAACATTTTTATATAAAAAAAACTATATACATAAATCATAACCTTAATATGATATAATTTAATTATAGGCATTAAAAATACTAATTAAGGTCTCCTAAGCACAATCGCATTAGATCTTGAATTTTAATTTAAAATTGGGGTGGGTGGGGGGGGGGGGTGGGGGGGTGCTAGTAGATTTTTCTTTGTAATACTTCTTTTATTTTGGCAATTTGTTGTTACATTTCTAATGAACGAACATTCTGTTCAACATGTAAGTGTAGAAAACATCTCTAAGATTTATCAATAGATAGATAGAGAAACTCAAGATTTAAAAATAATATTCTTGTTAATAGTTTCACAATTTCAATTTTTTGTCTTTCTTTTTGAAGGCACTAAACTTTTTGAAAAAAAGGTTCACAGTTAATCGAGTACAGCCAAAAGGGAACCTTCAAATTTTACCCATTCCGAATTAATTTCACCCGTGAGTTTTATGCTGCACCTTGATTTAGAAGTCGAATGCTAACTATTTAAAAAAGGCCTATATATATATATATTGCTAAAAAATTATGCTGTATGAACTGGACATTGGCATCATATCTGGTACTGTACAAATACATCGATAGAATTTCTTTACCAAGATACGATACGGCTGGGGGTAAAACACTTATTTTATTTTTATGAATTCCTCTCAAATGTGATACTTTAAAAAGTGTAAAAATGAAAATTTTGGTTTCATACATTTTAATCCATCAGACATCGGCAAGGCGGTGGTCGCTTCTTCTGTCAATTGCATCTGGATCAACTTTTACTGTGTTCGACTTTTGCTTTGGATCTTTGAAATATCAGTTAATTAAGAATATATTCAAGTTGAATAACTTTTTCCTCAGGATAAGACGTTATTTAATACGGAAATGTTGGTCCAGTTTTACACTGATACGCTTTGTTTGTGTACATTAGACATATGTGCCTTCTCGGTACTGCTTAGTCTTAGATTTGATGTTAACACAAAATGTAGTCTTTCATTAAGATTAAATCTTAATTACCAGTTAAGTAATCGTCTGTTTCTTTTCTTAAATCATAACATAAATAAAATTATGTAATGTTTTCTTATGAATTAACTATAGGCATTAAAAAGCCTTAAGTCTGGTAAGCAGAATCATTTTAAGCTAGATCTTGGATTTGAATTTAAAATAGGGGGTGCTAGAAACTAAGTAGATTTTTCTTTGTAATAATCCTTTTACTTTGGCAATTTGTTCGTACTATTTCTAATGAACGAACATTCTGTTCAACATGCAAGTGTAGAAAACATCTCTATCAAATAGATATATAAACTAAAGACTAAAAAATAATATTCTTGTTAATTGTTTGACAATTTTTAATTTTGCGTCTTTCTTTTTTTAAGGCACTCATCTTTCTGCAAAAAGGTTCACAGTTGATCAAGTATAGTTGTAAGGGAAAGCTAAAATTTTGCCCATTCCGAATTTCACCTGTGAGTTTTATGTATTCGTGTTGCACCTTGATTTAGGCATGACATAATCACATCACTGTTTTACCTATGTTTACAGCTGTGTGACACTTTTTTAGTTGTTATTTTGTCAAAGGATTTTTTTTTTAATAAATGGTGGGAAAAACTTATATTTTTATTTATTTACATGATTAAAATAAAAATGTGAAGAAAAAAACCGAGTAAAATAAAAAATAAAAAAAACTGCAAAGAGCAGAATAGAAAGATGTGGGAGACATAGGAAAAAAATAGAAAGCCAGACACAGGACACAATCAGTTGGTTTAGAGGGTCTGAACAGTCAAGTCTGTAAACCCCTCTTCTTTTTCGTAGAAAATAGGCCCTTAAAGAGAGAGAAATCTCTAGTTGCATCTCATATTAGGAAATACCAAACCCTTTTAACCAACCTCATGGGGAAGTTTTCAATATTTCAGTTTACAATTGTTTTCCTCAATTTGGATAAGAAATCAGCTGCGGTGTTTTCTTCACGAAATGTATGTGTAATTTTCACCTTTCTTTTGTTCATAATATATATCTATTAGGTCTTATTATTGGTTTAATCCTCCAAAGACAAACTAATATTATTCTGAATAATTGAGACTAGATTTTTAAAATCGGTTTAGATGATTACTTTATCATAGTTTTCAATCACTTGTACACCTTGAAGGAGAGACATATTGTTTCAGCTTCTATACTAGATACACAAGTACCGTGACTTGTATAACTCTTTATGAATTTCCCGTTATTATCTATGAATATTCATCCATAGCCTGCGACTTCATTTGTCCTTTTATAGCTAGCATCAGTGTTAATTTTGATGTTGTCAATTGGTTTTTTTTTTTCCAAAGAACCATTTGTGGTTTACTCTTACTTTTAACAGGGTTTTCTTTAGGATCTATAAGTGTAAAATCTTCATGGAACTTTTTGTTCTTTCTCACATAAGTATATACCATCGATAAATTATCATTTATTATACTGTGATAACACATATTTTTCTTGTCAAATTTACTATTGCATCTACTTTTCCACAAACCCGAGACAATAAAAAACGTCAAGATCTTTATAATAGTACCAACCATAAAAGCATTAGAAGTTGACCACCAAATTATGCATTTACCCCTGATATCATCATTCTGCACTTTAATACCCATAATATTATCAAAATAAGTCCACACCTTCTTAGCAATAAAAGCAGAGCAAAACAAATGGTTTACCTCTTCAGTGTGATTGTAGCAGCATTCACAAACTGATGCCAATGGATACCTTCTTTCTGAATATTACCATCAAGGGGAATGACGTTATGTAACAGCTTCCTCATAAAAACAGAAACTTTTAAGAGGAATAATTTTGTCCCAGATTTTAGTATATATCCAATTAAAGTTGTGTTTTTCTCTCACCAGGTGCCAGGCTGATTTAACTGAGAAAAGGCCACTCGGATTATCTCTCTAAACCATCTCGTCTTCATTACCGGTAAGAGTTCTCAGGTCTGTCTCAAAGTAGTGCCTTTCTATGTGGGGAATATGCTCTAAAATTGCATCTTCATTCCATTTTTTGTTGTTATACACGTCTTTTAGGACCAAGTCGTTACTAGCAATGTTCTTCAAAGGACCTGAACCACTCCAATTATCCAAATTGATATTGATATTGATATTCCTTTACCATAAAGCCACACTATATTATTTTCAGCAATCTCTCTAACCTCCAACATTCTATTCCAGGCTCCAGAACTGACATATTTGACAGCTTCATTTGGATGTCTGCCTTTGCAATACTTGTTTTTAATAAATTTAGCCCATAAAGATTTCTGAAGTCTAAATTTCTACCATAATCTGATAGCAAAAATCTTGCAAGTGTCTTGTAGATTTCTTATCCCCAAGCCTCCGTCTTCTATAGTTCTACAGATTCTTGACCAACCTATCCAATGGAGCTTATTTTTAGTCCCACCTTTACCCCAAAAGAAATTAGAGAAAACATTTTCTATGGACTTGATAACTTGTTTCGGAGGCTGCATAGTAGTAATAGTGTACATTGGGATTGACTGTAGCACATGACGGATGAGAATGATTTTAGAGCCAGGAGACAACCATTTAGACTTCCACTCAGTTAATTTGTCTCTAATTTTAGAAACCAACGAATGAAAACAAATAATCTTCTTTCTTTCAGAGTATAACTTACAACCCAAATAAACAAAAGGCGTTTTTAATATTATTACCAAGCTGCATTGAGATATTTCGACTTTGATGAATACTGACCTTTTTAGAACAGTAAATATAGCTCTTTTCGTAGTTGATCTGTTGACCAGAATCTGTCTCATACTGCTTCAAAATAGAATGAACTTCCTTTACTGAACTCTTAGTAGCCGAGGAGAAAATAATAAGGTCGTCGGCATAAGCTAAGTGAGATATAAAAGGACCACCACTTTGAACTTTAAATGGTTTAAATTTGTTGTTGTACGAAAGAGCGTTTAGATTTCTAGAGAGCACCTCAGAGCATAAACCGCAGAAAATTGAATATAGTTACTGAAAATAGCACTGGTGACTTTAAAATTAATACATTGGTTCATTTACTGAATAATAGAAATCTTAATGTGGTCTTCAGGGAAAAACCAAAACTTGTTTTCATCATGGACATAAACTTTACCATAACCAAACTTATTTTTATATAATTCTGCCTTTTCTGAACTTACCATAGGTTCCAAAACAATCAGAATAGGAGGTTTGTACATTTTGATGAGCTTTTTAATTCTTCTATTTGTAGCAGCTCCACCAATACCCCTCACGTTCCAAAATATGACTTTACCCATTGATTAACTTTAGTAGAGGTCCTTACAGAAGACCTGAGTAACATTTGATTATCTTTTTTGCTTGATTTTCTTCTTTCTTCTTATTCTTTTTATTTTGAACTGCCCAGTCTCCTTGATGCTTCTCAATTTCTGGGAGATAAATTTAGCCTTTCTTCTATATTTTCCATGTGCATGTTTTCTCAGGAGAAAAAGGAAGGTCCGCCACCAGTTTAATCTCTTTAGCTTGAGCTTCTAAGCTAAACTGTATTGGTGAGCAATTATTCACAACATTTTCTCTATAATCTTCCTCTAGTGGCTTTAAAGTTTCTTCAGGAAAAGCTACCTCGTTTATCTTGTCTATATCACTAATCACAAGTTCTGTTTCATTTCCTTCTAAATCTTCAATATTGGTAATGAGAGTAGACTGATTTTCTAAGTCATCCACTTTCCTATCGTTTTTATCCGTTAAAGACCCCTGCAATTTTTTCTCTTTAAATTTACTATATTCTTGTCTTCCTCTATATTTGTTGCATTATTTTACACTTCCTTGCACCCCTTATCATTCTTCTCAATTTCAAGGCAAATCGGTTTGTTCTTACTCTCTCCTTCAAATTCTTCATTAGTAGTATTCTCAGAACTTATAACTTTATCACTTTTTTGTTGTTTCTCATTAGTACACCACTAAACCAAAGCATTACCACCTTGAAAACTTTTCCAATTATCTTTAACCACCTTCTCAAAGTCCTTATGTTTGGTCCAGAATTGTTGAAAGATGAACCATTTTGGTCTATTGTCCCACACATTAGAAAGATTAAGAAGCAGGGGAGCATGGTTAGATGCTCTCTTATTTAGGTGTTTAAGCTGTATAGAAGCAAAAATGTCTTGAAAAGCTTTATTAACACAAATTTTATCTATCCTTTCTAAGATGCTATTAACTCCACTTCTTTTATTCCACCAGGTGAATCTTGATCCTTCAAACGAGAGCTCTTGCAACTCATTAACATCAAGACAATCAAGGAAGTCATTTGTATGCCCCCTACTTTATGTTTTTTATTCGTCACAGTATTAAAATCGCTGCCCACAATCCAGGGGTCCATAGGGTAACTGTGCACCAAGAAGTCCCATACCTCTTTTTTATCTTCTTTATCACACTTAGCATAAACTGCAGAAACTTGAATATTGCTACTGAAAATAGCACTGCTGACTTTAAAATTAATACATTGGTTCATTTGCTGAATAATAGAAATCTCTATGTGGTCTTCAGAGAAAATCCAAATCTTGTTTTCATCATGGACATAAACTTTACCATAACCAAACTTATTTTTATATAACTCTGCTTTTTTCTGAACTTACCATTGGTTCCAAAACAATCAGAATTAGGAGGCTTGTACATTTTGATGATCTTTTTAATTCTTCTATTTGTAGCAGCTCCACCAATACCCCTCACATTCCAAAATATGATTTTACTCATTGATTAACTATAGTACAGGTCCTTACAGAAGACCTGAGTAACATTTGATTATCTTCTTTTGCATGATTTCTTCTTTTTTCTTATTCTTTTTATTTTGAACCACTGCCCAGTCTCCTTGATGCTTCTAAACTTCTGGTAATTTTCTTGGAGATAAAATTTAGCCTTTCTTGTATATTTTCCAAGTGCAGGTTATTCTCGGGAGAAAAAGGAAGGTTCATCACCAGTTTAATATCTTTAGCTTGAGCTCCTAAGCTAGACTGTATTGGTGAGCAATTATTCACAGCATTTTCTCTATAATCTTCCTCTAGTGGCTTTAAAGTTTCTTCAGGAAAAGCTACCTCGTTTATCATGTTTATATCACTAATAACAAGTTCTGTTCCATTTCGTTCTAAATCTTTAATATTGGTAATGATAGTAGACTGATTTTCTAAGTTATCCACTTTGCTGTTGTTTTTATCCGTTAAAGATCCTTGCAATTTTTTTCTTCTAAATTTGCTATTTCCTCTTCTTCCTCTTATATTTATTGCATTATTTAACACTTCCTTGCACCCCTTATCATTCTTCTCAATTTCAAGGCAAATCACCTTTTCTATCGGATAGGAAGGGCTGTTGCCCTAAATGTACTTCTAAGTAAGTGCTCTCTTTGTAGCGATCAGTGGGTTTCTGACAATAAAAATACTCCATAAAAGAGCTACTTTCAGTAATTTCTTTGTGGAAGTAATAGTTAAGTAGTAGAACTTATTAGAAACTTTACGTATGTATATTCATCACTTTCCCAAACATTAATTGTAATCAGGAAATAAGTATGAAGAATCATTTATTTATTTTTGGTACTTACGAATAACATATGAAGAATAATTTTGACTATTACTGTACCAACATAGATGATATATAGGTTTGTTCTTACTCTCTCCTTCAAATTCCTCGTTAGTAGTATTCTCAGAACTTATAACTTTTATCACTTTTTTTTTGTTTATCACTCTGCTCTTTGGTGTTTTTATCCTCTTTTGCAGTGTGGAAGAAGCTTTTAGAGACCCAAGCCTTTGTGCTTTATTTTTCAGTCACTTTATCTTCTCTTTTGTGAGTTGAGAGGCTTTTGATTCGTTGTGTAAGTTGGCCTTTATCTCCTTATTTTTCTGGTTTGTGCGCTTTGTATTTTGCTCTTTGTTCTGTTTGCTTTCATCTTTTGTTAAAATAATTCCACAAAATCAGCATCACATTAAAACTACAGCTACAATCACGCCATCACATGTCTGATATGATTTGAATTCTGAATATTGCCTTAGTTAAGGATCAGTTTTTATTCTCTCATTGAATCACTTTATTACAGTTGTAATTGCATCCTAGAATTATTCCCTGTAATTATGCCTATCTTGACTATATATTGTATAGACCATAACTCAATAAATTCAAGCAATTATATTTTCTACATGGTATCAGACTAGGTCCACGTTCCTTACCCCTTTCTTTTCCGAGTTTTATTTTCCCCCTTTTCCTACTGTTAATCCTCTTCTTCTCTGTTACTCCTTGTTACTTATCTCCATCTCCTGTCTTTTCCTTTCTTCCATGGCCTCCTCTACTTTTTCAGCTCCTACCCAAAACACTTCACAATTCACCAAACTCACCGATACAAATTATCTCACTTGGCTCCGACAAATAAAACCGTATCTTCATGGTGCTAAACTATGGGGATATATTGATAGCTCAATACCAGAACCTGCTCAAACTATTGTGACTCCTGCTTCCGAAACTACACCTGCCCAAACCGTTTCCAATCCTAAATATGAAGAGTGGTTTACGGTGGATCAACAAATCGTCAGCATTATTACCACTTCTTTAACTGAGAGTGTTTTTCAACTTACAATTGGCTTCGACACATCTAAAGGAATCTGGGATTGCCTCGCTCGCCACTACTCGCAACGCTCTACCGCAAGTGCTTCTAGCCTCAAGCTACAACTCCTTGAACTAAACAAAGGCTCTCAATCAATTGATGAATATCTGCGCCATGCCAAGTCGCTTGCTGATCAATTGGCGGCTATTAAAAAGCCGGTCTATGACGAGGATCTGGTTCTTGCTACGCTCCATGGACATGGACCCGATTATCTCATGCTCCGCACCGCCCTTTCCCAACATTCATCGCTTCCTGACTTCACTGAACTCAGATCTCGCATTCTCTCCTTTGAAACCCAACAACCTCGCATGCAAGAGCATGGATCGGCAACTGCTCTATTTCACAGTGGCAATACTCGCCGCGACAACCGCTCTCAAACAGGCCGAAACTTTAATGCGAACAACCGGAATTTTGGTCGGCCCAGGAAGCAAAATCATACTCGCAACTATCAACAACCATACAATAATTTTTCGTCGGCACAATTTCAAGGCCAGCTCCAACCATCTAATGCATTCGGACCTTACTCATCATTGAATTCAGTGCCTCGACCTCAACACTCGAATGGGATTCTTGGCCCGGCTCCGATGTGGTGCTCTAATTGTCACACAAATCAGCATGGACAAAATCAATGCCCTCACAGATTTTCCGGTCCAAACACCGCTGTACCTTTTGCTGGAGCTCATTTTGCTGCTGATCCGAATTGGTATCCAGATACTGGAGCGACCCATCACATGACTGCTATGTCCGTCAATAATCCACGACAATACAGTGGTCCGCATAATGTTTTTATGGGTAATGGGGACTCGATGCCCATTTCTCATACTAGTAGCTTGCCCCTTTCTTTGGGATCCTCCGACTTTTCTTTACAAAATGTCTTTCATATTCCTTCTATCTGCAAAAATTTATTGTCTGTTGCTCGTTTTACTAAAGATAATCATGTCATCTTTCTTTTCGCACCTGATTATTATCAGATATATTGCTTACATTCTGGTCGTCTATTGTTTCAGGGCCCTTATAAAGACGGCCTATACCCTCTTCAACTGTCCAATGTCTATTCCACTCCACAAGCTCTTGCCTCCGTTCACTCGTCTATTTGGCATAACCGACTTGGCCATCCTTCTGCTTAAGTTTTTTCTCGTTTAAGTCCTTCCATTGGATCTAAACTTTCATTTCGTAATTTTTGTCATGAATGTGCTATTAGCAAATCTCACAAATTACCTTTTGAGTTAAATAAAGTCATTGCTGTTTCTCCTTTTGATATTATTCATAGTGATGTATGGTCTTCCTCCGTTTCTTCTACATGCGGGTTCAAGTATTATGTACTTTTCACTGATGAATTTACTCGCTATTCATGGATTTATCCAATGAAACGGAAAAATGAAGTATTTACCCATTTTCAAAAATTGGTTGCAAAAATTAAAAATCTCTTTGGCATAACCATTAAATTTCTTCAAAGTGATAATGGTACTGAGTATGTTAATCATTCATTCACAGAGTATTGCAACTCTTTAGGCATCCAACAACGTTTTTCATGTCCACACACCCCAGAAGAAAATGGGCTGGCCGAAAGAAAACATAGACACATTGCCACTATGGCCCGCAACCTCCTTTTAACTTCTGGTGCCCCACATAAACTTTGGGTGGAAGCCGTTCTCACATCTGTATACCTCATAAATCGTCTTCCTACTGTTTTGGGTTGGGATACTCCCTACCATCATCTTTATGGTAGTCCGCCTTCATATTCGTCCCTCCGTGTCTTTGGGTGTTCTTGTTATCCTTACCTTGGTCCTTATGTCTCATATAAATTATCAAGTCGTAGTAAAGAATGTGTCTTTTTATGATATAGCCCTCAACATAAAGGTTATAGATGCCTCGATCCAACCACTGGTCGTCTGTACGTGTCTAGGCATGTTATTTTCAACGAAAACTCTTTTCCTTATAAAAATATACAGGTTCAATCTCCCGATCCGTTGGAATTTGTTCTCTTACAGAGTCCATGCCCGTTGTCCATTTCACCGACAATATCTTCTCAAACAGATATGTCTACTTCTAATGTCAACAACACAGATACATCGACTCATTCATCAGAAGAAACAACCATGGTGCTTCCTATTGTTACATCCACATCGACACAACCACCCGTATCCCTTAAACAACCTCCCCTACTCACATATCAGCGACGTGCTCGGCCGGAGGAAACCACGACAACTACAACTGAACAAGCAGTTCCAGCAGCAACAGAATTAGTTCTAGCGGCATCGACTACACCGAATGATGTAGAAACCCCACTCGTCTCCGCCTTACCAATGGCTACAATTGTCCCTCCGACTCGTCCACCACCCACACACCCAATGATCACCCGCTCAAGAAACGCCACACTTACTCATCCCACCCGCCATGATATTCCACAAGCTCTTATTGCTGTTGTTCAAAATTCTGAACCTACATGTTATACAGAGGCTTCGAAACATGTAGTTTGGCGTGATGCTATGGTAGAAGAAATCAATGCTCTTCTAAAAAACAACACCTGGACTCTTGTGACTCCGTCACCATCTCATAATACAGTTGGATGCAAATGGGTATTCCGTATCAAGCGTAATCCTGATGGAACAATTGAAAGGCAAAAAGCTCGACTCGTGGCAAAGGGATTTCATCAACAAGAAGGAATTGACTATGAAGAAACATTCAGTCCAGTCATCAAGCCTACGCAATACATACTGTTCTTTGTCTTGCCGTCTCTCGAGGTTGGCCGCTTCGTCAATTAGACGTCAAGAATGCGTTCCTTCATGGGTTCCTCAAGGAAGATGTTTATATGACTCAACCACCTGGATTCGTCGATTCATTACGACCTAACCATGTGTGCAAGCTTCATAAGGCACTCTACGGTCTCAAGCAGGCCCCTCGAGCTTGGTTTCAGCGTATGACATCGTTTCTCATCTCATTTGGTTTTGTTCAAAGTTTGGCCGACTCCTCTCTTTTTATATTTCGTGATGGCATAAATACAATGTACTTTTTGCTATATGTTGACGACATAGTGGTTACTGGGAGTGACAAAAGACTTTTACAAGGTTTCATTGATGCACTTGGTCATGGTTTCGACATCAAAGATCTTGGCCCTTTGCATTATTTCCTTGGTTTACAGGTTTCTACTCAGGCTGATGGACTTCACACCAGACAACTTAAGTATGCTCACGATCTTCTAGTCAAACATGACATGCTCCATAGTAAGCCTGTTAGTAAGCCTTTAGAGAAATCGTTGGTTCTCTTCAATATCTTACGATAACTCGTCCGGATATTTCCTATGCAGTTAATTCGATTTCTCAATATATGAGTCAGCCTCGCAGCACTCATTTAACTGGTGCAAAGCGCATCCTAAGATATGTAAAGGTTACTCTTGATTACGGATTGCTCTTTCGTCCTCTGCGCCAACCGGTACACCTAAGCGCCTACTGCGATGCTGATTGGGCAGGCTGCCCGGACACCCGCAGATCAACATCTGGTTATCTTTGTTATCTAGGCACCAATTTTATCTCTTGGTGTTCCAAAAAGCAACCCACAATTGCCCGTTCCAGCGCCGAGTCTGAATATCGAGCACTTTCTCACGCTAGTGCAGAGACCACTTGGTTAGCTCAATTACTATATGAACTTGGAGCTCATCTAGATTTTCCTATTCTTCTACACTGCGATAATTTAAGTGCAACATACATGGCTTCCAACCCAATTTTTCATGCACGCACCAAACACATTGAACTAGATTACCATTTTGTTCGTGAGAAAGTAGCTATTGGAAGTCACCGTGTTTGCTACATACCATCTGTTGATCAGCCTGCTGACCTCCTGACCAAACCTCTTCATAAGCACCGACATTCTCAACTTGCTCTCAAACTCGTCTGTCAAGGACCGTCCAGTTTGCGGGGGATGTTAAAGTAATTCCACAAAATCAGCATCACATTAAAACTACAGCTACAATCACGCCATCACATGTCTGATATGATTTGAATTCTGAATATTGCCTTAGTTAAGGATCAGTTTTTATTCTCTCATTGAATCACTTTATTACAGTTGTAATTGCATCCTAGAATTATTCCCTGTAATTATGCCTATCTTGGCTATATATTGTATAGACCATAACTCAATAAATTCAAGCAATTATATTTTCTACATCTTTATTTTGGCCACCACCTTTGCCTTCTTCTTTTTAAAAAATACAATCCTTTTCATTATGCCCCAATTTTGAACAAAATTTGCAGTAATTTGGCAGGTCTTCATTCTCAACATATTGCCAAAAACCACTTTTTTCACCATAGGCTATTATTCTAACTCTATGAACCAATTCTCCGTTTAAATTGATTTCGACGCATATATGTGCCATACTAGGTCTAGTTAGTTTAGAAGTAGGCTCGTCAACTTTTAAAGGTACTCCGAAAGCGCTTGCTATATAAAAGAACTTGACATATCGTACAGATGTATAGGGAGTCTAGGCAAATCGATCCATACTGGGATTAGAGCTGACCGACATAAGATACTCCTAATATTTTTATAGCCTAGAATAATTCAATGTATGTGGTTAAAAGAAGAAATAAGCGAAAAAAACAAGTGCTTAAGTTAGTCACTCTAACTGAATAAGTTTTTTAAGCAATTTATGGTGAGATTAGTAATGTGGTTGTTGAAGCATTTAAAACCCAAACAATTTAATTATCCTTAAGAGCATGCTAAACTGACACACAATGATCAAATATTTTATTTATTTTTGGTTTAATTGAACATGTTATTTTGATACAGCAAAATGCCTCCTTTGTCACACGCACAATACAAGGTATGAACATTTTTTTTATAACTAATCTATAATATTTTGTAATGCTTTACTTAATAAGAGTTAAAGACACTAACATGAAATGAGTCATTTTATTGCTTAGGAGATGGCGAATGCATTCGCGCCTGATTATCGATTAATATATTTCGCGATCTTTGACAAACCTTACTTGGGACGGATACCCTTGAAAGATCAAGATGAATGCGGTATTATTTAATTAATGAATACAATATTTTAGATCGTAAATTATAGTTTAGTCTATTTTTAGATTTAAGCACACCAAATTATGTTTTATATGTCTTTTTCAAAATAGTTTAACATACCATATGAGTTTTTACAAAAAAAATACTAGTAATTAATAAAATCTCATAATCATGTCAAAATTATGGATGTACAAGTCCACTTCAAGCAAAGGATAGGGAAATGTACTCACTGGTTTTTCTAAGCCGATACGAACCAATGATAATAGAGAATTAAATTGAGTTTTAATCGGATTACAAGCGAAAAATTAGGAATTCTGATAAGTTTTGACATGTCTTCAATCTGTCACAAATACATCTTATATTTTAGACCAGTTGAAGTTTGGTTTGTAGAAATTATTGTACATAATTTAAAGTTTTAATTCAAATTTGTCTTATTTATTTTTTTGTAATTAATTATATCTTTTGGTTAATTCTTAGAAATGTGTTGGGCGATCGCAACATCTGATGTAGTTTCGATGGCGCTGAGCATACTACACCCTGAACACAAGATCGTCCTTATCTCAAGTAATGATATTCTAAACTGTGCGAATTTCGAAAAATGGGGCGCTACACATTGTTATCCCTTTCATTTGGAAGCAGCTTTTAGCTACATGACGATTGAAGGCGTTTTGAAGGAAGACGAAGATAATTATTTTAGAACAATGAAGTCGGATTGTGTAGATAAGACACCTGAACAGGTTAAATAAGCATTTTTTTTTTATAAAATATTATCTTATTTTTGTTTTTAGTTTTTACTTTATATATATTGTTACTAAATATACAAATAAATTTACTCGCTTTTACTATCCATGTAAATTGACCCTTTTATTATATTGTGTAATTCCCTAATGTATTTTTGTGTTAATTTTTTATTGTTTAGGAACAAGAGCTGGTGAGAATTGCTGGATATGAAGAACTTAATCACAACGACGAATGGGCCATGATGGATGCTGTAAGGGAATGTCCAATTGTCGTTGGTATTAAATGGACAGAAGAGCTTGCGGTCCTTAAAAAAAAAGTAAGTATTATTATTTAAAAATTGATTACTGGTTTTTGGTCTTTTCTAAGGGAGTGGGGGAGGCGGGCAGCAATACTATTATGGCAATATGTGTGCCGATATGCTATCCCATCCTTCCATTTTCATCAAATGGTCAAAATTAGGGGGTCTCATCTCACTCATTTAACATTTATCTTATGCTATTTTTTCTCCTTTTTCGTTTGATAAGACAGGCCACAGATTTTCTCAACAACAAAAAATAGGCTTGGATTAGAAATATTGTTATACTTTTATAATTTGGGTTTAATTAGAAATATTGTTCAAAACAATTCGACCAGCTTAACTTATTATATATCATTCTAATCTTGTTTCTGGGTTGTATGATAAAAAGGCTTGGATTTTTTTTTCTTTCTATTTTGCTATTTCAGCTTTTTCTTCTGAAAAATATAGGAAAACAAAAATTTAAGATAACTTTTTCTAATACTATACCTGATTGAACAATTAAGTCAACGTTTAAGACCAAGGGAGATAGAGAGGGGGGAACTGATAGATGTGAAGAAGAGATGAGAGGAGATTCAGAAAAGTATGAGTTTCTTTTTGGTTTAACTACAATTATAGTCCCTATGGTTTAACTGATATTTTTATTTAAAACCAGTAGCTTTTTAAGAGGTTGTCTTATTCGGGCAAAACCAATAACTACAAACCTTTGCTAGGGACGCAATAATAATTGTTATTTTAAACAAATTTGATGTTTTAAACAGGAGATATTTAAAGGATCAAAAAACTTTATTTTGGACAAAGCTGGAAAGATTGTGCAGCACGCCGTTGTGATTGTTGGGTATGGTTATCATCTCAAGGATTTTACGAGGTTTTGGGTTATAAAGAACTCACATGGGCCGGATTGGGGAGAGTATGGATTCGGGTTTATTGCTCGAGAATCGAGTATGGAAGATGGAGAAGAAAATTTGTTAGTTACCGCTATGAGACCGGTGCTTGAAACGCATGAGCTGGAACTAGAAGGACGGAAAAGAGGGAAGTGGTATAAATTGGGAACCAAAATTATATATAAGCATTAAACCTGCTTTGTTTTGAAGAGAAGGTTATTATTTAGTTTTTGTATAATTTGCATGCATACTCCAAGGTTTGTCTTTGTTGTTACTTATTCTCCAAGATTTTTTTTTGGTTCTGTTTGGTTTGGGTGAAAGTTTAACTTTTGTGCAAGTGCTATGGTAGTATTATTCGAAAACACTAGGTGGTGTTTTACAATTTGACAAGGTTATTATGATTCAAGGTTTTTAGCATTTGACCAGCTACTCTGTCTATTACAAACCCTTTTAAGGATTTATGGTAAAACAACTTAATTATCATCATTGCATTCTCTTCAGTGGTCATTCAAATTTGTGTTAAATGACCAAGTGATAAGTGTTCATTAGAAGGAACAAACGTATTTGTCTATGTCTAACGGAGAAAAGTATATCTATATAAGACGCTTGAAAGCAGGTCCTCCCTCAAAGAGCACCTCTTCTATATCTTCTACCTCCTCTATAATTTTTTTTGAGAGATTCATGCTCTCGGATATTTAGAATTCCAGATTTCTCAATTGGGTTTCCAATTTAATTAGGTTGATGTCATTAATAGTTTTGGATGAATATTTTTTGCTTCGTTCAACATTTACATATACGTGCACATAACTTATTGGATGAAATGGTTTTTACATATAGATGATTACACCTGAATTGATATTTTAGTTTTGTAGCTATTAATTTATATATTTGATGCTTTGGTGTTCAAAAAGCTTGCTTTTCTATGTTTCGAGGGTTGTTTGAGATGTCTTTTTGTGTTTTTATATGTTTGTTTATATGTATTATGTTACGTGTGATCTACTTTCTAATTCTGGGGTTGTTCTGAATTTCATATTATGTTACGTGTTTGGTGTTATTATGGTTGATTTAACGGGAAACTTAGATTGGGTGGCTTATGGGTTCTTCGTTGTTTTGCTATTATTAATTGAAATGCCATATTAGACAAGAGAAAATAATTGGTTTTTAATTTCATCAAATGTTTGTTTTAACTTGGAATAAAATTAGAAGGCTTTATTTTCTTATTTGGTCCTTTGATGTATTCTATGTTGTTGTGCTGTTACATAGTAGCAATTATAGTTCTTTAGAGGGACTTCATGGATGACCATCTTTTGAAGTGTTGAATCTGTGACTAAGCTACACTTGCAAAAGGAAAGAGATTGGTGTATGTTTTCCACCATCATCCAATTTAATTTGTAGCGTTGAATCTGTCACTTCGCTACACTTGCAAAAGGAAGGAGATTGGTATATGTTTTCTACCATTATCCAATTTAATTTGTAGTGTTGAATCTGTGACTTCGCTACACTTGCAAAAGGAAGGAGATTGGTGTATGTTTTCTACCATTATCCAATTTAATTTACTGCAAACCTTAACTCGTGCATGTGCATTAGGAATGCTTTGGTCAATTTAACTTCTGGGGCGATCCCTTTGACCTTCGGAATATAAACTGCAGTGTGTTTTTATACTATTTTACCAAGAGTGAGTCAGATGCTAAATACAAGTGTCAATGCAACAACATACACAATGAAGTAATGAGAACTATAACATTCCATTCCACTTTATTAGGCGGTGCATCACATATTGTTTTGATTTTATTTTATTTTTGCAAGGGCGTCTTTTGATCGCCAAATCTGGCTTATTGTCAAATTTCCTTGTGATCCAGTGTTTCATAATGAGCCAACTATAGGCTTTGTTGAAATCTCAGACTAATTTATGTGAATTATACACAAGTTGGAAATAGTAGTAGGTATATTATGCATGTGTTTTGATTTTTTTTCCTTATAAATGTCTTGATACTCTCGATTATGTGCATTTAAATAACTCATGTGATTAGAACACTTTGACGGTTTATCTGTTTGATGTTAGCTTACACCGTCTTCTTTCCTCAGCTTGTTGCCATCACGTTTGAGAAGGGGGAGTTGCTGGCAGATGGAGTTGGTCTTCTTATCGCTGCGTTTCATATGAATGCTTATTTATGATGGTATGGTTTAGTGGCATCTCTAGATCTGTGTATTTTGCGTTTTCTAAAATATTGTCCATTTATGGTGTTTGTAATATGAACCTTATGGAATGCATCATGCAAACTTGGCTGGTATATTGTCTGTTTAATAGCGGTTGTAGTAAGAACAGCGACCAACATGTACTTTATTTATCTATGACAGACGAACGTGTGCTTTATTTAGTTCAATCTGTGTTAGCTTTTCTGGAAAGATAAAAGTATTTGCTCTTGTTTTGAGCACGTTGTTTTTGAGAATGTGACTACTAGGATTTTTTTTAATCAGTTGCACTTGTTCTAGTTTTATTCACACCTACCAACTATTGTTGCTTGTTAGCTCTGTGCTTTTCTGGTTTAATAATTTTACAGCGTTTTTTGAGCTACATAAAAGCTGATACTAGAAAGCTTTTTGGCCAGAGAAAGATATAAATTTAATTAAGGTAGTTGATCCCAACTCTTTTCTCAAGCTAAAAAAAGCTTGTAGGCTAACTAACTACTACAACCAATCACGTAATACACGTAAACATACGAGATCTACTTTAAATTGAACAATTTTAAGTCAAAATGAAATAATGTCAATTTTCTTATTTTAAAAAAAAACCTATATTTGGTCCTTTATTAAGAGGTGCCCTTTCTCGGGGGCTCTTATCTTCAGCAGTACGGCAGTACCCCAATTTTGTAAAGTGTCTTGAAAGAACTTGTTTGGTAATTATAATAAACACCAATTCCTTCGCCAAGAAAACCAACTTGCATTATATATGACAGACAGATGGCAATACATCCACAAAATTTGTATTTTTTTCGCACCATGAAGACTTGGAGGACAATTTGCCCATGAGCTAAACCTTAAACAAAAGAACAAAATGCTGAGCTCATTTAAGACCTTTTCCTCACTCCAGTCTAGATACAGAATTTCAGGTGAAATAACAACAATAAGATACACATTAAAATCATTTATTAAGTTACAACTTCACAAAAATACCTATACCGCAACTCACACACCTATCAGTACCACTTTTACTCATTTGCAATAATCCAGAACCCGTAAGCTTCTTCCTCTTTAATGCCTCGAGCTCCCAATCTGTTAGGCCCAATAGGAAATACAGAAAAAAAAAACAGCACAAACAACTTGGGCCGGAAATAGCCCAAACCAAAGCCCAGTAAAGTCGATCACAAGCCCAAATGTTAAACGGACAGCAACTGTGGTGCCCACAAAGTAAAACGACATGAGATTTATTCAGGCTCCAAATATTTGGCATGTCCGTAACATCTCCTCTAATCAACGCCGGTGACGAACATGGTAGAATATGTTGGTTTCCGTATACGAAATAACAATTAAACAATAATAAATGACTAAAAAGAAATAATCAAAACCAGTGTAATCTTTATTAATTCGGAATTGAAACTAAAATTACAGATTACAACATGTATGGACTGAATAGAAGTTAAAGCAAACGTTATTCAGATTATTATCAATTAATAATCTGATATACTGAATTGTAATAAATAGAAACTGCCGGACTGGAAAGTATAAACTTAACAGCCGGACTGTTCTGATTGAAATTGAAATTACAGGACTGAAATGAAACTATTCTAATTACATAATTAAATTACAGAATAGTAACAGTATTTTAAAGAAATTACAGTAAGATAAAATACACAATTGAAAATTACAGCTAAGTACAGCAAATTAAAATACTGAATTGAAATTGCAGAATTGAAAAGACAAAAATATAAATTGCAGAATTTAAATTGCGGTATTTAAAAGACAGAAATAAAAAGGACGGGCGATTGTTAGACAGTCTGCCCTTAACCGATATTCGGCCAACCAGCTTAATGTTCCTGATTGCGTTGGCGCTTCGATCCCAAGATACAACGTCTCGGATGACTCGCCGGAAATTGGCGACGAGTCAAGGTCGAGCCGTTGGTGGGTGGTTCTCTCTCTTTCTAATATGATATGGGAAAAAAGTATGCAGTATTTTCATAATGTAAAACTGCTGAATTAATGATGCAATTATTCTCATTTAATTGCATCAGTTACAAGCGTGCTGGAATTTTGGGGACTGTATTGTTATTATCCAAAACTCTTAGACTTTCTTGGAACCAAGTCCCAAGTCCCACACCCGCGCCTACACCGGCAACCCGAGTCCAGAGACCGTGTCCGAGCACGACCGAGCGAGTGAGCGTGTGTGTGGTGCTATTGCCTGTACACACCTATGAGGCTACACATTATTAGCACTCTCTAATGGTGAATATGTATATAAACTATTCAAAATAGTTTTTCCTCTTTGATGTGAGATAAACATTTTGGTGGCTTTCCCATCCTTTTGTTTTCCCACTCTCGAATATGCATATGATCATGGGGTTTGTGTCTACCTTGTTTACTACTAAAAGAGATGCAGTTTGGTGTCAGGGACTCGGGATACATTCGTCAAAGTTTCTTTTGTTTTGAAATTTGTTAGGTTTGCTTAAGTTTTTCTTCAGTAGAATTAGTGCACGTTATGTGTCTGACTACAAGTTTCTTGATTATTTTTGGGGAATAATTTTCAGCAGCACGAGTAGTTGATGATTTGAACCCTTTTATCTTTTTCACAATTTAAAATAATTTTTAGCTGATAACGGATTGTTATTGTTGATGTAGTCAGTAGTACATGCCGTTCAGCTCTGTTTTCTCGTTTCAATCTGACTTTGAGTCATAATACGTTATTTTGGTATACTGTTTGTGAACATATTTTTAGCAAGAAGTGCGAGACTTAATTTATAAATAGCATGCTCGTAAGTTTTGGTTACTTTATGGTTATTTACACACGTTAGGTTGAATGCTGGTGTTTATTGATTTTATTGGCGGGTAGTGGATGAAAATACCCCGGAAGAGAATGCATCATAATCTAAAAAATATAGCGTAAAATCAGCTAAAGACCAGTAGACAGACCTAGAAACGTTTAACACATTGATAAAGTACAAAAACCTATCAGTTTTAAGATTAGTTAACCATTGCTTACCCTTGAAAAGATCAGCAGGTTTCATTTTGATTGGTCTATTACAACACTCTTTTTAACTCTACATACCACACTGCCAGCCAAAAATCATATCTCTACATGTTTTCATTTTTTTCAATTTCCGAGCTAATCTTGTTGTCGGTAATTGTTTTGGATGACCCTCTCATTCTCTTACATTGAAGGGATCAGAGCTACAGTTTATCCAAGCTATAAAAGTAATGGGAAAGGCTGCCAATGGAATCCAATATTACATAACTGGCGAGGCAAAGTTTCCTATTTCAAAGTGGCCCTCGACCTTCCAAGCTGTTACGCAAACCGGTGTTAAAGGCACTGAGGTGCGATCCTTCAGGTAATGTACAGGTTAGAGGGAATTGTTTAATTTTTTCCCAATAATCACAAATTGAATATTTTTAAAATTCTGATTTAACGCCCATTCATGATCGCCAATGTCAATCTAGTTCCTCGAATGTATCATGATTTTGACGACATCCCACCGCTTTTGAAGATTAATAGGAGCAAAGTTTCACAGCTTCAGGGATCAAAGTTTCATAAGATCTCTTATTTTAAAGTCTTTAATGTTACACACTAAACTACCTCTGTAGCTCAATTTAATTTCTAAATTTGCAATAGATTCTTTTGAGAAATCATTTTTAGCTTTGTTTGAGAATCATATCAAACGATAAAAGTTCGAGAATCAAAATAAACTTTTTGAGTTCTGGTGCATTTCGAATGATGCCTCTTAATGCACTTCTCGTGTTGCGTTGTGGTGCACTTCAGGTGTTGCGTGTGTCACTTCACTTATGATGCGATGTTTTCATGCATTTCGGTTGCACCCAGGGGCGGCCCAAGAGCAACACAAGTTTTACGCTTTGGGCAAAACACAATCAAATAAAACTTAAATTTTTGGGACAACATGATAACGTCCCAATACAAGATTTTATGAATAACTATATATATTTTAAACAACATTTGTATCACAATGAAGTTTTTAGCCCAATGGTCAATATCTTTGAACATTTTGATACCAAATTATATTGATTTAAGGTTCAAATCTGATGCCCACCATTTTTATAGCTTGTTTTAAGTTTTTTTCCGAAGAACGAAAATCCGTAAGTATTGGGCAAAGCTAAACTAGATGGCCGTTCTTGCTTGTACTATTGAGTATGTTTCAATACATATTATTGTGTAGTATACTAACTTTGAATAATAAGTAATTAATCTTTTCAAGTATAAATAATATGGAAGTTATTAAAAAGAAAAGATGGGTAAACAATTTGGAAAGAACTAAGTATGATTTAAAGTATACATTAGCATATATGTATAATAAAAAATAAAAATAAAAAAACATGAGAAAGAACAAAAATAATGATATGAACAAATAATAAAAGGAGTATAAAGAATAAAGTGAAATAGGAAGGAGCAAAAGAGAAATACATGATTACCTCTGCAGGTGTAGTACAAAATCGGGAAAGCCAAAGCAGATAGAAACCCTAGAAATCTGAATAAGGTAGAGAGAGAGAGAGAGAGAGAGAGAGATGGAGACGGAGACGGAGATGGTGTTTGAGGGGATACCAAGGGGAGATATTGAAGATATAAATCCAATTACGGGTGAAGTGAGTATATACAACTATGCACATAACAACAACTATGTTCGACCACCAAAAGATCCTAACATTCCTCCTCCCGTTCCTATTGAACTCGATCCTGAGGATCTTCCTGGCTACTGGAAACCTGAGGACCGCCATCGTTACCTTTCTCAACTCAAAGAATCTGAGGTTTTTTTCTTTTTTTTTTTTTTTTGGAAGTATCATTGAAGTTTTAATTTTTTCTGTAGTATATATTTTCTTTTAAAATTGTGGTAGGGTTTGAATATTTAATCCAGTTCCTCCTTGTCTGCTACTTGTTGGTTTTAGTTTGTTTGGTCTTTTTTTGTTTGTTATAGATATACATTTGTAGTAAGTAATTTATAATCTTAATTGTGTCAGGGCTTTGATGTTGAAAGTCCGCCTGTTGGTGTGTGCGGTGCTATTTCTCCCATCAATCATCGTATGGAAGTATGTGAGCGCATGGCCAGGTTGGCGGTTGATGAGTTCAATCGTAGGCATGATGTACGCCTTCTCTCTCTCTCTCTCTCTCTCTCTCTCTTTCATTAAGTTACCCTCGTCTTCCTCTTTCTACACAAAGATGTGTAATGCTCCGGTTGCAGAATCTATTGTATTTTTCACCTGGAGATGTGTGTATACAGTAGTGTACACTTAAGTACCAAGTATGATTTATAACACGTTGTAGCAGGTACAAATTAAGTTTGTGTAAACTTACTAAGTCCGCATGTCTTTTCACTTAATCCATAAGGCTTTAGTTTTTTTTTTTTAATTAATTGTTATAGTAATTACTCAAACAGCTTGTCAATTCTTACTTGCCCGTTTATAAATTAACTTCCTTAAACAAATATTATTTCCTGAAACTCAACAACTCGACATTGGCCGCTGCTTGTGATTTTTCCTCGTTAAAGTTAGTTATCATTTTAAATTGTTTTCAATAAGCATATTAGACCATCCTTGGAAAGACCAAGACCTCGAAAGGGCGGCATTTTTACCTTTTGCCCAGTAAGCCCACTTCTACAAATCAGCGAAAACTGTATTGGCGTATTTTTGTTACTTGTTTGGTTTGAGCATTTTAATTTAGCTAATTAGCTTGAATATTTATTTTTAATCATCTGTTCAAGTTTTGGTTTAAATCTGTCATTTTGTAAATTTTTGTCTATTGTGTCTGAAGATGATCAATTAATGAGCCGAGTTGATTAGTTTTCCACTTTTTTATGATAAATTTGAAAAGGGCTGTCCATAATTGGTGTGGTGCTTTTCTGTTATTGGGTTGTAGTTTGTTAATGTACTTGGTGTGAACGTCCTGGATGATAGTAGTTTGATAATCTGAATTGAATACTAACTTTTGTTTTGAAACTTGTTAGGTTTGTTTAAGTTTTTCTTCAGTAGAATTAGTGCACATTATGTGTCTGACTACAAGTTTCTTGATTATTTTTGGGGAATAATTTTTAGCAGCACGAGTAGTTGATGATTGAACCCTTTTATCTTTTTCACAATTTAAAATAATTTTTAGCTGATAACGAATTGTTATTGTTGATGTAGTCAGTAGTACATGCCCTTCAGCTCTGTTTTCTCGTTTCAATCTGACTTTTGAGTCATAATACGTTATTTTGGTATACTGTTTGTGAACATATTTTTAGCAAGAAGTGCGAGACTTAATTTATAAATAGCATGCTCGCAAGTTTTGGTTACTTTATGGTTATTTACACGCGTTAGGTTGAATGCTGGTGTTTATTGATTTTATTGGCGGGTAGTGGATGAAAATACCCTTGAAGAGAATGCGTCATAATCTAAAAAATATAGCGTAAAATCAGCTAAAGACCAGTAGGCAGACCTAGAAACGTCTAACACATTGATAAAGTACAAAAACCTATCAGTTTTAAGATTAGTTAACCATTGCTTACCCTTGAAAAGATCAGCAGGTTTCATTTTGATTGGTCTATTACAACACTCTTTTTAACTCTACACACCACACTGGCAAATTGTAGCCTAAAATCAGCTAAAACAGCCATAACCAGACTTGCTAAATTTGTAAACACGAGCAAACCCTTGCCAGCCAAAAATCATATCTCTACATGTTTTCATTTTTTTCAATTTCCGATCTAATCTTGTTGTCAGTAATTGTTTTGGATCATCTGACCCTCTCATTCTCTTACATTGAAGGAATCGGAGCTACAGTTTATCCAAGTTATAAAAGTAATGGGAAAGGCTGCCAATGGAATCCAATATTACATAACTGGCGAGGCAAAGTTTCCTATTTCAAAGCGGCCCTCAACCTTCCAAGCTGTTACGCAAACTGGTGTTAAAGGCACTGAGGTGCGATCCTTCAGGTTCGTTTCAGGTAATGTACAGGTTAGAGGGAATTGCTTAATTTTTTCCCAATAATCACAAATTGAATATTTTTGAAATTCTGATTTAACGCCCATTCATGATCGCCAATGTCAATCTAGTTCCTCGAATGTATCATGGGAGATCTGTAGTTGAAGAACGACTATGATTTGGATGTTGAACCTTTTAGGGAAGGAATCATTGTTTTTAGTGCGTCTGAGACTCTTAGGCACTTATCCTATTATTTATTTAAGCTAGTGCGTCACACGATACTTGAGTTATATAAATCATTTTCTTAATCGACTTTAGGAAGAAAATTCCCCCCTCCCGATAGACTTGGAGAGTTTAAGCAGCTAGCGATGTTGATAAAGATATCATAAGTAAGACCATTATTAAACAATTAACATATCATAAGTAAGTCCCTTATCAAACAATTAACCTGCATTCGTTCTTAATGTGCATTCAATTAAATATAATGATTTTGTCATTTGAGAAAGTGAATGCAATTCATTTGGGTTGATTTAAATTTAATTAATAATATGTGTGCCATCGGATGGTAAGCCAAATTATCTCTACATATGGGAACCCAGAATGATAACATTTTTAAAAGCAGGGTTTTTCATTTTGTCGAAGTGTAACATGAATTAAATCAAAGTGATATCATGCGATGATTGCCACGTGTGTCTCAGTCCTACAGTATGGATTGCGTATTTATTCTCTTTAAACAATTAAAAATATATTGGGTTTAATTAGAAGAATTTTGTTGGGTATTCTTTTGTACATGTTCTCATACTTACCTCGTTATTGTGTGTAGATTCACAGAAGGATCCATGGGTGTGGGTTGGTCATCTTTGCTGTAAGTATAATGTTTCTTGGTTTGCATTAAATAACTACTGTTTTGACAGGAATTGGCTTTTAGTTTCAATTGCATTCTGCAATTTTGTTTTATCACCGTTCCTTATGCTTTGCTATTTATTTGTTCTCACATCTGAAATTGTTGTCAAATAAAGTTTTTTTAAATGACTTTCACCACTGTGTTTGTTTCAAGAATCTGGCTCTTTAGAGTGATCACAGCCTATTCATATGTACCATTTTCTTTTTGGATGGAAGGTTATTTTGGTTTGCAGTAGGATTGAAATTGAGAAATTTCAAATGAAAGCAGTTTATCAAACCTCAAGTACTATCTTCATTCTTTCTGGTAAAACATTTTTTTGTCTGACTAAAATAGTTATCGCCATTTAGCGGTAGACTGTTAGGACTTGCGTTCTCTCGTCAGCATGTCTATCTATCTGTATATATATACACTTGTGTAATAAGAGGCAGTTTGACATGCTTGCTTATGGTCAGCTGCTTAAGATTTTTCTAAATGTATAGCCCTGTGATGTATACGTGTATCACAAACTTTTACTATGTGGCAATTTTTATGCAAGTAGTCCGGCTTTTTCATCAAAAGTAACTGCACCTCTTCAAAACAATAGTTGATTCTATGCATTTTCACCGGCACCATGTTTGGATACATTGACATCACAAGATCAGAGTATTTTGCAAGCACTTGAACACACACACACACACTCAAGCACAAAGTGAGTAAGATAGAAAGAGAGAGTTTCAATTCAGGTCAGATTACCTTTTTTGCTTCTCAGTGTTGAAATTGTTTCCCCTTTCATCTAATAATGATTATGTAGACTATTATTTGAGGAAAAATATTGAGTGGTCCTGCTCCATCCACTAAAATAGTGATTTTTTATTTTTAATTAATGGTAGGCCCTACAAGGGTTCCTCAACCTTTCCTTGTTTTTTTTTTGGTTGGGATGACCAGATTTCGGTAGACCTGGTCCACCGAATATTTACTCATAATTTGATAATTGGAGAAATAATGAAAAGAACAATTCATTTCTGAAAACAAAGTAATCTGCAATGCAGAGTGCCTTCCTAAGTTAAATGTTTTGATTGCTATTCTATTGAAGGGCTTTTCTTCATTCTAGGGATTATAGATCATGTATGAGCATGTTTCTATTGCATTTTGCATGTATAATTGCAAGATGCTTCTAATGTTATAATGAGAGTATGATTCTGAAATTGCGTATAGGAAGAGTGCCGCTGCTTGACCTGACTTATTTAGGCTGTTAGTTGAGCTTGTGAAATCATAAATAAGTTAGTTCAAACAAATTTAAGGGTAACTGTATCGGCCTGGCTGGGTTGTTTTATGAACACAGAACGATTGTAATTTCAAATGAACAGCTTTCTAAGCAGCTTGATTTCGCATCATTACAATCCATACATATATCTGCTTTATGTGTTATGAGTAGTTAATTTCATTTTATTTTTATTACATGACATGCTTTAGTGCTGAATTTGTGTACAAATATTGGGGTTTCGAAATCAATGGTCTTTATGGACCTTGTAATTTGTAGTTGGTATTGAAATTTATTCAGTGAAATCGGAAGCACTGTATTTATGTTGCTAGAACTTTTATTTTCATTAAGGAGTAAGGAGTTACGTAAATCTGATGTTAATGGCTATATCATTGTGCGGCTCTCCATGTTCCAATGTTTGTTTAATGTAACAATTCTATTAATAACTAGCACGCTCGCTGCCTTTTTGTCAACACAACCCAACATGACTAGAAAGTAGGCATAACTATTATAGTTCTTTAGAGGGACTTCATGGATGACCATCTTTTGAAGTGTTGAATCTGTGACTAAGCTACACTTGCAAAAGGAAAGAGATTGGTGTATGTTTTCCACCATCATCCAATTTATTGAATCTGTCACTTCGCTACACTTGCAAAAGGAAGGAGATCGGTATATGTTTTCTACCATTATCCAATTTAATTTGTAGTGTTGAATCTGTGACTTCGCTACACTTGCAAAAGGAAGGAGATTGGTGTATGTTTTCTACCATTATCCAATTTAATTTACTGCAAACCTTAACTCGTGCATGTGCTTTAGGAATGCTTTGGTCAATTTAATTCTGGGGCGATCCCTTTGACCTTCGGAATATAAACTATTTTACCAAGAGTGAGTCAGATGCCAAATACAAGTGTCAATGCAACAACATACACAATGAAGTAATGAGAACTATAACATTCCATTCCACTTATTAGGCGGTGCATCACGTATTTTTTTGAGTCAAATTTCCTTGTGATCCAGTGTTTCATAATGAGTCAACTATAGTCTTTGTTGAAGTCTCAGACTAGTAGGTATATTATACATGTGTTTTGATTTTTTTCCCTTATAAATGTCTTGATACTCTCGATTATGTGCATTTAAATAACTCATATGATTAGAACACTTTGACCGGTTTATCGGTTTGATGTTAGCTTACACCGTCTTCTTTCCTCAGCTTGTTGTCATCACGATTGAGAAGGGGGAGTTGCTGGCAGATGGAGTTGGTCTTCTTATCGCTGTGTTTCATATGAAAACTTATTTATGATGGTATGGTTTAGTGGCATCTCCAGATCTGTGTATTTTGCGTTTTCTAAAATATTGTCTATTTATGGTGTTTGTAATAAGAACCTTATGGAATGCATCATGTAAACTTGGCTGGTATATTGTCTGTTTAATAGCGGTTGTAGTAAGAACAGCGACCAACTTTATTTATCTATGACAGACGAACGTGTGCTTTATTTAGTTCAATCTGTTTAGCTTTTCTGGAAAGATAAAAGTATTTGCTCTTGTTTTGAGCACGTCGTTTTTGAGAATGTGACTACTAGGATTTTTTTTAATCAATTGCACTTGTTCTAGTTTTATTCACACCTACCAACTATTGTTGCTTGTTAGCTCCGTGCTTTTCTGGTTTAATAATTTTATAGCGTTTTTTGAGCTAACATAAAAGCTGATACTTGAAAGCTTTTTGGCCAGAGAAAGATATAAATTTAATTAAGGTAGTTGATCCCAACTCTTTTCTCAAGCTAAAAAAAGCTTGTAGGCTAACTAACTACTACAACCAATCACGTAATACACGTAAACATACGAGATCTACTTTAAATTGAACAATTTCAAGTCAAAATGAAATAATGTCAATTTTCTTATTTTAAAAAAAAACCTATATTTGGTCCTTTATTAAGGGGTGCCCTTTCTCGGGGGCTCTTATCTTCAGCAG
The DNA here is from genome assembly GCA_963682055.1 of Primula veris. NCBI lineage: Eukaryota > Viridiplantae > Streptophyta > Magnoliopsida > Ericales > Primulaceae > Primula > Primula veris. The sequence goes on from OY821743.1 coordinate 9,785,736, forward strand.
TACGGCAGTATCCCAATTTTGTAAAGTGTCTCGAAAGAACTTGTTTGGTAATTATAATAAACACCAATTCTCTCGCCAAGAAAACCAACTTGCATTATATATGACAGACAGATGGCAATACATCCACAAAATTTGTATTTTTTCGCACCATGAAAACTTGGAGGACAATTTGGCCATGAACTAAACCTTAAACAAACGAACAAAATGCTGAGCTCATTTAAGACCTTTTCCTCACTCCAGTCTAGATACAGAATTTCAGGTGAAATAACAACAATAAGATACACATTAAAATCATTTATTAAGTTACAACTTCACAAAAATACCTATACCGCAACTCACACACCTATCAGTACCACTTTTACTCATTTCCAATAATCCAGAACCCGTAAGCTTCTTCCTCTTTAATGCCTCGAGCTCCCAATCTGTTAGGCCCAATACGAAATACAGGAAAAAAAAAACAGCACAAGCAACTTGGGCCGGAAATAGCCCAAACCAAAGCCCAGTAAAGTCGATCACAAGCCCAAATGTTAAACGGACAGCAACTGTGGTGCCCACAAAGTAAAACGACATGAGATTTATTCAGGTTCCAAATATTTGGCATGTCCGTAACATCTCCTCTAATCAACACCGGTGACGAACATCGTAGAATATGTTGGTTTCCGTATACGAAATAACAATTAAACAATAATAAAGGACTAAAAAGAAATAATCAAAACCAGTGTAATCTTTATTAATTCGGAATTGAAACTAAAATTACAGATTACAACATGTATGGACTGAATAGAAGTTAAAGCAAACGTTATTCAGATTATTATCAATTAATAATCTGATATACTGAATTGCAATAAATAGAAACTGCCGGACTGGAAAGTATAAACTTAACAACCGGACTGTTCTGATTGAAATTGAAATTACAGGACTGAAATGAAACTATTCTAATTACATAATTAAATTACAGAATAATAACAGTACTTTAAAGAAATTACAGTAAGGTAAAAGACACAATTGAAAATTACAGCTAAGTACAGCAAATTAAAATACTGAATTGAAATTGCAGAATTGAAAAGACAAAAATATAAATTGCAGAATTTAAATTGCGGTATTTAAAAGACAGAAATAAAAATGACGAGGCGACTGTTAGACAGTCTGCACTTAACCGATATTCGCCAAACCACCTTAATGTTCCCGGTTGCGTTGACGTTTCGATCCCAAGATACAACGTCTCGGATGACTCACCAGAAAGTGGCGACGAGTCAAGGTCGAGCCGTTGGTGGGTGGTTCTCTCTCTTTCTAATATGCTATGGGAAAAAAGTATGCAGTATTTTCAGAATGTAAAAAATGGGTGTTGAAAGAGTGGGGGAGAGCTGCCTACTTATAGGCTTGAAATCTCAGCCATAATGGTCATTTAATTTAGCAATCGAAACTGTGCTGAAATTTTGGGGACTGTATTATTATTATCCAAAACTCTTAGACTTTCTTGGAACCAAGTCCCAAGTCCCACACCCACGCCTATGTTGGCGACCCGAGTCCCGAGTCCAGAGACCGTGTTCGAGCACGACCGAGCGAGTGAGCATGTGTGTGGTGTTCTTGCCTACACACACCTATGAGGCTACACATTATTAGCACTCTCTAATGGTGAATATGTATATAAACTATTCAAAATAGTTTTTTCTCTTTGATGTGGGATAAACATTTTGGTGGCTTCACCGTCCTTTTGTTTTCCCACTCTCGAATATGCATATGATCATGGGGTTTGTGTCTACCTTGTTTACTACTAAAAGAGATGCAGTTTGGTGTCAGGGACTCGGGATACATTCGTCAAAGTTTCTTTTGTTTTGAAATTTGTTAGGTTTGCTTAAGTTTTTCTTCAGTAGAATTAGTGCACGTTATGTGTCTGACTACAAGTTTCTTGATTATTTTTGGGGAATAATTTTCAGCAGCACGAGTAGTTGATGATTTGAACCCTTTTATCTTTTTCACAATTTAAAATAATTTTTAGCTGATAACGGATTGTTATTGTTGATGTAGTCAGTAGTACATGCCGTTCAGCTCTGTTTTCTCGTTTCAATCTGACTTTGAGTCATAATACGTTATTTTGGTATACTGTTTGTGAATATATTTTTAGCAAGAAGTGCGAGACTTAATTTATAAATAGCATGCTCGCAAGTTTTGGTTACTTTATGGTTATTTACACACGTTAGGTTGAATGCTGGTGTTTATTGATTTTATTGGCGGGTAGTGGATGAAAATACCCCGGAAGAGAATGCGTCATAATCTAAAAAATATAGCGTAAAATCAGCTAAAGACCAGTAGGCAGACCTAGAAACGTTTAACACATTGATAAAGTACAAAAACCTATCAGTTTTAAGATTAGTTAACCATTGCTTACCCTTGAAAAGATCAGCAGGTTTCATTTTGATTGGTCTATTACAACACTCTTTTTAACTCTACACACCACACTGCCAGCCAAAAATCATATCTCTACATGTTTTCATTTTTTTCAATTTCCGAGCTAATCTTGTTGTCGGTAATTGTTTTGGATGACCCTCTCATTCTCTTACATTGAAGGGATCGGAGCTACAGTTTATCCAAGTTATAAAAGTAATGGGAAAGGCTGCCAATGGAATCCAATATTACATAACTAGCGAGGCAAAGTTTCCTATTTCAAAGTGGCCCTCGACCTTCCAAGCTGTTACGCAAACCGGTGTTAAAGGCACTGAGGTGCGATCCTTCAGGTAATGTACAGGTTAGAGGGAATTGTTTAATTTTTTCCCAATAATCACAAATTGAATATTTTTAAAATTCTGATTTAACGCCCATTCATGATCGCCAATGTCAATCTAGTTCCTCGAATGTATCATGATTTTGACGACATCCCACCGCTTTTGAAGATTAATAGGAGCAAAGTTTCACAGCTTCAGGGATCAAAGTTTCATAAGATCGCTTATTTTAAAGTCTTTAAGGTTACACACTAAACTACATCTGTAGCTCAATTTAATTTCTAAATTTGCAATAGATTCTTTTGAGAAATCATTTTTAGCTTTGTTTGAGAATCATATCAAACGATAAAAGTTCGAGAATCAAAATAAACTTTTTGAGTTCTGGTGCATTTCGAATGATGCCTCTTAATGCACTTCTCGTGTTGCGTTGTGATGCACTTCAGGTGTTGCGTGTGTCACTTCACTTCTGATGCGATGTTTTCATGCATTTCGGTTGCACCCAGGGGCGGCCCAAGAGCAACACAAGTAAGTTTTATGCTTTGGGCAAAACACAATCAAATAAAACTTAAATTTTTGGGACAACATGATAACGTCCCAATACAAGATTTTATGAATAACTATATATATTTTAAACAACATTTGTATCACAATGAAGTTTTTAGCCCAATGGTCAATATCTTTGAACATTTTGATACCAAATTATATTGATTTAAGGTTAAAATCTGATGCCCACCATTTTTATAGCTTGTTTTAAGTTTTTTTACGAAGAACGAAAATCCGTAAGTATTGGGCAAACCTAAACTAGAGGGCCGTTTTTGCTTGCACTATCGAGTATGTTTCAATACATGTTATTATTGTGTAGCATAACTTTGAATAATAAGTAATTAATCTTTTCAAATACAAATAATATGGAAGTTATTAAAAAGAAAAGATGGGTAAACAGTTTGGAAAGAACTAAGTATGATTTATACATTAGTATATATGTATAATAAAAAATAAAAATAAAAAAACATGAGAAAGAACAAAAATAATGATATGAACAAATAATAAAAGGAATATAAAGAATAAAGTGAAATAGGAAGGAGCAAAAGAGAAATACATGATTACCTCTGCAGGTGTAGTATAAAACCGGGAAAACCCTAGAAAGAAATCTGAATAAGAGAGAGAGAGAGAGAGATATGGAGACGGATATGGTGTTTGAGATGTTTCCAAGGGGAGATATTGAAGATATAAATCCAATTACGGGTGAAGTGAGTATATACAACTATGCACATAACAAGTATGTTCCACCACCAAAAGATCCTAACATTCCTCCTCCCGTTCCTATTGAACTCGATCCTGAGGATCTCCCTGGCTACTGGAAACCTGAGGACCGCCATCGTTACCTTTCTCAACTCAAAGAATCTGAGGTTTTTTTCTTTTTGTTTTTTTTGTTTGTTATAGATATACATTTGTAGTAAGTAATTTATAATCTTAATTGTGTCAGGGCTTTGATGTTGAAAGTCCGCCTGTTGGTGTGTGCGGTGCTATTTCTCCCATCAATCATCGTATGGAAGTATGTGAGCGCATGGCCAGGTTGGCGGTTGATGAGTTCAATCGTAGGCATAATGTACGCCTTCTCTCTCTCTCTCTCTCTCTCTCTCTCTCTCTCTCTTTCATTAAGTTACCCTCGTCTTCCTCTTTCTACACAAAGATGTGTAATGCTCCGGTTGCAGAATCTATTGTATTTTTCACCTGGAGATGTGTGTATACAGTAGTGTACACTTAAGTACCAAGTATGATTTATAACACGTTGTAGCAGGTACAAATTAAGTTTGTGTAAACTTACTAAGTCCGCATGTCTTTTCACTTAATCCATAAGGCTTTAGTTTTTTTTTTAATTAATTGTTATAGTAATTTCTCAAACAGCTTGTCAATTCTTACTTGCCCGTTTATAAATTAACTTCCTTAAACAAATATTATTTCCTGAAACTCAACAACTCGACATTGGCCGCTGCTTGTGATTTTTCCTCGTTAAAGTTAGTTATCATTTTAAATTGTTTTCAATAAGCATATTAGACCATCCTTGGAAAGACCAAGACCTCGAAAGGGCGGCATTTTTACCTTTTGCCCAGTAAGCCCACTTCTACAAATCAGCGAAAACTGTATTGGCGTATTTTTGTTACTTGTTTGGTTTGAGCATTTTAATTTAGCTAATTAGCTTGAATATTTATTTTTAATCATCTGTTCAAGTTTTGGTTTAAATCTGTCATTTTGTAAATTTTTGTCTATTGTGTCTGAAGATGATCAATTAATGAGCCGAGTTGATTAGTTTTCCACTTTTTTATGATAAATTTGAAAAGGGCTGTCCATAATTGGTGTGGTGCTTTTCTGTTATTGTGTTGTAGTTTGTTAATGTACTTGGTGTGAACGTCTTGGATGATAGTAGTTTGATAATCTGAATTGAATACTAACTTTTGTTTTGAAACTTGTTAGGTTTGTTTAAGTTTTTCTTCAGTAGAATTAGTGCACGTTATGTGTCTGACTACAAGTTTCTTGATTATTTTTGGGGAATAATTTTCAGCAGCACGAGTAGTTGATGATTTGAACCCTTTTATCTTTTTCACAATTTAAAATAATTTTTAGCTGATAACGGATTGTTATTGTTGATGTAGTCAGTAGTACATGCCGTTCAGCTCTGTTTTCTCGTTTCAATCTGACTTTTGAGTCATAATACGTTATTTTGGTATACTGTTTGTGAACATATTTTTAGCAAGAAGTGCGAGACTTAATTTATAAATAGCATGCTCGCAAGTTTTGGTTACTTTATGGTTATTTACACGCGTTAGGTTGAATGCTGGTGTTTATTGATTTTATTGGCGGGTAGTGGATGAAAATACCCTTGAAGAGAATGCGTCATAATCTAAAAAATATAGCGTAAAATCAGCTAAAGACCAGTAGGCAGACCTAGAAACGTCTAACACATTGATAAAGTACAAAAACCTATCAGTTTTAAGATTAGTTAACCATTGCTTACCCTTGAAAAGATCAGCAGGTTTCATTTTGATTGGTCTATTACAACACTTTTTTTAACTCTACACACCACACTGGCAAATTGTAGCCTAAAATCAGCTAAAACAGCCATAACCAGACTTGCTAAATTTGTAAACACGAGCAAACCCTTGCCAGCCAAAAATCATATCTCTACATGTTTTCATTTTTTTCAATTTCCGAGCTAATCTTGTTGTCGGTAACTGTTTTGGATCATCTGACCCTCTCATTCTCTTACATTGAAGGGATCGCTACAGTTTATCCAAGTTATAAAAGTAATGGGAAAGGCTGCCAATGGAATCCAATATTACATAACTGGCGAGGCAAAGTTTCCTATTTCAAAGCGGCCCTCAACCTTCCAAGCTGTTACGCAAACTGGTGTTAAAGGCACTGAGGTGCGATCCTTCAGGTTCGTTTCAGGTAATGTACAGGTTAGAGGGAATTGTTTAATTTTTTCCCAATAATCACAAATTGAATATTTTTGAAATTCTGATTTAACGCCCATTCATGATCGCCAATGTCAATCTAGTTCCTCGAATGTATCATGGGAGATCTGTAGTTGAAGAACGACTATGATTTGGATGTTGAACCTTTTAGGGAAGGAATCATTGTTTTTAGTGCGTCTGAGACTCTTAGGCACTTATCCTATTATTTATTTAAGCTAGTGCATCACACGATACTTGAGTTATATAAATCATTTTCTTAATCGACTTTAGGAAGAAAATTCCCCCCTCCCGATAGACTTGGAGAGTTTAAGCAGCTAGCGATGTTGATAAAGATATCATAAGTAAGACCATTATTAAACAATTAACATATCATAAGTAAGTCCCTTATCAAACAATTAACCTGCATTCGTTCTTAATGTGCATTCAATTAAATATAATGATTTTGTCATTTGAGAAAGTGAATGCAATTCATTTGGGTTGATTTAAATTTAATTAATAATATGTGTGCCATCGGATGGTAAGCCAAATTATCTCTACATATGGGAACCCAGAATGATAACATTTTTAAAAGCAGGGTTTTTCATTTTGTCGAAGTGTAACATGAATTAAATCAAAGTGATATCATGCGATGATTGCCACGTGTGTCTCAGTCCTACAGTATGGATTGCGTATTTATTCTCTTTAAACAATTAAAAATATGTTGGGTTTAATTAGAAGAATTTTGTTGAGCATTCTTTTGTACATGTTCTCATACTTACCTCGTTATTGTGTGTAGATTCACAGAAGGATCCATGGGTGTGGGTTGGTCATCTTTGCTGTAAGTATAATGTTTCTTGGTTTGCATTAAATAACTACTGTTTTGACAGGAATTGGCTTTTAGTTTCAATTGCATTCTGCAATTTTGTTTTATCACCGTTCCTTATGCTTTGCTATTTATTTGTTCTCACATCTGAAATTGTTGTCAAATAAAGTTTTTTAAATGACTTTCACCACTGTGTTTGTTTCAAGAATCTGGCTCTTTAGAGTGATCACAGCCTATTCATATGTACCATTTTCTTTTTGGATGGAAGGTTATTTTGGTTTGCAGTAGGATTGAAATTGAGAAATTTCAAATGAAAGCAGTTTATCAAACCTCAAGTACTATCTTCATTCTTTCTGGTAAAACATTTTTTTGTCTGACTAAAATAGTTATCGCCATTTAGCGGTAGACTGTTAGGACTTGCGTTCTCTCGTCAGCATGTCTATCTATCTGTATATATATACACTTGTGTAATAAGAGGCAGTTTGACATGCTTGCTTATGGTCAGCTGCTTAAGATTTTTCTAAATGTATAGCCCTGTGATGTATACGTGTATCACAAACTTTTACTATGTGGCAATTTTTATGCAAGTAGTCCGGCTTTTTCATCAAAAGCAACTGCACCTCTTCAAAACAATAGTTGATTCTATGCATTTTCACCGGCACCATGTTTGGATACATTGACATCACAAGATCAGAGTATTTTGCAAGCACTTGAACACACACACACACACTCAAGCACAAAGTGAGTAAGATAGAAAGAGAGAGTTTCAATTCAGGTCAGATTACCTTTTTTGCTTCTCAGTGTTGAAATTGTTTCCCCTTTCATCTAATAATGATTATGTAGACTATTATTTGAGGAAAAATATTGAGTGGTCCTGCTCCATCCACTAAAATAGTGATTTTTTCTTTTTAATTAATGGTAGGCCCTACAAGGGTTCCTCAACCTTTCCTTGGTTGGGATGACCAGATTTCGGTAGACCTGGTCCACCGAATATTTACTCATAATTTGATAATTGGAGAAATAATGAAAAGAACAATTCATTTCTGAAAACAAAGTAATCTGCAATGCAGAGTGCCTTCCTAAGTTAAATGTTTTGATTGCTATTCTATTGAAGGGCTTTTCTTCATTCTAGGGATTATAGATCATGTATGAGCATGTTTCTATTGCATTTTGCATGTATAATTGCAAGATGCTTCTAATGTTATAATGAGAGTATGATTCTGAAATTGCGTATAGGAAGAGTGCCGCTGCTTGACCTGACTTATTTAGGCTGTTAGTTGAGCTTGTGAAATCATAAATAAGTTAGTTCAAACAAATTTAAGGGTAACTGTATCGGCCTGGCTGGGTTGTTTTATGAACACAGAACGATTGTAATTTCAAATGAACAGCTTTCTAAGCAGCTTGATTTCGCATCATTACAATCCATACATATATCTGCTTTATGTGTTATGAGTAGTTAATTTCATTTTATTTTTATTACATGACATGCTTTAGTGCTGAATTTGTGTACAAATATTGGGGTTTCGAAATCAATGGTCTTTATGGACCTTGTAATTTGTAGTTGGTATTGAAATTTATTCAGTGAAATCGGAAGCACTGTATTTATGTTGCTAGAACTTTTATTTTCATTAAGGAGTAAGGAGTTACGTAAATCTGATGTTAATGGCTATATCATTGTGCGGCTCTCCATGTTCCAATGTTTGTTTAATGTAACAATTCTATTAATAACTAGCACGCTCGCTGCCTTTTTGTCAACACAACCCAACATGACTAGAAAGTAGGCATAACTATTATAGTTCTTTAGAGGGACTTCATGGATGACCATCTTTTGAAGTGTTGAATCTGTGACTAAGCTACACTTGCAAAAGGAAAGAGATTGGTGTATGTTTTCCACCATCATCCAATTTATTGAATCTGTCACTTCGCTACACTTGCAAAAGGAAGGAGATCGGTATATGTTTTCTACCATTATCCAATTTAATTTGTAGTGTTGAATCTGTGACTTCGCTACACTTGCAAAAGGAAGGAGATTGGTGTATGTTTTCTACCATTATCCAATTTAATTTACTGCAAACCTTAACTCGTGCATGTGCTTTAGGAATGCTTTGGTCAATTTAATTCTGGGGCGATCCCTTTGACCTTCGGAATATAAACTATTTTACCAAGAGTGAGTCAGATGCCAAATACAAGTGTCAATGCAACAACATACACAATGAAGTAATGAGAACTATAACATTCCATTCCACTTATTAGGCGGTGCATCACGTATTTTTTTGAGTCAAATTTCCTTGTGATCCAGTGTTTCATAATGAGTCAACTATAGTCTTTGTTGAAGTCTCAGACTAGTAGGTATATTATACATGTGTTTTGATTTTTTTCCCTTATAAATGTCTTGATACTCTCGATTATGTGCATTTAAATAACTCATATGATTAGAACACTTTGACCGGTTTATCGGTTTGATGTTAGCTTACACCGTCTTCTTTCCTCAGCTTGTTGTCATCACGATTGAGAAGGGGGAGTTGCTGGCAGATGGAGTTGGTCTTCTTATCGCTGTGTTTCATATGAAAACTTATTTATGATGGTATGGTTTAGTGGCATCTCCAGATCTGTGTATTTTGCGTTTTCTAAAATATTGTCTATTTATGGTGTTTGTAATAAGAACCTTATGGAATGCATCATGTAAACTTGGCTGGTATATTGTCTGTTTAATAGCGGTTGTAGTAAGAACAGCGACCAACTTTATTTATCTATGACAGACGAACGTGTGCTTTATTTAGTTCAATCTGTTTAGCTTTTCTGGAAAGATAAAAGTATTTGCTCTTGTTTTGAGCACGTCGTTTTTGAGAATGTGACTACTAGGATTTTTTTTAATCAATTGCACTTGTTCTAGTTTTATTCACACCTACCAACTATTGTTGCTTGTTAGCTCCGTGCTTTTCTGGTTTAATAATTTTATAGCGTTTTTTGAGCTAACATAAAAGCTGATACTTGAAAGCTTTTTGGCCAGAGAAAGATATAAATTTAATTAAGGTAGTTGATCCCAACTCTTTTCTCAAGCTAAAAAAAGCTTGTAGGCTAACTAACTACTACAACCAATCACGTAATACACGTAAACATACGAGATCTACTTTAAATTGAACAATTTCAAGTCAAAATGAAATAATGTCAATTTTCTTATTTTAAAAAAAAACCTATATTTGGTCCTTTATTAAGGGGTGCCCTTTCTCGGGGGCTCTTATCTTCAGCAGTACGGCAGTACCCCAATTTTGTAAAGTGTCTCGAAAGAACTTGTTTGGTAATTATAATAAACACCAATTCTCTCGCCAAGAAAACCAACTTGCATTATATATGACAGACAGATGGCAATACATCCACAAAATTTGTATTTTTTCGCACCATGAAAACTTGGAGGACAATTTGGCCATGAACTAAACCTTAAACAAACGAACAAAATGCTGAGCTCATTTAAGACCTTTTCCTCACTCCAGTCTAGATACAGAATTTCAGGTGAAATAACAACAATAAGATACACATTAAAATCATTTATTAAGTTACAACTTCACAAAAATACCTATACCGCAACTCACACACCTATCAGTACCACTTTTACTCATTTCCAATAATCCAGAACCCGTAAGCTTCTTCCTCTTTAATGCCTCGAGCTCCCAATCTGTTAGGCCCAATACGAAATACAGGAAAAAAAAAACAGCACAAGCAACTTGGGCCGGAAATAGCCCAAACCAAAGCCCAGTAAAGTCGATCACAAGCCCAAATGTTAAACGGACAGCAACTGTGGTGCCCACAAAGTAAAACGACATGAGATTTATTCAGGTTCCAAATATTTGGCATGTCCGTAACATCTCCTCTAATCAACACCGGTGACGAACATCGTAGAATATGTTGGTTTCCGTATACGAAATAACAATTAAACAATAATAAAGGACTAAAAAGAAATAATCAAAACCAGTGTAATCTTTATTAATTCGGAATTGAAACTAAAATTACAGATTACAACATGTATGGACTGAATAGAAGTTAAAGCAAACGTTATTCAGATTATTATCAATTAATAATCTGATATACTGAATTGCAATAAATAGAAACTGCCGGACTGGAAAGTATAAACTTAACAACCGGACTGTTCTGATTGAAATTGAAATTACAGGACTGAAATGAAACTATTCTAATTACATAATTAAATTACAGAATAATAACAGTACTTTAAAGAAATTACAGTAAGGTAAAAGACACAATTGAAAATTACAGCTAAGTACAGCAAATTAAAATACTGAATTGAAATTGCAGAATTGAAAAGACAAAAATATAAATTGCAGAATTTAAATTGCGGTATTTAAAAGACAGAAATAAAAATGACGAGGCGACTGTTAGACAGTCTGCACTTAACCGATATTCGCCAAACCACCTTAATGTTCCCGGTTGCGTTGACGTTTCGATCCCAAGATACAACGTCTCGGATGACTCACCAGAAAGTGGCGACGAGTCAAGGTCGAGCCGTTGGTGGGTGGTTCTCTCTCTTTCTAATATGCTATGGGAAAAAAGTATGCAGTATTTTCAGAATGTAAAAAATGGGTGTTGAAAGAGTGGGGGAGAGCTGCCTACTTATAGGCTTGAAATCTCAGCCATAATGGTCATTTAATTTAGCAATCGAAACTGTGCTGAAATTTTGGGGACTGTATTATTATTATCCAAAACTCTTAGACTTTCTTGGAACCAAGTCCCAAGTCCCACACCCACGCCTATGTTGGCGACCCGAGTCCCGAGTCCAGAGACCGTGTTCGAGCACGACCGAGCGAGTGAGCATGTGTGTGGTGTTCTTGCCTACACACACCTATGAGGCTACACATTATTAGCACTCTCTAATGGTGAATATGTATATAAACTATTCAAAATAGTTTTTTCTCTTTGATGTGGGATAAACATTTTGGTGGCTTCACCGTCCTTTTGTTTTCCCACTCTCGAATATGCATATGATCATGGGGTTTGTGTCTACCTTGTTTACTACTAAAAGAGATGCAGTTTGGTGTCAGGGACTCGGGATACATTCGTCAAAGTTTCTTTTGTTTTGAAATTTGTTAGGTTTGCTTAAGTTTTTCTTCAGTAGAATTAGTGCACGTTATGTGTCTGACTACAAGTTTCTTGATTATTTTTGGGGAATAATTTTCAGCAGCACGAGTAGTTGATGATTTGAACCCTTTTATCTTTTTCACAATTTAAAATAATTTTTAGCTGATAACGGATTGTTATTGTTGATGTAGTCAGTAGTACATGCCGTTCAGCTCTGTTTTCTCGTTTCAATCTGACTTTGAGTCATAATACGTTATTTTGGTATACTGTTTGTGAATATATTTTTAGCAAGAAGTGCGAGACTTAATTTATAAATAGCATGCTCGCAAGTTTTGGTTACTTTATGGTTATTTACACACGTTAGGTTGAATGCTGGTGTTTATTGATTTTATTGGCGGGTAGTGGATGAAAATACCCCGGAAGAGAATGCGTCATAATCTAAAAAATATAGCGTAAAATCAGCTAAAGACCAGTAGGCAGACCTAGAAACGTTTAACACATTGATAAAGTACAAAAACCTATCAGTTTTAAGATTAGTTAACCATTGCTTACCCTTGAAAAGATCAGCAGGTTTCATTTTGATTGGTCTATTACAACACTCTTTTTAACTCTACACACCACACTGCCAGCCAAAAATCATATCTCTACATGTTTTCATTTTTTTCAATTTCCGAGCTAATCTTGTTGTCGGTAATTGTTTTGGATGACCCTCTCATTCTCTTACATTGAAGGGATCGGAGCTACAGTTTATCCAAGTTATAAAAGTAATGGGAAAGGCTGCCAATGGAATCCAATATTACATAACTAGCGAGGCAAAGTTTCCTATTTCAAAGTGGCCCTCGACCTTCCAAGCTGTTACGCAAACCGGTGTTAAAGGCACTGAGGTGCGATCCTTCAGGTAATGTACAGGTTAGAGGGAATTGTTTAATTTTTTCCCAATAATCACAAATTGAATATTTTTAAAATTCTGATTTAACGCCCATTCATGATCGCCAATGTCAATCTAGTTCCTCGAATGTATCATGATTTTGACGACATCCCACCGCTTTTGAAGATTAATAGGAGCAAAGTTTCACAGCTTCAGGGATCAAAGTTTCATAAGATCGCTTATTTTAAAGTCTTTAAGGTTACACACTAAACTACATCTGTAGCTCAATTTAATTTCTAAATTTGCAATAGATTCTTTTGAGAAATCATTTTTAGCTTTGTTTGAGAATCATATCAAACGATAAAAGTTCGAGAATCAAAATAAACTTTTTGAGTTCTGGTGCATTTCGAATGATGCCTCTTAATGCACTTCTCGTGTTGCGTTGTGATGCACTTCAGGTGTTGCGTGTGTCACTTCACTTCTGATGCGATGTTTTCATGCATTTCGGTTGCACCCAGGGGCGGCCCAAGAGCAACACAAGTAAGTTTTATGCTTTGGGCAAAACACAATCAAATAAAACTTAAATTTTTGGGACAACATGATAACGTCCCAATACAAGATTTTATGAATAACTATATATATTTTAAACAACATTTGTATCACAATGAAGTTTTTAGCCCAATGGTCAATATCTTTGAACATTTTGATACCAAATTATATTGATTTAAGGTTAAAATCTGATGCCCACCATTTTTATAGCTTGTTTTAAGTTTTTTTACGAAGAACGAAAATCCGTAAGTATTGGGCAAACCTAAACTAGAGGGCCGTTTTTGCTTGCACTATCGAGTATGTTTCAATACATGTTATTATTGTGTAGCATAACTTTGAATAATAAGTAATTAATCTTTTCAAATACAAATAATATGGAAGTTATTAAAAAGAAAAGATGGGTAAACAGTTTGGAAACAGCAAATTAAAATACTGAATTGAAATTGCAGAATTGAAAAGACAAAAATATAAATTGCAGAATTTAAATTGCGGTATTTAAAAGACAGAAATAAAAATGACGAGGTGACTGTTAGACAGTCTGCACTTAACCGATATTCGCCAAACCACCTTAATGTTTCCGGTTGCGTTGGCGTTTCGATCCCAATATACAACGTCTCGGATGACTCACCGGAAAGTGGCGACGAGTCAAAGTCGAGCCGTTGGTGGGTGGTTCTCTCTCTTTCTAATATGCTATGAGAAAAAAGTATGCAGTATTTTCATAATGTAAAAAATGTGTGTTTAGAGAGTGGGGGAGAGCTGCCTACTTATAGGCTTGAAATCTCAGCCATAATGGTCATTTAATTTAGCAATCGAAACTGCTGAATTAATGGTGTAATTATTCTCATTTAATTGCATCAGTTACAAGCGTGCTGGAATTTTGGGAACTGTTTTGTTTGTTATTATCCAAAACTTTTAGACTTTCTTGGAACCAAGTCCCAAAGTCCCAAATCCCAAACCCGCGCCTACGCCGACGACCCGAGTCCCGAGTCCCGAGACCAAGCCCGAGCTCGAGACCGAGCGAGCGAGCGCGTGCATATGTGGTGTTTTTGCCTGCACACACCTATGAGGTTACATATTATTATCACTCTCTAGTGGTGAATATATATATAAACTATTCAAAATAGTTTTTCCTCTTTGATGTGTGATAAACATTTGGGTGGCTTCACAATCCATTTGTTTTCCCACTCTCTCTTCCCAAATTCCAGATTTCGTCTCTCCATGGTCCAACTTCGGAGCCAATTTTCATTCACACCCATTCACCGAATATGTCATGCGATATACCGTTTCGAAGCTCGTCACACAAGCTACTCAAACCATTTGAGTACGGAGTCTAAGATTTAAATTATTCGCATGAAATTTGATCAAAATTTTGAACTCGTGACCAATTCGAAAAACAACATCAAACATGGTTTTTTTCCAACAATAATATATATAATCATGTAACTGCATGGCATGAACTAACAAAAATTGTACACATCATGCTAGTATATCAAGGTACATCACATGGCAGATTTATTTAATTATTTTAAATGCAGAGTTGTAAGCAGGGGGCGGATCCAGGATTTTATATTTGGAGGGCATAATTTTAATATAAATCAATCAGATAGTTAAATCGAGTAAAATATATATAACACAAAAAAACGAATAACATACACACACAAAAACGAACAAATCAGATAGTTAAATATAACATACATACACTACATCTACAACCGCTTACAAATAAAAAGAGAATAAAAAATTTCATAATATTTTTGTTAAATATTCATAAGTTTGATTTTTATCCCCACACATAGCCTCATAGCACCAACAATATATTTATATGAAGTTTATTGTTTAGTCTTTGCAAAATCCTAAAAATTAGATTTTAATTTTTTTTTGAATATAAATAAAAAATTCAAACAATTGAACAATATACTTTGCACAAATAATTTTTTTTTGATAATATTAAAGTTAATCATCAAATTTCAGCATACCTTCAATAAAAAATTAAAAAATAAACCCTAAATTACTTGATGACGCAATAACTCTTGAGCTAGACGGAGAGGAAAGCCGAGACAGAGACATGTGATGGGCAAAATAGGTGAGAGATAAATTACTATTAGTACTATTACTATAGCCATCGGAAGTTTTATAATTAGTCACTTCTGTATGCTGCTTTAGAGAGAGAATACATAATGTTTTTTTTTAGTTTATATACTAAAGTTTTATATTTAATTAATTATATATTATCACATGAGAATATTCATAATTTCACAGAGTAAAAATTTGGTGGACACGTGACCCCCATAGCCCTTGGTGTATCCGACTCTGGTTGTAATCAATTTAAGCATCATACACCTATTAACATGTAGTTCTAACATGATTTTAATAACATAACATGGTTGCCTATATACATAATTCGCATGTAGTTAAACAATGGTCCGCATATACATATAATTTATTTGATACACAGTAGCATGTGATTATATGTTACTAATATATCATGTGTAGTGTAAAAAATAAATCGTATATCTTACTCTTGTTATATTGATGAATGTCGATACTGTAAAATACTAAAAACCGTGATAAACCTCAAGTTTTATATTGTATACTTAGAACCCTAACCGTACTCTGATCTCCGAGAGCAGTTCTGATAATGTGTTGTGTGACATATTAGTTCGGTATATATATATATATATATATAGAGAGAGAGATTGAGAAATATGAATAGACAACAACATGTCTTTATTAATCATAGATGCATCAATCTCTAACATATATAATAAAGTGTATGGTTACATATGCTAGTAAGACTCAAGCAAAAGCTTACGAAGTAAGATTCAAGATGATCAATAATATACTACAACAAGATCGATATAATCTTAGTACTTTATTGTATACATTCTGGATAAAGGTCGGTGCAAAACTATTTATAATTTTTTTAAAATATTTTTTAAACAAATTTTAATAATCCAAGGAAAGTACTAATTTTATAAATTTTATTGTTTAATTTAAAAATAAATAAATACTAATAAATTATTAAAAATTATGTACGAAATAGGAGTATTTGTTTGTTATTGCACAACATTTTATTTAATGTAAAAAATTGTAAAACATGTGAATAGTGTTTAATGTAGATGAACCACATTATTTTAAAATACTAAATCATTATAATATAGGTGAAGAGTATTTAGTGTGAATGAATAATGTTATAACACTAAACATGATGTAACATTGTTCATTTGTACCAAAATAGTGTTGAATTACGTTGGAAAGCTTTTAGTGCAAAAATTGCACTAAAATAGTGCAATGGTGTAATAGTGCAGTGTCATTGGAGATGGTCTAAGAATGCTTTACATTCAATGTGGTACGAGCTAGAAGTCGAGTTACAAAGAGACCATACATCAAATGGTTATTCCATTAACAGTTGACAGATTGAAGTTACAGCTACATCTAAACGGAAAATATTCAATTCCGAAAACAAACACAGGTCATATCGAGTTATATCAACTACAAAAGCATACAGCAGAAATATATGAACAAGGGCAGCTGACCGAGAGAGAGAGAGAGGTAGAAGTGAAAAGAATTAATCTGCTGAACAAATCCTAACTAGCAGTCTTAAAACTGCTAAGCAATGTGCCAAGGTTGAAAGCTTCCCCTTGATCACCATTCAAGGACCTTGTCTCTAAATAGCAAGTCGATAGTTGTCTGAGTAATTTCTCGAGATGTGAATATAAGCAACAATCTTGTGTTTGCGTCAAGGTTGGATTTGTGGATAAGATCATAGCATTTACATTATCGGCCACTATCTCTCTATGCGAGTCTTCTAGTAGATATCCAACAATCTCTTTATGTGGTTCTTCATAGGCTAACAATGCAGCGCAGTCCTACATAATAAAAAAAACATTTTCAATCAAAAGTTCCATAATTCACTTTCAGATTTCATTGACACTTTTTTCACGGATCCTGCCCAAAGAGGGTGCCTGTTTCCCCTCTTTGCACATGGCCTTATTAATAACTTTTTCGCACAAAGATGATGTTTACTCCATTAATCAAGTAGTGAAAAATTTAAGCGGCAAAGAAAGACAAAAAATGCTACAGAAGCTCCGGATTTGAGATAACAAAAAGGGCAAGGTTCAAATTATTCCACTAAGCAAGTAAAAAAATAAAGGCAACCATAAAACAATGCCATCATCAATGAAATGAATTCCTTCTGTAAAAAAGCTAAAGTTAACATGACGAGTGCCCCCAGGCATTGGTTAAACATTAGATGTTTACCAAAATCAAGTTGTATTTAATAGATATAGTAGTTGCATTTAAAAGGATACTACATCATTTTATTACTATAACATTTCCAAAATCATGTCTTCAGTCTAATTGACTAAAAGAAATGAATTACAATAATCAAAATTTTAACACACATACCAAATATCCTCAACCAATGCCTAGGGGGTATTGGCTAGCATTTCCCATAAACGACTTTTACATTACCTGAAAAAGACAGTAGAACTCAGGTGATGCCTGAAATATCTCAAAGTGATTCCTCCCATATATAAGAGCATCCTCCAGCTTTCCAGCCTGCAGATCAAGAAAAAGGTTTTTATAAGTTAAGTAAAATAGATCTAGCAAAGAGACCTTTCATAAGCACATCAGTAGCTTCAAGTAGTAAGTTAGACCATTGTTTTCATTTTCAGCCGCTAATACACTAGAAAGTCACATAGGAAAAGGAAAGAACCATTTACCCTAACAAGTTCGATAAATTTTTGACAATGAAGCAGAAAGCAGGTAGCTGATTTATCATCCTGCAATAAGAATAATTGATTATTATATCCAAGAGTACATGACTAAGACGTTTGTTGCAATCTAGTAATGAGGTGACATTATGTTGAACATTTGATTAACAAAATCTCTATGCCCTACTGGAAAAGTTATTTTGCTTTCAAGTACCATCTGAGCACTAAAAATAGTAAATAAGGAACCAAACCAAACAATTTCGCTTAAATTGGACTGGATTTAGAGGAAAGTATTTATAGATTTTTAGTGTTTATATACCCATGCCTCATATTTATACCTTTTATCATTCTACGACCACACACTACATATGAGCAACTCAAAATTAATATAACCTTTACAGCACTTATAATTGGGCAGATGAGCCAAAAGAGGTGAGAGCAATGATGAAACCAACCTGAACAATTTGAGGGTACCAACTTCGAAGTTTTTGAAATGCTTCATCAATATCACCATTCCTGATTAGCTTCATGAGCAGACAAAATAATATCAATTAAATCCTAATTTCTGAGGACCAACTTCACTTTTATTAAAACTATCGATCTTGAGACCACAATTAACAGTACACACTTCTTATTACGACAATTAAGAACATAGTAACAAGTTTAGATCAGTTCACCCTAATAATGCAGTTTTATTGTTTCTATCTGGCTACCTGCACGAAATTTAACTATCACTATATGGAAATAGTCTTCAGTGAATTACTTGCTAGCAGTCTGCTTAAGCTAGCAATCTCCATTCACCTCGATTTAAACTCACCTATGACTTAAACTATGAAAAAAGAAAAGGTTTCAAAATCAAACCTGTCGAAGAACCTTGCGTTGATTTAAGGCATACATGATGTCTTTCTCACTGGAGCTCTCTAGATGACCATTCTCAGGAGTGGAAGAACTTTGGGTGGCCATGTCCAATATCTTTAACGTATCCTCATAGCCATAATGCAACAAATAGGACCGGATTATACTGAAAACCAAAAGGAAAAAAGCGGAATCAGAAAACTTCTTCAAAAAACAGCCATATTTTTCGTAAACATAAATCAAGACAACTTAAACAGTCCTAAACTAGAGAGAGTTTTCATGGGAAGAGTAAATTTCAAGTACGATTACCTATGACTAACATCTTGATGTAAGGAATTTTTTTCTATCATTGTCTGTTGCTTTGCTCTCTCCTGCATTTCGAATGCCTGATAATAAGACACAAAAATGAAGGAGATCAATGCCCTGTTGGGACAAATAAGTGCTGTAACGAAAGAATATTAAAGGAAGGCGTACTATCTGGGAAGGACGGTATACTATCTCTGTATAAGGAAAAGGTTAAAAACAAACTCACTTTCACATCAAAAAGGAAAGGTTCTTTTCCAAAGTTCACCCGTACCCTATCACATTAAAATAAACAAGTTAGAAAAGTTGACATTAACAAGTCACATAATAAGCACTATGCTTTCTGTAATTTTCATGATAGTAAGGAATTAAATAAAATAGAGCACTTTCACGAAGAGAGGTTAATTATGTTCATTCTGACAGAGAACATCGAAATCTTTTCTTTAATGTAATACTTATACATCCCCCAGTTCCTGGACGTGCTCTAGATGTCCACATTGAGGCTGCGTCTTTGACCTGTTATCAATTTCTTTCTTGGGCCAGGATAGTTATGGTTTTGGGTTTTCAAAGACCAGTTCTAAAGGACCAACCTAATTGTTGGGTTTACGCGAACTTGAGGATTCACTTACTCTAGTGTCGTTTTGACCAGAAAGGAATATAAGTAATGAACACCATTCTGTTACAGATTCCAACATCCCGTGATATATCATTTCATTTTTACTTGCTTATATTACTCCAAGGAAAATTAGTTATGTTGCTTATGTATGTGTTTGTGAGGTTTCATACTGCAAGGTAATCTTAGGCTCGGGGGTTTACTTATCAAACTCGGGCATAATATGTGTGTCGATTGAACTAGTTTAAGAGGAAGTTCTCTCAAAACTTAAAAGAGAGGCAATTGCATTCTCTATGAAAAGTTTTTTGAAACACTTAGCAATGAAGAAAAACACAAGAGAATCGAAAAGACAACTGACAGCTTAAATCGCACAGGACAATACAACAATGGAGTTTATGTTAGACCAGTACCAAAATTCATACATAGATTATTCCTTGTTCATGTCTGCAATGATCTCTGTAAATACAAATAGGCTATGAGAACCTTATATATCACATATTTCATCATAAATATTGGATCCCACAAGGCAACGTTCTTTGCATGGTACTACCACTGACACAAAATGCAGATCATGCAGAAAACATCTAGAACTTAAAATTAACCAACCCCTTTCCATAAGACAAAACAGTATATATAGTTGAAAAGAATAACTGATCAGAGGGAGAGGGGGATAAGGGGGGAACATACTCTTCATTTTGGCTGTGAACAGCAACAGTAGGAAACAACAGACCCTTCACCTCCTTGTCCACCGTTCCTACCACCTCACCATTTTTACTGGCATATATAAAGAAAAAAGCAGAAGTAATTTTTAAAAAAAAGACAGACAAACATATCAATAGCTAAGAAACTACTTGACAAAGTGAAGCCTCAAAGTAGTACTAACAATCATATATCTACAAGCCAACAATGCAGCTCCCTCATACAATGAAGAATCCACTTTACGAATAATCAATATTGAATTTCGCTTACGTGAAAAAGAATTTTTGGGTAGCATAAATGACACCAGCACCAACTGTATCACCGCTGGAATACTTTGGGCCAAATGTCTCGCCCTTCCCATTCCCACGATAGAGAAATCCGTCATCCCCGTGGTACCCACAACTGTTGGCTTCCCACCTATAAAATAAGGAAAAGTATAAAGCAAATCTCAGATTATTTTTAATAAGAATATGAAGCACGGGAGACTAATGCCATAGAAAACCATAACAACAATGAGGCAAAAGCATATTATTGCATCGAGCTCCAAAATTCTAGCAAATCTCAGAGCATAATTTCCTGAACAGTGAACACCTACTTTGTGAACAGAACTGCAGCATTTAGAAAAAGTTTAAGATAAAACCTAAATTTAATCATTTAAAAAAAAAAATTGAGCTAAAAAAGTTTGAATTAAGATATGGATTCGTATGAAAACTTAGTCCAGGGTATGGGGACCACTTGTGTTATCCACCCCTACAATTACATACCATTATTTGCAGTCATGCACTACCATTAGCTTCACATTATTGGACTTTTAATATCTCCAAACACTATGGGGGTATGCTGAGTCATGATCTCATTCAATGAAAACAGCTCAATATTTACCAAAGAAAGTGACATTGGGGTAGAAATGAAACAAGAAAGACGAGGTTGAACAAGATGTCTCTTTTATATTCAACCCTTCAACACAAACGTCTTCATAGTTGATTCTTCAAATGCATGATATACTTACTGAAGATAAAGTGTCCAATTTCATGGATCTTACATGTTTTTTTTTTAAATAATGGATATTACATGTTGCAAACTAAAGATATCGCACTCACCCAATTTATCATTCTAGCTAATTACCAAAATTAAACTCTTGACTTTCTATAAAGTAGGATATCAATATCCCCTTAAAAATTTAAAAGGAAAAGTCACACCGAGCTTAAATACCATAAGAACCACAATCACCTCGTCTCATTTTTTACGACATCATCGTGAGAAGGGTGTTGCCCTCTTAAAAATCCACAGCGTTTAAACTGATAGCTAATTTGTCGATAACGAAGTTGTGTATTAATAAGTTGTTTAAATCAAACTTCCAAAAAAAAGTTGTTTAAATCATCGAAATGGAGTGAAATTTTTTAGCTTCAACTCATGAAAGATTTGAAAAAGGGAACAAGAAGTAGGTTCTAAAGAAAGAACAGGAGTAAGTGTCGCCGATGCAGACAATGGAAAATGATTGATTACCTAGTAAACTCACAAGATTGAAGTTTGCTGTTACAACAAGTACAGGCCCTAATAAAAACTAATAACAAAATTAATAAGTTTGTAATCTGAATGAATGAATTAAAAGTTGAAGCAAAGGTATTGTTTGATTTTATTCAAAATGAATGATTTTAACCGTAATTTGTTTACATATGCAAAATTTTCCCATTGGTATTGGCCTAACTGATCTAGGATGATTGTATGATCCTACAATCCAAGTCAGCGTAATTAATCATCGTGTTAATAAATATCAAAAGTATTATGATATTATCAAAACAGGATTACGATAGGATCAGATAG
Organism: Primula veris; assembly: GCA_963682055.1. Taxonomy (NCBI): domain Eukaryota; kingdom Viridiplantae; phylum Streptophyta; class Magnoliopsida; order Ericales; family Primulaceae; genus Primula; species Primula veris. The sequence goes on from OY821743.1 coordinate 9,808,248, forward strand.
GATGGTTGAGGATAAAAGGATCTTTTTTTCTCGGTTGTCATTTTTCTCACAACTTCTGTTTTCACCACTGTTGGTTTCTTAATTTTAATACAGCGGATTAGCTAGAGACTTATGTATACTCTTGATGGCTTATAAACTGGCTTGATACTCAATTAGCACTGAACGCATTAGATGTCCAAAAAATATGCCTAAAGTCAGGTCCTATAAAAATCCAGCCTAGATGTTAGGTAGGCAACATATTCCAAGGCTCTTCCCTCAGACACGTAGTGTTACCCTTCACCAAACTATTTATCTCTATTGCATATGAAATGAACTTCTGAAAGTTTATACAAAATAATCTTTAACAACTAATACAAAAAGCATAAACTTTATATTTCAACGAAGGCACCAACCAGGAAAGCGCATTAACTGATAGCTAAAATCTAGCCTAAGAGCAGGCGCCTAACTTAATGATACAAAATTTACCCAACTCGTTCTTAAGTGACCTATCCTGGGTTATTGAGCATTATTAATTTATTCTTTTATGCAATTAGTGCTAGTTCAGCATATGATACAGAATTTCTCTTCACAAACAACAATCTATTTTAGTAAGGAGTGACATAAAATATCACATCAGAATACCTTAAAGAAGGAAAAAACTAACCAATTTTCAAACATAAGCTTCATTTCCCAGTTTCACTTAGCAAAGAAATTAGCACCCACAAGAAGACCAAAGAGACATATAAAACAGCAAATTTCGATACACGACAGGGAAAAGAATTGTCTTTATGTAATTCTCCCATTATATACCTGATTGACTTTCTAAATGTGTCAGTTTACTCATCTATCAAAAAGATCCATGCTTTAAACTCTTTCTACTACCAAACCAAAATACAATTTTGATAAAATAACAAAATGTTACACCAAAATGAAACGATACACAGGATGATGGAGGTTCTAAATATAAGCTTCTTTTCCCAGTTTCACTTAAAATATGAATTAAAATTCCACAAGCAACCCAAAAAGATATACATATGAAAGGGGGAAATTCGACAAAGGGGTCCAAAAAAATGGTTCATTTTGTAATTATTCCGTTCTCATACCCCGATTACTTTTTAAGTGTTTCAGAATATATGTACTGTACCTATCAAAAAAACTTGATTTAAACTAATTTACTTCACTTCAGAGAAAGTAAGAATATGATAAAACTTCAAAATATAAGCTTCATTTCCATGTTTCACTTGGAATGCGATTTAAAAATTCGGCTAGAGAACCAAAAAGATATATGGAGGGGAAATTTCAAATAAAAAAAGGGATGGAAAAATCTTCAATTTACATCTCTCCGATTTCCATACCCAAATTACTTGATAACATTTGTACCTATAAAAAAAATTGTTACTTTCAGCACTTTCCATTACTAAATCAAATCACAAGATTCCAAAACTAACACAATTCTACGCTAATGAAAAAATACCCGGGGAGTCGCCGCATTCTGAACCCATTATTAGTAAACCCAAACAGATAGTATACCGAAAAGGGAAAATCTCAACGAAGGGTTGGAAAAAAAAAGTTCTTTTTATAATCCTCCCATTACCGCATCCAATTACTTTCTGAATGTTATCTTTACATACCGTAAAGATCCTTGCTTTCAATCCCATAACCAAATCAAGACACAATCTTGATAAATTAACAAAATTCTACACTTAGTTAAGAAAAGATACCCGGATGTTGCCGCATATATAAAACCTAAGAATGCTTTAAAAAATAAGATCCATTTCCCAGTTTGACTTAGCAAACAAATTAGCACTTAGCAAGAAAACTTAAAAGGCATAAAAGGGGAAAACTTCGATAAACGGTTTCTTTTCGTAATTCTACCATTCCCTTACCCCGATTAATATGTTAACATTTCAGTATTTACTAATCTTTCAAAAAGATCTTCGCTATCAATTCTTTCCATTACCAAATCAAACCATAATTTTGAAACAATAACACGATGTTACACTAAAGTTAGGCGTTATCTAAGATGATGGAACTTCAATATATAAGCTCCATTACCGAGTTTCACTTAGCATACAAATCAGAATTCCCCTAGAAAACCAATTATACAAATCAAAAAGATAAGATTCGTCAAAGGGTCGGAGAAATAGGTTCATTTTATAATCCTTCCATTTACATACCCAGATACTTTCTAAATTTTTAAGTATATTCCTTTTAACTCATTCAATTGCCAAACCAAACCACAACACTCCAAAACTAACACAATTTAACACTAAAGCGAGAAATTGAAAAAAAACAAAAAAAAAAACACTATCTTGAGAACACAAACTCTACACTAAATTAAGAAAAGATACCCAGATGTTGCCCCATGTAAGAACCTGAGAACACTTAAAAAATAAGCTTCACTTCCCAGCATAAAGACAAAAGGGGGGAAAACTTCTACAAACGGTTGGAAAATAGGGTTCTTTTCGTAATTATCCTAATTCCCATACCCTCATTTCTTTGTAAACATTTCACTATATACTACTATTAAAAAAATCCTTTCAACTCTTTCCATTGCCAAATCAAACCCCAATACTCCAAAACTAACACAATTCAACACTAAAGTGAGAAACAAAACAAAATAAAAACACAATCTTGAAAGACTATATTAATCTAAACAAAACCAAGATGATACACCCCAATTACTTTGACCAAAGGTCGGAAAATGGGTTGTTTTTCGTAAATCTCCCTTTCCCATGCACAGATTACTTTGTTATCATTCGATATACCAACTTATCAAAAAGATCCTTGCTTTCAACTCATTCCATTGCCAAATCAGACCACAACACTCCAAAAACTAAGACAATTTCACACTAAAGTGACAAAATAAAAACCCAATCTTGAAAAATTAACACTATTCCAAACAGATTAAATGTTTCAGTATATCTAGACCTATCGAAAAGATCCATCCTTTCAACTCTTTCCATTGCCAAATCAAACCCCAATATTCCAAAACTAACACAATTCAACACTAAAGTGAGAAACAAAATAAAATAGAATAAAAAACACAATCTCAAAAAACCCTACACAGTTCTAAACAAAACCAAGAAAACACAACCCGATTACTTCGACCAAAGGTCGGAAAATGGGCTCTTTTCGTAATTCCCATACACCGATTACTTTGTTAACATTCGCTATATACTAACCTTTCAAAAAGAACCTTGCTATCAACTCTTTCCATTACCAAATCAAACCATAATTTTGAAAACTTAACACAATTCTAAACAAACTCAAGAAAACAAATCCGGGATGTCTTCGCATCCTGAACCCATTCTCATACCCCGATTTCTTTGTTAACATTTCACTATATACTTACCTATCAAAAAGATCCTTCTTTTCAACTCATTCCATTGCCAAATCAAACCAAAACACTCCAAAACTAACGCAATTCAATGCTAAAGTGACAACATAAAACAAAAACGCAATCTTGAAAAAAATCAACACAATTCTAAACAAAACTCAAGAAAACAAACCCGGGATGTCGACACATCCTAAACTCGTTCGTGGTGAACCCGATAGCAGTCTGACCCTTTGACCCAGAATTCACAACAAAAATCTCGAAATAATACAGAAAACAATCGACAGGCGCAGGCCAATTTCTTTGTTAACATTTCACTATATACTAACCTATCAAAAAGATCCTTCTGTAACAACCCCATAGGTAGAACTCACCCTAGAAAACCGGTTAACTAAGGGAGGGTACCGATGTGAGATAATATAGTTTACACTACACTACCCTTAGGATCATTACACCTTCCTTTCAACTCATTCCATTGCCAAATCAAACCACAAAACTCCAAAACTAACACAATTCAACAAAAGTGAATTAAACAAAACAAAAACACAATCTTGAAAAATTAACACAACTCTAGACAAAATAAAATGTTTCAGTATATCAAGACCTATTCCTTTCAAATCCCCATTACCAAATCAAACCCCAACACTCCAAAACTAACTCAACTGAACACTAAACTGAAAGAAAAAAAAAACATAATAAAAACACAATCTTGAAAAAATGAACAATAAACTGTACCCGGGATGTCGCCTCATCCTGAACCCGTTCGTCGTAAACCCGATAGCAATCTGACCCTTGGACCCAGAATTCACAACAAATAACTCAAAATAATACAGAAAACAGTCGACAGGCGCAGGCCGATTGCTCTGCACAACCCCGACATCTTGTCCGTGTAGATTCACACCGGTGTACTGCACCGACAGCTTATCGGGCTTCACATTCAAGAACCCGCCAGCTGTGTTCACCGTGTTCAGCTCCGATGGAGAAAAGGATTGTTTCTTTTGGGTTTCGAGGGGCTTTTGGATGGATTTCTGTTTCCATAGGTTGAGAAAGTAGGGTCCGATTCGGTCTTCGGGTTTGGACATTCTCTGCGTGTGTGTGTGAATTGAAGGTGGGTTTTGGTTTAATTAAATGTGGATTTTGGTTTGATTGGATTGGATTCAGAAGTGGGTTAAACCCTAGAGAGAGAGAGAAAGAGATTTGGTGATGATGAAGAAGACGATGAGGTTGGAGTAATACAGACGGAAATGATTTTTGGGTGAATTTATGTGTTTAATTGTCTAAACTTTGATTTACAAAAAAAAAACACTGTTAAATTCAATAAAAATACTAACAACTCCGTTAAAAAGTTCGATATAATATATAATAGTATAATATACTAAGTATAATAAAATGTATTAATAGTCTGTGGCTTTTAAATTTTAATTCCCACTACATAACTATTATAATTTGTATTTTACTGGGTACAACTTTTTCATGCTATATAAATTAAAAAAAAATATAATTTCATAAAAGAAACATAAAATATATCTCCCTTCCTCGTAAATGAAAAAAATTATAAATAATTATAAATAATAAAAAAAAATCATAAAAAATCATAAAAAAATCACAAAAATCATAAAAATCATAAAAAAATCACAAAAATCAAAAAAAAAATTATAAAAAATCAAAACAAATCAAAAAAAATAAAAAAGTAACATGTTATGTGATGGACAGATTATGAGATGGACAAAGTGAAAGGAAAAGTGAAGTTCTAAAAATTTCACATTTCTAGAGCGAAAATTTGACCGGTCCAGAGGTAATAATGAAGCTTGCAGGGGCGAAGCCAGGATGTGTAAATGGGGGGTGCCAAAATATATGTACAAGTAACATATTTTTATGGGGGATGCCAAATCTACACTTAAAAAGAAATTGTACGCTTGTATACTTTTGGCGCATTGTGAAACTGAAACCTATGAAGACATGTCTCCTCACCTATGAAACTCGCTCGTATGCCCAATAGTGTACTTTGAAGCATAGCAAAGATAAAGATACAAAAAGGATAGTAATCTGGTGGTATCAATAAAAAATTAAGAAAATCTATAGGTTAGTATAATTTTTTAGGCTTATTTAAAGAAAAATACATGAACTCAAATGGAGATTGTTATACAAGAAACGATTGGTTTTATTTTATTTTATTGATGCAGTCTTCAATATGAATAATCTATTCCCAAAATACATACGAGCATAGCATTTGATTATAATAGCTCTGGCAATTCTCAATAAAGTTGTATACTTCATTTCCACAAAAGGTATGATATCCCCTATCACTTTACAACTGTTGTAAAGAGGGATCAAAGTAAGTCTAGAAAATGCTAAAGAGAGCCTAGAATAGAACAACATCAACTTTACACCTTTAATTTCAAGAGATAAATCCTAATTAACTTATGTACTACAGTACTAGTCATCTACTATGATTATAAAAACTAGGCATAAATCCTAATTCAGGACTTTCTGATAACGCATATGCATATATGCCAGAATATTGACAAATTGTTTACATGATCTACTCTTAACTATAAGGAAAATGTGTACACTCTTTGTAAAATACTTACTAAATTTACATTACAATGATAATATGCAGAAATTAATGTGCTTAGTTGGTTCGTTATGTACTTATGTTGATCAACTGATCAAGTGAGCCAACATTGAAAAAGAGGTGTGTCCCGAATGTAAATGTCATATCTACGTAACATTTGAACCTGCAGAATAAGAAGAAGCGACAAGCGACAACTAGTGAAATTGTCGAGACCCATCTGAAGCGGCAAAGGCCCCGAGCAAGCTAGCTCATGAGTACCAATCCTCTTGGTGTGTGGTTTGGTCTCGTATGAGATATGCAATGTCGTGATCAAGTGACCAATCTTATTAAGATCAGATTGACTTGTTTAGAACTCACAAATCGAACTTCTTTCAGGAGCAAATGTGTTCCCGTTCGAATTAATCCTGTGCGAGTATTTGGTGTTCTATTTTTGAGTCATTTTAAAAAAAAAACTTCCCCTATAGTTAATTATTTTTTTCACTTTGTTCTATTTTTCATTCACCCCAATAATCAAGTACCGTAGTTATCCAGACTTGGTCATAACCCACAAAGGTGTTAGCTCAAAACTTTGTATGTTAGTCAACAATATTGAAAATAATATAAAGGAGGCGATCTTTTTAACAAAAAGAAATGCGTTGCGTCAAGTGTACAATAATATTTGTGGTGTTTAGCAGAATAGTGAGAATTGTTTTTGTAGTATATAATTCAATTTTTGTTTTGGGTATTGTCTCGGCCATGAGGATAAAGCTTCTTATTTGGTTATTTTGATGCACTAATCTCGTGTCCCACTAATCTGGTTAATGATGCTAGCTCTTTTGAGTTGTTTAACAAAGATTCAGATTATGTACCTAACTAGTAAAACAAATTAAGATATTGTAAGATGTAACAACTAACTTTATGCATTGTGATTGCAACCCTTTTGTAAAAATGCCCATCAAATACATTTGACTACATATGGAGTAGTAAATAGTAAGGCTTATAACAGCAATGAGCCCACAGTTTTAAGAATATACTCCATATTTGATTTTATTTCAATAGTAACAGCCATATATATTTCGACTTTCGAGTTTTGAACAAACTGCCAAGGTTGTTCCTATTGACGGTTCCTATTGATCTGTTTATGTTAATATAACTGATTAGAGTAAAATTATTACATATGAGTTTGGATAAGCGGGTAATAAACTATGTTGCTAGTGCTATTTGAATAACAAATGTTAATCTTCTAAAGACATATTCAGCCGAACTTTCAGTCAACATATTTATTTTCATAATTTTCTGCACTCTTCTGAGAAACTCAACAGACTCAGTAGCTAAAAACTCAAATGTATCAAACGGTATTGATTGTCATCACATGCATTTTCATGTTTCTTTACCTTCGCTGACACTGCAGTGGTAACTGCGTGACCCACGGTAAATTGTCCAATACCAAACTCCACTAAGGGCGAAACGCCGGTAAGATCAACACACGCATGTTTTCTACCACTCCAGCTGTAAACAAGACGTCTGCTGACCTAAGGGTAGATCTCCCCTCGAATGAATCTGTAAGAAAGTTCACATATGGCTCATTTCTAGCTGAAATTCCTGCTCTCCAAATGATGTCATACAATACATTTCTTTCCAACTCGTGGCGGTATTTGAACCTCGAAAGCTTCCTACAATGGACTGCATGATCATCAAATGAGTCAACACGAACCATGTGACAAGCCGGACACATTTCCCCTTCCCGCTATAGAGGAATTAATAGTCGATACTTGACAATAATTCGGTATTCTGTATGGGACATGCGCTGACTCAAACCATCTATAGGGGTGGCAAGTTACAAATCCTGAGCATGTGGGGCACGAATACACCCAAACACGACAAGATCCCTAAGCCCCAAGTCGAACTCCCCACGTAAACCCTTAGAAACCCCACTAAAGTAAGCCTCTGCCAGAATATACATTGGTTTTTGGGGGACAACGTCCTTTCTGTTGATTCTTGTAGAGTCGAACTCGTGAAACATCACTTGAAACCTGTCCAAAGCCTCAGTGAAGTGCGTGCCTAATGAGATATCTTCGCAACCCCTTAATATGAAGCTCAACTGATTGAACCATTGACGGAAAATAAGCAAAGTGAATTGTATCGGATATGGAGTAGATACCAAGTCTGCCCGATTTGATAGGCAAAGAACAGATCCTTCATTGCAAATCACCAAAACCAGAACCTTCTAATGTAACAATGCTATCCATGGCATGTCTGAGAGCAACATCGAACAACCCTTGAGCATCTATGAAGGACGGTGGTGGACAAGTTGTAAGTGCGAAATACATTTTAGAGATACCCATGCAAGCCCTTAATAGAACAAGCTCGCATTGGCGATCCCGTAGCTGGCTCAACGTACCCATCAACTCGACTGATTTTGTTGCCCTCTTTACGGCTAAATCCCGCACAAAACACTCATCCACACTAACTGCCCCACCCAGTAGCTTGATCCCTAGCGAATTCCGAGCAATGTCGGGAAGAAACAACCCTGCTTGGTAGCTACGAGGGTCAACGTTCAACCAAAATAGTTCGGTTTTCTGGATGTTCAAAGCAAGCCCAAGATTAGGGCATTCCATTTGAATGATGTCGAGTACTTTAGCTAACTCAAGTGTATCACCAAATAGGGTACTGTCGTCAAAATACCATACTTAAACGGCCAACTTGCACTCGTCACGTATCTGTAGAATTAGAGGGTGCAGAACAAGCGTGAATAAGAGAGGTTTTAAGAGATCCGCTTGTTGGATGACACAATCTGACCAATTTGAGTTTCAATTTGTAGAGAAATTTCGTAAATTTATTGTCATTTGAGTTGACAACATTTATTGAAATGACATGATAGTGGTTTTTATTTAAAAATAAATAAAACAGTACAGTTTTTCATTTCCTAAAAAAAAACACTTACTCTTTTCGAATTATTGCCCTTGTGTTTGGGTGTTTCAACCAAATTTTGGGAAGGCGAGATTATGGTCCAATATAAAGTAATCCCTCTATTATTGTAAGCTGTAACCAAAAGCAACAAGATGCATAGAGTTTAGTATTTCGCACGAATTTGAAAGCATAACTCTAAGCAATGGTATTACATAAGTAACAAACGTGTAGTGTAATAATCTAATCCTGATTGTTAGCAACACATTTGTCTATACTTCGAAATTTAGCTTTAACACAAGTACACACTGTGAGGTCACAAGCGAATGGAAATTGACCTCCGATACGAAGAAATATATGTTTTTCAATTGGAATGCCGTACAAGTTGGGATGGTAGTTCAGTCTACATTACAATTTGTTAATTTAGTCGGATTAGCATAAGCTAGTCCATGTGAAACGGGCTTGCGTTACTGTTTCTTAGGTGAAAATCAAAGGAAAAGAACAACTTAAATTGTATTATCTATAAAAAAAAATACGATGAGTAAGATAGACAGTATCAATATGATATTTCTGGATCTTGTCTAGCAATTTTCTTGAAAGCAAAAAACAATATCCTTACTTCCAACAACAATATTGATGTATAAGGTTCTACCATTAAGTTTGTTTTCGCATCACGTAAATATCTGCTTAACTCTGAATCTGAAAAAGAATTATCACTTAAAAGAAGAAAATAAATTAGAACAGAATAAAAGTAAAGCTAGAATATTACAGTAAGAAAACCATATAATACAAGATACTGTAACTAGAATATTTCTGACATAAATTAGATAATTAAGTAGAAGAAAAACACTATCAGCTCTTTCTTTTGACTGTGTTCGAATGGAACTAAAAAAGAACTGCATTCTTAATTATCATGTTCATACAATACTAAATGCCTTGTGATCTTTCAGAATATCTAAAAATTACAAAAGTGTATCAACTTAATTAGCCACCGGAGGCATACATGTTAGACGAACCTTTCATTATTTCATTTATTCAAGGAAACTCCATTTTCCCTTTCCCAAGAGTCAAAAAACACATCAAATTATCAAAAGTCAATCTAAAGTGATTATTATTATTGGGTATATCAAGTTTAAATTCCCAAGTTTTGCTGTTGTTATAGTGACGATCGATTGAAGAGTGAAAACCAATTTAACAAAATTATTAAAAGCAAATGGAATGCACATGCCAAATATACTAATTTTTCCGTTCCCATTTAATTGTCTACTACGAAACTACGTGTAATTTTAACCGGTTTATAACTTGTATCAAAATTGTCGAAATGAATTTTTTTTAAAATCTAATAATAAAATTTAACATTTGAACTACGTGATCAAATTTTAAAAATTTTCATTCTGACAAGTTTGATATAAGTTTTTGGCCGGTCAAAATTACACGTAGTTTCGTAATGGACAATTAAATAGGAACAGAGAGGGTATATATTTGCACAAGAACCCATGAAAAAGATATAGATATATATATGCACATGTACGGAGCCAGGAGAGCTGACAGAGGTTCAAGGGTGAAAATTGTAATGTCAAATATACTTACCGTATATATATATATTATATATTTTATTTTCAGTATCATTACTGTATCACACTATCATATACCATAATTTCGGTATACTATAAATGCGGTATGGTAATAGTATAGTACGATATATTATCAACTTCGAAAAATAGCCAACAATGCTATAAAAAATATATCATTAGCAAAAAAGTTTAGATAACACTCCGTTGAATACTTGAACAATATGATAAGCATGATCATAATTTGTGTAACTTATTTTGTATCTTAAATGATAAAGAATATTGATAATTATATTTAAATGTGGGTATTTTTTATATAAATGATAATATGTTACAAATGCTATAATATCATGGTATAAAAAATCGATTATACAACTAAATTGAGTGGTATGATAATACCGTACCATAGGTGTGGTAGTCCCACAAGTGCGGTAAAGTCGTAATATAGATAATAATTGTGGTTGATTGGTACATTGTTGTGCAAAATTCCACAATTAACAATATCTTTTTTTTTTTTTTTTTTTTTTTTTTATCTATTATACGTATTCTAACATAACATTTTTTTAAAATTAAAGGATTAACATCCCCTATGTTTTTAACACTTGAAGCAATATTTTCTTTGTAAAACTCAAGCACCCGGTCGTCAAATCCTACCTTGGCCACGGTTTAATTTATACCCAAAGAAATAAGTACAATTTAATAAAAAAGATATATACCATTGTTGGATTTGCTTTAAGTAACAAAATTGTTTCATTTGAGACTGTAAAACCAGCTTAAAGTATTTATATATGAGTGTGGGCTGAATTATATCTATACTGTTTCGTAATTATGAAAATAATGAAATTAAAGTTTATCACAGTAACAATTTACACGGTCCAGAATCTAGATACAACATCAGTCGATATTTATTTTCAGCACTAAATCAAAATAAATACCATCACCATGTGTAATAATTACAACAACTTGCATTTACAAAGGTTTATGCCAAAACTCTTTCTTTTCCCATGCCTCATTACTCACATTACCGCTTTTCCAAATAAAATACTCCTAAACAAAAGTTACTGTCTTTTCTATTCCAAAATAATAAATCCTACTTAAACAAAGACGTCTATCAGAATACATGCAACTTTGGTCTAAAAAAAACATATATGTAAATTTATGAAATTGAAAATTTTCAAGAGATTAACCTAGTTTAAATGCAAAACTATAAAATTAAATTTTCAAAAAGTTGTTTAGGCAATTTAGATAGTTTTATTTTACTAGTCCAACTTGCAGGTAATGAAGAACAATGATTTTTGTCATGGATTGTTAAAAAAGAAAAGTAAGAAAAAACAAAATAAATAAACGGCGGTGGTGCAGAGCAAAAAAGAGTTCCTCCTCTTTTTATATCCCTTTCCTATAAATAAATAAATAAATATAAATAACTTTACGTCACAATCGCCGCCAATAACATATCCCTTATTTTATTTCGTTCTGTACAACATCAAAGTATCATTACTTTTTCTTTTTATATATATATATATATATATATAAAATGTACTTTAATATTTATTTAACTAGTAAAGTAGTACAAGTGGAGAGAGTGTGGCAGGGCCGGGCAGAACAGAGCAGAGCATTCATTAACTAAATAAATCCCTTCTTGATTCGTCCCTTCAACTCTTTTTCCTTACACTTAAATGCCTCCTTCATCATATTATTTAGTGAGATAAATATATACATATCTAATGGCATTTTAAAAGGGTTACTTAGAAAGACTTATTATATAATGTCTGCTGATAAAGAACCTCCACCGTTTTATTCTCATAAATATCCTACAACCTCCCAGGTTGGTTAAATTATTTACATTTTTTATTTTTATTTTATTTTACATATAAGTGTTGTTTTCTACTTTTCTTCAAGTGTTTTTTCAAATAAATAGCAAACGTTTTGGTAAAGTTTACAGCTTTTTGGGTATATATAGATGAAATATTTTATATTTTCAAGTTGGTTAACCAAAGAATTTGGAACTTATAGTTTAAACAAATTAGAATATGGATGAGTATTTTTGATATTTTAAGTTGGTTAACCAAATAGATTGGAACTCATAAATTAAAACAGTTAAGTTTGTATGATCATTTATTATATATTATGTAGGATATAAATTTCTATTTGTTGTGCTTTTCTTTATTCATTTCTCTCTGTTTTTACTTGTTCTCTAAGATCTTTTCCACTCTGTTTGGTTTGGGTGAAAGTGTAGTTCTTGTGAAGTGTAGTTGAGAAATATTTTATGCTTCTGTAGAGTTCTTCTCCAATATCATGGGTGTTTTGCAATTTTAAAAAGATTTTATGCTTCACGTTTTTTGGCCTTTGCATAAAAAAGAAAAAAAACGTTCGCATTGTTTTCTGTATTTTGTTGTGTAACATCCTTAATTGACGTAATTAAGCATACATGACAGATTTAAGAATTTGTACTAAGATCTCATTTAATTATTAAAAAGATTCTACATATATATGAACTGTTATTTCTAAGGAAAGATAGTGGACAGGTAATAGGGAATTGTATTTTAGTTTTATTGTATTAGCAAGTCAGTATTTTTAGTAATTACTTTCAGTAATATTTTTTTTGTTTTTAGATAAAAAACGTCCAAACAATACCAAATTGGTGCCTTCATCCACGCGTATAAGGACAGAACAAAGATTCTATTGGTGGGACAAAATAAAAGTGACATTTTAAATTCATCATTGAATTACAGAAACACCTCAAACAAATATTGGTGAAAAAATTGCTTCAGAAAAAGTTATTCAAGCTAAAAGTACATTAATTGTTTCTGTAGTTGATTGTATAATTGTATTAGTTCCCGTATTTTGAAAAGTTAACATGTTTGGTGTCAAAACTGTAAAAACTTGCATACTGTATCTAGCTTTTCCTGATTTTTTTTCCTCATACTGAAAATTCTTTTGATCTCAGATCATGATATGACACGAGTGATTGTGAAAACAGTATAAATTTTGTTATCATTAATCAGATCTTAGGTTCCTTTAGGTAATAATCATTGTTCAAAATAAATTTGACCAAATTGCGGCGTTTGTATGATTAAGCGTAGTTTTTTTTTTTGTTAAATATAAATAAATGTTTAAAAAATATTTCATTCCCTGACTTTAGGTGGTGGAAGAGCTGAAGGAGCTATGGAAAATGGCCTTACCAATAACCGCAATGAACATGCTAGTCTACATCCGAGCCGTAGTCTCAGTTCTCTTTTTGGGCCGCCTCGGCTCACTCGAGCTAGCTGGTGGGGCCCTCTCTATCGGGTTCACAAACATAACGGGCTACTCAGTCCTAAATGGGCTTTCGTCGGGCCTAGAGCCCGTTTGCAGCCAGGCCTACGGGAGCAAGAACTGGGACTTGCTTTCTCTTTCTCTCCAACGCATGATATTCATCTTGCTTATGGCAGCTGTGCCAATTGCGATCTTGTGGGCCCGTCTTGAGCCCATCATGTTGTTCTTGGGCCAGGATGAGGGGATTACATCCGTGGCTGCGGTTTACTGTCTTTATTCTCTTCCGGATTTGTTGACAAATACTCTGTTGCAGCCGCTGAGGGTTTATTTGCGGTCGCAGGGCGTTACGAAGCCTATGATGTATTGTAGCTTCATTGCCGTGGTATGATCTAGTTTTCTATATTTTTTTCGTATCTATTTTCCAAATTGTGATAGTATAGTGTCGGAAACATTAGCGAGTGGAGTTATCAGACATGTTGTATCTTAATAGCTAAAAACAAAGATATTCACATGGTAGTAGTCGATGGTATTTAGATAGTATAACCGTCTGTGAGTTTAGCTTAGTTGAGAATTGATGATAATCGGTGTTGTATCAAAGTTGTGAGGTAATTGTACAGTGTAATGAATCTTTATAAGTAAACAATTAGGACATGGAATTTGTTTATTGATGCAATAATACATCATTACTCCTTTTCAAAATCTATGATATTATACTGTATTAAAAGTTACTAAATCTTAAACCAGATTATCATCCTTAAAACTGCTAAGTAGACTGTCAGACAAATATCTGAAAACAGTCCTATAATAGACAACAATGAAAGGGTGATTGATGTTTTCTTTTGGATTAGGAGTATTTGTTAATTGTCGAACACTTTATGTCATTTCAACTTGCCACATCTTCCTTGATTTAATTGTTTTATATCAGTCACAAATACTTTTAAAATTACTATAGTTGAATATTGTTTGAACCTGGATGTAATGTTTCTATGCAGAAGAAGTAATGACAGGTGGTGTATTAATCTTGTATTCTTGTTAAACATTATCGAAATATATTTTAATCAGGTAGAACCGGTTTACTTGTCACGTTTCAGGTATTCCACGTGCCGCTGAACTACTGGCTAGTGGTGATGTTGGGGATGGGTGTCCGCGGTGTAGCAATCGCATCTGTGCTAACAAACCTACACATGGTGGTATTAATGTCAGGGTACGTGTACGCTTACGGGAGAGGGGAGTGCAGATGGACGATTGGGATCAAAAGTGTGTGCTTAGGTGTGGGCCCACTTCTGAGGCTGGCTGTGCCGAGTTGTATCGGAATATGCTTAGAGTGGTGGTGGTACGAGATTGTTATTGTGTTATCAGGCTATTTGCCTAATCCTAAGCTTGCGGTTGCAGCTACCGGGGTGCTTATACAGACTACTAGCTTGATGTATACTGTGCCCATGGCCTTGGCTGGTTGTGTCTCTGCCAGGGTATGTATTTCCATTACTTTTCAGATATCCTTCTAGTTAATTTTTTTAAAGAAAAATTGTCTGGTTAGTACTTTGTTTTTTGTAGAACTTTCATTTTCAGTTAAAACTCTTAATTTGTGAAAATGTTTTTTGTGCAAGTTTTGGATTACATGATATGTGCTCTTTTCGTCACTAAACAAGTGTCCACTTATGCAAAAAACATGCAACTTTGACTTACAAATTTTTCATATCTAAAGTATCCGAATGGAAAATTTCAAAAGTTTACCATATAGTTCCAACGGTGAACTATGTGATTAACTTTCACAAATATTTCATATCGAGTATTTTGCAAGTCAAAGTTCTACGTATTTTCTTATAAATAGAGAAATTAATGTTATAGCCTAAAATTTGATCATGATACAATTTAGCACGCAAATGGCAGGATTTAGAAAAAGTAAGAAGAATAGCACTTGCAAATTATGTATGCATTTGTGATTCATATTTCAGTACTTTGTACAATTTTATTCGGTCAGAATAGTAGGGTGTATAAATAGCTCATTACTTTTTGACAAAAATGGAATTAGAAACTATGTCTGATTTGATATTACTGCTTTTTGCTGTTCTTTGCAACTGTAGTGGTACCCAATTTATATGATATTTTCATCAAGTGTGCATGTATGCCTATAAAATTGTTGTTTTGTGACTTTTTATTCACTTGATTGCATCACAATTCAGAATTCCACTTACAAGATAACGGCCACATCATCTTGAATGGGGTTTATAATTGAACAAATTTAGAATATGACAAGTGCAAGTTATAATGCACTCATTTATGCGTTTTTTTTTCTCTTTTTTCTGTTTCTCCTTTTGTAGAGGACCATGCTTTTCAGTACCTCACAATATAACTACTTGTAACCAACTATGCTGAAACATGTGGCCTTTTCAACTCTTCCTTTTCATGCCCATATTAGACTTGTCCTTCTCCACATTCCTTGATCTGTAATAATATAAGATTTATTTAAGTTTGGAATATTTATATTTAAGGTACTCTCTCCATTACATATTTACATATTCTTTAAGGTTTTGTGGGAAAATAGCCTAGTGAAAATTATCATCATTTTGTTCTCTTCAGTGTTCGTCATTCTAATTTGTCGTTAGATGACTTAGTTGATGCTGCGGAACATAAAAAAGAAATGAAAAGTACTCATTAGAAGGAACAAACGTATCGTCTATGTCCTAAAGGAATAAAGATCTAAGAATATGAACCTTGGGATTACTTTTTTGTTATTAACAAATATCCAATGCCATTATATGATTATATCTTAGCTTTATTGAAACAAAAAAGATAATCCAATTGAGCTGGTATCCTTTTCATTTTGAAGTTGCTTTCTATTTGGTTTCGTTTTGTGGATTCTGTGTAGCACTAGTAGTAGGTGAAATTAATTTTATGAAAGGTCTCTTCTCCTAGGTCTTAGTATTTTGTCTATGTAGATTGTTTTTCTTTGCACATCTAATCAAAATATTAAATCAACAACGTGTTTACCCATACATAGTTGGTTGCCTTTGATTAAGTTTAATCATGAAAAATATGTAAAAGTTTAGACACCTATAATTATAGTCATGGTTTTACTTTCTAATAAATACTAATCTTTTAGTTCAGTTTCAAAAAACCTTTTAATTATTTTTCTTAGAAAGGTGAACATGATTCTCAAAGCATATACTACTTAACTTTATAATTTCCACTTCATATGCACTTTCTACTAATCTGCATAGCTATTATAGGCTATAGCTAATGGATAATATAATATGTAATTTTATGCGCAGGTTGGGAATGAACTTGGAGCCGGTAAACCATACAAGGCCAAGCTAGCTGCAACAGTAGCCCTTGCTTGTGCATTTATAATCGGTATTATCAACATAATATGGACAATAATTTTCCGACAGAGCTGGGGTGCATTGTTCACAACTGATGAGCTAGTTAGGTCTTTAGTAGCCTCAGTCATGCCCTTAATGGGCCTTTGCGAGCTAGGAAACTGCCCACAAACCACTGGCTGCGGAATCCTACGTGGCACTGCTAGGCCAGCTGTTGGGGCCCGAATAAACCTTATGTCGTTTTACTTTGTGGGCACCCCTGTGGCTGTTGGTTTAGCCTTTGGGCTTGGGGTCGGCTTTAGTGGGCTTTGGTTTGGGCTACTGTCGGCCCAAGTTGCTTGTGCTGTTTCCGTTTTGTATTCTGTGTTGGGACGAACGGATTGGGAGCTCGAGGCATTGAAGTCGAAGAAGCTTACGGGTTCTGGATTGCTGGAAATGAGTAAAAACGGTGATGAATTGGGCGATGTCTTGTAGAGAAGAGACGGGGGTGTCAGGAAGGTGTGAAACGGGGAGGATGGGTATTTTTGATATGTTATAAACTTATTATAGTAAGTAGTATTTTCTTTGGGAAGTGTTGGATGAGCTTAGCATTTTGTTATTTTGTTACTGGTGCAGAATGCAAATGTTCCATTGAACTTTTAAGCCTCAATGATAAGAAGAAATACAAGTTTTGTGAATGAATTAACAGCTTCTGCTAATTGATAGTGTAGGGCAAATTTTTAGCATGTGAAATTTTATAATAAAATACATCATGGTTTCAAAATAATTTTTTTATAAAATAGATTAACACAGTTACCAATGATTGTGTTCAAGACATCGTAGAGACGAGTTGTAATTATTTGATAGCATTCTTGATAGCTTAATCTTCATCCATTAGTGGTAAAAAAATATATTTACTACATCAAACTTTAGTATTGTTAACGATTTGAGTATCTATCTTTCAAAATTTTCAATTTAGATACCACACTATAATAACTTTTCAATTTAGGTACCACCGTCTAAATAAATCACGGAATCATGTCACGTCACATTTGACAAACATTAATTTGAGAGATTAATTTGATAATTTTGGACAAAAATATGTCATCCTATAAAAACGTTTCCCCCAATTTCACACATAACAAAAATTTGGATTATATGCTAATTTTTTATATGTGAAATTGATGGTTAAGTTTTTTCTAGAATGACATATTTTTATGCAAAATTGTTAAATTAGCATCTCAAATTAATGTTTGTCAAATATCACGTGATATGATTCCGTGATTTATTTAGACGGTGGTACCTAAATTGGAAAGTTATTATAATGTGGTAGCTAAATTGAAAATTTTGAAAGATGAATATCCAAATCGTTAAAATCTGATAATTTAGTGTAATAAACCTATAGCACCCCTCAATTAATGTGTATCCATTTGCCATCATACTACAAGTTTGTTTTCTTGGCGAACGGCAGGTGAATTGGTGTCTATAATAGTTGACTGAAAGTAGAGACCTCTTA
The DNA here is from genome assembly GCA_963682055.1 of Primula veris. Lineage (NCBI taxonomy): Eukaryota > Viridiplantae > Streptophyta > Magnoliopsida > Ericales > Primulaceae > Primula > Primula veris. Next base: position 9,826,666 of record OY821743.1, read on the forward strand.
TATACATGTATGATGTATGGCTTGTTTGGTTATAATTGGTTGTAATAATTATTCTAACAAGCTCTTGTTAGGTTGAGAAAAAAGTTGGGATGAACCTGCTGAAAGCTTTTTATCTTTCGCGGGCCAAAAAACGGTCAACTCCCGGCTTTTAAGTGGCTCAACGTTGTCCAATCATTAAACTAGAAAAAAGGCCAAGTTTACAAGCTGCAACCAAAAGCTACCTTCCAATTTTCTATTACAGGCCATCATCCACCATAATTTTATCTTTGTAAGAAATCAGTGGTTGGTAGGGGTGAAATTAAAAACCAAACCATTGCAACCGGATTATAAAAATTGTAAATAATAATTTCATGCCATCTCTTTTATTCGTGTAAGGGGTCCAGATATGAGACAAACACATTATCCCAAAAACTACATGTGGAGATAGGGCTCGATTCGGTCCGGTTCGGTTTTTAACAAAACCGAACATTTTTTTCGGTTCGGTTTTTTTCGGTTTCGGGTTTTTATTTTTTGGACCGAACCGGACCGGGTTTTTTCGATCCGGTTTCGGGTTTTTTCGGTTATTTTTCGGTTTCGGTCTTTTTCGGTTCGGCTATCGGTCCGGTTCGGTTTTTCCGGTTTTTTGCCGAGCCGTATGTGGATATATCACTAAACCACAATTCTATTAAAAAAGAAACCGGAGTTACGAAGTCCCAACTCCATCTGCAAGCAACTTCGCCTTTTCAGGCAACACAACAACCTGAGGAAATGAGACACCATTTAAACTAATATCATACAGATAAACCATCAATGTACTCTAATCACAAGACTTGCTTAAATGCACATAATCGAGTGTATCAAGGCTGTTATAGATTTTTTTTAAACCATCACCAAGCGTTGAAATCTCAATTTTGATCTAGTCTCCTCAGAGTAAAAACTGCCAAGAAAATTTAGTATTTTACTGCAAACAAAACCAACCCCCGCCCCAAAAAGAAATGGTACAGTATGCGAGATGACCGACGAGATCAATATTAGTAGGTTATAATAACTGTAAATAATACGTAGTCAGATTCTTGAATCATCCACTATGAAGAAAGTCATTCCGTATTTGACGACAATATCGTGAGTCAGAACAAAAAAAATAGCAAAGCATAATGGACAGCGGTTAAGGAAAATGCAGACTGCAAATGATACGAAAAAGCCAATTCCTCTCCCAAACAACTCTCAAGTCTTAATTAATGCACAAACACACCAAGAAACACGAGAAACCAAAAAGGAAATAGCAGCAGATGCGTCATTCTAAGTTTCTAACAATTATCAAAGTTAACAACATATTTACTTACTAGAAATATGACCGATCCACAGCCATGGCTCCTTGTTTGAATCTACACGCAATAAATTGGAAAGTATGAGAATATGTACAAAGGAATATTCAAGAAATAGTCACATATATATATAGAACTCCAAGCATATTTCTAATTGTGTAGATAAATTGTATGAGAAATCCATGTAGTAGTGACCACCGTGGCAATCATCACACGAGAAATTCACGTTACACTTCGACAAAAGGAAAAATTTGCTTTTAGAAATGTTGGCATTCTGGGTTTTCCATATGTAGAGATAATTTGGCTATCCATCCGCTCGTCTTATTAATACAATTTTAATCAAATAGTTAAACTTGTCTTAAATAAATGCAAAGTAATTATTACTTGCAATTTCTCAAATTACAAAATCAGTATATTTAAGTGAATGCACATTAAGAATGAATGCACGTTAATTGTTTATTATGGTCTTAGTTATGATATCTTCATCAATCATTAATAATGCTAGCCTTTTAAACTCTCAAGTCCATCAATTTCTTTTTCTTCCTAAAGCCAGTTAACAAAAGGATCAGTTATATGACTCAGGTATCATGTGAGTCTGTGACTGTTCTTCTTAATCAAAATAGAACAGCGACCATCACATGAAAGTAACACAACAGCCAAAACAGTTAACCAAGACCATTAACTTATCAGTTCAAATCTCAGGCCTAGGTGTTGCTCTATACCAATCAATCTCAGACGCATTTCAAAAACAATGATTCTGATAGAACATAAAAATCAGACCTGAATATTTTATTCGGGTCATAATCAACCCACTTTATAAATGGGTATCCAACGCTTAAATGGGTCATCTCATACTTTTTATAGGAATTGAGGTGCTACTACCAAAAGACCAAGCCCAATCAAAGGGGGACCCATGTCTGAAAAATCACTGGGATGAAGACATTTGTCAATATCCTAAAAGGCGCAGTTGCCTATAAATAGCCAACTACCCCTCCTAGAAAAGGACCAGAAAATCTATCCAAAAAATATAGAGAGAAGTTAAGAAAAGAGAGAAACTAACAAAAGCATATCACTTCGAGAAATAAACCGAGAAAAGACAGCCGAGCACCAAATAAAAGAGGAGAAAGATCAAGACGAGAGATTAAATAGTTATATCGAGCATAATTGTAAAGCCGAAATACTAATCCGAGCAAATGTAATAGTCCGAACAAGGACAATAATCCGAGCAATAATAAAGATCAGGAAGTATCATTTATTCACGGTTGATTTATCATTATATCATTGTTGAAAAGCCTAACGCGACCGACCAAAGTTATGGCTTTATCAAATGGCGCCGTCTCCGGGAATCATCTAGTTCCCAACTAGTTTAGAATTCGAATACCAATACTCTGCCAGACGAGCGACAATGGTTACCAATGTAGAGGAAACCCATCCCGAGATAGTAGAAACCAATAACCAAAACACGCAAATTAGCCAACAAAACCTCGACGATCTACTCGCTATCCGCGACAGATATGAAGCTATCCAATCCGGAAACCAACCAACAACCTCCTACGTCAACCAAGAACAACCGGTCGAACCACCCCGACATTTCATCGAAGGGATTGTCGACGAACACCCTCCGTCCTCGGAGGACGAACAAGACGTGCCCGTATTAAGGCGTGCACGAAGACGCTTAACCGGGTCCCAAGCAGGGCCGAGCTCAAGAGTCCCTTTGCCTACGGCCTCGGTCAACTCCGGTGCTCGTTTACAAACGGACGAGGCTCATCAGTTTGGCATGCCCGAGGATCATGTACTCGGACAGTCGCCCCGACTGCCGACTAATTCTCCGAGGATGATTACACCACCCACGGTGGAGGTACAACATGTCGTTCCATTAGCCGATGAAAGGAACTACACCCAGCTACAAGCTCAGCTGGCGGCATGCATGACGGCCATGACAGCGGCCGGCATCGTATTGCCAGTTATCCAACCCAACAAAGACCCACGCCATGAAGTGGAAGATTCTGCCTACAGGGCCGCCCTGGAGGCAGCGGGTCGGCGACCCGATACAAGAGTCCCCCACCAAGGGGGCAATGTCCCAATAACTATCGTCCATCCGAACACTCATATGGAACGTGTCCACACAAACACGAAGGACGATAGATATCCCGAATACAGGATCGGGGAGGGATATGGCCCACCACCACATCAGGGAGGATACCCTCCCCCCTACCAAGTCACGGATGACGCGTTCCAACAGGCTTGGAACGTATGCCAAGAAACCCCGTGTGCTGAACAGATCACGCGGTACCGCAATCCTATGGGATTTGTCATCCCCGAATTCAGGCTCTATGACGGGAAGAGTTGCCCTATCGACCATCTGAGGCACTACAAGACGAAGATGGAACTGTGGAGTGATGACCATGCACTGATGTGCAAATTTTTCAAAAACAGCTTGGGTCAAGAGGCTTCGTCATGGTATCATAACTTACCACGGGGCTCCATTAGAAACTGGGCAGAATTGCTAAGAGCATACTCCACCCGATACGCTGCTCATCGGAAAAAGAAGGTTAGTATCGAAACCCTTCTTAAAATGACGATGATGCCAAATGAAAGGCTCAACGATTACTGCATACGTTTTATCGACGTAGCAAACCAGATTCCACGATATGCCAATAATATAGCCATCCAAAACTTTATCAATTCCATCCCTAATGGCTATTGGGCGAGAAGGAAGTTCATAGGCAAAAACTTCCCGACCACTGATTCCCTGCTAGCCTATTGTACCCACCTCACCGATAAAAACGACGAACTGCGTTTCCTCAACCGAACTCTACCGAGAAGAGAGTCGGTCCGCGAGGCACATGTGGGTCGCAAAAGAGTTAGAAATAACCAGGGAGAAGCATTCCAACCGACCAGAAAGGGCAAAGAGCCCGAGGTCCATAGCAGGGGAGAGCGACCACGAGCACTAGAGCCCAAACCGCTCCAGATCGCATACCCAACACCGACCAACGAACATAAACTGCTCCAGCTCGCCTACCCGATGCCACCCAAGCCATTTCAACAGGTTCGGCCCCAAGAGAGGGAACACCGAAACACTTTCGGACCGGTCGAGCTGCGATACACTTTCAACTTGTCTGCTGAAGATATCCTCAAGGATATATGCAGGGAAAGTTGGTATTCCCGACCACAACCGATCATCTCTCCCCCCAATCAGAGAGATTCCAAGCTCTTCTGCGCATATCACGAGGATCACGGCCATCTCACTGAGCATTGCCGTAACCTGCGATGGAGAATGAACCAGTGGGGCGATGCAGGATACCTAGCCAAGTTCATCAAAGGAGCCGGGAATAAAGGCAAACAACTGGCCATCGAGGGATCTGACAACCGGCAAGGCAAAACGATCAACGTCGTTCATATGTCACGACCCAAGGGCCCAGGCGGGGAACGATCACGACAACGGCAGCTGGCCCACTTTGGCCAAGTAGCCAAGACATCACAGGCGTCGACCTCTAAACGACAATGCACACCACGACGACATCCGCCCATTTCTTTCTCGGATCTTGACGAAGAAGGGGTGATTTACCCCCACGGAGACGCCATTAACCTCCGTGTTCAAATCGGCCTAGACACAGTCAGCAGGGTACTTGTCGACCAAGGAGCCTCTTGTGATATCATGTACAAGGAGCTCTTCGACAAGATGGAACTCAAGCTGCAAGATCTACAGCCTACCGATGTCACACTGATCGGATTCATCTCCGAAACGACCAAACCTTTGGGTAAGATCGTCCTCAGTGTCACAACAGGGTCCATGTCGGTTCCCGTGGAGTTCTTAGTGGTCGACGACCACTCCGGGCACAACGCAATATTGGGCCGACCTTGGTTACATGCTATGAAGGCCATACCCTCGACCTATCACCAAAAGGTCAAATACCCAAATGATAGGGGGGCGATCGAGACAGCCAGAGGATGTCAAGAAGATTCAAGACGCTGCGAGGACATCACCGCGACTCTCCAAAAACAACGAAGCACTGTGGAACAACCCACCAGCACAAAGAAGCTGATCAACCAAATATCCAAAGCTGAAAGGGTTGTCGAAGAGCAAGTAGGAGAGACACTCAGGAAGGTGTATATACCAGATATGGACGAGGAGCATTACTTCCTCCTCGGCGACAACCTTCCAAAACAGGAATCCGAGGAGTTGAAAGCATTCCTTCTCAGCAACACTGATAAATTCGCCTGGAGCCCTAAAGATATGCCGGGCCTAGACCCCAATACAGCATGCCACCACCTAAGTGTAAACACCGAGTACAAGCCGATAGCACAGAGGAGCAGGAAAGTGTCTGTACAGCACAGAGCAGCTATAATCGCTGAAGTACAAAAGTTATTAGAGGCTGGAGCCATAAGAGAGGTTTACTATCCAAAATGGTTGTCCAACCCGGTTGTCATCCCTAAGAAGAACGGGAAGGAGAGAGTATGTATAGACTTCACAAACCTCAACAAAGCCTGCCCGAGGGACCACTTTCCCCTTCCGAGGATTGATCAACTCGTGGACGCAACTGCGGGGGCAGAACGGATGACCTTCCTTGACGCATATTCAGGATACCATCAAATTCCCCTCGCCCGCGAAGATCAAGAAAAGACTTCGTTTATATCACCTTTGGGAAATTATTGCTATACGGTAATGCCGTTCGGCCTACGCAATGCGGGAGCAACCTACCAAAGGATGATAATAAGAGTATGTCGAGATCATATAGGGAAGACGATGGAGGTATACATAGACGACATGGTCATCAAAAGCGAAAGAGCCACATCCCACCTTCAAGATATCAGGGACGTTTTCCGAACGCTGGGCGAGCACAAACTGAAACTCAATGCGAGCAAGTGTGCATTTGGCATCAGCAAAGGGAAATTCTTGGGGCATATGGTTAGCCAACGAGGAATAGAGGCTAATCCCGATCAAATAACGGCTCTACGAAACCTAGCAGCGCCCAAGAATAAGAAACAGGTACAAGAGCTCACGGGAATGATGGCCGCGCTGAGCAGGTTCATTAGCCGATCCGCAGATAAGGGACGGCCATTTTTCGAATCACTCAAGAAGGATAGAAAATTCGTCTGGGACCCGGAATGTGAAGCTTCATTCAACAATCTCAAAGAGTACTTGAGGACATTGCCACTGCTAGTAAGGCCGAACAGAGGAGACATTCTGGCATGCTACCTAGCAGTCTCCGCTACAGCTGTGAGCGCGGTCATCCTAAGAGAAGAAGGTCGCGAACAATTTCCGATCTACTTCGTCAGCAAGACACTGGTCGAAGCCGAAACACGTTATCTACCCTTGGAAAAGCTGTGCCTGGCATTGGTCGTCGCAACCAGAAAGTTGCCACACTATTTCATAGCTCATCAAGTCCGGGTATACACAAAATTTCATATTAAAGAGTCACTTCGACGGACGGACATTAGCGGCCGAGTTGCCGCCTGGGGGGTCGAGCTATCTCAATTTCACATCGAGTTCGCACCCCGCCATGCCATAAAGGGACAAGTTCTGGCCGATTTCGTCGCAGAATTCACCGAAGGCTATGACGAGCCTTTGGCACTCTCTCCCCAATCACATTGGCAGATACATGTCGACGGATCAGCCACCAAGGACGGATCAGGAGCAGGGATCGTCCTAAAGTCTAGAGAGGGAGCAATCATCGAAAAAAGCATAAAACTGGGCTTCCGAGCTACCAACAATGAGGCAGAATACGAGGCCATGATAAATGGCATGCTTATTGCCCGGTCCCTCGGATGCTCCCACTTAATTGCAAGCTCAGACTCCATGCTCATCGTCAATCAAGCCATCGGCGAGTACCAAGCGAAAGATGATAGAATGATCCTCTACCAAGAGAAAGTCCAAAGCTTGATGGCCACCTTCGAACAGTGCGAGTTAGTAAGAATCAATCGCACCGAGAATGCACATGCCGATGCATTGGCCACCCTAGCCTCGACATTAACATTGACCGACACCCGGTCGATCACAGTGGAACTACTGCCGACCCCGAGCATAATAAAAAGGGTAAACCGGGTGACATCGATACAGTACGAACTAGGATGGATGGAGGACATGACCCATTATCTGCGAAGTGGAACGCTTCCGGTCGACAAAATAAAAGCGCTGAAAATTACAAGAAAAGCTCCTCGATTCTGGCTATCCGAGGACGATAAACTATACAAATCCAGTTACCGGGGACCACATCTACTGTGCGTCCCGACCGAGCTACAACTGCCGGTCTTGGAGGAAATCCACGAAGGATCCTGCGGAGCACACATCAAAGGGCGATCCCTTGCAAACAAGGCAGTGACCCAAGGATATTGGTGGCCCTATATCAAGCGAGACGCCGATGCATACGTCCAACGATGCGACAAGTGCCAACGATTCGCCAAGATACCACGGCTCCCTTCATCTATGATGACCCCGGTATCAGCACCATGGCCGTTCGCTCAATGGGCAATCGATTTGGTCGGTAAACTCCCAAGAGCACCTGGGAATGTGGAATATCTGATCGTTGCGACTGATTATTTCACCAAATGGGTCGAAGCTAAACCCCTCCGAGAAATCAAAGCCAGCAACGTCAAACAATTCATTTGGGAATACATCATAACTAGGTTCGGTATACCGTACGCTATAGTCGCCGACAACGGAACCCAGTTCAAAGATGCCAATTTACAGCTGTGGTACGAGGAACTCGGTATCCGAAAGTTCTATTCGACGCCGACATACCCACAGGGAAACGGGCAAGCCGAAGTGTCAAACCGAACAATATTAGATGGCATCAAGACCACCCTTGAACAAGCAAAGGGGAGGTGGCCCGAGCGGCTACTCAACGTTTTATGGTCGTGCCGAACTACACCCAAGACGGGCACCAAGGAAACCCCGTTTAGCTTAGCATACGGTGTTGAGGCCATCATACCGACAGAGATCGGGCTACCCACGCTCCGAACGACGTTGGTCGAGCAGGGAAATAATGAACAAAGAATGAGAGAAGAGCTCGACATGATAGACGAGAAACGAGAGATAGCGGCCCTTACCCTAGCTAAATACCAACAAGGCGTAAAGCAAACCTATGACAAGAGAGTAAAAGGATCTAAAGAATTCATGGTAGGAGAGCTGGTGCTGCGACGAGTGACGGTCTATACACGCAACGAAATACACGGCAAACTAAGCCCTACCTGGGAAGGCCCATACGAAATCGTCAAGCAAACAAGTCCATGCTCTTACAAAATCAAAAGCGTCCTGTTCGCCAACAGCCGAGGGGAAAAGAATTCTTGGAATGTGGCTAACTTAAAGAAGTACTACGTATAGGCAATGCTCCGAATACAAGTACAGGTGCTACCTTACCCTTCTTGCTTAATGGCATTATCTTTCTTCTTTTGAATGAATAAAATATATTATTATGCTGTCTACTAATACTATGAGATTCTCAACATGGCCGAAGTGCCTAGAAATACTATGAAATTCCGTAAATGGCGTGTTACCGAAGGAACGTCTAGGAATACTATGAGATTCTCAACATGGCCGAAGTGCCTAGAAATACTATGAAATTCCGTAAATGGCGTGTTACCGAAGGAACGTCTAGGAATACTATGAGATTCTCAACATGGCCGAAGTGCCTAGAAATACTATGAAATTCCGTAAATGGCGTGTTACCGAAGGAACGTCTAGGAATACTATGAGATTCTCAACATGGCCGAAGTGCCTAGAAATATTATGAAATTCCGTAAATGGCGTGTTACCGAAGGAACGTCTAGGAATACTATGAGATTCTCAACATGGCCGAAGTGCCTAGAAATACTACGAAATTTCGTAAATGGCGTGTTACCGAAGGAACGTCTAGGAATACTATGAGATTCTCAACATGGCCGAAGTGCCTAGAAATACTATGAAATTCCGTAAATGGCGTGTTACCGAAGGAACGTCTAGGAATACTATGAGATTCTCAACATGGCCGAAGTGCCTAGAAATACTATGAAATTCCGTAAATGGCGTGTTACCGAAGGAACGTCTAGGAATACTATGAGATTCTCAACATGGCCGAAGTGCCTAGAAATACTATGAAATTCCGTAAATGGCGTGTTACCGAAGGAACGTCTAGGAATACTATGAGATTCTCAACATGGCCGAAGTGCCTAGAAATACTATGAAATTCCGTAAATGGCGTGTTACCGAAGGAACGTCTAGGAATACTATGAGATTCTCAACATGGCCGAAGTGCCTAGAAATACTATGAAATTCCGTAAATGGCGTGTTACCGAAGGAACGTCTAGGAATACTATGAGATTCTCAACATGGCCGAAGTGCCTAGAAATACTATGAAATTCCGTAAATGGCGTGTTATCGAAGGAACGTCTAGGAATACTATGAGATTCTCAACATGGCCGAAGTGCCTAGAAGTACTATGAAATTCCGTAAATGGCGTGTTACCGAAGGAACGTCTAGGAATACTATGAGATTCTCAAACATGGCCGAAGTGCCTAGAAATACTATGAAATTCCGTAAATGGCGTGTTACCGAAGGAACGTCTAGGAATACTATGAAATTCCCAACATGGCGTGTTACCGAAGGAACGCCTAGGAATATTATGAAATTCCCAACATGGCCGAAGTGCCTAGGAATACTATGAAATTCCCAACATGGCGTGTTACCGAAGGAACGCCTAGGAATACTATGAAATTTATATGCAGGTACAATGCAAGGAATTATTCAGGTCCACATTACGGCGGCGATGCAATATAAATTGGTTAAAACAATGAAGGAGAATCAATCTAAACAACAAAATATCAACAAGAAGCATCACCAAAACAGGAATAACGAAATAACAAATGATTTAGCAAGGAAAAATCGATCCAATCAATTAAATAGCAATACGGTAATGGAAAGGTACAAAACAGGAGTAAAGAAATAACATAAATAGTCCTCGCCCGCATTACGGAGGCAACAAGAAGATCATCGACACTAAAGAGATTCATTTAAAAAGAGCTACTGCAGGAGGAGCACGACGGTAATTGACCGAGCTCAATCTCTTCGTCATCCGTCGTTGTGTACCCATCAAACTCATCACCATCAAAACGCTCCTCAGAAATGAGGGCATCAAAATTGGTCGTATGAGCCCCAACACAAGTCAGCGTCTGAAGCCGCGTGTTGAACTCGGCTTCTTTGGCGAACTCGTGAGCATCCGAGGCCGCTTTACGGCGATCATCGTCAAAGGAGAGGTTACGGCGAGCTTCGATCACAGCTGCGGAAGCATCGTATCTGGCACGGGACAAACGGAAATACTTCACCAACATGTTGGCCTTGGTCACAAGCAACTTTAATTTGCCGAAGTACTCGTCCTTTGTACGCCAATATCGATCCAAACGACGCTCCTGAACCTCAACAGCATGCTCGGCACGGCGAACGTATTCTCGAAAAGAGGCCGCATGGGTTTTCAGCTTGGTCCGCAGTCGAGCACATTGGTCAGTCAATTTGACATTTTTGCTCATCAAAACAATGTAGGGCCACCTGTCAGGCACCTCACTAGCCGCACCAGATGAGACCTCGTCCCGGGCAGCACCAGTAGGTCCTAACCCCGGGTTAACTAGGCATGGAGAACCAGCCTGGTGCGACATAGTAGCATGTGCCTATAAAAAAAAAGAGGGGGGGAGAAGAACGAGAAAAGATGAATATAAAAAAAAAAAAAAAAAAGGGGGAGAGGGAAAAACAAAAACACAAAAAAAAAAAAAAAAAAGAAGCTACAACAGAAAAAAGAAAAGAAAGAGAGAATTTTTTATACAAGCTACAAAAAAAACGACAAAACAAGCTATTTTATTAATCCGACAACCCCTCAACAGACGCCGAAGTCTCTACTACATCGGCAAAATGAATATCTCGCAATGAATTAATTTGCGTCCCCAAACGCTCACGAATGACCGCCTCGATTCGGTTCAAGGCAACAGTGGTTTCAGTTACCCCGGCCTTCGCATCCACCATGCGCTCTGCCCGGGACACACCACTCATTCCTTTTATATGCTCCAGCACCTCTAAGGCGCGAGCTCGGGCCCAATACGCTTTGGCAAAGGATAGCAGCAGATCCGCGTCCTCGAAAACGGCCCCAAGGACCAAGCTCAAGCTCGTCACACGACCTCGGGCTTCATCACGAGAACGTCGTAGGGCACTGAGAAGTTCCTTTGCTTTACCCTTATTTGCCGTATAATGGGCGGTCTTTTTACTAAATTTCTCTCCCAAATCACGTAACCGGATCGCCAGGTTGGAAATATGAATATTCAGACCCTCGATTTCCTGATAGGCAAAAGTCAATTTCGCGGTAAGGGACGCGTTAGACCTTTCCAAATCCTCCATTACGTCACCTACACTACAACTAGGCGAGGTCCAGACCACCATGGCAAGGGGGTTATTTGGTACCTGACAATATTTTGTTTTCATATCCTTCAAAATATGACGACCATCAAAAGAAATTAACCCAAGCAAGCCCAACAGAAAGAAACCACAGCACATATATTATCACTTCCCCAAAAGAATCTGTTTCTAGATACAAAAAAAAAAAAAATACATAATGCTAGAAAGATAGTCAAGGTTTCACCTGAGGAGATGCTGGTGGGGGAACAACAGTAGCATCCGGTCGAGGAGTGGACGGGGTCGACATAGAGTGAGGACGCAGCGCTGTCGAAATTGTCTGTCCCGGTAGCCGAGGAAGCTCTTCTTCACGAAGATTCGCCCAGTCCAAGGGTTTCGGCGGTGCACCATGCGGACACGGATACACCAACTCCGACCACGCCCTATCCGACAGAGGAACATTCGCGAAATTGAGCGCCCGCACATGAGCGCAGTATACAGAGAAGTTGGCCATCATCGCTAACTTTTTCCGCTCCTCCGCCTGTGCCGTTTTCAGGGCAGACACCTTAGCCTTTTCGGCTTCCACGTCCTCAGCCAGGAGCAAGTTCTCCTCCTCTAGTTCGCCGTACTTAACGGCCATGCTCTCTTTTTCCGCCTTCAATTTCTCGACATCCTCGGTCAGGTGCAAAAAGTCCACCGACAGCTTGTCATAATTCTCGCCCAGGGTTTTCTTCTCGGCGACCAATTTCTCCTTCTCGGCCACCAGATTCTCCTTCTCGGCCACCAGCTTCTCTTTCTCAGCCCCTAGAGCTCCCAGCTGATCCCGTAGCGCCACGGTACTCACAGCAATCTGCACTTCAACACATTAGTTTCCAAATAAAATACAAGTACCAAACCTATATAGTGAAATACGAGCACCACGTACCCTCAGCGCATCCGCGTGGGCCTGCTCTATAACCGACATTGTAGGTTGGGCAGATAGTCTTTCTGCATTCTTGAACACAAGGGGTTTCAGAGCCGTATACCCCATCTTCAAGGTTCTCGGTTGATCCAGCAGTTCACCCCTACATCGGTCAATGTACCGGGTCATTGCAACCCCGTCAACCAACCCCTTCTCGGATCCGTCGAGAGCCTCATCCTCGACACCCGTCACAACATCCCCGGCATTCTCTTCGCTGCCTTCCATTTCCACCCCCACGTCCTCCTCCAACTGCTCAATCTCAGGGTCCCTATGCTCGATCTCTTCCTCAGTACGGAGGGGCGAGCAAACGGGCAAATCTATCGGACCCTCGGTGGGGATAGGCGAGATGACAGGCAAAGTCATCGTACCCTCTCCCATGTTAGTCAAGAGGTTCATATGTCCGAATACATCGTCGATCGACCCCTGAAACACAATAATACCCATCGACCGGGCAAGAGCGAGGGTAACCAATGGAGAAGTCAGTAGCTGAAACAAGATGACTAATAAAGCAAAGCACTAGCGAACCAAATGACAAACAACCAAAAGACAAGAAAATCATAATACATATACACATACCTCGCCCGGAGCAGAGGCATCCTCGGCGGTATCCCCTTGAGAAGCAGCAAACACCCCCTCGCCCGAGCCAACGTTAGCATCTTCCTCGGTAACCGATGTATCGGTTCCCCTAGCCCTCTTCGTTGTTTCAACGACAGGGTCAGATGCACGACGCTTAGAACGAACGGCTTTTTTCCCAAGCCGAGTAGCACATCGAGCCTGGACCACCTTTAAGAATTCCTCCTCGGGCTCTTTGGGGATCTCGGGTGCATGATTCCCCCTGGTCACCGACCCCATAGGGTAACCGAGCAGCATGGGAGCCGTACGACTCGCAGGATCCGGCGTAGGTCCAGGCCCCCACCATTTCCAAAGAGCTAACAGAGCCTCTACGTTGGGAGCGCCGAGGTCTGGCATAGTGGGAGCATTGGTAGCCGGCCCAGGGATCTGGTGTCCCGGACAAGCCCATTCACCAGACGCAATAACAATACCAAGATTGCGCTCTTTGTTGGTATCCGGCAATCCGAGGACGAGCCGGCAAAAGGAACGCAAGGTTTTCAGATACGAGCTGCGCCGCTCAAAGCTCAAACTATAGACTCCGAAGACATCCTTCAGTTCAATCGGTATTCCGGACAGCTCCGATAGCCTTTGGATACCATTCAGAGTACGGTAACCATTTAGGGCCAGTTGGGCCGGAGCAATCTGGACGACCTCAAAGAACGAAGCCACCCAGTTTGTAAAGGGCAGTCGAAGACCCCCAGTGAAAAATGCCGAAGAGCGCACATCCACCTCGCCGGCAGGTACAAATCCCAGCACCTCCTCGTCAGAAATAGGAAGCCGGATATGTATGTTGTCAGGTATTCCGGCAAGCTCCTTAAAATCCTTTTCCACGAATGTGCCAACTTGGGCCACACTTTGGGTCAAAATTTCCTATCCAAAGATCAGCAAAAGTCCATCAATATACTAACCAAATACACAAACCAGAACCACATCAATAGAAAGAGAGCCACCACCCCCCCCCCCCCCCACACACACACATTACATCAGAATCATCAGACATATATAGATAACCTGAACCATATACCAACGACACACCTATGACCACAACGACAAATCAAATACAACTCCTAAAATAGGGAAGGGGGGAGAATGAAAAATCACTTACAGTAATCATTATGAGCAAGCAAGCGCGAACAGCAGCAAGTCTTCCAACAAAACCACGAAACCCTAGATCAAGCGGCCGAACTTTTTTCCTTTTTGGCGGGAAGAATATGCTTTAGAGAGAGAGATATTTTTTTTCAGCAAATTCTGTGATAAAAATAAACAGGATTACTTGGCACAATAAAAAGGAGTGGAGTCACAAAAGGAATAAAATAATAACCGTCCTTTCGTGTAACAGAGGTTTACCTTTTTCCAACCATACAAAAGTCAACAACCGCTGCTCTTTTTAACATATAAACGCTCCAGATTTCGCCACGTCAGCGCGTATCCCACTACCCAAGGCAGTTCACATCATTAGACCTAAATAAACGGCCAGTGGACCCTACCACGAAAAGCTTCTCACATACGCTACCACTACTATCACACCGAGAATATCCCCCGATTAAAGTTCCTCGACTCCCAACCAATTCTTACCCAAAGGGCACACCGAACAAGGTGGACGAAGACCGTTTCTAGCTTGATGGCAGGGAGCATCAAGTCTAACAACGCTCTCCGGGGGGATAACCGGGCATATTGTTCGGTGTATGCCGAGAGACATAAAAGAGAAGCAAACAGGAAATAAAATAGGACAGAATCAAATGCAAGACAAGTTTTATTCATCCACAAAGGGGGAAACACAAACAATACAACAGAAAAAGAAAATACACCCATCCTACTTTTTCGAACTATCCCCCATAGCAACATCCCTCTTCGCCAAAAGTTCCTTCAGACGCTCTTTCTCCCTAACCAAATGAGAAATCGCCATCTCAGCCTGTTTCAAGGCGTAAGACTGAGACTCGCATTTTTGCTCGGCCTTGAAACGAGCAGCGCCCTCCTCATCCCAATATTGTTTAAACCTCCTCGCTTCAGTCCGAGCACACATGAGATCATGTTTCAGCCATGACATCTCAACTTCTTTTAATTGAAGAGGAGTCAAATCCTCCTCCCCAAAGCCAGGGGGACGAGGTAGCAAAAAGGTAGGCTCCTCTTCCATAAGGGCTTTCTTTTTGGAGGCAGACCTAGTGATGGGAGCCATCTCACGCAAAAGCAAATTATAAAACAAGAGAGGTAGAAATTGGTAATGAGATACAGGCAATAGGGAGCATTTATAGAGAATCAAAAGGCACAAAATACGAAGCGTTACAATGGTTCACAAGACAGGCACGAGATACGAAAAGATACAACTGATTCATCAAATACAGAAGATAAAACACAAATGGCAAAAGGGGAAATACAAAAGAAAACCAGCCCAATCTAAGGATCAATGGGTGGAAAAACCGAACTGTCAGACCGAGAGAAAGCAAAACGAGCAGAACAATTCAACCGAGCTTGGTAGGAATCGTTCATGGCGACCAAATCGTCATTCTCCGAGGAGAGCCTGTTGTTTTCCGTAGTAAGAACCCTGACGCGCTCCACGAGCCGAGCATTCTTTACCATTATGCTAGCTAGGCCTTGAGGAGAGTTGTCAAACTCATCTTGAGAATGGTCCCAAATTTCCTCGGCATCATACCAGGAGTTGGCCAGATGGTTTCTCTGCAGCAACAAGTGATCGAGCTGGCGACTCAGTGCCGAGATCTCGGTCCACTTCACCGTCTCTTCGGGATAAGAGCCGAACAAGCTCAAGGCCAAAACGCCATACTCTTTCTCAAGCCTTGCCATCCGACGGCGGACCCGAGATACCTCAGTATCCAAGCCCTTCATCTGAGCATGATATCTCACCACAGGTCCAGATATTCTGGGAAATTGTTTAGTACGGAAGAAAATAAAGGGCTAAGGAAGAGAGAAGCAAAAAGAAAAAAGAGATGATAGACTACCAAAGAAAAGAGAAGTACTTATAGAACGGAGAGTATGATATTTTATGACCTTGCTTGGGAAATTGCATATTTCCTGACATGCTGGGGGGCATGCACATTTCCTGACTTACTAGGGAGCATGCACATATGTTTGACAGTGATGGGGACATCTACTGACATCCGAGACCACAGTGCAGAAGAAATAAAGACGAGATATTCAAAGATCTAGATTCCCGACAAACAACAAACCACAGGTACAATATAAAAAGAAATGCAAAAATAAAATGGCAAAAATACTTTTCATTAATGAAGATGTAATACATCATTGTTCATTATATCAAAAGACAATATTACATCGAGATCTGTTACATCAAAATCTATTACATCCGAAAAGATCTATTACATCCGAAAAGAAAACCTATTACATCCGAAAAGATCTATTACATCCGAGAAGAGCTAGTACAGAAGATC
Source organism: Primula veris (assembly GCA_963682055.1). Taxonomy (NCBI): domain Eukaryota; kingdom Viridiplantae; phylum Streptophyta; class Magnoliopsida; order Ericales; family Primulaceae; genus Primula; species Primula veris. The sequence continues at coordinate 9,843,298 of OY821743.1, forward strand.
AGGCAAAGGATCAACTATATCAGCTGACCAAGTGAGCAGGAGACGCCAAAAAGAAAAAGTAAGAAGAAAGAGAAAGGAAAAGCAAGAAGAGGAAAAGAAGAAGAGTGCAAGAAAAGAAGGAAGTGATAAGAAAGAAGAGTCAAAAAGAAAAATGACCAACCCTAAATGTAACACAAAACCCTTTGGATCACAGGGCTGATTGTTACATCGTAGTGGTGCAAAAAAAAAAAAAAAAGAAGAAGAAGAGTGCAAGAAAAGAAGGAAGTGATAAGAAAGAAGAGTCAAAAAGAAAAATGACCAACCCTAAATGTAACACAAAACCCTTTGGATCACAGGGCTGATTGTTACATCGTAGTGGTGCAAAAAAAAAAAAAAAAAAAAAAAGAGAGTGATGGGAGAGAAGATGAAGAAAAAGAAATAGGAGGCACAGAAGAAAAACAGATGAGAAGAAGATAAAGAGACGAAGGAGACAGACAACTAAAAAGGAAGTCAATGAAACAAAAAAGAAAGGGGAAAAGAAAAGAATAAAAAGTACGAGAAAACAGAGTATAAAAAAAAACACGAGAGGAAGAGGAAGAAATGATGGAAACGGAGAAATAAAAAAAAGAAGAAAAAGGAAGAGATGGGAAAAGATGGGGAAAAAGCAGAGAAAAAGAAAAAAAGAAGGGGGAAGGTTAGGGGGAAGTCGATCGGTATCGATGAGAGGGCCCGGCAGAGACATCCCTGTCCCTCAGTGTCGGGTTCCCCCTTAGCATCTCATTCTCTTCGACTAGAGCCTGACGAGCACGTCGGCAGTAAGCCAGTTCGGATCTTAGCCAAGTTAATTCCCGAACCATCTCGGTATGGTGATAACGCATCACCTTCAATTCCTCCTCGGCATCCCTCAACAGCCTTTGTACATGGTTATAGGAGGCTTCAAAGGCCTCCACTTGCAAAGCTAATGCTGATTGGGTGAAAGGACCAGACATCTTAGGGAAATTATAAGATGAGGGTCTATATATGGGGGAAAATAATATGATGAGAAGTGTGGATGTAACCATGCTGTAAGCAGGTATTTATAGATCAATTAGATGAGGGCTGGGATTGAGAGTCGCAACCATTCGCCAATGGGTATTCAGAAGCGATGGCACTCAAAAGAGGTGTCTGTTCAAGAAAAACGTTTGGATTCCCAAAAGACTCTAAAGAGCGTGAGTAATTAAAAGCCACTCCTGTTCAAGGAACGTTTGGATTCTTACCAATATTTAAAGGGGGTAAGTAATAATGGCAGCAAAACACGCGTCATTTTAGGGAAGGGCAGCGGTTCAAATAAATATCCCAGATCTTTTGCGCAAGGCTCAAGAAAACTCTGGTGAATAAGATTTTTTATGCACAAGGCTCAAGAAATCCTATTGGTCCCTAGATATAAAGAGTAAGAAGGTCCAATGGATAAGATCAAACGCAAGGCCCAAGAAAAGCATTAATGAGGCCACAAGTGTGCGCAGTCAAAATAAATTGCATTGGGAAAGTAATTCAGATATAAACAAGAAAAAGAAATCTTTATTGATTGGTTGATACTTCGTTACAGAAGAAGCACAAAGAGGAAATACAATGAAAACAATAAAATCATTTCATAGAAGGGACTGCTTCGTCATTCGGCTTCCTTTTCGACCGAGCATACACTTCCTTAAGGGCCAATTTGTAAGCCCTCTTGGAAGCAAGCTGCCTATCTCTGGAGGCCTCGAGCTCTTTGATCCGGGCACGAGCACGAATACTGTCGAGCAAAGACCTCTGGTGCTCCTTCTCTAGGGCATCCAATCGCTCGTCTAGTTCGGCTGCCCGACGAGCTTCCACCGACAGCCGGGCAACCCTCTTCTCGAGATAACGCACCTTCTGAACTTCCTCTTCCAGACGGGCAACGTATTCAGGAAGGTTGTCACCATAGTTTTCAAGAGGAGAAGCCATTTGTTCGTTAATAAAGAATGAACTGCATAAAAAATACTGGGACAGTCCCCTTTTATAAGAAGAAACAAGGAGTAGATCAAAGGTCATCTCGAATAAATACAACCTCTTGAACTTCCCAAGAGCATTTAAGGCGAATTAACCACAGTTCCAAATCCAATTAAAGTCATCCAAAAAGACATCAAGAAGATAAACAGACAAGAACAAGGAAAGGGAAATATTTTATTAATTCCAAAAACTTCGATTATAACTGAGGAGAAGACTCCGCATTCAAGAGAAATTACGACAGAAATTACAAAAGACTAATTATTTCGAGGAAGAGCCTTCTTCATCGTCATCCGAACTCGGTTTGGACCGAGCATGCAACTCCTTGAAGGCAAGCTTATAGGCCCTTTTTGCTGCCTTCTGCTTAGCCAGATTAGCCTCGAGCTTCTTTATATGCTCATAGGCCCAATCCCGATCGGCCATCGTCACATGATGATCAGAGTCCATGTCAGACAACCTTTTCTTGTAGTTTGAAACCTTGGCCACGAGTTTCTTATTCGCGGTACGAGATTTCCTGATTTCCGTTTCTAAATATGAAATATAATTAAAGGAGCTCTCACCAGTAGAACCAGAAGAAGCCATTATGTCACGGGCAAATTAGTAGTAAAATGCCTAATTATGGAGGGAGCACACCCCTTTATAGGAGTTTTCCTCGAAGAAAGATATTAGGATAGGAAACATTAAATGTGCCCCCCTGGAAAACGTCACGAGTCTATTGCGTTTCTCGATGAAGCATTGGGAAAAACAAGACCGAAGTAACGTTCTCGACAAACCGAACATGACTCCCCCGACATGGAAACCATGCCGAGGAAGTCAGGGAGCACTTGATAGAACATAAAAATCAGACCCGAATATTTTATTCGGGTCATAATCAACCCACTTTATAAATGGGTATCCAACGCTTAAATGGGTCATCTCATACTTTTTATAGCAATTGAGGTGCTAGTACCAAAAGCCCAAGCCCAATCAAAGGGGGACCCATGTCTGAAAAATCCCTGGGATGAAGACATTTGTCAATATCCTAAAAGGCGCAGTTGCCTATAAATAGCCAACTACCCCTCCTAGAAAAGGACCAGAAAATCTATCCAAAAAATATAGAGAGAAGTTAAGAAAAGAGAGAAACTAACAAAAGCATATCACTTCGAGAAATAAACCGAGAAAAGACAGCCGAGCACCAAATAAAAGAGGAGAAAGATCAAGACGAGAGATTAAATAGTTATATCGAGCATAATTGTAAAGCCGAAATACTAATCCGAGCAAATGTAATAGTCCGAACAAGGACAATAATCCGAGCAATAATAAAGATCAGGAAGTATCATTTATTCACGGTTGATTTATCATTATATCATTGTTGAAAAGCCTAACGCGACCGACCAAAGTTATGGCTTTATCAGATTCCTTTCACTAAAATGTTCAACAACATCCAAATCATAGTTGTTTTTCCAACTACCAATCTACCATGATATGTTCCAGCAACTAGATTGACAATTGGCGATCAAGAATAGGTACAGTATTAAACTCAATTTGTGATTAAAGGGGAAAAATAAAAAGCAATTTCCTCTAACGTGAACATTACCTGAGATAAACCTGAATGATTACACTTCTGTGCCGCATACACCAGCAAACGTAACAGCTTGGAAGATCACGGGCATCCTTGTACTAAGATTTTTGGCCATCATATGTAATTTAACTAAAACCCAAATTTCAGTATAGTAAACCAAAATTCATGTATAGCAATCAATAAATTCAAGTTAGGGTTACGAAGTGACTTACCATAGTCGGAAAGTTGACCACCTTCACGATATTTCCAACGCATTGTAAACACTATCAATTGAACTCTCTCTCTCTATATATTATGGTTTGATTGGGAGTGGTTTGATTGAAAATGGTTTAATTGGGAATGAATCAAAATGTTTTTGGACCAATTAGAAAGATAGAGAAGGGTAAATTCTCATTTTACTCCTATACAGTCACGTAAATGTCGCACATGAGCACTGTTAAGTCTGTTAACGAAATTCTGCAATTTAACAAATAAATGTAACGTTGGTAGGGTAATTGTTAAAACGTTGGTGGTCTAAACCATAATTATCCCTATTCTTTCACTATAAAAAAACTAAAGCTCCAAGGATAATATATTTAGAGGTAATCAAATTTTGTATCCAAATATTAATTTTTCGGGACAAAAATAATTTTTAGACACAAAAATAATTTTGTTGTCCCAAAATCTAACTTTTATTCACATAATTTAAAGTTTTTTTTTGCCACCAAAGACAATCTCATACGAACACAAGGAGGCAATTAAAGTTTGTCTCCAAATAGTTTTTGAGACGAAATTAAATTGTGTCTGTGATTGTTTTGGATGGACAAAAAAAATATTTTTCTCCATAAAAATTATCATTTATAGACAAATTTTGATTGTATCTGAATAAATTGTCCATAATAGTCAAGTTTGTTGCAATGTTTTGTAGATATTCTCATACTTACCTCTTTATTGTTGTGTATAGATTTAGAGGAGAAGTATTCATGGGCGTGGGTCGGCCATCTTTGCTGCAACTATAATGTATCTTGGTTTACATTAAAATTAAATAAGTACTATTTTGAGAGGAATTGGCTTTAGAGCATCTATAATAGTTGTGTTAACTTTTTGTTGTTAACTAGTGACACGTATCATTTAGAAAGCTATTAAATGACACATATACATATTAAGTTAAACACCCACGTTAGTTTTAACTTTAACAATGTTATCTATTTTAATTAAAAATTAAATATTCAAAATACAGTAGTTATCTGTTTTTTTTTTCCAGCAACCATACATTACCGCCAAATTTCAGCATTAAATTTCAGAAAAGATAGAATTTTAGAAATAGGAAAATAAATTATTTATTTTGAACTTGAGATTGAAAATGAGATTGGTCCCCTAACATTTGAGAGTTGAATGAACCAAAATGTTGTTGTATATTATATGAATATTATTGAGAGAATTGTTGAGAACTCTATTGGGATGTTGTTTCAGAAAATTCATAGTTGAATTGTGGGTTGAGAAAATAAGAGCGAGTTTCCATATTTATGGAGAAAAATAAAGAAGAAAAAAATATGCAGTAGAAAATAAATAGAAGAGTAGAATAGGTTAGATATATAAAATATATGCGTGAGAAATATAAGGGTGTGTCAGTTTTTTTTGCCATGTCATCAAGTAATAACACTTAAAAAGATTATTAACACACATACTTTAACACATTTAATGGAAAAACAAAATTATATTATTAGCTAACATTTTTATTTAACACACGCTTTAACACACTTATTATACATAATCGTAAGTTTCAATTTCATTCTGCAATTTTGCTTTATGACCGTTCCTTAAAATAGTGGTCTGTTGAGTAGTGTTTACTGTTAAGACCATTCACTTAACCATTTACTTTTAATTAGCGGTAGACCGATTCTCAATCTTTTTATTTAGTTTTATTGATTGAAAACAATAGATTTTATTTTGGTAGACTAGCCAGGGTGAGTTAGTGTCGGTATTTCATCCGTAAACACTAAATTCGTATTTCGACCTGATTATTTTTGTAAGTGAAAAAAAATCTTAACCCGATTTTTTCGGAATCCGAATTTTTTGGATCCCGTAGGGTCAGGATAGTTTTATCCCGAATCTCCAGACATATTTTTTTTATTTTACGACAAGTTCATTTTTTATTAACAATTTTTATTTGAGAAGTCCAAATATGTTATTAACACGAAATATATTCCTAGTTTAAAAACAACACTGCTAATAAATGCAAAAAGAAATTAATATGTAGTAAAAAAAATAGTGTGAAACTACAAATAATGGAGTAGATAAAAAAAATTGATACGTTTTTTTATCAGATTATTTTAGTATTTAGTTTTATTCACACAACTAACAATTATCATACTAAATGAGATACGTTATCATTATAATTTTTATAATCGAAAAATAATGACTACTTATCTTTTTTAATTAAATATATTTTTTATTTTAATACTAGTTTCATATTTCAAAAGTGTAAATATATATTATATTTATCTAATTATAACTAATATATGAAACAAAAGGTGTTATATCTCATATGGTAGAATGATTATATTGCATGTTAGAGTTACAAAGTTCGATTTTCCATCATTTGATATAAAATTAACTTACATTTTAATGTTAAAATAAAAAAGATCATGTTATATAATATAAAATAAAAAATTAATCATAAATTGGGGTCGGGTCGGTACTGTACTACATGTGTTTAACGATTTAGATATCATACTAGCACTATGTTACAATTGAGGTACTGAACTATCATAATATTCACAATTCAGGTACCAACATTAAATTAATTAGATGAAAATTAGTTTTATTTTTCATTTTGGTCCTATTTTTTGTAATTTGTATAAATCTAACGCTTAATTTTCGGAAATATCCTATTTTAGTATAAATTCAGAAAAATCAGAATTTAAAAATAAAAACTAAAAATAAACAAAAATACCAATTGTTTTTTGAAAAAACCTTTAAAAAAAAGTAGGAAACCCGAAAAACCACGAAAAAATGGTAAAAAAAACCAAGAAAAATCTAAAAAACAAACAAAATTACAAAAAAACCGGGAACCCGAAAAAACCCAAAATCGGTAAAATAAAATCAAAAAATCATGAAAAAACGTTCAAAAAAGTCGGAAACCCGTAAAAAACCCGAAAAACAGTAAAAAAAATATTATTAAAAACCCAAGAAAAATAAAAAAAAAATCCAAAATCACAAAAAAAAAAAGTTCGAAAAAGTCAAAAAAAGCCGAAAAGTCAACAAAATGTAAAAAAACTTTAAACTTGCAATTGTTTACTATCATTTTTAGTCATTTCATTTAGAGTCATTTTTAAGTCATTTGAAGTCGTTTTTAGTCATTTGAAAACAATTGCAAGTTATTTAAAAGTTTTTTTTACATTTTTTGTACTTTCCGGGTTTTCTCAACTTTTTCAAACTTTTTTTTTATTTTTTTTTGATTTTGTGATTTTGTGATTTTGGATTTTTGGATTTTTCTTGGTTTTTTAATAGTTTTTTTAAATGTTTTTCGGGTTTTTTTTACGGGTTTCCGACTTTTTTGAACGTTTTTTTCATTGTTTTGTGATTTTTGATTTTTTGATTTTTAGGGTTTATTTTTTATTTTTTTTACCGATTTTGGGTTTTTTCGGATTCCTGGTTTTTTTAACTTTTTTTTGTTTTTTTAGATTTTTCTTGGTTTTTTTATCATTTTTTCGTGGTTTTTTCAGGTTTACTACTTTTTTAAAGATGTTTTCAAAATTTTGTTTTTTTTTCAAAAAAATCTGAGTTTTCTGAATTTATACTAAAATGAGACATTTTCGAAAATTAAGTGTTAAATTTATTCAAATTACAAAAAATATAACCAAAATGAAAAGTAAAACTAATTTTCATCCAATTAATTTAATATCGGTACCTAAATTGTGAACATTATGATAGTTTAGTACCTCAATTGTAACAGGGTGATAGTATGATATACAAATTGTTAAACACATATAATACAGTACACTAATCATATTTTTCCCCCTAATTTGTTAAAACTTGTATCTGATTAACCAATTTAAAATCTGAGTTACATATTTTTGGGCTTTATCGGCCTCAAAAAAATGGTTGGTAGAAAGTTTTAGGTGGATGAACATTAACCTAACTGGAGTTGTTAAATAGGGTTTCTTATCTGGTTGGTTGCTCAGAGTCGTAAATATATCATTTTTTTTACTACTTGACTAACTAGAGAAAACTACTGGAAGATGTGTTTAAATGCTCTACACTTACTGTTTGTAACCTTTTTTTTTCTTCCTTTTACCTGGTTGTCATTAGCGCTTTTTCTATGTAACACTTGCATTTAGTTTATTTCTAGTTTTGTCACACATGCTGGATGCATTCATCTGCAGAATTTAGACTTATTATATGTATTGAAACTTTGGACGTGTAAAAGATTTTACTTATGAATGAGATGTTATAAATCGAATTGACATTGTGAATTGAGTTCAATAAAAAAATTGATCTTCATTAGGTTGATAAAGGGTACTATCCCGTAACAAATAGCTCATAAAACGGAAAAAAATAATTGGAAATTAGGAAGTTATATGTTACAAATGTCATGGGGTACCAAAATCCCTATATGAGTGAGCTATCTATTATTTGGACTTTTTCTTTGTTATTATGTGGTGGCTTAAAGGAATAATATGTAGATTTATTTTTGTAAAAATACATGGTAAAATATCGGATCTCTCTAAATACGAGACCTGTTGTAGTCTACTTTATTCATGCTATTCTTAGTTTGTTTTCCCTCCTCAATCTAGTAAGGATGGATGATGTTGGTTTGTAGCTTGTAATTAAGTAAATCAGTGATTGGCAAATTAAAACTCTTAGCGTGTGTTTGAAACTCGAAAATATGAAAATAAAATAAAATAAAAATTAAAATGAAATCATTTTCCACTCATGTGTTTGTTAAATTGGGAAAAGAAAATAAGATAAAAACAAAAGAAAAAGAAGAGAGACTTAGTCTCACTTTTCTCATTTGTTTTCATTTTACTCTCACTTTTGGAAGGTAAATGGTTTTCCTCACTTTACACACAAAATTTTCTCATGTTTTATTTCATTTTATTTTCCATTGATTTTCTTGTGTAACCAAACACAAAAAATATTTTCCTAACAAATCATTTTCCTTTTGCAATTCATTTTTCATGTTCCAAACACTCTTAGGGGTATTTGCAAGAACTTTACAAATGATTAGCGAATATATAATAAAGATGACTGGATTCTAAAGGGTTGTTTAGTTCTTTCTTCATTCATTCTGTCTCTATATATGCAAATACGTATCGAGATTAGTTTTGAAAGTGTTGTGATAGGTTATGGGATGGACAAGAGTGAACAAAAAATGATGTTCTACAAATTTCACATTCACGGAGTGAAAATTTCAGCCAGTGTGGAGGTAATGAAGCTTGTATACTTTTTGTGCATAGTGAAGCCTATGATGACTTAACTCCTTAGCCCTTACCCATAAAACTCGCTCGTATTGTGCGCAAGGGTAGAAGCATATATAGCAAAGATAAGCATAGAAAGAGCATAGTAATTTGGTATCAATGAAACATAGGGAAACTTATAGGTTAGTATGATGTTTTAGACTTGTTTAAAGAAAAATACATGAACTCAAATGGAAATCGTTATAAGAAAGGATTGGGTGTTTTTATTGATGAAGTCTCCAATATGAATAATTTATTCCCAAAAGATATACGAACATTTGATCAGAACTCAGAAGGTGATTGTATAAAATATACTATAAATCATAGTTCATTTTTTTTAATCTAAGCTCTGGCAATTCTTAATAGACGTGTTTACTTCCTTCCTCTCTTCAACATATCCCCTATCACTTTACACGTATTGTAAATAAAGATTAAAGTCTACAAAATGCTAAGGAGAGTATAACATGGAGTCCGTATCGTACGTACTCTACTCTCTGTTTATTTTCGTGACCTTTTACTTACTCTCATCAAAATTTTAAATTTTTATAATTTTTTTCACACTTTTATAGACTTTAATAATATATTCTATGCAAACAGCATAAAATTCGGACATAAGATTGCTCGAAACAATTTTTCTCAATTTCACTAATTACTTTATACTAGTTTTTTATTTATTCCAAATTTAATTGTTTATGAATTTTAAAAAAAAAAATAATTGTTAAGAGTGTATTCATATATGTATAATCATAATTTTAGAATTTTTTTCAGTTTTTTTAACAAATATTTTTAATGAGAGCATGGAATGGAATGAGACATAAAATAGCGACGTGAGAATCGAGACTCGTATAGTATCCCCTATCACTTTACACTATGGTATCAATGAAACAGAGGGAGTATATGATTATATCTAAGGAAAGATATATGCAGTAGAACTTCTATACAGAAATAAGCCCGTGATCAAAAAAAAAAAAAAAAATACTATAGAAGTTGTTTTTAAATGGAGTTTCATATATAAAAATATAATTTTATTTAAATATATATTTTGTATAATACAAGATAAATGCATACACTGTTTCACTAATTAAATAACACAAATATTTAAGAGACATGTACATATTTTTATTTTAACTAGATAAACACGTAATGACATGAATTTAATGAGGTGGAAAATCATGATATAATAAACTCAGAATTTTTTTATAAATTAATTATGTATAAAATTATTTAGAAAATCGAGTATATATTGTATCTAGAAAAATGAAAATTCATCTAATTTTTTTTTAATAATTTTTTTACATGTATAAACACTATGTATAATTTAACATAGAAAATTGTCTTAAAATTTGCATTTATATAATTTTACAAGTTTATATTACTTATTATTATATAGAGGTACATTTTATTAAGGCGGGACCTTAAAATAATATGAATTATCGTAATATGTAGGTTATTGCTATTTATTAACTGGTCCTGAGTTGTTACCGAGAATTTTTATTTCAGAGTTTATTTCTATATAAAGTATGTTTTTAGGGAGGTTTTCAATGTAGGGACAAGGGAATTGTATTTCAGTTTTATAGTATTACTGTATTATAAGCAAGTCAGTTTTTTTAGTACTTGCTTTCAGTAATATTTTTTGTTTTTAGATAAAACGTCCAAACGCTACCAAAAATGGTGCTACATTCACGCGTATAAGTGCGAAACAAAGATTCTATTGGCGGGACAAAATAAAAATGACATTTTAAATTGATTATAATTTGCAGAATATAAAAACCTGAAAGTTATAAATTACGTGAATGATAATTTATAAAGTTGTTTCAGATAAAGTTAATAAAGGTTAAAGTATATTAATTCTTTCCGAAGTTGCCTGTATTAGTTCCCATATTTTGAAAAGTTAATATGGTTGGTGTCAAAACTGTAGAATTTTTTATTTTTTTTTGGAAGTTAAAACTTGTATAAACTTACATACGGTATCTAGTATTTCCTAATCTTTTTTTTCCTCATACTGAAAATCATTTTGATCCCAGATCATGAAATAACATGAGTGATAGTGAAAACACTTATTAACCTAGACGGCTAGACAGACGCCTAGACCAATCACATGGCTGATCAATATATACTTTTGTTATCATTAATATGACCTTATCTGTTCAAAATAGATTTGATCAAATTGCGGGTTTGTATGAATAAATCTAGTTTTTTTTTTTTTTTTAAATAGAATAAATATTTATATATATATTTCATTTTTTTGACTCTAGGTGGTGGAAGAGCTTAAGGAGAGCTATGGAAAATGGCACTACCAACAACGGCAATGAACATGCTAGTCTACCTTCTTGGGCCGCCTCGGCTCACTTGAGCTAGCTGGTGGGGCCCTCTCTACCGGGTTCACAAACATAACGGGCTATTCAGTCTTAAATGGGCTTTCATTGGGCCTAGAGCCCGTTTGCAGCCAGGCCTATGCGAGCAAGAACTGGGACTTGCTTTCTCTTTCCCTCCGGTGCATGATTTTCATCTTGCTTATGGCAGCTTCCCCAATCGCGATCTTGTGGGCCCGTCTTATGCACATCATGATGTTCTTGGGCCAAGACGAGGGGATTACTTCTGTGGCTACAATTATTGTGTTTATTTTCTTCCGGATTTATTGACTAATACTTTGTTGCAGCCACTGAGGGTTTATTTGCGGTCACATAGGGTTACTAAACCAATGACGTAATGTAGCTTCATTGTATGATCTGGTTTTCAATATTTATTTTGTATCTTTTTTTCCAAATTGCGAGAGTGTAACGTTAGAAACATTAGCAAATGGAGTTATCAGACATGTTATATCTTAGTAGCTATAAAAGAAAAGACATACACTTGGTAGTAGTCGATGGTATTAAGATAGTATAACCGGTCCGTCTGTTGAGTTTAGATTAGTTGAGAAATGATGATAATCCGTGTTGTACCAAGCTTGTTAAGAGGTAATTGTTCAGTGTAAGAAATCTGTGAGTAAACAATTCGAACATGACAGTTTCTACACTGATGCAATAATACATCATTACTCATTTTCAAAATCTATGATATATTAAAAGCTATAACTTAGATTACACTATCATCCTTAAAACTGCTAAGAGCATTCTCAATGGTATGTATAAACCACCTCTATATCTATAACTTTAGATAAAATTGAAAAAAGCGCTACCCAACAATACAACTCTATAAGCCTAAAAAAATATAACAGCTATAATTTTTTAACAAATCTCTTTACATGTAAAGAGTTTTTGCATCTAATTTTAGAGTCATTTTAACTGGGCCCCATCAGACAAAACTCATCCGTGAACTATGTTGGTTTCCGTATATGAAATAACAATTAACAATAAATAAAGGACTAACAAGAATTAAACAAAACAAGTGTAATCTTTATTAATTTCCAAATGAAATAGAATAAACTGATTACAACATGTAGGTACTGAAAAGTAAATAAAGCAAACGTTATCAGATTATTATTAATTAATAATCTGATTTACTGATTTGCAATTAATAGAAACTGCCGGACTGGAAAGTATAAACTTAACAGCCGGACTGTTCTGTTTTGAATTGAAAATACAGGACTGAATTAAAACTAATCTAATTACAGAATCTAATTACAGAAATGAAATTACAGAATAGAAACAGTACTTTAAGTAAATTACAGAAAGGTAAATACAGAATATAAAAGCTACAGCTAAGTACAGGAAATTAAAATACTGAATTGAAAGGACATAATGTAAAAACTGAATTTAAATGCGAAATAAAATTGGACAGAATGTAAATAAACAATTAGACGAGGCTACTGTTAACTGGCGACGAGTCTAAGTCGAGATTTTAGTGGGTGGTTCTCTCTGGTTTCTAAGTGCTATGAAAAAAAATATATGCTACTGTTTGAATGTCAGAGAGAAGAGAGAATGATTTCATGTGACAATATGTGAGGGGAGTTACATCCCCAGAATCCGCCTCCATTACTGCTGGAGTTTCAAACTTTCTGGAACTCTAGGGACTGCTCTTGCAAATATGCAAAAGTCCCTTTTCAGTTTAGTACAAGACCCAAGACATTCCCCAAATCCCGCGTCCCGCGTCCCGTGACCCGAGGCCCGAGTCCCGAGTCCCGAGACCCGAGACCCGAGACCCGAGCGAGCGCGTGTGTGGTACACACTAACCCACTCATGGGTATGTGGATTTAATTAGTTTACCAACTACATGGGATGGACTTGTATATATAGAGTAAAAATCAACCTTGATTTTCCAATGTGGGATAACCCTCATGGTTTATTCCCACTCTCTACTCCATTTTCCAGATTTCGGTTTTTTTCCTCTTTCGAGTACCAACCTTCGAGTCCAATTATCATTCACAACCTTCCTCCGAATAGGTCATGCGATATACCGTTGCGAAACTCGTTGCACGAGCTACTCAAACACATAGAGTATGGCCTCAGAAAAACTGAGGAGTCGCATTAAAAATTGACTCAAAGATGGTCCCTGAACACTTGGAACAACCATGTTTAAACTACATGTTTTTCCAACTTTTTTCCAACAAACTATTTTCTCTTCACTTTTACCTTCAACATTTCTCTCTCTAAATCTTTTGTTAAAGAATCTTTGCTCATTTCCTCCAATTTCACCCTCAAAACACCACAAGCGTAACTACTGTCATATCATCTACCTATTATAATTTTCTAAACCATTTTATTTTCTGAATAACTTCTTCTTCCATTATATATTTAGATTTAGACTCAATAATTGGGGATCATATGATAAAATGTGTAGTATTATTCATTATCAACTCAACCTACACCATGTAACTTCATCTTAGCTGTAGTAGATCGCAGAGAGGTGGGGCTAGGCTGAGCTCTGGTACGTATCGCACGGAGGCAATGAAGTCGTCATTCTCGATGGAATTTTTGATAGAAGTGAGTGTTAAGAGGAGGACGAAGATGAGATGAGAGTTGTATTAAAAAATAAATTGAAAAGTAAATTACTATTTTAATCAAATATAATGTGATATTGTATAAGCACTGATGTGCATCTAAAAGAAAATATATGTACACAATCTTTATCTAGCTCTTTATCGCAATATTTATACATATCATTGAGAATGCTCTAAGTAGACTGTTAGACAAATATATGAATACAGTCCTATAATTGACAGCCATGAAAGGGTGATGTTTTCATGTGGATTAGGAGTATTGAATATTTACTAATTGTCTAACACTTTATGTCATCATTTTCAACTTGCCACATCTTCCTAGATTTTAACTGTTTCATATCAGTCACTATTTATTAGTGATAATTCTCTTAATGACAATACAAGTATGCCGTCTTAATGACAATATATGTACTCTTAATGACAATACTGTTTCCGAATCATGTATGCCGTCTTCGCAAAGAACTATACGGACTAAAGCAAGCCCCGAGGGCCTGGTTCTCTAGGCTAAGTTCCAAGCTATTATCGCTTGGGTTTCGTAATTCTCGAGCCGATACATCACTTTTTATACATCGCACCACCACCGGTTGTTTGTTCGTTTTAGTGTATGTTGATGACATTATTATTACCGGTTCTGATTCTATATATATTGCTACTTTTATTTCGGATTTGGGAGTGGAATTTGCTGTTAAAGATCTTGGAAATATTCACTATTTTCTTGGTATTGAGGTATACAGGGACCGTGATACTCATCTTACGCAGCAACAATACATTGCACAACTCTTAATTCGGACAGGAATGGATGCCGCCAAGCCAATATCCTCTCCAATGTCTCCGTCACACATTCTCACAACTACCGACGGGGTTCCTTTCGATGATCCCACTTTATATCGTAGTACTATTGGAGCTTTAAATTATTTGGCGTTTACTCGCCCAGATATTTCTTTTGCGGTAAACCGTCTTTGTCAGTTCATGCATCGTCCTTTAGTTCCTCATTGGGCAGCTGTAAAACGGGTCTTACGCTATCTAAAACACACACTTCAGATGGGTCTTGTGTTTCGTCGTAGCATTCCGCCCTCTCTCCACGCTTTCAGAGATGCGGATTGGGCAGGAGATCCTGAGAACCGTCGTTCAACAATGGGTTTTTGTATTTATTTTGGGGGTAATGTCATATCTTGGGGATCTAATAAACAAGTGACTGTAGCACGGTCCAGCACAGAAGCAGAATATCGGGCACTGGCCAATACGGCATCGGAAGTTACCTGGTTGACTTTTTTGTTACGTGAACTAGGAATTCAGACTACAAACACCCCCGTCATCTGGTGCGACAACATTGGGGCCACCTACATGGCAGCAAACCCCGTGTTTCACGCACGAACAAAACATGTAGAGATCGACTTTCACTTTGTTTATGAAAAAGTAGCTTCTAAAGCCCTTCGAGTTTCTTTTATTAGTACACGGGACCAGACCGCAGATGTCTTCACAAAACCATTAACAAGCAGCCGGTTCGAAGCCTTACGTGACAAGCTTCAAGTTCGCTTACTCCCTTTACGCTTGCGGGGGCGTATTAGTGATAATTCTCTTAATGACAATACAAGTGACGTGACAGTCAACTCACAGACTTAGTCGTTGCTTCTATCCATCCTAAACTGATTAACACATAGATAGTATAACAAACTATATCTATTAGTTTTTTGAATAGTTTGTTAGCTAAGTTTTAGTTCTTATCATTTGTATGTATGACACTGTAAAGCTACGTGATATATACAACTAATTAAGTGTGAGCAAATAAACATTGATTTATTTCTCTTTTACTATTACATTTAACTTTAGTGTAATGTCTGAACATGGATGTAATGTTTCTATGCAGAAGAAGCAATGGCAGGTTGTGTATTAATCTTGTTAGGCATAGTAAAATATTGAGTGTACAGAATTTTAATCTGGTAGCACCTATTTATTTATTTATCATATTTTAGGTATTCCACGTGCCGTTGAACTACTAGCTGCTGGTGGTGATGTTGGGGATGGGTGTCCACGGTGTAGCAATCGCATCTGTACTAACAAACCTACACATGGTGTATTTATGTCAGGGTACGTGTACGCTTACGGGAGAGGGAGTGCAGAACTGCAGATGGACGGTTGGGATCAAAAGCGTGTGCTTAGGTGTGGGCCCACTTATGAGGCTTGCTGTGCCGAGTTGTATCGGAATATGCTTAGAGTGGTGGTGGTATGAGATATTTTTCTATTATGTGATATGTACCCTATTTGTCATCAAGTAAGTTTCCACTTATACAAACACATACAACTTTGAGTTACAAATCATTCATAACTGAAGTGTCGAAATGGAAAATTTAAAAAGTTTACCATATAGTGCTTACTTTTGCAAGTCATATCGAATATTTTGCAAGTCAAAGTTGCATGTATATTCGTAAATAGAGAAATTACTTTTATGGCCTTATATTTTGACCCTGATACAATTTAATACGCAGATGGCACGATTTAGAAAAAAGGGACAACAATAACACTTGTATATTATGTATGCTTTTGTGATTCATATCTCAGTTTACCTTGTACAATTTTATTTGGGTCAGAATAGTATTATAGTAGGGTGTTTAAACTTTAAATAGCTCATTACTTTTTGACAAAAATGAAATTAGAAACTATGTCTGATTTGATATTACTGTTTTTCGCTGTTCTTTGCAACTGTAGTGGTACCCAATTTTACGATTTTTTTATATCTTGGTGTCCGGGCTAACGTTGTTCACGCGCGCCTCAACTAAATACACAAGAGAGACTAGCTTAGGGCTCTACCATCTCAGACTCTCACTCACAATTTGATTATATTGTTGGTGGGAATCGAACCCGGATGGATGGACACCACATACAGAGATTTTACCACTTGGGCTAACCAATATTGGTTAGTGTGCATGTATGCTGATAAAATTGTTGTTTTGTGACTTTTTATTCACTTGATTGCATCACAATTCAGAATTCCACTTACAAGATAACGGCCACATCATCTTGAATGGGGTTTATAATTGAACAAATCTAGAATAGGACAAATGCAAGTTATAATGCACTCATTTATGCGTTTTTTTTCTCTCTTTTTTCTGTCTCCTTTTGTAGAGGACCATGCTTTTCAGTACCTCACAATATAACTACTTGTAACTAACTATGCTGAAACATGTGGCCTTTTCAATTCTTCCTTTTCATGTCCATATTAGATTTG
Organism: Primula veris; assembly: GCA_963682055.1. Taxonomy (NCBI): domain Eukaryota; kingdom Viridiplantae; phylum Streptophyta; class Magnoliopsida; order Ericales; family Primulaceae; genus Primula; species Primula veris. The sequence goes on from OY821743.1 coordinate 9,860,448, forward strand.
TCCTTTCCACATTCCTTGATGTGTAATAATATAGATTTATTTTAAGTTTGGAATATTTATATTTAAGCTACTCTCTCCATTACATATTCTTTAAGGTTTTATGGGAAAATAGCTTAGTGAAAATTATCATCATTGCAACTCAAGTGTTCCTCATTCAAATTGTGCAGGTTGGGAATGAACTTGGAGTTGGTAAACCATACAAGTCCAAGCTAGTAGCAGCAGTAACCCTTGCACAATTTATAATCGGTTTTATCAACATAATATGGACAATTATTTTCCAACAAAGTTGGGGCGCATTATTCACAACCGATGAGCTAGTCAAATCTTTAGTAACCTCGGTCACGCCCTTAATGGGCCTTTTGCAAGCTAGGAGACTACCCACAAACCACTGGCTGCAGAATCCTACATGGCACTGCTAGGCCAGCTGTTGGGGCCCGAATAAACCTTATGTCGTTTTACTTTGTGGGCACCCCTGTGGCTGTTGGTTTAGCCTTTGGGCTTGGAGTCGGCTTTACTGGGCTGTCGGACCAAGTTGCTTGTGCTGTTTCCGTTTTGTAATCTGTGTTAGGACGAAAGGATTGGGAGCTCGAGGCACTGAAGGCGAAGAAGCTTACGGGCTATGGATTGTTGGAAATGAGTAAAAATGGTGATGAACTGGGAGATGTCTTGAAGAGAGGGGTGTCCGGAAGGGGTGGGACAGGGAGAATGGGTTTTTTGATATGTTATAAACTTATTAGTAGGTAGTATTTTGTTGGGGAAGTGTTGGATGAGATTAGCATTTTGTTCTTTATTTTGCTACTGGTTCAGAATGCAATGTTCCATTGGGGTTTTAGACTTTCATTAAAACCCTCAAATCTCTGCTTTTAAGTGGCTCAAGCAAACATTGTCCAATCATTAAGCAAGAAAAAAGGCCGATCTTACCCTTCACAATTTCGTATTACAGGTCATCCACCAAAATTTTATCAACTGTGACAATGAAAATGTGGAACTACTTGTAAGAAAGCAGGACTTTATGTCCGGAAGAAAAACAAATACTATTAGGTTTTCAACAGATAAACAAAATGAACTGAATAAAAGACCCGTGATTATCACATGGATAATTGCATTCCATATGGTTCAAACGCCATTAAACAGAATGTTTTAGAAAATTCAAAATATATACAGATCCGGAAATACCACTAAGAACAAACTGCCATGCATATGCATTCATATTAAAAATGAAACCCGGGTTACAAGTCCCAACTCCATAAGCCAGCAACTTTGCCTTCTCAGGCATCACAACAACCTGAGAAAAGGAGACACCAATTAAACTAATATCATACAGATAAACCATCTATGTATCACAAGACTTACTTAAATGCACATAATCGAGTGTATCAAGGTTGTTAAACCTGTTATAGATTTTCTTTAAAAGAAAAAAACACCCATCAATTGTTAAATAAATCTCAATTTTGATCCAGTCCCCTCAGAGCAAAAACTGCCAAGCAAAATTACTGCAAACAAAACCAACCCCCACCCCCAAAAAGAAATTGGTACAGTAGTTGACCAACAAGAACAATACGAGTAGGTAATCACTCTAAATAATAGCCAAATTCTTCAATCATCCGCCACAGTGAAAGTCATTTAAAAGAAACTTAATTTGACAACAATATCGTAAGTGATCAGAACAAAAAAATAAAATAGAAAAGCATAATAGATAGCGATTAAGCAAAATGCAGAATGCAATTGATGTGATCATGACCGCTACACCGAGAGACGCATTGCAAGTTCCAATCGGACCAGTTACGAGAGCTAGAGCTAAAAGGTGTAAGGAAGCGCTTAACGGGCTGTTGCAAGGTATGTGCGATGACGAGGGAAAGAACGCGCTCGCGCATAGAATAAACGAGGCCGATAGAAGCTTAAACACGGCCGTGACAAGTCCAAACGAAGCTCATTAATTTGTGAACCTGATTGGAGCTATTCAAGACACCACATTAAAGTATAATTTCGTGGGTTTACATGCATGAACCAAAAAAGGACTGATTCTAGAAGATTTAAATACATGCGGGCTGATTATTCAATGCATTTGAAGCCATTAAATGCTACAACTCAAGAGGAACGTATTGGAGAAGTCTAAGCACTCATTTTTATGACACATTTCTGAATTTATTGTAATTTAATTAATTTTGAAGTTGTCTAGTAGTTAGAAGGTCATAGGTCTATTCTACATTGAACCTATGTTTAATTAATGTTTTCTTTAGACTTTCCCAATTCTTGGAGGCTTGTTCCAAGCATAAATAGGGGTCAAATCAGATTGTAAAAATTAAGTTTTGATTAATATATTTGAGAGTTTTCTCTTTGGTTTTTCATTGAACTTTCCAAATTTATCAAGGGGTTACCTTGTGGCGTTCAAAACTGACTTATCAATCGGTATCCCGCAACCGTTTGTGGCGTCTTCACATACCAAGATTCTCACCTCTTTATAGGTGACGGGTCGCGGTTCCATACCAGCTAATCATACCAAGGTTCCCACCTCTTTATAGGTGATGGGTCGCGGTCTTTAGTTTGACTTATTTATTGTTATTTTTATTTGATTTTATTCCGCATTTGTTCAAGAAACCTGATAGATAGGTCCACCCCTTGGTCGATCTTGTGTCACCTTGGTCGAGCACGCATCATTTTGTATCAGACTAGGCTCTATCAAGATTTTAAGTGTCTTGTTATTTTTGTTTTCATTAAAAAAGAAAATTGTTTCAAAAAAAAAAAAACTGATTTGTTAAGTTTCAATTGAAAGGTTGTAAAAAAAAAAAGGGAGTCATTTCTATTTCTTGTTGAGTCTTGTTATCCTCGTTAATATATATATATATATATATATATATATAAAAGGATCAAAAAGAGCAAAAAAAAAAAAGTGCCAAACAAAAATAAAATAAAATTTAAAGGGATCCAAAAAGAGTACAAAAAAAAAATATAAGTGCCAACGAAAGAGGATTGTCTAATTGTCATTTCGAGTACTTGTGTCTATTGTTAAAATTCTGATTTTTTAGGTGTGTCTTCATTCTATAAAACGTTTGTTCGTATTACCAACTCTTAAACGCTACAAGTAAACGTCTTGTGGTTTATTAAGTTCATAAAGAACCTATAGAGGAAGCGACGAATGGGTAAGGTTGAGCGAGTGAGAACATATTTGAGTGGAAAAAGGCAGAGTGTGTGAGATTAATAGAGGGTAAAAGCCAATCGAGTGATACACGAGTGACGAGTGAACAATTACGAGCGATACACGCAAGGGAGTGCGTGAGAATTTAAATTTTTGGTTCTAATACTTTATTTACAGCGACGTTCATCTCGAATGGGTTCGGGAGGAGGCGACACAAAGTTACAAATGGAGGCGATGATGGGAGAAATGCGAAGGTTGTTTGCGGCTAAGTTCGAGCGAATAAACGAACGAATCGACGAAATACAAAATAACCATAACGAGCATCCGCGAAATAATCACAATGGCGGCGATGGAGAAGAGGCGGAAGAAGATGATCGGGCGTCGGACGTTACTAGGCTAGGGCTGATAATCGACATGGAAATCGGCGAGGTAGAAATGTAGTATTAAAATGAAAATCCCAGCGTTCCGAGGGAAAAACGATCCGGAGCTATATTTGGAGTGGGAAAAGAAGATGGAGATGGTGTTCGAATGTCATAACTATTCAGAACTAAAGAAAGTAAGGATAGCAGTCGTTGAGTTTACCGATTACGATATCGTTTGGTGGGATCAATTGGTTACTAGTCGAAGGAGGAATAGAGAGAGACCGATCGAAACATGGGCTGAGATGAAAGCTATTATGAAGAAACGGTTCGTTCCTAGTTATTACTATATGGACTTATATCGACGGTTACAAGGAATCATCGAAGGATCTAAAAGTGTTGATGATTATCATAAAGAAATGGAGATAGCGATGATTCGGGCTGATATCGATGAAGATAGGGAGGCTACTATGGCTCGTTTTCTAAACGGTTTAAACAAGGAGATTGCTAACGTAGTAAGTTACAACACTATGTGGAGTTAGAAGATATGGTACATATGACTATCAAAGTAGAGAGACAATTGAAGGCGAAGAGTTCCACACGAACAGGACAAAAATCTGGTTCAACTTCATGGAACCAAAACTAGAGTAAAAAGGAGAAAAAGACCTATTCGAAACCTAAAACCGAAACGCCGAAGGATACGAAGGATAAAGCTACATCGAGTCAAGGTAAATCTGAACCGAAAGCTTCTAGAAATCGAGATGTACAATGTTTTAAATGTTTAGGAAGGGGACGTTATGCTAGTGATTGTCCAAACCGAAGGGCTATGATTATGCGGGAAGATGGTGAGATTGAATCGGAAGGCGAATCTGAACATAGCAAAGACGAAGACGATAACGAGCAAGAACATCCGGTCGATGGGGTGGTATTAGTTGCTAAGAAGGCGTTAAGTGTTTAGATTAGGGAAGACGTTGAGGAGATACAACGCGAGAACATCTTTCATACTAGATGTCACGTTAGCGATAAGGTGTGTAGTATGATTATTGACGGTGGGAGTTGTGTCAATGTTGCTAGTACCATTATGGTGGAGAAACTGAATTTAAAAACATCCAAACATCCGAAACCTTACAAATTACAATGGTTGAACGATTGTGGCGAGGTTAGGGTTCTAAAACGGGTGTTAGTTTCATTCTCAATAGGGAGGTATTAGGATGAAGTGTTGTGTGACGTAGTTCCTATACAAGCGGGGCATATTCTGTTAGGAAGGCCATGGCAAATTGATAGGAGAGTAACACACGATGGCTATACGAATCGATACTCTTTTGTATTCAATGCAAAACCGATTACACTCGTTCCGTTAACTCCAAGGCAAGTGTATGACGACCAAGTGAGAATGAAAGAGAGTGAAAAAAAATATGAGAGTGAAAAGAAAGAGAATGAAAAGAAAAGGAGTGAAAAGAATGAGAGTTCAAAAAAATCAGATGTAAAGGAGAGAAAAAAAGTGAGTATATATGCGAAAGAAAGCGAGGTTAAAAAGGCTTTGTTTCAAAATCGGCCGATGATTGTACTCTTGTACAAGGAGGCTTGTTTAAACGCTAACAAAACTACTTTGCCTAGTGTTTTTCTATCTCTTTTACAGGATTTCAAGGACATATTTCCCGAGGAGGTACCGAATGGCTTACCACCAATAAGGGGAATTGAACATCAAATCGACTTCGTGCCGGGAGCATCAATTCCAAACCGACCAGCCTATCGAAGCAATGTCGAAAAGACTAAGGAGCTACAAAAGCAGGTGGGAGAGCTTATGGAAAAGAGGTACGTGCGAGAGAGCATGAGTCCGTGTGCGGTACCGGTGTTACTTGTTCCAAAGAAGGTTGGGACTTGGCGAATGCGCGTAGATTGTCGCACGATCAATAACATCACCGTAAAGTATCGCTTTCCTATACCTAGATTAGATGATATGCTTGATGAGTTGCATGGTTCCTCTATTTTTAGTAAAATTGATCTTAAAAGTGGATACCATCAAATTAGGATGAAAGAAGGAGACGAATGGAAAACAGCCTTTAAAACTAAGTATGGCTTATACGAGTGGTTAGTTAGTGGTTTACTTCGACGTTATTCTAATCTATAGCAAAAACTTAGATGACCATGTTGAGCATTTGAAACTTGTTTTAAGTGTTTTAAGAAAAGAAATGTTATTTGCTAATATGTCTAAATCCGAATTTTGTACGGAAAAACTTGTATTTCTTGGATATATTGTTAGTGCTAAAGGAATCGAAGTAGACGAAGAAAAAATTAAGGCAATTAAATATTGGCCTGTTTCTAAAAGTGTTTTTGAAGTGAGAAGTTTTCATGGCTTGGCTAGTTTTTATAGGAAGTTTGTTAAAGATTTCAGTAGCTTAGCCGCACCTATGACCGAAGTTATTAAAAAGAATGTTGGTTTTAAATGGGGAGATGAACAAGAAACAGCTTTCAATTTAATAAAGGATAAACTTATTAACGCACCTTTGCTAACTCTCCCCGACTTTACTAAAACTTTCGAAATTGAGTGTGATGCCTCAGGAATAGGTATTGGAGCTGTTCTTACACAAGGAGGACGTCCCGTGGCATATTTTAGCGAGAAACTAACTGGGGCAGCCCTTAACTATCCAACTTACGACAAGGAGCTTTACGCATTAGTACGCGCGTTGGAAACTTGGCAACATTATCTTTGGCCGAAGGAATTTGTGATTCACACCGATCATGAATCGTTGAAACACTTGAAGAGTCAACATAAGCTGAACAAGAGACATGCCAAGTGGGTAGAGTTCATCGAAACATTTTCTTTTGTAATCAAGTACAAGAAAGGTAAGGAGAATGTTGTGGCTGATGCGCTTTCGAGAAGGTATACATTGTTCTCAACTCTAGATTCGAAATTACTTGGTTTTGAGTACATTAAGGATTTATATGTTGATGATTCTGATTTCAAAAATGTTTTTGAAGCATGTGAGAAAACTGGGTTTGAAAATTTTTATAGGCATAATGAATTTTTGTTTCGAGGAAATAGGCTATATGTGCCTAATTGTTCTTTAAGAGAATTACTTGTTAAAGAAGCACATGGTGGGGGTTTAATGGGGCATTTTGGTATAACTAAAACTCTTGATGTTTTACAAGAACATTTCTTTTGGCCTCATTTAAAACGAGATGTCGAACGAATTTGCGAAAGATGTATAACTTGTAAACAAGATAAATCTAAAGTTAAACCTCATGGTTTGTATACGCCATTGCCCCTATACCTAGTGAGCCTTGGATTGACATTTCTATGTACTTTGTGCTAGGTTTACCGAGATCTAAAAGAGGCATGGATTCTGTCTTTGTTGTCGTTGATAGATGTTCTAAAATGGCACATTTTATTCCTTGTAATAAAACAAACGATGCTTCATGAATTGCTGATTTGTTCTTTAAAGAAATTGTACGTTTGCATGGCATGCCAAGGACTAGTGTTTCTGATAGGGATACCAAATTCTTAAGCTACTTTTGGAAAACTTTGTGGTGTAAGTTAGGAACTAAGCTATTATTTTCAACTACTTGTCACCCCCAAACAGATAGTCAAACCGAAGTAGTTAATTGAACCTTATCAACTCTGATGCGTACCATAATTCAAAAGAATTTAAAAATTTGGGAAGAATGTTTGCCACATGTTGAGTTTGCTTATAATCGAAGTGTACATTCAGCTACTAGATTTTCACCTTTTGAAATTGTTTATGGTTTTAAACCTTTTAACACCTTTGGATTTGACTCCATTACCTATGGGTGAGCCTACTAATTTAGATGGAAAAAAGAAGGCTGAGTTTGTCAAGCAAATTCATGAAAAAGCAAAGCAAAATATTGAGAGGAGGACCGAACAATATGCTATCCAGGCCAACAAGGGTCGTAAGAAAGTTGTGTTCGAACCAGGTGATTGGGTTTGGGTTCATATGAGGAAGAAGAGGTTTCCCATTCAAAGGAGATCGAAGTTACTTCCTAGGGGAGACGGACCATTCCAAGTGGTCGAAAGGATCAATGATGATGCTTATAAATTAGATCTTCCTGGTGAGTATAGTGTAAACGCTAGTTTTAATGTTTCTGACTTATCTCCTTTTGATATAGGTGACGATTTGAGGACAAATCCTTTTCAAGAGGGAGGAGATGATGTGATCATGATCGCTACACCGAGAGACGCATTGCAAGTTCCAATCGGACCAGTTACGAGGGCTAGAGTTAAAAGGTTCAAGGAAGCGCTTAACGGGTTGTTGCAAGGTATGCGCGATGACGAGGGAAAGAATGTGCTCGCGTGTAGAATAAACGAGGCCGATAGAAACTTAAACATGGCCGTGACAAGTCCAAACGAAGCTCATTACTTTGTGAACCTGATTGGAGTTATTCAAGACACCACATTAAAGGATAATTTCGTGAGTTTACATGCATGAACCAAAAGGGGATGATTGTAGAAGATTTAAATACATGGGGGCTAATTATTCAATGCATTTGAAGGCATTAAATGCTACAACTCAAGAGGAACGTATTGGAGAAGTCTAAGCACTCAATTTTATGATACATTTATGAATTTATTGTAATTTAATTAATTTTGAAGTTATCTAGTAGTTAGAAGGTCATAGGTCTATTCTACATTGAACCTATGTTTAATTAATGTTTTCTTTAGACTTTCCCAATTCTTGGAGGCTTGTTCCAAGCATAAATAGGGGTCAAATCAGATTGTAAAAATTAAGCTTTGATTAATACATTTGAGAGTTTTCTCTTTGGTTCTTCATTGAACTTTCTGAACTTATCAAGGGGTTACCTTGTGGCGTTCAAAACTGACTTATCAATCGGTATCCCGCAACCGTTTGTGGCGTCTTCACATACCAAGGTTCTCACCTCTTTATAGGTGACGGGTCGCGGTTCCATACCAGCTAATCATACCAAGGTTTCCACCTCTTTATAGGTGACGGGTCGCGGTCTTTAGTTTGACTTTTATTTATTGTTATTTTTATTTGATTTTATTCCGCATTTGTTCAAGAAACCTGATAGATAGGTCCACCCCTTAGTCGATCTTGTGTCACCTTGGCCGATCATGCATCAGCAATGATACTGAAAGCCAAAAGGAATCCATGTAGAAGTGACCACAAGTGGCAATCATCACACGAGCCATCGCATGAAAGTAACACAACAAGCTGAAAGAGTTAACAAAGACCACAAACTGGTCAGTCCAAATCTCAGGCCTAAGGTTTGCTCTACCAATCTAAGACGCATTTCAAAGGCAATGATTCCTTTTGCTAAAATGTTCAACAACATCCAAATCATAATTATTTTTCCAACTACCAATCTACCATGATATATTCAGGAACTAGATTCACAATTGGCGATCATGAATAGATACAGTATTAAACTCAATTTGTGATTAATGGCGAAAAATAAAAGCAATTTCCTCTAACGTGAACATTACCAGAGATAAACCTGAATGATTACACTTCTGTGCCGCATACACCAGCGAACGTAACAGCTTGAAAGGTCACGGGCATCCCTGTACTAAGATTTTTGGCCTCAACAGCTATGTAATATTTGATTCTGTTGCAAGCATTTCCCATTACCTTCAAAATTTTATCAATTATTAACTCCCTTTTGTCGTCCTTCAATGTAAGTGAATGAGAGGGTGAGATGTTCCAAAATTATTACACGATGACAAAATTAGCTCGGAAATTCAAAAATGAAAACAAGTAGAAATATTATGATTTTAGGCTGATAAGGATTTGCTAGTGTTTACATGCATATTTTGTAGGTCTGGATAATAGCTATTTTAGCTGTTTATATAGGCTAAAATTTGCCAGCATGGTGTTGGGTTTAAAAGGGTTCTCCAAGGGAAGAAGTAGTTGTAAGCTAAAAGGGATTCCCGCACCCCCATATTGAGAAAACTGAACTTTTACCATGTATCTTGACTTCTTCTTTTTTTTATCGATTTTAACCTTTCAGCAACCCAAAATTTTAGAAAAATAGTTCTACTTCTGCCACTGGGTTTCTCCATGGGTAATAGACCAATTGAAATGGTAACTGCTGAACTTTTCAAGGTAACTGATCAAGGAATGATGAACGAATCATAAAACTGGTAGGTCTTTGCTTCTTTATTGATGTGTTACACGCTTCTAGCTTTGTCTACTGGTTTATAGCTGATTTTACGCTACATTTTCGTGATTATAACACATTATCTTCAAGCGTATATTCATCCACTGCCCGCCAATAACAATAATTAAGACCAGTAGTCAACCTAACGTGTGTAGATAACCATGAAGTAACCAAACCCTGTAAGCGTATAAGTTATAAATCAAGTCTCACACTTCTCACATATAACATGTTAGCACACAGTACACCAAAATATCATATTAAGACCCAAGTCAGATTGACACGAGAAAATACAGGATACAATTGAATCTAAAAGCAAATTCCTTTCCGAAACAATACTTATTTAATGCAAACCAGGCCACCAATAAACATGTGAAACTAAAAGTAAGTCATAGCAGCAAGGACAAACACAAAAGATTATAAAAGCAAAGTTCAAACAACAGATATACTTACTACAAATATGACCGACCCACGGCCATGGCTCCTCCTTTGAATCTACACACAATAAGGTGGAGAGTATGATAATATGTACAAAAGAATACTCAGCAAACACATACATATATATTGAACTCCCAACATATTTCTAATTGTGTAAATCGAATGTAGAAGCAGTCCATAATGTAGTGACGGATACACGTGGCAATCATCGCAAGATATCATTTTATATAACCCCCTCTAACCTAAACATTACCTGAGATAAACCTGAAGGATTGAACCTCTTCGACGCATACACCAATGAACGCAACAGCTTGGAAGGTCATGAGCATCCCTGTACGAAGATTTTTTACCTCAACTGTTAAATAATGTGTAATTCCGTTAACAGCCTTTCCCATAACCCTTATAATTTTGCCAAACACCAGCTCCCCTGTATCGTCCTTTAATAGAAGTGAATACACCAATTTCAGATGTGTCGGGGCTAACAGGTTTCAAACAAAACTGAGTAACCATTTCGGATTATCAAACTACTTGCATCCAACACTTTCACACCGAGAACATTAACAAATTTCAACACAAAAACAGAGAAGTAATACACCAGTAAACAGAATGACATACTTAAACTGACACTTGTACAAATGATTAACTAATCAAGCTAAATTAAAATGCTCGAAACCAACCAAGTCACAAACACACGTCAATAAAGTTTCCACCCGTCTGTAGAATCGGCCTTACTGGGAACAAGGTAAAAAGGCTTCCTTTTCAAGATCTTGGTCTTTGCAATTAAGGACAGTCTAAGACGCTTATTAGAAACAATTTAAAATGCTGATTTTTGTTAACGAGGAAATATCGCAAGCAACAGCCGATATCAAGTTATTGAAGAGCAACATCGTTTCGTGTGAACACAAATAATTAATATTTGTTCAAGGAACTTTATTTATAATTGGGTAAGGAATAATTGATAAGTCGTTGAGTAATTACTATAATACTTATAATTGACAAAAAAAAACTAACACCTATGGATTACGTCAAGAGACCTGTGGAATTAGCAAGTTTACAAGAAACATAAGTTGTACCTGCTACTAGTAAATCGTGTTAAAAATCATACTTATTATAAGTACTTAAGTTTACACACACATCTCCAAGTGATAAATACTATAGATGTTGTAACCGGAGCACTACACACATTGGAGTCCAAAGAGGAAAACAAAGTTAATTTGACAATAAAGAAAGAGAGGGAGAAAGCACCGACCTTATACCTACGATTGTACTCATCAACAGCCATCCTGGCCATGAGCTCACATTGACTCTTATCTGCCCTCAAATGTTCCATGGGAGCAATAATACCATACATATGAACGCCGTGTATCGGATCGACATCAAAACCCTAACACAATTAAAATTATGTCATTACTATTTCAAAAAAATACAAGCAACGGAAATGAAATAAACCCTGTCACAATTATTGAAGAAAAAGAGAAAATTCCGAGTAGATACATGTATTGGAACTTAATAACAAAATAATGACGTTCAAATTCTTCCTTGTCATTAACTACATCCGATTCTTTTAATTCCTATTGTACACCCTTAGTTAAACATAAATGTCCTCTCTTCTCCTTCTTTACATATCCATAATCCAAGATTATTAACTCATTGGTTTTAAACCAAAACATATATATACACACCAAACATAACTCATGAATACTCATTATTTTACTTTTATGCCCATTTTATTATATGGTAATCTATTAAATTGTTCTTCATCAATAGTGGTCTGGATACATTAGGTTTCATAGTTTTTAGTTTTTTGTTTTTACTCTTCTGGTTACTACTGTACATTAATTATTTATTAATTTGCACACTGACTGCACAAAATGGGTCCCTATTTTTGGGTTTTTCTTTTGTGCCGTTCTAACGGTACAAAGTACCGTTAAATAGAGAACTGTTGGATCATTTACTTTAAATTTAGACCGTAAGATTTAAGGGTAGAATAGTAATTTAATGATTATTTTTTTTTAATAGGGTTTTAGATCCTACGGCTCAGATCTAATCTAAAGTAATCAAACGGTCTAAGAATTAACGATACAATGTGCAGTCAAGCACACTGCCTGCACAAAAGGGGGTCCCGTATATTTTAGTCATTAAAAAAACAGATGTAGTACTTTTGTAGAAGCCTTTTTACCTTTACATAGGCAATTCGCTATCAAGTTTCATGCATCAAATGTATCTAATTGAAATTTGCCCCAAAGAAAATACACAGTTTAACACAAAATTAACACCAGCCACCATTTATATTAGGAGTCACAAAACAGCAACAGACATAGGTGAATTTTTAGAATTTTGATTTTTAAAAATATGTTGGTGTTTGTTTGGACAAAATGTTAAAAGTATAGGTTTTGAGTGGAATGTTTAAAAAAAAAATAGGATAATTGTTTGGAAAACATAGGCATATAAAGAAAGAAGAAAGTTAGGGAGTTAAAAAGAAAGTAACCATAAAGAAGAATAATGAATAAAAGTACAAAATAATTAAAATATAAATAAAGAAACCTAAGATTGTTAAAGTTGAGCATAGTAATGATGGTGTTGCTTAGGTTTCAAGGTTGTGTAGGAAAGAATGAGGATAGAATTCGACGAAGACAGGAGGGGGGGAAGGTTATAAGTATATTTTATGGTGGTGGAACATATATATAGTCCAACATTGTCTATATCTCTACCCCTCTTCCTCTCTTGTTACAACATCTCCATCAAACTGCCACGTATACATCATCTTCATCTCTCTCTCTCTCTATGTTTTTATTACCAGTAAAATATTAAGAGATACTCTTCCTTTAGGTTTGAGATGCGTATTTAGGGTTTTAAATATTTGGTAGTTTTAAAGAAGACCTCTTGTATATGGAAGGTGAGAAACGTCGTCTTCTTACGCTTTTTTAATATAAACAGTCCATCCCTCCCTCAAACCCCCTGTTTTTTCTAAAAATACCGTTATACGTTTATATTAATTACAATAATATCATACTCTCGTAAAAATATAAAAATAAACTAATAAAACTATTTATCACTCTCTAACAACCAATTTTTTTTTTAAAATGTTAAACTATGTTTTTTTTATATTATCCACATATTTATATCATAACTATACTTATTTTCTATATTTTTATTGCATTACACGCCGCACACGCAACGTGTGATGCACGATTATTAATATATATATATATATATATGAAGACATAAGTATAGAGAGAGAAACGAAACTTCTTATTTATTGATAAGTTATAAACAATGAACCACGAGCATCTTTACATAGTAGAGGTTAAAACGATTATAAGAATAAAACCTAATCTTAGTGCCCAAGGCCCGCCTTATAGTAGGGCCAAGTAGAACAATAAACAACCTACAACACTTCCACTTAGTTAACTTGAGTTATTCGTTTTCATGTAGTGTAATGAGTCGAGTCGAAACATATGTTCATTCGCTAATGCCAACACATAAAAATCATAATTTCGGAAAAACCCAACGTGAGACAAAACCGACACTTATGAGAAAAAATAGTGTTGTCCAATGATAAATGCCGAAGCACGATGGGTGCGTGTAACTGACTATGAAACCGGTGTCTCGTCAAAACTTTGCCAAAAAAAACTTTGTGGGAAAAACTTTGGTTGAATGACAAAATAGTAGACGTCAATACAATAGCGGGTGAACTAACCACATAAGAAGTGACTCATCAAAACCTTATCAGAGTAAACCCAATGGAAAAAACCTCTTATCGAAGGAAAAAGAGTGCACGATGGTTAGAAGTATACGACTGGATACTCCCCCCTAATTTCGGCAATCCTTAGCGAGGTATCGGGAATCTGTCTCGTTAAAAACTTTGCCAAGGAAAACCCAGTGGAAAAAAAATCTTGGTCTAAACACAGAAAGAGTATACGAGCATGCGACTGGATGTTCCTCCTCACTTGCACACGACAAGGTGCGAGGATTTCGGCTAAGTAGTAATTAGTACAATAAGCATTCTCATGGATGCTCCCACTCACTTGCGCACGACAGGGTACGAGGATTTCGACTAAGTAGTAATTAGTGCAATAAGCATTCTCCTGGATACTCCCTCTCACATGCACACGACTGGGTGCAATGATTTTATATTTCAAGAAACAGTAAAAGCATTCGACTTGATGCTTCATTTTTACTTACACACGACTGGGTGTAGTAAAATCCAAACATGGAATAGAACGAGCATGTGATGGTATGCTCTTGTACTTTATATGTGAAGATTTGTGTTGGCGAGATATGTCAAATAGTATAATCTAGTCGTGTCTTTCTTGATCGATAGCAGCATGTTGTCCTAAGAGAAGACTTCATCTAGATTGTGAGACATAACACATGTAATTCATATGGCTAATAGCAGCTCGAAGCCATATGCATTCTCTAGTCGTCTCATTGAACACGAGTATATAAGAGTGATTTGTATGGAGTCTTTCCAAGACCTCCAAGATCTCGCCTTATTCCTAATGGTAAAGACGTAACCATCTAGGAAAAGTCTCTTATGCGGGTTTGATAAGTAACCGGCATCGGTATAACCAAAAAAGGGTTGCGTTGATTCGAGTACCGAATGGGATAGGTACACTCGATAACGCAAACGGGATAAACTAGCCCTTTTCCTTAGTATCTTTAACGTAATGGGAAAATGTCTTTAATGGCATTTTCGTAGCAACATGTTAGCGCGGTGCTGTGTCAAGTTATATCATACGATATGTTCATCCTAGTACATTAGACCAAGTACAATGGTGGGCTTATTGTACTCAAATATGAACATCATGGTTCGATATCTCTTCAACGTCATTTCAGGGACGAAATGGGTATATATCAATGGCTAGTGATCAAACGATCATGTGAGAATTATTAAAGCGTCATAACACCTTCTGGATGTAGTGGATCATGGACTCGGATTCTATATATACGAGACTCGATCATCATGCCGAATCACTACCGTGTCTTTTCAAGATCCTTCATCTCGAAGGAAAATCCAAAAGTGGATCGCGTAATAAAACACGCAAGGGCATAAACGTGTCTCTACGTATTCCAAGCCTATCAAGTACTCACTTAGGCGGGTATACCAGATCCGCTCGGATTATATTAATCCATACATTGAACGTCTCAGTCATTTGAGATCGTGTTCCGTGATCAGGAACTACTTGATTCAAGCACATGAAGTCACACATGGTCCTTCATCTACATCTCTTGTCTAAATCCCCACGGATATAAAACATGACCATATTCATGGCTGCATACTCAGTTTTTCAGAAAATACTAAACTGGTAAAGTAGTGGACCATTATAACGTCCATTACAAGGAATTAAACCATCTCGTAATCAATTATATGTTGTGAGAGAAGCCTTGCGCTAGTAGGCGACTTATATAGTCTAATTATTCTCATCATGCTTCCTTACGAATACCCAAATAAACAAACTGGTTTATAATTGGGTGGTGTTGGAACGACAGGTCCAGACACACTTCGTTCGCTAAGGAATTTGACTTGGAACGTAAGTTTCCATATAAGCCAGTCTGATTTTCGTTGGCTTCTAGCAACGATATGTGGTTCCCTGTCATCATTTACTCATATTATCAATTGACACCGAATATATGAACAAATAATCAATGACAATCTCGTTTCACTTCAATATCGTCTAAGATATCATGATCGACAAATATTTCGAATCGAAGGATGAGGATGAATCACACATCTCCTTGATCCTTTATAATTTCATACGACAAACGAGTTTTCGTTCACCACCTCTGGGACTGAATGAATTAGGAACCGGTCAACTTTCTCGTATCTTAGGAAGGACGACAGACTGACGGCCGACGTCATCGTCTTTTGTTTGGCGGATTCGGCCAAAGCAACATGTTACGACAGGAACACGACGTCTGTCAGGGACGTCTATCCTTACAAGCATTTTACAGCAGGTATAAATGATCTCGTAACATATCATAAATTCATTAAATGCGTCTGGTATTTAGTTAGACTTGGGGGGAGTCTATGCACTTACTTGTCATTAAGTGCAGTTTTGGAGATCAAGCTAAGATTGAGTGGGTTATGTCACATTACTTCACGTCGTTCCTTATCAACGGTAATGTGAAAATCTCGCTCTAACGATAGGGAGAACAGTCTTAGTGATGTCATTTTCGCATATCATGCGGTAAATAGATCGCTTACCAAGATTACTCTATCAAATGATAGGCAGGAGATTCATAATCGACGTATGTCTCCGATTTCTAGAGGTCCATATTTAGAATGCTTTAGCGGCTCAATCAAAATATCAAGCACCTAGATGTCCTTTACCCTTTTGTTTATATTACCGTTGGGGCCATTCTTGTCATGTTCAGTGAGCCCACCATCAATTTACTTAGCCCAACTACCCACGGCATAGGGAGATTTGGCTGTTAGCAGCTTAATATGAAAATTAGGGTTTGCAACTTCACCATTAGTAATGTTCTCTAAATGGGCAGATCCCATAATTTGAACAGAGGATTCGCTACCTTCCACCGGGGAGTTGCCTTTGGATTCCACTCTGAGCGTACTCTTTTTAAATCCGTCCTTGAGATAGGCTATTAGATCTGGATTTGCTAATAAGGCACCTATCTTTGGCTCCTCATCGTTTGCAATGGATAAAAGCTCGCCCTCAATGTAATCTCTCAGGCTAGGCTCGTTTGGCTTAGATCCTTCATCCGATCTCATTATGGGAGGATTAGTATTATGGGTTTTATTCCCATTCAGAGGGGTAATTTCTCCCAATTTATTAACAGTAAATTTATCATTGAAGTTTTCATATATAGGGATATTGATTTGAATAGCTCCTTTATAATAAGGGGGTGGTGTTTGGTGGTCATAGTTAGTGGCTGCGGAGCACCATGAATCCCCCATATTAATTTGTGTTGTGATTTGTGGAAAATGTAATTATTTGGAGTAGATCAGTATTAAGATCGAGAAGAAATAATGTATCTAAAGGTTGGGGATAGATATAAAATTTTATGTGTATTCTAGAGAGAAGGCACTCATTCTCTTTCTCGGCACTCATTTCCATCTTTTGTCCGATTACTTATAGGGTTTGAAATCTTGGTTGGTTTAAAAGTAGAACTCTTATATATGTTTCATTCTTCCCGGGACTGGCCCCACAACTTTATTTAAGTTCCAACCAAATCATGTGTAAAAGACTAAAATACCCTTGTCTGCGGTAGCCTGCGTTTCTTTTTCTAACGATCTGCGTTTTGCTTCTCTATCCATCGTAGTGAAACACCTTCATATCATAAAAAAAAAAATGGCTAGATAGCTAATAATCTCCACTTTAACTAGAATCAGTGATTGTTGGCGAGCTTGATTTTCTTCCCAAGCTCGACTTAATCAATTTCGCGTTGGCTCCGATCTTCCGAGGCGGTCAGGTATGCTCCGGCGGTCAGGTGGTCTACGTGCCTGCACAAGGAACGAACAGGGGCCCGGGGTTGTTGCCGGGTTTTCCCTCTCCAACGATCAAGTCAGTATCGGTGCTAACTGAAAGTAGGAATATAATTAAAGATGAGGGACCGGGCCGGTTACAGGTTGTTGTATCGAGTGGTATAGATAGTGTTCATGGGGTCCGGGTTATTTAAGCTTTATCTCTCCTCTCTGTCTTTTTTGTCCCCCCCTTAAGTGGTATTAGTGGGGGTATTTATAGTGTGATCAGAGGCGTATCAGCCCTTGGATCACTGTACTGTAAGATGTTGATCCAACGGCGTCAGAGTCATTTATGACTCTGACAAGGGTACTGTCCTTTCCCGGGGCCCACAGGAGGTGTCCTGTGATTGGGCCACGTCGGTGAAACGTCAGGAGGGTCCTCCAAGGGGGCAGCAGCATTAATTAAAGAAGCGTACTCGACACGCTTCTTTGGGCCGGCCTCAGCACGGCTCGGCCCTCCCAATCCGGGGCGTCGCATCATTCAGGGTTGATGAGGCCCGGACGGCCCGCTTTGGGGCCGTTATTGCCCCGGACGAGGGGATGCTGACATTCCCTCGCCAACAGCTCCCTGTCCGGAGTCGTTGCTAAGGACGAGGTCGGCGAGGATCTCTTGTCGTTACGGGGGCTCCGGTCATTTTGTTATCGTGCTCGTCGGTGCGAATATGCTCATGCATGGCTGTTTTATGACACGTGTGCAACCATTCATGGTTTTCTTACACGTGGACACGAGGCGCCGTCTTTGTCCCTTTGATTTCTACAACGTCATTAATGCTAAAACGGCTGGTGAGTGACATTTGGCAGATGGCCTCTGCAGGCTGTACACGTGGTGGACATTGATTGAGTGGCGGCGGTTATTTGTGGGAGTTCGTGCAATGAGCCGTCGCGTCTTTTCACCTTCTGGTAAACGTCTTTTCATCTTCTGGTGGGGGTTCTATAAATACCCTCAGTGAAAATTCATTTTCACTTTCTCAATCTCTCTCTAAAATTTTCACATCAAACCATTCTCTCTCTTCCTTCATACTTAGGAAATTTCACCAACCAACCAACCATCATGGTTATCAAACACGGAGCCGGAAAAGGCCCGATGGTTGCCCCGCAACCACGGCGCCTTGAGGTGATGGCACACGCCTTGCCATTCCGGGCGATGGTTATCGACCCAGCCATCTCCGTAGCAGTAAACAACAACAGTATCATGGTCAGGCAGCACGGGCCTGACCTAGACGAGTTTCGTCAACTCTGCGGCATAGGGGAGGAGTTTCGACTTCGGACCTGTGCGACCTCGGACGAGGTAAACGGGATCGTGGCTGATCCCAAGAGTATGGTAACTCTCTCCCTCTCTACTCTTCTATACGGGGGCACCCACCTCCCCATTCCGGAGCTACTGGCGGAGCTCTGCGCCTGGACGCAGACTCTTCCGTGCCAGTGGCCTTTGCAAGCGCACCGCATCTGCGCCGGAATGGAGGCCCTAAGTGTCTCGTTGGGCCCGGCCATTCCGGAACCATTGGGGCTTAGGGAGCTCTTGGCCTGTTACGAATTTTTGCAGGCCGAGCCAAGCTCCCAATCTAAGAGCCGGCAGCCCTACCTGAGGTGCCGGTCTCATAATCAGTTGATCACGGGTAACTCCGATTCGAATCGGGGTTACACACAAGACGTGGTCGTGGTGGAGGGCCCCTGGCTCCTCCGTGACGACCTAACTCTCCCGACCAGGCCGGGGAGGGTGATGAGCACCAAGGAAAATAAATTCACCGTGGCCTCTAAGCTTGGGGGCCTGGGCGAACCCAACATACAGTCGTTGGAGGTGGCCTTTAACTGGTGGGGTCCGGATGGGACCGACTTGGGGGCACGCGATGCGGAATGCCTGCTTATCTGTGGCTCTCCCACCTCCTGTAAGGGGAACAGCTTCAAGTGGCCCCACAGGACCTTCTGTCCTGTGGGATACTCCAGGAAAAGGTGGGAGAAGGATAAGGGTCTGGAGTCGACCCTCCCTCCCAAGGTGGTTGAAGGTGCCGAGGCAGCCCTCCCTCTCCGAGGTCTGGAGCATGCGACGAAGAAGGCTTCGAAGCCAAAGCTGAAGACAGGCAGTAGGGCGAAGGCTGCGACGGTGGTCCCCTTCGCTCCTTCAACGGCCGGGGTTCACTTTGAGACCCGGTCTGATGGTACCGTCCTTCACTACCGGGTGGGGGCGGACGGTACCCGAACCTATATCGATGTGCATGGGAAGCCTCTGACAGAGGTTCTCCCCTTGAGCTCTAGGGAGCCCGCTGTGGGGAGCCCCCTGCGATTAGAAGATAGCCCATCTGAGGCAGAACCCTTCGGGCCAGCCTTGGGCACCTCAAGGACCAGAGTAAGTCACTTCTTTTTTTTCTCAAATCTTCATTTTTACACTTAGCTAGATTTAGTTAATTTCTTCTAATTTCTCTAACTCCTTTCTTGTATGGCCTGTATAGGTAGTCCGTTCTGACGAGGAGGAGGAGGCAGATGAAGAGGCTGAGGAGGAGACGGGGGTGGAAGAGATAGCTGAGGTGGAGGAGGTAGCTGAGGTTGGGGATGGCGAGGGGGAAGAAGGGGCGGTCGAAAAGGTTGCTGAGACGGGGGAGCCCGAGGGGGTAGTGGTCGAGGTCGAGGCCGAGGAGAGGGATGTGGTTGTGACAGGAGAGAGGGAAGTGGCGATCCTGCCTCAGTCGGCTGGCCCGGACGATTTGGCAGCCCAAGCCAGACTCGATCGGCTGGCCCGCAAGGCCCTTCTGGGGAAGAGAAAGGTGGAGGGGACGAAGTCCCTCCAAGGGGAAAAGAGGGCCAAGGTCGGAGGGAGCAACCCATCCGAGGTTGTGGTCGTTGAGGGGCCTAGAGGGACGTCAGGCCCTACTCAAGGCCCTACTCAAGGCTCAAGCTCCAGCTCTGCCTCCCCGACCCACAGGATGCCTGTGCAGACGCCCGAGGAGGTGAAGGCGGCCACGGGGGTGAAGAGCATCATGGAGGCTCACCCATCTGCCGGGTTACTAGCTTTGGCTGCGCTCCAGCAGCAAAGCGTCGAGGCTGATCACCGAGGTCGTGACCTCGCATCCTCCATGACATCGGCCATGGCCATGATACCTCAGGTACGTGTATAGTCTATTTTGTATGTTTTCACATTCTTCCCACATATTTTTGCTAAGTGTTTTGCCTTTTCCCTTGTAGGCCTACTTAATGATGAACCAATATGTCTATCACCAAGGCCAGCTGGTGAGGTCATGGGCCGCGAAGGCAGAGGCTAATGCCAAGCTCGTGGAGGAGGCCCAAAAAAGGGCGGAGGAGGCCCAACTCAGGGCGGAGAGAGCTGAGGGCCTCAACGCCACGGTTGAGGCTCGAAGAGTCGAAGCCGTGAAGGCCAGAACGGAGGCCGAGGAGCGTGCCCAGGCTGCGGAGGCAGCCCTAAAAGAGGCTGAGGTTGGCGTAACCGACAGGATAAAGGCGGCGGTCCAGACTGGCCAGGCCGAGCTGAATGCTGCCTGGGCCCAAAAGACACAGAAGGACTTCAACTCCTTCTACGTCGAAGGGTGGTCTGAGGCGGCTGCCTTCATGAGGGCGGGACCGGATCACCCGGTATGGAACGTAGAAAATATTATCGTTCCCGTCCCCTCAGCTCCCGTTCCGGATGTGGTGCCTTTGACTCCTCGAGCTCTCTCGGACGAAGAGGACGGAGCTAGCCAGAACTAGGGTAGATTTAGGCTTTTGTTCTCAATGTAGTTTCCTTTTTGTACTTAGCATGTAATAGCTTTCCGTTGAATGAAATGAAAAAACAATTTTGGACTTGTCTTTTATTTATTCTTCTGTGTTTTACTATCGTTGTGATTTATACATTGTATACATGCTCCCAAAGGGGTGGGCCATAATGCTTCGGCGTTGGGCCGATCGTTTTATACAACTCATAGCTTGCAAACCGAAGTAACACATAGAGAATTTAAATGAACTGAAAAATTCAAGTAAATATGAACCGGGGTGCCGTATAGGCTCGTGTTCTGAAACACATAGGAAATTTAAATGAACTGAAAAATTCAAGTAAATATGAACCGGGGTGACGTATAGGCTCGTGTTCTGAAACACTTGTGAAAATTTAAATGAACTGAAAAATTCAAGTAAATATGAACCGGGGTGCCGTATAGGCTCGTGTTCTGAAACACTTAGAAAATTTAGATGAACTGAAAAATTCAAGTAAATATGAACCGGGGTGCCGTATAGGCTCGTGTTCTGAAACACTTAGAAAATTTAGATGAACTGAAAAATTCAAGTAAATATGAACCGGGGTGCCGTATAGGCTCGTGTTCTGAAACACTTAGAAAATTTAGATGAACTGAAAAATTCAAGTAAATATGAACCGGGGTGCCGTATAGGCTCGTGTTCTGAAACACTTAGAAAATTTAGATGAACTGAAATAACAGCAGTTTTTTATTTATAAAGCCCACAGGCATAAATTTACACCACGTTCTTATTTACACAAAGTCATAAAGGCCGAGCCCTATTGGTAGTACTTCCTTAGGTTGTTGACGTTCCAAGGTCGGTCCACTGGGACGTCGTTGGGAAGACGACCCAACAGGTAGGCCCCGTTCCCTACTGCGCCGAGGATTCGATAGGGGCCTTCCCAATTGGGGCCTAGCTTGCCGTCGGACTGTATCCTGGTGTTGTTGTTTACTTTTCGTAACACGAGGTCTTCGTCTTGGAAACGTCTGGCGTTCACTCTTTTGTTGTAAGAACGCCCCAGCTCGTTTTTATATTCGGCGTTACGGATGGCCGCAACCTCCCTTCTTTCTTCGGCGTAGTCCAGCTCTAGCCCCATCATCTTTTCATTAAGCCCATTTTCCACCATGTCCGTCCTTAGAGAAGGAAGCCCGATTTCTAACGGGATGATGGCTTCCATTCCGTAAGTGAGGCTATAGGGTGTCTGTTGAGTGCCCCGTCTTCTCGTCGTTCGGTAGGCCCAAAGGACGTGATGCAGCTCAGCAGCCCATCGTCCTTTGGACTCGTCTAGCCTCTTCTTGATTCCGTCGAGCACGGTCTTGTTTGATACCTCGACTTGTCCGTTGCATTGGGGATACGATGGGGTCGAATAGTAGTTCTTGATGTGATACTTTGCATACATCGTTTTTAATTTGTCCCCGGTGAACTGTCCACCATTGTCCGCGACGATCGAGTAGGGGATTCCGAATCTGGTGATCACGTCTCTCCAGAGGAAACGTATCACTTCGGCCTCTGTGATCTTCGCTAAGGCCACGGCCTCCACCCACTTTGAGAAGTAATCGGTGACCATGAGGAGGAACTTCTTTCCCCCCGGGGCCACGGGGAATGGTCCGACGATATCCATGCCCCACTGCGCAAAGGGCCAGGGCGAGGTTACGCTGCTCATTTTTTGCGCCGGGGCATGGGGTATGGGTGCGTACTTCTGACACTTCTCGCACCTGAGTACGAAAGCCTTGGCGTCCTTCTGCATGAGGGGCCACCAATACCCGTGGGTCAAGGCTCGGTTGGCCAGCGATCTGCCCCCAGTATGGCTCCCACACGTTCCTTCGTGAATTTCTTCCATGACCCTCAGTACCATGTCAGGGTGGACGCAGAGTAAGTAGGGGCCAGAGAACGATCTTTTATAGAGCTTGTCGTTGGGAGCTATCCAGAATCCCAGTGCCGTTCTTCTTATTTTCTCGGCCTCTTTCTTCTCATTGGGAAGATCACCGGAGCGATGGTATTCGATTATGGGGTCCATCCAGCTTGGTTCCACCGGGAGGTCAGTCACCATGTTAATTGTTGCCCTAGCCTCGATGCTAGGCGAAGGGACGTATTCTATGGTGATGACTCTCTCTTTTTTATCACTCATGACCGAGGCTAGGGTCGCTAGTGCATCGGCGTGGGTGTTCTCGTTTCTGTTTATGTTGACGATTTCTTGACATTTAAAGCCTTGGAGTATTCCAGAAGCGATAGCCACGTAGCTGGCCATCCTGTCGTCCTTCGTCTGAAATTCACCACTGATCTGGCTGCTGACCAATTGAGAGTCCGTATGCACCAGTATCTTCTTGATTCCGAGGCTTCGGGCCATTTTCAAGCCGGCGATAACGGCCTCATATTCGGCCTCGTTATTGGTGGCTCTGAAGCCAAGGTGGATTGACTTCTCGATCATATCCCCTTGTGGAGATCGGAGTACGACGCCGAGGCCGGACCCTTTCTTATTGGCGGCTCCATCCGTGTGCAAGATCCAGGTCTCGGGGGCACAACCTGTGATGTCGGGGCATTGAGTCGTCCCAGTGAATTCTGCCACGAAGTCGGCCAGGGCCTGTCCCTTGACGGACGTTCGCGGCGCATAGCTGATGTCGTAGGCGTTCAAGTGGCAGGCCCACTTCATCATTCGTCGAGAGAGATCCCCCTTTTGGAGTATTTCTCGCACAGGCTGGTCAGTATAGACCACAATGCTGCGTGCAGAGAAATAGTGAGCAAGTTTTCGTGAGGCCACGACGAGGGCTAGGACGAGTTTTTCCAAAGGCGTGTACCTAGCCTCGGCATCGAGGAGAGTTTTGCTCACGTAATAGATAGGTCTTTGCTCCCTGTCGAGTTTCTTGATGAGGACGGCGCTGACGGCTATCTCGGACACGGCGAGGTATAGGGTAAGGACATCGCCTGGGTCCGGCTTAGTTAGAAGAGGCGGACTTCCGAGATAGTCAGCCAGCTCGGTGAACGCACGCCGGCATTCATCGGTCCATTCGAATTTCTTCTGAGCTTTCAAGGCCGTAAAGAATGGCTTGCATCGATCCCCGAACCGGGCAATAAATCGGTTGAGGGCGGCAGCCATTCCGGCTAGCTTTTGTATGTCCCTTCTCCTCTCAGGTGTTTTCAAATTTTTCAAGGCAGAGATCTGGGACGGGTTTGCTTCGATGCCGCGATGGGTTACCATGAACCCCAGGAATTTGCCGGCGCCTACCCCGAAGGCACATTTAGAGGCGTTCAGCTTCAGGTCATGCCTTCGTATTGTTTCGAACACCTCTCTTAGGTCGGATAGGTGGTCCCACTCCTGGGTGATTTTTACCACCATGTCGTCAATATAGACCTCCATGGTTCGGCCTATGTTCTTAGCGAATATCTTGGTGACCATTCTCTGATAGGTAGCCCCGGCGTTCTTGAGCCCAAAGGGCATCACTTTGTAGCAGTAATTTCCCCTTGGGGTGATGAAGGCAGTTTTTTCTTGGTCGGCCTCCGACATAGGTATTTGATGGTAGCCGGAGCAGGCATCCAGGAAGCTCATTCTGGCAGCCCCGGCCGTAGAGTCCACTATTTGATCGATTTTGGGCAAGGGGAAAGGATCCTTTGGACAGGCCTTGTTGAGGCTCGTATAATCGATGCATACCCTCAACTTTCCGTTCTTTTTGGGGACCACTACGGGATTAGCGAGCCATCTGGGGTAATAAACCTCCCTGATGGCCCCGGCCAGAAGAAGCTTCTCTACTTCCTCGTTTATGGCATCGGCATGCTCTGGACTGACACGGCGCCCCTTTTGCATCACGGGCTTGGCAACCGGGTTGACGTTAAGTTGGTGGCAAGCGAGGTCGGAACTGATGCCTGGCATCTCGCTTGGACCCCATGCAAAATTGTCGAGGTGTTGGAGAAGGAGTTCGACGAGGTCGGTGACCTCAGGTTTGGTAAGCTTTGCTCCCACCATAAAAAAGTGGTCCTCGTCATGCCCCGGGATTTGGATTTTCAGCAGCCCCTCCTCCACCTTGTCTTCGGCCTCAGGCCCCATCTTTTTGTTTAGTTCCCTCAGCAGCTTGGGGTCCTCTGCCTCGATGTTCATGGCACTTTGGGCCGGCACCATCTTTTTGCCGGAATACACGGCCATGGCACAGCTGCGTGAGACTTTCTGATTTCCTGAGATGGTTTCCACACCAGAATCAGTTGGATACTTAACCTTTTGGTGTAAGGTGGAGGAGATTCCATCTATACTATGGAGCCACGGGCGCCCCAATATCACGTTGTAAACAGAGGGGACATTCACCACCGTGAACTCCACGCCCATAACTTTCGTACCAGTTTTCACGGGCAAGGTTATGTTTCCTTTGGGCCGGACCGCCTCCGAGTTGAATCCGTACAGGGGAGGGACGTCGGTTTCCAACTGTTCCTCTTTGAGTCCCATCTTTCGAAAGAGGTCTTCAAAGAGTATATTGACCGACGCTCCTTGATCAACGAGGATCCGTCCTACAGCGCATAGGCCTATCTGTGCCGAGATAACGAGGGCATCAGTGTGGGGCACGTCCACCCCCACCAGGTTGAACTCAGTGAAGCTTACATCCGGCTTGGAATTGCGCTTATACTTTTTCCGAGGGCTTGAGCTTTCTGCGAGGCAGACGTACTGCTTCATCAATGCTTCCCGTGCTGAGGTTCTTTCTGCCCCATTCTGGATTGACCTTTTGGGCCCAGAGTGAATGACATGACAGATCATCACCGGTGGGGGGAGGTCCCGCTGCCTCTCATCGACCCCTTCTCCATCTCGGTCGGATTCTCTTCGTGATTTGACATATTTATCCATTAGGCCATCCCGGACCCATCCCTCGAGCCTGGCCTTCAGACCATGGCACTCGGAGGTATGATGGCCGCGACCCCTGTGGTATTCACAGATTTTGTCGTTAGGCCCTGGGGCCGGCTCATTCCGTAGTGGGAGAGGCCAAGAGAAGAAAGGCTCGTTCTCAATCTTGTTAAGAAGGTCGACAAGAGGTAGGCGAAAGGTGGTGGAATAGGCAGCGCCCGACCCCGAGGCGACAGGGGTTTGATGCCCCGGTCGGGGGTCCTCTTTTCTTCTTTTAGGAGCCGGTTGCGGGTTTCTTCCCGTTCGTGGCCGCTCCATCCTTTCCGCTATGGGCCGGTTTCTTCGAGGGCTCGTCGCGACGAACCGATCCCTTGGCTGGTCGATAAGGGCCACTGAACATGTTGCCCCGGCTGACCTCATGTCCTTCTCAATGTCGATATGCTATTTTATGAGGGACCTCAGTTGAGGAACAGAGTTGGGTGGGGTCGCGATCATCTCGTTTCGGATCCTGCTCCCAACTACCATGTTTTGCCTGAAGGCAGCTATGGCGGTGGAGTCGGGACAGTCCGCGCATTCGGCATGCTTCAGCCAAAACCGACTATCATAATTCTCGAGGGTCTCTTTAGATTGGACCCTCACTTGATAGAGTTGCTCCGGCTGGGCAGCTCTCTCTTTCAAGTTTATGAACCGGTGTGCAAAGTCATAAGCTAGGTCGTCCCAACAGTGGATAGAATTGACGGGCAGGGACTGGAACCACTTACTAGCGAGCCTTCCCAGGCTGGCGGGAAAGCACCTGCACATTAATTGGTCGAGGTGTGACCAATGGTTCATCTGGTATCGGTAGTGTCGGAGATGAGCCTCCGGATCAGAGTCCGCGTTGAAGGTTTGGAGGATAGGGGCGATAAAGTTCCGGGGGGGGGGGGGGGGGGGGGGTACTGTATTCAATTTCGTCCGAGAACGGGGTGCTGCGGGTCGAGGCCACGATTTTCAACGCTGTCTCACCAGCTGCATCGTGCCGTCCGCGTCGGCCTCGCCTTCGCGTTCGAGGAGGCTTATCGGTTCGGGCGTGACTAGATTCCGGCCGTGAGTCCCGACTACCATCCTGCCAACGGAGCCGAGAATGTATACTCCGCTCGTTATCGCGGCGAGAATTTCCTTCTTGGGAATGCTCCGACTCCGCACCCCTAGCCGGCTCCCTGGGAGTCTCTAGGGGGGTCGTCGGAGGGGTCCCAACCTGGACATCACGCTTTTAACGGGGACGGGAACCGATTTGTCTTGGCTCGCGCCTTGAGCGGGCTCGAGTTCCGGTTCCATCAGCGAGGCTATCAAGGCTTTCTGGGCCGCAAGAGCGACGAGCTCTTTTTGGTGGATATCGATCATCATCTCTGTCAGCTCGGCCCGCGATCGGGGTGCGGGAGCTGTTGCGGTCAAGGGAACGGGCTCCCTGGTAGATGCGGTCCTAGGGGTCTCATCAAAAGAAAGCGTTCTCGGCATCCCAAGAACGTGGGGGGGTCGAGACGATGGAGTGTCAAATCGGTTATTGCCAGACATGTTTCTTTTAAGGACGGGGAGTCGAAGCTAACGCGTTTAGGTTTCCCACAGACGGCGCCAATTGGCGAGCTTGATTTTCTTCCCAAGCTCGACTTAATCAATTTCGCGTTGGCTCCGATCTTCCGAGGCGGTCAGGTATGCTCCGGCGGTTAGGTGGTCTACGTGCCTGCACAAGGAACGAACAGGGGCCCGGGGTTGT
Organism: Primula veris; assembly: GCA_963682055.1. NCBI lineage: Eukaryota > Viridiplantae > Streptophyta > Magnoliopsida > Ericales > Primulaceae > Primula > Primula veris. The sequence continues at coordinate 9,888,285 of OY821743.1, forward strand.
TGCCGGGTTTTCCCTCTCCAACGATCAAGTCAGTATCGGTGCTAACTGAAAGTATGAATATAATTAAAGATGAGGGACCGGGCCGGTTACAGGTTGTTGTATCGAGTGGTACAGATAGTGTTCATGGGGTCCGGGTTATTTAAGCTTTATCTCTCCTCTCTGTCTTTTTTTGTCCCCCCCTTAAGTGGTATTAGTGGGGGTATTTATAGTGTGATCAGAGGCGTATCAGCCCTTGGATCACTGTACTGTAAGATGTTGATCCAACGGCGTCAGAGTCATTTATGACTCTGACAAGGGTACTGTCCTTTCCCGGGGCCCACAGGAGGTGTCCTGTGATTGGGCCACGTCGGTGAAACGTCAGGAGGGTCCCCCAAGGGGGCAGCAGTATTAATTAAAAAAGCGTACTCGACACGCTTCTTTGGGCCGGCCTCAGCACGGCTCGGCCCTCCCAATCCGGGGCGTCGCATCATTCAGGGTTGATGAGGCCCGGACGGCCCGCTTTGGGGGCGTTATTGCCCCGGACGAGGGGATGCTGACATTACCTCGCCAATTGTGTAGCAGTTCTGTACTTATAAATGGTTTTTGTAGCGACTATGTACTTAATTTTGCTTATAATCATTTTAATGTATACTAATCATGTATTTGTGTTTTATATCTGTAAATAATGAAAAGAGAAAAACAGTTCCCACATGTATGATTTAAGCTCACACAAGCAAAACAACTAACTATCGTCTGGAAAGGGGAGAATTCTTGAAGATCTAATTTATCAAACTGTATTTTTATTTTTTTACTAGATCTATTAATTTCACGTGTTAAGACACATGATTAGACTTTCATTTGTATTATAGACCCTTTTCTTACATGACAAGGTTAATTTTATAATAAGTTATGGTAACATGTCCCTCTGCACAGGTTAAGTCGGAACTTATTTTTTAAAATTAATGTGATAAAAACATTTACGATGCTTAAACATGTTAATGATAATATTTTAACAAGTTTGAGCATCACCTGCTTGCCGTATTTTAACATCTTCAAAACATGTCTCATATTTTCGCTAGTAAATTCACTCTAAACATATGTCCCAAAGGCGCATTTTAGCATTTCCCTTTTGCAATTTAGGGTTTGTATCACACGTTAAAATTATACCATGTGTATTTTAGGAACTTTTTTACATCAGAAAATTAATTTTCATATAATTAGGATTTATTGTTTGGTAAAAGATTGCAAATACAAATTGACAAAAGCATTATTTGTTCATCAATTGCTTAAAGTACAAGATACAAAACCCAAAACAGAATTTGCATTGATCATAATAGAAAATTCTATTGTGCCTAGGTGCATGCAGTATTCAGACTGCGTTTTGGTCGGATTTGATAAACGGAATCGAAAGTTAACAACAATAAACTGATTTTATTATATCTGATAAAAGAAACGGTTACATTTTAGACATATATATATACTAATTTGAAATAGAATTTCAAATCAGTAGTAGTTATATGGCAATTAATTAACTGCTTCCTTACAACCTTAAATTATTACGACGTGACATGATATGGCCATACGGTTCTAATTATTACACACATGCATAATCTAATGGCCATAAATCTGTGTGGCAAATATAACACTTGTACACATTACTACATACATAAAGATAAAATAAACAAATTTCCTTATCTCTTTCTCCATACGATCGTAGCAGTTTAGGGTTCATCATATCAGCCCTTTTCTAGCCTCACTTAATTGTAGTAAAAATGATAATGTTACACTACAAATTCTCACCCCCTTAACTTTGATCTTGCCCACAATATCTACATATTGATTCAATATCCTTTTAGAAGTCTCACTTGCAACCCCCTCCTCTAACTGTCCAGCCCATAGGATTAAAATCTCATCACAACCCATTTTTCCCCTGTCTTTCTTTTAATCACAACAATTTGGATTGCTAGTGGTCATAATCCTCCATGCAGGGTCGACCCGAATGTTTGTGGTGCCAAAAAGTGAGAATCATGTCCAAATAAAGACCATTGCCGCGACTGTTGTTGAGAATTGGATGATTAAAGTGGTTCTCCCTGTTTATTTTTCCCTTTGTTATTAGATAGGCTAATTTTTCGGATTTGAAGGTTCAATTGGTTGATTTCTTGCTCCATAATTTTATTATCTTCGTGGATTTTTCTTTGTTCGTCTATGATGATTTGTAGTAAGTTCTGCAATTGGTCCAGTTTTTGATCAGCGGTTAGAGTATTTGAATTTTCTGGTTGTTGTAATGGTTGATTGGTTTCACAAAATGGTGTAAAAATATGTTGTTGTCGTGATGTTTGTGAGCGTTTCCCAGCCATGGAAAGAAATCTCTCTGATACCAATTTGTAATATTTAGACTGCGTTTTGATCGGATTTGATAAACGGAATCGAAACTTAACACCAATAAACTGATTTTATTTTATCTGATAAAAGAAAATTTTACATTTTAGGCATATATATATATATATATATATATATATATATATATATATATACTAATTTTAAATAGAATTTCAAATTAGTGGTAGTTATATGACAGCTACGTAACTGCTTCCTTACAACCGTATATCATTGCGACGTGACATGATCTGGTTTACTTAATCATACGGGTCTAACTATTACACACATACATAATCTAATGGCCATAAATTCGTCTTACAAATATAACACTTATACAGATTACTACATACATAAACATAAAATAAAACAAATTTCTTCTCTCTCTTTTTTCATATGATCCAACAGTTTAGGGTTCATCATCCCACCCTTTCCTAGCCTCATTTAACTCTAGTAAAAATGATAGAGTTTCACTACAGCGCATTACTTTTGTTTTGTATGGTAGAGATTGGTGGGATTGCATTATTTTAGAAGGTTGGTTCACGTATCTTAATTACTCTTGTTTCTAAAAGAAATGCGACTCTTGAATACATGTAATTTCTTCGATTAGTATAAGTTTAATTATTTATGAAAGGAAATAGCCTCAGTACTATATGTTGGAGCTATTATAAGATTATTATCCTAGTAGTCAATTTTAGAAAAAGAGTCGAAATAACTCCGAAAATTTCATTGCCTGCATATGGAACTTCGGGGGTTTCACTTTTTTAAAGGGACAGAATCTTGATTAATCAAGATTAAAGACACCTTCAACCAAATATATACTTAGCAACATAAACATTACAAAGCAAAAAAGTTGGGCTCATTATTACGAAACAAACCAATGTGATATATATATGTTCATAAGAAGATCATGCACCAGATTCATTCGTATCCAGTAATACAATAAAAGCTGCCTTTGATAATTCAATAAAATCCCACTATATTTGTTTATTTTGGTCAGCTAATACATAGAATAATGAAACCATTGAATCACCATCGCTTGCACCAGAAACGTGGAATAACTTGTAAAGTGTATGTACCAAACTGTCTTAGTTTGGTTCTCTCTCTATGGATAAACGCTCTTCTTTGATACAACAAGTAAAACTACCCTAACTAGATGCTCTTTTTATATATCGTAACAACATAAAAGTTAAAACTAAACTCCAAAGTAGTCACAACGTATTGATGTTTAACTTATTTCGAACAAAAATACTGAACCAGCCACCATTCCGAAGCAGTGATAATCTATTTAGTTGCCTGGTTTATTATATTACTAATAGAACTCGCCTCCTCCTTAGCTATTTCCACTGCATTATCCTGATACGCAAACAAAGAAATTAGAACAGCGTAACTCCCCCCCTCACAATTTTTGCAGAATATTTGGCTTCAAATGCAGCCACGCGTCATAGTTTTGTAGACAAAAGATAATAATATCTTGAACAAGCTTAGCTTAATAACTCATTTGGAACAGAAATCTGTATCAATAAAACGATCAATCTTTTGATAGAAAAATGTTGCATATTCGGGGCAAAATTTGAGAAAAGTAATACATGAGACTTGAGAACCATTTTCCTGTAAAAGATGGCAGGAAAAAATCGGAAGGAAATTTGATCGGCTATATATTAATGTATACAATTACTATTTCAACATAAATAAAAAAACAAAACAAAAAAACTTTCCTTCAAAAGCTTCTGAAAATACCAAATCATTTTCTATGGTATCCTTTTTTCTTTTCTTTCCTCACGTTTCCTTTCTTTTTTCTTTTCCATGGGAAATTCCAGTTTCTAAAAAGGCTGTAAAAGGAAAAGAATAACAATGAAAAGTAGTTTATAGCTAGCACAAAATCGACAAGCCTTAATCACCTGTCCGGCTACGAGTCGCGCAACAGTTCTCTTGCTAGACTCTTGAAGTTCGCCTGCTAGTAGAAGTTCATCCAATATATAATAAGCCTGCAAAAACTTTTCCTGTGAGAACTTCCATTAATCATAATGAGGTGCTAAAAGTTGAAAAAATATGTTGTTTTTAACATAAGGTCCCCAACGCCTATACAAACCTCTGTTTTAAAATTCGCGCTACATAGCGCTATGTAGCGCGAAATAGCGCTTTTTTGGTAAAAAACGCAACGAAAAATCACGATTTTGGGTGGAATTGCGCTAAAATCGCGCTATAGGGGACCAAAAGCGCAAAAATCGCGAAATTCTGGACCAAAAGCGTAAATAGCGAGTTAAAAAAAAACAGCGGATCTAAATAATAAATATATATTGTGCAATTTTCATAAAAGTGTCTACAGCCCAGATGGTTAAGACTGTGCTGTAATTTCCAGCAGACCTGGGTTCGAAACTCACCAACAACAATTTTTTTTTTGATTTTTTTTTGTTACTATCTAATATAACTATATTTTTATTTTTATTTTTGTTATATATTCTAAAGTTTAGTGCATATTTAGGCAAAAAAAAATACACCGCAAAGCGCTATATAGCAACGCTATTAGCGCTTTTAGCGTTTCTCTCGAAAAAACGCTACGATAGCGATAACGCTATTTAAAACACTGATACAAACTGCATGTAGAAACTCTATTATGGAAACAGTGATGTGGTGAAGCAAGTAAGTCAGCAGAAAAAAGATTGTGCGAGATTCTTTTTCTTACAAATATGGTGTTAGAATAGGGCAGATGTTGGATCACTTATCAACTGGAAAATGAGTATCTCAAACTCGGGTAAAGCTATAAATACAAACATATAACATTGACTTGCAATGCAGGAGGCTCATGAGGTATGCATTTTTTTTAATAGCGGTTTTCTTTTCATTCCATAAGATCATGTAACATTTATTATAAAGAAGGTATCGTTGATAAATGACCGCAGTGAGGGTATTTGTACTATGTCACTCTAGAAGAAGATGGAGTCAACACCAATTCTCACAATGCTTCTACATGAACTCTTCTAAAAAGAGAATACGGCAAAGCAAAGCAAGTGAAATATTAGTACCTTGTGAAAATTAAAGATCAAGTCCAGCTCACACACCTGATAGAAGGAAGTAAAGATCAAATATATCCTCATTAATTGTTTAATTAACCGATGTTTCGCAAGCTTACACTTCCAAAATACTTGTCAAGTATTTCGACATAAAGGTGCATAAATTCAAGAATCTCCAGCTCATTGTCATCTTGGTTGATACACATGCAAAGATACAGACTAGCATATCTGCCAAAAAAACAAAATCAGACATTATATATATATATATATATATATATATATATATATATATATATATACTCGTTTTAAGAATAATCAAACAACCAACCACAAAATAGATGCAACATTAATCTTTAACACTGTATAAGCCAAACAAAGTTTGCCTTCAATTTATGCTTACCTCCTATACACAACTTTAAAACCCCTCCATTCGACAAAGTTGCAAAGCTTTGGTCCTCGTGGGAGAATAGAACTGCTGAGCTCCCGTATTACCTGTAAAAATTTGTGCATTTTGCATACCCATTTAGCAACTTATTGAATTTCTGCTGAATTTGCACAAACTAGCAAGAAAATATATAATCACATTTGGTTCCAGTTCTCAATTGTTTACCCCAAATCTTACTAGGTAGGCCAGCTTTGTGAAAAAAAACAATTTTAATTTAACACAGTTTCTGCTTTACATGTAATTAGAGCTATATGCTCAGTACAATCCGGCCCTATGCATGATCAACTGGGTTCATTAGATAAGTTGAATAAAGAAAGAAACAGCATAGTATCATTCAGTAAGAAGGCATAAGCAGGGTGATATACATATAAAAGAATATACAAGTTCCAAACACGAATTACCTTGGTCCTTTCTTTTTGGGTATAAGGAGAGTACCACTTTGTTAGGCGCACTTTTCCTTGTCGATTGAAGAGAAGTACAAAATGTATCTGAAGACGTGGAACAAAAATACATCACAAATGGATATCAAAACCATTAACCATTGATTAAACTTCCAACAAATAAGACCATAGCTGTGATAAGGTAACAACTGCTTCAACAAGTAGAAGTGCTGAACCATATAAATTTGCTAGCTGAAACTTTAAACTTAATGTCACCAGAAAAAGAAAAAAAGAGGATACATATATATGGGGAAATTATTTCAAATATGCAATGCATAATGCGCTTTCCGGTATATCTTGTTACACTCAAGAAATTCACGGAGAACTAAAGCTGATGAAAGAAAGAGGCCGCTATTTCATGACACTTTTCTAAAACTGGAAGTTACAATATATACAAACAAAAATGCACTATTATTTTAATGTATTTTGCAACTAAAATGTGCGGCGTGTTGGAGCCGAAAGTTGTTAAGCTGACAAACAATTATCTGGTCCAATACTTATTGAAGAGAGGACTTTTGAGATATTCCGATAAAAGTCTATTGTTGAAGCCCGAAAATCCATCTATTAAACAGAAGATTTAGACGGTTTATTTGTACATAACAATTTAGTGCGAGGGTTTTCTACAATTTAGAGGCCTCTTGGCTCTTGACAAGTTCTTCTCTTGCCTACTTATTGTGTATCCTTTTCCTATATATACCATTTATTCTTGGGGAAAGACTAATAAGAAATAGTATATCCTCAATTACATGTGATGTCTCTAGCTCTGATCACCATCAAATCAATAGAGTATTGTTTCATATTAGTCAATAATCATTACCATTAAAATCTTTTGCAAAACAAGATCAATCATAACAAAGAATTAAAAAAAAAGGTAAATAGGACTCGACGCTTCTTTCGAAATAAGAAAGTTTAATACAATTGAAACTTGAAAGCTGCCATAAAACTGGTTCCAGAGAAGAAAGAACAATATCTTCTTCGGCATTTTGAAAATTTTAGGTTCAAGAATTGTTCGTGGCAAGATTTGACAGACATAAATTTTAAATCATTCATCTATGATTTTCATGAAAAATATATTGGCTTTAATAAAACATGTAATGCGAAAACATGCAAACACCAAATGAATAAAAAGTAGCTTGAGATCTTACCATGGTTGCAGAGATCAGCAAAATTGGAGAGGGGATACGTGCAGAAGAATTAAATTCCACAAAAGTAAAAGAATAAAATTACATGTGTAGTTGTACTAGAAAAAATGGAATTGGACAAATCTACGTAACAAACAACCCTCGTTAAACGTTAACACGTTGGAATTGGGACGAGGGACTATTTTATTATAGGCTGGTATAATAGTTAAGGTTAATTGCACATACCCTATGAAAAATGGCTGTTTTTTCCAAAAAAAAAAATACCACTTCAACTTTGTAAATTAACTAGAAACTATTGTGAACAACTAATGAAATAGTATTACATTAGAAACTCTCTACACCGTTCGAACCATACTAAACGTATGACTATAGAGAGTTTATTCTTAAGTGAATTTTTACAATAAAATATCAAAAGACTTATGTATGTACATAAATAAGATACATGTAACTAATTTAAAACAAATACATGTATTTTGGAAAACAAATACATGTATTTTGAAAGTTGTAAAATCATCAAGTTTTTTGTATGTTTTCTTTACATGTATAAATATTATATACTTTTTTTTTTATCTTCAAACAAGTCAATAATGGTACTCAAAGTTGATAAACGAACTCAAATCACTGAAAAAATACGCGTCGATTTGTGCAAAATGAAATAATCAAATCTGAGCTGTACGTAAAAAGAACTTGCCAAGTGGTTAGAAGATACTCATGGGGTTACGTTATCACAATCAGCAATATCCAAGACCATCAAGCGATCAATCGACCATAAGGAAAAAGTAATTTCGAATCCAAATGCAAAACGTTTAAAACAAGTAACGTACCCTTTAATGGAGTCCGCGCTTTATGAGTGTTTTGTATGCAACCAAGAGCATGCAAATATTAGTGCTGAATTACTAACAGAAGGAGTTCATACGGATGAGTTATTATGTACGCGAAATATGAAAGATGTAGTAACTAATAACAAAATAAAGTTAATGTGCAAACAACAATAGATAAATTTTTTGTAAAATGTTAAACTTAATGTAATAATATATATATATATATATATATTCAATATAATGTCATTTATTACTATATGGATGAATTTTTATTAAGACAGGACCCAAAAAAAGTATGACATATTACAATATGAAGTTTATTTCTATTTATAACTGGTTACAAGTCGGAACCATGAATTTTTATTCTTATATAAAGTTTATTTTTATAGTAAGTATTCCTATAGGGAGTTTCTATGAACAAAGTTGTAATTCATGGTCCTACCGATGATTTGATACATATATACATATTTAATGCATGCATATTCCTCAATAATTTTGATAAACTAAAATTTATTTGTTTTAGTTTTTGCCATGCAAATTTTCAGTAAAATTAAAATGTCATATTTTTATACTCCCCCGGACCCCTCACAAAAACTTTGTCTCATTTGATTATTCATCAATATTAAGAAATATTAGCCAGAATAGTTAGTTTATTTACAATTTTTACTAATATATTTTACTAATATAAAATGTGAATAATATGTATGTTTAAATTTAGGTGTTATCAATGCTCACAATGAACATATGTATATGTGAAAAATAAAAGCACAATTGACCCCTTGTAATTAAAAATGGGACCATAATTTGGAACAATAAAAAAGTAAATTAAATTTGACTATATTTTTGTGATACAAAAATACCTTTTAAGATGTGGAGAAATGTGGATTGATCAAATAATTAGGACTTTAATTAATGTGAGTGCAAATCTTTCACCCCTATTTTATATCCCTTTTAATTTTTTAACCCAAAATAATTATTCAAAAAAGTAAAAAAAAAATACTACAATAACAATCAGATATGTATTAATAGATTCCAATTTTTTTTTCTTACAAAAAATAAAAATATGTTTTTATTTTGGAATTAAAATAAGAATTAGTATAAATTAAATATAAAATCCAAAATAAATAATACTATAACTCAATAATATGTCACAATATTATGAAATATAACAAAAATACGTAGTAAAACTTTATAACCATAAAAAAAATATTATAATAAAAATAGCTAATGAGACACGAAATAAAAGATATAAGTTCATTTGATATACCTGGTTCGTGAAGAAATTTCTAATGAAATTTCTACTTATAAAAAAAAAAAAAAAAAATCATTTCAGATGCCGTGGAAGCTAGGTTTGACCGAGGAAAAAAAAAAAAAAAAGAAGTAATAATACAACTATTTTTGTGAAGGAAAAACTAAAAAAAAAAAAAAAACTAAAAAGTGAAGTAAATGGTTGAACAAAGCAAGTAAACGGCCAGTAAAGTAGAACCCCACACACACGTAGCTAACTCAATTCCTCCTTATACTGTAATTATATAGTCTTTCCGTTCCGATTAATTGTTCGTTACAAAAATATGTGCAATTTTGATCGGTCAATAACTTATATTAAAATTGTCGGAATAAAATTTTTTAAAAGTTAATCATATAGTTCAAATATTAAATTATATGATTTAGTTTTAAAATTTTTTATTTTGATAATTTTGATACATATTATAAAAAGGTAAAAATTGTAAATAATTTGATAAAATAATATTAGCTGTGAATGAAGTGAATAGTAATAATAATACACTCGGTCGCTCGCATACAATTAGTACACTATTATTACATCATCATCACCGTTTTCCACACTTCAAATCCTTAAACTCTCTCTCTCTCTCTCTCATCTTAGATCTCTCTCTGGTAATCTCTCTCTCTCTCTATATATATATATATATATATATTATATGTCACTATGTATAAATATGTATATATGAAATTGGGTGTTTTGTTAAATTTGTTATCTAATTAATTAAGTGACTCTGTTGGCTTGAGCTTGATGTAGTTTTACATTTCATAGTGGTGCTGTTTTTTGGATTCTTTTTTTAATAAATTTTGTTAGTTTGATTGTTTTTTTCACATCAAAGGTGTGTATTTTTGGGGTTTTTGGAAATACTTTTTTTTTTCCACAACTTGTAAATTGTAATATTCATAGTGAGCTTGATGTAGTTTTGCATTTTATACTGGTGCTGATTTTTGGATTCTTTTTTTAATAAATTTTGTTAGTTTGATTGTTTTTTTCACATCAAAGGTGTGTATTTTTGGGGTTTTTGGAAATATTTTTTTTTTTCCACAACTTGTAAATTGTAATATTCATAGTGAGCTTGATGTAGTTTTGCATTTTATACTGGTGCTGATTTTTGGATTCTTTTTTTAATAAATTTTGTTAGTTTGATTGTTTTTTTCACATCAAAGGTGTGTTTTTTTGGGGTTTTTGGAAATACTTTTTTTTTCCACAACTTGTAAATTGTAATATTCATAGTGAGCTTGATGTAGTTTTGCATTTTATACTGTTGCTGATTTTTGGATTCTTTTTTTCACATCAAAGGTGTTTTTTTTTGGGGTTTTTGGAAATACTTTTTTTTTTCCACAACTTGTAAACTGTAATATTCATAGTGAACTTGATGTAGTTTTGCATTTTATACTGGTGCTGATTTTTGGATTCTTTTTTTAATAAATTTTGTTAGTTTGATTGTTTTTTTCACATCAAAGGTGTGTTTTTTGGGGGTTTTGGAAATACTTTTTTTTCACAACTTGTAAATTGGAGTAATATTTATGGTGAACTTGATGTAATTTTGCATTTCATACTGGTGCTAATTTTTGGTTTTTTTTTTGTAATGAATTTTGTGAGTCTGATTATTTTTTTTCACCTCAAAGGTGTATTTTTTGGGGGTTTTGGAAATGCTATTTTTGTTTTCACAGTTTGTAATATTTATGTGATGACTTATTTCTTCTTTAATTTTTTTATGTTTATGATTTCTGCTCTATATTTTGTTTACTCATAGATGTAGTTTGTTTGGCTGGTTTTCCACATTTAAATCTGTATTAGTGTTTAATTTGGATTCCTTTAAGGATAAATTATCAAAACATACTACTTTTGAAACTAAATTAACAAAAACATACCCAAAAAAATTTTAATTAATAAAAACATATCCAAAAGTTCATACTATATTTCATACCCTTATTCCCTTATTTCAAAAGTTCCTAATTCGTAAAGTTGATACCAGAATTCATATACTTATTTACATAATTCATATCCATAATTTTCAACCCCTCCTAATTGAGTTCATACACTAGTTAACAAATCCAACTATTACCCGTCCTCCGATCTCGAACTTACACGTCGCCGTCGTGGGCCTCTCTTTCGATGATCGCATCTCCGTCGTCATCAATATTGAGTTTTCGAGCTCGCTGTACACGCTCGCCGCCCACTCTGACGGATGCCTCCGTCTCAATCTCCACCGAAGAGAGAAATCGGAAAGAGAGGGGGAGAGAAAGATGGGAAAAAGAGAAAGAGGACGAGATAGAGATTGAAAAGAGAGAGGAAGGAGAGAGAGATCGGAGAGAGGAAGAAGGAGGAGGAGGGAGATCGGGGAGAGAGTGAGAGGAGGAGAGGGAGAGGAAAGAGAGTGAGATGAGGAGAGAGAGGAAAGAGATAGGAGTAATAATGAATGATATTTTTTATTAATTATTAATTGAAGGTATGTTTTTGATAATTTAACTTTTTATGGTATGTTTTTGTTAATATAATAGAGGTAGGGCATGTTTATGTTAATTCCCCCTTTAATTTAATGTTGAGTTGATGTGATATGGAACTGAAAGTTTGCTGTTATGTGGTGAACTGATCATTAATTTCAATGAGTTAAATAACAGTGCTACAATAATTATCTGGTCAGAGATTTATTTTGTGAAATGTAAAGCTCTATAGGGTCTCTTTGATGATATCCATGTTCCATGTATATGCTATTTTGACATTTCCACATCATTGCTTTTCAACTGATGAATGCATGTGTAAAAGTAGTGTTTTAAAAAGCAAAATCTTAGCTAAAGCGTTTTTACAAGAGCTATGCTAAAAGTACAAAAAGCGTAAGCTTTTAGCGACCTAAAAAGCGGAAAAACGAGGTTTTTTTAAGCTTTAAATCGAGCTTTCCTACTACGAAGCGCGCTTATGAAAACAGTGAAAAATACTGCCAATAAATCTTCTTTGATTTCATTTCAGCAACAACTACTAGTTCCGAACATGAAGTTATTTTCCTTTCCGGTGATCTTTCTTTATCTTGTGTTAGTTGTGTCGTTTTGAGTAATTGTTTCTTGTTAGTTTGCAGTCTGGTTCAAATCCACCGGGCACATAGTGATGGTTATATTTTAAACATAGTGAAAGGGTAGTAGAGAATTGAATCTCGTCGAATGATAACAAATTGAGAAAGTCTCTTTTGAAATTTGTGATTACAGCCCTTGCACATTAACTTAGATGCAAAGTTAGAAATTGGCGATACTGTGGTAATGGGTGCCATTTGCTCAAGGAGATCTGCTGCTGACTGTACACCAAACAGAGATATCTCGCATGTCAATGGCCACATTGGCTATGGTTCTGAGACTGTAAATCGAACTGGTAGTGTGTATTCCGGTAGCAATTTAATTGAGGAACCGATTGAAAAGCGATCACCAGAACTCTTTTCATATACAGAGTCAAGTATAGATGATATCAATGATGGTATTCCACGTTTGTCAAAGGCTTCATCATATAAATCGAGATCAACATATTCCAAGCAGGCTGCTGTTGCAAAGGTGAGGCCATCCTGAATATAGTTGTGATTGCACATTAGAGAATTTTAGATAATTTCTGTCTTATTCATAAAATAAACCAGGTTTACCGACCGACTGGAGAGATGCTAAAAATGGGTGTGATCTTAACAGTGGGTTAAATCTCAAAGATTAAGATATTTATTTTTGTATTTTTACTTTTAAGAGAATTAGGCTATTTGTGTATGGTAGTGAAAAATGGGAGAAGCGGTAAGGAGGAAGCAAACCTTTCAGTGTAAGAAAATAATGAACTTTCAATCTCGCGACCCTAAAGACAACACTATTAAACAATAGGACTTTTATACATTGATTTTCGTTATCAGGTGAAGTGCATTCTACTGTCTAAATTTAGACCGCGATATCAAAGTCGTACTGCTATGTATTTTGTCAGCGTGGTTATCATAATAATCCCAAGGATATGTCGTGAATGATGCATTTATCATATCTCAAAATTTTCATTAGTGGAGCAGGTAGTATAAGAAGCATGGCATACCATTTAGTACTACCGCTTACATATTAACATCTTCTGCAAATCAAAGCCTATTTTCTCTTGTCTGCTCTGTTTTTAGTATCTTTGCTTGTTTATATGAATGATTTTGTAACTCTTCGTTACAGGTTTCAGAAGTGAGTTCTCTTTTAGGTAGAGCAGGTACTGTTGGGTTCGAAAAAGCTGTGGAAGTATTAGATACACTCGGTAGTAGCATGACAAATTTGCATGTTAGCAGTGGCTTTGTTTCTGGGGTTAATACTAAAGGAAATAGAATTTCGATTTTGGCCTTTGAGGTTGCCAACACTATAGTTAAGGGGGCTAATCTTATGCAAGCTCTCTCAGAGGAAAGTATTAAACACTTAAAAGAAGTGGTACTTCCCTCAGAAGGTGTACAACGTTTAACATCAAAAGATATGGATGAGCTTCTTAGAATTGCTGCGGCTGACAAGAGGTCCGTAGCTTTTGAATAGGGTTAATTTCAATTTTTGTCCCTGAACTTTAAGTCTTCGACTAATTATTGTTCCTATACTTTTTCTATTCAGCAGTTTTAGTATCTTAACTTGTGCATTATTTCTCCATAAACCTAACTCTGTTATTTTTCGTGAAATATAAGAACGACAATTTTGTATTTGGTGATTATAACCGCATAATACCTAAGTATAGGGATAAAACTGGGAAAGATACAAAAGTTTCTCAACTTTGTGTCTAGGGATTATAACCGCATAATACCTAAGTATAGGGATAAAACTGGGAAAGATACAAAAGTTTAAGGCTTTAAAACGAAATCAACCTTATTACAAAATGTGAAAAATCATTTTCTCTTCAACTGTAACAGGGATGAGTTAAAAATTTTCTGCGGAGAAGTAGTCCGTTTTGGAAATCGCTGTAAAGATCCTCAGTGGCACAACCTGGACCGCTACTTTGATAAGTAATTTTCCTGCTTGTGTTGTTCCTTCTAAATACTTTTACACCAGTAATGTGATGGTTTTTTAGTACTTTCACGTATTTAAATAATACGGTATAACTTATTTAAACAATAATTTATTTTTTGCCTCCAAAGAGGGTTATTAATAATCAAATAATAATAGTATTATAACTTATATGCACGTTTGCTGTCTATCTTTAGGTTAGGTTCAGATACTGCACACCAGAAGCAACTGAAAGAAGAAGCACAAAACTTGATGCAACAGCTGACAACTACTGTCCAGTATACAGCTGTGAGTAGTTATCATGTATCTTATTTTCTTCTTGGTATTACCATGTTTGGTGTGTTTACACATTATTAATTGAATATGGTCTCATTTTCTTCTTGGTAATTTGAGGCTTCTTTCCATGGTGGTTTAAACTTAAACATGTCGTTGCATTTTAGAAAATTACATCCCTTTAGAGGTTTAATTCATTATTTCTGAAGTATGAAAAATTGTGTCCCTGTAATTTTTTTTCCTGCTAATGGAGGGAAGTCACGATAGTAAATGGCAAACTCTTTGTGTTTTAAATTATAATTTGAAATTGCATATGCTCTCAAGTTTAGGTTCGCTTCTGTCTCTCTAGAACCTAGTTTTTTAAGGATTTGTTTTGTTGCCTCTGATATGTGGAAGAAGTTAAACTCTGGCCAAGACTAATATTATATCTTATAGCAAAAAAAATATTGTCGTTGTTGCTTTATTAGGCTTTACATGGCAACGCGTGATTGGTTGTAACTTGAATTTCCTTTGCTTTTTAGGAACTGTATCATGAGTTAAACGCCTTGGACAGATTCGAACAAGATTATCAACGGAAACTTCAAGAAGAGGATAATCCAAACGCTGCTCAAAGAGGTACTGCACAATTAATTAATTCATTTCAATCCCTTGATTAGCTAGTGATGTAGGATGCCTCACCCAATAATCCAATTATATTCAGAACAAGGAATCCATCCCTAATATAATGGATAAACAAATTAAAATAGCCCTCAGGCCCCTGACACTAGAGGAAATCTTTCTATACTAACCGAATTAAAAGAGTACCAAACTCTTCCCAAAACCTATAGCATTCAATTTCAAAAATATTATGTTACGGTTGCAAGTTATTTGTACTGAAGCCTGGAAACCAAAAAAGCATCACGGCAATGATAAAACGGAAAAATTCAAAGGTTGGAGAGTTTAAAACTCTAGATGACCTAATAAAAGGCAAATTTAAAAGTGGCATAATTAAAAAAAAAAACCAGAAATTCTTAGCATTTTAGTACAAATCTTAGCCGTTGAGCAGCACACAGGAGAACAAAATTCAAGCTCAAGCAAATCCACCTACATCAGAGAAAGGCTGAAATTAAGTTAATATTTCGTGCTTCAGTATAAACAAAAGTATGACTAATGCAATTACGAGATGTTAACTTACGCTCCTTTCTTTTCAAGCCAAATTAGAGTGGCTTATTGTATTCTCAAGAACTGTCAGCATTTTGTTTGTATGCTTTTCCTTTTCTGAATTGGGAAGGTAGAAAATCTGCCCCCATAAAATTTCCTTCACTTACTGTTCCGTTCATTGTTTTGCTAAACTTCCAATTTCTCACGCAAACCCCTGGTTTCCTTTGTTATCTCCTATCTTTATTTTCCTGTTTTCAGGCTCAGCTTCGTGGTTGATTCTTTTTCTATTTCTATTGATCTGTATATATTGATGTTATCTTTTTTATTATTGAATGTTATCTTTTTTATTACATTGTCTAAAATTTCCGGTGGTAAATTTCATATAACATTTGTGCTTAAATTTCTAGGGGACAGCATTGCCGTTCTAAGAGCCGAGTTGAAGAGTCAAAAGAAGCATGTTAGAAGTCTGAAGAAGAAGTCTCTTTGGTCCAGGATTTTGGAGGAGGTAACAGTTTGGTACAATTCTATATACCTTTACATTTGGGTGGGTAAGATCAGTTTATTTTTTTATTTGTGAGTTCCCAGATATGTTTTAAATTCTGTTTAAGAGAACAATCAATTGTGATATGCCCATTGGAAATAGCCAATCTTGATTTTCTTCCTCTTGTCTATGTATCCATGTTTAATGATCTGTTGATTGAATAATCACCTCTTATTTCTTTCTAGGTAATGGAGAAACTTGTTGACATTGTCCATTTCCTTCATTCCGAGATCTATGAGGCTTTCAGTAGACCTGGTATGATATCACAAAACCTTTACAAGTTGTAGTAATTGATTTGCATGTATTCCTTTCTAGAGACATAGAAGATGATGTAAACAGTCTCTTATAAGCTTCCGTTAAGGCTTTATAGTGACAACTCATACATTACTGCATTCCTATTTCGGTGCTAAACATTGAGGAGGTTTTTTTTTAAACTGCGAGTATGAGAAAATCTCTCTCTCTCTTGGGAGGTTACTAGTAAATCTTACTAAACTCTAAAATCTAATAATCAAATTGAAAGAGCGAAATTGTGAAGGATCAATCACATATATATTCTTATTGGCGTACCTTCAAACAGCATTTTGATGAAATGGATTTTTGATAATAGTCAATTTCTTAATTTTTATGTTGTTACATTGTTCTTTGGATTTATTCCTCCAGATTAGTAGGTTCAGCTACCATTTATGGTTACATGGTTAGTAAGTTTGTCTTTTTTTTTTAGGGTAAACTGTCACGTAAGTTTGTCCTGAAGCTTCATGAAAGAAGGCTTGAATTAAATAAAGTGTAGCCTTATTGTGTATGATACGCCACATTCTACTATTTCTATGTGTATACATCTATCACCAGTTTTGCCCAATCAGTTTCTCTCTCATGTGAGATCCTCTTGATGTGGAATTTTTTTGGATTACATTCTTGTTATCCCTGCAGATGGAGATAGACCAATGAAAAATAATCATCAAAAACTGGGGCCTGCAGGTCTTGCATTGCATTATGCAAATATAGTCACACAAATAGATACACTGGTGAGTTTTTTTAGGAACTTAGCAGCTGCATTCCTTACTTTGCCTAACTACTGTAATTAAATTTAATATCTCATACTGCCGCTAATTCTATTAAAATGTTTATTGCGCCATTTATCTATTGAGAAGTGAAAGAGCTGGAGACGTAGCACATATTTCTTGGCCAAAATTTATTTTGAGCATAAAACGCTATTATCATTTAAGATTTTGAAGTCGGTAAGGAGGTTCTTCATTTTTTTGTCCTCAATCATGTTGATCACTTTAGAGTTCCATTAAAGCATTAGAGTTTTGTCATTTCTGTATGGAGTTACCATTGAGTTTTTAGTACTTGTCATGAAATGTATACTCTTGGGTTAAAACTATGAATTTGGATGAGGAAATAATGGAATTAGTGATAGTCATTGTTAAAGTATAACGTATTTGTCTGTAAAAACTGGAAGACTCATTCGATCCTTATTTAACAAAGAAAAGTTTGTGAGGACATTGTTAACTTTTTTTCATGTATCGTTATCCGAATTGTATTCCTTTCTCGTAATCTAGGTAATAGGTCGAACTTATAGGAAATGACCAACCAATAATAAAGATGTTTCCAAATGACTGTTACTCATTTTTCTCTTCTTATGAGTAAACCTTTTGACATTTAGGTTACCAGATCAAGCTCTGTGCCTTCAAGTACGAGGGATAATCTTTACCAAGGGCTACCTCCTAGTATAAAATCTGCTTTGCGTCCCAAGTTGCAATCATTTTATCTCGAAGAAGAGGTGTCTTGATATTTTTGTTTCTATTATTGTTAGTTATTTTATTTATGTTCGCTTTATGCATTTCCTCACAAAGTTTCGGGGTTTATGTCCTTACATAGTGATGCTTACTATGTATCTTATATAAGCACTACCTATATTCCAAAAATGAAAACACCATATAAAGGCGCTTAGAAAGTGGCTTCTGATGCGCCATGAAAAGTGTGGAAAAACCTGATTTTTCGAAAACGAATAAAACTATCATTTTGTTACCAGGATAACAGGGTGATTTAACCTGCTAGCAGTCTAACAACCCATATACAAGGAGAGTGACCATGCAAAACCTTAATTTTGAAGACCTTTTAGTCCTTGGGATCTGTCGAATGTTCACAACTCATTCTTTTATCTGATTTCCATTGGCTTATTGCAGCTTACTGTTCCTCAAATCAAAGCTGAGATGGAGAAAACGTTGCATTGGCTTGTTCCTATGGCCACAAACACAACAAAGTAAATCTTACAGCCTGTTATTATAGTCTCATTGTTAAAATGTACAAAAATCTGTTTCATGGTTTATGTTCTCCAAGTTCAGTGGATGTGCTTGTTTATGCTTTTCGATGTTTTTCTGTAAATGATCCCCGTGAATCCAATCCTCAGAGGAAAGATATAAAATACACTTTTCTGAGTTTTTAAGAATCAATCTTTATCAGTTCTTGTTTTTAAAGAACTGAAAACAAAATAAATATCTGATGTAAGTTCTCGGAAAACTGAGAATTGAAAAGTAGAACCTAAAAAAAAAAATATTACCGTAATCCTATTCTCTATTCCGGCCAAGGAGCTTTCTGATCATTTCCGAAGAGCAAGAGCACAGTTTCTTCAATTTTTATGAAATTATATTTGAACTGCTCTTCAATACCTTTGTTTTCTGCATCGGATGTCCTTTACATGGTCACTTTGCTTACCTTCTTTTAGTCTTATTATTGTGAAAAGGCAATCTCCTTTTCTTTCTTTGCCTTCAATTATTGCTAACCTTCGGTTTTTGTTTTATCTCATTGTTGAAAAGCAGAGCTCATCATGGTTTTGGCTGGGTTGGAGAATGGGCAAATACCGGGTACATCTAGTTTCTTCTATGCGGGCGTTTTCTCTCTGTAATTTTCTATTTACATTTTTTAGAGATAAAGGTAATAATTATTTAAATCTGATATTAACAGAAGACCAACTGGACAGACTGATTTAATCCGACTCGAAACACTATATCATGCTGACAAGGACAAAACAGAAACTTATATCCTCGAATTGGTAGTGTGGCTTCACCATCTTGTTAGCCAATCAAGATCCGGCATTAATGGTGGAATGAGGTCCCCGATTAAGTCTCCAATTCGCTCTCCAAATCAAAAGACCATTCAATTATCGCCAAATAAGCCAAGTTCTCCATTACCGACACTTACGGTTGAAGATCAAGAGATGCTTCGAGATGTAAGTAAGAGAAAATTGACCCCTGGAATAAGCAAAAGCCAAGAGTTTGATACAGCCAAACTTAAGTTATGCAAGTACACTAGGTTGAGTAAGAGTAGTAGTCACTCTCCAACTAAAGAGAGAAATAGGAACCCTTTTCCAGTTAGAAGGCCGTCATCAGTCCCCGTAATTGATTTCGAAATTGATCGGATTAAAGCCTTGGATGTCATTGATAGAGTCGATACGATTCCAAGGTAATTTTGTATTAGTAAAACTTCATGGTTTAGTTTGGCAAGGACTTATAACATCATGATTAAGGAATTTTGGAGATAAGGCTAAATATTTTAGTTGCACCAAGGCAAGAAAACTTGTAAAGAGGTGGTGTCTAAAAGTCTCTATAATTCTGCATGGCTGTTATGTTTTTCATGGGTGAAAATTGATAGTGGTGATGTTGAGTGGACAAAGTTCGAAGGGGATTATGATAGTCTAGACTCTAGAGATCCGTTTGGATGTGAGCAAACTTTCAAAATTACCTTTTTCAGTTGATCATATGATATATGTACATAAACAGTCTTTTCTTAATAAGTGATAGTTGTATCTTGTTTTCTTTGGTTGTCGAAATTGAAGTTCATATACGAGTGTACATACACAGTTCTGTCATTGTTGACAAGATCTTTGTTTTCTTTTTGCTTGGGTAATGGGTATAACAAGGGGCGGATGCAGGATTTTGGTTCAGCGGGGCACAACAAAATATATTAAGTTGTAATATTTAGAAGATGGCCATACAAATGTATTTTGTAATTGGAACTCTATTTGTACCGTAAACAAAGAACTGCATGCCAATATTTTTTTCTAAACACAAATTAAAGATGTAAATATGCTTGAAGGTGTTAAAAAGGTACTTCATAATAAACAAATAATTAAATAAGATTTTTTTTTAGCAAATGTTTAAATGATCAAGCATGTGATTATATCAACGCCAAAAATCAAAATGGCTAGGATGGAGTGTTGAATCCTGACCTTTTAACTTTCTAACCCTAAAAGTTTACCATGTGAGCTAACATAATCTTATGAACTACTTACTATTAATCTACTATTAATTATACAAAATTGAGGAGGGGCACATGACCCCTATACTGCATCTGCATATGGGTATAACACCTCTTTTATCAGAAAACATAGTTGTTGCGCTACAGAGACAGTTGAGTGATGATTAGGAATTCATTTTTTAAGTGTAGAGATTAGTGGCGGAACCAGGACTGCCATTGTGAAAATATTAAGTAAAACTTATTGAAAATAAAGCAGGTTAATTAAAAATAAAATAAAGCATAGGCAAGGGTTTGAACCCGTGACCTGCAATTGGTTAATAGTCTACTTTTCTCCTGTACCATGATATAACAATTGTCAATGGGGGTCTGTATATGTATTTAACTAAAGATAAAAAAAAAAAAAAAAAAACTTAAAGAAAAATTGTGGGGTGGCGGCAGCACCCCAGTTCAGCCCCTGGTAGAGATAGAGCTCTTAATAAACAATATTGGTGAATTATGTGATCTACTTATATTTTTCCATCTCTGAATCTTTACTTTTCTCACATGTTGGGGCACAATATACCAGACTTTTATGAATTATTATTTTCAGACACATTTTATATTCCTTCATACATTTTTTTTTTTGAGAGCAGTGAGGATAGAAATACAATTCGGTCGTAGTGTAAGTGGTGTGTGCTTATCATTACCCGGCCTTTACAAACCTATATTTTATGTTTTATCTGTTCCCAATTTAGAAGATTGGAGACAACTATTAGGAAGAGCTCATGGTTCATATGGCATTTACAAAACTAGCCCCTTATGAAAAAGATAGGTTTCATAATTTTCCATTTCCTAAATCAAATGGCAAAAAATTAAGTTTACATGATTTTACTTCCTATTTTACAAAAGTGTACAGAATTATTTAGGTACGCGTCAATATAGAATTAGCTACAATTATTTAAGTACATAAGAAGAATGAGTAAATAGCCTTTGTCCTTCTCAAATGTTTATCGGACTTTATCTTCTTTAATTAAGATAAGCTTCCAGATGTTAATTAAGGTGTTACCAGAGTTTTGAAGAGTTATTTGCCCAACCTTCAAGTAGTTTATGAAATTTGTACTATTTAACTAATCTAATTTAATTTTGGATATGGGAAATTCTTCAAAACCGATTACAGGTAAACCTATGTATGTCTAAATATATATCTAATTATTTTATGTCTATACCCATAAGTTTAAACGGTTTTGACTTGCTCAACAAATATCTTGACCTTTCTCTCTAAAATGTTGAATGAAAATGCAACTTGGATGTATACAATACAATCGATGTCTTTCAATTCTTTTGTCAACATGTGTGGAAAAAAGGATCAAAAAGCATATCAACCTAATCTCTGAAGCATGGACTACCATTGAAAATTTTTACTTGCGTACGAAAATTGTTTTAATAATTAGTCATAATGGCCGGAAGAATGTTAACAATTTTGGCATTTTGTTGCTATTATTTCAAAATCTCATTTGATATTCTTTTCACATACAGAAATATGTATTTATTATAGCTTGGCATTTTGTTGCTATTATTTCGAAGTCTCAAGTGGCAACGGGTCAACTAAAAGACTTACAAAAAGGAAAAGGTGATTGACACAATGTTACATAAAGTACATTACAACTTACAAGTGACACGTCATAGTATGAATGTAGGATTTTATTTTGGAATAAAAATCTGATAACCAGTTTCACTAAAATGTTAACAGTTTTGATCTACAGGTTAGCAAATGAGTTTGTGTTGCTAATACTATGATTTTAGTCCACTCTTAAGTGTTAAAGGTTTGGTTTTTTGTTTCTTTTAAACATTACTTTTAGTCGTTTCAAAAGTGTATTGTAGAAATAATATGTTCAGCAAGTCTTTTGAGATCCAATTCAAGTTTATTTTAAAGGAATAATAAAATAATGTTTTCCTTTTTTTTTTTTTTTTTTTTTTTTTTTGCAAGGTTCCTAATTTCCTACGAGTGTATATTTATTATGCCAACCAACCTTTATGATACTGACAACTTGAGTTTACTAGTTTTTAGCCGGAATAACCAAGCATGGAGGTATGTTCCATCAGACTACTTTTTGTCATTCAAATAAATACGATTTCATTAGCGGGAAAAAAATACTCGCTCCCTTTTTATTTAATTGTCCATTATAAAACTACGTTCAATTTTGATCGATCAATAATTTGTATCAAAATTATCGGAATAAATTTTTTTAAAAATTAATGATATTGTTCAAATGTTAAATTTTATGATTAGATTTAAAAAAAAATCATTTCGATATTTTTTATAAAAGTTATAAGCCGGTTAAAATTACAGGTAGTTTCATAATGAATAATTAAATGGGAACAGATGGAGTAAAGATGTAAGGTGTTGGTGATTTTAGTATCATCAATGTATTTTAGTAGTAATGTGATTTATTATAGGCCGATGCAATAATGCGTTAAACTCGGAAACGAGTTAAGGGAGTGCGGAGTGCACGCTCGTCGAGCCAACGTATAATTGAATATGAATAATTGAAACGGGGTCCTAGGGGCAGAGCCCCTGGCGGGGTCCAAGGGGCGAGAGCCCCTGGCTGGGGTCCCGCTGCCAGGACAGCGGGCGGGGTGCGGGGCAGCGCCCCGAGCGAAAATTTTTCCGAACAGTTGCTTCCTTTCCGGAAAATTTTGAATAGTTGGACCCTTTCCCAACAGTTGCTTCCTTTCCGGAACAGTTGCTTCCTTTCCGGAAAATTTTGAATAGTTGGACCCTTTCCCAACAGTTGCTTCCTTTCCGGAACAGTTGCTTCCTTTCCGGAACAGTTGCTTGCTTTCAGTTTCGGTTATTGATCTCCTATATAAGAAGTCATTTGGCCTCGGTTTTGGTTACAGAAACATATAAGAAAATTCTCTCTACATTCCTAATCTATTCTCCTTGCCAGAAACAGATTGTTCTTCAAGAATTATCCCCACAAAGATTTCGTGAACCCAGGCAATAATAGAGTCGAAATACTTTGTTCGGAAAGTGTACGAACACGATTCTTCGAAGTTATCCAGAATTATCATACCCTAAATCTCTAACATAAGGTGAGGGAACAAATATACTTTCTCCGTCCCATTTTATAAGTCTTATTATACGAAATCACGCATGTCTAATTTTGACCGACAAATAACTCGTATCCAAATTGTCATATATTTTTTTAAAATTCTATCATATAATTTAACATTTAAACTATATATAAAAAAAATTAAATTTTTTGTTTCGATAATTTAATTATACGTTAAAAATCGATTAAAATTGGACATAGTTTCAAATAACAAGAGGGAGTATTCCTAAACATTCACAATTAATCGAGAATTACGAGGACAAATATGAAGTTGTTATTGAAGAGCCAAAACTTAAAGTGGCCAATAAAGAATAAACAAAATTAAAGGCTTTTATGTATTTTTGTCAACAAGTGCGGCAGAACAACAACTTGCGATGTACTAGTATTAGCACAAGATGGGACAATATATTGAATATTTTTGTAGGTTAGCAAAATGCACAAAAATTGAACACTAGCCAGTATGGCTATGGCCCCTACTAAAAAAGACGTACGCGATACATATATCTTATCTCTATCAACACTGAACATTTTAATATAATTGAATTCCTTCTAGTGATCAATAGGTTTTGAATCATTTTGACCTCTCAACCATACCATAATTCAACCAATATTTATCTTTTCAATATAGAGGGATCAAAAGATATGTTAAAATTTAAAATTAAAATGCCTGATAGATTTTATTTTAGTTACTAATACGAAATGGCTAGTGGCTAGGGACTGCTTTTATATTGTTGACTATCACTTAAAACGGACAAATCTCTGAACTTATGACACCTTCAGAGATAGTGAAATATTCCCTTATTTACTATTTAATTTTTTATTACGAAAACATGTGTAATTTTAACCGAGTCAATAATTTGTATCAAAATTATCGGAATAATTTTTTAAAAAAGTTGATCATATAGTTCAAATGTTAAAT
Source organism: Primula veris (assembly GCA_963682055.1). Classification (NCBI taxonomy): domain Eukaryota; kingdom Viridiplantae; phylum Streptophyta; class Magnoliopsida; order Ericales; family Primulaceae; genus Primula; species Primula veris. The sequence goes on from OY821743.1 coordinate 9,912,982, forward strand.
TTTATGATTAAATTTTAAAAAAATTCATTTAGACAATTTTGATACAAGTTATAACCCGGTTAAAATTGTATGTAATTACAAAACTACGTGCAATTTTAACCGGTCAAGAACTTGTATCAAAATTGTCGGAATAAAAAATTTCAAAAGTTGATCATTTAGTTAAAATGTTAAATTTTAAAAAAATTCATTAAGACAATTTTGATACAAGTTATAAATTGGTAATAAACAATTAAATGAGAAGAAAGAGAGTATAGGTTTTCAAAAGTTCAAATTTGTTGACATTATAAAAGAGACAAAAGGAAACTTACAAATGTTAAAAAAAAAGATTTTATTGAAATTAGAATAAAATTTAAGGGACAAGCCAAAAAGATAAGTCAAATTTAATGAAAAAAATTAGTATGGTACTTTTTTCTTTTTCCTGAAACAGGGATCAGATTGGTGAAAATGGGGCTGTAATGTACTTAATACTCTCATTCAGTAATAGTAATAAACAAAGACTTTTTCCGACTAAATTATACTTTTTGATATTATCATTAAAAGCAATATTCTAATAGAGTCCAATTTTATCTCATTTTAGCATTAGGCCTAAAAGTCAAAAACTTCATCTCTTCACATATCAGAACTCGCAAAGATTGGCTGTTGCTGGACTTAGTCTTCGGAATACATAATCTTGGTCGAATTGAAAATCATTCATGAAATTTTTCCTAACTATACTTTTTTTAAGTGCATTATGTATTTATGTGACAATAACTAATTATTTTAACAACAATAACCCGATTAGGGTGGGCAAAAAATTCGTAAATCCAACTCGTAACCCAACCTGCACGGGTTGGGACGGGTTGAGTGTCTAAAAAAAAATCAATTCACTCCGCCTCAATCCGCTATATATTTTGCAGGTTGGCTTAGGATTGAAGTTTTCAAACCGCGGATTAATCCGCCCCAACCCGTTTCAACCCGTAATATATATATATAATTATAAATATGTATATTTATATATACATTGTGTGTATTTCAAGATATCAACCTTCTATTCTTGTTATATTTTAGTTTTATTATTTGTTCGCTAATGTTGTAAAAATATTTTAATTAGTTTAATTTATATTTCTCTTTAAAAAGTTCAATTTATTTAAAAATTTAGATTAATTATGCAAACTATGAAAAATAAATAACCAAAATAAAAATTTAAAAATCAATACCAACCCAACCCGTCCCAACCCGCAATTTATTTTGCGGGTTGGGTTGGATTGAGTTGGAGTTTTAGTTGCAACGGATTTGGTTAAGTTAATTTGAAATTTAAATTTTATCAACCCATCACAATCCGTCCCACCATTTATTTTACGGTTATATTAGAATTAAGCTCACCCTGCCACAATCGGTCCGTATCCACGCTATTTGAAGGGTGTAGACATTTGTTACATTTCGAAGTACTCTCACAGGAAAAGTTCAATATTGCGTTTGTATTTCATTTATTTTAAAACTGAAAACGACAAAAATAGTACTTTGAAGTGAAATAAGGCACGGGATCAAATTAATGATTGAGGGGACACAACTAGAATCGTATTTTTGATTGCGGAATTAAATCTCATATGCAGGCCAAAGTTAACTTTCTTTAGTAAAGCTTCATACGTATATGCTATTCTTTTTATATTTTATCCATAAAAAAAAAAAGGAATAAAACGAAACTGTGCCATTAACCTTAATGGCGTATAGATTCTTCAGATGACATGAATACATGATCGATGATCTATGATTGTTGATGTAAGAGCATTTTCATTAGTCTCTTTAAGAGACAATATATCTATTAATGTAGAGAGTAGTCATACTTTTTGCTACCCATCGGTCCATATATAAGCAAATTGTATCTTTAAAGTTAAAAGTTTTTACAAAAACTCTCTACATGTATACAGAAATTGAAGAAAAATATATCTATTATTTTATTAAAAAAATAGATCATACCTACCCCCAATTTATTTCTTTTGTCATTCACTTTTACCAAGTATGTTTCTCTCTCTAAAAGCTTTACTAATAGCTCATTCTATCTCTCTCCCAAACTATCTCATTCATCTTCGTCTCCCTCCATGTGAATCTCGCCTCCATATATTTCTCGCAGGTTCATATAAACATATATACAATATATGAAGCTGTTGAACCCCAAATCATGCATCAAAATTTGGGTATTTGGACCATTGTTCTTATTATCACTCATCGACCCCCAATTCTAGGTGAACGGGTATGATCTTCCTCCGCCATGGCACCATATCTTGGTGGAAGGACTGATGGTGAGAGAGATTATATGGATCAGGCCGCAGATCTGATGTGCTTTGGTAATTAAAATTAAAATATGTAATATTATTTTAATAGAACATATAGTAGTAGCATACACCACTGATGTGTGTAAACACGTAAATATATCTAAAGTGGCTTAAAAAACTATATAACTCTATATTTATACAATAAATTTGTATACCACTGTTGAGAATGCTCTAACAATATACTTATAATTAATATCATGATTTTGCCTTGGAAAAGAGCATTATAGTACAATTTTATCGAGTAATAATAGATACACTATTTATAAACTCACAACTAAAATTAATAACGTGACATGTAATCTTTAATAATAAATGTGAATTGAATGTATTATACAAGTAAATATATAATTTCACCAAAAGAAGAAATAAAGTGACACACAACTCATGTATATACATGCATTTACAACTTTACATTGCCCTCACTTTTCTTTCTTAAAAAAATATTTTTCAAAAATTATAAATAGACATCAAAGGAAAAAAATTAAATTGGCACACAACCCATGTAAATACATACTTTTACATTGCCTTCATTTTTCTTACTTAAAAAAAATATAGTTTTTCATTAATTTTCAAAAATTATAAATATATATTATTTTTATAAGTAAATAAATTGTTACATAATATCAACACTTCAAGTAGAAGGCTGAGACAGAATTAAAAAAAATAGGATTTAGGCAAAAAAATCTTTAACCTAACAAGAATTAGTACATAAGTATTTAGTTAGCCCCTACAATTTATTTTTTTATTAAATAAACTTTGACACGTCATCATCTTATATCATTGAGTGTTGTTGAGATTGTACAAATATTATATGTATCATTGCCTCAGTTTTAGGTTTATATTCACCCTAGTCAAATGCCCATTAATTTTAATTGAATAAATTGGCAAGTCCATCAATTTTAATTGAATAAATTCACTCTTAATTATACTGTAAAATTTCATATATATTTGTTATTACTTTTATTATTAGCGTTCTAGTAATATTAGTTTTAACAGTACGCTATCAATTTATAAGTTTTTTTTTATCAAAGTAATATATTGTTATATGGAAAAGATAATTAATGTGGTAGTGGAAGTATTTATACCCAAAACCATAATTAATTTGGTGTGCTTAATTCCTTCTTCTTCTATCAATTTTGAGTTACGGACTATACGGTTATACCTTAGAGTGTAATGAGGAGAGTTAATTAGGAGAGTTAATGAGACATATAATGAAAATAGTAAACTATAAAATTAATAGCTAAATTGATGCAGGCATTATACAAATATATTTTAAGTTAATCCCGTTTGTAAAGCTTCACGCTCATAAAATAATTCTCATATTTAATACTCTATTTATTTATGGATACTTATTAAGGAGGGAAAACGGCTACAGCTATAAGGTTAGTGACATGTTTGTATATTCATGTCACATAAAACATAATATTAGGTAAACATCTCCTGTAATTTCTATATACACATAGAGACATGAAACAACGTACAGTTAGAAAAGTGAGGAGTTTAAAACCTAAACCAATAATTGGCATATCCTTCGTTATAATATAAATACTATCCTTAATTAGTCATATATAATTTCTTCATACCACGTTTATGTATATATATATATCTATACTATTATTATAATCTAACTCAAAATCTTTGATTCTGTCAAATTTTGTAACTTTTTTCCAAAAATATTCGTACATTTTTTTATTAATTACAATAATATCATACTAACATAAAAAAAAATATAAAAAGTAATAACTAATAACACTATTTATCGATATTAACAATCAAACATTCTTTTAAATATTATAATTTTAATTATATATTCTTTTTTATATTATCCGCATATTTGTATAATAACTACACTTATTTTTTATATTTTAATTACACTGCGTGTTACACATGTAACGTGTGAGCCACGATTACCGGTATATATATATATATATATATATATATATATATATATATATATATATATATATATAGGAGGATATATGAACATCGTGAAAAACACCCAACTAGACACTTTTTCGTAAAAACGCTCCAAATCAAGATTTGGTTAATACAAATCACAATGGTTTCACGACGGGAACACAAATATGCGTCTTGTTTTTTTTTCTGAGATGTATAATGACATGTTTTTAATTTTTAAATTTTACCATAATTTCGAAAACATATCATTATATATCTCGGAAAAAAAAAACAAGACACATATTTGTGTTTCCATCGTGAAACCATTGAGATTTGCATTAACCAAATCTTGATTTGGAGCGTTTTTACGAAAAAGTGTCTAGTTGGGTGTTTTTCATTATGTTCATATAACATTTTCCATATATATATATATATATATATATTATGTGATATTCATATATAAGGAGAGATAAGTGATCGCTATGTCAAGAGAAAAAACCAGAGAACATTATGCGATTAAAAGGGCACCGATGTAAAGGTGTGCAACAACTAGATTTTTGTTACCCTTCATCAAGAATATTAGATTTTTATGTTATACAAAGTTGTCTGGGGCTTATTACATCGTGGTTTATATTTATTTCGGTAAGTGGTTTTGTCTTGCTATTATAAATTATTCAGTTATATATTTTTTAATAAGTATTACATGCTCATTTTATTACTTTCAAGTACCATTTATATATGTAATGTACGTATTGATGATTAGTTTATTCTTGCGAGTTCGGAAAAGAAAAGAGTTTAATTCGGGAAGATCCGAAAAGATAGCATTTTATTTCCGAGAGGTCCAAAAGGATAGCAGTTTACGTTCGGAGTCCAGTAAAGAAAGGAGTTTACGTCAAGGAGTCCGACAAAGAACAGAATTTAAGTCGGAGAGTCCGACATAGGAGTTTATTTCAGTGAGTCCGAAAAGAAAGAATAAAAGATCCAGATATATTAATTTAATGATTCTTAAAATAAACATTTTAAGAAAAGTTTTACACTATTATTATGTATTGGAATTTTTTTATTAAACTCAACTGTCTGTTTTGAAATAAAGAAAAGAAAAAAGGTAAAACTTATATTTGTCTCATATTATCATTGTAAGATCTTATTACTTACTAAACTCGTTTAACTTACCCTCATTTTTATAATATTTTCAGGTATTCAATTAATTAGAGTTGAGATCAAGTTAGTCGGGACCAGACTAAATTTATAGGTCTAGGTATAAATTTCCGTCGCGATTAGAATATTGTCTAGATTGTAAGAAATTAGTTTATTTGTAAGAAACATGAATTTGGAGATTGTTAAAGGAACTATTGATAGAAATTGATCTTTTGGTATTGGTATTTATAAATGTTTTAAGTTAAGACTTAGCTAGCACGTATGAAATGTTACATAATATATAAATATAAATAAAAAAGGAAGGTCGGTTACGTCTAATGCTAAAAATCAAATCTTGATAGAATGTAGCTACAATTTCTAAGAGAGCCGTCTCCTTCTGTATGGAAGATTTTGTAAAAATATATCATGATTCTGTCTTCCTCATTAGGCAAATGGAGCACACTATTAGCATTTTCGTAAATGGGTAGGTGTGGCACGATAACTAAGTAAAACCTTCATTCAGAAAAGTTAAAAAGGATAAGCTCAGTTGACTAGAAGAAACATAACTATGGAGACTATATTTTTTATTTCATACATGTTCATTATCCTTTTCGCAAAAGCATGCAATAGGAGCACAAAATATTTTCTCTGAAAATTTTGGTATTTGATTAACTGTAACAACCACACTCGCCTGTTCTTATGAGCCACATTATTCTTGTGAGTTGGATAAACATCTTTATTGAAAAAAAATGAAGTGTTAATTTATAATGGGAAATGTTAATTTAGTATATATTTAGAAAATTATTTTTAAAAAAGCCGGTTGTTTTGAAATTGATGATTTGTTTACAAAAAATTATATATTTTGTTAACTATTCACAAATAGGTACATATGTAATTAAAATTCCAAAAAAAAATATTAAAAAATTAAAAACCAAAATTTTAAAAAATAAAGTTTTTATACAAAAAATATATGTGATTCTGATCATGTCTAATCATGTTCAATCATGTATGTTAAATATTGTTTGATGTTGTCTAATCTTGCATGTATAATACTGTTTAATTATATCTAATTATTTTCAATATGTTTGATACTGTGTACAATTTTTTTTGATTTTTTAAAATATTTTTTCGAATTTTTTATTTTTTTATGAATATTTTATTATTTTTTATGACATGTGTAACTAATTATAAATAATTATATGCATCTAATTATAAAAAAAGTATATCTATATATATATATGTGTGTGTGTTTTTGTTATAATTAAATTGATTTGTGTGTAATTATTTATAAATTTCACAGTTAATTTGAAATCCACGTGGTTTAGTTTATGGAGTGGAGTGTATGTCCTCTGTGGGTAAGGAAAGAATACTCGCTGACACTTTATATTCCCTTCGAGAAAAATTTAGCAAAACACACGAGTCAAATCTTATATCGCTGACACTTTATCATCTCTATCCCTTTATTTATTTTATTTCAATTTTTTTTAATAAAAAGTTTAAAAAAATTGTACAATTAATATAATAGATGTATCAATACATTCCAATAATTATTTTTAAAATAAAATCCACACAAAATTTATTTTGGAATAAATGTATAAATTAGTGTAAATTAAACATTGAATATTAAAAAAATTGTCTAAAACAATATTATATTCAAATGTTTTAAAATTTGAATACAATATAATATAAAAGTTTATAAAACTACGGTATAAGTTGTGAAAATTTAAAATTTGAATAAAAAATAAACAACGAAATACAAAAAAAGATAGAAAATATGGGATAAAATATTTGGACCGAAACGTAAAAAGTTAGATTCTTGACAATGGTTTATTTTGTTCCCCACACAAACTTTTAATTAATATATGATTAGATATGGTAACGTACGTCATAATTATGAAGTGATAGATAAATTCTCTCAAGGTATTGAATTCTATTTGGGTGATAATCTTAATCAATTTAAAGAAGGTTCCCAAATGATTACAAAAAATAAATTAAAGAGGGTTCCCAAGTGTTATTGAGTATTATTGTCATGCGAGCGAAGATCACGCTTGATGTTACACTGTTACGATATACAAACGTTCATCTACGCATTTGTTTTACAGGCTAGTCTTATAGTATTAAATTCTGTATTATATTATAAGCTGCTAAACTAGCTTATTTTTATTTTGGTACGATGTTTTCTAATTTGTTTGTCGTTATATAGTAAGTGTATTTTGTTATTGGTTTTTTGAACTTGTGCATCCGAGACATTTATTAATTTGGATAAAGACGGACTAGGTTTAGTCGTGACTTATAATATACTTCTAAATTATTAAACCCATGACCGCCTACCGGCCCTACCCTATTAATTGAAGCTTGAGTATCACATCTTAATGGATTAGTATTAGAGTTGATTCTAACTTGACTCAATCTGGTTGAAATAAATACACTTCATTAATTAAAAGTCCTCGTGTAATTGATTTTTTGTAAAGGAAATTATGGGCATTTTTTTAATGATATTTAAGTAACCTTGAGTCAATAAAGAAAGAACTTTCAACATAATAAAAGATAAAAACTTGATCAGTCTAATCTAGTCAACGTTAGTCATTGATGTATGGAAGGATGAGAAATATTATACTACACTCTAAAATCTTAAGTCGATTGAAAAGTAATTTATATTCTTGTATATTGAAATAAATTAAGGACCCTCCTTTAACTCGTTCAGTCGTTCTAAACTGAGGCCAATGGGACATTTACTTACAGTTTGAACTACTTTTATTATGAAAGAAAAAATAACTGTATTTGTAAGTCTAATATTGAAACTTTACTCCATGCATGGTGACAAAATCGGTTACAGAATCCGGAAAGTAGTGAAATGTTAGAAATACACTAAACTGGCGCACATGAGTCCTGTTTTTCAGGAAGAGGGGAAAATATAAATAAAAAATATAGTATTTTCCCTTTCAAAATCTGATAAATAAAATCTTAAATAGTATATTTCCACACCTAATCTTAAATAGTATATTTCCACACCTTATCTTTCTATGGTAATTCATGTATGTAATGATAAGTTCTTGGACAATAACCGAGATACATTCAAGACTGTAAGCACGTTTTGAAAGATACAATATCTTAGGACTAAAGTTTAAACAACACGAGGCAAAATTCAAAAGATAAAATCATCAAGTTACAGAAATAATATCCAGAAATTATTTAAATATCAGAAGCTAACATAACATAAAGGTGAGAGTTACTCTTCATTTGTTTCCAAATAAAAGTTTTACATGAAAAAATATTTTTATGAAAAAGTTTTATAATGAAAACTTTTTTTTTTTATTTACACGCGGTTGGTGCATGCAAAAATTTTCATCTAAAATTTTATATAAACTCAAGTTTTTTTTTACAAAATGTTTTTTTAACAAATAATTGGTAAAAATCTCAACATCATAGAAAACTTAAACTACGCATATTTTATTTCATATACACCATTTATAATAACTTATAAATTTCCAACCTATAAACTCATAAAATTATAAGTATAGAAGATATTATTGACTTTTTTTACCTTTTTTAAATTTTCTTGGGTTTTTTTTCCATTTTTTGTTATTTGTTTCTATTTTTATTGGTTAATTAGATTTTAGCCTTTTCAAAATTCTTGGATTTTTTATTTTTTTTCCATTTTTTTTCCATTTTTTTTTTATAAATTTTCCTATTTTTTCATTTTTTTTATCGGTTAATTAGGTGGAATTCGACTAATTAGTAAATGATTTTGAAAGAGTACATCTATAATTAATAATAGTTATAATATTAGTATTAGAAAGAATATAGATAGAGGCTCCGTAAACCGTTTATAAGTTTATTTGCGGGGTAATCATTTTTTCCTAATTTTACTGGATATGTGGAAAAAGTTTTCTAAAAAAAATGTTTTACGATAAAACAATCATCCGAAAAATATATTTTATCCGTAAATGTTTATTTACATTGATTTTACATCAAAATAAAACAGAGGCTTAATTTAATTAGATTTATAATTTTTCACCAGCCTTTGAGCTCCATCTTCAGATATATTCACCGTTTCACCGTAACATGTCATCTTATGCTTCATGGTCACCAAACTTGCTCCGCTCAATTTTTTTTGTTGCCTAATATTTTTAGAGTAGGTTTTGCTACATTTTTTAGTATCATTAGAACAAAATAAATCCAATCTAATGGTTAAAAAAACTATCAAAAAAGGTGTTGGTTTTGTTTTAGTGTTTTGGAATGAACACCGAATGAGTAACACTACGAACTCATCCCACTATTATTTAGGGTATGTCATATAATAAAAACTACTCCATTAATAAATTCAAAAATATCTATCCTAAAATTAATTCAAAATTAAAACTAAAAATAATAAAATCTAACACCAGTTAATGAACCCAAAAATATCTAACATGAAATTAATTCAAAATTAAAACTAAAAAATAATATTGGTTGTCACAGCCTTATAAATAATAGTGCACCAGATTCATATAATTGGTTTTCCGTATATTGAGACAATACAGAAATTTTCCAAACTTTTTGTTAACTCTTATATGAAATTACATTTTATCTGATGATTTTAAAAAAACAGAACATGCCTGAAAAAAAATAAGCCAGCAAAAACCAATCACTGAATTTTTGCATCTGCCTGCAATTAATATTAATTAATGTGAGAACAAATAGGTGGGTAAAAACCCTTTAATACATGTTTGAAAATAGCTTCATAAAAATCTTATTCTAAGCTGTGTGTGTAATCCAGGGCCCCAAATACAAGATACATGTTCATGTCTTATATTTTTAAAAGAGATGTAACTATGGGCCAGCACATCACATTATGAATTCTTTGAAATTCAGCAATTTTTTTAATTTTTTTTTTATCGTTTACCATCTAGTTTTATTTTTGTCTATTGCAAAAAATTGATTTGGCATTTCATATACTTCTTTTTTATCTTTTTAAATTGTTTTTTGGATTATGATATAGGTAGAAACTTTTTGAAATAATACTCGCCTTACAATTACACTATTTCATACACTTCTCGAGAGAAAATTCAAAACAAAACCAGCAAAAAAACAGTCTTCGTCTTTATTCCCGCCATTATAAGCAATGCAACGAGCAGCGTAATAGTCTAATAGATGTGTGCACATATTTATTCCCATAATACAAATGTACTGTTTTAAAAAATGTGTTATTCACTTATAATTCAACAAAAATAAAAACATCAAAATATTCAAACAAAATTCATTTCTTAAGTGTAAACTTAAGATTCAACTATCAAAAAGGTCTATCTCAAAAATAACGAAGATAAACTTACTAAAAATTAAATGGGCAGTAATTTTGACCTTTCAGACAAGAAAACTATGACAACCAAAATAGAGATTTCCGTTATTTAGTACCATAATTTCATCCCAACACCAAAATTATACCAACGGATAATTCATAGTAACCTTTTCTCCATTTCCCAGTCATTATTTCCAACATTCCCAAGGAAAACCTATAAATTTACTAAAAAGAAAAATACATAGTACTAATTTTGAAAGTCACAAAAATGTAAAAGTATGACAACTAATTAGGAGTAATATTACATTCACTGTTATAACATTCCTCCTTACACTCTTAAAAAAGAAGTGAGGATAAAATGCTGCGAAACAAAACTGTAAATTTTGTATTTACCGCTCTCAAAAAAACGTAATGAGTATAAAATAGTAAAAATATATTTACTCACTAATTAGGGAGATATTAAATTAGTATAATTTAATACCAACAGCAAAACTAATATTACTCCCTAAGGGATAACTCATAGTAATAACCTTTTTTCCATTTCCCAAGGATAAACCCAATAAATACTCTCACTCCCACCCCAAATAAGTAGTTTTATGTTTTCTAAACTGTGTTATTTAATGAATTGTAACAATTTCACTTAAATTTTAACAAAACAATAAAAAAACAAAGAAATAACATTTCTTAATTATAAGTGTATATTTGATAGTACTAATTAAGGAATTTAACTACCAAAAACTACTATTTCAAAATCACAGAGATAAATAAAATAAAATTGAAGATGTCACAAATAGAAAATTATGACAACCAAATATGTAGTGAGTTAGAGCATGCATATCTGGCTCGATATACTTGGATATTTAGCTATAACTAAGTGAGTGGTTCTCAAATTTGCCTCCCAATTCCGAATTTCCGACTCGACCCGAGTCCGGATCCGTTCCCGATCCGTTATTTTTCCGATCCGAATATGTCCCGATTCGAATTATCGGATTTTTTTCCGTCCCGAAATAATGGGATTCGGGATCGGATTGTCATACTAAAATCCGTCGAATTTCTCAATCCGTCCCGAGCCGTTCCGATCCCATCAATATATTTAATTTATATATATGTATATATCTAATTGTATAGTAATTTAAGTCTACAACTATTAATAAAAATAATTAACAATAATTAGAATTGTAGATACGCACAGCCCCAATTAACTCTGACTTTCTCTCTCAATTTATTTGCCCAAATAAAGTTGGTGGCTTCCGAACTTTCATCTCTCTCCTTCAAATGTTAGATATCAAATATTTAATTATTATTGGTTAAATTTAATCTATAGTTAAATAAACAAATTATGTATACTTTAGAACAAAACAAACTTTATAAGTTGGTAGATTGCGTGCCTGTAAACATGGATGAAGTTACTAATTTATTTCATAAGTTTCTTTTTGCTATACAATTACCTTTTTGCTTGTGGTGATCTTTGTTATTTATGATTGTAATATTTGACTCTTGAGAGCTAAATTTAATAAAAACAAACTGAAATCACACACACATATAAATATCTAAAAACCAATTAAATAGATAAGTTGATAAATAGTTAAAAAAAACATGGGAGAAGTTAGCGAAACGGGAAGAATGGTAAGAAAAGTAATGTGATTTTTTGGAGTTGTGATCATACATGTTTGTTTGTCTCATTTTTTTAGAAGAATAAATATCGGGAAAAACCCATCCCGAATATTCAGGATCCCGAACTTTCAAAAATCCGAATTATCGGATTTGGATCAGGACTTTTTTCTTTCTCGCAAATCTATCGGATTGATATACAAATTTATAGTGTTCCGGTCAAGTTCGGTCCCGTTTCCACTCTAATTTCATCCATCTTGGTTAGCTAGCACTACCAATGGTCAAACCAATATTTGTCCGTGTGGCTTCCAACTTTATTTTTTTTAAGGCATAATTTGCTTTTGAAAAACTCACTCTACGTCTGTTGACTACTTAGTCATAAATCGGTATTTGATTTTATGAATACAACAGTCCATTTTATTTAATTTGACCATTTACTTTAAATGGTCAAATTTAAAGTTTCCATGACTAATTTATTTATAAAATGAAACACACTTTCCCCAATACTCATTTTAAGTATAATTTTTGCAAACATTATTTTTAGATCATTTGACAAATAAAATAGAAACACTAAAAGTTTATTTTATGAATATAAATTGATGCAATAGTAAATATGAAGAGGGGATAGCTAGACTATATGTCAAATGAGAAGAGCTAAAGTTAATAAATTGTAGTTTTTGTGAAAAATATAGATAGTCTAATAAATAACATGATATGGTTGCTATTATATATTAATTTAGTGCACGTTTGTCATCAACTTTTTTTGTTACCTTGTTTAGTCTTTTAATTTTAAAAAGTCACAAGCATTTGTTATGATTGATTTTTTTAGCTTTTAAAAATTTAAATTTTGAAGTAATATAACTAGAAAAGACAAAAGCAAAAAAGATACACATTTTGGAGATTTTGATAGATTTCTCGCCAACATTTTAAGAATTTAAATAAATATTGATCTTATCTCAACTAAATTGTCGTGTTATTTGCTCGTTTAAATATGATATTATGAAAATTTATCAAAAAAATGTCCTTTTAAGTTATTTTGATTACAAGAACAAAAGGCTATTAGCTAATGCCAAAAATCAATATGTTGAAATTTAGTTTTTTTAATTTTTACCAAACATCCGTCTATATTTTGAAAAGCAATATTTTTTTCTAGTGAAAACAACTTTTTTAACTAAAAAAAAATTCTGATAACAAACTTAACCATAATCTCACAACAAAATTAACACTAACGGATAAGTCGGCAGAGTCTTTTTTAGGAGGCAATTTACTTTTTTTTAGGACCTGGATTGGATAAAAAATATCTTATTTTATTTATTTTTTTAATTTATTTAACTCAATTTCATTATAAAATAAATAACTCTAACACCAATTTATTATATCTCATTACACTTCATTTATCTACAAGATAAATAAATTTATCCACTCTACCACACTATTAATTAATACATTCCTCTATTTTTTTTTCCACTCAAACTAAATACAAAATTAAAATATTTTATAATCATAATATTATATCAAGTTAACACTTTAAAGTAATTTATATTTTGCACCTTTTTATTTATTAATTTTGTTACTTCCGAGTAAATAATTAAATTGTCTCCAAAAATCATACAGGTAATTATTTTCTTCCACATTTATCTACCCACATTTAACCACTTTCAAGTTAACCCTACTAACGTTTTTAGAAGTGTGGGTAGGTAAAGGTGAAAGAAAATAATGACGTGTATTGTTTTTGGGGACAATTTAATTATTTACTCGAAAGTAACAAAATTAATAAATAAAAAAGTGCAAAATATAAATTAATTGAAAGTGTTAACTTGATATAATATTATGATTATAAAATATTTTAATTTTGTATTTAGTTTGAGTGGAAAAAAAATAGAGAAATATATTAATTAATAGTGTGATAGAGTGGGTAAATTTATTTATTTTGTAGATAAGTGAAATGTAATGAATTAGTGTTATACTTATTTATTTTATAATGAAATTAAGTGGAATGAATTAAAAAAATAAATAAAAATAAGATATGACGTGCAGCTGTAAACTTTTATCAAATACTGAAAAAGTAATTTGCTTCCTAAAAAACAGACTCTGCTAGATAAGTTACCACAATTTCCTCCATTCCCAACTCCCAAGGAAAACCTCCCAATAAATTTATTAAAAAAGAGAATAGCTGCTAATTTTGAGACAGTCACAAAAATGTAAAAGTATGATAACTAAATGGGAAGTTATTTAGTACTCCAATTTGATCTCAACACCACAAATAATAGTCCACTAGATAACTAATGCACCTTTTTCTAATTAATATGGTAATGGTCCCTACTAAATTATTGAGTTATATGAAACTGCGTCTAATTTTTATCGGTAAATAACTTATATATAATTTATTTAAATTTAAGTTTTTAAAATTTAATCATATAATTTAAATGTAAAAATATATTAATAAATTTAAAAAAATTATATTTTAAAATTTTAAATACGATATATTCATCAATCAAAATTAGATAGGTGTAAATGTTTTTTAACATTACCGACTAATTTCCAAGTCACCATAATTTCGACCATTTCCCAAAGGAAAAACCCTATAAATACTCTCACTCCCTCACCCAACTAACTCACACTCCCTCCCACCTTTCCCACACACACATACATAACAAACCAATATCCAAATAATAATAATAGCAGTAATAACCAAAAATGGAGGAGAAATCAAGCAAATCACTAGAAATGCAGCCTTCCCCATCTACCCTCTCTCCTCCTCCCTCCCCAATATTCAAAATCGTCGTTGTCGCCTCCATCGCAGCGGGGATACAGTTCGGTTGGGCCTTACAGCTATCTCTCTTAACCCCTTATGTGCAGCTGTTGGGCATACCACACCAGTGGGCCCCACTTATTTGGCTATGTGGGCCCATTTCCGGTATGCTCGTTCAGCCTCTCGTTGGGTATTATAGTGACCGCTCCACTTCAAGGTTAATTAACCTTCTCTTTTTTAGTACTACTACTCCATTACTAAATTCTTGGTTTTTATAGTTTTATTGCATTGGCGTACCAAATTTAACAGAATTTCTACTATATATATATTCTACCGTTTTACATTTTGGTAAATTTTATTTTAATGCATCAGTAAATATAGTTTTATGGATTCGCGTAGTTGGTATATGGATATAGAGAAGTGGGTGATTAAGGACATTAATTAACAAGTGCCTTTATGAACAATTTGGTACTTTTATAGTGTACCAAATCTATAAAGATTACTACTACGTTACTACTTACCGTTTCTTCTTGTCTCAAAATAAGTGTTTCACTTTCTTTTTTTCTTTCTATTTTGTATTTTTTGAAACATTCCCTGTTTTTTTTCTTTCTCTGTTTCAGATTTGTTTTCAATTGTAGTTATTAAATGGTTTGGTCATATGGTTTTATGCATTGGCGAACCGAATCTAAGAAAATTGGTACAATTAGTGTACCAAATCTAATTTAATTTTTTACTATTTCCGTTTTCAATTTTGGTATGTCTCAAAATAAATGTGCAATTTATCTTTCTAGTGAATTTTCTATTTTTGTGTTTTTTGAAATATGCTCGTTCAACCGCTGGTTGGGTCTATATATATAGTGACCGCTCCACTTCGAGGTTCCGATATTTATTTTTTATTTCTGTTTCGTTTTTGTTTTAGATTATACTCCTAAGTAAATGGTTAGCTAATATAGTTTTATACATTGGCGTAATTAGTACATGGATTTACAGAAATTAGTGATTAAGCACATGAGCAGTTGCCTTTCTCAACAATTAGTATACAAAATCTTAAAAATTACTCCACTACTTTTCGTTTTCTATTTTGGTATATATGTTGTACCAAAACAAGTGTTCAGTTTCTCTATTTTAGTAAATTTTCTATTTTTATTTTTCCCTTTTTGGTAGTTAAATCAAAACAGATTTATTGAGTAAGAAATGGTTTTTGTTTTATAATATTGAGTTTTGATGATTTTTGGTGAATTTTAAATCAAAATGTTTCAAATTACAATTTAAAAATAACTATTTCTCACACTATATATCTGATTTCTTTTGGATTTTATACTCGCGTAAATTACAGTCTTATACACTATCTTATAAGTACACGTATATTCAAAATTAAGCAAATTAGTACACCAAGAGTCGCATTTCGTGACGATTCGATACAACTAATGGACCAATTTAGTTCCTTACACTATGCATAATATCGTCCTAACTTTTTACTATATTTTCACTTTGTTCTCAATTCTCATTTAATTTATTAAGTATAAAACAGTGAAAGCATCGATAGTGTACTAGTGCTTATTACAAGGATTCCGGTCGGGTTTCACGAAAGCGAAATATATATAACGATAGCATGATAATTCTCTGTACATATATAATTGCAATTAATGTAATATTTATGTGTGTATAAATACATTCAGGTTTGGTCGTCGGCGTCCGTTTATTGCAGCCGGGGCAGGGCTGGTAGCAGTGGCTGTTGTCCTGATCGGATTCGCAGCAGACATCGGACACATGTCGGGCGATAACCTAAGGGGGAAAGTGAAGCCGAGGGCCATAGCTGTTTTTGTGGTGGGCTTTTGGATCCTAGACGTGGCGAATAACATGTTACAGGGTCCGTGTAGGGCGTTTCTTGCTGACCTGGCGGCGGGAGACCAGAAGAGAACTCGCACCGCTAATGCGTTCTTCTCGTTCTTTATGGCTGTCGGGAATGTCCTCGGATTCGCTGCTGGAAGGTTCGGTTTTGAATAAATTTGTTTTCTTTAGTTACTATCCGATCTTTATAGTACAGTATATAATTAGATCTAAAAGTAGAGTTAAGATCAGTGTTTAAAAAGCGAAAACTTAGCTAAAGCGTTTTTGCAAGGGCTACGATAAAAGCACGAAAAGCTTATGTTTTTTGTGGCCTAAAAATTGGAAAATAGAGCTTTTTAAAGCTTTTTTTAAGCTTTGAATTGAGTTTTGAATCTAAATTTTTATTTCGAAGGCAGTTTTTTAAAACAGTGGTTAAGGTGAGCTGAATTAAAGAGCAAACTTCTATTTGTACCGCATGTTTTCAATCGAAACACTATAATTCAATTCTGAAAATATGGTAATAGCCAAAAACATCAGTATCATTGTCTGGAATAAACTTTGATTCTCAGTACGTCTTTACTTTTACCCAAAAAGTATTAGTTGAAACCTTTTAGTCTGTATGGCATATCGATTTAAACACTACTAGTTCTCGGGTTTTGTATACACGGTAATAGCTAAATAGGTCCATATCCTTGCCCGATATAATATTCTCAAGATGATGAATTAAACAACAATATCGATTGATCCATTTATAGTTCATCTAAGCATATGAAATTGTGTTGTATTACAACCATTTATTTGGTATATATATACTTGAAATTTTACCATATGAAGATTCTGATGAAAAGGACCACTAGATGGAACCAAAATGTCACTTTTATTTAAACGTGCCAAATCAGTAGACATTAATATTAGGGACTGTCATTGTGGTCCAAGCTATAGGGGCCATGTCATTGAATTTCTGGTTCAAGCAATACTATAGGGGCCATTTCTTTATAAAACGGTTTGCAATGGACAATTTTCAATTTCTTTGTAAAATGGTTTGTATTGGGACAGTATTCTTGAATGACTAAAATTTGCTATAACAGTTCACTCCCTGCTAAACTGAGGAAAAACAAACACTGAAATGGCAAGATTCAGTTCTTTCAGTTTATCATTTCGTGTGGAAATATTTTAACTCATATGTTAAGTATCTTTCTGAAATATCATTCTTTTAATGGAATGGTATATTTGAAGACTAAAAATTACCCTTAAACTGCAGTGCAGTCCAAACTTGCACTTTTTGTAAAGAAACATTTTGTAGAAATGTATTTGCACATGTTCAGACAAGTATCGAACTTTCATGTATCGTATTATTAAGTTCTATATGTATGTACGGTTTTGTGACATTCTTATATCTGTGTAACGCTCTTTTCAACATCTTAATTAATTAGATTGTTTGTTTGTTAATCACAGCTTTAGCCACCTCCACAACGCATTTCCGTTCACCTCAACCACCGCCTGTGATGTGTACTGTGCAAACCTCAAGAGCTGCTTCATCCTCTCGATCCTCCTCTTACTAACCCTGACAACCATCGCCCTATGCACTGTCTCTGAACCACCACCCACAAAATCCGAATTAGACACCACCCTAAACCCAAACTCCACCTCCGAACCCTTCTTCAAGGAGATCTTTGCGGCCCTGAAAGACCTCCCAAAACCCATGTGGATCCTTCTTTTAGTCACCGCCCTCAACTGGATCGCGTGGTTCCCTTTCCTCCTCTTTGACACTGACTGGATGGGTCGTGAGGTGTATGGTGGTGTTGCAGGCGAGGATGGCCCAAGAGGAGACGCTTACGGGCTTGGGGTGCGTGCCGGTGCACTAGGGCTCGTGCTAAATTCAGTGGTTCTTGGGGTTGTTTCGTTAGCGGTGGAGCCCTTGGCGCGTGTACTTGGTGGTGTGAAGAGACTTTGGGGTGGGGTGAACTTTTTGCTAGCTGTTTGTCTTGCGATGACTGTGCCTGTGACAAAAGCCGCTCAGGCATATCGCCACCATTATGCTGCCTTGAACGGCGGTGCTATCCCTTTGAAGCCTGATGCTGGTGCTAAGGGTGGCGCTCTCGCTATTTTCTCTGTTCTCGGTGTTCCCCTCGCGGTAAGGAAACGATATGTTCATATATTTAGTCATTTTCGATTCGTTTTTCTTTTCTTTTAAATAATTTTGGTTAAGATTCATATCATGCTCAAGTTGCTCAAATTTGGAAATGATAGCAACGAATATTATATTGAAGATCCATCTTCCTAAATGAGTGACTTAGATTAATTTCACCTAGTAGTGTGGACAAATTGTCACATTTAACTTGAGGGACTCTTTTGTTGTATCCGGAACTAAGGAGAGTTGATAGGATGTTGATTGTAACTATGGGGACCATCCTTGTTGGCTTGTAGCTGTCCATAATAATTTGAAGATTATTATTATATTTGCAAATTTGTGCAATATATAGGAAAGAATAAAAGATGGTTCTGCCCTTAAATTACGGGGCGTATTGTTAGATTTTTCACTATTTGACAAAATGATTATGTAAGTTGTAACAGGTCAATCTAAATTGACCTTTGTCCTAATTAACTTTAAGGTCGGTTGAGTCATGCGTAGTGTACACTAACAGAAAATTATTAGAATAATCACTGTTTTTATTTGGTTGTTCTTTTAACACGTTTGCCACTTACCTTTTTCGGATTTATGGGAGTATTAATTTCATTTGGAAATTGTCACGTTTTCCCACTCACATTATCTACTTGTTGACTCTGGATTTTACAGATCCAAAACTATTGAATTTCAACTTAAGTATAACAATATAGATAACGTCAATTAAATCGCATTTATTATGAAGCTGTATCTGTCGGTAGACTTAGCACTGGGGGTGAAAATAATGGTACTATTCAACATTTGTATCAGTGTATTTCTCAGTGGCGTGTTTTATACGGATTTGATTGTGAATCTCGTGTCACATTTGATAGTTCTAGATATGAGTACATGTTAAGATCATTTAAAGGCTTTGGCCAAGAGTCAGATTTAACAACTAAATTGTGCCATCTAGTAGATTTTAAATAAAACAATACTTGAGGTTGTGATGACTGTGCTACTAGATGAAGGTCAAGTTATATTCTAGCTTAAAATTTTATTCTATTTTTCTCAATAAACAAGTGTAATTTGTTTTAGTAAATGATTTTGCAGATTACTTACAGCATCCCATTTGCAATGGCATCAATTTATTCTAGCAGTTCTGGCGCAGGGCAAGGTACTTGTTTTTCCAACCCTTCCTGTGACAAAATATAATTTTCGTTTAAGAAAATATCATAATCTCTTCTCATGATGGTTTGTATTTTTCGTATTTGATAACAGGTCTTTCACTTGGCGTTCTCAACTTGGCAATTGTCATTCCTCAGGTAAGATTTTGCGACCCAAGACATTAACACATGCATACTTATGAAAACAACAAATTTAAAAAGAATAAAAATACATTACTGGAGAATCTATAAAAGGTTACTACTTACTACACTATCATTTGTTAATGGACCACACACACTAGTTCAAACAGAATAAAGACTGTGTGAGTAGTCATGCCTGATGCCTATAATGTATTACCTTGTCATTTCGCATCTAATTTTACTAGAAAGTTTGGAAAGTTTATGTTTCTATAAGAAAAAGTTCCCTGTTAAAATATGTTTTAAATAGTTGATGGGCATGATAATAACTTGATATAATAGATATATCACTGTTACAGTGTTACCCAACAAACGTACACCATGACTTTCTTTTTTATAAGAAATTAATAATGTTAGGTTCACCAATAATGCTTTAATCTTTTAGTAAATACAATAATCACCCATTTCTAACAAGCCAATACGTTTTCCACACATCACTTGAAAATAAATTTGACATAATCATTACATCCTGCAATTGCTTCACCATAAATACTACTCCTATGAAGATAAAAATAGAGGTTCAGAGTGAGTGACGTCTTTCCCCATCCTTTTCTACTCCATGAATAATTAAATCTCTAATTACTAATTAGACACCACTTGTCCCTATCATCTAATGTTTATAAATTGAAATTCCTCCTTTTGTCTAAAAAAGACGAAGCAAAGGCACGAGGTGGCCGTTGCTGGACTCACCAATAGTGTGTTCTTAAGTCAAAAATAGAATGAACATTTTTTTGAAAAATTCCCAATTATTATCCCCTAAATAATGCGTTTCTAAAATTCAATAACTGTGACGTGAACCCGTGACCAGCACCACACACGGTACAAGATATCGAGTTCCACTAAGGCCAAATTCACCCCGCACCCTTTTTTGAAATTTGATGCTTACGTCGCATTCATATGAAATTCACAAATTCAATACCCAAGTTTTGAAAGAAGTTGTGGATGTAATTGTCATGTGACGGTTAGTTGATTACGCTCTCAACTTCATATGATAGAGATTCTGAATAGTTTAGTAAGATTCTTGTATGTATACATAAACTTGTAGCAAGAAAATGTTTTTCTTTCAATCCACTTATGTCTAATTTGTGTTTTGGAACTTTTACTGAACAGATGATAGTTTCTCTATTAAGTGGCCACTTCGACGACCTGTTCGGTGGCGGTAATTTGCCAGCATTCGTGGTGGGAGCTGTTGCTGCCGCAGCCAGTGCTGTGCTGGCACTAGTTTTGCTTCCGTCTCCACCACCCGACTCTGCCAAAGTAGCCAGAACGGTTGGCGGATTGCACTAAAAATTGAGCACGATTAATGGAAATATAAATTTAAACATCTTTTAATTTTTGTGTTTTCGGTCTTTTATTTTTCTCCTTTGGTGTGTTATGTGGACATGTATCTGGGACCATTTTGGGTCAAATAGAAACGTTGTCTGTAAGACTGTATACCTACGCTAAAAAGCATGGTGTGGTAATTGATAGTCGTTACTCTTTTGAGTTGTTAGTTTGTGTAGTGTAGTACCTATAACCTATCTATGTATTTGGTGTAATCAATGAAGCACTGGTATATGAATGAAGGTTCTCATTGCTGCGACATTTGTGTACCATCCTGGCAAAAGCGACATTGCTTACTAGTTTTTACATAATTTGTTACATAACAAAATTGAAATGATCATGTTATTTTTTCTTGTTCATCTCTTGAACATCCATACTTGTAAATATTAGGTGCGGGGGTAAGAATCAGATGTGGTAAAAATGATATGAGATTAGAATTAGAAAAACTGAGATATTATGAGAAACTACAGACAAAGAACGTAAATAAATATACCGTTGATAAACGTAGCCTAGCGTTACTACTTGGTCCACATGATCACAAATTCCAACACAATATTAAATATATTAGTCCCCTAGCTAGCTAGATAGCATGGGTAATTCTAGAGCTCACACCGGTTCGGAACGGTTCGGTTTTCAAGAAACCCGGAACTAAACCGAAAATAATTTCGGTTTTGGTTCGGTTTGATTATTTTCAAAAATAAAATCATATCATACCGTACTGAACCGGTATTTTCGGTTCGGTTTTGGTTCGAACCGGTTTTTCGCGATTTTTATTTAAAAGTTAAAAACTAATCTTATGATATATATAGTAAATAAATATTTATGTGAAAAAAATTATGGAATATTTATAAAAAATTGTATCAATTGTAAAGATATAATTTTTCAAAATATATTTTGCTACGAATAAAATGTGAATAATATAATTTATATTTTCTTATTTATGTTAGATGCATATACCTTATTAGTTTGTTACGTATATATAACTTTTACAATTTGAAATAATGGAATAATATAAAAATAAAATTCTCACTCGTTTTTTTTTTTTTACTTTTCTTCCATATACGTGAAAAAAGTAAGATTTTACTTGAAACACCAAACATAATTATTTATAAATAAAAGTGTATAAAAATATATTTTTAATCGGTTTACGGTTTATTTTCGGTTTTCGGTTTTTGGTTTTTTTTTGGTTTTCGGTTCGGTTCGGTTTGTTTTCGGTACCAAAACTACATACTGAAACCAAACCGGACTTTTGTTTCGGTTCCGGTTTCGGTTTGAGTTTTTTATAAACAAAATCGAACCGAACGGTTTTTTCCGGCTCGGTTCGTTTTTTCGGTAAAAAATCTCATCCCTAGGTATTTCGGAGCCAACGCGCGCCGTACGGTATTTATCGACATGATTAACAAAGTGAATGATACTATAGCGGAATACTAATACTCCATCTGTTCTCAATTAATTGTTCATTACGAAATTACGTGCAATTTTGACCGATCAATAGCCTGTATTAAAATTGTCGGAATGAAAATTTTGAAAAGTTAATCATATAGTTCAAACATTAAATTATATGATTTATGTTTGAAAATTTTCATTTCGACAATTTTGATACATGTTATAAATCAATAAAAATTATACGTAATTTCGTAGAGAAAAATTAAATGGGAATCGAGAGAATAGTCGGAATACATGTGTGAGTGTTTTTGGATTTTGTGATATCTATTAGCTTCTTTATTTTTTTATTAAAATTGCAACTATGCATATTACCGTGACATACATTTTTACTAATGTTATAAAGCGAAAAAGTCCATCCTGTTATGACTAATGTGCATAAATGAGAAAAAAAAATCTGTATCAATACAAATGTTATTATATATTTTTGTAAACTTTAACATACATCTATAAAAAAAACCACGTCAATATAATCAATGTATTCCAGATGTAGTCAAAAGTATTTTAGAAAGATCGTACCTTCGTAGTTATACCATACCGGTTACGATACTCGTATCCATAATCGCATAACTTATCATCATCCATTTAGAAGAATCTCATTCCCAAGTTTGTCCAGAAGCACGATATGCCAAAAATAAAGAACAGAAATATCATGCATGTGTTTTCTAGCCCGATAGAACATAGAATCCGAATAATATTCCTAAGATGTGCAAAACGACTTTTTGAAGGACCTGATAAAGATGACCCAAAAAAAAGACCAGACATAAAGGCTCATAAAATGACTCGTGATGGTTCACGGGCTTCAATCTTTTCTGAATCTCAACCATAAGTTCAATAGTCAAAACTCTATAAGAAACTCAAAAGAAATAATTTCTTCTGAAGAAAATTAGTTTTGAAAGTTTTTGCTCGTTTCGGTATCGATCTCTTAGTTTCTCTTTTCGTCTGTTTGACTGTCTCTTGCAAGATATCTACAGTATTTGGTAAACCCTTTTTCAATATTTCAGGCATCCCTAAGTATTTGCCTTGCTGATTGGTGTCATTTAGAACCTTATGCACTTTATAACTTATAAGTGCATTTGTCTGTGAATTCTTTAACATTTTGAAGTTCTTACTTCAATTTGTACGTCCTTTTTCCATATATACTCTCAATCTCTCATAAAGAGTAACCTAAGAGAATAATTGAAATTCCGATTTATATCTTAATCAAGTGTAAAAAAGTGTTACGGTAACACCCACCCTTATAAGGGTAGCAAACAGTTTCTAAGCAATTTCAAATAAAATAAAATAACAGTTTGTAAGGTAGTTCACACGAAATGTTATTCAAATTAATGTTTTTCTACCATAGTAGCCTGGCTAGCCGATCGCTTAATTGGTCATCTGTCAGCCCCACAGTCGGCGAAATTGCATGAATCTGTCGTTGATTGGCCAAAGAAGAAAGATATGCCCCTTTAAGGGAGCTTAATATGTTAAATCTTACACATTTAGCTGATAGTAATTTTAGCTCCAATTAAGTTGCTGTTTGGTTTGTTAATTTTTAAGTTCATTGTACTTTGAATCACTGTTCTAAAAAGAAACTTTAAAGTTTTGGGCTTGTTGAAATTATAAGTTGTTTGGTTTTATTTGGTTCATTAGTTTATTTTTGTTGGGCTAATAAGTTTTTGGGGCTTCTATGTAATTAGAATAAGCTAGCCCAATTTCTAGATTATTCTAGAAGTTCTAAAAGTATCTAGAATAGTCCTTGAGTAGAATATTATAAAGAATATGCTTAGAAAATTCTAGAGACGATTTTGGACCGTCAGATTGTTTTGATCTCCACCGTTGTTCGTGGTGGAGAAATAGTATAAATAGGTGGTACTTCCACCATTTGTATAACCACCAAAAAAAGAAGAAAAAATATATATAAAAAGTTTTTTTCCCTTTTATATTTCGGTTCGTGTGTTTTCGTTTTTAGCCTTCCCGATCCCTTTAAATACTTTCCAACAGTGGTATCAGAGCCTGTCGGTCCCAAAATGGCCGGAGGTATGACCCCCTTCATCCCCACACTTAAGAAGGATTTTTACGATAATTGGAACATACGAATGAAAGTGTTCCTCGGTTCCCAAGACGTATGGGAAATCGTAGAGAGCGGGTATGACGAACCTGGAGTAGGCGCCACCCAAACTCAAGCCCAAAGGGAGACGTTGAAGGAATTGAAGAAGAAGGATCGGAAGGCTCTCACCATCATCCATCAAGCTTTGGATGAAGTGATGTTTCAAAAGGTGGCGTGTGCAACCATGAGTAAACAAGCGTGGGATATCTTGGAAAACTCTTTTAAAGGAGTTGACAAGGTGAAAAAGTTTCGACTACAAACCTTACGTGGTGATTTTGAGGCGTTACGTATGAAAGCCTCTGAATCGGTTGACGACTATTTTTCTCGAGTTCAAACGGTCGTCAATCAAATGAAAAGATGCGGAGAAGATTTAGATGACACTCGTGTTGTCGAAAAAATTCTACGGTCTTTAGATTCTAAGTGGGATTATATTGTTGTGGCCATCGAGTAATCTAAAGACGTAGAATCTATGACCGTGGATCAACTTTTGGGCTCGCTCCAAGCCCATGAAGACAAACTCAACAAAAGAGTTGTCAAAGAAGAGCCGCTCGAACAAGCTCTCCAAACGAAGTTTAGCATGAACAAGAAAAGTTTTGGTAACCCGAAAAGTCAACGAGGAAGAGGCCGAGGTCAAAGTTATGGCCGAGGTGGTTACAACTATTTCGAAAAGGAAGAAAGGAGATAAAACTCTTACCCGACGAGAGGCCGTGGAAGAGGGGGAAATTTTAATCAAAGTGGGAAACCGAGGTATGATAAATCTCAAATAAAATGTTATAATTGTCAAAAATTTGGTCATTACGCTTCAGAGTGTAGATCCGGTTCTAATAAAGTTGAGGAAAGGTCCAATTTTGCTAAAGAAAATGATGAACGGTCTACACTTTTATTTGCGCATAAAGGAAATGAAAATGGAGAAAATAATACGTGGCATTTAGACACGGGGGCTAGCAACCATATGTGCGGAAATAAAAATATATTTACCGAGTTTGATGAAACGGTAAATGGGGATATATATTTTGGTGATGAATCTAAAATTCCGGTAAAAGGAAAAGGGAAAGTTTTAATCCAATTGAAAAATGGAGAAAATGATTTTATCTCAAATGTTTATTATGTGCCAAATATGAAATCTAATATTTTGAGTTTGGGAAAACTTTTGGAAAAAGGCTATGATATCCATATGAAGAATATTAGTCTTTTATTACGAGATAAAAATGGAAATTTGGTTGCAAAAGTCCCGATGTCGAAAAATAGAATGTTTTCGTTGAAAATAAATAATGGTGGGGCTAAATGTTTGAAAGCGCGTTTTAAAGAAAAAACGTGGCTTTGGCATTTGAGATTTGGCCATCTTAATTTTGGGGGATTAAAGTTGTTGAGTAATAAAAATATGGTGAAAGGTCTACCCCATATCGATCATGTTGATGAACTATGTGAAGGATGCTTGTTTGGAAAACAACCGAGAAAAAGTTTTTCGAAAGAAGCAAGTACAAGAGCTAAAAGGCCGTTAGAACTTGCACATACAGATATTTGCGGCCCTATTAAGCCAAGTTCTCTCGGAAAAAGTAATTATTTTGCCATTTTTATTGATGATTTTAGTCGAAAGACTTGGGCTTATTTTTTGAAACAAAAATCCGATGTTTTTGATGCTTTCAAAAAATTTAAAGCACTTGTTGAAAATGAAAGCGGCCAAAAAATAAAGGCTATGAGATCGGATCGAGGGGGAGAATTTACCTCGAATGATTTTGAAAAATATTGTGAAGAAAATGGAATCTTTCGTCATTTGACGGTTCCTTATACCCCACAACAAAACGGGGTTGTTGAAAGAAAAAATCGATCTCTTTTAAATATGGCCCGTAGCATGCTTAAAAGTAAAAATGTTCCAAAAGAGTTTTGGGCCGAAGCGGTTGATAGTGCGGTTTATCTATCGAACCGTTCCCCGTCTCGAAGTGTTTGGGGTAAAACCCCCGAAGAAGCATGGAGCGAAAGAAAGCCGGTTATATCTCATTTGAGAGTTTTTGAGAGCATTGCGTATGCTCATGTCCCGGACCAAAAAAGGTCCAAACTAGATGATAAAAGCGAAAAGTTTATTTTCATCGGTTACGATTCGAGGGCGAAAGGCTATAAGCTATATAATCCGGACAATGGGAAATTTGTCGTGAGCCGAGATGTTGAATTCGATGAAGAGGGAACATGGGAATGGTACAAAACGGATGAAGACTATGATTTTTTCCCTTATTATAGCGATGAAGATGATGAGCAAGTTGAAAGAGAAGAAGAGACAAATACTCCACCTTCATCACCCCAATCACAAGGCCAAGTATCCTCGATTGATGAAAGTTTGAGCGAAAGACCACCGCGTTACCGGACCTTACAAGAGTTATACGAGGTAACCGAACCTATTGATAATATTACTCTTTTTTGTCTATTTGCGGGGTGTGAACCTATAGGTCTTGGAGAAGCAATGCAAAATAAAAAATTGGAGGAATGCCATGGATGAAGAAATGAACTCGATAATAAAAAATGATACATGGGAATTGGCGGATTTACCGAAAGGACACAAAGCTATTGGCGCTAAGTGGGTTTATAAGGAGAAAAAGAATGCAAGAGGAGAAACCGAAAAATATAAAGCAAGGTTGGTCGCAAAAGGATACAACCAAAAGGCCGGCATCAATTATGACGAGGTATTCGCTCCCGTAGCCCGTCTTGAAACTATAAGATTTTTAATTTCTTTAGCCGCTCAAAATAAATGGAAAATAAATCAAATGGATGTGAAATCGGCATTTTTAAATGGCAACTTAGAAGAAGAAGTTTATTTGCAACAACCACCGGGTTATGAAATTAAAGGGCATGAAAATAAAGTTTTAAAATTGAAAAAAGCGGTTTACGGTTTAAAACAAGCCCCCCGAGCTTGGAATACTAGGATTGATAAGTATTTCCAAGAAAATGATTTTATAAAATGTCCCCATGAGCATTCTCTTTATGAGAAAATGGATAAAAATGGTGATGTGTTGATTGTTTGCCTTTATGTTGATGATTTGATTTTTACGGAAAACAATCCAAAATTATTTGAGGATTTTAAAAGGGTAATGAGTTGGGAATTTGAAATGACGGATATTGGGCTTATGTCGTATTACCTTGGAATTGAAGTGAAACAAAACGAAAAGGGAATTTTTATTTCGCAAGAAGGTTATGCAAAAGATATTCTTAAAAGGTTTAAAATGGAAGGGTGTAAGCCGATAAATACGCCGGTGGATTGCGCTACAAAGTTGTCGAAATACTTTGAAGACGAAAGTGTGGACCCAACATTTTTCAAAAGTTTAGTTGGAAGCTTACGATACTTAACTATTACGAGACCGGATATTTTGTATGGAGTTAGTCTTATAAGCCGCTATATGGAAGCTCCAACTTTGATGCATTGGAAGGCCGCGAAACGAATCCTCCGTTATATAAAAGGTACGGTTGATTTTGGGTTGAATTATTCGTTTTCTAATAATTTTGAGTTGATTGGCTATAGTGATAGCGATTGGGGAGGCGATATAGACGATCGAAAAAGTACTAGTGGATTTGTTTTTTATATGCGGGATACGGCTTTTACTTGGAGTTCGAAAAAACAACCCATCGTGACACTTTCTACTTGTGAAGCCGAGTATGTTGCCGCTAATTCGTGTATTTGCCATGCAATTTGGTTACGAAATTTATTGAAGGAATTGGGGATGCCACAAAATGAAGCGAAAAAAGTATTTGTTGATAATAAGTCCGCGATAGCCCTCGCTAAGAATCTCGTGTTCCATGACCAAAGTAAGCACATCGATACGCGCTATCATTTTATTCGTGAATGTATTGAAAGAAATGATGTTGAAGTGAAGTATACGAAGTCCCAAGATCAAGTTGCGGATATTTTTACAAAGGCGCTCAAGTACGAAGACTTTCGAAGATTGAGAAATTTGCTCGGACTTACCAAACAAGCTTAAGGGGGAGTGTTGAAATTATAAGTTGTTTGGTTTTATTTGGTCCATTAGTTTATTTTTGTTGGGCTAATAAGTTTTTGGGGCTTCTATGTAATTAGAATAAACTAGCCCAATTTCTAGATTATTCTACAAGTTCTAAAAGTATCTAGAATAGTCATTGAGTAGAATATTATAAAGAATATGGTTAGAAAATTCTAGAGACGATTTTGGACCGTCAGATTGTTTTGATCTCCACCGTTGTTCGTGGTGGAGAAATAGTATAAATAGGTGGTACTTCCACCATTTGTATAACCACCAAAAAAAGAAGAAAAAATATATATAAAAAGTTTTTTTCCTTTTTATATTTCGGTTCGTGTGTTTTCGTTTTTAGCCTTCCCGATCCCTTTAAATACTTTCCAACAGGGCTAAGATCATTTAACTTATTTTTTTTTTTAAATCTACAAACAAATTAAAAGCACAAGTTAATCATTCCTCCTAAGACTGGCAAGTGGTAATCAGAATAATCAACTGATAAGCAGCATTTACCATAAAAGCAACATAGAAGACAAAATAATGTGTTTTTTTGTTGATGTAATAACAAAGTAATACATTACGTTATTTTAGCAAGTGTGCCTCCAAAATCTGTGGGATTTAATGGAGAGTTATAACTTATAATTAAATATGCCCATCGCTCACCCTCTTTGACTTGTATTGAGTATTCCCCAAGGATCCAAGAACTATAGCTGCTTCCCAGATACTTCCATTGAGTACTCCCCAAGATTTGTGACTTTTAATGTTGAACAAAATAAAGAACAGGAAAACTAAATAATTTGTCAATCTCTCTTTATAAACCATACAGCCAACAAAACTTCAGTCACAATGTACCAGGCTACTAGTGTATACACAGGAAAATATCAAAGAAAAATGGAGGTCAAAATTGTTACTAAAGAAGTTATTAAGCCATCTTCCCTCATTATGAAAACATACAATCTCTCATTTCTTGATCAGCAGTTTTATGGTGCCGTTTACAATAAACTGTTTCTCTTCTACCAAAATAGTTCTGGTATTTCCACTGAAGAGATGATTTCTGAAAAAGCACAATGTCTAAAAGCATCACTCTCCGAAGTCCTCTCTGATTACTACCCATTGGCAGGGAAAACTAAAGATAAATATTCGGTATTCACTGGTGAAAATGATGGCGTGGAGTTTATAGAAGCTCGAGTTAATGGTACTCTCTCAGAGTATCTGGTAAAACCTGATGTTAATTTGTTTTTAGCAAAACTTGTTTCTGAGGACTATTGCGAGTCTTTCACACGACCTTTGCTAATTATTCAAGCTAGCTTTTTCGTTTGTGGTGGATTGGCTATCGGAATAAACATTTCCCACAGAGTCGCAGATGTCGCATCTTTTACATGTTTTATAAATGCCTGGGCTGGCACCGCGATTAGAGACTATAATATAGTTGAGAAACCTGACTTTAGCGGGTCTCTTATTTTCCCCCCATCTAACCATTTTGTAGGCGCGGAAGCATTGCAAGACTTAGTTATAGACCCTAATCTTGCCACAAGGAGATTCGTCTTTTCTTCATCAAATATTATTAGTCTCCAAGAGAAAGCCACAAAACTTGGTACAATTACACCTTCCCGAGTGCTAACAATTTCTGCATTCTTATGGAGAATTGGTATGAAAATGTCGACATCAAAATATGGTGGTTACGGAGTTCCATCTACTCTAACCATACCAATTAACTTAAGAAGTGTTTTGTCCTCTCCAATAAGTGATCAATCATTTGGAAACTTGTTTGAAGCCTTTACGGTGGATAACCAAGGTGGAAACACAGAGATATCAAATTTGACTACTCTTATTAGGAACAAGATGGCCGAGTTGCGAGAAATTTTTCAAAATAAAATTCAGCAAAGGGAGGAAAATCTTGTAGACTGTTTGGGAAGTTTTACTGAGAAATTGGATTTAACATTTAAGCAAGATGTTTTGTATAACTTCGTGTTCAGTAGTTGGTGTTAGTTTCCTCTCTATGAAGCAAATTTTGGATGGGGAAAACCAATTTGGATTGCCAATTACAATCGTGCACGGAACTGTGCAGTGCTAATGGATACAAGTGATGGAACTGGGATCGAAGCTTGGGTTTCTTTAAGTGAAGATGATATGGTTTTGTTTGCTAGTAATGAGGAGCTGTTGGCATATGCAACTTTAGATCCAAATGTTGATTGAGTATATTCTAGTATGAGTATCCTCTTCTTCTTCTTTTTCGTTTGCCCAAAAAAACAAGACAACTAATTTGTATTCGGATTATTGCTTACATTTGTGTTTTCTATTATCTTTTCAGTTTTTCATGGATATATCATAAATCTATTGAGTAACAATCTTTCTTTCTGGAAGCAAAATTAATGGTGAAAACTTTGTTCTCATTAGTGTATGTATGAGTTTCTTATCTTGCCTCTTACAGCATTTTTCAAATGTTGTGTTTATTATCTTACCTTAATTTTCTACAATATCTCAGTCTACAGTATGTCCATCGCTAACATCAAAGTTTAGCCTGTCCGGAATTCTCCAGAGTTTTTTTTTCAGCTGAGAAGTTCAATCACTAAATCCTTTTGGTTATATTTCCCTTATTTTAACTTTTGTCAGTCGATCCTTCGACTTCTTCTTTGCATTCATGATCCCTGAAGGAAGGAATCATTGCTGTAGACTTGACAAACCATAAACAATAATAATGCAAACTAACACTCGAATTTGATGTCTATTTTTGATCTTTCTGTATTCCACTATTCCTGGATTTAACACTAATTCTGCTCTCACTTCACTTAAATGTGGCTTTCATATTTTTCTGCATTCATTTTAAGTTTCTTCTCAGAACATGCTTTATCTACAACCAGATAATGTCAACTGAAACGTTAGCATTATGTTACTCGAACATTGAAGTCCTTAGCAGTACACCATTGTAATGTACTCTTAGCTCCCATGCAAACAACAACTGTTGATTGTTGAAGTAAATAAGACCTACACACCATGAAGATGTTAATACTTCTGAAAGTCAGGCCAACGATTACTTATTTTTATAGAAAGATTCTTCATCAACATTCTTCGAACATTACAAATATAAATCTGCATCGTTACGCTCATTCTCATTATATGTTGCTTCCACATAGTATTACATATACATAGTCATATAGCACCAAACATCAGGAATTAAACTAAATAAGTAAAGATGTTGGTTAAAAGGTTTGACTTTTAAACTGAAACTATTCATTTATTTTTCTTACCATATCATATAGTACTTGTATGGTATAAAAATTATGCTTTTATTTATCATATTCCTTTTAAGTTTGTCACATCATTTGTTAGGTGTATATGTTGTATTAAAGTAAAACCCAATAAAATAACTTCTAGACATCAAAACTATTTTTTCAGCAAACGTATTTTATTTTTCTATAAAAAATCTTCTTACAAGAGTCAATTTTATTAAAGTTCATCACCAAATAGTCATCTTGGCGGAACCATATATATATATTCATATAGATGTTTTATTATGATTATAAAAGGAAGACATCGTTACCAATTCAATTTAATTAAATTATTTCTTCGTCAATAAAGACACCTAAATTGTCCTTCAACCATTCATTTTTAAATTTGTTGGACAATTATTTCGATTTTTAGAAGAATTTGTACAAAAGTAACATAAACATAACAATAGTCAGCAGTCATCGGTTTTTATCACTAGAGTCTAGAGATGGTTATTACCAAACAAGAAGTCTAAAAATCAGCATCTAAATTAATAAGAAAGTCTAAACAACCCTTGACCATGTTGCCAAGCAATCGAAACCAATTGCTCATGGTTCATTGCTCCCCGTGTTGAAAAGAAAACAGCCAGAAGTGGCCTTTACATTCTTCTTGGAGGGATTTCTGCTTTAACTCTCGTAGTCTTCTTTCGGTTTATTGTGCTCACTAGAATAAAGTACGGGTCTGCTCGCTACTGGGCTATCTTATTTGTCTTCTGTTTGGCATTTGGGCCTCGAGAACACATGGTGCTCATACCACCTGAATTCGGAAATACAGGTTTTTTTTATTAATGTTTATGCATAAAATTTGTGAGAAGTGAGAACAGACAGTTTTTTTTTTTTTTTTATATAATTATATATTGCCAAATGATAAATATAGTGGAGATTTTGTTCCGGGATTTATACAAATTTAGGTCAGAATCCTGATGTAGATTGCCGTTTATTATTGTATAAAGTATTTATATTATCTAAATCCAGCCATATATTAATATGAGTTTGGAAGTTTGAAAAAAAAAAATAGAATCAAATTCATATTTGAATTTAAATTTAAATGTAAATCATAAACATACGACCCATAATAATAACCGAGTCATGGTTAACAGTTAACACCACAGTAGAAAAAGAGAAACGTATACACAAAACGAACATAATTAAATTCTAACTAACTAACAGTACAAGCCAATATAAATACATGAAAACCCATGTGTGGTAGAGACTTAAATAGATTAACTAAATTAACAATAGCAATGAGCAATTAAGTATAACTAAATTTAAAGAATCAACCAAAATTCTAACTTTTTTGTTAAGGGAACTTGGTTACAGTAAGGGGATGAACAGAGAATTAACCGATGATGATTCAAAACGAAATTAAGTGAAAATTAACTAAATTATCAACTATAGACGAAATTAACTAAAGTCAGAAGAAAGTTCGAAACTTTGCTTGTTCGATCTTGTGTGAAAAAAGTGTGTTTTAACTTTCCTCAGGCTAATAGGGGATGGAGAAGAATACGTGTGTGGGTGTATCAAAAATTCACTTTTTTATTCCTATCCAGTGGTATGTTACTTACTAGCTCAAAAAGGCTTAACTAATTTGGCTAATTTTAACTAGGACCCACCCTGATCACACCTATAACAGCCCACCAGCAGGTGCCGACCGTCGGATACGTCAAAATAATTTTAAAAAAATAAATACATTTATGCAACTTTTTTTTATAAGATTTTAACATTTCAGTGCATAAGTTGGTGTAATCTGCATCTGTATCGCACTGGAAAGTACTGTTGTTCGCTACCTAGAGGTCTCTGTTTTGAATCCTGACATCTTCAATTATTTCATTGTTTCTATTTAAGTAAAATTTTAAAAAAATTAACTACTGAAATGGCTCCAACCACAGAACTTTCCCCTAAAACTAACTCATTTTTGGTAGTTAAAATTTTCATTATAAGATGACTTTTTTCAGGGTGAAAAAAAAACTCCGGGCTTAGGTGACCAAATTATAGGGCCGCCCCTGATTACTAACTATACCTATCGCATACCTAGCCTAGCGATGCGACTAAGCATGTGATAATAGCAACATATTTGGCAAAATTTGGCTATAGCTATACGTATGGGAGCAACTAGATCTTGCTTAATAAATAGCTGCATTTGACAATATCAATACATTTGACCGGTATTTGTTGATGTATCTGAAAGAACACTTCATACCAGGCTTTGTATATAGTTAAACTTAGTACTTACTATGTCTTTAAATAAGTGTATTCTATGAAATAACTTTTACACGCATTTTTTTTTTACCTAGATTACCAAAATGAATTCTTTTAAAATTTAATCACATAGTTGTTGGTTATGTCTATATGATAATTTAAAAAAAAAACCTTTTCCGCAATTAAGATAAAAACGTATGGAACAGTTATTACAAATGTAGTAATAGGTATACCCGCTATGTATTTACACATAGCAAATATGCTAGATAAAGTGACACGACAATTGACTTATTTCGTGTTATAAATATGAAGAAGGGTATTCAGGCTAA
The DNA here is from genome assembly GCA_963682055.1 of Primula veris. NCBI lineage: Eukaryota > Viridiplantae > Streptophyta > Magnoliopsida > Ericales > Primulaceae > Primula > Primula veris. The sequence continues at coordinate 9,947,886 of OY821743.1, forward strand.
TGTAAGGGCTCTACGTATGTGATAATATCAATATTTGGAGAAAATCAGTTATACAGTACCTAATCTGTAGGCTTGGTCTAATCAAGTATGTGAAAATATCAATACATTTGGCAAAAATTCGTTAGAGCTATTCTGATGGGCTAGCTCTAATGTATGGGTTACCCTCTGACTTGTATCGATTATTCCCCAAGACTTTGGTTCCCATAGACTTTCATTGAGTACTACCCAAGATTTGTAAGTTTATTTTTATTTTAATGTTGAACAAAGGTGTGAACTAGAGATCTAAAATAATTTCTCAATCTTTTTATATAAACCATACAGACAAGAAAACTTCAGTCACTAGCTAGTATATACAAAGGAAAATGGAGGTCAAAATTGTTGCTAAAGAAGTAATTAATTAAGCCATCTTCCCCCACTATGAAAACATACAATCTCTCAATTCTTGACCAACAGTTTTACGGTGCCTTTTACAATAAACTGTTTCTCTTCTACCAAAATAGTTCCGGTATTGCCACTGAAGAAATGATTTCCGAAAAAGCACAATGTCTAAAAGCATCACTCTCTGAAATCCTCACTGATTACTACCCACTAGCAGGGAAAATTAGAGATAAATATTCAGTATTGACCGGTGAAAATGATGGCGCAGAGTTTATAGAAGCTCGAGTTAACGGTACTCTCTCAAAGTAACTTGTAAACCCCGACGTTAATTTGTTTTTAGCAAAACTTGTTTCTAAGGACTTATGCGAGTCTTTCACAAGATCTTTGCTAATTATTCAATCTAGCTTTTTCATTTGTGGTGGATTCGCTATCGGAGTAAACATTTCCCACAGGGTCGCAGATGCCTCATCTTTTACACGTTTTATAATTGCCTGGGCGGGCACAACGATTAGAAAATATAATATAGTTGAGAAACCAGATTTTAGCGGGTCTCTTATTTTCCCCCCATCTGACCAATTTGCAGGCGCGGAATTATTCGAAGACTTAATTTTAGACCTTAATCTTGTCACAAGGAGATTCGTTTTTTCTTCATCAAATATTATTAGTTTCCAAGAGAAAGCTACAAAACTTGGTACAATTACACCTTCCCGAGTGCAAACAATTTCGGCCTTCTTATGGAGAATTGGCATGAAAATGTCGCCATCAAAATATGGTCGTTATGGAGTTCCGTCTATCGGTCTATGCTAACCATGCCCATTAATTTAAGAAGTATTTTGTCCTCTCCAATAAGTGATCTATCATTTGGAAACTTGTTTGACCTCTTTACGGTGCATAACCCAGATGAAAACACAGATATCGAATTTGACTAAGCTTATATGGAAAAAAATGGACGAGTTGCGAGAAAATTTTCAGAATAAAATTCAGGGAGAAAAATCTTGTAGGCTGTTTGGGAAGTTTTACTGAGAAATTGGAATTTACAATTAATCAAGATGTTTCATATAACTTCGGGGTTACTAGTTGGTGTAAGTTTCCATTTTATAATGCAGATTTTGGATGGGGAAAACCAACTTGGATAGCTAATCACAATCGTACACCGAACAGTGAATTGCTAATGGATACAAGTGATGGAGCTGGGATTGAAGCTTGGGTATCTTTAAGTGAAAATGATATGGTTTTGTTTGCATATGCAACTTTAGATCCAAATGTTGATTGACTATATGCTAGTATGAGTATTCCCTTCTTCTTCTTTTTTCGCTTGTTTGTTTTCGGATTATTGCTTACATTTGTGTTCTCTAATATATCGTCAGTTTTTCACGGATATATCATAAATCTATTGAGTAACAAACTTTCTTTCTGGAAGCAAAATCCATTGTCAAAACTTTGTTCTCATTAGTGTATGTATGAGTTCCCTATCTTGCCTCTTACAGCATTTTTCAAAATTCTAATTAATATTTGGAGAAAATCAGTTATACCTAATATGTAGGCTTGCTCTAATTATGTGACAACATCAGTATAAAGAATCAGCCAAAATTCTAATTTTTTGTTAAGTGAACTTGGTTACGGTTTGGGTATGAACAGAAAAAAATAAGCAGATGGAGAATTAATTGATGGTGATTCAGAACGAAATTAAGTGAAAATTAACTAAAATAGAATCTATGAACAAAGTTAACTAAAGTCAGAAGAGAATTCGAGACTTTAATCCCGTATGGAAAAAGTGTGTTTAATCTTCCTCATGCTAATAAGGGATGGAAAATAATGTGTGGATGTATCAAAGGTTGATTTTTTTATTTATTCGATGGTATATTGCTAGCTAAAAAAGGCTAAACAACTTGGACAATACTAACTAAACAGTTTTGAACTCATGATCTTATACGTGAACTAACAAACTAATATACCATTTGATCTATTAATGGAACACAATGTAAACAAATTGTTGTTTAATATTTTCATCTTTATCTACTAAGTATATTAGTAACGTAGTCGAGGGTTGCAGTAATTTTTTTTCCCGAGTAAATTTTCCAAGGTTTGGGTCTTAGTCAGCTTGGGCCTAGGCCGCCTCCCGACATTGTTACCTATTCAATTTGAATTATTTATTCGTCAACAGAGACACCCAAATTGTCCGTAAACCATTCATTGTTCAATTTGTTGGACAATTAATTCAATTTTTAAAAGAATTTGCACAAAAGTAACCTAAACATCACAGTAGTCAACAGTCATTGTTATTTATCATTGCCTAACAAGAAGTCTAAGCAATCAAATCGAATTCATATTTGAAACTAAACGTAATCATAAACGTACGACCCATAATAATAACTGAGCCCTAGTTAACACAAAACAAACAGAAACCCTAACTAACAAACAGTACAAGCCAATAAAAATACATGAAAACCCATGTGTGGTAGAGAATTAAATAGATTAACTAAATTAACAATAGCAACGAGCAATTAAGCAACTAAATTTAAAGAATCAGCCAAAATTCTAACTTTTTGTTAAGTGAATTTGGTTACAGTTTGGGTATGAACAGAGAAAAATAAGCAGATTGAGAATTAGCTGATGGTAACAAAATTAAGTGAAAATTAACTAAAATATAATCTATGGACGAAGTTAACTAAAGACAGAAGAGAATTCGAGACTTTAATCCCGTGTCAAAAAGTCTGTTTAATCTTTCTCAGGCTAATAAGGGATTGAGAAGAATATGGGTGTGGATGTATCAAAAGTTTTTTTTTTTAATTTCTAGAGACTAGAGACTAGAGACTGGTATATTTGTAACGACCCGATACTCCGATCAGACCACCACCATCTGCTTCTTACCATCAATATTGTCCGCTTTGGCCCAATTTCGTCTTCGTTTATTGGGCCGCACGACTTTAAAAGAAGGTGGTGATAAGAAGGAGGATACTGCTAACTTATATACCATATAACTACTACATATCTAAACGATATGTGATATCTCACTTCTCTTTACCACGGTATTTTCCTATGAAAATCCGGCTTCTTACACTCTTTTCACATTCAGGCACGACGTCCTCGTCGGGCACGCCTTCTTTCCGGGATTGCCGGTTCCCACATCGGATAGATAACGGCTCTGATACCACTTGTAACGATCCGGTCCTCCGACCAGACCGCCACCATCTGCTTCTTAGCACCAATAATGTCCGCTTTGGTCCAATTTCATACTCGGTTCTTGGGTCGCACGGTTTTAAAATGCCTTGGCTTTATTCCGAATCACATAGACCAATTGAAGGTATTTTTTTTATTCTCTATTTAATATAGTTTAAATTTGTAATTTATGAAAAAATTATAAAAAAATATACGAATTTATGAACAAATCATAAAAACTATAACAATTTTACACACATTTGTCCCTTTTTGTTAAAATTAGGGGGTTTATGTAAATTTATTGATTTAGATAATTATCACTAATTGTTAACCTACATTTGATTATATATGTTTATCTTATTTTTACTATGATAAATTTGACTAAGTTAGCTTTTTATTTAAAATTGTTGTAAATGACAAGAAAAACAGTGTTTAATTATTATTTTTCTCTATCGTTTAGTCTCACGTAGCTCTTTTGGTTTATTAAACACCGTAACACTGCTATGAAATATCAAATATGAATGATGTTAAAATTAGGGATGATAATTAAGCGAAATGATACTGTCAATTTCGTTTCGTTTCGTTTTGAGTTTGTTTCATTTCGTTTAGAATGAACGAAAACGAAATTTTCACGAAATTTTCGTTTCATTCACAGACTTATTAGTTTGTAAGTAACTTATTAACTTTAATTTTTTTACGTGTACCGGTATAATCATATTTACACATTACATTAAATATTTTTATATAATGTATTTTAAATTCATATTACTAATATTTTTTAGTAGATCTCTATTTCTATTGATACAAACATACACACGTATATATTTATATATGTAAAAATTAATATATATATATATATATATATATATATATATATATATATGACGAAAACAAAATTTAGTGAAATGAACATGGCTATGTTCATTATCATCTAGTTTACTAAACGAAATGTATATTTAATTTCACTATCAATTCATTTAGTAATGAACGAAAACGGGACAAGTTATTAAAAAAACGAACACAATATTTTTCACGAAATTTTTACCTCATTCACGTATAGCTTCACATGATTTCCACAAAATCGGCCAAGAATATCCATGTCTCTGACACCAGGGGCGGAGCCAATGTATACCCGATGAAGGTTGTAGTCCCCACTGAAATTTGAAAAACTATTATTTTATATGTATTTGTTAATCAAAGTCTAATGTAGCATAATAGTTCAATGTTAAAATCATAAGTTTTGATTTGTTGCTCGGTTGTTGGTTCAAATCTGCACATGAGAAATTATCATATTTTGGTTTTTTGTAATAATATTACACTGCCACTATTATCTGTGTATTGTATGAATATTTTTTTTGTGTTTCATTTTTACAAAAAAAAAAAAAAATTCTATAAATATTGTATATTTTCTCAAAATCTTCATAAATATTGAAATTTAAAACCACTAGTACATATTTGTAGTTGTACTAAATATAAATAAACTACATGGTCTGAATTTATTAAAATTCAATTGATTCTTTATTGTCATAGTTCGATTTAATTAATTAGGGGATAATATTGAAGAATTGAGAAAATCATTTGCCAAACGCTTATTATATCTAAAAATATATATAAATATATACATATATCATATCATACTATTAATATAAGCCAACCCAAACATTTTGAGGCTGCCAAATTTTGCTTAAATTTTCCAAAAATACCATCACTCTAAATGCCATCACTCAATTCAAATACATAAATAAATTAAAAAATGTTATTTTTCACACATCTATATTCCAAACAAAATCGTTGTGTATTTTTTATAAGAGTAAAACATAATGTTACTCTTTATATACGATTGTTAAATATTAAGTTTATTTGTCGGAATCATATCTATGTCACTACATATCGCACATATCAATTATATTGTGTATACACTCAACCGAAATTCAGTCCGCCCCCGGCCTGATGCAGTTAATCCACAGGAAAAACACACATTCTGCGTGCTATGTTGGCTTTTAGTTGGAAAATTTCCTTATATAATCTTCTTTTATATATCCATCACATATATAAAATTTAATGCATCAATTTTTTGTATCTCGAACTAAACTACGTATTTCTACTTGAAACAATCACCTATATCGTCAACATTCGTCCTTCGATATCATCTATGTCTTTTGATATCCGTTCTTACAGCGTGTTTAAATTCGATAATTGTAAACGTTTACAAAGTCTTCATTTTAAGCATCCACATGAAAAAAATTAATTATTTCATAATTTAGATCTAGTTTAAGTTATAATTTCAATCTTTTAAATAAATTTTAGTAAACGTTATTGTATCACGTATCTAAAATAGTATACTGTCACTGTTTATATAAAAACTTTAAGGACCAATAAGTTTTCAACTTAGAACTAGGGTAACAATGTCTGTACTTTTGACTTTGACTATTTTTATTACTACAGTATTAGAATACAATGCAATCCATTAAGTTTGAATAAAACAGTTTTCTTTATGTAAAAACTCTTAAAACAGATATTAACATTCTCAAAAATAAAGCTATTTCGATTTCAGATTTACATAGCGAAATTCATATATTGAAAGATGAAGTAAAATTTCTTAGAAATATCATTCAAACAGAACAGGATATTCCTTTTGACGAAGAAAAAGACAGTCTTATTCCTAATAAGGACATTTTTTTGAATATTATTGACAAAATTACATATCAGAAATGGCATTCTGGTCCAGAAATGACAAAATTACATTCTCATGTCACTATAGTTATAAACAAAGAGTTTACTTTTCTGGTCCAGCTCTTATTGATAGTGGGGCTGATTTAAATTAAATACTGCTGATGGGTCTCGTATGAAGATTATAAACTTTCTAATGCTTATATTTGCAATTCTGGCATCTGCTTCCAAACGACTTTTGTGATGGTTAAAGGCCTTACCCAACAAATCATTTTGGGTACTCCATTCTTGAATTTAATCGAACCTTTTATGGTTACTTCAAAAGGTATTATGTTCGAAACAAATGGTCAAAATATTACTTTTGATTTTATTTCCAAACCACAAATGAGAGAAATTGATATGATCAAAGAAACTTTAATTTTTAAAGAAAATCAAATCAATTTTTTAAGCAAAGATTTAAAGCTTATGAATATTTCTAAACAACTTATTTCGCAAAAAGATAAAATTAGTTTCCTTACTAATTTGATGAAAAAAGAAATTTGTAGTGATATGCCCACTGCTTTTTGGGATAGGAAAAAACATATTGTTACTCTTCCCTATGTGGACGATTTTAAAGATACTGATATTACAACTATGGCTCGGCCTGTCCAAATGGGTCCCGACCTTATTGATTATTGTAAAGAAGAAATAAATTCTCTCTTAACTAAAAAACTTATTCGTAAATCTTATTCCCCTTAGAGTTGTACTGCTTTTTATGTTTATAAAAATGCTGAAATAGAACGTGGGGCTCCGAGACTTGTTATTAATTATAAACCTTTAAATAAGGTTTTAAAATGGATTAGGTACCCTATTCCCAATAAAAAGGATCTATTAACTCGAATCCAGTCTGCTAATATATTTTTCAAATTTGATTTAAAATCAGGTTATTGGCAAATCCAAATTGATGAAAAAGACAGATATAAAACTGCTTTTGTTGTTCCTATGGAACATTATGAATGGAATGTTATGCCATTTGGTTTGAAAAATGCTCCCTCTGAATTCCAGAATATTATGAATGATATTTTTTATCCTTATTCTTCATTTAGTATAGTTTATATTGATGATATCCTCATCTTTTCTAATAATCTCGACCAATATTTCAAACATATTAATATTTTTATAAAATTAATAAAAAATGCTGGCTTAGTAGTTTCTGCCAGTAAAATGTCTTTATTCCAGACGCATATTCGCTTTTTAGCTCAAGAAATAGATCAGGGAAAAATTATTCCTATTGATAGGGCCATTCAATTTGTAAACAAATTTCCTGATATTTTACAGGAAAAAACCCAATTACAACGCTTTTTGGGAAGTCTCAATTATATTGCTGATTATTATAAAAATCTCGCTATTGATAGTTCTCCTTATATGATAGGTTAAAAAAGAATCCACCTATGTGGGGTGATATTCACACCAATGCAGTAAGACTAATTAAGTCTAAAGTCAAAAGCCTACCTTGTTTGGCTCTTATTTCCCCCATTAGTTTTAAAATTGTTGAAACGGATGCATCCGATATCGGATATGGTGGTATTTTAAAACAAAAATTTCCTTCCAAAAACAAAGAGATATTGTCTCGGTATACTTCTGGTAAATGGAATAGTGCACAACAGAACTATTCAACAATTAAGAAAGAAATTCTTTCAGTTGTAAATTGCATTTCCAAATTTCAAGATGATTTATTAAATCAAAAATTTCTTCTAAGAATTGATTGCAAAGCTGCAAAAGATGTCTTAGAAAAGGATGTTAAAAATTTAGCATCCAAACAAATATCTGCACGATGGCAATCTATTTTGTCTATTTTCGATTTCGATATCGAATATATAAAAGGAGAAAATAACTCTCTTCCTGATTTTTTAACCAGGGAATTTATTCTTGGCCCCACATGAGCCAATCTAGTCATGGCCGTGGCCGAAGAGGATATTCCTCTGCCCATGATCGACATGAATTCGATAAGAAGAGATATTCCTCTTCCCCATCTATTGCTGGCTCTAGTTCTTCTACGAGTCCTGCTATGCGCTCTAAAAAAGAGCCTGCCGATTATGAGGATTATTTATCCTCTGGAAAAACCCAAGAAAGCTTCCTTGAAGCACTAAAAGAACCAGTCCTTCCTGGAATAAAAAAGATAAAGATGAGCTAATTATTCTTCTCCACAATGGAGATGCGAGGTTATTTACCTCCCCCAATTCCATAGAAGAAGCAGAGGTTATTTTTTGGCCAATGTATTGGGGGAGGTAAATAACCTCGCATCTCCATTGTGGAGAAGAATAATTAGCTCATCTTTATCTTTTTTATTCCAGGAAGGACTGGTTCTTTTAGTGCTTCAAGGAAGCTTTCTTGGGTTTTTCCAGAGGATAAATAATCCTCATAATCGGCAGGCTCTTTTTTAGAGCGCATAGCAGGACTCGTAGAAGAACTAGAGCCAGCAATAGATGGGGAAGAGGAATATCTCTTCTTATCGAATTCATGTCGATCATGGGCAGAGGAATATCCTCTTCGGCCACGGCCATGACTAGATTGGCTCATGTGGGGCCAAGAATAAATTCCCTGGTTAAAAAATCAGGAAGAGAGTTATTTTCTCCTTTTATATATTCGATATCGAAATCGAAAATAGACAAAATAGATTGCCATCGTGCAAATATTTGTTTGGATGCTAAATTTTTAACATCCTTTTCTAAGACATCTTTTGCAGCTTTGCAATCAATTCTTAGAAGAAATTTTTGATTTAATAAATCATCTTGAAATTTGGAAATGCAATTTACAACTGAAAGAATTTCTTTCTTAATTGTTGAATAGTTCTGTTGTGCACTATTCCATTTACCAGAAGTATACCGAGACAATATCTCTTTGTTTTTGGAAGGAAATTTTTGTTTTAAAATACCACCATATCCGATATCGGATGCATATATTTTGTTCTATTGTTTTAATAGCCATACCCATTTTAAAATCAAACATACCAATAGAATATATCTCAGAAGGCTTAACCTTAGGAAGGTGCCAATTAGCTAACTGTTCTTCAAAGTTAGCCATTTCAGGAATATCATTATATTGACATTCTTCTTGTCGCATATTAGACGTGTTTTTATTAGAGTTGGAAGTATAACTTCCTCGAGAAAAATTTCGAGAAGAATTAGATCGATTCATTTTAGAGAACATAATAGGTTATCATGAATAAATATAAAAAATGCGGATAAGAAAAACCAAAGGATCTAACAACAGTCAACAAACAAAAAGTGCTTATACCTTCTACGCCTCTTATGGGCTTTGTGAGGTTGCACCAAAATGCGACGAGATGTTAAATAAGATGGCTCTGATACCAAACGTATTCTTTTATTTATTCAAATCAAACCTGAGCAATTTTTACATAGGAGAAAGAAAGAGAGAGAGAGAGACACACTGAAATTGCTTGCCCATTACATCAGACTTCATGTCCCTTATATAGGCTGAGCTTTGAACAAAAAGAAAAAGAAAAAAGTAAAGGCGCATTAAACAATAAGCGCACTAACCATAATACGTTAAAACATGGGCAGCTAATACTGGCCAACATACTGGCCCATCTAAAAGACTTGATTCACAGCTTTTCCATAAATTACGCCGGGTGCTCATTGGGCCCCATCGACACGTAAATTTAGGGTAGTAATTGAAGGAATCTTATCTCTTTGAAATATGACAAGCTGTCAAGCTTTTGCTTTTCCCTTGTCTTTTGTTGTGACTTTTGGCACGTGTTCATCTATAAGATGATCCAAATAATTTTCCATATCTTCATTACTCTGGGCAAAATCACGATCTTCTTCGGCACCAGAGTCTTCTTCCATTAGAGAATTGGATGAAGAATTATTGGCGAGACAATCAGTAAAATCTATGTCTAATTGACTCTGTACGAGAGCAAATAATTTTGCTTTCAATTCCATAGAAGAAGCAGAGGGGAATTGTTTTTTGAGATCTGTCAAAGAAGGCAACTCTAATTTTGTAGTTTTTGCTTCGGGTGCATATTCCCGTTCTATTTTTTTAAAAGACTCAATAGCCTCTTGAATTTTTAAAATAGTATACTGTCACTGTTTATATAAAAACTTTAAGGACCAATAAGTTTTCAACTTAGAACTAGGGTAACCATGTCTGTACTTTTGACTTTGACTATTTTTATTACTACAGTATTAGAATACAATGCAATCCATTAATAAAGTTACTTGTGAATCTTCATTTTCCCAAAACAACTGAATTTTTCATTTCAAAAAAAAAAAACTGAACTTTGTAAACATGTATCTATAGTTTATATATTACTGAAATCTGTAATGTTGGTGTTGGCAAATTATGTTCAACTAATTCCTCTTCAGCTTCCATCTTATCCATTCCTTAAACAAAAAACAAAATCACTTAATATAAACAATCTTAATTCATGTAACACCTGTGTGGCATTTCATCGAACACTTGGTGTGTACACCAATAATGAGAAAAACAGTAACAATATTTTGAATAATTTGGATAATGGGTATGAAAAGGAGATGAAAAAGAAGAAGAGGGTATTTTTGTTGGATGTAAATCCACTGTGTTATAATGGGAGTGTACCAAGTTTAAACAGCTTTGCTTATTGGGTTTCGCTTTTGTTATCTCAAGTCACCCTCACCGACCCTGTTATCGCTGTAATATCCTACTCCTTCTCTTTATATGAATATATATATATAAGCATACGAGTTTTGCGTTAATATTCTTTTTCAATAATAATTGCCCTCACAGAGGTAGCAGGGATCGAACCCTGATCACAAGCGCAATATACCAAGTCCCTAATCACTTGGGCAACCTATATTGTTCGTTTTGCGTTAAATATTTTTTACTTGTTTTTCTGTAAAGATTTTGCTGTTCGAAGGAGCCAAGTTTGTTTGTTTTTTGCTTCTTTCTGATAGGTATATATATTTATGTAAGTAGTTTGTTTAGTCTCATATTAGTTGCCTCGCTGCCTACTGGCGACGCCATGATTCATTCGAGGACCAGGCTGAAGTTTTTGTAGGACGAACATAAACTAGAATGTTAAGAGTTAAAGGATGCTAACAAAACATATTTTTGTTTTCACTGAGTATTTTTGGTCAATAGGCTTTCATCTGCTAGTATTATTACTTTGGGCCTAATGTACACAGATTTTATATGTGCATAATGTTGTTTAAAAACCTATGTTGATTATGACTGATATTAGTGTAAACTATACTGAATTTTGTACTCCTATATGCATAATGTTGTTTCAAAAGGATTAAGAAAAAATCACGCATGTCCATGAAATTCCCCAAACTGGCAGTGTTGTCACTCAGAATACAAAGCTTCCATTTCGATATCATTCCGTTGACTGTAATTTTTCTTAGTTTTCCGTTTGGGGCAGTATATCGTAGTCACAAACTAAATTTCATTGGAACGCACACTATCCACTATTCAGTGATATCCATTGATTTCATTTTTCTAATGCTCCTAAAGCTACTGTAGTGTTTAGATAATCCGTTAGAACTAACTTAGTGTACAGAACCCACTCTTTGAGCTGGAGCTTGTCCGCTCAATTACCTTTCCACAATCCCCGTAGGGAAACCGATCTATTAGTACATGGTTAACAACTTAATAGTACATATATGGATATATATGCTTAATATACTTCTAGAAGTATTTTGTCGTGGAAATATTTTTCTGGTACTGTCAACACTGTTTCTCTCTCCTTATGTGTACACTACCATTTAAATCATTATCAAATTAATGAAATTTCCATATCCTTTTTTCTACATTGCTATCTATTTTCCTATTTCAAGCTTTTCTTTCCACCTGTAGCTTTGTTTTAAGTTATTCATCCCAATAGTGTCTTAAGTACATGATGGAATGACAGAAAAGTTTGTTTTTTCATCCAAAATTGGGTGAAGGTCATGCAAGTTCTTTTGCCCATAATTGACACAAATTGTTGAAGAAAAAATGATTCCTTATTCTCACAGAAAGTGACACAAGGTTTGGAATTAGGGCTGTAAATGAGATGAGCTGTTCGTGAAATCGTTCGTGTTCGGCTCGGCTAATGTTCGTTCATTTATAAATGAACACGATAATGAACAAGAATATAGTGTTCGTCTATTAAGTGAACTGAACATGAACATGTTTCTGTTCGGTTCGTCTAAGTTCGTGTTCGTGTAAGTATATATAAAGTTTGATAAAATAAAAAACTAAATCTATTAATGATGTAACAAAAACTAATATATCACTACACAATTAATAAACCTATTTATGCTATAATAATATAAATGATATGTTTGTTTTATTTCGAACTTATTATGGAAATTTATATCATCATACTATCAATACAATCACCGATTTTATCGTTAAGTGTTCACCTCGTTAAAATAATCATATGTATGTAAAAATAAATTATACAATATATAAACTTAAAGTTATATGTGAACTAGTTTATCCTAGTTAACAATATAGTAATATATGATAAAATTAAAATATATTTTAATAAGAAAGATTTTTTATTTTTTTAATTATTGAATGTTTTGAAAGAAATTAGATGTTCACGAACAACTCGTGTTCGGTTCGTCAAATATTCGGTTCATGTTCGTCAAGTGTTCGTTCGTATTTAAATGAACATGAACAAGGGTTTTAGTTCATGAACTGAACATGAACAGAGTATTGTTCGGTTCGTTTCGTTTCAGTTACAGCCCTATTTGGAATAATTCATGTATATCCTGATTCGTATAACTTTGCATTTATAGGGCACATGTAAATTTGATGATATTTTTTATACCAAATTCGTATTTTAAAGACGGTCTTTGTTGATATATATTTTCCTCTTTTTCTTCATTGGTGCTCTATGATGCTCATAGGTAGGATAAAAGATATCAATAAGATGCTCGTAGGCAGGGGCGGAGCCAGGATTAACCATAAGGGGTTGCACAAATCAAAATGTTATTTTACGGGGTTGCGAGATTCATCATTTTTAAATTATTTTTAAAAAAATCTATAGAAAAACTGACAATTTCATAAATTGTGGGGGTGCAAGTGCACTCCTTTGTACCTATATAGATCCGCCCATGCTCATAGGTAGGATAAAAGATATCAGTAAGAACTATATGTATATGTTGCATATGTGTGTGTGTGAACCCTTATTAATATTAACAAATCCCAATCTGCTAGTTTAGGAGACCATTTTTGCTCACTTGTTACTGTAAGATCATGTCTTTTCTGGAGAAAGGAGAGGGGAAAAAAGCTAGCCAATAAGAAAAATGATTAATTTCTTTAAAAGATTTTTATCTTGCTCATATATCTATCTATACTAGCGCACATAGCCCACGCGATGCGTGGTGTAACACGTGAATCATTTAAAAAGTAAAATCTTATCATCTTATGAACAAATAAAAAAAACAGGACGGTAGTGAAATCATAAAACAGAGAAGAAACAAATATACGTACCATATATAGGAAATAATGTGCCCTGCAAAAACTATTTTAAGACTTTAATTTCCCTCAAAAACTTGAATCATGAAAAGATTAACAAAGAGAGATGGGTTTTTGCAGTATTAGAGATATAAAAGGGGAGAGATAATGGGTAGAAAAAGGCAGGGGGAAATTTTGATGTGAATAATGATAGAGCAGTTATTTAGAATTCAGTTTTATTTTTACAAACGTCCCGGCAGTTACTTCTCTCTTACTTTTGTAATTTTTATTAGAGGTTGGATTTTTATACTACACTTTTTCTGAAAAAACGCACAAACCGTAAAAAAAATCTACAGTTTACAGTGTTTTTATGCAAACCGTACATTTAATGTACGGTTTGCATGTATATTTCAGAAAACTGCAAATCAGTCCCTGCATTTCGTAAAAACTCAATATTGGTCCTATCAATTAAAATACAGAATATTTTTTACAAACATACAAATCAAACATACGAATCAAATTAAACTTACGAATTTATTACGTACAAATCAAACATACGAATCAAATTAAACTTACGAATTTATAATATTTCAACTCAGCTAAGAATAAAACTTACGAATCAAACATAGAAATCAAATACAAAAAACACAAATGTGCATTTATTTATTTTTGTAACGACTAAATGATTTAAAGTTGGACGTAGGGAGCATCTTTCCCGCCGATGTTAATCTATCCGATGATGGCTCAGTAGACTCTTCGATTTCGTTTAGCTCCGTACGCCGTCTCTGTCGATGCTGCGAATCTGGATGCGGAGCACGCTCGTGGGATGTAAGTGTCAATCCTCGACTCCAACTGTCGTATGACCCAAATGATTGTCTATGATGATCGAACGGAACATCATCCTGAACGTAGTCCGACCCAGCAAAAGAAGCACGACGACCATGACCGCTTGAACTCGGACCCGGACCCTGATCTGTAGTCGGGGATCGACCTCCACTCGATCTTCTACCCTCGCTACGCCCGCCGCTACTAGATTCGCCTTCCCCTCTGCCTCTTTCGCCGGGACGCTGACAACTTGAAGCCCTAGTGTAAGTTCTTGGGTCGTAACGTAGGTCGTCATCACCATCGTCGTCGTCGTCGTCATCGTCATCCTCCTCATCACCATTGTCTATGATGACGACGATGGGACCATTGTCTATGATGACGACGATGAGGAGGATGACGATGACGACGACGACGACGATGGTGATGACGACCTACGTTACGACCCAAGAACTTACACTAGGGCTTCAAGTTGTCGGCGTCCCGACGAAAGAGCCAGAGGGGAAGGCGAATCTAGTAGCGGCGGGCGTAGCGGGGGTAGAAGATCGAGTGGAGGTCGACCCCCGACTACAGATCAGGGTCCGGGTCCGAGTTCAAGCGGTCATGGTCGTCGTGCTTCTTTTGCTGGGTCGGACTATGTTCAGGATGATGTTCCGTTCGATCATCATAGACAATCATTTGGGTCGTACGACAGTTGGAGTCGAGGATTGACACTTACATCCCACGAGCGTGCTCCGCATCCAGATTCGCAGCATCGACAGAGACGGCGTACGGAGCTAAACGAAATCGAAGAGTCTACTGAGCCGTCATCGGATAGATTAACATCGGCGGGAAAGATGCTCCCTACGTCCAACTTTAAATCATTTAGTCGTTACAAAAAAAAATAAATGCACATTTGTGTTTTTTGTATTTGATTTCTATGTTTGATTTGTAAGTTTTATTCTTAACTGAGTTGGAATATTATAAATTCGTAAGTTTAATTTGATTCGTATGTTCGATTTGTACGTTATGAATTCGTAAGTTTAATTTGATTCGTATGTTTGATTTGTATGTTTGTAATATTATGTATTTTAATTGATATGACCAATATTGAGTTTTTACGAAATGCAGGGACTGATTTGCAATTTTCTGAAATATGCATACAAACCGTACATTTAATGTACGGTTTGCACAAAATACATGCAAACCGTACATTTAATGTACGGTTTGCATAAAAACACTGTAAACTGTAGATTTTTTTTACGGTTTGTGCGTTTTTTCAGAAAAAAGTGTAGTAGAAAAATCCAACCTCTTTTTATTAATAGTAGGGTTGTTTCGCAATTATTTGTTTCAAGGCCTCATAAGGGCTCTTGACATAAACTAATAGTATATATATATGTGTGTGTGTGTGTGTGTCCCCTAAGGTTTGAAGTAAATGTTAAATTCTAGGTTATTGATGGAGAAAGAGGGGACCTGTATCGCAACCAATTGTTACCTTCATATAAAGCACATAGGAGAAATTTACCAAGACACACTGTATCACAGAGGTTTCCGAAAGGCCTGGTTTCGAGATCACACCAAGTTGTCATCGATATTCTAAAAAAACTACACGTGCCGGTAATGCCTTTTTCATATTTTTCACTTCGGCTGTATGTGCATTGTGTGAATATTTCAACACTTTTTAACATGTGCAGAGCTACTGTAATAGCTTCCGTACACGGAATACTTGGCAATCCGTTGTTACTTCTATGATAATAGATTAATAAGGGTGTTAAGGTGATCTGAATACTTGGTGACATGAAAGTTTCACATGGTTGTGGAAAGGAATTTAACTATGGGTTTGATGCTTGTATCTACACCTATTCCACAAGTATGGTACCTAATCAACATCTTATTAACCTTGTGTAATTTACTCTATGATTATGGTAAACATTTAGGCTTTAATTGTTCAAATAAAAGAAACAGCGTGGCTCTAGGATCCTTAAAATGCTTTTAATACGAGTCCACATTAAGTCAAATGAAAGAGGGTGGTTATAAACGAATTTAAACAGACAAAAAAAAGTGCAGACAAAACAAATAGCGCGCTTAGACTGGAAATTGAGTTCTCTCAGGAGCTTTATTTATGGACACGGATCCGCAGCAATCATAGTTGCACTGCTAAGACTAGCAGTCTATGAATAAGTACTAATAACTCCAGCTGCAAATGAGTATTTACAAAATCACAGATTTAAGTCAAATGTGTTTATGGATTTTTCTATCTTTATTTACGAGTTCCAAAATAAGGTAGGCTATACCTCACCAACTGTTCTAAAATTTGGTTGGTGTGAATAAGTTGTACATATAGCTCTGGTTATTGGAGTTTGGATGTGAGAACTAATTAAAAAAAGAAATCACAGGAGAATGGTTAGAGAGTGATGAGTTAAATGAACGGAAGAGGGCGCGTAGAGTATTGGAAAATTGCCACAAATTAAATTGTGGAAGTGATGATTTTTTTTCCATTTTATCTATATCGTCTTAACCATACATTTTTTATAAGGACATGTATCGTAAGATTAAGCAATACATTGTTAGCTTAGCAGTCCCATTACGGATTGCTGAGGATCCATCCCCTTTGTTTATAGTATAAATTTCTTACGTTGTCAGTGTTTACTAAACTTGCAATATTAGTTTTTGTATATATTATATTAAATACTGATGTAGGTTGTAAAAATAGAAGCTGTCGAAGCAGATGATGTTATGGCAACACTCGCTGATCAAGTTTTAGAAAGAGGATATAAGGCGGTGATTGCTTCCCCGGATAAGGATTTTAAGCAACTAATATCTGAGGACGTGCAAATAGTTATGCCTATGCCCGAGTTTGGTCGCTGGTCCTTTTATACCTTGAAACACTACATGGCTCAGTATGGCTGTGATCCATCATCTGATTTAAGTCTTAGTAAGTTTGATGGATTTTTATTTCCTTCCTTACAAATCACTTTTTTTAGGTTCACATCATATCATCTTAAGTAGCATTCTATTTGTGTGTCCGAATTTTTCTTGTCTCTAAACCTCGGACGAGTCTAACGGACATGGTTTGCCAGGTTTTAAATATAGTAGGAGTAAAAAGCGAAAGAAAAAGAGTGCTCTGTTTCATGTATTATGGTCGAGGCATGCTTTTAGATTTTATTGGTTTCTTTTTGTTCTGAACAAAAAAGTTATTTTTGTCTCTTCTTTCCATCCGCCCATACACCTACATTTTTATTCCTTGTCAATCCGTTTTTTAAGATTTTTTCCCTTCTCTGGCATTCATCTCTGAACAAAGAGCTTCGTAAAATTCATTAGAACAAAGACCTGATGCACTTATTGAGAACTGGTCTCTCTCTCTCTCTGAGTGAGACACCAAACTCTATTTTCTTGCCGCTGTTCAAAATTGCAGAGAAATAAGAGTCGACGCTTGTTCATAGGAAAGGGTTAGGAAAGAATCACTACATCGGTTACTTCAGAAACAATCTCTGAAGAAACCGAGATAATGAGGAGACTACTCCTCTCTCCTAACTCTTCCTTATGAATAAGCTTTAAATTATATATATTTGTATCCTTTTATGATGGGATAAGAAAATCAAGTGCAATGTTTTACTGTTATATGCACAGAGAAGAACCTGTTCGTAATAAATAAATAAAAACTTCCCTGCTTCACGTGTTTCAGTAACGTAATATTTGGTAACTGCTTAATAGTTTCTGTTAAGTTTTAGTCATCATCTCATTATGACTAATAATATATTTAAATCAACAGCCTTTGTCATTATGATATATGATATATGACTAATAATATATTGAAACCAAATATATTTACTCTTACATCTTACTATTCTTTGTTAACATATGATATATGACAAGGCCATATTATTCTTGCATTTTACCCCTTCGTCATGTGGCAAAATTATTCAGTAACAGTTAAAATAAATCTGCTGTGACTAGCGTCTACACTTAAAAAATATAGGACCAAGGCCGATGCTTAATAATGGTTGGTATAAATTCAACATTTTATTTAATCTTTTGGTTTGATCATTTACTCTATACGAGGTCATATAAGGCCAAGTTAATTGTTTATATTGAGTTTCTTTTTTGTGATTGCCCCTATATTTAATCATGAAATTGCTGTTGTCACAGGATGTATGATGGGTGATGAAACTGATGGCATTCCGGGTATTCAACATATGGTCCCTGGTTTTGGTCGAAAAACTGCACTTAAGCTCATAAAGAAACACGGTTCGCTAGAAAATTTACTGAACGCAGCTGCTGTAAGAACTGTGGCCCGAGAATACGCCCAAGAGGCCCTAACAAAATATGCCGATTATTTGCGAAGAAACTATCAAGTCCTTGCCTTGAGAAGGTAATGCCTTTCATGTATCTGTTTTTACGTGGTTCTACAAATTATACCTACTGTTTTATTTATCGTTTTACTTATAGCTCGTAGTATAAACAAACAAAGGTATCAAGCTAGGTAAACTGCTTGAGTGAGGAATCAAAGTTTAATACGTAAGCAAAATATTATTTCTAAACTAACAAATAATGCTCGTCAGTCATGAGCCGCTAGTTAAACTTTTCCTTCTAACGCTGTTCAATTATTAACCAACTGAGATCTACCCTAATTCCTAATACATTTGCAGCTTCTGTGTATGGATGGTAAATTTTCCTCATGTTAATGTGTTTAATGCACTATTATGTAGAGACATTGATGTGCATCTTCAAGAAAAGTGGTTATTGGAGAGAGATACCCACGATGATTCGCTTGTCTTATCCAGTTTTTTCAATGGAATTGGCAGTAAACTGGAGGCTCCATTACCAAAATAGATACTGTTTTTTCATGCGGTCAAGTTACAAAAAATCTTCAACGTTTATGTTGATGATACAATCCAGATCTGACGTCTCCGGATCTGTCTAGACTACAGCACTGTTGGATGAAACTTTATGCTTTTCGTGAAAACATAGATAAGCAGAGATCGAATGCCATTTGTGCTTCCCTTTAAAATACAGTTAGAACAATGTATCTTTGCGGTGATCTGAAGTATATCCAGTAGGCATGTTCTTATACACACTTAACATTCACAATTGTTAAAGAATATTAGAAAGTTTTCATATAAGCATATTTAAGTAAAGTATGAAAAGCTTATTTTCCTCTCAGAAATAATGTGATCCTACAGGTGTGGTCTTTAAACAACCATTTTTGACAAAAGTGTATTGTGATGAAATGTCAATCTATGAATTCTTTGAAGTACAAAAATGTACATAGATTTGTGAAGCACTTGGAACAGAAAAGTTGTTAGTAAATGAGTTGTAATAACATACGTTACATACCAACACATTTATTTATTTGAATTGTTCAGTAAAGAGAGATGGAGACTGTTTAACCATGTCGCATGCATTTCTGGGCAATGTTCATTTGGACCCCAGAAGATGAAAAATTATGGAGGGAAAAAAGTTAATATAAAAATGAAAAGTAATAATGTATAGTTATGATAGGGAGTTATGTTGAGAAAGCTGGATAAAGTTAACTTGTTACTCAAAATTTGTAAAAGTGTACATGTTACCTTATATTTAAGAAACCAATTATGATATCTACTTCATTTGGTGTTTCCAGTAATTTTAGCTACTTTTTAATTCTCAATTTATTCTTTGACTTTCACATTAATTGCACTCAAATTGCATATTTTTTATAAAAAATAAAAGGTTTAAATTATAATAAATTAGTATTCTTAGTTAGTTTTTCTGTGTCGTTTGAAATTTTTGGATTGATAAACAAGTCAATTGAACTTTTAAGTTTCGGATTTCTTTATAGAATTATTGTACTATATAATGGATGAAAAAAAATTATTCAACAACCCGGTATAAATTGAATTCTGATTTCGCCACTGATCGGACATGATTACCCTTAATAATTACCCTTAATAATTGGAAATGCATATGACTGTTGAACTAGCACCTAGTATAATGCATGGAAATCAAAGGCGGAGATATATAGGCTCCAAATGAGTCATATGACCTCCCTGAAATTCTGCTAGTATATTACTATAATAGCTCTCTATTCTGTATTTGGTAGATAAAAAAACGATGGTTCCTTATTTCACTTATAGTTGTAGAGAGAAAGTTAGGAGGGAGATAGTAGAAAATGGATGGTTTTACTTTTAATAAAAATGTTTTTTATCATCAAATTTTTAATTTAAAAACATTACCCACTGATGTGGCGGATGAAATGAACCAATAATTTTTTTTATGATTTTGAAAAACAATTTTCGCTTAATAAATGATTGGTACACATATATTTTTGAATCAGATATTTGGATAACTATCGCTCTACTTTTAAACTTGCTTGGCCGATGGAAGCACACGTTTCCAATGTACTTTATTTGGAATAACTATAAAAAGAAATTAGGATAAATTATAAAAAGGGTTCTCATAGTTTCAATTCAAGTTTTACTTAGTCTATTTAATTCTATTTCCAATTAATAGGCTATAACAGTTAAAAGATTACAAAATATGTATCCCCTTATGTTTGATTTTAATCCCTACACATGTAGAAATTTAATGACTTTCTATCCAAATATATCACTTATACAAAATCTTGAAAATAGTTAGTGTTTCGAAATCCAAACAATGGAGAGTAGTTGGTGTATTTAATCACTTCCATTAATTAGCAAATAATTCACCCAATGGTTGTTAATATATAGTAGTTTTCATGTGTTGTTAATTAATTAAATTAATCTGACTTCGTATAATATTTTTCAGAAATTTCTGTAAAAAATGGTAGTCGTCGAGATTTTTTGCTGTTTTGTCACCCTCGATTGATTATAGATTGAACTTTTGACCACCTAGTATAAATTACTGGCTCCGCCATGGATGGAAATGATTGGTTCCGCCACGGATGGAAATGATGATGCAGATTCATGAAAAACAAAGGATTTGACCTACATAAGTAGTACATTGCCCCAAAATTCAAGTAAAAACTATCATGTCACTAATTGTATGCTTATTAATTACGACAAACGTAATCACCCTGAATAATATACTCCCATTCTCCGTTACGTGGAGTTTGTTATACATATAATAAAACTGTAAATTTAATTTCAAGCACCAAACATTATTATAATGAACAACTTATTTAAATGTTGAGCACTTAGTTCACGATGCAGCATATAATATTATATTGTTTTTCATTTATGTTTCAGGGTTCACTACAAAGAGATTTACGTCGTTTTAGGATTTCTTTCATATATTACTATAAAGATAGAGACTTGCTAATT
The DNA here is from genome assembly GCA_963682055.1 of Primula veris. NCBI lineage: Eukaryota > Viridiplantae > Streptophyta > Magnoliopsida > Ericales > Primulaceae > Primula > Primula veris. Next base: position 9,969,599 of record OY821743.1, read on the forward strand.
GCTATAAATCCAAGATTTATCCATTTCTCTAGCTTACAAAGCTTTTAATGATTTGCGTGATTTTAATCTTATCTTGATATATGCGTGTTGTCATATTTTTTCAATAGATATTTATGGCGGAAATTTCTCTAGAATTTTACTTAATTAATATCCTATATTTATAATAGAACTTTGTTCTCTTGTTCCTATAGATGTTACCCACGTGTTGTGTGTGCGACACGTAATATATATATATATATATATATATATGATTCAGTTAAATAAATTTTTAAAAATTATATTGATTGAATGAATATATTAAATTAGAAATTGTGAGTAATATAATGCTTTTGTTATACAAAATACACGTAAAATGATTTTGTTTGTTATAAGATTATAATTGTTTTGAAAATATAATGATTTTTGTGTGTTTTTTATATTTTGAATTGAATAAATGTAAATAAGTAATTAGTAAAAAATAGTTGAGATTTTTTAAAAAAATAGCCAAAATTTGACAATCTCATTTTATTTTTTAAATTGACTTATATATATAGTATTTTTTTTTAAAAAAATTCTATCCCTCATTTGGAAGTAAAACCTATGAAAATTCGCAAGAAACAGGATTCAAACCCTGACGATGAGCGTGATATACTCGATTAACAAACACAGTGCCCGTCATCATAATGGAAGTTTTTGTTGGCTTATACAATTATTGCAATAAGGGGAACCCGCAAGTGTGCTCTCCACAATGAATGTTATTTAAGACAATTTGATTTCTGGACAAATATATACTACAAACTATTGTTGATTAACTGAAAGGTTAAAAACTGTTAAAAAACTATCACAATTTTAAAAAACTGTCAAAAAATTGTAACAAAACTGTCACTATTTTAATAAATCGTCACAAACTATTACAAAAGTTATAGCTAATAAACTCATAACAAAAAAATCCGTCATAATTCATGTCACTATTTTAACATTTTTTTTATAGTGATGCCGGTATTTAATGGAAATTGTAAATAGATATATATGGTAGAGGTTATATAGACATCAATTTAGATATTTTTTTTTATATAAAAACGCTCCAAATCAATATTTGATTAATGTAAATCTCCATTATTTCACGACGGCAACACAAATATGCGTACATTTTTTTTTATGAGATGTATGTAATGACATGTTTTGAAAATTATGATAAAATTTAAAAATTCAAAACATGTCATTATATAACTCGAAAAAAAACAATACGCATATTTGTGTTACCGTAGTGAAATCATGAAAATTTTCAATAATCAAATATTGATTTGGAGTGTTTTTGAAAAAAAAAAATCCATATTAAACTATCTATACACTAGTTAAGTTACAGATTAATGCTAATCCTCCATTGTCTATGGTTTTCAATTGAATCATTTAATATAAATGACATAAACACACCCCTTTCTCTCTTTAATTTTGTTTTATGTCATAACAGTCAGGTTAAATCACAAATTCCTACTTTGAGTTGCTGAGTTGTCGGTTCATAGCCAATTGAATAAGTACATTACGAGCTATACATTTCTTACAAATTTAAAATTTATAGTACGTCATTTTCGTAGCTCTTTATAAAAGAATTAATATTTCGTCGTTTGAAACAACTGGCTCACATGATTTTGTCCATATTGTTGGTATCTAACTTTTTTCCTAGCTTGTTTATAGGGAAATTCAAATTAATGTTAATGAATATGTATTTTTTGCATTGAAGAAAATAGTTGTAGTCACGTATGCTACCCCTTCCATTTCGATTAACAAATTGAAGAAAAAGTAATATTTTTCTATGTGTATTTTGCAAAAAAGAAATCATTAAAATTAGCTTTCTAGCTAACCTTTTCTCACATTCTGAAAAAAAAAAAAATCCTAGATGGTATGGAGAAAAAAAAATCATACTTATTGCTTAAAGACAAAAAGGCTTACACTTTTTAATTAAATGTTATGTGTTGGTATATCATTGGTCCCTCATTTCGGTGGTTTAAATATAATTTTGCTGGTTGTATTTAATTGACTGTGAGACCACTCTCCAACTGACTCGGAAATCGTGATTCTAATTGTTAGGTCATAGATCCGAGATTCTAGTGACGTATTGTTTGTCATCATATTGGAAAATATAGTTTTATATATTCATAATAAACTCTCAATATACAGACATCTATTGTGTAACGATTAAGTTCAAGTTGTGCATTCAGTTGGAACCTCAGTTGCAACCGCAGTTGCAACCTCAGTTGCTGGACAGATTCTGTAATATTCGGTCAAATATATTTTAGAAGAATCAAAACGGGTTGAACAAGTTTAGATGATTTGAAGCCATCTCTGAATGATAGAAAGAATATATTGAAGATCTTTTCTTATTGGAATAGAAAACTTAAAAAAAAAGACTCCTTATCAAGTAAGGAAATATCAAAAGAAGGAAGAGATCTTTGGAGATATCTTGAAGACAATTAAATTAAAGATCTGTATAATTTCGAATTAAACAAGATCTGATTTGTTAGAAGATAAAGACTAATTAATTAGAAGATATATAATTGAAGATCTCCAAGTCGGGCAAGGAAAGAAGATAAAGGAAATACTTTCCTTAATGATCAAGTTAGGATCTTTTGTAAAGGCTATATATAAAGCATATTAGCCTTTAGTATTTTGTGTGTTGAATACAATGTAGATATACTGATATTATAGATCAACAACACCCGTTGTACATGAGAGAGAAACAAAGTTAAAAAGATCATGGCGGGATGACATTAGAAATTGATAGTTGTGAGTTAGAGATGGTAAGATAGGCATATACGTGAGGGAGTCATGTTATTGTAAGTCTCGAGTCTTATCATTGTTCCTTTCAAATATCAATAAATACTGAGTGAGGGCTCCGGAGATGTAGACAAGGTGATCATGTCGAACTCCGTTTAAAAACGTCTCGTGTTCAATGTTTTTTATTATTATTAACTTCATTAATACACTTGGTTCCAACTGTGGTTGCAACCTCACTTGGAACCTAACTGCAAAACTGCAACTAGAACAGCGGATAGGAATTTCAATTGGTATCAGAGCTTCACATCATATATACTTGGTGTGGATCCTGTGTTCTGGGAATATGAAGTTAAGAAGAGAAGGAGAATCTTTCTATAAATCTCATACTTGAAGGTAAATTGAAATACTATGCGTTATGAAATATTATATTGGTGTTTATCAAAGTGCAATAAGTACATATGTGAGATGGTTATTCTGAAGAGATGAGAAGCTTCAATTGAGGGGGAGTTTTGGTTATAATCGATTCTGCAATTCAAAGTTTTACCAAAATAATGACAAAGGGGGAGATTGTTAGGTCATAGATCCGAGATTCTAGTGACGTATTGTTTGTCATCATATTGGAAAATATAGTTTTATATATTCATAATAAACTCTCAATATACAGACATCTATTGTGTAACGATTAAGTTCAAGTTATGCATTCAGTTGGAACCTCAGTTGCAACCTCAGTTGCAACCGCAGTTGCAACCGCAGTTGCTGGACAGATTCTGTAATATTCGGTCAAATATATTTTAGAAGAATCAAAACGGGTTGAACAAGTTTAGATGATTTGAAGCCATCTCTGAATGATAGAAAGAATATATTGAAGATCTTTTCTTATTGGAATAAAAGACTTAAAAGAAAGACTCCTTATCAAGTAAGGAAATATCAAAAGAAGGAAGAGATCTTTGGAGATATCTTGAAGACAATTAAATTAAAGATCTGTATAATTTCGAATTAAACAAGATCTGATTTGTTAGAAGATAAAGACTAATTAATTAGAAGATATATATTTGAAGATCTCCAAGTCGGGCAAGGAAAGAAGATAAAGGAAATACTTTCCTTAATGATCAAGTTAGGATCTTTTGTAAAGGCTATATATAAAGCATATTAGCCTTTAGTATTTTGTGTGTTGAATACAATGTAGATATACTGATATTATAGATCAACAACACCCGTTGTACATGAGAGAGAAACAAAGTTAAAAAGATCATGGCGGGATGGCATTAGAAATTGATAGTTGTGAGTTAGAGATGGTAAGATAGGCATATACGTGAGGGAGTCATGTTATTGTAAGTCTCGAGTCTTATCATTGTTCCTTTCAAATATCAATAAATACTGAGTGAGGGCTCCGGAGATGTAGACAAGGTGATCATGTCGAACTCCGTTTAAAAACATCTCGTGTTCAATGTTTTTTTTTATTATTAACTTCATTCATACACTTGGTTCCAACTGTGGTTGCAACCTCACTTGGAACCTAACTGCAAAACTGCAACTAGAACAGCGGATAGGAATTTCACTAATGGTGATTTGTTTTGAGGGGTTTTAAATTACACACACAAACAGGAATAACGATATATATGATTGTAAACTTCACTCTCTTACAGAACAGAAAAACCGTTAACCCGAAAACAGGGAATGACGGGTTGGGTTGACGTATAATACTTGGGTACTTGGCAGTTCTGCATATTAATTGTTTGTAAAAAAAACCAACCGAACCCGATTGATTTATTTCTAAACCTCAAGTATAACCGAAATCAATCCGACCGAAACCCGAAAGTTTTGGTCTTCGGTGTGTGGGTGGTCAAGATCGCCAGCCCTAGTCGACGGACAACATATATATCTCCATAATGCAAATTCAAAATTGATAACCTATACTCCTATAATATATAAACTATAGTTCACTAGTGAAAGACATTCGATGGAGTATTCTCTTATACAATAATACATTAAGTGTTACATATGAATATATACATTTAAAACTTTGTTCTAAACGGATTCTTGATTTGGAATTCTAAACGCATGTTAGATTTTTGAGCCATACATGTTACACCAGTGGAGCTAGCTAGGATTCGGAAATCGGAAATGGAGATGGTGAAATCCCAACAAAATATATAGTGTGCTAACCAACTATATTAAGTTATATTATATGTAAAAATTATGTCAAAATATACATTATTTGAATGGTAGGGATTTTCATACCCCTATTATACATTCTAATATAATATTATATTAGTCCAGAATACCAAGTTGTATAGAGAACTTCAAGTTCAAAATATGTTAAAATAAGCATGCTAGCCCCTCTTTTTAGTCCAAAATATATCATTGCGCAGACTGCTAATTAATACTCCCATGCAACTTGACCCATCAACGTGCCCCATGCATCATTTTTGGACATGCAGTTTAGAATTTGTATTTTGTTTTCGTTTTTTGTTTTTGTTTAAGCCAATCAGGGTCCTACGGAGTTAAAAGTGTATTTGGACTAGTTCAACAACCTAGCCTCCCGGGGCTACATTTATTAGAAATTGTAAGTATCTATCTCATATGAAGTTTTAATTTGAGTTTCACGTTATGAAGTAGCTAGTGTTATTTTGAATTTCACCTTCTGGAGTGCTTTCTTTATTATCATTTTTTTTTTCCTTTTTATTGATCAGATCTTTCTTTATTATCATTTTATTCCCAAGCTCGTGAAGTTTTTATGCGGGGTGAAATTTCCGACGATAAACCTAAGCACACTGCAAGGGTGCAAGCGTAAACCTTGAAACATACTAACCGGAAGGTGACACCAAAGTGAAATCTCTTTATTCTTGTATCAAGTTTAGATTATGTGTGACCTAAATATTTATGCCAAAATCCCAAATCTAACGACAAATCTGTAATAATCACCCCATGGAATTATTTGGTGCAAGCAGAACAATTAACGTGCCCCAGTTTGGCCCAACGTGAGCCTATAGAATCGGGCTAGCCTGACCAGGGCCGGTCTAATTGGGTTGTCAATAATCCGAGTGGATTGGACAATCCATAACAGTGATAAATAATTTTCAAAAGAAAATTAAAATTTATAATATGTTTTTTCGAGATTTTTTTTGAATGAGCAAAATAAAACAAAAATATACTAGACACCCATCTAAAATAAATAAATTTGTCAGACTCTGAGCCCCTGACCTGCCATGAGCTTCGCAAAGGTGTGAATAAACAATTTATTTAAATAACCAACCGGTCCGACTGGGTAATGGACAAGGCTAGCTAGCTCGGAGAAGGGGCCACAGACTATACTTTTATGTATAGTTTGAAAAACTATCTCTGATAAAACCATAACTTTTAGCGATCACGTTAGGCTTTTCAACAATATAATAATGGTAAATCAACGGTAAAGAATGGACATTTCTTGATCTTTATTATTGGTCGGATTATTACACTTATTCGGATTGTTACACTTGCTCGGATTAGTACTTCTTTATTACAATTGTGCTCGATTTGACTGCTTAATCTCTTATCTTGGTCGTTCTTCTTTCTCTTCGATATTCGGCTCTCTCGCTGTTCGGCTTGCTTCTTTTCAGGCTAAGCTTTGACTAGTTTCTCTCTTTTCTCAACTTCTCTCTATATTTTTTGGATATATTTTCTGGTCCATTTCTAGGAGGGGTAGTTGGCTATTTATATGCAACTATGCTTTCTAAGATGTTGACAAATGGTAGTTGGCTATTTATAGGCAACTATGCTTTCTAGGATGTTGACAAATGTCTCCATCTCAGGGGGTTTTTCAAATATGGGTCACTGGTTAAGTGGGCTTGGGCTTTTGGTAGATGCTACCTTATTCTCTTATGAAAGGCATGTGATGACCCATTTAAACGTTGGATACCCATTTATAAAGTGGGTTGATTATTACCCGAATAAAATATTCGGGTCTAATTTTTATGTTCTATCAATCTCCCTTTTACCATTGGATTCTTACTAAGAAATAAATGGCTGTGATCAACTTAGTTTTAAAATATTAAAAAAAATAGAAAATAACTCTAATAAAAAGTGGCCATACTCACTTTGGCGGGAATTGATAAAAAATAGAAAATAACTCTAATAAAAAGCAGACAGAGAATTTCCCAAAAAGAATTTCCCAGAGAATCTCCACAAATCTTCACAAATTCACAAAAGTTTGCCAAAGTCATTAGAAAGCAGACAGAAAATTTCCCAAAAATAAAGAACAGAACAGGGCAATTGACAAAGAAATATACTAGAGAGAACAAGCAATTTAAATCCATTTACCTTCCGTTTTGACACAGGTATAATGTCTAATTAGTTTTTATATTTTAGTTCCGTTTTAAACAATCTATTTGACATGAAATAGCTACCTTTGATATCAAATAGTTATTCGATCTCTGACCTAATTGTCTAATTAGCAAGTATTAGATCGGTTGATTATTTTATGAGAAACTTATAAATGTTGCTAACCTACTTGTAAAACACATTAATTTTAAAACTTCTTTTATTTGGTTAAATCATTAAAAGTTTTTGATCTTAAAACTTGAGGTTTTTTTTAATGTAATACAAATGTAAAATTTGATGAATTATATATGGTCATCCGTTGGTATCTATCACTAAATGCAAATCATCATAATTTGGACACAACTTTGACATGATTTCACAGGATTGATATGGATTTGAATGAATTGCCCCAGAATGATCATACAAAAGATGATACTAGACAAGGAAATGATAGTGGGCACCCAATAGATGATATTGGTAACCTAACTAAAGAGTCTGTCTCGGTTGAGGACGAGTCCGAAGCTAATTCTGTTTGTGAACCCCGTGTTGGTATGATTTTTGATTCGCTTGAAGCAAGTCACATTTATTGGAATAAGTATGGACGAGTTACGGGATTTGACACAAAAATTCGTTCTACCCAAAAGAGTAAAGGAAAAATTCAAGTTATAAATAGCAGAGACTATTCATGTACTAAGGAAGGAAAAAAGCAAAAGGACGAGCGAACGATTGTTTCCAAAAAGCGTTCTGAAACAAGATGTGGCTACTTATGTATTATGAGGATTAGATTAATCAAAGATACGAGTAAATTTAAAGTAACCACATTTGTTAAGGATCATAATCATCCTTTGGAAGACCGACTTACAACGCAATATTTCAAATCACATCGACACATTAACGATGTTCAAGCTAAGGCCATTAATGTTGCAGCAGCTGTGGGTTTAGGTCCCAAAACTACACATAGATACATGAGTATACTAGCCGGTGGATCAACAAATGTCGGTTTTCTTACGGAGTGTTGGCCCGGGTGCGGCTAACCTTAGAGGGGGGTGAATAAGGTTTTGGCGATTTTCGCCTAATTAAAATTCTATGCAACTAACCACCCAACTTATGCAATTCTAAGCTTAACCGTTTTAACAAGAGTTAATAAATTGCTAAAATAACTAAACGCAAGCAATAAATAAGCAAGAAAATAAGTTGCGGAAAGTAAAAGCAAGGGAAGAAAATGGCACCGTAATTTATAGAGGTTCGGCAAACGCGCCTACGTCCTCTCCTCGGTACTACCGAGTATTTCACTAAAATGTTTCTTCCGGATTTTACAAACCCTATCGAGCTCAATCGACCGATTGGCTCACCCTCTACCCGAGGTTCCTACTCTTGATACAAGTGCAAGAGAACACGACTATGAGTCAACGACCCCCCCTCAATTTATGAGTACCCGAATGAAAAACCTAGAGCTTTTAAGCTTCACTTGCTTACAAAGCCTCTACCCGTTCACTCGCTCACAAATGAGTTTATAAAACACTCGATACAAATTTAGTTACAAAAATGTAACTTCGCTCACTATTCTAATTGCTTCTCAAAAAGCTAATTGGTGAGTTGATGATGATCGAGCTTGAATCTCTTTCTCTTTGATTTTCCTCTTCCTCGAATATGTATACACCAAAATGGTGATATTAGGGTTTTTAATGAGAGGTTGAAGGAAGTTGATTGATATTGTGATTGGTGAGTTAGAAAGAGAGATTGGGTGGTATTTATATGTCAAAAGGTCTGTTTTTCCGTTTATGACCGTTGGAAGTGGTTGAGGCTGATTTAAGCTATTTTCCAGAAAAAGCTGAAAAGCTGTTATCGAAATCTGAAGAAAACGATCGGTCGTTTTCTAGAGTCGATCGGTCGTTTTACAGAAAACGATCGGTCGTTTTATGAGAAACGATCGGTCGTTTTTTTCGACGTGCTCACTGGAAGAATTTGGAACAAAAACGATCGGTCGTTTTTGTTCAGTCGATCGGTCGTCTGTAATTCTGGCAGTTTTTCCGGTCTTCTTCGAAAGCCCATAACTTCTTCGTTTTAGCTCCGAATTTGGTTCCGCTTGAACCTATGGCTTCGTTAACGAATGCTCTATCATTTAAAAACCTGAAATATACGTTTTATCTTTTTGGACAAGACAAGCATTATATCATTGAAATAGTAAAATCATTAACGACATAATCAAAGTTATAATCAAAATCATTATTGAACTCTAAGTTCAACACGGATGATATTAAATCATATTTGCGTAGACAAAAAAATTTGAGATTGGGAGAAGCCTCTACCATTTTAGAGTATTTTCGACAGAAAAAATAAATATTCCCCTCATTTTTTCATGACTATGAATACGATAATAATGGAAAACTTACTAATATATTTTGGGCCGATGCTCGAATGATTGTTGACTACCAGACATTCGGAGATGTCGTTATGTTTGACACGACATTTGGAACTAATAAGGCATCACGACCTTTAGGAATTTTTACGGGCTTTAATAACCATAGACAATGCGTTGTATTTGGTGGATGTTTATTATTTAACGAAAAAATACCTTCGTTCGCATGGTCTTTTAAAGTATTTCTTGATTATCATAGTGGAAAAGGCCCTACAGTAATGTTTACTGACCAAGACGCCGCGATGAAAAATGCTTTAGAAATGGTAATGCCTAATGTGCGACATTGTTTGTGTAGTTGGCATATAATTCAAAATGCAACAAAGAAATCACAAAGAGTGTTGCAAAAAAATTGGACTTTTTTTTGTGAAAGATCTCAAAGAATGCATGTACGAGAGTTGTGAGGTGCAGAAATTTGAGCATATGTGGAAAAACATGACAACAAAATACAATCTGGTGGGTAATAAATGGTTGATTGGGCTTTATGGCATCAAAAAATATTGGAGTGTTGCATATAGAATGGATATATTTAGTGCGGGAGTACGGAGCACTCAACTAGTTGAAAGTGTGAATGGAAGACTTAAAAGAGAGTTGGGGACCGGCATAACTATGAAGAAGTTTTTCAAGGAGTTTGACTATTTTTTAGATGGGGTTAGAGAGCGAGAAAGGAAAAGTGACTTCACGTGTAGGCAATCTTCTCCACATATACCAATAGCGAGTTCTAAAATACTAAAACATGCCGCCCAAGTTTATACACCACGTTTGTTTCATCGATTTAGTAAGCAGTTTGATAGGATGCATACTGTTTTCTTGGATGAGATGAGCATTGTTCACGGGCCACATGTTAGGAATGCGTCCGACGGTAATCGGATATATAAAATTAATTATGATCCTACATTGGTAACTATTTCATGTGATTGTTGTATGTTTGAAAGATATGGATATTTATGTGCGCATATTTTAAGGGTATTTGATGTTTGCGGTATTTGTGCGATTCCTGATAGATATATAAAAAAGAGATGGACAAAAAATGCTAGGAATGGATTCGCGAACATTGACTCCCCTATACCCGAACAGTCGGATGCTGAAAATGTTGTAATGTTGATGTCAAATTTTAGCCGTCTAGCATATCGGACTAAAGGAAAGCATGTTTATGTTGATCGTATTATGAAACTTATAGCATCCGAAGATGATTTCATCGATAAGAATGAGATGCAGGAAATTAATGTGGATGGTGTGGCAGATGAGGCTATTGATAACAAAGTGACCAGTTTGAAACCAATAGAAGGTAATAAATGTGGTAGAAAGAAACGAGAAAAAGCTTGTACGGAAAGATCGAAAGGGTGTAGCACTAAAAAAAAAAAAAAACAGCAACCCGTGACAAAGATAACGAAATTGACCTATGTTTAAAATTGTAGCATCCGATTATTATTTAGGTAAATCAAATTTACAAATTTAATTTTATAAATTAAGATTATTCGTTTGAAGAAATTTGTCTAATTTCGCATTTTCTTTCAGGTCTTGGACTCGAGTAGCTGTGGTTGAAGAAAGACGGTCATTGCAGAATTTTGAATATCTTTTGAAGAAATATGGTTGGATAACTAAAAGATCTTTTTTTTTTAACTATATTTGTAGCAGATTTGGTGACTTTTGCTTTTAATTTCACCGAATGCAGTATAAGATTTTAAGTAAAGAAAGCAAAAGGCTGACTGTAAAAGCTACAACCAAACAAAGCCGAGTTGGTTTCTGTATTAGGCTAATATAAATTATATTTGGATCAGTTTTTGCCTTGCTGGGAAAATGTTCTTTGGCTTGCTGGGAAAATGTTCTAACAGCAATGTGGGTTCTTTGGCTTAATGCTGACTATGTGAAATGCATTCATGTTTCTGGCGAGGTTTTCACTGGGTATATTTCTTGTTTGTTTACGTTCTTCGGCCTTGTTGGTTGCAGCTTATTAGTTTATTTTCTATGTTTTTCGTATTGTAAGGAAAATTTGTCATGTGCAATTGCAGATATTTGAATGTAGTTACTGCAAAATTTTATTCCTCTATGTCGCATATATATATATATTCCTCTAGCTTATTGAGTCGCAAAATTTTATTCCTCTATATCGCAAAATTTCTAGCTCACTGAGTTTTGATTTTTTGGTAAAATATAGTTTGATTTGAGGAAATGCCGATTATTTGGAAGCTACAAAAGGAACTTGTGGCATTCGCCTCAAAAAAAGAAAAAAAATAGCTCATTAAGGTATTTTCTCAAACACTTGGTATGCATCTAAAGATTAAAAATGTAGTTTGTTGCGGCAATAGCTCTAACACTGCCATTTTGTTTCCGTTGTTGCCTCATTGAGTTTTAAGTAAACTGTAATAGCTCAAACACTGGCATTCACACTTTTTCCAGAATTTTGGATTTCATTCACCAGATGAACCGATATAAAATGTCAAAAACAGTAATTTACAAAATATACAAAAGCAAGATGTGTCCAATACTTCATACAAAATAAAGCACTGCATTTCAATTGAATGATCACGAGTCGTTGCTACATCAATATAAGGGCTTGTCAATAAGCAACCCACTTAAGCTCAAAAGAAAAAAAACATGGTTCATAGTTGCATTTTCTCAAACACTTGGAATCCATCGAAGTAAACTATAAATAAAAAAAATGTACCAGTAGACAAATACTATGAACAAAAAAGAAAATATAAATGAATCAATTGTGGAGAGCCAAATGAAAAATAAACTAAAAATCCTCGCTCTTGACTCTTTCTCTTTGTTTTTTTACGCCTTATTCGGTACTATTGTATGTGCCTTTGAGGGTTAATCTGATGTGGAGATGCGTTGTGACGATGGCTCGATGGAATAGTTTTATGTTGCCCTGTTCTGTTTTTTATTTTTGGGAAATTCTCTCTTTCTAATGACTTTGGCAACTTTTGTGAATTTGTGAAGATTTGTGGAGATTCTCTGGGAAATTCGTTTTGGGAAATTCTCTATTGCTTTCCTTCTAATGTGGAGATTTGGGAAATTTTTTTATCAAAGTGAGTATGGCCACTTTTTATTAGAGTTATTTTCTATTTTTTTTAATATTTTAAAACTAAGTTGATCACACCCATTTATTTATTAGTAAGAATCCAATGGTAAAAGGGAGATAGTTTTTCAAACTATATATAAAAGTATAGTCTGTGACCCCTTCTCCAGCTAGCTCCCTCCAGCATAAAACAACCCATTTTTATGTTATTTATTTTTTCGAAGTAGCTTTGAAGATGGTTGTTAGGACTAACTTCTATGTTTTCTTACGACTATTTGAAGCATGGGGACCCAATAACAATACTTTAACCATAATAAATATCATGCATACAAGTTCTCAAATAATTTTACACCACAAAATCTGGAAAAAAAAAAAATTGTCGACACCCATGTGTTGTACAAGATATTATCCATAATATATTTATTTTAATAATTTATTTGTTTATTATTCAAATATCTTAGGGTATTTCTCGTTCTAGAAATCATTGTAGTCCGGGGTTAAAATTTCCGTGAAGCCATTCCCTAACAATCCTTAAGACAGATCCTGGAAATGCCATACCTTCGATTTTGTTTTACGTGATTTATTTTCATTTAAAGAGTTCCCGTTTTTCCATATCCTGCAATTTTCTAGTACACCATCATATATCTCAAGCTTAAGTACTCCATTAAAGATCAAAAGCGTGTTCCATCTAGACCTATACAAAGATTTCAACTCAATTTAAATAATTCGTCAAAGAATTGAGCAAAAATGTTAAATATCTCCAGCTCAAGACAAAGAGCTTGAAATTACTAAAATGTTTATACTTTAGGTACCCCGTCTCAATGGTTCTTTTTAATACATTAAAAAATCATGTTCCGTATATTAAGTTTTGTATTGGAACTTTTAATACTATCTGAATTCTGATTTTCTTTTGTACTCTCTTGTTTTAGTTTTATGAAAATAAAAATTGTGTTGTACGCCTTTTGCTTTAGTTTAACAAGTATCAGTAAAAACTCTGTTGTAGTGATTTTCGAATTTTGTGTTGCACTCAATCTCATTTGTTTAATTCAGAGACCATACGAATCATTGGATAGAAGGCCAAGCGCAGGAGGTTACGAGCTGAGTTTTTCAGAATAGTACAGGCGAGGCTGACATTCCCTGTATGGTGAAAAAGTAATCTTTTACCAACAAAGAAATGATGCTCAGCACATTTCTGAATGCAAAAAAGCAGGAAAAAAATGTAGGAATTTGAAATGGTCAGTGATAGATGATGATTCGGTATAGTAGCTGATTCGTTACTAGTAACTCAACATGCTCTTTTAGCTTCTGAAATCACTCAGGACTTGAATTGATTAAAAAAAAGTGAACAAGCACAAGAAAAAATTGAACTCTGTTTTGACAAGATAATTACATTGGGTATTATCGTGTTCAAGATTGTACTAAAAGTGATAAAATTATGGTTTCAAAAGTTTCACCCAACCATTATGACTAAATGTCCTACCTTGAAAAGGATACTCCGTATAAAACATGTCACCTCATAAATACGAAGAAATCAATCATCTCGCAGATGAAAGTGCTCTGGTGTTGTACAAAACCCTACATTTCTATGGCACCTAATGGAGAAATTGACATGAGTATGGGTGCTTTCTCATTTGCTTGGAAAGTCGGGAAGTAAATCGTTAACTCGGATAACTTAAACTAGTGCACTCCAAACAGCCGCATCACCTTCACCACACTTCTCGTGTACATATTTGAGTCTCTCAACAGACTTACAAATTCCACTACAGCTCCAATCAAACGATGCAATGCAAACATTACCTGCTTGTGCCTTCCACTCACAGTCTGCCATTTGGTGAAAATATTATCAGAGTTCAGAAGAATTAAAATTCAAAAAGCGGAAAACCCAAAGCATGCAAACTACAAATTAATGCAATTAGAAGGACGGGGAAATTTAATAATTAGTAACACACTATTTTTTAATTAAAGAACGGTTAGCCCATTCACACCATATAGCAAGTAATCTTTCAGATTTTAAGCCCATCTAAAAAAAAAAAAAAAAAAAAACCATCTAAAAATAGAATGACTAAGAAAACAGAAACCTCCAGTGAGATCTTGTATATCACAATTTTGATTTGTTTTAAGATGCAAAAAGTGAGACACTAATTCATAAGATTCTCACGGTTTAAAAAAAGCTATATTCTTCTATTTATAATTACGGATTGGAATCGCTATGGATCAACCGGAAAGTACCTCGTAAATGATCTCCAGCCTATACTTTGTCCCCATTATTTTTTCAGCTTTTTTATGTGAGTTCATTTGCTAATTAATTAATTATTCCCTCCTCAATCATAAGAATCCAAACATAGAAATATCAAGAAGAGATCATATAAGAAATATATACAAGGCGGTTACCTGGAGGCGTCCCACAACACAAATTACGGTCGTCGATGTGCTCAACTTCAAGACCAATAAACCATGACCCAAGTGAAACGTCTTCATTGGCAAATTTGTGCAATATAGGCCTGCAGAATATTTAGATCTCTATGAGTTGAAAAACTAAAAGATTAGGTATTATATATGCTGAAAAGGAAGAAACTACAAGAAATGGGAAATTTTACTCTTGCATATTACGTTGCAGTTTGTTTCCAGTGGTACTTCTGCCCTTCTTTTGCCAGTTTCATACAATCAAGGGATTCACTTTTTAGAAACCTATTATCTATTACAAAGGTAATGATTGATAATTTTCAAAACCCGTTGCAGAATATTCTACAAAGATTTGAATGACTCCTCCTCTTGGTGCTTTCAGGATATAAACTCACATATGACAGTTTTGTGAAAGGAAAATAGTTAATGGAAAACAAGTATTTTCCGGCTTGATTATATATGGTACCTTTTGAATAAAAAGATTCTGACCAAATATAGCTTAGAAAATAACGAGACAGAGAAATGCACAGTTCTTACTGGTTGATTGAGATGTATGTAGCTAAATCCTTGGAAATTGCATAAATTTGGCCAGTTGCATGTCTGAAGTATTTGTTTCCTTCTTCTCCGAATTTCCAGTACTCTGGTTCATGATATTTGACATTCCTGACAAGCAATAACATGTATAAGTAATAATAAATAAAAAAAACAGTAATGCTGCTACAATGGGGAAAAACAAACAAAAAAGAATCAGAAATCAAATTCTGTATCATTACTTTTGGGCAAGAACTGGTCCAGATTTCATACAGCCAATGTAAATTCTAGGATTCGACCTGTGACGAGCAAGAGTTCCAGCAAGGGCTCCTGTATTCACCCAGTAAATAGATACAAAACGACATTTATTGAAAAAAAATAGGAAAGAAGAAGGAAGTGTGGAGGTGAAATGGTACCCAAATTGACATGGACATCGTCATCTACTTTGACATAAAAATCAGCATCCCATTTTGCAACAGCGGTGGAAAAAAAGATTTTGGTTTTAGCAGAAAGTTCATGGTACCCCTCCACATGTTCCTGCATTTTAAAAACATTAGAAGTGAATACTCAATAGAAGGTACTGAGGAAAAATAAATTTGTTCTGGTACACATTTTTCAATTCTGATTGTATTCTTACCAGGCGAAAAAAATCCTTATGCTGAGCTTCTTCTGAATCTATAGCCCGATCTAATATACTGTTAGAAGTTGCACTGCACCATCAACACAATAGGAATCAGTACATTTATAGGTTCAAATGAATACAGAGTACACATAATTGGCTTATGGCCTTGAGTTCAAGAACAGTTTTTAGGTTTTTATTTTTCAACATAATCATACCATCTTACTTGCTAATAGCTGCATTCAACCACTGAGGGTACTACTTCAAGTAAATTACAGCTTAGCATTAAGTTAAGAGTATATTTTACGAGAGTTACTGTATTTCCATGTTCAGAAACATTGATATGGTGATCATATCAATTAACATGTCGATACGTAGATGATAGTCGAGTTATCGAATTCGTCCCTTCCTAATGATATTAGGTTATATTACTCCACATAGAAGAACATTACCAGCAAAGCATGCTCATATATACACTAAGAAAGACGATCAAGATATTTTACATTTGTGAAGAAAGCAAAAAAATAAAAATAAAGATAGGCGGTAGACTGAATAGGTAATCGCGAATGCCTCTAAAAATAGATCTAATAATCCTACAGTATATATGGATTTCTCTTGGGAAATAAGATAAGGTATGTTTGCTTATCCTGCTTGTTATCTAATATTTCTTATAAAAGGAAAAAGGAAAATAAGCCCATTATTCAATATAATACAGTAGCTGGCTTGAATCAAGGAAAAATTAACGTTTAATGCATACTTTTGGACTTAATTATCAAACCTCCAATTTGTGTTTTTTGCTTAAGAATTGACACATATCAATGTAGCATCAGTGAGCATTCAAGTTAAACACACAGTAAAAAAAAGCAGCATCATTGTGCATCTGTACCTAATCTTAAAAGAGATTTTAACCATGGGTTTTTGATAATTAAGTCCCAAACTTTGTACTGAGTGATATTTATTCCTTGAATGAATTAACAAATTCGAAAATAATGCGAGGAGTAAATTACCTGTGGCCAATCATGAAACGGACGATAATGCCTTTTTCTTGTTCCAGCTGAAGAAGCTTCTCCCCTACACAAAAATTACCAGTAATTAGAATAACAAAAAACACAGTACGGCATTAAGATGAAAAATAATTAGTAAATAAAAATTAAATTACCTTGAGGCATCCAAGTCTGTCGAACCGAATCACGCCTTTTCCTACTACTAAAAGCTGTATTTATTCCAATAACTATAAAAGCTTTTTTCCTTGACTTGTTCCCATTTGATAATGTAGAAATGGAAGTGGACTCCATGGTCTTACGTGTCTCATGGGAACTTCTAGTAGAGGATATTTCCATTTGAAGCGAAGAAATTGACTTGTCTAGTTGCCTGACAGACCTCCAAACAAATTATAGAATAGAGAAAATAAGCATACAACCTTCAAAATAACAAACAATTTACAGATCACAAGTGAAAAGAAAAGGTGTGAACTCACTGTATTGCTTCATGGGTTTTGTAAACCTCACTCATTACATCTTTATCTTGTTCTGGCTTCTGTAACATGAAATTTGAATTTTTTTAATTGTGGGGAACATATTAATTTCGACGAAGTCTACTTAGAATTTGGAATCGATGTTGGTTGTTTCGGTTGCTTGGGCTAGTAAATTTGCAACATTGCGTCAATGAGAATATGCTGAAAGTAGTAATAAAGTATAATATTAATAACTTGGTGTTTGTACTTGGCATTGTATATCTACTTCCGTCGTAAACACAGTTGTGAAAACTTGTCCCTTTTAAATGCCTTGCTTAATCTAAAAGAGATATACATTTAAACAAAATTGGGAAACCGCGATCAAGAAGGCGCCTCTGTTTACATCTCTTTGAGGTTTGGATTAAAAGTGGAGTTCAATGGACCCCACCAGAGATGAATTTGGTAGCATTGTTTGTGTTTTGACAGTATATCTGTTAGGACCAGATTTCTGGTCTAAATTCTATTTGTTGTCTAATGGTTTTTACTAAATAATCCTATCTGTTTATCAAGAACTAAAACAGTGTTGACAGGTTTCAAGCAATGGTGCAACCTCAGTTACAACCTACTAAGATAGTAGTATTAGGTTTCAACTACCAGTTGCAACCTCAGTTACAACCTGATTAGACAGCATTGATGGTTTCAAGTACCAGTTGCAACCACAGTTTCAACCTGCTGTTCAGCAGTATTCTGTCTAGTTCTGTAAAACTGCATAACTGTTCTTTATTGATTATTATTTGTTCTACAGTATGCAGGAAATATTCTCATATGATCTTAAAGGTTTAATATGCGTAAAGTGAGAATATCAAAGTGTTAAGGAAAGATGTTTTCTAAAAACATATAAAGAGATTAGTTTATAAGGTTATGTTTCCTTTTAATATGTATCTCTATTCTTATGCTTGTCCTTATCACATGTTTCAATCTTTGAATGTAATATGGAGTTAAGTGTTTCATATATATAAGGAAAGATATTATCTCTAAAATATATTATCTTTATATGTTTCCTAGTTATAGGAAAAGACTAACTCCTATTTCCAAGCTAGTTATTTAACAGGTATTAACTTATGAAGATTGGAGTCAATCCTACGCTGAAGAGTCTCGTTATACATGGAAAGATTGAAGCCAATCAAAACAAGTCAAAAGCAATCTTCAAGATCCTAAAGAAAGAAGATTATTTTACTTGTATAAATAGTTGATAATATCATAATCTGGGTAAATGCCCCGGAGACGTAGCCTAGTTAGGTGAACTCCGTTGTTAAATGTGCGTGTGATTTAATTTACGTACATTTAACTTTTTACAGTTCTGTCCATTTATACACTGGGTTCTAACTGTGGTTGCAACCTCACTTAGAACCTAACTGCAAAACTGCAACTAGAACAACGGATAGGAATTTCAATATCCTAACCAAACTACAAAATAGGCCTAAATAGCATCATTTGGTCAGTCATGGGGTGACAGCTCTTAAAGAATGAAATAAGAATTAAAGGTTTAATACAGTTCCAGATGCTATTTCAACTGTAAGCTCATCATATTTAGGCATAATATTACAAAGGCTTCAAGGAAAAATGAACTGTGTTTGCACTATACATTTTCAAATCTTTGATAAAACTTGAAATTGTTTCATTTAGTATTAAAATATTCTAGCTAAAACAAAAAACTTTCGACAATTATCTGAAATAAGATGAAAGTCCAATGATTTATCAATGACTTTTCTGATACCAATTGTATTAAAGTCCACTATGTACCAAAAAAACTGGATATAAGTTATATACACCAAGAAGAATATACGTAATAGCTGTTAGAAATATACTAAAAGACATGCTTGTTTTTTTATTTATATTTGACAATGTTTTAAATTGATCTATTTAATGAGAATAATATGAGCAATTGTTATTTATCATTATTGTTTGAATGACTAAATAAGTGTCTATTATTCTATTTAGTAGATGGTCTAGTGTGTAGAGTATAACTTACACACGGAAGATTAAACTGTCGGTTCTAATGGAATATAAGTTATATGTTTACAACTTTACATGGAAATGGACACACCATCAGTAGAGTTGTACTACGTGGTTTTAGTAGATCTGTCTTGACTACAGGGAACGAATAAATTCTAACTCCATTTACTAGTGCACTTTGTGTGTATTAAACAGGACTGTTACGAAATAATTATTTGGTGACTGACTAGACAAAATGATTTATAACTCGTGTTCATGGTTATTGTTTATACTCTTAATTCCTATATTGCTATTTAGACATGTATGGATGTGTTTGTCATTTTGATTCATACATGGTGAGATTCTCACGAGTCGTATTAACTTAATGAGTTGGATGACAGCATTATTCGTATCAGTGTTTATTAGTAATAAAAGAAATCCACGTCCCTTAAGTGATTGATGATACTCCCTTGAGGAAGCTTATAAGTTTTGTGCGTGTAAACCCTGCAGGTGGATTTATAATCCGACGCGACAAATAAGTTAAGCGGACAGGCTTAGGAATAATACGTTTATTAAATAAGAAATCAGTCAGTGAATTAATTTAATAAATGAGTATCTGATTAATCTTTACGTGGGGAGATAATAAACATGTTTGATAATTGGAACGAATTAAATATTCGGATTATGGTAGAGAGATCGGTCGTGATTTTTAGTGGAATAAATCACAATTTAAATTGATTGTGTATATCTCGGGTTTTAAGGAGATATGATAGCACGAAATCTTTTTAAGGAGCTCTATCATAATCAGCCTACAAGTCCCTATCTTAGCCTACATATAGCACGCCCTTTTCTTGGTAAAGAATTAAGTTTTTCATAACTATATTTTCCAGATTGCCTAGGCTCTTTCAAGGAGCAAGGTGCTAGGTCAAGAATAAGGTAGAAGAGTTGATGTGATCTGTTCCATCTCACAGCCGTCACTTGTTCCCTTCTATTATTCGGTATGATCTAAACCTATACGGTAAATCATGATTTTTCTTTGATAATATACGTACATACTAAACCTAAGAATCTGAGCACGTTTTCTCTGCTGTGCAAACTGGTTTTCCATCAATAGCAATATTCTACGACATGGTATGAGTATTCTCACAATCTTTAGCAAAAATCTGTCTGGAACTAATTTTATTCAGTTCCATTATGTATAAAGAAAATGGTATATGTAAGTGCTCCAAGTTCACTATATAAAACAGCGAAAATTTTATGATACACGGGAAAAGAAATGCCACAATTGTTGCCCCCTACAATTAATTCCTTTAAACAAAGTATCACCAAGTTGAAGATGGGGCATCAAATTTGGTAATCTAAGAATTACATGGCAACTGCATTAAATTTACTTTAACAGACATCTGTTATTTGTCTATTCAGAATACCTAAACAATATGTATTCAGGACAATTAGTTGCTAACTAGAAGAATAAAAGAATATATGAGACCACAAGTACCTTCTTGTTTGTATCACAGTCTTCAGATACAATCTGCAACTCTTGGTCCCTTCGCTGTCTAGATACTAGCTGTCCATCCGATTCAATTGGAGCCCATAATCTAAGAAAACCCCAACCCAAGATAATATCAGCCACTATTTTCTTAAATTTCGATTTTTCAATAGCAAGAAACTAAGGTCCGGCTTGGCTGAGATTATGAAGAAAATAAGCAGACTTGTAAAAGACATAAAAAAATGAGCTTTCCTGCTTAAAGCTTGAAATTTTTCAGTCCAGAAGCCCAAGAATATAAACTTTTCAACTTGTAAAGCAGAAAGCACCGCAGCTTATAAGCTGAAGTTAAAGATGCAACTAAATCAGTACTAATTTAGAGATCAGCAGATTTCAGGCTGTTCTCATGAACAGCAGATTTGTTAAATTAGTCATCAAAATTATCCTAAATACAATTTGTCAAAATTAATTTTATTGATCAAACAGCCAAAACTAGAGCTTGTTTGGCTGCAAAGTTTAGTAATCAGCTTATTAAAATCTAAAGAAATGAGTTCTCCTACATAAAGATTCTAACTTTTTCGGTTCGAAAATCCAAAAATCACAACTTTCTAAATTTAACCATAAAGTGCTGCAGCTTATAAGCTGAGGTTAAACGATGCAACCAAATGACTCCTAATTTAATAACCATCTTCTTTTTGCTTACTTCAGTTTGTTCCCTAATAACAACACAATCAATCAAACTAATCATCAAAAGTTCACAACTATATAAATAAAAATTCCAAATCAAAACAAGCATCATTTCCCTAAATATAAACAATAGTCAAACAACAGATGCACAATAAAGCAGTAGATCAAACAATTTAAACTTGAAATAATTAAATTTTAGAAAATAAAAGAGGATCAAGAGAGAAAGTTTAAGTTACCTGTTGGTGAAAAGCATTCCAAAGAAGAAAAAAGAGAGACAAAAAATGGGAACCCATTTAGCAGATATTTTTCCTCCATTATTCCTACTTTTCATTATTATTCCTTGAATTATTCTATCAAGAAACAGAGAAATTGAAAATAATATGTGGGTCAATATATATATATATATATATATATATATACTTAGAAAATAGAGATAGATAGTTGGACAACAAGAAAGTATGGTAAGAAAACGTTTAATATGGAAAAAGTATGACTTTAATTAATTAATGTTGGGCAAAGATAAGAAACTGACCAGAGTTGAAACTTGTTACAAAACTAATACTTGTAATAATTACTATTACAGTTAAATAACTAGTCAAAGAGACTTAAAATAGTAGTAGTTAATAAGACTCCCAATCGTTTGCACTATTTTTTATATCTCATTAGTTTTTTAATCCAAAATCATTATTTAAAAAAATACCACAGTTATAACTAGACATGTATCAATATATTTCAATAAAAAAAATTCTTTTGAAAAAATCAAATATATTTTATTTTGGAATTAAAATACGAACCGGTGTAACTTAAATATAAAAAAATAAAAATAAAAATGTAACTCAAAAATATGTCTTAATATTATAAAATATGTATAGAATACGTTGTAAAAGTTCATAAACATACACAAAAAGTTAAAAAAAAAAATACAAAATTTAAGCAAAAGTAGTTAAAAGAATATGGAATGTGATACAAATCATGGATAGAATATTTGGACTCAGTTAATAGTTGTAAAATAAGGGTCCCATAGGAATGTTTATTTTATGTGGATTTAAATATTGACACTTAATTTATTTATGGTGTTCTGCTTACTTTGCTAAACACTATTGAATTTTTTCATTGCATGAAAAATCAATAATTCAAATGGGCTACTTCATAAATATTAAGAATGTGACTTTCCACGTACCGTCTCGAGGGAAATCCATTTACATTTATTACATTGTAGTATTGAAGTAAAATCCATTTCAAAATTTGTGGCTTGTTAAGTTGGTGAATAATCATATTAAGCATCGACGGCTCATAAAATAATCGTTCTGCTTAGGTGTTGATTAAAAAAATACGTAAAAAAAGTAAATATGTCGCTTGTTAAGTTAGTGAATAATCATATTAAGCATGGACGACTCTACTCGGACAAAACAATCGTTCTGCTTAGGTATCGATTAAAAAAATACGTAAAAAAAAAACATTAATTGTTTGTTTTAATAAGATAATTGAATAACAAATATATTGAGTTTGGTTTTATATCATGTTTCAAGATAATTTTTTTATATTTTATGATTCAAATTACATTTTTTTTTAAAAATTCTTAAAATATTACAATCAGTTTATTTTTTGATAAAAGAAAATAGTTGTAAGGCTGGGGTGTGAAGTCGTTAATCCAGTTTCTGATAATACGTTAATGTCATATCATTCTATTATAATAAGTCAACAAGTTAAATGAATATGCTCAATTTAGCCACTTTTTTCAAAAATAGTCTTAAACCTTTATATTAATTATAATAATATCATACTCTCATAAAAATATAAACACTAAAAACTAATAAAACTATTTATCACTCTTTAACAACCAAATATTATTTTAAATTTTAAACTATATCTTTTTTTTATCATCCACATATTTATATCATAACTATATACGAAACACCTGAGACAGATTACTGGTATAAATTATAGACCATCAGTCATGCTTGTTTAATATCTACATGACTACATCAATTTAGACTATTTAGTGCTACTTGTCTTATAGTCATAGCTTGATCAAAGATTCTATTTGATCCTTTCAATTAAATTAGTAACATTTATTATCTTTAAATTTAGAAAAGAGAACAGATTCAGTCTCCCAAGATATGTGAATACTCCCAAGAAAAGTTTTATCCATTGTAGAACACTTTCTGATATCAAAATACCTATTGTGCTCATATTTGTAGATAGTACTAGTTGTTATCTAATTTATTTATCAGAGACATTACCATATTAGAAATTTAGGATCTATTGACAAGGGAGGAAATAGTTATCAAAGAGGCACACAAATGTAGGGAAATATTTATCTTCACCTACAGAATCTGAATTATGGTAACCAATATCTATACTTAATTCAAGTTCAATTGTTACATGTAATAAGTCATTTTACATAAATGTATAAATTATATTTTATAAATAAATACTGTAGTAGCTTAAATTCGAATTACATAGATTGCAATATACTAGTGACCACCACAACGTACAACGTACTAAAAGGAGTACTATTTATTTGAATTTTGAAATAACTATGCCGGCTGGTGATCATGTGTTCCCACCATAAGAATCTAACAAGCTGGATAAACATATATATGAACGTCGTTTTCCTCACATATGTACTTTTTTACATAAATTGACTTCTCTATGTGGCACATAATAACACTTGCCAATATATAAACATGTGTCTTTTATTGTTAAGAGTACATTGTGAATTTGAAATTAAAACAAATTTGTAACTATTTCTTTTCATAATCTTCCAGAAAGACGGGACGAAAGAAAATTGAAACTCTTTCTTGTAGTGTACAACATAGGATGATTTATGTCATTTTTTCTATAACTTTGTTGGAGTATATGTAAATAAATCCATGTGCATCTTTCAATTTCATGCCTTCCGAGTAATAGAATAAGAGAACAACGTTGAAGGCATGCAAATCCAGACGGCTAAAATTTTAATCGGAGTCTTCACATCTCTTGTTTTGCATTGTGCTTTTACCTGTTCAGAAACTTAAACTGAAATGACCTCCCCTCAGCAAAATTTGTAATGAAATTTCACTTACGGGTATAGAAGCTACATTCAAATAGATTTCTAATGATTCGTCGTAGAGCATTTAATTCCATCAGTAAGATGAGAAACTTAATTTAACTGGACTATTAGACCAACTAATTTTCAGTCACAAAGTCGGACATTTTAAATATGCATAACTCATTCATCAGAACCCCAAATAAATTGGATATGCTTTTTAACATATGACTTGTAATTGAATGTGCTATTATGCAGAGAATTGATCACTGGGAAGAGACATCTACAGTTTTTCGATGAGAAAGACTTGAAACTAACTCGAAGCCACAGACAGATTCACAGAATGAAACATCATTCCAAAAGAGAGATAAAATTCAACAAAATTATATTTAAAAATAACCTAAAGCACATGAAAGTGCAAGTTTTTAGGGAGTTCAAATTTTGAACTATGCACAACGCGCAATTTCAAACCTCGAGTTTGTTAGGAAATCGGACGAGTTTAAACAAAGACAGAAAAGCAAACCGCACACACACTTTGATAACGGAGTTCATCCAACAATGGCTATGTCTCCGGCCCGCTACACGTGACACTTATATATATATATATATATATATATATTATAAGAAGGATTACAAACGTAATCTATATTGATCACAAATCTATGGTTAAACTACAAAATAATGTTTGATTTAGTGAGAATTAAAAGCTGTCACAAGCCTGTCGCTAATTTAAAATGCTGTCACAAATCTGTCGCAAATTGACTAAACTGTCACAAATCCGTCACAAAAACCGTCGCTAATAAGCTCGTAACAAAAAATACCATCATTAATCCCGTCGCTATTCGGATATTTTTTTGTAGTGGTTCTCTCGTAACTAGAACTCTCTTTACAATTTTCTCTCTCAAATATGTAATAATTAAAATACAAGATAACTGGGACATATATAGAACCCATAGTGGAGCTTCTTACAATTTTTAGTGATGTGTGATAATTAGTGAACATGAACAAAATAAATTTGGCTCCACAACTCAACAATTTCTCACTTGGAGTCAAATGTCGAGTGCTTCAAAAGAACTCTGATTATCCCCGACCACCGAACTCACTGTGCTCCCCCGAGCAGAATGCTCCAATCGGTATCCTTGTATAGTAATTAGTATTCTTCCGTCATCGGCGAGTTACCCATACTTCTAGTGTAGCGGCGACCCTGAGCCTCAAGCTTGGAGTGCTACTGAGGTCGCACATAACATCAGTTTGTCGATTGTAACATTAACATATCGGCGGGGTTCTTAGCGCCCTCAATCTTTTCTAGTACGAAGATTCCATCTTCTAGAACAGCCCAGATAAAATGGTAACGGATCTGTATGTGCTTGGTGCGTGAATAGAATACAAGATTCTTAGCTAGCTGAACTGCACTTTGACTATAACAGTGCAGAACTCCCTTGTCGGTTTTCTGACCGAGCTCCTGTAAAAAACCTTGCAACCAAATCATCTATTTGCTTGTTTCTGTCATCGCGACGTACTCAACCTTTGTCGTCGACAGTGCAACGATCTTTTACAGCTTAGATGTCCAACTCACAGCAGTATCATCGTAGGTACAAACACATCCCGTTGCGCTCTTTCGGCTATCCAGATCACCGGCCATGTCAGCATCAACATAGCTGTGCAGGCCTATCGAGGTCTTTCGGAAACATAATGTCGAACTCACAGTACCCGAGAGATATCTCAATATCCACTTCACAGCTTCCCAATCGTGCTTGCCCGGGTTACTTATGTAACGGTTGATAAATCCCACTGCGTGGGCAATGTCCGGTCTTGTACACACCATAGCATACATCAAACTACCAATTGCTGAAGCGTAGGGTATGTTCGACATACGATCCTTTCCTTCCTCGTCCGATGGTGATTGTTCCTTCGACAAGTTAAAGTGTGCGGCTAGGTGTGTGCCTACAGGCTTGGCATCACTCATCCTAAACCGAGTCAATACTTTCTTCACATACTCGGCTTGCGACAGAAACAAAGACCCATCCCTTCCTCGGGAAATCCTCATACCGAGGATCTGATTTGCAGCACCCAAATCCTTCATCTCAAAGTGTTTCGCCAACTGTTGCTTCACCTTGTTAATTTCTACAAGGCTCAACCCGGCGAGCAACATGTCATCTACGTACAGAAGTAGAATGACGCACAAAGAGTTCTCGAATCTTTTCACGAAACAGCAATGACCACTATCACTTCTTTCGAACCCGGTACCCATCATGAAACTGTCAAACTTTTTATACCACTGTCGTGGTGCTTGTTTTAGCCCGTACAAGCTCTTATTTAGTTTGCAGACCAGTCTCTCTTTTCTCCTTTCGGCGAACCCTTCAGGTTGTAGCATGTAAATTTATTCTTCAAGATCTCTGTGGAGAAAAGCAGTTTTCACATCTAACTGCTCAAGATGAAGATTCTCATTTACAACAATGCTCAACAATAGCCGAACAGTCATCAACTTTACGACCGGAGAAAAGATCTCAGTGTAGTCAATTCCTTTCTTTTGCTGGAACCCTTTGACTACTAATCGTGCCTTATACCGTTTTGAGCCATCTTGTTCCTCCTTTGGTCGGAACACCCATTTGTTACTCAATACTCTTTTCCCCTTGGGCAGTTCGACTAACTGTCAAGTCACATTCTCTTTTAGTGACTTCATCCCATCCTTCATAACGAGCTCCCACTTGCTCGAGTCTTTCAGGCTCGCCTGCATCATTGAGTAGTATGAAATGCATGGAATGAGAGTATCGGATAATAGGCCTCCTTTCGCGATGACCTCGTCCCAATTTAGGTTGATGAGTTTGGGGTAACTCTTCGTCCTCTTCAGCATGTGCTGGTCGGTTGTCGAGCACCACTGGCTCATCTTCAGCGTTATCTTCCAATTCCATTCTTGGAAACGCATTCATATCGACCATACCACTTTCCTCGGTCGGGAGTGCATCTTTTTCCACCACTACATTTTGTCGATCTTTATACAAAATGCTTTCGTTGAAGATGACATCCTTACTGCTAATGATCTCTTTGCTTGACCATCCCAGAAGCGATATCCGAACTCAGCTCCACTGTACCCCACAAAGTAACATATTTTGAATTTCGAGTCAAGCTTGGTACGATCGTTTATATCGACATGGATATATGATAGACAACCGAACACTCGCAGATGTTCATAAGAGATAGGCTTTCCTATCCAGACTTCCTCGGGAATTCTCTTTTCGGATGGTCTTCTCCATTCGAATGCCTCTTTGTGCACAGAACTCTATAAACTTCACATCAATGTACTCTCCGCCGTTATCGGACCTCAAACATTTCAGTTTATTCATGGTCTCTAGTTTAACCATGGCCTTCCATTCTTGAAATTTCTTAAACACTTCAGACTGTGTTTCAAGAAGTAGATCCATGTCTTACTCGTCGAATCGTCGATGAAGGTCACTTAGTAATGAGATCATCCAAGTGAGGTTACTGGGGATTGCCCCCATACATCGGAGTGGACAAGTGCTAGCTTTTCATCCCTAGGAGCTTTTTCACCTTTCTGGAAGTTCGCCTTCTTTTGCTTCCCGAAAATGCAACCTTCACACATGCCGAGATTGACAGACTTCAAGCCTGGAATTTCCCGTCCTTAGCTAACACATTCATCCCCTTCTCACTCATGTGACCTAAACGTCGATACCACAGTTCATAGCAATTTTGCGACACAGCTGCCACAATTGTACATTCATTATCGGTCGTCATGTACAATGTACTGACCTTACTCCCTCGTGCTATCACCATACCTCCTCGTGAAACTTTCCAAGCTCCACTGCTAAACGAAATAAAGTGTCTCTCTGCATCGATTTGTCCTACTGAGATCAGATTCTTGGTCAACCTCGGAATATGCCTCACTTTCGTCAGCTTCCATATCGACCCGTTTGGAATACGAATCTTCACATCTCCCATTCCAACAACATCCAACGCTTCTCCGTCAGCCAGATACACTTTACCGAAATTACCCGTAATGTAATTTTCGAATAAATCCTTCTGAGCGGTCGTGTGAAATGATTCCCCAGAGTCTAGAATCCACGAGTCTATATTTCTCTGTACGGCAAGCATTAAACAGTCACCCGAATCCTCGTCGCTCGCAACATTTGCCACATGGCATCTGTCGGTTTTCTTCTTCGGCTGCTTGCACTCATGGGCGAAGTGCCCCATACCCTGGCAGTTATAGCATCGGAGATTCTTCTTGTTTCGATCGCTATTTTTGCCACCTTGGCTATGCCCTCTTCTACCTCTGAATTTTGAACGACTTCTTTCGTTCAATATGTCCTTATCATGGTATCTTGAACCGACGTTCAAGCCTACTCCGTCATTTGAGCATTCACCCATATCTTGTCTCCTGAGTTCCTCAGCGAGTATTTGATCTCGGATGCCGTTGTAAGTCAGTTTCTCCTTTCCAATTGAGTTGCTGACAGCAGCTCTCATGAACTCCCAACCGTTCGGTAGAGAGGCTAGCAATATTAGGGCTCTTACCTCGTCTTCAAAAGTTATCTCGACCGCATCCAACTGATTTACGGCGTCGATGAACTTATTTACGTGGTTTGCAACGTGTGTGTTCTCAGACATGCGTAGGTTGAACAACTTACGCATGAGATGTACCTTGTTGTTTGCAGATGGTTTTTCATACATGTCGGTGAGGACCTTCATCATCCCCATCGTCGTCGTCTCTCTTGTGACGTTGTACACCATGCTCCTAGATAGTGTTAGTCGGATCACTCCCAACACTTATCGGTCTAAGAGTTTCCATGCCTCCTCGGTGGTCGTGATCGGCCTCTCCTCGACAAGAAGTGACTGATGCATCTTCCTCCCGTATAGATAGTCTTCTATTTGCATTCTCCAGAATGCGAAGTCTTTTCTGTCGAACTTCTCGATCCCATGTGCGCCTCTGTCTTCTTTCGCCATTGATCTTACTATCGATTTTCGACCTTAGTTCTGCAAAACTCGGGCTCTAATACTACTTGTTAGGAAATCAGACGAGCTTAAACAAAGGCAGAAAAGCAAACCGCACACACACTTTGATAACGGAGTTCACCCAACAATGACTACGTCTCCGGACCGCTACACGTGGCACTTATATATATATTATAAGGAGGATTACAAACGTAATCTAACTTGAGAACAAAACTATGGTTCTCTCGCAATTAGATCTTTCTCTTTAAAATTTTCTCTCTCAAATATGTGATAATTAAAATACAAGATAAGTGTGACATATATAGAACTCATAGTTGGACTTATTACAATTTTTAGTGACGTGAGATAATTAGTGAACATGGCCAAAACACGTTTGGCTCCACAAATCAACAGAGTTGATCATATAACTCCTAATCAAATGCCATGTTATAAAAAAAAATGTGAAATTGCGCAATAAAGATATTTAAATTGTTTGATAAAAGAAATTTGGATAAAGGCAGACTTGGAGCTGACTCTAACATATAAAAATAGACCAAGGAAATTGATACCGATCAAAAAGAGGCCTAAAGTTAAAATTTCCGTAAGAAAGTTGACATACAGCACGTGGAATCATTACATTCAAAAGAATCCTCCTTTAACAAACAACCATTTGATCATATTGTTTTTACAGTTCAACAAAAACTTCCTTCTTTCGCAATAACCTATCAGATCAGAGCCGTTTTACAAATCAATTGAGTTGAGTTCATATCGAAAAACAGAATGTGAAGGATATTAGGCATACAGCGGTGTACATGATGAATTGGTTTTTCTGTAGAATGTAAAGAATGGTAAGGGGTATATCTGTTTTATGTTTTTCTCTATTTTGACAGAATGGCTCAATATTATTAAGAGCAGATGAGGTGGCACAAATCTTGAAGCCTTGTTTGCGAATAGTCAGTGAAGGGGAAAACTCTGAATTTGTCGTTGTCCAAGCATGTCATTGTCAACCTTCCCCCGCTTATCCTACTCTGTTTGTATTAACATGATGGAGATATAACCAGTTAGTGCAAGTGATTTTCCTAAATCAGATTAAATAAATAAAGGAAAAGAGAGGACAGTAGTACAGTGAAATGAATACAATAAGTAGTACAGATGATCTAGTGAAATAAAGGAAGAAGAGTCTATTTTTATTATTATGCTATAGTCGCAGGCAGCCAAATGGATATCACTTATGGTAAGAAAAGTTGTCGATTACACTTGTAGCACAAAGATACATATGAATAAGCTTTAACTTGATAACAAGCTCTGGAGAGTACTGTAAGTATGCGCTTTCAATTCATGGTGCATCAATTAGTACAATATCAATTTTCTACTTCTTCTTTAATCTAAATCTGAAGTTCATTAAAGAGACTTGAGAATTGATCGATTCTACTGTTGGTACTAAATTAAGAGAGGGAACAACAATTTATCAACAATCTACTAATTTCAAAAAATTACAAT
Organism: Primula veris; assembly: GCA_963682055.1. Classification (NCBI taxonomy): domain Eukaryota; kingdom Viridiplantae; phylum Streptophyta; class Magnoliopsida; order Ericales; family Primulaceae; genus Primula; species Primula veris. The sequence goes on from OY821743.1 coordinate 10,000,742, forward strand.
CATAATAAGCAAATAATCCCCAAATATCATCCTAAAAGATATTCAAGTTCTGAGATTTGTACCTCGCAATGCATTGGTTTATCATTGCAGCTCCACAATTTACAGCGAACACAGTCAATGTTTTGACACCACCCACAATACTCATTCATGTTTACGTCGCGAATAAAAGCAACAACCACTCCCGCAACTCTGGAATTAAAACACCCAAAAGAAAAAAAAAACATAAATTACTTTATCCCATCCAATTCAGTACAATAAGAAGGAAAAAACTATGAATCGTTGACTTACAGAATAACAAGAAGGATGAGAGAAACAACTCTGAGAACAGGCCTGTCAAACTTCTGCCTTAACCTGAGGGAGTTTTTTTTGTCATAGTCAAACAAGCCCCCTTTGTTTTTAGCCATGTAGTCGATCCGAGGAGTGAAAAATAGAACAAAACCAAGTAGAAAACCGCATATAAACCCTCCCATGTTTGCAAAATTGTTCACATAAGGAAAAAGACCAAGGGAGAGATTGATTGCCAAGATAGACAGAATGGCGACAAGTGCTGCGAACTGGCAAAAAACAAAAAATAAATATTATCTTGACAAGTTAGAAGAAGTTTGTAATTATCACTTTTGGAAAAGAAATTCAGTTTCTGACAGTAGAAGGGACCTGACAATTTTTCTGTTCTTTGGCTTTTGAGAATATGTCCACAATGGTTGGTGGGAAAAAAGAAAAGAAGAGAGATAAAAAATGTGAAACCTTTTTGGTGTAGCAGGTCCAATTTCGGATAAGCCCTGAAAGCATGGAACCGATTAACCCAAATAAAGCACCAGAAGAAGTCACTGAGGCTCTGTCCACGAGAAAAAGGGCCGCAACAAAACTGCCAGTGATGGCTGAGAGCAAGTAGATAATGCCAATTCTAACTGCAAATACACAAATATATTAGTGCAAAGTGTCATTATATGTAGATTAAACCGGTAAAAAAGTTTAGAAGCATATCTTACGAGGTCCAAACTCTTGTTCTAGATGGATCCCAACAAAAGCAATGGTGCAAAGATTTATAATGAGGTGAAAAAGACCAGCATGCAACAATGGGCTGGTGAAAAGACGCCAGATTTCATGGTCTTTCATCACAAGACTTTTACGAAGGGCCCCCATCGAGTCCAGCCTGAGACAGCAAGCAATTATGCATATTTAACGAGTACAAGATCTAGTGTCAAAATAAAGTAGCAATTGCTTTCCTTTCCCTTTCAGGATTTTAGAAGAAAATCAGCGAACTTTAAAATAATTACATTTTACAATGAGTTGAAGCCTATAAGTAAGTACTAACGCAGAAACAGTAACTTCACGTCTACCACAGAACTCTAGAATTAAACATCTCATTCCTTAAATAGCCAAACCCACAAGGAATAGAGTAAATCAATTCAAAGTACTCAATTCTAAATCAAACACAACAAACTAAACCCTTACTGCAGAATTTGGATTTTCACAAGTTGTGCAGAACCCTGATACCAGAAACTGAATCAAACGTCTAGAAATTGGCTACTAAGACAAAGCTAATCAACTTGATAGCAGAAATGAAATGTAAATCCTACAAGTAACAGTCTGACAGATAACAAGAACCTCTGGATAATAAAAGATGGAATCATATTGCAGAAGCTGAATCAAAACCATAAAAAGAACAATTGATCGACGGTAGAAAATCATTTCTGTTTTAACAAATTGAATTTTCAGAAAATGCGTAAACAAAGCAGAATGCAAACAAATTCATGTGCACTAACCCCAACTGCAGAAGTAGATTTCGATGTTTAATTGCAGAAATAGAAGTGATCCCTTGAGAGTGAGAACTCACAATGAAACAGATGAGAGTACAACTAATAATCTAATACTCCGTATATAAAAGATCCTGTATATCAAGCCAATTGCAGACAAGAGAAAGCCCAGGGAGAAAGCAGGACTTTTTCGATCAAATTCAACAATCTCAAAACCCTAATATATGAAAATGAAGTGCACCTCACCCTCTAGAAGTAGGTGCAAGTAAAATACATCCAATTGCAAAAATCGAAGAAAATTGTACTTATTACTTGTAGAAAAAGTCATTGAATACAAACAGAAACCCTAATCGCAGAAACTTAAGCGAAAAGCATAGTAAGATGCATACTCCCTCCGTTCCCATTTAATTGTCCATTACGAAACTATGTGCAATTTTGACCGGCTTATAACTTGTGTCAAAATTGTCGAAATGAATTTTTTTAAAATCTAATCATAAAATTTAACATTTGAACTTTATGTTCAACTTTTGAAAATTTTCATTCCGACAATTTTAATACAAGTTTTTGGTATGTCAAAATTACGCGTATTTTCGTAGTGAACAATTAAATAGGAACATAATCTTTGAAGAAAACAATAAAATGAAACAATAGCTGCAGAAATTGATGTGACGCGTCACACCCTAAAAAAGGATAATCCACAACATACAATCAGTAGATGAGATCTTTTTAAGAAACTCTAATGAAATCTTTTATCTTTAAGCAAAACGCTAACTGCAAAGGATTATGTGACACCCTAGAAGCAGAGGAAATTCAAACATATATAAACCAATAGTTGTGCAAAAACTACATACAATCATGAACAATGTCATAAACCAATCCAATTGCAGAAATTGAAAAAAAAAACTACTGAAGAAATAAAACTTTGACAAAACCGGGATACCCCAAACCTTAATTACACAAATTAAAATAAAATCCCAATAGAAGTGTAAAAATTACGTAAAATCATGAATAATGTCATAAACCAATCCAATTGGAGAAATTAAAGAAGCCCCAATTAAATTTAAAAAAAACAGCATCTTTGTCAAATCCCAGAAAACCCAAAATCCTAAGCACACTAAATTAATAAAAACCAAATAGAGTTGCCACGATTACGTTACAAACATGAATATTTTCATATACCAATCCAATAGCAGAATTGAAGAAAACCCAAGTGAATAAACAGAATCTCTGACAAAACCCGTAAACCCAAATCCCACATCATGATAATAAAACACAAACCAAATAAAGTTGTGAAAACAAGGTTTCATATACCAATCCAATTGAGACCCAAGTAACAAAACCGAATCTTTAAGAAAACCCAGAAACCAAAAACAATGAATCACACAACTAAAACAAATCCAAAATAGAATTTTCACAAATTACAGAATCTTCGACAAAACCCACAAACCCAAATCCCTAATCATGATAATCAAATAAAGACCAAGTAAAGTTGCAAAACAGAATCAATAACAAAACCCAGAAATCAAAAACCTTGAATACAAAAACCAAAAAAACTTGCGAAAACTACATTTTATATGCCAATTGAAACCCAAGTTACAAAGCAGAACCTTTAACAAAACCCAGAAACCAAAAACCTTAAATACAAAAACCAAATAAAGTTGCGAAAACTAGATTTCATATATCAATCCGATCGAAACCCAGGTAACAAAACCCAGAAACAAAAAACCCTGAATACAAAAACCAAATAAAGTTGCGGAAACTAGATTTCATATACTGATCCAACTGAAACCCAAGTAACAAAACGTAATCTTTAACAAAACCCAGAAACCCTAAATAAAACAAAATAAAGTTGTGGAAACTAGATTTCATATACCAATCGAATCGAAACCCGAGTAACAAAACAGAATCTTTAACAAAACAGAGAAACCAATACAATTGCAGAAATTGAAGAAAACCCAATTAAAAAAAAATAATCTTTAACAAAACGCAGAAGCCCTAATTACATAAAACAAACAAAAACACCATTAAAAAATTCAGAAATTATGTAGAAGTGAAGGGTCCAAAGTAACAAAACGTAATCTATAACAAAACCCAGATACCGAAAACCCTAGACAAAAAAAAAAAAAACTAAACAAAAATCCAAAAAAAAAAAAAAAAAAAAACCTTACGTAGCAACGGAGGGGCCAAGGAGGGGGTTCTCGGCTAAAGGTTGGAAAGAGAAGCGGCCGAGCGGACTAAGCGAGCACTCCGCATGCGAGCTTCTCCAGCAGTCGTTAACGAACATAGTAGCTGCGAAAGCGACAAGGTTAAGCACCAGCAGCAGAGATATAACCCAAGTGTTCTCTCTCCTCTGAGTCACCTTCCTGAAGAGGGAAAACGGGACCTTTTCTGGGTCCGAGATCGAGGTGCGGTGATTGGGTAGCACGATGTCGATCTGGGTCTCGGTTTTGGGCTCCATGGAGATGTAGAAAGAGAGAGAAGAGAGGGGTTTAGAGTGATACTGTTTATATATATTTCTCTCTCTCTCTCTCTATATATATATATATATATTTATTTTTATGCATATATAATATATTTACGTATGAGTAAAGACGGTTGGGCTGGGCGGGAAATAGACTGGCATCAAATTTGCCAGCTCCTCACAACCAACTTTGGAATTTTTCATTTTTTCCATTTTAATTTAAAAAAAAAATTAATTTCAGTGTCGTAATATCAATAGTTAACTTTTAAGTACTGTAATGCCAATTTTACGATTAGGGTGCAAATCCACATTTTTTAACGATTAGGGTGTAGTTCCATAAATTTTATCACAATTTAAAACCAAAGTTAAACAAAACGACGAAAATGCACTCACATTAACCACTGATAATACATACACTAAACTTATTTTTCTCTTCTTTTTTTTTGTTATAAGAATTATTAATTTCTAAATATTCTATTTAATGGGGTTGATTTAGTGATGATGATAGCTTCTTTGAATTCCACGGAAAGCGGCACTTTTTGTATACGAATTGGTAAGCTATTTACTGTTTCCAAAGCGGATAAAGACCAATTTTATTTAATGTTTAGGGCAATATGTTAGACATTAGCTTCACAATGTTTCCGTTGCGGCATAATAATAGTTCAGTAATGCTATAGAATCAGACTGACTCAATCAGACTGATTATCAGACAGTCTTTTATGTAATTTTTAGAATTATTTTAACACCCAACCAAAACAAAAATAAAACCCAAAATATAATATTTATGCAACCCTAATTGAGACTACCCTAAACTTAAATATTAATTAAAAATATTTAAAATTTTAATAATTTTAATATATTTTATTTGACGATTCTACAAAATAAAAACTCAAATATAATATTATAAAACACTATTTGAGACTACCCTAAACTTAAATATTAATTAAAAATATTTAAAATTTTAATGATTTTTAATATATTTTATTTGACGATTCAACAAAATAAAAACTCAAATATAATATTATAGAATCCTATTTAAAACTATCATAAACTTAAATATTAATTAAAAATATTAAATATATGGCCGAATAACAGACTCTTAAATTTCGGGATAAAAATAAAATTCTAAATTTACATTAAGAACTAGTGTGTTGAGAGTCTGGTTGAGTCTATCTGGCTCATTAGCATTATTCGTAATAGTTTTTGTTTTTATTTGTATGAAAGTAACCTATTTTTATACAGTAAAATGAGGGCATTCTCAACTATCTATATAAGAGACAGTATATCTATAAGAACGTCTACAATAGTATTATTATCTTTATTGTTAACTAAAATATTTAGCTAAAAATGTATTTTTTGTCTACATTAATTATGTTAAATCATGTGTTATCTTTATAGATGTTAAAAAATTTGTTAAATATAATAATGTTTTTAATATTGTTAATTGATAATGTGGCAAAATACCATTAATTAAGATGTGAACTATATTTTAACTACTCATATTTTAGTTCCTATATCGGTGTGAGTTTACAAAATAACTAATCAATGAGATTTTAATTAATAATTAATTTTAATTAAAATTAGATAATTAATTTTAATTAAAATTAGATAATTTTGTTAAGTTAATACACTAATATGAATGTTAAATTTAAGTTACATATGTGTCATTTAACGTGCAATTAAATGATATGTGTCAAAGTTAATATTGTTAAAATTAACACAACTATTATAAATGCTCTAGGTTTATATAAAATTATGAAAGTCTGTTACCCATGAGTCACCCTATAGTGCTACAGTAATGTATAAGTCTAAAATGTTTTTCGATTTATCTTTACAGATATAGAGTTTGTAAAGAAAATTATATCAAATTTTTCTTTTTTTTCTTCTTCACTTACTCAATTGCTTCTCTCTCTTTCTAAAAAGCTCTCTCTGTGCATCCGTCTTCCATCACCATCATCCACATGAATTTATTTTAGCCTCTTCGATCATCATCATCAACCCGTTTCATCATTATTATCAACCCAATTCGTCACTATATTTCATCTTTTTTGGCTATTCTGTTGGAGTTTGTACATCAGATTTTTTTCTACACAAAACTCTTCGATTTCATCTTCACTTTCCTCTCGTGTGTCCCATTTGCAGATACGATTCAATTGTTCTTTTAATTTCACGTGTTTATTCTAACAATTCAAAGTTGCAAATCTAAATTTTTTTGACAAATAGAGTTGGATGAGATCTTGATTTTTCAAGTAAAAAAAAATGTGTTTTAAAAGATAAGTTAAGCTTATTTTGTTTATTAAATCTGTCAATTTTTGTCATATACATTAAAAAAAAAAAAAACTTCAAATTGAAATATTAATCTTGGAGCTTAAAAGCTTATGTCAAACAAATCCTTAGGAAACATATTTTTATAATATCTATATACACATGTGTACAGATGTATTGTTGTGCACAATATAGCATTTTGTTATTTATCTCCCGCTATATATCCTTATATTTATATAGAAAAGTTATAACAACAATTGAGAATGCTCTCAATTATTGTATAAACAATGTATGAGATTATTGTATAAACTTGTATATGTTGGCCCACACTTTTGAAAAAAAAAAAACTATTAAATGGATATGTATAATAGATATTTATTGTTGGTGGGATGTGCAATAAACAATATGTAAAATAAAAATTAGCCATTTAATTAATCTAGTTGCTCTAGTCTAGATGTATCAATTGTGAATGCTCTTTCTTTCAAAAAAAAAATTGCGAATGCTCTGGTGAAGACCAAATTGTTAAATGCTAACATAATTGTTAGTGTATTGGCATGCCGGTCCTACGTATTTCTACACCTAATTCATACAATTTTTAGGGTCTTTTTTTAACTTTGTTCAAAAAAAATTCATAAGTTACGTAAAAGAAAAAAACTACACAAGAATTATAAAATTAAAACTGTCACAATAAAATAAAATATTGTCTTTTACGTTATAAAAAACATACCATCAAATAACAAATGTTCTTTTTGTATTATTATAAGGCAGCAAAACGACTTATTTCTGAAGATTTATTTATTTATTTATTTATTTATTTTTGTACGCCTATTTAGAGACCGACGCCTAAACTACTTGTCTTATTTGACTTACGCTTAAACCGGCCCCGTGTATTGCCCCGTCTATGTTATGTACAGCTTATGGCTTGATACAATTAACTGGGTGTGGACGTGTATGTGCTTCCAATACAATTGATCATTTTCTTATTTGTATATTCTCACAAGTGTTTGCAGCATTCTTACGAGCTTAATCATATACAATAAATAAGCCAACCACGTCGTTTCGATTACAGAATAAGACCGTAAATAAAAATGCGAGAAGCTTGCTTATCAAAAGAAAAAAATGATTAACGATTTCCATATTTCTTTCCTATACTTTTAAATAACTCAAGTGGAAGACTTATTAAGAGGGAGATTCATCTCTTGGGATCTGCAGATTGCTTTGTGTTCATCAACAAATCCAACGACGTGAATGAGTGCGGTGTCAGCGTCACCTCCATGTTCTTGCCAACGTTGTCTAGAAGACTTGTCTGAGGAATTACCTGAATTATAAAAGCATTTAAAAAAAGAGACAAGAATATTAAGACAACCACTAGATGAACTTGATAATTTCTGCATATTAACATGTTTGAGGGGTTAAAGAGCAGAAACGGGGAAGAATCCAAGTGTACATGCAAAACGGGTACTAGAAACTAGAGTTGTAGTAATTCAAGACACATTAGAAACCAGAAAGTAGTTCAGCTATCTAAATAAATTTATATATGAAAACAAAAACAAAAACTGGTTGTTTAATTCAAGAAATTCGAAAAAATTAATTTTCTAAAAATTGGAAAAAGTAAACTTGTTCCCTTCTTTTTAGAAATCATTTTAAATGGTGAGATACCTTTCTTGGCTCTTGAAAAGAGTTCTCATCCATTACATTGTTAGACGTAAGTACAGTCTTTGTTGAGCCGTTTGAGTGGAATACGTTCATGTCCAATCCATCAATTGATATTTTTACAGTAACATTGCTGCTACCAAAGTTGACAGCCTGTAGAAATTAAACATGTTTAGTTCATAATAAGAAAGGAAAAATACTGACATTTCGAACCTGTAAAACTTCAAAGTTCATAAGATTGTTTTCATTTTGTTTCGTTTCATCGCATGCCATAAACAATCCTAAAACATTAATAGACTTTAAAGGTTTAATGTTTAGGAAACCTAAAAAATAATGTCCAGAAGACATCTCAAAGTGAATATTAGATTTTGGAACCACTCTTTATTAAATAGATTTATACTGCTGAATTTTTCTAATGAGATCCTTCGAAACATCTGTAATACCGAAAGAAAAAGAAGAAATCGAATTTTCACGCAATGGAATTGGACTGAGAAAGTCAAACCTTTATCCTCAAGTAATTCTTCTTATGATTTGAGTTTTGCCAAAGAATAGCAGAAGCAATTAGTGAACTCGAATAATTGGATTGCAGTGCCGAGTTGAGCAGAATAGCACCATTTGACTCTTTGAAAAAGTGTTGCATCCAGTAGTTTGGAATTCCATAATGTTGATATGTATTGAAAACTATTGCATCTGGGCTCACCCTTTTACAAATGAAGAAATTTTATTGAAATTTTAAACTAATATATAGCCTGGAAAACGAGTCCAAAAATTGAACGACAGAGTTATGAAAGACTAGAGCGAGTCCAAAAAATTTCTGAAAAGTTTTCTGATCATTAAATGTAGTAAATAAAAAGAATTAAGTACTACTAATTGCCTGTTTTCAGTTTACCACCAATTGTTTTCACCTTGTTCAATTGATGAACATATATGATTTCTTTTTAGCAATTTAGATCACCTTAAAATCTTGTCCAATTTCTAACATGATTGAAACATGCAAGATTGTACTCAGTTGCATAACTTGTAAAATAAGGAGATGAACTCTTATCAAACAATCTAAAAGGACGAAAACCAAACCTCCTACCTTCTGTTATTTTCGTTTACAAATAGCGTCGCAAAACTTGCCATTTCAACAACGTCACTGCATTAGTATATCAAAATGCAAAATCTTAGTAAACAAAGCATTTACTAATCACGTGTGACAAAAAGCACCAAAACTATTGAAGGTCAGCTTTGGCATACAACAAATCTTTATAACATGAAAATAGCAAACACGACAAGGTAATATCCGAATGCAAAAAGCTTAGGGATATGTTTTGGGAAAACTGAAAAAAAAGAAAGCATATCATAACGAGCTCACAGCTAGAGGCTAGAGAGAGTAAAATGACCTGTTCTTTTCTAAGCCAATAAGGAAACCAGCCTCGGCCAATGCAGCTAGAAGAGATCCACGGTTACCTCTAACCCCAGAATCCGGTCCAATTACACCATACTCACTTACAAAAGCCTAAATACATACTTTATGAGACGAAATTATGTGCAAAAGTAGAAACTAATTCTAGAATAAAATCAGGATGCTTAATTTTTGTAAGAAGATGGACATACCTTTGGACCAGTTCGGGGTGTGCGATCAAACTTATGAGCCATAGAAAATATAGTTTTGGCATCTTTGTAAATCTGGTCAATGAATAATTACAACCAACAAAATTATTTATTAAAGAGCAAAAAAAAAATTAAATAGAAAATGATAATAATACAAGAAGATAAGAATTACTATTCCTGCATATCAAATCTTACATGAAAATCATATAAATCAGCTGGGTGATCCAATCTTCTGTCAGACCCGTCACAGTTTGATATTAATTTGATGTCGGGATAGGCTGCTTTTATAGCCTTATAAAACTTCTTGTAATTTCCTGGTGCATATGTCAAACGGATATGTAAGTAAATTGTGCTCTTTCTTCTCAGAATTTTAGCAAAAATTTACCTCGACAGGACGAGCTAAAGTTTAGCTTTTTTACCTTCCTAATTTTAATTAAGGAAACCCGTGCAGTTTTTCCATAGGTATCTTTTACTTAGAAAAGATTTAATGTAATTCACATAAAAGTATACAAGTGCATACCAGTATAATATGTTTTGCCACAATCTTCATTCCCAATAGCAATATATCTCAAGTCAAAAGGTTTTACATGTCCCATTTTAGCTCGAATGGAACCCCATGTCGAGCTGGCATTGCCCCTCGCAAATTCAATTCCGTTGATGATATCCTATAATTAAGTCAAAAGAATCCAAAAAAATATTTAATTCAAGCAAACGTCTAAATTATCAAACTTAGAAAATCAAAAACAGTTAATATCTCGAAACTAATTTTGATTAACAACTTAATAAATGAAAAGTGGCCAACACAGAACGCAGGAATTCGTAATGAAGCCTTACCTGCACAAAACCACGAATACGAGAGGTGGATACTTCATCCGTATGGCTGATTCCTGCAATATTATTGAAGCCAACTAATATATAAAACAGCCAGAGCAGAATTACCCAGCATAATTGTGTGCAAATATTGGTTATTTATTTTGATAATTGCAGCACGTGTTTGAGGATCTGCTTCCCAGATTTCAGGATTCTCAAGGTATGAAAACTCAGATAACATAAGAATAAAAAAGTTTTCATATTTTAGTCTCGGAAACACGTTATAAACACTCTTAAAACAACTTTAATATAGAGGAATATTGCCATTTACCGTTATTAAATACCCAAACAGGCAAAGCTCCAAGGTCTTCAGCCAGCTGTAAGAAAGTAAAGCCGGACATGTTATAAGCTGCATCAAGTACATTTTGAAAAAATAAACGAAAAAGACACCTAAATATTACTTGAAGAAACTCAAAGTGACCAAGCCCATCATCGGTCCAGTAATTCCAAACATCGCCCTCGTGTCCAGGCCTGTTTTCCCAAGGCCCAATAGTTGACTCCCAATACACCGCATTTTTTAGCCGTTGGCCTTCCACGAAACAGCCACCTAACAAAATATCATATTTTCGTACATTAGCTACGCTTGAAACATAATGTCAAGATTAAATATGTTAATAGAAAGAATGGGTTGAGTTCGGATGTTCAAAAACTTGTAAATGGAGGTAAGATTTTATATTTTATTAAGAAAGTGTTTTGGGCAGTATGGCATTTATTAAATACAGACATACCAAGGGTTCAGATAATAGTTTAAACAATCAAGCATAAGATAATATCAAGTCATACCAGGAAATCTGAGGAATCCAGGTTTCAAATCCGCTATCATGTTAAAGAGGTCAGTTCTGAAACCATGTCCCTGTCCAGAGGTAAAAGTTATTGAAATCATAGTAAAAAAAGAATCGTAGAATTATTTGTAGCTTAAAAAATGTACTAGGATAAATAAAATCCCACTAAAATTCCAGCCAATCAACTCAATGAGTTTGAAGTTTTTTTATTTCCTTTTACTATCTCAGATAGCAAAAATGCTCTTTTGCGAGGTAGGCCTATTAAAATCTTAAACCCCAATACAGATGAATATTAGTATTTGAATCTCATTATTGTTTGGTTCACTATGGTCTCAAAGGTGGAAAGAATGGAACTTCTGAAATCATTGCTCTCGAATTGGTTTTGTAAAAAGAGAAAGAATTTTCAAAATAAAATCTGGAAAGTAAATACGGATCATGATGCCTTTACAATTTCTCGATTTCCAAAATCTAACCTGGGTCGAAAATCAAACCCTTTCCACAATTAAAAACTTGTTGTATAATCTTAACCGTAAAAGATTGAGAAAAACCTTGTAAGTATCTACGGGCATTGCCGAGATTTGATCAAACCATATAACTCCCTTACTGCTTGTCGTTAATTGCAGTCGGGACTGATGATCCGTTTGTTGAGCTGTTAACAGAACCTCAGTTCTTGCCCAATTTGAAACATTGCTAGATCTGCGAGGTAATGATAGAAGAACTCAATTTCTAGACTATCGCTAAAACATAATGTAACGACCCGGCCCTACGGACCGAACCGCCACGCCCGTATCAACAATATTGTCCGCTTTGGCACAACTTCCCAGGGGGTCACCCATCCTGGTACTACTCCAAGTTAAACACGCTTAACTGTGGAGTTCCGTCCTCGCTGTTGTGCCGCACGGCTTTAAAAGGCCTTGTTGATAGGAAATGGATCTTTAAGCTCATATACCACACGGGTACTCTCATATCTGAGCGATGTGGGACTGACGCACAACACCGCACCACAGAATTTCCTTCCTGGAAATCTGGGTCGTCACAATCACCCTCCCTTTAGGCACGACGTCCTCGTCGGGCACGTCGCCCTTCCGGAGCTCACACACTCGTGCTAGTCCCCACATTTCCGGCCAGATAGAGGCTCTGATACCACCTGTAACGATCCGGCCCTACGGACCGAACCGTCACGCCCGTATCAACAATATTGTCCGCTTTGGCACAACTTCCCAGGGAAGTCACCCATCCTGGTACTACTCCAAGCTAAGCACGCTTAACTGTGGAGTTTCGTCCTCGCTGTTGTGCCGCACGGCTTTAAAAGGCCTTGTTGATAGGAAATGGATCTTTAAGCTCATATACCACACGAGTACTCTCATATCTGGGCGATGTGGGACTGACGCACAACACCGCACCACAGAATTTCCTTCCGGGAAATCTGGGTCGTCACAATCACCCTCCCTTTAGGCACGACGTCCTCGTCGGGCACGTATGATGGGATTGTAGTACCAATGTGTGGGGTACCATTGTATGATGGGTCCCTGAGCAGTGGCTCTAAAGGTGGGTACATTGTACCATTGTGGATTTAAGGATGAGCCCCGGAGGCTTACGGTGAGAGCCCGGAAACTTGCGCAAGTATTAGGTGTATCGGTACCATAGGGGTAATGCCCTTAAAGCCGGCCCCATATCTCTAGTCACATACGGTAGTGTCAGCGTGTGGGTGGGGGTACCATTGTATTATGGGTCCTTGAGCAGTGGCTCTAAAGGTGGGTACGTATGTGAGCAATCCCGACTTGGTTTTCGTTGAGTTTTATTTTTATTATCATAATCTATTTATTTAAACCTTGTTTATTTGTTCATTTATTGTGAATGTGTAAGTTACTGAGGTGGTTACATTTCCCATAAAAATTGCCTTGTCATTATTTATCATGATAATATAGTTGCCATGTTAGGATTGTGTGTGCGTGCTTAGTAGCATGCGCCGCTTTTTAAGCGAGATTGTTTTCTTACCTCCTTTCTTTGTTTTCTGTACGTTTTGTTTTCAATCGACGTACAGGTGCCGACGTAAGCCGTGACGAAGCTTAGAGTGATTGCTAGTGGCTCAGTTATCGGATTACACTTGATCGTGTGCACGTTAGACTTTTTATTCATGTTGGATTATTCATTTAGTTGAGCCATGTTGGCCTAATAAGTGTTATCGCGAGTTGTTCGTTATTTGCATACAAATACTTTATTCGTACCTCATTTATTTTGACTATATGTTATGGAGCTTGATGGTTAGCTGGGTTGGATGTGACATTTTATCTTTGGATTGATTTTTTAGAAATATCGCGATTGGCGAGTTTTAATTATCTATATCATGTTGTTGAACAGGTTGATTTTTGTGGAAACAAATAGATACGTAAAGGTCATGCCGAAATTTCTATAAATCATTTTATTAAAATTGCTTTCTTTTCGTATTGTCACATTTGAGCGTTGTTGGCTACCCTTAGGCCAATAATGACTCAAATATGACTATCGGCATGTCCTGAAGGATCCGTTTGGTTTTTATTTAGTGTGTGGTCGAATGCTTCCGCATATTTTGTTATTTAAACCTTTTTCTTTTAAATAATATTCACTACTCGGGTTTACCCAAATCCGGGGCGTGACAGCTTGGTATCAGAGCCTCTATCTGGCCGGAAATGTGGGGACTAGCACGAGTGTGTGAGCCCCGAAAGGGCGACGTGTCCGACGAGGACGTCGTGCCTAAAGGGAGGGTGATTGTGACGACCCAGATTTCCAGGAAGGAAATTCTGTGGTGCGGTGTTGTGCGTCAGTCCCACATCGCCCAGATATGAGAGTACTCGTGTGGTATATTAGCTTAAAGATCCATTTCCTATTAACAAGGCCTTTTAAAGCCGTGCGGCACAATAGCGAGGACGGAACTCCACAGTTAAGCGTGCTTAACTTGAAGTAGTACCAGGATGGGTGACCACCCTGGGAAGTTGTGCCAAAGCGGACAATATTGTTGATACAGGCGTAGCGGTTCGGTCCGTGGGGCCGGGTCCTTACAGATTGGTGGTATCAGAGCCTCTATCTGGCCGGAAATGTGGGGACTAGCACGAGTGTGTGAGCTCCGGAAGGGCGACGTGCCCGACGAGGACGTCGTGCCTAAAGGGAGGGTGATTGTGACGACCCAGATTTCCAGGAAGGAAATTCTGTGGTGCGGTGTTGTGCGTCAGTCCCACATCGCTCAGATATGAGAGTACCCGTGTGGTATATGAGCTTAAAGATCCATTTCCTATCAACAAGGCCTTTTAAAGCCGTGCGGCACAACAGCGAGGACGGAACTCCACAGTTAAGCGTCATGAAAAGTGTTAATTTTGGATATGCATGCCCTCTTTGTGATATTTTCGTTCTAAGTTTATTTGAGTGACCTGTGATGTTTAACATGTTTGATAACCCTGTGGTAGATAGTGTTTTTATGTTTTTGTGTGACAATTTCTTAATATTAAGTCCCTATTTGGATTGGTTGGTTGTAGGTATCAATGGCTCCTAAGCGAAAGCCAAATAGCGATACGGGCGGTAAGAGTCGAGGTCCAACGCCTACTCGTACTCGTACCCCCAGACGTGGTCGAAATCCTGCTCGGAAAGAGGGGCCTGAACGAATCAGTAATCGTGTGCCGGGTAGTAATCAAGGTGGGACCAATGGTGAGATTCCTCCCGAAGATGTTCCAGGGGAAGCTCCACCGGAGGAGACTCCTCCGATTGTTCATAATGTGGATGAGGACGGCAACAGAAATGCGGATACAAATGATCCGACAGTTACACAGTTCATGAGAGTTATGGCAGAGACGATGAA
Organism: Primula veris; assembly: GCA_963682055.1. NCBI lineage: Eukaryota > Viridiplantae > Streptophyta > Magnoliopsida > Ericales > Primulaceae > Primula > Primula veris. The sequence goes on from OY821743.1 coordinate 10,015,955, forward strand.
TCGCATGGGGCAAGGTGCTCAGAATGGACTTAGGGGCGGGGAGACGAGGGCGTCAGCGGCCCAAACACACTTCCAACGTATGGAACCCCCGATCTTTAAGGGAGGTGCAGACCCTGAAGTTGCGGAAACTTGGCTGGAAGAGGTAGAGAATATATTTGAGGCTCTTCTTATGACCGATAATGACTTGAGAATTGCTTGTGCGACTCGTTATTTGCGGGGTGAGGCTATTCAGTGGTGGAAGAGTGCGAAGGAGTTGGGGGACGTTGGGGTTATGAGTTGGAAGGATTTCAGAGATATATTTCTGAAAGAGTATTTTCCTCAGCCGTTGCGTGATGACAAGCAAATGGAATTTCTGAACCTGATTCAGGGCAACAATTCGGTGCGTCAGTATCAACTTGACTTTTTGAGGTTATCAAAGTATTATCCAGAGTTGGTTATAACAGAGGAACTCCGCTGTCGACGTTTTGAGCAGGGTTTACGACTGAGGATAAAGAGTAGGGTGGCGACATTTATGTGTAAGAAGTTCGACAAATTGGTCTTACGTGCGATGGCGGCTGAGAAAAACGACGAAGTGGACAAGCGTATTATTAGTTCTAAGCAGTCGACATCAAATTTTTCTACAGGTCATTCTCTGGGTAATCATAGACAGCCCATGGGTAATAATAGGAATAGTGGTAATTCCAGTGGTGACCGTAAGAGGCCAAGAGATTTTTATTCTAGTTCTCAGGGATACACTCAACCTAGGAATTATTCGGGTACAGGTTATGCTGCTTCTGCGCCCCAAACAAATTTCGGTTGCTATTCTTGTGGATCTCCGGATCATAGGGTTCGAGATTGTACTATGGCTAGGTGTCACAAGTGTGGGGGTTTGGGACATCTTCAGGACCAGTGCAGGTCGGGAAAGACTGGTGCTAATTCTTATCAGGCTCCTACTCGTACTACACCTTCTTATTCTTCTGGTTCTAGGGCTCCTGTGTCTCAAGGCTCGAAACCTACTCGCGGTAGCTTTCAAGGTTCTGGTCGTGGTAATTATCAGCAGTCTCGGTCTGCTCAGCCTTCACATGCTTCCCATGCTCGCGTGTTTGCCCTCCCTCAGGTTAAGACTGATAGGGGTGAACCATCTGTTATTCGAGGTACTTTACTTGTTAGCTCTTCTTGGGCTAACGTCTTATTTGATACTGGTGCTTCTCGTTCTTTTATTTCTTCTCATTTTGCATTATCTATCGGTTTAGTATTCAGCATTCAGGATCCTGCTATTTTAGTTGAAACTCCTATTCATGGTAGTGTGCCGCTTAATCGCATATGTCGAGATTGTGTACTTTATATTTCCGAACATCCTTTTGTGTTCGATTTTCTTGCTCTAGATATGACTGGCTTCGATGTTATTCTTGGTATGGACTGGTTATCCTTCTTCCAGGCCATTATTGATTGTGAGCGTAGACGTTTATCTTTTATTAATTCTTCTGGTGATCGTATTATATTTTCTGGGGACCGGTGTATCCGTTTTTCACCATCGTGGAACGTTGTTGATGACTTGAGTTGTTTACTGGCTAGTTTGTCTGTTAGTGAGGAAGTGACTACAGATGTCGAGCTACCATCTGTAGTCTGTGAGTATCCCGAGGTTTTCCCTAATGATCTTACCGAGCTTCCTCCTCAACGTGAGGTGGAGTTTTCCATCGATTTAGCACCTGGTACGGCTCCGATTGCTATGGCTCCTTATCGTTTAGCACCAGCTGAGCTAAAAGAGTTAAAAGAACAGTTGGATGATCTGTTAGGTAAGGGCTTTATACGTCCTAGTGTATCTCCGTGGGGTGCGCCAACGTTATTTGTGCAAAAGAAGGATGGTAGTATGCGTATGTGCATCGATTATCGTAAGCTGAATCGGGTGACTATAAAGAATAAGTACCCACTACCGAGAATCGATGACCTCTTTGATCAGCTGAAAGGATCAAAGTGTTTTTCTAAGATTGATCTCCGTTCTGGATATCATCAACTTCGTGTTCGTGAAGTTGATATTCCTAAGACAGCATTTCGTACTCGGTATGGTCATTATGAGTTTCTAGTGATGCCATTCGGGTTAACGAATGCACCAGCTGCATTTATGGACTTGATGAACCGAGTCTTTAGAGCCTTTCTGGATAAGTTTGTCGTGGTGTTTGTTGACGACATTCTGGTGTACTCTTTATCTGAGGAAGAACACAACGAGCATCTCCGTATTGTTCTTAATCTTTTGCGAGAGCATAAGCTTTATGCTAAGTTTTCCAAGTGTGAGTTCTGGATGACGGAGGTGAAGTTTCTTGGCCACGTGGTGTCTGCGGGTGGAGTGTCGGTTGATCCTTCCAAGATTGAGGCAGTGACCGATTGGGGGCAACCAAAAAGTGTGTTTGAGATCCGAAGCTTCTTGGGACTAGCGGGTTATTATCGAAGGTTCGTATTAGATTTTTCTCGTTTGGCGGCTCCCCTAACTCGGCTTACAAAGAAAGGTGTTAAATTCGAATGGGACGAGAAATGTGATCTTTCTTTTCAGGAATTGAAGCGTCGCTTGACATCTGCTCCTATCCTCATTATTCCAGAGAGAGGTGTGGAGTATAGTGTCTATTGTGATGCCTCGAAGGAAGGCCTTGGTGCAGTGTTAATGCAAGAGGGCAAGGTGGTGGCTTATGGTTCTCGGCAGTTAAAAGTTCATGAGAAAAACTATCCCACTCATGATCTTGAATTGGCTGCAGTAGTGTTTTCTTTGAAGTGTTGGCGACACTACTTGTTTGGGGAGAGATTTAACGTATTTTCGGATCACAAGAGTCTTAAGTATATTTTCACACAGCGTGACCTAAACTTACGACAAAGGAGGTGGATGGAGTATCTTGAGCAGTACGACTTTGACTTACAATATTATCCTGGTAAAGCAAATATGGTGGCGGACGCCTTGAGTCGCAAGACTAGGTGTTCTTTGGCATGCATAGCTGTTCGTGAATGGGGTATGTTGAATGTTCTTAACGAATTCGACTTGGAGATGGGTGAAGAAGAAAATTCAGCCGTGCTGTTCTCGGTGAAGGTGCAACCGTCGTTAGTCTCGAGGGTAATTAATTCCCAACAAGGGGATGAGGAATCTAGGGACTTGCGAGTTAAAGTCTCGAGTGAGTTGGGACTCGACAAATGGAAGATTGGCTCAGATGGGGGAGTGAGATTTATGGATCGTCTACTGGTACCTGTGAGTATGCGCATGGAGGTCATGAAAGAATTCCACCATTCTCGATTGGCAGTTCATCCAGGTGGCACAAAGATGTACCACGACCTAGCTCGACAGTTTTATTGGAGTGGAATGAAAAGGGACGTGGCAGACTTTGTTAGTAAATGCCTTACTTGTCAGCAGGTGAAGATAGAACATCAAAAGCCGGGAGGCTTGCTTAAACCCTTGCCTATACCGGAGTGGAAGTGGGAACGTATCACTATGGACTTTGTAGTGGGGTTGCCGAGATCTAATAGAGGGAAAGATGCAGTGTGGGTCGTTGTCGATCGATTGACCAAATCAGCCCACTTTCTACCAATGCGTGTTAGCGACACAGTTGAACAGTTATGCGAGCAATATATCCGGGAGATTGTTCGTTTACATGGTGTCCCGGTTTCTATTGTTTCTGATCGTGATCCCCGTTTTGTGTCTCGATTCTGGCAAAGTCTTCAGAAGGCGTTGGGGACGAAACTAGATTTGAGTACGGCTTATCACCCTCAGACCGATGGGCAGTCGGAGAGGACTATCCAGACTCTGGAAGATATGCTTCGGGCGTGTGTAGTTGATTTTGGTGGGGGTTGGGAGAAACATGTGTCATTGATTGAGTTCGCTTATAATAATAGTTATCATTCGAGCATTGAGATGGCTCCTTATGAGGCTTTATATGGGCGACCTTGTAGGTCTCCGGTGTGTTGGACGGAGGTCGGTGAATCAGCGTTGTTAGGACCAGATGTGGTTCGAGAGACTACAGAGAAGATTTTGTTGATAAAGCAAAAGCTTGAGACAGCAAGAAGCCGTCAAAAGAGCTATGCGGATAAAAGAAGGCGACCTTTGGAGTTTGAGGTGGGTGATCATGTGTTCCTTAAGATTTCGCCTCGTAAGGGCATTATGCGTTTTGGGAAGCGTGGAAAGTTGTCCCCGCGTTTTATTGGACCTTTCCTTATCTTGGAAAGAATTGGTGATCTGGCCTATCAATTAGCGTTGCCACCGAAATTGGCGAATGTACATCCTGTGTTCCATGTTTCGATGCTCCGGAAGTACGAACCGGACCCGTCACATATTCTGGATTTTTCTGATCTTCAAGTACAGGAGGATATTTCTTATGTGGTTCGCCCGGTCCGTATACTTGATAGGCGTGAACAGGTATTACGGAGGCGTGTTATTCCTTTGGTGAAAGTGTTGTGGAGCCACCTTGGAAATGAAGAGGCAACGTGGGAGCGAGAACCGGAAATTCGTGCTAAGTATCCAGACCTGTTTTTCGATTCAGGTGCGTGTTAAATTTCGGGACGAAATTTTTTTTAAGTTGGGAAGAATGTAACGACTCAGAAATTTGTGTAGTTATTATGGTCTATTAACCATTTTATTAGTGGTATTAATATTTATTGGGCGTTGTGTAGTGATTATTTTGGTTGCAAAAAAATATTTGTGTAAGTGTGTAATATAACTTGAAATAATTTATTATAACGTAATTGTGTTTGGGTGTTAATTGAATAAATAATAGTTACATGGACTTGAGTGGTAATTGAATTAATAAAAAAAAAAACTAAACCTAATTGGTAATACACATATACAGTATATAGATATATATATACATACTTTACATACACAGCCGTACATATACATATACGCATAATACACATATACACATAATACACATATACATATATATTGAGTGAGAGGGAGAGAGAGAGCAAGAGCCGACAGAGAAGAGTTGCCGGTGACAAACCAGCGACTGTAGTTGGGTGTTTTTTCTTTGGGTTTCTTCGTGGTCGCTTCGGAGGCTGATATCGAGGTCTTCGGGTGTCCGTTTTTCGCAATCAAATACATTTTCTTAATCTACTCGTCGATATCTATCTACCTGTGTAAGCCTGCTTCTCCGATTTTCACTTTTATAAAAACCCAGTTTTTACGATTTTATTAATAATCCGAAATTAGCCTGATTCGTGCCTTATTTTAATTACATAATAGGGGCTGTTAAGGACTGTCGCTAGACTGTCCAGATTTTATTAGGTGGTACGGTTCGAGTTTGGGAGTTTTTACAAACGAGCTCTCGTTTGTTTCGGTAAGGGGGAAGAATATGATTTCGCTTTAAAAGCGGGATTTATGTGTTGCTTGTTGCATGTTAATTTAGGTTCGGATATTGATATATGTTGTTATGGCAATTATGGTGGTGCAGTTGTAGTATAATAACTAATGATTTTGTATTTACTATGCTTAACATATAATTCGTGAAAATAAGATATAAATTAAACCTTTGAGAAGTGTTGAAGGTGGTGGCAATGTGTATACATATGTGGTGGTATTGTGATTAAAATAATGTGTTTCAAATGACATTCGATAATTAATTAACTATAACATTACAGTGTTGTGTATTATTTTCGGTGTGTGGACTTTGCTATTTTTTTTTGTCCTTTTGGAGCTTTTATATATATATATATATATATTTTCTGGGATTGTAGTACCAATGTGTGGGGTACCATTGTATGATGGGTCCCTGAGCAGTGGCTCTAAAGGTGGGTACATTGTACCATTGTGGATTTAAGGATGAGCCCCGGAGGCTTACGGTGAGAGCCCGGAAACTTGCGCAAGTATTAGGTGTATCGGTACCATAGGGGTAATGCCCTTAAAGCCGGCCCCATATCTCTAGTCACATACGGTAGTGTCAGCGTGTGGGTGGGGGTACCATTGTATTATGGGTCCTTGAGCAGTGGCTCTAAAGGTGGGTACGTATGTGAGCAATCCCGACTTGGTTTTCGTTGAGTTTTATTTTTATTATCATAATCTATTTATTTAAACCTTGTTTATTTGTTCATTTATTGTGAATGTGTAAGTTACTGAGGTGGTTACATTTCCCATAAAAATTGCCTTGTCATTATTTATCATGATAATATAGTTGCCATGTTAGGATTGTGTGTGCGTGCTTAGTAGCATGCGCCGCTTTTTAAGCGAGATTGTTTTCTTACCTCCTTTCTTTGTTTTCTGTACGTTTTGTTTTCAATCGACGTACAGGTGCCGACGTAAGCCGTGACGAAGCTTAGAGTGATTGCTAGTGGCTCAGTTATCGGATTACACTTGATCGTGTGCACGTTAGACTTTTTATTCATGTTGGATTATTCATTTAGTTGAGCCATGTTGGCCTAATAAGTGTTATCGCGAGTTGTTCGTTATTTGCATACAAATACTTTATTCGTACCTCATTTATTTTGACTATATGTTATGGAGCTTGATGGTTAGCTGGGTTGGATGTGACATTTTATCTTTGGATTGATTTTTTAGAAATATCGCGATTGGCGAGTTTTAATTATCTATATCATGTTGTTGAACAGGTTGATTTTTGTGGAAACAAATAGATACGTAAAGGTCATGCCGAAATTTCTATAAATCATTTTATTAAAATTGCTTTCTTTTCGTATTGTCACATTTGAGCGTTGTTGGCTACCCTTAGGCCAATAATGACTCAAATATGACTATCGGCATGTCCTGAAGGATCCGTTTGGTTTTTATTTAGTGTGTGGTCGAATGCTTCCGCATATTTTGTTATTTAAACCTTTTTCTTTTAAATAATATTCACTACTCGGGTTTACCCAAATCCGGGGCGTGACACATAAACCATAAGAAAAATAGTAAGTTTACTATAGACCAAATGAGCTCACATAATACTAGCAGTTGCCTGGGTAAGGGAACCACTGGAGCTAGTAAATGATATAGATACATTGACTGGTTGTAATGCTCGGAGATACAATACTACTTTATAGGTCTTTCCCTGCTCGATATTCTAAAGAAAAGATCAAAGAAAAAGAGATGAAGGGATTAACATTAGCAAAATATGGGTTTCAAGAACATGTATGGCGGGAATATCTTCGTTGCACAGCTTATGAAGTGTATATAACACAAGAACTAGAAAATTCACATTAATGTGTGATCCATGTTAAATTATAAATAGAAAAGCGGTAAATGTGTCTCACTGTTCAAGAGCATCTAACGCAAATAGCCAAATATATAGGTGGAAAAGAACATACCATCCCCCAAAATCCAGGATTCCAGATACCCACTCCGCCAACTGGACACAGATTTGGGCCTAGGTTTTCACATAAAACATCCATTCGAAGTGCAACTTTGTTCCTTTCAAACCATGAAGACCTGTCCGTCGATACAATCAAATGCGAATCACTGCCTATTATATCCCAAGGCTCAATGTTGGATGGCGTGTTTGTCCCCCATTTTTCAAAACCTGCAATATTTAATTTATTACCTTCTAATAAACAATCTTCCGGCAAATTTGGAAGAAAATAAAAATAAAAATAAACAATCTTTCGTCAAACAGGGATTATAAGAGAAGTCCCTTGGTCATTTAAGGATAATCTGAAGTTAAAACAAATCTAAAAGTCGAAAAATGTAAATTACTAAGCTGCTATTTTGATTTACTTAATAAACATGAGGAGAGTATAGTGAACCTCTATTGTCGACAAGCTCTGCCCACAAACCACCAGCCCCAGCGTGGTTAATTTCCTGCAGATCAGCAGTAGTATTTTTATTATTATAAAATTGACCTTCTTCATAATTAATTAAATTCACACACATACAAACATATCAAATCCCTGCAAACAAAAAAAGTAAACTATAGGCATATCAAGATAAGAACCTCTCTATGCTTAACATGTTAAGATAAGAGCAAAAGTAGGGGGATACATAAAAGAAAGAGAGAAAGCGGAAAACTCCATTTCACAAGTCTACATTTAAACTGAGCCAAATGATAAATTCCTAAGCAAAATATCATCAACAAAGACTAAATTATTGTTTGGTTATCTCCATCTATAGTTAACAAGAATAGGATAGTGTGTGATTTGCTTGTGATATGCTATTTCTCAATATAGAAATATCTCATTATTTTCGATACAGAGCACCTGGCCAGGATCTAAGTTACATTCACTTGGAAAACAAACAATGGATTATGAGTTGTGACAATAAGCCATACTAATGCTAAAAGATAATTTTGCTATTACATGAAACTTTAGGCTACCACAAAGAGCATACAAACAATGAAAAAATATTAAGAAGCATGCTTTAGTGTAATTGAAGATAGTTTACCTCAAAGAACAAGCCAAAAAGAGTATCAGGTATCTTTCGTCCTAATGAAGCAGATACATCTACGTATAGCTTAGCTGTTTGATTAATTTCAGCAACATGATCATATGCAGAACAGTGATACAAAATGAATAACTCAATAAGAACCACGAACAAAACTCTATTGAAATTCCGCATTTTGCCGGCTTCTTCAATTTTAAGGAAATACCAGCACCTGTTTGATCCAAGGAGAATAGAAAAGTAAATTAGATATTGTGCTCCAAGAATCATTTACAAATGTGACATGCTTCCTTTCTCCTGCCCAAAATTCTCGGCTGGTGATATGGAACTTCACTGTCGCGTAAGCACTGAAGATACAACAAAATTATCGAATAATGGCGCAACAGTATACTCATATTTGAAGAAATAACTACAATCTTTGTTGACATGGTATATTTAATTATCTGTCATTATGCTGGTTGTTTTCTTGTTTACATCTTTTCTTCTCTTGCTTTTTTTTCCCTCCAAAATTTGTCAACTTGCTGCAAAAAACTTTTATCCTTCTATTATATAACACAATACTGTAGCTTATTTTATCTGCGTACTACTTAATTTATGATATAGCAAACCATAAATTGCCAAATTAATACAGCTTCTTCCGAAATAGGGAAATGATAATGGACTATTCCACAACATAGTAACGCCTTCTCACAAGGAACTAGACGTGTAGTGTATGTAAATCTAATATTTTGCCTTGAAAGGTTAACAATAACTTAATCCATAAACGGAAAATAAATCATACACTTTCTTGTGTTTACTCTAAGACCAAGATCCCCAGAAAAGATCATAACATATGGCTGTTTATGTTGCTTAATCTTCACATGCACCAAGTGTATCTATTAAGTTGTTTATGTTGGAAAAAAGGCGATCGTTTTGTATGAACCGTGTTAAACTTTTATATAAAAAATAATCATATACTACTAACTAATAGATGCAAAACAAGCATGCAAGTATGGAAATCATAAATTTAAATATATTAAGGTAAACCTACGACTGTTATCAAAGTTATGATAACGATTTTTGCTAGGATTGAGACGTGGTCTCTTTGATTAAGGTTTATGCGTCCTCGTACGACTTCAGGATTTGATAGACGTAACCCTTTGAAGATACAACAACGTTATTTGGTTGATAGTTAGTATCAAAATTAAAACTAATTTGATATTATCACTCTTAAAACACACAATTTTATTTTAATGCAAAGTATGAAAGAAACAGATGTTATGAATGTTCTCTTTTTTCGAAAATAAGGTTGACATATATATATATATATATATATATAACCCTCATGTCCTCATGACTTTTGATAAAATGTGAAACCTTTCATTTAGTTGGTTTGTAACTTCTTGTAACTGAATGCCACGGTCAAATATTACTTGCCGTAAATTAATTAACTAAGACCAACTAACAGTAACATATGAGTGACGTGGCATTCATTTACTGTACTCGCCTCAAAATTAACGATGTAGTATTAGTGTCATCTCTTTAAACTACGTACTAAGATGATGTAATAACTTTCTTATTATATTATTAAATTAGTTAAATTACTCAATATCTACTATTTTACCTCCAACTCACGTATATTCTTTAGTATATTCACTGTTTCATTTTTAATAATATTTCTATGAATCATTTCATAATATTTTTTAATCATATATTATCATTTTAACAATAATATTTAAATTCATATTCTTACTCGACATTTTTTTATTAGGAATATACTAATAAAATTAAAAGTTAATATGATTAGCATTTTTTTTACTAAAAAAATATTTTTGTTATTGTAAAACATTATAAGATGTATAAAATATGGTTATATATTTAAATAGTGTCTAGTGTAAATGTATACTATTATATTAAGATATTCAAACATTATAATATAAGTGACTAATGTGGATGAATAGTGTTGCACTAAAAATATTACAACACTATATATATTTGCACCAAAATGATTTTAAGGTTGCACCATTTTGGTGTTATGTTGGAGCACCATTTAGTGTGAAAATTGCGCCAAATATGGTGCAATGGGGTTTTGGTGTCAAATGTTGGAGATGGTCTTAGTACAAAAAAATAAACTTAATTAGCATTTGTTGTTGGTCTCCAAAAATTCATTACCATTTGGTGTTACTTTAGGTCATTCACTTCGCTAGTGTATATACAGTTCGATTGTTTCCCTTTTCTTTTTCTTTTTTACCGGTAGAAAGAAATTTACTTTCTGAATATTCTTTCTAGTGGAGTTGATTTGGTGATATTAGTTCTTTTAATTCATCGATAAGCGCACTTTTTCTATGAGAATTGGTATGTCGGCTGTAAGAAGATTCTCGCTGTTTCCGAGCCGATCAAAACTAGGTTACTTTGCTTTCAAAACGCCAATACAGTAGGTTGTGTCATTTTTTCTGTTTTCATTCCCTTAGATACTAAAAAAATTGTTCTCTATCATGCTTAACCCTCTGAACATGTATTATCCAACCCAACATAGTGAACCCAAACATCAATTACTTCTATGGTAACCAGTTTCACAAGTACAAAATTCATAACGCCTTACATGGTAAACAATTAATACATATGCACGTTCCTGATATATCCGGCTTGGTTGTTTAATTCTATGGTACTAATTAAACAATTTAACTAAGTAACTAACTTATACAGAGCCTAATCGCATATAGTATAGATGACATTAAGATAAAAGGGTTACTTGGTGTAGAAAACCAAAACATGAACAGCTTATACAGAGCCTGATCGCAGATAGTATAGTCGTATAGATGACATTAGGGTAATTGATACTGTATTGCCTATTATATGTCATGTACAACTTATCGATAGGTACAACTAATTGCATGTGGACGTTTATGTGCTTCCAATGCAAGTACGCAACTATGCAATTGATCGTTTTCTTATTTGTGTATTTTCGAACGTGTTTATTACATGCACCCTTACGAGCTTGATTGTTTACAATTATAAGCCAACCACATCGTTTTGATTACAGAACCAAATCATAATTAAAAATGCGATAAGCCAAAGAAAACCATTATCCTCTTATTTCTTATTACATAATGATTAGTGATTTCCATATTTCTTTTCTATATTAAATAACTCAAATGGAGGGCTTAGAGGGAGATTTATCCCCTGGGATCTGCAGATTGCTTTGTGTCCATCAACAAATCAAACGACGTGAATGAGTACGATGTCAGCATCACCTCCATGTTCTTGCCAACATTGGGTAGAAGACTTGTCAAAGGAATTACCTGAATTATATTTCCATTTACAAAAAAAAGAAGAATATTAAGACTACCACTAGATGAACTTAATAATTTCCGCATATTAACATGTTTGAGGGGTTAAAGAGCAGAAACAGGGAAGAATCCAAGTGAACATACAAATCATGTACTAGAAACTAGAGTTGTAGACTTGTAGTAACTCAAGACAAATTAGAAACCGGATAATATTACACCAGTAAAAGTAAATATAGAAATATGAAAAAGTAAACTTGCTCAATTAACTCCTCCTATAAATTAACTTTTCAAAAATTGGAAAAAGTAAACTTGCTCCCTTTCGTTTTTGAAAGCATTTTGAATGAGTGAGATACCTTTCTTGGCTCTTCAAAAGAGTTCTCATCCATCTCACTGTTAGACGTAAGTACTGTCTTTGTTGAGCCGTACGAGTGAAATGAGTACATGTCTGATCCATCAATTGATATTTTTACAGTAACACTGCTGCTACCAAAGTTGACAGCCTATAGAAAACATATGTTTAGTTCATAAGAAATAAGAAAAATACCTTTCGAACCTGTAAAAAATTCCCAAAACATTAATAGACTTTAAAGGTTTAATGTTTAGGACGCTTAATTCATAATGTCCAGGAGACATCTCAAAGTGAATATCAGATTTTAGAACCACTCTTTATTAAACAATAGATTATTACTGCTAAATTATTTTAATGAGATCCTTCGAAACATCTGTAAAACCAAAAGAAAAAGAAGAAATCTATTTTTTAAGCAATGGAATTGGACTGAGAAAGTCAAACCTTTATCCTCAAGTAATTCTTCTTATGATTTGAGTTTTTCCAAAGAATAGCAGAAGCAATTAGTGAACCCGAATAATTGGATTGCAGTGACGAGTTGAGCAGAATAGCACCATTTGACTCTTTGAAGAAGTGTAGCATCCAGTAACTTGGAATTCCATAATGTTGATATGTATCGAAAACTATAGCGTCTGGGCTCACCCTTTTACAAATGAAGAAATTTTATTGAAATTTTGAACGAATATATAACATAGAAAACGAGTCCAAAAATTGAGCAACGGAGTTATGGAAGACTAGTACGCATCTAGTCATATTTCTGAAAAGTTTTCTTATCATTAAATGGACTAAATGAAAAACAATTAAGTACTACTAATAGCCTGTTTACAGTTTACCACCACTTGTTTTCACATTTTTCAACTGGTGAACATATATGATTTCTATTTTAACAATTTACATCACCTTAAAATCTTATCCAATTTCTAACATCAGTAAAGGAATTCGATGAACACATGATTGAAACATCCAAGATTGGAGGCCCCCTATAGAGTATGTATTATATTTTCTTTTCGATTTTCAAAATTATTCCTCCTCCTGCAGTATAAAAAACTATAAAGCAATTAGTTATTCTGCAATTGCACGAACCTAACTTTGACACTAGTTTTAAGACACCCAGAATGTTACTTTTGACTACCAAAAGTTTTTGAGTAAGAATATTCAGAATATATTGCATTTGCTTTCACCGGTCTGATTGTACTAATGCATAACTAGTAAATTAAGGAGATAAACTCTAATTAACAATTTAAAAAACCAAACCAAACCTCTTACCTTCTGTCATTTTCGTTCACAAATAGCGTCGCAAAACATGACATTTCAACAACGTCACTGCATTAGCATATCAAAATGCAAAATCTTAGTAAACAAAGCATTTACTAATCACGTGTGACAAAAAGCACCAAAACCATTGAAGGTCAGCTTTGGCATACAACAAATCTTTGTTATAACATGAGAATAGCAAACACGACAAGGTAATATCTGAATGCAAAAAGCATAGGGATATGTTTGGGAAATTTGAAAACCATAACGAACGAGCTCATAGAGACTAGAGAGAGTAAAATGACCTGTTCTTTTCTAAGCCAATAAGGAAACCAGCCTCGCCCAATGCAGATAGAAGAGATCCTCGGTTACCTCTAACCCCAGAATCCGGTCCAACTACACCATACTCACTTACAAAAGCCTAAATATATGCTTTATGAGACAAAATTATGTGCAAAAGTAGAGACTAATTCTAGAATAAATCAGGATGCGTAACATTTTTCAAATTTATACGAAGATGGTCACACCTTTGGACCAATTCGGGGTGTGTGATCAAACTTATGAGCCATAGAAAAGATAGTTCTGGCATTATGATAAATCTGGTCAACGAATAATTACAACCAAACAAATTAGTTCTTAAAGAGCAAAAAAAATTAAATAGAAAATGATAAATATACAAAAAGATGAGAATTACTATTTCTGCATGTCAGATCTTACATGAAAATCATATAAATCAGCTGGGTGATCTAATCTTCTGTCAGACCCGTCACAGTTTGATATTAATTTGATGTCCGGATAGGCTGCTTTTATAGCCTTATAAAACTTGTTGTAATTTCCTGGTGCATATGTCAAAGGATCATGTAAGTATTTTGTGCTCCTTCTCTATTTTTTGTTGCAAATATTCACCTTGACAAGACAAGAGCTAAAGTTTAGTTTTTTTGTTGTTATTGTTTTTTTTTTACCTTTCTAATTTTAAATAACAAAGGTGTGTTAGAACAGAAAACGAATCTTTTACTTACAAATAATTTAACGTAATTCACAGAAAAGTATGCAAGTGCATACCAGTATAATATGGCATGCCACAATCTTCATTCCCAATAGCAATATATCTCAAGTCAAAAGGTGCTACATGTCCCATTTTAGCTCGAATGGAACCCCATGTCGAGCTGGGATCGCCCCTTGCAAATTCAATTCCATTAAGGATGTCCTTTAATCAAGTGAGAAGAATCCAAGAAAAAAAAATTAAATTCAAGCAAATGTCTAAATTATCAAATTCAGAAAAATGAAAAACAATTAGTTCCAAAAGGAATCCCAGATGTAAATCGGTTAATATCTCGAATCTGGATTAATTGACAAGCTAATAAATGAAAAGTTGCCAACACAGAACGCAGAAATTCGTTAGAAGTCTTACCTGCACATAACCACCAATGCGAGAGGTGGATACTTGTTCCTTACGGCTGATTCCTGCATAATGATTAACAACCAGATTTACAAAGGGTAGTTGTGTCCAAAAAAAGTTTTTTTGGTATTTGCAGTGCATGCGAATAAGAAATTGATTCCCTGATTTCAGGATTCTCAAGGTATGAAAACGGAGATAACATGAGAATAATGAAGTTTTCATTAGTTCCATATATTTCAGTCTCGGAAACATGTTATAAACACTCTTAAAACAAGTCCAAATAGAGCAATATCGCCAATTACCGTTATTAAATACCCAAACAGGCAAAGCTCCAAGGTCTTCAGCCAGCTGTAAGAAAGTAAAACCGGTCACATGTTACTAGCTGCAGCAAGTACATTTCGAAAATAATAATATCGGAAAAAGCACCGAAGTATTACTTGAAGAAATTCGAAGTGACCAATCCCATCATCGGTCCAGTAATTCCAATGATCGCCCTCGTGTCCAGGCCTGTTTTCCCAAGGCCCGATAGTTGACTCCCAATACACCGCATTTTTTAGCCGTTCGCCTTCCACGAAACAGCCACCTATACCAAAATATCATATTTTCATACATTAGCTACGCTTGAAAATATAATGTCAAGATTAAATATGTTAAAAGCATAAATGGGTTGACTTCGGATATTCAAACTTGTAACTGGAGGTAAGGCTTTAAATTTGATTAATTAAGTGTTTGGGCAGTATACAGACATACCAAGGGTTCAGATAAAAGCTTAAACAAACAGCATAAGATATTATCAAGTCATACCAGGAAATCTGAGGAATCCAGGTTTTAAATCCGCCATCATGTTAAAGAGGTCAGTTCGGAAACCGTGTCCCTGTCCAGAGGTGAACCCAACCAAGCAACTCAATGAGTTTGGAGTTTTTTTTATTTCCTTTTACTATCATCAGATTGCAAAAATTCTCTTTTGTGAGGTAGGCTTAATAAAATCTCAAAACGCAATACAGATGAAGCTCGTAAGGCTACTATCAGGGAAGGAACTAGGTGGAGAACCAAACCCCCCCCCCCCCCCCCCCACCACCACCACCACCACCACCACCACATATTATGAAGGAGAAAAAACTCGTATAGGGTGTGGAAAAAAAATTCTATAAAAAATCGGCCCTTCCCATTTCAATTTCTTGGTTCCGTCACTGGCCACTCTTGTTTGGTCACAATGGTATCAAATGGGGGAATAATGGAACTTCTGAAATCATCGCTCTTATATACTATTTAAATTCATCCAGACGATATAATTCTACAGAAAGAATACATCTTCCCATTGTTTTGTAAAAAGAGAAAGAATTTTCAAATTAAAATCTGAAACGTGATTACTGATCATGACACCCTTACAATTTCTCGAATTTCAAAAACTAACCTGTGTCGAAAATAAAACCGTTTCCACAATAAAAAACTTGTTATATAAACTTAACCATAAAAGATTGACAGAAACCTTGTAAGTATCTACGGGCATTGCCGAGATTTGATCAAACCATATAACTCCTTTACTTCTTGTCGTTAATTGCAATCGGGAGCGATGATCCGTTTGTTGAGCTGTTAACAGAACCTCAGTTCTTGCCCAATTTGAAACATTGCTAGATCTGCGAGGTAATGATAGAAGAACTCATATTCTAGACTGTTGCTAAAACATAAACATAAAAAAAAAAAAAATTACTATAGACCAAATGAGCTCACATAATACTAGCAGTTGCCTGGGTAAGCAAACCATCGGAGCTAGTAAATGATATAGATACATTGACTGGTTGTAATGCTTGGAGATACAATACTACTTTATAAGTCTTTCCCTGCTCAATATTCTGAAAAAGATATTTAAAAGAAGGAAGGAATCAATATTAGTAATATCAGGGTATTAAAAATTTAGAAAAGTAAGTGTACTGATTTAAATTAAAAATAAAGGTGAAGCTTTATAGTCACCGTAAATGGTGTCATTTAGAAAACATTAATACATACTATGCATCATAATATGGTTAGAACTTAGTTAAATATTTTTAGTGGAGATTTTTACTGCTCATATGTCATGAGATCATAATGTTATCATAATCATAATCTTTCCTAGTCATATCAAAGAACCATAAGCACACAAAAGCAGAAACATCGAAAATAATTGCGATTAATACATGGTGATTGGTAATCATATACTAAATTCAGAACATGTATGGCGGGTATATCTTTGGTGCACAGCTTATGAAGTGTACACAAGAACTAGAATATTCACATTAATGTGATCCATGTTAAATTATACTCTACAAGTCTTGTGTACAGCCAAATGATAAAAGGTGGACTTGTGGAATATTCAAATAATTTAACATGGATATTTTTCTTCGGAGTATAAAGAAAAGCGGTAAAAAAAATCTCACTGTTCAAGAGCACATCCAACGCAAACAGACAGATAAAAGGTGGAAAGAACATACCATTCCCCAAAATCCAGGATTCCAGATACCCACTCCGCCAACTGGACACGGATTTGGGCCTACATTGTCACATAAAACATCCATTCGAAGTGCAACCTTGTTCCTTTCAAAGCATGAAGACCTGTCCGTTGATACGATCAGATGCGAATCACTCCCTACTATATCCCAAGGCTCAATGTTGGATGGCGTGTTTGGCCCCCATTTTTCAAAACCTGTAAACTATAATTTATCACCTTCTAATAAACAATCCTCCGTCAAACAAGGATTATAAGAAAAGTCCCTTCTTAGTCATTTAAAGGTAAAGCTGAAGTTAAACAAATCTAAAGATCGGAAAATATAAGCTGCTATTTTGTTCTACTTTATAAACATTAGGAGAGTAATAGTGAACCTCTATTGTCGACAAGCTCTGCCCACAAACCACCAGCTCCAGCATGGTTAATTTCCTGCAGCTTAGCAGTAATTTTTTTTATAAAATGACCTCCTTCAATTCAATACATGCTATCTTATAAACATATCAAAACATAAACTATAGGCATCTCAAGATAAGAGCATCACACATTAAAATAAGAGCAAAAGTAGGGGGCTCCAGAAAAAGAAAGAGAGAAAGTGCAAAACTACATTCCACAAGTCTACATTTGAATTGAACCAAACGATAATTTCCGAAGAAAATATTATCAACGAAAAGTAAATTATGATATGCTATTTCTCGATATAGAAGTAGCTCATTATTTCGATAGAGAGCACAAGGATTGTGACAAATGACAATAAGCCATACCAATGCTAAAAGTTAATTCTGCTAATAAATGAAAATTTAGGCTACCACAAAGAGCATACGATCGATGAAACAGTATTAAGAAGCAGGCTTTAGTGTAACTAACGATAATTCACCTCAAAGAACAAGCCAAAAAGAGTATCTGGTATCTTTCGTCCTGGTGAAGCAGATACGTATACGTACAACTCAGCTGTTTGATTAATTTCAGCGACATTCTCATATGCAGAACAGTGATACAAAACGAATAACTCAATAAGAACCACGAACAAAACTCTATGGAAATTCCACATTTTGCAAGCTTCTTCAATTTTAAGAAAATACCAGCACCTGTTTTATCCAAGGAGAATAGAAAAGTAAATTAGATATTGTATTCCAAGAATCAATTACAAATGTGACATGCTTCATTTCTCCTGCCCAAAATCCTCAGTTTGTGATATAAACCTCCATGTTTACCAATTCTGCATTTCCTCATACTTATTTTAAACACCACATTAGCGCCTTAGCGGTGGCCGGTGGGATTTTTGGGTAGATTAGAACAACTCTATGAAGATACGATGAGTCTACAACTAAACTTTACTCGATTTAGAAGGATGTGAATAGAGATTCCATGGGAATCTAAGTGAATTAAAAACAACATAATATAAAACTAATTATGGGAAGAATGCATTAAAAGCATTTGGGGGAATTTAACCACCTATGACTCATGGCAGCTTAAGACCAATTTGGAGAAAAAAGAACCATTTCTACTAAATAATTACTTATATGGATAGATAGATACATCTTAATCTCATTAACAAATATGATCACAGTGAATGGTGATAACTATGCAGATTATAAGTCCATGCCCATTAAAATTGCAATTTGATCAAAATAAAAGAAGAGTAGAGAAAAATTATTTACTCTGATGTCTTCCAATCAAATTTATTATTCTGGGTAACAGAAAATTAAGATGATAAATTCTGAATGGACCAAAATAGATAAATATCATACCTTTTTAGCTAAACTCAAGGTCCCTTATGTGTCTTTTAAAAATCTGTGTATTGGGTAATCATCTAATACAATATTTATTTCATGATAAATGTATGTAGTGAGAGTGGGAAGATAAGAATGGAAAACTTCACAGTCGCGTAAGCATTGAATAATGGCGCGACAGTATACTCATATTGGAAGAAGTAATTACCATCTTTGTTGACATGTTTTATTTCATTATCTGTCATTATGCTGATTGTTTGTTTACATATTTCCTCCCCTTGCTTTGTTTTTCCTCCAAAGTTTGTCAACTTGCTAATTTGCTGCAAAAAAACATTTATCCTTCTATATATATACTATATACCATCACTAATACAGTAGTACTATCACTAATACAGAAACTTACAACGATAATTCTGAATGGACTAAAACAGAATGATCTGCAACTTCACTGTCGCGTGAGCAATGAAGATACAACAAAATTATTAAATTAATATTTGAAAAAGTAATCACCATCTTTGTTGACATGGTTTATTTCATTATCTGTCATGCTTGTTGTCTTCTTGTTTACATCTTTCCTTCCCTTGCTTTGTTTTTCCTCGAAAATTTGACAGTATACTCATTTATTATATATACATATATAGTACAAAAGTGTAGCTTGTTTTATGATATAACAAACCATGAATTGCCAAATTAATAGAGCTTATTCCGAATTAGGGGAGTAATGGTTTATTCATAACATAGTAATGCCTTCACTGACAAGGAACTAGACGTGTAGTTTTTATAATTCTAATCTTATGCGTTGAAATGTTAACAATTAATAACTTATAATCCAGGAAACTAAATGCCAAATAGGTACGTATTTTAGACACTTTCTTTCACACAAAAAAAAAAAGTCAGGCAGTTTGGAATTTTTACACTTAATAACATGCAATCACACGTATCTCTTTGCTCGTCATACTCATCATTTATTTATTTTGTATCAAACTTGATTAATTATGTTGTTGATTTTCTCTAATAATTGTTTTTTTTAACGTGTTTTGGAATTGAAATGTAATTCCATTATACAAAAATGGAGTTTCTTCTTCTTCTTTTTTCTCCCCTAAATAATCTAACCCGAGCCAAACGCTTTTGGTTGGTCATTTTTCATTTCCGAATACACGAAAAACGAGGTTTGGTTTTGTCCAGTCGGCTTGTTGAGTCGCATAAAATATAAATTAAATGTCATCTAAGTGTTACTATTGAAACGTTATTACTAAAAACACCCAATAAAACCATTCATTACATTTCACTGCTATTTTGCCATAAAACCCGCCACCGCACCTACTCCGCCATATCTCTCCCCTCGAGCGGAGCTCCTCTCTCTCTCTCTCTCCTCCACCCTGTTTATCTTTCCTCTCATCTTTCTCTACTCGTCGTCTCTCTCTCTCTCTCTCATTTTTGACCAGAGACAAGTCCGTAAATTCGATAATTTAAGGTGAGTAGCTCTTCGGAAGAGTATATTATTTGACTGTTTATGGTACAGTCACCTTAAACACCGTTAGATTATAAAATTAATGGTTATATGATATTTTTCAATAACTAATTTATTTTTTCTATTTTCAACAAATTAGAATTTGATAAATTAAAAACAAATTGTACAACACACTAAAAACCTAAATAAAAATATAGAACCCTACGGAGCCTATCCCAAACTTAAATATTAATCAAAATTTAACAATATGGTCCTCAGAATTTATACAAGAAGACAATTTTACCCCATGAACTAAATTTGTAAATTTGATAAATTATAACAAATTACATTTGGATACATGACTTGCTAGCATGAGGAATTTGACCCGGTAAAGATTTAGTGTTTACATTTATCAGAGAGGAGAAACCACAATGATATGATTTGCAGGTTCTATTGAACCTGTTCCACTCCTTATTTATTCGTTAGATTCATTTTTTAGAGTTTGCAATTTTATATTTTATTAATTTTGTTCACGAATTACTCTGATTATCATCTTTTCGATTGCTATTGGATATCTGAGCATTTGGTCATTCTTTTGTCATCTTTTATGATACCTTACACAAAATGTAGGAGACGAGACGTATTTGGAGGTGGCTTCGCTACGTATAACGACGTCTGGTTAGTGGATGGTGTATCACATGATTACATCAATAAGTTGCTTGCAATGAATGCACATTATATTACACTTTTAAGACAGGTTAACTAAGACAAAATGTGCATTACACTTTTGGTAGACATTTTTTTTTTACTTACCGGAAAAAAAAATGTCTACCGAGACTTGCTTATCACAGCTTCAATAATACTTTTAACTACCTAAGTGTAGCATCATTAACCCAAGTAACGACTATCGGTCACCATGCTTATCAAGACCAAATTGCTTAACATCACCATAATTATCAAAGTTGTATTGCCTCGTTTATGACACGTACAAATTATCATTCGATACAATTAACTGGGTGTGGACGTTTATGTGCTTCCGATGTATTTGATTCTGATTTGAATTATATAAAAGGACACATGTTTACATGCATCCTTACGAGCTTGATTATTTACAAATATAAGCCAACCACAACGTTTCAATTACAGAACAAGACCATAAATAAAAACACGAGAAGCCAAACAGAACCATTATCCACTTATTTCTTGCTACATAAATTAATGATTTCCATTTTTCTTTGCTATTTTAATTAAATCAAGTGGAAGACTTTAAGGGAGATTCATCTCCTGGGATCTGCGGTTTGCTTGTGTCCACCAACAAATCCAACGACGTGAATGAGTGCGGTGTCAGCGTCACCTCCATGTTCTTACCAACGTTATCTAGAAGACTTGGCCAAGGAATTACCTGAATTATATTTGTATTAAAAAAGAATATTAGGACTACCACTAGATGAACTTGATAATTTCTACAGATAAACATGTTTGAGTTAGACAGAAGGAGGCAAGAATGCAGTGTACATATATCGTGTACTAGAAACTAGAGTTGTAGTAATTCAAGACACATTAGAAACTGGATAGATAGTTCAGCAGTAGTAAATTTATAGAAATATGAAAACAAAAAAACAAACCTGATTGTTACACTAAAGAAACTCCTAGAAATTAACTTTTCAAAAATAGGTCAAGTAAAGTTGCTCCCTTTCATTTTAGAAAGTATTTTGAATGGGTGAGATACCTTTTTTGGTTCTTGAAAAGAGTTTTCATCCATCACACTGTTAGACGTAAGTACGGTCTTTGTTGAGCCATACAAGTAGAATGAGTTCATGTCAGATCCATCAATTGATATTTTCATAGTAACATTGCTGCTACCAAAGTTGACAGCCTGTAGAAAAAAAGGTTTAGTTCATAAGAAAGAGATAAGTACTGATAGAACCTGTAAAACTTCAAAGCTTATAATTGTTTTAATTTTGCTTTGTTTCTTTCCACAAACAATTCCTAAAATATTAATAGATTTTAAAGGTTTAATGTTTATAACACTTTAAACACAATGTCCAGAACACATCTCAAAGTCACTATTGGATTTTGGTACAACTCTTGATTTAATAGATTAATACTGCTGAAATTTATAACGAGATCCTTCAAAACATCCGTAAAACCGGGGAAAATAAAAAATATAAAAAATCAAGCAATGGAATTGGACTGCGAAAGTCAAACCTTAATCCTCAAGTAATTCTTTTTATCATTCGAGTTTTGCCAAAGAATAGCAGAAGCAATTAGTGAACTAGAATAATTGGATTGCAATGCCGAGTTGAGCAGAATAGCACCATTTGAATCTTTGAAGAAGTGTTGCATCCAGTAACTTGGAGTTCCATAATGTTGATATGTATCAAAAACTACAGCATCTGGATTCCACCTTTTACAGATAAAGAAATTTTATTGAAATTTGGAACAATAAACATAGAAAACGAGTACAAAAAGTTATTGAGGAAGTTAAGGACGACTAGAATGCATCTGGTCATGTTTCTGATCATTAAATGGACAAAATGAAAACCAATGATGTACTACTTATAGCCTATTTTCAGTTTACCACCACTTGTTTTGCACACTGCTCAACTGATGAACATAAATGGTTTTTTAGCAATTTACACCACCTTAAATTTTTATCTAATTTCTCACATCAGTAAAGGAATTTGATGAACACATGATTGAACCATCCACAAACGGATGCCCACTTCTGTAGTATTAGTATCATATTTACTTTTAGATTTACATATTTATTCCTCCTCCTCTTCGGTAAAAAAAAACTATTCACTAGTAGGTTATTATTCATCAGTCACTGTAAATCAATTCTAACTTCAAGTTAAGTTCCTACTATAGTGATTTTATTACAGAAACTAGTTATGTGAGAGACACAAAATAAATTCATACATGTTAATTTAACAGAAACAATTTGCAATTGCACGAACAAAACTATGACACTAATTCTAAGAACGTCCAGAAAGTTACTTTTGAATACCAAAAGTTTTTGTGGTAAGAATATTCAGAAAATAATGCATTGCTTTTCAGAAGTCTGATTGTACATAATTAGTAATACAAGGTGATGAACTCTAGTCAAACAATCTAAAAGAACAAAAATCAAACCTCTTACCTTCTGTCATTTTCGTTCACAAATAGTGGCGCATAACTTGCCATTTCAACAACGTCACTGCATTAGTATATCAAAATGCAAAATCTCAGTAAACAAAGCATATATCGATTACGTGAGACAACAAGCACCAAGAATATTCAAGGTCAGCTTTGACGTACAGCATATATTTGCTATAACATAAAATTGAAAACACAAAAAGGTAATATCCAAATAGATAAAGCATATGTTTTTTTAGGGGGAAGTTGAAAAAAAAGAAAGCATATCACTTCAGCAAATAATTTCACATTATTAGGTAGTAAAGACTATAGAACCAGGTCATAGAGACTAGAGAGAGTAAAATGACCTGTTCTTTTCTAAGCCAATAAGGAAACCAGCCTCGCCCAATGCAGCTAGAAGAGATCCTCGGTTACCTCTAACCCCAGAGTCCGCTCCGGTTACAGCATACTCACTCACAAAAGCCTAAATACATACTTTATGAGAAGAAATTATATGGAAAAGTGGAGAGTAATGCTAGAATAAAATTAGGATCCATATTTTTGAAAGTGATAATGGACACACCTTCGGACCAGTTCGGAGTGTGTGATCAAACTTATTAGCCATAGAAAATGTAGTTCTGGCATCATGGTAAGTCTGGTCAATAAATGATTACAACCAAACATATTTGTTATTAAACAACAATTTTTGTTTGAAGTAGAAAATGATAATGATACAAGAAAGATGAGAAATACTATTTATGCATTTCAGATCTCACATGAAAATCATATAAATCAGCTGGGTGGTCCAATCTTCTGTCTGACCCGTCACAGTTTGATATTAATTTGATGTCGGGATACGCTGCTTTTATAGCTTTATAGAACTTGTTGTAATTTCCTGGTCCATATGTCAAATCAAAGGGACACGCAATTAAACTGTGCTCTTTTATCCTCAGAAATTTAGCAAAATTTCACCTTGACAGGACAAAAGTTAAAGTTTTTTATTTTACTTTTTCCCCTTTTGTTTTCCCATAGGTATCCTTTACTTACAAAAGATTTAGCGTACATAGTTCACATGAAAGTATATAAATGCATACCAGTATAATATGTCTTGCCACAATCTTCATTCCCAATAGCAATATATCTCAAGTCAAAAGGTGCCGCGTGCCCCATTTTAGCTCGAATGGAACCCCATGTTGAGCTGGGATCGCCCCTTGCAAATTCAATTCCATTAAGGATATCCTTTAATGAAGTCAAAGAAATCCAAAAAAAAAATATTAAATTCAAGCAAATGTCTAAATTATCAAAATTCAGAAAAATGTAAAACAATTAGTTCCAAAAGGAATACCAGATGTAAATCGGTGAATATTTCGAAACTAGCTTAACTAACAAGTAAATAAATGAAAAGTTGCCTACACAGAACACGGCGTAACAAAGCCTTACCTGCACAAAACCACCAATACGAGAGGTGGATACTTGATCCGTATGACTGATTCCTGCAATATAATTGAACCCAACTAAAGTATATTACCAGACAGAGCAGACATACACAGGATAATTGTGTTACAAAATTAACCTTCTTTTTGTTAACTGCAGTACATGTGAATGAGACCTTGATTTCAAAATTTTAAAGGTATGAAAACTGAGATAACATGAGAGTAATGAAGTTTTCATAAGTTCCATATATTTCAGTCTCGGAAACACGTTATAAACACTCTTTAAACAAGTCCAAAGTAAGCAATTTCGCCATTTACCATTATTAAATACCCAAACAGGCAAGGCTCCAAGGTCTTCAGCCAGCTGTAAGAATACAAAACCAGTCATATATTACTAGCTGCAGCAAGTACATTTTGAAAAAATAATCGAAAAAGGCACCTAAGTATTACTTGAAGAAACTCAAAGTGACCAAGACCATCATCGGTCCAGTAATTCCAAACATCGCCCTCATGCCCAGGCCTGTTTTCCCAAGGCCCGATAGTTGACTCCCAATACACCGCATTTTTTAGATGTTCGCCTTCCACGAAACAGCCACCTATACCAAAGAGTCATATTTTCGTACATTAGCCACGCTTGAAAATATAATGTCAACGTTGATATGTTGATAGCAAAAATGGGTTGAGTTCGGATGTTCAAACTTGTAATTAGATGTAAGCTTTTGTAATTAATTAAGTGTTCTGGGCAGTATGTCATTTATTAATAAAGGACAAACCAATGGTTCAGAAAAAAGTATAAACAAACAGCATAAGATAAATATCAAGTCATACCAGGAAATCTGAGGAATCCAGGTTTCAAATCCGCAATCATGTTAAAGAGGTCAGTTCGGAAACCGTGTCCCTGTCCAAAGGTAAAAGTTATTGAAATTATAGTAAAATAAGAGACTCATAGAATTATTTCCATTTTAAAAAATGTACCTATGATAATAAAATCCCATTGGAATCCAACCAAGCAACTCATTGAGTTTGAAGTTTTTCTTATTTCCTTTTAACTATCTTCAGATAGCAAAAATTCTCTTTTGGGAGGTAGCTTTATTAAAATCTCAAAACACAATACAGATGAAGCCCATAAGGCTATTCTTTACTTTTCCTCACGAGAACATTAGTATTTGGTTCTCATTCTTGTTTGGTTTCCAAGGATTCAAAGGTGGAAAGAATGGAACTTCTGAAATTATAGCTCTTACAGAAAGAATACATCTTCCCATGGTTTTGTTAAAAGAGAGAGAATTTTCAAAATAAAATCTGGAAAGTGAATACTGAACTAACCTGTGTCGAAAATAAAACCGTCTCCACAATAAAAAAAACTTGTTATATAAACTTAACCATAAAAGATTTAGAAAAACCTTGTAAGTATCTACGGGCATTGCTGAGATTTGATCAAACCATATAACTCCTTTACTGCTTGTCGTTAATTGCAATCGTGAGCGATGATCCGTTTGTTGAGCTGTTAAAAGAACCTCAGTTTTTACCCAATTTGAAACATTGCTAGATCTGTGAGGTAATGATGGAAGAACTCAATTTCTAGACTTTTGCTAAAACATAAACCATAAAAAAAAAATTACTATAGACCAAGTGAGCTCACAAAATACTTGCAGTTGCGTGGGTAAGCGAACCATCAGAGCTAGTAAATGAAATAGATACATTGACTGGTTGTAATGCTCGGAGATACGATACTACCCTATAGGTCTTTCCCTGCTCGATATTCTATAGAAAAGATTAAAAAAAATTAAAGGAATATAATTAGTAAAATATGGGTTTCAAACTTCCAGAAAAGTAAATGTACTGATTTAATTAAAAATAAAGGTGAAGCTCTACACTCACCGTAAAGGGTGTCATTTTGAAAAGCATTGATCACATACTATGTATCTTAAATATGGTTAGAACTTGTTATATGTTACCATAATCTTATGGGTGAAAAAAGTGAAAAATGCATATTACATCATACTCATATTACAGAAACATAAGCCCACGTATATTTACAAAAACAAAAACAAAAACATCGAATTAAGATTAAAACAGGGAGATGGGTTATCACAACATGTATGGCGGGTATATCTTTGGTGCACGGTTTATGAAGTGTATATAACACAACAACTGGACTATCGTTCACAATAATGTTATCCATGTTAAATTATCAAAAGAAAAGCAGTAAATGTGTCGCACTGTTCAAGAGCACATCCAACGCCAACAGCCAAATAAAAGGTGGAAAGAACATACTATTCCCCAAAATCCAGGATTCCAGATACCCACTCCGCCAACTGGACACGGATTTGGGCCTATGTTGTCACATACAACATCCATTCGAAGTGCAACTTTGTTCCGTTCAAAGCATGAAGATCTGTCCGTCGATACAATCAGATGTGAATCACTTCCTATTATATCCCAAGGCTCAATGTAGGAAGGAGTGTTTTGCCCCCATTTTTCAAAACCTGTAATATTTAATTAATTACTTTTCAATAGATAGTCTTCCTTTAAAGAGGAATTATAAGAAAAGTCCCTCCTTAGTCATTTAAAGGCAAGTTAAACAAATCTAAAGATCGAAAAATATAAGCTGCTATTTTGATTTACTTTATAAACATGAGTAGAGTAATAGTGAACCTCTATTGTCGACAAGCTCTGCCCACAAACCACCGGCTCCAGCATGGTTAATTTCCTGCAGATTAGCAGTAGTTTTTTTAGAAAATTGACCTCCTTCATAATTAAATAGATACTAGCATACAAACATATCAATTCCCTGCAAACGAAAAAAGTGAACTATAGGCATATCAAGATAAGAACCTCTATGTGCTTAACACATTAAAATAAGAGCAAAAGAAGAAAAAGCAAAAACTCCACCCCATAAGTCTACATTTGAATAGGACCAAATGATAAATTCCGAAGCAAAATATCATCAACAAGACTAAATAATGATTCGGTAATCTCCATCTATAAGTGACAAGAAAAGTGAAGTATATGATTCGCTTGAGATATGCTATTTCTCGATATATAAGTATCTCATTATTTTGGATAGGGGGCACCTGGCCGAGATCTTAGTTACATTCACATGGAAAACAAACAATGGATTGTGATAATAAGCCATACTAATGCTAAAAGTTAATTTTGCAAATACATGAAAATTTAGGCTACCACAAAGAGCATACAAACAATGAAACAATATTAAGAAGCAGGATCTTAGTGTAATTGAATATA
Source organism: Primula veris (assembly GCA_963682055.1). Taxonomy (NCBI): domain Eukaryota; kingdom Viridiplantae; phylum Streptophyta; class Magnoliopsida; order Ericales; family Primulaceae; genus Primula; species Primula veris. The sequence goes on from OY821743.1 coordinate 10,043,992, forward strand.
GTTCACCTCAAAGAACAAGCCAAAAAGAGTATCTGGTATCTTTCGTCCTGACGAAGCAGATACATCTACGAATAAGTTAGCTGTTTGATTGATTTCGGTGACGTACTCATATGCAGAACAATGATACAAAATGAATAACTCAATTACAACCATGAACAAAACTCTAATGAAATTCTGCATCTTGCCGGCTTCTTCAATTTTAAGAAAATACCAGCACCTGTTTGATCCAAGGAGAATAGAAAAGTAAATTACATATTGTATTCCAAGAACCAAATACAAATGCGACATGCTTCATTTCTCCTGCCCAAAATTCTCAGCTGGTGATATGGATGTGTAGGTGTACCAATTCTGCATTTCCTAATAGTTAATTTAAGTATCACACTAGCGTTGGCCGGTGAGATTTTTTGGTAGATTAGCACCACTTTATACAGATACTGAAACTAATTACTCGAGTTACAAGGAGGTGAATGGATTTTTTTTTGGGAAACTAACGGAAGTAAAATAACATACGAGTATACAATTAATTGTGGGAAGGATGCATTTCACTAAAATTGGTGAAAGACAAAAATTTCCTGAGGTTAAAAAATGTAAAAACCAAATTTACTTCTTCGATTGAGAAAGACCATTTTGAGAGGTTAATATTGCAGATAAAGATAATTCATTAAACCACAATGTACCCAAAACGAATTTAATTCGATACCAAAATGAACCAAAAACAAGGGAAGTACACAGAATCGATTCATATTCTGTTTCTGATTTCCTCAATATCCAAACAAAGATTTAAAAGGTTTACTCCGACTTAGTTTTATGAAATCTAAAATTAAAATTTAACCACTCGTCTGTTTTGAAAAGCTGGCTTTGTAGTAAAAAAGCTCGTTTTCAAAGCTTAGAAAACTCTCTTTTCCGCTATTTAGGCCGCTGAAAATTTAGTTTTCTGCGCTTTTAATGTAGCTCTTGCAAAAACGCTTTAGCTAACTTTTCGCTTTTTAAAACATTATTGAGTATTGACTACTTAAGACCAATTTGGAGAAAAAATAATTTTTTTTACTAAATAATTATATGGATATATATATACATCTCAATCTCATTAACAAAAATGATAACGATGATTACTATGCATATTATCAAAATAAGGCCATGTCCATTAAAATTGCGAAGTACAAGTGATTAAATAAAAGAAGAGTATAGAAAAATCATTAACTTTGATCACCAATCAAATTTTTTAAGTATGGGTAACAGTAAATTAAGATGATAAATTAAGAATGGACTAAAAAAAGAGTGTAAAACAGATAAAGATGATACCTTTTTAGCTAAACTCAAAGTCCCTTATGTGTCTTTTTAAATTCTACCTGTTGGGTAATCATATATATATATATATATATATATACACAATATATTTATTTAAATAGTATAAATAAATTATGTATGCATGTAATGAGAATGGGAAGATAAGAAAGAAGTTATCTGCAACTTCACTGTCGCGTAAGCAATGAAAGATACAACTAAATAATAATAATAATAATAATGGCGCAACTGAATACTGATAAAATTATGGGTAAATTTGTTTTATATCATTTATTAGTAGTTTTTTTTTTTTTTTTAAACAATATACGAAATACTGCTTTTTCTGTTATTTTGTTGCTGTTTTAATTATACTATCATATTCATACCTTTTCTTGTTCCGGGGACCCATCCTTTTTTTTTATTACATTTTCTTATTATTATTATTATTATTATTATTTATTTTCAGTTTATTTTTATTAATCATCTTTCAAATTTTTCTTGTACTTTTTTGGATATTGGATATTTGACTATTAAAAATAAATATTGTTTTTCTACGAAGTATAAAAAAAATACAGAAAACGTATATTTCTATACCCAATTAATCCGTAACAAAGTGGTCAAAGTCGAAAAAAATCAACAATATTTGAAATGTCATACCCATACCGGGGAAAACTGAATTACGCATGGATGGTTCTAAGATCAAAACACTTGATTTTATGTGTTGCAATGATTTTTGTATGAATAACCGTTTTTGGTGGCTGATACGTCACCAGCTTGGGCTTCAGTTATGAACTTATGATATAAAGTGGAAAGAAGTGATGGCGTTAGATGATTTGTGCTATGTCCTTATAGATATTTATGTAGATATTACCCAACTGTTAAATTTAATGAAAGTATTTTTTAGCTTTATTAAATTTTGAGATCTTGAATTCCAATTTGCCAAGTCATATAACTCAGTACAGACTTATGGTCTTGATTGACCAGTCAAGTTCATGTGCAACATACCAACCCAAAATGTTATTACAACAATATTCTAGTTTTTCTCTTCTTTACACACAAAAAAAAAAAAATAGATTCAATTGAAAAGAAATTTGATGATAACAAATGCTTAATTTCAATAAATTAAAGTTAAACCACAAGTCAAAAAATAAAATAAAAATTACAGTTATGGGTATCTTCCCCTCCTTGTTATCGATTATATGTCCAAATATACAATATGCACATTGATGGCTAAAGTCTAAACACATTGTTATTGGACTTATAAGGTTAGCCGTACGTAGACGTTATCTTTGTGTTATGTTTAAGTTTTAACTGTTCAAAAGTGGCTATATCCCTTTTTCCTAATGTAAGTAAACAAATTAAAATGTATGTATATTAATGAAATAGTATTGTAATGTTTTGTTAGTATAATATAATGTACACACATTATTACATTGTTAAAAACAATTAAGTGTTGGATGTGGACTCATATTTGAAGAAGTAATTACGATCTTTGTTGAAATGAGTAAAATTCAATTATATGTCAATGTCATTATGCCGGTTGTTTTCTTGTTTACGCATTTCCTTCCCTTTGTGTTTTTTCTCCAAAATTTGACACAATTGATATTTAGGTGTTCTAATTTGTCAACTTGCAGCTAAAAACTGTTAATACTTCCTATATGGAGTACTATATTGCATAAAACTGTAGGTTATTTTATATGTGTACCATTTATGTTAATAACAAACCTTGAATTTGTCAAATTAATATGGTTTTTATTTCTTTCTGAAATAAGGGGAGTGATGGTTATTCCACAACATAGTAATGCCCTTCACTGACAATAAACTATGCGTGTAGTGTTTGTAAATCTAATCTTTTGCTTTGAAAGATTAACAATAACTTAATCCATAAAAGGGAAAATAAATCGTACACTTCGTTGCGTTTACTCTAAGACTAAGATCCCCACAAAAAGATTATGATATATGGCCGTTTATGACATTATGTTGCTTTGTTGTCACATTAACTCTTATCTACTAAGTTGTTTGATCTTGCATTTGAAATAAAATAAAATAAATACTGAACTGTGTATGAACAAGTATAAAAGGGAATGTTATCTATGGTAGATTTTGAACGAGTTTCCCAAGAAAAAAAAAGTACCATACGCGAGGACTAATAAGTTTTAAGTGCGCCTCTTCTATGCAAGGATTTCGTATAAAGAGTGATTTTGGCAAATTCAGGTTTTGACGATGTTATGTATCCTGAGTTATGGGGTTTATTATACTTAATTACCCAAAATTACAATAGCATTTTGGTTAACTATACTGAAATATAAAATTTTACTTTTACTATCCTGAAAATGTCAGCACGTTACCATTTTACAAACAGATTACTTATATACACTTAAATTTAAAAGGGGAAAAATAGGTTTAGTAACTTCAACTACCGTACATTAACAAAATGGGAACGAAACTTATTACATTAACAATTAAGGTACCGAACTATATATATTTTCATAAATTGGAGACCTCCGTCAATTTAATTGGACGGGAGTTAAGTTTAAATTCTACTTCCGTCCCAAATTTTATAAAACATATAAATTTAACCCGAAAAATTTATAATTTTACATTTTTAACATACCCATAAACAAATAGTTACATAAAAAAAATAGTTACATATACATAAAAAAAAAATACACAATTTATATATATAAATATATAACGGTATAAAAAAATCAATTATTTTTAATAAAATATATATATATATATTTTAAAAATAACTTATTTTTGGAAAAAAACAAACTTTTTTAAAAAATAAACTTTCTTTGAAAAAACTAACTTTATTTTGAAATGTTTTACTGTGGAACTATTGGATAGTGCTATCGACTTATTGAGGGAAAGAACATTAAAATGCAGCTTTCTGAAATAATAGCATGATCGCAACTCTGCAGTTAATTAATTGAGATCTATATCTATCCACGATAGCTGCAACTTCGAGTCAGTCATTAACAATCAGTGTCAAAACAATTGAATCAATAACTACAACTATTAATTATTAAAATATGCTGAGGTTTATACCACATAACAAATCATACCTTTACTATATAAAAAATAAGGAAGAAAAACACCTCGGTCTATCTTAGAGAATTACCAGATGAGTAGAAAGTCATTTTGTTATATCAAAGAAACAAACAAAACATATATTTTCATTCATAAAATAAACTGTAAAAACTATATGATTCTTATAGAAACGTATCCAACAAACAAAGCATATGTTCATTCACAAAATAAACTGTAAAAGCTATGATTCTTATAGAAACGTATCCAACAACCAAAAAACAAATTTCGTATGAGTGAGCAGTGTAAGCAATCCTTGTAACGCCGTTCATCTAAACTGAACGTAACCCCCCAAATGAAAACTGTAATCTTTTAAAAAACTTTTAGAAACTTTTGAAAAAAAAAACACTTTTAAAGTATAAAATTATGAAAACACTGTTGAGGTCCTTTAAAAACCCGTCATGTACACTGGCACCGAAGCGGAATAGTCACACCTGGCGGTCTCCTCTTCTCACGAACAATAGCTTCCTTAATTACGGGTAATTTCTGGTGTACCTTTCTCCATATATAATTTACCGCACCATCAACTGGAACAGGCCCTATACCACCCAAATGACCATTATCATATTTGAAAATCGGCTGAGCTAAAGCCATATTTTTCCGAAAACTATCTTTCTCCTTATCAGTATATTTTCTCAAATGTTGCAACAGCCAATTTGGTCTCAAAGCATCATTAACAGAGACAAAAACAGAAAATTCTGAATAATCTACCATTCCTTCGAAAGGAAGTACAATTTCGTCGCTAACAATTACGGGTATACATAGACTCTGTATGGCATCGAAGAGTCGGCACGAGGTGGGGGTGTCACCAGCAGGATGCAAGCAGAATTCTGATGATCTCATTCCTTTTATTGATTGTTCTTTTCCGGTGGCATTAGGAAAACCTTCTTCCATAATAACCCCAGGTTCGTTGACCAATAAGTCCCATAGTTTTTCTCGAACGAGCCCACCCTGTGGTGAAGAAAATGAAATAGCATTATATTATATAGGAAAACATAAACTTAGGCCTGAGGTTTATATTCAGCTACAGTTATGCTAATGAATTTCTGGTATCAGTACACTAAATGATATTGTTCCCACTTATACCGGATACCAATGTTTGTTTTAATACCCAGAAAGTCCCTCAACATTTAGTAAAAGCATCATCAGAAAAGAGTTAACTGACGTGGTACAGTTGTGTCCTGAAACGGATATTAAAGACTTGCCCAAAAGATTAGGCATGTACATTTAATTGCTGCTTTTAGCACGAGGACAAGTACGTTAGGAACCTCAATAACAGGATTTAAACAAAAACATAAAGGAAGTTAACGAAATTATTGAAATTCTATTAAAAACCCATATTAGGGACCCTAATATGGTTACATTAAGATATATTGATCACTTTCACATTTGGTCATGCAAAAAGGTTCATTTTCATTAGTACACCAACATTTAACAACATGAAGAAGTCACCAGCCCTTCAAAATGAGTGATATAGCCACAACATATTAGAATAATTTTTAAAAAAAATACTAAACTTTCACTCCATTCAGCTATATTAATCTTTTTCACATTTGGTTATGCAAAAAGGTTCATTTTTAAGAGTAAACCAACATTTAACTACATGAAGATGTAACTAGCCCTTTAAAATGAATGTATATAACCACAACATAATAGAAGGAATATTTTTAAAAATAACTTTCACTCCTTTCACCTCCCAATTTCACCTTGACTGAAATCGTTCATAAGTTATTTACCTCGACAGGATTTTTTCGTGAAAAGAACAATATACTATTGTTCTAGATTATATAGGCTTGACTGATCACTGATCTACATGGCTCAAAAGCTCAGGAGTAATTTATCAGACCCTCAGTTATCTAAAAGCCCAAAACCAAAACTGTTTGAGAAATAATTTGTCAACGGCAAAACTAACGACTCGAGCTAATATGCTTGAAACTCAGTCTAATTTCAGCAACATAGAAGGACACGTTGTTACAAGCTAAAATTATACAATGAATAAGTGTATGATCGACTAGCAGTTTGAATACCATCAGATTTCAGTTTTGTAACCAACTTACAAAATTAGCAATATACCCCAACCTAAGTTTTTTTTTGTTCACTACGTAGGTTGGAGAGTAAAATAATGTAATAATAAAACGTAATAGGATAGTGTAGAAAATATATATAAAAAAACCTGGTAGAATTGTATGAGATTTTTTTTTTTTTTTGTATTTATTATTCAATGATTCTTCTATTTCTTTTTTATACAGAATAGTGTACTAAGTCGTCCAAGAAATGTAACATTACTATCGTAATTGCTAATTCTAGTACATTGGTATACAAAATCGAAATTTGATGATACATTGTATAAAAAACTATAACTAACCCTTAACTAAATGACACAATGACATGGAGCACTTACCCGATGCCGATGTTTGGCTCCTTTGAAGTAAAGCAAAGTCGCCCGTTTCTGATTCTCAGATATCATCAATCTCGGTAAAAGATGTGTGTAAGGGACAATCACGTCTTTTAACAGTGAAACCTGTGTGTGCTGTATCATCGTATCTTCCGTCAAGTTACTAGCTTTAAATGCTTTAGAATCAAGCCTCTGCCACCCACCGAAGTCAACTACAAGGAGAATTGCAGGGGAAATTTCATCTCTCACGTGCCACATCGCAACAGGGTCTGCCAAAGAACGCTTCAAGTTTTAACTTAACCTGATAAATGCAGAGACTAAATTATAAGCTGCTAAAGCATGTTCATACTATCAGTTCATTTGAAGCAATGTATACAGTTCCAAAATCTATGTAGACTTAGTGGAATGACACATGCAAGAATGTGATGTATGGATAGTTTTATGGCTTTTGTTATAAAATAAAGTCAAACACATTGCCTGATCTGAAGGGTTTCCGATTGGAGATGCATATGAAATTAAAAACTGCTGCAATAGTAACAGAAGATGCAAATGCTAATAGTGATTTAATGTTAAAAACTTAAAACCATACGTGAAAAGCTTATTAAGATTTTGAATTGACCTCAGTTACATGGAAAACACAACTTCTGTAGCACAAGCAATCAAACAATTTTGAAAACAGGAAAAATAAATCGAGAAAAAATGAAGAACATAGAACGGACAAAGCGGTGGTTGTACAGATTCGTGAACGCTAAGAAAACATATAAGAAAATTTTCCATAATAGGATAGATTTGGCTGCAACTATTAAGCAAATTAGTTCAATTATTTCAGATTGAGAAAAGCCTTAACTCGTCCAATATAGAATTGTAGTTTCTTTCATATTATAAAGCTAGGTAAAAAACATACTCAGAGACTGCATGTCTACAAAATAACCAACCAAAGCCGAGCTTAAAAATCACAATCAAACAAACCCAGAGACTGCATGTCTCCACAATAGCCAACCGAGTCCAAATTAACCCGCAAATTAGTTCACTTATTTGAGATTGTTAAAGCCTCGACTCATCCGATATAGAACTTCTAAAGTTCTTTCATGCTATAAAGCCAGATAAAACACTTACTATATAGCAGGTAAACCAAATGCATTACATCTTATATAGTAGCAAGAAACCACAAAATCTGAGCTAAAATCAAAAAAACCAAATCAAACCCAAAACTGGCATGTTTGAAAAAACATCAACCAAGCAAACCAAACAAAGACCAACATTAAAATCTCATGTAAATTAAATTAAAGCATGACATACCAATGAGAACAAATACATGATCTTTCATAAAAAAAACGATTAAGCATTAAAAGAAAAACGATATAGAATTTAAGAAAAAACGATTAAGTAAATACCAAAATTCATCCTGTCGCATATATCATAGCAGCGATTTCTAAAAAAAATGGTGGAGTTTCCACAATAGGATATATTTGGCTGCAACTAATAAGCATAGCTTCAAGCCTTCATACAAGTTCACTTGATTCAGATTAATAAAAGCACAATGAAACATGCTATAGAGCTGGTACACCAAACAAAATACAGCTTAAACATCGAAACAGAAAACAAACCCAGAGACTGCATGTTTACAAAATCACCAACCAAACTACAGTATTAAACCAACCCACATAAAATCAAACACTAAAACTTTAAAACATACTATAGAGCTGGTAAACCAAACAAAAAGCAGCTTAAACATCGAAACTGAGAACAGACCAAAAATACTGCATGTTTACAAAATTACCAACCAAACTATTAAACTAACCCGCATAAAATCAAACATTAAACTTTAAAACATACTATAGGTAAACCAAACAAAATACAGCTTAAACATCGAAACCAAGAACAAACCCAAAAGATTACATGTTTACAAAATTATCAACCAAACTATTAAACTAACCCACATAAAATCCAACATTAAAGTTTCAAGCATACGATAGAGCTGCTATACCCAAAAAAATACAGCCTAAACATCGAAACCGAAAACAAACTCAAAGACTGCATGTTTACAAAATTACCAACCAAACTATTAAACTAACCCACATAAAATCCAACATTAAAGTTTAAAGCATACGATAGAACTGCTAATTCAAACAAAATACAGCCTAAACGTCGAAACGAAAACAAACTCAAAGACTGCATGTTTACAAAATTACCAACCAAACTATTAAACTAACCCACATAAAATCAAACATTAAGCTTCAAAAACATGCAGCTTAAATATCGAAACTGAAAAGAAACCCAAAAGACTGCATGCTTACAAAATCACCAAACAAACTGTTAAACCAACCCACATAAAATTAAACATTAAACTTTAATGCCAAAAAAAAGCCAAAAAAAGAAAGAAAGAAAAAGAACATACCAGTGAGAACAAAGACATGATCTTTTCCCCCAGATCTCTTCCAAGCCTGAGTCTTTTTAACGAAATCAACAACCTCCCTCTGCCTCATATAATCCCCGTTCTCGGAAACCCGTTTCCTGAACACCCCTTTCCCAACACCAAGCTGCAGCTCAGCACTGACAGTCGCGAAAAAAGGGACGAAAAACACGTCGGCTTTTCCCTCATCGAAAACCCGTTTGGCAAACGAGTTCCCCCTCCTCTCTGAACCCGTCTCGAGGTCACCCAATAACCAATACTCAGCTGAATACTGCTTTATCAAAGGACTTTCAGGATAAAATGGGTACTCAAAATTTTCCACATTTTGGACCGTTTTTGTGTTTTTTTTCTTGAAAACTGATCTGATTTGGTTATCGGGATCGGAGCCGAGACGGGTATCGTTATCGAGAGACCAGTATTGGTCTAAAAGGGCGTAGTTGAAGGATCTAGGGAGGTTAGTGACAAAGACATTGATGGGGGAGGAGGAGGAGTGTGTGGAATGGGAGGAGAGAGAGAGAGGAGAGGAGGGAGGAAAGAGAAGGTAGAGAGAGAAAGAGAGTAGGGTGAGGATAGAGAGAGAGATAAACAAGGTGGAGATGGAGCAAAATGGTGGTGAAGATCTTAATAATGCCATTTTTAAACCTAATCTAAATCATCAATTAACTGTAGCAGAGTAACTATATACTCCAATTATACAATACATATGCATGTTATAAAATGTATATATAGATATGTAAGTTACATTCATAATACATACTCCTGTAAATCCAAATCTCAATCAGATATGAACATATATATATATATGAGTCTTACCCAGAAAGAAGAGATGTGAAATAAAATACTTTTTTAAGTGTTTTTGTTAGTATTAAATGCAATTAATAAACCACCTCTGGTGTACGTACACACACAAAATTAAGTAAAATGTCCATGGGTCATAATATTTAATCAATTTAGTCACTTAGTTCAACCTCTTTATCAATTTAATCCGTACGATTTTTATTAGACTATCAATTATCAAACGAGTATTTTTCTTAGTTTTTTAGCGTATTGCTCTTGCCTTTGTTGAAAGTATTTTTTAAATAGTTATTGGTTTTTCCTTCTAAATTTCATTTTCACCAAAATAATTATCAGGGTAGATTTGTTATACATCTTGCAACAAATAATTGGATTCTAATCTCCATATATTTTGATTCATAATCTAATTGAATAAGAGGTGGAAATGAAAACTCCATTATGTAACTTATGTTAGTCATAGCCTTGACCCGGTTGAGACGCACATACAAAAAACTTCTATAGGTTTAGATGTGTTTTCACTTTTCATACGTAAAGGGCCCGATGTGGATATTAGAGCAATCATGGCGGTGGATCCAACAGGACACAGCAGTGTCGGCACATATAAGTTTTAAAACTTTTAAGTGACCTTTCAATCAGAAAGAATGGAAACTGAAGTGGAAAAACATAACTTTTTGGATCGGCAATAGGACTACTAAAAATTAATTTATATACCAGTATCAAAGGGGTGCGTTTTCATATACAGTTTAAACTTGAACATATAAAAGATATCACAATATTTTTGAAGACTGAAAACCTCAAGGACTGATGCAGAACATTTTAACAACTCTGTGACCAAAGTCAAATTGAACTTAGCAAATCTAGAAATTCCAATTTTCCTCCAGATCCGTGACAGACATACATACATAAAGAGAGAAAACAACAAATTGTTAAACAATTCCATAACATATAAAGCTTTGACAGAGAAGACCAGATCTGAAAGCAAAACAGGATTCCTCATTAATTGACATATATATAAATCCCTTGCTGAGACTTGAGCCTCAAAAGTATAAAAATTCACTATAAACTGGGCATACAAAAATGAATGCATCTATCACTTTACGTTGCTTCATTAGCCTAATAAACTTTATAAATCACAACCAAATATAATCTTCATGGACCATGGGTGTTGGTAACTTTGTTCCAACCAAAATCTTGATTTTCATGGTTCGTTAAGTACTTCCTATTCTATAGTAAACATATTTTTCCTTTTCAAGTAAAAGGGTAAACAAAAAAGTACCCTGAATAAACAAGGAATACAGCGGGTACTTGAATTACTTTTTCTGCTCTTGTATTTTATCTGCTACAACATTTTACTGAGCTGAGAAGGCAACAGCTTATTCGTATATACGCTTTCTCTTCAAAAGGGTGGGAAGAATTGCTACAATTCCGATAAGGAAAAGCACAGACAATGTTTTGAAATCGTAAAGATCTTTGACTGACTTTAGATCTCCCAGAGCAAGGCCAGCCTGATAATAAGAAAGCAACAAGAATGATTAAGTAGTTGTGCCATAAAGCAGAACAGGTAGAAGAAAAAGTGTTCACACCACTTGTTTATGAATATCAGAAGTCATGATTGAGTAGCATACTTAGAGCAAATACAACCACATTGCTGCTAAATGTACCTGTATTCCATCTAGAACCAAAGAATGTGAAGAAGGAGGTAGTTATTTCTTATTTTGCTTAAAAGTCGGTTACGGAAAAAATATCTTAAGTAGGTAGTTATAGTAGAAGGGGGTAGTTATAGGCTATCGTTGTAGGTTCTAATGTGTTGGGAACTTGGGACAATATACATAAGAATGAATTGTCTGCACTTCGCACTTACCCAGAATTGGTCACCCACCACAATAATAAGATTAGATTCTCGATTATCATCATCATCAAACTATGCCTTTATCCTAAGAATTTGGGGTCGGCTAGTAAACTTAGATTCTCGATATGCACACTAACTGTTTGTAAGAGTAACATCTTCAGTGATGTTTTCATGGTAAAATATCAAGGAAACTCTTGAGCATCATTTCTTTTGTGCAGTTTTTTTTTTTAAAAAAACCTTGTAAATAATCGACATACATGAACTAAGACTCCTAAAGCAAAATATGCTTCCAACTTAAGTCCATTGCCCACTTGCAAATCGTTCTCTTTCAATAGAAGGTGGTAATTGTTTAAACATGAAATCGTACAACTACCAACTCCATGTCACATTTACACCATTAACATACAGCACTCTTTACTGATAAAAACCATCCATTACCATAACTATATATAAATCTATTTCATGTGACTTAACATGCAAACAAGTAGAAACATCTTAAGGAAATGAATTTTACTTACTTTCACAGTAATAAAGGAAGCTGGAACAAGGCCAACTACTGTCGCCAGGAAGAAGACATGGAAGGGTACATCCACAACTGGCGATGCTAAATTAATGAAAAGGTTAGGCAACGTCGGGGTTATTCTAAGAAAAAGCATATAGTTCAGAAGTTTTTCTCTCCGCTTTGCTACCTGCAAAAAAAAAAGGTTTTAAGGAATTTAAATTTCTAAAGCACAAGGTAAACGACCCATAATAAAGAAATTAGATAAGATCGATTTTATAGTACCTCAGCTTGGAAATATCTCAACTTTTCGGGCCACAACCAGTTAATTATAGGCCTCCCAATTAATTTGGACAGAAAAAAACAGGAAGATGCTCCAGCTGTGGCATTAAAAACAACCAAGAAGAGTCCTCTTATAACTCCAAAAAGTGCTCCAGCTAGCAACGACATAAATATAGTGCCAGGTATCATAAATGTCTGCATGAATATGTAAGTTGAGCAGTATACCAAAATGAACTTCGCCGGGTAAGCTTTAGCATATGTTCCAAGGTGATCCCTGCAAAAACATCCATTAGAAAATCATTTATTCAGTTTCCATAAACTCATTTGTAATTAGTAATAGTGGTCAAAATGAAAACAAGCTTGTATCGTGTACAGCAGTTGCTTAAAACTAAATCAACCACCTCAACTGCTCTAACGATCTTCGAATTCCAAAAATAAAATAAAATTATTGCAGACCACATTAGACATTTTTAGAGAAGCACTGCCTTAATCTAACAAACCAAACCATTACCAAAAGATACTAAGAAACTATACTAAAGAACTCCACTAAGGTGCTTTTTTGTGAACAATTGGTTAGATTCTGATCCTGGCAAATTGCATGAGAAAATGAAAGAAATGATCATCAAGACATGTCTTGAGAACTCTCCAAAAATGCATTGTGCTTATAACACGTCATTCGAGAGGGCAATTTTTTTAAAGATTTTGTAAGCCAGGTACTATGATGTTTACAGATTCACGTGATTTGAACTGGATTAAAATCGCAACCAAATTTATATAATCCGGTAGTTTGGTTTGGCTATATCTATTTTTTCCAGATCTTACCAGCAAATGAAAATGTAAAATTTAATTTCTTGTGAATGTAGTGTAAAAAACAGAAGTTTCCTCAGGTCTCGCACAACCAGTCCTTTCAGTTTAGACTCAAGACTCTTTCATCTGCAGATTAGGTCAATGGTCCACTCATCTTTAAATTAGCATTAGCTGGTGAGTTGCATTAATAACTGTACGACATACGTTGAATCAAAGACATATGTACTCATGCTCGATTTCATTCATGAGTGTTGAAAGTTCTTGGTTCAAGGTACAATATCAGTCAAAGGCGCTTATTAACCATGATTATGCATGGTTATGTGCCACCACAAAGTTGGCGATGCTGTTTTCATGTCCCTATATTACCAATTTTTTCTAATGATTTGATGGATGACCCTCCATAGTAAGGGCCCATTATACGCTTCTAAAACTCATAAACCACTTATACTCTAACATAGCTTCCAGTAGAAGACCAAGGTAGTAACTCAGGATACCTCAACTCCACAACCAAATTTCATAACAAGGTCGCTTACCAGTCCACATCCCCCAGTGGAATAACAGCTCATTTGGCTAGTTGAACAAAACAAATCAACTACCATTGCAAAGACCAGAGGAGCCTCAAAACAAAAATAAAAAAGGCATCCCTAATATGAATTAAAAATTCTTATTTGCAAATAATATAATATAAGGGGAAATGGAGAATGTCGGCATTGCTATGGTGGATGGCCAACCTTTTTTATAACTCGATGAAGAAATGCATCTTTTGAAATATTATCATATTAAATACATTTCATTTGAAGAGAAAACCCAAATGTCAGTCTCACTGTCATATCCTATATCACACCTGCGAATCAAAACAATTGACGTATGGTATGAATCCTATTATTATCTCCCACCCAATAGTTTTTCTTTAAAACCTTCAAACAAGATACCATAAAGAAAGCTAACTGTATTCATCAATATGTCTACGAAAGACTAACTAAAAAATCATGAGAAAGTACATTTGAACAGTGAGTTCAGCTGTGTCGTATAAGAAAATAGGCCTTCTAATTTAAGATATAAAAGTTGGTTTCACCCGGCTTACGAATTTTAGTTTTTCCAGGTGAAAGAAAGACAATTAATATGCTAACAATCCAATACTCCAACTATTAAGAAAACAAGCAAAAAAGTTGAGTTGACATCTACAACTTGACATAGTCATGTATAAACCAAAACCTATACTAGTCCTAGAACTCTTCTGATTCTATAACCAGATTACAACTGTAACACAAATTATATATGCAAAATCAATTACCATAAGGGTTTTCTAAAAATGATCAATTGGAACACAAATCAATTACCCAACACTACCTGAAACAGGAATCACTCCAAGAAAAGAAAACTAAAATCGTACTTGAGCACAAAGTGATCACTTGAAAGTTACACATTCAAATACACTAAAACGCCTAGAAAACAACTGAATTAGAAATTAAAAGCTGCAGCCAAACAATTCCTAGTTTCTTTACTACAATTCTTCTAATTCCATAACACAAATGCAGGCTCGCTTCCAATCACTATACGCCATCTACAAAACAAAACAAGTGGCTCCCAGCCTCCTACCCCAAATATCTTTACACATGATACCATATATAACTCTATAGTATAGCTTTCCAATTATACCCAGATTACAAGGAAAACTATAAAAGGAAATTTTATTAATAAATAAGTAAAAAGTTTAGTACAACACAACTCAGATACCAGGTCCTCCGAAGGTCGCCTCTACCAGGTCCAGCGGAAGATGTGACGACATTGCCGTTAGGGTCCGCAGGGCCATCAGTGATCAGACGGTGGGTTTGTAATTAGATACATGTATATATATATGTGTGTGTATTTGGGGATTTCTTTAGCTTTTTCACATAAAAATTACCAAAAATATAAACTTTCCACGAAAAATTCTATGTTTATTTTAAAGTCACTTATAAGCTAAAATTAAGTAAATAACGACTCATCAATTAATTTTTTTTAAAAACCACTTGTAAATAAAAAAAACAGAGGTCTTCCCAAACACTACATTGCATCTTCTTTTAAACAACTTTTTTCTCATTACTTTTCCAAAGTAGCTTTTTGAACAAAAAAGTCACCACCAAACTCACCCATAATGGTACTGCAAACATTTTAACACAATCAATTTCACAGCACTACAAAAACAAAAAATAAATACCTTAATCCTATAATCAATTCCACAGCACTTAAAAACAAAAAACAAAAAACTCTTATAATCAATTTAACATAGCTATAAAAACAAAAACAAAAGGAGTAATAGTATTTACTTGAGAGCACGGAGATCAGAGAGATTGCGAGGGAGTTGAAGACTATCATACTCCGATTTAGGCATAGATACATATATATAAACCAGCCCCACAGAGCATACCACGAATATCCCTACCGCTACCGTCAACTCCCACCTTCCCAAAGGAAACCGTCCTTCCAATCTCGACCTCTTCGTCGTCGGCGTAACCTCATCCTCATCCTCCTCCTCCATCGCCTCCTCCAGGTCCCGCGACGGCCGTGATGACTCCGCCGTGAGGCTCCGAGGGGCCAACATTTATCGTAAACTTATTAGATTTATATATATATAAATTATGAATCGATTTAAGGGTTTGTTTGAAGATAGGTAGTGAAATTGTAGAGAGAGAGAGAGAGATGGAGATGGAAACGTGGACCTCGCTTACTAATTTCAGTTCCAGGGAAATAGGAAATTAATCCTTCGTTTTATTATCTGCGTAGTAGTATTATTATTATTATTATAGACCAAGGTTCAAATGTACACAGTTCTTCTACCACAGGATTAGCTTTTTACCCCCGACTACATTTTGGATTGCGCGTCCAGTAGTATAGACAATGGGGACTTATTTTTTCATTCTTCATTTTACTCATAAGACACCCGGATACCAATCCCCTTTCTATGTTATTTTTTCTTTTTAATTCATAAATAAATAAATAAGTGGATGAAAAAAATTCACGTATAATCCAGACTTCTCAATCATACGTCACATTAAATTGAATTATTCGTAGGTTTATCAACCCTACGTATTATTAGTTCTCATTAAATTGAATTATTTATGGTTTTTTATACTATGAAAATGTATTTTAATTTATTAATTTAACTCATTAATAAATAAACAAATATTTCTCACTATTATAAAAGATTGAATAAAAACCCAACAATATTGTAACTCATTAGCAAATATAAATTTGATCCATCGTTATATAATACTATTGGTCATTATTTTCATTCTTTGATCTCTCATAGTTTTCCTCATAATTTCTCTCAAATAAAGCATAAAAGTTACGGTCATCATCTCTATATATAATTATAAAATTAATAAAAATTTTCTCAAATCAGTTTCATTTTATAATTGTTGAGCTTAAATTTTATGTTAATAAATATAACGATGAATCCAATTTATATTTGTTAATGAGTTACAATATTATTGAGTTTTTATTCAATATTTTATAATATTGAGAAATATTTATTTGTTTATTAATAAGTTAAATTGATAAATTAAAATACATTTTCATAGTATAAAAAACCATAAATAATTCAATTTAATGGAAACTAATAATACGTAGGATTGAAAAGCTCACGAATAATTCAATTTAATATGAGCTAATAATCACATAGGACATGAGGTTGGGAAGTTCGGGTTTTACGTGTATTTTTTTCAACTTATTTATTTGTGAATTAAAAATAAATAAAAAATTATCACGTAGGAACCCGGGATTCCTAAACTCGGGTATCTTATTGATATGAGTAAAATGAGTAATGAAAAAAGAACTCCCCATAAACAATCGTGACCTATTTAGATTTATGTAGTATTTTGCTATAAATGATATAGATTAAGTGTAATTGTGTGGAAAAAATACTAATTTAATATAATTTTTGATATAATATACGTCGGAGAAGTTTTCATATTTAATTATTCACTTCAAGAATAAATAGTCATTTGGTTCCAATTTTATTAATTGTTATTACATTTTGAAATGTATCACTTCAAATGGAATTTTACTAAAATATAAGATCTGATAAAGCTGCTTCATCAAGTTTTTTCTGCAAAAACAAGATATAGGAAACATGGACAAATAAAAATACATTCCCTTAAAAAAAAAATGGTTTTTAATCCTATCTATTTCAGTACCAGGGCCTAATAGGAAAATGGGAATCTAGAACTAATTAACGTACGTACTACTTTTATTAGAAAATTATTTAAGATTTAGTACTCTTTCAAACACATCTAATCAACATGATCTTTTAATAAATGTATTTAAGTTTTAAGCCATTTCTCCTAAATAACCCCCAAAAAAGGAAAAATTCATAAAATCAAAAAAGAAAAATGAATGCAACACCCAAATGCAGGTGGTGAAACTGACACGGATGCTCGAAATCGTGATTATAAAGTTCTTCATATTCATGATTTAAATCTAACTGTCATAATAACACTTAAATAGTAATAAACATTGTAGCAAACGTACATCTAAACAACACAACTTGGCAACCGTTAGAAGACACAAAAACTTGGTTAGCAGCGAAAAAACATGAATACATATTACTCGAATGCCTGGTTGGTTGGTTACATAAGATGCAAAATGAACTCTCTTTTTTTCTGGCAACTTAAAAGCAACTCTTGATAACTGCTTGATAACCTGAAATGATCATAACATAAGAGGATAAGCTAACGAGATTAGTGAATGATAACCGTAACTATAAAAATGATACAACACATGAGTTATAAATAAATAAATAAAAAATTCCCAAATTATATGTATGTTATCACTTATCAGTAAGAATAAGACTCTAAAAACTTGTTGTCTTCGCTCCTCTAGCGTATGAAGGAGTGTAAGGCTAACATTAACGACCCCAATAGATAGATGAACACGACTCTAAAACTAACTTCCTCTTCTTTGATCTCTTTGTCTTCACCGCAACCTCTTGAATTTCACATAGTACGTTATCTCTCTCCCCCTCCCTCCCTCCCTCCCTCCTTGACATAATTCTCTCTTATCTAGGCGTGCATTAAAAAAATAAGTGTAGAAACATTCTATAAGATCTAAATTTTCCCTGGAACTTCCGCAAACCATATCTCCTTCCAAACCGATTATGTCACGTTACGATTGGTCTTTTTTAATCGAAGGTTTTGTGGGAGTGCAATCAGAGGCTGGGACAAGATAGGTCTGGGGCAAGGAAGACCCAGTAGAGAAGATAAATTATAGTATTAAAAGAATCCATTATTCTGAAGACGTGTATATGAAAAAGAATCCATTATTCTGAAAGACATGTATATGAACTCTGTATAGACAGATGTGTGATGTACAACAATATCCCTTTACTGGTCTAGTACAACCACTAAATATTATTATTTGTGTACATAATTATATCATAGACAGTTGAGAGTGCTCTAATATCACTTCTAAAAAGACGGAAGGTCATGTACCAAGATTACAGGTCTTTCCACTTTTGAGGTATAAAACTTGATGTTCTTCTTCATAGAGGTACTGTATATATTAAGTATTAATCAGGAAGCAAACATCTGAAGAAGAGTTTGTTAATGACCTATACAGAAAGATGTTATTCTTAATAATCGAAAAAAATTCACACACTTTGGGCATGGTATACAAGCTCTTTTGCACATGTTCATACAAGCGCCTCTGACTTATTAGTTGTTTGCTTCTAGCTTCAAGCAAGTATACCAATTTTTTTTTTATGGGTGCAATCAACCCGTATAAGGCGGATTTGAGCCCAAATCAAATTCAATTTGTTAGTCGCATTCTTGGAAAAATAAACCTAATCCAGACAGTTTAAAACTTAAGTATGGCTCAACCAAACCGACGTTGATAATCAAATTCAATTTGTTAGTTACATTCTTGGACAAACCACCTTACCCAAATGACGCTTATAAACTGACGTCACTAGATTGAAATTTTCAAAGCTGAGGTCACTAAATCAAAATTGTCCCAAAACACAGGTAATTAAAGTGAAGTTAATCCTCCTTTTAGGTATACTAATTTATTGTTTTTACAACTTTACAACTAAAAATAAAGCTTCTAAAAAGGATTTCTTTCCCAAAAAGAAACTAGTTTCATATAACTACGCTCTAAACTATAGATGTGTAAAGCAGTAGCTTTTCCCAAGAAGCAAAATGATGAAATAAGAATTTTACAGAGCAGTAACATAGTGTGCAGCCAACCTGAACAGAAAATCTTGATGCCTTTTTCTAGAGCGAGTCCCAGTCAAAGCCAAGGAAAATTATTACCCTACAAAAGAGACGGATAGTTAGGTAATCACTGAAAGCCAGAACTCATATCAAGTTCAGTGAAAGCCTTCAATATTATCAAGGTTATCAAATTGCTTTAAATCTTAAAAATCTTAATCTCTGTAAGGACAAGCCCATCAGAAATAAACTCGCTTACGTCCATTGGGTCACAAAAATAAACTCGTTTACAGCCAAGAGGTTTTCTATTACAGAAAGCAAATGAAAATGAGATCACTTCAAAATTACCCACCAGCTTACTCAGGACTGGTTTGAATGAAGCTATTGAGCCAAAAGGTTATTATTAACTTCGTAAACGATAAAAAAAGATGGTTGGTTTAAATGCTTCTTCATAGGAATAAAATGCACAGATGTAGATAAACATCAAAATTAGTTGATTGATTACACAACTTTTTAACTAAGAAGATATCAAATTGAATCTGATATGGACCGAAATCCATCAAAAGCTCAATCAGAAAAAACTGTCGCTTGAATATTTAATAAACACCTAGTTGGACTGTATAACTAGTTTTGAACCGATCAAGAAAAATAAGTAAAGAAGGGATCTAGAAACCTAGATAGATAGATAGAGCGAGGATGCGTCTTGGTATATTCTCAAGAAAAAAAAAAAATGAAGTTACGAAGTGCGATTATAGAATTTGATTGCTTACAGTTTGCAGTTTGTTTTTTTCAAACATAACATTTAATTTAGCATCACACGGTTAAAAAATTTCCATTTAGTGCATAACACCATATTTATCAGGAAATTTATGCCGACCACCAAAAAATTTCAGAATCGGAAGTGGCTAATATAATTACAGTAAAAATTGTTGAACGTGGACTGATTAAGGCAAAAAGCGGTCTAAACTGCCTTGGCGGAGTTTGGGCATTAGGAGGAGATATGCGGGCTAGATGGTAAAAAAAATCGGCTTAAGCGGTCTCTTAGGCGTTAGGCAGCCCATTATCACTTAGCCAAGGATTTTATGAAAATAATGGACTTCCGATACCGTCGCTTTTGCAACTGATGAAACAACATGTTAATTATATCTATTTGAAACATTCAAGGCCATTCTATATTTTACATTTATTCTCGGCAAAAAAAAAAATTATTCTTATAAGGATCGAGTAGGCAAAACAATGTAAAAAATATTTTTTTAAAAACGGTAGTACAGCTGTGTTAACAGCTAGGGCAGTAGGTATTATCTGAGTAATTAAATTTCATTTCATAATGTTGGCCCGTGTGCTAATCTTGGAGGGGGATGAATAAGGTTTATGGCGATTTTCGCCTAATTAAAACTAAGCAACTAACACCCAACTAATGCAATTCTAAACTTAAGCGTTATAACAAGAGTTAAAGAATTGCTAGAATTACTTAACGCAAACAAGAAAATAAGCAATAAAATAAGTTGCGTAAAGTAAAAGTAAGGGAAAGGAATTGACACCGCGATTTATAGAGGTTCGGCAAACGCGCCTACGTCCTCTCCTCGGTACTACCGAGTATTTCACTAAAAATATTCTTGCGGATATTACAAATCCTATTGAGCTCAATCGACCGATTGGCTCACCCTCTACCCGGGGTTCCTACTCTTGATACAAGTGCAAGAGAACACGTCTACGAGTCTACGACTCCCCCTCAATTTATGAGTACCCGAATGAAAAACCTAGAGCTTTTAAGCTTCACTTGCTTACAAAGCCTCTACCCGTTCACTCGCTCACAATTGAGTTTATAAAACACTCGATACAAATTTAGTTACAAAAATGTAACTTCGCTCACGATTCTAATTGCTTCTTAAAAAGCTAATTGGTGAGTTGTTGATGATGATCGAGCTTGAATCTCCTTTTCTTTGATTTCCCTCTTTCTCGAATATATTCACCAAAATGGTGATTTTAGGGTTTTTATGAGAGAGGTTGAAGGATGTTAATAGATATTGTAATAGGTGATTTAGGAGAGAGATTGGGGTGGTTTATATAACAGCAAAGTCTGTTTTTCTGGGTTATGACCGTTGAAGATATAACAGCTCTTTGCCAGAATAAGCTGAAAAGCTGTTTTCGAAAACTGCAGAAAACGATCGGTCGTTTTCTACAGTCGATCGGTCGTTTTACAGAAAACGATCGGTCGTTTTCTGAAAACGATCGGTCGTTTTTATACTGGACTCACTGGAAGAAATTGGATCAAAAACGATCGGTCGTTTTTGTCCAGTCGATCGGTCGACTGTAATCCTGGTCCCGTAAATCTTCCAATGCTCATAACTCCTTCATTTTAGCTCCGATTCTGGTTCCGCTTGAACCTGTGGCTTCGTTTTTCCGAGCTCTATCTTTCTGGCGTGCTGCAATTTACAAATTCTCTTTTTGGAAAAAAAAAGCATTATATCATCGAAATAGAGAAATCGTAAAATCATTAAAAACATAATCAAAATTATAATCAAAATCAATTATTGAACCCCATGGTTCAACACATAATATAACTGAGAAAAAAACAACTCACATGAAATTTTGTCGGGAAATAAATAACGTGTTGGAAAACATGTTTTTTAAACATAGGTGTTCCGAGTGGTCAGAGACCATCTTTGAGTCAATATTCGATGCGACAACTTAGAATTTCTGAAGCCGTACTCAAAGCGTTTGAGTAGCTCGTGCGACGAGGTTTGCAACGGTCGCATGACCTATTCGAAAAATGGGTGTGAATGATAATTGGACTCGAAAGTTGGTACTCGAAAGAGGAAGAAAAGGCAATGCTGAAAAATGGAAAAGAAAATGTGATTTAAACCATGAGGGTTATTCCACATTTTAAAATCATGAGTGATTTTTACAATATAAATACAAGTCCATCTCATGTATTTGTTAAACTATCAAGTCCACATACCCACCCATGAGTGGGTTAGTGTGTACCACACGCACGCTCGCTCGGGTCTCGGGTCTTGTGATAAATGGCTGCGGTTTCAGAATCCTCTATATGAGGCAGCCTTCCCCTCACATTCAAACACACGAAAATCTCTCTAAAACAGTATACATATTTTTTTTCATAGCATATTAGAAACCAGAGAGAACCACCCACCAACAGCTCGACCTTGATTCGTCGCCAGTTTTTGGCGAGTCATCCGAGACGTTGTATCTTGGGATCGAAGCACCAACGCAACCCAAAATATCAAGGTGATTGGGCGAATATCGGTTAAGGGCAGACTGTCTAACAGTCGCCTCGTCTTTTAATTTTTTCCTGTTCTTTCAATTCAGTATTTTAATTCCGTAATTTACATTTATATATTTTTTATTTAAGTATTTTAATTTTCTGTACTTAGCTGTAGCTTTTCAATTCTGTTTTACCTTTATGTAATTTATTTAAAGTACTGTTTTATTCTGTAATTTCAATTATATAATTTAATTCTGTAATTAGAATAGTTTCAATTCAGTCCTGTTTATTTCAATTTCAATCAGAACAGCCCGGCTGTTAAGTTTATACTTTTCAGTCCGGAAATTTTTATTTGTTGCAATTCAGTACATCAGATTACTAATTAATAATAATCTGAATAACGTTTGCTTTAATTATTATTTAGTACCTACATGTTGTAATCGTTAATTTCCTTTCCAATTCGAAATTAATAAAAATTACACTGGTTTTGTTTAATTTTGTTTAGTCCTTTAATTATTGTTTAATTTTATTTCGTACACGAAAACCAACATAACGCAATCGTGATATCCGACACGTCCTTTTTCGAGGAAGAAGCCCATATACTTATCGTATTCAGATGGGGGGTTCTCCCTAAATTTTTTGATCTTATCCTCGTAAAGCTTAGTGTTCTCCTCCAGCTTTTGTCTCATCATGTTGAAGGCCTTAGCATTGCCAGAGCTCATATTTTTCTTAGCTTCCTTCTTACTAGCAAGAGTCTGGTTCAAAAAGTCCTCGAGCAAGACAAGAGCTTTTATGTAAAGGGTAGGATATTTTCTTGTAGCTGCTTATTAAGCTTTTCGAAATTCATATCCAAGCTTTCCCAACATTTTTTTTCCATCGCTTTTTTCATCTTCTTTATAGTTGAAGACATTTCGTCAAAAAACTTTTAACTTAGCATCACAAAGGGCACACATATGAAAGGGTGTGTATCCAGCATAAATTGACTTGGTATTGCCATCCCCCTAAAATGGAGAAAGAATAAAGAGTTTGTTAATAAGGAGTTTGTTGAGGGCTCCTTGTTCGTCTGCCCTTTACTCTTGTTTATTATACTTGAATAAAAAGTTAGATATGTCGTTTGGTTACACCAATAAATGCATACTATCATTTTTGTTCAGTTATAATTTTTAATATTCTTCATCACAGGATGAAAGTTTTTTACCCGGAAGTGAACATCAGAAAAAGAATTAGTTAATCCGTAAAGAAAGATGTTATTCATTCACAGTCTCTTGGGCATGCTCATTCAAGATCGTTTTGAGTTAGTACTTGATTGCAACTTTTAAGCAAGTGAGACTGAATGTTTTAGGTTCCGGGAGAAGATTCCTAGCTTATTCAGGACAAAACAAACAAACAAACAAACAGGAAACCTCGTTTTTTTAGCTGCCAACCGGCAATCCAGCTTTAAGTAAGAAACAAAATAGCGTAACCTTATAAGCTGCAATCCGACAAGGCTAACTGTACGAAAGTGAACGACATTATTTGATTAAACCAGAAGAAGAGTAATCTACGTTATTAAAATTACATATTTAATCAGTATAGGTTTTGACTTTTTCATGGAAGTATATCGTTCTGAATAATTACAATATTACCAACTACTTTTCACAACTCAAAAACTTTTCTTTTTACCAAACACATATGTATTAATACATCAGACGAATTACTATTACAGATGCAAGCGAAAAAGACTAATAACCGCACGGAAGTAAGTGCTGGAAGAAGCTCTAAATTACACATGTATTAGTATTTACTAAAGGTGAAAGATTTATAGATAAACACATTCCAAAGTAAGGCCCGACGTAAAACATCATTTAGAAAGGAAGGCGCAAGTCACAGACATGTTTTATTTTTACAGATGTAAGTTAGCTATTGAAAAGTTTAAGTTGCCAGTTTTAATAAAAAAATTAAATAAAAAATACACAAGTTGGCCTGCCAGTTTTAATATGAAAAAAATACACAAGCTGGCCTTGAACTTGAAGATGATGGAAAAGAGGAAACACAATGACATCTTAAGTAATTAAGAATATTATTTCTTCTTGAAATTGATTATAATACAGTGAGAAAATATAAACATGATGTTTAACTTATCACAAATCTGATTTTGTCTTCTTATAATTGCACTAGTATTCAAAAACCAAACTATAAACTATAGATGCGTATAACACAAGAAGCAAAAGGCAGAATATACGCGAGAATGAGATAATGGTGTAAAACAAACCTGATCAGAAAAGCTTGACGCCATTTTTTTTAGAGCGAAGTCCAAATAAAACTCACAAATACCCTATAAAAGAGATGGATAGATAGATAGATAGATAGATAGATAGATAAAATCAGTGAAAGTCGTAACTAATTATTATGAAAAGGTCAACGAAAGCCTTAAGGATTATCAGACCAGAACTCTATGCTAACCTAATTAGATATAAAATAGCCTATTGTTAAATAATTGTAAAAAATAAAGCTGTTTTTTTTTTTTGTTAGATATAAAATACACATGTGTAGGTTGTAAAGAACAATCAATCAGAAAAAAAAAAACCGTACCTGAAATATTCAATATATATACCTAATTAAATCGAAATTCAACAAAAACCAAATAAATAATGAATCGTATACCTCGAGAGTCGACAGAGATGAGAGAGACAGAGATAGGTATCTTCAACACTCCGATATTTAAAGGGAAAATAAAAGACCACTAATAATAATTAGAGCTGCGTTCGGTCCGGTTCAGATCGGTTATTGATAAAACCGAAGCCGATTATGAACACTTCGGTATTTAAAGGGAAAAGAAAAGACCAATAATAATGAAAGTTTTAACATAAGAGTTAAATACCTCTTTATTCAATATTGTTATTCACTAAACTATTTCCCAATTTATAAATATTCTAATACTATTTCTCAATCTATATTTATTTTATCCATGCCATAAAGGAGGTAGAATTAATATATACCAAACTAATCTTAACTAAACCAATTCAAAGTTGAAATTTTAATTTAAAAATTAACAAAATTAACTTTAACTTTTTTTTTATTTTTTATTTTTTAACGTTTTAGAAAAACAAACCTCAGGCTATGTTTGACAAGAGAATTTTTTAATCCAAAATCAGCTTTGAAAAACTAGTTCCATAAATCCACTGAAAAACTATATTTTATTTTATTTATAGATTTTTTAGCCTTTTTTTACCTGATTTCTGAAATATTGATTTTAAAAAGCTTCGTGTGTTTAAAAGAAGATTTCTCCACACAAAAAAAAGTTAAAATTTCTAAAAATAAAAATTCTGGATTTTGAAAGGATTTTTGAAACATATTTTTTAAAGCCGATTAAAATCAGCTTTTTAAAAGGTAAATAATATGTTTGTTCAAATACCCACAAATTATTATAATAAAAAATCTAGATATCATCCAAAAATATATAATGTCAAGCTGACTTATGCTAACCTAATCAATGAGGGCCAAAAAGCTAATATTGTTAAAAATCGTAGAAAAGAGAACTGTCTTTTTAGTACATATTCTCCAGAAATAATAATAATAAAAACACATGTGTTGCTTAATTACGTAACCTAGCTTAGAAAAACAATTGAAGATGAGATGGAACCACAAACGATCAGAAATAACCTGACCTTGAATATTTAACATCTAACTAATTATAATATTGTTGATGATAGAACATAAAAATTAGACCCGAATATTTTATTCGGGTAATAATCAACCCACTTTATAAATGGGTATCCAACGCTTAAATGGGTCATCTCATACTTTTTATAGGAATTGAGGTGTTACTACCAAAAGCCCAAGCCCAATCAAATGGGGACCCATGTCTGAAAAATACCTGGGATGAAGACATTTGTCAATATCCTAGAAGGCGCAGTTGCCTATAAATAGCCAACTACCCCTCCTAGAAAACGACCAGAAAATCTATCCAAAAAATATAGAGAGAAGTTAAGAAAAGAGAGAAACTAACCAAAGCATATCACTTCGAGAAATAAACCGAGAAAAGATAGCCGAGCACCGAATAAAAGGGGAGAAAGATCAAGACGAGAGATTAAATAGTCATATCGAGCACAATTGTAAAACCGAAATACTAATCCGAGCAAATGTAATAGTCCGAACAAGGACAATAATCCGAGCAATAATAAAGATCAGGAAGTGTCCTTTATTCAAGGTTGATTTACCATTATATCATTGTTGAAAAGCCTAACGCGACCGACCAAAGTTATGCCTTTATCAAATGGCGCCGTCTCCGGGAATCATCTAGTTCCCAACTAGTTTAGAATTCGAATACCAATACTCTGCCAGACGAGCGACAATGGTTACCAATGTAGAGGAAACCCATCCCGAGATAATAGAAACCAATAACCAAAACACGCAAATTAGCCAACAAGACCTCGACGATCTACTCGCCATCCGCGACAGATATGAAGCTATCCAATCCGGAAACCAACCAACAACCTCCTACGTCAACCAAGAACAACCGGTCGAACCACCCCGACATTTCATCGAAGGGATCGTCGACGAACACCCTTCGTCCTCGGAGGACGAACAAGACGTGCCCGTATTAAGGCGTGCACGAAGACGCTTAACCGGGTCCCAAGCAGGGCCGAGCTCAAGAGTCCCTTTGCCTACAGCCTCGGTCAACTCCGGTGCTCGTTTACAAACGGACGAAGCTCATCAGTTTGGCATGCCCGATGATCATGTACTCGGAAAGTCGCCCCGACTACCGACTAATTCTCCGAGGATGATTACACCACCCACGGTGGAGGTACAACATGTTGTTCCGTTAGCCGATGAAAGGAACTACGCCCAGCTACAAGCTCAGCTGGCGGCATGCATGACGGCCATGACAGCGGCCGGCATCGTATTGCCAGTTATCCAACCCGACAAAGACCCACGCCATGAAGTGGAAGATTCTGCCTACAGGGCCGCCCTGGAGGCAGCGGGTCGGCGACCCGATACAAGAGTCCCCCACCAAGGGGGCAATGTCCCAATAACTATCGTCCATCCGAACACTCATATGGAACATGTCCACACAAACACGAAGGACGGTAGATATCCCGAATACAGGATCGGGGAAGGATATGGCCCATCACCACATTAGGGAGGATACCCTCCCCCCTACCAAGTCACGGATGACGCGTTCCAACAGGCTTGGAACGTATGCCAAGAAACCCCGTGTGCTGAACAGATCACGCGGTACCGCAATCCTATGGGATTCGTCATCCCCGAATTCAGGCTCTATGATGGGAAGAGTTGCCCTATCGACCATCTGAGGCACTACAAGACGAATATGGAACAGTGGAGTGATGACCATGCACTGATGTGCAAATTTTTTAAAAACAGCTTGGGTCAAGAGGCTTCGTCATGGTATCATAACTTACCACGGGGCTCCATTAGAAACTGGGCAGAATTGCTAAGAGCATACTCCACCCGATACGCTGCTCATCGGAAAAAGAAGGTTAGTATCGAAACCCTTATTAAAATGGCGATGATGCCAAATGAAAGGCTCAACGATTACTGCATACGTTTTATCGACGTAGCAAACCAGATTCCACGATATGCCAATAATATAGCCATCCAAAACTTTATCAATTCCATCCCTAATGGCTATTGGGCGAGAAGGAAGTTCATAGGCAAAAACTTCCCGACCACTGATTCCCTGCTAGCCTATTGTACCCACCTCACCGATAAAAACGACGAACTGCGTTTCCTCAACCGAACTCTACCAAGAAGAGAGTCGGTCCGCGAGGCACAGGTGGGTCGCAAAAGAGTTAGAAATAACCAGGGAGAAGCATTCCAACCGACCAGAAAGGGCAAAGAGCCCGAGGTCCATAGCAGGGTAGAGCGACCACGAGCATTAGAGCCCAAACCGCTCCAGATCGCATACCCAACACCGACCAACGAACATAAACCGCTCCAGCTCACCTACCCGATGCCACCCAAGCCATTTCAACAAGTTCGGCCCCAAGAGAGGGAACACCGAAACACTTTCGGACCGGTCGAGCTGCGATACACTTTCAACCTATCTGCTGAAGATATCCTCAAGGATATATGTAGGGAAAGTTGGTATTCCCGACCACAACCGATCATCTCTCCCCCCAATCAGAGAGATTCCAAGCTCTTCTGTGCATATCACGAGGATCACGGCCATCTCACTGAGCATTTCCGTAACTTGCGATGGAGAATGAACCAGTGGGGCGATGCAGGATACCTAGCCAAGTTCATCAAAGGAGCTGGGAATAAAGGCAAACAATTGGTCATCGAGGGATCCGACAACCGGCAAGGTAAAACGATCAACGTCGTTCATATGTCACGACCCGAGGGCCCCGGTGGGGAACGGTCGCGACAACGGCAGCTGGCCCACTTTGGCCAAGTAGCCAAGGCATCACAGGCGTCGACCTCTAAACGACAGTGCACACAACGACGACATCCGCCCATTTCTTTCTCAGATCTTGACGAAGAAGGGGTGATTTACCCCCATGGAGACGCCATTAACCTCCGAGTTCAAATTGGCCTAGACACGGTCAGCAGGGTACATGTCGACCAAGGAGCCTCTTGTGATATCATGTACAGGGAGCTCTTCGACAAAATGGAACTCAAGCTGCAAGATCTACAGCCTGCGGACGTCACGTTGATCGGATTCATCTCCGAAACGACTAAACCATTGGGAAAGATCGTCCTCAGTGTCACAACCGGGTCCGTGTCGGTTCCCGTAGAGTTCTTAGTGGTTAATGACCACTCCGGTCACAATGCAATATTGGGCCGACCTTGGTTACATGCCATGAAGGCCATACCCTCAACCTATCACCAAAAGGTCAAATACCCAAATGACAGGGGAGAGATCGAGACAGCCAGAGGATGTCAAGAGGATTCAAGACGCTGCGAGGACATCACCGCGACTCTCCAAAAACAACGAAGCATGGTGGAACAACCCACCAGCACCAAGAAGCTGATCAACCAAATATCCAAAGCCGAAAGGGTTGTCGAAGAACAAGTAGGAGAG
Organism: Primula veris; assembly: GCA_963682055.1. Lineage (NCBI taxonomy): Eukaryota > Viridiplantae > Streptophyta > Magnoliopsida > Ericales > Primulaceae > Primula > Primula veris. The sequence goes on from OY821743.1 coordinate 10,073,844, forward strand.
ACACTCAGGAGGGTGTATATACCAGATATGGACGAGGAGCATTACTTCCTCCTCGGCGACAACCTTCCAAAATAGGAATCCGAGGAGTTGAAAGCATTCCTTCTCAACAACACTGATAAATTCGCCTGGAGTCCTAAAGATATGCCGGGCCTAGACCCCAATACGGCATGCCACCACCTAAGTGTAAACACCGAGTACAAGCCGATAGCACAGAGGAGCAGGAAAGTGTCTGTACAGCACAGAGCAGCTATAATCGCTGAAGTACAAAAGTTATTGGAGGCTAGAGCCATAAGAGAGGTTTACTATCCAAAATGGTTGTCCAACCCGGTTGTCGTCCCTAAGAAGAACGGGAAGGAGAGAGTATGTATAGACTTCACAAACCTCAACAAAGCCTGCCCGAGGGACCACTTTCCCCTTCCGAGGATTGATTAACTGGTGGACGCAACTGCGGGGGCAGAACGGATGACCTTCCTTGACGCATATTCAGGATACCATCAAATTCCCCTCGCCCGCGAAGATCAAGAAAAGACTTCGTTTATATCACCTTTGGGAAATTATTGCTATACGGTAATGCCGTTCGGCCTACGCAATGCGGGAGCAACATACCAAAGGATGATAACAAGAGTATGTCGAGATCATATAGGGAAGACGATGGAGGTATACATAGACGACATGGTCGTCAAAAGCGAAAGAGCCACATCCCACCTTCAAGATATCAGGGACGTTTTCCGAACGCTGGGCGAGCACAAACTGAAACTCAATGCGAGCAAGTGTGCATTTGGCATCAGCAAAGGGAAATTCTTGGGGCATATGGTTAGCCGACGAGGAATAGAGGCTAATCCCGATCAAATAACGGCTCTACGAAACCTAGCAGCGCCCAAGAATAAGAAACAGGTATAAGAGCTCACGGGAATGATGGCCGCGCTGAGCAGGTTCATTAGCCGATCCGCAGATAAGGGACGACCATTTTTCGAATCACTCAAGAAGGATAGAAAATTCGTCTGGGACCCGGAATGTGAAGCTTCATTCAACAATCTCAAAGAGTACTTGAGGACATTGCCACTGCTAGTAAGGCCGAACCGAGGAGACATTCTGGCATGCTACCTAGCAGTTTCTGCTACAGCTGTGAGCGCAGTCATCCTAAGAGAAGAAGATCGCGAACAATTTCCGATCTACTTCGTCAGCAAGACTCTGGTCGAAGCCGAAACACGTTATCTACCCTTGGAAAAGCTGTGCCTGGCGTTGGTCGTCGCGACCAGAAAGTTGCCACACTATTTCATAGCTCATCAGGTCCGGGTATACACAAAATTTCATATCAAAGAGTCACTTCGACGGACGGACGTCAGCGGCCGAGTTGCCGCCTGGGGGGTTGAGCTATCCCAATTTCATATCGAGTTCGCACCCCGTCATGCCATAAAGGGACAAGTCCTGGCCGATTTCGTCGCAGAATTCACCGAAGGCTATGACGAGCCTTTGGCACTCTCTCCACAATCACACTGGCAGATACATGTCGACGGATCAGCCACCAAGGACGGATCAGGAGCAGGGATCGTCCTAAAGTCTAGAGAGGGAGCAATCATCGAAAAAGCATAAAACTGGGCTTCCGAGCTACCAACAATGAGGTAGAATACGAGGCCATGATAAACGGCATGCTCATTGCCCGGTCCCTCGGATGCTCCCACTTAATTGCAAGCTCAGACTCCATGCTCATCGTCAATCAAGCCATCGGCGAGTATCAAGCGAAAGATGATAGAATGATCCTCTACCAAGAGAAAGTCCAAAGCTTGATGGCAACCTTCGAACAGTGCGAGTTAGTAAGAATCAATCGCACCGAGAATGCACATGCCGATGCATTGGCCACCCTAGCCTCGACATTAACATTGACCGACACCCGGTCGATCACAGTGGAACTACTGCCGACCCCGAGCATAATAAAAAGGGTAAACCGGGTGACATCGATACAGTACGAACTAGGTTGGATGGAGGACATGACCCATTATCTGTGAAGTGGAACGCTTCCGGTCGACAAGATAAAAGCGCTGAAAATTACAAGAAAAGCTCCTCGCTTCTGGCTATCCGAGGACGATAAACTATACAAATCCAGTTACCTGGGACCACATCTACTGTGCGTCCCGACCGAGCTACAACTGCCGGTCTTGGAGGAAATCCATGAAGGATCTTGCGGAGCACACATCAAAGGGCGATCCCTTGCAAACAAGGCAGTGACCCAAGGATATTGGTGGCCCTATATCAAGCGAGACGCCGATGCATACGTCCAACGATGCGACAAGTGCCAACGATTCGCCAAGATACCACGGCTCCCTTCATCTATGATGACCCCGGTATCAGCACCATGGCCGTTCGCTCAATGGGCAATTGATTTGGTCGGTAAACTCCCAAGAGCACCTGGGAATGTGGAATATCTGATCGTTGCGACTTATTATTTCACCAAATGGGTCGAAGCTAAACCCCTCCGAGAAATCAAAGCCAGCAACGTCAAACAATTCATTTGGGAATACATCATAACTAGGTTCGGTATACCGTACTCTATAGTCGCCGACAACGGAACCCAGTTCAAAGATGCCAATTTACAGCTGTGGTACGAGGAACTCGGTATCCGAAAATTCTATTCGACGCCGACATACCCACAAGGAAACGGGCAAGCCGAAGTGTCAAACCGAACAATATTAGACGGCATCAATACCACCCTTGAACAAGCAAAGGGGAGGTGGCCCGAGCGGCTACTCAACGTTTTATGGTCGTGCCGAACTACACCCAAGACGGGCACCAAGGAAACCCCGTTTAGCTTAGCATACGGTGTTGAGGCCATCATACCGACAGAGATCGGGCTACCCACGCTCCGAACGACGTTGGTCGAGCAGGGAAATAATGAACAAAGAATGAGAGAAGAGCTCGACATGATAGACGAGAAACGAGAGATAGCGGCCCTTACCCTAGCTAAGTACCAACAAAGCGTGAAGCAAACCTATGACAAGAGAGTAAAAGGGTCTAAAGAATTCATGGTAGGAGAACTGGTGCTACGACGAGTGACGGTCTATACCCGCAACGAAATACATGGCAAACTAAGCCCTACCTGGGAAGGCCCATACGAAATCGTCAAGCAAACAAGTCCAGTCTCTTACAAAATCAAAAGCGTCATGTTCGCCAACAGCCGAGGGGAAAAGAATTCTTGGAATGTGGCTAACTTAAAGAAGTACTACGTATAGGCAATCCTCCGAATACAAGTACAGGTGCTACCTTACCCTTCTTGCTTAATGGCATTATCTTTCTTCTTTTGAATGAATAAAATATATTATTATGCTGTCTACTAATACTATGAAATTCCGTAAATGGCGTGTTACCGAAGGAACGTCTAGGAATACTATGAAATTCCCAACATGGCCGAAGTGCCTAGGAATACTATGAAATTCCGTAAATGGCGTGTTACCGAAGGAACGTCTAGGAATACTATGAAATTCTCAACATGGCCGAAGTGCCTAGGAATACTATGAAAATCCGTAAATGGCGTGTTACCGAAGGAACTTCTAGGAATACTATGAAATTCCCAACATGGCCGAAGTGCCTAGGAAGACTATGAAATTCCGTAAATGGCGTGTTACCGAAGGAACGTCTAGGAATACTATGAAATTCCCAACATGGCCGAAGTGCCTAGGAAGACTATGAAATTCCGTAAATGGAGTGTTACCGAAGGAACGTCTAGGAATACTATGAAATTCCCAACATGGCCGAAGTGCCTAGGAAGACTATGAAATTCCGTAAATGGCGTGTTACCGAAGGAACGTCTAGGAATACTATGAAATTCCCAACATGGCCGAAGTGCCTAGGAAGACTATGAAATTCCGTAAGTGGCGTGTTACCGAAGGAACGCCTAGGAATACTATGAAATTCCCAATATGGCCGAAGTGCCTAGGAATACTATGAAATTCCCAACATGGTGTGTTACCGAAGGAACGCCTAGGAATATTATGAAATTCCCAACATGGCCGAAGTGCCTAGGAATACTATGAAATTCCCAACATGGCGTGTTACCGAAGGAACGCCTAGGAATACTATGAAATTTATATGCAGGTACAATGCAAGGAATTATTCAGGTCCACATTACGGCGGCGATGCAATATAAATTGGCTAAAACAATGAAGGAGAATCAATCTAAACAACAAAATATCAACAAGAAGCATCTCCAAAACAGGAATAACGAAATAACAAATGATTTAGCAAGGAAAAATCGATCCAATCAATTAAATAGCAATACGGCAATGGAAAGGCACAAAACAGGAATAAAGAAATAACATAAATAGTCCTCGCCCGCATTACGGAGGCAACAAGAAGATCATCGACACTAAAGAGATTCATTTAAGAAGAGCTACTGCAGGAGGAGCACGACGGTAATTGACCGAGCTCAATCTCTTCGTCATCCGTCGTTGTGTACCCATCAGACTCATCACCATCAAAACTCTCCTCAGAAATGAGGACATCAAAATTGGTCGTATGAGCCCCAACACAAGTCAGCGTCTGAAGCCGCGCGTTGAACTCGGCTTCTTTCGCGAACTCGTGAGCATCCGAGGCCGCTTTACGGCGATCATCGTCAAAGGAGAGGTTACGGCGAGCTTCGATCATAGCTGCGGAAGCATCGTATCTGGCACGGGACAAACGGAAATACTTCACCAACATGTTGGCCTTGGTCACAAGCAACTTTAATTTGCCGAAGTACTCGTCCTTTGCACGCCAATATCGATCCAAACGACGCTCCTGAACCTCAACAGCATGCTCGGCACGGCGAACGTATTCTCGAAAAGAGGCCGCCTGGGTTTTCACCTTGGTCCGCAGTCGAGCACATTGGTCGGTCAATTTGACATTTTTTCTCATCAAAACAATGTAGGGCCACCTGTCAGGCACCTCACTAGCCGCACCAGATGAGACCTCGTCCCGGGCAGCACCAGTAGGTCCTAACCCCGGGTTAACTAGGCATGGAGAACCAGCCTGGTGCGACATAGTAGCATGTGCCTATATAAAAAAAAAAAGGGGGGGGGGGGGGGGGAGAAGAACGAGAAGAGATGAATATACAAAAAAAAAAAAAAAAAAAAAAAAAAAGAGAGAATTTTTTATACAAGCTACAAATAAAACGACAAAACAGGCTACTTCATTAATCCGACAACCCCTCAACAGACGTCGAAGTCTCTACTACATCGGCAAAATGAATATCTCGCAATGAATTAATTTGCGTCCCCAAACGCTCACGAATGACCGCCTCGATTCGGTTCAAGGCAACAGTGGTTTCAGTTACCCCGGCCTTCGCATCCACCATGCGCTCTGCCCGGGACACACCACTCATTCCTTTTATATGCTCCAGCACCTCTAAGGCGCGAGCTCGGGCCCAATACGCTTTGGCAAAGGATAGCAGCAGATCCGCGTCCTCGAAAACGGCCCCAAGGACCAAGCTCAAGCTCGTCACACGACCTCGGGCTTCATCACGAGAACGTCGTAGGGCACCGAGAAGTTCCTTTGCTTTACCCTTATTTGCCGTATAATGGGCGGTCTTTTTACTAAATTTCTCTCCCAAATCACGTAACTGGATCGCCAAGTTGGAAATATGAATATTCAGACCCTCGATTTCCTGATAAGCACAAGTCAATTTCGCGGTAAAGGACGTGTTAGATCTTTCCAAATCTTCCATTACGTCACCTACACTACGACTAGGCGAGGTCCAGACCACCATGGCAAGGGGGTTATTTGGTACCTGACAATATTTTGTTTTCACATCCTTCAAAATATGACGACCATCAAAAGAAATTAACCCAAGAAAGCCCAACAGAAAGAAACCACAGCACATATATTATCACTTTCCCAAAAGAATCTGTTTCTAGATACACAAGAGACCAAAAAAAAAAAAAACAACAAAAAAAACAACAAAAAAAAAATAAAAAAAATAAAATATATACATACTGCTAGAAAAATAGTCAAGGTTCCACCTGAGGAGATACTGGTGGGGGAACAACAGTAGCATCCAGTCGAGGAGTGGACGGGGCCGACATAGAGTGAGGACGCAGCGCTGTCGAAATTGTCTGTCCCGGTAGCCGAGGAAGCTCTTCTTCACGAAGATTCGCCCAGTCCAAGGGTTTCGGCGGTGCACCATGCGGACACGGATACACCAACTCCGACCACGCCCTATCCGACAAAGGAACATTCGCGAAATTGAGCGCCCGCACATGAGCACAGTAACAGAGAAGTTGGCCATCATCGCTAACTTTGTCCGCTCCTCCGCATGTGCCGTTTTCAGGGCAGACACCTTAACATTTTCGGCTTCCACGTCCTCTGCCAGGAGCAAGTTCTCCTCCTCTAGTTCGCCGTACTTAACGACCATGCTCTCTTTTTCCGCCTTCAATTTCTCGACATCCTCGGTCAGGTGCAGAAAGTCCACCGACAGCTTGTCATAATTCTCGCCCAGGGTTTTCTTCGCGGCGACCAATTTCTCCTTCTCGGCCACCAGCTTCTCTTTCTCAGCCCCTAGAGCTCCCAGCTGATCCCTTAGCGCCACGGTACTCACAGCAATCTGCACTTCAACACATTAGATTCCAAACAAAATACAAGTACCAGACCTATATAGCGAAATACGAGCCCCACGTACCCTCAGCGCATCCGTGTGGGCCTGCTCTATAACCGACATTGTAGGTTGGGCAGATAGTCTTTCTGCATCCTTGAACACAAGGGGTTTCAGAGCCGTATACCCCATCTTCAAGGTTCGCGGTTGCTCCAGCAGTTCACCCCTACATCGGTCAATGTAACGGGTCATTGCAACCCCGTCAACCAACACCTTCTCGGATCCGTCGAGAGCCTCATCCTCGACACCCGTCACAACATCCAGGGCATTCTCTTTGCTGCCTTCCATTTCCACCCCCACGTCCTCCTCCAACTGATCAATCTCAGGGGCCCTATGCTCGATCTCTTCCTCAGTACGGAGGGGCGAGCAAACGGGCAAATCTATCGGACCCTCGGTGGGGATAGGCGAGATGACAGGCAAAGTCATCGTACCCTCTCCCATGTTAGTCAAGAGGTTCATATGTCCGAATACATTGTCGATCGACCCCTGAAACACAATAATACCCATAGACCGGGCAAGAGCGAGGGTAACCAATGGAGAAGTCAGTAGCTGAAACAAGATGACTAATAAAGCAAAGCACTAGCGAACAAAATGACAAACAACCAAAAGACAAGAAAATCATAATACATATACACATACCTCGCCCGGCGCAGAGGCATCCTCGGCGGTATCCCCTTCGGCGGCAGCCACCGCCCCCTCGCCCGAGCCAACGATATCAGCCTCCTCGGTAACTGATGTATCGGTTCCCCTGGCCCTCTTCGTTACTCCACCAACAGGGTTAGACGCATGACGCTTAGACCGAACGAGCTTCTTCCCGAGCCGAGCAGCACTTCGAGCCCGGACCACTTTTAAGAACTCTTCCTCGGGCTCTTTGGGGATCTCGGGCGCAGGATTCCCCTTGGTCACCGACCCCATAGGGTACCCGAGCAGCATCGGGGCACTACGACTCGCCGGATCCGGCGTCGGTCCCGGCCCCCACCATTTCCAAAGAGCTAACAGAGCCTCCACATTGGGAGCGTTGAGGTCAGGCATAGGGGGAGCGTTGGTGGCCGGTCCAGGAATCTGGTGTCCCGGACAGCCCCATTCACCAGAAGCTATCACGATACCAAGATTGCGCTCTTTGTTGGTATCCGGCAAACCGATAACAAGCCGGCAATAGGTACGCTGGGTTTTCAGATACGAGCTGCGACGCTCAAAGCTCAGACTGTAGACTCCGAAGACGTCCTTCAATTCAATCGGTATTCCGGCCAACTCCGATAACCTTTGAATACCGTTCAGAGTACGGTAACCATTTAAGGCCAGTTGGGCTGGAGCAATCTGGACGGCCTCAAAGAACGACGCCACCCAGTTTGTAAAAGGAAGTCGAAGACCCCCTGTAAAAAATGCCGAAGAGCGCACAGCCACCTCGCCGGCAGGAACAAATCCCAGCACCTCCTCGTCAGAAATAGGAAGCCGGATATGTATGTTGTCAGGTATTCCGGCAAGCTCCTTAAAATCCTTTTCTACGAATGTGCCAACTTGGGCCACACTTTGGCTCAGAATTTCCTATCCAAACATCATCAAAAGTCCATCAATATACTAACCAAATACACAAACAAGAACCACATCAATATAACAAGCGCCACCACCCCCCCCCCCCACACACACACATTAACCAGATGCATAAGAATCATCAGACATATATAGATAACCTGAACCATATACCAACGACACACCTATGACCACAACGACAAATCAAATACAACTCCTAAAAGAGGGAAGGGGGGAGAACGAAAAATCACTTACAGAAATCATTATGAGCAAGCAAGCGCGAACAGCAGCAAGTCTTCCAACAAAACCATGAAACCCTAGATCAAGCGGCCGAACTCTTTTCCTTTTTGGCGGGACGAATATGCTTTAGAGAGAGAGATATTTTCTTCAGCAAATTCTGTGATAAAAATAAAACAGGATTACTTGGCACAGTAAAAAGGAGTGGAATCACAAAAAGAATAAAATAATAACCGTCCTTTCGTGTAACAGAGGTTTACCTTTTTTCCAACCATCCAAAAGTCAACAACCGCTGCTATTTTTAACATATAAACGCTTCAGATTTCGCCACGTCAGCGCGTATCCCACTACACAAGGCAGTTCACATCATTACACCTAAATAAACGGCCAGTGGACCCTACCACGAAAAGCTTCCCACATACGCTACCACTATTATCACACCGAGAATGTCCCCCGATTAAAGTTCCTCGACGCCAAACCAATTCTTACCCAAAGGGCACACCGAACAAGGTGGACGAAGACCGTTTCTAGCTTGACGGCAGGGAGCATCAAGTCTACCAACGCTCTCCGGGGGGATAACCGGGCATATTGTTCGGTGTATGCTGAGGGACATCAAATGATATCAACATAAAAGAGAAGCAAACAGGAAATAAAATAGGACAGAATCAAGTGCAAGACAAGTTTTATTCATCCACAAAGGGGGAAACACAAACAATACAACAGAAAAAGAAAATACACCCATCCTACTTTTTCGAACTATCCCCCATAGCAACATCCCTCTTCGCCAAAAGTTCCTCCAGACGCTCCTTCTCCCTAACCAAACGAGAAATCGCCATCTCAGCCTGTTTCAAGGCGTAAGACTGAGACTCGCATTTTTGCTCGGCCTTGAAACGAGCAGTGCCCTCCTCGTCCCAATATTGTTTAAACCTCCTCGCTTCAGTCCGAGCACACATGAGATCATGTTTCAGCCATGACATCTCAATTTCTTTTAGTTGAAGAGGAGTCAAATCCTCCTCCCCAAAGCCAGGGGGACGAGGTAGCAAAAAAGTAGGCTCCTCTTCCATAAGGGCTTTCTTTTTGGAGGCAGACCTAGTGATGGGAGCCATCTCACGCAAAAGCAAGTTAGAAGCAAATTATAAAACAAGAGAGAGAGGAAGAATTTGTAATGAGATACAGGCAATAGGGAGCATTTATAGAGAATCAAAAGGCACAAAGTACGAAGCATTACAATGGTTCACAAGACAGGCACGAGATACGAGAAGATACAACTGATTCATCAAATACAGAAAATAAAACACAAATGGCAAAAGGGGAAATACATAAGAAAACCAGCCCAATCTAAGGATCAATGGGTGGAAAAACCGAACTGCCAGACCGAGAGAAAGCAAAACGAGCAGAACAATTCAACCGAGTTTGGTAGGAATCGTTCATGGCGACCAAATTGTCATTCTCCGAGGAGAGCCTGTTGTTTTCCGTAGTAAGAACCCTGACGTGCTCCACGAGCCGAGCATTCTTTACCATTATGCTAGCTAGGCCTTGAGGAGAGTTGTCAAACTCATCTTGAGAATGGTCCCAAATTTCCTCGGCATCATACCAGGAGTTGGCCAGATGGTTTCTCTGTAACAACAAGTGATCGAGCTGGCGACTCAGTGCCGAGATCTCGGTCCACTTCACCGTCTCTTCGGGATAAGAGCCGAACAAGCTCAAGGCCAAAACGCCATACTCTTTCTCAAGCCTTGCCATCCGACGGCGGACCCGAGATACCTCAGTGTCCAAGCCCTTCATCTGAGCATGATATCTCACCACAGGTCCAGACATTCTGGGAAATTGTTTAGTACGGAAGAAAATAAAGGGCTGAGGAAGAGAGAAGCAAAAAGAAAAAAGAGATGATAAACTACCAAAGAAAAGAGAAGTACTTATAGAACGGAGAGTACGATATTTTATGACCTTGCTTGGGAAATTGCATATTTCCTGACATGCTAGGGAGCATGCACATATGTTTGACAGTGATGGGGACATCTACTGACATCTGAGACTACAGTGCAGAAGAAATAAAGACGAGATATTCAAAGATCTAGATTCCAGACAAACAACAAACCACAGGTGCAATATAAAAAGAAATGCAAAAATAAAAGGGCAAAAATACTTTTCATTAATGAAGATGGAATACATCATTGTTCATTACATCAAAAGATAATATTACATCGAGGTCTGTTACATCAAGGTCTATTACATCCGAGATAAAAACCTATTACATCCGAAAAGGAAACCTATTACATCCGAAAAGATCTATTACATCCGAGAAGAGCTAGTACAGAAGATCAGGCAAAGGATCAACTATATCAGCTGACCAAGTGAGCAGGAGACGCCAAAAAGAAAAAGTAAGAAGAAAGAGAAAGGAAAAGCAAGAAGAGGAAAAGAAGAAGAGTGCAAGAAAAGAAGAAGTGATAAGAAAGAAGAGTCAAAAAGAAAAATGACAAACCCTAAATGTAACACAAAACCCTTTGGATCACATGGCTGATTGTTACATCGTAGTGGTGCAAAAAAAGAAGAAAAAAGAAAGAGTGATGGGAGAGAAGATGAAGAAAAAGAAAGAGGAGGCACAGAAGAAAAACAGATGAGAAGAAGATAAAGAAATGAAGGAGACAGACAACTAAAAAGGAAGTCAATGAAACAAAAAAGAAAGGGGAAAAGAAAAGAATAAAAAGTACGAGAGAACAGAGTATAAAAAAAACACAAGAGAGGAAGAGGAAGAAATGAGGGAAACTGAGAAATAAAAAGAAGAAAAAGAAAGAGATGGGAAAAGATGGGGAAAAGCAGAGAAAAATAAAAAAAAAGAAGGGGGAAGGTTAGGGGGAAGTCGATCGGTATCGATGAGAGGGCCCGGCAGAGACATCCCTGTCCCTCAGTGTCGGGTTCCCCCTTAGCATCTCATTCTCTTCGACTAGAGCCTGACGAGCACGTCGGCAGTAAGCCAGTTCGGATCTTAGCCAAGTTAATTCCCGAACCATCTCGGTATGGTGATAACGCATCACCTTCAATTCCTCCTCGGCATCCCTCAACAGCCTTTGTACATGGTTATAGGAGGCTTCAAAGGCCTCCACTTGCAAAGCTAATGCTGATTGGGTGAAAGGACCAGACATCTTAGGGAAATTATAAGATGAGGGTCTATATATGGGGGAAAATAATATGATGAGAATTGTTGATGTAACCATGCTGTAAGCAGGTATTTATAGATCAATTAGATGAGGGCTGGTATTGAGAGTCGCAACCGTTCGCCAATGGGTACTAAGAAGCGATGGCAATTAAAAGATGTCTGTTCAAGAAAGAACGTTTGGATTCCCCAAAGGTTCTAAAAAAGCGTGAGTAATTAAAAGCCACTCTTGTTCACAAAACGCTTGGATTCTTACCAATATTTAAAGAGGGCAAGTAATAATGGCATTGAAACACGCGTCATTTCTGGGGAAAGGCATTAGGTTCAAATAAATATCTAAGATCTTTTGCACAGAGATCAAGAAAACTCTGGTGAGTAAGATTTTTTATGCACAAGGCTCAAGAAATCCTATTGGTCCCCAGATATAAAGAGTAAGAAGGTCCAATGGATAAAATCAAACGCAAGGCCCAAGAAAAGCATTAATGAGGCCACAAGCGTGCGCAGTCAAAATAAATTGCATTGGGAAAGTAATTCAGATATAAACAAGAAAAAGAAGTCTTTATTGATTGGTTGATACTTCGTTACAGAAGAAGCACAAAGAGGAAATACAATGAAAACAATAAAATCATTTCATAGAAGGGCCCGCTTCGTCATTCGGCTTCCTTTTCGACCGAGCATACACTTCCTTAAGGGCCAATTTGTAAGCCCTCTTGGAAGCAAGCTGCCTATCTCTGGAGGCCTCGAGCTCTTTGATCCGGGCACGAGCGTGAATACTGTCGAGCAAAGACCTCTGGTGCTCCTTCTCCAGGGCATCCAATCGCTCGTCTAGTTCGGCGGCCCGACGAGCTTCCACCAACAGCCGGGCAACCCTCTTCTCGAGATAACGCACCTTCTGAACTTCCTCTTCCAGACGGGCAACGTATTCAGGAAGGTTGTCACCATAGTTTTCAAGAGGAGAAGCCATTTGTTCATTAATAAAGAATGAACTGCATAAAGAATACTGGGACAGTCCTCTTTTATAAGAAGAAACAAGGAGTAGATCAAAGGTCATCTCGAATAAATACAACCTCTTGAACTTCCCAAGAGCATTTACGGCGAATTAACCACAGTTCCAAATCCAATTAAAGTCATCCAAAAAGACATCAAGAAGATAAACAGACAAGAACAAGGAAAGGGAAATATTTTATTAATTTCAAAAAACTTCGATTACAACTGAAGAGAAGACTCCTCATTCAAGAGAAATTACGACAAAAATTACAAAAGACTAATTATTTCGAGGAAGAGCCTTCTTCATCGTCATCCGAACTCGGGTTAGACCGAGCATGCAGCTCCTTGAAGGCAAGCTTATAGGCCCTTTTTGCTGCCTTCTGCTTGGCCAGATTAGCCTCGAGCTTCTTTATATGCTCGTAAGCCCAATCCCGATCGGCCATCGTCACATGATGATCAGAATCCATGTCAGACAGCCTTTTCTTGTAGTCTGAAACCTTGGCCACGAGTTTCTTATTCGCGGTACGAGATTTCTTGATTTCCGTTTCTAAATATGAAATATAATTAAAGGAGCTCTCACCAGTAGAACCTGAAGAAGCCATTATGTCACGAGCAAATTAGTAGTAAAATGCCTAAGTATGGAGGGAGCACACCCCTTTATAGGATTTTTCCTCGAAGAAAGATATTAGGATAGGAAACATTAAATGTGCCCCCCTGGGAACCGTCATAAGTCTATTGCGTTTCTCGATGAAGTATTGGGAAGGACAAGACCGAAGTAACGTTATCGACAAACCAAACATGACTCCCCCGACATGGAAACCACGCCGAGGAAGTCAGAGAGCACTTGATAGAACATAAAAATTAGACCCGAATATTTTATTCGGGTAATAATCAACCCACTTTATAAATGGGTATCCAACGCTTAAATGGGTCATCTCATACTTTTTTATAGGAATTGAGGTGTTACTACCAAAAGCCCAAGCCCAATCAAATGGGGACCCATGTCTGAAAAATACCTGGGATGAAGACATTTGTCAATATCCTAGAAGGCGCAGTTGCCTATAAATAGCCAACTACCCCTCCTAGAAAACGACCAGAAAATCTATCCAAAAAATATAGAGAGAAGTTAAGAAAAGAGAGAAACTAACCAAAGCATATCACTTCGAGAAATAAACCGAGAAAAGATAGCCGAGCACCGAATAAAAGGGGAGAAAGATCAAGACGAGAGATTAAATAGTCATATCGAGCACAATTGTAAAACCGAAATACTAATCCGAGCAAATGTAATAGTCCGAACAAGGACAATAATCCGAGCAATAATAAAGATCAGGAAGTGTCCTTTATTCAAGGTTGATTTACCATTATATCATTGTTGAAAAGCCTAACGCGACCGACCAAAGTTATGCCTTTATCAGTTAAATTACGTTTTATAAACCGAATTTCGACAAAAATAAATAGAGAAAGTATCTTATTACCGCGACAGATGAGAGAGAGAGAGAAAGAGAGAGAGAGAGATTTGTCAAAATTTGCATGCGTCGACCTAATGGTATACGTATCTAATTTGCATGTGTCGACTAATACTTTTTATTCTTTTAGTATTATATTTTTAAAAGTTGTCAAAAATATCCTCAAGGTTTTGGATTAACAATTTATCATCCGTTCTTCATTTGTATAATTGTATCCGTTGGAATTTTGTACTGAACATTCCAAACCAGCCGCGCTCGTGCCGCACTTTTGTACGACCATAAATATGGTATGGTCACCGTTTTTATACTTTAGATGGGATCTTTCCTTCTAGATTCTTTGCCAAACACTCTGTTGTTAGTCACTACCAAAAAAAAAAAACCCAATTAACCATCAAACGCGCTATGTTGCTAAATTGATAGTAAATTGAGTGTTGCTAAATTTAGCAACAGTTTAACAACAACTTTTGTTTCTAAACCTGATGATAAATTTAGCGATATTTAGTTTGCCATCAGTTTAACATGTCTGATGGTAAACTGTCATTTTATTATAGTGATTTGACATCGGAGCATCATGATGTTACACTTCAAAATGAGTAAAAAAAACAGAAATGATCGTACATCAGTCAGTAGAATCTTGCCATGTTTTGCAAGAATAATAATAGAAAAAAATTCAACGGGCACATCAAAAGATTTTGAAAATGCTTTTTAGTAGAGCAATCTCCACAAATTGCAGCCAACCCAATCTATAAAACCATTTAGCACTGCCTTTCCACCACCACACTTTTATGTTTCTTCTTGTGGATCGATAGAGTTGCGGTTTAACTATGAGTCAGGAAAATTTGTGAAGAGATGGCTCGGAATGTTTTGTGAATTTAGTTCGTAGTCGGATGAAGGCAAATGGGGTTCTGTTATTAACTCACTGAAACTTTTCCAATCAACACACGAGGACTCAATATTTGTCCTTTCATCTTCACAAATAGAATCATGATCGAGACTACCGTTTTGAGCATAATTAGAACCATCATTTATGGGGAAAGACGGGACTTCTTCTTTAGCAAGCTCAGTAGGATGCTTAGGGGTATCAGCCGAGTTAGGGCAAAAGTGATAATTTTCTTGTGAATTAATTGGTGAGTAGTATGGAATAATTTGATTTGGATATACCATGTGCTTTGTGTTGCTCGAAGAGGGTATTTCAGAATATGAAGAAATCGACTTATACTCATTATTGTAATCGCTCGTAGCGTAGTGAGCATAACCTCCCAACCGTTGATGTTGATTTGGAGTTGGTTTCTTGAATGCTCGACAAACTACCCACCCTTGTTCCTGCATTGCGCATACCTAAACAAAATTAGTTATGCTAGTAAAAATACAAGTCCAAAATGAACTCATGTCTGCATTCCTGTATAACATTATCAAGATCTATTGAAACAGTATATATAATAATTGGTTTTTAGAGGACTTCAATAACCTTAATTCTTTCATCAGTTTATGTGACCATATAATCCCTTTTTCGGAGTATTGAGACTTGAGAGAAACGACTCGATGATTCTTTTGTATCGGTTTTCGTAGTATGCATTTTACACGCGCACACACAAAAATCAATTAAATCAAAGTTGAGAAAAATAATGGTCCATTTGGTTCTAGTGTTTCGATACAAGATATTCTTAAATTGAAGATTAAGGAGCATTCGATTTTGTGTGGAATTGTATTTGTGTCCTTACCATCAAACCTATGGAAGTCTACCAATTAGTTACAACTTTTGACCTAATCTTGCTAACATGTAGCTCCAACTTGGCTAGTTTCTCGTAACTAGATCGAGAGTTCAGAGGGAATGGATTGAGTCATCAAGTTTTATATACTGCATCATGCAGTGACGCGAATTAAATAGTTTTAAACAATTCTTAGATTATTTCTGAGAAACTTGTCCTATAATTAAATGCGAAAGTTGTATACATATAAACAGTTAACTTGAAGTAACAGATAGAGAATTAAAAGAACCTGAGGAGGTGCTAGTTGAGATGTCTGAAGGCGATATTCATGCATGATCCAATCGCTTTTTTGTCCATTTGGCGCACGCCCTTTGTAGTACACTAAAGTTTTCCTCATCCCAATCATTCGGTTGTTCGTAAATATTGCCTTGTCCCGCCCTGTCGCTTTCCAGAATCCAGCGGCAGTTGCTCTATTCATCCTCGTCCCTGTCGGGTATTTTTTGTCCTTGTAACTGAAAAAGTACCACTCATTTTGGTCTTCATACCCATAATTGCACCTGTCTTTGTAATCACAATATAATGATCTCATAAGAATAAAGGAGACATAATTAAGCTACAATAAATCCACGATTTTTTTACCTGTTTTTCCAAGAAAGTATACTACAGACTCTACAGCCGGATCGATAGGGTGTAACAAATTTATAATATGAGTACGATGTTAATTAAGTGACTTATATGTCTTCCACGAAACTTACTTTTATTTGTAGCTGCAAAAAAAAAGAATGTTTTGATGATTGCTCCCCAGACATAGTAAACTTATGTTTTAAGTGAAACTTTATTTGGAAAAAAACACTTAAGCTTGAGTCTTGACTAATATAAATGAATCGCAACACTTGAAAGTAAAAATGCATATCTAGAAGCCATATTTTACACGTATAAGTTGTCTACTTAAATTTTATTCAGTAACAGAAATAGCATCCAATATAGTTTTTATCTTTTAATGCATACTTATTATACATGATATTTGTAACAAAGACAACAATTAGTTACATATATCTATATATGTATATGTTATCGAAGAAGGCCAGTTAGGATTACCCTTTCTTCCATGATCTAGAAACACTCCCAAGTTAAAGAAAAATAACATTTGTTTTTTATAAAGGTGAAATGAGAAAAAAACAGGTATTGAAGAAACAAAATGCCAAAAATTTACCTTGAATATCCCATGGTTCAATTCTGTAAAGGTCAATTTCAACAATAACATCCAAATCAATATTCAAGGAGTTAATCTTTCTGTTGAGGTAATAACCCACAAGCTCTTCTTCAGTTGGGTGAAATCTGAACCCTGGTGGAACACTTGATGAATATTCCATTTTATTTGATCAAAACCTATCCCTGTGTTGAAAAGGAGAAAGAGAGAAAGATAGGATGAATGAATAAAACTTATATATTCTCATATGCAATGATGTGTCTCTATCTAAAAAGGACACATAATTAGATCACCACCAAGAACTCTATCTCTCAAGCTTTTGCCCTAGCCTTACCACAAATTGTGAAAGCTACCAAATTTCTCATATAATATTAAAGTCATTACTTAATTTAATATAATGTTTTTTTCTTGAAGATTTCATTTAAGGAAGAATCATTGATTAGTACTTAAAAACACACTTAATATCCAAAAACTCATATATGTTACTCTTTTAAGAATGAGTTTAAAATAGATCTTTAACAATGAGTTTTTTATAATTATGTCTCAAATTATATATGTATTAAATGATCATTTTCCTCAATAAGGGCATGTAATGTAATGTTGCATGTACAAGTAATTTGGGAAGCGAACTGTACATGTTTGCCATTAATACAGATCCAAATTAGTTTTTTTTTTCTTTTCGTAATTGAGTTTGTAATAGAAAAGCTACTTAATTTTAGGGATTCATCTTATAGATTATCATTATTAGTCGTAACTCATAAGTAGAAGAGTAAAGGTTCACAAAAAAAACATGTAATTATTACCTCATACATACTATTCTAGGTGTGACTCAAATTTTAAGTATTATACGGTTCTTTAAGTTGGGCAAATACTCGATCTATAACTTTGCCAAAAAGATAGACTCGATCTATAGCAAATTGTTTTTTTGAGTTCTGCATAACCTATCCCATATATATAAGAGTTAAATAATGGATGCTGGACTATTGTTATGATAATTATTAGAGACGGAGAGTTTTCTTTAAACCACAAGTTTTTTCTTTTTTTGAAAACTCCAAAAATTATGGGACAAAAATTATGATTATATATATATATATTTATATACATGGTAGTAGATTTTCGAAAACTCTTAATCTCCTTCAAATGCTGTATATGATAGTTTGTGATGAAAGTAATATTATTTTATTAACAATACTTCTAGTGAAACTTCTTTAGGAATTTTACATTTTCATGGCCTTTTACTGTTCCACTTGTGCTGTTGAAGATCATGAAAAGCCATAATAATAGAAACATTCAGCTATAATGATCATGGTCTCTTTTGGGGCCAGCCAAAACAAGAAAGAACATGTGTATATATATATGAAAAGACCAATGTGGTCTCCACAACAAATAAACGATAAACTGATATCCTAAAATAGCAATTCGTCTTAGTTAGATGCTCTTAATGGAAAGTACACATATTTTATATGTTATAAATAAAATTTGTTACATCAACTGATCAATTTATATAGCGGAAATGGATATATGTACTGTATTGCTCATATATCTAATTTTTTTTAAGATAAACCATATTAAATACTCCATAAGAGTCGACGCCATTTGATGAAAAAAAATTCTTTGAAAAATCGGCTAGCAAAAATATATACGTAATAATTATATTTAGTTCATAAAAGAAGACGAAAATGTTGACTTGTTGAGATACAGACATGGCATGTGTGTGTGTGTGTTCCTTTGAGTGCAGTCCACTCCATTACTCTATATTACTACTCGTGCAATAGCTACTAGAGAAAACGATTTCACAACCACCCAATTATTTCTCATTAAAAAGAAAAAGAGAAGTGACCCGTAAACTGTTCTATTTGTTACAATTGCGAGTTCATAGCTAGCTAGGTATTATTTACTTTTTTCAGCTTTCAATTTTGTTCATTTGTCTATTCTTTTGTTAAAAAACTGCAATAAATAGTTTGATAGCTTCAAACCGTATTTACGTTGGGATGAACCCTTTTCTAAACACGGTGAATGAAATTGAAATTTCATCGAAAACGTATAGGCCGGTATAGCATAAATCATTTATCCCTTAAATTATCTTACTTAACTGAACTTACGTAATAATATTGATTATCAATTCCCTAAGCTAAGTCTTAGCAAAATCAAAAGACAAATAATTAAAAAAAAAAACAGGACCGAGTCACTCAGTAGTGTCCATGCATCGTGCATGAGAAAAAAAGTGCAATAATTTTATTTTATTTTTATTAATTACTTCAGCACACAAGCTATATGTACATCTATTTAATATCTTCACTCAGTCAAAAAAAGATAAAAGTGTGACACAGGTACTAACCACTAACCAGTAAAACTATGATGTTGGTTGTGATTTGTGTAATTGTGTTTAGGTATTATATAAGCAGATGATCATGATTCAACATGGATATGTTTATTTGTCTATATACTATATATATAACTAATGTAAGAAAAAGCTATTGAGTGCGCATGGGGTGACAAATATATATATATATAGAAATATACATAGAGAGATGAAATGAGTGTTTGTTGTTTTGGACGGCGTGGTATCAACTTCTCATGTCATGCCGCCCCTTCTCCACCACCGCAATTTTGTTACAAAAGTTCAAATTTTTTTTACCCATATCTTTTAACTTACAACATCATTTTAAAGTGGGTTCAAGTAGCTACATGAAAAATGTGTTTCAAACTGTCTTTAAAAATATATCTTTTTATTTTCTGTAATATGATTCGAGTAACTTGTAAGTCGGAAGATAAAAGTAAACTAAAAACGCGAACAAAGTTTTCACCATTGTTTGCTATCACAAGATGCTAGCCAACTAGCCAAGAAGAAAGAATTTTGTTTAGTTGTGATGAAAACCACGAATAATTTATATATACTCCCCCGTCCCTAAATCATCTGCTATAATAATACGTAAAAATTTGACTTTAAAAATTTACCATTTAAAACTGGAGCTTCCTTATTTTCCCGTTGTTGTGGCGTCTCCTTCGCCGAAGCAGCAAGCTACAGATCGCATGCATAAGCATTTATATGATGAAACCTTTTGTTCTGCCCTAAGAAGAAAATTCCATTCAAAAAAATACAAATAAAAACATTAATATAGCAGGAAGTATCCAGATGAAAAATATACTGATCGATCGTTTTCAGTTGGTGTTTAATTTTGGTCGGCACATAATAATTGTTCCATGCCACTAGCTAGCCAACCTTTTTTTGTCTTAGGAACATGTTTATGAACGCAGAGACAAACTAGAGAAAATCATTATTAATTAACTTCAAATAGTGTACGGATGTTCATAATAAATTAGAATTTATATAAGTAAGATGTTCATAATAAATTACAACTTACATAAGCAAAACCCAAAATCACTGATGATTTATGTAAATAAAGGTATAGATCGATCACTTGGAAAGGATGAATATAAAGAGGACATTCAAATTTCAGGAATTAGGCCAAGATCGAGGAAGGCGCAGAGAAATAAAGGTTGTATACGTACTTATATTTTTATTTTTATTTTTGTAATCACGTACTTATATATATAAAGAGAGGCAAAGGGTGCATAGATAATTACATGTGTCGTAATAGACCTTGGAAAATTAGTATAACCTGTTAAATCGCCGGGAAGCCATAGATAATTGAATATATGACCTTGTCATGGGGGATTAGATGTCAGTAAAGTTTTGTTTTCTGCTGTAAATTTTAACAATACTTAATCAGTTGATCTTCACAAATCACAAATTAAATTTAAAACACGACAAGCTGGAGAAAAGAGACGTACACCTGGGTAGACCAACTAAATTTTAACCCATTTCCCATCTTTTTTGAGGAAAAAGAAAATTAGATAACTTAAGCAGGACATGAAAACTATGAACACTTCATCTGCATCTTTTGAAAGTTGAATTAGATTGTTTGGTATAATACTTTAATCCCCTTTTCGATTTATGTGAAACATAGATCTCGTTTATATATCTCCACTCGTTGTCATTGCATCATTACTATGCCAGTCGCGCATGACCAAGTATAGTTTGGAGTTGGACTATGCAACCGCCGTGTCTAAAGGAGAATAATGGACGAGCAAACAACAATATAACGAAATTGTTTATTAAGTTGGTTTTTATAACTTTTTGGCAAGATTATTTTTTTGTAAATGGAGGAAAAAAAAAAGAAAAAAGGAAACATGTATTAAAGTCGGATAAACTAATAATATTTGTAGATTACCAGAAGGATGAAAACATGATACTGTGTAAACAATGAGCCATTTTTATCATATAATTGAGGAGTGCTACAACTTGACGTGGGACCAATCATGCTAGCCCATCAGATATCAGTATAATTAGCCCAATCTGAGAAATCATGTCACAATCTTATTTTATCTACGAACTGCTCTTTTCCTTCCATAATCAGATATTAACAACTAAAATTCCTTAATCTGATAATGACCATTTACTTCTTACGATGATTATACATAAGTTAAATTCAATGACTAATCATAAATCCAACTGAAAGTTGGCTTTTTACCAAGTTAAAGGGAAATGATTTACCAAATTGAAATATTTAGTTACGCAGCTCTCAGTTCATGCAGTGGCATATATTGATCAATGTCCATGCGGGACATAATTATAGATGGCTTGTTAACTTAAAAAGGAATATAAGATCTAGAGGAGGATTTTGTTGTTGTTCAGTTCAACTTTACAATTTTTTGGAAGCTTCTAGCTAGAGCTCACTCTTTTACATGAAAACAGTATTGAAAAGCTGCAAAAGTACTAGATAAGCATACAAGAAGATAAATATACATTTTAGATACTTTTAACAAAACTTATTTAATATAAACAGTATGAGAATATGGATTTAAGAGAGTTGTTCACATTTAATTCCTTCTAGTAGAAAAATCAGAGGTGGTTATCTGAACTAGCAGAAGATCATGCAGATTTTGAATAATAGACCAGTGGAGAGTGTTGTAAGCAAATATATATAAACCAAAACTATGTATGTTTTTATTCTGTTCCATGTAAGTTTGTTCTATACAAACCTAGCAAATAAAGAGCCTTGCTATATATTACATAATTATAAAAAGAGGCTTGCTTTAGCAAACAAGTCTAGTGTAAACTAAGCAAGCGGGGCTTAATTCTGGGGCGGTTTGTGGGACTACAGGGTTGTGCTACTTTCCCCACACTCCAATTTTTATTTTACTATTTCATAAAAGTTTTAAAAACTCATCCTGGATTAGCCAAATCTATCCTTTGATAATATTCTGTATGTAATGATAGATTTGAAACAAAGATGTTTCAACTTATGGAAAAGAGACAGATATAACTAAGCTTGATAAGACTAACAGAGTGCTTCTAAATGGATAGGGAATGTAAGGAGAGGGACTCACAGTGTACTGTAATAACTTACAGTGTGTCCAATATAAGGTTTGATCATGAAATGTCTCCCAACATAACTTACAGTGTACTGTAATAATTTTTTGGTGAATATATATATATATATATATATGTTTTTGATCATGTTATGGTTTGATCATGTTATATATTTTGTGTCATATGAATAAATAAGAATGCATAGGAGGGTATTGATGCTTCCACACACAAGGTTTGTTGCTTCTCTCCTTCTTGCTCAATTAATTATTTTAGTCTGGAAATTAGATGTGGCACTTTTCAAAAGTTAAATTAAGAACAAAGGCAAAGACTTCGCTCACAAAAAAGCTAGTTAATATCAAGAAAAGAAATATAAACCCTCACCGTAGGAAGTGAAAGCCAAGAATCCAATCATTTCGAATGAATCTTATTCCTAACACAGTTGATCGATAAAATGTGATATTTATTCAAGCAAGTAAGCACATGAAAACTTGATGAGTAGATAACTTGGTTATCTTCGTGTGCATCTTCAACTCACGCTCATCCCAAATACAGTGAAACCCTGGTTTATACCAAGCAAGTTCCTTTTTTTTTTCATTTTAATAGAAATGAAAGTCTTAGTGAAACTCAAAACATGAATAGAAAACAAAAAAAAATTATAACAGAAAGGTCGAATTAATCTCCTAAAAACCGCAGAAATAAATTTTCTCCTACAAATTTCGATAAGCCCAATTTAACAAGTAAACACGGGTCTTATAAATGTATCAAAAGAAGAGATGAACATTACTCTAAAGGTCTCGACTACACCATTACTATTTGAAAGTAGAAGGCCTGTTATTGCTAGTAATTAAGCTACACTCACTTTTATTTGGCATTCTATATTTTTTAAAACGCTTGGTAAACACTAGTATCACTATGTAAATGGATGAATAGAACCAAGGTAAATAGCACAAACACAAATACATTATTTAGACCATGTTGATAGAGAAGTAAAATCGATTAATTTACAACCAAGGAAAAAGCGAGAAATTGTAATCCAGTAGCCTTTCCAGTTCCTCATTTGTTTTTTAAACTTAAACCGGGAGGGCATTTCTTAAACATGCACATAGTCATTGTGTCCAATTTAAATTTTCTGTAGAAGCACGCCCATTTTTCATTACACTTTGGGCCCGATTTACTAAATTTAACCGTCTGCACTGAGATTTTGTACACCAGTTCAGTCTGGCCCCCATTATCACATCTTTTATTGTCCGTGTCTTACATATACAAATCTTTTCGAGAAATTGCTTAAATATTTTCAGATAAATAATTATTCTTGTTAAAATATTAATATACAATCATGCTTTTTAAAATTTTGCCCATCAACTTCAATCATCTCAAATAAGGTAGAGAAATAAGACATGCAAGTTTGGAGTTCGCCTTTTAGACCGGGAACCATTTTTACTTTACATATATACATTAGATACATCCGGTCTATTTAGACTGTTTTTTCCACCTAAAATACTTTTTTTCCTAGAGGAACTGTTGGCGGCTGATATTGTAACGACCCGATCTAATAGGGGCGTTACACGATCGAATAACACGTGCCGGCACATACTAGACAAAACCTAAATTAAGTAATTATAAAATACACACTAAAATGCTCAAATCCTATCAATAATTCATTAATAACAACATCGAGGTTCGCCTTCCTTACAAGTACAAGCATTTAAAATATTACAAGTTAAACCGATATATAAGTGCAGCGAAAATAAATAATAAATTCTACGAGTTCTGTCAGATCCCGACTAATTTGATTTCAACTCTAAGTACCTGAAAAAGTTATAAAATCAAGAGGTAAGCTAAACGAGCTTAATGAGTGATAAACCTTGAAATATATAAAATGGTCTAAAATAGGTTTTAATCATTTCTTTTGTTTTTAAAATAACAATAAATTATAAATAAATAAATCTAAGAAAAATTCCTAAATGCTTGATAGTAGAACACTTTCTTGAAAAAAAATATTGTAACAACCATTAAGTAAATAATTTTCAAAATAATCGATTGGACTATCCAATCTTTTTTGCGGATTCAGACTTCCTGAATCTCTTTTAATTTTTGGTATTTGTACTTTCCAAATCCGTTACATTCTTTTCGGACTTCCCGAATAACTTTCTCTCTCTTTCGTACTTCCCGAAATAACATACTCTCTCTTTCGGACTTCCCGAAATAACATTCTCTCTCTTTTCAGACTTTCCAAAATAACATTCTCTCTCTTTTCGGACTTTCCGAAGTAACATTCTCTCTCTTTTCGGACTTCCCGAAATATCTTTATTTCTTTCGGACTTCCCGAATATCTTTATTTGTTCTGAACTTCCCGAATATCATAAAAGGACAAATAAAAATAATAGACTCTCTTTTAAAAATAATAATAATTAACGTACACAATATAACTTTTCCTTTTTGGAACCAGCAACTTTACAATGATATATACATATATAATTTTTATACTTCAAAAATATAATTTAAACATGCAAATACTTGTTAAAAATAAAATGAGATTTTATAATAGCAAGTAAGAAAACCAGTCACATTAAATGATTGGGTTCGAGTATATTTTAATGACGTCTATGAACAAAATAATGACATCAACGAAGGTCTGCTGGAACACTACTGGATGATCAAGAACTGATATTTAACATTCGAATAATTCCCCGAGTGTCTAGGTGACTCTCTAACATAGTACACGCATGAGGTAGATATAGGAATGGATAGTAATATAAATAACTTTCCTGAACGTAATACTTACACTATAAATACAAGTATAAACCTTTAGTACATGACTATATAATTTCTGTTTTTTATTTTAATTTTATAGAACCATACCATTCTCTATTATTTATACATATAGCCTATTACTCTTATATATACATATGGGATGGGTATACAAATGGGAAGTGTAAAGAACGGACAAGGGAAAAAAAAACATGATGAAACCCAAGGCATTACTACCGCACTTTAATTCGATTATAACTCATGCTACTAATTGACATTAAATCCTATAAGCAATATGCATAACCTGTGTCAAGATGTAAATGTATGTATTCGCAACTTCATAGGCAAAAACAATGTAACATGGTGGAGAAATAAATGCAATGTTTTTCTTTTTAATTGAATTGGTCTTAATACATTGCAATTTAATTAGAAACCTTATAATGTAATTATTTCTGATATTGAGTCAAAGCCACAATACATACCAATCTAACAAAAATAATAATATTGAATGATTACCTAGCTAAAATAAAAATAAAATAAAATAAAATACGGAATTTTACAGATATGGAGGTTTATATGACATTGTATAACTTAAAATGCAAATTAAAAGTTGTTGAATTGGGGATTTTGGCTAGTTATAAAGTTACGCGACGTCCACCGGCCCCGGTACTGACAGTTCCATTTATATTGATGAGATTATATTTAACTGTTACCAGTTAATTGATTGGAAATTTCAGCTGTGAACAAACCTTTCTGTTTTTACTTTTTACTGAGACCGTCTTTAATTATCTGTTTTTTCCTTGGTAGTATACTGATATTGTTTGGCAAAAGCAGATTAAGTTTCTAATGTAAAATACCTGCTAAGCTAACATGAAAACCATCGAAACGAAGAAAGTTCCAACTTAAGTGCATGTCCTCAGAAGTGCCCTAAAGGTTACATAAACCTTCCGAACAGTGTTTAAGTCATCAAAGTATCTAACAAAGTGTTAGGGACCAATATGCTTTACGGATTTCGTGTTCTTTTCTTTTTTCTCAGGTTTCCTCGTGTAAGAGCTTTTTAGCCTTTAATTCGGGTAGGTTCATCACAAGGTTCGATTGTGACATATTTGGAAACATAATAACCAGCTGTTATAGGCTGTTATGGGTTGAGTTCATCTCTATCTATCTTTTTATTCTTTTCAATTTCTTGTTTGGTTGTAAATTCAAGTTCGGCTTATTTGCCTTTCTTGAACATAATTTGCAGTGTATCTAGATGACAGGCTTAAGATATAGTCTTACTTTTTTTTGTTTCTAGACCTGAAAACGCTAGATTTTTAAGCTGAATGAGCACAGTTTTATTATTGCGAGGTGACGATAGAAATTTATTGGTCTGTCAAAAAAAAAAAGGGAACACAGTTTTTTTTTCCATACCTTCTGTATCATTTTTTATATTTAAAAGCTGAAACTAAACAAGTACTCACTCTCACTCACAGCTGTGAAGGAGTAAGATACCAAAGTGGATTGTGTCTTTTTGCTCAGTAGATAGGAGCATGTGATTCTTTACTATCTTTACATGTGAGTCTCAAAAGAAAGCAACTAAATAATTGAACTAAACATAAACCAAACCATTTTTATTCAGTATAAATAGAAACCTCATCAAATTATATTCACATCACTTATAATACTCCTTGTCATAGAACATGAAGAAGCTCGTATTCTTTTTCCTCATCACGATCCTACTCTCTCAGGTAACTTGGCAGAGTTCCATCCGCTTGGACTTTTTTAGCCTAAACTTTCAGTCTTTCTATCTTAAGTACATAAAAGTCCAGCTTAAAAGTTACATTGAACGACAATTATGATTACCGTCAATTAAGTTTTCTAATTTATGCCTGCCATTTAATTAGTTGCAACCATCAAGATTAAAATGCTTGAAACAAAACTAACCTGACATTTAGCAGTCATCGTCGAACAAACCTTTAAAAAATTTAACACGAAAACATTTTTTGGGGAATTTCTCAATGATATTGTGAAATGATCAAAAGAGACAAAGAAAGTTGAAAAGGTATATATACTCCATATCATGCAAGCTGTTGAAGTTAAATGATGCTCTATTAATCATGTTACAAATTTCATCAACAAATTTTAATTTCTTTTCTTTTGTACTTTTTAACGGTATGCAGGAGTTTGCTGAAGCCATGGCTCTTAATGAAGTAGCAGATTCCCTTGCAAGTGTAAGTTTCTGATCCAATAGCGCCATAGCGGTGAACATTATGCATTTATCATCAGATGAATTGTCTTTTACCTATTTACCTTGCTAGTGAAAGTTTCAAATCTAATTATACCGAATACTGATGCATTTGGTCCATATTCCAATCTGCTTTTGAAACAGAATAATGAAGCTAAAAATGGGATTGCTCTCCACAAGAAATACCACTATAGGAAAATCAGTAAGTTCAGGCTTCTTTTTCTTAGTCTATCGGGTAACTTACTGTATCATGCACGGTACTAATAGTGTACTCTATAATCGTCGTGACCAATAAACCTACGATTTAATAAGGAAGTCTTCTTTCCATTTAAAGTTATCTGTTCATGTATCAGCATTGGTTGACCTTTACTAAAATTTCTTATCAAGTCTATTTAAATTGAATTATTTGTGTTTGTGGCTTAACAGATTGCAGCCATGCTTGTTCAAGGAGATGCAGTAAGGCATCTAGAAAGAAGATTTGTCTGCGCGCGTGCAAAACATGTTGCACACGATGCCACTGTGTGCCACCTGGCACCTACGGGAACAAGGAGGTCTGTCCATGCTATGCCAATCTCAGAACTCATGGAAACAAACCCAAGTGCCCTTAAACCAAAACATTCCTTTTGGTAACATGCGTCCGCTCCATTGATTTGTTTTCATAAAAGAGGAAGAGACACCCTGCCTCGAGAAATAATATATTTGTTAAATAAAACTCTTCACCATTGTACCTGTGGAAATAATATTGTCAATTTTTTTTTAATGTCCTGTTTCGTGTGACTAGAATAATGAATGCTGATAAAATCGCAGAGAAGATCTTGTAATGGTGTAATATCGTCTGATTGGCGATACATTTCAATTATTGTGATTGGTACATTTGTTCTTGTTTGACGGAATTTGTTATGTCTATTTCATTACTTTCCCTGTTTGCAAAATTGGTGTGAAGCATGTGTAGCGATGGAATAACGCAGATGTTCTCTAAATTTGCATAACTTTTTCAAGTTCATCAGCATAAATCACTAAATTTCTGGCAACTTATACACAGTTGATCCTTGATGTATCAACGGTACATCTATAAGTTGAAAAGCACTTTGTTTATGCTTTGGAAAAATTTAAGAACTTGTGATGGTGGACGATGAAGGGCTAACATAAGTTCCTTTCTCAACATGACATTTGAACATGAATACTTTCATATTCATAAAACAATTTCACTTTTCTCAATTGTGGAAAATTGCGCAATTGACTATAAATTATGGCATTGCTATGAAGTTTAATAATTAAGAACTGACGTAATTGTCTTTTTGCAGTCTCTAAACCGGCTCTAGAATAGGAGGTTAAATTGGAATTGAATTGTTTGTCCACGAACAAAAAAAAAAAAGTCAGGAAAAGAAATTCACAACATAACAAGCTCTTCAGTTGAAACTTGCATTTCATGAATCAAAGATATCATGAGCAAGTATGTGACTTGGACTATATAAATTGTAAGGAATAAACTTAAATATCATAAAGAAAAGGCTTTATATAATGGCTTGCTCTTATTTCAGTTACAAAGGTCAAGACAGAACCACAGTGAGCAAATATTCTCATCCTCAAAGAATTTTATCAAATTTTTATAAGAAATATTAATACGAATGGCACGACTAAAACCGAACCCAACATCGAGTGCATTGAGCCATACAATCTCCCTTGCAATCAATATTGTAACCCAAAACTTTTGGATTGCGAAGAAGTAGATTACGTAGAGTTTTACCTTTTATACTCCAAACTTTTTCTAATATTTGCACATTAGCCCGTAACTCGTCTTCAAGGCTACAACCTAGAACTTCCGGGAACTTCTTGAGCACCTTCGAGAGATCATCATCGGAGAGGCCTAAACTTCTCAAATATTCCAATATTGCATTTACAATTTCGACTTTAGGCATTTCTTTTTTCCGTTCTTCAGTCCAGTAAGGCGAGTGGATAAGACCATACGCTTTCCGTAAAATTTTATCTTCCTCTTCTGCACTGAAATTAAATGGTGAAAGAGCATTTTTACATGTTTCCCATGTCCTCTTATCTTCCTCGGTGAACACGTCGCCGTCAGTTTTAGCGGATAAATGCAATGCCCATTTCCTAGATTTAAAATTGGGGGTCCAATATAACCTTGTTGGATCTGGTGGAGTCTTACGTATTAATTTTGTTGTAATTAGAATCGTGGCAGAAATGGTAGAATGAGACTGCAACAAGTCATTCACTAGCAAAATTCAGGTACTTGTGAGTATGAATCAAAATACAAGAGAAAATATATTATTATTAGACACATTTCTTACAATGAAAATGACAAAAGGGTATCGATGACATATCCGTATAGAGGGGTGATATACTACTGTATACAAACAGAACCAGTTTTCCGAGTTACCAACGAAGATAAGATGTAAGAAGCACAAATGCAAATGCACATCTGGGTATCTTTTCATTGAGTAGTTAAAAAAGTTCTACTAGTCTCTTACTTAAAACATCTATTTCTGTACTTTCAAAAACCAGCAATATCCTTCCGCTTAAGGAAATGATGAAGGGCAATTATAATGGAAATATTCACAACACCGAGATCTGTTTAATTTTGTCCAATTCAGTAAAGTGGTAACTCAGAGTACGTTCAAGTGCCAACAATCTATATGTGCATACCAGGTGCTTTTTAAAAAAAGCTTAACAGACTTTCTATATTAAGAATGAATTTATTATAACAGAGTTGTTCTGATTTGAGAATCTTCTATCAAGAACCTTGAAAAGTTTATATGGCAACACACTGTTAACTCATAAGCACTATGCCCCAGATAAAGCACCAAAAACGACAAGCTTAATAGTAAAAATGACATTACTATTGACAAGAACAGGCGAAAAAGAGCTATTTGCCGCACTATTAATAAACATAGACGCGGGGTCATGCATGAAAATCTTTTGCATTTCCTAATAAGTTCACCAAAAGAGTGTTCCGACAAAAAAAAAAAAACCAATATTGTTCTCCACGTTTCACAGCTGTTCTTAGGAAAAAGCAAAAAAGGCAAATGATGGAACTTACATTGGAAAACCAGAATGCATAATCTAAGGGCCTTGAAGGAGAAACCAGTGCGCTTCCCAGCATTCCTTTACAGTTTACACGCAATAAAAGCAAAAAGTTATCAATTTCCATTCAACATAAAAAGATGCAACATAAGTTTTCTGGTCAATGAAATAAGTGACCCAAAAAAAAGGCTATAAATCAACACTTATCATGATCATCTAACATTTGTGCACTGTAGACAAAGAAAAATATCACATGAAGATCCAAATGTAACCCAAACATCAAAACAGCAGTAACAAGATAACAGCAAAAGATATCTCTCTAGTTACTAATAATATGATGATAAGTGATTGATCTATACTTTTGGCCTTAGGATATTCTCATCGAAAAATTTGGCCTTGGATCGCTTAAGGAAAATCTTACTTGCCTCGATGGCTTATTTGCTATGGAGAGAAAGGAACTCTAGGTTATCCGGGAGCAAATGTTTGAGAGCCGATTAAGTGTATAGGCTGATAGAATTTAATGCAAGTTAATACTTAATCGTATGAATATATTGTTAAATTTAAGCCACTCTTTTAGGGATCGCTTTATTACTAGTATTTGGAGACTAACCCCCAGGCTTTTTGTCGGTGGCTAGTCCTATGAAGGTACCTTGTAGAGACTCTTGTCTCCTTTTTTATTTTTAATGGTAAGGGTCGGTTCAATCTTTAGAGCAAAACCAATCAGTTTCATTTTAGCGAACTTTAGCCAGTGAAATGTAAGTTGAGACTTGTTACGTTCTGAATTCTGAAGTACAAATGAATAACAATTCCAACCTTTGGTTTTGATCAAGCTAACCTTTCACTAATATGCATTTTACTGCAAGGATTCTCATGACAAGAAAAGAGAAAGTTTACACTATTCGAGTTCTAATTTGCTCTTAATTGCTCTGCCCTTATTTAAAAGGGAAAAAGAGTGATAAAGAAAGACCATATTTTCAATCCAAAAATCATAACATTATTAGTACTCACTCTTAACACTTCTAACTTTTTGATGCTACAAAACATATAGAGAAACTCAACTTTTAAAGTAACTTACCAAACACAGTACAGCTACGAGAGAAATAGACCGAGTTCTACATCGCAACAAAAGAAGACCTAATTACTAATGTTATTTGAATGGCCTACTAACTAATCTATCTCAATAAAAATCTTATGTTAGTACTCGAGTGGTAAACTTGCTACACAAAACTCTGCTTCAATTCTGATATTTTTAAAATATTAATATACATCAAGCCGGAGAGGCCTGGGAAAGTGTCAGCTGTGTGCTTATCAATTTGAGATTGATCCGAAAATGAAAAAAAAAATCTGACGTAAATTTTTTTTACAAAGTCCAATTAAAAAGAAAACATGTGTTGGTTAACAACAATATCAGTACTTTTTCACCTGGATAATAGTATTCCATCGGTATATAATTAGTTACTCTCTAACAATACTTAAAAACAAAAGTATTTAACAAATAGGGGAGAAAATGTCATTTCCAGAAGGTGCCCAGAAGTAAAAAAAATGCTAAAAAAATAATAGGTTATTGGCTTATTGCAACAAGGGAACAGAATATTTAAAAAATGAAAAATAAAAAGATATACAAACATCATAAGTTCATAACATGTGTTAGTTAACAAGAATATCAGTACTTTTTTTTTTTTTTTTAACCTGGATAATAGTATTGGTATAGAATTAGTTACTTCCAAAAAACAAAAGTATAACAAATAGGGTGAATAAACTTTAATTACAGATAGTACCCACCCAGAAGTCCAAAATTGGTTAAAAATAATAATAGTTATTGCAACAAGGAAACAGAATATACAGTTATTATATTTACTAACAAGTTATAAATAAAAAACAGAGGGTAAAAAAAGCAGATTGAGTTAAGAGTGAGAAACCTGAGGAGATGATGACGTGTCACTTAATTCGTATATCACCAAACAATGGACATTATTATTTTGTTTCTCAAAATTGTAAACTGAGTGTGCGTTTTATATATCATCAATTTAACTTAACTAAATATGGGGAGATCAGACGTGGCCAAAAAAACCCTCAATCTGTAACCCAACCCAACCACTATGGATTGATTGAGCCGGGTTTGAGTTGACTTTACTCTTAAATAAATAGAGGTTCACAAACCGCATTTATTTGGTACTAATACTTTTTTCATTTACTAACTTTTGATAGTTAAAATTATATTTTTATTTTTGTTATTAGATGAACTAATTTTGATCATTAAAATAAGTAAATGGAGGATTGTGATTGATGTGTAAAGATAATATGTTTTTTTATGTATGTATAGATCCTATATATAATTATATTTATATACATATACATGTAAATCGTGTGTATTTTAATATATCAACGTTTCATTCTTTTTATATTTTACTTTTATTAATTGTTAGTAAATATTCTAAACATATTTTCATCGGTTTTAATTTACATTTCTCGTTGAAATATTCGATTTATTTTAAAATTTAGGTTGATTATGTAAACTATGAAAAATAAATTACTAAAATACAAATTTAATAATCAATCTAAACTCAACCCGTAATTTATTTTGCAGGTTGGGTTAGCATTGAAGTCAACCCGCCCCGTACCCACCGCTAGAGTAATTGTTTTGAAATTATATATGTATAAGTTTTATTATCAATTATATTAAATATACATGAACTCAAATATAAGGATCAATATGTTCTCTTATAATTAAAATAATAATTTATCTCTCTTACTTTTCTCTTATTCTCTTTATTTTATTTGTACTTTTCACATATAAATTAGTAAAATAAGAAAACGATGAGTTGTATAGTTGTGATAGATAAATTGATAAAAAAACTGATAATTTGTATAAACTAAAACGTTTGCTTATAAGTTGTAAAAGTGTACTTTTTTACTTTAAATACGAGAAAACTTGTAAGTTATTTAATGTGATTGCTCTAGTAAATTAATTTGGGTTGAAAAAAATTGATAGAAATATATTAAAATATAGTAATATTTAGTTATGATAATAAATTTGATAGAAAAGTTGGAAAATGTATAAAATTAAACTGTTATCTTAAAAATATAAAAGTGATGTTAATTACTTTAAATATGAGAAAAAGTGTAAAAAAACGTGTGCATTTGCTCTTACTCGTTCAAAACCTTACCCAAAAACATTGATCACTGATGTGCGCTGATACAGCGAGTTAAGTATATCAATTATTTTTATTTTAATATACATAATTAGTCAATCTAATCCGTCACGTCAACGTATAATGTTTTTAGCTGGCTATAGCAATACTTTTAAAAATTAGATCCGTAATAATAAGTAATTAACGCCTTAATTTGACTTTTAGAAAGTTGCGTAAAAGTACCTAAGCTTACATTTTAAACCAATTTAGTATCTAATCTATTTTTTTTCCGCTACTTCTTCAAAACTTTGAGGTGAGCCGAAATAATATCGGTTCGGGTGTGGTTTGCAACAAATTAATATTCGAAAACAAACCAATCTACTAATAACCCATCTAGTTTGGCTCGATTCGGTTTAGTCGTTTCAAAGTTCAAAGTTCAAAGTTCAAACTTTGACTAGTAGTATTTCAAAATGTGTTTTGAAAGAACATTTAACCTAATTGAACAAAACTACTTCAAAACCACACAAAAACATGAAAAATGAGATATTTACTCACGGGCTTACCTGAAAAAAATATTATGTCACGTCACCAGTCTCCTTTACCCAGGGTTGCAAATGAGCCGATTTAAGCCAAGCTCGTCTTTATGCAAAACGAGCCCTAAAGTTTTATTTAGACCCGGCTTATTTGTGAACAAACCCAAGTTGAGCATGTTCACGAACCAAGTATGAACACGCCTCCAGACTCATTTATTTTATTTTTTCTCATAAAAAAATATTTTTCCTTTAACTTAAATACGTATTGAGATAACAAATAACGCAAGCAAGTGTTTTAGGTTTATAAATTCATATTGTTAAAAATACAAACTTATTATATTAAGTGCTAAGTGTGCATTATATTTTATAATTCTTTATAGGCATAATATATATATGTAAGATATTAATAATTTAACATTCCCAAACCTAAACACGATTCCTATTATTTTGTTAAGTTAATTAGTAAATGAACGAGCATTAGTCGAGCCGAACACAAAATTGTTGCCACACATTAAATTTACATTAATTGCTTCTCATGATTTTGAAAATATTCAAATTGGTTTTAAAAAACAAGCAACATCTTACTCTTAATCATGCTTACCTATTTCTAAATGATTGAAAAAATTCTTAACAACAAAAATTCTAAAGGAATACAAAACGGTTCCTAATCGTTTTAAGAAATACAATATAGTTCCCCTACACCATTTTCTTTAGTCAGAAGCTATTGTTTAATATGTTTTGGTCGTCCGAAGAAGTGTATTCAATTGTATTTGCATTGTATGCAATACAATTTCGACTAATATCCTTGTTTCAAGAAAAAGACTGTGGATTGTTAGCCTGTACGATATGATAGGAGATTTGATTTTTGTTGTTTAATAGTGACTTCAATGTATTATATTTTCACTGAATCATGTGTGCCTTGCGAGAGAAGTAGACCAAATAGATTTTATAAAGCTTATTCAGTCACCATTTTTTTTGTTTGTTGTACTTCGTTTTTTACATCTTTTTGCTTTTCTATTAATTTACTATACTCTATGACGAGTCTGTATACATGTACAGTTTGCTTTCTATTTTGATTACGTTTGAGAAAAGTATGTTCTTTTTGTCAATCCTGCGACGTGGTATAATTATCGGATTGGGAGGGCTAGTCACACCTTTCTCTCAGTGTGACCGTTACTCATATGGATATTATCGAACTAAAATGACCAAACATTATACCGGTCCGACCAGTATTTCTCATTTCGTGGTCCAAGGGTACAAATTTAAGGAATTAGACTCACAAAGTAACAAAGAAATTTACTTATTCCTTGACCAAGATCTTCAACAACGTATATGAAGAGTTCAGCTTTATTAGATCCAATTATGGCCAACAAACATATTCTACTTAAATGTTGAAAATTTTGAATATTACGAAATGGTTTTGAAATCTAGAGTAATGCAGTAAAATATTTTCCTTGAATTAGATGTCTTTGTCCCACCCTTAATTAATTCTTACTAATTTTAACAACTATTTAGAGCATGATTGCTTTATTTCCACAAGAATAAATCAGATTACTTTTTTAAGATAACCACTTCTCTCGAATTCAGACTTTTCTCCAAATATAGTTAATTCACGAGGAATGAATTTTCTCGTCTTTGTAGTGTCATTTTTCTTGCCATGGGCCCAACAATAGCTTCTTATTCAATAATTTGATGCTGATGACTTATTATGAGTGGGTGGTGCTGAGGGAGCGTAGCAGGAGGTGCGATCGTATCGGATCTCACGATTTTGTTAAATCTTTCAAGCCTCTATGTAGTGGCCGCTCGAGTCTGAGAATTACTTAATGCTTAAAAAAATTTAGGTTGCTCACAGTATAGTTATCAAGGGAAAAAAAATAGAAACATTTCTTTTTTTCAATGTGATTTTATACTTGCTCCTACATTTTACAAGCCAAATTCAAATCTATTAATATCAATAGTAACAAAATTTTGGCCTGAAGTTGTAATTCTATGTAGTAGATAGTGTAACACAAACACTTTACTTTTCATAGTGGCTGAAATTGTTGCATTTAAAAAAAATTATTTCTCTTCTTGTCCAAGCCTTAAGCCTTACTAGACTTGAGTTTGGACCGTCACTGCCTCTATGACGCTGTCAAAAAATAGTTGTATATGTATAAAAAAGATATTTGTTTAAGTATATGCTACTAAAAAAAATTACAAGTAAATTAAAGACACAATTATTTTTATATCAATGAATTTTTTTGTTTGAGTGTTAATTTTTTATTATTCTACTATTAAAAATATTTTGTTTTGAAATTTCATATTAAAACGATAATTGAAAAAATGTCTCAATATTTTTTAGCACGGGAAAAAAATGTCAGGTCGTTCCTGATTATGAGTATGGATGAGTCCCCTCATACCGTCTTTCTTTCCACCGTGCAAAATGAAAACGTGTGAGTGCAATATTATTGATAGTTACTACTCCGTACAATACACTGAAATATAGAATTTTAGGCGTTTTTGGGTAACTTTAAGGCATGTTTTTACTCATCTTTAGGGATTTTTTTTAACAAGAAAACATTAATATAGATATTTGGACACACCATTAAGTTGGCCGGCCTTGAGTCAACGTCAACAACAAAGTCTCTTTTATTAAATTAATGTCTTTCCACGATGACCACAAAAATAAAACAAAAAAATAGTTTCCACAGTAACACTGACTTGGCAATGTGAGGTTGTCTTGTTAAAAAGAAGGAAATTTAGGTTGCATAGATTAAAATTTGAAATGAATTTTTATGTTGCTTTGCATAAAGGCAGTAAATAATTTGATACACTTCATAACTATTTTTAAAGACTTCTGTGTGAGAAATAAAACATCGAAAAATATTTTCTCAATCATGCATGCAACGTATTTTGTTTTCACCAGCAACATATATGTACATAATTAAAAAGCATATCAAAGCTTCTCTACTTTTTAATCAAAATGTGGTAAAAGTTTTAAACCATTTCCACGAAATTAAAAGAAATTAATTAGAGGTTTTTTTAAACAATTCTCATATTTTTTTTAGCGTTGGTGTGGTTTTGAACAAATTAGTTGGCCTAATGGCACCTGAACAAGTTCATTCGGCGCGTAATTACTGCATGAGTAAATTTTTTCAGGTAAGACCCCGAAAAAATGAAAATAAAAGTAAAAATTGGTAAGAATTCAACAAAAAGATAGATTAAAAAAGTGAAACCTCAGATTTTACAATGTAGAAACCCAAGTTTCGAAATCCTCAAACAGTCTAAGCTATAAGAAAAGTAGAAAACTAAGTTTCTAACTAATGACCAAAGTATAATTAAATACACTGCAACTTTAAACCAAAATCCAAATGTACTGTAACACCCTGCCTTTTTTTTTCTAGTCTTGTTCAGAAACAAAACATGACTACTAAAATAAAATTCTCCCAACTGAAATTCCACTCTTTCAGACAAAAAATAAAATGAGGAAGTATATACAACTATACTCTCTCTTCTCTCTCGTTTTCCTCTGTGTTCATTCACAATTGCAACCAAACCAGATAAACACTATGAAAAATCTTCATGAAATGCTAAAAAACAACACCTCTATAGTCTCATGGAATCTCAATAAAGACCCATGTTCATGGAAAGGTGTTAGTTGTACTTTTAGCCTTAACCAATTTTCTATAACCCAACTTTCTTTTTCCTCATTCTCGCTATCTACAGTAGATTTCCT
Organism: Primula veris; assembly: GCA_963682055.1. Lineage (NCBI taxonomy): Eukaryota > Viridiplantae > Streptophyta > Magnoliopsida > Ericales > Primulaceae > Primula > Primula veris. Next base: position 10,111,526 of record OY821743.1, read on the forward strand.
TCCTGTTATGTGCCACATCAGCACTTTAGAGGCTGTTGATTTATCCAACAATTCTTTGAGTTCAATCCCAGATGGTTTCATCACTGGTTGTGGTAAAATTATTGGGTTGAAAACCTTGAATATAAGTATGAATATGCTGGTTGGGAATTTACCTTCCTTTTTTGGTTTTGAAAATTTGGAGAGGTTGGATTTATCTGAAAATTCATTGAATGGTAGTATTGGTATACAACTTAGCGGTTTAAGTTCTTTAAGGTATTTGAATCTTGGTTTTAATAATTTTACTGGTTCTGTTCCTTTTAATTTTGGAAAACTTTTTGTTCTGGAGGAGCTTTATCTGTCTATTAATAAATTTAATGGTAAAATTCCTGAAGATATTGCGAATTACTCGAATTTGGTAACACTTGATCTTAGTGCTAATATGCTTTCTGGGATTATTCCGGATCAATTTGCAAAGCTTTCAAAACTCGAAACTTTTGTTCTATCCTCGAATAGTTTGAGTGGTGAAATTCCTGAATTTCTCTCGAGCATCAATACTCTAAAAAGGTTCGCTGCGAATATGAATCACTTTTCAGGAATTCTTCCTTCTGGATTAACTAATTCTCTTGTTAATTTAGACCTTAGTTTTAATAGCTTGAATGGGTCGATACCGTTTGATTTCTTGTCACAACCAAACTTGCAAACAGTGGATTTGTCTGTTAATTTATTGACCGGGTCTATACCCGAAACAATTTCACCGAGAGTGGTTAGGTTGAGATTGGGTACCAATAACTTGAGTGGGAAAATTCCGTCTTCATCATTCGGAAATAATCCAAACTTGACCTATTTGGAGCTTGAGAACAACAATTTAGAAGGATCAATACCTCAAGGTTTGGGAATGTGTACAAATTTAGCACTATTAAACCTTGCGAACAATAAGCTCACAGGATTTTTACCCCTAGATTTTGGTAATCTTACCCATCTTCAAGAATTAAAGCTTCAGTCCAATAATTTCATAGGAGAGATCCCGATTCCAATCACCAACTTGCAGGAATTAAGAAAAGTAAATCTGAAATTCCTATCCGTTGTTCTAGATGCAGTTTTGCAGTAAGGTTTCAAGTGAGGTTGGAACTGCAGTTGGAACCAAGTGTATTAATGGACAGAAACTGTTTTAAAATTAAATGTACTTGGAAATAATTCACACGCACATTTAACAACGGAGTTCACCTAACTAGGCTACGTCTCCGGGGCACTTACCCAGATTATGATATTATAAAAAGCTTACAATATATGACTCAAGTCTTAATGAAAAACTTAGACTCCCTCTATGTTTTTCTGCCTATCACTATATTGCTCCTACTCTATAACTATCACTTATAAATCAATGGCATCCCACCATTGTTTTCTTTTTGAAGCTCACGTGTATTCTCTCTAGAAAATAAGTTCTTTATAATTTAGAACACACACCTTTTACAAGCTTAGGTTACTAAGTATATAAACAAGTAAAAACAATCTTCTATCTTCAATATCTTTTGATTGCTTTTGACTTGGTTGATTAGCTTCAATCTCTCCAAGTATCACGAGATTCTTCAGCATGGATTGACTCTAATCATCTTTGATTAATACCTGTTTAGTAACACACTTGAAAGTAGGAGTTAATCTTTTCCTTTGAAAGGAAACATATAAAGATATGATCTTTTAAAGATAATATCTTTTCATAAACATATGAAACATTTAACTCCACATATCAATCAATCTTTATGCATATCTTTACTGAATATTATAAGAATCAAAAGATTGAAACAAGTGATAAGGACAAGCATAAGAATAGAGATATATATATTAAAAGGAAACACAACCTTATAAACTAATCTCTTTATATCTTTTATAAAACATCTTTCCTTAACACATTAATATTCTCAATAAACACATATACACGTTTAAGACCTTATGAGAATATATCCTACATTCTTTAAAACAAATGATTAGCATCAAACAAGTAGTAATGTAGAATAATGAAACAAGACAGAATTCTGTTTTAACAGCAGGTTGAACTGTGGTTGCAACTGAGGTTGCAACTGGTACTTGAAACCTGTCACCACAGGTTGTAACTTAGGTTGCAACCAGTACTTGAAACCTAATACAACTAACTTAGTAGGTTGTAACTGAGGTTGCAACTGGTACTTGGAACCTGTCAATCCTGTCTTAGTTATTAATAACAGTTAGGATTTATTTAGTAAAAACCAATAGACAATTAACAATATTTAGACCAGAAATCTGGTCCTAACAATCTCCCCCTTTGTCATTGGTTTTGACAAATCAATAAAGTTTATAAATCATCCTAACCACCTGCAAATTCCATATCAGTAAGCTCCCCCTGTATGTTAGAATTGCAGGCAAAATATATAAGCACAATGTATGTGCACACAATTAGTTTTCAGACCTGTTTCAAGTTTAAAGCTTTCATACTTCAACAAGATATCAAGATATTTGCAGAAAGAAATTGCAGAATGATTAAAGCCAAACAGGCATAAACTTGTCTTAATACAGCAGAATTGAAAAACAGATTAAAGTCTTGAAAACATCAAAATGAAACAAAACATAAAACAAAAGCATAAACTTCAAACTTCACTCCCCCTATTTGTCAGCAACCAATGGAATTAGTCACTTGGAATATCACATTGTGGGGGTCTTTCTCTTAGAGGATTCTGCCTGACCACTTCTTCATCTTCTTCATTGTCATCCTCACTGCTGATTGAGACACCATCACTATCATCATCATCCTCACTCTCAATAATGTCCACCAGCAGCTTATTGATTTGATAATCATCAGCATCCAATTCAGCTCTCCTTTCTTGATTATAAGCCAGCTTCTGGAGTAAGTACCACTTTACTCCTTTCTTCTTTGCTGAAGGAGCAGATGAAGGTTCTTCTTCCTTTTCTTTCCCTTTGTCCCCAGAAATGTCATTGACATGTCCTTCCTTCAGTAGTTTGGCAGAAATATAAAGAGCAGAGGGACAATCTGTGATTGGTTCATGAGTGATACTAATGGGAGAATCTCTATGCATAGAAGAGACTTGGCCCAGAAGTAAACTAGATATGAGGCAAGGGAAAGGAAGCAGAATGGAAGGTGAATTATCATCACTAAATTCCTTTATAAGATTAAAGATATGAAGGCCAAGGTTGATGGGTAGTGAAGACATAATCCTGTATAGAAAAATAGCCATATCTTTGTTGACTTTGGAAGATTGTTTGGTGGGTGTCCAGTTAAACCTAGCAATTTTGTGCAACACAGCAGCACTTAATGTGAGAGAGGATGTTTTGATGGAATGACCATCAAACCTATTGTTCTTTCCAGTTAGAATTAAAGCTAGAATTTCTAAATCTGGTTCAGCATTGTTGTCTATAGTAGGACTGGGACAACACAGATAGTCATTAATCAACTTAGGTGTGAAATCCAAAGTTACACCTCTCAAAAACACTCTTCCATACTTAGGATTACCCTCTTCAAAGACACCACTGCTTAAATTGGAATAGAATTCTTTAACAACAGCAGGGTAATAGGAGTCTGCATAACAAACAGTTTTGGCTAATCCAACAGCAGAGAGTAATTTCTCAACATACACCTGTATGTGAGGATAGCTAACTAAATTAAGCCTTCTTTCACACAGAATTTCTTTACTAGCCATTCCTCTAAACCTCCTATATGTTGTCCTACTCCAGAAACGAGGATCAACATTATTGTTTGTTGGAACATACTCAAACTTAGCAGTAACAGGGTCATTATCAAAATTCCTTCTAGCACGCTTCTTAGTGCGCTTAATTTTGGGTGAGGAAGACTCACTTACCTTTGATTTGGAACCTTGACGTGATGGAGATTTATTCATAAAATCTCTGAGGGTGCAATCATCATCAGAATTGGGGTTTTTAGAAGGGATTGATGACATGGTTGCAACTGGGGTTAGAACCTTACTTAGAACCTTGCAGTGGGTTTCTACAGCAAGCCTAGGGTTTTACAGAGATGAGAGAGAGAGAGTTATTCTGTAAAAAGTAATTGATTTTGGATAGTAAAAAGATGTTTGTTTAAATAGCAATAAAGACCATATCTTTTTGAAATTGGAAATAGATACATGCAAATCAATTAAGCAGCAAATTTAGGCTTAAACATAGGAAGTATTTTATCAACAGATTTTAAAAGAAAATCATACTAAGAATACGCAAGAAACAGTTGGCAATAAGATAACTTCAGCCAATTAAACAGATAAACATTCCTTTTTCAAAACAGATTCATCCAAAATTTGAAAAATCAAACATTGAAGCTTTAAGGAAATTTGACTTGATTCAAGATAAAAACAAAACTTAAACAGATATCTAGCTTTTAGGAGAACAAAAAAAAATCTAGCAATTTACTCACGAAAATATGTTTATCAAAGAATAACACTAATAAAGATTAAATTTTAGGAGCTTAAAATGAGCAAATCCGTTTTTATTTCTACACAAAAACTAGTTTGATGACCTCAGCAAGGAAAGAGTATAAGTGATGTCAAAATTTTACAAGACTTTGTCTTGACAGCTATAACAGAGACTGAGGTTTCAACTGATGTTTCAACTGAGCTTGCAACCAGTATTTTTAACACAAGGTTTCAACTGATGTTGCAACTGAGCTTGCAACCAGTATTTTTAACACAAGGTTTCAACTGATGTTGCAACTGAACTTCCAACCAACTATAGAGAGTGTGAGGTTTCAACTGATATTGCAACTGAACTTGCAACCATCATATAAAATTGCACTTTGTGCTAGCAACTCTATTACCAGAGAGGTTTTTAAGGACAAGTTACCTCACATCTGTTTTTGAGACACCAAAAAAGCGGCTTTTTCAAGACAAAAACATCATAGCTCAAAATAAGACTTTAACCTTAGAAATAAAACTTATTAAAGATACTCAATACAGACATATTTAGCAAAAGTATTCAATTAGATTGATAATGACATACCCCTATGTCACTTCTTAATGATTCAAACTTGTTTGTATCAAGGGGCTTTGTGAAAATATCTGCTAGTTGTCTTTCAGTTGAAACATGTTCTAAAATTAAGCTCTTTTCTTCAACTAGTTCTCTAATAAAATGATGCCTAAGATCAATATGTTTGGTTCTGGAATGTTGAACTGGATTTTTGGCTAAATCTATAGCACTTTTGTTATCACAAAACAGAGTTAATATCTCTTGTTTAACATTGTAATCAGTTAACATTTGTTTCATCCAAATAAGTTGAGTGCATCCACTTCCAGCTGCAACATATTCTGCCTCAGCAGTAGATAAAGATATGCAATTTTGCTTTTTACTGAACCAAGAAACAAGATTATTTCCAAAATAAAAACAACCACCAGAAGTACTCTTTCTGTCATCTATGTTTCCTGCCCAATCTGCATCACAGTAGCCACTAAGAAAATGGTTTGTATCTTTAGAATACCATAGGCCTAGATGAGGTGTTCCTTTTACATACCTTAGAATTCTTTTGACAGCTAGAAGATGAGGTTCTAAAGGATTTGCTTGATATCTGGCACAAACTCCTACACTTAAGCAAAGATCTGGTCTACTAGCAGTTAAATACAGCAAACTTCCAATCATGGATCTATAAAGACTGGGACAGACATTTTTACCTTTATCATTTTTGGACAGTTTAAGGGTAGTACTCATAGGGGTTCTCTTCTCTTTACTCTCACTCAGACCAAACTTTTTAACAAGATTGTCTGCATACTTACTTTGGCACAGAAAAATGCCTTTCTCATTCTGTTTAACTTGCAATCCTAGAAAGTAAGTTAGTTCACCTCCTCCACTCATTTCAAATTCATTCTTCATGTCAGAAATGAATTCTTTTATTCTGTTATTAGAAGTAGAACCAAAAACAATGTCATCAACATAGATTTGAGCAATTATTATGTCCTTTGTGGTTTTCTTAGTAAACAGAGTTTTATCAACTCCCCCTCTGTTAAAACCTTTTTCAATCAAGTACTTGGTTAATCTATCATACCAAGCTCTAGGAGCTTGTTTTAGACCATACAAGGCCTTTTTCAACAAATAGACATGTTCAGGAAAGTTAGGATCCTCAAATCCCTTAGGTTGACAAACATAAACTTCTTCATTAATCACACCATTCAGAAAAGCACTCTTTATGTCAAGTTGAAACAGTTTAAAATCATACAGACATGCAAGAGACAGCAACATTCTAATGGATTCAATTCTAGCTACTGGAGCAAAGGTTTCATCAAAGTCAATTCCCTCAATTTGTGTATAACCCTGAGCTACCAACCTAGCTTTATTCCTGATAATCACTCCATCCTCATCACTTTTATTTCTAAAAATCCATTTAGTTCCTATAACATTTTTATTAGAAGGTCTGGGTACTAAAGTCCATACATCATTTCTCTCAAATTGGGCCAATTCATCCTGCATAGCTAAAATCCATTCACTATCTTCTAGAGCTTCTTTTATATTCTTAGGTTCTAACTGAGAGATATAACAAGCAAAGTGAACAACATTATTTCTTTTACCTCTGGTTTTCATACCTGAAGTAACTTCTCCTATGACATTGTCAAGAGAATGATTTTTCTGAGTCCTTACATAGCGAGGCCTGCTAGTTGACTGAGCATGAGAACTTTCTTCTTCTTCTTCTTCAGATTCAGCAGCATTTTGGGTTTCAACTGTGGTTCCAACCTCAGTTCCAACCTCAGTTGTAACCTCAGTTGCAACTGGACTTCCAACCACTCTGGGATTTCCAGTTTGTTGTGTTTCTTCTTTCTCTTTTTCTGTAGTCTCAGCCTGTTCATTATCACCTGTAATCTCATCAACAGTTTTTAGGTCATCAAATAACACATTATAAGATTCCATAACACAGTTTGTTCTTTGATTGAAGACTCTAAATGCTCTACTGTTCTGAGCATAACCAAGAAAAATCCCTTTATCACTTTTAGAGTCAAATTTACCAAGATGCTCTCTATCTCTGAGAATATAGCAAACACATCCAAACACTTGAAAATACTTTACATTGGGTTTTCTACCTTTCCATATTTCATAAGCTGTCATGGAAGTACCTTTAGTAATATAAACTCTATTAACTATATGACAGGCAGTATTAACAGCTTCAGCCCAAAATCTATTGGCAAGTTTCTTAGAGTTAAGCATTACTCTAGCCATTTCCTGAATGGTTCTATTTTTCCTTTCAACTATGCCATTTTGCTGTGGAGTCTTAGGAGCAGAGAACTCATGACATATTCCTAAGGAGTTGCAGAATTCTTTAAACCTGATATTTTCAAATTCAGTTCCATGATCACTTCTAATCCTAGCAATATTACCACTAGTGGAACCTTTTTCAACTTGCAGTTTTAAGCACAGAGTTTTGAATAGTTCAAAAGTTTCAGACTTATCCTTTAAGAACACTACCCAAGAGTATCTAGAGAAATCATCTACAACTACTAGAATGTACTTCTTACCACCTATACTGGCAGTTTGCATAGGACCCATCAAGTCAATGTGAAGAAGTTCTAAGACTCTTTTAGTGTAGATTAGACTAGTACTTTTGTGTATACTTTTGGTTTGTTTTCCTATAGCACAATCACCACAGACACTTTGAGTTTTAGCACTGAGTTTAGGAATTCCTCTTATCAACTCTTTTTTAACAAGCTTATCTAAAGTTTTGTAATTCACATGCCCAAGCCTTTTATGCCAAATATCTGCATTATTAGTAATAGCTTGATTACACCTACTTTGAGGCAATTCTTTTTCAGCTTTTTCAAACACATAGCAACTGTTGGTTGATCTAACTCCAGTCATGATTAAATCATTGTTAAGATTAGTAATTAGACACCTTTCTTTGTCAAATTTAACAGTCATTTCATTATCACAGAGTTGACTGATACTAATTAGATTAGCTTTTAGACCATCTACAAGAAAAACATCCTCAATATCAGGCATTCCAGGTTTGTTTAAGGTACCTTTACCAATAATTTTACCTGTATCTCCTCCTCCAAACACAACAGTGTTACCTGTAAGAATGGTGACATTTTTTAGGAGGCTTGCAGTACCTGTCATATGCTTAGAGCATCCACTGTCAAAATACCAATCATTAGAAGTAACAGCATTCAAAGAGTTGATAACAGCTTTGTTGTTAGCAACTAAGATTGCTTTTTCTTTAACTTTCCAAACCCATTTCAAATTTTTATTGACAGAAGCCAACCAGGTTTTCTGGGAAATGTACTTTCTGTTCCTTTTTAAATAACACTGGACTTCAGAATGACCAGGTTTTTTACAAAAATTGCACAATTTCAACCTACAGTTATTCAGTTTGTTCATGGTTGCAACTTTGGTTGTAACTGAGCTTCCAACCTTCTTTACATAAACCTGCGTTTTATTCCTGGTTGCAACTCTGGTTGCAACTGAGCTTCTAACCTTGTGATCAAAATCATGAGTTTTAGCTTTAGCAACAGCTTCAATAAAAGTAGTTTTTCCTGTACTCTTACCACCATAGTACCCTAGACCACTGATATCTTTGGATCCTCTAGAATATGACAGCATGTCATCTAATTTATCTGAAGCAGAGACATTCAGCAATTTTATTATCTTTTTAGTTTCAGTAAGTTCAGCCAGTTGTAATTTAAGCTTCTCAGTAAGATTTTTGACCTCATCCTTTAGATCAACATTCAGCTTGCTTATGATCAAACATTGTTTACTCAGACTTTTATACTTTTCATACAGAACAAGGTATTGCTTAGTAATGTTTTCATCAGAGGGCTCTTCCTCATCACTGCTATATGTTTCACAGGCAGTTGTAACTGGGGTTGAAACATGCTCACAGTCACTTTCATAAGTAGGTTCTTTTTCAGTGATTATTCCCATGAAATTAACAAAATTTGAACCATCCTCTTCATCACTGTTACTCTCAGAATCACTATCACTATGAGTGGTTATATAAGCATTTTTGTTTCTTTTTAAAGTGTTTGCACACTCAGCCTGAATATGACCAAAACCTCTACATTCTCTACACTGAATCTCTTTAGATTTGTATTCTTTGTTATCCTTTTCTTTGGAATTCCACTTTCCTGTAGAGTTATTATTGAATCTAGACTCTGTCTTAAACTGGTTATCCTTTTTCTGAAAGTTTTTAGATGAACCAGTATCATCCTCCTTTTTCTTATAAAACTTCTTGTACACCTTTTTTGCAAAGAAAGCTAGTTGTTCTTCATCACTCATTTTATCACAGGTATTAGATTCAGATTTCTTAGCTTGAAATGCTATTCCCTTTTCTGGTCTTTTATGTTTGAAGAATTTCAGTTCATGTGTACTAAGATTTCCTATGAGTTCTTCAAGTTTAAGATTATCTAAGTCAGTTGATTCTTCAATAGCTGTGACCTTAATTTCAAACCTTTCTGGGAGTGACCTAAGAGTTTTCTTAACAAGCTTAGCATCACTGTATTTTTCACCTAATGTTCCAGCTTGATGAGCAATGTGGCAGATTCTACCATTAAATTGTTCAATGTTTTCATCTTCCTCCATTCTTAAGTTCTCAAATTGGGTAGTTAACTGTTGAAGTTTGAAAGCTTTTACTTTAGTTGTTCCTTCAAAAGTAACTTGCAAAATATCCCATGCTTCTTTAGCTGTTTCACAATGAGAGATATACCTGAATACGCTGAGAGTTACACCAGCAAAAATCAAGTTTATGGCTGTTGAGTTGGCACTTGATTTTCTGTCTTCTTCAGCAGACCATCTGTCTTCAGGTAAGAGAATCAGTTCTCCTTCATTATCCATGGTAGTTGGAGCCTCCCATCCATACATAACAGTCTTCCATGCATGTTCATTCTGCTGTTTGATGAAGGACCTCATTCTAATTTTCCATACTCCATAGTTTACTCCTCCTTCAAGCAATGGAGGTTTGTTGAAGGCGTTTCCTTCCCTCATTAAGTCCATTGTTACTAGAACACAGGATCCACACTAAGTAAGATCTAGTGTGAAGCTCTGATACCAAATGAAATTCCTATCCGTTGTTCTAGATGCAGTTTTGCAGTAAGGTTTCAAGTGAGGTTGGAACTGCAGTTGGAACCAAGTGTATTAATGGACAGAAACTGTTTTAAAATTAAATGTACTTGGAAATAATTCACACGCACATTTAACAACGGAGTTCACCTAACTAGGCTACGTCTCCGGGGCACTTACCCAGATTATGATATTATAAAAAGCTTACAATATATGACTCAAGTCTTAATGAAAAACTTAGACTCCCTCTATGTTTTTCTGCCTATCACTATATTGCTCCTACTCTATAACTATCACTTATAAATCAATGGCATCCCACCATTGTTTTCTTTTTGAAGCTCACGTGTATTCTCTCTAGAAAATAAGTTCTTTATAATTTAGAACACACACCTTTTACAAGCTTAGGTTACTAAGTATATAAACAAGTAAAAACAATCTTCTATCTTCAATATCTTTTGATTGCTTTTGACTTGGTTGATTAGCTTCAATCTCTCCAAGTATCACGAGATTCTTCAGCATGGATTGACTCTAATCATCTTTGATTAATACCTGTTTAGTAACACACTTGAAAGTAGGAGTTAATCTTTTCCTTTGAAAGGAAACATATAAAGATATGATCTTTTAAAGATAATATCTTTTCATAAACATATGAAACATTTAACTCCACATATCAATCAATCTTTATGCATATCTTTACTGAATATTATAAGAATCAAAAGATTGAAACAAGTGATAAGGACAAGCATAAGAATAGAGATATATATATTAAAAGGAAACACAACCTTATAAACTAATCTCTTTATATCTTTTATAAAACATCTTTCCTTAACACATTAATATTCTCAATAAACACATATACACGTTTAAGACCTTATGAGAATATATCCTACATTCTTTAAAACAAATGATTAGCATCAAACAAGTAGTAATGTAGAATAATGAAACAAGACAGAATTCTGTTTTAACAGCAGGTTGAACTGTGGTTGCAACTGAGGTTGCAACTGGTACTTGAAACCTGTCACCACAGGTTGTAACTTAGGTTGCAACCAGTACTTGAAACCTAATACTGTAAGAACCCGTAATTTTATTTTAATTTTTCCATATATATTTATTTAGCTATAATACCAGTTATTAATTTAGCTTATATTAGGGGGAAAATAAATATTTTAGCAAATAATAGTAGTAGTGTATAATTATGTAGAAGTTTGAGGTCTAAATGATTAGTTCTCCTAATGGTTGTATGCGTTAGATTAAATAGATAATAAAGTGAAAACTCATTAACAGGTTAAGAGTGTTTCAGCTTCTAGTTTGCAGTTTCAATTATTATTAATCCTATATAACTTGAAAGCAGAGGGAAAGGTAGAACAGAGGAAAGAAATAAAACACAGATAATCTAGAGAGAGAGAGAGAGCTGTGAAGATTGATAAGTATCTTGCTTTTCCTTCACCAAGGTAACCACTTGGTCATATTTAATTATTTATTTATTTTTCCAGCAGCTATTAGGTTGTATATAAGATGCTAGATTGGTTTAATTGTTAACATATAACTAAATCTTTTAATCGAAGTACCCTGAGCATGTTTGCCTAGTATTTTGTTATGACCGCAAGGTGTTTGATTTTTGTCTGGATGTTATAAATTAATGATTGATTGAATCTTGTTAACTGGAAAGATTGTTATAGTTGGATGTATTCTTCAGAATTTTGTGTTGTTGAAAGATCTTCAAGTATGAAATAAAACCCTAGTAATTTATAGCTTAAAATATCTCGAATAAGCAGCTTATTATCTTATATCTTTAAATGAAAAGAACTAGTCTAACATCTTTGTTTCCAGATTTAATCCCAAAAATTGAAGTTAGATCAACTTGATTTCGCATAAACATGATATTTGATTCTCAGAATTACAAAGAAAAGTAGGTATATACTGTTAAAAGGATTTTAATCTTACATAAGCGATTTTTTTTAAATAGCCTTACTGTACAGTTTACTAAGGGAATTATCACATGTATAACTCATCCACATGTGAAACCATATCGATAATGAATAAGACCCTTATAAAACTATGGTTCTTGATATTTGGGTTATTCATATTAAAAGTTGATTGTTACGATAGTTTGGTTGTTACAGTTCGCTTGCTATTATAAAGGAGAAATGGTTAAATAACACTTTGAGTTTAGGGATCATATTGGCATGTTATCATTAAGTAGATTCTGTAACAATTGTTATTTTTGAAATTGGAACACTATTGATAGAAATTGGAAAAAACCACCAGTGAGTTGATTTGGTATATATATATTTGGATTGTAGCTCTGGGTTGATAGTTGGGTTGTTCAAACCAGTCGCTTAGCCGCTTTTCTGGACAATTTATAATTGATTAGTTCTGGGAGATAAAATTGACCCATTTGGATCAATAAACAGGGACGATCACGGCTGTTTCTTTATATTTGGGTGTTGCGTTGTAAGACAGGAAATAGACATATAGATTGAAATGCATTAGCTTGTGTATGCAAAATACGTAGTGTGATTAGTGGTCGCATTTAGTTACTGTAGTTAAATTCCAGATTTTGATAGTTGATTGCATGATGTTTTCAGGTTTGTAACAAGTGATTCGGGTAACTTATAAGACGACGGGCAGGTGAGTGGTCTTGTCTTACTAGTATAAAACCCCATTATGTATTCGACCAAAAATGCAGACTTTGGCATTATTTTCAGAAATATCTATATATGTAAAAATTGTTTTTTTTTTATGTCATTGTGTAAGAAAGAAACGACATAACAGAAGTTATGTATAAAGTTTTGAATGATATATTGTTTTTATGATTGTATTGGGACCATGAGGAAAAGTCCAACGAAGAATCCCCTAATAAGGAGAAGTGGGGTGACGTTGGCAACTAAACGAATGAGTTTAGTTCTCAACGGTTAACTTAACGATTGTACATAGTTTCGTTAACCGGAACGTTTTAAGGAATAGACCCAGCCGTCATGCTGCGGTGACCTTAACTACGTAGTGCACGTATGGTTTATACACCTGAGAAAAAGATCGACGGTAAAGAGATTGAGGAAGTCAATCGGGCTTGGTACCCTAAGATGTTAATACTATCATACTTGCTTTTATCATAGTAAGAAAGAAAAGATATTATAATTTTTATTTTTATTTTTATTTTGCAAATGTTTTAAGAGCTTTACCTTGTCTGATGGGAAGTTTTACATAAATCAAAAAGCTTATTTTCAAGAAAGAAAAGGAATGAAAACCCTATTTTCGACCCATATTATTATTGTAAGACTTGTCACTCACTAAGCTCGTTTAGCTTACCCTCGTTTTTATAATGTTTTCAGGTAATCATGCAGATTCTTAGAGTCGGACTAGAGTTAGTCGGGACCAGCCAACCTCCTAGGATTTTCTTTTATTTTCCGCTGCTAATAAGGTTTTAAACCAAGTTTTGAATTTGAAACGTTGTTTTACATTTCGAGATTTCAAAATAATAAGTTGAGGTTAAATTTTGGATTTCATGGGTTGTTATCGAATACGCAGATATTGAATATTATTATTTAAGCCTTTATTTCATCGTTTTGAATTACAATGTTGGTCCTTCAGTTTCTAGTTTTTTTGGCTTAGTCTAGCACGTGTCAAGACACATGCTTTTCTGCCGTGTGACATCATATTTAGGTTTAGGATGTTACATTTTTTGGTATCAGAGCTGAAGGTTCTAGGACTGTTTTCTTTTAGAATTTAATGAATCTAGATGAGGTCTGGTCCCCAAAGTCCAATAGGATCTAAGTTAGATAGTATGTTGTGTTATATTTGAATTATTTACTTACTTGGTATGCTTTTAGGAATGACAGGGAATACACCACCTCAAGATGATGTGCTCACCACTGATATAGATGCTGGAGTAGCACAAGCCTTTCAGAGCTTTCTTACTAAGTTGATGTCGCAAACAGCATCAGCGGCCTCTTCTTCTGAGCCAAGGGCATTGTCATTAGACAAGGGTTCTTTGTTCGACAAATTTCTTAAAGGAAATCCCCTAGAACTTAGCGACCCAACTGATTCGGTGGTGGCAGAACTATGGTTGAATAAGATTGAGAAGATTTTTGCTATAATCGACTGCTCAAGCTTGGAAAAGGTGAAATTTGCAGAGTATAAGCTACAAGGTGCTGCGGAGAATTGGTGGCGTATGATTAAGCGGCAGTTTGAAGGGAGAGAGAACGAGCTTACATGGGAGAAGTTCCTTGAGCTTTTCAACGATAAGTACTACCCAGCAAACATTAAGCGAAAGAAACAGATGGAATTTCACAGCCTAGAGCAAGGAAACATGTCGGTGATTGACTACGAAGCAAAGTTTGTCGAATTGTCCCGCTTTGCGCCAAATCAGGTTGCTAAAGAGGAAGATCGGATGTTTATGTTCCAGAGGGGTTTACGTCCTGAAATTCTAAGCAAAGTGCAAATGTTAGAACCTCAAACGTATGGCGAATCTATCAAAAAGGCGACACTGGCAGAGGACGGACTAGAAATTGAGAAATTGCGACAACAAAGTACTAAGAGGGAAAGGGATCAGTCTCAAGTGGTAGTCAGTAATGGAGCAAGTTTTAATAAGAGAATGATGTTTCCTAACCAACACCAGGGAGGGACTGGATCGGGACAGGTTAACCGGCGACCTTGTCCAAAATGCAGTCGTGTTCACCCTTATGGGACCCAATGCGATGGGCAGCAGCGTCGATGTTATAACTGTGGAGGAGTTGGACATGTTCAACACCAATGCAAATTACCGCCTAAACCGATGTCTCAATCACATCAATCGAACTGGAGTCAAAAATTACCTGGTAGTAACAATGGTGGAAAATTTGGTCAAAAGGCGCAGTTTAATAACGGGCCACAAAATCAAAGGTTCAATGCTCGAGCCGGAACTCAGAACCAGAACCAGGGACAAAAACCAGGAAATACAGGGAGACTTTTTTCTTTGACAAAGGAGCAGGCAAAGGCATCACCAACGGTCGTGCAAGGTACCATTATTGTAGGCTCGGTACCCGCTAGAGTATTGATCGATTCAGGATCTACTCATTCTTTTGCAACTCCAAATTTTATTTGTCAAGCATGTCTAGTTACTGAACCTTTAGTACATCCTTTTATTGTGAGCACGCCTTTAGGAGATGGTGTTATGTTAGAGTCTATATGCAGATCTTGTGTCGTTATAATTAATGGTATAGATTTATTGGTGGATTTAATTAAGTTTGAAATGAGGGACTTTGATGTGATTCTTGGGATGGATTGGTTATCAACTCATCATGCGACAGTTGATTGCCGAAATAAGCGAGTTATATTCTCTTTGCCTAATAGTCCAGAGGTTGTTTTTGAAGGAGATAAAAATAATTTGTTTTCTAGTTCCATTTATTCCTTGCAAGCTCATGAAATGGTCAGGAAAGGGTGCAAGGGTGATCTAGCATGTGATTTAGGAGATGAAAAGGTTGACCAGAAGATCGAGGATTTGCGTATCGTTAATGAGTTCGTTGATGTGTTTCCAGAAGAATTGCCCGGCTTACCTCCTGAACGTGATCTTGTATTCAATATCGACTTGTTACCTGGCACAGCTCCTATATCTAAAGCTCCTTACAGAATGGCTCCAATCGAATTAAAAGAATTGCAAGCACAGTTACAAGAGCTTCTCGACAATGGATTTATACGACCTAGCGTATCTCCTTGGGGAGCACCTGTTTTATTTGTGAAGAAGAAAGATGGAACGATGAGATTATGCATTGACTATAGGGAATTAAATATGGTGACAATTAAAAATAGGTATCCACTACCGCGTATCAATGACCTGTTTGATCAATTGCAAGGGGCAACAGTGTTCTCTAAAATTGATTTAAGGTCGGGATACCATCAGTTAAGGATCAAAGAAGAAGACATTCCGAAGACAGCTTTTAGGACTCGTTACGGGCACTACGAATTTTTAGTCATGCCGTTTGGTTTGACAAATGCGCCAGCTGCATTCATGGACATGATGAATAGGGTCTTTAAACCTCAACTAGACAATTCGGTGGTTGTGTTTATAGATGATATATTAGTGTACTCTAAAAATTTAGAAGAACATGAGCAGCATTTAGGAGACGTCTTGCAAACCCTGAGAGAAAATAAATTGTATGCTAAGTTTAAGAAGTGTGAGTTCTGGTTAGACAAAATTTCATTTTTGGGACATGTTATCAACAAAGATGGTGTTTCGGTTGATCCAAGCAAGGTGGAGGCAGTAACCGGGTGGTCGCGCCCAACCACGGTTACTGAAATACGTAGTTTTCTGGGTCTGGCTGGTTACTACAGACGTTTCGTCGAAGGATTTTCCAGAATTTCTTTACCACTTACAAGTCTAACGAAGAAAGGCGTGAAGTTCCAGTGGACAGCCGAATGTGAAACGAGTTTCGAAGAACTGAAGAAGAGATTGGTTTCGGCTCCTGTTCTTTCATTGCCCACCCAAGGCGGAGGTTTTGTTATCTACAGTGATGCGTCCAAGCAAGGTTTAGGATGTGTACTGATGCAAAACGAAAAAGTTATAGCCTATGCTTCTCGACAGCTAAAAACGCACGAGAAGAACTACCCTACTCACGACTTGGAGCTTGCTGCTGTGGTTTTTGCCCTCAAGATTTGGCGACATTATTTATATGGAGAATCTTGTGAAATTTATACTGATCACAAGAGTTTGAAATATATCTTCACCCAAAAAGAGCTGAATATGAGACAAAGGCGTTGGTTAGAATTAATTAAGGATTATGAGGTTAATATACTCTACCATCCGGGAAAGGCGAACGTTGTAGCCGATGCACTAAGTAGGAAGTCTTCTGGAGCTATTTTGGCATTTCTAACGGTACAACCTCGACTACAAAAAGATTTCATGCGGATGGACATTGAGGTAATCAAGAAAGGAGAGTTGGCACGATGTTGTCAATTAATAGTACAACCCACATTATCGGATAGAATAAAGGAGGCACAACTCACTGATGAGCGATGTAAGGAAGTTCAAGAGAAGATGAAGAATGAAGACGTAACAGATTTTTCTATGACTACTGATGGTGTGTTAAAGTTTAAGGGGAGGGTTTATGTTCCTTCCACATGTAACTTGAAAAAAGAAATTTTAGCAGAGGCTCATAGCTCGAAATACAGTATACATCCGGGTAGTACTAAAATGTATAGAGATTTAAGAGAGAATTTTTGGTGGGATGGTATGAAGGGAGATATAGCAGATTTTGTAGCAAGGTGCCTCGTTTGCCAGCAAGTTAAAATCGAACATCAAAAACCAGCCGGTAAACTTCAATCCCTACCTATACCCGAGTGGAAATGGGAAAATATAACCATGGATTTTGTGTCAGGTCTGCCTCGTACCAGTGCAGGTAACGACGCCGTGTGGGTGATTGTTGATCGTCTAACGAAGTGTTCACATTTTATCCCGATTAAGATGACTTTTTCCCTCGATAAACTTGCCCAGCTATATATTAAGGAAATCATCCGCTTACATGGTGCACCAGTATCTATAGTTTCTGACCGAGACCCTCGTTTTGTTGCTAAATTTTGGGGTAAATTACATGCTGCCTTAGGAACTACTTTGAGTTTTAGTTCAGCATATCATCCTCAAACAGATGGTCAGTCCGAGAGAACAATTCAGACCCTTGAAGACATGTTAAGAGCTTGCTCTTTGGAGTGGAAAGGCAACTGGGATGAGCAGTTGGCTTTGGTAGAATTTTCGTATAATAACAGTTTTCACGCAAGCCTAGGAGTAGCGCCTTTTGAGGCATTATATGGGAGGAAGTGTCGATCGCCAGTTTGCTGGTTCGAAGTTGGAGAAAGACAGCTTTTAGGTCCAGATTTAGTGCAGGACGCATCGGAGAAAATCGTGTTCATTCGTCAGAGGTTGATTACTGCCCAAAGTCGTCAGAAGAGCTACGCAGATAACCGAAGGAGAGAATTAGAGTTCGAGGCTGGCGATATGGTGTTTCTGAAAGTTTCACCTTGGAAGGGAGTAATCAGGTTCGGTAATAAAGGGAAGTTGAGTCCTCGCTATATTGGTCCTTTCGAGATTCTGGAGAAAATTGGTGTCGTGGCTTATCGCTTGGCTCTGCCACCTAAGCTAGCAGCAGTTCACAATGTCTTTCATATTTCTATGTTACGGAAGTACGTGCATAATCCTGGTCATATAGTGGATTTTGAACCATTAAGAGTTCGTGAAGATATGTCATATGACGAGTTACCGGTAGAGATTTTGGACTCCCAAGACAAAACGCTACGTCGAAAAACTATCAAAATGGTCAAGGTTCTGTGGCGAAACCATACAAAAGAAGAAGCAACGTGGGAACTCGAAGAGGAAATGAGGGAGAAGCATCCAACCTTGTTTGCTTAGCTTTGGAGGTAAGTTTCGAGGGCGAAACTTTTTTTAACCGGGAGAGAGTGTAAGAACCCGTAATTTTATTTTAATTTTTCCATATATATTTATTTAGCTATAATACCAGTTATTAATTTAGCTTATATTAGGGGAAAAATAAATATTTTAGCAAATAATAGTAGTAGTGTATAATTATGTAGAAGTTTGAGGTCTAAATGATTAGTTCTCCTAATGGTTGTATGCGTTAGATTAAATAGATAATAAAGTGAAAACTCATTAACAGGTTAAGAGTGTTTCAGCTTCTAGTTTGCAGTTTCAATTATTATTAATCCTATATAACTTGAAAGCAGAGGGAAAGGTAGAACAGAGGAAAGAAATAAAACACAGATAATCTAGAGAGAGAGAGAGAGCTGTGAAGATTGATAAGTATCTTGCTTTTCCTTCACCAAGGTAACCACTTGGTCATATTTAATTATTTATTTATTTTTCCAGCAGCTATTAGGTTGTATATAAGATGCTAGATTGGTTTAATTGTTAACATATAACTAAATCTTTTAATCGAAGTACCCTGAGCATGTTTGCCTAGTATTTTGTTATGACCGCAAGGTGTTTGATTTTTGTCTGGATGTTATAAATTAATGATTGATTGAATCTTGTTAACTGGAAAGATTGTTATAGTTGGATGTATTCTTCAGAATTTTGTGTTGTTGAAAGATCTTCAAGTATGAAATAAAACCCTAGTAATTTATAGCTTAAAATATCTCGAATAAGCAGCTTATTATCTTATATCTTTAAATGAAAAGAACTAGTCTAACATCTTTGTTTCCAGATTTAATCCCAAAAATTGAAGTTAGATCAACTTGATTTCGCATAAACATGATATTTGATTCTCAGAATTACAAAGAAAAGTAGGTATATACTGTTAAAAGGATTTTAATCTTACATAAGCGATTTTTTTTAAATAGCCTTACTGTACAGTTTACTAAGGGAATTATCACATGTATAACTCATCCACATGTGAAACCATATCGATAATGAATAAGACCCTTATAAAACTATGGTTCTTGATATTTGGGTTATTCATATTAAAAGTTGATTGTTACGATAGTTTGGTTGTTACAGTTCGCTTGCTATTATAAAGGAGAAATGGTTAACTAACACTTTGAGTTTAGGGATCATATTGGCATGTTATCATTAAGTAGATTCTGTAACAATTGTTATTTTTGAAATTGGAACACTATTGATAGAAATTGGAAAAAACCACCAGTGAGTTGATTTGGTATATATATATTTGGATTGTAGCTCTGGGTTGATAGTTGGGTTGTTCAAACCAGTCGCTTAGCCGCTTTTCTGGACAATTTATAATTGATTAGTTCTGGGAGATAAAATTGACCCATTTGGATCAATAAACAGGGACGATCACGGCTGTTTCTTTATATTTGGGTGTTGCGTTGTAAGACAGGAAATAGACATATAGATTGAAATGCATTAGCTTGTGTATGCAAAATACGTAGTGTGATTAGTGGTCGCATTTAGTTACTGTAGTTAAATTCCAGATTTTGATAGTTGATTGCATGATGTTTTCAGGTTTGTAACAAGTGATTCGGGTAACTTATAAGACGACGGGCAGGTGAGTGGTCTTGTCTTACTAGTATAAAACCCCATTATGTATTCGACCAAAAATGCAGACTTTGGCATTATTTTCAGAAATATCTATATATGTAAAAATTGTTTTTTTTTTATGTCATTGTGTAAGAAAGAAACGACATAACAGAAGTTATGTATAAAGTTTTGAATGATATATTGTTTTTATGATTGTATTGGGACCATGAGGAAAAGTCCAACGAAGAATCCCCTAATAAGG
The DNA here is from genome assembly GCA_963682055.1 of Primula veris. Classification (NCBI taxonomy): domain Eukaryota; kingdom Viridiplantae; phylum Streptophyta; class Magnoliopsida; order Ericales; family Primulaceae; genus Primula; species Primula veris. The sequence goes on from OY821743.1 coordinate 10,131,751, forward strand.
AGAAGTGGGGTGACGTTGGCAACTAAACGAATGAGTTTAGTTCTCAACGGTTAACTTAACGATTGTACATAGTTTCGTTAACCGGAACGTTTTAAGGAATAGACCCAGCCGTCATGCTGCGGTGACCTTAACTACGTAGTGCACGTATGGTTTATACACCTGAGAAAAAGATCGACGGTAAAGAGATTGAGGAAGTCAATCGGGCTTGGTACCCTAAGATGTTAATACTATCATACTTGCTTTTATCATAGTAAGAAAGAAAAGATATTATAATTTTTATTTTTATTTTTATTTTGCAAATGTTTTAAGAGCTTTACCTTGTCTGATGGGAAGTTTTACATAAATCAAAAAGCTTATTTTCAAGAAAGAAAAGGAATGAAAACCCTATTTTCGACCCATATTATTATTGTAAGACTTGTCACTCACTAAGCTCGTTTAGCTTACCCTCGTTTTTATAATGTTTTCAGGTAATCATGCAGATTCTTAGAGTCGGACTAGAGTTAGTCGGGACCAGCCAACCTCCTAGGATTTTCTTTTATTTTCCGCTGCTAATAAGGTTTTAAACCAAGTTTTGAATTTGAAACGTTGTTTTACATTTCGAGATTTCAAAATAATAAGTTGAGGTTAAATTTTGGATTTCATGGGTTGTTATCGAATACGCAGATATTGAATATTATTATTTAAGCCTTTATTTCATCGTTTTGAATTACAATGTTGGTCCTTCAGTTTCTAGTTTTTTTGGCTTAGTCTAGCACGTGTCAAGACACATGCTTTTCTGCCGTGTGACATCATATTTAGGTTTAGGATGTTACAAATACAACTAACTTAGTAGGTTGTAACTGAGGTTGCAACTGGTACTTGGAACCTGTCAATCCTGTCTTAGTTATTAATAACAGTTAGGATTTATTTAGTAAAAACCAATAGACAATTAACAATATTTAGACCAGAAATCTGGTCCTAACAAAATCTTTGCAGGAATTATCTCAATGGATCGATACCTTGGTCAATTTCGAATTGGCTGAATCTCACTAATTTGGACTTAAGCCGCAACAATCTCAGTGGTTCGATACCCGATTCTATAAGCAACATAAGATTTCTGATAGAACTCGAACTTGGTGAGAATCGGCTTAGTGGGAAAATCCCATTGATGCCACAAAATTTGCAGACTGCTTTGAACTTGAGTGGCAATTTGTTCCAAGGAACAATGCCGAAAACACTTTCAAATCTAAGACAGTTGGAAGTGTTAGATCTTTCGAGAAATAATTTCTCGGGTCAGATCCCAAGTTTTTTTTCATCGATGATGAGTTTGACAACATTGAATCTTTCCAATAATCTTCTTACGGGATATGTTCCCGCTTGGCCGCCATATCTTTCAGTCGATATAAGCGGAAACAAGGGTTTAATAATTCCGAAAAGGGGTCCCGCATCAAAAGTAAATCGGAAAAAAAAAACATTAACTAAGGGTATAGTCATCTCGATTGTTGTTGCAGTGGTTGTAGCAGCTGGGATAGTAACACTCGTGGCAATTTTTGTACCGAAGTGCTACAGAAAAACAAACGAGCGACAAATTGAATCTCATGAAGATTTCTCTCAGCTTAAGATCATACATGGCGCCATTTTAACTCGTAATCCCCTCCACCGATCGAATATTGACTTTGCCAAAGCAATGGAACTAGTGATTGACCCATCTAATATATTCATAAAAACTAAGTTCTCTACCTTTTACAAAGCCGTTATGCCTAGTGGTTTGAGCTACTTTGTGAAAAAGTTTGAAATGTTTCAATCGGGTTCCCATGATAAGTTCGCAGATGAGATGCAAGTTTTAAGTAAGTTGAGTAATACGAATATAATGGCTCCTCTTGGATACATATTGACGGTTGATAGTGCGTATATTTTCTATGAGTATTCTCGTATGGGTACCCTTTTTGATGGTCTACATAATCAAAACATGGGAAAGCCTTTGGATTGGGCAAGTCGTTATAGTATAGTTATTGGAGTGGCTCAAGGTTTGGCGTATTTACACGGACATATTAGTGGTCCTATATTACTACTCGATCTTTCAAGTACGAGTGTATTGTTGAGGTCACATAAAGAGCCTAAAATCGGAGATATTGAGTTATGGAAGGTTATTGATCCTACGAAAAATACCACTAGTCTTTCTGCAGTTGCAGGTTCTGTGGGATACATTCCCCCCGGTAATAATTTGCTCCATTAGCTAATCCTAATCCATATTTTCTTGAACCTCTAAACCTATATACCCTATATATGGACTCATTTTCTCCTTCGTTGTAGGAATTCTGTTGTTTGCCTGGCTTAATTACCAGCTTGCTTACTGTGATGAGGTTTATATACAAAATGTAACATCAAGCTCTTGAACTTATGATTGCGAAAATGCTAGATAAGTAGTAATAAGCGCACTGGTATGGGTACATCTTTTTCTTCACATAAAAAATAAAGTTATCTCATTTTTGCATAAATTTTGTGAATATACGATCCCTAGATCTTATCCTTTCAAACTTTTCAGAATTACAATTCCATATGTCCATCTTATTTTCTATAAGGACTTTTAAATTTGCCACAGCACAAAATTTTTTAGACTCGCGAGCAGAGATGGTTTCAAGTTTCAACTACCAAGTTCGATTTACTTTAGAGGTTATTCCTAGAGTAGGAACCACATTTATGCTGGAAAAAAATTCACTTCATGTAAAAAATCTAAACTTTGAAAGGAGTAAACATAAGTATGTTTATTTTGTTTTCAGTATTTCGTCATTTACTCTTGGCAAGTATTTCCACTTTCAGAATATGCATACACAATGAGGATGACAGTAGCAGGCAACATCTACAGCTTAGGTGTAATTTTCCTGGAGCTGCTTACGGGGCGACCAGCAATGAGCGAGGGTATCGCGTTAGCCAAGTGGCCCCCACTCATTAGCCCCGGAAAACAAAAATATTTGGATTATATTCTCGACGATAGCATTAGCAGAACATCACTTGCAGTGAAGAATCAGATGGTTGGGGTTCTAAAAGTGGCTCTAGCTTGTATTCAGGATTCGCCAGGTGCTAGACCAAATGCTAAAACCATTGTGAAAATGTTGCAAAACTTGAGATAGGGCGAGTTGGCTGTGAGATTTTGTTTGTATTTATGGAGTAACAAATTTTTGGTCACTTTGTGTGTGCTATATATAAACTTGTAGAAATGTAATTAATTATGTTGCGAAAATTTCAAATTTAATGATCGAACATAGAGGTTGTTATTTTGTTATTCGAAATTCTGAAGATAATATAAAAATATTAATATGATCTTAGATCTATACATTACCCTGGACTTTGTCACCCTATCTTATATTTTCGAATAACAGTCAGTTTCGCAGGGCAAATTATACTTCGGTACACAAAATATTTTTTTCCGATTTTATATACCAACCTTTCAAAGTATCGATTTTGTACACCAACGTTACATCTTTTTGTACAATTTAATACATCGCCGTCAATTTATGGGATAAAAAATTGATATTTTACCTAAGTTTGATTATGAACGTCATCATTTACTCCAGCCACATGTCTCTAACAAAAAGACCCTCATAGTTTCAAAACAAATGCAAACTAATATATACATTTGAAATTTTAGCAAAAATATTAAAAGAATTAATGAACAATTACTTTTTTGTTTGGAAATATAATGAACAATTACTTATACCTTATAATTGTTCTTTATATATTTAGGTACATGTAGTTATACATAGGGGTGGGATCGGGTCGATACCCGACCCGAAATGAATCAACCTGAATCCCGACCCGATAAGAATCGGGAATCATTTTTTACTCCTGATCCCGAGCCCAATATTTCGGATACCTGACCATTCGGAAACCCGATAGTTCAGATATTCGGCGGGTCGGGTTGGAAAATCCCAGCATATTTTAATAATCAAGTACATATTGATTAATAAATATTCCAACAAAAAAGAAAACTAAAATTTATATAAAAAGAAGTTCAAGCTCTATGTAAATCACTCAAAAATATGAACACATAAAATTCAAAATTAGGAGAAAGTAAAAGTCTAGGACTCGAGAAACTTTTATGTTAAGAAACCAAAAGGTTATGACTTAATAATAATTAATCTTATTCATTAACGAAAAGGTTACAGTAATATATTCTACTCCTTAAAAGATCCACAAATGATCTAATTCTAATATGTAATGCGCTCATTTTACTGTATAAAAATAGGTTAGTTTCACACAAATAATATTTCGGTTATTTTTATAAGATTTATTTTGAGAGATTTATATAAAAAAGTCATGTCTAAAAGATTTAGAATTTTTATAAAAAGTTCCTTTTTATTTTAAATATACGAATAGGGAATTTAGTTTTTTATATAACAAAAAATTTATGTTTAATTTCAAAAAAAATCATTTTTTTTATTCAAGGGACTAATTTTTAATTTTTACAAAATGCAGGGACTGAAATGTAAATTCTGTAAAGTTAGACAAACCGTAGAAAAAATGTACGGTTTGCCTGAAGTTTACAGAAATTACATTTCAGTCCATGAATTTCGTAAAAATTGCAATTCAGCCCAAATCGTAGAAAAAATGTACGGTTTTTGCGTTTTTTCAGGAAAAAATGTAGTATAAAAATCCAGGCTCTTAAAACTCTCTACAATGGATAAAACCACCTTTTAAAAAAAGTAAAAAAGTTGTTTTTGTGACATGCACTGTGACCCATCGGTGGGTGCTTTTTGACCCACGGGTGTGTGAGCTTTTGACTTTGTTCTGTAACTTTAATCCATTGGTGGGCTCTGTATGACCCACGGGTGGGTACTAGCTGTGACAATTTTTCTTGTTCTGTCCAATGTGACCCACGGGTGGTTCTGTAAGACCCATGAGTGAGTTAGCGTGTTGAACTTTTTGACTTTAGAAACTATCGTAACTTACTTGTTCAGACTTCAAATTTACTTCCGTTTGAACCGTTGGCTTCATTTATCGAATGTTCTATTATTTTAAATTAGTGAAATATACATTTCCTATTTTTAAAAAAGACCAAACATATTTTCCAATGAATTTTTAAAACATATTTTAAAATTAGTACTATAAAACATATAATTAGAAACGTATACATATGTCATGTTTGGTGACATATTTTTTTATTCAAAATCTGATTTTAAAAATATATTGAAAAACTATATTTTAAAAATATGGATTTTTATATATTTAACATGAAAATCAGATTTTCAAAACCAAGGCCTCCAACGGTATAGTCCTCCAACACCGCCTTCCATTTCAAATAAATCAATCTTCCCCAAAATATCCCAATCTCTCTCTAACTCTCTCTCTCTACCTCTCTCTCTCTCTACAACAATGGATATCGAACCGGAGAAGATGATACCGGTGTTAACAGTGACGAAGAACAACACGCTACTCAAGAACATCTTCTTAGTCCTCAACACCTCCTCTTCGTCTTCTTTGAAAGAAGACGAATCGTTAACGGTGGGTCGAAACCCTAGCTGCGACATAGTTCTCTCTCATCCCAGCATCAGCCGATTCCATCTCCGTCTTCTTCTCTCTCATCACGGAGACACCTCCCTCTCTCTCCTCGACTTGGCATCCGGTAATTTATTCCCCTTATTTATTTATTATTGTTTCACTTATTGATTTATTATTGTTATTATTTGATTATATGCAGTATACTACTAGCTTATAATTGGATGTGTGTATTTGATTCTCGCTTGAATTAATGTGGTAGCTTAATTCACTTATTGTTATTATTTGATTTAATAACACTATCATTCTTAATTGCAAGGTATACTACTAGTTTCTAAATTGGTTTTTAGGTTTTTAGCCTTTTTAGCCTATAATTGGGTGTTAGTATTTGATTCTCGTTTGAACGAATGTAGAAACTTAATTAACTTATTATTACTCGCCCCCGTTCCATTTTAATTGTTCTATATGAAACTACGTGAAATTTATTCTTAGTTAGAAGGTATACAGTACACTACTAGCTTCTAGATTAATTGCATTTCTTGCTTTTCATTGGATGTTAATTTTAATTCTCGATTGAATTAATGTATTAGATTAATTTACTTATTATTACTTGATTCACTTATTATTATGTAATATGTTATTTCGATTAACTACTAGTAGATTTTAGATTAATTACTGAGATTGAGTTCTGATATACACTAGTAGTGGTTAGCACTAGTTTTTGACGTTCGGTTTATATATGCACTCAGTTCATCTTTATTTATGTGGAACATCATGCTCACAGTATCTTGAATGAAAATTTCAAGTTTTTGTTAATTTTAGGGCTGGACTTATCGTCCTGTATATTTCTTTCCTTTTTATTAAAATTGAGCTCTGATTTGGTTTCTTGATTCCTTTGTCATTGCTAAACTGTATGATTCAGCACTAGTTTTGGTTTTTGATTCGTATGCATTATTCATCTTTCAATGTGTCAATATGATGCTATCATGGTATCTAGATCGGCTGTTTTCGAGGATTTTTAAATTTTAGGGTTTTATTATTTGTTTGCTATTTACTGTTTCACTGAGTATTGAGCATTAGAATGTTAAAGTTCAGCCTTAGTTCTTAATCTTGCCTTCATATGTCTACACGTGACTTTGTCCAATTTACCAAAATTGACCTCTGATTTAGCTTCTTGTTTTTCTTGTAATGTATTAATTGTTCATTATTTTCAAAAACTAGTTTATTCACCTGTTATCCCTCTGCTGCTTTTACTGCTTATCTAGTGACATTGAGCTCTGATTTAGCTTCTTGATGAGCTTGTTATTGAATAAAATGTTAAATTAATGATACTAGTGTTTGAGTTCTCGTTTAGCTTTTTGATTCATTTAATATTTTTAGAAACAGTATGAATTCAGCGCTAGTTTCCCCCCCACCCATATAAGGAATTTTTCGTCTTTCAATGTATCACATCATTCTTAACTGGCATCTTGATTCACTGTTTCTGAAATTTCGTTAATTTTAGGGGATGGTACTTACTTTTACTGCTTAAGTACTGTTTTGCTGAAAACTGAGCTTCAATTGAAGAGCTATATCAAACTTGAGCTCTGATGTAGCTTCTTGATTCAAGTATCATGGGAGAAGGTAGAAACTGTAAAAAATTCAACAATACTTTTAAATTCTCAGTTCTGTAGATTTTTCTTCATCTTCCAATGTTCAATCATTTTTACATGGTACAGTATCTTGATTCTCTTTCTTCTAAGTTTGTTACTTTTAGGGGTGTGGTACAGATTTTATAAGCTAATTCACTGTTTAACTGAAGTTAAGCTTTAAAATGTTCATGTAAACTCCTATATTTGATCTTCAATTTCGTATCTATATACGTTAGTCCAGCTACATTGAGTTTTTGATTCTTATTTTTTATAGTTAAATATTCGGCTAATGGTTTATCCTCTGGTAATTGTTCAACTGCTTGCTTAACAGTTCTCTCTGGCTCCATACCTGAAACTCTTTATTGTTGGTCCCTTTCACCAATCAGAATTGAGCTTTCTGAGATCTTGATCCTTAACATTCTCTAGTTCTCCTAATTTTGGGTTATGGTACTTGCACTATTTGCTAATTTAGGTGCAAGTGAAATGTCACATTTCATTTGTTTTGCTTTTTTTTTTCCTCATTCACAATGAACACACCTTTTTGAAAATATAGGTAAATTATTCTGCCTGGTTTTCTTCCCTTTACCTTAAAATGGTGGTAATTGTATAGTTACCTACAACTAATTCATAACAGAAAACGCGATATGTAAAAACCTGAACATAAGCCTCCCCTTTCTCACTTTTATATGAGGAACAATTGTCTATCATCCGTTCTTCCTCATAGTAGGAGAATTCATATGTTCTGGATTTTAGTGATATTTTTTTCTCTTTTTATTTTTGTGTATGGGGTTTGATATTCTTCATTTTGCTTTATGTGTATGACTACATAGAACTTAAATAAAAAGATGCACTGGCTTGAGCCTATTCTCCATTAAATTCCTGTTACCGAAAATGGTTAGTAATTCATACCTATGAGATGATGCATCAATGACCTTTATCATTCCATTTATTTGCTCTTTTGGGTTCTTATTGCTATTTTTCTGATCTCATTCTTGTTTATCAAGTGCATGGAACTTGGGTTAATGGAGAGAAGGTTGAACCGAATGTCCGAGTAGAGCTAAAGGAGGGAGATATAATACAGATAGGTGGGTCAAGCAGGGTCTATAAGCTGCATTGGGTCCTGCTAAGTCAAGCTTATGATAATAATAACTCGTTTGTACCACCATCTTACAAGCTGTCTGAGGATAAAGATCTTGAAGAAATGCTTGAGGTAAAACTTTGACTGAGCTTGTAATATCCAGCTCTGGCATCATTTTTTCTGAAAACCTAGCAATGCTTTTAATATTGATAAATACTCGTATCATCTTTTTACGGACTGTAGAGGACAAAGATATTGAAGTAATGCATGCATGTCCAGTGCAGCAGTGCTTGCATCAGTTTTCATAAAAACTAGCAATGCTTATATTTTCTGTTACACTTTTACAGAAATGCTGTGTGTGAGTATGTGCGTGCGTGAGTGTGTACACATGTGGTGTATGATTGTATGTCTGTGTTTGCACGTGGTGTGTGGCTATGTGTCTCGGAACCCACAAACACACGCACATGGAAAATAATTCTTCGTCCGAGATTCACCAAAAAACAAAACGAAAAATTTGCATTTTCATTACTTTTAGTGAACCAGTCATATTGTTCATCTTTGTCTTTTTTTTTCAATTTTTTAAACCTTGTTAAAAGAAATGCTTTTCGAATCATAATTTTATATGGCATACAACATATAGTTTCTCAACAGTGTTTAGTTACGTGAGTTCCATTTCCTTTGTTGTTTTTCGACCCCTAGCAATCAATAAATTTGTGTCAAAACCATTGGTGGAAACTTTGCTTCGAACTGTTGTGTGTAAAACATAAACGTATTACCATTTCCCTCATGTAGGATGAAAAGATCATTGTGTGTCAACACCTTGATGAAGATAACTCTGAGGGATCTGATCACGAAGTTTCTGATGAGAATTCAAGGTTACTCTTAAGCAGTGAGAAACCATTAGAGCCGCTTTTATCCGAAAAAGGTGCAGAAAACACGAGCGCTTCATATGACGAACTTGATGGAGATATAATTCCAAACAGCTACTCTGATTTGCTTGCAACGGAGTCTGAGACATCATCTTGGCTTAATGAGATCCTATCAGAAACTGAAGTTGAACAATTTTCTCCAGATAAAAAGAAATCAGTTGAACTAGTGGATTCAGAATCGAAACAGAATCTTGATTTTTTCAAAAGTCCGTCGTCATTACACTCTCATGAATACAGTGAAAACCCATGTTTGGACAGTTTCATTCTATTTTCAGAGTTCGATATACAACAATTGGACAGAGAAAAGGAGAGCTTAGATGAGAATATTGGTACTCCTCTGGAAAATAAGAACATTTTAATGGAGAATCATGAAAAGAGTAGTCCTACCATCTTCTCTGAGAAGTGTGAAACTAAGGCTGAAATATCATGTTTAACCAGTGAGATTCCATTAAAGACTGAAAAACTGTGTTTAGAGCTTGATATTCGACAATTGAACAAAGAAAATTTGAACCAAAAACAAAATAGTGCTACTCCTCCGGAGAACAAGAACACTTCAGCAATCGATCATAGAAAGAGATCGAGTCTCAGCATCTTCTTTGAGAACCTTAAATCTGAGGCCGAGATCTCATCTTTACCCGATGGGATCTCATTAAAGAGTGAAAATATATTCTCCGAGTTTGATGTTCAACAATTGGACAAAGAAAACGAAAGTCAAGAAGTAAATATTGTTACTCCTCAGAGAAACAATAAGACTTCAATAAAAGATCATGAAAAGACGCAAAGTATTATACCAATCGATCATAGTAAGAGATCCAGTCTTAGCATCTTCTCCGAGAATATTGAATCCGAAGCTGACATCTCATCTTTACCCTATGGGATCTCATTAAAGAGTGAAAATATACTTTCCGAGTTTGATGTTCAACAATTGGACAAAGAAAACGAGAGCCAAGAAGTGAATATCGATACTCGTCTGAAAAACAATAACACTTCAATAAGAGGTCATGAAAAGACACAGAGTATTCTACCAATAGGATCGGAACAAAATACAGTTTTGCACGAAAGCCTGGTGGCTCTGTTTCCTCATGATCCCTTTGATCAATCATCCTCACAGAATTTTAGAATTTCTACAGAGGTTAACAATCAAGAAGTGAACCAAAAAATCGAGAGCCAAAAGGAGAACATGGTTACTCCCCCTTTGGATGATTCCGAGAAAAAATCAAGCTCTTCTGAAATTTGGTCAAGAAGATGTAAACCGTCTAGTGATCTAAGGATTCAAATTCGTAGGAGTGGTGAGAAACGAAAAATGACCGATAATATTGAAAATCTAGAGGTAACAAGGAGTCCCTTAACTGGTCTGGATTCAGGTGAAGAATTATATACCCCAGATAAAGAGAACTTCACCCCCATAACTCTTGAAAAGTTAAAACCGAACAGTTCATCTTCTTTGAAGGTCAAGGAGAAGATATCAGCCAATCTTTTTGCTGATTGGTATGAATACAACAAGAAATTTACACCAGACAAAGTAAACAATACTCCCAATACTCCTCTAATGAGATCTATGCGGAAAATGAGTGAGATGAAACATACCAGTGGTTCAAATTTATGTAAATCATCCTCTTTGGAAAACATGCTTGTCCCGTCGATTGAAAAGAATTCAGCACAAAAACGACAAAAACTCACAAAGTCTTGTTCAAGGAGCCACAAAATTCCCAGACTGGAGTCGGGATTAAATAGCTCTGCAAAGAGGGTTCCGTTTCAGACTCTATTTGAATCTTCTTCCTTTGGCTCTGCAGAAAAATATTGCAAAATTAAGAAATATAATGGAGCCTTAGAAGTGGTCAGTAACCTTTGTTTCATGTGTGCCTTTCAAATTGCTGGTTTTTCTTTTTTAATTTTCCTAATTTTCGTCTTTTCTTTGTGTCTATAAATTTCACTTGCAGAAAGAAAAAGTTAAGGAATATAAAAGGAGATGGCACATGGTTGTGGATGCTACTTGTCTTTTAAACAAGGAGTCGAGGAAGGCTTTGGAGCTTTTGCGAGGTCTCAAGGGAACACAGATTACTATTCCACGATTTGGTAATTATTTCCTTAAAACCGTGTTTTCATTTTGCTTCACCATGAGCCCTTACCCAAACTGGGCCGCTTATTGTCATATCAAATATAGTAAGTAGGATACCATATAGATAAAAGCAGAAGTATAATTTATTGTTTGGTCACTTTCGACTTCTTTGTCTAATACTCCTAGGCCTGGAAAAGTAAGCTTTTTAATCATTTTACTTTAAAGTTTTTTTTAATTGTATGTGTATGGTTGTCTCACTATACCTTTACTCAAGTAGAAGTAGTAAAACTAAATTATTGGTTAAAAAAAAAAGAAAACTAAATTTATAAAAAAATGAGCAATACTTTTGTCAAAAAAGTAAGTTTAAAGTCATTTTAAAAACAATCATCTACTAATTTTCACTACTCCCAGTACCGAAAAGGTGAATGTTTTCACTTTATACTATACTCACTCATTGATATAACAAAACATAAACATATTCCATCAACATTAGACAATATACAATAATCACTTTGTAGTTATAAGTTATAAATACAACCAAAACAACTAAAGTTTAATATAAGCATACCACAGTTTTTGTTTCATTGACATTGCTTTTATTTTGGTTGTTTCCCACTCTGTAGCCTTATGCTCTTTTTTAATTTCAGTCATAAGGGAACTGGAACGCTTAAATAGACAATGTAGTGTCTTCAGAAGTAAAACCGAGGCTTTTTATGCTTTACAATGGATCGAAGAGTGTGCTGCGAATACAGATTGGTGGATACATATACAGAGCTCTGAAGAGGAGCCACTGTCTATCGTACAGACCCCACCCACTACTACCAAGACACGGTTCAGTGAGATGCACCGCAGGTTCTTTGATGGAGTTGCAAGCTCGGTATTATCCTCGTGGGAAAGTTTATTTAATATCATATCGCCAACAGCAACAGCTGAAGATCATGTCCTTGAATGTGCTATCGAGATCAGGAGAAATATAAGGGATGCACATATTGTTCTTCTTAGTAATGATGTTACTTTAACGATCAAGGCAATGGGAGAGGTAATAATATCCTCCTTTTCTTTGATTTTTACTCATCAAACAAATAAATTCAGCACATGGTTACTGGAAAACTCGGTATCCCTTACGAAAACCACAAAACTTCACGTGTAATTTTTACAAAGTTATTTACTTCACGTTTCATGTTTCCGTTTTGCGTTTAAATTCCCGCTTCCGGAAACTATGATTATCTCAGCTTACTATTTATATTATTGGAATTTCAAAACCTTGTTGTAATTGTTCTGCAAATTACAGAAAACAGAACACAAGCACGACTTGGTAAATGCAAGTTGCAATCCACTTGATCTGTTAGTGTTAGATCTGTTTTGCATGCCTAGCTGTTACCATTATATAATACTACTGCCAAGTTGCAACCCACTTAATCTGTTAGTGTTGGATTTGTTTTGCATGTCTAGCTGTTACCATTAGATAATACTACTGCCAAGTAATTTTTTTTATTTGAATATTTAAAAGATTATAGAAACACTCGTATAAACCCGGTCTACTATCTTTAAGGGTGTGCCAACCAGTCAGATTTTTTTATTAATTAATTTACGGATAGTTATTTTTGGGTGCACAATATGTGTTGTGTTTTTAGTGGTTGACACACCCTTAATTTTAGTGGACCGGTTCACCATAGTGTTACTCAAAAAAATTGGAAAGGTTCGAAACATTGTATTAATAGGTATTGCTATGTAAAACAATTAATAAGATCCAGAACAAACACGCAACCACTTGATAAACTCACCTATAATATTACGTATCGGTTTAGGCTTGCATTCCTAGCTATTACCCTTAGCTAATTACTCACATGTAAACTAGTTTCCGTATTTACAAAATTTCAGAAAGCCCCGAAGAGAAGAAAACACACAGTCTCGGCTCTAGTTTTTACCTAGTTAGAGTTGGTATGACTTTTTGGGTCTGGATGCGTAGTATTTCAATTCTTTCATCTATGTTACATGTAATATCAAGCATATAACTGTGTGCTCAATATTGATGAATATCGAAAATACCTCTTATTTGTTTATTCTTTTGGTTAATTTCTTGTACGCCTCAGGGCTTGAGATGCGAGACAGCAGAAGAGTTTCGTGGAAGTTTGGTGAACCCTTTCTCAGATAGGTTCCTGTGGAGTGACAGCTCTTCTAGAGGACTAACTTGGTCTTGTGCAGACGATCACATTCTAAAGGAGAAATTTTACGGGCATCACACGAAAATCGAAGGAGGAGAAGCGCTCAAAGGTCTCAAGATACTATTGGCTATTGCTACATATGCGTGTTATGCTTGAGCAGAATTTAGCTCTTTTTAGCAAAACTTATGCTCGAAGTTATTTTGGTTTTTCTAATTGAAATCCCAATTCTGCTGGGATTTTCTTTTGCAAATATGACCGCTACGCTACATCTTTTGCTGCCAAAAAAATGTATAGAAATAGCATCCGCCAAATTCGTTCAAGATGTGATGATATATTTCAAATGAAGTTGATGCAAACAAATCGTTGTCTGGCTCCAATGTTGTAGTGTAAAGTTTCATGGTTTCAACAAAGGTGAAAACAATTATCTTGATACGACTGCCAACAGTTCCAGTTTATCTAAAACCAAAAGTTGATATTTTCTGTTTTATATATACTGCAATTGGAGAAAAATCAGAATCGATATCATCGATTCTGTCGCAACTGCCAACAGTTTGAAGGATGAATAGAAGGCATTGTCCGTCAAACAGTTTTTGTAACATATCTTACTCTATAAAGCTGAACTTTCAGGAGGAAAAATGTGAATAACTCTTCAAGGATGATTGTAGTGTTGATCTTATACTAGTTAAGTTTCTACAAATGTAGGTGTTTCCCCCCTTGAGCTAAGTGGACACTCGCTCACACACAACCACATTATTTCGCATTTTCATGTTTGGTTGATCTTCGTTGATCTATTTTATTAAGCCTCCTTTTTAATTTTGTGTCACTGCTTTCTCCAGTTTCAATAAAAATTACGTCTTCAATCTTTAAAGTACAAACAGTACTTACCCACAAATATCTTTAAACAGCAGATCAGGTTGGATAGAAACATTGCAAAAACAATAACAACTTTAATGAATTAAAAAAAAAATGTAACTACTCTTTATCATTTCTCCCCAACAAACCACCATTACAACCGGGAAAAACTAGACATATCAAGCCTTAGCTTAGGCTAGAATGTAGAGAAATCACAAGCGGAATAATTCATCTTTGCTTCGGCTTAGTTTTAACAGCAATTCCTTTGTACATCTGTACCTTTTCTTTTAATGCATCTCTGCGAGGACTTGCAATTTTGTTGTTTGGATCAAATAAAAGTGCTTCTTCAAACGCTCTAAGAGCAGATTTCATGTCCTTATTTTTTTCATATGCGTCCCCAAGATTGTTCCAAGCTGTTACATAGCCAGGTTGAATCTTAACTGCAGTTTCAAATTGGGAAATTCCTTTTTCAAGCTTCTCGTCCCGAACATAACTCACCCCAAGGGCGTTGTGTACCTATTTTCAATATGAAAAAAAAAAAAAGTTAGGAAAGGGTCTAACATCCTAAGGGTATGATAACATTTTTGTACACCAACAACATCAACCTTTAATAAATCGTAAACTGTCCTACCAATGTTCCTAATTATGGTCGCTCATCTACAAAACTTTTCCACAAATGAGTCTCACCCTTCTAACTTGATGATATATATATATATATATATATATATATATATATATCAGATAGAAAGTAGTATGATATTTGCTAAAATGCCCCAATTTGTTGGTAAAAATGATAGATTATTGTATTAAAAAAGCAATACCTATGAGTAAAAATTGTTAAAAGCACAGATAGGTTGATGTACAAAACCACGAAAGTAGCCTTTAATACGCATATGACCAACAGTTGTCTAATTGATTGACTAAAGCACATCAAGCCAAAGTAAAATATTGTGCAAATTATTGTAAATTATATCTTAGTACATAGAAATATGACTAAACACGTCGAAAATGTGAAATGCAAAATCTTGAAAAGGCTTAGCAATAAGATGGTACACAGATGCATATAAAACGTACAAATGTGATCAAAGTTAAAAAAAAAATGTTTGTACCTGGGCAAGATCTTGATCATCTCCATCCCATTTCTCAATTGCCTTTAGCAAATATTTAGTAGCTGCTGGGTAAAACTTCCTTCTCAACATTACTGCTCCAAGTTCAAACAACTCTGTTCCACTACCATCTCCACTTCTTACTTGCTCCTAATATTTTTTTTTTAAATAAGAAACATATAGAATAGAGAAATAGAAACCGTTAGTATATTGAGCTTTTAAGTTTTATCCACAACTCCGTGAGTGTTTTCAAGAAGGCAAATCTCGAGAGCACGCAATTTTATTCTTAACTGACAACAAATTGACCTCAATATTTGATATTTCCATGGCAGGGAGGAGAAATTTTATTCTTTATTACCAATTTACTTAAAACCATTTTGATGGATTTTCGTAGGTAAGAGCATGCTATCCTAATTTTCGGTAATTACCTCATCATCTTCATTTTGGACGTCAATGCGGTTATCAAATTTTAGTAAATGCTTCAGGTTGGGGACAAAAATGTATGCTTCTGGCAAGTGCTAAATGTTTCATATGAAAAGGTCATTGCTCATAACAATAAGCCAGCACAAATATTCCAGGGATCCACGAAATTAGAAAATATTAATTTTTCTCCTAAAAACCTCAAGAGGGTTGACTTTTCACTTTCTAATCCGCAAATAAACAAGCTCAGTCATCGTAGTTCAATAACACAAGGTTGAAGTCATCAAATTATCTCACAGGCACTAAAGTGACAAATGGAAGACTAGGCTTGGTACTTAAGTAACAGATGGTAGACTAGGTTTTGTCTGGCGTAAAAAGAAAATAAAATGGGAAAGTATAACAGAAAAATAAGATTTTCTTGGATACATGAATGTTTTTGAAGAGAGATTCTTTTCCGCTACATTTTTTGAAGAGCATAAGAGAATAAAATGAAAAGTTCCTTACTTGCAACTCCTTGGCAGAAAGATCCAGTTCTCGACGAACAAGAACTTGACGAATAACAAAGAAAGTTCCAACGCCGAGCAAGCCTAACAGAATAACTAGATAGGAAAGCTGTATTCCCAATTCAAATAACTCCCCGACCTCATATATAGCATCGATTTTTGCACCTTCACTCGCTTGTCCAGCTTGTACGTATGCCAACCACGATAGAGACCCAATGCAAATACTAGGCAAAGCTAACCGTCTTCTTGCATTTGGAATGTCCTCCACATGACTATGGTCTAAATAGTAAAGGTGATAATTAAATTCAGACATATTATATGTTACCTGGAAAATATAGAAACATTTCGAAAGGTTTACACAGAACAAGCATGTAACCATGTTTTATTAAAAAACAGCTTCTACTCATACATGCAGCATTATACTAAATACAATCATTCAAACATTGCTAACTACGCGAGAGACTAATTGTTCCCTTTTATCTAACAGTAATATTCATCTCTGCCTCTCTGGTAGGTGATGTTGTAATAATAACATTGAACAAAGCTATTTTATATAAGTACATGATGAGGATCAATACAGGTATAAGCACTCTTATAATGTCAGGAAAATCTGGCTTACAACCTACCAAGTATGCAGAACACAAAATAATGTGGTGCTTATGAACTCCGTATTATAAAATTTGACTGGTACTCCGAATCATCAACTTCTACTAAATCTTATTAGAGGGGTCAAGCAAAGATTAAGGAAGATGAAGTAAAAGAATGGATAGATTTATGAGCAAGCAGAAAACAAGCCCTAAGCAACAAGAGCAAGTTTAGACCAGATAACTGTGTGCCCATGAGTTCTTTTTCATATGAGAACAAGACGTAGCAAACGTACCACATAAAAAGAACAAACAGATATTAAGCAAGACATAAAATAGAAATCATATACATACAAGGAAACGTTACCCTCATTACGTTTTGAGAGCACGAGCATCCTCGTTGACACATCCTTTCCCAGTATCTGCATCGTTTATCAGAAAATATTTAAAGCTGAAAACTAAATGAATGAACTAGAAAATCCTTTTCCAATAGTCTTTAGGAGGGAGCTTAATTTCAAGTTCCTAGCTTTGTGAATATGCTTTTAGTAAACTTTCCGTCAATCATGCAAGTGGCTTTTAATAGATCAATTCATAACATGTTTTATATATGCGTTTGGATGCCACAACAAGTACCAATATGTCATCCTACTGTCGATCTAAAAGACATTTAAGATGCACCTACAGCTGCTACATGAATACACCAAAAGAAGATGAAATCAATTACTCAATCACCTACATGAATGAGGGTGGGTTACAGGTTTGATCATAGTTGGACTAGCTAAATTAATTTCATCTTATATAAATCATTTCGCGATTATGCCCTTATGAATTTGGTTAAGAGGAGGATCATCCGTTTTGACTGCTCAATTTGTTTGGATAGAGCTTCGAAGCAAGCTTATTAAAAAAAAATTGTTTTTTTTTTAGCTTTTAAGCTAGATAAGATTTGGGTCCCAAAAGAAATTATCTTTCTCCTAAGTTCCAAAAATACTACTGCAGCTTCTCTTTTTCCGGCTGCTAAGTACTTTAAAACGAGAAATTTTCCACATACCGCAAAGCAAATGCGCTCTTTTTCCGCTCATATTTTCCATCGATGGTAATAAACTCAACTTGTTGTCTGCTAAAAGAACACACAAACACACAGACATACAATAACACTAAAAGGCAGAACATACATACACAATAAGATACTATTACTCAACATAGCAAATAATGCTAACGAATAGTCAAGTACTTACTATTAAAAAAAAAAAGGAGACAAGAACTAAAGTGAAAGCAAAAGCAAAAGCAATAGAAAGAAAGATTAATAAAATACCTTGAAGGACAATCTAGAACTAGGAAGAAGTTTTACTGGGGCATTGATAAAAACAACATTAGCATGCAAAATTGTGGGTTTATGATTTGGAACAAAAGGTAAAAATTGATGGAAAGTAGAAGTGAGTATGGATTGAGATAACATATCCCTTTTTTATCCCACAACTCCTTTATATATATATATATATATATATGTATCTATCACCTCTGTATATTATCAATTATACTACTAGTATATATGTATATAAATTCATTCAACTTCTTGTTTTGCTCTGTTATTTTCTACAGAGTGAGTGAGTGAGTGGTCAAGTTATCATCCTTGCCAAGTTTGAAGATAAAAGTTGATTTGAATGCAAATAAACCCCTGAAACTATGGGTCATTTGTAAATTACCCCCATCAACTATAGTTTTTTTTCAATTCACCATCATAAACTATCAAACTTTTGCAATTAACCACCATTTCCATCTTTAAAATGAAATAACTTTTTATTCACTTGTTTGTTTTATAAAATTATGTGTTTCATGTATGTAGTTTGTCGATTCACATGAGTTAAGATACCAATTAATGTAAAATTCCATAACAATAAACTTTATATAAGAAAATATTATTTTAGTAAGAAAACTATTTTTTGTGTCATTCCATAAAAAAATTGCTTGATATGCATGAATATATAATAATTGATTATAATAAATTAAAAATTAACCAAAATGGATCATCAATCATAAATCTGTATCATTCAAAAGATAGTATTGGAGGTTATTGCAAAAGTTTGATGGGAGTTAATTGAAAGAAGTGATAGTTTATTAGAGTTATTTGCAAATGACCCATAGTTCCAGTGGGTTATTTGCGTTTCCCCCTTTAAAATTTAGTTGATTAATGTTTCAGTAAGGTACACTATGACCCCACATGTAATTTATCTATCAAAATGCACCACCTAGCTTATAATGTTTTCAAGGATAGACTGTCTATATTGGAAAATTAACAATAATTTGATAAATGCAATGTTATGTTACAATACATGAGTAAACCAATCAAGTTAATGCAAGTTGCACAAGTGTATCTATGCAACTATCTTTATGTTTCCGAGTTTGCTATAACATTTGATTTTAATGAATACTTGCTAATTTTGCAAGACCTAGTATCCTTTCTCTCATCACTCTCGCATCCACAACCGTTGTTATATAATACAAACAACTACCATTATAAAAAGTCCCTTTTATGTTACGTATTATATATTTTTATATATGTAATAAGTAGTGTGGCTCTTGCCAAATTCTAAAATATAAAAGTACATATTGTGCAAAAATTCCTTAAATCCGTCAACAATTTAGATTTGATTTATAAAAATGTGTTTATGCTGTTGAAAATATGGTGCTATTAATCTTTCGAAAAGTTATATCCAACAGTATTGTACAAAACATATTAATTTACGTCATCACTTTTCACGAGATTATGTACAAATTAAATATTTTTATTAGTGTATACTAATACGGATAGACAATTAGGTGATAATAATAATTGAGATTAGGTGATAGATTCATAATTTATTCATATAAGTAGAGAAGTTGAAATGTTTTGATACTCCGTATGTGATATTTTCATACTATTATAAAAATAAATATATAATGATACTTATTTGATTTACAGTAAGTGGTTTCTTTTTTCTGAACTTTTATTTTTCCTTACCATTACTGCGAACCAAACATTCCCAAACAGTCAACACGAGATATAATTGTCAATAGGTCCATAAAAGTGATCTTATTTAAGTTCAAGTACAGGATCCAAGCTTATTTAACTTCAAGTCCGGCTCAATAAATAAACTCACCCAGTCAATAAATCTAAAATTTCAAAAATTCAAAAATTCAAAAAATCAAAAAATCAAAAAATCAAAAAATCAAAAATTCAAAAATTCAAAAATTCAAAAAATAAAATTAAAAAAAAAACGAAATTTTTAAAAAATAATTTTAAAAAAATAAAAAAATTCAGAAAATGCAAAAAAATAAAAAAGATTAAAAAAAATTTTAAAAAAGAAATGTAATTTTTATTAATAAAATCAAAATAAATTTCAAAAAATATTTTGTATGCACTTTTCTGCATTGTGTATACCCTTTCTTGATTTTGTGCATGCACTTTCTTGATTTTGTTTATTCATTTTTTCTGAATTTGTATGCACTTTTTTTAGATAATTATACAAAATTCTCAATGTGTATGCACTTTATGGATTGTGTATGCATTTTACTCGGTTGTGTATGCACTTATTTATTATTATGTATGCACATCGCTAGGTTTTATATGCAATTTATGAATTATCTATGCACTTTCTTAATTTTATGTATGCACTTTTTCTGAATGTGTACGCACTTTTTTTAGACGTGTATGCAAAATTCTCGATGTGTATGCAGTTTATGGATTTTGTATGCACTTTCCTCGATTGTGTATGCACTTTTCTCGATTGTGTATACACTTTTCTCGATTGTGTATATATATATATTTTTTTTATTGTTTATGCAAATTTTTGGATTGTCTATGCATTTTTCTTGATTGTGTATGCATTTTTTCGTATTGTGTATGCATTTTCCTAGATGTGTGCACTTTTTTTACATGTGTACGCACTGTTTTTACATTTGTATGTATAATTCTCGATGTGTATGCACTTCTTTTACATGTGTATGCACTTTTCTAGATTATGTATGCATTTTATGGATTGTGTATGCACTTTTCTTGATTGTGTATGCACTTGTTTGATTGTGTATGCAAAATTCTGGATTTTCTATGCACTTTTCTTGATTGTTTATGCATTTTTTCGTATTTTTTATGTACTTTTTTTTATTGTGTATGCACTTTTTTTGACATTTTCTAAATGTGTATGCACTTTTATTAGATGTGTATGCACTTATTTAATATTATTTATGCAATTTGCTCGATTTTATATGCACTTTATGGATTGTGTATGCAGTTTCTTGATTTTTGTGTATGCATTTTTTTAAATATGTATACACTTTTTCTGAATGTGTATGCACTTTTTTTAGATGTATATGCAAAATTCTCCAAGTGTATTCAATTTTCTCGATTGTGTATGCAATTTGTGGATTGTATATACACTTTTCTTGATTGTGTATGCACTTTTTTTTTATTGTGTATGCAAATTTCTGTATTGTTTATGCAATTTTCTTGATCGTGTATGCATTTTTCTGTATTGTGTATGAACTTTCTCGATTGTGCCTACACTTTTCCGTTTGTGTATATACATTTTCACGATTATGTATGCAACTTTTTTGCATTGTATATGCATTTTTATCGATTTGTTTATTTTGACTTGTACATTAATTTTATCAACATTCACCCCACAATCTAAAATCCACACACCAATTTCAAAATCCTAATTTTTTTTAAATGGAGTCATCTAATGGACAAGGATCCACAATCACCTCCATTAATTCTCGAACAAAAACACACACCAACAAGAATGAATCCGACATGGATTTCGACAACGACCCCGCTCTAAAAGAATATATGAAAGGTTTGTTTTGTATGGAAATTCGGGCTAACAAACAGGGTTGAAAACTTGCATGTGAAGTTAGGAAATTTGATCGTGCTATACGTGGAGAAACTCATGAGAAGAATGATGAATCAAATACGGACTCTATTGATCAAGAAAGCGAGGAGGATGAGGAGGTTTACCATAAGTATTTTGTAAAAGGTGAGAAAACAGACTTTATTGATCAAGAAAGAGAGAAAGCTGAAAAAGTCGTCAATAAGTTTTTTGAAAAAATTGAGAAAATAAACTCTATTGATCAATGTTGGTCCGTATGAGTCTAAACCTTAGGGGGGGGGGGGGGGGGGGGGGGGTGAATAAGGTTTTGTACGTTTTTCGCGGAATAAACACTTTGTGTTATTTACTAAGTTAATTAGTGGTTTTATCACCTAAACTCTTTCGTTAACAAGTTATCGCTAAATTAATCTAAGCAAGCAATAAATATAAGCGATAAGTAAATACGAAAAGTAAAAGTTAAGGGAAGAAATAACGCAAGATTTATAGAGGTTCGGCAAACCGCGCCTACGTCCTCTCCTCGGTATTTTCACTACCGAGTGTTTCACTAAAAACTTCGATTCAAGGTTACACCTTAACGAGCTTAATCAACCGATTACGCTCCCCCTCACTATATGAGTATCCCGAATAAATGACCTAGAGCTTTTAAGCTATACTTGCTTAAAAGCCTCTACCCAATTCACTCGATCACAAATGAGTTTATAAAATTACTCTTTTACAAATTTGATCACTCACTAACAAATAATATTTCGGAGTTTATAGAATTACTAGAATAATACTCTCGAGAATAATACAAGTGAGATTTTGTAGTATAAGCTTCAAGAATAGCTTTGTAAGAATTGCTTATAAGTTGGTATCCTTTTTTTTGTGTGTCCTCTCCAATGGACTTTGGGGCCTTTTTGTAGAGTGAAAAGCTTCAGCATTTAATTTCAGACCGTTGCTGGTTGTTGAGTTCATTCAATGCTGTTTTCGCAGTTGTTCGCCCAATTTTCAGGAAGAGCTTAAAAGCTGGAATTTGAAAATCTACAGAAACGATCGGTCGTTTCTGTAAAACGATCGGTCGTTTTTGATCTGAGTTCTCTGGAAGAATTTATACTGAAAACGATCGGTCGTTTCCTCTTGGCGATCGGTCGTTTTTACGTTGTGCTCACTGGAAGAAATTTGCACTGAATATGATCGATCGTTTTTGCTTATAGATCAATCGTTTTTAATTCTGGGCATGTTTCGGTTTTCTCGACCAACTTCGAAAGCTTGTAACTTGTTCGATTTAATTCCGATTGACGTTCCGCTTGATCCGTTGACTTCGTATTTGCGTATTCTATCATTTTGACCCTTTGACACGCTAGATAGAAAATTAGTACGCAAAACGAGCTTTTATCATGTTTTACAAATATTGTTATCATCAAAATAATCGATTTGAAGAATCAATGTTCAACAATCTCTCCCTTTTTGATGATGACAAAATATTGATTATAACATACTATAAGCTCTTTTTGCTAAACAAGTATAACCGAAATGTGTAGATGACGCTTTACTTGGATAAAATTTTTTTTTTTGTTTGAGAAAAGGCAAGTAAATGTCATAACATCCGATTTAAATAAAACGACGTTAAACACAATGCTAAACGATTAGGGATAACGAAGATCGATATGCAAGCGAAAATTTGGCCATAGTTTTGCCTAAAAATGTATAAACGCCACAAAAGAAAAACAATGTATAAACCCAATCAACTATCAATCTATGTGCGCCAAAAGCAATAATATCAAAATAAGATACAACACATATTTAAAATTGCAATCACACTATGCCATATAAGCAAGAGCAATATAAGAAGAAACGCATCATAATCATAATAACCGTTTCCTACTTATTACATCAAAAACAACTTGTTCAATTAAAAAGGAAATATTAGAAATACAACGGAAAAACAAAAGAGAGGTATTTCTCCCCCTTTGACATCATCAAAAACATAAAAAATAATATATCCGCCTAGTTGCGGTGGGAAGTCGCATCATCTCCGTCGTCATCGTTGTCATCGTCGTTTGGAAAGAATTCATGAAATTGTGCCCTTTGCTCGGCGCTTTCACGATCAAATCGGTCTAGCTCTTCTTGTCCCGGATTCATGAATCGAAACATTCGACGAGTCATTTGCGCATTGTGGTATTGGTTGATGTAGAGAGAGTCGTAGAACTTGTCGGAGTGCGGGATACGAGAAGAAGATCCCGCTTGAGCTTTTCCTTGTCGTCGAGAGGGACGAGAAGATGTAGGGATATCGACGGGGGGAATGGAATCAGAGGAGATAGCTACGTCCTCATGAATGGCATGCGGTGTGGCCTTGGGGCCAACATACTCTTCCTCTTCGGGGGAAAGAGGAGCATAGTTGGGGCCGGATACCCTCTTACCGGACCATGTAATGGTTTTATCGGCATTGTGGAATTTAATGGACATTTGGGAAAGATAGGATTTGTCCCAAATATGTTTGTCCTTGTTTTTGAACAATGTTCCACCGGGAACGAGATGTAGGTCCTTTAAGATGGCCGAAATCAAGGCACCGTAAGGTAGCCCATTTTTGGATTTCGTTTTTAACGAATCCATCTTAAAGAGAATGAGTGTCGCGAAGTCAAGCTTGACTCGGCGATGGATACACCCAAGAAGGAAGATGTACTCGTTAGTAACATCCGTAAAATTGGAGGTATGAGGGAGGACGATGTGAGAAAGGATGTGGTAGGCTAGCTTGTTGCGGAATAGAAGGCCATGGGCTTTGTTGGAGCGATTATTATGGATAGGATGAAAAATTTCATCTTTGAGATCATTGAAGTTATCGATCTCGAGAGTCTCACAAAGCTCTTCACTAGCCTCATGAACACCGTCATTATCTAGGCGTAATAAATTTCGTAAACGGTCTATACCGTAGACGAAAGGTTGTCCATTAAATGATGAACGCAAGCGAAGTGCGCCATCATCCCTATCAAGAGCGAGATTGTAATAGAATTCATAAACGTTTTCTTTGAAAAAGGGCTCTTTTAGAGTAAGAAGAGTATCGATCTTGTGAAAACTTAAATCTATCATAAGAGCGGGAAAGCATTCCCGGAAAAGAGGCATGTCGAGAGTGAAGTTAGACAATATACCTCTTGTACCCATTTCGGGTGGATAGAGAGGAGGAAGAGGGCCGGAAGAAGAACGGGAGCGGTGGAGGAAGAGCCGGTTCGGCGACCGCGAGGAATACGGGGCCGAGTGGGTGGAGGCACGTACTCATCCTCGGGTTCATCAACGAGATGGGGTTGCTTCGATTGCTTGGTGCGAACCATATTAGAGTGATTTCGGATAAAAAATGGAAAATTTGGGTGATTTTGGAGGAGGAGGCGAATTGAAGAGTGAGAATTTTGAGAGGTTTCGTTTGAAATTAGGGTTTGAAAAGTTTTGTAGCACTGGAAAGCACAAAAACGATCGGTCGTTTTTGTGTGACGATCGGTCGATTTGAAACCAAAATGTTCCAGTGAGTGCAACATAAAAACGATCGGTCGTTTTTAAGGAACGATCGGTCGTCTGTATAAAAACGATCGGTCGTTTTTACAGACGATCGATCGACTGTAAATTGGTTACAGAACAGGATTTATTTGCACTTAACGACACTGATTTGGCATAGAAAAAGTAAAAATACTCAACTATATATAAAATCAATCAAATATATATAAATATATAAATATATATGTATATATCACACATCAAACATGCCTAACTCTCGGCGAATAAAGCAAAATTGTTCCTCATTAAGGGGTTTTGTAAAAATATCGGCTAATTGCCTATCCGTACTTATATATTCAAGTGTAATATCCCCTTTTTGGACATGATCCCTTAAAAAGTGATGACGTAAATTAATATGTTTAGTGCGAGAGTGTTGGATCGGATTTTTCGAAAGATTTATTGCACTAGTATTATCACACAAAATAGGTACACTATCAAAAGATAATTCAAAGTCGTTGAGTTGTTGACGCATCCAAAGGATTTGTGCGCAACAACTACCCGCGGCGACGTATTCCGCCTCCGCCGTGGAAAGCGCAACCGAGTTTTGTTTCTTGCTATGCCAAGAAACTAAGGCGTTTCCTAAAAAATGGCAAGTGCCACTAGTACTCTTTCTATCTAATCGACAACCGGCAAAGTCGGCGTCGGAATAGCCAAGCAATTCAAAAGAAGTATCATGAGGATAAAACAATCCTAAATTGCAAGTACCTACAAGATATTTAAAAATGCGCTTAACGGCTATAACATGCGATTCTTTAGGGCAAGATTGATACCTAGCACACAAGCAAACACTAAACATGATATCGGGTCTACTTGCGGTTAAATATAAGAGGGATCCAATCATACCTCTATAGATCTTTTGGTCCACGCTTTTACCCGATTCATCCTTGTCTAGTTTTGTTGCCGGACTCATCGGAGTTCCTAGCGGCTTTGCATCGCTCATGTTGAACCGTTTGAGCAAGTCCCTCGTGTATTTGGCTTGATTGACGAAAATTCCGTCCTTTGTTTGTTTGATTTGCAATCCAAGAAAGTATGTGAGTTCACCCATCATGCTCATCTCGAATTCACCTTGCATACACTTAGAAAACTCCTCGCACATGCGAGCATTAGTAGCACCGAAAATAATATCATCAACATATATTTGAATTAAAAGCATATCTTTTCCATCCTTTTTAATAAAAAGAGTAGTGTCTAACGTACCACGAGAAAAACCCTTTTTGATCAAAAATTTACTAAGTCTTTCATACCACGCCCGGGGTGCTTGTTTTAAACCATAAAGTGCTTTACGAAGTTTGTAAACATGATCGGGAAATGCGTGATTTTCAAAGCCGGGTGGTTGTTTTACATAAACTTCCTCATTTATAAAGCCGTTCAAAAAGGCACTTTTAACATCCATTTGAAACAATTTAAAACGTTTAAAAGAAGCATAAGCAAGCAACATTCTAATGGCTTCTAGTCTAGCTACGGGTGCGTAAGTTTCATCGAAATCGATGCCCTCTTCTTGGTTATACCCTTGAGCTACTAGTCTAGCCTTATTTCTAATAACTACCCCGGATTCATCCATCTTATTACGAAATATCCATTTCGTACCTATAATGGTTTTCTCACGCGGTCTAGGTACTAATGTCCATACGTTGCTACGCTCGAATTGATTTAATTCGTCATGCATAGCTAATACCCAACTCTCATCGAGTTCCGCTTCATGAATGTTCTTGGGCTCTAATTGAGACAAGAATGCAAAATGATTAGCTATATTTCTTAAAGAAGAACGTGTATGCACTCTTTCTCCCGGATTACCCAAAATTAAATCTTGCGGATGGTGATTGGCAAAACGCCATTCTTGAGGCAAATCCTCATGAATATGTACGCTAGATTCTAAGTCCTTTTGAAGTCTCTCTATAGTGACTTCTTCATCAACGGGTTCAACCTCTATGCTAGGCGTTGACTCTAAGCTAGATGTAACATGATTCGAAGAAGATGCTTTATGAAAAATATCATCATTAATATTATGAACAATTAAAGGCTTATCAATCGTCGGCAAATTCTCATCAAACGAGACATGTACCGACTCTTCCACCAATAAAGTTCTTTTATTAAAAATATGATAAGCTTTACTCGATATTGCATATCCGATGAAAATTCCTTCATCGGACTTAGCGTCGAATTTTCCTAGATTATCCTTACCATTATTATGAACATAGCATTTACAACCAAATGCACGTAAATGAGAAATATTGGGCTTTCGCTCATTCCATAATTCGTAAGGTGTCTTTTTTTAATATGGGCCTAATTAGGGCTCTATTTAAAATATAACAAGCGGAATTTACGGTTTCGGCCCAAAAATACTTTGGCAAATTATTTTCGCAAAGCATGGTCCGTGCCATTTCCTCTAGGGTTCTATTCTTTCTCTCTACTACCCCATTTTGTTGGGGCGTACGAGGTGCCGAAAAATTATGATCAATACCATTTTCATCACAAAAAGTTTGAAATGGAGTATTCTCAAATTCCTTACCATGATCGGTTCGGATACTTTTGATCATATAACCCTTTCGTGTTTGGAGCTTTTTGCAAATAATAGAGAATTCTCTAAATGCTTCATGCTTATGAGTTAAAAATAATACCCAAGTAAAGCGACTATAATCGTCAACCATGACGAAAGCATATGCACGCCCACCAAGACTAAGTGTCCGGGAGGGGCCAACTAAGTCCATATGAATGAGCTCCAAACAACGAGTAGTAGAAATAATATTTTTAGACTTAAAAGAAATCTTTGTTTGTTTGCCTAATTGGCAAGCGTGACAAAGTTTGTTCTTTATATAAGGAGCTTTTGGTAAACCTATTACCAAATCTTTACTAGAAAGCTTAGCAAGTAAATCAAGGCTAGCATGACCAAGTCGTCTATGCCACAACCAACCATTGTCGTTGATAGTAACAAGACACTTAACTTCATCATCCACCGAACTATTCAAGTCAATCATATAGACATTATTTTGTCTTTGACCCATGAGAATAGTTTTATTATCCGAAATACAATGAATAATGCAATGTGATTTTTCAAAAATGACTTTGTGACCCAAATCACAAAGTTGACTTATACTAAGCAAGTTATGTTTAAGACCATTAACAAGCAAAACATTATCAATCACAACATTAGAGGGTTTAGAGATGCTACCAATGCCGATGATTTTACCCTTGCTATTATCCCCGAAGGTCACAAAGCCTCCGTCTTTAGGTGCAAGAGTGGTGAATTTTGTTTTGTCTCCCGTCATATGTCTTGAGCATCCACTATCTAGGAACCACTTGTCCTCGTTGATTTTTGATCTCAAGCATACCTACAAGACAAAACGATCATTGGTACCCTAATCCATTTTTGGGTCCTTGAGGGTTAGAGTCTCGACCCTTTGGAATCCAAACCAAATCATTTCTACTTACTTTATACCTATTAGGGCAATATATATAATCCTCATAGTGGTCACTACGGTTGCAAGTAATACATTTAACATGCGAGATAGGTTTAACAAAACGATTATAAACTAAGTTCTTTTTATACGAGTTGTTCTTACGGGAGTAACTTGGGGTTCTATTTTCATTTTTCTCCACTTGCTTGGTGAATAGATTTTTATGCTTAGCCGCTAAGAGAGGGTTGTATCCTACACCGGTTTTATCATATGCGCCTTGTTGAGAAGCTAATATAGTACTTAGCATTTTACTTCCTTTAGTGAACTTAGAGAGTGTGAGTTCGGCTCTATCCACCTTTTCTTTACATGAACTTAGGTCATTAGCTAACTTATCATTTTCTATTGTAAGTTCGGCATTTTTAGACGTAAGTGAGTCATTTGTTATAGCTAAGTTCTCGAGTTCGTCTTGTAGAGTAATTAGCAATTTTCTAAACGATTTGTTTTTACCTCTAGCTTTTTCTAAGGAAGCTAACACATCATTTATATCAAGATCATCATCACTAGAAATAGAAGAGTTAGAGGAGTGAAAGCTTACATCCTCGGTATCGTCGTCTCTAGCCATGAGACAAAGGTTTGCGACTTCTTCATTGTCGCTATCGGAGCTATCATCATCGCTCCCCCATGCGGCCAAGAATGCCTTCTTGTATTCCTTTTTCTTTCCGAACTTGTCCTTTTTCTTCAAGGGACATTCGTTTTGCATATGGCCGGGCTTGTGACATTTATAGCAAATGATTTCGTCCTTCTTGTTCGATTTGTCGGAAGGCTCTCCTTTATACTCCTTTTTCCGGAATCGTTGTCCACCCTTCTTTTTCCAACTTAGGAATTTGTTGTAGCGTTTGGCGAAGAGTGCCATTTCATCATCCTCGCTAGAGGAATCGTTGTCGCTATCGTCATTTGTTGTGCTTTTGAAGGCAATGCCTTTCTTCTTTTTCGAGTCATCCTCATGTTTTCGAGTCGTCATATCTAGCTCATGGGTGCTCAAGGATCCTATGAGGTTGTCGAGAGAAAGTGTGTTCATATCCTTGGCTTCTTGTATAGCCGTCACTTTCGATTCCCACCTCCTTGGAAGACTTCGAAGGATTTTCGTCACCATCTCCTTGCTAGAATATACCTTTTCAAGTCTTTTAAGATCATTAGTAATCTTAGTAAAACGAGTATACATGGAAGCAATAGACTCGTCATCATCGACTTTAAATAATTCATAATCATGAATAAGCATGCTAATTTTCGAGTCCTTAACTTGACTAGTTCCTTCATGCATAATAGCTAGCTTATCCCACATTTGCTTGGCGGTGTCACAACCGGAAATCTTATCATATTCACTAGGCGAGAGCGCACAAGTGATTGAGGTCATAGCCCTACAATTTAAGGAGAAGGCAAGGCGTTCATCCGTGTCTAGTTCTTCTACAAGTTTATCTAGACCATTTCTCCTAGGCGTTTTATAGCCTTTACTTATGCTAATCCATTGATCTATTTCATATCCACATAGAAAAATTTTCATTAGGTCTCTCCAATAGGGATAGTTAGTACCGTCAAAGAACGGGGGCCTAGTTATGGATTTAGAGTCGACGTACGAAGACATAGCGGATCTTTAAACTATAAAATCGTTAGATTTTTGTAAATAAAATAGCTAAGCTCTGATACCAATTGTTGGTCCGTATGAGTCTAAACCTGAGAGGGGGGGGGGGGGGGGGTGGGGGGGGGGGGGGTGAATAAGGTTTTGTACGTTTTTCGCGGAATAAACACTTTGTGTTATTTACTAAGTTAATTAGTGGTTTTATCACCTAAACTCTTTCGTTAACAAGTTATCGCTAAATTAATCTAAGCAAGCAATAAATATAAGCGATAAGTAAATACGAAAAGTAAAAGTTAAGGGAAGAAATAACGCAAGATTTATAGAGGTTCGGCAAACCGCGCCTACGTCCTCTCCTCGGTATTTTCACTACCGAGTGTTTCACTAAAAACTTCGATTCAAGGTTACACCTTAACGAGCTTAATCAACCGATTACGCTCCCCCTCACTATATGAGTATCCCGAATAAATGACCTAGAGCTTTTAAGCTATACTTGCTTAAAAGCCTCTACCCAATTCACTCGCTCACAAATGAGTTTATAAAATTACTCTTTTACAAATTTGATCACTCACTAACAAATAATATTTCGGAGTTTATAGAATTACTAGAATAATACTCTCGAGAATAATACAAGTGAGATTTTGTAGTATAAGCTTCAAGAATAGCTTTGTAAGAATTGCTTATAAGTTGGTATCCTTTTTTTTGTGTGTCCTCTCCAATGGACTTTGGGGCCTTTTTGTAGAGTGAAAAGCTTCAGCATTTAATTTCAGACCGTTGCTGGTTGTTGAGTTCATTCAATGCTGTTTTCGCAGTTGTTCGCCCAATTTTCAGGAAGAGCTTAAAAGCTGGAATTTGAAAATCTACAGAAACGATCGGTCGTTTCTGTAAAACGATCGGTCGTTTTTGATCTGAGTTCTCTGGAAGAATTTATACTGAAAACGATCGGTCGTTTCCTCTTGGCGATCGGTCGTTTTTACGTTGTGCTCACTGGAAGAAATTTGCACTGAATATGATCGATCGTTTTTGCTTATAGATCAATCGTTTTTAATTCTGGGCATGTTTCGGTTTTCTCGACCAACTTCGAAAGCTTGTAACTTGTTCGATTTAATTCCGATTGACGTTCCGCTTGATCCGTTGACTTCGTATTTGCGTATTCTATCATTTTGACCCTTTGACACGCTAGATAGAAAATTAGTACGCAAAACGAGCTTTTATCATGTTTTACAAATATTGTTATCATCAAAATAATCGATTTGAAGAATCAATGTTCAACAAAGAAAGCGAGTAAGATGAAAAAGTCTTCAATAACTTTTTTGGAAAAGGTGAGAAAACAGACTCTATTGATCAAGAAAGCGAGGATTATGAGAAAGTCTTCAATGAGTTTTTTGGAAAAGGTGAGAAAATGAACTCTATTAATCAAGAAAGCGAGGATTATGAGAAAGTATTTAATAAGTTTTTTTAGAAAAAGTGAGAAAACAGACTCTATTAATCAAGAAAGCGAGGATTATGAGGAAGAATTCAATAAGTTTTTTGGAAAAAGTGAGAAAACAGACTCTATTGATCAAGAAAGCGAGTATTATGAGGAAATCTTCAATGAGTTTTTTGAAAAAGGTGAGAAAACGAACTCTATTAATCAAGAAAGCGAGGATTATGAGAAAGTCTTCAATAACTTTTTTGAAAAAAATGAGAAAACATACTGTATTAATCAAGAAAGTGAGATTATGAGAAAATTTTCAATAAGTTTTTTGAAAAAAGGGAGAAAACAGACTCTATTGATCAAGAAAACGAGGATTATGAGGAAGTTTTCAATAATTTTTTTAGAAAATATGAGAAAATGGACTCTATTAATCAAGAAAGCGAGGATTATGAGAAAGTATTCAATAACTTTTTTGGAAAAAGTGAAAAAACAGACTTTATTAATCAAGAAAGCGAACATTATGAGAAAATCTTTAATAAATTTTGGAAAAAGTGAAAAAACAGACTCTATTGATCAAGAAAGAGAAGATTATGAGGAAGTATTCAATGAGTTTTTTGGGAAAAGTGATAAAACAGACTCTATTAATCAAGAAGCGAGAATTGTGAGAAAGTCTTCAATAATTTTTTTTGGAAAAAGTGAGAAAACAAACTCTATTGATCAAGAAAGCGAGTATTATGAAGAAGTCTTCAATGGTTTTTTAGAAAATGTGAGAAAACGGACTCTATTAATCAAGAAAGCGAGAATTGTGAGAAAGTCTTCAATAAGCTTTTTTGGAAAAAAGTGAGAAAATAGACTCTATTGATCAAGAAAGCGAGTATTATGAGGAAGTCTTCAATGAGTTTTTTGGGAAAAAGTGAGAAAACGGACTCTAGTAATCAAGAAAGTGAGGATTATGAGAAAGTCTACAATAAGTTTTTTGAAAAAAGTGATAAAACAGACTATATTAATCAATAAAGCGAGGATTATGAGAAAGTATTCAATAAGTTTTTTTGAAAAAAGTGAGAAAACAGACTTTATTGGTCAAGAAAGCGAGAATTATGAGGAAGTTTTCAATGAGTTTTTTTAGAAAAAGTGAGAAAACGGACTCTATTAATCAAGAAAGCGAGAATTATGAGAAAGTCTTCAATAAAGTTTTTGGAAAAGGTCCGGACGATAACGATGCTTCTAGCTCTGTACACTTGTAATGGCCTACTAGTTTTTAATGTTGACAAAAGGTGAGAAATTACTCTTGGTATGGTATTAATGATGTTTCTCGTTTAAGACTTTATGCTATGTTATGTTTGGGTTAAAAGTTTGTTATGTTTTGGTTATGTTTGGCTAGTGAGCTGTAATATTTGAGAAGACTTTTAGCTACTTCCATTATGATGTTGTTTATTAATCTTATGATATGTTTTGGTTTATATGCATTTGTTTTGTGTTATGCATGAATGGTAATTTTGTTACTTATTTGTATAATAATGTTGCTAGATTGGATTGGATATTAGTATTTTGCCTTGTTGTGAGCTTTTGGAATGATGTAGGTGAATGGGGCTCGATTTTTTACTCGGATTTGTGCTTTTATCTTATATCGATCTGCGATGTATATCTCATCTTTACTCTATTAGAGTTCATATTGTTTTGGTGAAATAGCTAATCTATAATCAATTCAAGTTTTGTTAAACCTAAAAAAATTGAGATTTTTGAACCGTGTTTCTAAAAAACCCAAGTTGTCAAGAATATGTAAATTTTGAGCGAAAATAACCAAAAGGCAGGGGCAGGAAAAGAGATAGAGGATCTCATCTCGTTAAAGCTACATATTGAAAACTATAATAACACTAAGAAAAATTATGCCGACGAATTACAGTGGTGGTCCCAAACATTTGGTGGACTACAAAGGTAACTATACATATAAGTTGTTTGGTTGCATCATTTGAAGTCGAGACCTTGCAATGATGCAACAAAACAAAACAAGGCTTTGGGTGTGGTATAAAAGTAGCCAAATCCCGTCCGAATTGCTAATTTAGCTTTTATTTGAAATCCCGCTCACATTCCGAACCGGATTGTTAATCCCATAACCAAACGAGGTCTAGCGATGTTTAGCACATAGGGTGTTTGAGTTTCATGTCTGGTTTTAGGTGTTTGGGACATTATAATTTTTAGTTTTTGAGTACATCCATCTTCATAAGCAATTAAGCATTACAGCGCCATCCCCTCTTTTGTGTATTTCTCAAGGTTGTTCTCTTTATCATGGTGAAAATGCGAAAGAAAACTGAAGTTACCAAAGACTTCGAACCGAAATAAGGACACGGATAGGGATTTTGGTTAGTGAAAATGACAAAGGTTAATTACGCAGCTTGAGATGAAAAAGTACATCTCAATGTGCCAATAATGAGACATCCAATGAAACATTCACATTTTGATTTCCTTACTTGCAGAAGAACACGGGATACCTGATAAGTTTGTATATGGTGTTACTTTTTTACAACGTCGAAACAGGTTCTTAAGTGTGACGTTATCTCTGAAATATATCAGTGCTAAGTATGTTGATGATACTCGATATTTCTGAGACGGTTACTTTTCTGCAACGTCTAAACAGGGTTATTAAGTGTGACGTTATCTCTGAAACATATTAGAGCTATATTTGGTTATGATACTCGATATTTATGAGACCCTAACAGCCGTGTCTGTGAAAAGGAACTTTACAATAGAACAGTACTATTTAGAAGGGAACAGATTGTTCCACAAGATTTGATGTATTATTCGTGGTGAATAATTTTAATCATTATATAAAAAATAACTTTTTGCTTCTTAATCTTGCCGATTCTTTCATCTGATGAGTATATCAGTTTTTTTTCATGTGAAGGATCTCTGTGGTGTGATACTGTGATGTGTAAACGGACACTCGCAGAACGTGTTAGAAATAGCTTTTGTAGACTGTACTCAAGTTTGTTAGGATGGTGGAGTTAAAAGTACCCGGTCTCTAATCTATTCACTTTTGTTTTCATTTTAGTACTACCAAATTTCCATTTCAGCTAACTTGTGTTCTTTTTTAAAACGATTGTTATGATAGCCACTTTTTTTGCAAGAAAATTTATTACGTGTCCGATGGAAGAGTAGTGAGTAATAGTTACAGTTCCCTTGGCATACGTACAATATGCATCTTCTTATGAAGCAAGATAAAAATAAAATAAAATTGCACATCCAAGAAATCAAGCACTGGTGAGTACTGGGTACTATACCACACTAGATGTGCTGCCCGGTGCTTGGTTTTTAAATGTTTTATTATCTACAATCTTTAGAAGGATATTGAAATGTGAATGTTCACGATTTTTATCGGAAAATGTTTTAACATCACCAAATTTGCAAATCCAAAAACCTTAACCGCTACGTTAAAGCTTTAACACAAATCTAGTATTTGTAGAAACGGGCTATAACGCAAATCTGGTATTTGTAGAAACAAAGCTAATGTTAAAGCCAAGTACACTAGATTATTGTCCAATGTGATATTAAAAACCTCAAAAATAGCCCTGATTATATTAGCTTTGTTTCTACAAATACTAGATTTGTGTTGAGGCTATTTTTGAGGTTTTTAATAGTATCACTTTGGGCTATAATTTAGGACTTGCCTGAACTGAGTTTTGGTTGTCACAAAAACCCACACTTTGATCACAACTGATCTTGCTTTATGAGTTATAAGGTGAGTGGGTATAAGGAAAAATGTAGGGTGTTTTTTAGCTCATTATCTCTTGTTTAAGGTGAAGTTCATAAAGTGAAGTTCAACTTGGTATCTTTTTCCCTCTCTTATAGCTACTAGGCTCGTTGTAACTGTAATATCCCAGACCAGTTTTGTTATTCTAGCTTTATCGGAATGCCAGCACGGGGGCAAATTTCTCATGTTTAACTTTGTTTTTAATAAGAGTCAGTTCTATGCTTAAAAAAACTGAGAATACGATAGAATTCGTATTCATACTAAAAAAGTAATGGTATTCATATTGTTGATATCGTCATTTCGTCACCCTTAAATAGTCTAAATCTTCTACCAACAACTAAATTATTACCCACTGAAGTTCTTACCATACTCGAAAGTCGAAAATTAATGCTAATTAGCAAACAAGATGCGTATTATGAAGTTGTAACTAGATTGTCTAGTAAAAGTAGAACGGTAAAGAGAAGTTTAACATGGTCTTTCAGCAAGTGAGGATTATGGTATTTGTTTCGCATTTTTGTTCCTTTTTGCTTTATTTAGTTGGCAAACCTGTGATCAGCTTTAAGTAATTGTTTGTCTAACTATGTAAAGTACTTGGGTGATCTCTAGATACATGTGACTTACATATAGTACATACTTTCGAGTAAAAGTGTAAAACTATTAGTAAAGGTGTAAAGTGATAAATAACATAATATTAACAGTAATATTTTCTTAGTTTAAATTTTTGAATGGAGGGACCATAACCAAGCATGTGAAATATTTGTCCAAAGACAATCTCTGGCTGTAACCCATTATGTAACAAACTTATCTTTTTAGTTGAAACCACTCTGTTTTTGTCTACACGAGTGCAACATAACAGTTAATTTTTTTATATTTTTATTTAAAGTAAGTACAATTTAGCATGGCATGAACGTCGACAAAGGTTACTGCCTCCATCCAAACTAAATATATTATAAAACAAAACCTTAACTTGCTACTTATTTTATTTTCTTAAGTAACTTTCACTTTGCAGTTTGCACTAAACATTTAAAAGAGTATTAGTAACTTTTAGTCACGTGAGATAGAAGTAAGAAAAACTAATTAAAAGATTAAAGAATCGTTTTAAACACAACCAAATTGCAAGACCGCAGATTCAAAACCCATTTGCGTTAACACACTTTTAAACCAGATGATTAACCACCTTTAAGTACTGGCCTAATTTTCAAACTAGCTAGCTAGAGATGGTTATTGTTCTCTACCTATACTATCTGAATAACACTAAAGGCCATGCCTCCCCATACTTTCATTTGAGGTCTTATTATCTAATACTTATTAGATATACTTGTTTGCCAAGAATTTTGACAAGAAAATGAAAATAAAATAAAATTACTTATTAGATATACTTGTTTGCCAAAAATTTTGATGAGAAAATGATTAAAAAAATACATATTAGTGGTATTTAATTATTAAAAATTCAAACTCTAAAAACACTTTTAAAGATGAGTATATATAATATGCTACATGATGCAATATCTTTTTACTGTTTGTTTTTAATTTTGATGATACATGATACTATATAATATGTAACAAATATTAAACAAAACTTAAGAATTGGGTTTTGAAAATTAAGTAGGAATGTTTTTAGGCAGTAAAAATGATTATCTCAATTTTGAACATAAGGGAAAAATGGACCAATGTAGCATATATGGTGCCAAGAAATTAGCACATGCTCGAATATATGATGTGTCGCCTCAGTGATGTACAACCTAGACGTGACATTATTTTCGTCGGCAAGTGATGTATATGCATGTGCATGTTCGTTCATCTCAACTTTTTCAAAATTTAATCTCACTCGAGAAAAAAAGATACCTAATAATTGGAAATAAATACAAATTTTCGTATGTTCATACCGTAATAGTGACACTGTCACACTCACAAAGAAAAATGAATGGATAGTAGATGTAATAGCATTTATGATTCAATGGGATTTAAAAGTTTATAATGTCGTGATAGTTGTGTGTATTTTAAATCGTTTAAGTCAAGATATATAGTCGGGGGAGGAACTATATATGTAGTGTGATATTACACGGCGGTTGGCCGGTTACACACCGATACAAACGAAGAAAATAATAATTTCCCATGTACATTAGTTAAAATAAAAATAAATACGTGAGTCCGCCAATTTCGTGTATGACATAGGAAGATGTGGTTCCCCATATCATGGATACCGGCGATTGTACAACTCAAAAATAAAAAATTACAAGATGGGATTCTAAATAAGGACGATTTAATCGGATCAAGTTAATCTACTTACTTAATTTATAACAAAAAGATATTAATTCTTTTTCAAAATCTTATTAAATATGATCAAAATTCTCCCAAGCAAGTAGTTTTTCCTTCTGATTAGAGTTAGAGAGCCTAAGAAAGAATAGTTGAGAGCGAAAGCACTTGTCTATGATGGGAAAAGGGCAGCCAGAGTGAGGGCTTTGTTTCTTTCTCTTTGTGTCAGCTGTCCGGCCCTAATGTTCGTTATCTCTCGATAATCGAACTCGAACCATGTAACTAAACTATTTATAACGTGTTCTAGTCCATTAGACTATTAATAGTGGGATAAAAAAAAAATTAATTAATTAGCCATATAAGATAAGGAAAAGACAATATTTCATTTGATATCGATCTAGATAGAAAACTTTTTTATATATTAAGGTAATAAACTTATTAGCTAATGTGTTAATGCGTTTGGACCAAATTGTCAATTAGCTAGACCTTTCAACCTTTTTTTTCCCGAGACTTAACTTTTCATCACTTTATCTTTATTCAGTCCACAAATTTAGTTCAATCTTTATATAGGGATAGGAAAAAGAACTAATGGGGAGATCAAAAGATAAGAATAGTAAATAGTCACATATATATGCAGATAATTATTTCAAGGGTACCAAACAAGGGATTAATGGATAATTGGATATTCATAGTATTCCTTATTTGGAATAGGAACTCTTTAGTTAATAGCCCAATCCAGCTATATACAGTATTATGTTTGTGCTTGTATTCCTTATTGGAATAGGAACTCTTTATAAAATCCTTTCTTTTTCTATAAATAACACACATCTTTACTTCCTCCGTGTCAAATAATTTTTTCTGGACTAAATACAAAGCTAACTGAGAAAAATTTCTCCAACACACAATTAGCTCAAGGTATTAATGGATTATATTGATAAGATAGACATTTACGGCAACTGTTTATTTGGTATAGTCTATGCAATTTGGTGTTCACCGTGTTTCCTTGAAGATGTCCGTAGACCGTAGTGCGATACTCCATCGGCATCAATTTCCAACTAATGTTGCATTTATTATGCTTGGCTTTAATGGAACTCATGCTTGGTGTTTGCATTGTCTGGATAGTCAAAAAGAGATTTGTCTGAGTTGATCGTAATGAGGCCCAATTCTATTGAAAGAAAAAAGATGGACGATTCTTCCGGCAATGTTGAAGATTTTCAAAAACTAGATTAAGAACAATAATATGAAGTTATTATGGATTAGGCTTATGAAGTTAGTTTCTCTATTGATCTATGTTTGTCCTTCTTCTGTTTGATTTTCAGATAGAGATTGTTTTATTCTATTAACTTTATAATTCATTGTTTGATCTTTTAGTACACATATTGTAGTTATATATGTTTGATCTATAAATCTTATAATGTTTCAAGTTGTCAATGTCTTTGGTCAACACTTTTTTTATCTTATTAAATACTGAACGTGAATATTCACGGTGTTTCTTGATATCGAATGAACATACTGCAAGAAAAAAAAAAAGATTAATCCTAGCTACTTTGGGGCCGCTACATATATACTATATGCATTATGTTAAATAGGCACGAGTCCAAATACTTATCATAACTCATCAGTACCATTGTTGATGATATATGTACGGTTATATCATAATTGTTGCGTAAATTATATTTACGCATGTCTTGTATGATGATTGATTAACAAAGGATATTGCTCATTGGTTTCTACAACGAAAAAGTAAAAAAAGGAAAGAATTAAGCAGCAAACTTTAATAAAATTAATCTCCACTATTCTTTTAACCAAGTCCTATATAAGCATGCGACAAAAGAGCATATATTTGTGTGTACAAGCAATTTATAATATATGGTTTTGTCACTCTGAAATTTCTAACTTTAACGTAAACCTGTAATTATGCGGCAGCTAATGAGTGTTCCGCTCCTATTTCATTGAAAGTTGCAATTCAACCCTGCTGTCAAATGTTTATAATTTAATAAACTTGGAGCAATAAAGTCAATTTGGGAGTATATGTGAAAGAAAATAACTTACTCCAATAATTAAATATTCTCAATTTGAGGATATAGGACTCTTCTTTTTCATATGTTTAAACTTTTGATTAAGCTTTTTAGGAACATAAAAATACATTACATTGTTATTGCGCTAGCTAGTTGTGAAATTTTCACTTTGACATGATTGGTTTGTAAGCATTATCAACATATAAGACACACTGTCTTAAAATAAAAATAAAAGCATAAGAAACACTATATATATGTAATTGGTCCAAATAGAGATTACTAAGAATCAAGTATTAGAGTATGGAAGTCTAAACTAAATGGTCCATATTAAAATGTAATACAAAAATACAATAAACGCATGGTGTATAGTGCATTGAAGTACTCCTCCAAAGATTACCAAATAATTTATCGACAACTACATGACGTGCATGTGCACGGACAATATACTCCAAAACAATGGTCCCCGACTCTTGACAAAGTTGGATTAGTTACTGGATGTATGTAAATCAAATTCAAGTTGATATGATGAGTTGATTAATGATACTTTAAGCCACAACTACAGGTAAAAAACATGGAACAATGAATTAAAGTCAAACTATAGGATATAATCGTCTTTATTTAACGGTTTCCATATGTATAACATTGAAGAATTCAAGAAAAGTTTCTCATTTTCAAAAGTTCACCAAACTCTTATATATCATGTCACTGAGAGCCAAAATTAATGCGGCCTTATGTTATACGTTAAGTTCCAATGTGATAATGATGTCTCATAAACAGTGTTAGGAAAAATTATATAGCCTTCAAATTATTGCTGACCATTTGTCTACGTCCTCATTAAAAATATACATATAAATAAACACACTTAAAAATGACTAGCTTTGACTCAAAGTATGTAGCTCTCTTACATTACAAGTAATATAATAACGAAGCTGCATATAAACTCTCTTCTTATGCAAAATTTCGGTAGAAAAATATTTTCCCTTTATTGTTTACACTTGGAAACTTCACTATTCAGTCTTCTAGTAAAATAATGTGCAATAATTAATGACCTTGTCCTATAGTGGAAAATTCAGAATTTTCTACCTGTACATTGTCATTTTCTGAAAGAAATTTAAATTTCACTGGACTCAGAAATCTAATGGTAATAGTAATAACATACTATATATTTCCTTGAAAGAGTGGTTTAATCATATATAGTCGTTTATTTGCGATAACTAGTTATAACACTGTTATGAATTCTGATTTATCAAGGAGTAAACTGGTAAAGAGGTAGCTAGGTTTGATATGTTTCATAATTTTTATTATTTATAACCAATAACATAATTTATCGCAGGCCGGAGACTACCAAAATAATTACAAATTAAATACTAAAATTGACAACATCACTGTTCATCATGAGTCACTCCAAAAAAATTTCATGTCAAATTATTTTTTTCAGTAAAGAAACCAACCCTACGAGACAACATAACCAAAACTTAGGACTAATTTCGTTTCAATTTAAAATAAATGGACCATACGAATTTATCTTGACCCCTTTATTAACTTCCACACTCACTAATCCACTTCTTGGCCAAGAAGATTTTCCATCTCATTTTCTCTCCCATATCTCTCTAACATAATTACAGATACAGAACCAAGATACCAAAAAAATGGGGAATAGGTTTAACCACAACCTCCACCATAGAAGCACCACCAATGGCAATGGTATAATTTTCTTGCCAATGTTATGCTCAAAATCTTCCATCAAGGACAGTACCGCCAACGTCATCGCTAACTGGCCACGTCATCATCCGAAAGACATCCCTTCTTCTCCCAAAGTCAGTTGTATAGGCCAAGTAAAAAACAATCTTCGAAACAACAATAAAATCGCAGGCTTTCCAGTCCCACCGTATAAACTGACTGACACAGTAGCCAAGACCGTATCTACCAACGGTAAATACCATAAGCTTAAAAGGCTATTTTCTGGTAAAAATCTTGCTACGCCCATCACTGCCAGTCCAGTGTCAAACACTAACCGAATCACTAGGGTAAAAAATGGTCATGTGCATAGTTACTATTATACCCCTAGTGCTGCACCGGTGGATATAACAGTGTTGGATCCGCCTTTGCCGGTGGTTAAGAAGGCGGAGCAGGCACCGGAAGGTGAAAATTTGTGGAAGAGGAGGTCGTGTGGGGCTGGTTTGAGAACGTTACAGCTTGAGAAAATTAATGTACCTTGTAAAAGTAAGATTATGCAACCTACTACCGTGTGATATACTTGTCTTTTATTTGCGATAGTTGCCTTACTTTCATGCAATAGTAGAGAATACTGTAAATTGGAAATTCATTTTGCAGTCTTTTTGTTCAAAAGATTCTATATTTTACTGGTTTATATTATTTTTCTAGCATTCTTCTATGTAGTAAAATTTAGTGAATTGGGCAAGTGCTCTATTGATACTAAAGGTTACAGATCTTGGTAGTCTTAATTCTGAATCATTTTTCAATTCCTTGATTATTATAAATTCCACTTTTAAAATGTCCAAAAGTTTCTGATTATTTTCCATTTGTTACGGCACACCAAGGTAGTACAATAGATGAGAGGACAACTGTGTTTTTTCTACTATTGGCCTTGAATTTGTCAGTTTAAGCAAGTCGTTTGAATTTATCCGTTGGTGTAAAAAATGGACTATTGGCTTTTCTCACTGTACATAAGACCTTGAATTTGTCTGTATATGGAAAGTCATTTGATAATATCCACCAAGTGGAAAAATAGTTTCTCAGTACTC
This sequence comes from Primula veris, assembly GCA_963682055.1. NCBI lineage: Eukaryota > Viridiplantae > Streptophyta > Magnoliopsida > Ericales > Primulaceae > Primula > Primula veris. The sequence continues at coordinate 10,174,172 of OY821743.1, forward strand.
CGTTCTGAATACACAATCTATTTATATTTGCTGGTAGTTTTAAAATTCACAGTTGACCTAACCACATTTGTGCTGATTGCTAAATTTTCCAAGCATTACCAAAAGAAGAGCAAGAACAAATTCATTGAATGACTTTAGTACAAGACCATTAAATTAAGGGGAGGAATAGTACAGACACTATTGTATATATGTTTGAGTTAGAAAATTGTAAATGTGATTGTCTATTTCTTTTCACAATTATTTTGTGAAGATAGATCCTCTTTGTCGCCTAGATCTACTCATACATGTGAAATGGGATCTTGATTTCTAGAGAGATGGGCTGTATATTCACTGCCTAATTTAAGTTATTTAACAGAGAGTCTAAATTTTAAATTGTTTGCCGAAGTTCAACCAGCAATATTGGGCATATTATTTTTTGTCCATAGCAATATATTTAGTCACTAATAATCATCTATAACGTTGATCCCGGGACAAAAATACATACTAGTGTTACCAAGCGTCCAAACCAGCAATAGACGAGTATAATTATACAGTCACGGTTGTGCAAAAGTCATAACATTACCTATTTACGTTCTACAAATAGTTTTGCAGTAAGAAGGAACTTCTTTGATTCTGTTGGAATATATTAGGCTCTAAAATTGGTCTTTGGAACTTGAAGACGTGTCAGCACATTATGTGCAGAGTTTATTTATTTTTAAATCAAAGAGGGCAGAGAATATACATTATGGAGTATATTACTACTAAAAAACCGTCACAAGCTATAAAATATCATGTCATAAAATTTAACCTCGACAGTTCAGGCCTCAGGGTAACATGAATGACCCATACAAATAGCTCATACAATATGGAAAATAATAGTGACGGATTGAGAACCCTTTTTTTTTTTTAGAACCCATTTATGAAAATGGAAAGCAAAATAATTAATAAGGGCAGAACTCTTCTTTTACACACTTAACATCTAATCCGAGACATTAGATGAACAAATAAGAGTTTACACAAGATGCAGTACAAATAGAGAAAGGTGTCAAATAAATTGGATCCATGGATCGCAAATGCCTGAAGCATGTAAACACCAACACATTTTACCAAAACGACTTGATTCTCTAAGTTTCAAGACTAACACAGCAAAACAACTTGAAAACAACCATCACTAGAAAGATATCAAGCAGCTGTGTTAAGGAAAGAGCAAGATACAGGGAGAAACAGGAAAGCATGTGTGATGGGTTTTATCAAGTTAACAGTAAAAAGGAGTGAATGTTTTGACAGATCTTCGACTTCGAAACTACTGTTAATAAAAGAAAATTACATTTACAACTTATAAAACAGGACTTTTAGCAATAACTCCAATAGATACTACTACAAATTAGCGGTTTCCTACCTTAGTTGCTTCTTTCTACATTTATACACGAGTGGTTAGGGAAATTTAAGAAACAGGTGAAGTTTAGGATCTCTCCTCTCTGTAATAGTAGCCATCAACTTTGTTCTTTATAAGGAGTCCAAATTAGTTTGCTAACGTCTATCTCAAGACCACCTCGGCCAGCAGCTTTAAGATGACGATCCAACATCAGTTCCAAACCCTGAAGAGTGCTCAATATATCCTCTGCCTTAATAGATGTCATATCGCTCAGCTCCTATTCACAAAAACAAAATTCCAAAGCATATTAGAACACCATTTTATGATTTTATCACAAAAAAGATAAAAACTTAAAATGTATTACCTCAACACAAGAAACGAAAAACCCAAATGAAGAAAGTGCAACAAACCAGGTTTTGTTTTCTATAGCCACAAATAGCTTTTTGAGAACCTTCCCACACTATTTTTTTCTAAAACTAAATGCCGAAACTTAACAAGGAGCAATGACAATTAAGTATTATAATCACCCCAATTATTAAAGACCTGGGTAGGTAATCCCTGCCCCAGGATTGAAGCTAAAAAACATAAAAAGGAAAAAATGACTTTGGAAAGGATAAAAGAGAACTACAAAAAAATGAGTCAGTGAGGAGACCACCAATACTCTAAACTTGGGGAACTAAAAGTTACGAAGTACAAAGTACACCTGATTAATTGCTCCAAGTAAACACCAATATGGTGACAAACAAAGATTAACAAAACGGTAGTCAACTCCTAAAAGACTTGGGCCATTAAAAGTACATACTCCACTTAACAACAGTAAAACATGGACGTGGGAGCAGGTAATAGGTGAAGAAGACAAATAGAAGAGGGAAATGGAACAAGTTATTCCTCCTAACAATTATTTAACATAAGTCCAAACACATACCTTAATGGATATAATGCCCTTGTGCTTTTTCAGAATGTCCAAAAGAACTCTGGTCCAGTACCCTCTGTAACTCAACAGCCCCAGGTCTGAGAGGGGCCTCTCCGGGGTCCCGACTTTACTTTCTTTCTTGGAAAGTTCGTAAGCTGCATTATGTTTAAGAAAGCATAAAAAAAACAGCAACAAATATTGAAAGAACATTACGAAAAAGGTCATAATATAAGTTATACAGTTTCCGTTTATTCTGAGTTATCTATGATCTATACAAGATAAAGTTCTGATGCTTGAGCACTTGGCAAACCTTTTGGTTGGTTAATCTTTCAATGCCTATTACAAGTTTCACAGTTATCATTTATCAAAAAGACAGTTTGGGCTTTATGGGTATAAAGTTAACAAGGCTCTTTTCTTAAGGTGACATTTTCCATCAGTGACAATTCGTTTTGCAATAGTTTTGCAGTATAAATTACTAATCTAGAAAAGGTAAAACTAAAACGAAGCGAGACCAAGAGAAGATTTTAAGGCAATGATTGACGCCTCGGCAGCAAAAAATAAGTCATATCAGAGTCCATTTAACTAGTTATCACTTTTGTGACGAAAATTTGCTCAAAGTCGTGGCAAGTATAGAGTAAAAAACAAAGCTCGGACTTTCAAGTTGTGAACACAATATAAAAATATACGATTTTTTCTCAGCAAATTTTCAAATAGACCTTTTCCACACGCTTAAATTGCTAACATCAAATAGGAAAACAATTATATGAACCCGGTGCACTATAATTTAGGTTATGCCAACCAATAGAATTTTTTAGTTTTAATTTTGAATTAATTTTAGGGTAGTTATTTTTGGGTCTATTAATAGGTGTTGGGATTTAGTGGGTGGCACACCCTAAAACTTAGTGAACCGGGTTTACGGTAGTGTTACTCCATCAGATAGAGTACAAACCTTATTCTGCAGGACATGTATGACAAGTTGACAATAAAGATAAAAATAACTCTAATTATTAAACAAAATGCTGAAGCTTGAGTTCAAGAAATTAAAGATGAGAAACCAAAGAAGGTATGCTTACAAAATGCAATTAAGAAATCTCCATAGCCTTTCCTCTGATAAAGAGGAAGCGTGAGAAGGCAAGCCAAGTTATACGACTCCTCTTGAGAGTTTTTCCTGAAAATTGGATGACAATTTTTAGTTCTCATAATAACCTATTGTAATATACTAATATCCCTTCCCCAGTTAATTCAAAAATCATATGGGTGGGAAAAAGAGATGAATAGTTATTTGTTTAATTCTTCATTAAATTATTAAGTGCAGCAAAGCGAAATAAGAAATACGTCAATTCTTCTATGACATATTCTAAAATCAAAAAACATTTCAGCTGGATAAGGAAACAGCCAAAGTAGAATACACCCTTATAAAGGCAAGAAGTAAAAAATATGCACTTCTTTTCAACTTATCAAAATTGTCCCCAGGCCACATTTAAACCCAACATCAAGAAAAAGACACAAAGTTGTGTGCCACATTATAATAAATAAAGAAAAAACGAAAAAAGGATCAATTAATGGACCTATCCAACGACCTATTATGCCACGTGTGCGTAACTGCATATGTATGCCTGGTGAAAGCAAGGTTACAAATTGGACTAATTTGTAACAACAGCTCCACAGGTCCGAGTCGAAGAACCCACACATTAGGGAATTATAAACATAAAATACCAACCAGTTAAACAATCAGGTAGCCATCATGTAGCATCTGCTAAACTTGTAGAATAAGACGAATCAAGTAATTATCATCATACCAAATAAGAAGAAGAAAAAGTTCTTAATATTATCTGTCTCTAAAATATAGCTGCAGAAACTACAGCAAGACAAGATTCTGGGAGACATTGTCTAAGAAAGAAAAATTGAGAAATAAGCATATACCTTTGAAAAGTAACTAACCATGTGGCAACCCCGATCATCACATTCACATAGCACATAAAACAAGAAGAGGTCCACGTCATAATAGAGAGTCTTGTCATTGAGAAACAGCTTTGCCAGATAGCAAAGGTTTTGACCGTAAACCTGATTCTTTTTAACATCCACCAGTTTCAAAACATTTCCATCAAAAAGTATGTCAGATCTAGATCTAATGAAACGTCTACATGCAATGCTCAACCTAAGCATTTTGACAATAAAGTAACATAATTAAATTTACATATACCAAAGTTAAAGATAAGCAGTAAAAAATATATGCACAAGAGCATACCTCAAATATTGATAGTGTACCACTTCTATATATCTCATCGCCAGGGGGATGCTTCAGATCGCATTTCCTCTACGAACAGAAGAAATGTCAGAACACAACAAAACTTAAAGTTGAATATGCTTATTCTTGGGGGAAACGCCTAAACTAAAAAAGTAATGACCTTTTCAGGGTCGAAAACAGTCAACAAAAACATCAGACGAGTGCAATAAACTAGTAAAATCCCATATCTTATCAAGTAAGACCGAAATTCTGCAACAGCACATTTAATGAACGTGTGGGGAAATAAACGACTTTTGAGTCACTCAATGCCAAATTGAAAGCATAGAAAGTAAAAAAGGCAAAGTATCCAAAATATATTTATAACTATATAAACAAATTTTTTCAAATTTTTGGCCTTTCAGCCAACAGAGTAATAAAATGCAGGACTGACAGGCACAAATATCCAACCAAGGAAAGGATGTGTACAAAATTAATGATCATGATTACAATGAAATGAAGTGAACTCAACATATGCCTTTGAAGCTGTCTTTTACGTTTCATGAAAGTGAGGCAAATCACAAAAGAAGAGCTTCAGACAGCCATTATACTCTGGTGGAAATGGAGAAAAGTACCATGTCTCTATCTTGTACTTTCCAAGTTCTATTGTTGCTATATTTTTAACTTTCGTAAACTCCTCATGCTCGCGCAAGCTGGCAGCATCAAGCTCTTCATGGCCCTGCAGGGTTGAAACTCCAGTCAACAATAGATGACATTCAAAACGGACAGAAGAGATTGACAAAAATTGCATACACACTAGATATTAGTTCCAGAATTTGCAAAGTACAAAATTTATGAAATTTCTCAGTCTATAGATCGATGAAGTGTTTGCTCACAAGAGCGAGCAAGGGAGGGAGAGAGAATTGGACAACAGAATAGTTGGTCAGACCTCAAACATGCTTTCTACTAAACAACCCTCGGAGCACTACATTGTAAAGAATGATCACCTTTTCTAGCATTGTAAAGGAAAAAGAAGGGAAAAGGTCCTTATTTGCTATTTGTAATAAAAGAAATGAGTACTATTCAACTAGGAGTGCCATGGGAAATCACCGAACTTATGTGTCAAACGTCCCACAAAAACGTAACAATAGACACTTACATCCACCAACACGTAAAGGTTGAGAAGGCGTCTAATCGAGGAATAACCAAAGCCAGTTATAGCTCAGTAGATGGTCGATTTAAATTTGATCCCATGGCTGACATAACAAAGGACTTCTATATCAGCCACCAAATTTATTTACTTAACAATCCCACGGCAGAGAGCTACAGAACTTAGCAGCTCCCATCATTCTTGACTGGATCTCCCCCCTTGATCCACTAGTTAAAGAAAACTCTAGAGGGATATGTATTGCTCTATAACTCTGTCCGCTACTTTTGTAGATATATCTTCTTCTAGTGCTTAGTGTTGTGTACTACTTGATTAAGTGGAACTGGCATATGGTCTTTTGGCAATTATATAAAGCAAATGAAGCCAATACGTTCAATCATTAATTTACAGCTCTGTATGCCAAGTATGACCTATCCAAATAATGAACTTGCAACAAAACCTATAGCAGCTATAAATTCGGAGAGAATTCAGTAAATAACAAGAAGAAATAGATACAGCTTTTACATATCTCCACATGCGTCTCATCAATTTTACGTTTCTGATGCCGTGTCATTTTCAAGCTGGCTACCTGAAGGAATATAGAGAGAAAGAGACCCGTTACAATAAACACTGCACCTTCTATATCATTAACTAAGCAACGCTACACATGATTGCTAGTAAGAAAGTAAAAATATCTAACTGGGAATGTATACTTCAATTCCTGTAGAATTTTAAAGGTGATGTAAATGCAACGTCATACTGCCATAGATGCCAACACAAAACATGAATCGAAAGACTGATAACGCTACAAAAGAACTGTGTATAAAACTCATGAAGCATTGCCCATTCATGTAGAGGAATGAAAAGAATCCCGCCACTATGACGCTACAATTCCAATACCAAAACTGAGACAAAATTCCAGTACAAATGGAAAATGTAAAACAGAGTAGAACTCACAAGACCCTCAATCCCAGATTTAGACGTAGAGGGCAAGTACAAACCAAAAAAGACTGATGAACATCTTCAAAATATTTTAAGAGCAAAGCAGTACCTTCTCCTCCACCTTCTCATCGACTACAGTCTCTACTGAATCAAGATTCAGCTGTTCAAGTTTGACCCATTCATCAAGCCTCCTATTGACTGTATGAAAAAGGGAAAAACATTAAAAATTGATCACAGGTATGAAATGTACAAGCACGCTGTACTGTTCATTTACAGCTTAAAGTAGTCGCACTAGATAGCACGGCGTAAAATAGTCAGTGTATGGAGATCTGGGAAAGCTAATCTTCATTCAAGAGACTGAGAATTATGTCAGACAAAAACCAAGCAAAAACGACGGTTGCTAAAAGAAAAAGAAAAAAAACAGATGTACATAAGCTACTCTCAGTTTCAAAGGCTGAGACCCAAGAAAAGCAATACCAAACAAACTATTCTTTTTGTTTGTGATGAGCAAATTAATGAAGTAAATTGCTGAGAAGTCCTCGTAGTCACGAAGGAGAGCTCACCTCTACAGAAAAGAGTGAACAGTATATAGCAAGAAGGCAAGAACAGCATAAACTCAACACTAAATCAATAAAATATGAATTGATAGCTTTGTAACCACCCCACCAAAAAACAAAACTAACAACAAAAATGGCATCCAAACATCTGTATAAAAAAATCAAAGACGATAAAACTCAGGATTGTTAAAAGGTCCAGTGTTCAATCTTTCCAAGATTACCACAAACAAATTATAATTACATCCTCAATTCTTTCCCATATAAGAGGCATATTCTCGTAAGGACCTAATCATGTAAAATTTGGCTTTAGAGACATACATTCTACTTCCACTTAATATAAACAAAGATAACACAACATAAACCACCACATCTGATCTAGTCCTACTCCTACTGGCGTTCAAACACCAATGAATTTAGACAGTTACGTTTTAGCGTTTTAGTAGGCACCACGTGGCATATATTAATTTGATAAACTGAATTATAAAAAAATACTCGAGTTACCAGAAACATTTAACACGTGTATAAGAGAAATATTTACATTTGTCAGATGGAAAAGAAAACAGAGAGAAACCTAACAATCTGAAATTCATAGCGTATGCCCATTTTTGCCCAGCATAATTAATAAATCACCAGAGCGAAACAAACAACTTCAATCAAAGAGCCCATGTCTTTTCTATTATTAACTTCCTCACATTTAATTACCTCTCTTAAGAAAAGAGGCATATCGATGAATGCTCAAATGGAATCTTCATATGATACCTTGGTAGACCATTATCCTTCCCACATATCACAATTATGTTGCAACAAAAAATTATACCTTGCTCTGATATATTCAACGGTTCAAAATACAGCAGAAATTTTGAGGTGTAATCTGAAAAGTTCGCCTCCCAAGCAGGAGACCCAAAGTCAATGTGCTATTGAAGGTATATTCTGCTGGTGAGGTATATTATGGAAGTGAATAAGTCTAAACAATTCATCTTGTAAGTATAAATGAAAGCAGTAAAAGGACACGGAGATTTAACGTGCTTCGGCTGAGCCTACGTGCACAGGTATAAACCGAGTACATACCCCATTAGGGTTGTCTCCATCTCTTTATATAGTAGTGTGTAATAAGCATGTGGCATATCTTTGAGATTGCCACTGCCATAATTAGAATATTACAATATCAATCATCATTATATACAATATCAATGAACACTCCCCCTCAAGCTGGAGCATATATATAATATGTTCCAAGCTTGTTACAAATGTATTTAACTTGGGCTCCACTCAGTGCTTTTGTAAATAGATCTGCCAGTTCGTCTTCTGTCTTCACATGACTAGTCTTTACGATATAACCCATAATCTTTTCTCGAACAAAATGACAATCAACTTCTATGTGTTTAGCCATCTCGTGAAATACTGGATTGTTAGCAATATGGATGGCAGCTTGATTATCACAAACTAGATCCATAGGTCTCGCAGATTTAAAACCAAGTTCCTCTAAAATATACTTTAACCATGCCAACTCGCAAGAGGTGTGAGCCATTGCTCTATATTCTGATTCCGCACTTGACCTGCCAACAACATTTTGCTTCTTGCTTTTCTATGATACAAGATTTCCACCAACAAATACACAATATCCTGTAGTCGACCTTCGATCCCCGAGCGAGATCTTGCAACTTCGATACCAAGAAAATACTTCAATGCACCGAGATCTTTTGTGTGGAATTGATGGTTTAAGGACAATTTTAATCTTTCAATACCTTTCGAATCATCACATGTAAGGACAATATCGTTTACGTATACCAATAACACAATTCTACTAGCCGGAGAGTGGTGATAGAAGACAGAGTGATCAACTCCACATCGCTGCAAACCGAATTGCATAACTGCCTCACTAAACCTCCCAAACCATGCACGCGGAGACTGTTTCAAACTATATATGGCTTCTTTAAACGACAAACCAAGCCATACTCCCCCTGAGCAACAAACCCGGGAAGTTGCTCCATATATACATCTTCTTGTAAATCACTATGAAGGAATGTATTCTTAATATCCAGTTAATGTATGGCCATGAGCAAGATGCAGCTAACGAGATAACAAGACGAACCGATGTTAGTTTAGCAACCGGGGAAAAAGTATCCATGTAATCCAAACCATAAATCTGAGTATATACTTTAGCTACCAGCCGAGCTTTTAAGCAATCAATCGTACCGTCAGAATGGACTTTTACCGTATATACCCATCGACATCCGACTGTCGTTTTCCCTTCAGGAAGAGGAACAAGCATCCAAGTACTATTTTCATGAAGAGCAGACATTTCGTCTTTCATTGCTGCTCACCATCCAGGATGTGACAATGCTTCAAAAACAGACTTAGGAATAGAAACAGATGATAGGGATGCGAAGAAAGAGGCATGAACAGTCGATAAATGATAATAAGTGACAATTAGAAATCGGATGTGAGGTACATGCACGTTTACCTTTACGAATAGCAATCGGAAGAGTATCGCCTGTGGCAGGATCTGGAGACGTCGAGGACGAGGGCGAAGCGCTTGCATCATTAGAAGGAAGTTCACTTATCGAACAATTTGGACGGCGGGTATACACTTACATCTGTGGGCCATACACGACTCGAAAGGCCTGAAGGATGGGAAAGTGATGATTCAGGAATATTTTCAGAGATAGATCGAGATAATGGCATCGGCGGTATTACTGGAAGCGGAAGAAAATCATTAAGTGTGGTGGAAGTGTAACCCTCACTAAAATATAGGGTTGACTTGAAAAAAGTGATCAAATGAAGTAAAGAACTTACGTAAAGTGGGACTGTAACACCGATAGCCTTTTTAAGTTCGTGAACAACCAAGAAATATACATTTAATAGCACGAGGGTCTAATTTGTCAATTCCAGGTGAAAGTTGATGAACAAAACATGTACTCCAAAAATGCGAGGTAGAGGAAACCGTGAAACGTCAGGAAATAATATAGATTGCGGAATAAGCCATGAAGTGAAAGTACTGCTACGCGGAATAAGCCAATCTATCTACATGTTCTCACATGTTTATACCGAAATCCCAAATTTGAAATGATACAAATCGGAGTGTACTATCATGAATGGAGCATCTACCCTTTTATTGATTCGGGGTGGAAAAGAAACGCGATGATGCTTCCCTAACTGACATGACTCACAATTTAAAGATTTGACATGACTCAAACTAGGAACTGACTGTTTCAACTTATCGAGTGATGGATGTCCCAAACGAAAATGAATCTCTAATGGAGAGGCCGCAATGTGACAAGCAACTAAAGGAAGTGAATGTTCGCTAAATCGATAAAGACCTCCCTCTTCACGCCCTACGCCAATCGTCCTCTGTCTTCAAATCCTGAATGGTGACAGAATGAGGAGAAAATGTCACTGAACAATTTAAGTCTTTAGTTAATTTGCTAACGGACATTAAATTGAAAGGAAAAGATGGTATATATAAGTGTGAGTAAAATAAGAAGAATACTTCTTATTATAATGAATCAAAATCCCATACAAATACAACCTAAAGGTCTCCTTTATATAGGTAGACAAGACTAACAAAATAACCTAACAGCATTCCTAAAGGCTAGGGGAATATCTCTACAGATATTAACTTGACTAAAATAAAATGATAGTCTAATATAATATAATCAAATAACAGCAGAATATATATAATTTGCAGCAGAATATTTGCTATATCGTGGTCATTTATTACACGCCAACACTCCCCCTCAAGTTGGATCATAGATATTGATCATGTCCAACTTGCTAATAAAGAACTCAAATTTGTCGCTGAACAACCCTTTAGTGAAGATATCTGCAGTTTGATGATTAGTTGGAACATAAATAATACTCTTCCAAAATCAACTTTTTCCTTGATAAAGTGTGTCGATCTCTACATGCTTGGTTCGGTTATGATGGACTGGATTGTGTGCTATACTTATTGCAGCTTTGTTGTCACTGTACAACCGCATAGGTAGGGAGATATCCATCTTGAGTTCATCAAGAAGTCTAAGAATCCAGAGCAGTTCGCACATGCCATGAGCAAGAGCTCTAAATTCAGCTTCTGCGGAGCTTCTAGCAACATGTTGCCTTTTACTCTTCCACGTCACTAGATTTCAATACACAAATGTGCAGTACCCGGTGGTTGACCGTCTATCATTCGGACATCCGGCCCAATCAGCGTCGGTGTAGATCTCTACTCGCCGACTATCTCCTTTCTTGTAGAAGAGACCTCTCCCCGGAGTCTTTTTCAGATAACGCAAAATTCTGAAAACTGCTTGCACTTGAGGACTCTTTGGAGCATGCATGAACTGACTTACAAGGCTCACTGCGAAAGCAATGTCCGGTCGGGTGTGAGATAGTATATTAGCCTTCCAGCAAGGCGTTGATATCTTTCTTTTTACACAAGCTCTCCATCGTGATCATTAAGCTTAATGTTAGGATCAAGAGGTGTTGAAACAGGTTTGCTACCGGTCATACCTGTCTCCTTGAGGAGATCGACAATGTATTTCTGTTGAGTGATAGAAATACTTTTTTTAGACCGAGCAACTTTCATGCCTAGGAAGTACTTAAGGAGACCAAGATCTTTGATCTCAAATGCTCGAGCCAACTCCTTTTTTAATTTCTCAATCTCAACTGAGTTGCTACCTGTGACAATCATATCGTCTACATACACGATTAAAATTGTAATTTCCCCCTAATTCGAGTGTTTAAAGAACAATGTACGATCAGCCTGTCCTTGAATAAACCCAAGTTTCTTCATCGTTTCTCCAAACTTCTCAAACCACGCTCGAGGGGATTGCTTGAGACCATATAAAGACTTCTTGAGACGGCACACGAGTCCCTTGTTTTCATCACTGTGGAATCTTGGCAGAATATCCATGTACACTTCTTCCTCGATGTTACCGTTGAGGAATGCATTCTTGACATCGAGTTGGTATAGCGGCCAATCTTGGTTAGCAGCTAGAGACATGAGAACCCGCACCGTATTGAGTTTGGCTACTGTGCAAATGTCTCCGAGTAGTCAAAACCATATGTTTGGGTAAATCCTCGCGCAACTAACCTCGCTTTGAACCGTTCAATGCTCCCATCAGCATTAAACTTAATGTTGAAAAGCCATCGACACCCAACAGTCTTCTTGTCTCTCGGCAGCGGCACAAGAGACCAGGTTTCGTTTTTCTGAAGTGCTTTCATCTCTTCAAATACAGCTTCTTTCCACTCGGGTGACTTCAGTGCTTCATGGACATCTTTCGGAATCGATGCAGATTGTAATTCGATGGTGAATGCCTTGTATTGTTGAGACAATTTCTCATACGACAGTTGTTTTTGAAGAGGGTATTTGGTGCAGTTTCCCACACCTTTCCGAAGAGCTATTGGAAGGTCATCAACTCTGTTTACATCATCTACATGTTCATCAATAATATTAAGTGGACCAACAAAATGCATACCCGTCTCATTTTACACTTCTTGTTCAGATTCCCTCGGTTCAGATTCTGGTATAGCTTGGAGCATTGGGGCAGCATGTACATGAGGGTTTTTTCGATGAGAGTAAACATGTACTACCATCGGGTTCCCAGCCTGTTCACTTGTTCCTGAATGTGCATTTTTGGGTTGACTTGGAACACTATTGTGGCTGATCGAGTGGGTCGTGTGGTCAATGACCAGGTTAGGAATTGTTGTTTGCTCCCAAAAACGAGCTTCACTTATGTTCTCCCCCTGAAGCGATGATTTGGGATAAAAAGCAACTTATTCGACGAATGTGACATCCATGGTAATAAACAATTTTTTGGTAATTGGATCAAAACATTTGTAACCTTTTTTTTTGGACGAATACCCAAGTAAAACACATTTTATAGTTCGGGGATCAAATTTAGAGCGGTTCTGAGAATGGATATGGACATAGGACACATCCAAAGACTCGAGATTGGAATTTCGTTGTGAAAAGATGAGTATCAGGGTACGTGTCTAGGAGCACTTGCAAAGGTATTCGGAACTTCAGGACTTTCGATGGCATACAGTTAATAAGGTATGAGGCTGCAAGAACGGCATCCCCCAAATAGTACTTAGGAACATTTGTGGTGAACATAATACTCCTAGCAATTTCTAGAATGTGGCGGTTTTTTGTTTCCGCCACCCCATTTTGTTGGGGGGTGTTCGTGCACGAGCTATGGTGGACTATGCCATTTGCAATGAAGTAAGGACCTAGGACATCATTTAAGTACTCTTTTCCATCATCACTTCTAAGGACTTTGACACATGCATTAAATTGAGTTTTAATCATGGTGTGAAAGTTCTTAAAAGTGTATGCAGTATCATATTTGTCTTTCATTAAATAAATCCAAGTCATGCGAGAGTGATCGTCAATGAATGTGATAAACCACCTAGTCCTACTCATGTTGGACACCATAGATGGACCCCATAAGTCAGTATGAATGAGTGAGAAAGGGGTCGAGGCAATATAGGGTCTTGATTTAAAAGGTACATGAGTATGCTTAGCTAATTGACAAATCTCACAATGAAACGAAGACAAATTTTTATTGATGAACAAATGAGGAAACAATTTATTCAGATATGGAAAACTAGGGTGACCCAATCTATTGTGCCACAACATTATTTCACTAGGTACGATTGACGTAGAAACAAACTTGCAAGCAGATGTGTGGGCTTGTTCACTCTTGAAAGTTCTCGTCTTCATGCAGTACAACCCTTCATGCTCCATCGCAGTCCCAATCATTGTCCCCGAGATATCCTGAAAGACACAAGAATTTAGGGTAAAGTGAGCCACACAGGGTTGAGACCGAATGAGTTGGCTAATGGACAACAAGTTATAAGACAGTTTGGGAACATGTAACACGGAATGTAGTGTTAGACGATCAGAAAGTATAACCGATCCTTTGCCGGCTACTGAGGAGAGTGAGCCATCGGCAATGCGAACTTTGTGAATACCTGAGCACGGTGTGTACTTTGAAAACAAGTACGATGCTCCTGTCATATGATCGGATGCGCCCGAATCTACAATCCAATCATCAACATGGGTCACATGGGAGGTTAGGGCTGTGCTAGGATTACCTTTTTTCGACACAGTGCAGTGATGTTGCTTCATAGGCGCCAAGGAGGTTGAGGTGGCACTGAGAAGGTAGTGGGTTGGACGTGCTGTCCGCGTGGAATCCTTTGGCATCAACAGACTTACGCATGCGATGTTGGTCAGGGCGTCCATGAAGCTTCCAACATGTTTCTTTGACATGACCAGTACACTTGCAATGCTCACAAAACAGGCGAGTAGACTTCGAGCTAGGCCGAGAATCCCCAAAGGAAGGAGTCTGATCACCACCCGGATTGTGACGAAACTTGGAGAAGTTTGAAGCTGCAAGAGCTGTAGCCTCCAAGCTCCGTTTCGGGTACAAGCATGACTTTGCGCCGAGTCTCTTCTCTGCGTACCTCAACAAAGGCTTCACGCAGAGTAGGAAACCGATCACGACTTAGCACGCGGCCGCGTGCATCATCAAGTTGCGGCGAGAGGCCATAGAGAAAATCAAAAACACACTCCTTCTCCGTACCCTGGGCAGAAAGCTTAGCATAAGCAGCACACTTACACTCATTGGAGTAGTATTGGTCGTGTTCCTGCCAGAGACTACAAAGAGCACTGTAGTATTCGGTGACAGAGAGAGAGCCTTGACGTTGTTCGTGAAGCTTTGTCTTGATCTTGAACACCTGAGAAGCATTCCCCATATCCGAATAAGTCTCATGAATCGCAGTTCAGAGATCTCCAGCCGTCGGAAAAAACATGTAGGTTCTTCCGATGTGAAGATCCATGGAATTGATGAGCCATGTCAAGACCATGGAATTTTCGGCATCCCATCGCGCGTAAGTGGGATCCGTTGACACTGGAGCTGGTGTCGCACCAGTGATATAACCAATGCGTCCTTTGCCACGCAGGAAAAGAGAGACAGACTGCGACCACACTGCAAAAAGTTTTTTCCGTTCAGTTTATGAAGGGTTATTTGCAGTGATGAGTTGTCTGATGAGGCTGTGGGCAAAGGAGAGGCATAATTGCAGTCATGAGTTGTTTGAGAGGCAGAATTACGCTTAGCGCAAGCTGCAGACTCGGCCACATCCGAATTTGGCATGGCTGAAGGCTTTAGGATTGATCGGAATAGCCGTATCGGCTCTGATACCATGTGAGTAAAATAAGAGGAATACTTCTTATTATAAGGAATCAAATCAAAATTCAATACAAATACAGACTAAATGTCTCCTTTATATGGGTAGAAAAGACTAACAAAATAACCTAACAGCATTCCTAAAGGCTAGGGAAATATCTCTACAGATATTAACTTGACTAAAATAGAATGATATTGTCTAATCTAATCTAATCAAATAACAGCATAATATATCTAATTTACAGCAGAATATTTGCTATATGGTGGTCATTTATTACACACCAACAATAAGACTCAGGATAATTTGACACAGAACTAGGATGAGCAATACCAATACCATCAACACTAGTGGCAGCTCCAATTGCCAATGTAACATTATAAAGATTTTTTGAATGATGAATAGTACTAAAAAGATCAATCTTACCAGACATGATCCGTAGCACCGGAATCAATGACCCAAGGAGATGGTAGAGAGGAATTGGAAGAAAAGCATGCCACTGGATTACCTTTATGAGCGTACGAAGCAGTAGGAAGAGAAACCTACTGATCAGCTTGGTACTTTTGGTACTTTAAATAATCCTCGGGTGAGATACTGACTAATTTCGATGTCCCAGTAGCATGTTCATATATACCGGATTGTTCATTGACAGCATTGTTAGCTACATAGGCTAGTTTACCATGTAAATTCCAGCACTGATCTGTTGTATGGTATAGTTCTCGCAATGCGTACATTTTTTCAGAGAGCGTCCCCCCGGTCACTAGTGCGAGTACCGCGATTATCATTCCGGTGAATTGTACGACTGTTATCCCGATTATCGAAACGATTCCCATACAAGTTACGACTGTCGATGCGGTTTCCATTCAAACTTCGATTATGATTAGGAGCAAAGGAGGATTGTGGTAATTGAGTCGCCAAAGCGGATCAATCGGAAGTTATATTAATTGCCGGCTTTTGACATACAGCCCGTGACACCTAAGCATAAGTTTCACCTAGGGATGGTGATTCAGCTCCACTTAGAATCTGCGCTTTTATTGGCTCAAATTCTGGTTTTAACCCTGCAAGAAATTTCAGAACAGAATCTGCTTTCTTTGCTTATTCATTTTTTTAACATCACCAGAGACGGGAAGAACAGCATAAAGTTCTTCATGTAATCATTTAACCCCTGCATAATAATCTCTAGCAGATTTTTCACCTTGCTGTAACTCGAAATACTCGCTAGATAGATCATGCATACGCGACAAATTACTCGAAAATAACTCAGTGATACAAGTCCACAGTTCACTACAACTTTCAACATGGCTGCACATATCTAAGATATTAGGCTCCGTAGAATTCCACATTAAACTAACAATCCAAGCATCATCCTTACTCCAGTTTTTATCCTCTTTTGAACTGTTTTCGGTTAGATGATTTTCCTTTCCTTGACCACTCAAAGACATTTTAATAGCTCTAGCCCATTGTTGATAGTTATCACCATTTAATTTAATAGTAGTGAGTTACATAGGCATATGAGACTTTTCCATTTTATTATAACCAATTATCAAAACTCAGCGAAAACACTTAACCCAGAAAAAAGACGAATCGCAAACCAAACACCAAGCGAACAGATTTTACCGAAGACAAAATAAATAAAACCGAGTACCAAATACCAATTGAACACAGATCTGAAACAATATAACCTGGTTTGAGCTAAAAAATGGAGCATCGACAACAAATACGTGTCGAAAACGGTCGAGATGACGATAAACAGACGAAAATACGCAGGTAACAGTTTGCGTAAACACTGAAAAGAGATGGAGCAATTGTATTCGGAAGGAGAGAATTTTTTTTGGTAATTTAGGTTAAGTGTATAACGACGGCTAGGGTTTGTGTATAGCGGCAGCTAGGATTTGTGTATAGCGGCGGCTAGGTTTTATTATAGTGACGGCTAGGTTAATTAACCTGCTCTGATACCATGTAGATACAAATGAAAGCAGTAAAAAGACACGGAGATTTAACGTGCTTCGGCTGAGCCTACGTGCACAGGTATAAACTGAATACATACCCATTAAGGTTGTCTCCATCTTTTTATATAGTAGTGTGTAATAAGCATGTGGCATATCTTGGAGATTGCCACTGCCATAATTAGAATATTACAATATCAATCATCATTATATACAATATCAATTAACGCATCTTATAACTAAGCTCTTACCTAAACATTTACTTGCAGTTACCATATAACTGCACTGCTTCAGCTGTAAGAAACCTGAAAGGGGCCATATCAATTAACGCATCTTATAACTAAGCTCTTACCTAAACATTTACTTGCAGTTACCATATAACTGCACTGCTTCAGCTGTAAGAAACCTGAAAGGGGCCTGATTAAACGCAGATGTTTCAGCTTAAAGTCACAAATCAGTTAAGTCAGTCTTCCCTTGAAAAATACAGCTAAGGCCAAATGATTCTATAAATTTTACATAAGCTGACTTTTTTTCACTTGAGAGAATTTAGAACAGAGAGGTTGCAGGCATACATTTTGCTCTTGGTCATATCAAATTCTAGTTCACTTCTTACTCTTATTATGTTTCTAAAATACACCTCAAGACATGGGTTTGCCTCAGCAAATCTTAAAGCATAAAAATGCCTAAAGATAAAATCGTGAGAAATAACCAGTACAAAATAACATAATGTTGGTATCATATGATCAAAATGAACAGAACTTTTTAAAACCTCCTAAACATAGAAAATAAAAATAACGCAAATAAGCCAAGAAACACATGCATAAAGACTTGTGAAAAACACGGATAATTACATGCTGAAATATGTAGGCTGGGCTTGAAGCCAGCCACATTAGACCCTGAAATTATGTCTATGATTTTGTACTATTAGTATTAATAATATTTATTTCATGGACAAGTTTTAAACAAGGGTTTTAAGCGGATATTTGTGCGTGAGTATTTCAAATGTGAGGTTTTTAAAAGTTCTAGGATATTCTTTACTCAAATCTTGAGAGATTAGATTGAAACTCTATGGTTAGTATGAATCAAATATGCAGTGGCCTGTAGAAGCTACAGAGGTGAGAAATATGTATTCTTGTCTAGTGCCATAATAGCTTGCCACTCCCGAAATCGCTTATAAAACTAGGCTTTTAAACTAGTCACTGGATGCTGGGTGTACACATTCAGATACTCTTCTTCTCCACAGTATGAAAAGGGAGTTGATCTATAAATCATCTTAAGTTAGAAGCACATGAGGTGATGCGATCTCAATGAAATTTGAGATTTAAATACCAATGACCTCGAAACATAAAAATCAAATTAAAGTAATTAAATTAAATTATGTGAGGAAAACAAAGAGTATTACAAAAATTTCTACAATTCCTAATTTAATCAAAAAAATAGAAATAGGAAACAGATCAAAGCAAAGAGAGTTCATATTTCCCCACTTAATATTCTTTCAATTTTAAAAGTAGGGTTTCTTCACTTTCACCACACACTGCCAAAGTATTTTTTTTTTTGTTAATCCTCACAATCAGTATAATGTGCGTAGACCTCATACTCGACAACCTTAGATTACATTAAACTTAAACCATTTCCCACAAACTCTAAATAGAAACAATTAAAAACGACGAACACTTCGAATCAAATTAAGAAGTAAAAAATGTTCCTCCCAAGAAAATGGCTGTCTTAATCAAAAAGACGGCTTTTCCCATCAATAACGTGGCTTTTTCATCGAAATGCAAATACTTTTTTTATTGAAACTCGCCTTTTTCATTAAAAGACGTTTTTTTTTTTACTGAAACGTGTTTTTTAACTTGGTTATTTCACGTGTAAAGGCGTCTTTTCCTTCAAAAGGAGGCTTTTCACTACAAAGCGGGGTTAAACATTAAAAAATTCTCAAGACGTGTTTTTCCACAAACTATAAATACGAAATAACCAAGCACCTAAAAACGGTCCTTTCATTAAAAAAAATTTAAATTCGAAATATGCCTTTACGCTAAAAAGCAGTTTTTTACATTAAAAATGGCTTTTCTGGCCTTCTCAAGATTCTCTCTTCCAACAAACCCTAGATATGAAACAATCAACAACAAACAATTCAAATCAAATTAAAAACCACAGTATTTAAAAATACTCACACTCCGAGCACGTCGTAATCACGATTACTAGGGGTGTACACGGTTCGGTTTGGTTCGGTTTTTGAGTAAAATGCTAACCAAACCAATCAAAAACAATCGGTTCGGTTTTGACCAAAAAAATCCCCGGAACCTAACCAAACCAAACCAAACCAATCATAATCCGTTTGGTTCGGTTTGAACTTTAACAAATAAAAAACACAATATTCAAAATTACACTAATTTCGTTAAGTTTTCGCATATATTTCATTTGCAACTTTAAACCAAAAGTCGAATAACAAGTAAATTTACAAATGATTTAACAAAATTATTATTAATAATTACAAACAGCAAGTAAAACATCATATCTCAATTTATTGATGTATATATATATATAAATAATTATAATATTTTATATATGAATAAAAATAATCGGATCGGTTCGGTTTGAAAACCACTCAAACCGCAAACCGAACCGATTAAATCGGTTTATCAAATTTCAAACCAAACCAAACCAATTACTAATCAGTTTGGTTCGGTTTTTGATCGGTTCGGTCGGTTTGATCGGTTTGGTTCGATTTATGTACACCCCTAACAATTACCAACAAAGCTTAAATCCAAAACAATCAACAACAGACAATTCAAACCAAATCAAAGTTACAAACTACAGAAAAAAGTGCTCACACTCGGAATGATGCACGTAAGTAATCATGATTACGAACATTTCCCACAATTAAGAAACAACAAACAAACTCGCATCAATGATTGAAAAAACAGGAGTAGTGAGTCAAAAAAAGACTGTTTACATTGAAAAACGGCTTTTCTGGCCAAAAACCCTAAACACAAGTTACACAACTGACTAATTAACAACAACAACAAATAAAACAAGAGTAATAAAAAGATAAAAAAATGCTCACACTCGGCATAATGCATGCACAAATCACGATTACCAACACTTCCCACAAATCCACAATTATGAAACAACAAACAAACTCACATCAATAATTAAAGAAGCGACTGTTTACGTTGAAAAACAGTTTTTCTCGCCAAAAACCCTAAACACAACTAAATAATTAACAACAACAACAAACAATTTACATCAATATTTAATAAATACAAGAGTAATAATTAGGAGTAATAATTAAAAAGAAGCACTCACACTCGGTGTAATGGACGTAGCAATCATAATCGCAAATATTTCCCATAAACCCATAATTACGAAACAACAAACAAACACAGATCAAAAATCAAATATTAAAAAAAAAACAAGTGATTAATAAATAAATAAAAGTCTACACACTCGGAACGATGCACTTACTAATAACGATTACAAACATTTCCCACAAACCCACAATTACGAAACAACAAACAAACTCACATAGTTGCATCAATAATTTAAAAAACAAGAGAAGTAATTAATTAATAATTAAAAAGAAGCACTCACACTCGGTATAATGAACATAATACTCGTAATCTCTGTTCCCAGGTACGACGCTCGATCACCTTCACCAGATAGTACTTCCGGTCTCTCCACCTACACAGTACACGTGTCCCCACCTCCAGCTCCGCCACGCTCAAAGATCTCCGTCGTGAACTCCCACCTCCCCAACGGAAACCGTCCCTCCGATTTCAGCCTCTTCATCGTTGGAGAATCCTCCTCCTCCTCTGTCGTTGCCTTCTTCGTTAGGTTCCGCAGGGAGCGGACCGTGACGGTGGGTTTGTAATTAGATATATGTATATGAATGTATAGATATAGATAAGAGTGTGGTTTTGGGGAAAATGTGGGTTGATTATGAATAGATTTTTATTTTTATTTTCTGAAATAAGAGTTTGAGGAGTCAAGAGATTGGTAGTGGGATTGTAGAGAGAGAGAGAGAGAGAGGGGGGTCTGGAAAGGGAGATTATTTTTTAAATATGCTGTTTACTTTTTCGTATAACGATTGGCAATCGTCTGGCACTGCCACGTGTTGCTTTTTTTTTTCTTTATTTTTTTTTTTATGTCATTTGTTTTAAAATATGAAAAGCTTTTTCAATTTTTTTCAAAAATTTCTCTAATTTTATCAAAATAAAAATAAAAAAATATAACCATCAAACTCTTTCATATTTTAGATTAATATATTTTTTTATCAAATCAATGTCACTCTACCACTACAATTATCCCCAATTTTACCAAAAAAAAAAAACTCTCCTAATTTACCCAGAAAAAAACATCCAAATTTTACTAAAAAAAAAAACTCTAACCATCAACAATCAAATTCATTCGTCAATCAAATTAATATCACTCTACCACTATATTTATCCCCAATTTTACCATAAAAAAAAAACATATCCCAATTTACCAAAATAAAATTTCCCCCAATTTTATAAAAAATAAACTTTAACCATCAACCACCAAACTAATTCTTATATAGGAATTAGTTTGATATAGTAATTAGTTTGATGGTTGATGGTTAGAGTTTATTTTTAGTAAAATTGGGAGATTTTTATTTTGGTAAATTGGGATATTTTTTTTTTGGTAAAATTGAGAATAATTTTAGTGATAGAGTGACGTTGATTTGATAAAAAAATATATTAATCTGAAATATGAAGGAGTTTGATGGTTATATTTTTTTTGGTATAAAATTGGGGAAATTTTTGGATAAAATTAGAAAAGTTTTTGATATTTTAAAACAAATCACAGAAAAAAATAATAATAATAATAATAAATTTGGCAGAGCAACACGTGACAGTGCCACGCAGACGTGGGATTGTCAATCCCACGTCTGTTATAGTAAAAAGTAAACAGCATATTTAAAAAAGAATCTCCCGTCTGGAAAGGTGAACCTCAATTGTAAGCTTATTACAGGTAGGTAGGTAGGTGTGATCGTTAGGGGAAATGGGAAATCCATCTGCTGTTTGGGAACTAATTGCTTTCTTAAAAAATTACTCTTGAAACGTGACTTCTATCATCAAAATAGTAAGGTGTTGTTTGGCAACCAAAACTTCCCATGAAAATGTTGTTTGAGCAACTGTTGTTGAAACGTGACTTTTGTAAAATTATTTTAGAAAAAAATAGCATCCGATGGAAAAGTATTTTTGATGTTTATAAGTTCTGTCTGCTTTTGGTATGTATAAGTTTGACATGACTTAATAGCAAAATAATTGATATAGTACGAAAAACACATGAACAATACTAGTAAGTCCAATATCACTTTAAAACCAAATAATTAAAACAATTATAAAAAAAAAAAAACATCGATAAAAGAATTATTTATAATTTAATATGAAAAAACGACATACGACGAAAAAAATATTTATTTTAAAGAAACAACAATTATTTCAAAATAAAAATAGAATTCACAATTGCAATTCGGGTACTATCCATTTTCAACGATATTACACGTTTGTTCATCGCTTTCAAATCTATCATCTGAATTCAACCAGCACCCAGGATAAATGATTAAACAAACTGCCATAGGCAATTAAATACAAATGAGAATAAAAACACATGCGAATGAGCAACCATCTGAGTTTACTAAACATTAATAAATTTGTTCAACACAAAGGTGCGACAAGAAACCAAGGTAGACTCATAACATAATCAGAAACTATTTGTTCACAGCCACATTAGTACTAATAACGGTTCCACTAAAAAATCATATAATAAAAAACACGATTGGCCAATTGCAGGCTGAGCAGCTTAAGCACGTTCACCCATGATCCTTCTCGCAAGTTGTATATATTTCGACATAATAGTCACACGCTTGGTATGGATGGCGCAGAGGTTAATGTCCTCGAATAGAATTTGCAATTGCCATTCGAGTAAGATCCATTTCATTTTGTTCAGCGATATTATGTGTTTCTTCATCGCTTCCAGATTCATCATCTGAATTCAAGTTTTCTCTTTCTTCATCACAACTTCTGAATTCTGCATCAAATTTTGCCTCTTGTCTAATAAAAGTATGTACCACCATCAATGCCACGACAATTAACTTTTGCGTATCAAATGGATATGAAGACATACATCGTAAAATCGGTCATCTAGCTTTCCACACACCAAAGCAATATTCGATAACATTTCTCAACGATAAATGTCTGCGGTTAAATATTTCTTTTAAACCTCTTGGTGGACCACCATTTTGAAAATCTGATCTATGATAGAGTTTTGCCTTAAATGGCGTAAGGAAACCCTTCATATTAGGATAACCAGCATCAACGAGAAATTTTTTACCTGAAATAAAATAATTAGACTTATAAAATATGATAATGAAAAGACAATAATTAGGCTTATAAAATGTACATAAACTTACTGTTAGTTGGTTTTGAAAAGTTTAATGTCGGATGCATAAGTGCTTCGGGTAATATATGTGAATCATGAGCTGATCCTTCCCATCCCGTCCAAACAAAAGTAAATTGCATGTCAAATGAACATGCATCCATCACATTTTGCGTGCACTAGCCTTTTCTTCCACGAAATGCTAATTGTGCACCGACTGGAATAATCGCATCAATATATGTCCTATCGATTGCACCAATGCAACCCTGGGATAAAACCAAAACATATATAAATTAATTTCTATCACTTCAAACTAGTAGCTTATATACTTGAGAAGAAGAAAAATCTAAGCTTAAAATGGGGATAAATTCTGTAATTGTGACGAATATAATTAGGGATCCGATCATAAAATGGAGGAACGATGATAGACATAGAAAAAGTAACTAATGCTCTTAATATTGCATTAAAATGTCTACCGATAGTCTCTTCAGAATGTTGAAAGTTTTCTTGCAACTTACGATTTCTTTCATTATAACCAATAGTGAGAAGAAATATGGTCAACTCTTCTTCCACTGTTACTTCACGACTCTATTTTAGTAAATTTCTAAGTTTAAGTTCTTCAACAAGTCGAGCAAATACACGTTTTTTCATACGAAATAGTTCATGGCATCGAGTTGGGTGACCATTTAGTATGTCCATAACATATTGATGCCCTCTATAACTCGATGCCCGACAAGGAACTTTAGCTATATGTTTTTCATGATAATTGGCTGCTATAGCACATGCCGCTGCAGCTAAACAAATAACGATTAATTTAGTAAAAGTCCATATAATTTATGTGATACATAACAAAAAAAATTAATAATACAACTAAAAATTTAAAAATTATTAACAATTGGGAGAATTTAGGAAAAAAAGTCAATCATATCCACAAAAACAACTTAATCCATATTATTAGCGGAAAAAAAAAGAAACAATACTAAACATTAGGAGTTAACAACGAATCCCTTGAAAAAAAATTAAGTCTATTTTTTTTGTTGGCCTTATTTAGCTCCTCTTCAATTCATGACAATCACATGTTTGGTTCCAATTCCTTAAACACATCCCTATGAACTTGCTTATAAAATAAACGAATTGCGAACATATAAAGTGGACTTTTTTTACTCACTTCATTTTCCATTTTTTTAGAATTTTCATGCACTCTTTAACAATGACCGGTTGCTCGGTGGGAGTAGATCTCCTATCGACCATTTTTTCGCAAATATCACAAATTTGGTCAATTCCGTTAATAAGGTTTGCACTAGAAGAAGCTCTTATACGAGACTCTGGTGGCAGAGCATTTCACTAGCGTTGGCGTGTTTGAGTATCATTGTCCGTAGAAGGATTGTCGTCATCTAAGTCAACAACTTTAGGATCAACATTTTGAGGCTCTGTATCCAGATCAGCAATTTTTTCTTTTCCACTATCTCACACGTGTCGAAAAAACCCTCCACTGTCATTTGGCAATGAGCCTTGTAAGGGTGCCCATGCCAACTTCCTAGTAGCCATCCCTTCAAGAAATAGATCAGTGAGCTGCTCTGCATGGTCAATCCCTTTATAGGGAAACTTACCCGCATACGGACAGACCTACATGAAACATATTTATTATTAACATAGTAAATAACATTTTACTTAAGGAAGACCTTAAAAAAAATTGACTTAACGCTACATATAAGTAACTGTAAGTATTCGTCCCACCATTCCTTATCAGAAATAATGGTGTTTTTTCTCGGGTTCCCATCCGGGTCCAGATTCGTATACCTTCAGTTTGTACCATAACTTCCAATCTGTTTTGGTACTGTCCCAGTGATTTTTCAGTTACTGTCTTTCATATTATTTTTCATTTATAGTATTAAAACTATTACAAATTCTAGCCCATCCATTTTTGGAAAAAAAAAGTGCATTTCTTTTCATTATTATTCATTTCTTTTGTACATAAGTCGATAAATGATTTGTGTAAGTCAAAATTCCAGATTGCCTTAGATTTTGTCATCTTTTGGTTCTGTTGAGTACTTGTACTTGCCATCTATTCACTTAAAGTGGAAGAACAAAATAAGTAAATATTAATGTTTCAACAATAATAGTATATGTAAGCTGTGCTCAAAATAACTTGATGAATCTACTACGCAACTTGTACATGCGTTTAGAAGAAAACAAGAGAGAGTTATCACAGCTAGCCGATAAGTGGTCAATCATAGCAGCCTAAAGTATCGATACGAAATGCTTATATAGATCATAAGCATACCGTAACCAAACACATGAGATAACAGTACACTTAATACTTAATTATTTTTGTTTTACTTCTAAGATAATAAACTACTTATTCTTTACCGTAAACAAATCGATCACTATGTAATCTCAGAATACTCTAATTCGCCTATAATTCAATCACTGGAACCTTCGAATGAAACAAATAACAGTACATTATTTAAATATCTTAGAAGATTAGAATGAAACAAATAACAATACATAATAATGAATAGTACATAATCACTGGAATTACTAGTACTACTCAAGTTGAACCCAATATTTGTGTGTTCTCTTTTAAACAATATTAATTTGGGAAAGTAAATGTCTAGTACGTATCCTCGTATTCTACTAAAAGAACCCGGTATTTGTGTGTTCTCTTTTTGAAATTATGTACGCATCAACCGAACATCTTTGAGCATTAGACGATAAATAAAAGATAGAATAGAAGTACCATCACTGTACCTTACCTTAAAAACGATTCATTTTTCATAAAGTCTCAAACTTTGTATTTAACTAAATTTGGGTCCGGGTCAATTACTACAAAAAAACCTCAAAAACAAACAGATTTTAAGCTAAAACTAAACAAAACAGAAAAACACATACTAAACAATAAGTACTAAATAGAAATACCATCACCATATCATTTCACTAAATACTCTTATAATTACCAACAAATTTAATCGCATGGAGTTTCCTTTTGTCTAGGAAGAACAAATATCATATCAACCTTATAGCCAAAAATCAAAATTAGTTGCCTAAAAATATCATATCAACCTTGCAAACCTTTACAGTCAAAAACAAATATCATATCAACCTTACAAACCTTTACAGCCAAATCATCGATTCAGTTGAACTGTAAATTTGAGTTCACAATTTTATCAAAATTGTCAAAAACCCAATTGGGTCTTTAAAAATACATTTAAATTTATCTATTGAACCAAAGTATCAAACTAATAAATTGGGTATCATACAAAAAATTGATTATACAAATATATAAAACCCAATAAAGTACACAACAATCAAACAAATGAATTCAATTAGACATACATATATGTAAATATCACAATAAATTGGTTTGAATTGAAGGAAAAAAATATTAAAGTAATTCTAGATGAAATTGCGTGCATATATATATGAGTGAGATAAATAAGAACATGTGAAGTTCATCGATTGAGGCTAGCTCAAGTTGGTACTATCTACACGATTCAACAAACCCCCAAAAAAGTTACTGTAACTTTGTTAGAGGATAGAGATAAAGATCTTGTGTTTATAAGACTTGTTAAATTTTTATTGTATCTTTTAAATGACACATAACATGTTAAGTTAAACACCTCCATTAGTTTTAACTTTAATAATGTTATTTTTTTTTAATTAAAAATTAATTATTCAAAATATAGTACTATCTATGAGAATACTGCATATAAAAACAAACAATATATAGGAATTAAAATTAGGGTAAATTAAGTTGTAGATAAGGTACTAATCTGAAATTTACCCTTAAAATTATCGGTACCAAACCGAAACCAATTTCAAGATCCCGTCTTTTAATATACTGATAATGATAAGGCCATAACTTTGGTCGGTGGCGTTAGGCCTTTCAACAATGATATAATGATAAATAAACCACGAGTAACTGATACTTCCTGATCTTTATTATTGCTCGGATTATTGTCCTTATTCGGACTATTACATTTGCTCGGATCAGTATTTCGGTTTTACGATTATGCTCGATATAACTATTTAATCTCTCGTCTTGACCTTTCTCCTCTTTTATTCGGTGCTCGGCTGTCTTGTCTCGGTTTATTTCTCGAAGTGATATGCTTTGGTTAGTTTCTCTCTTTTCTTAACTTCTCTCTATATTTTTTGGATAGATTTTCTGGTCCTTTTCTAGGAGGGGTAGTTGGCTATTTATAGGCAACTGCGCCTTCTAGGATATTGACAAATGTCTTCATCTCAGGGATTTTTCAGACAAGGGTCCCCCTTTGATTGGGCTTGGGCTTTGGATAGTAGCACCCCAATTCCTATAAAAAGTATGAGATGACCCATTTAAGCGTTGGATACCCATTTATAAAGTGGGATGATTATGACCCGAATAAAATACTCGGGTCTGATTTTCATGTTCTATCAAGTGCTCCCTGACTTCCTCGGCGTGGTTTCCATGTCGGGGGAGTCATGTTCGGTTTGTCGAGAACGTTACATCGGTCTTGTTTTTCCCAATGCTTCATCGAGAAACGCAATAGATTCGTGACGGTTCCCAGGGGGGCACATTTAATGTTTCCTATCCTAATATCTTTCTTCGAGGAAAACTCCTATAAAGGGGGTGTGCTCCCTCCATAATTAGGCATTTTACTACTAATTTGCCCGTGACATAATGGCTTCTTCTGGTTCCACTGGTGAGAGCTCCTTTAATTATATTTCATATTTAGAAGCGGAAATCAAGAAATCTCGTACCGTGAATAAGAAACTCGTGGCCAAGGTTTCAAACTACAAGAAAAGGTTGTCTGACATGGATTCTGATCATCATGTGACGATGGCCGATCGGGATTGGGCCTATGAGCATATAAAGAAGCTCGAGGCTAATCTGGCTAAGCAGAAGGCAGCAAAAAGGGCCTATAAGCTTGCCTTCAAGGAGTTGCATGCTCGGTCCAGACCGAGTTCGGATGACGATGAAGAAGGCTCTTCCTCGAAATAATTAGTCTTTTGTAATTTCTGTCGTAATTTCTCTTGAATGGGGAGTCTTCTCCTCAGTTGTAATCGAAGTTTTTGGAATTAATAAAATATTTTCCTTTCCTTGTTCTTGTCTGTTTATCTTCTTGATGTCTTTTTGGATGACTTTAATTGGATTTGGAACTGTGGTTAAATCGCCTTTAATGCTCTTGGGAAGTTCAAGAGGTTGTATCTATTCGAGATGACCTTTGACCTACTCCTTGTTTCTTCTTATAATAGGGGACTGTCCCAGTATTTTTTATGCAGTCATTCTTTATTAACGAACAAATGGCTTCTCCTCTCGAAAAGTATGGTGACAACCTTCCTGAATACGTTGCCCGTCTGGAAGAGGAAGTTCAGAAGGTGCGTTATCTCGAGAAGAGGGTTGCCCGGCTGTCGGTGGAAGCTCGTCGGGCCGCCGAACTAGACGAGCGATTGGATGCCCTAGAGAAGGAGCACCAGAGGTCTTTGCTCGACAGTATTCGTGCTCGTGCCCGGATCAAAAAGCTCGAGGCCTCCAGAGATAGGCAGCTTGCTTCCAAGAGGGCTTACAAATTGGCCCTTAAGGAAGTGTATGCTCGGTCGAAAAGGAAGCCGAATGACGAAGCGGGCCCTTCTATGAAATGATTTTATTGTTTTCATTGTATTTCCTCTTTGTGCTTCTTCTGTAACGAAGTATTAACCAATCAATAAAGATTTCTTTTTCTTGTTTATATCTGAATTACTTTTCCAATGCAATTTATTTTGACTGCGCACGCTTGTGGCCTCATTAATGCTTTTCTTGGGCCTGGCGTTTGATCTTATCCATTGGACCTTCTTATTCTTTATATCTAGGGATTAATAGGATTTCTTGAGCCTTGTGCATATAAAATCCTATTCACCAGAGTTTTCTTGAGCCTTGCGCAAAAGATCTGGGATATTTATTTGAACCGCTGCTCTTCCCAAAAACGACGCGTGTTTCAATGCCATTATTACTTACTCCCTTTAAATATTGGTAAGAATCCAAACGTTTCTTGAACAGGAGTGGCTTTTAATTACTCACGCTCTTTAGAGTCTTTTGGGAATCCAAACGTTTTTCTTGAACAGTCACCTCTTTTGAGTGCCATCGCTTCTGAATACCCATTGGCGAATGGTTGCGACTCTCAATCCCAGCCCTCATACAATTGATCTATAAATACCTGCTTACAGCATGGTTACATCCACACTTCTCATCATATTATTTTTCCCCATATATAGACCCTCATCTTATAATTTCCCTAAGATGTCTGGTCCTTTCACCCAATCAGCATTAGCTTTGCAAGTGGAGGCCTTTGAAGCCTCCCATAACCATGTACAAAGGTTATTGAGGGATGCCGAGGAGGAATTGAAGGTGATGCGTTATCACCATACCGAGATGGTTCGGGAATTAACTTGGCTAAGATCCGAACTGGCTTACTGTCGACGTGCTCGTCAGGCTTTAGTCGAAGAGAATGAGATGCTAAGGGGGAACCCAACACTGAGGGACAGGGATGTCTCTACCGGGCCCTCTCATCGATACCGATCGACTTCCCCCTAACCTTCCTCCTTCCTTTTTTCTTTTTCTCTGCTCTTTCCCCATCTTTTCCCATCTCTTCCTTTTTCTTCTTTTTTTTTTATTTCTCCGTTTCCATCATTTCTTCCTCTTCCTCTCTTGTGTTTTCTTTTTATACTCTGTTTTCTCGTACTTATTATTCTTTTCTTTTTCCGTTTCTTTTTTGTTTCATTGACTTCCTTTTTAGTTGTCGGTCTCCTTCGTCTCTTTATCTTCTTCTCATCTGTTTTTCTTCTGTGCCTCCTCTTTCTTTTTCTTCATCTTCTCTCCCATCACTCTTTTTTTTTTTTTTTTTTTTATGCACCACTATGATGTAACAATCAGCCCTGTGATCCTAAGGGTTTAGTGTTACATCTAGGGTTTTTGTCATTTTTCTTTTTGACTCTTCTTTCTTATCCCTTCTTCTTTATGTTCCTCCTCTTCGCTTCTTTCTTTCCTTTTTGTTTTCTTTTTATGCTTCTTTCCTTCGTTTCTTGCACTCTTCTTCTTTTCCTCTTCTTGCCTTTCCTTTCTCTTTCTTCTTACTTTTTCTTTTTGGCGTCTCCTGCTCACTTGGTCAGCTGATATAGTTGATCCTTTGCCTGATCTTCTGTACTAGCTCTTCTTGGATGTAATAGGTTTTTATCTCGGATGTAATAGGTTCTCTTTTCGGATGTAATAGGTTTTTATCTCGGATGTAATAGGTTCTCTTTTCGGATGTAATAGGTTTTTATCTCGGATGTAATAGGTTCTCTTTTCGGATGTAATAGGTTTTTATCTCGGATGTAATAGATTCTCTTTTCGGATGTAATAGGTTTTTATCTCGGATGTAATAGACCACGATGTAATATTGTCTATTGATGTAATGAACAATGATGTATTCCATCTTCATTAATGAAAAGTATTTTTGCCCTTTTCTTTTTGCATTTCTTTTTATATTGTACCTGCGGTTTGTTGTTTGTCTGGAATCTAGATCTTTGAATATCTCGTCTTTATTTCTTCTGCACTGTAGTCTCAGATGTCAGTAGATGTCCCCATCACTGTCAAACATATGTGCATGCTCCCTAGTAGGTCAGGAAATGTGCATGCTCCCTAGTAGGTCAGGAAATATCATACTCTCCGTTCTATAAGTACTAATCTTTTCTTTGGTAGTTTATCATCTCTTTTTTCTTTTTGCTTCTCTCTTCCTTAGCCCTTTATTTTCTTCCGTACTAAACAATTTCCCAGAATGTCTGGACCTGTGGTGAGATACCATGCTCAGATGAAGGGTTTGGACTCTGAGGTATCTCGGGTCCGTCGTCGGATGGCGAGGCTTGAGAAAGAGTATGGCGTTTTGGCCTTGAGCTTGTTCGGCTCTTATCCTGAAGAGACGGTGAAGTGGACCGAGATCTCGGCACTGAGTCGCCAGCTCGATCACTTGTTGCTGTAGAGAAACCATCTGGCCAACTCCTGGTATGATGCCGAGGAAATTTGGGACCATTCTCAAGATGAGTTTGACAACTCTCCTCAAGGCCTAGCTAGCATAATGGTAAAGAATGCTCGGCTCGTGGAGCGCGTCAGGGTTCTTACTATGGAAAACAACAGGATCTCCTCGGAAAATGACGATTTGGTCGCCATGAACGATTCCTACCAAGCTCGGTTGAATTGTTCTGCTCGTTTTGCTTTCTCTCGGTCTGGCAGTTCGGTTTTTCCGCCCATTGATCCTTAGATTGGGCTGATTTTCTTTTGTATTTCTCCTTTTGTCATTTGTGTTTTATCTTCTGTATTTGATGAACCAGTTGTATCTTTTCGTGTCTCGTGCCTGTCTTGTGAACCATTGTAACGCTTCGTATTTTGTGCCTTTGGATTCTCTATAAATGCTCCCTATTGCCTGTATCTCATTATCAATTTCTACCTCTCTTGTTTTATAATTTGCTTTTGCGTGAGATGGCTCCCATCACTAGGTCTGCCTCCAAAAAGAAAGCCCTTATGGAAGAGGAGCCTACCTTTTTGCTACCTCGTCCTCCTGGTTTTGGGGAGGAGGATTTGACTCCTCTTCAACTAAAAGAAATTGAGATGTCATGGCTAAAACATGATCTCATGTGTGCTCGGACTGAAGCGAGGAGGTTTAAACAATATTGGGACGAGGAGGGCACTGCTCGTTTCAAGGCCGAGCAAAAATGCGAGTCTCAGTCTTACGCCTTGAAACAGGCTGAGATGGCGATTTCTCGTTTAGTTAGGGAGAAAGAGCGTCTGGAGGAACTTTTGGCGAAGAGGGATGTTGCTATGGGGGATAGTTCGAAAAAGTAGGATGGGTGTATTTTCTTTTTCTGTTGTATTGTTTGTGTTTCCCCCTTTGTGGATGAATAAAACTTGTCTTGCATTTGATTTTGTCCTATTTTATTTCCTGTTTGCTTCTCTTTTATGTTTCTGATCATACACCGAACAATATGTCCGGTTATCCCCCCGGAGAGCGTTGTTAGACTTGATGCTTCCTGCCATCAAGCTAGAAACGGTCTTCGTACACTTTGTTCGGTGTGCCCTTGTGTTAAGGATTGGTTTGGGAGTCGAGGAACTATAATCGGGGGATATTCTCGGTGTGATAGTAGTGGTAGCGTATGTAAGAAGCTTTTCGTGATAGGGT
The DNA here is from genome assembly GCA_963682055.1 of Primula veris. Classification (NCBI taxonomy): domain Eukaryota; kingdom Viridiplantae; phylum Streptophyta; class Magnoliopsida; order Ericales; family Primulaceae; genus Primula; species Primula veris. Next base: position 10,206,993 of record OY821743.1, read on the forward strand.
CCACTGGCCGTTTATTTAGGTCTAATGATGTGAACTGCCTTGGGTAGTGGGATACGCGCTGACGTGGCGAAATCTGGAGCGTGTATATGTTAAAAAAGAGCAGCGGTTGTTGACTTCCGTATGGTTGGAAAAAGGTAAACCTCTGGTACACGAAAGGACGGTTATTATTTTATTCCTTTTGTGACTCCACTCCTTTTTATTGTGCCAAGTAATCCTGTTTATTTTTATCACAAAATTCGCTGAAGAAAATATCTCTCTCTCTCTAAAGCATATTCTTCCCGCCAAAAAGCAAAAGAGTTCGGCCGCTTAATCTAGGGTTTCGTGGTTGTGTTGGAAGACCTGCTGCTGTTCGCGCTTGCTTGCTCATAATGATTACTATAAGTGATTTTTGGTTTTCCCCTCTTCCCTCTTTTAGGAGTTGTATTTGATTTGTCGTTGTGGTCAGAGGTGTTTTGTTGGTATGTGGTTCAGGTTATCTATATATGTCTGACGATTCTGATGTAATGTGCGTGGGGGGGGGGGGGGGTGGTGGCTTTCGTTCTATTGATGTGGTTCTGGTTTGTGTATTTGGTTAGTATATTGATGGACTTTTGATGATCTTTGTATAGGAAATTTTGACCCAAAGTGTGGCCCAAGTAGGCACATTCGTGGAGAAAGATTTTAAAGAACTCGCCGGAATACCTGACAACATACGTATCCGGCTTCCTATTTCTGACGAGGAGGTGCTGGGATTTGTACCTGCCGGCGAGGTGGCCGTGCGTTCTTCGGCATTCTTTACTGGGGGTCTTCGACTGCCCTTTACAAACTGGGTGGCTTCGTTCTTTGAGGCCGTCCAAATTGCTCCGGCCCAACTGGCCCTAAATGGTTACCGTACTCTGAATGGTATCCAAAGGCTATCGGAGTTGTCCGGAATACCGATTGAACTGAAGGACGTCTTTGGAGTCTATAGTTTGAGCTTTGAGCGTCGCAGCTCGTATTTGAAGACTCTGCGTGCCTTTTGCCGGCTCGTTATCGGTTTGCCGGATACCAATAAAGAGCGTAATCTTGGTATTGTAATTTCTTCCGGTGCATGGGGTTGTGCGGGACACCAGATTCCTGGACCGGCGACCAATGCTCCCATCATGCCAGACCTCGGTGCCCCCAATGTAGAGGCCCTGTTAGCTCTTTGGAAATGGTGGGGGCCTGGACCGACGCCTGATCCTACGAGTCGTACGGCTCCCATGTTGCTCGGTTACCCTATGGGGTCGGTGACCAAGGGAAATCCGGCACCCGAGATCCCAAAAGAGCCCGAGGAGGAATTCTTAAAGGTGGTCCAAGCTCGATGTGCTACTCGGCTTGGGAAAAAAGCCGTTCGTTCTAAGCGTCGTGCAGCTGACCCTGTCGTTGAAACAACGAAGAGGGCTAGGGGAACCGATACATCGGTTACCGAGGAAGATGCTAACGTTGGTTCGGGCGAGGGGGTGTGTGCCGCTGGTCAAGGGGATACCGCCGAGGATGCCTCTGCTCCGGGCGAGGTATCTGTATAGTTATTATGATTTTCTTGTCTTTTGGTTGTTTGTCATTTGGTGCGCTAGTGCTTTGCTTTATTAGTCATCTTGTTTCAGCTACTGACTTCTACATTGGTTACCCTCGCTCTTGCCCGGTCTATGGGTATTATTGTGTTTCAGGGGTCGGTCGACGATGTATTCGGATATATGAACCTCTTGACGAGCATGGGAGAGGGGACGATGACTTTGCCGGTCATCTCGCCTATCCCCACCGAGGGTCCGATAGATTTGTCCGCGTGCTCGCCCCTCCGTAATGAGGAAGAGATCGAGCATAGGGCCCCTGAGATTGAGCAGTTGGAGGAGGATGTGGGGGTGGAGATGAAAGGCAGCGAAGAGAATGCCGGGGATGTTGTGACGGGTGTCGAGGATGAAGCTCTCGACGGATCCGAAAAGGTGTTGGTTGACGGGGTCGCAATGACCCGGTACATTGACCGATGTAGGGGTGAACTGCTGGATCAACCGAGAACGCTGAAGATGGGGTATACAGCTCTGAAACCCCTTGTGTTCAAGAATGCAGAAAAACTATCTGCCCAACCGACAATGTCAGTTATAGAGCAGGCCCACGCGGATGCGCTGAGGGTACGTGGGGCTCGTATTGCACTAGATAGGTTTGGTTCTTGTACTTTATGTGGAAACTAATGTGTTGAAGTGCAGATTGCTGTGAGTGCCGTGGCGCTACGGGATCAGCTGGGAGCTCTAGAGGGTGAGAAAGAGAAGCTGGTGACCGAGAAGGATAATCTGGTGGCCGAGAAGGAGAAATTGGATGCCGAGAAGAAAACCCTGGGCGAGAATTATGACAAACTGTCGGTGGACTTCCTGCACCTGACCGAGGATGTCGAGAAATTGAGGGTGGAAAAAGAGAGCATGGCCGCTAAGTACGGCGAATTAGAGGAGGAGAACTTGCTCCTGGCTGAGGACGTGGAAGCCGAAAAGGCTAAGGTGTCTGCCCTGAAAACGGCACAGGCGGAGGAGCGGAAAAAGTTAGCGATGATGGCCAACTTTTCTGTATACTGCGCTCATGTGCGGGCGCTCAATTTCGCGAATGTTCCTCTGTCGGATAGGGCGTGGTCGGAGTTGGTGTATCCGTGTCCGCATGGTGCACCGCCGAAACCCTTGGACTGGGCGAATCTTCGTGAAGAAGAGCTTCCTCGGCTACCGGGGCAGACAATTTCGACAGCGCTGCGTCCTCACTCTATGTCGACCGCGTCCACTCCTCGACCGGATGCTACTGTTGTTCCCCCACCAGCATCTCCTCAGGTGGAACCTTGACTATCTTCCTAGCATTTTTTTTATTTTTTTTATTTTTTTTTGTATCTAGAAACAGATTCTTTTGGGGAAGTGATAATATAGGTGTTGTGGTTTCTTTCTGTTGAGCTTGCTTGGGTGAATTTCTTTTGGTGGTCGTTATATTTTGAAGGATATGAAAACAAAATATTGTCAGGTACCAAATAACCCCCTTGCCATGGTGGTCTGGACCTCGTCTAGTCGTAGTGTAGGTGACGTGATGGAGGATTTGGAAAGGTCTAACGCGTCCCTTACCGCGAAATTGACTTGTGCCTATCAGGAAATCGAGGGTCTGAATATTCATAATTCCAACCTGGCGATCCGGTTACGTGATTTGGGAGAGAAATTTAGTAAAAAGACCGCCCATTATACGGCAAATAAGGGTAAAGCAAAGGAACTTCTCAGTGCCCTACGACGTTCTCGTGATGAAGCCCGAGGTCGTGTGACGAGCTTGAGCTTGGTCCTTGGGGCCGTTTTCGAGGACGCGGATCTGCTGCTATCATTTGCCAAAGCGTATTGGGCCCGAGCTCGCGCCTTAGAGGTGCTGGAGCATATAAAAGGAATGAGTGGTGTGTCCCGGGCAGAGCGCATGGTGGATGCGAAGGCTGGGGTAACTGAAACCACTGTTGCCTTGAACCGAATCGAGGCGGTCATTCGTGAGCGTTTGGGGACGCAAATTAATTCATTGCGAGATATTCATTTTGCCGATGTAGTAGAGACTTCGGCGTCTGTTGAGGGGTTGTCGGATTAATAAAATAGCTTGTTTTGTCGTCTTCTTTGTAGCTTGTATAAATTTTTTTTTTTTTTTTTTTTTTTTTTTTTTTATATATTCATCTTTTCTCGTTCTTCTCCCCCCCCTCTTTTTTTTTATAGGCACATGCTACTATGTCGCACCAGGCTGGTTCTCCATGCCTAGTTAACCCGGGGTTAGGACCTACTGGTGCTGCCCGGGACGAGGTCTCATCTGGTGTGGCTAGTGAGGTGCCTGACAGGTGGCCCTACATTGTTTTGATGAGCAAAAATGTCAAATTGACCGACCAATGTGCTCGACTGCGGACCAAGCTGAAAACTCAGGCGGCCTCTTTTCGAGAATACGTTCGCCGTGCCGAGCATGCTGTTGAGGTTCAGGAGCGTCGTTTGGATCGATATTGGCGTGCAAAGGGCGAGTACTTCGGCAAATTAAAGTTGCTTGTGACCAAGGCCAACGTGTTGGTGAAGTATTTCCGTTTGTCCCGAGCCAGATACGATGCTTCCGCAGCTGTGATTGAAGCTCGCCGTGACCTCTTCTTTGACGATGATCGCCGTAAAGCGGCCTCGGATGCTCACGAGTCCGCCAAAGAAGCCGAGTTCAACGCGCGGCTTCAAACGCTGACTTGTGTTGGGGCTCATACGACCAATTTTGATGCCCTCATTTCTGAGGAGCGTTTTGATGGTGATGAGTCTGATGGGTACACAACGACTGACGACGAAGAGATTGAACTCGGTCAATTACCGTCGTGCTCCTCCTGCAGTAGCTCTTCTTAAATGAATCTCTTTAGTGTCGTTGATCTTCTTGTTGCCTCCGTAATGCGGGCGAGGACTATATATGTGATTTCTTTATTCCTATTTTGTACCTTTCCATTGCCGTACTGCTATTTAATTGATTGGATCGATTTTTCCTTGCCAAATCATTTGTTATTTCGTTATTCCTGTTTTGAAGATGCTTCTTGTTGATATTTTGTTGTTTTAGATTGATTCTCCTTCATTGTTTTAGCCAATTTATATTGCATCGCCGTCATAAAGTGGACCTGAATAATACCTTGCATTGTACCTGCATATAAATTTCATAGTATTCCTAGGCACTTCGGCCATGTTGGGAATTTCATAGTATCCCTAGACGTTCCTTCGGTAACACGCCATTTACGGGATTTCATAGTATGCCTAGACGTTCCTTTGGTAACACGCCATTTACGGACTTTCATTGTATTCCTAGGCACTTCGGCCATGCTGGGAATTTCATAGTATCCCTAGACGTTCCTTCGGTAACACGCCATTTACGGGATTTCATAGTATGCCTAGACGTTCCTTTGGTAACACGCCATTTACGGACTTTCATTGTATTCCTAGGCACTTCGGCCATGCTGGGAATTTCATAGTATCCCTAGACGTTCCTTCGGTAACACGCCATTTACGGGATTTCATAGTATGCCTAGACGTTCCTTTGGTAACACGCCATTTACGGACTTTCATTGTATTCCTAGGCACTTCGGCCATGTTGGGAATTTCATAGTATCCCTAGACGTTCCTTCGGTAACACGCCATTTACGGGATTTCATAGTATGCCTAGACGTTCCTTTGGTAACACGCCATTTACGGACTTTCATTGTATTCCTAGGCACTTCGGCCATGCTGGGAATTTCATAGTATCCCTATACGTTCCTTCGGTAACACACCATTTACGGGATTTCATAGTATGCCTAGACGTTCCTTTGGTAACACGCCATTTACGGACTTTCATTGTATTCCTAGGCACTTCGGCCATGCTGGGAATTTCATAGTATCCCTAGACGTTCCTTCGGTAACACGCCATTTACGGGATTTCATAGTATTAGTAGACAGCATAATAATATATTTTATTCGTTCAATCATAGTATCCCTAGACGTTCCTTCGGTAACACGCCATTTACGGGATTTCATAGTATTTCTAGGCACTTCGGCCATGTTGAGAATCTCATAGTATTAGTAGACAGCATAATAATATATTTTATTCATTCAAAAGAAAAGATAATGCCATTAAGCAAGAAGGGTAAGGTAGCACCTGTATTCGGAGCATTGCCTATACGTAGTACTTCTTTAAGTTAGCCACGTTCCAGGAATTCTTTTCCCCTCGGCTGTTGGCGAACAGGACGCTTTTGATTTTGTAAGAGACTGGACTCGTTCGCTTGACGATTTCGTATGGGCCTTCCCAGGTAGGGCTCAGTTTGCCATGTATTTCGTTGCGGGTATAGACCGTCACTCGTCGCAGCACCAGTTCTCCTACCATGAATTCTTTAGATCCTTTTACTCTCTTGTCATAGGTTTGCTTTACGCTTTGCTGGTATTTAGCTAAGGTAAGGGCCGCTATCTCTCGTTTCTCGTCTATCATGTCGAGCTCTTCTCTCATTCTTTGTTCATTATTTCCCTGCTCGACCAACGTTGTTCGGAGCGTAGGTAGCCCGATCTCTGTCGGTATGACGGCCTCAACACCGTATGCTAAGCTAAACGGGGTTTCCTTGGTGCCCGTCTTGGGTGTAGTTCGGCACGACCATAAAACGTTGAGTAACCGCTCGGGCCACCTCCCCTTTGCCTGTTCAAGGGTGGTCTTGATGCCGTCTAATATTGTTCGGTTTGACACTTCGGCCTGCCCGTTCCCTTGTGGGTATGTCGGAGTCGAATAGAATTTTCGGATACCGAGTTCCTCGTACCACAGCTGTAAATTGGCATCTTTGAACTGGGTTCCGTTGTCGGCGACTATAGCGTACGGTATTCCGAACCTAGTTATGATGTATTCCCAAATGAATTGTTTGACGTTGCTGGCTTTGATTTCTCGGAGGGGTTTAGCTTCGACCCATTTGGTGAAATAATCAGTCGCAACGATTAGATATTCCACATTCCCAGGTGCTCTTGGGAGTTTACCGACCAAATCGATTGCCCATTGAGCGAACGGCCATGGTGCTGATACCGGGGTCATCATAGATGAAGGGAGCCGTGGTATCTTGGCGAATCGTTGGCACTTGTCGCATCGTTGGACGTATGCATCGGCGTCTCGCTTGATATAGGGCCACCAATATCCTTGGGTCACTGCCTTGTTTGCAAGGGATCGCCCTTTGATGTGTGCACCACAAGATCCTTCGTGGATTTCTTCCAAGACCGGCAGTTGTAGCTCGGTCAGGACGCACAGTAGATGTGGTCCCTGGTAACTGGATTTATATAGTTTATCGTCCTCGGATAGCCAGAAGCGAGGAGCTTTTCTTGTAATTTTCAGCGCTTTTATCTTGTCAACCGGAAGCGTTCCATTTCGCAGATAATGGGTCATGTCCTCCATCCATCCTAGTTCGTACTGTATCGATGTCACCCGGTTTACCCTTTTTATTATGCTCGGGGTCGGCAGTAGTTCCACTGTGATCGACCGGGTGTCAGTCAATGTTAGTGTCGAGGCTAGGGTGGCCAATGCATCGGCATGTGCATTCTCGGTGCGATTGATTCTTACTAACTCGCACTGTTCGAAGGTTGCCATCAAGCTTTGGACTTTCTCTTGGTAGAGGATCATTCTATCATCTTTCGCTTGGTACTCGCCGATGACTTGATTGACGATGAGCATGGAGTCTGAGCTTGCAATTAAGTGGGAGCATCCGAGGGACCGGGCAATAAGCATGCCATTTATCATGGCCTCGTATTCTGCCTCATTGTTGGTAGCTCGGAAGCCCAGTTTTATGCTTTTTTCGATGATTGCTCCCTCGCTGGACTTTAGGACGATCCCTGCTCCCGATCCGTCCTTGGTGGCTGATCCATCGACATGTATCTGCCAGTGTGATTGTGGAGAGAGTGCCAAAGGCTCGTCATAGCCTTCGGTGAATTCTGCGACGAAATCGGCAGGACTTGTCCCTTTATGGCGTGGCGGGGTGCGAACTCGATATGAAATTGGGATAGCTCGACCCCCCAGGCTGCAACTCGGCCACTAACGTCCGTCCGCCGAAGCGACTCTTTAATATGAAATTTTGTGTATACCCGGACCTGATGAGCTATGAAATAGTGTGGCAACTTCCTGGTTGCGACGACCAATGCCAGACACAGCTTTTCCAAGGGTAGATAACGTGTTTCGGCTTCGACCAGAGTCTTGCTGATGAAGTAGATCGGAAATTGTTCGCGACCTTCTTCTCTCAGGATGACCGCGCTCACAGCTGTAGAGGAAACTGCTAGGTAGCATGCCAGAATGTCTCCTCTGTTCGGCCTTACTAGCAGTGGCAATGTCCTCAAGTACTCTTTGAGATTGTTGAATGAAGCTTCACATTCCGGGTCCCAGACGAATTTTCTATCCTTCTTGAGTGATTCGAAAAATGGCCGTCCCTTATCTGCGGATCGGCTAATGAACCTGCTCAGCGCGGCCATCATTCCCGTGAGCTCTTGTACCTGTTTCTTATTCTTGGGCGCCGATAGGTTTCGTAGAGCCGTTATTTGATCGGGATTGGCCTCTATTCCTCGTCGGCTAACCATATGTCCCAAGAATTTCCCTTTGCTGATGCCAAATGCACACTTGCTCGCATTGAGTTTCAGTTTGTGCTCGCCCAGCGTTCGGAAAACGTCCCTGATATCTTGAAGGTGGGATGTGGCTCTTTCGCTTTTGACGACCATGTCGTCTATGTATACCTCCATTGTTTTCCCTATATGATCTCGACATACCCGTGTTATCATCCTTTGGTATGTTGCTCCTGCATTGCGTAGGCCGAACGGCATTACCGTATAGCAATAATTTCCCAAAGGTGAGATAAACGAAGTCTTTTCTTGATCTTCGCGGGCGAGGGGAATTTGATGGTATCCTGAGTACGCGTCAAGGAAGGTCATCCGTTCTGCTCCCGCTGTTGCGTCCACCAGTTGATCGATCCTTGGAAGAGGAAAGTGGTCCCTCGGGCAGGCTTTGTTGAGGTTGGTGAAGTCTATACAGACTCTCTCCTTCCCGTTCTTCTTAGGGACGACGACCGGGTTGAACAACCATTTTGGATAGTAAACCTCCCTTATGGCTCCAGCCTCCAATAGCTTTTGTACTTCAGCGGTTATAGCTGCTCTGTGCTGTACAGAGACTTTTCTGCCCCTCTGTGCTATTGGCTTGTACTCGGCGTTTACACTTAGGTGGTGGCATGCTGTATTGGGGTCTAGGCCCGGCATGTCTTTAGGACTCCAGGCGAATTTATCAATGTTGCTGAAAAGGAACGCTTCTAACTCCTCGGATTTCCGTTTTGGAAGGTTATCGCCGAGGAGGAAATAGTGCTCCTCGTCCATATCCGGGATATACACCTTCCTAAGTGTCTCTCCTACTTGTTCTTCGACAACCCTTTCGGCTTTGGATATTTGGCTGATCAGCTTCTTTGTGCTGGTGGGTTGTTCCACAGTGCTTCGTTGTTGTTGGAGAGTCGCGGTGATGTCCTCGCAGCGTCTTGAATCTTCTTGACATCCTCTGGCGGTCTCGATCGCCCCCCTATCATTCGGGTATTTGACCTTTTGGTGATAGGTCGAGGGTATGGCCTTCATGGCATGTAACCATGGTCGGCCCAATATTGCGTTGTGCCCGGAGTGATCGTCGACCACTAAGAACTCCACGGGAACCGACATGGACCCTGTTGTGACATTGAGGACAATCTTACCCAAAGGTTTGGTCGTTTCGGAGATGAATCCGATCAGGGTGACATCGGTAGGCTGAAGATCTTGCAGCTTGAGTTCCATCTTGTCGAAGAGCTCCTTGTACATGATATCACAAGAGGCTCCTTGGTCGACAAGTACCCTGCTGACTGTGTCTAGGCCGATTTGAACACGGAGGTTAATGGCGTCTCCGTGGGGGTAAATCACCCCTTCTTCGTCAAGATCCGAGAAAGAAATGGGCGGATGTCGTCGTGGAGTGCATTGTCGTTTAGAGGGCGACGCCTGTGATGTCTTGGCTACTTGGCCAAAGTGGGCCAGCTGCCGTTGTCGTGATCGTTCCCCGCCTAGGCCATTGGGTCGTGACATATGAACGACGTTGATCGTTTTGCCTTGCCGGTTGTCAGATCCCTCGATGGCCAGTTGCTTGCCTTTATTCCCAGCTCCTTTGATGAACTTGGCTAGGTATCCTGCATCGCCCCACTGGTTCATTCTCCATCGTAGGTTACGGCAATGCTCAGTGAGATGGCCGTGATCCTCGTGATATGCGCAGAAGAGCTTGGAATCTCTCTGACTGGGGGGAGAGATGATCGGTTGTGGTCGGGAATACCAACTTTCCCTGCATATATCCTTGAGGATATCTTCAGCAGATAGGTTGAAAGTGTATCGCAGCTCGACCGGTCCGAAAGGGTTTCGGTGTTCCCTCTCTTGGGGCCGAACCTGTTGAAATGGCTTGGGTGGCATCGGGTAGGCGAGCTGGAGCGGTTTATGTTCGTTGGTCGGTGTTGGGTATGCGATCTGGAGCGGTTTGGGCTCTAGTGCTCGTGGTCGCTCTCCCCTGCTATGGACCTCGAGCTCTTTGCCCTTTCTGGTCGGTTGGAATGCTTCTCCCTGGTTATTTCTAACTCTTTTGCAACCCACCTGTGCCTCGCGGACCGACTCTCTTCTCGGTAGAGTCCGGTTGAGGAAACGCAATTCGTCGTTTTTATCGGTGAGGTGGGTACAATAGGCTAGCAGGGAATCAGTGGTTGGGAAGTTTTTGCCTATGAACTTCCTTCTCGCCCAATAGCCATTAGGGATGGAATTGATAAAGTTTTGGATGGCTATATTATTGGCATATCGCGGAATCTGGTTTGCTACGTCAATAAAACGTATGCAGTAATCGTTGAGCCTTTCATTTGGCATCATCGTCATTTTAAGAAGGGTTTCGATACTAACCTTCTTTTTCCGATGAGCAGCGTATCGGGTGGAGTACGCTCTTAGCAGTTCTGCCCAGTTTCTGATGGAGCCCCGTGGTAAGTTATGATACCATGACGAAGCCTCTTGACCCAAGCTGTTTTTGAAAAATTTGCACATCAGTGCATGGTCATCACTCCATAGTTCCATCTTCGTCTTGTAGTGCCTCAGATGGTCGATAGGGCAACTCTTCCCGTCATAGAGCCTGAATTCGGGGATGACGAATCCCATAGGATTGCGGTACCGCGTGATCTGTTCAGCACACGGGGTTTCTTGGCATACGTTCCAAGCCTGTTGGAACGCGTCATCCGTGACTTGGTAGGGGGGAGGGTATCCTCCCTGATGTGGTGGTGGGCCATATCCCTCCCCGATCCTGTATTCGGGATATCTATCGTCCTTCGTGTTTGTGTGGACACGTTCCATATGAGTGTTCGGACGGACGATAGTTATTGGGACATTGCCCCCTTGGTGGGGGACTCTTGTATCGGGTCGCCGACCCGCTGCCTCCAGGGCGGCCCTGTAGGCAGAGTCTTCCACTTCATGGCGTGGGTCTTTGTCGGGTTGGATAACTGGCAATACGATGCCGGCCGCTGTCATGGCCGTCATGCATGCCGCCAGCTGAGCTTGTAGCTGGGTGTAGTTCCTTTCATCGGCTAATGGAACGACATGTTGTACCTCCACTGTGGGTGGTGTAATCATCCTCGGAGAATTAGACGGCAGTCGGGGCGACTGTCCGAGTACATGATCCTCGGGCATACCAAACTGACGGGCCTCGTCCGTTTGTAAACGAGCACCGGAGTTGACCGAGGCCGTAGGCAATGGGACTCTTGAGCTCGGCCCTGCTTGGGACCCGGTTAAGCGTCTTCGTGCACGCCTTAATACGGGCACGTCTTGTTCGTCCCCCGAGGACGAAAGGTGTTCGTCGACAATCCCTTCGATGAAATGTCGGGGTGGTTCGACCGGTTGTTCTTGGTTGACGTAGGAGGTTGTTGGTTGGTTTCCGGATTGGATAGCTTCATATCTGTCGCGGATAGCGAGTAGATCGTCGAGGTCTTGTTGGCTAATTTGCGTGTTTTGGTTATTGGTCTCTACTATCTCGGGATGGGTTTCCTCTGCATTGGTAACCATTGTCGCTCGTCTGGCAGAGTATTGGTATTCGAATTCTAAACTAGTTGGGAACTAGATGATTCCCGGAGACGGCGCCATTTGATAAGGCCATAACTTTGGTCGGTGGCGTTAGGCCTTTCAACAATGATATAATGATAAATAAACCACGAGTAACTGATACTTCCTGATCTTTATTATTGCTCGGATTATTGTCCTTATTCGGACTATTACATTTGCTCGGATCAGTATTTCGGTTTTACGATTATGCTCGATATAACTATTTAATCTCTCGTCTTGACCTTTCTCTTCTTTTATTCGGTGCTCGGCTGTCTTGTCTCGGTTTATTTCTCGAAGTGATATGCTTTGGTTAGTTTCTCTCTTTTCTTAACTTCTCTCTATATTTTTTGGATAGATTTTCTGGTCCTTTTCTAGGAGGGGTAGTTGGCTATTTATAGGCAACTGCGCCTTCTAGGATATTGACAAATGTCTTCATCTCAGGGATTTTTCAGACAAGGGTCCCCCTTTGATTGGGCTTGGGCTTTGGATAGTAGCACCCCAATTCCTATAAAAAGTATGAGATGACCCATTTAAGCGTTGGATACCCATTTATAAAGTGGGATGATTATGACCCGAATAAAATACTCGGGTCTGATTTTCATGTTCTATCAGATAAATAACATAGAGTTCAAAATTATATCTATGTAATTTTTAAAACCATTTTCTATTCTACATTATACATAGTATTTATAAATGAAAAGAAAGGATTCGATAAAATTTAGATAAATTTCCACATTTCTAAATACATGTATATGGGGAACGATTAATCCACACTTAAAACAACACCTAAAAAAACACCAACTCTCAAATCTCAATATATTTCTAAATAATGATTAATGATGAGTAATTAAATCAACTCACATAAGATCACAACACTCAAATACATAGTATTCCTCTCATAAAACTTGCCGGTAACAAATTTTATTCAACCTCGCTGCTCAAATTTATCGTAGGCCCTTGTTTTTCAAGTGTTTTTTTCTTTTAAAACAAAAACATACCCCACATTATTTATCGTGTATACAAACTCTACAAAATAATATAGTTTGAGTATTTTAAAAATTATTATTTGAGAGTTGGTGTTTTTTTAGATATTATTTGAAGTGTGAGTTGATCATTTGTCTATTTAATCGTGTTAGACTCCGCTTAAAATGATGGATGGGTGTATTTGGTTTCCCGTCAGATTTAGAAAAATGGTGCAGGCGTGCGTTAGTGTCTTTGACCACAATGTTGTGTACAAGCTTGTTGTTAAGGGAGGGAGAATGATGAGGATGCCGTAATTGATTTGAGGAGGCTTAGATAGACGAGCTAACTTAGGACTAGAGGCCTCAAGGAAAATCAAAATAATTGGCTAGTATACAAAATGTAAAAAATTCAAAGTGTTTGTGTTTTCTGTTTGTTTCATAGTAAAACATTTACATAAGGAAAATATTTTCCGGGCAAACATTTATTGTGGAAACTTTTGTTTTCATTCATTTTCCGAATGTTTGGTATACAACAAATTTTCCGGGTTATATTATTACCGAAATTCTCATTTATGTTATTTTTTAACGCTTTATCAATGTTTGATGCATAAAGAAAAGGAACAAATGTGTGTGGATACTGGATATGCATAAACGCAATAGAAGAACTTAATTTGTGTACAATACATTAAAACTTATAACATAAAATAATTAGTCATATTACTTCTTATCGTGATTAGACATCTCAGATAATTCAAAAAGTTTTTAAAACTCTAAGTAAAAAAATATTTATTGAAAATTGACTTCCGACTAAGATTGATATATATTATTATTATACTATTAAACTTTTCGGATACATATATTTATATATGTGTGTGTATATATATATATATTGTATGTATATTATACATATTAACCCACAAATTAGTTTATCATAAGTACAAAACACAAAATATAATTTTTTATGTTCCAGTGATTGGAGATGAATAGCAGTCTCTCAGATCACTTCGTGTTTTTTGTTTTTTGAAGAGATTAAATTTTATTGTTTTTTTGCTTTGGACATTAACAAATTTTAAGCACTAGTGTAAAAGGGTTAGTTTCAAATATAAAAAAATTACACGATTTATAGAGAGATGGAAGATTAGCTCATTAGTAGCATAGATAAATTTGAAAGAGGTAGAGAAAATTTCCAGCGTAAACTGTTTCCGCTGGTTTTTGTGGGGTGTTTATTTCCCCCTTTTTACTCCATATACTAGAAAAGTTTTACCTGTAAAATATATATGCCTTGCAACCAACCAAATGTAAACTTTATTTTACCCGTAAACATTTGTTTACCCTTGTTTTACCCCAAAACAAACAGAGCCTAAATGTTTTAATTGTATGAATGTTTTGAAATGCAAAGGTAAGTTGTTTTAAAAAAAATCTTAGCTCGTCATGGCGATAAAATGCCATACTACAACTACGTGTGTTTGTAAATACAAGATTCTTTGCTAAAACTTTTAGCAGCAAATATAAGATACTTTCTCTAGTTTGACACACTGTTGTTAGATTTAACAAAACCAAGTGGCGAGCCTCACATTACTGAACGTGGAACATTTTTATATTTAACTTAAACAAAACCAAGGGGCAAGCCTTACATTACTGAACTTGAAGGAATCAATTGTGGAAAACTATCATTTAGTAGGTACATCTTTCATGATACGAGATCGACCGGGATGGATCTATCTAATCAGGTTTTTAAAAGGCAAACTAAACTTTGTTACCTGTCACTTATAAAAAGGTGAGAACCTTGATATAATTAGTTGGTATGGAACCGCGACTCGTCAGCTATATAGAGGTGGGAACCTTGGTATGTGAAGACGCCACAAACGGTTATAAACTACCGAATGATAAGTCGGGGGTGAACGCCACAAGGTAAGACCTTAATAAGTTCGGAAAGTTTAATGAAGAAACAAAGAGAAAACTCTCAATTAAAATTTTCAAAATCTGAGTTTACAAGCCAGGAAATTGCTCTTATTTATACTTGGAACAAGACTTCAAGTATGTGAAAAGTCTTAGAAAACATTAAATAAACATAGGTTCAATTTAAAATTGACCTATAACCTCCTAACTTATTTAACTACTAAAATTCAGCAATATAAAAGTAAATACAATGCATTTGAGTTATACAACTCAAGAAAGAACTTAAAACTTCAATTAATTCTGTCACCACGCATTAATATCTTCAATATTCATCCCCCTTATGTTCAAGCATTAATAACCATGAAATTATCCTTCAAAGTAGTGTCTTGAATGGCTCCAATCAGATTCGCTAAGTGTTGAGGTTTGTTTGGACTCTGTTGGCCCGTGCGACTAATTCTTAGAGGAGGGGTAAATAAGGTTTTAGGCGTTTTTTGCGAAATTAGAATTCTAAGCGCAACTAACAAACCAACTAGATCGATATCTATTTGCGACAATAAATATGCGATGATAATTTATGAATAAATTAAATCATGCGCACAATCACAAATAATATAAGTTGCGGAAAGTAAATAGTAAGAAAAGAGATTGACACCACGATATATAGAGGTTCGGCAAACCCGTCTACGTCCTCTCCTCGGTATTCACACTACCGAGTATTCCATTATAATCTTGTTTCCAATATTACAAATCCTACCGAGCTAATCACTCGATTTGTTCACCCTCTACCCGAGGTTCCTTCTCTTGATACAAGTGCAAGCGAACACGCTTACGAGTCAATGACTCTCCCTCAATTTATGGGTATCCAAGTGTTTAACCTAAAACTTTTAACCAACACTTTGGATTAAAAGCTTCTACCCAAACACTCACTCACAAATGAGCTTATAATTTGCTCTTTACAAATTTATCGAAAATAAAACAATACTCACAATTTGATTGCTTCTAAATAAGCTAATTTGTGAGATGTGACGATGTTTGATCTTGATTTGAGCTTGAATCGCTTTCTCTTCAATTCCCCTCTTTTCGAGCTTTTTCTCAACAATGGTGATTTTAAGTGTTTAAGATAGAGAGAGGTTGAGGGATGGTAATTGGTGTATTTTGGATAGGGATTGAGATGTATTTGAAGAGCCAAAATGTCCATTGGTCCATAGATTACCGTTTGGAGTTGTTGGGTGTATTATCCAATGGATAATGACTTGTTTTCAAAAAGGCATAAAGCAACTTTTTTGAATCGGACTGAATCTCGATCGATCAAGATTTCTGGAGAAAAATTGTACTGCTATAATTTCAATCGATCGGACTGCATCTCGATCGATCGAGATTCACTAGAACTTTTTGGACCATTTTCGATCAATCGGACTATATCTCGATCGATCGAGATTTCTGGACTGATTTTCCTACTTTTTGAAACACTCGTAATTTGCTTGTTCGGATTCTGAATCAACTTCCGTTTGAACCGTTGGCTTCATTATTGAGTGCTCTATCATTTTAAATCCTGAAATATACATTTTCTTTTTTTGGAAAAGATCAAACATTATATCATCGAATTATAAAATAATTAAATCATAATCACACTTATAATCAAAATCAATTATTGAACCCATGGTTCAACAGACTCGTCTCGAGATTTGATTTCCCATAATCAGTCCATATGTCTTGTATTAGCCCGTTAAGTGCTTCATTGAACCTCTTGGCTCTTCATCTTGTTATTGGCCCAATAGGAACTTGTATTGAATGTCCAGGTTTAGGAATCATGATCAAATCATCTTCTCCCCCTTGAAAAGGATTTGTTCTCAAATCGTCACCTGCATCAAAATGAGATAAGTCAGAAACATTGAAACTTTCACTAACATTATACTCACCTCGAAGATCCAACTTATAAGCATTGTCATAGATTCTTTCAACCACTTGAAAATGACCATCTCTCCTAGGCAACAATTTTGATTTCCTTTGAGCGGGAAACCTTTCCTTTCGCATGTGCACCCAAACCTAGTCACCAGGTTTAAACGCAATTTTTTTACGACCCTTATTTGCTTGGGTAGCATATTGTTCGGTTCTCCTTTCGATATTTTGCCTCGTCTTTTAATGAATTTGTTTCACAAACTCACCCTTCTTTTTTCCTTCTAACTTCGCACGCTCAGCCATGGGTAATGGAATTAAATCCAATGGAGTAAAAGGATTAAAACCATAAACAATTTCAAAAGGTGAAAACTTAGTAGCAGAATGTATACTTCGATTATAAGCAAATTCAACATGAGGTAAACATTATTTCCATGTTCTTAGATTCTTTTGAATTATTTCACGCAACAAAGTTGATAAAGTTCGATTAACTGCTTCAGTTTGACCATCAGTTTGGGGGTGACAAGTAGTTGAAAATAAAAGTTTAGTTCCTAACTTATACCACAAAGTTTTCCAAAAGTAGATTAAGAACTTAGTATTTCTATCATAAACAATAGTTCGAGGCGTGCCATGCAATCTTACAACTTCTTTAAAGAACAAATCAGCAATTCATGTGGCATCATTGGTTTTATTACAAGGAATGAAATGAGCCATTTTTGAAAACCTATCAACCACCACAAAAACTGAATCCATGCCTCTTTTAGATCTTGGTAAACCTAGTACAAAATCCATAGAAATGTCAATCCACGGTTCACTAAGTATAGGCAAATGAGTATATAAAATATGAGGCTTAACTTTAGATTTATCTTGTTTACAAGTAATACATCTCTTACAAATACGCTCAACATCCCGTTTTAAATGAGGCCAAAAGAAATGTTCTTGTATAATATCAAGAGTTTTAGTTACACCAAAATGCCCCATTAATCCTCCCCTATGGGCCTCCTAGACAAGCAATTCTCTCAAAAAACAAATAGGCACACATAATTTATTTTCTCTAAACAAAAACCCATCATGCCTATAAAACTTTCTAAACGCAACTTTTTCACATGCAACGAATACATTTTGAAAATCAGAATCATTGACATATAAACCCTTAATGTATTCAAAACCAAGCAATTTTGCATCTAAAGTTGAAAGCAATGTATACCTTCTCGAGAGCGCATCCGTCACAACATTTTCCTTACCTTTCTTGTACTTGATCACAAAAAGAAATGTTTCGATGAACTCTAACCACTTGGCGTGTCTCTTATTCAGCTTGTGTTGACCCCTTAAATGCTTCAACGATTCATGATCAGTGTGAATCATGAACTCCTTGGCCAAAGATAGTGTTGCCAAGTCTCCAATGCCCTTACCAATACATAGCTCATTGTCGTATGTTGGATAGTTTAGGGATGCCCCACTTAGTTTTTCGCTAAAATAAGAAAAGGAACGTCCTCCTTGTGTAAGAACAGCTCCAATACCTATTCCCGAAGCATCACACCCAATTTCAAAAGTTTTAGTAAAGTCGGGCAGTTTAAGCAAAGGCGCATTTGTCAGTTTATCCTTAATTAAGTTAAATGCCTTTTCTTGTTCATCATCCCATTTAAAACCAACATTCTTTTTAATAAATTTAGTTAGAGGTGCGGCTAATCTACTAAAATCCTTAACAAATCTTCTATAAAAGCTTGCCAAACCATAGAAACTTCTAACTTCAAAAACATTTTTAGGAATAGGTCAATCTCTATTTGCCTTTATCTTTTATTCGTCTACTTCGATCCCTTTAGCACTAACAATATAACCAAGAAATTCAAGTTTGTCGGTACAAAAGGAACATTTATTCAGATTAGCAAACAAATTTTCTTTCCTTAAAACATCTAAAACAAGTTTTAAATGCTCAACATCATCATCTAAGTTTTTGCTATAAATTAGAATATCATCAAAGTACACTACCACAAATCTGCCTATAAATGTTCTTAAGACATGGTTTATTAATCTCATGAAAGTACTAGGTGCGTTATTCAATCCAAATGGCATAACTAACCACTCATATAAACCATATTTAGTTTTAAATGCTGTTTTCCATTCATCACCTTCTTTCATCCTAATTTGATGGTATCCACTTTTAAGATCAATTTTACTAAATAAATAAGAACCATGCAATTCATCAAGCATATCACATAATCGAAGTATAGGGTGGCGATACTTTACAGTGATATTATTGATGGCTCGGCAATCAACACACATTCGTCAAGTTCCATCCTTCTTTGGAACAAGTAACACTGGCACCGCACAAGGACTCATGCTCTCTCGCACATATCCTTTCTCCATGAGATTTCTAACCTGCTTTTGTAGCTCCTTAGTCTCCTCGAAATTACTACGATAGGCTGGTCGATTTGGAATAGATGCCCCGGGAACAAGGTCAATCTGATGTTCTATTTCCCTTATTGGTGGTAAGCCATTAGGTATCTCATCGATGAATACGTCTTCGAAATCTTGTAAAAGGGATTGAAACACACTAGGCAAAGAAGATTCATTAGCGTTAGCATTTAAGGAAGCCTCCTTGTACAAAAGTACAATCATCGGCTGTTTTGAAAACATAGCATTTTTAACCTCACTTTCTCTTGCATAAATACTCACTTTTTCTCTCTCTTTTCTTTCCTCTCCAAGATTTTATTTTTCTCTTTTCACCTCAGATTTTTTTGAGCTCTCACTCTCATTTTTTTCACCCTCATTTTTCTTTTCACACTCATTTTGTTTTTCTTTACTCTCTTGTTTCTTTTCTCTCTCATATTTTTTTTCATTTTCTTTCATACTCACTTAGGTCGTCATACACCTGTTTTGGAGTCAAATGAACAAGTATAATTGGTTTCGTTTTGAACACAAAGGAGGATCAATTTGTGTAGCCATCATGTGTCACCTTTCGATCAAACTACCACGGCCTTCCTAAAAGAATATGCCCCGCTTTCATTGGCACCACATCACACAAAACTTCATCCTTGTATCTTCCTATCGAGAACAAAACTAAGACCTGTTTTTGAACCCTTACTTCTTCACAATCGTTTAACCATTGTAATCGATACGGCTTCGGATGTTTCGAAGTTTACAAATTCAGTTTCTCCACCATAATAATACTAGTCACGTTAACACAACTCCCACCATCGATAATCATACTACACACTTTGTCATTTACATGACATCGAGTATGAAATATGTTTTCGCATTGCACCCCTCATCATCTTTCCTAATCTGAACACTTAAAGCTTTCTTAGCAACTAATATCGCTCCCTCTACCAGATATTCTTTCTCATTATTATCTTCGTTAAATTTTCTATCAGGAATTGTTCACCCTTCTTCTTTCATGCCCTCTGTTTTTTTATCCGAAAGAGGCTAATACATATTTTTCGGCTACATATAATCTTCAATCTGCATCTTTCAGAAACCAACGCCCGAATTGAACTTTTTTATTCTCACTTTTCGTTCATTTGCAGCCATCGCTCCCACTATTTGGATCGTTTCTGAATGTTTACACCTTATTCGACAAATTGTAAAAAAAACACTATTCATATGAATAATAACGTCAATAAAATTACAAAAATTGCAAATAGAACTTTTATACCAGTTTTAGGAAAAAAAACGTCGATCTTTTCTTAATAATTAGATTCAAGAAAGTGCGGAAATAGAACGATAAATAAAATACACATGATATAACGTGGTTCGGCCAAATTATCTATGTCCACCAGCTTTTCTATAAGAAAAAAAATATTACAAGTGTTTACAACTCAAAAAAATTTAGTTTAATTTTTTCAAGATTTGCTAAACTGCGCAGATTCTAAAAAGAAAAATATCTCTCTTTATTTTCCCCTCTCACTCTTGTATTTCTCTTTGTGAGTTGTAGTGATATACTCCCTCCGTTTCTAAACAAATGTCCACTATGAAAATACGTGCAATTTTGACCGATAATTTTTTCATATGTAGATTGCCGAAAAAAATTATTTAAAAAATTAATCACGTAGTTCATGATTAGAACTATATGATGGAATTTTCAATTTTTTTCATTTTCGACAATTTTGATATGAAAAATTTGATGGTCAAAGTTGTACGTATTTTCGTAAGGGATATTTGTTTAGGGGCGGAAAGAGTATGATTTAGTTTTTCATGCATTTACAGGCCCTTGAACCCATGTGTGAATGAAGAAATCTACTAGAAAATAATTTTCAACTTAGCTTGTAAAGTACAGTGCACATGTTTTTCAACTTCATTGGAGTATTACTTCCAAATCCACATAGAAATTGTCTGAGTAACATGCACACTTCCTTAAGAATTAGGACCACCGTTTATACCATCTATTTCTAACAAGATAAATATATAAATTACTTATTTACTATTTTTATCCACCCATCAAGATTCGCGTGTTTGGGGACACTAGCTAGTTAATCTATATAGATATACCTGAAATCTTTTTTTGTTAAGTTGAAAACTGTTTACCTTTCTCTCTCAAACTCATGCAGTTGATTATTTCTGGAATGGTGATGGGCATCAAGAACGGCGAACATATAAAGAGAGTGAGGATTTTTTTAAAGAAAGCTATTGCAGATGAAAAGAAATATGGTACTATAAAAATAAAATAGTCTTTGATATGAAATGATTCTATAAATTTCTGTTTCATGTGTTGATGAATTCTATTTTCTTATATTTTAGGAGCCAAAAACCGCATGTATGTCGTCATAATTGATGGAAAATTGCAAGGGTAAGAGAAAGTACATTAGTTGCTTCACTTATGAATTACCTGTTTACAAATAAAACGTTGTGATCCCTAACCCATTAAAGGACAAAAAACCTGCTTTCGGAAATTAAGAAATGAAAATCTGTTTCAAGCTTGACAAGTCACACATACAGGGGATCGCATCATTTCACTCCAAGAAGACTAAATAATTTACATGTTTATATGATCGGTTGCAATTTGAGTTGGGTTTGCTTGTTATAGATAAGCAAATTAAGAGGTCAAAGATTAATTATGGTGGCTACTACACAGTTGGGTTGTTAAACTATGCAAATGGTGCAAACATTTTGTCTTGCGAGTTTTTTTAACCTTCTGCAACATGCTTGATGTTAGTTTGTACGGAACCACACATAATTATCAGGGAAGTACTTGGACTTCGAATTTAAATAATGCATATTAAAGAAGTTTTCTTGTACCATTTGAATAGCATGGAAACGCAATCTGCAGTAAGGAGAATGATGCATATAAAAACAAAAAAAATTGAGACAAATGTGATCATTGTCTTGGCTTGTAACCAGATTTTGCACAAAACTAAACAACGTGTGGGTGCTAGCAAGTTTGTGCCTAACCAAGTAAAAATTGCATATTTCACTTTTGCGTTAAATATAAATAGCAGTCTCACTATTACTTGTTTAGTAACAAAGCTAGAACAAAGATAATATAAACTCTTTTCTTTCTACTAGAGAGTTTCAGGACAAATTATATGGATTTTGAAAGGATTATTAAGTCATATTTTATGCAAAAAAATAAAATGGAGAGGCCAGATGACGATTCGGAAGGGCTTCTAGAGCGATTGGTTGGACTGGTTCGTATTATATTGTTTTCTTTTTCTTTGTAGCTTTGTGGTATTAGAAGTCGATGATTTTTGTTATCTTCAGATGGATGGCCCAAATGCATTGAACAACATTGAACAACATTTTTGTAATTGCTACGACTAACCGAATAGACCTAGTTGATGACGGCGTGTTGAGGTAACTTTCTGTCATTTCAATTTTATAACGGATAAAGGTGGTTGATTCTGTTGTCGATTTTATACTATATGGTTATTGGTATAAATTACTGAAACTAATACACAAACAAATTATATGCAATACAGAATAGTAAATAATGTAATAAACGAACTTACACGCGTTACCAAAGTTATGGTAACAAATTGTCCGAGTCGAGTATGGAACTCTCTTCTTAAAACTTATTTGTCATCCAACGACTTGCGGGTTTTTGAGGATGTAAGGTTCTTGTGAATTAAAATTGGTCCTAATTAAATTGGAAAAAATCATTGTGTAATTAGCACAATACGGGTTGGGATAATTTCTTATATTTATTTTAAATAATAGTGAAATTGGTGTTAGTATATATATATATATTTTATATCTAGTTGTATACTATTTTGTACCACAACGTACCAATCAACCGTAAGTATCACTCATATCGTATCACTTGTTCCACATTTGCGGTACTACCACACATATGGTACGGTATTACCGTACAACTCAATTTAGTGATATGTTAATGGTAATCGATTTTGGATACCATGATATTGTAACATTTATACCATATTATCATTTATACATATAATATACTCATATTCAAATATAATTATTAATGTTTAACATTTAAAATACAAAATAAGTTGCACAAATTAGGATCATATTTTCTTTTCAAAAAAAAAATTAGGATCACATTTATAATCTTGTTCAACTATTTATAAATGAAGTGTTATTTTTAATTTTTAATGAGATGTTTTTAATAACATTGTGTGTTATTTTTGGAAATTGGTAATGTACCGTAACATACTATTACCATACCGTACTTACGGTATACAGAAAGTGCGGTATACGTAAGTGTGGTACGATAATAGTATTGAAATTTAGTGTACCATACATGTGCGATACGGTAATTGTATCACGAAAATTCACACGGTAATGTACCATTTTCACTCATATATGTATATACATGGCTCATTGGTGTGATGCCACATTTCACTAATATTTTTATTCATAGATCACTACTCTCATAAAATTTTTAAATATAGGTCACCTTACAAGTGATAAAAAAAGATATTGTATTCGTAATTTTTTGCTATTTTTTTTTTACTTAATTAATTATTCAAACAAATACTAAAAAAATAGATTTTAAGTTATTTTTTTACACTTTGATATATTTCTTGAATAGATTATAATATCTTTTAAGATTAAAAACAACTTTCAATCTCTTTTTTATATTTTAATATATTTTCCGTATAGATTATAAGTTATTTTTAAAGATTAAAAATAGCTTTTAAATATTTTTTTATTAGGTCGACTGACTGTAACTTTAAAAAATTTAGAACCATGACTTATGTTTAAAAAATATTGTAAAAGAAGATGTATGACTAATATTATCATATATTAAAGTATATGCATGTGTGGATATAACCTTTGTGATAGTATATACTTAAATACGTTAAAAATGGTAAAACCAACCAACGTGATATAGGGCCAGTTGGAAAAATAAAAGAATGCTAACAAGGCTATAGTCAGTGCGGCAGTTATTGACGATTAGTTGCATTCAGGGGAAGCTAAGTGGAGACGATCGGTGCCATGGCACCTTTCATAATTTTAGAAATTCCAAGTGACGCAATTTTTTTTTAGTACAATTTCTTTTTAGGTGTAGATTTGGCACCCCCCATAAAAATATGTTACTTGTACATATATTTTGGTACCCCCCATTTACACATCCCGGCTTCGCCCATGGTTGCATTGTGTCAGTAGTAGTAGTAGTAGTGTACTGTTCAATCCCCAACAGTTGCAATTTTAACAACTTTGTCTCTGTTTTGAAAAGATACAAGTGGCACCATATATATATATATATAGCCCCACGTAATTCTGAGAAAAATAATTCATACATACAAAATATTTTTCAAAAACATGTATTTATTTTCATAGCATTTCTGAGTCTTAGAGAATGCAAATATCACACTGATTCGTCGTGCGATTGATTTGTGCTTTGCTATTGATCAATAAATTTTTCAGCATACAACGGATATCGCGATTAATAAGAAGTCACAAATCAATCGCACGGCGTACCGGGATGGTATTTCCACTCTTTCGGACACACGGATGCAATATAAAAATAATGCAGAATTTTGGTAAACGTTTTTGTATGTGTGAATTATATAATAATTTTCAAAATATATGGGCTAATATATATATTGCCATTTTATGCCTTTTCGAAAACAAACACAACCTTTCATTCATGAAATAGAATCAGTTGGAATTAGTAGTATAAGGGCTTAACACCAATGTTTCCGAAACATTGTGTCCGTTCCATGTTAACATGCCCTTTAAACCCATTGATTCATACCTAGGGGTGAATTTGTGGATTAGTACATAAAAACATACTTAATTTTCAAAATTCCGGAATTTCAAATCTTGTTTAACATTTAGTACATATAATATAGCATCACGTAGTATCAAACTTAAAAACTAAAAATAAAAATAAGTAGCATCATGTAACATATATGGTAGCATCATGTATCATATGTACTAAACTTTAAAAAAGATTTAAAATATGTATTTTTCATAATTTAGTATGTATTTTTTCATCATTTTTTTCCTTAATAACCTAATTTTGAAGAAAAAACCACTTCAACCGTCAGGGATATAATATTTGAATTGAGAGAAAGCATACATTAAATAATTTTCTCATCATTAAAAAAAAACATTAAGTTCAGAGAGCATATCACCCGTTATAATATATCTGATAAAATCCATAACGGCTTTTTTATCAGGGTATCTATAACATCATTATAACTATGAGAGCCAAATATATTAAAGTACAAATGAGTAATATAATGGACGCTATCACCATGCTTAATAATTATATTACCATTGCCATCAATAATGGATACAATCCTATTCTTGCTATTTATTTGATTAATAAGATAAAAAAAAAAAAAAAAAAAAAACCCTAAAGGTTCAAAGCATTTAAGGGAGAATCAGCTTAGCTAGCTAGGTCAGGTTCGAGTGTCATTATCCCAAACCACAACATGAAATCTATTCCAAACATCATGATTCGGAATTGGGCACAGTATGAAAGATCTCTTTTAAATGCACATGTTTCCCAATCAACGTCCTTATCGTATTTTCTTGCCTTTTCAAAGAATCGATGATTGCATTTTTTTTATACTTTCTAATCAAATAATCCTACTCTTTTATTTGACCAAACATAGATTACCATTAAGAATCGAAACAAGGTTCTTTTAGCTAACTTCACATCCAACAAGCGGAAATTAAGGATTGTCCATGAAAACAAAAATATTTAAAGATTGTTCACCCTATAAAATTTAATTAAGAATTGTTTAATTATTTGTAAAACTAATTAAGAATTGGTTCACCCACCTAATTACCCAATAAAAATAAAATGGAAAAAATAAAATCAGAAAAAAACAAAAAAAAAAAACGAAAAACGACTCAGACTGTTTTTAAATGATTTAAAATGACTCAATCAGTTTTTAAAATGACTCGGGCTGTTTTTAAAATAAATTAAAATCACTCAGACTGTTTTTAAAATTACTTAGACAGTTTTTAAAATGACTTAAAACGAATTAGACTGTTTTTAAAATTACCCAGATTGCTTTTAAAATAACTTAAAATGACTCAGAATGCTTTTAAAATTACTTAAAACGACTCAGACTGCTTTTAAAATAACTTAAAACAACTCAAAATGTTTTTAAAATAACTTAAAATGACTCAGACTATTTTTAAAATGACTTAAAATGACTCGTATTGTTTTTAAAATGACTCAGATTGTTTTTAAAATGACTTAAAATTACTCGGACTGTTTTTTAAAACGACTCAGACTGTTTTTAAAATGACTTAAAACGAGTCGGACTGTTTTTAAAATTACTTAAAACGACTTGAACTATTTTTAAAATAACTTAAAATAACTCAAATTATTTTTAAAATTACTTAAAACGACTCGTACTATTTTTAAAATGACTTAAAACGACTCAGATTGTTTTTAAAATGACTTAAAATGACTCAAACTATTTTTAATATGAATTCAGAGGAGTCAGACTTTTTTTTTTTTTTTTTTTTTGCGGTTTTGGATTTTTCTTGATTTTAGTTTTTTGGGATTTTTTTTTATTTTTTAGGATTTTAAAATTTTATTCGTGTTTTTTCTGGATTTTACCTCTTTAAAGTTTTTTTTTTTTTCAGATTTCCATTTTTATTTTCTGGATTTTTTCCATTTTTTCTTAATTTTTACATTTTTATTGGTTAGTTAGATGATAATGGACCAATCATTCAATTTCATAAATCAATATTTAATTAAGTTGTAGATGAGGTATCAATCCAAAATTTATTCCATCAAACAATGTAATAGATGGATCATCTTTATCAAATAAGAACGAGCAATATGTAAAGAGCCAAGTTCACATTAGTTGAAATACATATCCTTAGAAATAGCAAGCGTAGGAGAGCAATTTTAGAGGCATAAATATTTTTGCAAACAATATACTTATGAGTACCAATGAAACATTATTATAGAACAATATAAATAAACTCATCATACTTGGCTCAAAAATAAAATAATTTGACAAGTTTAACGTCAGAGTTAAAATGAGAACCAAAGACACGAAGTATAGGAGTATAATCATAAATATCATTAGAAAATCTTCAGAATTTTTAAAGCAATCAATTAAGTCATTGATTAGGTTAAAAGTGTGTTATTTTTAAAAAAAAAGCTCTTTTTACCTAGAAAATATACCAGGGTCCGATGAAGTAATAAAATTTATAAACTGGTAATAACCAGGTCGTTCACAGAGATCACAAAAATTAATAATATTATATCTAAACACGTTTTTGTAGTTTTTATTCGATAAAGTTCGCGCTATTCCTACTTTGGATTTTTGGTTGTTCTCAATCTATCATGCAAAACATATTAATATCATTTAACAAGTTGTAACGCCTTATAAAATAAATACTAACATGCTTTTAATCTAATGCATAGTAAAAACAATAAATAAAAAAGTAAAGAAAACTTACGTGATTCTGCAAGGGAGAAGATGCGTGCGTGAGTTGCCAAAGTGATGAGGAAAATATGCCCTTGATCTCAACAAAAATTAACTACAAACTCATGCTAAGGAGAGTTGTAAAAGAATAGATAGAAGAAAAAGGAAAAAAAGAAAAAAAAATGTAGAATAGCTTAATTCATACAAATGCTACATATTTATAATGTTTAACTCACAAAATCTTAGAACATAATTCTTTAAAAAAGCTCATCCGGATGTGTCACTCCTGCCAATGAAATGATACCAAGTCATTAAAATGTTGTGATGTCATCAAACTCATCTTGATGACATCAATTTTCATCTCGACGACTAGGGGGGATTCAGATTTTATTTCTTTATTTGACAATTACTTCATCATATCTTTTCTTGATCTTTGACTATTATACGAATTTATCTTTATAACTTCCTTTTTTTTCTTGCGTCTTTCAAGTCGCTCAATCTATTATCTTGACCCGTTCAATTTTTATATTCATATAATTTGTACTAAAAGTCCAAATTAACACAAAAATAGGTTATCGGGTAAATTATACGAAACAAGTATAAAATACTATAATTATATATATTTAGATTGATAAAATGCCAATAAATACTACAAAAATATACACTAAAACAACGACGATGAACCAATACTATAAATATCTATATATTTACAAATTGAGCATTTTAACAGTAATATGGTAGTTAAAAACAAAATGCAAACATGGTCACCGGTAGAGTCGACAAAATATGATACTGATAAAACCATAACTTTTGGCGATCACGTTAGTCTTTTCAACAATATGGTAATGGTAAATCAATCGGTAAATAATGGATATTTCTTGATCTTTATTATTGGTCGGATTATTACACTTATTCGGATTGTTACACTTGCTCGGATTAGTACTTCTTTATTACAATTGTGCTCGATTTGACTGCTTAATCTCTTATCTTGGTCGTTCTTCTTTCTCTTCGATATTCGGCTCTCTCGCTGTTCGGCTTGCTTCTTTTCAGGCTAAGCTTTGACTAGTTTCTCTCTTTTCTCAACTTCTCTCTATATTTTTTGGATAGATTTTCTGGTCAATTTCTAGGAGGTGTAGTTGGCTATTTATAGGCAACTATGCTTTCTAGGATGTTGACAAATGTCTCCATCTCATGAGGTTTTTCAGATATGGGTCCCTAGTTAAGTGGGCTTTGGCTTTTGGTAGACACTACCTTATTCTCTTATGAAAGGCATGTGATGACTCATTTAAGCGTTGGATACCCATTTATAAAGTGGATTGATTATTACCCGAATAGAATATTCGGGTCTAATTTTTATGTTCTATCAAGTGCTCACTGACTTCCTCGGCGTGGTTTCCATGTCGAGGGAGTCATGCTCGGCTGTCGAGGATATTACTTCGGTCTCGTCGTTCCCAATGCTTCATCGAGAAACGTAATAGATTTATGACGGTTCCTTGGGGGGGGGGGGCATTTAAAGTTTCCTATCCTAATATCTTTCTTTGAGGAAAAATCCTATAAAGGGGAGTGCCCCCTCCATAATTAAGCATTTTATTACTACTTTGCTCGTGACGTAATGGCTTCTTCTGGTTCTACTGGTGAGAGCTCCTTTAATTATATTTCTTATTTAGAAACTGAGATCACAAAATCTCGTACCGCGAATAAGAAACTCGTGGCCAAGGTTTCAGACTACAAGAAAAGGTTGTCCGACATGGATTCTGCTCATCATGTGACGATGGCCGATCGGGATTGGGCTTACGAGCGTATAAAGAGGCTCGAGGCTTATCTGGCTAAGCAGAAGGCAGCAAAAAGGGCCTATAAGCTTGCCTTCAAGGAGTTGCATGCTCGGTCTAAACCGAGTTCGGATGACGATGAAGAAGGCTCTTCCTCGAAATAATTAGTCTTTTGTGATTTCTTTGTATCTGGTGTTATCACTAAGTTGTAATCGAATCACGAAAGAATCTTAATAAAATATATTTTACTTTCGTTCCTGTCTGTTTATTTCTTTGATATCTTATTGGATGACTCCATTGGACTTGAATTGCTGTAGTTAACCATAAATGCTCTCGGGA
Organism: Primula veris; assembly: GCA_963682055.1. NCBI lineage: Eukaryota > Viridiplantae > Streptophyta > Magnoliopsida > Ericales > Primulaceae > Primula > Primula veris. The sequence continues at coordinate 10,236,269 of OY821743.1, forward strand.
AGTTCAAGAGGTTTGTCTTTCTTCGAGACGACATTTGATCCACCCCTTGTTTCTTCCTATAAAAGAGGACTGTCTATATATTCTTTGAGCAGCTCATTCTTTATTATCGAACAAATGGCTTCTCCTCATGACACTAATGGTGACAACCTTCCTGAATATGTTGCTCATCTTGAAGAGGAAGTTAAAAAGGTGCGTTATCTCGAGAAGAGGGTTGCCCGGTTGTCGGTGAAAGCTCGTCGGGCCGTCGAACTAGACGAGCGATTGGACGCCATGGAGAAGGAGCACCAGAGGTCTTTGCTCGACAGTATTCGTGCTCGTGCTCGGATCAAAGAGCTCGAGGCCTCTAGAGACAGGCAAATTGCTTCCAAGAGGGCTTACAAATTAGCCCTTGAGGAAGTGTATGCTCGGTCAAAGAAGAGGCCAAATGACTAAGCGGGCCCTTCTACAAAATGATTTTATTGTTTTTTTATCGTATTTCCTTTCAGTTAACTGCCTCTTCTGTAAGGAAGTATCAACCAATCAATAAAGACTTCTTTTTCTTGTTTATATCTGAATTACTTCCCCACTGCAATTTATTTTGACTGCGCACGCTTGTGGCCTCATTAATGCTTTTTCTTGGGTCTTGCGTTTGATCTTATCCATTGAACCATCTGACTATTTGTATCCAGGGACCAATGGAATTTCTTGAGCCTCATGCATAAAATCTTATTCACCAGAGTTTTCTTGAGCTCTGTACAAAAGATCTTTAACATTTATTTGAACTGTTGCCTTTCCCCAAAATGACGCGTGTTTCGATGCCATTATGACTTACCCCCTTTAAATATTGGTAAGAATCCAAGCGTTTCTTGAACAAGAGTGGCTTTTAATTACTCACGCTTTTTTAGAGCCTTTTGGGAATCCAAACGTTTTTTCTTGAACAGACACATCTTTTAATTGCCGTCGCTTCTTAGTACCCATTGGCGAACGGTTGCGACTCTCAATACCAGCCCTTATCTAATTGATCTATAAATACCTGCTTACAGCATGGTTATATCCACAACCCTCATCATATTATTTTCTCCCATATACAGATCCTCATCTTATAATTTCCTTAAGATGTCTGGTCCTTTCACCCAATCAGCATTAGCTTTGCAAGTGGAGGCTTTTGAAGCCTCCTATGGCCATGTACAAAGGCTGTTGAAGGACGCCGAGGAGGAATTGAAGGTGATGCGTTATCATCACTCCGAGATGGTCCGGGAATTAACTTGGCTAAGATCCGAATTGGATTATTGCCGACGTGCTCGTCAGGCTCTAGTCGAAGAGAATGAGGTGTTGAGGGGGAATCCGACGCTTCGAGACAGGAATGTCTCTGCCGGGCCCTCTCATCGATACCGATCGACTTCCCCCTAACCTTCCCCCTTCTTTTTTATTTTTTTCTTCTGCTGCGTCTCCTCTTCCTCATCCTTTTCTTTCTATACTCTTTCAGTCTCTCTTCTCTCTATCCTCCATTTTCTTCTTACTATCTTTTCCTAGGTCCTTCTTTTTCTTCTTTTTATTTCTCAGTTTCCCTCATTTCTTCCTCTTCCTCTTTTGTTTTTATGCTTTGTTCTCTCTACTTGTTTTTCTTTTTCCCTTTCTTTTTTCTTTTGTTTCTTTGACTTCCTTTTTATTTGTCAGTTTCCTTCGTTTCTTCCTCCTCTGCTCTTTCTCTTTCTTTTTTCTTCATCTTCTTTTTTGCACCACTACGATGTAACAATCAACCCTGTGATCCTAAGGGTTTTGTGTTACGTCTAGGGTTTTTGTCATTTTTCTTTTCCTCTTCTTGCTTTTCACTTCTTTTTAATGTTCCTCTTCATTTTCTTCTTCTCATTCCCCTCTTATCTTCCTCTTTTCTTGCACTTTTCTTCTTTTCCTCTTTTTCTTGTTTCTTATGTTTTTCTTTTGGCGCCTCCTGCTCACTCGGCCTGCTGATATAGTTGATCTTCTTTGCCTGATCTTCTGTACTAGCACTTCTCGGATGTAATAGATCTTTATCTCGGATGTAACAGATTTTCTTTTCGGATGTAATAGATTTCCTTTTCGGATGTAATAGATTTTCTTTTCGGATGTAATAGATTTTCTTTTCGGATGTAATAGATTTTCTTTTCGGATGTACTCTGATGTAATGAATAATGATATATCCCATCTTCATTAATGAAAATTATATTTGCCCTTCTATTTTTGCACCTTTATCTTGTACTTCTTCTTATTGTTGAATTTATGGTTTGTTGGGATGTGGGCCTTTTGAGTATCTTGTGCCTTTATTTCTTGCTGGACTGTAGACCTATCCCTCACGTTGTCAATCATAGGTGCACGCTCCCAGGTATTGTCAGGAAACATGCATGCTCCCAAGTATTTGTCAGATAACAACACTTAACTTTTCTCTATAAATACTCAACCTTGATTATTCCTTACCATAAACTTGTGTTGGCTTCACTTATCCCTCTTCTTTTATATAATAACTTATCATAATGTCTGAGCCCGTGGTGAGATATCATGCTCAGATGAAGGACTTAGATGCTAAGGTATCTTGGGTCCGTCGTAGAATGGCCAGTCTTGAGAAAGAATATGGGGTTTTGGCTTTGAGTTTATTCGACTCTCATCCCGAGGAGACAATGAAGTGGACCGAGATTTCGGCCTTGAGTCGCCAACTTGATAATTTGTTGTTGCAGAGAAATCATCTGGCCAACTCCTGGTATGATGTCGAGGAGATTTGGGACCATGCTCAGGATGAGTTTGATAACTCCCCTCGAGGCCTAGCTAGCATGATGGTTAGGAATGTTCGGCTTGAGGAGCGCGTCCGTGTCCTTACTAGGACGAACACCGAACTCTCCAGGGAGAATGAGTGCTTGGTAGTCATGAATTACTCTTACCAAGCTCGGTTTGACAGCTCTGCTCGGGTAGCTTTCTCCCGGTCTGGTAGTTCGGTTTTTTCCTCCATTGATCCTTAGTTGGATTGGGCTAGTTTTCTGACGTATTTCTCGTCTTGTAATTTGTATTTTCTTATCCGTTTTTGGTAATTTGTACCCTGTTGTATTTCGTGTCTCTTTGTATATTGAACCGTTTGCAATGCCTCGTTTTTGGCTCTTTTTCGTATTTCGTGCCCTTTGACTCCTTATAAATGCTCCCTATTGTTTTGTACTTCATTATCCATTCTCCTTTTCTCTCTTTTGTTTCTCCTACTTGCGAGATGGCTCCCATTACTAGATCTGCCTCCAAAAAGAAGGCCCTTCTAGAAGAGGAGCCTACCTTCTTGCTGCCCCGTCCCCCTGGTTTCGGGGAAGAGGATTTAACTCCTCTTCAGTTAAAAGAAATTGAGATGTCGTGGCTGAAGCACGACCTTAAGTGTGCTCAGACAGAAATGAGGCGGTTCAAACAGTATTGGCAGGAAGAAAGCGCTGCTCGTTTTGAAGCCGAACAGAAGTGCAAGGCTCAATCTTATTCTCTTAAACAAGTGGAGATTGGCATTTCTCATTTGATTAGGGAAAAAGAGCGTCTGGAAGAGCTCTTGGCAAAGAAGAATGCGGATATGGGGGGTAGTTCGAAGAAGTAGGATGGGTGTTGTATTTTATTGTAAACTTTTATTTTTCTGTTGTATCGTTTGTTTGTATCCCCCTTTGTGGATGAATAAAACTTATGCTTTGCAACTCGATCCTGTCTATTTTATTTTGTATCTGCTTTGCCTTTATGTTAATATCCTTCGATGTTGATCCTGCCTATTTTATTTTGTATCTGTGCCGAACACCGAGCGAGGTGCACCGTGGTTATCCCCCCGGAGAGCGTTGTTAGACTCGAAGCTGAAATGCCGTCGAGCTAGGAACGGTATCCGTTCACCTTGTTCGGTGTGCTATTCGGGTAAGACACGGTTTGGCGTCGAGGAACTTAATCGGATGATATCTTTGGTGTGGTAATATTGGTAGCGTATGCTAGAAGCTTTTCGTGGTAGGGTCCACTGGCCGTTTATTTAGGTGTAATGATGTGAACTGCATTGGGTAGTGGGATACACTCTGATGTGGCAGAATCTGGAGCGTTGATCTGTAAAAATAGCAGCGGTTGTGGACTTTTGTATGGTTGAAAAAAGTAAACCTCTGTCACACGAAAGGTTGGTTATTATTTTATTCTGTTTGTGACTCCGCTCCCTTTTACTGTGCCAAGTAATCCCTTTTGTTTTTATTACACAATTTGCTGAAGAAAATATCTGTCTCTCTCTAAGGTATATTTTTCCCGCCAAAAAGGAAAATCGTTCCGCCGTTCGAACTAGGGTTTCGTTGTATTGTCGATAGACTTGCTGCTGTTCTCGCTTGCCTGCCCATAATGATAACTGTAAGTGTTTTTTTTTTTTTTCTTCTTTATTCATCATTATTATTTTGTGGCGTTGGTATATGGTCTAGGTTGTCTATATATGTCTGATGGTTCTTATGTATTGGATTTGTGTTGATTGGGATAGTAGTAAAACGTAGGGTGTCTGGTTAATTTGAGTGGGGGGGGGGGGGGGGGGGGGGGGGCTCTCGTTGCTTGATGTGTTTTTGGTTAGTGTATTGATGGAGTTTTGATGTTTGGATAGGAAATTCTGTCCCAAAGTGTGGCCCAAGTTGGCACATTTGTGGAAGAGGACTTTAAGAGGCGTGCCGGAATTCCGGACAACATACACATTAGGTTGCCTGTTTCGGATGAGGAGGTGATGGGATTTGTTCCTGTCGGAGAAGTTGCTTTACGTTCTTCGGCATTCTTTACTGGGGGTCTTCGGCTGCCTTTTACTAACTGGGTGGCTTCGTTCTTTGAGGCCGTCCAGATTGCTCCGGCCCAACTGGCCCTAAATGGTTACCGTACTCTGAATGGTATCCAAAGGTTATCGGATTTGTCCGGAATACCAATTGAACTGAAGGATGTGTTTGGTGTTTATAGTTTGAGTTTCGAGCGCCGCAGCTCGTATTTGAAGACAATGTGCGCCTTCTGTCGGCTTGTTATCGGTTTGCCGGACACCAACAAAGATCGTAACATTGGTGTTGTGATTGCGTCCGGTGAATGGGGTTGTGCAGGACACCAGATCCCTAGACCTGTGACCACGGCTCCTGCTACTCCAGACCTTGGCGCTCCTAACGTGAAGGCTCTGCTGGCTCTTTGGAAATGGTGGGGGCCTGGGCTTACCAAGGATCCGGCAAGCCGTACTGCTCCCGTGCTGCTTGGTTACCCTGCGGGGCCAGTGACAAAGGGGATACCTACAGAGCCCGAGGAGGAGTTCGTAAAAGTTGTCAGGGCTCGAAGTGCTGCTAGGGGAGGGAAAAAGACCACTCGTTCTAAGCGCCGAGCGTCGGACCCCGCTGTTGGCACCCCGAAGAGGGCCAAAGGGGGTGAGACCTCAAGTAGTGTGGAGGTTGCCGAAGCTGGCCGGGGTGTGGAGGTGGTCGCTTCGACTAAAGGTGACACCACCGGGGAGGCTGCTGCGAACCTCGATGTAAGTGTTTGTTTTTGTGAATATTTGCCTTTTGACTTCGCTGTTCCCTGCTTTATATGTCGTCTTGTTTCAGTTTTTGACTTCTTCATTGGTTACCCTTGCTCTTGCCCGGTCCATGGGTATTATTGTGTTTCAGGGGTCGATCGACGATGTATTCGGACATATGAACCTCTTGGTTAACATGGGAGAGGATACGATGACCTTGCCTGTCATCTCGCCTATCCCTACCGAGGATCCGATAGATCTGCCCGTTTGCTCGCCCATCCGTACTGAGGAAGCGATCGAGCATAGGGCCCCTGAAATCGATCATTTGGAAAATGACGTGGGGGTGGAAGTGGAGGTCGGCAAGGAGAATGCCATGGATGTTGTGATGGGTGTCGAGGATGAGGCTCTCGACGGATCCGAAAAGGTGTTGGTGGACGGGGTTGCAATGACCCGTTACATTGATCGGTGCGGGGGTGAACTGTTGGAGCAACCCCGAGTCTTGAAGATGGGGTATACTGCTCTTAAGCCCCTCGTGGTCAAGGATGCAGAGAAGATAGCTGCTCTTCCTGCAATGTCGGTTATAGAACGGGCCAGTACTGACGCGCTTCGGGTATGTTGCGTATATATTTTGTTATATAAGTCGTGATGCTCTTATTTTGGCTGGTGTCTGATGTTTCTAAATACAGGTTTTCGTTGATATCGCGGTGTTAAAGGACCAGCTGTCAGCACTAGAGGCTGAGAACGAGAAGCTGATGGCCGAAAAGAAAGCCATGGTCGAGGATAAAGCTCAGCAAGTGAAGTTGGTCGCCGAGCTAGAGGCGGAGAAAGAGAAGCTGATGGCCGAAAGCAAAATAATGGCCGAGGAGAAACACCAGATGGCTAAGTGGACCTCTGATAATGAGAAGTTGGTGGGGACAACTTACGCCTGACTGAGGAAGTCGAGAAGTTGGGGGCCGAAAAAGAGGAGTGGGTCAAGAAGCACGACCTTTTGGAAGACGATAATTTGCTCCTGGCAGAGGATGTAGAGGCCGGAACATCCGAGGTGGTGGCCCTGAAAGCGGCGCATGCAGAGGATAAGGCGAAGCTCGCAATGATGGCGAATTTCTCCGTTTACTGCGCCCATGTTCGGGCTCTAAGTTTTGCTAAGGTTCCGTTATCGGATCGGGCGTGGTCGGAGTTGGTTTATCCCTGTCCGCAAGGAGCACCTCCGAAACCGTAGGATTGGGCCAATCTTCGGGATGAGGAACTCCCACGGCTGCCGGGACATGCTACTTCGACGGCCCCCCGTCCCCATTTCGGGTCGACGCCTACGACTCCTCAATCTGCTGCTGCCGTTATCCCCCCACCCGTGTCCCCTTAGGTGGAGCCTTGACCATTTACTTGTAATATTTTTCTCTGTATCTTAGCGTAAAGTCTTTTGGTACCCGAATTATGGGTCTCTTTTGTAACTAGAAAGATATTCTTTTGGGAAGTGATAATATAGGTGCTATATTTTCTTTCTGTTGGGCTTTTCTTGTTAATTTCCCTGTTTGTGGGTCGTCGTCTTTTGAAGGATGTAAAAACAACTTGTCAGGTACCTGCTAACCCCCGTGCCATGGTGGGCGGGACCTCGCCTAGTCGTAGCGAAGGCGATGTTATAAACGGTCTTAAAAAAGCTAACGCGTCCCTAACTTCTGAACTGGATTCTGCTCGTCGTGAAATCGATGGTCTGAATATTCATATTTCAAACTTGGCCATTCGACTACGTGACTTGGGTGAGAAGTTCAGCAAGAAGACCGCCTATTATACGGCGAATAAGGGAAAGGCTAAAGAGCTTCTTGATGCGCTTCGGCGCTCTCGTGATGAAGCCCGAGACCGTGTGACGAGCCTGAACTTGGTGCTCGGGGCTGTTTTCGAGGACGCGGATCTGTTGTTATCCTTTGCCAAAGCGTATTGGGCCCGAAGTCGCGCATTAGAGGTGCTTGAACATGTAAAAGGAATGTGTGGTGTTGCCCAGGCAGAGCGCATGGGTGATGCTATGGCCGGGGTAACTGAGACCACGGCTGCCTTGAACCGAGTGGATGCGGTCGTACAGGAACGTTTGGGGACTCAAATTGTCTCGTTGCGAGATATTCATTTTGCTGACGCTGTAGAGGCCTCTTCGTCTGTTGATGGGTTATCGGATTAATGATTTAGCAGCTTGTTTTGTCATTTTACTCGTAGCTTGTATAAAAAATCTTCATTCTTCTATTTCCGCCTTCTTCTTTTTTTTTTTTTTTTTAATATTCATTTGTTCCCTTTTTCTCCTTTTTTTTTTATATAGGCACACGCTACTACGTCGCACCAGGCTGGTTCTCCATGCCTAGTTAGTCCGGGGCTAGGACCCACTGGGACTGCCCGGGACGAGGTTTCATCCGGTGCGGCTAGTGAAGTGCATGCCAAATGGCCTTACATCGTTTTAATGGGCAAGAACGTCGAATTGCTCGATCAGTGTGCCCGACTTAAGTCCAAGTTGAAAACTCAGGCGTCCTCTTTCCAGGAATATGTTCGTCATGCCGAGCATGTTGTCAAGGTTCAGGAACGTCGTTTGGATCGATATTGGCGCGTAAAGGGAAAATACTTCGATAAACTAAAAGTGCTGGTAACTAAAGCCAACATGTTGGTGAAGTATTTCCGTCTGTCCCGATCCAGGTACGATGCTTTGGCGGCGGTGATTGAAGCGCGTGCGCTTCCTTTCGACGACGTTCGTCGTAAAGCGGCCTCGGATGCTCTCGAGATTGCTAAAGGAGTCGAGTTCGCAGCTCGGCTTAAGACGCTGACCTGCGTTGGTGCTCATACGACCAATTTTGACGCACTCATCTCTGAAGAACGGTTTGATGGCGATGAGACAGATGGGGACACGACGACGGATGACGAAGAGGTTGAGCTCGGTCAGTTACCGTCGTGTTCCTCCTGTAGTAGTAGTTCTTAAATCATTGTCGCTATGGTTGATTGTACCTTGTTGCCTCCGTGATGTGGGCGAGAACTATTTGTTTTATTTCTTTATTCTTGTGTTCGGATCTTCTCGTTGTCGTACTGATATTTCCTTGATTGGTTCATTTTCCTGTACTGATTTCTTCATTCGATTTTTTATGGTCCCCTTAAAGTAGGCGAGAACTATTTGTTGTATTTCTTTATTCTTGTTTGCTCCTTTTGACGAGATTGCTGTTCCTTTGATTACTTTATTTCCTGCATTATTCTTCTAGTTTCTTTTCTGCCTTTAATCCTTGCTCATTGGATCAGCTGGTACCTGCATATGTTTGAGTATTCCTAGGCATTCTTTTAGACATGCCATGTTGGGAATTTCACAGTATTCCTAGGCACTAAGGCCGTTTGGGAATTTCATAGTATTCCTAGGCACTTCAGCCGTTTGGGAATTTCATAGTATTCCTAGGCACTAAGGCCGTTTGGGAATTTCATAGTATTCCTAGGCACTAAGGCCATTTGGGAATTTCATAGTATTCCTAGGCACTTCGGCCGTTTGAGAATTTCATAGTATTCCTAGGCACTTCGGCCGTTTGGGAATTTCATTGTATTCCTAGGCACTCAGGCCGTTTGGGAATTTCATAGTATTCCTAGGCACTAAGGCCGTTTGGGAATTTCATAGTATTCCTAGGCACTAAGGCCGTTTGGGAATTTCATAGTATTCCTAGGCACTTCGGCAGTTTGGGAATTTCAGCTGCACTCGTTAGACAGCATAACAAGATATTTAATTCATTCAAAAGATGAAAGATAATGCTATTAAGCTGAAAGATACGAGCACTTGTATTTTATTTATTCAGCATACAAGATAATGTCATTAAACAGGAGGGGTAAGGTAGCACCTGTATTTGTAAGACAGCCTATACGTAGTACTTCTTTAGGTTAGCTACGTTCCAAGAATTCTTTTCTCCTCGGATTTTGTCGAACAGGACGCTTTTGAGTTTGTAGGTACTTGGGCTTGTTCTCTTGACGATCTCGTATGGTCCTTCCCAGGTGGGGCTTAATTTGCCATGTGTTTCATTTCGGGTATAGACCGTTACTCGTCGCAGCACCAATTCTCCGACCATAAACTCCTTGGTCCCTTTCACTTTCTTGTCATACGTTTGCTTAACGCCTTGTTGATACTTCGCTAGTGTAAGAGCTGCTATCTCTCGTTTCTCGTCTAGCATGTCGAGTTCCTCTCTCATTCTTTGTTCGTTGTTTCCTTGCTCGACTAAAGTTGTTCGTAGTGTGGGTATCCCGATTTCTGTTGGTATGACGGCCTCGACGCCATATGCTAAGCTGAACGGGGTTTCTTTGGTGCCCGTCTTTGGCGTGGTTCGGCACGACCATAAGACGTTAAGTAGCCGCTCGGGCCATCTCCCCTTTGCTTGTTCGAGGGTTGTCTTGATGCCGTCTAGTACTGTTCGGTTTGATACCTCTGCCTGGCCATTACCCTGTGGGTATGTTGGCGTCGAATAGAACTTTCGGATACCGAGTTCTTCGTACCAAAGCTGCAGATTGGCTTCCTTGAACTGGGTGTCGTTGTCTGCGACGATGGCGTATGGTATACCGAACCTTGTGATGATGTGCTCCCAGATGAACTGTTTGACATTACTGGCTTTAATTTCACAGAGAGGTTTAGCCTCAACCCATTTGGTGAAGTAATCTGTTGCCACAATCAGATATTCGAAGCTGCTAGGCGCTTTGGGGAGCTTCCCTACTAAATCAAGTGCCCATTGTGCGAATGGCCATGGTGCCGATACCGGGGTCATCATAGATGATGGGAGCCGAGGTATCTTGGCAAATCGTTGGCACTTGTCGCAACGTTGGACGTATACATCGGCGTCTTGCTTGATATAGGGCCACCAATATCCTTGGGTGATTGCCTTGTTGGCAAGGGACCGCCCTTTGATGTGTGCTCCGCAGGATCCTTCGTGGATTTCCTCCAAGACTGGTAGCTGCATTTCGGGCCGGACACACAGAAGATGGGGTCCTCGGTAACTGGATTTGTACAGTTTGTCGTCGTCGGACAGCCAGAAACGAGGAGCCTTTCTCGTAATTTTTAGTGCTTTTATCTTATCTGTCGGGAGAGTTCCGTTTCGCAGATAGTGACTCATGTCGTCCATCCAACCTGGTTCGTATTGTATTGACGTTATTCGGTCTATTCTTTTGGTTATGCTAGGGGTTGGCAGTAGTTCCACTGTGATCGACCGAGTGTCAGTTAATGTTAATGTTGAGGCTAGGGTGGCCAGGGCATCGGCATGTGCGTTTTCGGTACGATTGATTCTTATTAACTCGCACTTTTCGAAGGTGGCCATCAAGCTCTGAACCTTCTCTTGGTAGAGGATCATTCTGTCATCTTTGGCTTGGTACTCGCCGATGGCTTGATTCACAATCAGCATTGAGTCGGAGCTTGCAGTTAAGTGGGAGCATCCGAGGGATCGGGCAATGAGCATACCGTTTATCATGGCTTCGTACTCAGCCTCGTTGTTGGTAGCTCGGAAACCCAGTTTAATGCTTTTCTCTATGATCGCTCCCTCTCTAGACTTGAGGACGATCCCTGCTCCTGATCTGTCCTTGGTGGCTGATCCATCGACATGAATCTGCCAGTGTGATTGTGGGGACATAGCCGTAGGCTCGTCATACCCTTCGGTGAATTCCGCGACGAAATCGGCCAAGACTTGTCCCTTTATGGCATGTCGGGGTGCGAACTCGATATAAAATTGGGATAATTCGACTCCCCATGCGGCCACTCTACCACTGATGTCGGTCCATTGAAATGATTCCTTGATATGGAATTTCGTGTATACTTGGACCTGATGAGCTATAAAATAGTGCGGCAACTTCCTGGTCGCGACGACCAATGCCAAGCACAGCTTTTCCAAGGGTAGGTATCGTGTCTCGGCTTCAACCAGAGTTTTGCTAACGAAGTAGATAGGGAATTGTTTGCGACCTTCTTCTCTTAGGATAACCACGCTCACAGCTGTAGTGGAAACTGCTAGGTAACACGCCAGAATATCTCCTTTGTTCGGCCTGACTAGCAGTGGCAGCGTCCTTAAATACTCTTTGAGGTTGTTGAAAGAAACTTCACATTCCGGGTCCCACACGAATTTTCTATCCTTCTTGAGTGATTCAAAAAATGGCCGTCCCTTGTCTGCGGATCGGCTGATGAACCTGCTCAATGCTGCCATCATTCCCGTGAGCTCTTGTACCTACTTCTTATTCTTGGGAGCTGCTAGGTTCCGAAGAGCTGTGATCTGATCGGGATTAGCTTCTATTCCTCGTCGGCTGACCATGTGTCCCAGAAACTTCCCTTTGCTGATGCTGAATGCACACTTGCTCGCGTTGAGTTTCAGTTTGTGCTCGCCCAGCGTTTGGAAAACGTCTCTAATATCTTGAAGGTGGGATGTAGCCTTTTCGCTTTTGACGACCATGTCATCTATGTATACCTCCATTGTCTTCCCTATATGATCTCGACATACCCTTGTTATCATCCTTTGGTATGTTGCTCCCGCGTTGCGTAGGCCGAACGGCATTACCGTATAGCAATAGTTTCCCAAAGGCGATATAAACGACGTCTTCTCTTGATCTTCGTGGGCGAGGGGGATTTGGTGGTACCCTGAATACGCGTCCAGGAAGGTCATCCGTTCCGCTCCTGCAGTTGCGTCCACCAATTGATCAATTCTTGGAAGGGGAAAGTGGTCCCTCGGACAGGCTTTGTTGAGATTGGTGAAGTCTATACAGACTCTCTTCTTTCCATTCTTCTTGGGGACGATGACTGGATTGGCTAACCATTTCGGATAGAAGACCTCCCTTATGGCTCCAGCCTCTAATAGCTTGTGGACCTCAGCAATTATAGCTGCCCTGTGATGTACAGACACTTTTCTGCTCCTCTGAGCTATCGGCTTGCACTCGGCGTCAACACTCAGGTGGTGACATGTCGTTTTAGGGTCTAAGCCTGGCATGTCTTTAGGGCTCCAGGCGAATTTATCAATGTTGTTGAAGAGGAATGCTTCTAACTCTTCGAATTCCTGTTTTGGAAGGTCATCACCGAGGAGGAAGTAGTGCTCCTCGTCCGTACCCGGAATATACACCTTCCTAAGAGTTTCTCCTACTTGTTCGTCGACAACCCTCTCGGTTTTGGCTATGTGGTTGATCAGCTTCTTTGTGCTGGTGGGTTGTTCGACAACGCTCAACTGTTTTTGAAGGGCAGCGGTAATGTCCTCACAGCGTCTTGAATCTTTTGACATCTTCTGGCTGTCTCGATCTCTCCCCGATCATTTGGGTATTTGACTTTTTGGTGGTAGGTCGAGGGTATGGCCTTCATGGCGTGAAGCCAAGGTCGACCCAAGATCGCGTTGTGGCCGGAGTTGTCGTTGACCACTAAGAACTCAACGGGAACTGATACGGATCCCGTAGTGACACTTATGACGATCTTTCCCAACGGTTTAGTTGTCTCGGAGATGAACCCGATCAGTGTGACATCGGTAGGCTGTAGATCTTGCAGCTTGAGTTCCATCTTGTCGAAGAGTTCTCTGTACATGATATCACAAGAGGCTCCTTGATCGACAAGCACCCTGCTGACCGTGTCAAGGCCTATTTGAACACGGAGGTTGATGGCGTCCCCGTGGGGGTAAATCACCCCTTCTTCGTCCAGATCCGAGAAGGAAATGGGCGGATGTCGTCGCGGCGTGCATTGTCGTTTGGAGGTCGACGCCTGTGACGCCCTGGCTACCTGGCCAAAGTGTGCCAGTTGCCGTTGTCGCGATCGTTCCCCACCCATGCCCTTGGGTCGTGACATATGAACGACGTTGATTGTTTTGCCTTGCCGGTTGTCGGCTCCCTCAATGGCCAGTTGTTTGCCTTTATTTCCGATGCCTTTGATGAACTTGGCCAGGTATCCTGCATCGCCCCACAGGTTCATTTTTCCACGCAGGTTACGGCAATGCTCGGTGAGGTGTCCGTAGTCCTCGTGATAGATGCAGAAAAGCTTGGGGTCTCTATGCTCAGGGGGGGTAGCGAGCGGCTCTGGCCGTGAATACCAGCTTTCTCTACGGATATTCTTGAGGATATCTTCAGCCGACAGGTTGAAAGAGTATCTCAATTCGACCAGTTCGAAGCTCTTTTGCTTTTCCCTTCCCTGGAATCGGCCTTGTTGTGACTGCTTGGTTGGTACAGGGTAGGTGAGCTGGAGGGGTTTATGTTCGTTGATCGGTGTTGGGTATGCGATCTGGAGCGGTTTTGGCTCAGGTTCTCGTGGTCGCTCTACCCTGCTATGGACCTCGGGACCTTTGTCCTTTCTGGTCGGTTTGAATGTTTCTCCCTGGTTATTTCTAACTCTTTTGCGACCCACTTGTGCCTCTCGGACCGATTCTCTTCTTGGTAGAGTTCGGTTGAGGATTCGCAGTTCGTCGTTTTTATCGGTGAGGTGGGTACAATAGGCTAGCAGGGAATCAGTGGTCGGAAAATTTTTGCCTATGAACTTCCTTCTCGCCCAATAGCTATTAGGGATGGAGTTGATAAAGTTCTGGATGGCTATATTACTGGCGTACTGTGGAATCTGGTTTGCTACGTCGATGAAACGTATGCAGTAGTCGTTGAGCCTTTCATTTGGCATCATCGTCATTTTTAGAAGGGTTTCAATGCTAACCTTCTTCTTCCGATGAGCAGCGTATCGGGTGGAGTACGCTCTTAGCAGCTCCGCCCAGTCTCTTATAGAACCCCGTGGTAAGTTATGGTACCACGACGAAGCCTCTTGGCCCAAAATGTTTTTGAAAAACTTGCACATCATCGCATGGTCATCACTCCACAGCTCCATCTTCGTCTTGCAGTGTCTCAGATGATCAATGGGACAACTCCTTCCATCATAGAGCCTGAACTCGGGGATGACGAACCCCACAGGATTGCGGTACCGCGTGATCTGTTCGGTACATGGGGTTTCTTGGCATACGTTCCAAGCCTGTTGGAACGCTTCATCCGTGGCTTGGTAGGGGGGGTGTATCCCCCCTGTTGTGGTGGTGGGCCGTATCCTCCCCCAATCATGTGTTCAGGATACCTATCGTCCTTCGGGTTTCTGTCGAGGACATGTTCCGTATACGCGTTTGGGTGGACGAAGGTCAGAGGGATTGTTATCGGGACGTTGCCCCCTTGATGGGGCACTTCTTGATCTGGTCGCCGGCCCGCCGCTTCCAAGGCGGCCCTATAGGCGGAATCTTCCGCTTCACGACGTGGATCTTTGTCTGCGTTGGCAGGTTGAGTACCCGGCAGTCTGATGCCGGCTGCTGCCATGGCCGTCATACACGCTGCCAGCTGAGCTTGCAGCTGGGCGCTGTTCCTTTCATCAGCTATTGGAACGATGTGTTGTACTTCCACCGTGGGTGGTGTAATCATCCTTGGTGGGGGAGTCGGTAATCGGGACAACTGTTCGAGTTCATGACCTTCACGCATACCAAGCCGGTCAGCTTCGTTTGTTTGTAAACGGGCACCAGAGTTGACTGAGTCCGTTGGCAAAGGGACTCTTGAGCTCGGTCCTGCCTGGGATCCGGGTATGCGTCTTCTTGCGCGCCTTAGTACGGGCAAGGCTTGTTCGTCTTCCGAGGACGTTTGGTATTCTTCGACGATCCCTTCAAGCTGTTGGGGTTGTTCGATCGGTTGTTCTCGGTGGACATTGGAGGTTGTCGGTTGGTTTTCGGACTGGATAGCGTCGTATCTATCGCGGATGGCGAGTAGATCGTCGAGGTCTTGTTGGCTAATCTGCACGTGTTGGTTATTGGTTTCTACTATCTCGGGATGGGTTTCTTCTATATTGGTCACCATTGTCGCTCGTCTGGTAGAGTATTGGTATTCGAAGTCTAAGCTAGTTGGGAACTAGATGATTCCCGGAGACGGCGCCATTTGATAAAACCATAACTTTTGGCGATCACGTTAGGCTTTTCAACAATATGATAATGGTAAATCAATCGGTAAATAATGGATATTTCTTGATCTTTATTATTGGTCGGATTATTACACTTATTCGGATTGTTACACTTGCTCGGATTAGTACTTCTTTATTACAATTGTGCTCGATTTGACTGTTTAATCTCTTATCTTGGTCGTTCTTCTTTCTCTTCGATATTCGGCTCTCTCGCTGTTCGGCTTGCTTCTTTTCAGGCTAAGTTTTGACTAGTTTCTCTCTTTTCTCAACTTCTCTCTATATTTTTTGGATAGATTTTCTGGTCCATTTCTAGGAGGTGTAGTTGGCTATTTATAGGCAACTATGCTTTCTAGGATGTTGACAAATGTCTCCATCTCAGGGGGTTTTTCAGATATGGGTCCCTAGTTAAGTGGGCTTGGGCTTTTGGTAGACACTACCTTATTCTCTTATGAAAGGCATGTGATGACCCATTTAAGCGTTGGATACCCATTTATAAAGTGGATTGATTATTACCCGAATAGAATATTCGGGTCTAATTTTTATGTTCTATCAGATACACCAACACTAGCTATATTTGTGTCATTTCTAACGCAATTTTAAAATCATTTAGTTTGATCACAAACTGTATCCTCATGTTCAGATTTCGAGTTGACACCTTAATAATAGCTCAAATAACAATATGCTGCATTAAATTAAGAGTAACGATATAAGAAGAGACCATTTGACAAGACTCTCGCAGATAATGGAACCTTATTTTAAGCTTACCTCATCATACCAGCCGGTGAAGGGGTCGAATCTGTCATCGTTTATTGTCTCTCTCACTCTAACCCTCCCAAAACCCAAAACAAACCCTCTTCCTCTTTTTCATGAAAAGCACATTTGCGCCGTTGGAGGGCGAATCTGATCTCGAACCAGCTCGACTCCTCACAATCCCAGTTCATATCTCATCTAAAAGTGGGAAAACCGATAAATATAAAATTCATAAAAAATAGAACGATAAATTCTATTTTGAGTAAGCTCGTCTATATCTATTTGCATTGAAGTGTGTGTTTAGTTGTGCTTATTTATCCTAATATTTAGTAGTAATGTTTAAATCCGGTTAATTAGTGTTTTGGCACTTTGATGGAGCTTATTGTGAATATTACTTATTGGATATTTAAGGGTTTTTGTTGCCCTCTTCTAGCTCCATCCAGGTGATCTTGTGTTTACAGTTTACTAATTAAATTCCTCACAACATTATTCGTTTTTACCTTATTGAAACCCCTAACGTTAGAACATCCTAATTTATTAGCATTCATCATCAAACAAGATACTTATTAGGACCCTCAACATTCTCAGAGACACCAAGCTATTCTAGTTTTTTTTTTTTTAAATCTTGTTCATTTTTTGCTCTCCCAGTCTTTTTTATCAATCGAATTCTTAAAGAAAAACTGTTCCTTTAAACTCAAGAGAAAACAAACAAGATCAGTGACTTTATAAGTAAAGAAAATGATGAAAATGTACATAGAAGTGGTACTTAATTATGAAAAGGTACATATGTCAAAACACTTTTAAAGATTAGTACAGATGCTATACATTTTTATTTTTTGTCTTAAACTTTGATATTGCATGATATTACATTATATGTAACAAATTATAATTAAGATTTGAGAATTCGGGTATTTGAAAATTGAATACATTTTTATGTACTCCTAATCAATGATTCTCCCTATCATCATCTTGAGAATCAAGAGTGGTGGCTAAATTGGTGGCTTCTCCATTTCCCTTCTCAGCACCAGTATCCCCTCCATATTCATACCACAGAATAACATAGAAAGTCTTATTATAATGTTAATACATTGTATGTATGTGTCTTTACATTCTATCGGATTTGATCATTCACTTAATTATTATGTAACTTTTACTCTATTACTATTACTCTATTATGGCAAGGTCGGTTCCAAGTACATGTCAAATTAGGATATCCACAGAAAAACAACGCTACCAAATATTGAATATGTTAATATGGAAACTACGAGACAATTATTTGCTGGAGGGAGATGTGGATATTAGTGAACTTGGTTAGTTACCTTGCATTATTATTGAATACTTGTTACATCAAAATATGTAACTATATATGATCGAATATTGGTTTTTTGCAAGTGTTTTTTTTTATATATATATAAATAATGTGAGATCTTAAATTTGTGCAGCAATGCTGACCAAGAATTGTGTTTCATCCTCCATACCTAAGCTCATATCTAGGACCCATTTCTTGGCTTTTGAGAGAAATGTGCTTAGTTATGTTGACCTTAAAATGAGAATGAAGGACTTTGTTGACCTTAAACTCTCTGTTTGTTGCAAGATTAAACTTAAATTAGTCTCAATATTAGCTAATGAATTATTTGACAAAAATAACTGTTGGCTTTTTTTTACTGTATCGAAAAAAAATAAATGAAATAACACGGAAATCACAATTGTATTTCACTAAATGGAATTACTACAGTTTTACAAATTCCGACATGAACATAATTGAATTACAAATAAAAATAAAATTTCATACATAATTAATATAAATTATTAAACTGCAGTACTGGATTGTAATTAATTAAAACTGTCAGACAGAATAATATAATTATTAAACCGTTGGATTGTTTTGTAATTAAATGAAAGTACACTACTACTAGATAGAATTATAAAATAAATTACATAATTGAAACGAAACTATACTACGGTACTTGAAAAATAAATTACAGAAAAGAAAATGACTTAAAGTAAAGTACAAGGAAAATAAGGATTGAAAATAAAAAGGCGAGTTGATTGCTAAGCAGTAACCTTTAAACGGTATTTGTCCGGCTATCTTTTCTGTTTCTTGCTGTGAACACTCCGTTCTCAAGGTACAACACATGTCTCAGAGTGGCTCGACGAAACGGCACCGAACCATAGATCGAGTTGTTAGTGTGATTCTCTCTCTCTAAGATGATATGTATGCAAGCGAGTGTGCGTTGAATTGTGTTGTAAGAGTATGAGAATGAGTGGAGGGAAAGCTGCTTTTATAGGCTCACAAGCCCACGAAGCATTAATGGTCATTATTGCAGGGGTTACAGCGCAATTAAACGTCCCACGATTTTTGTCCGATTAATTTCGTAACTGCGACCCTGAATCTGCAATCATTCTCAACTAATGCGAACGTTACAACTTGCTGGGGAGTGCAAGTACCTAAATCATTCTCAAACGCAACACCTGATACACGAGCCCCGAGACCCGATACACAAACAAAAGCTCATTACGCGTGCACGTGTGGTGCTCTTGTCAACACACCTAGATGATAACACACTTTACATCTAGTAAGAGTGTGGATGTATATAGGCTATTCAAATGAGTTTTCTCCTCCCAATATGAGATAAACACTTTTGTGTATTTTTCAACTCTCCAACTTTTCAACAACAAAGTTGCAACACTTTGTTCACCAACTTTGCGGCCAAATAAAATTCACACCGACTCATCATTTATATCAAGTTTATATACCGTTTCGAAGATTGTTGCACAAGCGTTTCAACTTAATTGAGGACGGTATCAAAACTAGTGCTAAGAACTTATTATTTTGGTTTCAAATTTGACCACTTTTGGAACACACATGAAAAACTCATGCTTTGCAACAATAACTTCTTGCATTATTTTGGAAATTTGTGATTGTGGAGACTGGAGAAGGTTGGCACTGTTCAGACTCCTATAACTCCTGCCTTTTCACTTCTCTCTCTTTTTTACTTCTATGCAATTTGATTTTTGTATTATATGGTCTTGCAGATTTACAGATGAAGAAGTCAAATTGAATGAATTGAGATCTACCAGAGGCTAAGATAATATTGGATGAGGGGAGACAGAAACTCCTTTGGGTCGAAATCTTCTTATCACGGGGGAGCTAGGATGCCAAGTCTTTAACGAAATACTCATGAATGACTAATTAGCTGAATATCCTCTCCAATTTTTCTAGTTTTTCTGGTAATTAAAAGCCTTATTCGGAGGCGATCAAGGCGGAAGTCTCAAAATTCCTTATGTTGAATTAGCAAATTTGTAAATGTGATTGTCTGTTTCTTTTAACAATTATTTTGTGGAGAAATCCTCACTCTCGCCTAGATCTACTCATCCATCATGGGCTGTATATTAACTGCCAAAGTTCAACCAGCAATATTGGGCATATTATTTGTTCATACCAATATATTTAGTCACGAATATTCATCTATAACATCTATCCCCAACAAAAATACATACTGGTATTACCAAGCGTTCAAGTCAGCAATAGACAAGTAAAATTATACAGGCTGTGCGAAAGTCACAAGACTCGACATTAACTACTTGCCTCACAGAAATAGTTTTGCAGTAAAAAGGAACTTCTTTGATTCTGTTGGAATATATTACGCTCTAAATTTGCTGTTGGAACTTGAAGACATGTCAGCTCATTCAAATTTCCCATACAAAATGGAAAATAATACTAACGGATTGAGAACCCAGTTTTTTCTTTTTTTTTTGAGATTAATGAAAACAAGAAAGTAAAACTCTTCTTCTACGCACTTAACATCTAATCAGAGACAAATAAGAGTCTACACAAGGTGCAATAGAGAAAGACAGAAAGGTGCCAAAAGAGGAAAAAGAAAATATCTTCTATATATATAATAAATAAATAAATCCACAGACCGCAAATGCATGAAGTCTGTAAACACGACACATTTACAAAAACGACTTGATTCTCAATATTTCAAGACTAACACAGCAAAATAGCTTAAAACAATCATCACCAAAAAGATATCAAGCAGCTGTGCGAACGAAAGAAAGAGATGCAAGGGGAAAACATATGTGATGGGTTTTATCAAGTTAACAATAAAAAAGGAGTAAATGTTGACAGTTCTTTGACTTCGAAACTGCAGTTAATAAAAAGAAACTACATTTACAACTTACAAAACAGAGGACTTTAAGCAATAACTCCAATAGATACTACTACAAATTAGCGGGTTCCTACCTTAATTTCGTCTTTCTACATTTATACATAAGAGTGGTTAGGGAAATTTAAGAAAAGGGTGAAGTTTAGAATCTCTCCTCTCAGTAATAGTAGCCATCAGCTTTGTTCTTTATAAGGAGTCCAAATTAGTTTGCTAACGTCTACCTCAAGACCACCTCGGCCAGCAGCTTTAAGGTGACGATCCAACACCTTGGGATCAGCGCATATCACATGTTGTCCTTTTCGATACTGTATCAGTTCCAAACCCTGAAGAGTGCTCAATATATCCTCTGCCTTAATAGCTGTCATATCGCTCAGCTCCTACTCACAAGAATAAAATTCCAAAGCATATGTTTAGAACACCTTTCTATAACAAAAAAGAAAAAAACTTGAATGTATTTAACCAACACAACCGGTTTTTGTTTTCTTTAGGCAAAAATAGCTTTTTGAGAACCTTCTCACACTATTTTTTCTAAAACTAAATGCCGAAACTTTACAAGGAGCAATCACAATTAAGTATTATAAACACCCCAATTAAACCCCTGCCCCAGGATTTTATAAAAAAAAAATGAGGAAAGATGACTTTGGAAAAGATAAAGAAAAACTACAAAAAATGAGTATGTCAGGAGACAACCAGTACTCTAAACTTGGGATACTGAAAGTTACGAAGTACACCTGATTAACTGCTTCAGGAAAACACTAATATGGTGACAGACAAAGATTAAAAAAACGGTACTCAACTCCTAAAAGACCCGGGCCACTAAAAGTAGATACTCCACTTAACAACAGTAAAACATGGGACGTGGGGGCAGGCAATTGATGAAGAAGACAAGTTGAAGAAGGAAAGGGAACAAGTTATTCCTCCTAACAACTATTTAACATAAATTTAAACACATACCTTAATGGATATATTGCCTTTATGCTTTTTCAGAATGTCCAAAAGAACTCTGGTCCAGTACCCTCTGTAACTCAACAGCCCTAGGTCTGAGAGGGGCCTCTCCGGGGTCCCGACTTTACTTTCTTTCTTGGAAAGTTCATAAGCTGCAGTATGTTTACGAAAGCATAAAAAAGACAACAACAAATATTGACACAACATTACCAGTTAATTCTGAGTTATCTATGACCTATACAAGATGAAGTTCTCATGCTTTGAGCACTTGGCAAACCTTTTGGTTGGTTAATCTTTCAATACCCATTACCAGTTTCACAGTTATCAGTTTTCTAAAAAGTCAGTTTGGGTTTTATGGGTATAAAGTTAGCAAGTCTCTTTCCAAAGGTGACATTTTCCGTCAGTGACACTTCGTTTTGCAATATAAATTACTAATCTAAAAAAAGTAAAACAAAAGAAGAAGCAAGACCAATAGGAAATTTGAAGGCAATGGTTGAAGACTCGGCAGCAAAAAAATAGTCATTTCAGAGTTCCATTTAACAATTTTATCAATCTTTTGACGAAAATTTGCTCAAAGTCGAGGCAAGTATGAGTAAAAAACAAAGCTTGGACTTTCAAGTTGTGAACACAATATAAAAATATACGATATATTTTCAGCAAATTTTGAAATAGACCTTTTTCACACCCTTAATTTGCTAACTGAATTCTGCACAACACGAATGACAAATTGACAATAAAGATAAAAACAACACAAATTAAAGAAAAGAACACAAAGAAGATATGCTTACAAAATGCAATTAAAAACTTTCCATAGCCTTTCCTCTGATAAGGGGGAAGCGTGAGAATGCAAGCCAAGTTATACGACTCCTCTGAGTGTTTTTCCTGAAAATTGGATGACAATTTTTAGTTCTCATAATACCCTATTGTAATGTCCCTGCCCCAGTTAACCAAAAAATCATATGGGAAATTTAAGAAAATGAATAATAATCAGTTTAATTCTTCATTAAATTATTAAGTGCAGCAAAGCGAAATAAGAAACACTTCAATTCTTCTATAACATATTTTAAAGTCAAAAAACATTTCAATTGGATAAGGAAACAGCAAAAGTAGAATACACCCTTATAAAGGCAAGAAGTCAAAAATATGCACACCTTTACAACTTATCAAAATTGTCCCCAGGCCAGATATATACCCAACATAAAAAAAAATGCATGCCACGATATAATAAACAAAGAAAAAACAAAAAAGGATCAATTAATGGACCTATCCCACCACCTAATATGCCACGTGCGTGTAACTGCATATGTATGCGTGAGCAAGTATTGACTGAGAAAATTGAGAGAGGGGGGGAGCTGCATCACAGCAGACATACGGGCTCATTATTTTTGAAAGCCATGTTACAAATTAGACTAATTGTAACAACAGCTCCACATGCATCCGAGTCGAAGAACCCATCGGTTAGGGAATTATAAACATAAAACACCTACCAATTAAAGAACCATCATGTAGCATCTGATAAACTTCTAGAATAAGACAAATCAAGTAATTATCATCCGTCTCTAAAAGATAGCTTCAGAAACTACAGCAGGACAAGATTTCGGGAAACATTATCTAAGAAAATTGAGAAATAACCATATACCTTTGAAAAGTAACCAACCATGTGGCAACCCCGATCATCACATTCACATAGCACATAAAACAAGAAGAGGTCCACATCATAATATAGAGTCTTGTGATCGAGAAACAGCTTTGCCAGATAGCAAAGGTTTTGACCATAAACCTTATTCTTTTTACCATCCACCTGTTCCAAAACATTTCCATCAAAAGTATGTCAGATCTAGATCTAATGAATCATCTACAGGCAATGCTCAACCAAAGCATTTTGATAGTAAAGTAACATAATTAAATTTACACAAACCAAAAGTTGAAAATAAGCAGTAGAAAATACATGCGCAAGAACATACCTCAAACATTGAGAGTGTGCCACTTCTATATATCTCATCGCCAGGGGGATGCTTCAGATCGCATTTCCTCTACGAACAGAAGAAATGTCAGAATACAACAAAACTTAAAGTTGAATATGCTTATTCTTGGGGCATACGCCACTAAAAAAGACTAAAAAGTAATGATATTTCCAGGGTCGAAAACAGTCAACAAAAACATCAGATGAGTGCAAGAAACTAGTAAGAGCCCATATCTTATAAAGTCAGACCGAAATTCTGCAACAGCACATTTAATGAACATGTGGGGAAATAAATGACTTCTGAGTCATTCAATGCCAAATTGAGAGAATAGAAAGTAAAATGGCAAAGTACCCAAAATATATTTATAAATATATAAAAAATTTATTTAAGAAAATTGGACTTATATAGCCAACAGAATAATAAAATAAAAGAATAAAATGTTAAGATGTCCCAACCAAGGAAAGGATGTGTACAAAAATTAATGATCATGATTACAATGAAATGGAGTGAACTCACCATATGCCTTTGAAGCTGTCCTTTGCGTTTCATGAAAGTGAGGCAAAACTCACAAAAGAAGAGCTTTAGACAATCATTATACTCTGGTGGAAATGGAGAAAAGTACCATGTCTCTATCTCATACTTTCCAAGTTCTATTGTTGCTATATTTTTTACTTTCGTAAACTCCTCATGCTCACGCAAACTGGCAGCATCAAGCTCTTCATGGC
Source organism: Primula veris (assembly GCA_963682055.1). Classification (NCBI taxonomy): domain Eukaryota; kingdom Viridiplantae; phylum Streptophyta; class Magnoliopsida; order Ericales; family Primulaceae; genus Primula; species Primula veris. The sequence goes on from OY821743.1 coordinate 10,260,178, forward strand.
CCTGCAGGGTTGAAACTCTAGTCAACTATAGATGGCATACAAATGGACAGGAAAGATTGACAAAAGTTGTATAAACGCTAGAAATTAGTTCCAGAATTTGCAAAGTACAAAAGGCGGTCCAGGTGGCCGCCTAGGTGTTAGGCAAGCACCTAGCCGCCCCGCTTTTATGTAGGCGTTTGACTTTGTAGTTTATTTCAGGCCAACCCGTATTTGATGGGTGGAGCCAGGTTCAATGGGTTAAAAAACAACTAATAAACAAAAGAAACATATTAAACCTAATAAACTTAGGTTTGAAACAAACCCTGTCCCTTCGATCGACATGCAACCTCTTTCTTAGATCGACGAACAAGGATTGAACAAGAAATAAACTAAACGTGTAGATTGAATAACTTAGTGTATATTCAATTTAATGTTAAAATCAACAAAAAGAAAAGGCAAACGAAAACATTTCAAATGCAATGATGATTAGGCTTGAAAACTAAGAACCGTCTATTAAATGTTGATATCTTGTTGATTTTGAATTAGATTTGCATTTTACATTTCAAACTTATATTTGAAACACATTTCATGACAACTTTTACTTATGTAACTGCTCTGATGTTGTCATCCTAGACTTTATTGAATTGTAATCATATAAATATGAGCTAATAGACTTGAAATGCTTGATTTAACATGAAAATCATATTTACAGCATATCCATTGCATGAGAATCCAAGAAAAACATGTAAAAACACTTAAAAGCCGTTTTTCCGCCTAGGAAGCCAGGCGCTCGAGCGGCCTCTTCCTGCCCAGACCCCGCCTAGCGCCTTTTGAAACTACCAAACAATCCTCGGGGTACGACATTGTAAAGAATGAACGCCTTTTGTAGCATTGCAAGGGAAAAAGAAGGGAAAAGGTCCTTATTTTCTATTTGTGATAAAATAAACGAGTTTCATTCAGCTAGGAGTGCCATGGAAAATCACCGAACTTATGTGTCAAACGTCCCACAAAACCGTAACAATAGAGACTTACTTCCACCGATACGTAAATGTTGAGAAGGCGTCTAATCAAGAAGTAACAAATCCCATTATAGCCAAGTGAAATGGTCAATTTAAATTTGATCCCATGGCTGACATAACAAAGGACTTCTATATCAGCCACCAAATTTATTTACTTAACAATCCCACAGCAGAGAGCTACAGAACTTAGCAGCTCCCATCACTCTTGACTGAACTCCCCCCTTGATCCAATGGTTAAAGAAAACTCAAGAGGGACATGTCTTGCTCTATAACTCTGTTTGCTAATTTTGTAAATATATCTTCTAGTGCTCAGTGGTTTGCACTACTTTACTTTACTAAGTGGAACTGGCATATGGTCTTTTGTCAATGATATTAAGTCAATGAAGCCAATACGTTCAATCATTAGTTTACAGCTGAATGCCAAGTATGACCTATCCGGAAAATAAACTTGCAACAAAACCTATAGCGGATACAAATTCGGAGAGATCTCAGTAAATAAGAAGAAATAGCTACGGATTTTACATACCTCCACATGTGTCTCATCAATTTTACGTTTCTGATGCCGTGTCATTTTCAAGCTGGCTACCTGAAGAAATATTTAGAGAAAGAGAGCCGTTACAATAAACACTGCATCTTCTGTATCATTAACTAAGCGACTCTACACATGATTGCTAGTAAGAAGTAAAAAATATCTAACTGGGTAACTTGTAGTAATTTATAGGTGAAGTAGATGCAACGTCATACTGCCATAAATGCAACACAAAACATGAATTGAAAGACTGGTAATGCTACAAGAAAACTGTGTATAAAATTCATGAAGCATTGCACTATTCATGTAGGGGAATGAAAAGAATCCCGCCACCATGACGCTACAATTCCAATACCACAACTGTCACACCATGCTATGCACAAAATTGCAATATATAACTTTAGATAAGATAAAATTCCAGTACAAATAAAAAATGTAAAACGGAGCAGGACTCACAAGACCCTCAATCCCAGATTTGGACGTAGAGAGCAAGTAAGAACCAAAAAAGTCAATGAACATTTTAAAATTTTAAAAGCAAACCAGTACCTTCTCCTCCACCTTCTCATCGACTACAGTCTCTATTGAATCAAGATCCAGCTGTTCAAGTTTGACCCATTCATCAAGCCTCCTATTGACTGTATGAAAAAAGTAAAATATTAGCAAACTGGTCACAAGTATGAAATGTACAAGCACACTGCACTGTTCATTTACAATACAGCTTAAAGTAGTTGCACTAGATCGCACAGCAGACAATAGTTAGTGTATGGACATCTGGGAAAGCTAATCTTCATTCAAGAGACTGAGAGTTATGTCAAACAACAACCAAGCAAAAACGATAGCTGCTAAAGAAAATATTTCAGATGTAAATAAGCTACTCTCAGTTTAGAAGCCTCAGACCCAACCAAGACAAGCAACAACAAACAGAACCATTCTTTTTGTTTGTGATGAGCAAATGAATGAAGTAAATTGCTGAGACGTCGCGGTAGTTAAGAAGGAGAGCTTACCTTTACAGAAAAGAGTGTACAGTATATAGCAAGAAGGCAAGAACACCATAAACACAACACTAAATAAATAAAATATGAATTGATAGCTACACAACCCCCCACCAAAAAGAAAAAACTAACAACAAAAAGGCATCCAAACATCTATATCAAAAAAACTAAACAACTTAGGATTGTTAAAAGGTCCAGTGCTCAATTGTTCCAAGATTTTTTCACCAAAAACTAATTATAATTACAGCCTCTCTTCTTTCCCATGTAAGGGGCATATCCTCATAAGACTTATTCATGTAAAATTTGGCTTTAGAGACATACATTCTACTTCACCTAATATAAACAAAGACAACACAACATAAACTGACGTTTTAGAGATTTAGTACGCACCATGTGGCAAATATTAATTGGAAATAAACTGAATTATAAAACAACGCTCGTGTTACCAGAAACACGTGTATAAGAGAACAAATATTTACAATTGTAAGACGGAAAACTGGAAAAGAAACCACAGAGCAACCTAACAATCTGAAATTCATAGCCTATGCCCCTTTTTGCCCAGCATAATTAATAAATCACCAGCCCAAAACAAGCAACTTCAACGAAACGAAAGAAGCCATCTCTTTTCTATTATTAATTTCCATACAACTAACCTCTCTTAAGAAAAGAAGGCATATTGATGAATAACATGGGAATGCTCAAAGGAAACTTTCATATGATATCCTACCTATCGGTAGACCATTTAGCCTTATAGTGGTCAATAACTAAACCTTCTACTTGTATCCACCACATATCACAATTATGTTCCGACAAAAAAATACACCTTGCTCTGATATTCAACGGTTCAAAATACAGCAGATATTTTGAGGTGTAATCTAAAAATTTCGCCTATCACCCAAGCAGGACGTAAAGTGAATGTGCTATTGAAGGTATATTCTGCTGAGGAGGTATTTTGTGGAAGCGAATAAGTCTAAACAGTTCATCTTATAAATAACATTTACTTCCAGTTACCCAATAACAGCACTGCTTCAGCTGTAAGAAACCTGAAACGAGCCTAATTAAATGCAAATGTTTCAGTTTTAAGTCACAGATCAGTTATGTATCAGATTTCCCTTGAAAAATGCAGCTAAAACCAAATGATTCTATAAAATTTACATAAACTGACTTGTTTGCACTTGAGAGAATTTCGGACAGCAAAGAGGGTGCATTTTACCTCAAAGTAAAAGGCATACGTTGGCTCTTGGTCATATCAAGTTCTAATTCACTTCTTACTCTTAATATGTTTCTAAAATACACCTCAAGACATGGGTTTGCCTCAGCAAATCTTAAAGCATAAAAATGCCTACAGATAAAATCGTGAGAAATAACCAGTACAAAATAAGATAATGTTGGCATCATGATCAAATGAATAGAACTTTTCAAAACCTCCTAAAAATAAAAAATAAAAATCACGCAAATCAGCCAGCAAATACATGCATAAAAACTTGAGAAAACACGTATAATTACATGCTGAATTATGTAGGCTGGACTTGAAGCCAGCGACATGCCCTCTATAGTCGACCCCGAAATCATGTTTAAGATTTTGTACTATTATTAATGGTATTTATTTCATGGACGAGCTTTTAAACAAGGGTTTTAAATGGATATTTATGCGTGTTCAAATGTGAGATTTTAGAAGATCTAGGATGTCTTTTGATTTAAATCTTGAGAGAAATAATGTTTAAAACTCAATCATTTCTATGAATTAAATATACAGTGGCGTGTAGAAGCTACAGAGGTTTTCTCCCACATAGGTGAGAAAATTCTATTCTTGTATGATGCCATAATAGCTTGCCACTCTCGAAATCGCTTATAAAACTAGGCCTTTAAACAAGTCAATAAATGCTGGGTGTACACACTCAGATACTCTTCTTCCCCACAGTATGAAAAGGGAGTTTAAATTACGTTAACAAGCACATAAGGTCATGCAATCTCAAGGAAATTCGGGATTTTAATACGACCTCAAAGAGAGAGGGTTCACATTTCCCAACTTAATCTTCTTTCAATTTTAAGAATAGGGTTTCTACATTTTCACCACCCTAAAGCTACAGACACTGCCAAAGTAAAGAGAAAAAATATTATTCTTCATACTCAGTATAATGCACGAAGTACTCATAATCGGCATTCCCAAGGACACTTCGGCACTTGATAACCTTAAATTACATTAACTTAAACCATTTCCCACAACACCCAAATACGAAACAATAAAAAACGACAAACAATTCGAATCAAATTAAAAACCAAGTATAGTTCCTACTTCCTCCCAATAAAATGGTTGTTTAAATCAGAAATGGGCCTTTTCTCATCAATATCGCGGCTTTCCATCGAAATGTGGTTTTTTTTACCAAAACTTGTTATCATTAAAAGGAGGCTTTTTAACTGAAAAGTGTTTTTAAACCGGTTCTTTCATCGAAAAAAGCGTATTTTCCTTCAAAAGGAGGTTTTACTTTTCCCTACAAAGTGACTTTAAACATTAAAAAATCTAATGACGTGTTTTCCCACAAGCTGTAAATACGATATAATTAAATACCAAAAAGCGGTCTTTTCATTGAAAAGGTGTCTTTTCTAAACAAAAGATGCCTTTTTTCACTAAAAAAACAACATTGGTTAATGGCTTTTCTGGCCTTCTTCTCAAGACTCTTTCTTCCCACAAAGGCACAAACTCTAATTACGGAACAAAAAAACAACAATAAACAATTCAAATCAAATCAAATCAAAATTAAAAATCATAGTCGCTAAAAATCCTCACTCCGGACGATGCACGTGGTAATCATGATTACGAACATTTCCCATGAACCCTAGATACGAAACAATCAACAACAACTAACAATTCAAATCAAATCAAAGTTTAAAACTACAGTAGCTAAAACTACTCGCACTCCAAATGATGCACGCAGTAATCACGATTAAGAATATTTCCCACAAACCCACAATTAAAAAACAACAAACTCACATTAAAATAAAATAAAAACTAGAGTAATTAAAATAAGTCCTCACCCTTGGTATATAGAAACTAGAGTAATTAAAAGAGAGCCTAGGCGGAAATTAGGTGGAACCTAGAAGCCTAGCTGATTAGTCAGGATTACACAAATTAGGCTGTGATTAAGCAAAATAAAGCCCTAGGCGACCAATCTTTGCCTGAAACCCGCCTTGTGCCCTTAGATAACTTTGATATTACGAATATTTGCCATAAACCCACAATTACAAACAACAAACAAACTCACATCAATAATTTAAAAAACAAGAGTAATACAGTAATTAATAATAATAAAAGGTGCTCACACTCGGTATAATGGGCATAGTACTCGTAGTCTACATTCCCAGGGATGATCTTTCGGTAATTAAGAAAAAGCCATTTTTTCAATGTAAAAGAGTAATTAATTAAAAAAAAGTGCTCACAATCGGTATAGTGAACGTAGTACTCGTAATCGGTGTTCCCAGGGACGAAAAAACGAGGATTTTTACAATGAGAAACTGCTATTCTAGCAAAAAAACCCTAAAAAAACTAACCAATTAACAACAACAAACAACTCACATCAATAATTAAAAACAGAACAGTAGTAAATAATCATATAAAAAAAAATGCTTACGGCCAGTATAATGCACGTGGTAATCACGATTACAAACATTTTCCACAAATCCACAATTATAAATCAACAAAAACAATAGTAATTAAAAAAAAAACAGACTGTTAACATTGAAAAACGGCTTTTCTTGCCAAAAACGCTAAACACAACTAACTAATTAACAACAACAACAAACAACTCACATCAATAATTACAAAAACAAAAACAAAAGTGATAATTAATAATTAAAAAAAGGTGATCACACTCGGTATAATGGACGTAGTACTCGTAATCGGTGTTTCCAGGGACAGCCTTTCAGCACTCGATCCCCTTAAAAGGTTGTAGTACTTGTCTTTTTCATTAAAAAATGGCTAATTAAACTAGAATTGATTCTTTCACTGAGAAGGCATCTTTTTTTCTTCAAAAAGAGGCCTCAATCACCTTAAAAGGACGTAGATGTATTTCCTCACCAAAAACCCTAAACACCACTAACTAATTAACAACAACAAACAACAAACAACTCACATCAATTATTGAAAAACAAGAGTAATTAAAAAAAAATCCTCACACTCGGAATTATACACGTAGTAAACATAATAATAACGAACATTTACCACACACCCACAATTACAAAACAACAAACAAACACATTACAAAAAAAAAATTAAGAGTTAATTAAAATAAATCCTCACACTCGGTATAATTAAACTAGAGTAATTAAAAGTGAGCCGATGCAGAAATTAAGAGGAGCCTGGAAGCTTAGCAGATTAGTCAGGATTACATCGATTAGGGAGTGATTAAGCGGAATTGGGGGCGGTTAATCCCTCCGCCACCAATTTCTTTTAAGAACATTGATTATTTTGCACAAACACACAATTATGAAACTATAAACAAAGACACTAAGAGTAATAATTATAATTAAATAAAAACACTCACACTCGGTATAATGAACATAATACTCGTAGTCTCCGTTTCCCGGTACGACTTTTCGGCGCTCGATCACCTTCACAGGATGGTACTTTCCGTCTCTCCACCTACACAGGACACGTGTCCCCACCTCCAGCGCCGCCACGTTGGCAGATCTCCTCCGCCGTGTCCCCACCGCATCGGAGACCGACTCCGGTGGCGGAGACGGCGAGGCATCGGCGATGGTATGGACCTTCGCGCCGTTCTCCGGCTTCGGCGGGTCTATAGAACCCATTTGGAGATTTAAGTTTTTATTATTATTGTTATTGTTGTTGGTTTTACTATTTATTTTGTGGATTTTGATTATGTGATATGGGAAAAGGAAACCCTATATATGCTTTTGTTATGTTTTTGCTTTTTCAATTGGGTCTATTAACTTATTATTACAAACGCATCTAAGTTTTATTTTTTATTAATTTAGTCCTGATAATCGGTTATATTTATTAAATCTTATGATATTTTGTTTTTCAATTGGGTCTATTAGTTATTAACTTATTATTATAAACTAATAACCCTCGGTATAAATGCTTTTTGGTTATGTTTTTAGTTTTTCAATTGGCTCTATTAATTCTTTTTATAAGCAATTGAGATTATTAGTTATTATAAAAAACATACCAAGATTTATTTATTTTCTCAATTTAGTCCTGAAAATCAGTTATATTTACATCTTATGATATTTTGTATTTCAACATTTTGAACCTTTGTTTCGGGTACATTTTTTTTTTTAGGAATGATATGGTAGCATATTGACCTACATATCCATTCACAAATTTAGCTAGGTGTTGCTTCCCTGTTGATGGAAAAATAAAAAATGTAGTTAGGCGGCGCGGCGAGGCATCGGCGGAAGCGGTGGTGTGGACCTTTGCGCCGTTCTTGGGCTTCAGCGGGTCTTTCGAACCCATTGCACAATTTGGTGTTATTATTATTATTATTGTTGTTATTTGGGGAAAAGATAACCAAACATGTATGGTTTTATTTTTTGTCAATTTTAGTCCTGAACGTCTATTCTATTTATTACACTTTAATATTGTTTTGTTTTTCAACAATTTGAAACTTTTAACTATTCCCCGTTAGTACCGATAGTTATTGCTATTGTTGTTTTTATTGTTACTTGTGTATTTGTTTTATGGATATTAGTGATGGGTGGGAGGAAAAGAAAACCTTATATTGGTTTGGTTATGTTGTTACTTTTTCAATTGGGTCTGCTAGTTATTATCGAAAATACACTGAGTTTTAATTTTTGTCAATTTAGTCATGGAAATCGGTTATTTTAATTAGAACATCGTTAATGAAAGAAGGCGGTGACAACTTTTTCAATCAGTTTTTGACGGGTTTCGACGGGTCCATCGAACCCATTGGAGATTTATTATTATTGTTATTTGATGAAAAGAAAACTCTATAGACTCGTTTGGTTGTAGGATAAATGAGTGGCATTGGATTATGAATTATGCGGGTCCCATAAATAATGTGTTTGTTATGCGCTATTGACATGGTTTGGTTATGTTTATCCTTTCCACTTGGCTCTATTAGTTATTATCACAAACGTCCCATGGTTTTATATTTTATCAATTTAGTCCTATGAATCAATTATATTTATTACATCTTATGATATTTTGTTTTTCAACATTTTGAACCTTTTTGACACTTTATTTCAATATTGTTCTTTTGGTCATTGGGCAGCGGCGGCAGCGTGGAAATTCTAATCACTAACATAAACTCTATTTAATTTTAATCACTTTTTTTTAAGTTAGTTTTTTAAAAAAATCAGTATTTTCCAAAACAATCTAGATTTAATTAGTTTTCTAGAAATGCTCATTTATTCTCTAAGATAGTTAATCACCCATGAAATCATACTCCAAAAGCAGACGTCCATTAAATGGTATTTGTATACTATAAAAATGTTTAATTTATATACTTTCCCAAAAATATGGTAGCCGTCGGTTTCAAAAAAATAATGGTAAGTAGGAGCCTCACCTTCTAATAGATTGTTAAATAAAAAGCGACTATTTCAAAACGTTGATGTCGTTGTTACAACCCGAATGATGGACCTCCATGCCAGTATAAGTAAAATTCTAAAAAATTACTCATGTTAATATATATATAAATCATATAACAATGTTCGTCTTTTCGATGTGGGGTTGGACTTATGGAGAAATAATCCTAGTAGCTATCAAAAAACAAAGAAAACCCAATTCATATATTCGAAAATGTAGGTAAGAAAAAAATTCTATAATAAATTAACTATCATATCTATTATTTGTATAATTATGTTCTTACCTTAACCAGTAGTTAATTAGAAGGCTAATCTTCCTATCATAGTTTTTGTTATCCAATTAATCAGCGTCAAAGAAATATCTTTTTGTGTGGTTATCAATAAACAGATGCATCCTTATTTTCATTTGGAAAAAAATAATAGCTCCAATAAAATCTATAAATAATATATATGCCTATTTATTTTCCATAGCCCAATTTAGCAAGTAACTGATTTGTTCCTCAAACCTCATTAAGACTAATATATTAGCGATCATCGTATGATTTTATTTAGTAATAACTATACTTTAGGCATGGATCAGAGTAAACTTGATTAATTAATAAATACAGTGGCAGATAAACACTAAGGCATGGGATCCAATGCCCCCAAATCCTGACATGCGAAATTACTATTATACTCTAATGGGTTTTAAAGGGTACAAAAGTGTCATGTATAATTAACTAATTTATTTAATTTTTAAATCCATTTGATAGATGTGCTTCTCGTTCTAACATATACCCCCCACATAACAAGACAATTTTATTATTCTCTATCACTTTTATTACGTAGACTTTCTGTACTGTCTTTTACCTCTATGAGCCTATCATTGCTATTTCTCTCAACTTGTAAGTAATTAAAATTAGGGAGTTTCTATTGTATTCTTCTAAAATCGTATAATAAGAGATTATTTTCTATTGAAAAGGAGATTTAAGTTCCATTGAGTATGAGATTTTAGAACTAGACTACTAATAAATTAATTAGTTTTATTCCATCGCAACTTAGCTGGCTTGTGTGTGGCTGTAGTAGAGTTGTGACGTCAATTTTTTTTCTTCTTCTTAAACGATTTTTGGATGATAATAAGGGATATGTTGATTATTTTTGTTTTATCAACACACTTTGTTTGGTCTTATATAATTATATTGTTATAACTACAAGCAAATGACATTGCTCTATCTCAACTTTTGCATACAAAAAATCGTGCCCCGCCAAATTAAAATTTCTTGATCTCCCCTTGAATAAATAGACAAATAAAAATTTGTTTTTATTAATTTAGCTAAGTATATTTTATTTTTGAAAACAAAACGGTTAACACAATACACCAAAGTACTCGCCATAGTCTCTAAATAAACTTTGTTGGTTTAAGTGGTTTATTGGCATTTGGAAATATGATATTTTATTATAGAGTTCTTTAAACTCAACAAGATTAGATTTAACTTTAAAAGAAACAATTAAACATGTTATGTGAAGTTTTTATTCATATAAAAGAAAAAGTTAAATCATTTAAGTTATATATAGTATGTCATAATTAACATCTCTAACATCTCTTACATTTATCTACATTTATTTTCATATATCAATAATAAATTAAATATAGGAAGGCCTCATATTTAAGGTATATATTATGGTCTCTTAAACAGATCCGTCCATACTTGAATTATTCATATATTCCATTCTCACACTATTCAACGAAAGCGATTCCACCGATGGGGGGTTTCCGGGTATAGTGTTAACAACATCAATGTTCTTGTCGATTGCGTCTCTTATCGAGCATTTGCTGCTCAGTTTGCTGTCGAATTCGCCTGGCAGCCTGATCAAAAAATGGTATCAGTTCCTTCATGAGAAAACATAAACCATTTATTGCACACCCGTATTATAAACTCGTCTTCTCTACCTCCAGTTCTAGGCTTGAACCATGCATGCCCCGAATGACCCCCACCAGCCCTCAGTTCCTGCACTGCCACTGCCTCTGTTGCTGTCGTTGTTACTGCAGTGTCGACGTAATAATGCGTTTCTAAGAGCTGTCCTGATTTGGGTTTTAACTCTCATTGAAGTCATTGTGTATTGTGAATGAGAGCATGACTTGAATGCGTTTGAACACAACTGTGTGGAGAGATACTGTAACACAACTATATTATTTTGTACTATGTAACTATGAGTAAGTACAATCGAAATTTGTATGTTATTTGTTGAAAACGAACATTTTTCACATATAGTCACATTCTTATCAACATTTCTACCTCTTTATTCATTTAATAGTTCTAATCATGACGGATAAATATTTTCAAGGCATATGAAAATGTACCAGAAAATTGGGTTAATATTTTGGGACCAATAATTTTGTCTTTATTTTAAAACACAATAATACATTTAAAGTGTTGCACCACCATCTTCGATTAAACGAGACAGGCTTTACAATTCATTTTTTCCTATGTTTTGGGAAGTTTCAGCATTCGCAAGTACAGTAACCACGATATTGAACCCGCTTAAATAACGGACAACAACTCATTGTCTCATCACTATGTACAACATGCATGTAACTTTACGCATGCTACCATCATGTGATACACAAATTCTTACAAGTAAAGTCAACATTTGCATATACAATAGAACTTCTATACAATAATAAACTCAGAACCAGGAAAAAATATTAATATATAGAGGTTATTATTATGTGGAAGTTCATATAGAAAAAATAAAAAATATTTTAAATATATATTTTGCAAAATACAAGATACATTGTTCAACAAATTAGAACAAATATATAGGATACACGTACATTTATTTAATTTAACTAGGCAAACGTGAATCTAATACATGTGGAAAGTCATACCACGTACATATTTATTTACAAAATCGAGTACATGTATTTAGAAAAACAAGTACAAGATGTACACATGAACCAGCTATTACATACGCGCAAGTTAAATGATATGTTAGCGACCCAAAAAAATAAGTTATTGTCACAGACTACCTTAGATAAATATTTTAAACTGTTTTAAATTTCATGTAACAACATATATATATATATATATATATATATATATAATATTAATCGAGCCACACGCGTTGCGTGTGCGACGCGTAATGCAATAAAAATATAAAAAAATAAATATAGTTATGATATAAATATGTGGATACTACAAAAAAAATATAGTTTAAAATTTAAAAGAATTTTTGGTTGTTAAAGATGGATAAATTGTTTTATTAGTTTTTACTTTTTATATTTTTATGGAATTATGATATTATTGTAATTAATATAAAGGAGTAAGAGTATTTTTGGAAAAAATTGGCTAAATTGGGTAGGTTCATTTGACTTGTGTTGACTTATTATAATAGAATGATATATATATCATTCTATTATAATAAGCCAACCCAAGAAAAATTGAGGCTGCTCAATTTAGCCACTTTTTTCCAAAAATACCCTAACTCTATTTTAATAATTACCAATATACATAATCTAATTAATTAACTATTTGTCCTCAATATATTTTACTAATTACGGATGTACCCTAAATTAATTAACAATTCGTTTTAACCTCCGTAACTATAATAAATTATACAAAATCTGAATATTATGTTAAAAATAAAATATATTACGAGATTTATGTCATTACGCGTCTCACACGCAACGCGTGGGCAACTTTTACTAGTATATATATAAATTTTCAGATTTATGTTATTTATTACTATATAAATGTATATTTTCTTAAGGCGGGACCGTAAAAAATTGTTGAATATCATAATGTTAAGCTTATTACTATTTATAACTGGACCGAGATTTTTTATTGTTATATAGAGTTTATTGCTATACAAACTATTCTTATAGAGAGGTTCTACCATAATACCTGCAGTTCACTATCAATTAAATCAATATAGTACTATTTTTTTTTTCTTCATATATTGAGTTTTGTACAAAGTATTAGACGAGTGTCGGAAGGTCTTGAGCCGGTATTAACCTTTGTGCAAGACTAATATTTTAGTTATGATGAGACAAACAAATCTATTATTTATTCAGATATTGGAAGTAGCTCATAAGCACTTAAACTCAATCAGCTCGACGATTTTATTGAATAAATATTATAACTCATTAATTATATCGACGAGCACGAGCATTTTTACCATATCATTGCACACTTCTTTAATCAAACTGAAATGACATCATTATAAGTTTATAAGCTATTTTGCATGGCTACGAGTATTGTACTCGATACGATACTACTCATACGATGGTATGATATATATATATGGTGATATGAGAAACTATGATTTTTTTTTTGGGTATGGTAAGAGAATAGTACGTCAACATTACTTGAAATAACGTAGTCGATACACTCTAGGTACATTGCCGGCCCACTGGACAGCTAATTCAGACAGACTGTATGAGGCTGTAGTCCAATTTTTTTTTACAATTAAAATGTAAATTTATTCAAATCAAATGGAGGTGAGAGGATTTAAACTCCGTACATCTTGCTTGTAAAGTGTGTACTCTACCATATGAGTCACACCAAATTTTTTTTAATAAATTATTAGTTTTTATTTATATAACTATAATATTGGGTTACGGAGCTATTAGAAAAGAAAATAATACACGTATAATTAAAATTTTGGTTTCATAAAAATACAATAAGATACCTTTTTTGATGATTATTTTACTTTGCAGCAAGTTTTAAATTTTTTTATAGTTTATTTTTTTTGCAAGATGGGAAAAAAAATTAAGGCGAAAAAAATAAAATTGGTTGAGACGCATGAAGAGGGAAAAAATAAAAGTAAGAGGAAAAAAATCGGTTGAAACGCACGGACCTAGGACCGACACCGTAGTATAAGTGACATATGCTAAATCGTACTATTTCCGTTACCATTTAATTGTTCATTAATAAACTACGTGCAATTTTGATCGGCTTATAAGTTGTATCAAAATTATCAAAATGATTTTTTTTTAAAATCTAATCATAAAATTTTGACATTTAAACTATATGATTAACTTTTAGAAATTTCATTCCGACAATTTTGATACAATATTTTAATCAATGAAAATTGCACATAATTTCGTAATGCATAATTAAATAGTAATGGAATGAGTAACGGATTAACCATGAGTACACTTGTAGCTTATTATAATTATTACTAATCAAGGCACTAAAATTTAGGAGACCCCTACTCTTACTATTTAACTAACCGTCACAGACTCACATGCCAAATATTATATTATGAAAAATAAATAAATCAAAATCCCTCAACAATTTCACTTTTTATAATTTCTAGAAAAAGCCTTATTCTAAATTCCATTTATTTATTTATTTGTGTGATAGCAAAAAAACACGAATACCACCGAGAAACCACCCAAAAAACGGATCGAAAAAACCCCAAACCAAATAAATAAAACAAACAGAATAAAACCCTAACCCTAGCCGCTATCTCTCTCTCTCTCTCTCCTCCGATTCTCTCTCTATGAACTCCGGCGACGGTCACGGCGGAGGCATATGACCGGAAAATGATGTGTAGAGTCTCCGACGAGAAATCGTCCCCAATTTCTAGGGTTCCGATCAAATCTCCGGTAAACATAATTGAACCTCAATTAAACACAATTGAGCCTCAATTAGGGTTAGATTTGTATACACAGGCTCAAAAGGTAGTTTCTTTGATCTCCCCTTTTGATTCTGATGATGTTAAGGTGTCTAATTTGCCTTCTACTGTGTTTTCTCTGCCTAGAGAGTTATTTAATTTGTTGAATAATAAAGATACGGATAATAGGAGAAGGGGCAGTAAGTCACATCGGAAGGCTCGTGGGGGAGCTTTCTGGGCCGAGACGGAAGAGTATTTTAGGGAGTTTGGGTTTGATGACGTGGAAAAGCTTCGAAAGGTTCGGGATTTAGGGTTTTTAGGGAGTGATAAGTGGTTTTTGATCCCGAGTGCGGGGGGTGGGAACTTGGGTTTTTTGGAAAATGGCGATGGAAAGTTAGTGAGAGGTGGTAGTTTAGTAAAGTTGATTGGTGGTGAGAATCGGCGTTTTTCTAGTGGGGTGGAGTGGCTTTTGGGGTGTAAAGAGAAGGTGCATGTTACTACGGAGAGGCCTAGTAAGAAACGTAAGCTTTTCGGGGAAAATGCTGGGCTTGAGAGGCTTCTAGTTTCGTGTCCGGTTAGAAATTCGGCGTCTTTGTGTGATTATTGTGGTTTTGGTGACAGTAATGACAAGCTGAATATGTTAGTCGTGTGTTGTTCTTGTGGAGTGGCGGTTCACCAAAAGTGTTACGGTGTAGAGGAATATGTATCTGATTCTTGGTCGTGTGATTGGTGTAAATCGAGTAATTCGGTAGACAAAAACGAGAATCCTTGTGTTTTGTGCCCTAAGAAAGGCGGTGCTTTAAAACCTGTAAGTAAGAATGGTACAGGGAGTGATAAAAACACCGAGTTTGCTCACTTGTTGTGCTGTCAATGGATACCGGAGTTATACATAGAAGACAAAAAAAAAATGGAGCCTGTTATGAATATAGATGGAATAAAGGATACTCGGATGAAATTAGTTTGTAATGTATGTAAAGTGAAGTGTGGCGCCTGTATTCGTTGCAGTAACGGTACAATTTTTTTTCTTTCCTTACTTCATGTACTGTGTTTATTACTATAGATGTGTACATTTTGTAGACTGATTCTTGTTGGTTCTCTTTTTGCGCTGTGATATTGATGGTGTTTTGTTTATGGTATCTGGGTTTCATGATTGTCGTTAGCTTTTGTTATATGATTGTTACCCCTTTGAGCAATAATATTAAAGTTCTACTCCTTCCATTTCTAATTTTTTGCCCATAGTACTTTGTTATAAGCAAAAATTATTTACCTAAATTGCCAAAATTACCCCTTTTAGAACTTTTTCACATAGTAATACTATAAAAGCACATGAATGACTTTCGAAAGGAGGCAATTTTGGCAATTATAGGTAGCTAAATATTGCAGACAAACAATTTGCGAAAAGGGAGTGTTTCTTATTGCCGAAGGCTGTATTTAGAACTGTAGGAGCTCTTAAGAAAATAATTGGTAATTCTTCAATTTGTACATCGTGCCACTCTAAGAGTAAGAGAAAGAAATCCTTAGCAGGACAGGAGATTTATGGTTATTCATAGCGCACCTCTATTATTTCTAGTTAAGTATAAATTATACTCTTATTGGTGGCCAATTGCAATTCAATAATTCATTATAATTAGAAAAGAAAAGGGATAGAGTGGAAGTATGAGGCACAATGTAATCCAGAATAATTTGAAATATCTGTTCTTTGAAGTAAATTGCATTAAAAAAACATCCCATTAAGTAGATGCGTGAATCCCATCGCGCAGTTATGTTAGTTACGGGATTGAGGACTCGTGAAAGCTTGCACCGAGAAATTCTTTATATATTCTTTAGGACTGTTACGAAATTCAATCTGTTAAATTCGACCCTTTGCCAGTGACTTTGCTAAGATGTGGCTGTGGAAATAAGTCTTTTTTTAGCTAGTTTATGTTATATGTGTTCGTAATTTTATTTCAGTAGTTTTTACATGGCTAAAAGTATGAAGTTACTTAGACGGGTATCCCATCGCGTTCGTGACTTCTAAACTGTTTTCTTCTCAATTAACTTGCCCAAGCTTTTTTCCTAATTATAACATCTATTGATCTCTGTGACAGGAAAACCTCTGTTTTAGTCATGATGCTTAATCTAAAAGGCTAAACGCTAGATATATTTAGCTTTTATGTTATATTATTTTTATTTCCTGGAAAACTGGCAAACATCCTTTCTTTAACTTAAGAGAGTTAACATATCCTTTTCTTAAAAGGAAATAAGCTGAGTACGCAAGCAAACATGCCTTCTATATGGGCATTAAGTCGTTTCTCACCATCAACTACTGACTTCTTTGATTCGGACAAGTGACAACCATTACCTTTCTCTCATAGAATGTTTCCTTGTTTATTTTGCACTGTCGACTGATCTTGAGTGTGACTGGGCGGTTGCCAGATGTTAATGCAGAACTTGCTGTTAACATACTCATCTTTCTTTCTACGTAAATTTAGGAACTTGCAGATCCTCATTCCATCCTATTTGTGCAAGGGAGGCTGGGAACAAAATGGAGATATGGGGAAAGTTGGGTTCTGATGATGTAAGATTTCTTTCCTTTGACTTAAAATAACTGAACTATGTTAGTATTTTTAATTAATTTAATACAACTTTTTAAAATATATAGGTAGAACTACGAGCATATTGTTCTAAGCACTCACACGATCATAGTGATACCAACCTCCAACAGTTGGAACAACTGTCTGTAGCAAGTTGCTCTGATTCTCAGGACACTAAGCCTGAAATTGAGACATTGATGATGACGACACCTCATAAATTAAAAATTGGCAAGAGAAATGGAGACAAGGTTGGCTTGCTGAATAAAGAAGTATTATCCGATGCTCGATTGGATTCTAGAGTTGAGTCAAAATGTGAGGAAGCTCAGAGACCTGTTAGCACGTTGGACAGTATACCAAATGCTGATGTCAGCACCTCAGATTCTATGGATTACAGGATGATACTAAAGAAGGTTTCCTAAAAAATATATGCATTTTTATAAGATCACAATATTGGCTGACGTTAATTATTCATGCGTTTGCCATTTTTGCAGCTAATTGATCGAGGTAAAGTCAATCTGAACGATATTGCATCAGAATTTGGAGTTTCACCAGATTCGTTGGCATTAATTTCAGCGGTAATGCTTATCTTTGCTGCCTATTTCTGCAGATATTTTTGCTGTAATAGATTTGTATGGTTCTCATTATGGATTTTATCTACAGGATAATCATCTGGTCCCTGATTTACGCAGCAAAATAGTCACATGGCTTAGAAATAACGCTTATATGGGATGTCTGCAGAAAAAGCTGAAAGTTAGGATCAAATCATCTTTAGCGTCTATAAATGACAGAGCAGATGTCAAAGATTCCGATTCTGCTTTGGTAGCTTCGTCCGATGTTCCTGCAGAATCTGTATTACCATATTACAGAACCAAAAATGACAATAATATTTGTAAGCGTAACGAAGTATTATGCTCATTAGACGGAAGAATCAGTGATGTAGTAACGGATGAAGCTAAAAGTGGTGAAGAGATCCCTGAAGATGCTGATAATTCGCCAAAAGAGCATTTCTATACTCCTACTGATAAGGTCATCCCCTTGTTGGCTACGTGTTTGATACTTTGTTTCTTTATGGGGAAATGGTATACCTCCTTTTGCTTTTATATTTTGGTAAATAGAGAAACTTAGATGGTCTGACGTATATTTTCCCTCAAAACAAATTATACAAAGATGCTATTTACTTTTATTGACATAATCAGTGTAATCAAAATTTAAACTTTTGAATTGGCTCGGTAATAGGGACTGGCGTCCAGATTTAGACCACTTTTAGTGGATCGAGATCTATTTGATGGACATCACTGTTACTAGGTTACTGCGACTTCCGTACTTGACACTATTTTTGGTGACTATTAATGGACACCCCTTTGGTTTAAGTTGAAGATATTTGTGTAAAGTTGTCACTTAGTCCCCCTTTTCTGTGATGTTTTTGGTCACTCAGTTAAAACACTTACAAAATTTATCTATATTTGGTCATATATTAGAGCATATGCGATATTGGTTTGTCAGAGTTACTTCTATCAAATGCGGATTGAGTTTTCTCTATTATTATTGAATGGTTTTATGTTCTTTTGGTGCACATGATTTTTGGTGCACTTGGCAGTAAACCATAGTTATATTGATTGGTCTGTTCCTTTGGATTCCGTTTCATATACATATCCAGATACTTGTATTCTCTGCTCTTTTTTGACTTTTCTGGTATTTTATCTCGTAAAAATTCTAATCTTTTGTATGAGAGGTCTTTGTCTTGTGCTGGCCCTCTCCGGAAATTGATTTTAAGGAAAAAGTAAGTTGATGAAAATTGTAAATATTTAGCTATTGACCCGCAAAACAGACCAATCGCAATGTAGTCTGTAGCTTTAATAAGTCTAGAGTGAGTGAAGAATTGAGTTGTGTGTACATACATTGAAGTTTATTGCATTAATGTAGATCAGAGGCTCACCTTTTACTTCTTTGTTTCTGTTCATACTGATCTTTAGCTACATGGTATTAAAGATCAAGTGGTATCTCAGCTCAGAAAGAGGCTGCACATTTTAAAGCTATTAGCATTTTCAGTCTGGCTTTATATCAGTATGTTTTAGTAATCTTTGTTCCAGCCCTGCCAACCACCACCCCCTTTAAGCAATGCAAGAATTAAGAAATTGAGTAAATTGAAAAAAAATAAGAAACTAAAGCAATGAGAAGGGGGGGGGGGGGGGGGGGGGGGGGGTGGTTAAGTTTCCACTGAGATCTTGTCAAAGTTTGTTCTCTTTCCATTTTGGCGAAGTATTGGTCTAAAAGTTTGCTACTGTCATTCCATTGAAGCTACCATACTTTTAATTGGAAGGTTTGGGTTTGTTAACACTCGTTTATGTTTCTGCAGCTATTTATTGAACCTGATGGAGTTATTCAAAATCTGACGAGCAATTTCCATGAATGTGAAGGTGGTTTTTTTTGGAATTACTGCTTTTATTGGTATTGCCTGTTTTGCTAAAGTGGTGATTCTTTTTTTTCCCGAAGCCGAATTTATATCGTTTTATTACTTTTATTGTCAATATCTCTTTGATCTTGTACTTCTTATAAGGAAATATGCTTCATGTATCTAAAATTACTTATTATTTTTACTCTTGAAAAACATGGAAAATTTCTAATTTTTTGACAACATTGAGAAACATTGCTGCTAATGTCAGAACATTTGGTTTAATTTAAAGTAGCAGCTATTTATGACAGTTTTCTTTTTCAAACAATTAGATATAGATGGGTGAAAAATGCTAAATCTTTGTATGGAAGTTCTTAATTGCCGGTCCTACTCAATATTTTAAAGATCCTCGTGACACTTATTCGTGACTTGACACTTGAGCTGTCGATTTTCAGTCAGTTCTCTTATAAAGTTCCTTTCTATTCAACTGCCATAACGAGGCCATGCTAATAAAAACTACGTACAAATATTTATGGTTGGTATGTGAGAGTTAAGGCACTGAAAGAAGTTCATATTCCTAAGTTTTCTGTTGTTTGGCATGTTTGTACTTACTCTTAGTGATTAGTATAGTCAGAAACATAGGAGAAGAGAAAGAAATCTATTTCGAAAAAGTATTTACTTTTTGACCTTTTCTTAGTACATTTGCTATGCCTTTGTGTTTCCTATTTTTTTATTTCTCCCTGAAGTTGTTTCTAAATAGAGATAGGATTTTAATAGGTAAGTATGACTATATTATATGGTGAAGTTATGTGCAAGAACATGCAACTCATCAGAGGCTGCAAATTCTGTGATCAGCGTATGGGTCCTATGGGAACCTATCTGGATATATGACTTGCAACATAATTTTTATGTTTTTGCTGTACTGTTAAGTAATAGGGCTCGGCGATTTATACTTGCAGCGATAGAGCCTTAACATCCTAGAAACTTGGCGCATGGTGATGCGATATATTATTAGGCGTGTAGTTCGTATCCAAAATTTGTCAAAATGTATCGACATTGCAACATATATAATTTTCTTTATTAACGCTCTTTAGGTGATATTCGTAAGGAAATTATACTTCATAGCGGTAATTGTTGTATTGCAATCATTGATTTAAACGAGTGGTCCAGATTAAATACATATATATATACAACTACAAAACAAAATTAAATACTTTCTTCCTTTAAGCTTGTCTTCCCTACGATACAACATATTAATTTATGCTCTTGATCCATTTCAGACCATGTCAGTCTTGACAAGATCAACAGTAGCCAAAAAATTTAATTTTACTTTTTTCTAAGCAAAATTGAAACAGTCACATAACAAAACTAAACATAAACCTACAATTTCGAATTGTCATCTAAAAAAAAATTTTAAAGACCTCAAATACCTGAAATCATATCTCCGTCAATAAACCTCCAATTTGTTCGGTGGACGGATTACTTATTAGCAATATTAAGCCTCTTTTTTTTTCTTTTCAAAATGATACAAAGCCTCCTTGTTTCCGATTTGTTTCCAGAAATTTTAAAAATAAAAAAACAAAAAAAACAAACAGATCTATAGAAACTTTAGCGATAATTGTTCGGGGGGAAAACTGGAGTAAAACGATTTGATTGTTTACAAGATTAAGTGTTGTAATTGTGTATTTGCGTTTCTTTGACATTGAAATAATTCATAGATTGAATTGGGCTTTAGTCTTTTAATAGGGAGAAAAAAATGAGTTAAGAGAGAGGGGAGAAACTGAGGACTATGGGAATTTATTTGGTACATGTTGGCACTAATAACTCAATTAGATACTAGCCTTTGGATGGTAGTGAACGGCTAGGATAAGTTAATGCTGCATGAATTGCTGCAACAAATTGCCCCCCCGCTTCTGCTTGTACTGTGCTCTGTCGTTGAAGGTTGTGGTTGCAATCGTGTAACGATGTACCTTTTAGTGATTTTATGGTTTATTACATCAAAGGTTTGTGCTTTTTGAAAGTGGTAAAAGTAGGTGAGGTAATTGTTCCATGTTATTTATTTATTTTATATCAAGGTTTCAAAAGGCGCTAGGCGGGTTCTAGGTGGAAAGGGTCCGCCTAGCGCCTAATTGGCCTCCTTTTCCCACCTAGGTCCGCCTAGCACCTAGGCGCCTAGTCCCCGTCTAGCGCCTAGGCCGATTTTAAATTATTGTTCTTTTAACTGTTACTTTTATTTTACTCATCCCGAGACGCCAGACATTTCTCGTATTAGAAAGTAGTTCACAAGCTAGCTTAATTAAGGCTCTTGATGACAAAAGACAACTTGTGGAATACTGATTGTATATCACGTCTTTAAAATAATTAATCTGAATTTGGATTTTTCAGAAATTGATTAACAGTTGCGTGTAGTCATTTACTAGTTACTAGTTAGGAAGGTTATTGATGGCTCTGAGAATTTTTATGGTTGTTCCTTAAAGATGATGATGCATTGCTTATTTCTTCATTTGTTCTGAATTTTTTACGTCAGATGCAATTGATTTTTCGAGGAAAAAGTTGTGAGAAACTGTCTTTTATTTTCTTGCAAAAATGGAGCAAGATCATTGCTTTTCTGAAGTTAGATTTATGCTTCTTTTACGTCTTTATACTCGCCTGCTCGGATGTTAGTGACCCAATATTTTGAATGCCATTTTCAGAAGGTTATCAAGACCAGGGGATTACCTTTTCGGAGCAGAATACGATGCTAAATTCTGTTTCACAGTTGCCTAAGTTCTCAATATTGTAAGTAATGCATTACATAATAAACTGGATCCTGAATTCTTGATAATAATTTTCAAAATCCAAGAATTATTTATTATTACCAGAGTTCTATTGCCAAAAAATCGTTAATAATACTTCTCTTTCAAACTTTATTTGCAGAGAAACCAAGGTTGCATCTACTTCTTACATTCACCCTGTTATCCATGAGAAGATTATCGGAATGGAGAATGCAGTGCCACCAGTTTTTGCAGCCTATGAAGTTAAAGGTATAATTTTGTCCAATTTCTGTTTATTTCACCGCATTTGTCATTGTCATTTAGTCTTCACCGTAACTTTTGAACAGGTGCAAGGGAGCAAGAAACTTCATTTCCAGAGGGGTCATCCAGTTTGAATGAGTTGATTGAGCATCTTAATTCCAATGATAAAATTTCCGGATTCGATATATCTTCACTGGAAAAATTGGCTCATGCCAGGAATATTGATCTTCTGAAAACTTCTCCTAGCGATGAAGTTGAGGGGGAACTCATGTATTACCAGCTCATGCTACTCAACAATGCAGTTACTGCAAAACGCATAGCTGGTTTGTGCTTGAACCCGGGTGTAATTTGCTTACCAGTCCTTTTTTACTTCACATATTTCTTTTACGGGAAAATATCACTTTTGTACACTAATCTACCGGCTCTTAAAAATCAGTACACCGAGGTGTTAACTGTGAAGTTATGCAACGTAGACATCAATTTGTATGACATTAAACAATTAATACACCATCTCTAAATACTCAATTTAAAAGAATTAGTTATGTACTAATTGTTCGATTACATTGGTGTATGGAGACCAAAAATCGGGAAATTACATCCTAAGCTTAAACATTAAACTTAAAAATACTCGTGATTTTTTATAAGTTGGAGTACTAATCGCTCGTTTTTGTATATATTGGTGTCTAGTTTGTGAATTTTGATGGTTTGATGTAGTAATAGTTTGCGGTTTTGTACATTGGTGACTAAATTTTGAACCTAAATAGTATGGGTGCAAATGGTTAAAAAAACCAGATTGGTGTAAGAAAACGATATTTTTCTCTTTCTTTTACCAATTTATAGTCAACTTGCATGTGATTTTTTATTCACATTATCACACTTGTGGGCATACTATCACACTTGTCTCTACTTTTTAGTCGTGTATTTTTTTTAGTTTTATCATTTAGGGATCTGTCTTTTGTATAATTGAATTTATTTGTCGCGTAGATGATATGATTTCTGAGGCGGTGAAGAGTCTACCTCAAGAGATTGATGTAACTAGCAAGCGAAAATGGAATGCTGTAATTGTGAACCAATATATGTGTGAGATTAGAGAAGCAAAAAAGCAAGGGAGGAAAGACAGAAGGCATAAGGAAGCACAAGAAGTTTTATCGGCTGCCACTGCTGCAGCCGCGGCTTCTTCGCGTCTATCATCTTTACGTAAAGACACAACTGATGAATCTTCGCATCAACAGGTTCCATTTCCTCGTTTACTGTTCAAGCTAATCTTCTTTTCCTTGTCACTTTAGTTAGGAAGTTGATCTTCATTGTTTGGGGGATTTAAAATCCATTTTTTTAGTGAGCATCTTATAATTATATAGTCAAAAGTGTCTTGATTTGAAATCCTTTTATTGCATTAAACCTTTTAACATTATGTACTCTAAATGAATAATAGTTCTTTTTAATTGATTTCAGTTTGACGTCTTGTAAGCATTTTAAATCATCGGAGTAATGTAGTCCCTCACATGCAAACACAACCTCTTCTTCACATGGCATCTCAATTTCCACGATATGAAATTCATGTATCTTCATGGAGCTTTAGAAAACTATTTGAGAATTATCCGCATAAGAGTAGATTCATCTGAAATGTTTTTTAATAAGATTCACCAACACCAAAAATGAATAAATAGTAAAAGAAACTATAAATAACAGTAGTCGGATCCTATGGTCTAGAGCTATTGATGACTTGAATGGTTGTAGGATAAATAATTATTATGATATGATCTATAGACTGTATGAAAGATGTGATCATTGGATTTGAATTGTGGACTTGACAGTTATGAGGCTTACAGTTAATTTGTTTCTGAGCAGAGCTTAATGAAGGTTACAGTGTCAAAAATGGCGCCCCCCCGTGGTTTATCTGAGATGAAACCTGGCTTGACTATACCAGTTTCAGATTCTAATAAAAATCAAATCAGAACTTGCGACATATGCAGGCGGTCAGATACGCTTTTGAATCCCATATTAGTGTGTTCGGGATGCAAGGTTAGACTAGTGTGTTAGATTGAGAAAATGTTACTAATGATAAAATTATTATTTTGTTCGTTAGTGACACTGTTTTTGCTTAAACAGGTAGCAGTTCACTTGGATTGTTATCGAAGTGTTAAAGATTATACAGGTCCATGGTATTGTGAACTCTGCGAGGAAGAGTTATTGTCTAGAAAACCGCAGTTAGCTGTTGAATGTAGGTTGTGTGGTGGAAGTACCGGTGCTTTTAGAAAGTCAATTGATGGTCAATGGGTTCATGCTTTTTGTGCCGAGGTTATTGTTTTCTCTGGATTTTACTGTCATGCATATTTTTTGGGTCGAATTTTATCTCTAAGGATTTCTTTGTTCACTATTTTTATGCAGTGGTTACTGGAAGCAGCATTTAATAGGGGACAAGCGACTCCTATTGAAGGAATGGTACGTGGATGTGTCTTTAAGATAACTTGGATGAAAGTTACTCAGATTAAGTGTGTTGCCCTAGTAGTTAGGGAATTGGTTACTTGGTGGTTTAACCCTTTGCACCTCCAAAAGTGAGGGTTATTTGTTATAAAAAGGGATTTCCCCCCCTCTAAAAGTCAGTATATGATAAACAAAATAGAAAACACATATTAATGCAATTTATATGTTTTTTTAAAATATGCCTTTTCAAAAAAGTTAATGTATCTCAAATAATGGCGTTTATATTATTTAGTAATTTTAACTTTTTGACTATTTTTTGGTATAAAAATAAGAGAAGCTTCGCAATCCATCGACTTATTAGCAATAAAAATGCTAGTTTTTTTGAGGTGTCAAGAAAAGCTTTTGCTTACAGGCTTCAACCAGACAAACCCACAATATCTCTAGCATCTTATTTCTATTTTTTCAATTTTCAGGAGTCTGCTGTGAAAGGGAGTGAGTGTCATGTATGTCATCACAAACATGGGGCCTGCATAAAGGTACAACGTTTTCTTCTGTTGCTCACCCTGTCTTTCATGCGTACTATGTACTGTTGTTATCTTTGCTATTGAATTAATCTGAATTTTCTGATCGTTTCAGTGTAATTACGGTCACTGTCATAACATGTTTCACCCGCCGTGTGCAAGAAATGCTGGTTTATACATGATTGTGAATAGTAGTACTAGCAAGTTGCAGCACAAGGCATATTGTCAAAGACATAGTTTGGAGCAGAGAGCCAAGGTTCAACTTCATCTACTCGAGCATGAAACATGACATTATTTTGTGGTTTTTGTTTGTTTGTTTACCATTCCTCTTAATTGATCTTTTCGTATAGGTAGCGAATCAGAGACATGGTACTGAAGCACTGAAAGGCCTAAAGCAAGTTAGGGTGAGGATGCTTTCTGTTGATTTAGGTTGCTTTGGAGTGATTTGATGTATAGTTAATGTTTTGTTGGACATATTCTATCCTATCATCATTTTTGGGTGGGAAGTAATTTGTTTGCCGGTTACAAGAAAAAAAACATATTCTTTTATTTCATGTAAAATTTATACTAGCTCATAGACCTTTGTGCAAGTAGTGCGAAACAGAGCAAATTAATGAAAGTGGTGTGAAAACAAAGCAAATAGGCTAAAGGAAACCAACTGGAGAATGCTATTTCGCTTAAATAACTACGGGTCAATAGATTTACTGCACTATTTAAAGTTTAAACCAGTATAGACTGTGGTCTTTTTTCCTTTAGCAGGAACCCAGAGTTGAATGTGTTCTTTTTATCTGATTTTATCTTACTCATAGTATATTTGACTTTTAAAAAAAATTGTGCACCGGATAATGTTAGCTAAACAACTTTGGTCCTGATTACCTTCAAGGGCACTATTATTTGATATGTGGAGATGTTTAGTGAGTATCATTAAATCACCTTTGACCTTTCAACAAGACCATTGTGTTTTACTTCCAAAAACACTTTGCAGAATGGATGCCCTCTGATATTACTTAATTAAGATTCCTTCTAGGTTACGCTCTTCAATTGCTGTTCCTGCTTTTCAGTTATATGATATGCAAAACAAAATCCGCGTCTCATGTTATACACTATTGGGCAGGTTGAGCTGGAGAGGCTACGACTGCTCTGTGAAAGAATAATAAAACGAGAAAAATTAAAGGTAACCCTATTTGAGCTGTAAATTTATGATCATATTCCTTTTTAATTCTAAAGTATGTGTCCAAAACTTGAGATAAAACCTCTCTTGAAGTGAGAATTAGGCTGCATTCAGCGTTATTTTCATAGTTCCTGTTAGATATTTTTTGAAATGATATAGTTCCTGTTAGATTGGACTTTGTAGATTATTAGCCTTTTAATTTGGTGATATGAATTGGGTTATTTATATGGCTTATGATCTTACATTATCCCCTTCTTTGTAATTGTTTACCAATGATATATGGTGTCCTTAATTTTTTCCGACTCATGCCTCATAATTTTCTTCCATTTTAACAAGAGGTTTTGCATTCATGAGATTTTGTTTTGTTTTTTGTTTTGTTTTTTGTTTTTTGTTTTGTTTTTTGTTTTGTTTTTTGTTTTGTTTTGTTTGATATGGTCTGTTATACACATCAAAGTAGATTTAATTTTTAATTACACAAGGTCTTTTGAACACGACGAGAACATGGTTTCATATATATTGCTCCTCCTCAATTCAGAGTGGTCATCAACTACTGTCTACCATATCACGAGATGAATTTCGACGTTTTTATTTTTTAACAACGGTTCTATCAGTAAAAACTCGTCTGATTTGTAATTTAAAACCATAACACATGTATCGTCACTAAATTCTTTTGATCAGTTCTTTTACGATTTTTTTAAATGTTTGGCGGCTGGCTCTTTGTGTTGGTATTTATGCGTCCATCTTTTTTCAAATATTAGCTTCTAAAATCACAGCTTAATAATGTACTTGCTACAAGTATCCTGTACCCTGAGAATATAGGTGCTTATCATACAACCTGGCTAAAGTTCACATTTGTATATTTTCAGCGTGAGTTAGTTCTCTGCTCGCAAGATGTGCTTGTTTCCAACCGAGAAACTGCTGCTTTATCAACACTCGTTCGCAGTCCAGTATTCCCAACTGA
Source organism: Primula veris (assembly GCA_963682055.1). Classification (NCBI taxonomy): domain Eukaryota; kingdom Viridiplantae; phylum Streptophyta; class Magnoliopsida; order Ericales; family Primulaceae; genus Primula; species Primula veris. The sequence goes on from OY821743.1 coordinate 10,287,918, forward strand.
TAGTACCTCAGATTCTGCGACTATCTCCCTTAGAGGAAACACAGATGATTGTCGATCAGAAAGTGAAACAACCCAAACAGCGGATGATGTTACCATCGATAGCACAGTTCCTGGTAAACGTCGTATTAAATTTCCCTTGTCTAAAAAGACAGATGACAGTTCCACTTCAAGTTTAGTTTTGCGGAAACCTAGAGAGAGAGTTGCCTTTGCTGGAAAGCAGATTCCGCACAGACCACTTGTTTCTAAGAATCTTTCAGATGGTGGTGTGGAGAAAAAGTCAAAATCTAGAAAGGTATAAATAGGTTTTTGATGTTGTATTTCTCGCTATGAACGGATATAGATTACAGAACACTACTCATGGTTTTGATCGAAAAGGGGCTATTCTGAAGAGTCATTGATTATACCGAAAGGTTTTTTTGAAACAAGTCGGTAAGATAAATATTTTATATTTTATATTCGGGACAAAATAAGGGGTTCTTTTCCAGATTTGGTCACCCTGTTTGAGGTGAACTTCTCATTTGACATTGAAGAGGCTTGCAAGTATCACCGCTGATTTTCGTTATGATTTTAGGTAAGATAGTTTTGTTTCGTTGTTGTATATGCATTGTTAGACAATTGTACAGTGGGATAGGGTTTGTTACCAGGGCATGTAGACTAGGTGTTTAGTTCTGTTGTCCATTGTTGTTTTTACTTTTGAAAAGGCGAAATAGAAGCTCTTCTGCTTCTTGTAACTTGTATACAAGGATCAGATAAATCCTTTGGCAGGAGTATGAGTGTATATATTTTTACAATATATACTTTGAAAGCATTTGTTGGTTCATAAAGAGAAACTTTACACAATTTGGAGGTAACTTTGATTATTTTCTGCTGCAGATTAAGCATCAGTTCTATGCTTTGCATTGAGCCAAACCATTATTTAATTTCTTCTAGTCCATCCATTTAGAATCTTTCTCCTTGGTGAAATGATTTCTAGGGTCATCATACTTTTCTAAAATGATAGTGTCCTCTCTCACTAGTCACTATCCTGGTCAATCTTGAATACGTAAATATGAGCAACCGTGCTCTTAATTCCTGCTGATATTCCTTCCAAATGTCATTATTTATGTTTGTGCTCCAAATTGAATGTCTTTTATACTCGTCCGCCTCGTTTAAGTACGGGACTATAAGTCCGGATTAGTCGATTAACAAACTGGTCGGGATTATGAGTAGGTTTAAAATGAATGTCGGACAAATAGTCTGGCCTGAATTAGATTAGTTTTAACAACATAATCCCAATGATATGACAAATGCACTCATTTTTCATCATGTAATCAAAACGGGATGTATATTCTGGACACAAATTTGGTTGTTTGTATCATTAAACGAGGTCTGCAGGTCCACTAATCCTATCTCGACCTTCAAATAATGCTACCAACAGGCCTAGGTATTCTTGGAGACCTGGTCGTAAATTTTTATGGCTTGGATTTTGTTGAAAAATGTAATTTGTTTTGTACACACTTGAGGATCTTTAACGCACCAGCCTCTTGAAATTTTCAGTCATTATTACTATGTAAAACATCTATACAGTAATATTGTGGGGATCATGAAAAATTATTATTATCGGAAGGTTATTCCTATATAGAGTTTACATATTAATAAAATAAAAAAATATATGTATTTACATAATATTAGATACATATACATGATTCATTATAAGTTAAAACAAAAAAATGAATATATCAAAAGTTTAGTTAACAAATACATGTACGTAGAAAACAAATATTTTAACCGATGAAAAAATCGTTGCTGGAATTAGGCAAGATACAGAAGAAGATAACCCGGAGGATGATAAGATGTGGTAGCAGTTATCGTCGCAAACAACCTTACATAAGTATTTTACATCATCGTAAATTTATTGTAACTATATATATATATATATATATATATATATATATATATATATATATATATATATATAATGAAATGTATTTTATTCCTGTAAGGAAGGTGGATTTATAACTAACGGGACCATAAAAAACTACGGAATATCACAATAGAGAGTTTATTCTTATTTTGAACTGGGTCGAGTTGAGACCGAAATTTTTTATTACTATAGAGAGGTCTGCAGGTCCACAAAATCAATAAAACTCAAGAAATGTTATAGTTGCAATTAGAAAAACAAATGGATGAGATAAATCTATATTTATATACTTAATATATTATATACTTATTAATATTTATACTTAAGTGGTTTTAGTGGGTTTAACCGTTTTCGCGGTCCGGTCCGGATTTTAATTAGTTAATCCTAGCCCAGACCATTACGAGCGGTTTTGAGTTTTCATAATCCAAGCCCAGACAATATAAGGTTGAAAACCCATACCAGACCGGACCAACCCAACAGATCGGCTCGGGTTTACCGGTTCACGGTTTTTTTTAACACCCCCAATACAGACATATCCATCGTGTACTTAAAAGTTAAAACAAAAAATAGAACAATAAAAAAAAAACCTTAATAATAGGAAATACAAATCCAAATGTTTATAGCATTTCCAACTAATAAACAAATCCAAAGGTTTTTCCTTTTTCTCAATTTTAATTTTGTAAGAACACAATGAACCATATTATGGAAGTTTTACAAATACCTGTTTTTTCATTAATAAAAAACAATTCATCAAAAGATATTACTACTTTTTTTTACCTAACTTTGGATTTCAACTTGATTTATTTTAAGAATCCTAATTTTAATATCACAATTAGTTTCGATAAATTTATTTTTCTCACTTCGTATCATACTTCTAGAAAAAAATTACTACTAATAGAGCACAAAATAAATGAAAGGCAAAAACTATTATTTTCTCAATTACTCCTTTATTAACCTAAAAAACTATGTTTAAAACTTGAGAGTGTTCTTAAAAAATGTTGTAAATTAAAATCCGGTTAAATTTGCTAAGGAACAAAGTATGTTTCATAGCTAGTTTAGTCGGTTAAACTATTAATGGAGAGAGAAGAGAAAGAAAGAGAAGACGATTGTTGCACTATTTACTATGTACTGTAAGTATTAAATTGGGGAGGGAAGAATATACAAAACTTTTTAATTATTGAAAGTTGTGGAGAACCATGTAATCATACTACATGACCAGGAGGACTAAATGGGTGTTGGTAATGTAATGTACATCACCCATGCCGTAACTGTAGTATATACCAAATGTTAGCTATGTTAATGTTATGAATTTTTTTCATACCGTATGTATGTACCTTAAAAGTAATGGAATGTTTGAAATATCAATCGTGTTGTACTAATTCCACTTATGTCTCTCTCATCTACCTCCTCTGCTAGACTGCCACCATGTTTGTGCATGGAAGAAAGAGGGGGCGGTTTCTCGTTAATATTGTGGTAGGGAAACGAACTCTAAATTTGTTAAATGATGTATACGTCCTTTGCTTTTTGCAACTATATAGCATTAAAGAACTTAATGCAGTAATATGAAAATCACTAACAACGTTATAGGCCCCAAGTAAAACACTCATCATAACATAAAATAACAAAACTAAACATGTACAACCATTGGAATTTTATATATTCTATATATCTTGATTTAATGATTAAATCTCATCGATTGTTTAATTGCACCCTTGATTGTTTATAACTTCTTGATCCAAATGCTGCCAATTAGTTACAACCCACTTAATAATAAGTATAGTGGAAATTTATAAACATGTTGGGCCTGAACCTTATTTGTAAACTGCAAGTAAATAAATCAACTCAGCGCCTATTATCGCTTTTCATTTTTGGTCGGAATATGGTAAGTGGCAATTTGCCTAGAACCAGCCGTTTGAGACCTACTGTCGGTGCTCTTAATTATTGTAGTTCAGCGGATAAAGCAAAAGAAAAAAAGATATGTAATATTTAAAATGTGTAAATGTGATTTTTTGGTGCTGACAATGACGATTGTTTTATTTTTACACTTGACCTAATGTATCATCACCATGTGAGATGTTTTACGTAGAGTTGCCAACTCGTAACGAGAAATGCTGACAAAAATATAATCGCAAATGCAGTACAAGAAAATATCAGTGCACTATCACAAATCATTTTTCTGAACGGATACTAAACTGAATGTCACAAATTTTACCATCATATTTAGTAACAAAAACTGTTGCTAAATTCAGCGACATTCGGTTTACCATCAGTTTAGCAACGAAACATATGATGGTAAACTTACATATTTTTGTAGTGAATGTGAGTGATATTTAATAACTTGAATAAATCGTAATATTGGCAGCTACAGTGTTTACAAAAAACCGTCTTCTAAACACAACCCATAAACTCATAACCCCCTCTGCAAAAACCGTGTTCTAAACTTACTTTCTAATAGATGGAGTATTAATGAAATATTTCATAATTATCTATCCTTTTAATAAAGGAACCGATTGGCTTTAGATATTTTATACTTCCTTCAATAAACAAAACAATTGGTTTTAGATATTTCATTACTACTATATTTACTTGGGCCGAACTAATAGGAATTAGACCCGTTAGAGATCGCGTGAGACTGACGCAACAAGTATTTCTTTGTTTCTATATTAACACATAAATTATCATGAGACTTTTATTAATCATCTCCACTCTCTCTCTCTCTCTACATATTTATATATATATAAATATATTTGGTCTCTTCGCAAGTCGTAATAATCGTCAACGAGAGTTTCATTAATTGTCTCAATTATATATATATATAAAATATTGAGTTTGACTCTATAGCATAACAGAAAAAGGAAGAAAGAGGATAAAAACATAACTGATGAATTGGTTTACTGAGATTATATCTCAATCATATACGCTAATGAATAAGCATACTCTAATAGTCTAATATAGTAGGTCCGGTGAAAATGTCTGATAATATATGGCGATATTTTATTCTTTCAACTGTTGTACATATATAATTGGCGGTGCACACACTATTTAGTGTTTTCCTTGGTATATTTACAACTATTATATGAATTGTCATGTCCATTTGGATGATGTTCAACTCCTTTTGAATTATTTTCAACTACACGAGTGCCTATTCAGTTATTAAACAATATCGAGATACATGAATTTGGTGGAGGCTACTGAGGAATAAAATATTATTGGTGTGGCGGAACTTATGGCTTTTATTGTATTAACGCAATTTTTTTTTATTAACCAGAGCAAGTGATAGAACAATTTTGATTGTTACATGAAGCAGCGAAAACACGCAATCTGTCAAGAAAATGAAGATTATGTTATTTCCTTATAAAATAAAAGACGCAAATTTTGTATATATATGTGTGTACATTACGGTGTGAGATGTTTTATGTAGATTTGCCAACTCGCGACGAGAAATGCAGGCAAATATATAAACGTAAATGTGAAATCACTACAATAAAATGCCAGTTTATCATCACATGTATTTTTTCTAAACAGATGATAAACTGAATGTCGCTAATTTTACCATCAGAGTTAGCAATAAAAACAGATGCTAAACTGTTGCTAAATTCACCGACACTCGGTTTACAATCAGCTTAGCAACAAAGTCTCTAATGGTAAACTTACATATTTTTATAGTGAATGTGAGTGATATTTAATAAATTGAATAAACCGTAATATTAGCACCAACCTTTACAAAAACCGTCATATTAAACATAACCACAACCCACAACCCACAATCTCACAACCTCTCTGCAAAAACAATAATATTATGTGTTTCTAAACTATTAATAGTATTAAATTGGTACAGAAGAAAGTATTAATAAAATATTTAATAATTACCTATCATTTAATAAAGAAACTAATTGGCTTTAGATATTTCATACTTGCTTTTAATAAATGAAACCATAGGCTTTAGATATTTGATTTTGGGCCGAAATATTCGGAATTAGAGCCGTTAAAGACGCAGCAAATATTTATCTGTTTCTATATTAACACATAAATCACCATCGAGACTTTCATTAATCATCTCCATTCTCTCTTTCTCTCTCTCTCCATATTTATAGATATATAAATATATTTCCGTCTCTTTGCAAATCGTAATAATCGTCAACGAGAGATCCTTTATCCGTAAGGTTATATGTAATATCATCCCCTCTTTATTTTATCTGTTTGCGTTTTATACTATTGGGCTTCTCTATAGATTCAATCTATTTCAATATTTTGTTACGTTATTTTTCTACTGATTGATTTTGGCCAACTTAATTGCAACTTGAATCGATTTCGATCTCGTTACTGTTTTCTCCAAAGTTATCAAATCTACTTTTTCTTAAAACCCTATGTAGTTAATTGTTTAATCTTACCGATTGATTTCTGTTTCTCTGTGTTACAATTTGAATTAGTTTCGATCTGGTGAAGTAATTTTTTTGATATATTGATTGTGGTCTTATCAATTTGGTGTTTGTTCATTGGTTTAGGATGCATATAAACTATCATTAACCTGTTTAATATGAAATAAAATGTATGTAAAAAAACACAACCTTATCCTTTTTTTAAATTACGATTTAGGACTTCTGATGTATGATGTGCGATTTTGGTTTTTGTTTGTTAAACATCGTCCCATGGTTTATTCTTTCTTGCCTTTTCAATCTGGGTTTTTCATCTCTGTTGGTGTTTTAATTTGTGAAGATATATATTTGTTGTGTTTAGTGATATTGTAATGATTGATTGCGAGTTTATTAGTTGATGTTGGTCCTGTTAGTGAGTTTATTTTAATGCTATCATGATTTCTTTCTTGATTTAAAAGAACTATCACTATTGTTTTTTTTATGGAATATTGGTATACGAAAACAAAACAAGCTCTGGCTCCCCTCCCCTCTCTGTGTATACACACAACTCCCATGATCCTCTTTTAGCCTATCTCATCTCTCCCTCTCTACCCGGGTACATATATGGATAGGCAATCAGACGGCGAAGAACTCGGACACCCCCATTCTTTAAGGCAACCCGAATCTCTCCTTCGACCACTGGCTGAGGAAGAGGAAAGAGTAGTAAGATCTGATAAGAAGGGTTACATGGAACATCTGGGTTTGGATTAAGTATACTCAGTGCAGTGCGAAGAGTCTCTTTAATCATGCTCACTCTATCTGGAAAGGTACATTTTATCGCGTTATTAATTATGTACACAATAATTTAATATTTGGTGTTTTTGTGTCACACACCTACGTCTTTGATTGTATGTGTATGTATATACCTTTTGTTATGTTCTTCTCTGCTTCCCCTAATAAGGATTTCTGCCCTATATTAGGAAAATTTAGGAGAATCCCAAAGGGGGCGATGTCTTGTTTGGATGCATATTTTAACCTCACATATTTTTCATCCTTTCTCATTCATTCAATTGAACAGTGTCCAAGTCTTATGAAGTGGTAGGCTTGATGGCATTTGATCATATTAGACTTTTGACACATCAATTGAAAAACTAAAACAATATCTATCTTCGACTTGCTATTACTTCATTTCTCATCAATTAAATTGAACAATGTTCTAGTGTTATGAAAATGGGTTGGGTTGTGATGGCCTTTTATACTTTTGATAATACTTTTAACATAAAAATTGAAAAAATATAACAATATCGATCTTCAACATGCTATCACTTACTAAACGAGGTGTTGGGCTGTGATGGACTATAATCCTCTTTAATATGATTTTTCAAAGAAAAATAGAAAAACGATAACTCACGTCAACTCCTTAAATACAAGTCATTCTTTGATTTTTCAAAAAACCCCATAATTCCTTAATATGATGGCCTATAACACCCCTTAATATGATTTTTCAAAAAACAATAGAAAAACGAGAACTATATTGATCTTCATCATGCTATCAATTCCTTTTCCATCCATTTAATTGAACATTGTCTGAGTCTTATGAAGGTGTTGGGCTATGATGACCTTTCATCATTTTTAATGAGACTTTTGACATAAAAATTGTAAAAATATTAACAATATCAATTTTCAACATGTTATTACTTCCTTTCTCATCCATTCAATTGAACAGTGTCCAAGTCTTATCAAGTGGTAGGCGTGATGGCCTTTGATCATATTAGACTTTTGACACATCAATTGAAAAACTAAAACAATATCTATCTTTGACTTGCTATCACTTCATTTCTCATCAATTAAATTGAACAATGTTCTAGTGTTATGAAAGGATTGGGTTGTGATGGCCTTTTATATTTTTAATAATACTTTTGATAATACTTTTGACATAAAAATTGAACAAATATAACAATATCGATCTTCAAAATGCTATCACTTGCTAAACGCGGTGTTGGGCTGTGATGGCCTATAATTCTCTTTAATATGGTTTTTCAAAGAAAAATAGAAAAACGATAACTCCCGTCAACTCCTTAAATACAAGTCGTTCTTTGACAGCACGAACGGAGTTTGTCATAGGTGGATCTGCAACGGCTCCTTAATATGGTATGTTTGAGAAATGTTTATATTTAGTTTATTATTGAAGGGTTTTTTTTTCTACTCCGTAAGTTGTATACTCCATAGTTTAGTAATTATTATAAATGTTTAATAACCTCTTTCTCTTGGGCTCAAATTTGCAGTTTATCTTCTAAAAGTGTTACATTGAAACTAACCTTACTATATTGTGTTTGAAATTAAGTATTATTTCAGAGATAGTTTGGAAATAGAACTTTTTTTAACTGTTAAATTAGCACCCTGCCGATTGCTAATGAAATGTCACTATCATCTAAAAGGTTATGTCAAATTAATTCCATCTTTGTAAACAAGATTTAATGTGTGCATGCAAATGTGTTTTCAATTTATTAGTTTACTGACTTTCCTTATACTAAAATAACGTTTTTATTTATTTCTATATGCATTGTACCTGTACCGCGTGTGGATAGAAAGCATTGTAAGGTATGCTGGCCTAGAAGTGTTCAGGATATGAATGACACATCGATAGGTCTTAAGACTATTTGATTACATGGTCGTGATGCTTTGCAGGTAAACTTGACTTTGGGTAATATGCTTATTTTTTCAGTCACAACATTAGTATCTGGCAGCCATTTAGTTTATGAAGGCGTGTATTTGTTTGTTACGTTGAATTCTTTTATTTTGATTTCTATCAATTTGGTGTTGGTCCATGGTACTGACCTTATTTTGACTGTATCGTGTTTTGCTTTAATTTTAAAAGAATTTTTACAATCATACTTGTTTATTATATGGAATAAGTGCAAAAGATTGGTCTTGATAGTAAAAACAAAGTTGCATTGGTTGGAAGAGATGTGTTCCACAAATTGATTTATGTTCTTCTTCATTGTAGCTGTGTTGTATTTGTTGTGAATTCATAGCTGATAGATCCTTGTTGGACATAGCTGATTGTAAGGTAATAATACAAATGCTTTTACTGTGTAACCATGTCCAGTTGAAATGTTTGCTTGAGTATTAACTATTTAAACTTTAACTTGCAAACAGACTGATGTTCATTGATCCAAAGCAGTGAAACATTTTGCTTTTCCAAGGCTAATGATAAGCAGACACGTTATTTTGTTTGAGTTGTTCATTACTTTTGTTATTTGCGCTGCAAAGTTAAAACTGTATGGCGTTAGCCTTGTGTTTGATTGCTGTAATCGTACACAACTATATAGTTATACTTTGGTTGCTGTTTTCTCAGATCTAGGTTTATGAAAACCCTGGTTAAAGCAGTGAAACATTTTGCTTTTCCAAGGCTAATGATAAGCAGACACGTTATTTTGTTTGAGTTGTTCATTACTTTTGTTATTTGCGCTGCAAAGTTAAAACTGTATGGCGTTAGCCTTGTGTTTGATTGCTGTAATCGTACACAACTATATAGTTATACTTTGGTTGCTGTTTTCTCAGATCTAGGTTTATGAAAACCCTGGTTAATTCTGTTTCTGATTGTACTTTGATCTATTGTTTTGAAAAACCGAATTAGTTTTTACAAGATTGATTTTCTGTATTTAATTGCATCTTAAATTGTTTTTAATCGGGTTATTGTTTTATTTGAAGTAAATTAGATCTAGATTTAAAAAATCTTTATTAGTTTTTATAGATGTAGTTTGGGTTAATTCGTTACAACTTGAACTAATCTCGATCTGGTTTCTGTTTTATGTTGAATTAATTAGAGCTAGTTTGATAAACGTAATTAATTGTAAACTGATTGATTTTGGGTATTTAATTGCATTTTGAATTAATTACAACCTGGTTACTATTTGTTGTTCAATATAGTTTTTGGAGATTTCAAAAGGTTTTTACAGATTGATTTTTGATGCTTTGAAGTAACTGGATCTAGTTTTTAAAACCCTAAGTAGTTTTGTGGATTTTTTTCATTGCAATTTGAAATCTTGTGGTTTGCTCCTTTTCCTATTCAAAATATTGGGCTTTAATGAGTTTAATTGGTTCTAGACTATGATATATCTTTTTAATGCTGGGTTGATTGACGTTTTGTAAAGAAATAGTTAGATACTTAGATCTTGGTTTCTAATTCTCTAACATGTATTATGAAACAAATCCTGTTAATTATAAACTGATTGATTTTGGCTACTTGATTGTAAACTGAATGCCTCTTTTTTATTAGTGCATGTGTTTCCATGCTTCTGTTCCGTATTTCATTAACATGTTTGTTATCGCATGACTTTTTTCTCCTATCGATGTGCATTGTACCTGTACTGGGTAGAGCAAGTAATACTTACAACCTTATTAAATGTAAGTTGTCAATTATTAGTATCTTTCTTAGTAATGCTTGTCTTTTTTTTTTTGGTAAATTGGTCTAACTAATATTTGTGTTTTGCCGCATTTAGCATGCAGAGCGCCTATGCAACACGGTATGCTGGAACTTTAAAGCAATGGCCAGGTACTAGTAATCTTGTGTTTTTCTTATTTAGAAAAGATTGAGGGAGTTGACTTTAGTATTTATACGTTTCCGTTGGTAAATAATAAAAGACAAGTTTTTTCTTAAAATTGCCGCCTCTATTTTACGATCGTAATATTTTTTCCATAAAGGATTTTGAAACCTATCCGGATTTTTTGAAGGTGATCAATGGAATTGTTGTTAATGTAGGGATGAAAGTGATTGGAAAACTCCGTCCAGGAAAAGGGATATATAACTACTACTGTAAGTTTTTTCATTGTTCTACATGTGTTACTTGGTGGGTGAGTTTATATATCCGGATGGGAACTTTGAATCTATAGCAATAATTTTACTTATGTTTAGGAACAATTTCAATTAATGGTTAAAAACAAATCAATTTAGGTGCATAACTTTTTCATTGTAAATTATATGATTTTACTCTTTTATTATTCCATCTCTTATCTTCAGATAGAAAGCTATGAGCTTTTCAAAAATCAGTGACGTGATTCGTCGCTCTTTTCAATTGAGTGGGATATTTTGAGTTTCCTTAATTGTAATCAGAGTTCTGTTCCAAACTGTGTGTATGGATGAAGGTGATTGGAAAACTCCGTCCAGGAAAAGGGATATATAACTACTACTGTAAGTTTTTTCATTGTTCTACATGTGTTACTTGGTGGGTGAGTTTATATATCCGGATGGGAACTTTGAATCTATAGCAATAATTTTACTTATGTTTAGGAACAATTTCAATTAATGGTTAAAAACAAATCAATTTAGGTGCATAACTTTTTCATTGTAAACTATGATTTTACTCTTTTATTATTCCATCTCTTATCTTAATCAGATAGAAAGCTATGAGCTTTTCAAAAATCAGTGACGTGATTCGTCGCTCTTTTCAATTGAGTGGGATAATTTGAGTTTCATTAATTGTAATTAGAGTTCTGTTCCAAACTGTGTGGATTTCATCCCCTCTCTTTTAGATTACTCAATCAATCTATAAATTCTCGCGAGGTACCTAGTTCACTCTCGTATATGCACCAGTAAGATTTATCATTAATTTGTCACTTGATGAAAACAAGAATGCAATATTAGTTCACACGGTCTGATTCTGGATTGATTTTTTTTCTTAATATATGCATTTTTTCCCCTTCTTGTAGTGAGTGGACTCTCTTGAGACCAACATGCAAATTGACGGGTAGTGGGTCCAATTTTTTTCTGTCAGTAATTTGGGTGAACTCTTTATCCGACGTTTTATATATCTTGGCAATAAGTGGGAAGCATGGATGATGGCGTATGGAGAAGTAGATCGAGACAAGTAGAGCAGGTTGTGAATGTTAGGTTTCTACAGATTGAATTCGGTATTTAATTCCTCCCCTGGTCATTATGTGTGAGCCTTATCGAAATCTTGTGAGTTTGTGCCTTTTCCTATGTTTCAAATATATGTTACGGACTAGAGAACTTATAATGATTTGAATTGGATTATGTATAGTTTACTCTGTTGGGTTAATTAATTGCAACTTGTGAATCAGTTTTCATCAGGATATTGTTTCATGCGAAGTAAATCGGATCTAGATCTTGAAACCTCTAATTAGTTTTACGGATTGATTTTGGGTTAGCTAATTTTAACTTGAATTAATCTCGATCTGGTTTCTGTGTCTTTTGAATTAAATTGATCTAGTTTCTGTGTTTTTTAACTGCAACTTGTTCAGTATAAGCAATATCTTGTGAGTCTGTTCCTTTTCCTATTCATATACGATATATTTTATTTATGCTGAAATTTTATGATGAAATTGTTACATCATGGTTTCTAAATCCCTAATCTGATAAGTATTGAATGTGGGTTAAAAAAAAGCTGTTTTAATTTGAATCATTATCTACCCTTAAAGAGAATTGAAGCTTGTAATAGGATTAGTTTACTAGTACGGATTGTATAATTTCTTCTTTCTTATGTAATGAGTTTATCATAAATGTGTTTTAGGAATATTTTTCGTTCTTACTACGATTTAATTTTGATTGTTTTTTAATTATCTTGTTATAGACCCTTTACTATGTGAAGACATGTATTTGTTTGCTATATCTTCGGTGACGGTCCCTTGCTTTAAGATCTTAATGTTTACCTATGCTAGCAGCTGAAACTAAAATTCCAAAAAATAAAAAAACTTAATTCACTTGTATTGAAGGTAACTGAAAACTTCCTTATATAACAGAATGTTTGTGTAGTGTTCGAAGTTCTTTCTCCAGCTTGTTATGTTAATACGTGAATATAGGTTTGTTAACTTTAAAGCGCTTAGTTGTTCAATTCAGGCCGATAATGCAGTCTCAGAGAGGTTATAATACACATTGTTTGACGACTTGAATGAATTTAACTTGAGAAGGAAATTCTTTCTCCAGCTTGTTATGTTAATACGTGAATATAGGTTTGTTAACTTTAAAGCGCTTAGTTGTTCAATTCAAGCCGATAATGCAGTCTCAGAGAGGTTATGATACACATTGTTTGACGACTTGAATGAATTTAACTTGAGAAGGAAATTTTAAGAGTACTGATGGATTATGGAAAACTGATTTTACGAGGTTATGACCCATTCACCTTCAATTCAATGGAGAGAAGAACAGTAGATTCTTGTACTTGAGAAAATAAGAAGATACAACAGTTGGATTGGAATATAATTTATGACTTAGCGGGTGTAATTCTTTATTATGGAACATTGATCACTTTGTTCCAATCCTTTTAATCTTTGGAATTGCATAGTAATGACCGCATTTCAATGTCAGTGGTATTATGATCTGTTTAATTATGAGAAGTTATTCATTTACCTTCTATTTGTAGCTTTGGGTGTCATCTACGGTTAGTTCTTTTACTGATCCAGTGGCTCTCCACCTGGAAAATCAAGGTTAATACTGCGTTCTTTCCTTTTTAAGTTTTCCTTTTTATGCATTTTATTCACTCTTCTTTTTAGTTTGTATACTGTGTTCTTTCTTCTGGGTTTCTGATGATTAGTTGCTTTTCATTTACAGATGCGGTCCTGCAATTGACAGTCCAAGCTTTGGTCAAACAGAAAGGAATTAGGTTCTCTTCTACCCCCCTCACTAAGAAGTTAAATTCATCATTGAGTCGTTTATAGAATAGATCGTAAACCAAACAAGTCTTTTTCGTAGGAACAATTTTCTATTTTATTCCCAGATTTTCATCTAGTCAAGACGAGTCATGGTTCCCAACGGAAAATGATCTAAAATTTTCCATTGTTTTACCTTTCTTTCAATTATTTTATACTATTGGGCTTCTCTATAGATTCAATCTATTTCAATATTTTGTTACGTTATTTTTCTACTGATTGATTTTGGCCAACTTAATTGAAACTTGAATCGATTTCGATCTCGTTACTGTTTTCTCCAAAGTTATCAGATCTACTTTTTCTTAAAACCCTATGTAGTTAATTGTTTAATCTTACCGATTGATTTCTGTTTCTCTGTGTTGCGATTTGAATTAGTTTCGATCTGGTGAAGTAATTGTATCTATTGTTTTGAAAAACCTAATTAGTTTCTACAAGACTGAATTTCGGTGTTTAATTGCATCTTGAATTGATTTTAATCTATTTTCTGTTTTCTCCAAACTAATTAGATCTGGTTACTGTTCCCTTTGAATTAAATTAGATCTAGTTTTAATTGTAAAAACCCTAATTAGTTTATACGGATTTATTTTGGGTTTTTTAATTGCAACTCTATTGTTCAGTATAAGTATAAGCCTTTTTTAGGATATCATAGTCTTGTGAGTCGGTTCCTTTTCTTATCCAAAATATTGGGCTTTTTTAATGAATTTTAATTAGTTCTATGCTATGATATATCTTCTTAATGCTTGGCTTGATTGTCTTTTTTAATTGGTTTCTAAATCCCTAATATGTATTGAATGTTTCCTTCTTGCATATGATTTGTAATTTTGCTTGTTTTTTTTTAATTATATTGCTGTCTTTAATTTTTTTGATATATTGATTGTGGTCTTATCAATTTGATGTTTGTTCATTGGTTTAGGATGCATATAAACTATCATTAACCTGTTTAATGTGAAATAAAATGTCTGTAAAAAAACACAACCTTATCCTTTTTTTAAATTACGATTTAGGACTTCTGATTTATGATGTGTGATTTTGGTTTTTGTTTGTTAAACATCGTCCCATGGTTTATTCTTGCCTTTTCAATATGGGCTTTTCGTCCCTGTTGGTGTTTTAATTTGTGCAGTTATGTATTTGTTGTGTTTAATTATATTGCAATGATTGATTACGAGTTTATTAATTGATGTTGGTCATGTTAGTGGGTTTATTTTAATGCTATCATGATTTCTTTCTTGATTTAAAAGAACTATCACTGTTGTTTATTTTATGGAAATATTGGTATACGAAGACAAAACAAGCTCCGACTCCCCTCCCCTTCTCTCTGTGTATATACATAACTCCCATGATCCTCTTTTAGCCCATCTCATCTCTCCCTCTCTACCTGAGTACATATATTTATCAGTTTGGTGTTGGTCCATCGGTTTATGATGCATATAAACTATCATTAACCTGTTTAGTATGAAATATAATGTCTGTAAAAAGAAACAACCTTGTCCTTTTTTAAAAATTGATTTAGGACTTCTGCTGTATGATTTGTGATTTTGGTTTTTGTTTCGTTAAATATCGTCCCATGGTTTATTCTTTCGTTTTCAATCTGGGCTTTTGGTCCCTGTTAGATGTTTTAATTTGTGAAGATATGTATTTGTTGTGTTTAGTTATATTACAATGATTGATTGTGAATTTATTAATTGATGTTGGTCATGTTAGTAAGTTTATTTAATGCTATCATGATTTCTTTCTTGATTTAAAAGAACTATCACCGTTGTTTATTTTACGAAAACAAAACAGGCTCCGGCTCCCCTCTCCCTCTCTGTGTATAATATACACCTATTTCATATCCACAGCTCCCATGATCCTCTTTCAGTCCATCTCGTCTGTCTCTCTCTACCTGAGTACATATATCGTTAAGCAATCGGACGGCGAAGAACTCGGACACACCCCCACTCTTTAAGGCGACCCGAATCTCTTCTTCGACCACATGCTGAGGAAGAGGAAAGAGTAGTAAGATCTGATAAGGAGGGTTAGATGGAACATCTGGGTATGGATTAAGTAGGTTCAGTGCGAAGGTCTCTTTAATCACGCTCACGCCGTCTGGGAAGGTACCTTTTATCACGTTATTATTAATTATGTACAAAATAATTTAATATTTGGTGTTTTTGTGTATGTCACACACCTACGACTTTGATTGTGTGGGTATGTATGCATGACCTTTGTTCTGTTCTTTTCTGCTTTCCCCTAATAAGGATTTCTGCCCTATATTAGGAAAATATAGGAGAATCACAGAGAGGGAAATGTCCTGTTTGGGTGCATATTTTAACCTTAATTCTTGCTGGACATAGCCGATTGTAAGGTGATTGTAAGACTATTTGATTACATGGTCATGACGCTTTGCAGGTAAATTTGACTTTGGGTAATATGTTCATTTTTTCAGAGTCACAACATTAGTATCTGGCAGCCATTTAGTTTATGAAGGTGTGTATTTGTTTGTTACGTTGAATTCTTTTATTGTGATTTCTATCAATTTGGTGTTGGTCCATGGTACTGACTTTATTTTGACTGCATCATGTTTTGCTTTAAGGTATGCTGGCCTAGAAGTGTTCAAGATATGAATGACACATCGATGGGTCTTAAGATTATTTGATTACATGGTCATGACGCTGTGCAGGTAAACTTGACTTTGGGCAATATGCTTATTTTTTCACAGTCACAACATTAGTATCTGGCAGCCATTTAGTTTATGAAGGCGTGTATTTGTTTGTTACGTTGAATTCTTTTATTGTGATTTCTATCAATTTGGTGCTGGTCCATGGTACTGACTTTATTTTGACTGTATCGTGTTTTGGTTTAATTTTAAAGGAATTCTTACAATAAGGTATGCTGGCCTAGAAGTGTTCAAGATATGAATGACACATCGATGAATCTTAAGATTATTTGATTACATGGTCATGACGCTTTACAGGTAAACTTGACTTTGGGTAATATGCTTATTTTTTCACAGTCACAACATTAGTATCTGGCAGCCATTTAGTTTATGAAGGCGTGTATTTGTTTGTTATGTTGAATTATTTTATTGTGATTTCTATCAATTTGGTGTTGGTCCATGGTACTGACTTTATTTTGATTGTATCGTGTTTTGCTTTAATTTTAAAGGAATTCTTACAATCATACTTGTTTATTATATGGAATAGGCGCAGAAGGTTGGTCTTAATAGTAAAAACAAGTTGCATTGGTTGGAAGAGATGTGTTCCACAAATTGATGTATGTTCTTCTTCATTGTTGCTGTGTTGTATATGTTGTGAATTCATGGCTGATAGATCCTTGCTGGACATAGCTGATTGTAAGGTGATAGTACAAATGCTTTTACTGTGTTACCATGTTCAGTTGAAATGTTTGCTTGAGTATAAGTAGGCCAACAAACTATTTAAACTTTAACTTGCAAACAGACTGATGATCATTGATCCAAAGCAGTGAACATTTTGCTTTTCCCAGGCTAATGAAAAGCAGACACGTTATTTTTTGAGTTGTTCATTACTTTTGTTATTTGTGCTGCCAAGTTAAAACTGTATGGCGTTAGCCTTGTGTACCAGATTCCTTTATGTTAATATATTCAATATACTTTGATTATATAATTGGTACACAACTATATAGTTATATTTTGGTTGCTATTTTCTCAGATCTAGTTTTATGAAAACCCTGGTTAATTCTGTTTCTGATTGTACTTTGATCTATTGTTTTGAAAAACCGAATTAGTTTTTACAAGATTGATTTTCGGTATTTAATTGCTTCTTAAATTGTTTTTAATCTGGTTATTGTTTTATTTGAAGTAAATTAGATCTAGATTTAAAAAATCTTTATTAGTTTTTATAGATAGTTTGGGTTAATTCGTTACAACTTGAACTAATCTCGATCTGGTTTCTGTTTTATGTTGAATTAATTAGAGCTAGTTTGATAAACGTAATTAATTGTAAACTGATTGATTTTGGGTATTTAATTGCATTTTGAATTAATTACAACCTGGTTACTATTTGTTGTTCAATATAGTTTTTGGAGATTTCAAAAGGTTTTTACAGATTGATTTTTGATGCTTTGAATTAACTGGATCTAGTTTTTGAAACCCTAAGAAGTTTTGTGGATTTTTTTCATTGCAATTTCAAATTCTTTGGTTTGCTCCTTTTCCTACTCAAAATATTGGGCTTTAATGAGTTGAATTGGTTCTCTACTATGATATAACTTCTTAATGCTGGGTTGATTGACGTTTTGTAATGAAATAGTTAGATACATAGATCTTGGTTTCTAATTCTCTAACATGTATTGAACGTGGGTAAATGAAAAAAATCCTGTTAATTGTAAACTGATTGATTATGGCTACTTGATTGTAAACTGAATGCCTCTTTTTATTAGTGCATGCGTTTCTGTGCTTCTGTTCTGTATTTCATTCACATGTTTGTTATCGCATGATTTTCTTCTCATCTCGATGTGCATTGTACCTGTACTGGGTAGAGCAAGTAATACTTACGACCTTATTAAATGTAAGTTGTCAATTATTAGTATTTTTCTTAGTAATGCTCGTCTTTTTTTTTTTGATAAATTGGTCTAACTAATATTTGTGTTTTTCTGCATTTAGCATGCAAAGCGCCGATGCACCACGGTATGCTGGAACTTTAAAGCAATGACCAGGTACTAGTAATCTTGTGTTTTTCTTATTTAGAAAAGATCAAGTGAGTTGACTTTAGCATTTATACGTTTCCGTTGGTAAATAATAAAAGACAGTTTTTTCTTGTGTTTTTCTTATTTAGAAAAGATTAAGTGAGTTGACTTAAGCATTTATACGTTTCCATTGGTAAATTATAAAAGACAGTTTTTTCTTAAATTGTCGCCTCTATTTTATGATCTTAATATTTTTTCCATAAAAGATTTTGAAACCTATCCGGACTTTTTGAAGGTGATCTATGGAATTGCTGTTAATGTAGGGATGAAGGTGATTGGAAAACTCCTTCCAGAAAAGGGATAGGTAACTACTGCTGTAAGTTTCTTCATTGTTCTACATGTGTTACTTGGTGGTTGAGTTTATGGATCCGGATGGTAACTTTGAATCTATAGCAATGACTTTACTTATGTTTAGGAACAATTTCAATTAATGGTAAAAAACAAATCGATTTACGTGCATAACTTTTTCAATGTAAACTATATGATTTTACGCTTTTATTATTCCATCTCTTATTATAAACAGATAGAAAGCTATGAGCTTTTCAAAAATCAGTGACGTGATTCGTCGCTCCTTTTAATTGAGTGGGATATTTTGAGTTTCAATTGTAATTAGAGTTCTGTTCCAACTGTGTGGATTTCATCCCCTCTCTTGTAGATTACTAAATCAAGCTACAAATTTTCGCGAGGTATCTAGTTCACTCACGTATATGCATAAGTTAGATTTATCATTAATTTGGCACTTGATGAAAACAAGAATGCAATATTAGTCCACACTGTCTGATTCTGGATTGATTTTGTTTCTTAATATATGCATTTTTTTCCTCTTCTTGTAGTGAGTCGACTCTCTTAAGACCAACATGCAAATTGACTGGTAGTGGATACATTTTTTTTCCTGCCAGTAATTTGGGTGAACACTTTATCTGACGTTTTATATATCTTGGCAATAAGTGGGAAGCATGGATGATATGAGCCGCAAGGAGAAGGTAACAGGTATGGAGAAGTAGAGCAGATTAGGTTTCTACAGATTGAATTCGGTATTTAATTCCTCCCCTGTTCATTATGTGTGAGCCTAATCAAAATCTTGTGAGTTTGGGCTTTTTCCTATGTTTCATATATATGTTAAGGACTAGGGAACTTCTAATGATTTGAATTGGATTATGTATAGTTTTACTCTATTATAATTTTTTTTGTTGCTGGGCTTTCATCCCATATTTTTTTCTTTAAATAGTTCATTCAAGATTCTAAATCCCTAAAAAAATGATTTGGGTAAACAACTATCCTGTTATGAATTATTATTACAGTATAACCTTGTAGAGAAGTGTTAAGTTTTTCCGTTTATCGGGATCAGTTAACTAGTATTAATTGTTTATGTTTTTCTTCCTTAAGGACTTTAATTGGTTGAAGGCGGTAGAAACTATTGTAGGCGCGTTTATGATGCCTGCTTTTGGAACTTTTGCCTTGTTACATGAAGGATGTATTTTTAAACTATAATGTAGTGTCTGTAAACAACAGACATACTTATATTTTCAATTTTGGGTTTGGACGTCTCCCATATGATTTGGGGTTTTGATTGCTGTTTGTTAATTATCAATCAATGGTTGATTGCGACCTTTTTAATCTGGGCTTTTGGTCCCTGTTAGAGCTGTAGTTTGTGAAGACGTGTATTTTTGTTTGTTATATTGCAATGATGGATTGCAATTTATGAACTAAGTGTTGATCCCTGCTAACGATTTTTGTAATGGAATTGTTTTTTGCAATCGTACTTTTTTATTATTTGGAATAGTTGCAGAAGATTGGTTTAGGAAAAAAAGTTGCATTGATTGAAAGATAAGTGTTAGACAAATTGGCGTCTGCTTCTTTGTCACTGTAGTGGTGTTGTATCTGATGGCACAAATTGATGATGTTGTTGAAAGAAATGCTCACCTGTTTCAACATGCCTGACTGATAGATCTCCTGCTGGAAATAGTTGATTGTAAGGTAATGATTCAATGTCGAACTAAGTGTAATTGAAATATTACCTTATGAGTAATAATCGGTAAATAGACTATCTAGACTAAACTTGCAAGCAGACTGAAGTGACAGCCATACACTGGTAATTGAACCATAGCAGGGAACACGTTGCTGTCCATAGACTAACATGCTGACTCATTAGTTTGTTCGAGGTGCTCATTTGTTTGGTGTATTCAATGTGCTAGCCTTGTGTTCCAGTTTCCTTTCTATTTTATACTGCCTGCTTAATATGAAATGCCTGTAAATAATACAACTTTATCCATTTTTTAAATTCTGATTTAGGACTTCTGCTGTATGATTTGTGATTTTAGTTTGAATTAATTTCGATCTGGTGATTTATGTGAAGTAATTAGATCTATTATTTTAAAAAATCGAATTAGTTTCTACAAGATTGATTTTGGGTAATTATTTGCATCTTGAATTGATTTTAATCTGGTTACTGTTTTCTGTTACGTAAATTAGATTTTGATTTGGAGAATCCTAAATTGTTTATACAAATCTGGTGTTTTTATTGTTATTGTTCGTTTTGAATTTAATTAAATCTAGTTTTAAAAAAAAACCTAAGTAGTTACTATGGATTGATTTTGGGTTTTTTGATTGCAACTCCATTGTTCAGTACAAGTAAAAGCATTGCTAGGATATCAAAATCTTGTGAGTCTGTTCCTTTTCCTATTTAAAAATCTTGGGCTTTTAATGAATTTTAGTTGGTTTTACGCTATGATTTATCTTATTAATGCTGGATTGATTGACTTTTTGTATAGAAATAGTTAGATCTTGATTTTTAAATCCCTAATATGTATTGAATGTGGCTAAGTAAAATATTTTCTGTTATTTATTTTAATGACATCTACCCTTTAAGAGAAGTGTAAGTTTTGTACAAAATCGGATCAGTTTAGTACTATTCATTGTTCACTTTGAGTCTTTTTTTGAATTTAATTGGTTTGAGATGCATAGAAACCGTCATAAACGTATTTATGATGCCTGGTTTTTGAGACTTTTTCCTTACGTATATTTTGCAATGTTGTTTGTTTCTTAAATTATATTGCTATAGATCTTTTAGTTTGTGAACATGGATTTGTTTGCTCTATTGATTATGGACTTATCAATTTGGTCTTGGTCCATTGTTTTATGATCTTAATGTACCTCTTGAAATTATATTTGTGAACAAATGAAACTACAGTCTGATTTATTAAATTTCGATTTAACCTGTTTATGATGCATGTTTTAATCTGTAATGTAATGTCTGCAAAAAAAAAAAGACCTTTCCCTTTAATTGAATGTACTGGGTGGAGCAAGTAATACTTACGACCTTATTAAATGTAAGTTGTCAACTATTTGTATCTTTCTTAGTAATGTTGATCTTTTTTTACGTAAATTGTTCTAACTAATATTTGTGTTTCGTCACATTTAGCATGCAGAGCCTATGCAACACGGTATGCAGGAACTTTAAAGCAATGGTCAGGTACTAGTAATCTTGTTTTTTTCTTATTTATGAATGATTGAGTGAGTTGACTTTAGCATTTATAAGTTTCCTTGGTAAATTATTATTTTTTTCTTAATATTGCCGCCTTTTTTTTTTTATGATCTTAATATTTTTTCCACACAAGATTTTGAAACCTATACGGACGTTTTGAAGGTGATCTATGGAATCGTTGTTAATGTAGTGATGAAGGTGATCGGAAATCTCCTTCCAGGAAAGGGATAGGTAACTACTGCTATAAGTTTCTTCATTGTTCTACATGTTACTTGGTGGGTGAGTTTAAATATCCAGATGTGAACTTTAAATCTATACCAATAACTTT
This sequence comes from Primula veris, assembly GCA_963682055.1. Taxonomy (NCBI): domain Eukaryota; kingdom Viridiplantae; phylum Streptophyta; class Magnoliopsida; order Ericales; family Primulaceae; genus Primula; species Primula veris. The sequence goes on from OY821743.1 coordinate 10,310,354, forward strand.
ACTTATGTTTAGGAACAGTTTCAATTGATGGTGAAAAACAATCAATTTACGTGCATAACTTTTTCTACGTAACCTATATGATTTTACTCTTTTATTATTCCGTCTCTTATTATATTTGGATAGAAAGCTAATGAGCTTTTCAAAAATCAGTGGCCTGATTCGTCACTCTTTTTAATCGAGTGGGATATTTTAAGTTTCAATTGTAATTAGAGTTCTGTTCCAAACTGTGTGGATTTCATCCTCTTTCTTTTAGATTACTAAGCCAAGCTATAAATTTTCGCGGTTAGATTTATCATTAATTTCGCACTTGATGAAAACAAAAATGCAATTTTAGTCGACACGGTCTGATTCTGGATTGATTTTTTTAGTTAATATATGCATTTTTTTTCCTTTTTGTCATGAGTCGACTCTCTTGAGACCAACATGCAAATCGACGGTTAGTGGATACAATTTTTTTCTGTCAGTAGTTTGGGTGAACACTTTATCTGACGTTTTAAATATCTTGGCAATAAGTGGGAAGCATGGATGATGACATGGCAAGGAGAAGGTAACACGTATGGAGAAGGTAGAGCGAGACAAGTAGAGCAGGTTGTGCACGTTAGGTTTCTACAGATTGAATTCGGTATTTAATTGCTCCCTTGTTCATTATGTGTGAGCCCTTATCAAAATCTTTTGAGTTTCTGCCTTTTCCTATTTTCTGTAATGATCCTAAGGGCAGTGTAGTGTAAACTACATTATCCCACATCGGTAGTGTAAGCTACCTTTGCGTTGCATAAACTCTATAGGCACCTTCCCTTAGTTAACCGGTTTTTTCAGGTGAGTTCTACCTATGGAGATATTACAGTTTCATATATATGTTTTGGACTAGAGAACTTCTAATGATTTGCATTGGATTATGTATAGTTTACTCTTATCGTAAATCTTTTTGTTGGTTGCTCGGCTTTCATCCCATGTTTATTTTACTTCGAATAGTTAGTTCAAGGTTCTAAATCCCTAAGAAAATGATTTGGTAAACAAGTATCCTGTTATGAATTGTTATTATAGTATAACCTTGTAGAGTAGAGCAAGTTTTCCAATTTATCGGGATAAGTTAACTAGTGTTAATTGTTTATGTTTTTCTTCCTTAAGGACTTTAATTGGTTGAAGGCGGATAGAAACTATTGTAGATGCATTTATGATGATGCCTGCTTTTGGAATTTTTGCCTTGTTACATGATGGATACATTTTCAAACTATAATGTAATGTCTGTAAACAACAGCCGTACTTATATTTTTAATTTTGGGTTTGGACGTCTCCCATATGATTTGGGATTTTGGCTACTGTTTGGTAATTATCAAACAAAGGTTGATTGCGACATTTTTAATCTGGGCTTTTGGTCCCTGTTAGAGCTGTAGTTTGTGAAGACGTGTAGTTCTGTTTATTATATTGCAATGATGGATTGCAATTTATTAACCAAGTGTTGATCCCTGGTAGTGATTTTTTTTATGTCATTGTTTTTTGCTTTGATATCAAAGAAATTTTCATAATTGTACTTGTTTATTACATGGAATAGATGCAGAAGATTGGTTTAGGAAAAAAAGTTGCATTGATTGAAAGATGTGTTCCACAAATTGGCGTTTGCTTCTTTGTCACTATAGCTGTGTTGAATCTGATGGCACGAATTGATGATGCTGTTGAAAGAATCTGATGGCACAAACATGCCTGGCTGATAAATCTCCTGCTGGGCATAGTTGGTTGTAAGGTAATGATACAATGTCTAACTAAGTGTATTGAAATATTGGCTTATGAGTAATAATCGGCAAATAGACTATCTAGACTAAACTTGCAAACAGACTGACGTGACAACAATACACTGATAATTGAACCATAGCAGTGAACACGTTGCAGTCCATAGACTATTAACATGCTGACTCATTAGTTTGTTAGAGGTGCTCATTTGTTTTGTTTATTTAATGTGCTAGCCTTGTGTTCCGATTTCCTTTCTATTTTATAATGTCTGCTTAATATGAAATGTAATTCCTGTAAAAAAACACAACCTTACCCTTTTTTTCAAATTCTGATTTACGACTTCTATTGTATGAGTTGTGATTTTGGTTTGAATTAATTTCGATCTGGTGATTTCTGTGAAGTCTATTGTTTTAAAAAACCTAATTAATTTCTACAAGATTGATTTTGGGAAATTAATTGCATCTTGAATTGATTTTAATCTGGTTACTGTTTTCTGTTTAGTAAGTTAGATTTAGATTTGGAGAATCTTAAATTGTTTTTACAGATCTGGCGTTTTTATGGTTACTGTTCGCTTTGAATTATATTAGATCTAGTTTTTCTGAAAAACCCTAAGTAGTTACTATGGATTGATTTTGGGTTTTTTTTATTGCAATTGATTGTTCAGTACAAGTAAAAAAGCATTTCTAGGATATCAAAATCTTGTGAGGGTTCCTTTTCCTAGCCATCCACTCCAATAAGTCGAAACTGTCTCCAAAGATAGAGTCGTCGGGTCATGAACAGAAACATGCTCATCTCTTATCCAAATATCATGCCAAAAACTCATCTGGCCCTGTCCAATGTGCCATCGAATCATTGGCTCGGTGTCGACCCTATCCTGACACATTCGCCGTCAAAGAGGTGAAGCTTGATAGCCGAACTCAACTAGGGAAGGATGAGACGCAATACAATTTGGCTTTTAATGATTTTAGTTGGTTTTAAGCTATGATTTATCTTCTTAATGCTGGATTGATCGACTTTTTGTACTGATTAGTTAGATCTTGGTTTTTAAATCCCTGTTATGTATTGAATGTGGGTAAGTAAAATATTTTCTGTTATTTATTTTAATGACAATCTACCCTTTTAGAGAAGTGTAAGCTTTGTACTTAATCGGATCAGTTTAGTACTATTGATTGTTCACTCTTATGTCTTTCTTTTTTTAAATAATTTGGTTTGAGATGCATAGAAACTGTCATAAACATATTTATGATGCCTGGTTTTTGAGACTTTTTCCTTCTTACATATGATTTGCAATTTTGTTTGTTTCTTAAATTATATTGCTATAGATCTTTTAGTTTGTGAACATGGATTTCTTTGCTCTATTGATTATGGACTTATCAATTTGGTCTTAGTCCATTGTTTTATGATCTTAATGTACCTCTTGAAATTATCTTTATGAACAGATGAAACTAAAGTCTGATTTATTAAATTTCGGTTTAAGCTGTTTATGATGCATGCTTTAATCTGTAATGTAATGTCTGCAAAAAAAAAACACAACCTTACCCTTTAATTTAAATTCTGATTTAGAACTTCGGCTTGTATGATTTATGATTTTGGTTTTTGTTCGATAAATATAGTCTCATGGTTTATTCTTACCTTTTCAATCTGGGCTTTTGGTCCCTGTTTCTGATTTAATTTGTGACGATATGTATTTGTTTTGTTTGTGGGTTAGTTCCTTTTCCTATTTAAAATATTGGGCTTTTAATGTGTTTAATTGTTTCTATGCTATGATATATCTTCTGAATGCTGGGTTGATTGACGTTTTGTAATGAAATAGTTAGATCTTGGTTTCTAATTCTCTAATATGTATTGAATCTGGGTAAATTAAAAAATCATGTTCATTGAAAACTGATTGACTTTGGTTACTTGATCGTAAATTGAATTGATTTGACCCTTATCAGCCTCAACGAGATCCTTCTCCGGAAGGTTAACTACTCGCCTAATCATCGCCTGTTTACTTGATTGTAAATTGACTTTGGTTACTTGATTGTAAATGGAATTGATATGATCCTAATCAGAGTCAACGAGATCCTTCTCTGGAAGGTTAATTACTTGCCTAATCATCGCGTGTTTATTTTATTTGTATTAGTCAGGGTCATATTCGAGGGTTTCTATAGATTGAACCGATTTAAATATTTTATTATGTTTTTTATGTTAATTAAAATTAGATCTAGTTGCTGAATACCCTAGTTTATTTTATCTCTTCTGATTGTAAATTGACTTTGGTTACTTGATTGTAAATGGAATTGATATGATCCTAATCAGCGTCAACGAGATCCTTCTCTGGAAGGTTAATTACTTGCCTAATCATCGCGTGTTTATTTTATTTGTATTAGTCAAGGTCATATTCGAGGGTTTCTATAGATTGAACCGATTTAAATATTTTATTACGTTTTTTATGTTAATTAAAATTAGATCTAGTTGCTGAATACCCTAGTTTATTTTATCTCTTCTGATTGATTTTGGTTTCTTTGTCTGCAGTTTGAATTAATTTCGATCTTGTGTTTTCTGATCTATTGTTTTGGAAAATGTAATTAGTTTTTACAAGATTGATTTTCGGTATTTAATTATAACCTGAATTGATTTCAATGTTGTTACTGTTATATATGAAGTAAATTAGATCTAGCTTTAAAAAAACTTAATTAGTTCTTACAGATTAATATTTTGTAAGTTCATTGCAACCTGAATCTACCTGGTTTCGGTTTTCTATTTTCTGTTGAACTGAGTTGAGTCTTTCTTGTTTAATAAGCCTCTGTTGAACTACCAAAAAAAAAAGTCTACTGTGATTGATTTATTCTATTTGATTTTGAGTATTTCAAATGCAACTTGAATTCATCTGCATCCGGTTACTCCTTGTTGAATTAATTTAATCTAGTTTTGGAAATCTTAATTAGTTATGATAGATTGATTTTGGGTTGATTAATTGCAAATTTAATCAATTTATATCTTTATTGGAGTATAAGTAACAGCCTTATTTAGGATATCAAAATAGACATGTGTTTACCTTGTGAATGCTTGTATACCGAGTCTTATCTCTATTCCTGGTTTTTGTTTACCTTTTCGGCTATAGTTCTGTTAATGATTCAAATTGGTTTCTGTATTAATCTTTTTAACACATGTCTATTCTTTGCTGGGTTTTCATCCATGATTGAATTTTCTTTTATGACATAATTGGATTAAGGGATTTTAAGTGCCTTGTAGATTTTTGAGTTAAGCTAGACTACAATTATCCTGTTATTTATTTCGATAATAATCTATCTTTTAAAAGTTTATGAGGATTAGTTAACTAGTATTGATTGTTTACCTTCTCCTTTCTTTATGAAATTTACACCCATTTTACACCAAAACAAACAGAACCTTAATGGGTGTAAGATGCATGTAAACTATTATAAATCTGTTTATGATGCCTGGTTTTACATGCAATGTAATGCCTGTTATAAATACAACCATGCCTTTCTTTTAATTTGTGATTTAGTACTTTGTATGTATGGTATCGATTTTGGTTTTTGTTTGTTAATTTTCTTCCCGTAGTTTATTCTGACCTTTTCATTCTTGGGTTTCGATCCCTGTTGGTATTTGAATTCGTGAAGCTATGTAGTGTTTTGTTATATTGCAATGGTTGATCGCGAGTTTATTAATTTGGGTGATTGCGGTATTGCAATGCTGTTTCTTACCATATGATATCCATGTGCAGCTAATATTAACATAATCATCGTATTGAGCTTTCGTTAGTAGTTGCCTTTGTCATCTTAAAGGTTGTTTTTGCAGTACCTTTGCATTTCTTCTTGTGGCTCATGATTCCTGACCAGATAAACTCTTTAATTATCTGTATTAGTTCAATTTTTTGCTGTTAAACGCATGAGGAGTGAAGCCATGAAAGGTTTTTTTACCCATAAAGGGTTTTGCTGTTAACTACCGATTTATTAAGTGATATATATTGTACTTTCTCTACTTTTATAGAGCATCTCCTAATATAGAGCATCTCTACAATTTGTTTGATATCTTGATTGTGGTCTTATCAATTTGGTGTTGGTCCATCGGTTTAGGATGCATATAAACTATCATAAACCTGTTTATAATGCCTGTTTAATATAAAATGTAATGTCTGTAAAAAAACCCAAGCTTATCCTTTTTTTTTTAATTCTGATTTAGGACTTCTGCTGTATGATTTGTGGTTTTTGTCTTTGTTTGTTAAATATCGGCCCATGGTTTATTCTTGCCTTTCCAATATGGGCTTTTGGTCCCTGTTGGTGTTTTACATTGTGAAGATATGTATTCGTTGTGTTTTGTTATATTGTAATGATTGATTGCGAGTTTATTAATTTGATGTTGGTCATGTTAGTGATTTATATCTCATCTCTCTTTCTACCCGAGTACATATATCTTTAAGCAATCGGACAACAAAGAACTCAGATACACCCCACTCTTTAAGGTGACCCGAATCTCTCCTTCGACCATAGGCCGAGGAAGAGTAAAGAGTAATAAGATCTGATAAGGAGGGTTACGTGAAACATCTGGGTTTTGATTAAGTATGCTCAGTGCGAAGAGTCTCTTTAATCACGCTCACTCCGTCTGGGAAGGTACCTTTTATTGTGCTATTATTAATTATGTAGAAAATAATTTAATATTTGGTGTTTTTGTACGGCTTTGATTGTATGTGTATACCCAATATCGATCTTTAACATTCAATTGAACAATGTCAGAGTGTTATAAAGGGTAACGGCTGTGATGTCCTATAATCCTCCTTAATAAGATTTTTAACATAAATATTGATGAAAAACTATAACAATATCGATCTTCAACATGCTATCCATTCATATCTCTTTTGCTTCCCCTAATTAGGATTTCTGCCCTATATTAGGAAAATTTAAGAGAAACCCAGAGAGGGCAATGTCCTGTTTGGATACATATTTTAACCTCATATTTTTTTTTACTTAAAATCTTAGCTTCAAAATCTGAACTTTTTTGAATCCCTGATGAAACCTAGCTTTTCTGAACCTCAAAACATCCGACGTAGTTGTTCAAAATATGAAACCAAAGAATCCCACAAAATATGGGGATCTCTCTTTACACACACACACATGTGTGTCTGTGTGTCTGTATGATTTATCTTTTTATAATGATGTGTATACCCTTTGTTATGTTCTACGGTTTGCTTTACCAAATTTATTCTTCGTAAATTAGGAAGGCTGAGGAAATAAATAAGCTGACTTTTTTTGTTTGTTTAAAATCTGAACTGGTTTAAGCTGATTGGCTTAAAATTCTGAGCTTTTATAATGCCCGGATGAACTTAGCTTTTCTGAGCTTTGAAAATTTGACTTCGTTTAAAAGTATATTTTCGTTTGCTTTGTTCTGCAGTTTTGATTATGGGTTTCAGATTTTCCCCTTAAACTAGGGATTTTTAAGGAGCAAATATGGGAACTTATTTTATTCTAGCATAAAATCTGAACTAGGTTTGGTTATTAGCTTAAAAACCTGATTTTTTTTTATACCCTGATGAACCTAGCTTTTCTGAGGCCTTGAAAAACCGTCTTAGTTGTCAAAAAATATACTTATCATATTTGTGCATAGCTTCCTCTGTTATGTTCCACATTTTTTATTACCAATTTAGGATTTCTTCTCTAATTTAGGAAAACTAAGGAGGAAATAGGGGAAATCAGTTTAGTTTTTGCTTAAAAGCTGAACTGGATTTCGGTAGATTAGTTAATTTTAATCTTTTTTGATTTCAGAGGAACCCAGTTTATTATGGGTATATCCTTTGTTTTGTTTTACAATTTGTATTCCCCAATTTGGGATTTATGCCCTAAATTAGGAAAATTTAAGGGAAATAAGGAAACCAGTTTGCTTTTTTGCTTTAAAGCTGTGATCGCCTATAATACTCCTTAATAGGATTTTTCAAAAAACAATAGAAAAACGATAACATTATCGATCTTCAACATGCTATCAATTCCAATCCCATTCATTCAATTGAACATTGTCGGAGTGTTATGAAGGTGTGTGTTGGACTGTGATGATGGCCTTTCATCATTTTTAATGAGACTTTTGACATAACAATTGAAAAAGTATTAACAATATCGATATTCAACATGCTTTTACTTTCTTGCTCATCCATTCTGTCAGAAATAGTTGTAATTGTAAGTGTAATTAGTAATTAGTTAGTGTGTGTTGTTAGTTGACAGTTACATTTAGACTCCGTTTGTTTCATAGTAAAAGTTTTACACTTGGAAAATATTTGCATGGGAAAGTTTTACACCGAAAATATTTGTTTGCTTTTCATTTAAGGACGGGTGCATAAAAAGTTTTCCGCCTAAATTTGTATACAAACTCAATTTTTTTTTTTATAAATTGTATTTTTTTTAACAAATAAATCGTTGTTTGGTAAAGATGTCAATATGTATAGAAAATTTTAGTTAAACACATATTTTCTTTCATATACGTCACTTTGCAATAACTTATAAATTTTCAACAAATAAACTCATAAAATTAGAAGTATAGAAGATATTATAAATTATTTTCAATAAGATAGATATATACGTAAAATAATATTGACTTTTTTTAGCCTTTTCGAATTTTCTTGGGTTTTTTAGATTTTTCGGAATTTTTTAAATTTTTTGTTATTTTTTAGAATTTTCTCTATTTTTTCCTTTTTTGTATTTTTATTTGTTTATTAGATGGAATTGGACTAATTATTTAATAATTTTGAAAGAGTAAACCTATAATTAATAATAGTTACAAAACTAGTATTAGAAATAATGAAAAGAGCCTCCGTAAACCGTTTACAAATTTATTTGCAGAGTAATCGTTTGCCCCAATTTTACAGTACGTGGGAAAAGTTTTCCCGAAAAATTGATTTTACCCGTAAATGTTTGTTTACACCCATTTTACATCAAAACAAACGGAGCCTTATCCATAAGCTTGTATCACATTCTATATAAGTCTTCACATGTACGCATCTCAGAATGTAATCAACAAATATAAAAATATTCTCCATATTTCTAAAATCTAACATGCTATTATCAGTCCACTCTTGCTAAACTTATCTCTATAGCTCTTTTCCACCTCGATTGTTGCATCTTAGTTTATACCTTTGTTGCAGCCTTAATTGCTGCCTTTTCCCTTTCGGTGCGGCCTTAATTGCTGCCCTTTTCGGTACGGCCTTAATTGCTGCTGGTCTCCTCTGCAAATTTTCGCTTTATTTGGCTGCTGCATACTCAAACAGAATGTCCGTCTTTAACACTAACTGATTAAGTCAAGAAAAAACTAGAGAGCAAGTGGAGTTTAACAAGGAGGAAATTAGAAAACTCAAGGAGCTTCTCAGATTATTGGAGAAATCAAGTGTAACATTCTCTCTTTCACTCTCATGTAAGTTTTCTGCTTCTCAAGGATTCAATGTCTCGGATAAATCAATTAGGAATTTTTGGATAATTGACTCGGGAGCTACTGATCACATGACAAACTCTTGCATACATTTTAATACATATACACCATGTCCAAGTAACCGCAAAATAATAGTTGCAGATGGTTCATTCGCCACTGTAGCTAGCATAGGAGACATCGTCGTTAATTCATTTATCACTTTGAGAAAAGTTCTTCCATGTACCTAAATTATCCACCAACTTGATTTCGATACAAAAACTCATTGGAAACATAAACTTCAATGTTCTATTTTATCCTTCTTACTGCCTATTTCAGGACTGGGTTTCAGGAAAGAGGATTGGACTTGCTAAGGAAAAGGACGGGATCTACTATCTTGAAAATTGATAACAAATTAAGTATTATAAATGATAAATTGTCTTTGTCGTGTTTTTCAACTGCCAATCGAAAAATCATTTGGCTAAATCATTTTCGGTTGGGACATCTATCTTTTAGAATTCTAAAATTAATGTTCCCTTCCCTGTTTACTGGACTAAGTGTAAATGATTTTCATTGTGATGTGTGTGAACTAGCTAAACATAAGCGTGCATCGTTTTTACCTAGTAGTAAAAGAAGCTCAACTCTTTTTTATTTAATCCAAGTGATATATGGGGTCCCTAAGTCCCAAATGTGTCCGGCTCTAGGTGGTTTGTCTCCTTCAAGAGTTTGTTGGATATTTCTTCTTAAATCAAAATCAGATGTGAGTATCGTTGTTCCAAATTTTCATAATATGATTCAAAACCAATTTGGTGTAAAAATTAAGAGGTTTCGATCCGACAACGATTATTTTAATAAAACAATTTCCCCTTATTTTCAAAAAGAAGAAATTATTCATGAATCTTCATGTGTTAATACCCCTCAACAAAATGGCGTTGCAAATTTGTACTCACCCGTTCCAAAATATTTGTCCATTGCGGAATTACGTGTAACTTTAATTTGATCGGTAAAAAACTCATGTCAATTGTCGAAACAAATTTTTTTTAAAAATTAACAAAGTTGCACCACGTAATTTCATGATGGACAAATAATTTGGAACGGAGGAGTTGGTGACAGGTGTCAAAAGACGGCCAACATATGCTGATTATACTGATACTCGTTTATGTAATCTTTTTAGGACACGTATTTGTATTATAGACATGTTATGTTTTAGTAGTAATTTTTAAGAGAAAATGATAGATTAGTAGTCTATTGGACCCACAAATATTGTGTTTATCAATGTATTTCACCTCTTTAGTACAACATTTCGGGACAGACATTGACACTAAATGATGGTGTATTTATTTCTTATAATAATATATGGAGTTGATTTTGAAAATAGTCTGATCCCCTCAATAATTTAGTCCGATCCCAGTATATTAGGTTATAAGTAACACTTTTTAATCTAAAAAGCCACCGACTTATTTCCAAAAAGTAAATTACACCGCCTCTCTCTCTATATATATACTAGTAATCGTGTCTCATGCGTTGCGTGTGCGGTGCGTAATGTAATAAAAATATAGAAAATAGGTATAGTTATGATATACATGTGGATAATATAAAAAAAAACATAGTTTAAAATTTAAAAGAATGTTTGGTTTTTAAAGAGTGATAAATAATTTATTAGTTTTTACTTTTTATATTTTTATTTGAGTACGATATTATTGTAATTAATATAAATGTGTAGGGGTATTTTTGGAAAAAAATGGCTAAATTGGGCAGCCTCATTTGACTTGGGTTGACTTATTATAATAGACTGAAACGATACACGTATATCTCTCTACAACTCCCATCGATCCTCTTTTACATCCCCGGTGTTTGATTCTTTTGAAAAACCTACTTAGTTTTACAAGATTTATTTTCGGTATTTGATTGCATCTTGAATTTATTTTAATCTGGTTTCTGTTTTATGTGAAGTAAATTAGATCTAGATTTGGATAATTTTAAATTGTTTTTACAGATCTAGGTTTTTCTGGTTACTGTTCGCTTTGAATGAAATTAGATCTTTTTTTTTTTTAAAACACCTAAATTAGATCTTAAATTGGTGTTTGTTTACATGTTTGTTTTACGAACGAGTCAGAAAATATAAATTAAGGAAAAAACCTTTCGGTGTCTCCTGTGTTTAAAAACTTGAAGGCCCTTTTAACTCAATGGTAGAGTAACGTATATGTCATCGGTTCAATTCCGATAAGGGGCTTTAGTCCAGAAAAAGTGATCTGACTTCCATTTTATACTTCAAACATTTTGGGGTTTTGCTCAAAATCATTTTAAAGAATAGATAATCATAAAAGTTGCCCAGATTGTTGTATTGCAACCATTGATTTAAACGAGTGGTCCAGATTAAATACATATTTATATACAACTAGTTAACAACCTAGCTTAATTAAGGCTCTTGATGACAAAAGACATCTTGTGGAATACTAATTGTATATCACGTCTTTAAAATAATTAATCTGGATTTGGATTTTTCAGAAATTGATTCACAGTTGCGTGTAGTCATTTACTAGTTACTAGTTAGGAAGGTTTATTGATGACTCTGAGAATTTTTATGGTTGTTCCTTAAAGATGATGATGCATTGCTTATTTCTTCATTTGTTCTGAATTTTTTATGTCAGATGCAATTGATTTTTCGAGGAAAAAGTTGTGAGAAACTGTCTTTTATTTTCTTGCAAAAATGGAGCAAGATCATTGCTTTTCTGAAGTTAGATTTATGCTTCTTTTACGTCTTTATACTCGCCTGCTCGGACGTTAGTGACCCAATATTTTGAATACCATTTTCAGAAGGTTATCAAGACCAGGGGATCCTTTTCGGAGCAGAATACGATGCCAAATTCTGTTTCACAGTTGCCTAAGTTCTCAATATTGTAAGTAATGCATTACATAATAAACTGGATCCTGAATTCTTGGAATAAAATCCAAGAATTATTTATTATTACCAGAGTTCTATTGCCAAAAAATCGTTAATAATACTTCTCTTTCAAACTTTATTTGCAGAGAAACCAAGGTTGCATCTACTTCTTACATTCACCCTGTTATCCGTGAGAAGATTATCGGAATGAAGAATGCAGTGCCACCAGTTTTTGCAGCCTATGAAGTTAACGGTATAATTTTGTCCAATTTCTGTTTATTTCACCGCATTTGTCATTGTCATTTAGTCTTCACCGTAACTTTTGAACACAAGAAACTTCATTTCCAGAGGGGTCATCCAGTTTGAATGAGTTGATTGAGCATCTTAATTCCAATGATAAAATTTCCGGATTCGATATATCTTCACTGGAAAAATTGGCTCATGCCAGGAATATTGATCTTCTGAAAACTTCTCCTAGCGATGAAGTTGAGGGGGAACTCATGTATTGCCAGCACATGCTACTCAACAAAGCAATTACTGCAAAACGCATAGCTGGTTTGAAACCCGGGTGTAATTTGCTTACCAGTCCTTTTTAACTTCACATATTTCTTTTACGGAAAAATATCAGTTTTGTACACTAATCTATCGGCTCTTACAAATCAGTACACCGAGGTGTTAACTGTGAAGTTATGCAACGTAGACATCGATTTGTATGAAATTAAGCAATTAATACACCATCTCTAAATACTCAATTTAAAAGAATTAGTTATGTACTAATTGTTCGATTACATTGGTGTATGGAGACCAAAAATCGGGAAATTACATCCAAGCTTAAACATTAAACTTAAAAATACTTGTGATTTTTTATAAGTTGGAGTACTAATTGCTCGTTTTTGTGTAGATTGGTGTCTAGTTTGTGAATTTTGATGGTTTGATGTAATAGTTTGCGGTTTTGTACATTGGTGACTAAATTTTGGACCTAAATAGTATGGGTGCAAATGGTTAAAAAAAGACAGATTGGTGTAATAAAACGATATTTTTCCCTTTCGTTTACCAATTTATAGTCAACATGCACGTGATTTTTCGTTCACATTATCACACTTGTGGGCATACTATCACACTTGTTTCTACTTTTTATTCGTGTATTTCTTTTAGTTTTATCATTTAGGGATCTGTCTTTTGTATTATTGAATTTATTTATTGTGCAGATGATATGATTTCTGAGGTGGTGAAGAGTCTACCTCAAGAGATTGATGTAACTAGCAAGCGAAAATGAAATGCTGTAATCGTGAACCAATATTATTATGTGTGAGATTAGAGAAGCGAAAAAGCAAGGGAGGAAAGGCAGAAGGCATAAGGAAGCACAAGAAGTTTTATCGGCTGTCACTGCTGCAGCCACGGCTTCTTCGCGTCTATCATCTTTACGTCTACTGATGAATCTTCGCATCAACAGGTTCCATTTCCTCGTTTACTGCTTAAGCTAATCTTCTTTTCCTTGTCACTTTAGTTAGGAAGTTGATCTTCATTGTTTGGGGGATTTAAAATCCATTTTTTTAGTGAGCATCTTATAATTATATAGTCAAAAGTGTCTTGATTTGAAATCCTTTTATTGCATTAAACCTTTTAACATTATGTACTCTAAATGAATAATAGTTCTTTTTAATTGATTTCAGTTTGACTTGTTGTAAGTATTTTAAATCATCAGAGTAATGTAGTCCCTCACATGCAAACACAACCTCCTCTTCACATGGCATTTCAATTTCCACGATATGAAATTCATGTATCTGCATGGAGCTTTAGAAATCCATTTGAGAATTATCCGCATAAGAGTAGATTCATCTGCAATGGTTTTTTAATAAGATTCGCCAACACCAAAAATGAATAAAAGAAACAATAGATAACAATAGTCGGATCCTATGGTGTAGGGCTATTGATGACTTGAATGGTTGTAGGATAAATAATTATTATGATATGATCTATAGACTCTATGAAAGGTGTGATCATTGGATTTGAATTGTGGACTTGACAGTTATGAGGCTTACAGTTAATTTGTTTCTGAGCAGAGCTTAATGAAGGTTACAGTGTCAAAAATGGCGTCCCCCCGTGGTTTATCTGAGATGAAACCTGGCTCGACTATACCAGTTTCAGATTCTAATAAAAATCAGTTCAGAACTTGCGACATATGCAGGCGGTCAGATACGCTTTTGAACCCCATACTAGTGTGTTCAGGATGCAAGGTTAGTATAAAAACAAGAGAGTTGAAAAGATTTTCTGTTATATCTTATTTCCAGAGGGTACATGCACTTATATACTGCAAGGTTACAAGAGAAAAGGAAGGAATTAATAATCCTTAAATCAGGGGATATTTACCATCAATTACTTATATAAAGAAATATTCTAACAGCTAATATAATGTTAATTAAGTATGATTGACAATAATCATGGTAGAATTTGATATGATTTCGCTACAGTTAGACTAGTGTGTTAGTTTGAGAAAATGTTGCTAATGATAAAAATTATTATTTGTTCGTTAGTGACACTGTTTTTGCTTAAACAGGTAGCAGTTCACTTGGATTGTTATCAAGTGTTAAAGATTATACAGGTCCATGGTATTGTGAACTCTGCGAGGAAAAGTTATTGTGTAGAAAACCGCAGTTAGCTGTTGAGTGTGGGTGGTTGTGTGGTGAAAGTAGCGGTGTTTTTAGAAAGTCAATTGATGATCAATGGGTTCATGCTTTTTGTGCCGAGGTTATTGTTTTCTCTGGATTTTACAGTCATGCATATTTTTTAGGTCGAATTTTATCTCTAAGGATTTCTTTGTTCACTGTTTTTATGCAGTGGTTACTGGAAGCAGCATTTAAAAGGGGACAAACGACTCCTATTGAAGGAATGGTACGTGGATGTGTCTTTAGGATAACTTGGATGAAAGTTACTCAGATTAAGTGTGTTGCCCTAGTAGTTAGGGAATTGGTTACGTGGTGGTTTAACCCTTTGCACCTCCAAAAGTAAGGGTTATTTGTTATAAAAAGGGATTTTCCCCCTCTAAAAGTCAGTATAATAAACAAAACAGAAAACACATATTAATGTAATTTATATGTTTTTTTAAAATATGCCCTTTTCAAAAGTTGATGTATTGTCAAATAATGGCGTTTATATTATTTAGTAATTTTAACTTTTTGACTATTTTTTGGTATAAAAATAAGAGAAGCTTAGCAATCCATTGTGCAAAACTTATTAGCAATAAAAAAGCTAGTTTTTTTGTGGTGTCAAGAAAAGCTTTTGCTTACAAGCTGCAACCAGACAAACCCACAATATCTCTAGCATCTTATTTCTATTTTTTCAATTTTCAGGAGTCTGCTGTGAAAGGGAGTGAGTGTCATGTATGTCATCACAAACATGGGGCCTGCATAAAGGTACAACTTTTTCTTCTGTTGCTCACCCTGTCTCTCATGCGTACTATGTACTGTTATATCTTTGCTATTGGATTAATCTGAATTTTCTGATCATTTCAGTGTAATTACGGTCACTGTCATAACATGTTTCACCCGCCGTGTGCTAGAAATGCTGGTTTATACATGATTGTGATTAGGAGTGGTAGCAAGTTACAGCACAAAGCATATTGTCAAAGACATAGTTTGGAGCAGAGAGCCAAGGTTCAACTTCATCTACTCGAGCAGGAAACATGACATTATTTTGTGGTTTTTGTTTGTTTGTTTACCATTCCTCTTAATTGATCTTTTCGTATAGGTGGCGAATCAAAGACATGGTACTGAAGCACTGAAAGGCCTAAAGCAAGTTAGGGTGAGGATGCTTTCTGTTGATTTAGGTTGCTTTGGAGTGATTTGGTGTATAGTTTATGTTCTGTTCGACATATTCTATCCTATCATCATTTTTGGGTGGGAAGTAATTTGTTTGCCGGTTAACAAGAATAAAAACTTATTCTTTTATTTCATGTAAAATTTATACTAGCTCATAGACCTTTGTGCAAGTGGTGCGAAACAGAGCAAATTAATGAAAGTGGGGTGAAAACAAAGCAAATAAGCTAAAGGAAACCAACTGGGGAATGCTATTTCGCTTAAAGAACTACGAGTCAATAGATTTACTGCACTATTTAAAGTTTAAACCAATATGGACTGTGGTCTTTTTTCCTTTAGCAGGAACCCAGAGTTGAATGTGTTATTTTTATCTGATTTTATCTTTTTCATAGTATATTTGACTTTTAAAAAAAATTGTGCACCGGATAATGTTAGCTAAACAACTTTGGTCCTGATTACCTTCAAGGGCACTAATTTTTGTTATGTGGAGATGTTTAGTGAGTATCATTAAATCACCTTTGACCTTTCAACGAGACCATTGTGTTTTACTTCCAAAAAAACGCTGCAGAATGGATGCCCTCTGATATTACTTAATTAAGATTCCTTCTAGGTTACGCTCTTCAATTGCTGTTCCTGCTTTTCAGTTATATGATATGCAAAACGAAATCCGTGTCTCATGTTAATACACTATTGCGCAGGTTGAGCTGGAGAGGCTACGACTGCTCTGTGAAACAATAATAAAACGAGAAAAATTAAAGGTAACCGTATTTGAGCTGTAAATTTATGATCTGATTCCTTTTTAATTCTAAAGTATGTGTCCAAAACTTAAGATAAAACCTCTCTTGAAGTGAGAATTAGGCTGCATTCAGCGTTATTTTCATAGTTCCTGTTAGATTTTTTTTGAAATGATATAGTTCCTGTTAGATTGGACTTTGTAGATTATTAGCCTTTTCATTTGGTGATATGAATTGGGTTATTTATATGGCTTATGATCTTACATTATCCCCTTCTTTGTAATTGTTTACCAATGATATATGGTGTCCTTAATTTTTTTCGACTCATGCCTCATAATTTTCTTTCATTTTAACAAGAGGTTTTGCATTCATGAGATTTTGCATATCAAGATCTGGCATTTTTTGTTTTGTTTTGTTTTTTGTTTTGTTTTGTTTGATATGGTCTGTTATACACATCAAAGCAGATTTAATTTTTAATTACACAAGGTCTTTTGAACACGACGAGAACATGGTTTCATATATATTGCTCCTCCTCAATTCAGAGTGGTCATCAACCTACTGTCTACCATATCACGAGATGAATATCGACTTTTTTATTTTTTAACAACGGTTCTATCAGTAAAAAATCTTCTGATTTGTAATTTAAAACCATAACACATGTATCGTCACTAAATTCTTTTGATCAGTTCTTTTACGATTTTCTTAAATGTTTGGCGGCTCTCTGTGTTGGTATTTATGCGTCCATCTTTTTTCAAATATTAGCTTCTAAAATCACAGCTTAAAAATGTACTTGCTACAAGTATCCTGTACCCTGAGAATATAGGTGCTTATCATACAACCTGGCTAAAGTGTCACATTTGTATATTTTCAGCGTGAGTTAGTTCTCTGCTCGCAAGATGTGCTTGGTTCCAACCGACAAACTGCTGCTTTATCAACACTTATTCGCAGTCCAGTATTCCCAACTGATAGTACCTCAGATTGTGCGACTATCTCCCTTAGAGGAAACACAGATGATTGTCGATCAGAAAGTGAAACGACCCAAACAGCGGATGATGTTACCATCGATAGCACAGTTCCTGGTAAACGTCGTATTAAATTTCCCTTGTCTAAAAAGACAGATGACAGCTCCACTTCAAGTTTAGTTTTGTGGAAACCTAGAGAGAGAGTTGCCTTTGCTGGAAAGCAGATTCCGCACAGACCACTTATTTCTAAGAATCTTTTAGATGGTGGGGAGAAAAAGTCAAAATCTAGAAAGGCATAAAAAGGTTTTTGATGTTGCATTTCTCGCTATGAACAGATTACAGAACACTACTCATGGTTTTGATCGAAAAGGAGCTATTCTGAAGAATCATTGATTATACCGAAAGGTTTTTTTGAAACAAGTCGGTAAGATAAAGATTTAATATTTTACATTTGGGACAAAATAAGGGGTTCTTTTCCAGATTTGATCACCCTGTTTGAGGTGAACTTCTCATTTGACATTGAAGAGACTTGCAAGTATCACCGCTGATTTTCGTTATGATTTTAGGTAAGGTAGTTTTGTTTCGTTGTTGTATATTCATTGTTAGACAATTGTACAGTGGGATAGGGTTTGTTACCAGGGCATGTAGACTAGGTGTTTAGTTCTGTTGTCCATTGTTGTTTTTACTTTTGAAAAGGCGAAATAGAAGCTCTTCTGCTTCTTGTAACTTGTATACAAGGATTAGATAAATCCTTTGGCAGGAGTATGAGTGTATATATTTTTACAATATATACTTTGAAAGCATTTGTTGGTTCATAAAGAGAAACTTTACACAATTTGGAGGTACTTCGATTATTTTCTGCTGCAGATTAAGCATCAGTTCTATGCTTTGCATTGAGCCAAACTATTATTTAATTTCTTCTAGTCCATCCATTTAGAATCTTTCTCCTTGATAAAATGATTTCTAGGGTCATCATACCATTCTAAAATAATAAGTGTCCTCTCTCACTAGTCACTGTCTTGGTCAATCTTGAATACGTAAATATGAGCAACCGTGCTCTTAATTCCTGCTGATATTCCTTCCAAACGTCATTATTTATGTTTGTGCTCCAAATTGAATGTCTTTTATACTCTTGGGCCTCGTTTAGGTACGGGACTGTAAGTCCGGATTAACCGATTAACAAACTGGTCGGGATTATAAGTAGGTTTAAAATGAATGTCGGACAAATAGTCTGGCCTGAATTAGATTAGTTTTAACAACATAATCCCAATGATTTGACAAATGCACTCATTTTTCATCATGTAATCCAGACGGGGTGTATAGTCTGAACACAAATTTGGTTGTCAAACTACCTTTGAGTAAAAGTGGTTGGTCCAAATGGTTGGTATCTGAGTATACCATGCTCACCATCAGGGCTCGAACTCTGGCGCCTGCGAAGCAGGTTTAACTCCAAATGAGGATTTATGATTATCAAAAAAAAATTAAAAAAAATACAGCGTATCATTAAACGAGGTCTGCATGTCTGCTAATCCTATCTCGACCTCCAAACGATGCTACCAACAGGCCTAGGTATTCTTGGAGCCATGGTCGTAAATTTTTATGTTGAAGAATGTAATTTGTGGTGTACAGACACTTATCTTTATGAGTTGTCCTGTGATCACTTACTTGAGGATCTTTAACATACCCAGCCTCTTCAATTTTTCAGTCATTACTACTATTATCCTCCTTAGTCATCATATTCTAGTATTTTATTTTATTAGCTACTCCCAGTTTGGACTTAGGTTTCTTTTTAGGAAAAATACCCGATTAGTCATACTTTTCAAACTTAATCACTAAAAACTCACATAAAGTTTCATTATACCCAATTAGTCACACTTTATTAAAAATATAAATACCCCCAAAATTCTAATTTTTATAATTCGCTCAAAACGTATATCTCTTCTTTCATCTCTCATCTCTCATCTCTCCACCTGTACATTGGAGCTCCTCCGTCCACCATATACATACACACCCTCACTAAAATATTTCTCTCTCTCTCCGCATGTGCCGAAGTTTCAGAAATTCCACATCTGAACCCCGAATTCCAAATCTATTCACCAATTCAAATGTAGTGGCACACCCCCAAGCACGATGAGCAGCAACACCCCGAGGCCGCCGCAACTAGAGTCACACAGGCTAAGATCTCCGTCATTGAACAATATGTACGTATGTATGTATGTACCTACGTACCTACCTACGTACCTACGTACGTATGTATGTACGTACTTATGTATGTATGCATGCATGTATGTACGTACGTATGTACGTATGTACTGTAAGAATTCTAATCCCATTATCAAGAGTTACAATATATAAATTATTGGTCATTAGTGTGGTCTTTTGACATTCATAGGTTAAAATGTTTATGACTTAGTGGTAATGAATTGTGAGTTACAACCTTTCATGTCTTGACATTATGGATGGTCAAGATTGATCCTACCATGATGGATGGTTGAGATCGGAAAGTCTTTTCATGAGGTTGAGTCCTCTCCCCACCTATATAAATGACTCAAATCCATCACTTTGAGACACACCAAAAATTATAAGAAATAGCATAGGTAAGGGGGAGAAACTCAATAATCAAGTTCGTGTTCAAGTCCCAAGCTCACAAGCATTCCCATGGCTCAAGGTATGCGTTTCGACATACTTTTCGTAACGTTAAATGTATGATCATCATGTAGAAATAAGATACTAGCTTATTATGTTTGTAACATAATTATAGAGATAATTAATGTTTACTATTTTCAACTATCATGCGTTTTCGATTTAGTTATACTGAACTAACAAATTTACTGATTAGCATACTGGACTAAATGAAAACTTTCGATTTAGTATATTTCCGTCCAATTATCTAATAGAAATTAGTAAAATACAAAATTACCCTTATGAAACTTAAATTACTTTTGATTTAGTGTATTTTACTAATATATTTTTTCAATTTTGTACACTATTTTTTTCTATCAACTTCACCATTATTCATTATTAATGAAGTAGTCCTTGTAGTTTATGAATATAATCAATCTGATACTCATAATCTCAAAAGTCACCAAATATTAAATAAAAGAAAGTGTAAAAAATAATATGTATGACTAATAACTTACACTACAAATAATAAGTATTTTTATTTGGTACATTTCTTCATGTATAGAAAATAAAAACTATAGCACATTTTTTTCTCATTAAAATTTAAATTGTTATAACAAAAAAAAAAAACTATGTTTAGAAATTATAACTTAAATACTACTCATCGGTAGAAATGTTTAAAAAATATGAGTCATTTAAAAAAAACATATACGACCAAAATAAAATTATACTAAAAAAATAAAATAATTTTAGTTAGTGAAACTGATAACTTGTAATGAAAAAAATAGAAAAAAATCATATTTTTGTTGCACCTTTTTTAGTTGGTACGTTTGGTCATGCGTGTATGATAAAAACAAGAACTCGTTTTTTCCATTCAAATTTAAATTGTTTATAACATAAAAACCCATTTGTCTAGAAATTGTATCTTAAATACTACTTATCAGAACAAAGTAGAATTTTTTTTAAAAGGAAGTTACTGAAAAACAAAAAAAAAAAAAAAAAAAAAAAACATGTAAGACCAAAAGAAAAGTATACTATAAAAATAAAATTATTTTAGTTAGTAAAATTGATAACGTGTAATGAAAAAAAAATCAAAAATCATATTTTTGTTGCACTCTTTTTAGTTTATTTAAGAAAATTGAATCATGTGTATAAAAAATTAATCTAGTCATTTTCAAATTTCCTACAAATTCTTTTTAAAGCTATTAATGAATTTTATTAATTCTGAACAAATTTACATCCCAATTATAATACATTTGAAAATGTAATGACCAAAATGAAACAAACATAAAATTTGAAATTTCCAAAATTTACGAAATCAGTCCCAAACACATCTATACACAGATAGAGTCTATATATATATATATATATAACGATGTTATTATAATAGAAGTATTGGTGGCCAAGTGGTTAAGAACCTCTCACTTTGGTGACAAATCAGGATTCAAGTCCCATAGGTTGCTGTTTTTTCTGTTTTAGTTAATTTAGTTTTTTTTATAGTTAATTTAGTAGGTAAAAAGACCATTTTGCCCTTCAACTTAACTGAAAATGTTAGTTGACGTCACTATTTAACGGTCAATTTGGACGGAAAATACTAAATCGAAAGTTTTCATTTAATACAGTATACTAATAAATAAACTTGTTAGTTCAGTATACTAAATCGAAAACTCGTAATAGTTGAATATAGTAAACATTAATTATCTCCATAATTATATAAGTTATAATAGACTTACATTTGGTATCATGAGCATATATTAATTTCCGCATGGTGTTCTACAAAGAAATGCTAATTTTACGTGACGTTTTAATATTATGCTTTGTTACTAACATATATAGATTATTACATTCTAATCCTTCCATGTAACTTTGTCTCATGGCTTATTGCATATTTTGATAATCTGTAATCAAGGCACGTGTATGGTTATATACAATTAAAAATGTCATGGAAAGAACATTATATATGAAACTGTTTTTAGTTATTTGTTTTTGTAAGTCACGTACACTTGTAATAACGATTCACATGGTCACTGCAAATAAAAGAAAGTACGCACCTTTACATGAACTTTATTTTGATAGTAATATATACCATAAGATATATATTAGACTGATTGGTAAGAGTTAATACTAAGTTGGGCTACCATATGCTCAAGTACTAGTATAACTTGGTACATCAAATGTTTTTATTTGCTTGCATATGAATGTCACTCAATCGATGGAAAATTCCATTATATATTTTATGAGTTATGATATGATTACCGACTCATGTCTTATTTTGGAATTGAATGCATGCAAATATTTAGCATGAGTAATGTCATGTTTATACCACTGTACATTTCTCAATTGCCATGTGCTAAATAGTTCTTGTTAATGAATTTATAATGGGTTGGTTTCTAAAACTAGCATAATGAACTATTAATAAGTAGGTATAATAGCAATTTTGATGTACTTCCGAAACATTTCTAGTAGTAAAATTGTTTTGTGCAATTATAATGTTAATTGTTATATCATACCCCGATAACTTTATTAAATTGACATGTAAATCAAATTGGTTGCTTAAACAACATTAAGATAGGAGGCTACGAATATTTAATACAAGTTTTATTCGTCGAAATGGGTTCACATGTAACTCATTTAATTTGAAATGTGCATATAAGAAAATTGTTAATACTACAATTATGTAAATGTAGTTAAAAGTTTACGAACAAGTTTAGACTCACATTAAGGTTGAAAAATTATAAATCTTTCCCGAATAGGCTCACCTAGTATGATGCGATGGTAAGGCAAGACTTCGGTTGATACTTGGTATCTTAGGAAGGGCGGTTTTTAAGCAGCCTTAGCTGCACCAACCCTCACCCTCTCTTACCTGGTCGGATCATATTAGAGCTACCGAAAGGGTTAGAGTATGAAATAGTTTTCCCGTTTGTGTTTCTACACTTATGTTCATTTGTTAATATTTAAAAGTTAGATCAAACACAACACATGCTTTGATCCGTATTGAATAAATATTAACGAAATGTTATCAAGCATTCATATAAGTAGATTTTGGTTGTCTACATGTACAAAATTTTAAATAGTGAATGCTCAATTGTTGGTAATTATGTAAAACATTTATTTAAGTTTTGTTACTAGGTTTCCCACAGGTCCAGTAACATTATTAAATAAATATAATTGGGGTAATAATTAGTTAAACCTTAAAAGAAGGAATAAGATAGAGGTCATCCACAGGTGGCATATTTTATTTCTTGGAAAACTGTTAGAACCCATTATGTTTTAATACCAACATTTATATAACTTTCCTTGCATTTATGTTGTGTGTCATAATTTTAATTTTGAGCATGTTATAAAATAAATTGCAGTTTCAAACACAGTCCCACTAGCCCTTCACTCTCAAGCATCAAATATTCCTCTGTTTGATGGCACCAACTTTTCCGAATGGAATGAGCAAGTTCAGTTCAGTTTGGGTGTTCTAGACCTTGACATGTCTCTTCTCCTTGATGAGCCCGCTGCTATAATGGCTACTAGTAGTGTGGCCAAGAAAGAAGTTTATAAGGCATGGTCTAGATCCAACAGACTGAGTATAATGTTCTTGCGCATGAATGTTGCCACAAACATTAAGACTTCCTTACCTGAGGCAAACACTGCCAAAGAGTATCTTAACAATGTTAAGGAATGTTTTAAGGCTGCTGATAAGTCACTTGCTTCAAAGTTTTTGGCTGAAATTACGACAATGCGTTTTGATGGTTCTCGAACGATGAGTAACCATGTCATTGAAATGACAAATCTGGCTGCGAAATTAAGAAATTTGGGGATGAATTTGGATGATTCTCTTATCGTCCAACTTGTCATCAATTCGCTTCCTGCGCAATATGGACCATTTCAGATCAATTACAACACTATTAAGGAAAAGTGGAATGTAAATGAACTGCAAAGTATGTTGGTCGAAGAAGAGCGTAGGTTGAAGCAGCAGAATATTAATGTGGCGCATTTTGTCACTAAAGGAACAAAAAGCAAATTTGGAAAAGGCAAAAAGCAAAGCCAACCCAGATTTGATGGATCATCTCAATCCAAAAAGAAGGACAAAAGAAATGAAAGGTGCAGATGGTGCAAAAAGATTGGGCACTTTCAGAATGACTGCCTGAAACGTAAGGCTTGGTTTGAAAACAAAGGTAAACATTTTGCCTTAGTATGTTTCGAATCAAACTTAATTGATGTTCCTTCTAATACATGGTGGATTGATTCTGGATCCAGTACTCATGTTTCTAATACGATGCAGGGATTCCTTACAACCCGGAACACAAACCCAAATGAAGCCTTTTTATACATGGAAAACCGGGCAAAGGCCCCCGTTGAAGTCATTGGAACCTTTCGTTTAATTTTAGATTCTGGTTTCAGTTTAGATTTAGCTGAAACACTTTATTGTCCTTCAATTTATCGCAATTTAATTTCAATATCGAAACTCTCTGTTGATGGTTTTTCCTTTCATTTTAATAAAAATGGCTTCACTTTATTTAATAATGCTTCCGCTATTGGCTATGGTTTTCTCTCAAATGGATTATACAAACTAAATCTTGAACCTTCTTTTTCTGAATCCCTTGTTACCTTGCATCATAATGTTGGAACTAAACGTAGCTCATCTAATGAGCAATCGTCTTACTTGTGGCATAAAAGATTAGGATACATATCCAAAAATAGATTGGAAAGATTAGTGAAAGATCAAACTCTTCCAAATCTGGATTGGGCCGATTATGGTGTGTGTGTAGAATGTATTAAGGGTAAACAAACCAAACACACCAAGAAATGAGCCACAAGAAGTACGCAGCTTCTTGAAATTATACATACAGACATATGTGGACCTTTTGATATTCTATCTATTGGTGGAGAAAAATATTTTATTACTTTTATCGATGATTTTTCACGTTATTGCTATCTTTATTTATTGCATGACAAATCTCAGTCTATAAATGTTGTTGAAGTATTTATTACTGAGGTAGAAAGGCAATTAGATAGAAAAGTGAAAATAATAAGATCCGATAGAGGTGGTGATTTTATAGTCGATATGACGAGATGGGGCAACATCCCGGTCCTTTTGCTAAACTCCTTGAACGTTTAGGTATATGTGCACAATACACAATGCCAGGATCACCTTGGCAAAATGGTGTAGCTGAAAGGCACAATTGTACCTTATTAGAGATGGTTAGGAGTATGATTAGTAATACTAATTTGTCTATATACTTATGGATGCATGCACTTAAAACCGCTGTGTATGTTTTAAACAGGGTTCCTAGCAAAGCAGTTCCAAAAACACCTTTTGAACTGTGGAAAGGCTGGAAACCTTCCCTAAAACATTTACGTGTTTGGGGATGCCCAGCAGAAGAAAGGTTTTATAATCCACAAGAAAAGAAATTGGATCCAAGAACAATAACTTGTTATTTTATTGGGTATCCAGAAAACTCTAAAGGTTATAGGTTTTATTGTCCTAACCAAACTACAAGAATAATGGAAACCGGAAACGCCAAATTTCTTGAAAACGACGAAGTCAGTGGGAGTAATACTCAAGTTAGCGATGCAATCATTCAAGAGAGTAGGGTACCAATTTTGTTACCTGTATCTCATCAAGAACTTGATGTTCCTAACCGTGTTGATCCAATCAACATTGAACGACAAGTAAATGATCAGCAACTCGTTATTCCACAAAATGTGACAATTTCCAATGATACTGTTGAGAATACACCTCAAGGGGGAGAATTAAGAAGATCTCAAAGGAGTAAGAGATCTGCTATCTCCGAAAACTATGAGGTGTATTTATAAGAAACAGACATTGGAGATATAGATGACCCGGTTACATTTACTCAAGCTGTTAGTTGTACTGAATCTGCAAAATGGATAGATGCTATGAAAGATGAAATAGAATCCATGCGCTGCAATAAAGTCTGGGAGTTGGTTGAATTGCCAAAAGAGAAAAAACGAGTAGGTTGTAAATGGGTTTTTAAAACCAAACGCGACTCACAAGGCAATATCGAACGACATAAAGCTAGACTTGTTGCGAAAGGATTTAGTCAACGAGAAGGTGTTGATTACAATGAGACATTTGCTCTAGTTTCAAAGAAAGACTCGTTGAGAATCATTTTAGCCTTGGTAGCTCATTTTGATTTAGAGTTACATCAAATGGATGTTAAAACATCTTTTCTAAATGGGAGTTTAGAAGAAGAAGTTTATATGGCACAGCCAGAAGGCTTCGTAAAAGAAGGAAAGGAAAACATGGTCTGTTTATTAAAGAAATCAATCTATGGACTAAAACAAGCTTCTCGCCAGTGCTATCTTAAGTTTCACGATACCATCACGTCTTTTGGATTTAAAGAAAACACTGTTGATCGGTGTATATATCTTAAGACGAGTGGGAGCAATTTTATGTTTTTAGTCCTATACGTCGATGATTTACTTATAGCCAGCAGTGGCCTTAGTTTATTACGCGAAACTAAGAATTTTCTTTCTAAGAATTTTGAGATGAAAGATATGGGAGAGGCATCTTTCGTGATTGGAATTGAAATATTCCGTGACAGATCACGTGGATTTTTAGGATTGTCTCAAAATTCCTACATTACTCAAGTTCTAGAAAGATATAATATGCGGAATTGTAGTTCTACTGTTGTTCCCATACAAAAGGGAGACAAGTTCAGCTTAAGTCAATGTCCCCAAAATGAACTCGAACGTAACAGTATGAAAAATATTCATTATGCCTCTGTGGTTGGGAGCTTAATGTATGCTATGGTCTGTACAAGACCAGATATTAGTTTTGCTGTTGGGATACTAGGAAGATACCAAAGCAATCCGGGACTGGATCATTGGAAAGCTGCAAAGAAAGTATTGAGGTACTTGCAAAGAACCAAAGATCACTTGCTCACTTATAGAAAAACCGATCACCTTGAAGTGGTTGACTTTACAGATTCAGATTATGGTGGTTGTTATGATACTAGGGTAAGCACTTTTGGCTATATTTACCGTCTAGCCGGAGGAGCCATTTCATGGAAAAGTACTAAGGAAGGTACCCTAGCAACATCCACCATGGAGGCTGAGTTTATAGCCTGTTATGAAGCTTCAAATCATGGTTTATGGCTGCGTAAATTTATTTCAGCCTTGGCAGTGGTTGACTCCATCTCCAACCCACTGAAAATTTATTGTGATAACGCCGTTGCGGTATTCTTTTTAAAGATTGACAGATATTGAAAAGTTGCAAAGCACATTGATATGAAGTATCTGTCGGTTAAGGAGGATTTCCAGAAGAAAAAAATATCAATTGAACACATTGGTACAAGTGTTAATATAGCAGATCCACTAACAAAAGGCCTACCACCAAAGACATTCATTAAACATGTTGAAGATATGAGTCTTGGTAGTAGCATTTAAAGTTTAATGGGTGGTTTTGCTTAGTGCTTATATGTTTGATACATTTTGATATCATTACTAAATTTCTGAATAAATATAATTTCTGTTAAACGTTATGTTTTACATGCATGTATTATTTATATGACAGAAATAGTCTTTCCTCAAAGACATTATGAGACTATTACAAGATAACTCACATTAAAGGTTTTTCAAGATAAATTGTTAGTATAGTAGTATATGGAAGAAACCATACTCTTGATGTAGTATGGAACCGCCATGACTCTTACTGACGATTTGTTTAGGAAAGCATGTCATATTATAATTGCGCTCTTATGATTGCTTATGAGATGTTCAATAGACCAAGTGGGAGAATGTAAGAATTCTAATCCCATTACCAAGTGTTACAATACATAAATTCTTGGTCATTAGTGTGGTCTTTTGACATTCATAGGTTAAAATGTTTATGACTTAGTGGTAATGAATGGTGAGTTACAACCTTTTATGTACGTATACATATGTATGTAGGTATGTACGTATGTATGTATGTACGTACGTACGTATGTATGTACGTACGTACGTACGTACATATGTATGTATGTATGTGTTGCTATAAATTAAAGGTTTTGATGTTTGAGGTTTGAGTGGTGATCTGGATTAGGGGTAATTTAAAATCAAGTTAATATTGATATGCTGACGTGAAACTAGAATTTTACTGCCAAATTGTTTGAAATGTTAGTCATTTTAAAAAGTTGTTGATGTGAATTTGTTGACATGGAATTAGAATTTGCAGCTTCCAATTGTTAGGAAAAAAAACCTTTTTTTTGTTTAGTTTACGTTAAATTGGTTATCAGAGAACTGGAATTAGCGGGTTGGTTTGAAATTTTGAGCAAATATTAAATAATGAGGATTTTGTGGGCTATATGATTGATTTGCTTTACTTTGGGTTTAGTTATTCAGTTTTTATATACGCTTAGCTGATAGAGATTTCACCGTTAAATGTGACAATTTTCTAAACTTTGATTTGTTGCTGCATGGTTTCTAATTTGAGTAACAGTTTTATTTGATTATTCCTTTAGATTTATGTAAATTTTGTAGAATAATGTGTCACTTGGGAAAATAGATTCTTTATGTGTCCACTAAGAAAATACTGTGGGTAAACATTTTTATGCACCCGTATGCAATTATATTAACATTTTATGCACTTTTTATACACTCGTATGCAATTTTATTGATCTTTTATGCATATTTTATGCACCCACACGTATCCACTTTTATGAACTTTTTATGCACCCGTATGCAAATTTATTGACCTTTTATGCACTCGTTTGCACTTTTATTGACATTTTATGCACTCGTATGTACTTTTTATGCACCCGTATGCAATTTTATTGACGTTTTATACACACTTTATTTGTTTGGCATTGCATAAATTTTATTGACATTGCATAAATTTGGTTCATATTTGTTTGGCTGGATTTATGCAACTGTGCATCTAGGTATGATTTCACAAAATTGTACCTGTAATGTGTTCGATGAAATGTTCAATGGATATATTGTTATGAATTGTATATGGCAATAAATGGAATTATATTGTCACTTGTTTGCTTGTTTTACGTTTGTAGATTGTATAATTTTGATGGGTGAGTATATAGATATGTAAGCTCAAAATAATAAGAGCGCTTGAAGACGACAATAAATGCAATTTTTATGCACCCGTATTCACTTTTTATACAATTTTTATTGGTCCGTATGCATTTTTTATACACTTTGATTGACTTTTTTGCACTTGTTATACACTTTTTATGCACATTTTATGCACTTTCTGCACATTTATGCACTTGATATGCACTTTTAATTCAATTTTTATGCACTTGTTTTGCACTATTTATGCACTTGTAATGCACTAGTTATGCACTTGTTATACACTTGTTATGCACATTTATACACGTTATGCACTTTTATTTAATTTTTATGCACTTTTTATAAAACTTCATTATGTATTTTTATTGAATGTTATCCACTTTTACGCACTTTTTATGCACATTTATGCAATTGTTATGCACATTTATGCATCTGTATTCATTCTTTATGCACACTTTATGCACCCGTATGCATTTTATATGCACTATTTATGCACCATTTTATGTACCCGTATGCACTTTTTATACACCATTTATGCACCCGTATACACTGTCTATGTTATGCATCTGTATGCACTTTTTATGCATCCATATACACTTTTTATGCACTATTTATGCACCATATGCACATTTTATGCACTCGTATGCAATTTTACGTACTTCTTATTAAACCATATTCATTTTTATACAATTTTTAGACTCGTATACACTTTTACGTACCTTTTAATTATACATTTTTTATTAACTTATATCCACTTTAATGCACCTTTTACGCACTTTTTATGCATTTTTACGCATTTTTTATACATTTTTTTGCCCATTTTATGCATTTTAATGCATTTTTATGTATTTTTTTATGCATTTTCTATTTATCTTTATGCACTTGTTATGCACATTTATGCACTTTTTATGCACATTTATGCACTTGTTATGCACATTTATGAAAAAAACTGTTTTTTTTTTAAAAACCTGTTTTCTTTGTAAAAAAGCTGTTTTTTTTATGAAAAAACTGTTTTTTGGTGTGAAAAAACTGCTTTTTTTGTGAAAAAACTTTTTTTTATGAAAAAGCTTTTTTTTTATGAAAAAACTACTTTTTTCGTGAAAAATGCTAAATTTTTTATGAAATAAGCTATTTTTTTAAAAAAAAAAAAGTTTATTTTTATTTTTTAAGGTTTGTTAGAGAGAGAAAGATAGTTTGGAAGAGAAATGTGTAATAAATATCATTCAAATTAGATTTTGAGACCTATTTATATTTTTATTAAAGTGTGACTAAATTGAAACAGTAATCTTATGTGTGACTTTTAGCTATTAAGTTTGAAAAGTGTGAATGATTGAGGATTACCTATATATATTTTTTTGAAATGCTTCTTTTTTATATTAATTTGGAGAGGGTAACACCAACTTATATTCTTCTAACCACTCTAAGTAGGCTTCTGAGTTTTGAATAATCAACGAGCTACCACTGTACGTAACCACATAACCTATTGTGGAATGTTAATCTTAAAATAAAATTAGAATATTGTGGAATGTTTTCAAGGTTTGTGTCTTTGAATTTAGTTTACATGTGGGTGAATAGTGATCATGTTTTGGGTGCTCTTACCCCGTGGGCACATAGTTTAACACGACTAGTTATTTCGTCCTTCAAAAGAAAATTTCATATGATTGTTCATACCATTGAAATCCGAATTTGTACGCATGCCTAAGAATTCAGTTGTCTAGATGTAGAAGTGGTGGTGCTCAGCTTTGAGGACTAAGTTACTTGATGTCCATTCCAAAAGATGAGAAAAGAGGATGGTAAATACTTGATAATACATAGTTTTACGTACGCTAATAATTGAGAGACGTCTAAAGAAAGGGGAGAATAATTGATTACTATATAAAAACGTACACTTAATTTTTAAAACTCATATTCTCGATTCTTATTTAAGATTCGATACGTATAATGTAACATCAGTGAATAATAAAGTTAAAAACAAGTACTAAAAAAAGTAACATCATGCATCTAACATGTAGTGAAATCATGTAACATATGTATTAATTTGTGATATTGTTTTAGAATTTGGTTTTTTTAATTAAGTACCAATAATATATCTTTGCATAATTTTTCCAAAATAAATATTTGGTAGGATATATATGTAGTCTAAAGTCGGATAATAGAATAAATTGGCTGAAGTTACACCACGTTCGTACTTGTTGATAAAATAAAAACTAATTAAAAATCATTTAGATTATGTCACTAGTGTCTCAATGGAAAAATAATGAAAATGTATATACTTTTGTTACTTAATTATAGAAAACTCATATTTTTAAATATTAGTACATATGCTATGTGATGCTAATTGTTTTTACTCTTTATTTTTAATTTTGATGCTACTTAATACTATATTATATGTAACAAAATTTAAGAATTCGAGTTTTTAAAAATTAAGTATATTTTATTGTAATAATCAATCATTCATTTCTAAATAGGAGGGAGAGTTATGGAAAGTGCTTTGCTTTTAAGTTGTTTATTTTTGTCAAATGGTATTTCAAATATTTCTTATAAGACTACTAAGAAAGTTCAGAGAGCTGGTTTATTTTGTTTTTTAGTCATATATATATATATCCATAGTAATAATAAATAAATAAATAAAAGAGGTAAGATTGGATTCAGATTCGCTAAGCTCAGCTTTGTATGGAGCATGAGGGACACGTTCATATAAAGGGGGAAAAATAAAAATGAGAAGTGGCGCATGGGTAAAGCCAATGGGCAATGAGGTACTCAAAATTGGGTTGTACTAGTACATTTTTGCATCCACATGGTAGGGATAGATAGATAGATAGATAGAGATACATAACAAAGAAAGCCATATAAAAAATACTATTTAAGTGAAGAGGCGGGTTGTTTGTTATGCATGGTAACAAAAAATTGAAAGGGTCAAAAAAAGGCTATGCGGCTAGTACAAACCAATGCAACCAAAGGGGTTAACAAATTCGATTTGTATTTTGCCCTTTGGTGTAACTTTGGAGTCACCTTTGTTTGTGGGTTGTGGCGACGAGTTTCTCGTTTTCTTTTATACTTAGATTTTATTTTTATTTTTATTTTTATTTTTATTTTTATTTTTATTTTTAAAAATATGCTTACACTTTTTATTACATGACAAATAAGTACTCTTCTTCCACGAAACATGGTACACTAAACACTATATATTCATCATTCATGTAATCTAATAGTTAATGAACTGTAAATTAGACCAATCAGGCATTAGCTATGTTGCTTTTCAGAGTTTTTTTTAATTTATTATTTTTAAATTGTTTAATCACCTTGAAAGCTTGGGCTGTGTTGTAGCTAGATTCGGGAAAGTCAGTGACATTAAACTGAATAAATGTCAAACATTTTACCTAGTCTGTGTGATCTAAGAAAACTTATTTAACTTAAACCGCGTTCGACCAATCCTTTCAAAAAAAAAAAAAACCGTGCTCGACCAAACATTATGTTAAGAGACACCCATAAAAAAGTTTAAGTGAAATGACTTAGTTTTGATGATAAATCAATGTAATGATACTATATATATAGTTCTATAGTTTGTAAGTATTTCTAGCTATATGCTATTGGTGTAGTCATTACAAGGACATGTAATCATGTGTATAAAATTTACTAACAAGCCGGTCTATTTTTTCCCATTATATATATTAAAAACTTCTAAAAAAGTTTTCTAAATGGTATCCGCCTCGGATTATTTCCTATATGAATAGCATACTTTTATCTCGTAAGCATATGGAATTTGATATTGGTCGACAAAATTTTGTGACTTGCAAAATTTGATGATAAATCAATGTTATGATACCATAGTTTTATAGTTTGTAAGTATTTCTAGCTATATGCTATTGGTGTAGCCATTTCAAGGACATGTAATGTGTATACTTTTATCTCGTAAGCATATGGAATTTGATATTGGTCGACAAAATTTTGTCAAAGTTGAATAGTGTCCATGAAATAAAAGGGATTATATTAAACAAAATCTTGTATTTTGGAAGATTGTGATGATGTAAAACGTAAAGAAACATACTGCATAGAGATATAATCTATTCGATTCCATGGTGACCACGAGCAGCATGACCCATACATTTTATGTTGAGATCTGTTTGTTACTCTCTCCGTTCTCATTTAATTGTTTATTACGAAACTACGTGCAATTTTGATCAGTTTATAACGTGTATCAAAATTGTCAAAATGAATTTTTTTAAAATCTAATCATAAAATTTAACATTTGAACCATATGATCAACTTTTGAAAATTTTCATTCCGACAATTTTGATACAAGTTTTTGGCCAGTCAAAATTGCATGTAGTTTCGTAATTGACAATTAAATGGGAACGGACGGAGTATTTTCCTAGACTACTTTGATATTTGTTATTTGTTATTTCTTAGGCAAAACTACTTTTTTATTTTGTGAGGGGAAGAATTGTTTTTAGATTTATTATTGAGAACTCAAGTTCATTATGTTTTAACTTCTAAAAACTGTGAGCTATTTCTTTTGTATTTATTGGTTTTCCACTCTTTTCATTGGATGAAATGTTGATTTCATCTATTTTCTCTTGTGAAACCCTTGAGTTTCATGATCAGATAGTGGCAATTATTTAGTCACTCTCACTTGATGATATCCTTTAACATTTTAAATACAGTAACACACATTCTCCGGATCCGGTCCGTACACAAATAAAATACAATATACGTGTGATCGAGTAGTCCTCCAATAGACACTAATTGCTCTTCAGTTAGTCTATTTTGTGTTACTTATTTTTATATGCCAATCGTTAATTTATGATAATTTGAAAACATATTTAAAAAATATATAATATACAAAATATTATCGGATTTTGACCACTTTCATTTGTTTTGAATATATAAAAATGTTTATTGGTTACTTTGAGTTGCATATAATTCAATATTAAAGTGTATTGAAATATAATTTTACGTTTTTACTTTTGCGGACTCCTGAGTCCTTATTTATTTTCATTTTGTCGCTTTTCTCAATTTTTTAATTCTTGCCTTTTTGGCCGTTTTCGGGGCTTGTTTTTGCTTTTTATGCTTATATTGCTTTCGACTTTGTCTGGTTTTGTAGTTTTTCAAACTTTTTTCTCTCCATGACTAGCTATTTTGGCCAAGTTAAAAAAGTCAAGTTTTTTTTTTCCTAACCATTTGGTATATCTTTTTAATTTAATTAAAAAAAAATTCGCCTTTTTCTGACCTTCCAACTTACTGTTTTTTCACAACTTCTAACTTATGTTTTTCTAATGCAAATTTATGACATATACACGTTTTTTTTAAACAAGACATACACTCATTTAAAAGTCATAAGTTTTTCTAATTTTATTACTACAAAAGATTAAATGTTATCGCACATATCTTTTTATGACCCGAACTTCGCCCTTCTAATTGAGAGTGCGTGTTTTGCTCACTAGACTAGGCTAATGGGCATTGGGTTCAATGCTTGAAACAAGAATACATGAGACATGACAAAAGGAACTACGAATAAGTTAAAAGGACAATAATGATCTCATATTGAAGAAACCCCGAAGTTTTCACATTTATTTTAATAAAGAAAATTAACAATTCGGGTCTTTAAACACCACTTGTAATTCAACTCTGAATCATAATTCTGCCACTAGATGACAAGAGCAGAAACGAAAGAATTGGATAGATTTATGATGCTGGAAGGTAAAAAATAAAGGGTCCATACCCAAAATATATAATGTGTTATGAAATATTATCAAAGCATACAATCCAAATAAATTATTCCCAAAACATACAATTGACCCAAAAAAGAAAATAAAAATATTTCTCCTCAGCTATCAAAATATTTCTATTTCTCTTCTCTCTCTTCTCTCTTTCTAAATCATCATTTTTTCCCACAAAATACTATCTTATTTAATGTTAAAATGACTTCTAAATCGAAAAAAATAAAATTACAACAAAAAATAAAAAAATTCAAAAAAGTCGAGATGCCGAAAAAACCCAAAAAATGCTGGAAAAACCTTTAAAAAAGTCGGGAACCCGAAAAAATCCAAAAAAATATTAAAAAATAAAAAAACCAATAAAAATCCAAATTCACAAAAATATGAAAAAAGTTCAAAAAAGTCGAGAATCCGAAAAAACCCAAAAAAGGCTGGAAAACCCTTTTAAAAAGTCGGGAACCCGAAAAAGCCAAAAAATGGTTAAAAAAAGTAAAAAAACAAAGAAAAATCCAAAATCACAAAAAGAATGAAAAAAGTTCACAAAAATCGAGAATCCGAAAAAACCAAAAAAGTGCTGAAAAAACCTTTAAAAAGTCGGGAACCCGAAAAAACTCCAAAAAAGTGGCAAAAAATAATAAAAAAATCAAGAAAAATCCAAATTCACAAAAATAAATAAAAATAAAGTTCAGAAAAGTTGAGAACCCGAAAAAATCCCAAAAATATGGTAAAAAAAAAAACAAGAAAATTACAAAATTACAAAAAAAAAATGAAAAAATTTCAAAAAAGTCGAGAATTCAAAAAAAACCAAAATATGCTGAAAAAACATTTAAAAAAGTCGTTAACCGAAAAAACCCAAAAAATTGGTAAAAAAATCCAAAAAATATCCAAAATCACAAAAAGAATGAAAAAAGTTCACAAAAGTCGAGAAGCCGAAAAAACCAAAAAGTGCTGAAAAAAACTTTAAAAAGTCGAAAACCCGAAAAATCTCCAAAAAAGTGGCAAAAAAAACCAAGAAAAATCCAAAATCACAAAAATATATATAAAAAAAATGTATTATGTATGCTCGTATTAAAAAACAAGTATAAATTATGTATTGTGTGTTAAAAAGCATGTATAAAAATTGTATTGTGTATGAATAATAAGAAAAAAAACAAAAAAAATGGACAGTGTCAATGGATACATAATGTATTGTGTATGACTGTATTAAAGAGCGTGTATAAACAATGTATTGTGTATGCATGTATTAAAAAGCATATATAAAATATGTATTGTGTATGCCTGTATTAAAGAGCATGTATAAATAGTGTATGCCTGTATTAAAAAAACATGTATAAACTGTCAATGGATACATAATGTATTGTGTATGACTGTATTAAAGAGCGTGTTTAAACAATGTATTGTGTATGCCTGTATTAAAAAGTATATATAAAATATGTATTATGTATGCCTGTATTAAATAACATGTATAAATAGTGTATTGTATATGCCCGTATTAAAAAAACATATATAAACTGTGTATTGTGTATTTTTGTATTAAATAGCATGTATAAATAATGTTTTGTGCATGCCTGTATTAAAAAATATGTATAAACTGTGTATTATGTATGCCTGTATTAAAGAACATGTATAAAATATGTATTGTGTATGCATGTATTAAAGAGCATGTATAAATAGTGTATTGTGTATGTCTGTATTAAATAACATGTATAAAATATGTATTATGTATTACTGTATTAAAGAGCATGCATAAATAATGTATTGTGTATGCCCGTATTAAAAAAACATGTATAAACTGTGTATTGTGTATGCATGTATTAAATAACATGTATAAAATATGTATTATGTATTACTGTATTAAAGAGCATGTATACATAGTGTATTGTGTATGCATGTATTAAAAAACATGTATAAATTGTGTATTGTGTATGTCTGTATTAAAGAGCATGTACAAAAAGTGTATTATGTATGTATGTATTTAATAGCA
This sequence comes from Primula veris, assembly GCA_963682055.1. NCBI lineage: Eukaryota > Viridiplantae > Streptophyta > Magnoliopsida > Ericales > Primulaceae > Primula > Primula veris. The sequence continues at coordinate 10,347,213 of OY821743.1, forward strand.
TGTATAATTGTGTATTGTGTATGCATGTATAAACGGTATATTGTGTATGCATGTACAAAAAGTGTATTGTGTATGCCTGTATTAAAGAGCATGTATAAAAAGTGTGTTGTGTATTTCTGTATTTAATAGCATGTATAATTGTGTATTGTGTATGCATGTATTAAAGAGCATGTATAAAATATGTATTGTGTATGCATGTATTAAAGAGCATGTATAAATAGTGTATTGTGTATGTCCGTAGTAAAGAGCATGTATAAAATGTGTATTGTGTATGTCTGTATTAAAAAGCATGCATAAATAATGTATTGTGTATGCCCGTATTAAAAAAACATGTATAAACTGTGTATTGTGTATGCCTGTATTAAATAGCATGTATAAAATATGTATTATGTATTACTGTATTAAAGAGCATGTATAAATAGTGTATTGTGTATGCATGTATTAAAAAACATGTATAAATTGTGTGTTGTGTATGTCTGTATTAAAGAGCATGTACAAAAAGTGTATTGTGTATGCCTGTATTAAAGAGCATGTATAATTGTGTATTGTGTATGCATGTATTAAAGAGCATGTATAAAATGTGTATTGTGTATGCATGTATTAAAGAGCATGTATAAAATATGTATTGTGTATGCATGTATTAGAGAGCATGTATAATAGTATACTGTATATGTCTGTATTAAAAAACATGTATAAACTGTGTATTGTGTATGTTTGTATTAAAGAGCATGCATAAATAATGGATTGTGTATGCCCGTATTAAAAAAACATGTATAAACTGTGTATTGTGTATGCCTGCATTAAATAGTATGTATAAAATATGTATTATATATTACTGTATTAAAGAGCATGTATAAATAGTATATTGTGTATGCATGTATTAAAAAACATGTATAAATTGTGTAGTGTGTATGTCTGTATTAAAGAGCATGTACAAAAAGTGTATTATGTATGTATGTATTTAATAGCATGTATAATTGTGTATTGTGTATGCATGTATAAACGGTATATTGTGTATGAATAACAAAAATATAAAGAAGGGGAAGTGTCAATCAATACAAAATATATTGTGTATGGCTAGGGTGGAAAAAGAAAGCGATAAATTCATAATTATTTAATTACTTGCCAATTATGCCCCAAAAATGAGCATTGTTCCGATCGAACAAAAACAAAATTCTAATTCATATACAAAAAATGAAAATGAATTTCTTGAGTAAATCAATTCCAACAATAAAATTCCTGAAGAGTAAAACGATAAATCCCTGATTATTTAATAACTTATCAATTATGCCACAAAAATGAGAATCACTCCAATCGAAGATAAATAAAAGCCAATTTCATATAAAAAAATGAAAATTAGGCTTCTAAGTAAATCAATTCCAACAAGTAGAAAACACAATCAGATTAAAAACAAAACAAAAATCCAAATAAATGTAATACTCTACATACCTGATATCTAGAGCACAAAAAAAATAATATGTAAGAAATTCTAAAGATTTAACCTAGTTATAATCGAGTTTTATGATAAAAATAAAACAAAAAAAGTGAAAATGGAAAAGGGGTTCAGAAACCACTGGTTCTGGTAAAACTGGTACGAAAATGGATTTAGATGAGAATTTTAATGGGGGAATAAGTTTTGATCGGACGGTGAATATTGGGGTTAAAGTAGGAGTGTGGGGAAGATGGAGGGTTGGGATTTGAGGAGGTGGTGACGGGACCGGAGATGGAGTGAGGTGCGGCGGAAGGTGGTGGAGATAGGTGGCGGCGGAGAGAGGAGGACGAATGTTGTAGTTGACATTTTTGTATGTGTGTGTGTGTATATATATATAGAGAGAGAGATGTTAAAAAAATATAAATTATTTAGTATTTATAATTTTAATTAGTTGTATGTTTTGGGAATAAAGTGTTGGGGTGTAATTTTTTGGTAATTAGTTTAAAATAGTTGTATCTTTTGGTAATTTTCCCAAAAATAAATGCGAAGTAGTGAAATAAACGTTGTTACATGATTTCTAACTCAATTGAAAAAGGATTACATGAAACAAACTGATCTATAAGTATGAATTCAAATTAAGTAGCGTGTTTTTAGCAAATTAGAATGGAAAGAATTCCGATAAAGCATGTACTTTAATCGGTTAAGTCGTGATTCTCAACAATAATTATCTAAACGGTCGAAAGTAATAATTTGGACGAGTAGATATCTGTTGGCCCGTGTGGCTAAATTTTAGGAGGGGGGGGGGGGGGGGTGTGAATAAGGTTTTTGGCGCTTTTCGCCTAATTAAACTTAATGGCAACTAACAACCCAACTTTTTGCAATTCTAAGCTTAAGCGTTTAATAACGTTAATGAAATGCTAGAAGTCCTAAACGCAAGCAAGAAAATAAGCAATAATATAAGTTGCGGAAAGTAAAAGTTTAGGGAAAGAAATTGACACTGCGATTTATAGAGGTTCGGCAAACGTCCTACCTCCTCTCCTCGGTACTGCCGAGTATTTCACTAAAAATCTTCTTTCGGATATTACAAATCCTATCGAGCTCAATCAATCGATTGGCTCACCCTCTATTCGAGGTTCCTAATCTTGATACAAGTGCAAGCGAACACGTTTTACGAGTCAACGACTCCCCCTCAATCTATGAGTACCCAAGTGTTTTAACCTAGAACTTTTAACCAACATTTTGGCTTAAAAGCTTCTACCCAAACACTCACTCACAAATGAGCTTATAAATTGCTCTTTACAAAATTGTTGAAATCAAAACAACTCTCACAATTTGATTGCTTCTAAATAAGCTAATTTGTGATATTTGATGTTGTTCGATCTTGGTTTGAGCTTGTATCGCTTTCTCTTCAATTTCTCTCTTTTAGATCTTTTTCTCACCAATGGTGATTTTAAGTGTGTAGGATAGAAAGAGGTTGAAGGATCATCTTATGTATCTTTTGGAGAGTGATTAGGGTAGTTTATATAGACCAAATGGTCTATTTTGTGTATTGTGACCGTTGCTGGGTGGTTGAGGGTTTTATCCAGAGGGTTTTAAGCAATTTCCCAGAATAAGCTGAAAAGTTGTTTTTGAAATCTGCAGAAAACGATCGGTCGTTTTCTGCATTTCGATCGGTCGTTTTTCAGAAAACGATCGATCGTTTTCTGTAGTCGATCGATCGTTTTTATAAAGATCTCTCTGGAAGAATTTGGACCAAAAACGATCGGTCGTTTTTCTCCAGACGATCGGTCGTTTCTTCAGTATTCCCGGTTTTCTCGTTAAACTTCAAAAGCCCGTAACTTCTTCGTTTTAGCTCCGATTTTGGTTCCGCTTGAACCGTTGGCTTCGTTTTCGAATGCTCTATCTTTTTGACGTCTGAAATTTACATTTTCTACTTTTGGAAAAGACAAATCGTTATATCATCGAAATAAAGAAATCGTAAAATCATTAAAAACATAATCAAAGTTATAATCAAAATAAATTATTGAATTCTAAGTTCAACAATATCTTTATTGATTATTGAATTGTTTATCGTTTACAAATTGCTTTTATTACAATAGTCTCCATTATCTAAACCTCGGTATGATGCTTAGATTTTCTTCTTCGGTATTGATCTTTGGTATTCGAATTGACTTCCTGAGTACGTATACTTTCTAGTGAGATAAGTTCTGAAAAGTCTATGTCCTGGTATGCCTTTTTCTCCTACGCTATCAGGTAGGATATTGTACTGCTATTTGACTTTATTTATAGGGGTATGTGCACTGCAAGATGTTGACATGTGGCGCTTTCATCTGTAGATCGTGGACTTTTGGTTCAGTGGGCTTCTATCATTTGGAGTTAGTCCAATGGGCTCTTACATTTCCTCTTTTATGAAGGAAAAGACCATTATAGCCTTATATCAAATATATTTCTCATATCTGATGCATTGGATACCCGCTTTATTTATATGGGTCGGATCATTGCTGAATACCACTTATCGGATACTATTTTCATGTCGTATCAAGTGCTCACTGACTTTCTCGTTGCGGTTTCCACGACGAGAGAGTCATCATGCTCGGTTTTCATAGGTTTCCTCTCATGTGATCGATTTTCATATATTTCTTTTCATGTGCTTTGTTTTCATAAATTTCTTCTCGACCTTGGAATTCCGAACGTTTTCTTGATAATTGGATTTGTCATCAATCTCTGGCCAATTTTCTAGGCTAACTGTGTAGTCAATTGACCTAGTTCCTCTATACCTAGTCTTTATTGTTGTGGTTGATGGCTTTGGAAAGTTCATGCGTCGTTTCACTTATCTATGAGGCTTTTGGCCTTCCCTCTCCTTACCCATTATAAAATGGATTCTTTGTCACTTCTTCTTCCACCTTTCTTATTGTTATTGCTATTGACTTTTATTTACAACCATGGCCCATCATAATGAATCTAGTGGGGACAATTTCCGTGAATACCAAGCTTATCTATAGGGTGAGGCCAGAAAGGTGCCTGGCATGGAAAGGAGGGTAGCTTTTCTGGAAGCTGCCCTTAATTTGGCACAATCTGACTTAGATTGGGTGACTAGAAGGGCTATAGGTTTAAATCCTCTCGGGACAGGCATAAGGCATCTAAGAAGGCTTACAAGCTTGCCCTGAAATAGTTGCATGCTCGTTCGAATACAGGGCCTGGTGATGGCGGTGCTGGGGCTTCGAATGTTTGAGTTATCTGTTGTAATTTTGTTCTTTTTTATCTGAAATAAAGATCTTCATTTGTAACAAACTTTTAATCTGAATGCTATCTTTTTGTCGTTTATATTGCATTCACTATTACTTTTACGAATATTTGGCCGCTTTTTGGACTGTCTTTTCGTATTCTTTCCTTTTGCCATGTGTCTTGTGATGATAAGGTTGGTTTTGCTACCCATACACCTGTATCTTATTCATAATTCAAAAAATATTGTTTAATTTTCCCCATGCGTTATCTCCTGGATATTTTTAAACTGTTGCACTTCCCTAACTAACACGTGTCCAACGATTTCTTTTAGACGGTTGCGTTTCCCTAAATGATAGGAATCCAATGGTTTTTATTAAATGGTAGCGCCTCTTCAATTGACACGCATCCAATGGTCTTCTTTGACGGTTGCACTTCCCTAACTGGCACAAATCTAGGGGTTTTCTTTCAACAGTTGTGTCTCTCTGATTGACACGTACCTAATGGCTTCTTTGTGAATGGTTGCAATTCCTCTATCCATACTTATCTGTATCCATATATAAGTGCACTCTTTAGCACACTTCTTTCTTCATTAACTCTTTTAACAATCCTCTATCTTCTTTATGGTATAATTTTCTTCTCTTTATATATTTTCTTTTGACAATGTCTTTCCCCTTCACCAAAAGTGCTTTGGCTATGTAAGTGGAGGCCTTTGAGGCTTCTTATCACAATGTGAAATGGATGGTCCGAGAGGCGGAGGGTGAACTGAAAGTCATGCAGTACCATCATAGTGAGATGGTGAGTGAGTTGACCTGGTTGAGGTCTGAGTTGGAGCATACCAGGCAAGCACGCCTGGCCTTGGTTGACGAGATTGATATGCTCCGTGGGAATGCTGATGGGGTTGGGCCATCTCATCGGTTCCACTCTTCCTCGGTCGATCCTTAGTTTTCTTTATATTTCTCGTCGCTTTTCTTTTTCAATGATGTAACATTTCGTGTAACCCTCCTTTATTAATGAAATGAAATGACAATTTATTATTTGTTTTTCTTCTGTTTGTCGTATTGGATGTTTGCTTTTTTTTTCTGGTTGTATAACATAGGCCTTCGAATCTTGTCCTTACTTTTCCCAATTTTTATGTATGCCCACGTAGTTGTTGCTCGTACTATCATTGATACTAACATCCAAAGCTGTTTGTACCTTTATTTGTGTGTCAGTGTGTTTTTCAGTCACTTTTTGCTTTCAAAGTTCTATAAATACTTTGTCCAATCTCTCCCTTCTCATCTCTCTTTCTATTGTGTGAACTTTTCTTCGTGCTGAAGAAAAACACTAAAGTTACTTGCTGCTTCATAAATGGCTGCTCCTCGGATGGGAGTTCATGCTTGGGTGAGGGATTTGGATGAGTTGCTAACTCAGACTCGCCATCGTTTGCTCATAGTTGAGAGGGAGTTCGGGGACTTGACCTTAAGGCGATCTACTTCCTCGACAGATGATCTATGGCAGATAAAAATGGGCGAGTGCGATGCTTTGGCACGTCGGTTGGACGAGCTATTACTTAAGAGAGATCGTCAGATGGATGCCTGGTATGAGGCCGATGAGATATGGGATCAGGCCCAAGAGGAGTTTGACTGTGGTCCTTTGGGATCCGCAAGTCTATTGACTGAAAATGCTCGGCTTAAAGACGACATTGTTGTTCTTAGTTCGGCGAATGTTGCTCTTGCTGATGAAAATGCCTCCTATCGTGCTCGGCTTATGGGTAGTATGTCTTCTAGTCGACAAAGGATCTTTCTCTCATGTCGGAGTTCGGCTTTCCCCCCTAATGATTCCTTATCAGATTTTGGGTCTTTGTTGTTATTTATCATTACATGTATTTTCGAATGGGTACACGTGTATCGTTATAACTCGTGTTTCCTTTTGAATTTGGACTGTTGTGTCATTTCGTTTCTTGTGCTCTTGACTTTCTATAAATGCTCCTTTCTGCTATGTTTTTATTTATTTCTCATATAATTCTTTTCCTTATTCTTGTATCTTCTTTCTTTTCCTAACATTTTTGTGAGATGGCTCTCCTTACCAGATCTGCTGTCAAAGCAAAATCTGCCCTTGAAAGTGAGTCCACTTTCATGCTGCCCGTTCGAGATCATTCTTATGGCGAGGAGGAATTAACTCAGGCTGAATTGTATGAAATTGACATAAAAATATTGAAGGTGAAACTTCAATGTTCTGAGACTGAGCGTAAGGCGTTAAGGAAGTATTGGGATCAAAAGAAAAGTAATCTCTATGAAGCCGAGAAGAAGTGTAGATACCTTTCTTATGTCTTGAAACAAGTGGGGAGTGGTATCTCTCACCTATTGAGGGAAAATGAGCGTCTTGAAAGAACTGTTGGCTAAGAAGAATTTTGGGGGGGGGGGGGGGGGGGGGGGGGGTTGTTCTTGTAATTTTCTTATTTTTTGGAGGTTTAACCAATTGTAATATTTTCTGTGGTCCCATTGGTGGATGAATAAAATGATTGTTTGCTTCTTTATATATCTCTCTATTACTCGTTTGTTGCTTTTCTATCTGCTTTTTGTTTTCCTCGATGTGATAACCATGTTGATGTCGGGCGTTTTCTTGATTATTGGTTTTTATATCCCGATTGGTCGTTGTTCAACATAGGTCACCGGGACTATCCCCCCGTAGACCATTGCTAGGGGCCTTGCTTGTTTCTTGGTCATCCTAGTGACGGTCTACACCGTACTTTATTTACTATTGTTATCTGTGGATTATTGCTCGTCTTCTTTTGCTTTATTATTGATGACATGTCCCTACTTTTCGAAGTGGGGTCTACCGGTCGTTTATATCGGTTCTATGACGTGACCTTCATGGGGTAGTGGGATGTACCATGCCACGTGGCATGGTCATGAGCGTTGTTTTTGAAACTAAGCGGTAGTTGCTGACTTTGTTTATGGTTGAAAAAAGTAAATCTCTGTCACACGGAAGGACGGTTATTATTCTATTACTGTTTATTCTCTTTCTTTTCTTTATATTCTCTTATTAAATCTTTTTGTTCTTATCTCATTAATATACACACTTAGTAACCCTCTATTGTTCTTATTTTCTTAATACCCTCATAATATTTTCATCTCCTTATCTTTTCTTTGTTTCTATCTCTAGGTTTTCTTTCTCTCTTTAAATCTCTACCACTACTATACTTTTACTCGTTCACTTCTTTTGCGATTTTAATGGGGGTAAGTATTTTTACAACTTTCCTACCATATGTTTTTTCTAAACTTCGTTGGTCTTTGGGATTTTTCATGATTTTTATGCGTTGATGGTGTGTTATTATTCTTGTTTTTGACCTATTTACTGAGTTTCGTCCCTTCTTGGCATACAATTTATTATATATTAGTGTTTTATTGTATTACTAACGATTTTGTCCCTTTTATTGGGTTTTGTACAGTTTTATGTATTGTGATGATTTTTGGTTTGTTTTCTAAATTCTTGTTGTTAAAAAGTTTGTCCCTGTATTATTGCCCTTATTTGTTGCTTATTTGTGATTTTCGTTTCTTTTTTCTATATTTTACTTATAGCGTATATTTTTGTTTGTTATTAGGAATACTTGCAGCAATGTCTGGCCCAACTGGGGTAGTTTTTCGAAGATGAGTTCCGTGGTCGGGCTAGAATTCATGCCGATGTACATGTGCGAAAACCTACCTCAGACGAGAAGGTTTTGGGTGAAGTCCGAGAAGGAGAGGTAGCTATTCGGGCCTCTACTCTTTTGACGGGAGGACTTACACTTCCGTTCTCAGATTGGGTGGTATCATTCTTTGAAACCTTTCAAATTGCTCAATGTCAGCTCGCCTTGAATGGTTACCGTATTTTAAACGGGGTGAAGAAGCTGTCTGATCTAGCTAAAGAAGGACGTGTTTGGCGTTTACAGCTTTCATTTCGATATTTGTAGCTGTTATTTAAAGTCGGTGAAGAGTTTTGCTCGGCTCGTTCTGGATATGCCGGACACGAACAAAGAGCATAACATTGACACTTTGATAGTGTCGAGGAAATGGTGCCCTCCTGGTCGTCTGATTCATGGTCCCTCCGTAGCTGCTCGCTCTGCTCCCGTTTTTGGGGGTCCTGATATCAACAAACTTCTTGCTCTATGGAAGTGGTGGGGCCCGAACAGGAAAGCTGGTAACTGTGCTGCTCCCAAACTGCTTGGGTACATGACTGATCCAGATTTCTTCGACACCATCAGGTCTAGATGTTTAGTTCTTGGTGGGAAGAGGAGCACTTCTCGTTCTAGGCCTAGATCCGCTGATGCAGGGGTCATGGGGTGTATAATTGAAGGTGCGGTTTCGTCTGTGCGGGTTGGTGACTGAAGGCGGTCTGCTGATTCCTCGGTTCCTACTGGGCCTCGTAAGAAGGCGAGAAGAGATGAGATTCAGCTCGTGGACGAGGATGTGGTTGGTGAGGAAAGGGTTGAGGATGAGGTTGTGGATGAAAGGGTCGAGGACGAGGTTGTGGATGATTTTGTGGCGGGATGTGAGGTCGGGGATGAGATGCATGCGCATCTACACTCTCCCTTAGGAGATTTTTTATTTTACATGACCCTGAAGTGGGTGGGGGTTGTCCCAAATCTCATGTAATTTTTTATTTTTTTTTATACTTGGCTTTTGCATTCATTAGTGTTCCCCTGCCTTATTGGTTACTCGTGCCCTTGCTCGGTCTATGGGCATTCTTTTGTTTCAGGGGTCGTGTGAGGAATTATATGATTTCGTGAATTATCAACCAATGGCTGTTGAAATCTTGAATAATTCTGCCATCTCTCTTCTTCATGCTGAGGGGGGAGGTGTTGAGTCGTTGGCCCTTGAGACAGTGGATGCGGTTATGACCGGGGTGGGGGCAGAGGAGGGTGATCATGAGTCGGATGTCCCTGCTACTCATGCTTAGGGCGCTTCTGAAGAGGAGGTTGATGATGTGGGTGTGGATCAAGTTCGGATGAGCCGATATATTGCTCGATGTGAGGGTAACTTGCTCCAGAATGATCGGTCACCTTCAATGGCTTACTCTGCCCTTCTCCCTCTAGCTCACAAATATGTGGAGAAGTTAGCTCTCCGTACAGATAAAGAAGTTGCCGTGGAGACCAGCAGTTTGCTTCTTCAGGTATGTTATTTTTGTTCTCCATTCTGTTATTTCTATTTTCCTTGTTTGCTTTCCTAAGATTATTTCATTGCAAGGTTCCTTTCATCCGTCGATACGCGAAACCGATTAGGGGATGCTAAGGATAGTGAGCTTGCCACTTTGAAGGCTCAAGTGGCGGCGTTGGAGGCTGAGAAGCAACAATTGGGGGAGGAGAAGGCTAAATTGGCGGCGCTGGAGGCTGAGAAGCAGCAATGGGGGAGGAGGAGGCTAAACTAGTGGCCGAGAAGGAGACTGCGGATGGGACACTTGACACTACTCGGGAGCAGTATGAGGACAAGGTGTCCCGGCTTACTGATTCTCACACACGACGCCATTTGATAAAACATGGACTTTTGTCGGTTAAGTCGTGTTTTTCAACAATAATTATACGATGAGATATCTTTAGGGAAAAAATTTGTTTAATTACCTCAACTACCATACATTAATAAAATGTGGACCAATCTACTGACATTAACAATTTAGGAATTGAACTATATATTTTTTCCTAAACTGGGGACCTCCGTCAATTTAATTGGACGGAAGTTAAGTTTAAATTACATTTCAGTCCCAAATTTTATAAAGCATATGAATTTAACCCGAAAAATTTATAATTTTACATTTTTAACCCGAAAAAATATATTTATTTTAAAAAATTAACTTTTTTTTAAAAAAAAATCAACTTATTTTTGAAAAAATCAACTTTTAAAAAAAATGACTTTTTTTGAAAAAAACTAACTTTTTTATTGAAAAAAATTACTTTTTTTGAAAAAAATTAGCTTAAAAAACAAAAGAAGTTGCTTTTTTAAAAAAATGAATTTTTTTAAAAAAATATTAACTTTTAAAAAAATATTTTTATAAAAAAAGTTAAATATTTTTAAAAAAACTTCCGTTTTTAAAAAAAAAAACTTATGTTGTTTTTTTTAAAGTGAATTTTTTCAAAAAAAGTTAGTTTTTTCAAATAATAAGTTATTTTTAAAAAAAATATATAGTTTTTCGGGTTAAAAATGTAAAATTATAAATTTTTCGGGTTAAATTCATATGTTTTATAAAATTTGGAACTGAAATGTAATTTAAACTTAACTTCCGTCCAATTAAATTGACCGAGATCCCAATTTAGGAAAAAATATATAGTTTGATGCCTCAATTGTTAATGTCAGTAGTTTGGTCCCCATTTTGTTAATGTATGGTAGTTGGGATTAATAAACCAATTTTTTTCCCGATATCTTTATTGATTATTGAATTATTTATTGTTTACAAATTGCTTTTATTACAATAGTCTCCATTATCTAAAATTTGGTATGATGCTTATATTTTTTTGTTCGGTATTGATCTTTGGTCTTCGAATTGACTTCCTGAGTACGTGTAATTTCTATTGAGATAAGTTCTGAAAAATCTCTGTCTTGATATGTTTTTTTCTTCTGGGCTACCAGATGGGATATTATACTGCTATTTGACTTTATTTATAGGGATACGTGCACCGCAAGATGTTGACATATCACGCTTTCATCTGTAGATCGTGGGTTTTTGGTTCAGTGAACTTCTATCATTTGGAGTCAGTCCAATGGATAGGTCTTTCCTCCTTTGTGAAGGAAAAGACCATTATAGCCTTATATCAAATATATTTCTCATATTAAATGTATTGGATGTTTTATTTATATGGGTCGGGTTATTGCTAAATATCACTTATTGAATAGTATTTTCATGTCGTATCAAATTCCAATCCAGATTTGCATATATATTAGCAAATTATAAAGGTCAATGCCTAATAGCTGATAAAGAAAGCACTTAAGCATAAGTTAAGTAAAGAATCATTACTAGTTATTTGAACCAAAAACAATGAATGACATAAAAATACAGGAAAATAATAAGAAAATAAACTAAAAAATAAAAAAAGCCAACTAAAAGCAGAAGTTGGGAAAAGGCAAACAAAGGCCAAAGAGCATTATAATTTATAAAACTGGGCAAAATTGAAAACAATAAAATACCTAATAGTTACATAATAAAAAATATAGGATTTAAGCATTTGTTTATATCTTTATTTTTAAAAATTTAATAAAATTTGATGTATATTTTCTCATAGTTTTTTTTTAACTTCACAACCATTACGCATTTCCCATACAATATTAATTACCACGTTTAACCATTATCATTTCCCGTTAATAATTTAGCTAAAAAAACGTGGTCCCAATCGACACTAAGCCAATTAATACCTCTTTGATCCATACCACTGTCATTGAACACATTCTTTTGACCTTAAATTTATAATGAGTTTTTAAAAGTTTGATCCTATAATTGAGGATCTCCGTTTATGGAACATTTATGAATTAAGATAGGAATATAGACGATCCTAAGGTACTCTGCATTTCAAATAAACATAGTCAAATTTTCATTCGATTTGAATCAGATGTTAAAACTTAATATACTAATGTAATATTTTACACTCCCACAAATGGCTAAACGTAAAAGAAAATGAAAATATAGGGCATCCATACTCTTTTATGTCATTTACTTAAAAAAAAAAAACACATGCTCCCTCCGTTTTCATTTAATTTTCCATTACGAAACCATATACAATATTGGCCGACTTATAACTTTTATCAAAATTATCGAAATGAATTTTTTTAAAATTTAATCATAAAATTTAACATTTGAACTATATGATCAACTTTTGAAATTTTTTATTCCGACAATTTTGATACAACTTATTGGCCGGTCAAAATTGCGCGTAGTTTTGTAGTGAACAATTAAATAGGAACGGAGTGAGTAAAAATTTTCATTATTCTATAAAGAATAATATACTAGATAATTAGGTCTTTTTGGCTGCCAGATTAATAGTCTCAGGATTAACATCACCGGAGTGAAATAATTTATGGATTAAAAAATAACCTTGTATTAGAAATGAGGTCTGGACTAAAGCTATAATACCCCCCATTGGTATTGTATTATATATATCCACATGTCTTGTTTGGTTACGCTATTAGGAGTAATGACACTATCAATATCTTCGGATTATGGCGTGATAACAAATGAATGCCGCATTAACATTATAGACATGAAATATCAATTGGGGTTGTATTATTTTATAAATTTACATTTATATTCATAATAAATAAACTTGCAATATATATATATATATATATATATATATATATATATATGATTTTAATATATATATACAACACACTCATTTAATCCAAATACTCTCATTTCCCAATACCACACACCTTATTACTCCTAATACTCATATTTCTCATCATTTCTGTTGGCCCGTGTGCGGCTAAACCTTAGAGGGGGGTGAATAAGGTTTATGGCGATTTTCGTCTAATTAAAACTTAAGTGCAACTAACACCCCAACTTACGCAATTCTAAGCTTACGCGTTAATAATCGTTAATAAATTCAAACGCAAGCAAGCAAAAATAAATATTTGCGGAAAATAAAAGTTTAAGGGAAGAAGATGACACTGTGATTTATAGAGGTTCGGCAAAACGCGTCTACGTTCTCTCCTCGGTACTACCGAGTATTTCACTAAAAATTCTTTTCCCGGATATTACAATCCTAATGAACTAATCGAACGATTAAGCTCCCCCTCACTTTATGAGTGTCCCGAAATGAAAGACCTAGAGCTTTTAAGCTTCACTTGCTTACAAAACCTCTACCCGATCACTCGCTCACAAAAATGAGTTTATAAAACACTCGTTATAAATTTTGTTACAATAATGTAACTACACTCACTATTCTAATTGCTTCTAAATAAGCTAACTTGTGAGTTTTTTATGATGATTGAGCTTGTATGGCTTTTTCTTCAATTTCCCTCTTTCTCGAATATTTTCACCAAAATGGTGATTTTTAGGGTTTTTATGAGAGAGGTTGAAGGATGATGTTGTGTATGATAATTGGTGGTTTGGAAGAGAGATTGAGCTTGTATATGTAGACCAAATGTCTGTTTTTCTGGATTGTGACCGTTAGAAGTGGTTGAGGCTATATTCAGTGTTTTAAGCTATTTTCCAGAAAAAGCTGAAAAGCTGTTTTCGAAATCTGCAGAAAACGATCGGTCGTTTTCTACAGTCGATCGGCCGTTTTACAGAAAACGATCGGTCGTTTTATGAGAAACGATCGGTCGTTTTTTTCGACGTGCTCACTGGAAGAATTTGGAACAAAAACGATCGGTCGTTTTTGTTCAGTCGATCGGTCGTCTGTAATTCTGGCAGTTTTTCCGGTCTTCTTCGAAAGCCCATAACTTCTTCGTTTTAGCTCCGAATTTGGTTCCGCTTGAACATATGGCTTCGTTAACGAATGCTCTATCATTTAAAAACCTGAAATATACGTTTTCTCTTTTTGGACAAGACAAGCATTATATCATTGAAATAGTAAAATCATTAACGACATAATCAAAGTTATAATCAAAATCATTATTGAACTCTAAGTTCAACAATTTCTAATCTCATGTTACTAATAGTCCCGCCTTTACTTTTTGTACCAAACACGGCATTTATAGGTCCGACAGAATTTCTAATCTCATCCACCGTAATCTCATTCAAATACAATCTCAACCAACCGAGACTACATTATCCTATTATGACCCACAATATTGTTAGTCAAATCTGTTCTTAAATACATCATTCAAACATTATAAAAAAATACTCAAATAGCGACGGAATTAGTGACGGTATTTTTTGTTATAAACTTATTAGCGACGGTTTTTGTGACGGATTTGTGACAGTTTAGTCAATTTGCGACAGATTTGTGACAGTTTTTTAAATTAGCGACAGACTTGTGATAATTTTTATCTCTCACTAAATCAAACATTATTTTGTAATGAAATAAGTCCTTAAATCCTCCCAAAACAGTTTTAGACTGATATAAGTGTCATTAGGCTTATATTGGCTATTCTCTATTGCTTCAACCATGAGCCACCCTTCACTTCGGGCGTAACAGTACAAAATATTTCAGTTGTTGCAAAAAAAAAAAAATGATAGTTCAATTAATCTTTTAATAATATTATAGCCAGAGTATTTAATATGGTTATAATTTTTAAATATTTCCTCTAAACAATATACATAGTTAAATATGTAGTCATTAATGCAAACATAGTTATCAGGGGAGAAACGGAAGCGAGAAATTAAACACGAAACGTTAACGTGAAATGTAGAAACAGGTGAACAAATTCTATAATTTACACATGAAATCATAAAAATGGAAAAATGAGAAATGCCAAATGGAAAAACGAGTTTCTATTTAGCTATGATTTAATAAATAAAAAATGAGCAATTCCGTTGGCTGAAGTAGGGTAGAGTAGCATAGTTTTGACCAAACCTTTACCGTTGTCAATTTAGGAGTATTATTTATTGAAAAATGACAAATTATTACTATTCTATTGTTTAATGTATATATATCCACGGCCACATAAAATACTTGGTAAAAGAAATTAGTTAAGAGAGATATTTTCTTCAAATATAAAAGGGTGATGTCATCTCTAGACCACTTGTAAATAGTAGCAAATACTAAGCCACTTAAAATGATAAAATATATTCACAAGGCCGCCTATATATACGTCTTCAATTCGATACCTCAAGTTCAGGATGAAAAGTATATCAGCACACATAAATATAAAAAAAATACACTCTCTTTTCACCTACAGTAGTTCTTTATGGCGGCCTCGGTCGAGAACCGGCAATTCAGTCACCTTGAGTCGCACCTAGTTAGTCCGGTCCATTCCCTGAAGACCGGTTCTAATCACCGTTCCAACTCCCCTGCTCGAGGTTGCAACTTCTCCTCCCCAGGAAAAAACCGTCCTAACAAACTGACAAATTTTGACGAATACTCGTCTAGCGACGACGAAAGCACAGTTGAATACGAAGATATCGTCAAGAAGGGTAAAATGGAGCTGGAACCATCCGTTTTCGATCCAAGAGATGAAGGAACGGGTGATAACTGGATAGAACGAAACTCGTCGATGGTCAGGTTGACCGGGAAACATCCTTTCAACTCTGAGCCTCCCCTGACCAGGCTCATGCACCATGGGTTCATCACCCCGGTCCCCCTCCACTATGTTCGTAACCATGGCACGGTCCCCAAGACTTCATGGGAGGACTGGGCCGTGGAGGTGACTGGACTGGTCAAGAGGCCAGCCCGGTTCACCATGGACCAGCTGGTCAGAGAGTTTCCTAGTAGGGAACTCCCGGTGACCATGGTATGCGCCGGTAACCGGCGCAAGGAGCAAAATATGGTCAAACAAACCATAGGGTTCAACTGGGGTGCCGCCGGTGTGTCCACATCAGTGTGGCGAGGCGTCCCCTTGAGCGCTATTCTCAAACGGTGCGGCATTCTTAGCCGCCAGAAAGGAGCGCTGAACATATGCTTCGAGGGAGCTGAGGATCTGCCAGGTGGTGGCGGGTCCAAGTATGGCACGAGCATTAGGAAGGAATACGCGATGGACCCTTCCCGTGATATTATTTTAGCTTATATGCAAAATGGAGAGCAGTTATTACCGGATCATGGGTTCCCGGTACGGATGATCATACCAGGATTTATTGGCGGGCGAATGGTAAAGTGGCTCAAGAGGATCATTGTGACCACTCAAGAATCGGATAATTATTATCATTACAAGGATAATAGGGTGCTCCCTTCGCATGTCGACGCTGAGCTGGCCAATTCTGAAGGTAATAGTTATTAGTTAACACATGATGATTATTTTAATTGTGCTGTACTTGTTACATAAATTAATTTACTAATGTTACATATGGTGTGTGATGGTTATGCAGCTTGGTGGTACAAGCCTGAGTACATAATCAACGAGCTCAACACCAATTCGGTTATTACAACTCCATGTCATGAGGAGATTGTGCCGATCAACTCGTGGACGACTCAGAGGCCATACACGTTGAAGGGTTATGCTTATTCTGGTTAGTCACAAATTGAGAATGATATAATCATGTTCTTTCATAACGTTATTATTGTTTATGAATTTGCAAACAATGTCCATTTCATTTGGAACTTTGGATTTAGGGGACTTTGGTTAAAGTGGCTTGTGTTTGAGCCATTAATAGTACTTGATAAGATAGATTTATTAGTTACAGAAATCATGAATTTAACAAAATAAACATTGTAAACGCATAGGAAAAGAAGATCAAACAATCGGTATTCCTTCAGGAACAGTGATTTTTTAAAGTTGAAAAAGTAAAAAAACAAATTAGGTTGATGAATATTCAAACGAGTAAAGATGCGTTTGCTATCGTTTTCAAAGATGTAAAAACAACCAAGTGTTGGCTGGTATTCCATTTTCAAACAAGTACCAAACATTAGAATAGCCTTTTAAGCAAGTCTTTCTATTGGTTTAGAACCTTGTCACTGTCCTTCTATCATATGTGGCCACAACTAGTTCCAAAATATGACCCAGCGTTTTAATTGGTTTAATTCTAATAATAGTATACAAAAATGTTTCTTGTACTAAATCCAAAAGTGATTAGCAACATAATGATGTAACTTAAGAAAGGTAAAGTTAATTTTATTTAACTTAGTTAATAAAAAATGGTAAGTTAGACTATTTTAGCTCGGCAATAGATTTTCATTAAAATTAATTTAGCTAAGCACTAAATTAAGGTTAGACTTTTAGATGCTTGGTACACTTTTCAAGACAACGATCGTCCCACTATGAAGATTCCAATTTAAATGTTTTTTTATGGGGAAATGTCAATATTGCTTTTTTCCTTGTACAGTTGTACTTAACCATGAAGATTCCGGAATGATTTTGGGTGACTTATTTTTTCTTAGGACAGTATATGTCTGTTTTTTTTTTAACCATTAGATAAATTATAATTTCATCAGGTGATGAACAACAAATTTGGAAAGTTTTATATATTATGTTGGCCCGTGTGCGGCTAACCTTAGAGGGGGGTGAATAAGATTTATGGCGATTTTCGCCTAATTAAAATTCTAAGCAACTAACACCTAACTAATGCAATTCTAAGCTTAAGCGTTATAACAAGAGTTAAAGAATTGCTAGAATTACTTAACGCAAACAAGAAAATAAGCAATAAAATAAGTTGCGTAAAGTAAAAGTAAGGGAAAGGAATTGACACCGCGATTTATAGAGGTTCGGCAAACGCGCCTACGTCCTCTCCTCGGTACTACCGAGTATTTCACTAAAAATGTTCTTGCGGATATTACAAATCCTATTGAGCTCAATCGACCGATTGGCTCACCCTCTACCCGGGGTTCCTACTCTTGATACAAGTGCAAGAGAACACGTCTACGAGTCTACGACTCCCCCTCAATTTATGAGTACCCGAATGAAAAACCTAGAGCTTTTAAGCTTCACTTGCTTACAAAGCCTCTACCCGTTCACTCGCTCACAATTGAGTTTATAAAACACTCGATACAAATTTAGTTACAAAAATGTAACTTCGCTCACGATTCTAATTGCTTCTTAAAAAGCTAATTGGTGAGTTGTTGATGATGATCGAGCTTGAATCTCCTTTTCTTTGATTTCCCTCTTTCTCGAATATATTCACCAAAATGGTGATTTTAGGGTTTTTATGAGAGAGGTTGAAAGATGTTAATAGATATTGTAATTGGTGATTTAGGAGAGAGATTGAGGTGGTTTATATAACAGCAAAGTCTATTTTTCTGGGTTATGACCGTTGAAGATATAACAGCTCTTTTCCAGAATAAGCTGAAAAGCTGTTTTCGAAAACTGCAGAAAACGATCGGTCGTTTTCTACAGTCGATCGGTCGTTTTACAGAAAACGATCGGTCGTTTTCTGAAAACGATCGGTCGTTTTTATACTGGACTCACTGGAAGAAATTTGACCAAAAACGATCGGTCGTTTTTGTCCAGTCGATCGGTCGACTGTAATCCTGGTCCCGTAAATCTTCGAATGCTCATAACTCCTTCGTTTTAGCTCCGATTTTGGTTCCGCTTGAACCTATGGCTTCGTTATCGAATGCTCTATCATTTAAAGACCTGAAATATACGTTTTCTATTTTTGGACAAGACAAGAGTTATATCATCGAAATCGTAAAATCATTAAACGCATAATCGAAGTAATAATCAAAATCATTATTGAACTCTATGTTCAACAATCTCCCCCATTTTGATTATGACAAACTAATGATGATTTTACAAGATACAAGAAAAATATCTCCTCCATTTTAACAAAACGCATTACACCAAATTATATCATTTTTCTCCCCCTTTGGCATTATCAAAATGCAATCAATAATAAAAAAATATGGGGTTATGTGAAGGGTTTTTAAAGAAAAACCAAAACATGAAAAATGTAAATATGATGCATATACCCGACCCAACTAATCACATATATGTAGATAATAAAGGTTAGAGTATACCAAATATGTGATGTTGGGTCCGCTCGCTAATGACATTTGCATTGAGCGTTTCCGAGTCCAAATAGGTGGTACCATTTGTTGGTATGCCTTCCACCTTTGTCGATTAATGGCACCTCATTCTTGACGGTGGAGTCGATCTTCTTGACTTCCACGACTTTTGCCGGTGTTGCCAACCATTTGTTGATTTTCTCCTTTTGGATGGAGATACCTACAACACAAGTTTTGTCCTTTGGTACCCAATTTCTTTTGGGTCCGACATTGTTAGTGGCTCGGGTCTTTACTACCCATTTCAAATCGCTTCTACTAACATGGAAACGATAAGGGCATCTAGAAGAAATATGCTCATTTCTACTACAATGCACACAATGCTTAGACTTTTTAGTATAACGAGAGTTATACGATGTTTTGAAAAGGTTTTTCGGAGTATCCATTTTGGTTTTAAAACCTATACCTTTCCTATCATTAAAAGATTTTTGAAAAATCTTGGAAGTACTCCCTTTAGTAAAAACAAACTCTTGTTTAGGTGGAATAGGAGTTGTAGAAATCTTAGAGGCTTTAACGAAGCGGGTTTTGTTAGAAGTAGACCCAATGCAATCAAAACCTAAACCGCTCTTATCATTGAAATCTTTTTGACAACTCAAAATGTTTTCTAAAACGGTTTTACCTTTAGAAAACTTTGAAGTAGTTAAATTAAGTTTTTCAATGGAAATGACAAGATCGTTGTTTTTAGTTTTCAACGATTCATTCTCGGTTTCTAAAACCTTGACCTTGTCATTTAAATTAAAAGCATGAGAACTCAAAACCTTGTTTTTGCTTTTAACTTTATCGAAAGCATCCTTCAACTCTTCAAAATTTTCTAATAAATCACAATCTAAGGAAGATGGTTTTGAAAGAGTTTTAGTAAGTCTAGAGACTTCATTTTTAAGAAAATTGATCTCGGTTTGTAAAGACTTATTATGAATGACGAGATCATTGTTTTTGTCTTTCAAGTCTTCCTTTTCGTCATCTATATCAAGTAAAGAGAATGACGATGTTGGAATAGACTCATTTTCAATTTTATCTCTTTTTAAAGATCTTATTTCTTCATTGAGAGAAGAATTTATCTTTTTAAGAGATTTGACCTTCTCTACAAGCTTAGAAAATTTTTCGGAATAAATATCGCACATATGAAGTAATTCATCATAAGAAGGATCATTTACCTCATCGGCTTCGCTTTCACTTTCGCTTGAAGAAGAGAGGTTTTGTTCATGGCTTTCTTCCATGGCCATATAGCAACCAAGGTGAGCAACTTCATCTTGGTCGGAGCTATCGCTAGAGCTTGAATCGAATATCTTTTTCTTGGCTTTGCTCTTGCGATTCTTTAAGCAATCTATCGCCATGTGTCCTTCCTTGCCACAAGTATAGCAAACAAAATCGTTAGAATAAATTGAATTATTTGACGATTTACCTTTATGTTTGCGGTGGTCTTTTAGCTTGAGTATTTCCTTGACGATTCGAATGATTTGCATTGAATTTTCGTCGTCATTGGATAGCTCATCGCTTTCGTCACAAGTTGTTCCTTTGAAAGCTATCTCCCTCCTTTTTGAGATTGGCTTGTGACTATTGAGGGTGATCTCGTGAGTAATAAGTGAACCCGTCAATGCATCAAGAGTGTAAGTATTCATGTCGTGCGCCTCTTGAATTGCGGTGACTTTTGGTTCCCATTCCTTCGGCAAGCTCCGAATCACCTTTGAGACCATTTCTTTACAAGATAAATGCTTACGAAGAGATGTTAATCCGTTAGTAATAGTAGTAAATCTAGCAAGCATATCGGAAATGGTTTCACCCTCGCTCATTTTAAAAAGTTCGTAATCGTGTACTAGAATTTGGAGTTTGCAATCCTTAACTTGGTTAGTGCCCTCGTGCATAACTACTAACTTATCCCACATACCCTTAGCGGTTTTACAAGCGGAAATTTTGTTGTACTCGTTAAGAGAAACGGCACAAACAATAGCATACATCGCTTTAGCGTTAGTAGAGTAGGCTTCTAGTTGAGCGTTATCTAGGTCCTCTACGGGGATTGGGTTTTCGCTATTTTCGTGTTTAGGAGCGGAATATCCTACTTTAATAATCTTCCAAAGATTAACATTATAGCTTTGTAGGAACATACTCATCCTATCCTTCCAATATGAAAAATTTATTCCATCAAAATATGGTGGTGTATTGGGAGATGAAGCTATGCCGGATGCGAAATTGTATAAGTTAGCCATCGGAATCTTAACTCTAAAATCGTTAGATTCCTATATGCAAGAGCCTCGGCTCTGATACCAATTGTTGGCCCGTGTGCGGCTAACCTTAGAGGGGGGGTGAATAAGGTTTATGGCGATTTTCGCCTAATTAAAATTCTAAGCAACTAACACCTAACTAATGCAATTCTAATCTGAAGCGTTATAACAAGAGTTAAAGAATTGCTAGAATTACTTAACGCAAACAAGAAAATAAGCAATAAAATAAGTTGCGTAAAGTAAAAGTAAGGGAAAGGAATTGACACCGCGATTTATAGAGGTTCGGCAAACGCGCCTACGTCCTCTCCTCGGTACTACCGAGTATTTCACTAAAAATGTTCTTGCGGATATTACAAATCCTATTGAGCTCAATCGACCGATTGGCTCACCCTCTACCCGGGGTTCCTACTCTTGATACAAGTGCAAGAGAACACGTCTACGAGTCTACGACTCCCCCTCAATTTATGAGTACCCGAATGAAAAACCTAGAGCTTTTAAGCTTCACTTGCTTACAAAGCCTCTACCCGTTCACTCGCTCACAATTGAGTTTATAAAACACTCGATACAAATTTAGTTACAAAAATGTAACTTCGCTCACGATTCTAATTGCTTCTTAAAAAGCTAATTGGTGAGTTGTTGATGATGATCGAGCTTGAATCTCCTTTTCTTTGATTTCCCTCTTTCTCGAATATATTCACCAAAATTGTGATTTTAGGGTTTTTATGAGAGAGGTTGAAGGATGTTAATAGATATTGTAATTGGTGATTTAGGAGAGAGATTGGGGTGGTTTATATAACAGCAAAGTCTATTTTTCTGGGTTATGACCGTTGAAGATATAACAGCTCTTTTCCAGAATAAGCTGAAAAGCTGTTTTCGAAAACTGCAGAAAACGATCGGTCGTTTTCTACAGTCGATCGGTCGTTTTACAGAAAACGATCGGTCGTTTTCTGAAAACGATCGGTCGTTTTTATACTGGACTCACTGGAA
This sequence comes from Primula veris, assembly GCA_963682055.1. Classification (NCBI taxonomy): domain Eukaryota; kingdom Viridiplantae; phylum Streptophyta; class Magnoliopsida; order Ericales; family Primulaceae; genus Primula; species Primula veris. Next base: position 10,369,615 of record OY821743.1, read on the forward strand.
GAAATTTGACCAAAAACGATCGGTCGTTTTTGTCCAGTCGATCGGTCGACTGTAATCCTGGTCCCGTAAATTTTCGAATGCTCATAACTTTTTCGTTTTAGCTCCGATTTTGGTTCCGCTTGAACCTATGGCTTCGTTATCGAATGCTCTATCATTTAAAGACCTGAAATATACGTTTTCTATTTTTGGACAAGACAAGAGTTATATCATCGAAATCGTAAAATCATTAAACGCATAATCGAAGTAATAATCAAAATCATTATTGAACTCTATGTTCAACATATTATATTAACATATAAAAAAACAATTATATAAAATCGATACACTATTTTTTAGGGTGTGTCGACCAATAATATTTTTTAGTTTTAATTTTGAATTAATTTTAGAATACATATTTTTAGGTTTATTAATAGCTGCTAATTTTTAGTATGTAATACACCTTAAATAATAATTGACTGAATTCACGGTAATGTTACTCATTCGATGTTCATTCCATCCAAAACATTAAAAATCAAAATCAAAATCAAATAGATATCATGAATCCAAAAATTTAACATTTAATCAACTAGGGGCAGGGATGAAAAAATGGATCCAAAGATTCCCATACAAGTCAATACTAAAACCAAACGTGGAATCAGATGCTCAGAGCCGGTTGTCTTATCCATTTTTGCTGTCTGGTTTTTTTAGGCCACTATATTTTATTTATACTTTTATTGGATCAAAATTAATATTTTAAAAATTATGAAAATATTAGTACATATGATTAACTATCTACCTACACTATTTTGTAACACGATTAGTTAAAAAAAAATTAAGTTTTCAATTTTATTACGATACGTTATTTTAGAGTAATACTACCATGGTAAATGTGTGTCACCCATTAAAAATTCAACACTTATTAATGAATCTAAAATAACTACTACACTAAAATTAATTTAAAATTAAAATTAAAATATTCTATTGATTGACACACCCTAAATTATAGTGTAACATATGAAGGAAAAAATAAAAATAAAATTTATTAACCGTACCGAAAAAGTATCGAATCAATGCATTTCAAGTACGTTACGTAAAAAAAAAAAATCAAATTTATCAACCGTACCGAAAAAGTATCGGATATGCAATCATCTCAACCTTTTTTTACTTTAACTTTTTTTCATATTTTTTTAGTGACCATCAAATTTGATTATTTTTTATTTAATTACACATGAAAAAAACAGAGCAACAAAAATGGATGCCTCTCCATCTACAGCATAACAATTTTGAACAACTAAATAGTCAAATCTTATTTAAATTCAAGGTAGAGAAAAGTATCAAAGACTTCTGGGAAGAATTTCATCAACTCCATAACGAAGAAAAAAAAATACACATGAAAGCAACATAGAATTTCCTGAAAGCAGAAAATACTAGCTAAAAAAATTTATTCCTAGATTATTTAAAAATTTAAGATTTTGTTATCTACAGAAATAGAATACTAAAGTAAAGATTTTACGATACAAGCACATTCATACTTGAATATGAAGAGAACCAAATTATTGAGATATTAGTTAGTTGTTTTCCAATTTTATTAACACAAATGACTAATGGATCATAAAACGTTGAATTTTTTTGAAAGTATCTCTCATAAGATGGATATCAAGTTTTTACTAATTTTTTGATTGTTTATAGATTTGGTAATTAGATGTATAAACCAATGAAAATATTCAAATGTCTATATATGAATAGGGGGAGGGAAGAAAGTGACTCGCGTGGAAGTGACAATGGACGGTGGGGAGACATGGAACGTGTGTGAAGTCGACCACCCAGAGAAGCCCAATAAGTACGGAAAGTATTGGTGTTGGTGCTTCTGGTCTCTAGAGGTCGAGGTACTTGATCTGTTAGGGGCTAAGGAGATCGCAGTTCGAGCTTGGGACCAAACCCTCAATACACAGCCTGAAAAGCTCATCTGGAATCTTATGGTACGTTTGCCCGATCTCTTTCTTTATTCATATTAACTTGAGAATCTTGAAACATACGCATACACCCAAGTGATTTTGTTCGTACTTAACATGGGCGGAAATGTATATTATGAAACATCTCGACTGAGACGATGATAATTGCCTGATAGGATGATCATTTAGTAAATAATTTAAGATTTCACTATTAAAAACACCGTGATTAAATCCTTTCTTTACATTAGGTGCGGATGGGTAATGATGTTGTCTTTTTTGTTATTATTATTATTATTGTTGTTGTTGATGCTACATTAAATATGTGTCAAGGTAATAACAGATAAAAAACACAGTTTTAAGGAAAAAAATACATTTATTCTATTGTACTATATATTTTTTAACGATTTAGATACCAAACTATCAAAGCTAACAATTGACGTACTGAACTATCATAATATTCACTATTCACATACTTACGTTAATTTAATTAAATGAAATTTAGCTTCACTTTTCATTTTGATCATATTGTTTGTAATTTGTATAAATTTAATCATGTTTTTTCGAAACATTACAATTTACAATGTTTCTATTAAAACACATACATATGCATACATAATAAAGTATGTCAGTTTAAAAAACATATTATTTGACTAAATTTTCTTTGATTTTTTTCTAAAATAAAAAAATTATAATTTTTTTTTACACTTTTTCAAAAACGAGAATAAAGTAAGTTTTAAATTTATGACATTCGAGCAAAAATTATTTGAGGTCACATCATTATTTGAATACTTTCATGAAAAAAGGTAAGAAAATTGTTGTTGCTTTTTTAAAAAAGTATTCATTTTTTATAAATAGAATATATTTGTTAAGTATTTTGTAATTTCTTTTTATACACAAACATCATCTAGAATTTACATTATTTGCAATAATATGTATACATGCATTATATTATATATATTTTTATACATACATTAATATAACATATATGTGTGTGTGTTTGTGTATTATATACATATATATGATATAATTGTATATTTTTGAATTTATACTAAAATGAGACATTTCAAAAAATTAAGGGTTAGATTTATACAACTTACAAAAAATAGGATCAAAATGAAAATTGAAACTAACTTACATCCAACTAATTTAACGGTGGTACCTGAATTGTGAACATTATGATAGTTCAGTACGTCAATTGTTAATTTTGGTAGTATGATACCTAAATCGTTAAAAACAGTTAATATAATACAGTAAATGTACTTTTTCCCAGTTTTAATGATTAAGTCTGATAATGCATGATAAACATTATTTTTCACTAATTGTTTTGGCTTCTACTTTTCATAATATTTTGAAGTTTTAGATAGATCAAGGTAATAATAGATAATCAGTATTCCTTCTATATGGTACATAAATAGTTAAAAACAGTTAGTACAGTACAGTAGATGTATTTTTTCCCTAGTTTTAATAATTAGGTCTAATAATGCATGCTAAACATTATTTTTCACTAATTGTTTTGGCTTCTACTTTTCATAATATTTTGAAGCTTTAGATAGATCAAGGTAATGATAGATAATCAGGATTCCTTTTATAATTAGTAAAGGATCTCCCATTGAGGGCCAGATTGCTCCTTTTTTTTCCTGACGTAAAAGAATTTTCTATTTGTACAATTTTTTTTATCAAACATTAATTCTGAACTGTATTTTTTTATTGATTTATTATAAAAAAAAATTTAAAAATATCCTAGCTACACACCCACACTCCTCATTTCCCTTTCTTAATTTCCCGCTTCTTGATTAGACTTCAACACTTTGATTACACCAAAAATTATATGTCTAATTTAAGCATCTAACCGCATCATTTTCCTCATCGATCATTCTCTTTAAATTTGAAGTGTCTCTTTAAATTTGAAGTGAAAGGTACATTTTATTTACTTTAATAACTCATTTTAACATATTTCAACATATCAGTTTTTTTTATCAGTTACCTTATTTCTTTTTATTGATTTATTATTTTTAATACTATTACTTTACACTTGCAAACGTTTGGAAATGATATAAAGCAGGAGAAAGAAGGTTTATTTTAGTAGTATATATTTATAAGGAAAGTAACCACTCTTGTATATAAAGGATATCATCACCTTAATGTAAAATTAAGTGAACACATGAGTGAACTCATGCAAATTAAGTACTATTTAAAACAATATCTCGTGTGATTTGAAAACACTGATGCATATGCTAACAAAATTTATCCACCAGCATACGTACATCATGACATTTCCCCAATTCTAGGCTCATATATATGGTCACGTTAATTGCCACGTGAATTCACGTGATATGCCCCTTTCTGTTGTATCAAAGGGCTTTTCTTGTGAATACGACCTAATGATTATGACAATGTCGAGACAAAAATATGACATTTTTTATGCAACAGTTACACACCACACCATACATGCTATGCTATTGTAGTGTTTTTATTGTTTTTACTTTCCGTTTAGCAGTTTAACTTTTCTGAAAAAGTACTTCCATGTCATAATTGTCTCTATTCAGAATTTGGGCGCATATGAGAAACAATAAAGCTCTCGAGTGTCACATGGCTTACTTAATCCAAGTGCGTGTTTGTTTTTGTATTTATACCCATTATAGAGTTAAAGCAAACAATGGGAATTCATTTAAATTTATAAATAACTTATAATTATGAATTATTAATACTTTATTTGTCCCTGCAAAGTGTATTATTTTATACCTTTTTCAAGGAAAAGCCACGTTTTTTTTCCCGTGTTTTTTATTGCAAAAAATCTAAAAACTGAAGATATACATTTCTAGCAAATTAATTAAAAATGTCGATTTAGTTGACTATAACATGCGGATTAGCACTTATTTTAATCACAGTATAGAGTAAAATGATGTACTTTCAGAGGATACAATCACTCTGTCAGTAAATGTGAAATCATTATTAAGTTGATTTAGGCATTCCAAGAATATTGCACTTGTTTTAATCATAATGTCAACTTAAATGATATAATTTCAGAGCACAATCATATCGTCATAAATTCTAATGCAAATTACAATAATTCAACAGGGAATGATGAATAACTGTTGGTTCCGCGTAAAAACAAGCGTGTGCAAGCCTCACAAAGGCGAGATTGGTATCGTTTTCGAGCACCCAACCCAGCCTGGTAATGCCACTGGTGGCTGGGTGGCCCGCCAACGCCACCTCGATCTCTCTTCAGAAACCAACCATACTCTTAAAAAGAGTGTCTCAACGCCTTTCATGAACACCACATCGAACCAATTCCACCTATCCGAAGTGAAAAAACACAACTCTCCTGACTCTGCATGGATCGTTGTTCATGGCCATGTGTACGACTGCACAGCCTTTCTGAAGGACCACCCTGGCGGTCAAGACAGTATCTTGATCAACGCCGGCACAGACTGTACCGAGGAATTTGACGCCATCCACTCGGACAAAGCCAAGAAGCTTCTAGAAGATTTTCGCATCGGTGAATTGATCACCAATGGTTATACCTCCTCTGACTCCACCGCCTCTTCCCCGAATACATCCGTTCATGGTGGATCCACCTTCTCACACCTCGCCCCAATTAAAGAAATAATCACAATGCCGGTACGCAATTACAACATTGCCCTTGTTCCCCGTGAGAAAATCCCTTGCAAGCTTATCGAAAAGACTTCTATATCCCATGATGTAAGGAAATTTAAATTTGCATTGCCCTCTCGAGATCAAGTCCTAGGGTTACCGGTGGGAAAACACATCTTTCTATGTGCCAATGTGGACGATAAGCTTTGCATGAGGGCGTATACTCCGACTAGCTCAATTGATGTGGTTGGTTATTTTGAGCTCGTCGTTAAGGTTTACTTCAAGGGGGTGCATCCAAAATTCCCAAACGGTGGGGCAATGTCGCAATACTTGGACTCAATGCCCATTGGGTCGGGCCTAGATGTGAAAGGCCCGTTGGGCCACATCGAGTACTTGGGTAGGGGGAAGTTTATGGTACATGGTAAACACAAGTTTGCCAAGAAGCTCTCTATGCTTGCTGGAGGGACCGGAATAACACCTATTCTTCAAGTAATTCAAGAAATCTTGAAGGATCCCGAGGATAAGACAGAGATGTACGTAGTTTACGCCAATCGTACCGAGGACGATATACTATTGAAAGAAGAACTTGATAGTTGGGCCGAGAAGTGTGATAGGTTGAAAGTGTGGTACGTAATTGGAGAGACGATAAGGGAAGGGTGGAAATATAGCCTGGGGTTCATTACGGAAGATATTTTAAGGGAACATCTTCCCGGTCCCTCGGAGGATACATTGGCGTTGGCTTGTGGGCCACCACCGATGATTCAGTTCGCGGTACAACCCAATTTGGAGAAAATGGGATATGATATCAAGGATTCTTTATTGGTGTTTTGAGGAGAATATAATGATGAAAATCTAAATAAATTGGCATTTGCGGATGTGTATGTACAGTAGTGTTCCCGGAAGTTGCTAGTTTCTTATAAATGTCTTTCAATTTCGAGTTCTGTATCTCAATAAATAGAAGTATAGTTATTTGTATAATGATTGCAAACATTTGTTTTAGTATCCTTCAGGAACGACTGCATACCATACATAATACAAGTTTGGGAACTCAAAGTGCAAATTTATTTTCGCTGTATATTATTTTGCAAAATTCTACATATATCATATATATCATATGTGATGGAGGAGCCAGGATTCTGAGGGAAGGGTCAAAGATCATAATAATAAAAGTATAGATATCTGTGTTTGTTAGAAGAAATGATGAATAGCACATATGACATACCACGTTATATACTGAATAGCACATTTTTTGATGAATCAACAATAACTTCAGTAAAGCTAACCAAGTAGCAACAAAAGTTCACCACAATTTAAAAGGATTACTCAACTCACTGGGAACTTTTATCAAAGATTTTGAGTTCATCTATAGTTAAGGATATTTTGCTAACTCGCTTTATTCCAATTCTTCTAAATGTTTCCCTGGTTGTTGAAGCCGAGGCCGGCTTTCGTGGTTGTTTAGTTGTTTCTGAACGTAATGGACCATCTTCCCCACATCAAGTACTTAGACGACAAGTATAATGATTTTTTTACTAAAATAGGGATCTAAACATTTAGTATCAGACCAATCCTAGCCCATTTTAAAACGAGTTTAAAATTTTAATCTTAAGCTTTTAGCTACTACTAATAAACAGATCGAAATATGGGCTTATGTACGTCACTTCCCATTTCAAAGTTTCGGGTATGGTTCAGATCGTGGGTACGTAAATGTTAATAACTAATATGTAAGGACTAAAATGCCATTGTTTGACATTTGGTTGTGTGTTTTGGGAGATATTAATTAAGCTACGTTCAATTAAGAGTTTTATACACTTTTGTATACCATACTATGCATTTTTTACGATTTTATGCATCTTACTATCAGATTATTTAATTAGTACACCAAACTATCCGTTTCCGTCGATTTTGTACACTTTCATCAATATTAACGGAAAATGATGATGTCATCTAACTTTTGTCATCCAATTTGAGGAGCAAAATAGTCATTTGTGATATTTATCTATTTTTAACCGTTACATCTATCAAGTGTCAATTTTTTTTTTAAAACAAAACAAAATATTAACTAAATGAATCAATCTACATATATGCATTAATATATACATATCTATTTATCATACACATCTATATAATAGCAATCGTGTCTTACGCGTTGCGTGTGTAATGCGCAATACAATTAAAATATCGAAAATAAATGTATTTATGATACAAATATGTGAATAATACAAAAAAAAAATTGTATAAGATGATAAGACTTAAAAAAATATTTTGTTATTAAAGAGGAATAAACAGTGTTATTAATTATTGTTTTTTATATATTTTTTATGCGAGAATGATATTATTGTAATTAATAAAAAAATATATATGTATTTTTAAAAAAAAGTGACTAAATTATACAGAATCATTTGATTTAGATTGTTACAATAGAAGGATACACATGCCATTTTATTTATATATATCATTCTATTATAATAAGTCAACCCAAGAAAAATTGAGACTGCTCAATTTAGCCACTTTTTTTCAAAAATACCCTCACTCTATTTTAATAATTGCCAATATACATAATCTAATTAATTAACTATTTGTCCTCAATATATTTTACTAATTACGGATGTACCCTAAATTAATTAACAATTCGTTTTAACCTCCGTAACTATAATAAATTATACAAAATCTGAATATTATGTTAAAAATAAAATATATTACGAGATTTATGTCATTACGCGTCTCACACGCAACGCGTGTGCAACTTTACTTTTACTAGTATATATATATATATATATATATATATATATATATATATGTGTGTGTGTGTGTGTGGGGGTGTGATATATATGCGGTGGTTAAAAAGGAAGAGACGAAAGGCATGGGAAGGGGTGGGGCGGGCATAAACAATAGTGGTGGGGAAGAGAACGGAGATGATAACGTGAACGAGGCGTTGGAGAAGTCTCAGGTGGAGGAGATGATGATCGTGATGATGTCTTCTCCAGGCAACACATGACGGGGAATAGCCGAGAGGGTGGCGGGAATACCAAGGAGGAGATTACAAGGGGAGGAGAGAGAGACTATGGTGGCGGACTGGGTTTTGTTAGTAAACGGACTGATTTTTTGTGAATTTAATATTTATTAGGACCATTTTTAACTTTAATAGTTTTAACTAATTTTGATTTTGTACCTATAACTTTTCTTCCATGCTATAGATCTCATGTGTTTTATTTAAATACCAAATTGAATTTAATGAGTCATTCAAGTTTATATTATGCTTATTATCGGATTTTGATACTAAATTCTTATTTAAACTTTTTTAAAAAAAAATTCTTATTAAAATTTTGCATTTTTAGAATTTCTAGGACTAAATTGCATTGTATTTAAAATAGTTTGACCAGATTTGCGATAAACAAAAAGTATTGTGGTGTCTTAACATGTAATTATCCAAGTTGAATAAGGGCATTTGGGTAAAATAATATTTTCCATCCGGAAAATTGACAAAAGTATACAAAATCAAATAAAAGTAAAAGTAGGGTGAAGTAGTTAAATAATTTGTTAATAAGATGTACAAAATTGAAAAAAATACATTACAGTAGCATGTACAAAACTTGAAAAAAAAACGCTTCAAGTTAATGAAAGGCTAATCACAACTTTTGCTAACATAAGACTAATATAATAGACAGCCACTAACTTGGTAAAATCATTGTCACTTACCTGTACGCAAGTATAAAGAATTGCAACTGTCGGATGGTGACTGACACAATAATAAACACTTAATACAGCCAAATAAACACTCAATTGCAGCTTTTCCAAACTTGACCGTTTAAATTAATTAAGAACCCTTCAATTAGTACTGAGTTTAACAGTAGAGTATTTTATTGCCACAGCTGTAGGAGATTGATTGACACACTAATAAACAGTAATTTATTGACTAAGATATTTGAAGAACTCCCAAGAAGTATTGAGCTTAATGAAGACAAATTATATACCTATCACATTAAGTTGTTTAAAGTAATTTTTCAGTTCTCAATTAATTATTTATTGTGAAACTATATATAATTTTAATCAGTCAATAAATTAAATCAAAATTATCGGAATGAATTTTTTTAAAAGTTAATCATATAGTTTAAATATTAAATTATATGATTTAAATTTTAAAATTTTCATTTCGACAATTTTGATACAACATAAACTGATCAAAATTATATGTAATTTCGTATAGAACAATTAATCGGGAACGAAGTGAGTAGTGTGATCAATCAACTCTTATTTGTTTTGTCGTCTTGTACTACTAATTGATAACCCTCTTTTCACTCTTTAATTGGTAAGTTACCCGATCAAATAAGTCACTGGATGTAATGTTTTTTTTTTGTTTAAAAGTAACAGAAATTTTATTAAAACATGGATCTAATACATCACAAACTAATCTATTTTTAAGGAATACTAATTAAGTACTAACGATACGCTGAAACGATGGACAAATTAAGAGCAGCTAATTCCAACACTACCAAAAACGCCTCCGCCTGCTAATTCCAACACTACCAAAAACGCCTCCGCCTACACATCTCGTACGCAAATTGGAATAACCACTCTTAATAGTTCCTAATAAAAAAACATAATATTTCTGACATTAAACATCCACATTAATCTTCGAGTCTTCTTCTTTTTGGCATTTATCTTCTCCTTTTCCTTCATCCAAATTTTCTTCTGCCGATTCAAAATCAAAAGAATCACCATACGGTACCGCTGAAATGCCATTAGGAATAATCCTGACTATACTAGTATTGCTTCTCGTACGTCCTTCAAGATTGTTGTTCTCGGTTGATGTTGTGACTATGATATCAAATTTTCCTGATTTATTATCATCAAGGTTGTTATTGTCGGTCGAAGTTGTAACAATAATATTTATTGTTCCCGATTTATTATCGTCCTCTGTGGGCACTAGTCGAGATAGCCTATTCAGCTCTTTTCCTTTTCCCCATAGGACGATGTATAGTCCGCAAACTATTATGCCAGCTCCTATCACACTTCCTAAATGCAGCGTTTCGTTCAATAACAACGACCCGACGATTGCTAGAAGCACAAGCATCAAAGGGTCACTGGATGTAATGTGTGTATAACTTACTGTATTTAAAACTCAAACAATTTAGGCTCATTACCTTGAGAATAACTTTCATGTGAAATTTTACATTTCTTTCTTGAGGTGTTTACATAAAATTAAATTAAAAACTGAACGAATTCTTATTCAACGGTATTCATTATTCAAGACATCACTATCATATTGCATATGTATCATGTTAAATTTGAGCCACTCTAAACGGAGAGAGGCAATTTAAAAAATTGATCCCCTTGCATTTCATTTAAGGGGAATGTATAATTAACTATATGCAAATTCGTAAAATAAAGACAAAAAAATATATCACAAACTATTTACATGATGTTGCATATCGGCATATTCCTTGACAAATTCGAAGAACAAACTAAAATCATATTCATGCGACATAAGTATTCTCCACTAATACGCATCACCTTTTATTTTATTTATATATATATATATATATGGACACGTCAAGAAAGATATGGAAAATTCCAAATGAAAGTTATTTTCAAAGTAATGAAGCTATAGTGTTTGAAATACAGCAAGCTATACACACATTATAGCGATAGATTAATTAATTGATCAGCTTACTTTACCAAATAAGAGAGTGAAAGGGGTTGTCACTTGGCAGTACAAGAGGTGAAAACAAAGAATCGTGATTACTCGCACTAATTAAGGATCACTTTATGAAACTTGTTGTGACGGTTTATAATTAGTCTACATTAACGAGCAATACTAAAATATGAAGAAAAAACAACTACGTCCAAAGTGTAAAAACACAATAAATCTAAATGCTCTCTCTTCTTTTTTCTCCTTATGCAATTTGGTTAGTGGAGTTGTTACGCATACACTCTCTAGTTGTCACGCATAAGACTCAAAACTTTGTATCAAATTGACTCCTAGTTGATAGTGTGCGTTCGAACACAGCTAGAGACTAGTTAAATCTCCTTTGTTCACCAAATAAAAGTTGTTATAAGAAGATTCATTAGGAGTTGTAAAATACATGTTTAGTCCCACATAAGGCCATAACTGATTACGCCCTCGCCTCCTAGAATGAGTCTTAAGTTTTGCGTCTCATTAAACTTCACCTATAAAAAGAAAAACTGTATATATATAATATACTACTATATGTATACAGTATATATAGCATGGCAGCATGATAAAGTATACGTACCAATGCCACAAAAGAACACGTATTTTTTATTTTTTTGAAAATAGACATTTTTTTATATTTATATAAAGATTTTTTTAGCTTGGTGAGGTTGAGCATTGAATATAGAGGAAGGAAGGTACTTCTATCACTTATTAAAAGTTAATTTACCCATTTAGATAGAACTTAAATTACAATCCATTTTACTCTAAACTCTAAAACTTAGTATTCAATCTAGCTTATGATTAATCTCTCCATTTTTTTTTCCTAGTTTGTAGTTTTGTTATCATTCCTTTAGTTGCACCATTTCTTTTATTATTCTCCCTTGGTAGGGTTGTAAGTAACCAATATTTGACAACTAAATAAAGCAAACAATCCACATTGGCTATTGGGCTTATATATACAAGATGATTAACTATCAGGTCTTTGACAATATATTTTGTTAGCTCACGGTCGCAGTGTAAGTGGCTTACATTGTTGTACATTTTTGGCCTAAAATCCACGGACTTCAGTATATTTTCCTGGAAATCTATTAGTACAACATAAAGTACTAACCTGTTCTGTTTAGATGAAAATTGAACTAAAAATAAATTAAAGTATAATTTATAGTAAATGTATTTATTTCTAAGACCAGGGAGATGATGTGCATATATATAAAGTATAAACTGATTTATAGCTTCCTTAAGATTTAATTAAAAAAAAGTACTATGACAAGGACGACTCTTAAGAGGATCGACGACTAGCCTTAGCTATGTTGGGAGCTTATTTAGTTCAGTAAAAAGTTTCTTTTCTTAACTTCAATATCGTCATATCCCTCCCTTCACTCAGCACCCACACTCTTCTCTAGCTTATGAGTTGTGAGTTGTGGCACATATTCACACCAATTTATAACTATAGTATTTTGTTCTTAAATAGCACATATTCACATGCTCATCTGCCGATATACTGTTTTATATCATATGATATATAACCTAATAAAGTCGGGATTTAAGCAGGTTACAAGGGAATGAAGGATACTCTCCCAATATAGGGTGAATTTTTGATATCTTAAAAAATAAGAACATCCGCATCTGATATCTTATAAAATATTTTTTTTTTAAAATTTGATGATTATGATATAAAATGTGGCATGCATCATGAGCACTATAAATTCTTTAAATTTCAGTGAACATAAAATTCACCTTATATATGAAAAATGTATATGATCCCTTGGTGAATATAAAAGTATAAAACTATCATGAATTCCACATTTTTGTGATTTAAATATTGTTATCATTTAAATGATAATAAACAAATAAAAAGAAATAATTTAGGCTTGTTATAAGAAAATTAATAAGTAAGTTGTAATTTTGTGTAAATGTAAACGCTTTCTTAAAATATATAAAATATGTTAGATTTGAGAAAATTGTTAACTTTGATGATGCGGTTGTTCTAAGAAACGAAAGGGGTAACTGATGCAATGGGTTTTTTAGTGACAAAACCCCAAAATACAAAGAATATGGGGATTTGAGGTTCGTGCACATGTCTCGTAGAATGTTCCGTGAAAATATTATTTTTAGATTAATTTAACTAATTACACCTACACAAAATTTCAGCTTTTTTTATCATTTTTTCTTATTACAATTAAATATTGTTATTTTAAATCTTTATAAATATACTATGAAAAAAGAAGAACAAAGAGATTATTATTTTAGTAATATAAATACTATTATAAAAACTATAAGGAAAGCATACCCATACCTTGTATACAAGTACACTCCCAATTTTGACTGAAAACCAATCTATAACCGAAATTAGTTATATACCGAACCGAAGCCATTTGTTATAGTTAGGGTTTGGTTTCTAAATCCATAATGTATCCCGGACCGGAAATGCAACTATACAAAACCGTTAGACCCGAAAAATAACCGAAAAACATATAGTATAATAGTATTATGCGAGTACCTTTAAAAATATATTGTTCAATGTATAAGATTTACATAGTAATTAATTTTTTTCATGAAACATGTTCTTATATCACTACAAAATAATGTTTGATTTAGTGAGAGTCAAAAGCTGTCACAAGCCTGTCACTAATTTAAAAATTTGTCACAAATCTGTCGCAAATTGACTAAACTGTCACAAAACATCACAAAAACCGTCGTTAATAAGCTCGTAACAAAATATACTGTCACTAATGCCGTCGCGATTTGGGTATTTTTTTTTTATAGTTTATATTAATACTTTATAACTATGTTTATTTTCTTTATAAACTGTCAATCTCCATTCTTTTCATCCATGTGGTTTAATATTCATTTTTTTCTTAAATTAGCTTGTTTACAAAAACTGTAAAATTCTCATAAAGTAAACACACACAAAAGTAAAAGAACAATAAAGTGTGTTAAAACAAAATTTAACTTATAGTTCTAAGTAAAATGTTTTGAAACATTAAAGAATATTTTTTTTAGAAAATCTTATAAGTGGGTCAAAACCGCTCGAACCGAAAACCGAAACCGAATACATGACCAAATATATGGGTTTGCTTTGGTTATACTATAAAAAAAAAACATAAAAAAACCCGACCAAACCCGACCGAACTTTTTTTAAAACCGGTCAAAACCGAAATCGATCCACCGAAAACCGAAAGTTAGGGTTTTGAACGGGTGGGTGGTCAAAATTGTCAGCCCTATACAAGGAAGATTTTTTATTCCTCGAAATTTAGAGTAACGTTAAGGAACCTGATGCACTGCTTTTTTGCAAAAAGGACCACATTTTTAAGGAAAACATGAATTTTAAAGCATAAGATCATGCTCTTACGATTAAAATAGTACTATTTTTTATATACATGTCACGAGGTACGAATATGATTCTTGTATCTGGTACGATACGGATTCGATAACACGGCCAAAGTTAAATTTTACGGGTACGATACGGGTAATATATATATATATATATATATATATATATATATATATCAAGTTACGAATTACAATATTTCAACAATAGAATTTGCTTAATTACGACCGTTATCGCTGAATGTTTATATAAATGTTATAACTAACGTGTAAAATAATTTTAATTAAATTCATTATAATTGTAGTTTCTAATATTAAATTTCTCTGTCGTATCAGAAAATTACTGGAGACGTATACTTTGAGTACGCTCGCGATACCCGATACGTACCCAAGAGGTCAAAAACATAAAAAGTCGATGTTACTTGAAAAATATAAGCTGCGTACCATACGGTACTTGAAATACCCGTCTTGTGTAGCTTTGGATGCATTTATCCTTTTTTGATTTAGATTACTTTTATGTCAAAATGCAAATAAACTCACCTCTCACGTGTATTTACTAAGAGGATGGATTTTTAAACCTCAAAAATTCTGTAAAAACGTAATGACCGTAGATTAAATCTACGGTCTACAGTGTTTCACTGTAAACCGTAGATTTAATCTACGGTTTACAGTTAAAATCTGTAGACCGTAGATTAAATCTACGGTTTACTTTCACTGTAAACCGTAGATTTAATCTACGGTCTGTGTGTTTTGAAAGATTTTTTGAAATTAAAAATTAAAATAAAAATTCTAATAATTAAAATTAAAATACTGAATATTTTTTTCAAATTAAACATTATTTTTTTAATAAAAAAAACTAAATGCGTTATTTTTAAAATTTTACATAAAATAAATTACCAATATTCTAAGAATCTCTCAAAATAAACACAAAATTTACACAAATTTACACCAAAAAAGTTGATTTGATAAATTTTATGTTTTTGGTTCATGTTATATTTTTGTCAAGTGTATAAGTTGATATTTATTGAATCAGTAAGTAAATCGTCAATTTTTTTGAAGTTTTTTTGGTTTGTTTTTAACACTTGTATAACGCAATATGAAACATTAACTAAGTCGTCAATTTGGTGTCAATCGACAATTTTCTTGAATGAAACAATCATAAATTATATAAATTTCATAAAATAAATTAACTCAATATGCAAACATGAACTAAATTTCATAAAACAAATTTATTAAACATTTGTTTACATCATATAAATTTACAACAACTTGGAAAAAATAGTAATTTACATAAAATTAAAAATAAAAAACTGATTATGGACTTAGGTCTATAGCTTCATCTTCATTTGCTTTTTGCTTTCCCGATTGCTTTTCCAGCGCCATATATAACTTGAAATTTGGTCGAAAAAGTTCCTTCCATGGCGCAGCTGTCTCAGTGCGTGTTTGTTCCCACCGTGCTATAATTCCTGGCATTGGGAAGATCCCTTTTTATTTAGGAATAACCTGAGCATAGTGACAACTGTTGACGAACACCATTACAGTCGGGATGTAATTTGTCGTTCCCCGAGGCGGAACAATATAAAGAGGTAAAAAAGTACTGTTCCACACGTTTACCCCTCCATCATTATTTTGCCATAAGGACAACAATACAATTGGAATATTATAATAAGAAGCAATTAAAAACCCATAAGACGGAAATCTCATCCATTTGTCAGTAGGTGCGGGATTTGTAGCATGATAAAAATTTAAACTTGATAAAATATAATCATACCGGTAAGCTTCAAAGCCAAGATTCTCAAACAGCTCATAATAAACACCTTTCATTTGCTGCAGCTCTTGAAACAACTTACATCTTACCGCGTACCAATCATCTTCCCCATGCTGTTTACCCGTCGCATTTGCAAGTACCCGGAACCCACAGTTACCATCCCCACGCACATCATAAACCGTTTCGATGTAACTATGTAACATGACCCATATTTGGTCACTGTACAGGAAGGTTGGCCTATTGGGGGTGGGTTTAGGGTTCTGGTTTCGCGGCCTCCTAGTTGGGTTTACCCTTACCTCCGGTGTTTCATCCGCCTTACCTTTGCCCTTGTCCCTACTAGCACCAGCACTCTGTTCCTCCACATACTCCCATCCCGACTTATCTCTCTTACTAGATTTGTCTCCTTTTCTAGGTCTCCCCCTATTTACTCTCACTTCGGGGTCACTGATGGATGTTCTGGCTGGTACGGTTATCTCTCGGAGTTGTGTTTTCATACGCCGTTTTTCAACATTAGTTTTGCTAGCATAAACACTTTTAAACTCTTCTAGATCACCCTCTACCCCATAATCATCGGTGTTCCCATTATCATCAATTACGTCTAATTTTTTCCAGAATGGATGAATATATTCTAGAGGAAGAGGCTTTTCGAATAAAATATGTTCACTCATAATATGATGACAAGGTAAACCGTGAGACAATTTGAAACCGCAAGAACAATTCTCATCAGTCTGGGCACTACATTTTTTGTGTTCTTGAAATAATAAATCAAAGGCATAGTGTGTGATATACGACCTAAGATTTATAAATAGAGGTGTTCGTTCAGAATGTGGAAAATAAAACTTGCATTTATCCAACTTCATCTTAATATCCTCAAACTATTTTTCTAGAATTCTATTCACCTCTACCCAAACAGTTTCAAGCATGCCAGTATTTGTGGAAAGAGATCTTTTCAGCTTAGCATGTTGTTGTTCGGCTCGATTGCTAGTTCTGTTACCTAGATGTGTTGTATGGTTGGTATAGCATGCAACAAACTTTTCAGCATAATCATTTAAAATCTTGTCTACATACTTAATCACAGCAAGGTACGATTTGTAAGAGGAATTGAAATAAGTTCGGTTATGATTGTACTCCTCTATCGACTCAGAATCAACCAATAAACCCCAATCATCTAGAAATGTTTGCCACTCCTCGTCAGGGATCTTTTTACGGCAGTTTTTCAAAACATTTTTTGTAATATGAAAAGTGCACAAAATATGATGAGAATCGGGAAAAACAATGGATAAAGCATTTGATAAGGCCATTTCCCTGTCGGTTACAAACACCCTATGTAGTATACACCCCTCCAATGTAACTTAAAATTTTTCCAATGCCCATATATAACTTTCCTTTGTCTCGTCACTCATGAAAACAAAACCTAAACAATATGTTTGGTTCGTTGATGTCATTCCTACGACTTCTAGAAAGGACATATTAAAACGGTTTGTTCTATATGTACAATCCATTAACAAGACATCAGGAAAAGCTTTGAACATCCTTATAGAATCGGGGTGTGCAAAAAACAAGTTCTCAAGGCAATGGGTTGATGGGTTCATATTATAGTAGAATGTGTAGCGATGTCTATCCAACAAATTAAAAAGTTCCTGTATCGGGTTTCTATCATCTCGTTCTTTAAATTTCAGTCCGGCCAAAAAATTATGTATCGTTTTAGTGTTTGATACATTGTCAGGATTTCGATTTTTAATGGCCTCTAATATTGCACCAACTTTAAAACTACTCTGCCTTAAAGTTTTAACAATTTCTTTTTCATCTTGGGTTAAACGAGCACGTCGTGCTTGCCCTTGGAGGTAAGTTGGAGGTGGGTGGTTATGTTGTCCATTTTCTACGTGACACATCCATTCACCGTTAACTACGTAACCTTTAATAAAAAATGGACAATCTTTTTTCTTTGTACCTGAATTTACCGAAGATGGTTTCTTTTTTTCGTAAACCCCCGATTTATCACACACAATATCAACATACGGTGTTCTGCTCCCATCACCCCCTCTAGACCTACGAATCGTAAGGATGAAACCCCAATTTCCAGCCACATCAGCAAGATCAGCAAGCATTTCATCCCATGTTTCCCAAGTCAATTCATCAACTTCAAAGTGCTCTGAATAATCAGTTAGCTCATCGTTTGAGCCACTGGATGAATTCGCATTGTTGTTATTCCATTGGTTGTTGTCATAACCATAGTTGTAATTTATTTTCGAAAAGTGTTTGTTTATATATTTTTTTGGGGAGAAATGAGTATTTTTTTAGAGATTTCTGAAATGTGTTTGTGTTTGATTTTAGGGTTTGTTAGAATTGGCAAAATTGAGCCATATTTATAGTGTTAATTTACACTACAAACCGTAGATTACTTTTACGGTTTGTAGTGAATTTTTTGGTGTAGTCATTTCCAAACTTTAATAATGCATTGAGTAGTCATTTTTGGATAGGGTTGTCAAATCATAATAATTCAAAAGTGATAAGGTGTTGTCGGATTTATTTTGATAGATATGGTATCCAATGTCATTTACACTACAAACCGTAGATTACTTTTACGGGTTGTAGTGTTTTTTTTGGTGTAGTCATTTCCAAACTTTAATAATGCATTGAGTAGTCATTTTCGGATAGAGTTGTCAAGTCATAATAATTCAAAAGTGATAAGGTGTTGTCGGATTTATTTTGATAGATATGGTATCCAATGTCATTTACACTATAAACCGTAGATTACTTTTACGGGTTGTAGTGTTTTTTTTGGTGTAGTCATTTCCAAACTTTAATAATGCATTGAGTAGTCATTTTCGGATAGGGTTGTCAAGTCATAATAATTCAAAAGTGATAAGGTGTTGTCGGATTTATTTTGATAGATATGGTATCCAATGTCATTTACACTACAAACCGTAGATTACTTTTACGGTTTGTAGTTTTTTTTTTTCGTAACTAACGGTGATTCAGTGAAAAAAGTACATTCGTAAAATGAAGCTTCTCAAATCAGGGGTACAAACCGTACATTAAATGTACGGTTTGTATGTATATTTCAGAATATTTAGGGTTTAGGGTTTATGGTTTAGGGCTTGTAATTTAGGGTTTAGGGTTTAGGGTTTAGGGTTTGTAATTTAGGGTTTAGGGTTTATGGTTTGTAATTTAGGGTTTAGGGTTTAGGGTTTGTAATCTAGGGTTTAGGGTTTGTAATTTAGGGTTTAAGGTTTAGGGTTTGTAATTTAGGGTTTAGGGTTTAGGGTTTGTAATTTAGGGTTTGTAATCTAGGATTTAGGGTTTAGGTTTGTAATTTAGGGTTTAGGGTTTGTAATTTAGGGTTTAGGGTTTGTAATTTAGGGTTTGTAATTTAGGGTTTGTAATTTAGGGTTTAGGGTTTGTAATTTAGGGTTTGTAAAAACATACAAATTAAACTTACGAATTTATAACGTACAAATCAAACTTACAAATCAAATTAAACTTACGAATTTATAATATTCCAACTCACCTACGAATAAAATTTACAAATCAAACATAGAAATCAAATACAAAAAACACAAATATGCATTTATTTTTTTTTGTAACGACTAAATAATTTAAAGTTGGACGTAGGGAGCATCTTTCCCGCCGATGTTAATCTATCCGATGACGGCTCAGTAGACTCTTCGATTTCGTTTAGCTACGGACGGCGTCTCTGTCGATGCTGCGATTCTGGATGCGGAGCACGCAAATGATTGTCTATGATGATCGAACGGAACATCATCCTGAACGTAGTCCGACCCAGCAAAAGAAGCACGACGACCATGACCGCTTGAACTCGGAACCGGACCCTGATCTGTAGTCGGGGGTCGACCTCCACTCGTTCTTCTACCGCCGCTACGCCCGCCGGTACTAGATTCGCCTTCCCCTCTGCCTCTTTCGTCGGGACGCCGAAAACTTGCCGACCTAGTGTAACTTCTTGGGTCGTAACCTAGGTCATCATCACCATCGTCGTCGTCGTCGTCATCGTCATCCTCCCCATCCGACTGTTCATCAGCTGACCCATACGGATTCATTCCCATTTCAGCGAAATCCTTTCGTAGTAAGTCCACTTCCGTATTCATTTTCGCCCGTTTGAACGATTTGAAATTGCGGCGCAATACCGCTTTCTGAAAAAAAAAAACAATACAAAACGATTTATAAGTATTGAAATATACAAACAAAAAAATAACAATCAAATATTAATGAACTTTGATTAGTTGTTACCATTTTGTTGAACAACCCCGTATGCTCCCGGAAACCGTGAGATGGCCGGGCAAGTTCAGGTGGGTTTATAAAGATTCGGGTCCTCTCTCTGTACCATCTCATGTAATCCGGTGACGTCCCCGTGCCAAATTCGCCGTTAACAAGACGGTTGTGGTGGTCATTCCACACGGCTATAAACTCTCCACAAAGTAAAGGCCAGTCGTGTTTTTGCCCAATCCCAAATCTTCTATCCTTACCGTGACCCTGTATGGGTTTCCAAATATATGTTGGCACCCGCTGAACAAAACCGAACTGTCTCATGAACCTGTCCGCGGGGTTGAACTCAACCTTCTCATTACAAATGAGAGGCACAGAACAATGCCACATATAACGGCCCGCGTGCAGTATTCCGGATACTGATTGAGATCCCCGTAAGGTTGCCACACTATCTGTAATCAGCAAAATTAGAATATATAAACAAGGGTTTAAAAATACTAGTAATAAATTCTGCGAACATAAGACCGATGCAAACATATACAACATATAATACGTAAGTTACATATAATACGAAAGTTAAAATTTACCTGTTCAGGCGACATATTGTCAAACTGGTCACGTATGTGGACCACATTATGTCCGTAGACATATGGCGTAAGGTTAGTTTGCCTCCAAATCTTCCATCTGTAATATACAAACAAAACCCGATAAACAATAAATATAACCGGCAGCTAAGTAAATGATAGATGACATAATAAAAAAAAACACAAATCCAATACAAAAACTAAATAATATCATACCTGTAACCGAGGGGGAACCTAGGCCAGCCCTCAGGTGGCTCGATATCTTCCGGCAGCTCTTCACATGGTCTAACCGGCAGTAGTCTGGTAATCGCCCACATATCCAGAAACATCACCGCCCCGCTTACTCCGCTTGCCTTACAACGTACCAACTTGCATAGATTAGCCTCTAACCATGCCAGAAGAGCTGATCCCCAACTATACTCAGCACACGTGTCAAAATCCTCCAGAAATGGCAGAGGCCAGAGTGGAATCTGATCACTGCTCTTATCCGAAAACACATGTGCCCCCAGTAATAATAGCATGGCAGCCCTAGACTGATATAGCAAACGCTCCTCAGTAGGGTTGGGGGGTAATTCACCAAAGGTGTGTAACATCCAATCAAGTCTAACTGTCAGACAGTTTGTATCCACTTGATTGTCAGCCGGTCTAACACCCAACAAACTCTCCATCATATTCAACCTGCTCGCCTTGGTGTCGTTCCGCTCCGATCGGGTAACAGCAAGACCATCCACCCTGAGACCAAGCATAATCTCTACATCCTGTAAAGATATCCCCAACTCTCCACCGACAAAATGGAACGTGTGCGACTCATCACGCCACCTATCAACTAAAGTTGTAAGCAAGCCTCGGTCTACGGTATAATTACCTATGGTGTGAATACCGTAAAAACCAGCCCTAATCATATTTTGAACTACCCCTTCCGGCGTCGGTATCTGCCAACTATAATTATAAACCCTAATCTTATTGGCATCTCCTCTACCCGCTTCTCTTCCAGCATCCCAAGTCTGATTAGAAATGTGACCGGTCTGTCGTAAAATACCCAACCTGCCTTTAATATGTGGACCTGGCTCTGCCATTCTAACTGTGATAACCAAATATAACTCAGTTAATGATAACCAAACAATGATAAAATAACCAATTAATAACCAATTAATGATAACCAAACAATGATAACTTAATGATAACCAATTAATGATAACCAAACAATGATAACTCAATGATAACCAATTAATGATAACCAAACAATGATAACTCAATTATAACCAATTAATGATAACCAAACAATGATAACCAAACAATCATAACCAAACACACATTTAATCATAAACCAAACAATAATAACTCAATTTTTTAATCATAACCAAACACACATTTAATCATAAACCAAACAATAATAACTCAAATTTTTAATCATAACCAAACACACATTTAATCATAAACCAAACAATAATAACTCAATTTTTTAATCATAACCAAACACACATTTAATCATAAACCAAACAATAATAACTCAATTTTTTAATCATAACCAAACACACATTTAATCATAAACCAAACAATAAAAACTCAATTTTTTAATCATAACCAAACACACATTTAATCATAAACCAAACACACATTTAATCATAAACCAAACAATAATAACTCAATTTTTAAATCATAACCAAACACACATTTAGTCATAAACCAAACAATAATAACTCAATTTTTTAATGATAACCAAACACACATTTAATCATAAACCAAACAATAATAACTCAATTTTTTAATCATAACCAAACACACATTTAATCATAAACCAAACAATAATAACTCAATTTTTTAATCATAACCAAACACACATTTAATCATAAACCAAACAATCATAACCAAACACACATTTAATCATAAACCAAACAATCATAACTCAATTTTTTAATCATAACCAAACACATTATCAACAATTATTAACAATTGAAATTAACCAAACACATAAAAAAAATTAATGCAAAAATGTGACAAATATCAACAATTATTATAATTAATAAACAAACAACAACAAATTATATATAGCTAAGTAAATTATCCATTTGCATATTTTATATATTTTTTCCTATTTTAAAAATTGAAATTACAAAAAAAATAAAATAATGCAAAAATGGGACAAATATCAACAATTATTATAATTAATATAAACAAACAACAAAAAATTATATATAGCTAAGTGAATTATCCATTTGCATATTTTATATATTTTTTCCTATTTTACAAATTGAAATTACAAAAAAAAAAAAATTCATGCAAAAATGGGACAAATATCAACAATTATTATAATTTCTATAATTAATATGAACAAACAACAAACAATTATATATAGCTAAGTGAATAATCAATTTGCATATTTTATATATTTTTTCCTATTTTACAAATTGAAATTACACAAAATAAATAATAAATTAGAGAATAAAAGATATACCCTTGAATTATGGATAAATTTGATTGATGATTTGGGGTTTTTTATTAAGAAATTTAATAGGTAATGTGTTTGATTGATTTGGGTGGTTTTTTTGGATGAAAATTGGGGGTTTTTGAGAGAAAGAGAGAGAATGTAGTATAAAAATTGTTTTTTTTTAAAAAAAAACGTAAATTTCTGTTTTTCAGGGACCTGCTGTGTAATTTTTGCGCAGGAATTGACTGTGTAATTCTGAAAAGCAGGGACTGACTGTATAATTTATGCAGAAATTACACAGACCGTAGATTAAATCTACGGTTTACAGTGATTCACTGTAAACCGTAGATTTAATCTACGGTTTGAATTAATTTTATCCAAACCGTAGATTAAATCTACGGTTTACAGTGAATTGTAAACCGTAGATTTAATCTACGGTTACAGCGTTTTTCCAGAAATTATGCAGTTAATTAATCCAACCTCATTTACTAATGCTCCATTCTAATTACCATATATTTTCCACTCTTTAGAAGAAAAAAAATAACACCACATTAATTTGGGTTGTGAAAAATATGAACATTATCAAAAAAATTGTTACATTTTAATATGGATAATGCTAATAAGATCATACTAACAAATAATTTTCGAATTCTCAAACCTACGAAGTGTATGTGAGAAGTATTTATTATAAATATAAAAAGAATAAGTTAATACTAATAGATTAATAATATATTGTTATGATAGAAAAATTAGTAGGGAAGCTGAAAAATTGTATAAAGTTAAATACTCTCTCTGTTCCCATTTAATTGTCCACTACGAAACTACGTGTAATTTTGACCGGCTTATAAAATGTATCAAAATTGTCGAAATAATTTTTTTTTAAATCTAATCATAAACTTTAACATTTGAACTATATTGTCAACTTTTGAAAATTTTCATTCCGACAATTTTGATAAAAGTTACTGGCCGGTCAAAATTGTACGTAGTTTCGTAATGGACAATCAAATAGGAACGGAGAGAGTAGTTTTTTAAAAACTGTAAAAATATAATTTTCATTTTAAATTAAAAATAAATTTAGGACTACTGATGCGGTTACTCTAATCACGGCTAGAAATGATTGATTTTTCATGTTATTATTAAACTGAAGTTATGTCGGTTACCGAAATTTCACTGAATAAGTAGGTCATTTTATGCAAAAGTGGAATTCCCAGCTTTTTTCTATTATTTTAAATATAAGAATATTTAGATGATTTGTATGGTTTGTATGGTTTGTCTTTCAATAAACAAGTGATTGCAATAAGAATGAAAAAATGGTTCCTTTAATTAATGGACCATGTTAAAGATACAATCGATTTAGTTTTTTTATGTCTTCAACTATTTTACTTAAATGATTGTTATATTATAATAGTTTTTTTTTTAAGTATATTATAATAGATTATTATTAATTATTATATCACTTTATTTCCATTATGGAAATTCCAATAAGTTTCCCCTGAATTTACTTCATTCATTTTGATAGAACATAAAAATTGGATCCGAATATTCTATTCGGGTAATAATCAGCCCACTTTATAAATGGGTATCCAACGCTTAAATGGGTCATCTTATGCCTTTTATAGGAAAATGAGGTACTATTATTAAAAGCCCAAGCCCACTCAACTGGGGACCCATGTCTGAAAAACCCCCTGTGATGAAGACATTTGTCAACATTCAAGAAGGCATAGTTGCCTATAAATAGCCAACTACCCCTCCTAGAAATGGACCAGAAAATCTATCCAAAAAATATAGAGAGAAGTTGAGAAAAGAGAGAAATTAGTCAAAGCATATCACGTCAAGAAATAAACCGAGCAGAGATAAAGCCGAGCACCGAATAAAAGGGGAGAAAGATCAAGAAGAGAGATCAAATAGTTAAATCGAGCACAATTGTAAAAAAGAGATACTAATCCGAGCAAGTGTAATATTCCGAATAAGGATAATAGTCCGAGCAATAATAAAGATCAGGAAGTGTCCATTATTTACAGTTGATTTACTATTATATTATTGTTGAAAAGCCTAACGCGACCGACCAAAGTTAGGGCTTTATCAAATGGCGCCGTCTGTGGGAATCATCTAGTTCCCAACTAGTTTAGAATTCGAATACCAATACTCTGCCAGACGAGCGACAATGGTGACCAATGTAGAGGAAACCCATCCCGAGATAATAGAAACCAATAACCAAAACACGCAAATTAGCCAACAAGACCTCGACGATCTACTCGCCATCCGCGACAGATATGAAGCTATCCAATCCGGAAACCAACCAACAACCTCCTACGTCAACCAAGAACAACCGGTCGAACCACCCCGACATTTCATCGAAGGGATTGTCGACGAACACCCTTCGTCCTCGGAGGACGAACAAGACGTGCCCGTATTAAGGCGTGCACGAAGACGCTTACCCGGGTCCCAAGCAGGGCCGAGCTCAAGAGTCCCTTTGCCTACAGCCTCGGTCAACTCCGGTGCTCGTTTACAAACGGACGAAGCTCATCAGTTTGGCATGTCCGAGGATCATGTACTCGGACAGTCGCCCCGACTACCAACTAATCCTCCGAGGATGATTACACCACCCACGGTGGAGGTACAACACGTTGTTCCGTTAGCCGATGAAAGGAACTACGCCCAGCTACAAGCTCAGCTGGCGGCATGCATGACGGCCATGACAGCGGCCGGCATCGTATTGCCAGTTCTCCAACCCGACAAAGACCCACGCCATGAAGTGGAAGATTCTGTCTACAGAGTCGCCCTGGAGGCAGCGGGTCGGCGACCCGATACAAGAGTGACCCACCAAGGGGGCAATGTCCCAATAACTATCGTCCATCCGAACACTCATATGGAACGTGTCCACACAAACACGAAGGACGGTAGATATCCCGAATACAGGATCGGGGAAGGATATGGCCCACCACCACATCAGGGAGGATACCCTCCCCCCTACCAAGTCACGGATGACGCGTTCCAACAAGCTTGGAACGTATGCCAAGAAACCCCGTGTGCTGAACAGATCACGCGGTACCGCAATCCTATGGGGTTCGTCATCCCCGAATTCAGGCTCTATGATGGAAAGAGTTGCCCTATCGACCATCTGAGGCACTACAAGACGAAGATGGAACTGTGGAGTGATGACCATGCACTGATGTGCAAATTTTTCAAAAACAGCTTGGGTCAAGAGGCTTCGTCATGGTATCACAACTTACCACGGGGCTCCATTAGAGACTGGACAGAACTGCTAAGAGCGTACTCCACCCGATACGCTGCTCATCGGAAAAAGAAGGTTAATATCGAAACCCTTCTTAAAATGACGATAATGCCAAATGAAAGGCTCAACGATTATTGCATACGTTTTATCGATGTGGCAAACCAGATTCCACGATATGCCAATAATATAGCCATCCAGAACTTTATCAATTCCATCCCTAATGGCTATTGGGCGAGAAGGAAGTTCATAGGCAAAAACTTCCCGACCACTGATTCCCTGCTAGCCTACTGTACCCACCTTACCGATAAAAACGACGAACTGCGTTTCCTCAACCGAACTCTACCAGGAAGAGAGTCGGTCCGCGAGGCACAGGTGGGTCGCAAAAGAGTTAGGAATAACCAGGGAGAAGCATTCCAACCGACCAGAAAGGGCAAAGAGCCCGAGGTCCATAGCAGGGTAGAGCGACCACGAGCACTAGAGCCCAAACCGCTCCAGATCGCGTACCCAACACCGACCAACGAACATAAACCGCTCCAGCTCACCTACCCGATGCCACCCAAGCCGTTTCAACAAGGTCGACCCCAAGAGAGAGAACACCGAAACGCTTTCGGACCGGTCGAGCTGCGATACACTTTCAACCTGTCTGCTGAAGATATCCTCAAGGATATATGCAGGGAAAGTTGGTATTCCCGACCACAACCGATCATCTCTCCCCCCAATCAGAGAGATTCCAAGCTCTTCTGCGCATATCACGAGGATCACGGCCATCTCACTGAGCATTGCCGTAACCTGCGATGGAGAATGAACCAGTGGGGCGATGCAGGATACCTAGCCAAGTTCATCAAAGGAGCTGGCAATAAAGGCAAACAACTGGCCATCGAGGGAGCCGACAACCGGCAAGGCAAAACGATCAACGTCGTTCACATGTCACGACCCAAGGGCCCCGGTGGGGAACGGTCGCGACAACGGCAGCTGGCCCACTTTGGCCAAGTAGCCAAGGCATCACAGGCGTCGACCTCTAAACGACAATGCACACCACGACGACATCCGCCCATTTCTTTCTCAGATCTTGACGAAGAAGGGGTGATTTACCCCCACGGAGACGCCATTAACCTCCGTGTTCAAATCGGCCTAGACACGGTCAGCAGGGTACTTGTCGACCAAGGAGCCTCTTGTGATATCATGTATAGGGAGCTCTTCGACAAGATGGAACTCAAGCTGCAAGATCTACAGCCTACCGATGTCACACTGATCGGTTTCATCTCCGAAACGACTAAACAGTTAGGTAAGATCGTCCTCAGTGTTACAACCGGGTCCGTGTCGGTTCCCGTGGAGTTCTTAGTGGTCAACGACCAATCCAGCCACAACGCAATATTGGGCCGACCTTGGTTACATGCCATGAAGGCCATACCCTCGACCTATCACCAAAAGATCAAATACCCAAATGATAGGGGAGAGATTGAGACAGCCAGAGGATGTCAAGAAGATTCAAGACGCTGCGAAGACATCACCGCGACTCTCCAAAAACAACGAAGTATTGTGGAACGACCCACCAGCACAAAGAAGTTGATCAACCACATAGTCAAAACTGAGAGGGTGGTCGAAGAACAAGTAGGAGAGACACTTAGGAAGGTATATATTCCTGATATGGACGAGGAGCACTACTTCCTCCTCGGCGATAACCTTCCAAAACAGGAATCCGAGGAGTTGAAAGCATTCCTTCTCAACAACATTGATAAATTCGCCTGGAGCCCTAAAGACATGCCGGTCCTAGACCCCAATACAGCATGCCACCACCTAAGTGTAAACGCCGAGTACAAGCCGATAGCACAGAGGAGTAAGAAAGTGTCTGTACAGCACAGAGCAGCTATAATCGCTGAAGTACAAAAGCTATTGGAGGCTGGAGCCATAAGGGAGGTTTACTATCCAAAATGGTTGTCCAACCCGGTCGTCGTCCCTAAGAAAAACGGGAAGGAGAGAGTCTGTATAGACTTCACCAATCTCAACAAAGCCTGCCCGAGGGACCACTTTTCCCTTCCAAGGATCGACCAACTGGTGGACGCAACTGCGGGAGCAGAAAGGATGACCTTCCTTGATGCGTACTCAGGATACCATCAAATTCCCCTCGCCCGCGAAGATCAAGAAAAGACCTCGTTTATATCGCCTTTGGGAAATTATTGCTATACAGTAATGCCGTTCGGCCTACGCAATGCAGGAGCAACATACCAAAGGATGATAACAAGGGTATGCCGAGATCATATAGGGAAGACGATGGAGGTATACATAGACGACATGGTCGTCAAGAGCGAAAAGGCCACATCCCACCTCCAAGACATTAAAGACGTCTTCCAAACATTGGGCGAGCACAAACTAAAGCTCAACGCAAGCAATTGTGCATTTGGCATCGGTAAAGGGAAATTCTTGGGGCATATGGTTAGCCGACGAGGAATAGAGGCTAATCCCGATCAAATAAAGGCTCTACGGAACCTTACAGTGCCCAAGAATAAGAAACAGGTACAAGAGCTCACGGGAATGATGGCAGCTTTGAGCAGGTTCATTAGCCGATCCGCAGACAAGGGACGGCCATTTTTTGAATCACTCAAGAAGGATAGAAAATTCGTCTGGGACCCGGAATGTGAGGTTTCATTCAACAATCTCAAAAAGTACTTGAGGACACTGCCACTGCTAGTAAGGCCGAACAAAGGAGACGTTCTGGCATGCTACCTAGCAGTTTCCACTACAGCTGTGAGCGCAGTTATCCTAAGGGAAGAAGGTCGCGAACAATTTCCGATCTACTTCGTCAGCAAGACTCTGGTCGAAGCCGAAACACGTTACCTACCATTGGAAAAGCTGTGTCTGGCATTGGTCGTCGCCACCAGGAAGTTGCCGCACTATTTCATATCTAATCAGGTCCGAGTATACACGAAATTTCATATCAAAGAGTCACTTCGACGGACGGACATTAGCGGTCGAGTTGCCGCCTGGGGGGTCGAACTATCCCAATTTCATATCGAGTTCGTACCCCGCCATGCCATAAAGGGACAAGTCCTGGCAGATTTCGTCACGGAGTTCACCGAAGGCTACGATGAGCCTTTGGCACTCTCCCCACAATCACACTGGCAGATGCACGCCGACGGATCAGCCACCAAGGACGGATCCGGAGCAGGGATCGTCCTATAGTCTAGAGAGGGAGCAATCATCGAAAAAAGCATAAAACTGGGCTTCCGAGCTACCAACAATGAGGCAGAATACGAAGCCATGATAAATGGCATGCTCATTGCCCGGTCCTTCGGATGCTCCCACTTAATTGCAAGCTCAGACTCCATGCTCATCGTCAATCAAGCCATCGGCGAGTACCAAGCCAAAGATGACAGAATGATCCTCTACTAAGAGATAGTCCAAAGCTTGATGGCAACCTTCGAACAGTGCGAGTTAATAAGAATCAATCGCACCAAAAATGCACATGCCGATGCCTTGGCCACCCTAGCCTCGACATTAACATTGACTGACACCCGGTCGATCACAGTGGAACTACTGCCAACCCCGAGCATAATTAAAAGGGTAGACCGAGTGACATCAATACAGTACGAACTAGGTTGGATGGAGGACATGACTCATTATCTGCGAAATGGAACGCTTCCGGCCGACAAGATAAAAGCGCTGAAAATTACAAGAAAAGCTCCTCGCTTCTGGCTATCCGAGAACGATAAACTATACAAATCCAGTTACCGGGGACCCCACCTACTGTGCGTCCCGACCGAGCTACAACTGCCGGTCTTGGAGGAAATCCACGAAGGATCCTGCGGAGCACACATCAAAGGGCGATCCCTTGCAAACAAGGCAGTGACCCAAGGATATTGGTGGCCCTATATCAAGCGAGACGCCGATGCATACGTCCAATGTTGCGACAAATGCCAACGATTCGCCAAGATACCACGGATCCCATCATCTATGATGACCCCGGTATCGGCACCATGGCCGTTCGCTCAATGGGCAATTGATTTAGTCGGTAAACTCCCAAGAGCACCTGGGAGTGTGGAATATCTGATAGTCGCGACGGATTATTTCACCAAATGGGTCGAAGCTAAACCCCTCCCAGAAATCAAAGCCAGCAACGTCAAACAATTCATTTGGGAATACATCATTACTAGGTTCGGTATACCATACCCTATCGTCGCCGACAACGGAACCCAGTTCAAAGATGCCAATTTACAGCTATGGTACGAGGAACTAGGTATCCGAAAATTCTATTCGACGCCGACATACCCACAAGGAAACGGGCAAGCCGAAGTGTCAAACCGAACAATATTAGACGGCATCAAGACCACCCTTGAACAAGCAAAGGGGAGGTGGCCCGAACGGCTACTCAATGTTCTATGGTCGTGCCGCACTACACCAAAGACGGGCACCAAGGAAACCCCGTTTAGCTTAGCGTACGGTGTCGAGGCCATCATACCGACAGAAATCGGGCTACCCACGCTCCGAACGACTCTAGTCGAGCAGGGAAACAATGAACAAAGAATGAGAGAAGAGCTAGACATGATAGACGAGAAACGAGAGATAGCAGCCCTTACCCTAGCCAAATACCAACAAAGCGTGAAGCAAACTTATGACAAGAGAGTAAGAGGATCCAAAGAATTCACGGTAGAAGAACTAGTGCTGCGACGAGTGACGGTCTATACCCGCAACGAAATACATGGCAAACTAAGCCCTACCTGGGAAGGCCCATACGAAATCGTCAAGCAAACGAGTCCAGTCTCTTACAAAATCAAAAGCGTACTGTTCGCCAATAGCCGAGGGGAAAAGAATTCTTGAAATGTGGCTAACCTAAAGAAGTAATACGTATAGGCAATCTTCTGAGTACAGGTGCCATCTTACCTCTCCTACTTAATGGCATTATCTTTCATATTTTTGAATGAATAAAATATATTATCATGCTGTCTAGCAAATGCAAATGAAATTCCGTAAATGGCGTGATTTCAAAGGAACGTCTAGGAATACTATGAAATTCCCAACATGGCCGAAGTGCCTAGGAATACTATGAAGTTCCGTAAATGGCGTGTTTTCAAAGGAACGTCTAGGACTATTATGAAATTCCCAACATGGCCGAAGTGCCTAGGAATACTATGAAGTTCCGTAAATGGCGTGTTTTCAAAGGAACGTCTAGGACTATTATGAAATTCCCAACATGGCCGAAGTGCCTAGGAATACTATGAAGTTCCGTAAATGGCGTGTTTTCAAAGGAACGTCTAGGACTATTATGAAATTCCCAACATGGCCGAAGTGCCTAGGAATACTATGAAGTTCCGTAAATGGCGTGTTTTCAAAGGAACGTCTAGGAGTATTATGAAATTCCCAACATGGCCGAAGTGCCTAGGAATACTATGAAGTTCCGTAAATGGCGTGTTTTCAAAGGAACGTCTAGGACTATTATGAAATTCCCAACATGGCCGAAGTGCCTAGGAATACTATGAAGTTCCGTAAATGGCGTGTTTTCAAAGGAACGTCTAGGACTATTATGAAATTCTCAACATGGCCGAAGTGCCTAGGAATACTATGAAGTTCCGTAAATGGCGTGTTTTCAAAGGAACGTCTAGGACTATTATGAAATTCCCAACATGGCCGGAGTGCCTAGGAATACTATGAAGTTCCGTAAATGGCGTGTTTTCAAAGGAACGTCTAGGACTATTATGAAATTCCCAACATGGCCGAAGTGCCTAGGAATACTATGTAGTTCCGTAAATGGCGTGTTTTCAAAGGAACGTCTAGGACTATTATGAAATTCCCAACATGGCCGAAGTGCCAGGGAATACTATGAAGTTCCGTAAATGGCGTGTTTTCAAAGGAACGTCTAGGACTATTATGAAATTCCCAACATGGCCGAAGTGCCTAGGATTACTATGAAATTCCGTAAATGGCGTGTTATCAAAGGAACGCCTAGGAATACTATGAAATTCATATGCAGGTACAATGCAAGGAATAATTCAGGTCCACATTACGACGGCGATACGATACAAAAGGGGAAACACAATGAAAGAGAATCAATCTAAACAATGAAATATCAGCAAGAAGCATATCCAAAACAGGAATAACGAAATAGCAAATGAATCAGCAAGGAAAAATCGATCCAATCAATCAAATAGCAATATGGCAATGGAAAGGTACAAAACAGGAATAACGAAATGACAAATGAATCAGCAAGGAAAAATCGATCCAATCAATCAAATGGCAATATGACAATGGGAAGGTACAAAACAGGAATAACGAAATAGCAAATGAATCAGCAAGGAAAAATCGATCCAATCAATCAAATAGCAATATGACAATGGAAAGGTACAAAACAGGAATAACGAAATGACAAATGAATCAGCAAGGAAAAATCGATCCAATCAATCAAATGGCAATATGACAATGGAAAGGTACAAAACAGGAATAAAGAAATAACACAAATAGTCCTCGCCCGCATTACGGAGGCAACAGGAAGATCATCGACACTAAAGAAACTTATTTAAGAAGAACTACTACAGGAGGACCACGACGGTAATTGACCAAGCTCAATCTCTTCGTCATCCGTCGTCGTATCCCCATCGGACTCATCACCATCAAAACGCTCCTCAGAAATAAGGGCATCAAAATTGGTCGTATGAGCTCCAACGCAAGACAGCGTCTGAAGCCGCGCGTTGAACTCGGCTTCTTTAGCGAGCTCGTGAGCATCCGAGGCCGCTTTACGACGATCATCGTCGAATGGGAGATTACGGCGAGCTTCGATCATAGCCGCGGAAGCATCGTATCTGGTACGGGACAAACGGAAATACTTCACCAACACGTTGGCTTTGGTTACCAACAGCTTTAATTTGCCAAAGTATTTGTCCTTTGCACGCCAATATCGATCCAAACGACGCTCCTGAACCTCAACAACATGCTCGGCACGACGAACGTATTCTCGAAAAGAGGCCGCCTGAGTTTTCAGCTTGGTCCGAAGTCGAGCACATTGGTCGGTCAACTTGACATTTTTGCCCATCAAAACGATGTAAGGCCACTTGTCAGGCACCTCACTAGCCACACCAGATGAGACCTCGTCCCGGGCAGCCCCAGTAGGTCCTAACCCCGGGCTAACTAGGCATGGAGAACCAGCCTGGTGCGACGTAGTAGCGTATGCCTATATAAAAAAAAATGGGGAAGAACGAGAAGAAATGAATATACAACCGCAAGAAACGGAAAGACGAAAATACAAAAAAAAGAATATTTCCATACAAGCTACAAATAAAACGACAAAACAAGCTACTCGATTATCAATCCGATAACCCCTCAATGGATGCCGAGGTCTCTACTACATCGGCGAAATGAATATCTCGCAATGAAGCAATTTGCGTCCCCAAACGCTCACGAACGACCGCGTCGACTCGGTTCAAGGCAGTAGTGGTCTCGGTTACCCCGGCCATCGCATCAACCATGCGCTCTGCCCGAGAAACACCACTCATCCCTTTTACATGCTCCAGCACCTCTAAAGCACGAACTCGGGCCCAATAAGCTTTGGCAAAGGATAGCAGCAGGTCCGCGTCCTCGAAAACGGCCCCTAGGACCAAGTTTAAGCTCGTCACACGACCTCGGGCATCATCACGAGAACGTCGTAAGGCACCGAGAAGTTCCTTCGCTTTACCCTTATTCGCCGTATAATGGGCAGTCTTTTTGCTGAATCTCTCTCCCAAGTCACGTAACCGAATAGACAAGTTTGCAATGTGAATATCCAGGTCCTCGACTTTATGACGAGCAGAATTCAGTTCAGCAGTTAGGGCAGCCTTAGATCTTTCCAGATTATCTATAACGCCACCTACACTACGACTAGGCGAGGTCCAGACCACCACAGCAAGGGGGTTATTTGGTACCTGACAATATTTTGTTTTCACATCCTTCAAAATATGACGACCCTCAAAAGAAAGTAATCCGAGAAGGCCCAATAGAAAGAAAAAATAGCACTTATATTATCACTTCCCCAAAAGAATATGTTTCTAGATACAAAAGAGACCCACAATTCTACTACCAAAAGACTACACAAAAACAACAAAAATATATATACTGTCAGAAAATTGGTCAAGGTTCCACCTGAGGAGATGCGGGTGGGGGAGTAACAGTAGCATCAGGTCGAGGAGTGGATGTGGCCGACGTAAAATGAGGACGGAGCGCTGTTGAAACTGTCTGCCCCGGTAGCCGGGGAAGCTCCTCTTCACGAAGATTCGCCCAGTCTAAGGGTTTCGGCGGTGCACCCTGCGGACAGGGATACACCAACTCCGACCACGCCCTATCCGACACAGGAACATTCGCGAAATTGAGCGCCCGCACATGAGCGCAATAGACGGAGAAATTAGCCATCATTGCTAACCTTGTCCGCTCCTCCGCCTGTGCCGTTTTCAGAGCGGCCACCTTAGCCTTTTCGGCTTCCACATCCTCCGCCAGCAGCAAGTTCTCCTCCTCTAGTTGGTCATACTTAACGACCAGGCTCTCTTTTTCAGCCTTCAACTTCTCGACATCCTCGGTCACGTGCAGAAAGTCCACAGACAGTTTGTCATAATTATCGCCCAGGGTATTATTCTCGGCGACCAGTTTCTCTTTCTCGGCCTCGAAAGCCGCAAGCAGATCTTTTATCTTCTGATCGTTCTCCTCGACTATGGCCTTCTTCTCGGCCACCAGCTTCTCTTTATCAGCCCCTAGAGCTCCCAGCTGATCCCGTAACGCCACGGTACACAAGGCGATCTGCACTTCAAAACATCAGATTCCAAGCAAAATACGAGTACCAAACCTATATAACAAAATACGAGCATCATGGTATATATTACAAAATACGCGCTCAACATACCCGTAGCGCATCCGCGTTGGCCTGCTCTATAACTGACATTGTGGGCAGAGCAGCTATTTTTTCTGCATCCTTGAAAGCAAGGGGTTTCAGAGCAGTATACCCCATCTTCAAGGTTCGAGGTTGCCCCAACAGCTCACCTCTGCACCGATCAATGTAACGGGTCATTGCAACCCCGTCCACCAACATCTCTTCGGGTCCGTCGAAAGCCACATCCTCGACACCCGTCACAACATCCACGGCACTCTCCTTGCCGACCTCCACTTCCACCCCCACGTCCTCTAAATGATCAATCTCAGGGGCCCTATGCTCGATCTCTTCCTCAGTACGGACGGGCGAGCAAACGGGCAGATCTTTCGGATCCTCGTTAGGGATAGGCGAGATGACAGGTAAGGTCATCGTATCCTCCCCCATGTTAGTCAAAAGGTTCATATGTCCGAATACATCGTCGATCGACCCCTGAAACACAATAATACCCATGGACCGGGCAAGAGCGAGGGTAATCAATGGAGAAGTCAGTAGCTGAAACAAGATAACTAATAAAGCAAAGCACTAAAGAACAAAACGACAACAATCAAAAGACAAGAAAATCAAAATATATATACACATACATCGCCCGGCGCAGAGGCATCCTCGGTGGTATCCCCTTGGGAAGCAGCAAACACCCCCTCGCCCGAGCCAACGTTAGCATCCTTCTCGGTAACCGAAGTATCGGTTCCCCTAGCCCTCTTCGTTGTTCCAAGGGCAGGGTCAGATGCACGACGCTTAGAACGAACGGTTTTTTTCCCAAGCCGAGCAGCACTGCGAGCCCGGACCACTTTCAAGAATTCCTCCTCGGGCTCTTTGGGGATCTCGGGCGCAGGATTCCCCTTGGTCACCGACCCCATAGGGTAACCGAGCAGCATGGGAGCAGTACGACTCGCAGGATCCGGCGTCGGTCCAGGCCCCCACCATTTCCAAAGAGCTAACAGAGCCTCTACATTGGGAGCGCCGAGGTCGGGCATAGTGGGAGCATTGGTAGCCGGTCCAGGAATCTGGTGACCCGCACAACCCCATTCACCGGAAGCAATAACAACACCAAGATTACGCTCTTTGTTGGTATCCGGCAAACCGATAACGAGCCGGCAAAAGGCACGCAAGGTCTTCAAATACGAGCTGCGATGCTCAAAGCTCAAACTATAGACTCCGAAGACGTCCTTCAGTTCAATCGGTATTCCGGACAACTCCGATAACCTTTGGATACCATTCAGAGTACGGTAACCATTTAGGGCCAGTTGGGCCGGAGCAATCTGGACGGCCTCAAAGAACGAAGCCACCCAGTTTGTAAAAGGAAATCGAAGACCCCCAGTGAAGAATGCTGAAGAGCGCATGGCTACCTCGTCGGCAGGAACAAATCCCAGCACCTCCTCGTCAGAAATAGGAAGCCGAATGTGTATGTTGTCGGGTATTCCGGCAAGCTCCTTAAAATCCTTTTCCACGAATGTGCCAACTTGGGCCACACTTTGGGTCAGAATTTCCTATCCAAACATCTTCAAAATTCCATCAATATACTAACCAAATACGCAAACCAGAACCACATCAATATAACGAGAGCCACCACCCCCCCCCCCCTCACATTAACCAAGTACATAAGAATCATCAGACATATATAGACAACCTGAACCATATACCAACGCCACATCTATGACCACAACGACAAATCAAATACAACCCCTAACAAAAAAAAAAAAAAAAAGAGAAAAGAGGGGGAGGGGAGAACGAAAAAACACTTACAGTTATCATTATGAGCAAGCAAGCGAGAACAGCAACAAGTCTTTCAACAAAACCACGAAACCCTAGATCAAGTGGCCAAACGTTTTTCCTTTTTGGCGGGAAGACTATACTTTAGAGAGAGAGACAGATATTTTCTTCAGCGAATTTTGTGATAAAAACAAAAGGGATTACTTGGCACAGTAAAAACGAGTGGAGTCACAAAAAGAATAAAATAATAACCGTCCTTTCGTGTGACAGAGGTTTACCTTTTTTTCCAACCATACAAAAGTCAACAACCGCTGCTGTTTTTAACATATAAACGCTCCAGATTTTGCCATGTCAGAGCATATCCCACTACCCAAGGCAGTTCACATCATTACACCTAAATAAACGGCCAGTGGACCCTACCACGAAAAGCTTCCCACATACGCTACCAATATTATCACACCGAGAATGTCCCCCGATAAAGTTCCTCGACTCCCAACCATTTCTCACCCAAAGGGCATACCGAACAAGGTGGACGAAGACCGTTTCTAGCTTGACGGCCTGAAGCATCAAGTCTAACAACGCTCTCCGGGGGGGATAACCGGGCACATTGTTCGGTGTATACTGAGGAACATCAAATAAAATAGAATAGACATAATCAAATGCAAGACAAGTTTTATTCTTCCACAAAGGGGGAAAACACAAACAATACAACAGAAAAAGAAAATTTTTACAAGAAAATACACCCATCCTACTTTTTCGAACTATCCCCCATATCAACATCCTTCTTCGACAAAAGTTCCTCCAGACGCTCTTTTTCCCTAATCAACCGAGAAATCGCCATCTCAGCCTGTTTCAAGGCGTAAGACTGAGACTCGCATTTTTGCTCGGCCTTGAAACGAGCAGTGCCCTCCTCGTCCCAATATTGTTTAAACCTCCTCGCTTCAGTCCAAGCACACATGAGATCATGTTTCAACCATGACATCTCAATTTCTTTTAGTTGAAGAGGAGTCAAATCCTCCTCCCCAAAACCAGGGGGACGAGTTAGCAAAAAAGTAGGCTCCTCTTCCATAAGGGTTTTCTTTTTGGAGGCAGACCTAGTGATGGGAGCCATCTCAAACAAAAGCAAGTTAGAAGAAACAAATTATAAAACAAGAGAGAGGAAGAATGGATAATGAAGTACAGACAATAGGGAGCATTTATAGAGAATCAAAAGGCACAAAGTACGAAGCATTACAATGGTTCACAAAACAGGCACGAGATACGAAAAGATACAACTGATTCATCAAATATAGAAAAGAAAACACAAATTGCAAAAGGGGAAATACATAAGAAAACCAGCCCAATCTAAGGATCAATGGGTGGAAAAACCGAACTGCCAGACCGAGAGAAAGCAAAACGATCAGAGCTGTCGAACCGAGCTTGGTAAGAGTCATTCATGATTACCAAGCACTCCTTCTCCCTGGAAAGTTCGGTGTTCGTCCTAGCAAGGACACGGATGCGCTCCTCAAGCCGAGCATTCCTAACTATCATACTAGCTAGGCCTTGAGGGGAGTTATCGAACTTGTCCTGAGCATGATCCCAAATCTCCTCGGCCTCGTACCAAGAGTTGGCCAACTGATTTCTGTGCAACAACAAATTATCGAGTTGGCGACTCAAGGCCGAAATCTCGGTCAACTTCATTGTCTCCTTGGAATGAGAGTCGAATAAACTCAAAGCCAAAACCCCATATTCTTTCTCAAGACAGGCCATTCTATGACGGACCCAAGATACTGTAGCATCTAAGTCCTTCATCTGAGCATGATATCTCACCACGGGCTCAGACATTATGATAAGTTATGATATAAAAGAAGAGGGATAAGTGAAGCCAACACAAGTTTATGGTAAGGAATAATCAAGGTCGAGTATTTATAGAGAAAAGTTTGTGTTGTTATCTGACAAATACTTGGGAGCATGCATGTTTCCTGACAATACTTGGGAGCGTGCACCTATGATTGACAACGTGAGGGATAGGTCTACAGTCCAGCAAGAAATAAAGGTACAAGATGCTCAAAAGGTCCACATCCCAACAAAACACAAATTCAACAATAAGAAGAAGTACAAGATAAAGGTGCAAAAATAGAAGGGCAAATATAATTTTCATTAATAAAGATGGGATATATCATTGTTCATTACATCAGAGTACATCCGAAAAGAAAATCTATTACATCCGAAAAAGAAATCTATTACATCCGAAAAGAAAATCTGTTACATCCGAGATAAAAATCTATTACATCCGAAAAAGAAATCTATTACATCCGAAAAGAAAATCTGTTACATCCGAGATAAAGATCTATTACATCCGAGAAGAGCTAGTACAGAAGATCAGGCAAAGAAGATCGACAACATCAGCAAATCAGGCGAACAGCAGGAAACGAAGGAAAGAAGCATAAAAAGAAAACAAAAGGGAAGGAAGAAGCGAAGAGGAGGAACATAAAGAAGAGATGATAAGAAAGAAGAGTCAAAAAGAAAAAATGACAAAAACCCTATATGTAACACAAAACCCTTAGGATCACAGGGTTGATTGTTACATCATAGTGGTGCAAAAAAGAAGAAAAAGAAAAAGAGTGATGGGAGAGAAGGTGAAGAAAAAGAAAGAGGAGGCGCAGAAGAAAAAGAAAAATAGATAAGAAGAAGATAAAGAAAATGAAGGAAACAGACAAATAAAAAGGAAGTCAAAGAAACAAAACAAAAAGATAGGGAAAAAGAAAAAAATGAAAAAAGAATTAGAGAGAACAGAGTATAAAAGAAAAAAACAAAAGAGGAAGAGGAAAAAATGAGGGAAACTGAGAAATAAAAAGAGGAAAAAGAAAGAGATGGGAAAAGATGGGGAAAAGATGGGGAAAAGAAGAGAGAAATAAAAAAAGAAGGGGGAAGGTTAGGGGGAAGTCGATCGGTATCGATGGGAGGGCCCGGCAGAGACATCCATGTCCCTCAGCGTCGGGTTCCCCCTTAGTATCTCATTCTCTTCGACTAGAGCCCGACGAGCACGTCGGCAATAAGCCAGTTCGGATCTTAGCCAAGTTAATTCCCAAACCATCTCGGTATGATGATAATGCATCACCTTCAGTTCCTCCTCGGCATCCATCAACAGCCTTTGTACATGGCCATAGGAGGCTTCAAAAGCCTCCACTTGCAAAGCTAATGCTGATTGGGAGAAAGGACCAGACATCTTATGAAAATTATAAGATGAGGATCTGTATATGGGGGAAAATAATATGATAAGTATTGTGGATGTAACCATGCTGTAAGCAGGTATTTATAGATCAATTAGATGAGGGCTGGTATTGAGAGTCGCAACCGTTCGCCAATGGGTACTAAGAAGCGACGGCAATTAAAAGATGTGTCTGTTCAAGAAAAAAAAAACGTTTGGATTCCCAAAAGGTTCTAAAAAAGCATAACTAAAATCCACTCTTGTTCACAAAACGCTTGGATTCTTACCAATATTTAAAGGGGGTAAGTAATAATGGCATCAAAACACGCGTCATTTTTGGGGAAAGGCAGCAGTTCAAATTAATATCTAAGATCTTTTGCACAAGGCTCAAGAAATCCTATTGGTCCCCAGATATAAAGAATAAGAAGGTCCAATGGATAAGATCAAACGCAAGGCCCAAGAAATAGCATTAATGAGGCCACAAGCGTGCGCAGTCAAAAGAAATTGCATTGGGAAAGTAATTCAGATATAAACAAGAGAAAGAAGTCTTTATTGATTGATTGATGCTTCGTTACAGAAGAAGCAGTAAAAGGAAATACAATAAAAACAATAAAATCATTTCGTAGAAGGGCCCGCTTCGTCATTCGGCTTCCCCTTCGACCGAGCATAGACTTCCTTAAGGGCCAGTTTGTAAGCCCTGTTGGAAGCAAGTTGCCTGTCTCTGGAGACCTCGAGTTCTTTGATCCGAGCACGAGCGCGAATACTGTCGAGCAAAGACCTCTGGTGCTCCTTCTCCATAGCGTCCAATCGCTCATCTAGTTCGGCGGCCCGACGAGCTTCCACCGACAGCCGGGCAACCCTCTTCTCGAGGTAACGCACCTTCTGAACTTCCTCTTCAAGACGAGCAATATATTCAGGAAGGTTGTCACCATAGTTTTCCAGAGGAAAAGACATTTGTTCGTTAATAAAGAATGAATTGCATAAAGAATACTGGGACAGTCCCCTTTTATAGGAGGAAACAAGGAGTAGATCAAAGGTCATCTCGAAGAAATACAACCTCTCGAACTTCCCAAGAGCATTTACGGCAAATTAACCACAGTCCCAAATCCAATTAAAGTCATCCAAAAAGATATCAAGAAGATGAACATACAAGAATAAGGATAGGGAAATATTTTATTAATTTCAAAAACATTCGATTACAACTGAGGAGAAGACTCCCTATTCAAAAGAAATTACAACAGATATCACAAAAGACTAATTATTTCGAGGAAGAGGCTTCTTCATCGTCATCCGAACTCGGTTTAGACCGAGCATGCAACTCCTTGAAGGCAAGCTTATAGGCCCTTTTTGCTGCCTTCTGCTTAGCCAGATTAGCCTCGAGCCTCTTTATGTGCTCGTAAGCCCAATCCCGATCGGCCATCGTCACATGATGATCAGAATCCATGTCAGACAACCTTTTCTTGTAATTTGAAACCTTGACCACGAGTTTCTTATTCGCGGTACGAGATTTCTTGATCTCCATTTCTAAATAAGAAATATAATTAAAGGAGCTCTCACCAGTAGAACCAGAGGAAGCCATTACGTCACGAGCAAAGTAGTAAAATGCCTAATTATGGAGGGGGCAGACCCTTTTATAGGAGTTTTCCTCGAAGAAAGATATTAGGATAGGAAACATTAAATGGGCCTCCCATGGAACTGTCATGAGTCTGTTGCGTTTCTCGATGAAGTATTAGGAACG
The DNA here is from genome assembly GCA_963682055.1 of Primula veris. NCBI lineage: Eukaryota > Viridiplantae > Streptophyta > Magnoliopsida > Ericales > Primulaceae > Primula > Primula veris. The sequence goes on from OY821743.1 coordinate 10,411,902, forward strand.
ACAAGACCGAAGTAATATCCTCGACGGACCGAACATGAATCCCTCGACATGGAAACCACGCCGAGGAAGTCAGGGAGCACTTGATAGAACATAAAAATTGGACCCGAATATTCTATTCGGGTAATAATCAGCCCACTTTATAAATGGGTATCCAACGCTTAAATGGGTCATCTTATGCCTTTTATAGGAAAATGAGGTACTATTATTAAAAGCCCAAGCCCACTCAACTGGGGACCCATGTCTGAAAAACCCCCTGGGATGAAGACATTTGTCAACATCCAAGAAGGCATAGTTGCCTATAAATAGCCAACTACCCCTCCTAGAAAAGGACCAGAAAATCTATCCAAAAAATATAGAGAGAAGTTGAGAAAAGAGAGAAATTAGTCAAAGCATATCACGTCAAGAAATAAACCGAGCAGAGATAAAGCCGAGCACCGAATAAAAGGGGAGAAAGATCAAGAAGAGAGATCAAATAGTTAAATCGAGCACAATTGTAAAAAAGAGATACTAATCCGAGCAAGTGTAATATTCCGAATAAGGATAATAGTCCGAGCAATAATAAAGATCAGGAAGTGTCCATTATTTACACTTGATTTACTATTATATTATTGTTGAAAAGCCTAACGCGACCGACCAAAGTTAGGGCTTTATCACATTTACTTAGAAATCATCCTTGAATTTAATTACGCATAAAAAACTTAAATCATTATTGAGAGGAAGAGTTTTTGTATTAGTTTCACGTTATGGTGAACGTAGAAATTCATGGGTTCTTTTCGGTTCAAGGGATCTAAGTAAATTTCAAAAAGGTAAGATTATTTTTACTATACTTGTAGTATAATGGTCGATAAGCTTATTTTCTCATTTGAGCATTGGAGACGACATTGCCATCTTTATGAATGCTGGTACTCCGAGTTTCGAGAGGATCACTGATTTCCTTCACCATTATGAGTTAGCACGACATTGTCATCTTTAGTTGCACCATTTCTTTTATTATTTTCCCTTGGTCGGGTTGTAACCGATATTTGGCAATTAAAGGAATCAGACAGTCCACATTGGCTATTGGCCTATAATATACATTTTGTTAGCTTACATTGCTGTACTTTTATGGCCTCGATTCAAACGGACTTCAGTATATTTTCATTGCTCTTAAGACATATTGAGTATCCGCTTCTTATTTAAGTTTTGTTTCGACCTATGATGCAAATATTTGATGGATGTTTGGTTTATAGAGCCGGAGCCAGAGTTTTGTAAAATAACATTAAATTTAGATATACAAAAGATAAATAAATGATAAAATATTTAGCTCAAATTTATATAAATTAATACGAGAAATCGAGTAAACATAATCAAGTATACAATAATTAAAAATAATAGCTTAATACAAATTTTGTCAAAGAAACACGAAATCAAAATCATACTATGGAAAATTATGCCAATTTTAAAAAAAATCTATACATTTTCCAGCTACATTTAATATATAAGACCAGAAAAAATGTCAACTCAAATTATGAGTTTCACACATATAATTAGTTATTTACATTTTCCCGCTATATAATATATAAGACCAGAAAAAATATCAACTCAAATTATTAGTTTCACACATATAATTAGTTATGTAAAAATTAAACAAAAAGAAATGTGACGAGTGAGGTTAGTGAACCCAAGTTATTAAATATACAATTGTAACCATTTTTACATCAATATCTATTGTAAATAATTATGAAAACAATTATACAAAACATAAATTTCTGAAAATGAGGCTCTAAAATAAGTCGGTTTTTTGGGGGCTCTAGGCCCGTGCCTCTTAGTGCTAGGCCAAAAATTCAGTGCCGGCCCGGTATACCGGAATATCTAAGGCTCGATTTTTATTTTTATTTGCTCGATAAATACAAATCAAAATAAAAATAAATTGTAACTTACGAGTTTCAAACTCATAATATTTTATGTAAAATACCAAACTACTCTATCATTTGAACTATTGCAACACATTATAAACCAATTTGTGTTTAATATTTTAATTTTAATTATCCAATATATAAAAAATATAGTCGGATGTTGCTGTATTTTTTTTTTCCTGATTAATTGATAAGATACGCGGCTTACTCGATTTGGATCTGAACCGCCCATGTCAAAACCGGCATGGAGGTTTCCAATCAGCAATGGCTTTTATCTGGATACATGAGTTCAAAGTACTGGATACCAGACTTCGATTGATTATTGGAGGTCCCATATGACCTGATGTACAATTTTGATCTATTTAATTGCTATTTCATTTCACACACTCTTATTATTGGCAATTTGGCATAATCTGATGTACTTTTATTTTATTTTCAGAGATTTTGGTTACGAGTCTAACTTGAATTGTACTTGCATACGTTATTTATAAATTATACTATACACGTAGTGGTCAATGCCCAAACCCCGATTTTGATTAATTAATATATAGTTAAAACTCATCTCATTTTATTATAATAAATCAAATCAAATGAGTTTTTCTAATTTATCTATTTTTCTAAAAAAATATCTGTATTTTTTTTATTAATTACAATAATACCACTCACATAAAAAAATATAAAAATTAATAAATAATAACACTATTTATCCTTCTTTAACAACCAAACATTCTTTTAAGTGTTATTATCTTATACTAATTTTTTTTATTATCCACATATTTATATCGTAACTATATTTATTGTATATATTTTGATTGCACTGTGCGTCACACACACAACACATGATGCACGATTACCAGTCTGATAAAGGTAAATAAAACATAAGGTAAAAAACCCCGCTACAAATGGAAATGAAAGTGCAACTTATAACAATTCCTAGACACGTTTAAAAAAAAAAATCCTATGCAGAATTGTCATATGATGAGAGTAATCGCATCAGTTATCTTATATGACTCATTTACCTTAAATATAAAAAAATTGTTCTAAAATTGTACACGCTCAGTTTCTTTATCCATTATCTTAAATTTACATAAACTCAAATATCTCTCAAATATAAGTGATCAAGATGTTCAATAATAATTAAAATAATATTTTCTCTCTCTTATTTTTCTCTTATTCTCTCTTATTTATTTGTACTTTTCACATATAAATTAATAAAATAACAAAAATATGAGTTATATAGTTTTGATAGAGAAATTGAAAAAAAATATGATAATTTGTATAAATCAAAACGTTTACTTATAAGTTAAAAGTGTACTTTTTACTTTAAATACGAGAAAATTTGTAAGTTATTTAATGTGTTTGTTCTAGTAAATTAATTTGGATCAAAAAAAATTTATAGAAATATATTAAAATATAGTAATATTTAGTTATGATAATAAATTTGATAGATAAGCTGAAAAATATATAAAGTTAAACGGTTACCATAATAATATGAAAGTGATGCTAATTATTTTAAATATAAAAAAAAGTATAAGAAAACTGATGCACCAAAAAAACTAGGATTAGAAAACAAGAACAAAAACTTTGGTCAACTATTAATGTACTTTCTTTTTGTAATCAATGACCACTTCTAACATATCTGATTTGTCAAAACATATTTTTCGATTATGGTATAAAAAGTGACATTAATCAACAACGCTACAAATTCATTAAATTTAAAAAAACACAAAATTCACATTATATATAAGTAATGTATATGATTTCCTAGATTAATATAATAATAATAAACTATCATGAGTCCACATTTTTATGGTTATAATATTGTTATGATTATTAAATGAGAATAAACAAATAAAAATAAATAATGTATGATTATTATAAGAAAAATAATAAGTAAGCTCTAATTTTGTGTAAATGTAAACGGTTCTATAAAAAATATAAAATATGTTAGATTTGAGAAAATGATTGAGGTAACGGGCAATCTAAAATACTTTCCAATGTTACTTTATGTAACTTAGTTAACCGCTAGAATTGTTTGATAATTTTTTTAAAAAAATATTAAACAACGTAAGTAAGTTATTTATGAAATGCCAAATGACGTAGAAGACTGTTTTACGAGTTGTGTACAGTATAAAATATGTAGCTACATACTAATTAATGTATATAGATGAGACTCTCTCCGTCAAAAAAAAAAATAGTATCATTTGATTTTTCATCAATATTAAAAAAATTAATTAAAAAAATTAGTACACTTACAAATTTTATAATACTATACCTTTGAATAATATGAATGCCTTTTTTTTTTTATCAATTCTCATTTAATATATATAGCATACATGAAAATTTGAGTAAAATTATCATACTTATGGAAGTTGGACCATAATTAGAGACAATAAAAAAAATGAAATGAGACCATTTTTTTTTATAAGGATAAGTATTATAGTATTGAAAATTGTACCATGTCATGTGTGATCATGTTTTTGTACATAAAGATGTGTAAATCAGAAAGTTGTAACTTCGATGAAGTTACTTATTTTATCTCTACCCAACAAACATGATCTAATTAAGTAATTAAATATTGTCACTAGAAAGATGATTCAATTTTCTATACAAAAATATTGTTATATTTCTTTGTTTTCAACCTTATTAATTATACAAAACAAAACTTTGTTACTTATATTATCATGACCTTATATTTTAGAATAGTCCTAGATTAACATTCATTCTAAAGAAAATTCACATAAAAAAATTGGAGTTCATATCTCGTTTAAATTAAAGTTTTACATGCAGTGTTCATCGAAAAAACAGGTACTCCATTTATCAAAATGAACCCATAAAATACAACTAGGTTGTACTACAACTAATGTTACAGTATTATTTTTTGTTTTGAAAATAAAAGTCTTCCTCATGATTACACAAAGGAAAATTCCTCAAAAATCTAGTAGTAGCACATCAATAGCCGGCTGTTTGTGGGGTAGGCAATATGTTGTGTGCAGAATTTGTCTGTCTGATATCCTTTCCACTGATTTGCTCTTTGTCTTTTTTGGATGTAAAAGCTGACGAGAATTAAATGGATTGAACTAACGTTAAATCAACCCCTATTGCAATTTATAGAGATTTTTTCTAAATTGGCCTAGCATCAAAATTCCTATTTTAGCATACCTTAATAATAAATTGCAAAATTGGCCTAATCTATCTTGCTTTTCGGATCAGCGAGCTCGCTTTTCGGATCAGCGAGATAGAATTTAATATTTTCATATTTTTTGAAACACTCGTAATTTGCTCGTTCGGACTCCGAATCGACTTCCGTTTGAACCGTTGGCTTCATTATTGAGTGCTCTATCATTTTAAGTCCTGAAATATACATTTTCTCTTTTTCGAAAAGATCAAACATGTTATAGTTTTGGTGAGTAAATGTCGAGCGAAAAATTCGCTATAGTTTTGCTTAAAAATGGATTATCGCCACAAATAAAATAATAAATAAAATTAAACATTAACATTTACTCACGAGACGACCAACTATACTTTTCCATTTTTGAGGCATACCATTTTACAAAATAACTTAATCATCATCGTTTGATATTGCAGTACTTTAAATACGATGATGATTAAGTTATTTTGTAAAATGGTATGTCTCAAAAATGGAAAAGAGCAGTTGGTCGTCTCGTGAGTAGATATTAATGTTTAATTTTATTTATTATTTTATGTTGAATGGTTTGTTCGAATGGTTATTTTGTTCATATTACGTGTTATTATTGTTGTGTTCATCATATTAGATGTTATTATTGCGGTATTGGTGTTGTTTGTTCGTATTAGATGTAAATTATTGGGTTGATCATTTTTTTAATTTTATTGTGGCGATGATCCATTTTTAAGCAAAACTATAGCGAATTTTTCGCTCGACATTTACTCACCAAAACTATAACATGTTTGATCTTTTCGAAAAAGAGAAAATATATATTTCAGGACTTAAAATGATAGAGCACTCAATAATGAAGCCAACGGTTCAAACGGAAGTCGATTCGGAGTCCGAACGAGCAAATTACGAGTGTTTCAAAAAATATGAAAATATTAAATTCTATCTCGCTGATCCGAAAAGCGAGATAGAGTAGACTCTATCTCGCTGATCCGAAAAGCGAGATAGAGTAGGCCAATTTTGCAAATTATTAATAAAGTATGCTAAAATAGGAATTTTGGTACGGCAGCAGGCCAATTTAGAAAAAATCTCCAATTTATAACTACACTCTTTATATATCTTGTTACGGATTGTATCAATTGTATCACTCCCATTCTATCAGTTTTATTATTTATTATTTTAAATATACATAAACTCAAATATCACTCAAATATAAACGATTAAAATGTTCTATTATAATTAAAATAATAATTTCTCTCTCTTATTTTTTTCTTATTCTCTCTACTTTATTTGTAATTTTCACGTATAAATTAATAAAATAACAAAAAGATGAGTTGTATAATTGTGATAGAGAAATTTATAAAATAGCTGATAATTTGTATAAATCAAAACGTTTCCTTATAAGTTGTAAAAGTGTACATTTTACTTTAAATACGAGAAAGTTTGTAAGTTATTTAATGTGGTTACATAGTAAATTAATTTGTATTAAAAAAAATTGATAGAACTATATTAAAATATAGTAATATTTAGTTATGATAATAAATTTGATAGAGAAGCTGAAAAATGTATAAAGTTAAACTGTTAACCTAAAAATATAAAAATAATGTTAATTATCTTAAATATGAGGAAAAGTGTAAGTAACTGATTTGTTTGCTCATAGATTTATCATCTACAATAATAATGTTAAATGTTGTGTTTTTAACTTGACATATGCCTATAAATTAATTTTATAAACTCCACGTATAAATGTTAAAATTAGCATGAGTTACAATATATATTGACACACTTTATTTTTAATTATAAAATATAATTTATAGTATTATTTATTCTAACATATTATATTGTTATATATTATTATTGCATATTTTTTAATACAATATTAAAATATAAATGAAAGTATATAATAAATTTACCAAAATCAATATATATGACCCACTAAATATTGGTAAATTTTTTGTTAGTTTAATTAGCATGAAATTTATAGAGAGAGAAAACGTATACCCCACATAATCTCCTTAAAAAAAACTATTACAACACTAGAATTAAACTTTTGCTATAGCATAACACTAACACATGATATAAAACATCTATTGGATATGCTCTTATGGTTCACATATATTTTCATATTATACTAGTTAAGTTATGACATATAAGCACTTGTTAGTGTCACTAACTAAAACTATTGCTACATCTAGTACGTAAGTTAATGAGTGTTTGATTGTCATTTAAGTACTTCAAATATTTTACTTTATTATTTATTGTTTGTTTGTTTAATATGGTGTATTTACTTTATAAATATTAATATTTAAAACTAACATGTACAATCTGTAATAAAAACATTAGATAAATCTAACATGGTCACTTAGAGAGTAATTTTTTTACCTATTTGTTAAATTTTTGATAGTTAAAACTAACTTTAATAATGCGGATGCTATTATCGAGATACAATTTAAAATTTTAAAAAATAAAATACTATAAAATATACGACCAAAAGGACATGTGAGTTTAAAATACTATAAAATATACTATAAAATACTATAAAATACTATAAAATTTTGGGTTGTGTTAATCTCGTACATGTGAGACCAAAAGGACTCCGCAGGCCAAGTAAAAGAAATGGGGGTATGATGATACAATATATCGATCATTAAATTAAAGAACATTTACAGTACAGTTAAAAATCCTGCGAAACAGCAAATAAAAGGAAAATTAGAAAATAAAAAAGACGTTCACCTTTTCGTTTGCCTCATTACAACATCCACAGACCATGTGTCATACTGAGATCTTATCAATATTGAGATGAGAAAGTGAGTCCAACACACGGACTAAAGAAATGTGATAATGCCATTAAATGAAATAACATTAATAAAAGTTTTTTTTTTTTTTTTTTACATTATTTTGTGGTTTAGTAATATAGCAGCAATTGTTTGGCCGGGTTGTATATTATATGAGCACTTCATAAATGTAGTCGAAAAGCATATTTATTGCATCATGGTGGTACGTAGTAAAATGGATTTAAACTTCTCGTACAAATTAGATACTTATTGAAAAATACACCTTTCTAAAAATATAAATGATCATATTTACAAAATATACTTAAGATATCTCACGATAAACCCAAATATTACTTATTCACGACTTATTTTTTTGGTGAAGGTTTTGCATATATATTTATAAAAAAAGTGGTTTAGCCCTCTCACATATTATTTTTTTGGAAATTTTGGCATCCCGATTTCCGATATCAGGCTCCACCACGGATTAAAAGGGAATAAGAAATAATTACAACTCTTCCAAGTATATTATCATGAAGTGTCGTTCAAACATTTTATTTCCAAAGTGTACAACGATATCAATCTTCATCTACGCTCACCACTTAGGATGCACGAAGTCTTCAATTTTGTTTAGAGTCGAACACGCGATATGCCAAATAAGACGTCAGACACGACTTATTCACGTGTCTTTATAATTCTCATGATAACCATCTATACATGCGTGTCGGATACAGTTGAGAGCTTATGACATGTCTAGTTTAAAAATGAGTTAAATTTAAATTTCATATATTAGGAGAACCATCCAAAGTTTCTTATAAAACAAATACGCATAACGAAGACCGTCAATTCAAACTTTTTTTTATAATATATGGATCAAAATATGATATAATTATTGAATTTTCACCTTTAACTATTATAGTATCATGAATCTCAACTTCATAAATATCTCCCTTTCACGACGTATACATGGCAAATCAATTTCATAAGTCATACTTTACTCCGCTTAATCTCCACCAAAGCATTAGGCGTCCAGATTAATATTAGACGTTTTAATATATATGGTCAAAACTGGTTCAAACGGGTCAATCTGATTGGAATAGGTCGTTTTTTTTTCAATCGAAAAGCTTATAAATGCTTAGTACAATTAATATGCTGATAATTAATCAAAATTTGCACTTAAAAATTATCTTTGAATGTACTTTTACATTTACTTTGGTTTATATTCGACTACACATATACTTTTTACATAACTATTGTTGAATTCTTGATCATAGTATACCGATAAACTTATTATGTTTAAATGCGTAAATTAGGTCATTAATCAAATTTATAACATATTTTTCAATTGAAAATTCAAAAAGCCACCAAAAAATATATTAAAATATGATTTTTATATCTAGTTTCCGCTTATTCACCTAGTCCCCAAACCCCACCTTCCTCATTTAGTCCGCCTAACGAAGACGGCATCACTGCAAATTACTATTGTTTGCTTAAAGAGAAAAATATGTCACACATATAAAAAGTATAATTATATTATTTAGTAAATGTCGAATACTTATCGAGTCGTGTCCACAATTTAAAAAAAATACTGCTTTGGCATGTCCGTCACACGTCCAGCGTATCCGACACACGTCCGACGAAATACATATACAATCATTTAAAGTGTATGCTGTTTCGTTAAAAGTCATACCCTTTCTTACAATCGATCACCGGCGGAGATCGACGGATGCCCGGCGAGCACACACAATCGTGAAAATAATACACACTCGTGGAAAAGTGCATTCCTATATTACAGTTGCATAGCATACCATTTATCCTCTCCAGCCGCTGGCTGAGATTGTCAAACATGAGCACACACGGTCATGAGCTGCGCACACAATTTTTAAAAGTACATAAAGAATAGTTGAAAGTAAGACTATTTTTAGAAAAAATTCTTAGGATTAGCAATTTTTGGTAATGCATTTTGCTTTGTAACACTATTTTGTAATTGATCTAAAAATCAAATACCAACACATGCATTAATTTATGTGTGGGGATCACTCCCATATATATATATATATATATATATATAATGGTAACAGAATTTTCATAGGCAAATACCCACAGAAGACTAAAAGCATTTCCCCAAAATGGCTTCTACTAATCCAAAAAGGTTAAACCCTAATGCTCCGGCTTGGTTTCCCCCTAAACAACAATCATCATCGACGGTCCAGATTTGGACACCTCACTATCACCACCACTATCCAGCTCAAATCTCAACCGTCCAATACTTGGCTATCCCTCAGGAGGTTAATTTTTCTCATTCAAAACGGTACTGGAAAGAAGAAGCTAGGGTTACTACGGGTTTTCATGGTGGCCGTACACGTGGTAAAGATGAGGTTTGGGTTCCACGTGGCATGATGAAAGAGAGAGTTGATCGGAAAATGATGAGTGGGTATGGCGCTGGTCGTACATGCGACGAGTATCGTCCAAGGATTGATTTTGGGACTACGGTGATGATACGGAACATTCCAAACCAGTTCAAGTAAGTATCTGTTTATATATTTAGAAAATTGAAAATGAAAATCTGTACTATGTTTACTTGTACCTTAAGTAGGGTTTAGTCAAGATTCGGAATGTATTGCCCAGTTAATTACTTAATAATAGTTTTGTTACATGCGGGAAGATGCGAGTATTAGAAAATAAAATTTTCATGGTAATTTAGAATATAATCAATCCTTCTTTGTGCTTTACACATTAATGTTTGAGTATCAAATTTAAGATAATTTGAAACATTCAACATAATTAAAAATGTAGTTTCCTTTTTGTAATTTATCAAAACATTATTTGTGTTTCTGGATTTAAGTGTGGTTTGACACTTAAAAGTGTAGGTACTAGAAATCTACTAATATATTTTACTTTAACCCCTCTCGGCAATTACTTCAGCTACTTTTAAGTCCCTGTCTATATGTTTAGAAAGTTGAAAAAGAAAAGCTATGTATACTTGTACTATGGAGTATTTTGTTTCCAAACTTAAGTAGGGTTAAGTCAAGATTCGGAATATACTGCCCAGCTATGTATACTTGTACTATGGAGTATTTTGTTTCCAAACTTAAGTAGGGTTAAGTCAAGATTCGGAATATACTGCCCAGTTAACTTGATAATTTTGTCACATGCGGGAAGAAGCAAGTATAATGAAAAGAAAGATTCATGGTAATTAATTTGAATATTGTCATCTAACTTAGTTTTTTAGGGTTTGTATTATGAAAAGCAATTACAATCCTTGTTTACCCACCACTGCGCATTGTTTAGTATCGTTTTAGATAATTTATTTGGAAACATTAACAGAAAATGAAGGATTTAGTTTCCATTTGGTAATTTGAGTAAAACATTATTTGTGATGCTATAATTGATGATTGATCTTTGAAAGCTTAAAAACAGGTTTGTATATTAATTTCATTGTGATTCGACTGTAGCTAGTAGCTACAAGAAATCAAATAACACTATTACTTACAGCCCTAGTAGCTACAAGAAATCTAATAACACTACTGTGGTTTAAATAAAACAAATAAGCAGCTTATTTAAATAAAATTACTATTAAGTTTGGGTGCTTAAAAGTTCTTTTATCCAAAAGGAGTCTAGGTTTATACTCATAAACCCAGATTGAAGGGAGATTTGTTTTTCTTTTGAAAATTTTATTTAGTTGTTGCTTTGAACTATTTTGTTTTTACAAATGTCATCTGGGGGAAAAAGTGCTCTGGCAATCGTCCATGACAATTTTAAAGAAGTTACAACATGTGACTATTTTAAGCAAGGACTAAATTAATTTAAATGTTTGTCTAAGGTATTATTTTTGGAATATTGAGTAGTAGGTCTATGCTGATGAAATTTCTTGACAATCTTTGCTACCGATCCAACACTCTTCGTTTATCATCGTTTCCCTGCAAGTATGACTTCCTCTACTTGCCAATAGATTTCCGGTAACGACTCTTTTTCCTCATTATAATGACATGTTTATTGCGTTTTATTTAATAAATTGATTTCCCCACTATCTGCTAATTATTTTTGTCAATTTGCTAGGCGAGGGTTTAACTTGGGATATGCATTTGTGAACTTCACAAATACCGCTGCTGCCCAACAGATCAAGAAAAGTTTGGATGGGTTCAAATGGGGTATTTGGAAAGACACTTACGGAGGTCGTTTTGATTCTAACAAAATTTGCTGTGTAACTCGGGCAAGGATTCAGGTATATATAATTCTCTCTTTCGATAATTTTATCGATGACAACCACAACGGTTTCAAGAACCAAGGATAAACTATTTCATTATGTCTTTGATTCAGTAAAATAAGGAGTTGATGATGAGTTTAAATCTAACACTAGTATTTCTAATATTTCCGTCCATTTAGTTTTCAGTAACGTTTTAGCCATTTGGTATTATTACATTTTGATTTTCACAAGATTTCCTATAAATACTTACAAAACCATTGGGTCGTTGTGATGGTGATGAACAGGGAAGGATAAAATATAGGCATAGCCCATCTAGAATAATTTATATATATATATATATATATATATATATATATATATATATATATATATTATTTGAACTGATATACTGTTCACTTGGATTGACTACTTCTGAGTTCTGAGTATGCTAATCACTTGTACAGTTTAGTTGATGTATTAGTGGGTAAAAATTCACGTCACGTAATAAAAACTCAATCTAATAAAAATACAAAAAAAAAATTAATTAATATTTAAATTTAGGATAGATTTAACTAGGGTTTCAATATATTTAGTTGAGTTTTTAATAGGTTTAATTTTTAATACGTGGTATGTATTAATTACATGAATAAAGCATAAGTCTTATTATTTTGACAGGGAAAAGATAATTTGGTGAAGCATTTCCAGAGCTCAAGATTCGAGTGCCACACTTTGGACTATTTGCCGGTGATCCTATCTCCGCCACGTGACGGTGTCAAGACTTTCTCAGTGCCGAAGACGGTCGGCACTCGCCTTGGTTTTTGAACAGATCTTAGTGAACCTTCTTGCTTCCCTATTCCTTTTGAGTTGTGGTGCTGGTAAATTAGTAAAAGAAGATTAAGTAGCCTCAAAAAGTACTAGTACTAGCTTTAGGGTTAGGTTGCACCTAGTTTCATGAGTACTAGTAGTAGTATTTTATCCTTTGTTTTCATTATCTCCCCTAATGATTTAGAAAAAAGATCTTTGGGGTGAATTGTAAACATTGGATTTGCTTCCGTTTTCTAAGGGCTACAGTCTTGAATACTAATGATGAGTAGTAGTAGTAGTGTGTGATTTTATGTTTTCCAAAGCTTCAAATATTCAATGAGCGTTAATTTGTCACTTGGATTTTTGCTAGTTATTAATTTTACCATGTTTTCGCTTTTAATGGTCAAATATTTGCCGCCGATGATAAAAGTCTTCCTTACTGGATCACTGTGGTATCTAGGGAATTTTATGCAGTTTATCAAATTGTATGTCTATTATAAATTATCATTCTTATTCTATTAATTTTAATTTAATTATTACGTTTACCATCCTCATACTTTCTCAATATCTTCACACATTACCAATTCATTCACTAAACTAAATTAATTTCATGTCAGTTTAAAACATGTGATGTAAAAAAAAATTGTATATCATTTTATATTTGAAAGAAATCACTCTAATAGAGAAAAAAATTCATTTGTTTGTCTAACACTTGTGTACTTGGACGGTGAAACAATTTTTTAATAGAAGGTTAGGAGATCGTATTATAATATTAAAATTAATGTAGAGACTAAATCTAAACTAATACTTGTAAAAGTGCAGTTTCTATTTTCATTTGGCTATTTTTAAGTTTTGTATATAGTATTTTATTTTCGCATTTGATCTTGTAGGACATGTTTGTAACCAGTGAGATGTTAAACGTAATAATTGAGTTAAAATTCATCGTGCAAAAACCTAATTATTACAATATCTTGAGTATACCTAAGGTCAAATACTGAGGAGTTTCATAAGTACTATTTAGTTGCCGGTACAATTTACTATTATAAACGTGTTCATCATTGATGTTATTATCGCTTCAGTGCGATATCACATTATTTGTGTATATATCGTGTGTTTTTAAAATATGTTGATCATTTTACTTGGTATGATACATTTTAGTAGGTAAGAGTACATATGATATTTAATATGTTATGAGAGTTGGATTAGTCTCAAGTGATGTTGGATCACCTCCTCCGTCCCATAATGTACTTTATATTACACTTGTTGGTAGGACTGTAAATTAAACGAAACGAACCGAACAAGCCTCTGTTCATATTCAGTTTATGAACTAAAATGCTTGTTCATGTTTAGTTCGTGTTCATTTAAAAACGAACGGACATTTGACGAACATGAACCGAACATTTGACGAGGCGAACCCGAGTTGTTTGGAATATCTAATTTCTTTTAAAACATTCAATAACTGAAAAAATATATATTTTTCTTTATTTTTAAAATATAATTTTATTTTATCGTATATTACTATATTGTTAATTAGGATAAACTAGTTCACATATAAATTTAAATTTATATATTGTATAAATTGTTTTTTTACATATGTATGATTATTCTAACGAGTTAAACACTTAGGCTCTGTTTGTTTCGTAGTAAAATATTTACGGAGATAAATATTTTTCGGGTAAAGTTTTACGGTGCAAACTTTTGTTTGCATTTTATTTAGGGGTGTTTGGTACGTCAAAGGTTTCCCATGGAAATTCTATTGAAATTCAAAAATCTATTAGTTATTTAAATTAGACAAATTCGATGCATAAATAAATAAACATTGTTCATACTTTAAACAAAATATTTTAAGATGAAAAACATCAAAAATTAACTAAAAGTCACAAAAATTAACTAAAAGTCACAAAAATGAATAAGTTCGTGAAAGTTTAAAAACATTAGTGATTAAAATCACAATTATTTTGACGGGAAAAAAGCTAAAAGTTCATCTACTTTTCTGAAAGGAACTTCGTCAACATGTATAGCAAACTTAACATAAACACATATTTTATTTCATATACGTCACTTATAATAATTTATAATTTTTCAACATATAAACTCATAAAATTATAAGTATAGAAGATATTATTGACTTTTTTTTAGCTTTTTCAAATTTTCTTGGGTTTTTTAGATTTTTCGGAATTTTTTGTTTTATTTTTTCCATTTTTTTTTAGATTTTTTCCTATTTATTTATATTTTTATTGGTTAATTAGATTTTAGCTTTTTCAAATTTTCTTGGGTTTTTTAGATTTTTCGGAATTTTTTGTTTTATTTTTTCCATTTTTTTTGTTATTTTTTAGATTTTTTCCTATTTATTTATATTTTATTGGTTAATTAGATTTTAACCTTTTCAAATTTTCTTTAGTTTTATAGATTTTTCGGATTTTTATTTTATTTTTTTTCCATTTTTGTTATTTTTTAGAATTTTTCGTGTTTTTTTTTTATTGGTTAGTATATAGAATTGGATTAATTATTAAATAATTTTGAAAGAATAGACCTATAATTAATAATAGTTATAATACTAGTATTAGAAAGAATATAGAGAGAGGCTCCGTAAACCGTTTACAACTTTATTTGCGGGGTAATCGTTTCCCCCAATTTTACTGGATATGTGGGAAAAGTTTTCCCAAAAAAAATGTTTTACGTTTAACCAATCACCCGGAAAATTTATTTTACCCGTAAATGTTTGTTTACCCCCATTTTACAACAAAACAAACAGAGCCTTAATGATAAAATCGACGACTGTATTTATAGTATAATTATATAAATCGCCATAATAAGTTTGAAATAATACAAATTTATCATTTATATTATTATAGCATAATTAAATTTATTAATTGTATAGTGATATTAATTTTTATTATATAATTAATAGATTTAGTTTTATATTTTATCAAATTTTATATATAAGTTACACGAACACGAGTTTAGACGAACCGAACAGATGCATGTTCATATTCAGTTCACTTAATAGACGAACACTATATTCTTATTTATTATCGTATTCATTAATAAATGAACGAACATTAGCCGAGCCGAACACAGACGATTTCACGAACAACTCATCTCATTTACAGCCATACTTGTTGGATCCGTTCGGATTTAGTTCAGTTCACAAGTGAAGGGAAGTGTTGAGGTTATTATTTCACATCGTTTGTGGATAGATTGTGACATGTGTTTAAAATGTATTGTTCGTCTTAGTTGTTATGAGGTTTTTTAGTAGCGAAGTGTCCGAGATTAAAGCAACAAATTTTGTAATCTTACTTTTAGTAAGATCGCTACCGCAAAAAGAAACAGGTTATTATAGATTCAAACTATAGATACATATTTACGTAACACGAATATAAGATTCGAGAGTTACTCACCAATTCGAGATCAATAATTTGCTAATTCTAGATCACTATAAATATAGATACATAAAGTCTATACTAATTTGACATAATTGTTCTCAATTTGACAGTATACTCCACATTTTAACAAGACTTTATTATGGGAAGAGCACCGTATCGATACAAGTAATCTAACTTGAATAAATGCTATCTAACTTGAATAAATGCAAAATAAATACTCCCACTGATAGAACATAAAAATCAGAACCGAATATTTTATTCGGGTCATAATCAACCCACTTTATAAATGGGTATCCAACGCTTAAATGGGTCATCTCATACTTTTTATAGGAATTGGGGTGCTACTACCCAAAGCCCAAGCCCAATCAAAGGGGGACCCTTGTCTGAAAAATCCCTGGGATGAAGACATTTGTCAATATCCTAGAAGGCGCAGTTGCCTATAAATAGCCAACTACCCCTCCTAGAAAAGGACCAGAAAATCTATCCAAAAATTATAGAGAGAAGTTAAGAAAAGAGAGAAACTAACCAAAGCATATCACTTCGAGAAATAAACCGAGAAAAGACAGCCGAGCACCGAATAAGAGAGGAGAAAGATCAAGACGAGAGATCAAATAGTTATATCGAGCATAATTGTAGAACCGAAATACTAATCTGAGCAAATGTAATAGTCCGAACAAGGACAATAATCCGAGCAATAATAAAGATCAGGAAGTATCATTTATTCACGGTTGATTTATCATTATATCATTATTGAAAAGCCTAACGCGACCGACCAAAGTTATGGCTTTATCAAATGGCGCCGTCTGTGGGAATCATCTAGTTCCCAACTAGTTTAGAATTCGAATACCAATACTCTGCCAGACGAGCGACAATGGTTACCAATGTAGAGGAAACCCATCCCGAGATAGTAGAGACCAATAACCAAAACACGCAAATTAGCCAACAAGACCTCGACGATCTACTCGCTATCCGCGACAGATATGAAGCTATCCAATCCGGAAACCAACCAACAACCTCCTACGTCAACCAAGAACAACCGGTTGAACCACCCCGACATTTCATCGAAGGGATTGTCGACGAACACCTTTCGTCCTCGGAGGACGAACAAGACGTGCCCGTATTAAGGCGTGCACGAAGACGCTTAACCGGGTCCCAAGCAGGGCCGAGCTCAAGAGTCCCATTGCCTACGGCCTCGGTCAACTCCGGTGCTCGTTTACAAACGGACGAGGCCCGTCAGTTTGGTATGCCCGAGGATCATGTACTCGGACAGTCGCCCCGACTGCCGACTAATTCTCCGAGGATGATTACACCACCCACAGTGGAGGTACAACATGTCGTTCCATTAGCCGATGAAAGGAACTACACCCAGCTACAAGCTCAGCTGGCGGCATGCATGACGGCCATGACAGCGGCCGGCATCGTATTGCCAGTTATCCAACCCGACAAAGACCCACGCCATGAAGTGGAAGATTCTGCCTACAGGGCCGCCCTGGAGGCAGCGGGTCGGCGACCCGATACAAGAGTCCCCCACCAAGGGGGCAATGTCCCAATAACTATCGTCCATCCGAACACTCATATAGAACGTGTCCACACAAACACGAAGGACGATAGATATCCCGAATACAGGATCGGGGAGGGATATGGCCCACCACCACATCAGGGAGGATACCCTCCCCCCTACCAAGTCACGGATGACGCGTTCCAACAGGCTTGGAATGTATGCCAAGAAACCCCGTGTGCTAAACAGATCACGCGGTACCGCAATCCTATGGGATTCGTCATCCCCGAATTCAGGCTCTATGACGGTAAGAGTTGCCCTATCGACCATCTAAGGCACTACAAGACGAAGATGGAACTGTGGAGTGATGACCATGCACTGATGTGCAAATTTTTCAAAAACAGCTTGGGTCAAGAGGCTTCGTCATGGTATCATAACTTACCACGGGGCTCCATTAGAAACTGGGCAGAACTGCTAAGAGCGTACTCCACCCGATACGCTGCTCATCGGAAAAAGAAGGTTAGTATCGAAACCCTTCTTAAAATGACGATGATGCCAAATGAAAGGCTCAACGATTACTGCATACGTTTTATCGACGTAGCAAACCAGATTCCACGATATGCCAATAATATAGCCATCCAAAACTTTATCAATTCCATCCCTAATGGCTATTGGGCGAGAAGGAAGTTCATAGGCAAAAACTTCCCAACCACTGATTCCCTGCTAGCCTATTGTACCCACCTCACCGATAAAAACGACGAATTGCGTTTCCTCAACCGGACTCTACCGAGAAGAGAGTCGGTCCACGAGGCACAGGTGGATCGCAAAAGAGTTAGAAATAACCAGGGAGAAGCATTCCAACCGACCAGAAAGGGCAAAGAGCCCGAGGTCCATAGCAGGGGAGAGCGACCACGAGCACTAGAGCCCAAACCGCTCCAGATCGCATACCCACCACCGACCAACGAACATAAACCGCTCCAGCTCGCCTACCCGATGCCACCCAAGCCATTTCAACAGGTTCGGCCCCAAGAGAGGGAACACCGAAACACTTTCGGACCGGTCGAGCTACGATACACTTTCAACCTGTCTGCTGAAGATATCCTCAAGGATATATGCAGGGAAAGTTGGTATTCCCGACCACAACCGATCATCTCTCCCCCCAGTCAGAGAGATTCCAAGCTCTTCTGCGCATATCACGAGGATCACGGCCATCTCACTGAGCATTGCCGTAACCTACGATGGAGAATGAACCAGTGGGGCGATGCAGGATACCTAGCCAAGTTCATCAAAGGAGCTGGGAATAAAGGCAAGCAACTGGCCATCGAGGGATCTGACAACCGGCAAGGCAAAACGATCAACGTCGTTCATATGTCACGACCCAAGGGCCCAGGCGGGGAACGATCACGACAACGGCAGCTGGCCCACTTTGGCCAAGTAGCCAAGACATCACAGGCGTCGCCCTCTAAACGACAATGCACTCCACGACGACATCCGCCCATTTCTTTCTCGGATCTTGACGAAGAAGGGGTGATTTACCCCCACGGAGACGCCATTAACCTCCGTGTTCAAATCGGCCTAGACACAGTCAGCAGGGTACTTGTCGACCAAGGAGCGTCTTGTGATATCATGTACAAGGAGCTCTTCGACAAGATGGAACTCAAGCTGCAAGATCTTCAGCCTACCGATGTCACATTGATCGGATTCATCTCCGAAACGACCAAACCTTTGGGTAAGATCGTCCTCAGTGTCACAACAGGGTCCATGTCGGTTCCCGTGGAGTTCTTAGTGGTCGACGACCACTCCGGGCACAACGCAATATTGGGCCGACCATGGTTACATGCCATGAAGGCCATACCCTCGACCTATCACCAAAAGGTCAAATACCCGAATGATAGGGGGGCGATCGAGACAGCCAGAGGATGTCAAGAAGATTCAAGACGCTGCGAGGACATCACCGCGACTCTCCAACAACAACGAAGCACTGTGGAACAACCCACCAGCACAAAGAAGCTGATCAGCCAAATATCCAAAGACGAAAGGGTTGTCGAAGAACAAGTAGGAGAGACACTTAGGAAGGTGTATATCCCGGATATGGACGAGGAGCACTATTTCCTCCTCGGCGATAACCTTCCAAAACGGGAATCCGAGGAGTTAGAAGCGTTCCTTTTCAGCAACATTGATAAATTCGCCTGGAGTCCTAAAGACATGCCGGGCCTAGACCCCAATACAGCATGCCACCACCTAAGTGTAAACGCCGAGTACAAGCCAATAGCACAGAGGGGCAGAAAAGTCTCTGTACAGCACAGAGCAGCTATAATCGCTGAAGTACAAAAGCTATTGGAGGCTGGAGCCATAAGGGAGGTTTACTATCCAAAATGGTTGTCCAACCCGGTCGTCGTCCCTAAGAAGAACGGGAAGGAGAGAGTCTGTATAGACTTCACCAACCTCAACAAAGCCTGCCCGAGGGACCACTTTCCCCTTCCAAGGATCGATCAACTGGTGGACGCAACAGCGGGAGCAGAACGGATGACCTTCCTCGACGCGTACTCAGGATACCATCAAATTCCCCTCGCCCGCGAAGATCAAGAAAAGACTTCATTTATATCGCCTTTGGGAAATTATTGCTATACGGTAATGCCGTTCGGTCTACGCAATGCGGGGGCAACTTACCAAAGGATGATAACACGGGTATGTCGAGATCATATAGGGAAAACAATGGAGGTATACATAGACGACATGGTCGTCAAAAGCGAAAGAGCCACATCCCACCTTCAGGATATCAGGAACGTTTTCCGAATGCTGGGCGAGCACAAACTGAAACTCAATGCGAGCAAGTGTGCATTTGGCATCAGCAAAGGGAAATTCTTGGGACATATGGTTAGCCGACGAGGAATAGAGGCTAATCCCGATCAAATAACGGCTCTACGAAACCTAGCAGCGCCCAAGAATAAGAAACAGGTACAAGAGCTCACGGGAATGATGGCCGCGCTGAGCAGGTTCATTAGCCGATCCGCAGATAAGGGACGGCCATTTTTCGAATCACTCAAGAAGGATAGAAAATTCGTCTGGGACCCGGAATGTGAAGCTTCATTCAACAATCTCAAAGAGTACTTGAGGACATTGCCACTGCTAGTAAGGCCGAACAGAGGAGACATTCTGGCATGCTACCTAGCAGTCTCCGCTACAGCTGTGAGCGCGGTCATCCTAAGAGAAGAAGGTCGCGAACAATTTCCGATCTACTTCGTCAGCAAGACTCTGGTCGAAGCCGAAACACGTTATCTACCCTTGGAAAAGCTGTGCCTGGCATTGGTCGTCACAACCAGGAAGTTGCCACACTATTTCATAGCTCATCAGGTCCGGGTATATACAAAGTTTCATATTAAAGAGTCACTTCGACGGACGGACATTAGCGGCCGAGTTGCCGCCTGGGGGGTCGAGCTATCCCAATTTCATATCGAGTTCGCACCCCGCCATGACATAAAGGGACAAGTCCTGGCCGATTTCGTCGCATAATTCACCGAAGGCTATGACGAGCCTTTGGCACTCTCTCCCCAATCACACTGGCAGATACATGTCGACGGATCAGCCACCAAGGACGGATCAGGAGCAGGGATCGTCCTAAAGTCTAGAGAGGGAGCAATCATCGAGAAAAGCATAAAACTGGGCTTCCGAGCTACCAACAATGAGGCAGAGTACGAGGCCATGATAAATGGCATGCTTATTGCCCGGTCCCTCGGATGCTCCCACTTAATTGCAAGCTCAGACTCCATGCTCATCGTCAATCAAGCCATCGGCGAGTACCAAGCGAAAGACGATAGAATGATCCTCTACCAAGAAAAAGTCCAAAGCTTGATGGCCACATTCGAACAGTGCGAGTTAGTAAGAATCAATCGCACCGAGAATGCACATGCCGATGCATTGGCCACCCTAGCCTCGACACTAACATTGACCGACACCCGGTCGATCACAGTGGAACTACTGCCGACCCCGAGCATAATAAAAAGGGTAAACCGGGTGACATCGATACATTACGAACTAGGATGGATGGAGGACATGACCCATTATCTGCGAAATGGAACGCTTCCGGTCGACAAGATAAAAGCGCTGAAAATTACAAGAAAAGCTCCTCGCTTCTGGCTATCCGAGGACGATAAACTATACAAATCCAGTTACCAGGGACCACATCTACTGTGCGTCCCGACCGAGCTACAACTGCCGGTCTTGGAAGAAATCCACGAAGGATCTTGCGGAGCACACATCAAAGGGCGATCCCTTGCAAACAAGGCAGTGACCCAAGGATATTGGTGGCCCTATATCAAGCGAGACGCCGATGCATACGTCCAACGATGCGACAAGTGCCAACGATTCGCCAAGATACCACGGCTCCCTTCATCTATGATGACCCCGGTATCAGCACCATGGCCGTTCGCTCAATGGGCAATCGATTTGGTCGGTAAACTCCCAAGAGCACCTGGGAATGTGGAATATCTGATCGTTGCGACTGATTATTTCACCAAATGGGTCGAAGCTAAACCCCTCTGAGAAATCAAAGCCAGCAACGTCAAACAATTCATTTGGGAATACATCATAACTAGGTTCGGAATACCGTACGCTATAGTCGCCGACAACGGAACCCAGTTCAAAGATGCCAATTTACAGCTGTGGTACGAGGAACTCGGTATCCGAAAATTCTATTCGACGCCGACATACCCACAAGGGAACAGGCAAGCCGAAGTGTCAAACCGAACCATATTAGACGGCATCAAGACCACCCTTGAACAAGCAAAGGGGAGGTGGCCCGAGCGGCTACTCAACGTTTTATGGTCGTGCCGAACTACACCCAAGACGAGCACCAAGGAAACCCCGTTTAGCTTAGCATACGGTGTTGAGGCCGTCATACCGACAGAGATCGGGCTACCTACGCTCCGAACAACGTTGGTCGAGCAGGGAAATAATGAACAAAGAATGAGAGAAGAGCTCGACATGATAGACGAGAAACGAGAGATAGCGGCCCTTACCTTAGCTAAATACCAACAAAGCGTAAAGCAAACCTATGACAAGAGAGTAAAAGGATCTAAAGAATTCATGGTAGGAGAACTGGTGCTGCGACGAGTGACGGTCTATACCCGCAACGAAATACATGGCAAACTGAGCCCTACCTGGGAAGGCCCATACGAAATCGTCAAGCGAACAAGTCCAGTCTCTTACAAAATCAAAAGCGTCCTATTCGCCAACAGCCGAGGGGAAAAGAATTCTTGGAATGTGGCTAACTTAAAGAAGTACTACGTATAGGCAATGCTCCGAATACAAGTACAAGTACAGGTGCTACCTTACCCTTCTTGCTTAATGGCATTATCTTTCTTCTTTTGAATAAATAAAATATATTATTATGCTGTCTACTAATACCATGAGATTCTCAACATGGCCGAAGTGCCTAGAAATACTATGAAATCCCGTAAATGGCGTGTTACCGAAGGAACGTCTAGGGATACTATGAAATTCCCAGCATGGCCGAAGTGCCTAGGAATACAATGAAAGTCCGTAAATGGCGTGTTACCAAAGGAACGTCTAGGCATACTATGAAATCCCGTAAATGGCGTGTTACCGAAGGAACGTCTAGGGATACTATGAAATTCCCAGCATGGCCGAAGTGCCTAGGAATACAATGAAAGTCCGTAAATGGCGTGTTACCAAAGGAACGTCTAGGCATACTATGAAATCCCGTAAATGGCGTGTTACCGAAGGAACGTCTAGGGATACTATAAAATTCCCAGCATGGCCGAAGTGCCTAGGAATACAATGAAAGTCCGTAAATGGCGTGTTACCAAAGGAACGTCTAGGCATACTATGAAATCCCGTAAATGGCGTGTTACCGAAGGAACGTCTAGGGATACTATGAAATTCCCAGCATGGCCGAAGTGCCTAGGAATACAATGAAAGTCCGTAAATGGCGTGTTACCAAAGGAACGTCTAGGCATACTATGAAATCCCGTAAATGGCGTGTTACCGAAGGAACGTCTAGGGATACTATGAAATTCCCAGCATGGCCGAAGTGCCTAGGAATACTATGAAATTCCCAACATGGCGTGTTACCGAAGGAACGCCTAGGAATACTATGAAATTTATATGCAGGTACAATGCAAGGTATTATTCAGGTCCACTTTACGACGACGATGCAATATAAATTGGCTAAAACAATGAAGGAGAATCAATCTAAACAACAAAATATCAACAAGAAGCATCTTCAAAACAGGAATAACGAAATAACAAATGATTTGGCAAGGAAAAATCGATCCAATCAATTAAATAGCAATACGGCAATGGAAAGGTACAAAACAGGAATAAAGAAATCACATATATAGTCCTCGCCCGCATTACGGAGGCAACAAGAAGATCAACGACACTAAAGAGATTCATTTAAGAAGAGCTACTGCAGGAGGAGCACGACGGTAATTGACCGAGCTCAATCTCTTCGTCATCAGTCGTTGTGTACCCATCAGACTCATCACCATCAAAACGCTCCTCAGAAATGAGGGCATCAAAATTGGTCGTATGAGCCCCAACACAAGTCAGCGTTTGAAGCTGCGCGTTGAATTCGGCTTCTTTGGCGGACTCGTGAGCATCCGAGGCCGCTTTACGGCGATCATCGTCAAAGGAGAGGTCACGGCGAGCTTCAATCACAGCTGCGGAAGCATCGTATCTGGCGCGGGACAAACGGAAATACTTCACCAACACGTTGGCCTTGGTCACAAGCAACTTTAATTTGCCGAAGTACTCGCCCTTTGCACGCCAATATCGATCCAAACGACGCTCCTGAACCTCAACAGCATGCTCGGCACGGCGAACGTAGTCTCGAAAAGAGGCCGCCTGGGTTTTCAGCTTGGTCCGCAGTCGAGCACATTGGTCGGTCAATTTGACATTTTTGCTCATCAAAACAATGTAGGGCCACCTGTCAGGCACCTCACTAGCCGCACCAGTTGAGACCTCGTCCCGGGCAGCACCAGTAGGTCCTAACCCCGGGTTAACTAGGCATGGAGAACCAGCTTGGTGCGACATAGTAGCATGTGCCTATAAAAAAAAAAAGAGGGGGGGAGACGAACGAGAAGAGGTGAATAAACAGAAAAAAAAAAAAAAAAAAAAAAAGGAGAAGCGAGAGAATTTTTATAAACAAGCTACAAAGAAAACAACAAAACAAGCTATTTTACTAATCCGACAACCCCTCAACAGACGCCGAAGCCTCTACCACATCGGCAAAATGAATATCTCGCAATGAATTAATTTGCGTCCCCAAACGCTCACGAATGACCGCCTCGATTCGGTTCAAGACAACAGTGGTTTCAGTTACCCCGGCCTTCGCATCCACCATGCGCTCTGCCCGGGACACACCACTCATTCCTTTTATATGCTCCAACACCTCTAAGGCGCGAGCTCGGGCCCAATACGCTTTGGCAAAGGATAGCAGCAGATCCGCGTCCTCGAAAACGGCCCCAAGGACCAAGCTCAAGCTCGTCACACGACCTCGGGCTTCATCACGAGAACGTCGTAGGGCACTGAGAAGTTCCTTTGCTTTACCCTTATTTGCCGTATAATGGGCGGTCTTTTTACTAAATTTCTCTCCCAAATCACGTAACCGGATCGCCAGGTTGGAAATATGAATATTCAGACCATCGATTTCCTGAGAGGCACAAGTCAATTTCACGGTAAGGGACGCGTTAGACCTTTCCAAATCCTCCATTACGTCACCTACACTACGACTAGGCGAGGTCCAGACCACCATGGCAAGGGGGTTATTTGGTACCTGACAATATTTTGTTTTCATATCCTTCAAAATATAACGACCATCAAAAGAAATTCACCCAAGCAAGCCCAACAGAAAGAAACCACAACACCTATATTATCACTTCCCCAAAAGAATCTGTTTCCAGATACAAAAATAAATAAAAAAATAAATAAAAAAATAAAAAATAAAATAAAAAAATATACATAATGCTAGGAAGATAGTCAAGGTTCCACCTGAGGAGATGCTGGTGGGGGAACAACAATAGCATCCGGGCGAGGAGTGGACGGGGTCGACATAGAGTGAGGACGCAGCGCTGTCGAAATTGTCTGCCCCGGTAGCCGAGGAAGCTCTTCTTCACGAAGATTCGCCCAGTCCAAGGGTTTCGGCGGTGCACCATGCGGACACGGATACACCAACTCCGACCACGCCCTATCCGACAGAGGAACATTCGCGAAATTGAGCGCCCGCACATGAGCACAGTATACAGAAAAGTTGGCCATCATCGCTAACTTTTTCCGCTCCTCCGCCTGTGCCGTTTTCAGGGCAGACACCTTAGCCTTTTCGGCTTCCACGTCCTCAGCCAGGAACAAGTTCTCCTCCTCTAATTCGCCGTACTTAGCGGCCATGCTCTCTTTTTCCACCCTCAATTTCTCGACATCCTCGGTCAGGTGCAGGAAGTCCACCGACAGTTTGTCATAATTCTCGCCCAGGGTTTTCTTCTCGGCGACCAATTTCTCCTTCTCGGCCACCAGATTATCCTTCTCGGTCACCAGCTTCTCTTTCTCACCCTCTAGAGCTCCCAGCTGATCCCGTAGCGCCACGGCACTCACAGCAATCTGCACTTCAACACATTAGTTTCCAAATAAAATACAAGTACCAAACCTATATAGTGCAATACGAGCCCCACGTACCCTCAGCGCATCCGCGTGGGCCTGCTCTATAACTGACATTGTAGGTTGGGCAGATAGTTTTTCTGCATTCTTGAACACAAGGGGTTTCAGAGCCGTATACCCCATCTTCAGTGTTCTCGATTGATCCAGCAGTTCACCCCTACATCGGTCAATGTACCGGGTCATTGCAACCCCGTCAACCAACCCTTTCTCGGATCCGTCGAGAGCCTCATCCTCGACACCCGTCACAACATCCCCGGCATTCTCTTCGCTGCCTTCCATCTCCACCCCCACGTCCTCCTCCAACTGCTCAATCTCAGGGGCCCTATGCTCGATCTCTTCCTCATTACGGAGGGGCGAGCACACGGACAAATCTATTGGACCCTCGGTGGGGATAGGCGAGATGACCGGCAAAGTCATCGTACCCTCTCCCATGTTCGTCAAGAGGTTCATATATCCGAATACATCGTCGACCGACCCCTGAAACACAATAATACCCATAGACCGGGCACGAGCGAGGGTAACCAATGGAGAAGTCAGTAGCTGAAACAAGATGACTAATAAAGCAAAGCACTAGCGAACCAAATGACAAACAACCAAAGGACAAGAAAATCATAATACATATACACATACCTCGCCCGGAACAGAGGCATCCTCGGCGGTATCCCCTTGAGCAGCGGCACACACCCCCTCGCCCGAGCCAACGTTAGCATCTTCCTCGGTAACCGATGTATCGGTTCCCCTAGCCCTCTTCGTTGTTTCAACGACAGGGTCAGCTGCACGACGCTTAGAACGAACGGCTTTTTTCCCAAGCCGCGTAGCACATCGAGCCTGGACCACCTTTAAGAATTCCTCCTCGGGCTCTTTGGGGATCTCGGGTGCAGGATTTCCCCTGGTCACCGACCCCATAGGGTAACCGAGAAACATGGGAGCCGTATGACTCGCAGGATCCGGCGTAGGTCCAGGCCCCCACCATTTCCAATGAGCTAACAGAGCCTCTACATTGGGGGCGTCGAGGTCTGGCATGATGGGAGCATTGGTCGCCGGTCCAGGAATCTGGTGTCCCGCACAACCCCATGCACCGGAAGCAATTACAATACCAAGATTACGCTCTTTATTGGTATCCGGCAAACCGATAACGAGCCGGCAAAAGGCACGCAGAGTCTTCAAATACGAGCTGCGACGCTCAAAGCTCAGACTATAGACTCCAAAGACGTCCTTCAGTTCAATCGGTATTCCGGACTACTCCGATAGCCTTTGGATACCATTCAGAGTACGGTAACCATTTAGGGCCAGTTGGGCCGGAGCAATTTGGACGGCCTCAAAGAACGAAGCCACCCAGTTTGTAAAGGGCAGTCGAAGACCCCCAGTGAAGAATGCCGAAGAACGCACGGCCACCTCGCCGGCAGGTACAAATCCCAGCACCTCCTCGTCAGAAATAGGAAGCCGGATATGTATGTTGTCAGGTATTCCGGCGAGTTCTTTAAAATCCTTCTCCACGAATTTGCCAACTTGGGCCACACTTTGGGTCAAAATTTCCTATACAAAGATCATCAAAAGTCCATCAATATACTAACCAAATACACAAACCAGAACCACATCAATAGAACGAGAGCCACCCCCCCCCCCCCCACGCACATTACATCAGACTCATCAGACATATATAGATAACCTGAACCATATACCAACGACACACCTATGACCACAACGACAAATCAAATACAACTCCTAAAAGAGGAAAGGGGGGAGAACAAAAAATCACTTACAGTAATCATTATGAGCAAGCAAGCGCGAACAGCAGCAAGTCTTCCAACACAACCACGAAACCCTAGATCAAGCGGCCGAACTCTTTTCCTTTTTGGCGGGAAGAATATGCTTTAGAGAGAGAACGATATTTTCTTCAGCGAATTCTATGATAAAAATAAACAGGATTACTTGGCACAATAAAAAGGAGTGGAGTCACAAAAGGAATAAAATAATAACCGTCCTTTCGTGTAACAGAGGTTTACCTTTTTCCAACCATACAAAAGTCAACAACCGCTGCTATTTTTAACATATAAACGCTCCAGATTTCGCCACGTCAGCGCGTATCCCACTACCCAAGGCAGTTCACATCATTAGACCTAAATAAACGGCCAGTGGACCCTACCACGAAAAGCTTCTCACATACGCTACCACTACTATCACACCAAGAATATCCCCCGATTAAAGTTCCTCGACTCCCACCCAACCCTTACCAAGAGGGCACACCGACCAAGGTGGACGACGACCGTTACTAGCTTGATGCCAGGGAGCATCAAGTCTAACAACGCTCTCCGGGGGGATAACCGGGCATATTGTTCGGTGTATGCTCAGAAACATAAAAGAGAAGCAAACAGGAAATAAAATAGGACAGAATCAAATGCAAGACAAGTTTTATTCATCCACAAAGGGGGAAACACAAACAATACAACAGAAAAAGAAAATACACCCATCCTACTTTTTCGAACTATCCCCCATAGCAATATCCCTCTTCGCCAAAAGTTCCTCCAGACGCTCCTTCTCCCTAACCAAACGAGAAATCGCCATCTCAGCCTGTTTCAAGGCGTAAGACTGAGACTCGCATTTTTGCTCGGCCTTGAAACGAGCAGTGCCCTCCTCGTCCCAATATTGTTTAAACCTCTTCGCTTCCGTCCGAGCACACATGAGATCATGTTTCAGCCATGACATCTCAATTTTTTTTAGTTGAAGATGAGTCAAATCCTCCTCCCCAAAGCCAGGGGGACGAGGTAGCAAAAAGGTAGGCTCCTCTTCCATAAGGGCTTTCTTTTTGGAGGCAGACCTAGTGATGGGAGCCATCTCACGCAAAAGCAAATTATAAAACAAGAGAGAGGTAGAAATTGATAATGAGATACAGGCAATAGGGAGCATTTATAGAGAATCAAAAGGCACAAAATACGAAGCGTTACAATGGTTCATAAGACAGGCACGAGATAATACGAAAAGATACAACTGATTCGTCAAATATAGAAGATAAAACACAAATGGCAAAAGGGGAAATACATAAGAAAACCAGCCCAATCTAAGGATCAATGGGTGGAAAAACCGAACTGCCAGACCGAGAGAAAGCAATACGAGCAGAACAATTCAACCGAGCTTGATAGGAATCGTTCATGGCGACCAAATCGTCATTCTCCGAGGAGAGCCTATTGTTTTCCGTAGTAAGAACCCTGACGCGCTCCACGAGCCGAGCATTCTTTACCATTATGCTAGCTAGGCCTTGAGGAGAGTTGTCAAACTCATCTTGAGAATGGTCCCAAATTTCCTCGGCATCATACCAGGAGTTGGCCAGATGGTTTCTCTGCAGCAACAAGTGATCGAGCTGGCGACTCAGTGCCGAGATCTCGGTCCACTTCACCGTCTCTTTGGGATAAGAGCCGAACAAGCTCAAGGCCAAAACGCCATACTCTTTCTCAAGCCTTGCCATCCGACGGCGGACCCGAGATACCTCAGTATCCAAGCCCTTCATCTGAGCATGATATCTCACCACAGGTCCAGGCATTCTGGGAAATTGTTTAGTACGGAAGAAAATAAAGAAAAAAGAGATGATAAACTACCAAAGAAAAGAGAAGTACTTATAGAACGAAGAGTACGATATTTTATGACCTTGCTTGGGAAATTGCATATTTCCTGACATGCTGGGGGGCATGCACATTTCCTGACCTACTAGGGAGCATGCACATATGTTTGACAGTGACGGGGACATCTATTGACATCTGAGACTACAGTGCAGAAGAAATAAAGACGAGATATTCAAAGATCTAGATCCCAGACAAACAACAAACCACAGGTACTATATAAAAAGAAAGGCAAAGAGGAAAGGGCAAAAATACTTTTCATTAATGAAGATGGAATACATCATTGTTCATTACATCAATAGACAATATTACATCAATAGACAATATTACATCGAGGTCTGTTACATCAAGGTCTATTACATCCGAGATAAAAACCTATTACATCCGAGAAGAGCAGGTACAGAAGATCAGGCAAAGGATCAACTATATCAGCTGACCAAGTGAGCAGGAGACGCCAAAAAGAAAAAGTAAGAAGAAAGAGAAAGGAAAAACAAGAAGAGGAAAAGAAGAAGAGTGCAAGAAAAGAAGGAAGTGATAAGAAAGAAGAGTCAAAAAGAAAAATGACCAACCCTAAATGTAACACAAAACCCTTTGGATCACAGGGCTGATTGTTACATCGTAGTGGTGCATAAAAAAAAAAGAGTGATGGGAGAGAAGATGAAGAAAAAGAAAGAGGAGGCACAGAAGAAAAACAGATGAGAAGAAGATAAAGAGACGAAGGAGACCGACAACTAAAAAGGAAGTCAATGAAACAAAAAAGAAACGGAAAAAGAAAAGAATAAAAAGTACGAGAAAACAGAGTATAAAAAAAAACACAAGAGAGGAAGAGGAAGAAATGATGGAAACGGAGAAATAAAAAAAAAAGAAGAAAAAGGAAGAGATGGGAAAAGATGGGGAAAGAGCAGATAAAAAGAAAAAAAGAAGGGGGAAGGTTAGGGGAAAGTCGATCGGTATCGATGAGAGGGCCCGGCAGAGACATCCCTGTCCCTCAGTGTCGGGTTCCCCCTTAGCATCTCATTCTCTTCGACTAGAGCCTGACGAGCACGTCGGCAGTAAGCCAGTTCGGATCTTAGCCAAGTTAATTCCCGAACCATCTCGGTATGGTGATAACGCATCACCTTCAATTCCTCCTCGGCATCCCTCAACAGCCTTTGTACATGGTTATAGGAGGCTTCGAAGGCCTCCACTTGCAAAGCTAATGCTGATTGGGTGAAAGGACCAGACATCTTAGGGAAATTATAAGATGAGGGTCTATATATGGGGGAAAATAATATGATGAGAAGTGTGGATGTAACCATGCTGTAAGCAGGTATTTATAGATCAATTGTATGAGGGCTGGGATTGAGAGTCGCAACCATTCGCCAATGGGTATTCAGAAGCGATGGCACTCAAAAGAGGTGACTGTTCAAGAAAAACGTTTGGATTCCCAAAAGACTCTAAAGAGCGTGAGTAATTAAAAGCCACTCCTGTTCAATAAACGTTTGGATTCTTACCAATATTTAAAGGGAGTAAGTAATAATGGCATTGAAACACGCGTCGTTTTTGGGAAGAGCAGCGGTTCAAATAAATATCCCAGATCTTTTGCGCAAGGCTCAAGAAAACTCTGGTGAATAGGATTTTATATGCACAAGGCTCAAGAAATCCTATTAATCCCTAGATATAAAGAATAAGAAGGTCCAATGGATAAGATCAAACGCCAGGCCCAAGAAAAGCATTAATGAGGCCACAAGCGTGCGCAGTCAAAATAAATTGCATTGGGAAAGTAATTCAGATATAAACAAGAAAAAGAAATCTTTATTGATTGGTTGATACTTCGTTACAGAAGAAGCACAAAGAGAAAATACAATGAAAACAATAAAATCATTTCATAGAAGGGCCCGCTTCGTCATTCGGCTTCCTTTTCGACCGAGCATACACTTCCTTAAGGGCCAATTTGTAAGCCCTCTTGGAAGCAAGCTGCCTATCTCTGGAGGCCTCGAGCTCTTTGATCCGGGCACGAGCACGAATACTGTCGAGCAAAGACCTCTGGTGCTCCTTCTCTAGGGCATCCAATCGCTCGTCTAGTTCGGCGGCCCGACGAGCTTCCACCGACAGCCGAGCAACCCTCTTCTCGAGATAACGCACCTTCTGAACTTCCTCTTCCAGACGGGCAACGTATTCAGGAAGGTTGTCACCATACTTTTCGAGAGGGGAAGCCATTTGTTCGTTAATAAAGAATGAACTGCATAAAAAATACTGGGACAGTCCCCTTTTATAAGAAGAAACAAGGAGTAGGTCAAAGGTCATCTCGAATAAATACAACCTCTTGAACTTCCCAAGAGCATTAAAGGCGAATTAACCACAGTTCCAAATCCAATTAAAGTCATCCAAAAAGACATCAAGAAGATAAACAGACAAGAACAAGGAAAGGAAAATATTTTATTAATTCCGAAAACTTCGATTACAACTGAGGAGAAGACTCCCCATTCAAGAGAAATTACGACAGAAATTACAAAAGACTAATTATTTCGAGGAAGAGCCTTCTTCATCGTCATCCGAACTCGGTCTGGACCGAGCATGCAACTCCTTGAAGGCAAGCTTATAGGCCCTTTTTGCTGCCTTCTGCTTAGCCAGATTAGCCTCGAGCTTCTTTATATGCTCATAGGCCCAATCCCGATCGGCCATCGTCACATGATGATCGGAATCCATGTCAGACAACCTTTTCTTGTAGTTTGAAACCTTGGCCACGAGTTTCTTATTCGCGGTACGAGATTTCTTGATTTCCGTTTCTAAATATGAAATATAATTAAAGGAGCTCTCACCAGTAGAACCAGAAGAAGCCATTATGTCACGGGCAAATTAGTAGTAAAATGCCTAATTATGGAGGGAGCACACCCCCTTTATAGGAGTTTTCCTCGAAGAAAGATATTAGGATAGGAAACATTAAATGTGCCCCCCTGGGAACCGTCACGAGTCTATTGCGTTTCTCGATGAAGCATTGGGAAAAACAAGACCGAAGTAACGTTCTCGACAAACCGAACATGACTCCCCCGACATGGAAACCACGCCGAGGAAGTCAGGGAGCACTTGATAGAACATAAAAATCAGACCCGAATATTTTATTCGGGTCATAATCAACCCACTTTATAAATGGGTATCCAACGCTTAAATGGGTCATCTCATACTTTTTATAGGAATTGGGGTGCTACTACCCAAAGCCCAAGCCCAATCAAAGGGGGACCCTTGTCTGAAAAATCCCTGGGATGAAGACATTTGTCAATATCCTAGAAGGCGCAGTTGCCTATAAATAGCCAACTACCCCTCCTAGAAAAGGACCAGAAAATCTATCCAAAAATTATAGAGAGAAGTTAAGAAAAGAGAGAAACTAACCAAAGCATATCACTTCGAGAAATAAACCGAGAAAAGACAGCCGAGCACCGAATAAGAGAGGAGAAAGATCAAGACAAGAGATCAAATAGTTATATCGAGCATAATTGTAGAACCGAAATACTAATCTGAGCAAATGTAATAGTCCGAACAAGGACAATAATCCGAGCAATAATAAAGATCAGGAAGTATCATTTATTCACGGTTGATTTATCATTATATCATTATTGAAAAGCCTAACGCGACCGACCAAAGTTATGGCTTTATCACCCACCTTCCCGTAAAAAAAAGTCAATTTTTTTCACAAATATTAAGAAATATTAGTTATATTTAGTTGGAGTAATAATTATGGGCATTAATTCTTCAATACACCTTTAAAAGAGTAACGGTATTCATGATATGCAATATGCAAAAAACAATGCTCATTAATTAGAGTTATTTGATGAAACTCTTTATTGAAATTCTGAACTAATCAATCGAATTGCAAATACATTTTTGTTTATTATTTTATTTGGTAGTTGAAGTTTCGAACTCCTGTTTCACATCTTTATATTTTTGTTCCACTTATTACACTAAACCATGCATCTTAAGTGACAGTAACAAATTAAGGGTAGTAGTTACAAAAATTATAGTGAGTACTAAAATAGTCGTCCCATTGGTACCACTGCAGAGTGTACAGCCACAAGAAGGCAAGGATTACCCAAGACTTAACCCGGATTAGTCTTGAATGGCCGTTGGAGTCCCAAGTTTTAACAGGCTGACCCAAGAATGTCAGAGCCGATTTGGTTGTTCACAAATTGCAATAACCAGGTAACATCATTTTACAAAGTTCTTAACTCGGTGAAATTTTGAGTTTTTTTTTTTTCTGGATCTATGCTTGTGATTAGTTTTTCTTTAGTCACCTTTAGTAATTTATGTTGTAGTTACTAGTTAGTATATGGGATTTTTTCCAGATACATTTGCCAAAAGAGTCAAGGAAATGCAGTAGTGCAAACTCAATCAACATGTTTAGTTTTTCATTCCATATCTGGAAAATGATACTCGAACTAAGAACTGACCAATTAGTTGAGAGGAGAAATTGGAATCAAAACGAATTAGGAGTAGCATCTTTATACCTAGTTGAGATGCAACTAGAAAAAAAAAGTATACATATCGTTTTACTAATTTTTATTTTCAAGACACCAAAGGACTTTTATGAAGGGACTTGAGACAAAAATAGTAATGGTCAATTCAGAGACCTAACTGAAACAGTCCATGACAACATGCATGCTTTTGTATGAGGTAGACTTTTGTTTACATGATTTTGCTAAACAGACAAAAGGGTCTGAAATTTTAAAATAGAAAGAAGGCTTTTGAAGAAGTAGTTTTTGGCTTTAATTTGTTGATAGTCAAAGAGTGAAAATATTAGCTTTGCATGTGCCCTATACGCCTACAGATATATATCCACAGTAAGAGAAACAAATAGTGAAGATCTTTGGGTGTGAAGTTTAATGTTTTGCTGTAAAAGGAATGAAAATAAAATCCAAAAATAAAGCAACAGCGCTGTGCCTCTGTGCATGTTTTTATCAACTTTTTCCTCATTTCAAACGTTGGAAGTTTCAACATTTGTTTTTAGCGGAGTTTAGAGATGGTCTTCAAATTCTTGAGGGTGTATTATTTAGTAGTATTGCTTAGTCAACATTACAAAAAACTAAGAATTTAACATATAAACAATTTATACACGTACGTATATCATAACCTTAATATAATTCTCCTACGAATCAACTCTTAAAAAAAATTGATAATTCAGATAAGCTCAATGTCATGCATATAAATTTGTAAACTCATACCGCAACCGCAAGAGCAACCGTACCAGTTTTCTTATATTTTTTTTCATATTTAAGTTAATTAACATTACTTTTATATTTTTAAGATAACAGTTTAACTTTATACATTTTTCACCTTCCCTATCAAATTTATTATCGTAACTAAATATTACTATATTTTAATATACTTCTATCAATTTTTTTCAACCTAAATTAATTTAATAGAGCAACCACGTTAAATAACTTACAAGTTTTTTGTTATTTAAAGTAAAAAGAAACGTTTTGGATTATACAAATTATCAGTATTTTTTATCAATTTTTCTATCAAAAATATACAACTCATCTTTTTGTTATTTTATTAATTTATATGTGAAAAATACAAATAAATGAGAGAATAAAAGAAAAAGTAAGAGAGATAAATTATTATTTTAATTATAATAGAATATTTTAATCTCATATATTTCACTAAAAAAAATACTCAAATAGCGACGGGATTAGTGACGGTATTTTTTGTTACGAGGTTATTAGCGACGGTTTTTGTGACGGCTTTAGGACAGTTTAGTCAATTTGTGACAAATTTATGACAACTTTTTAAATTAGCAACATGCTTGTGACAGCTTTTGACTCTCACTAAATCAAACATTATTTTATAGTGTTTGAGTGATATTTGAATTCGTGTAAATTTAAGTTAATGCATGATAAAATTGATATTTATAAAAATTCACAACGATTTTTTTATAATTAATATAAATGAGTAATATAAAATAAATGGTTGGTCTAACTCTGATAAATACTCGTACAAATTGTAATCACAATTATCTATATGGGAATACACAGTCCAAAGCAGAGTTCTGCCCAGTCACTTTCTTCATTAGGAGAGATAAAAAGTGCAGGGTATTAAATGACTTGTACGAATAAAGAATCATTTTTTTTAAAATTTAATAGTTTTCTAGAATATTAAAAGATGAATTTTATGTTTGTTTATGATAACAAACTAAACTATATCATTCTATTATAATAAGTAAATTCAAGTCAAATGAGCATATCCAATGTAGTTATTTTTTTTAAAAAATATCAATATATTTTTTTATTAATTACAATAATATCATGCTCATATAAAAAAATAAAAAAATAAAATAAAAGGTAATAACTAATAACACTATTTATCCCTCTTTAACGATCAAACATTTTTTTAAGTATTATATTATTTTTTTTTATTATACACGTATTTATATTATAACTATACTTATTTTTTATATTTTAATTGAATTGCACGATCAAAGGTGAGGATTAAACATGACGTTTGAAGTTGTTTTACTAGCATGAAAAGAGTAATTTTAGGCTTTTAGCTGCAGTTCTGGCCGTCTAGGTTAAGCAGAATAGTACTAGCGTGCACTGTGTTTACTGGTGTTCACATTGTTCATGTTAATACGTTATCATTATTATCTTCTTTTTTTAATTTTTGAAAATTGTAATTTAAACACACTCCAAATTAAGCATTGTTTGTCCTCTTTATCATTATAATTTATAATGAGTAACGTGTCTATTTTATATTTTATTTTCTTCCTTCCTCCTATAATTTTACTACGATTAGCACAATTGTACTGTAATAAAAGTTCACGAAATAAAATATAAATATGAGTACTTGTATTCACATTTATACTGAACTAGACAGATGACAAAATTTAATAATCCAATTATGAGAACTAAATTAATGACAGTTGCTACCCTTTCATCCTGCACCTGTGACTTGCACACGGTGAGGTGTCATGGATCTAAAAGACTTTAATAACTTCAGAGGTTTAAAATCCTAATAAACAAAATGAACTTTGGTCCATATATAGTGTCACTACTGGGTAAATAGCGAAGGGTAAATATCAGTGATTTTAATCCAAAAAAATATTGGCGAGTAGAATTTAAAAAAATAATTTGGATGGCAGTCTTTAGATAATTAGTACTACTAAGAACAGAATTTCCTAAATCAAATTACGTAAGAGGTAAAACGGACACTACAAAACTTGATCAATTGTGAAGTTAAACAATGCATTGGAATTATAACCTTTTCATATAACTCGCAGCTTCGATCACAATTTCTACAAAAATCACTCTTCATCATTCGTCAATACAGGACTTCATAACAAGAGCAATACTTTCAAAATTATTGTGGCAAACCACAAATCCATTCTCCCTGATTCTTAAAGCACTCGGGCAATGGACTTCCATTTCCTTATGATACACAAGCCAAAGAGGAACCCCGGTACAACTACATGACGGATTGCAAAAGAATTTATCAGAATCTGCAGCAGACTTCCAATTAAAATGCCAATCTTTCATCCGGCCTTCTAAATATATATCACCAATTATAGTTAAAACTCGTTAATCTTTCAATTTGACACCTTGGGCCACAGTTTGATACTCTAGGTTTTTGTTTTCATAAAAAAGAGAGGTTCATGGTAAAACGAAAACATATTAAAATACGACTTCGGATACAACACAACAGTACAAAACAACATGCATTACTCGTGTTTCCATTTCACCCCAAGCCTTGACACTTCAGACATCTGGGGAGAAAATGAAAACACAAGTCCATACTCAAATCCTAATATGTTACCTACAAACATAAGCACGTACTATTATTTTGCAATTAATGTAATAGCTAAATAAAGTCCTATAGAGGAGAGAGGGGGAGGGAACGGCGTGCCGAATTGGTACGCATGTGGCAATATCCTGAGAGAGTCCCAACTGTCTTCGGTGAAAATGATGATGTGGCACCATCACGAGCGGGTGTGAACAACACTGGCAAGTACTCGTCATTGTCACAAACAAATCGAGAGTTCTGGAAGTGCCTCACAAGATCATTACTCCCCTGCAAATTTCCAATCGCACATTTTACTTGCAAAATATAAGTCGATGAACAAGTTTTGAGTCCTTCCAAGCAGGCAGCATTAATTCAATTAGGAATGGGGATAAAATTTAACAATAGACAAATTAGTATGCAAGCCATTAAGTAAAAGAAAGCTCAACTTTTAGCATAGGCTTAAATTACTCCTATAAAGCAAAAAAGGCAAGATATAAAAAAAAACCAGTCCCTATTTAGAGTTTAACTTTTAGGTTAAACAGTGTTTTTGATCATTCTAGAAAGAATTGGGAAATGAAGCAACTCAGTTTTGTAGCTTTAGTCCAAAAATAAGAACTTGTACATGCGCGCAGAAAAAATCATAATTAAGTAGAAGCAAACAAGAAAAAGGGGAACGAGAAAACTTATGACTTGTATTGGTCCCATTTACTCAAAAAATAGGAATTGGTCCTTTCGTTGCAACTTCTGAAGAAAATAATTATATAACACTTTATAACAAAAAATGAGGAGTAAAAGCAACTAAACTTTTTTTCTGATAAACAAGAGCTCAAAATTTGAACTAGAAAACATAGAGGGTGTGGAATTGAAATAGATAGTATATGGGTAGAAAGTAATTAAAAAAAAAGGAGAGAAAACACTGAATAACAAGTTTGGTACTTTTAAGTATAAAGTAACTTTTAAATGAAAACAATATAATTAGACCATTCCAAAAAAATAAAATGAGGGATTAAAGCAACTTACATTTTGTTGTTTGAGACTATTTCACATGGACTTTAATTTTGTTTTGTCATTTTGTGGCTAGACTTTAATTTTGTTTGTGTCATTTTGTGGTTTCGCCATGTTTTTTTCCTTGAGACTAATACAAAGGATGGATTTTCCTACTGGTTATAACTAAAAACTTGCACCTTTTAGCCATTCGTTGAAAAAAGAATTGAGTAGGTAAAACACGAGAAAAAAGGATAGAAAAACTAAAAAAAATGTTCAAACCCGTTATTAGCTTTTAATCATTGGGCAAAAATGAGGAATTAAAGCAACCTGACCTCTAAGCTATTTAATTAAAAACATAAATTAGAAATAACTAAATAACAATATTCAGACCTTTTAAGTGTAACTACTCCTGTTAAGGAATGCAATTGACTTAGATCAATCAAAAGAAAGTGAGGAATTGACCAAGCAATAGCTATTTTATAAAACAAAGAAACAGCTTAAATTCAAGAAGGTAGAAGAATAAGTTTTTCATAAATCAAATGAATAGAGGTGAAAGTGTAAAATAAGTTAGGAGCCTAGGAGGGCACAGCCAAACAATCTCTAAGTATCATAATTTCAAGGATGTTTGCCAAAAAAAAAAAAACAAGGCCTGCTGGATAAAATATCATGACAAACAAAGAGAGAACCAACGAGTGCTTTTATTTTTACCTGAATAACAGCCCAGCTGAGTTTGCAAATTTTCTTGGACTCGCAAATCTGGCCATTTGCTTCGTAGAATCCCCACCTATACCCACTCAAAATATGCCAGATTTTACCCGCCGCAAAAGTACTTGTGAAATTTACAAATGCGTAGCCGAGGTTATCTCCACTCCTACAAATAAATTAAATCACCACAATATATAAACAAGTCTAGGAAGCAAATTCCAAACACATACTAAGGTTTCAAATACTTACGTAAAGTCCATTGGCAGGTAGAGGAAATCATAAGCAAAGATGCGAGATTTGAAATCATTTTGAACATTCTGGGCATAACAGACCTGGTCCATGAACTCCACAAGCATGGAACGACTAAAAAAATGAAAATTGAAAAAGAGCGTCAGATTTGGAAGTGTAGTTAAGGCAACTTAACCTGAAATAGTTATAAGAAGTAAAGAGTAGAAACATTAAATTCAAGTGATTAAGAACAGTGTTATTAATTGCTCTAGGTGCCTTGAGATCACTGCTGGAAATTTAATGTTTTGAATAGTTAATGTTGCAATCATAAGATAGTTCCAAGTAGATTTAGCATGGTTCATTGAAGTATCCTTTTCATTACCCAAAAAATAGTTTCTTTCAGATTCTAAATTTCAGATCTCATTAAATACAGCAAGACAATTTCCAATGTATTTCAAAAGTGATTTGTCAAAAAATAAAACACACATGAGAAATCACAACATTGAATGTACATAACTACATATTGTGTTTGTACAAGAGAAAAAAGCTTACTTAGATTCTACCAATACAAGTAAGGTATAGATTTTAGAATCCAGATTAGCAACAAAAAATCAATGGTTCAAAAAATTAAACAACTTCAACTATTTTGTCCAAAAACTAACAGCTTTTAAGTTAGAAAGGTAAAAACCTAGATTTCTTAGAATATAAATTTTAGGTATATGTAACATGGAATAAATCTAATAAACATTTTGGCTACATGTTTAAATTAAAACAGCCAAAATATAAGGAGGCAAGGGGTAATTTAAACTTTTAATTATACATCCTAAAAATAGCAATTAGCACCAAGTCATTCTTAGAAAAGTGAGAAATTACAGCAACTTAATCTTCAAACTATTTAGTCAATAAAGAAATCAACATAATATAGCAGCTAAAAGCAAAAGTCTAAACTAGAAAATCAAACATAAAAAGGGAATGATACAAAATGAAGCTAATAAAGCACATCCAAACAAGCCCTAGACAACAATAGTGCAAATGTAGAACTATAAAGGCCGGATATTAGGGTTGGAGTACATACAAAAAATTAGTTCAGATCATTTTAAAGAAAAACAATACTGCTCTCAAGTGATAAATGAGGAAAATCTAAGAATATATTTTTTTCTCTTTCTAATAATTAAATATGTGAAATACTATAATTTATCATTGACATAAGCCTACAAATATGAAATTCTAGTAAATTATAAATAGTCAGGTTTCGATTTAATATTCCAGATTAACAATAATTCTTAGAAAATGTTATTTTACACTTGAGCCCAAAAAATAGTACTAAAAGTAAGGTATCCATTTTAATTTTCAGTTTGGCTAATACTCCTAAAATAACCATAGAATAAACTACACACATACATAAGCCCTAAAAACTTCTTAAAGTAAGATTTTGACTAAAATTTGCAGATAACAAAAAATTAAATATAGAATCATAAATTTGCACAAACGTAAGATCAACTAAGTGGACCGTTGTTTTATACACCACAATGTATAACAACTAAAATTATGTGCTAAAGATAGAATATGAAGGTACTTTATCAAAGATAATTTGTTAGATTAAATAGAGTATGTGACTAGAGCACGTATAACTATTTACGATTTATAATAAAGCTTATGCATGTTAACATCGGAGCTTACGTTTTAGTAAAACTATCCCAAAAACGCTTAAGTGGTGCTTTGATGTTTTAAAAGATTGATAAATAAACAAGGTTAATAATCTGATTTCCAGATTAGAAAGTAAAAAAAAAAAAAAAACAAAGTTAGCAAATAATTTAATCACTATGTATAAATAGAAAAAGAAAAAGAAAAAGAAAGAGAAAAAGAAAAAGAAAGAAAAAAGGAAAACCTAAACTTGTTAGGTATGTTTCTGATCATGACAGTAGTAGAGAGAGTGGTGGTTCTCTTGGTAGAGGAGCTACGAGGAACATAATTAGACGGATGAGAAATCTGAACAGGATTAGTTTGAAACACCATCGGATAGTAAACCGGTACAGGATTAACCATTGTTACAAGAGTGAGAGGTGTTGGGTTGATAAAAGGTGGGTTTTGATTTTGATTTTGGTTGTTTACTCTGTTTGGGATAATGTTTATATACGGTCTTGCGTTAGGGTTTAGTGGTTTCGAACTCCGCACCACCACCGCCATTACATATATATATATATATATATATAGAGAGAGAGAGAGAGAGAGAGAGAGATGAGGCTAGTTGTGTACAGTGTAATGGAATAAAGTTGTGATACTTGGCCAAGTTAACACACACCCCTCCCTCCCTCTTTTGCTATACAATGTACCCACACACTCTTTCACAGTAAAAATATCTCAAATATATAAAAAAAATGATTTGATTAATACTTAAATTTTTTATTTTTTTATTTGAATTTTTAATGTATCAGTATAATTTGTTTTTAATTTATAAAATTTTAATATATATTGAATATAGAAAAAATAAATTAGTTATTGAAAAATATCATTTAACCATTCCTTTCTAATCTAACAGTGGTTAAAATGACTGTATCATAAACAGTCAAATAAGATGAATGTTCCAAACAAACACTATTTTGCTACCTTCTCGCTTTATACCTATGTTTTATATCAAATTATAGGTGAACCGTTTTTAGGTTTTCGGGTTTTCGGATTTTCGGAGTGCTCTATTCAAGGATAACCCTAACAAAAACCCAAATAGTTACTATGTAAATATGTAATTATTATTCACCTAATTTACTCACATATTTTATTTAATATAACAAATTATCTTTGATAACATAACTTAATATTTAATTTTTAGCACATAATTATAGTTGCAGACATTTTTTTGTATAAAACTACTGCCACTAATTTGATCTTATATTTGTACAAATTTGTGAGTCTACATTTAATATCTTTCTTAACTAAATCTTAAGATCTTTGAGTTTTGAGAAGTGTTTTTTGAGCGTTGATGTGTTTAAAGGGGGTAATAACAATTTACTGCCCTGAGTTTTGTGTCATATTTACTTAAGTGACATTAGTTTCAAAAATATTGAATTAGTGACCCAAGTTTCACATATACTTTCATTTGGTGGCCTACTTAACTTCACAAGTTTTAAACAATTGCGATATAGTCCACTTAGTTTAAAAATTAATAAATTAGACACCGATTTGTTGAAAATGACAAAATTAACTCTTTAATTTTACAATTTGTGTAAAGGACGCATTTTCCAATAAATTAACTTTTTTTATAATAAATACAATTTTAGACATAATTTTTGAATAAGAAAAACGACTCTGAATACAATTTTTTCAGCAAAATAAACACTACATTTAATTTTTTTTCTTTATAGAAAGTTTTAATCCGTAAATTTTTTGTTTTAATCCGCAAAAATTACACTACATCCGTAAATAATTTTTGATAATTAAAGAAAATTTTACTGATTAATATTAAAGAAAATTACACTACGCGTGTAATTTTATGTGCGATAACTCCGTGTAATTTTCATTAATAATTTTTTGTAATTTACCAGAATTTTTTTAATATTAATCCATACACTTTTATTTAATTACCAAAAATTATTTACGGATATAGTGTAATTTTTATGGATTAAAATAATTTTTTTACAGATTAAAACCTTTTTGAAAAGAAAATAAAATTATGTCTAAGATTGTATTTATTATAAAGAAAAATTTGCTTATTGGAAAACGTGATTTTTACAAAAATTGTAAAATTAAATAGTTAATTTTGTCATTTTCAACAAATCGGTGTCTATTTTATTAATTTTTAAACTAAGTGAGTTGTATTTCAATTGTTTAAAACATGTGAAGTTGATCACTAAATCAAAGTATAAGTGAAACATGGGTCACCAATTCAACATTTTTGAAACTCAGGTTTCTTAAGTAAATATGAGGCAAAACTCAGGACAGTAAAGCGATATTACCCCGTTTAAAGCGTTGGCTTTTTAGTTTTTCAAGTTCAACAATTATTTTTGTAAGATTTAATCAAACGCGAGTCTTAGAACGCTCTAAGACGAGCTTTTTAATATACTGCTTTATACTATTTAATTTATGAGAAATTGCTATTCAAACTACTCCGTATATTACGATCTGTATATAACTAGTGTGTTGCATTAGTACTCTTCTAAATTATAGGCCTCGTTTGTGTGTAGCTTATATGGTCAAGTTATATAATAAGTTGGCTTCTAGCTTTTTTTTATCAAATAAGCTAGGAATTCCTAGCTTTTTTTTAATCTTATTATAAGTTTGAGATTTATTTCTGCCACCCATCATCACATCGATCCTCTTTTCTCCTTCACGTTCTCTCTCTCATATAATGTTTTGGATATGGATGTTTGGTTTGTGAATTCTCGGATTAGTTGAGCTTTATTTAGTATTCTAATCTATAGGTGATGGGTTGATGAACCAGTATGGTGGTCCTTTTTACTTATGTACGTTCATACGATCTTATATACCGGTAATAAACTTGGTCACTATACATAGGCTCGGGTTATCGTGGACTAGCTTTACTCTAAAGGACTTTGATTAGATACGAGAGTGACTATGAGTTATGCTACAGACGCTTAGACATGGTTAT
Organism: Primula veris; assembly: GCA_963682055.1. Taxonomy (NCBI): domain Eukaryota; kingdom Viridiplantae; phylum Streptophyta; class Magnoliopsida; order Ericales; family Primulaceae; genus Primula; species Primula veris. The sequence goes on from OY821743.1 coordinate 10,456,137, forward strand.
TCAAGAGGGTTATAGTTAATGATCGATGTTTGACATATGTTCTGTTTGGGTGACACCTAGTTTAGAGGCTCGAGTGCTATAGGATTGGTTAGCATGTAAATGATTTTTTCTGTTTGATTTCTTGTTCAGATAAGAGAGACTGCTAGACTAACTTTTAGTTATGCTACAGAGCTTGAGGCCTGGGTATTTCATGTGACTGTTAGGTGGTCAGATAGTTTCTTAATGTTTAGTGATAGATCTTGTTGGATGAATCATGTTTGAGAGCGAGGACTATTTGTTAGGTTTGGAAAGCGCAGACACGGTTCCATCCTGATAAAATATTGTAGACGATCATGACTAATTATGGATTATAATACATAGGTTGATGCTTGGATTTCATGAGCCTAACTAATCTGTGACATACTTTGTTGAATGGATCTTGTTTAAAAGAGTTTGAGCTGATGACGTCATTTTTTTAGTAGACTAGTTTAGACATTATACATATTAGATTGTCTGTTGTATTTATTAGTAGGTCGATGACTTAGTCAATATTTTTATTGCCTTGAATAGTTTATGTATGTTTTTCATTGTATATCTGGGTTATGTCTCAATTTTTTATATGACGTTTTCGTTGCTGATTAAAAAAATGATTTTTATTTATTTATTGAAAATCTATTTAAAAGCGAATTATTTCAATGTGATCGTTTTTTCCAATAAAGGAATGTCACTTGATTTTAAAAAACTAACTTATATAAAAAAAAATCTTTTTATAAAAGAAAAGAGGGGGTGGTTGAGTAACACTACCGTAAACCAGATGCACTATAATTTATGGTGTGTCATCAACTAAAAATACAACACATATTAATGAACCAAAAAATAACTAACCAAAAATTAATTCAAAATTAAAAAAAAAAATTATTGTTTGACACACCCTTAATTATAATGCACCGGGTTCATATAGTGTTTCTCGGGGTTGCTTGTCATCGTGGTTGTGAAAATATTAATAGCATACAACAGTATACGTTGCCAACTCTGTTACCAATCTAGCTACAACAATTCTAGCGATATGATAGCAAAAATGCATTAAGTGTTCACTCATTTTATTGTACACACACCACTAATGTGATTTATGAGCTTTTGAGAGTGAAGAACTGTGTCTAAATCGGAATATGTAAATATCCAAAATGACATATGAATGACTCACTTTATGCCAATAATTTTCCTAATTATACTGACGATAGTTGCATAACACACTTCCATTACTCGTTCATAACTTAACGAAGAGCCATCTCTGCACGAGGGAAACACCATATGTGTCGATTGGTGCATGATGTTTTAGAACCGCTATATTGATGTTAAACGACTCGTCAAGAAAGTAGAGACAATCAATGAATAGAGATCTAGGAGTCTCTCTCTCGAACCTACAGCTACAAGTGCATGTCGAAATAATGTAGATATCATGTTTATCGAGTTTTTAATTAGAAGTTGATGGCTTCGTTTGGTCGCGATTTTTATGTTCAAAAGTATACTTTTTGTAAGTGGGTTGAAAAGTATACATTTTCTGTTTACTTTTTAGTAAGTAAATGCTGTTTGTTGAACACCGTAAAAGTATACTTTTCATTAAAAATGTTGTTTAGTAAAATATGTTTACTTTTACTTTTTGAATGAAAATGAATTGTTTATTTCGATTAATAGAATAAATCAAAATAATTAACTAGCAAAAAAATATTTCATTATTTAAAGATTAAAAAATACAAAATTAGGAAAATATAATGATGATAGAAACTAGGTTTTGAACTCTATTTTAAAAGCACATTCAGATTAAAACCTAAATTTTAATCTGGTTATGAAAACTTGAGTAATATAACAGATTTTGTTCATTCAGATTCAACAAGTTGGATTCAATACTGAAATAGGTTTATCATATAACATATATAAACAGTAACAGTATTTTACTTACTAGTAAAAGTATCATCAAACTTACTTTTAAAAAGTCTAGTTATATACATTTACTTTTCACCAAAAGTATACTTATGAGATGACATTCAAACAAACTAAATATAATTAAAAGTAAAATATGCCAAAAGTATATTTAATGGTTTACTTTTGATAAAAGTAAACTTAAAAATGAACAACCAAACAACATTAATAATATTTTACTTATCAGTAGAAATAAGTAAAAGAAGAAGGAAATCAAACAAGCCCAATGTGTTAATATGCCGTACTTTCAACAAGTCAAATAATTCAGTTAGGTTATGCATAGATTCCTGCATAGACGCAAAGAAAGACAAAAGAAATGTTACTTTTTTTTTCCAGAACAAAGTCGAATACCAGAATAATCTAATCTGTATATTGTAAAAGTCAATAATTTGTTTCATTGTGACAGTCTGGTTTTGTAATATTTTTGTGACATTATTTTTACTCATGCTTTAATTTTTCCAAACAACGTTAAAAAAGACACCCACAAATTTGCACTATGACTCAAAGTGTAAAAACGTTAGGGTCCCTGCTGTGTTATGGGTTCAATGTTCAGTTTAACAACAAATTATATAGAGTACTATGCATATTAAATTACTACTTATACATTTATACGTTGTCATTAATTTTGTATAGTATAAAGATGAAAAACGTATAACTAGAAGAAGAGAGAAATTTTTTTTTTAGAAAAACAACAACTATTTTATACGAAGTTAAAGAAAATTATCTAGAGTAATCAAAAAAATTAAGTATAATTACACTTGTTACACCAATCTTGCGGTGTTTAACGAACGTCATACCCACACTTTAAGATTAGTATCTTGCATACCAATCTAGTAGTAATTAAAGAATCAGCATTCTAATTATCCCAATTTACCTGGATGTCTGTTAGAAATGGGCATTACGGAATTGTAATTATTCCAATTTCCAAACATTTATGGTTGGAAAGTAAAAGTAAAAGTAAAAGAGAGAATGGTTTTAATAATGTATTGTTCATGTTATCATAGAAAATGCAATACAAGTGTTGGCACTTAGGCTAAAAGAAATGAAAAAGAAATACTCGAAATTGAAAATACTACCAACTATAAGATACAGAATAATATTTATACGTTCAGTATCACTCGTTACATAATATTCCATATTGTCCGGGATGAGTTGGTAAGTTACTCAAATTTAATTTAATGGATATACAATAGTGGTGTATGTGGTGTAATATAGTAGTAAAAAGTTACTACTATAATGATGAGCATGAAATTGGGAACTGGGGATATATCTGCATTTCCAGTTGGTAATCTGGAAATAAGATAAAATGAAAAGATTTTTGTGGCGGCGTATTGAGGGGAGATTATCAAGAGGGGCGGGAGACATACATGGGACCTACCTTTATCACTCTTCCCCATTTAACCTACTTTGCTGCAAATTTGTTCACTAAATAAACATGGACAAAATTCAAACCAAAATAAAATTTGGGGCGTTTAATTATTAATATTTGACCCGACGTTTTTATAACGAGGGAGGGAAGAAACCCTTCTCAATAACTAAAGTAAAAATGATAATTTAATATATATTTAAAAAATTATTTTAAAAAAATTCGATTGTTTTGAACTTTGTGACTCTTTTATAAAAATTACATATTTTGTGAATTTATTTACAAATAGACACGTATGTTATTAAAAAATCCAAAAAAATTAAAAACCAAAATTCAAAAATTCAAATTTTAAAAAATAAATATACAAAAATATGTATGATATTTTCTAATCATGTCAAATCTTTTATGTCTAATGGTGTTTAATCATATCAATCATGTCTAATCATGTTTGATACTATTTACAAATATTTTGATTTTTTAATTAGTTTTTTCAAAAAATTTAAATTATTTATTTATTTTGTATATTTTGCTATTTTTTATGACATACGTCGTTAATTATAAATAAGTATAATAATTGTGGATCTTGGATCATTACTTTGTCATCTAATTAATTATGGGGAAAGTCTATTAAGCGTGACCTTTTAAAAACTAATCAATGTTTGTTCGTAGACGAAAACACCAATAGATTATTCGTTAACAAGTCCTTAATTGATTTTTTACCCATTTTGTATAAGTTCTTACGGCTAGCAGTACTTGGGATAGAGTTAAAATAATGAATAAAATCCCTATGCGTTAAAGCTAAATTTTCTCTGGTGATATTCAAAGATTTAATGGAATCGTGTTAGTTGAGTGTTAGAAAATGTCTTCCGGCATTATTTAAGATAATATGTTTTTTAAAATATTATTCAAGTTATAAACTCTCAATAACATTTAAAAATCATCTAGGAATTGCATGTCATGTACATGTAGTATTATTTTGGAAATGTAATAATAGTTAAGTTAATAGTTAGCATTTAAAACATAAAGACAACTTGAATTTGCAGTATTAACAAGGTTCAATCATTGTCCATTGGCCATTCTTTACACCGAACCAATATAATTATTCCATAGGTGAACATGAATCTCCAAGATAAATTATGTAACATTTGCAATTCCTCTTAAGCTCATTTTTAACATACGAATGTGATTACTACCATAATTATTGTAGTACAAAAAATCTAATGGGCGAGGAATCTTTGCAGTTAAAGAGAGGAAGACTGTTTGTTTGGGAAGATGCAAAGTTTTTTACTCTTAAAATTTTATCTTCTTTGGTGTACTATGTCTCTGTACAAAGTCACAAGGTTAAACTTATTTGTTTTCTTTTTATACATGTAGAGATTTTGAATATTTTGTTGTCTTCTGTTTTTCCAGAGGGAAAATGAAGCACAAATGAAGAAAGGCTACCAATTGCGCTTTAAAAGTTTAAATACATGTATATATATATATATATATATATATATATATATATATATATATATATATATATATATATATGGAGGATATATGAACATCGTAAAAAACATCCAACTAGACACTTTTTCGTAAAAACTCTCCAAATCAATATTTGGTTAATGCAAATCTCCACGGTTTCACGACGGGAACACAAATATGCGTCTTGTTTTTTTTTCTGAGATGTATAATGACATGTTTTAAATTTTTAAATTTTACCATAATTTCGAAAACATGTCATTATACATCTCGGAAAAAAAAACAAGACGCATATTTGTGTTCCCGTCGTGAAACCGTGGAGATTTGCATTAACCAAATTTTGATTTGGAACGTTTTTACGAAAAAGTGTCTAGTTGGATGTTTTTCATGATGTTCATATACCATTTACCACATATATATATATATATATATATATAAAAAGGCTAAAAAAGTTTTCTAGGTACTTTCTCTTGAACCTTTAGGACTATGCTTCTTAAGTCTCAACAAGTTATTTCTGTTATAAAGGTCAACTTTATGAAGATCATAGATGAAAAAGCTGACTCTCTCTACACCAAAGCTTCGGTATATGAATTACTTTTAAACATAAATTCACAGAAAAGACATGAAAAATAAATGGAAGTAGTGATTACTTAGAGATGAAAAAAGTCTAGTTAGCTTCTGTAAACAATGTATCATGACAAAAATAAAAGGAAAACATTTGTAAAAACTTTGATCGGCTAACTTATGGTAGGACTTAGTAGTTGTTAAGCTGAAAATACAACATTATTAGTTGCAAAAAAGCAATTTTTTTCAATTTTTTAAATAGCGTTATCGTTATCGTAGCGTTTTTTCGAGAGAAACGCTAAAAGCGCAAATAGCGTTGCTACATAGCGTTTTGCGGTGTATTTTTTTTTTTTTGCCTAAATACATATAAATATAGTATTAAATTCAAAACATCTAATAAAAATTAACTAAATATATATAAAAAAAATTGTAACTAATAATCACAAAATGATTATACTTGAGATGCCAGAGTATTTACTTTGTTTGCAAGAGTTTTGGGGTTTGATTCTCTTTAACCTCCAATAATTTCATTAAAATTTTGAAAAAAAAAAACTTGGATTGCACCCGCTATAGCGTAAATAGCGTCCGTAGCGTAAATAGCATTCCTATAGCGGGAATTTAGCGTTTTTCCATCCAAATAGCGTTTTAGCGTTGCGTTTTTATTTTAAAAACCACTATATCACACAACGTTGCGCAACGTTACGAGTTTTTTAAAACAGTGATTTTTTCTAGTTCATAAAGTGGATTCTTGATTATAAAAGTCTCCGGAACATCTCTAGTTCGGACGACAGAACAAACATGAAAAAAAAAGTGTTCCCAAGCACAAAGAGAACTGGGATGTACACATATATTTGTAAATAGGCCTCTAATGAGGAGTATTTTTGAGGGGGAAAAAAGCGACTCCTTCCTTCTCGACTATCCAAATTGGCTGCAAAACTAAAAAAACTGGTCCACCCCTATATCTTATGCAGAGTAAATCGGGTTATCTATCATCCCATTTTCGGGATCCCATGTAGCTCTCATACACATGTGGAAAATTGTTACGGTGTTGTGAGAATATCGGTTACAAAATAATCATTGCACTAATAAATCCATGAATGGTGTGCTTCTACTTCTTTTTCTAAACAAATGATATCTCATGACTTGAAATCCGAAAAAGAAATAATTGTTCAACATGTCCAATAAAGATATAAGTATGTAAAAGATGTAGAGACGGTGTAAGTATTTGTTTAAATCCCTCAATAGGCTAGTCGATTAGTAAAGCATAAAGCATAGAAAGTTTGATTACAAAATAGCAATTCAAGTGAAATGTCCCAATAACCGGAAAAGAAGGCTGAAGCAACTAAGACCATTTGGTGATTAATAGTAGTAAATAGTAATTGGTTATATTGTGCTTTGTTTCCCCCTTTATTTCTGCATATTGTTGAAATGGAATGTGAACATAGTTAGGATTGGATTCAAATGATAACCATTATAATCTCGGGAAATCGTAGAGCTGGCAGCAAACAATAGACAGAGTTGTAAAATGTAGTACAACAGTGTTAACTGCTAGTGCAGTGGAGTTATAAAAGACATCTACTTGCACCATATTTTTCTGGGTTCAAAAAACGGCCAATGGGTATACTGATGAAATTATCGACCAGCTCCTGATCCACATCATGTGTATCCTCCTCATCATCTTCACTCTCGAGGATGTCCCTAGAAATTTTGATTGCATCCTCGTAACGTTAATTTAATTTTCTTCTTCAGCTTCAGTTACATTGCATTCAAGGTATTGGCATTGCTAGAGTTCATCCATTTCTTTGCTTCCTTGTTATTCGCTACATGAGTCTGGTTAAATTAGTCCCCAAGAATGACAAGAGCTTCTAAGTATATGGTAGGAGGAGCCCTTACAGATTCTGAATCCAAGATATCATTCCTGAGCTGCTTATTGAGCTTGTGGAAACTCCTCAGCAAGCTAACCCAATCGTTGATTTACATGGCGTTTTTTATCTTATCAAGAGTTAATGACATTTTATCAAGACGCTTGCGCCCGAACAACACGCTTATGATCGAGGGAATCATCGCCAGCATTACTATGCTTTGACTTGGTATAGCTATCTGCCTATCACCCTAAAATGAAGAGAGGAAAAAGGAGTTTTGTTAAAGAAACATATTATTCTCATTTGCACACAAAGGGCTTGTTATATGCCCCTTGTGTACTTAACCATTTACTTGTTGTACTTCTTACTAAGATATGAAGAAAAAGAATTATACTTATAACCATGTTATTTGGTTAATTGTAATTTTATGTTTTTCAGGTACATATTTTGATATTCCTTTCCATATAACTTTACAATTACCCTGAATATGCACGTCAGACCAAAAAAAATTGCCGACTGACCAATACGGTACCATGCAAGTAATTCTTAAAGAAAGATGCTATCTATAGCTTGTTTGACTTGCTACTTGTTTGATTCAACCTTTTAAGCAAGTACGGTGGAACATTTGACGTTTGGAGAAAAGCTAGGTTCATCAAGCTTAACAATTCTAGCTTATATGTAAATGCGGAGCCTTTACGGGTTCTATAGCCCAGATAACTTTTCCAAGCTGCTTATTAAGTTTTTGGAAACTCCCTTGCAAGCTAACCTGATCATTATTGATTTTCACGGCATTTTTCATCTCATCAACAGTTAAAGACATTGTGAAGCCACTTATCCTTATCAGCACAAAGGACACACGTGTTATGATTGAGCGAGTCATTGCTATCGCTGCTTGAATTCCCATTAAGATGATACCAAACCGAAGTAGTAGCTTTGAGTACTTCTCATCACCCCTCTCCTTATTTCTCGATTATATCTGCTTTAACATCTAAAATGTTTGCTTTCTATGTGAAATAATTAGCCGTCTTTTGATTGCATCCTCGTAACGTCCATTTTCCTTCTCCAGCTTCAGTTTCATTGCATTCAAGACCTTGACATTGCTTGAGTTCATCCTTTTCTTAGCTTCCTTGTAATTAGCTAGATGAGTCTGGTTCAAAAAGTCCCCGAGAAAGACAAGAGCTTCTAAGTAAATGGTAGGAAGACCCTTAAGAGATTCTGAACCCCGGATATCTTTCCCGGGCTGCTTATTGAGCTTGTGGAAACTCCCTGCAAGCTAACACAGTCATTGATTTTCATGGCGTTTTTCATCTTTTCAAGAGTTGAAGACATTTTATCAACACTTATCCTTAGCAACCCGAACAACATGCTTATGATAGCTATGCATTTTATCAAGGTATAGCTATCACCCTAAAATGAAGAGAGGAAAAAGGAGTTTGGAGAAGAGAGAGAGAATAAAGAGAGGGAGAAGGCAAAAAATATCGAAAAGATAGAGGGAGGAGGAGAGAGAGAGAGGAGGAGAGAGAGAGATCGGAAATAGAAATTAACGATGACAGATCGGAGAGAGCAAAAAGGAGCAGGAGAGAGATCGGAGATAAAAAATGAGGAGAGAGAGATTGTAGAGAGAGTGAGAGGAGAAGAGAGAGAGGAGAAAGAGATTAGGAGGCAAATCTGATTTTTGTTTTTTATTAATTATTAATCGAATGCATTGTTTTTGATAATTTAACTTTTAATGATATGTTTTTATTAATATAATAGTTGTAGGGTATATTTATGTTAATTCCCCTTTTATTTATTGTTTACATTTTTTAATACTTAACTGATAGCAGATAGTACAAATCAAGACCGGACCGAAAACCAATTTGTTAAAATCTGAAACCTTGAGGATATTTTTGAAAATATGATAAAGAATAAAAGGGAGTATTTGGTAATATCAATGCATGCTAATTAGGTCTACGATTACGTAGACGCATGCGACACATCTCCCTCTCACACATCTGTCGTGGTATACGATTCTTTGTCTATCTGTTTTTATCAAAACTCAGTTTAATAAAATAAAATCGACAATATAATTAGGTAGATGCTAAATATTCAAGCTCATGTTATTTCTGATTGACTGTGGTTCCTGGCGAGGGAATGTCAGCATCCCCTCGTCCGGGGCAATAACGCCCCCAAAGCGGGCCGTCCGGGCCTCATCAACCCTGAATGATGCGACGCCCCGGATTGGGAGGGCCGAGCCGTGCTGAGGCCGGCCCAAAGAAGCGTGTCGAGTACGCTTCCCCAATTAATGCTGCTGCCCCCTTGGGAGACCCTCCTGACGTTTCACCGGGAAAGGACAGTACCCTTGTCAGACCCGGGAAAGGACAGTACCCTTGTCAGAGTCATAAATGACTCTGACGCCGTTGGATCAACATCTTACAGTACAGTGATCCAAGGGTTAATACACCTCTGAACCTCACTATAAATACCCCCCCTAATCCTACTTAGAGGGGGACACAAAAAGACAGAGAGGAGAGATAAAGCTTAAACAACCCGGACCCCCTGAACACTATCTGTACCACTCGATACATCGACCTGTAACCGGCCCGGTCCCTCATCCTTAATTATATTCCTACTTTCAGTTAACACTGATACTGACTTGATCGTTGGAGAGGGAAAACCCGGCAACAACCCCGGGCCCCTGTTCGTTCCTTGTGCAGGCACGTAGACCACCTGGCCGCCGGAGCATTTACCTGACCGCCTCGGAAGATCGGAGCCAACGCGAAATTGATTAAGTCGAGCTTGGGAAGAAAATCAAGCTCGCCAATTGGCGCCGTCTGTGGGAAACCTAAACGCGTTAGCTTCGACTCCCCGTCCTTAAAAGAAACATGTCTGGCAATAACCGATTTGACACTCTATCGTCTCGACCCCCCCACGTTCTTGGGATGCCGAGAACGCTTTCTTTTGATGAGACCCCTAGGACCGCATCTACCAGGGAGCCCGTTCCCTTGACCGCAACAGCTCCCGCACCCCGATCGCGGGCCGAGCTGACAGAGATGATGATCGATATCCACCAAAAAGAGCTCGTCGCTCTTGCGGCCCAGAAAGCCTTGATAGCCTCGCTGATGGAGCCGGAACTCGAGCCCGCTCAAGGCGCGAGCCAAGACAAATCGGTTCCCGTCCCCGTTAAAAGCGTGATGTCCAGGTTGGGACCCCTCCGACAACCCCCCCTAGAGACTCCCAGGGAGCCGGCTAGGGGTGCGGAGTCGGAGCATTCCCAAGAAGGAAATTCTCGCCGCGATAACGAGCGGAGTATACATTCTCGGCTCCGTTGGCAGGATGGTAGTCGGGACTCACGGCCGGAATCTAGTCACGCCCGAACCGATAAGCCACCTCGGACACGGAGACGTGGCCGACGCGGACGGCACGATGCAGCTGGTGAGGCAGCATTGAAAATCGTGGCCTCGACCCGCAGCACCCCGTTCTCGGACGAAATTGAATACAGTACTCCCCCCCGGAACTTTATCGCCCCTATCTTCCAAACCTTCAACGCGGACTCTGATCCGGAGGCTCATCTCCGACACTAACGATACCAGATGAACCATTGGTCACACCTCGACCAATTAATGTGCAGGTGCTTTCCCGCCAGCCTGGGAAGGCTCGCTAGTAAGTGGTTCCAGTCCCTGCCCGTCAATTCTATCCACTATTGGGACGACCTAGCTTATGACTTTGCACACCGGTTCATAAACTTGAAAGAGAGAGCTGCCCAGCCGGAGCAACTCTATCAAGTGAGGGTCCAATCTAAAGAGACCCTCGAGAACTATGATAGTCGGTTTTGGCTGAAGCATGCCGAATGTGCGGACTGTCCCGACTCCACCGCCATAGCTGCCTTTAGGCAAAACATGGTAGTTGGGAGCAGGATCCGAAACGAGATGATCGCGACCCCACCCAACTCTGTTCCTCAACTGAGGTCCCTCATAAAACAGCATATCGACATTGAGAAGGACATGAGGTCAGCCGGGGCAACACGTTCAGTAGCCCTTATCGACCAGCCAAGGGATCGGTTCGTCGCAACGAGCCCTCGAAGAAACCGGCCCATAGCGGAAAGGATGGAGCGGCCACGAACGGGAAGAAACCCGCAACCGGCCCCTAAAAGAAGAAAAGAGGACCCCCGACCGAGGCATCAAACCCCTGTCGCCTCGGGGTCGGGCGCTGCCTATTCCACCACCTTTCGCCTACCTCTTGTCGACCTTCTTAACAAGATTGAGAACGAACCTTTCTTCTCTTGGCCTCTCCCACTACGGAACGAGCCGGCCCCAGGGCCTAACGACAAAATCTGTGAATACCACAGGGGTCGCGGCCATCATACCTCCGAGTGCCATGGTCTGAAGGCCAGGCTCGAGGGATGGGTCCGGGATGGCCTAATGGATAAATATGTCAAATCACGAAGAGAATCCGACCGAGATGGAGAAGGGGTTGATGAGAGGCAGCGGGACCTCCCCCCACCGGTGATGATCTGTCATGTCATTCACTCTGGGCCCAAAAGGTCAATCCAGGATGGGGCAGAAAGAACCTCAGCACAGGAAGCATTGATGAAGCAGTACGTCTGCCTCGCAGAAAGCTCAAGCCCTCGGAAAAAGTATAAGCGCAATTCCAAGCCGGATGTAAGCTTCACTGACTTCGACCTGGTGGGGATGGACGTGCCCCACACTGATGCCCTCGTTATCTCGGCACAGATAGGCCTATGCGCTGTAGGACGGATCCTCGTTGATCAAGGAGCGTCGGTCAATATACTCTTTGAAGACCTCTTTCGAAAGATGGGACTCAAAGAGGAACAGTTGGAAACCGACGTCCCTCCCCTGTACGGATTCAACTCGGAGGCGGTCCGGCCCAAAGGAAACATAACCTTGCCCGTGAAAACTGGTACGAAAGTTATGGGCGTGGAGTTCACGGTGGTGAATGTCCCCTCTGTTTACAACGTGATATTGGGGCGCCCGTGGCTCCATAGAATAGATGGAATCTCCTCCACCTTACACCAAAACGTTAAGTATCCTACTGATTCTGGTGTGGAAACCATCTCAGGAAATCAGAAAGTCTCACGCAGCTGTGCCATGGCCGTGTATTCCGACAAAAAGATGGTGCCGGCCCAAAGTGCCATGAACATCGAGGCAGAGGACCCTAAGCTGCTGAGGGAACTAAACAAAAAGATGGGGCCTGAGGCCGAAGACAAGGTGGAGGAGGGACTGCTGAAAATCCAAATCCCGGGGCATGAGGAGGACCACTTTTTTATGGTGGGAGCAAAGCTTACCAAACCTGAGGTCACCGACCTCGTCGAACTCCTTCTCCAACACCTCGACAATTTTGCATGGGGTCCAAGCGAGATGCCAGGCATCAGTTCCGACCTCGCTTGCCACCAACTTAACGTCAACCCGGATACCAAGCCCGTGATGCAAAAGGGGCGCCGCGTCAGTCCAGAGCATGCCGATGCCATAAACGAGGAAGTAGAGAAGCTTCTTCTGGCCGGGGCCATCAAGGAGATTTATTACCCCAGATGGCTCGCCAATCCCGTAGTGGTCCCCAAAAAGAACGGAAAGCTGAGGGTGTGCATCGATTATACGAGCCTATACGGCACCCCGGTTCTATTTACTTGAATTTTTCAGTTCATCTAAATTTTCCAAGTGTTTCAGAACACGAGCCTATACGGCACCCCGGTTCTATTTACTTGAATTTTTCAGTTCATCTAAATTTTCCAAGTGTTTCAGAACACGAGCCTATACGGCACCCCGGTTCTATTTACTTGAAATTTTCAGTTCATCTAAATTTTCTAAGTGTTTCAGAACACGAGCCTATACGGCACCCCGGTTCTATTTACTTGAATTTTTCAGTTCATCTAAATTTTCTAAGTGTTTCAGAACACGAGCCTATACGGCACCCCGGTTCTATTTACTTGAATTTTTCAGTTCATCTAAATTTTCTAAGTGTTTCAGAACACGAGCCTATACGGCACCCCGGTTCTATTTACTTGAATTTTTCAGTTCATCTAAATTTTCTAAGTGTTTCAGAACACGAGCCTATACGGCACCCCGATTCATATTTACTTGAATTTTTCAGTTCATCTAAATTTTCTATGTGTTTCAGAACACGAGCCTATACGGCACCCCGGTTCATATTTACTTGAATTTTTCAGTTCATTTAAGTTTTCTATGTGTTACTTCGGTTGGCAAGTTATGAGTTGTATAAAACGAGCGCCCCAACGCCGAAGCATTCAGGCCCACTCATTTGGGAGCGTGTATACAATGAATAAAACACAGAAGAATAAAAGACAAGTCCAAAATTGTTTTTTCATTTCATTCAATGGAAAGCTATTACATGCTAAGTACAAAAAAGGAAATTACATCGAGGATAAAATCTAAAAACCACAAAAAGCCCTAGGATGCCCCCTCATCATCATCTGCATCGGTGTCCGAAAGGGCTCGAGGGGTTAAGGGGACCACCTCGGGAACGGGAGCAGAGGGGACTGGAACAAAAATGTTCTCCATGTTCCACACTGGATGATCCGGTCCCGCCCTCATAAAAGCTGCTGCCTCAGACCAGCCATCGACATAGAAGGAATTAAAGTCCTTCTGTGTCGATAGCTCCAAGGCGGAGCTCATCTCTGCCTCGGCGGCTTGAACCGCAGCCTTTACTTTTTCGGCCACCCCGGCCTCAGCGTCTTCGACCGCAGCTTTCACTTTATCGGCCACGCTCGCTTCGACCTCCTTCAGAGCCGTCACCGCAGCTTGGGCACGCTCCTCGGCCTTAGCACCAGCCTTCGCGGCCTCAGCTCTCCGAGCTTCCAAGGACTCGATGAGACCCTCGGCCCTCTCCGCCCTTTTCTGGGCCCCCTCCGCCTTCTTCAGAGCGTCTTCAGCCAGTTTAGCATTGGCCTCAGCCTTCAAAGCCCACGACCTCACCAGTTGCCCTTGCTGGTAGACGTATTGGTTCATCGTCAAGTAGGCCTACGAAAGAAGAGCAACACTTAGCAAGAATTCAAGAAATAAACGAAAGACAATGGCACAACGAAAACAACGTTTTACCTGCGGGATCATGGCCATGGCCGACGTCATGGCGGAAGCAAGGTCGCGACCACGTTGGTCGGCCTCGACAGTCTGCTGCTGAAGCGCGGCCAGAGCAAGCAGGCCAGCAGAGGGATGGCCCTCCATAATGCTCTGAACCCCGGTTGCCGCCTTGACCTCCTCCGGAGTCTGAATAGGCATCCTTGGGAACGGGGAGCCAGAGCCTGAGCTTGAGCCCGAAGCGCTAGGCATCGGACCCTTTGCCTGAACGGATGACACCGCTCGCTCTTCAGCAACGACCACATGCTCCCTGGCATCCTCCCTCGGCTCAGAATCCTCGGCACGGGCTTTCTTCGCATCCCGAGGGGCCTTCGACTCCTCCCTCTTCCTCTTGGCAGCTTCGGCTGCTTCGGCTTTACGAGCGGCTCGTTCAGCGGCTCGTTCACGCCTCAACTGCCCCGCCAGGCCTCCCAACCTCTCCAAGGTCTTTAACTTAGCATTCGTGGGAGCCACTTCAACCACCTCGTCGTCCCTTGTCCCGACGACCCCCTCCTCCTCCTCAGCCTCGGGCTCCAAAGCCTCCACCTCTTCCACCTCCTCGTCCCTTACCCCGTCGACCCCTCCCTCACCAGCCTCGGGCTCAATAATCTTCGCCTCCTCGCCACTTCTGGCCTCGACAATCTCCTCCTCGCCCCCAGCCTCGGCGGCAACCTCCTCCTCTTCCTCGTCAGAATGGACAACCTACATGGTTTAGACAAAGAAAAGGAGTCAGAAATTTTTTTACAAAATTTAGTCAACTGTGAAGCTGAAGAATGGAAGAAGGGAAGCTGACTCACCATAGTCCGTGAGGTGCCCAAGGCTGGCCCGGTGGGTGGGGCCTCAGGAGAACTATCTTCCAGACGAAAGAAGCCCGTCGTGTCCGGTGCCCTCGAGCTCAGGGGAGGGACATCAAGCAACGGTTTCCCATACTGGTCGATATAGCTGCGGGTACCGTCCGCCCCCTCCCTATAATGGAGGACGGTACCATCAGGCCGGGTTTCAAACATAACCCCGGCCGACGCAGGAGCAAACGAGGAAATCACCACGGCCTTCGCCCTGCTGCTTGGCTTCGGCTTCGTCGCCTTCTTCGCCACGGGCATAACCCCGGCCTCGGCCTCAGCTTCTTTGATGGCCTTAGGTGGGAGGGTGGATTCAAAACCCTTCTCTTTCTCCCACCGTTCCCGGGAGTACCCCACGGGACAGAAGGTCCTAGGGGGCCAGAGGAACTCGTTCCCCTTACAGCTTGTGGGGGAGCCACATAGTAACAGGCGCTCCGCGTCGCGAGCGCCTGCGTCGGTCCCGTCCGAACCCCACCAGTTCAAGGCCAGCTCGATCGACCTCACATTCGGCTCCCCAAGACCCCTTAGCCTCGCGGCCACCGTGGCCTTGTTCTCTTTGTTGCTTAGGACCCTCCCCGGTCTGGTTGGGAGGATCAGGTCATCCCGGCGGAGCCAGTTACCCTCCACCACGATTACATCTTATGTGTAACCCCGATTCGAATCAGAGTTACCCAAGATGAGCTGGTTATGCGACCGACACCGCAGGTACGGCTGCCTGCTTTTGGCTTGGGAGCTAGGCTCGCTCTGTAAAAACTCATAACAAGCGAGCAGCTCCCTTAACCCCAATGGCTCCGGTAGAGTCGAGCCCAATAGTTCGTTCAGAGCCTCCATCCCGGCGCAGATCCGGTGGGCTTGCAGAGGCCACTGACAAGGGAGAGTTTGCGTCCAGGCGCATAACTCCGCCAGCAGCTCCGGGATAGGGAGGTGAGTACCCCCGTACAGAAGGGACGAGAGAGAGAGCGTCACCATGCTCTTCGGATCCGCTACGATCCCGTTCACCTCGTCGGAGTTCTGACACCTCCGAAGACGAAACCCTTCGCCGATCCCGCATAGTTGTCGGAACTCTTCAAGATCGGACCCGTGAGTCCGTACCATGATGCTGCTATCGTTGCTATCGACGCTCAGGGACGGGTCGAGGACCATAGCCCGGAATGGGAGCACGTTGGCCATCACGGCCAAGCGTTGCGGAGTAGGGGCAACCATGGGGCCCTTGCCGGCTCCGTGTTTAATAACCATTTTCTGGCTTAAGTGTTCGAAGGTAAAATTTGCTAAGGGTGGAGAAGGTGAGAGAGAATGTTTGCTGTGGAATCTTGTAGAGAGAAGTTGAAAAAAAGTGAAAAATGGTTTTCACTGAGGGTATTTATAGGCCCCTAGTGGAAGGTGAAAAGACATTTACCAGAAGGTGAAAAGACGCAACGGCTCATTGCACGAACTCCCACAAATAACCGTCTCCACTCAATCAATGTCCACCACGTGTACAGCCTGCAGAGGCCATCTGCCAAATGTCACTCACCAGCCGTTTTAGCATTAATGACGTTGTAGTAATCAAAGGGACAATGACGGCGCCTCGTGTCCACGTGTAAGAAATCCATGAATGGTTACACACGTGTCATAAAACAGCCATGCATGAGCATATTTGCACCGACGAGCACGAGAACAAAATGACCGGAGCCCCCGTAACGACCAGAGATCCTCGCCGACCTCGTCCTTAGCAACGACTCCGGACAGGGAGCTGTTGGCGAGGGAATGTCAGCATCCCCTCGTCCGGGGCAATAACGCCCCCAAAGCGGGCCGTCCGGGCCTCATCAACCCTGAATGATGCGACGCCCCGGATTGGGAGGGCCGAGCCGTGCTGAGGCCGGCCCAAAGAAGCGTGTCGAGTACGCTTCCCCAATTAATGCTGCTGCCCCCTTGGGGGACCCTCCTGACGTTTCACCGACGTGGCCCAATCACAGGACACCTCCTGTGGGCCCCGGGAAAGGGCAGTACCCTTGTCAGAGTCATAAATGACTCTGACGCCGTTGGATCAACATTTTACAGTACAGTGATCCAAGGGTTAATACACCTCTGAACCTCACTATAAATACCCCCCCTAATCCTACTTAGAGGGGGACACAAAAAGACAGAGAGGAGAGATAAAGTTTAAACAACCCGGACCCCCTGAACACTATCTGTACCACTCGATACATCGACCTGTAACCGGCCCGGTCCCTCATCCTTAATTATATTCCTACTTTCAGTTAACACTGATACTGACTTGATCGTTGGAGAGGGAAAACCCGGCAACAACCCCGGGCCCCTGTTCGTTCCTTGTGCAGGCACGTAGACCACCTGGCCGCCGGAGCATACCTGACCGCCTCGGAAGATCGGAGCCAACGCGAAATTGATTAAGTCGAGCTTGGGAAGAAAATCAAGCTCGCTAGTTCCATCTCATCTTCAATTGTTTTTTCAAACTACGTTATGTATGTAATTAATCTATATTTTTTTGCGTAGCAACCTATGTGTTTTTTTCCCCCTGATAAGATGCACTCAAAAAACAGCTCTCTTTTCTACGACTTTTAACAATATTAGCTTTTTGGCCCTCCTTAGGTTAGCATAGGTCCGTTTGACAACAAATTTTTGAGATGAGTTCTAGATTCTTACTTTTATAAATACTTGATTGTTTGAACAAACATATTATTTAGCTTTTAAAAGGTAGATTTTTATGCCGAAAAAGCTTTAAAAAAAATATGGATTTCCGGTAGATTTTGAAACTTACTTTTTATAGCTGATTTTGGATCAAAAGTTTGTCAAACATAGCCAGGGGGAAGCTAAGTGGGGACGATCGGGTGCCACGGCACCCCCCATAATTTTAGAAATCCCAAGTGACGCAATTTTTTTTTAGTACAATTTCTTTTTAGGTATAGATTTGGCACCCCCATAAAAATATGTTACTTGTACATATATTTTGGCACCCCCATTTACACATCCTGGCTTACATAGCTTAAGGTTTGTTTTTGTGACCTAAATTAGTACTTCTATTAAACGAGTTGTCGTCTGTTGAGCTTGCGCTTAGAGTTTTGGGATTCGGAGTTAAAAAGCAATTTGATTACTTTGGTAAAAGTTAAGTCTTTCATTGACCTTTATATAGTTAGTTATGAGTTTTATGACTTTCACTGATTACCTATCGATCGATTTCTTTGCAGGATTTTTGTGAGTTTGATTGGATTTGATTTGGACTTTGCTCTAGAAAGCTGATGGCGTCAAGGTTTTATACTAAAGGTTTGTTTCACACCATTAACTTACTGTCGTGTATGTATAATCTGTTTTTCATCAATTTCAAGAAGAAATCGTATTCTTAATTACTTAATAAGATGCCATTGTTACCTCTTTCTATTTTTTCGGTTGCATCTTATAAGTTAACAACCTACGCTTAATTGATGCATTTGTAAAGTAATACATCTTATGTATTAGTACATGTGTGTTTAATAAAAATAAAAGTTTATGAGTTGTGAAAAGTAATTGGTAATATCGTAATTATTCACAACAATTTACGTTTATGAAAAAGTCCAAACCTATACTGATGAAGTATATAATTTTAATAACGTCGATTCAAACAATATATTTCAATTTTGTACACTTGGCCTCGTCGGGTTGCAGCTTATAAGCTTAAGCTGTTTTTCTTTCTTACTTAAAAGCTGGATGGCCAGTTGACTGCTAAAAAAAGAGGTTTCATGCTTGTTTGTTTTTTTATCCTAAATAAGCTAGAAATCTTTAGAACCTAGCTTCTCCACGAACCTAAAAAATCCATCTCACTTGCTTAAAAGCTGCAATCAACAGTAAGGCAAATGATCTTACATGAACATGCCCAAGAGACTTTGAATGAATAATGTCACACCCCAAAACGGAATGTGTACACGGTTGAGTACCACGTGCATGAATAGGTGATACACATAAGCCTAACACGAAAGAAGTTACCAAAACAACCAAATGAACAGCAGTAATCGCTCACATTAACAAGGAAGGGAAAAAGAATTAGATAAATCAAACAGAGATTATTTCGTCGTGAGTTCTTATTCAATGCCGAAATGAAAATATTCAGGATTCAATAGACTGAGATAAGATAAATCTCCCAAGAAAATAACATATTTGTGGCTCGTTTCAATCAATAATAAAGAAAAGATTCGAAATCCTATTAGACTTAATTAAATGAATAAATGCCTAATGGAGGTTACGACCCGTTCCCATAACAACTCTGTCACTTAGCTCATTCACGCACCTGAAAAGAATTTTAAAGAGAAATTAAGCCAAACGAGCTTAGTGAAAGATAACGAAACCTATAGAAATTTGCAAAACAAAAACGTTAAATCGTATCGCACTTCTTTTCAGAGTCAAGCTGCATCTCTTATTTATTTTGTAAATAGGCAAGAAGATATATAAAAACATAAAATATACATATAATCTACATTTCAAGGTATAAATACAGTCAAGTAATAAATCAATATAACATCAAATTAATCATTGGACAAATAATAATAATGATAATCACTTAGAAAAACCAGAAGAAGTTCATTGCCATAAGTTCATTTCTCCGGACGAATAACCCGTTAGATCCAACTATCGTACTCAAAAGTCACATAGGTTGACGACCTAAGGTTTTCTTTTAAAACGATCCGGTAAGGTCACCCCACTTAAGAGGTCTGTTCTAATACCGTTGAGAAAACTAGAGTCCCACATTTAAGTAGGTTAATCTCTAGCCACCGAAGTCATCCCACTTAAGAGGTCTGTTTCTCGGAATTTAAGTCATTAATTCTCGCCCCTATATAATCAACTCAAATATCAAATTTTCTAAACATAATCAATCATTCTGAAACCTTTCTGAAATCGTCGAATAATAACTCACAAAAATATAATAAAAAACTATACACTTATAATAGGTTGCAAACAACGATTAGTATATAGCAGAATCTCAAATAAGTCTGGAAACAAATCAAGTTTGTATACTGTACGAAATCACTTACCTGGTCCTAGTCCGAATAACCCGAGATACCCCTAGTACAGTTAAGCGAATGACTTGAACATAATACAGGCGTCGTGAGTTAATAAGTTGCTAACTACTAACGCTAAAACCAAATGAAATTCTAGACTTGATACCAGTACCATAATAGAGGTGTTATATATATATATATATATATATATATATATATATATATATATATATATATATATATATATATATATATACTTTTCTTTTTATAATTACCAATATTTACAGATGGTTTCTACAATTCACGTTCAAACTAATCCATACAGGGTTTAGGTACTTGGTTACAAAAATGATGAATCACAAATCAAAATACTTACCTTAAGAAAATTGAGGTTCTGGTAGTTTCTTTCTTTAGTCTCCTTATTGACCACTATACTCTCTCTCTATGCAGTTTTGTTTGTGTGCGAAAAAGATGGTTTTCAAAACAAATCTGTTTGGTTTTTGATTTACGTGCAACTTAGGACGTGTTTGGATAACTATGCCACTTGAACAATATATGTACCTATAGTTAAATTTACTTACTAATTTGGTCATATCACTTCTCTATTTTCTATAAGAAAAATACTCACTCCATAATTTGGTAATGTCACACTAATAGTCATGCTACTGGGTAACTAAAACCATTACTAATAAACTTAGGATGTGTAACCTAATTTATAGAAAACTGCTATGAATAAGATATAATTACTGAGAATAATATTGGGGTTTCACACTCTCCCTCCCTTAAATAAAGTTTCGTCCCGAAACTTACTCAACTGATGATATTCTCTCGCATAAGTTGCTCAAGCTCCCATGTTGCCTCTTCCTTGCGATGATTTTTCCACCAAACTTTGACCATCTTGA
Organism: Primula veris; assembly: GCA_963682055.1. Taxonomy (NCBI): domain Eukaryota; kingdom Viridiplantae; phylum Streptophyta; class Magnoliopsida; order Ericales; family Primulaceae; genus Primula; species Primula veris. The sequence goes on from OY821743.1 coordinate 10,477,133, forward strand.
TCTTTTTTCGACGAAGCGTCTTCTCTTGATAGTCCAATATTTCTCCAGGACCTTCCTCATACGACATATCTTCTCTAACCCGCAGCGGCTCAAAGTCAACTACATGACTTGGGTTGTGAACATACTTTCGTAGCATAGAAACATGAAATACATTATGCACGACTGATAGTTTTGGAGGTAAAGCCAATCGGTAAGCTACTGCACCAATCCTTTCCAAAATCTCAAAAGGTCCAATATAACGCAGACTTAACTTTCCTTTATTACCAAAATGAATTACAACCTTCTATGGTGAGACCTTAAGAAAAATCGTGTCACCTACATTAAATTCTAAAGCCCGTCTCCAATTATCTGCATAGCTCTTTTGGCGATTTTGAGCCATCACAAGTTTCTCTCTAATTACTGGGATCTTCTCCAATGCATCCTCAACCAAATCAGGACCTAACAGTTTCCTTTCTCCGACTTCAAACCAGCACACGGGGACCGACACTTTCTACCATATAGTGCTTCGAAAGGTGCAATTCCCAGACTAGAGTGAAAGCTGTTATTATACGAGAACTCTACTAAAGCCAGTTGCTCATCCCAGTTACCCTTCCATTCTAATGAACAAGCTCTCTTTGATGTATAATTGAGTGAGTTTCTTCAGAGAAAAAGTCATTTTTATAGGAATAAAATGTGCAGTCTTGGTTAGCCGGTCAGCTATCACCCACACTGCATCATGACCGGCACGAGTATGTTGTAAACCACAGACAAAGTCCATGGTTATATGCTACCATTTCCATTCTGGTATAGGTAGTGGCCTCAAATTACCCCCAGGTTTTTTATGTTCGATTTTGACTTGCTGGCAAGTAAGACACTGCGCTACGTAATTAGCCATGTCCCTTTTCATACCACTCCACTAAAATTGTTCTCATTAATCCCTGTACATCTTGGTGCTACCAGGATGAATGTTGTATCTTGAGTTATGGGCCTCTAACATGATTTCTTTTATGAAATCACCAGAAGGTGGTACGCAAATTCGACCCATAACCCTCAGTATACCATCACTATCAATTGAGTAGTCAATGGTGCTCCCTTCTTATAATTCATGTATGAATTTCTTGTAATGGGGATCATCACATTGAACCATTTTGATTCTGTCAAGTAAGGTGGGACGAATTGTCATATGATAACACATACCAAGCTCGCCACACCTAACCACCTCTACACCGATATTCATTAAGCATTTTAGAAGCTCAGATTGCACCGTCAGTGATGCTAAAAGGTTTACCGATGACTTTCTGCTCAAAGCATCAGCAACTACGTTTGCTTTACCAGGATGGTACTGGATATCAACATCGTAGTCCTTAATTAACTCCAGCCATATCCTTTGTCTCATATTAAGCTCCTTCTGAGTGAAAATATACTTTAAACTCTTATGGTCGGTATAGATTTTACATGGATCCCCGTATAAATAATGTCGTTATATTTTTAATGCAAATACCACTCCTGCCAATTCCAAGTCGTGTGTCGGGTAATTCTTCTCGTGTATCTTGAGTTGTCGAGAGGCATAAGCAATTACTTTACCACCTTGCATCAAAACACATCCCAAACCTTGTTTAGAAGCATCACTGTAGATAACAAACTCCTTGCCATAGGAGGGTAAAGTTAGGATAGGAGCAGTTACTAGTCTTTGTTTAAGTTTATAAAAACTTTTCTGGCATTGGTCGGACCATACAAATTTTTCTCCTTTCTTTGTAAGACTAGTCAAGGGTAAGGCAATTCGAGAAAATCCTTTAACGAACCTCCGATAGTAACCTGCCAGGCCTAAGAAACTGCATACCTCAGAGACATTGGTAGGTGGTGACCACTCGACTATAGCCTCGATCTTCTTCCCATCCACTGCAATTCCCTCCTTACTAATCACATGTCCCAAGAATGACACACTGTCTAGTCAAAATTCACACTTTGTCAACTTGGCATAAAGTTTCTGATCTTGAAGAATTTGTAATACGACCCTCAAATGTCCTTCGTGCTCTTTCTTGCTTTTTGAATATATAAGAATATCATCGATGAATACAACTACGAATTTGTCAAGCTGGAATTTGAACACCCGGTTCATTAAATCCATGAAAGTTACCGGTGCATTGGTAAGACCGAAAGGCATCACCAAAAACTCGTAATTGCCATATCGGGTCCTAAAAGATGACTTAGGCACATCACCTTCATTAATCTTTAATTGGTGGTATCCTGACCTCAAATCTATTTTTGAAAACACTTGAGCTCATTGCAATTGATCAAATAAGTCGTCAATGCGAGGTAAGGGGTACTTGTTCTTCACTGTCGTTTTATTTAATTCTCGATAGTCGACACATAGTCGCATTGATCCATCTTTCTTCTCTACAAACAAAACTGATGCTTCCCACGGAGACACACTTGGACGTATAAATCCTTTGTCTAATAGGTCTTGTAGCCGAGTTTGTAGCTCCCTTAATTCAGATGGAGCCATTCGGTACGGAGCTTTCGAAATTGGGGTAGTCCCTACTAACAGATCAATGGTGAACTTAATTTCTCGACTAGGTGGTAGTCCAGGTAAATCCTCAGGAAACACATCAGAAAACTCATTCACAATTGGTATACTCTCCAAATTGATCTTATAATTATCTGTCCCTATTGCACAAGCGAAGTATCCAACACAACCTTTCTTCAACAATTGATTCGCTTGCAAAGAAGAGATAATAGTTGCCGAAACATTTTTACATTCACCTTCAAATGTGAACTCAGGTTCCCCCGGAGGAGAGAAAACTGTTGGAAAAACATTGGTTTTTGTTTGAGTGAATGCTATTAATTTAGTGGTTACAAAACCATTCATTCTCCCCATTTATGTGTGTCTTTAATTGTAAAATGAGTTACAAAGAAAATGTTTAAAAAAGATGGTCTTGGTCCATTTTTTTGAAGACTTTAACATGACAAAGAAAATACATGGCATATACACACATTCACACACATACACATATGCATACATATAGAGAGAGTACCACACCACCAACGGCCCGACCGTGGCTTGGTGCCGTTTTCGTCGAGTCACATGCGATAGACGTTGTACCTTGGGAACGAAGTGCCCCATTTAGCCAGAAGCAGAGGTGGAGGGGCAAATATCGTTTAAGGGAAACTATTTGCAGTTAGCTCGTCTCGGACTTTAGTCCATTTCGGTATAATTTACATACTCTTAATTTTGAAGGTTGTAATTGATAATTATATATTTGAGGAAACCATTTTCTGTTTATTTGTCCATTTTTTTTCCGTAAAAATTATTGTGTTTATTTACAACGTACCCAACAATCTTAAACGATATTTTTTATGTTTGGTACGTTAATACAATAATTTCGGTGTATGGATTTACAGAAAATTATTTCTTTCTCTGTAATCGTTCTTAGTAAAATCATTTTCTCTTAAATTTTGGTTTCGAGAATTTTATATTTACGCTGTAATGGTTTCGGAGTGTTATCTCAGTTATTTTTATGCATGGCTTTTCGATAATTTGTTTGGAAAATCATTTTCTGACAAGATTTCGTTTTAAGAAATTGATGTTTCCGGCTGAATAGTCAAAAACGTTTTATGTCTCATTTATCTTTTTGGGGTTTATGTGAAAATCCTTATTGTTGGTCTAAACCGTCACGTATACTTAGTAATATGGGTTTACAGAATCATGTTAGCTGTTTTATTTGTGGTTTATCCTTGTTCTGGATTTTCCATACATTTAATTTGTATACATGCATGATTAGGTATAGTTTGTGTCCATGTGTATGTTTGTAGTTACATGTGAATTAACCTTTTTGTATGGTGTTGTGATCAACCCATGTTGTGTATAATTGGCTTAAAAGGTGTATTTTTAAATGCATGTGTCCTCTAAACTATTATTGTTATAGTATGTTTATGGCAGAGCATTTGCCTATGGCTCGTTTGGTTAGTTAGTGAGAAATTTTCTTATTTATGTCTTTAACTTGCCGATTTTGACACGTTTACTATGTGTAATATTTTAGTATTGTATTTGTGGGACGAGTTCCTAGCATTAACGTGGTAATATTTTAGTATTGTATTTGTGGGACGAGTTCCTAGCATTAACGTGGTCAGTAAGCGGCCGAGTACTTTTATTTTGGGTAGTGAATTTAAGGTAGCAGGTTTCACTACGTGTGGGTTTTGCCTTATTCTCCTTATGTATATTTATTACACTTGTAGAGATTAGTATTTGGTAAATGCCCTTTATAGACCTCAAGACCTGTTTATGTGATAAATAGGAATGCTATGATAATAATAGCAGTATGTTACTGGAAATGTTATATCATTATGTTTGTTATATGTATAATTTGTGTATACATATTTTGATGAGTATTATACTTGGGCATGATATGAAAGTTTCAGTTTACTACGTGTGTTGACTACCTGTTTTCTTTTAAGTGTTTTTACACATGTTTTGAAATTAAGTTAGTCTGGATTATTTGTCATGCGTGTAACTGTTATTGGCGTTCTAATTAGTTGGGAATAATTATTTAGTAGCAAATTTGAAACGGCTTACTAATTGCTATGTAAGTTACATTTTGTATTTTATGGCACTATTTAGTATTAAAGAACTTTGATATTTAGTGTCCGTTTTAATGGTGTGATTAAAATGTTAGCATTTAATAAGTTTGTGACTATCTCCTTTTATATTGGTTTGCGAAACCTTTTCGTCTAAAATGATTTTGGTTTGTATCTATAGTAAGTCATGAACACTATTTAGTGCTGAATGGATTTATTGTTATTTCATATTATGAGTAATCTCGTTAGAGAATACATTATATTGTTAGTGAATTTTATACAGGTTTATTGTTTTTCATGTTAATAAAATTACTAACAATTTCTATTAAGTATTGTGTAGACATGGATCTCTAATATGGAATTGAAGAATTGCTTATTATTCGAAACAATTCTAGTAAAAGCCATTAAATTGGGGATTACGACAGAATTGGTTTCGAAATAGTTCTTGTAAAACCATTTTCTGATTTTCAGAATTTGGGGCTTACGACAGAACTGGTTGAATTCTGAGATTGTTCTGTGTAAAATCAGATTTATTTGGTGTTTACGGCTGAATAAATCTTTCAGAATTTGATAATCTTTTTCGGGAATGAACTAGAATACTCTTTGCAAAATCAGTTTCTTGAAACCATGCGTGGTTATAGAAATTTGGTGTTTGCGAAGGAGGAGTTTTAGTTTCATTTTTCGAAATTAGATTGTGCGTGTTTGTTATTTGAGATAACAAACAGTTTCATGCGGGAAATGTCCGGAACACAGTGGGTGCTGGAACTGACCAGAACATTGTAGGTGACAGTGTAACTCCTATTAATTTTGTATGAGTGCATATTAATGACGGGAGTTACAAATTTGAAACCACCATTATTAAAGACACTAATGTGGAGATATACTGGCTAGTGTCCTTATTAATTGTGATTTATTGCAATTTAATTTGGAGGGTTACAAAATTTGTAACGTTAATCATTAATGAGATTAATGACGAGTATTTATAACTTCTAATTAATTGTGATTAATCGTAATTTAATTTGAAGAATTATAAAGTATTGTAACGACAGTTATTGTTGGCATTTATGGAGAGATTTATTAGCTACCTACGAATTGCAATGACGAATCGGTTATATATTTGGATGAAAGGTTATTTAATAACCAACTTGATTCATCTAATGGCAAATAATTTGATGATTAACTAATTATAAATGGTCGTTGAGTTTATTTTAATTATAAACAAATATCGGCTAATTTATTATTTGTTGAAATAATATCTTATTAATTTGCTAAAAGAACATTTAATAATTTGTTGAAATTAACATCTTATTTATTTGTTGGAAAAATATTTAATAATTTGTTGAAATAACATATTATTAATTTGTTAGTAAAACATATTGTGAATATATTGAGTTTGCTATTATTGAGAATAGTAATTTAGTAATATTATATTACTATTATTGGGGAAGAACCCCAAGGGTCCCATAAATGTGGGGGTAACACGTCGATCATGTAAATCGAGAATCTAAACGTACCCCAAAGCGCATACGGGTGAGTGAGAGAATACGTAACGGTTCAGTGGTACAGACCTTAAACGTCTGAAATAAATGATAAAATTCATTTAACACATTGAAAGCAGTTAACTTTCTCAATAAAAATGTGCATGTCCTGAGTGACGACAAAGGAAATGCACGAATTGTGAGAGCGTTAATGTGTGAAAACGTTTTAAACGTTTGGAACCCACTAACAAGTACAAGCATACAAATCTGAATCATGACTAGTGGTTTTTGAAACCTAAAGGGCAGTAGCCTTTCGGTAGACAAAACACTAAGATCAAATTGTGATAAGTTTGCTTGTTTGTGGCAACACATGAGTGACTATTTGTTCAAAATAAGCATTTTAGTCGATACTCTTGTGGTCAATAATGACATGTTGAGTTATTCAACTAAGTCACTGATTTGACATGATATAGTAGGTCATGAAAATATAAAACCATAAATGTTTTATTTTTCTAAATATATTATTTAAATTGAAACACAAATATGAGTTTGTGTTTGAAGCAATGTATTGCTAAGTGTTCAGTTCTAAGTTTTGAACGGATACATAACCTAATGGTTTGATTCATTTGAGATGCGTGCAAAACCAAGAAGGGTTTAAAAGGTATTTCCTCAATTTATTGATGGTTGTACTAAACATTGATGTCTACTTGATGAGAAGTAAAGACAAATCAGTCGATATATTCATTCAAGTAAGAATGAATACGTGAATTCTATTATTGAGAATTAAGGCTGAGGATTAAGGCTTGTCAGAAAACATGTTTAATTATGGGTGTTATGTTGTGTTAATCTACCAACTTTAATCCAATGATTAAGTGTTAATCATTAAATGATAGACTTTTCTTGGACATGTTAGATATTGTCTAACTAGTTCCGAAACGGTATATACACATGGATATGAATACATGGTCAGTGTAAATGAAACGGTGAATATGAGACGTCATTCACACAATTGTGTTGTTGGAATGACACCAATCGTTAAAGAACGACTTATTATGCTCTCGAGCAAAAATGTAGTTCTTAAACGATGAATATCATTTTGATAAGTTCAGGGTAAAACTCTAAATTTGTGTGGGAAGTGAGCTTTCCGCAAGGTATGTGTTGAACAAACTACCGTTTAGGAAGTTGGACCAAATAGTCAGAATTATAGAAGGCATGATGTCTGACTATAAGTTCGTGAAAGTTTGGTGCTACCTAAGAAAGGTCGAAATCTTGCTCCTTGAAGGACTTGGATAGGATCGAAAACGGTAGATTGTGTGTTCATCGGATAAGCACAAAATATAGTGCTGGTCGGTTTCTAGTGCATAAGTCAGATGACTTTAAGCTGCATATAGAGTTCTATGTCCTAAAAGCATATTTTCTAAAAGAGGAGATTTCCCGCAAAACCCTAACGACTGACAAGTGTGATTAATACGTTGAGGGTTCAAAGCATTACGCTACCCAAGACAAGTGAACACTCAAACGGTGCTGGAAAAATGGGGGCAAGTGAAACTTGTAAAGAAGATGAAGTGCCTCGGTGTAGTAAAGAGTGAGAAAAGAAACTTTCTTCGACCCTTAACCTTCATGAGTAAAGGTAAATCGATGACATTGAAATAATCAATATTATTCATATAATGTGTAAATGGGAAGAGACCATCAACAATGAGGTTGATAGACGCGTGAGACATATAGTCAATGACTATAAGTAAATTGACGATGTTGATAATTTCAATAGTTATACTCCAGTCTCATGGAGGTTTTTGTATAAATCTGCATAGTTGGAGAAACTGTAGAGTTAGAATACATAACGTTGAATCAAGCTACAGAAGAGGCAGATTGGTTGAGAAGTCTTGGGAGGTATTTCAAGTGGCCAAAATCTGTTCCCGCAATAAACGTGCACTGCTGCAGTCAGGCAGTTATTAAACGGGATCGGAATAATCTGTATAATGGAAAGTCCCGACAAAGTCATGACATATTCGTCGGAGACACAAATCCGTAAGAGGAATTGCTAGCAAAAATTGTGGTATCCATAGACTTTGCAAGTTTTAAGGATAATAATGCGGATCCATATACAAAATGCTTGACTCGTGGAGGAGTCGGAGCATCATCGAGGGAAATGGGGGTTGAAGCCCAATAAATTGGAAACCTTCACATAAGCTACCCAACCTATACTGGAAACTCCAGTCTCAGGTTCAATGGGAAAACTGAACTGTGCGGGTGACCGAACAAAGCATTCGAGAACATAAGTTCTTAGCCCATTTCTATGATGAAAGAGTGATAGACCTGTACCATTTTAAGGGTGAGCATGCGGCTCTTAATGAATCAAGTATCTCGAAGGTCGAGTGGGGAGAGTCAGGACACCCTTGACTTGAAAATCACCTATAACGAGTGTGTATGGCCGATACTATGTGATGATCTAGGGCTAAATCACTAGAGCACTTGGTTGAAATTGTCAAGGCAGTCCAAGGCCAAATATGGACAACAACTAAAGGGCCTAGTAAGTGATGTAGAAAAGACACTGTGCGGGTATTATTTTGTTATACACAAAACGCTAAAGGTTCAAAGCATTACGCTACCTAAGGCAAGTATATTCGAAATGTATTTTACATCACTATGGCAGGTTCAAGGCGCGCGCTATCTGTCCTTATGCAGTCAATTCTCGTGGTTCTCTCGATTGCATGTAGTTGCACGTTGCATGTTTTAAATTGCATTCATGTGGGGGATTGTTGGAAAAACATTGGTTTTTGTTTTAGTGAATGCTATTAATTTAGTGGTTACAAAACCATTCATTCTCCCCATTTATGTGTGTCTTTAATTGTAAAATGAGTTACAAAGAAAATGTTTAAAAAGGATGATCTTGGTCCATTTTTTTGGAGACTTTAACATGACAAAGAAAATACATGGCATATACACACATTCACACGCATACACATATGCATACATATATAGAGAGAGTACCGCACCACCAATGGCCCGACTGTGGTTTGGTGCCATTTCCGTCGAGTCACATGCGATCGACGTTGTACCTTGGGAACGAAGTGCCCCATTTATCCAGAAGCAGAGGTGGCGGGGCAAATATCGTTTAAGGGAAACTGCTTGCAGTTAGCTCGTCTCGGACTTTAGTCCATTTCGGTAACATTTACATACTCTTAATTTTGAAGGTTGTAATTGATAATTATATATTTGAGGAAACCATTTTCTGTTTATTTGTCCATTTCTTTTCCGTAAAAATTATTGTGTTTATTTACAACGTACCCAAAAAAACAACTCTCTTCTTGTGGCAATCGACCACAACACAGTGAGGCGCTAACCAGTTCATACCTAATATCACATCAAAATCATGTATATCTAACTCAACAGGTCTATAGACGAGACTCGACCATTGACTTCCATGACACACCCTTTGCATACTAAACTTAAAATAATGGCTTTTCCAATGGGAGTAGAAATTGATAATTTGTGATCAAGTTGTTCAATGGGTAAACATAAACGACGCAAAAATCTTGGTGAAGCCACGAAATGAGTACAACCAGAATCTATTAGAACTTTTGCTGGTACATTAGAAATGGAAATAATACCTTGCACAACAGATGGTGAAGCATTTGCCAAATCTTCAATGAGTACATAAATGTGCCCTTGAGCGTTTGAGTTTTGCCCCTGTGATATACCTTTTTGTGGTGGCACCTTGGGTGTCATAGTAGTGCCCTGGACTAAATTCCTTTGACCATTCCCAGCTCACGTGTTTTGACAAATGTAAGTCAAATGTCCCTCCTTGCCACAGTTAAAACAATGCTTTGTTTTTCCATCACATTAATGAGTAAAAGGATGATAATTCCCACATTTATTACACGGATTACGATGTTGCCCATAATTACTTCCCGGAGGATATCCCGTTATGAACTTTTTGTTCGAATAGTCTCCTCCTCTGCTTTGATATGTACGCTAAGGTTGCTCACGTTGTCTCTTTTGGAGCTATTCTTGCCTTTTATTAGATAACTCACAACTTGTCTCCGCATTTTTTGCATTTTTGTCGCATCATAAAAAGTTTCAGATTTGCACATGATATATCTTTCCTTAATCGATGATCGTAGGCCATTTTCGAACAACATAATTCTATCTTCTTGAGTTGCCACCATTTCAGGAGCAAAGCGTGAAAACTCATTGAATTTAACTTGATACTCGGCGATGGTCATGTCATCCTGTTGTAGATGAAGGAGTTCAGATTTTTTATTCTTTCGAAGTGTCCACGGGTAATACTTGTCTTGAAATAGTTTCTTGAATAATGTCCAAGTCAATTCATGTTTCTTATCTCCGTATTGACGTTCAATAGTGTTCCACCAATCCTCAGCGACACCTTGTAGTTGAAAAGTCGCCAAACTAACTCTTTGTTCTTCTGACCCTTCAAGTCACGCAAAGATTTTATCCATGCCATGTAACCAGATATCTACTTCTTTATCCCCTCCAGCCCCTGTGAATACTGGGGCATTTGTCTTTAAATTTTTTTTGAAAAGTGTCCCCTTGCCAATTGTAAGCTCATTATCAACCTCTGCTATTTCAATTGTCGTTTTTTGATTAGGAGTATGCAATATTTCATCAGTAGCCGTTGGAATACTCTTCCGCTTGGATGTCCTCAATGATGCAATAGGCGATTCATCTCATGTTTGCTTCTCACTTGGTTGTTTTGCACTTTTCTTTCCTTTCTTCATCGGTTTCTTATGCGGTGCCATCTGCATCCAAACATAATTGAGAAAATAAATTCATCTTTATTAACTCAAAACAAGTAATTCAAAACAACCATACATGTGAGTAAATATCGGTTCATCCTAGTACTACGACTTGCCTAATATTCCGGATACTTAAAGGGACCGGACCTCCCCTAAAATAATAAAAATAAATAAATCAAATAAAACAAAGACTCACTAGACTAAGAACCTTTAGCTCTGAATACCAACAAATGTCACACCCCAAAACGGAATGTGTACACGGTTGAGTACCACGTGCATGAACAGGTGATACACATAAGCCTAACACGAAAGGAGTTACCAAAACAACCAAATGAACAGCCGTAATCGCTCACATTAACAAGGAAGGGAAAAAGAATTAGATAAATCAAACAGAGATTATTTCGTCATGAGTTCTTATTCAATGCCGAAATAAAAATATTCATGATCCAATAGACTTAGATGAGATAAATCTCCCAAGAAAATAACATATTTGTGGCTCGTTTCAATCAATAATAAAGAAAAGATTCGAAATCCTATTAGACTTAATTAAATGAATAAACGCCTAATGGAGGTTACGACCCGGCCCCATAACAACTCTGTCACTTAGCTCATTCAAGCATCTGAAAAGAATTTTAAAGAGAGATTAAGCCAAACGAGCTTAGTGAAAGATAACGAAACCTATAGAAATTTGCAAAACAAAAACGTTAAATAGTATCGCACTTCTTTTCACTTTTAGTCCAAGTTGCATCTCTTATTTATTCTGTAAATAGGCAAGAAGGTATATAAAAACATAAAATATACATGTAATCTACATTTCAAAGTATAAATACAGTCAAGTAATAAGTCAATATAACATCAAATTAATCACTGGACAAATAATAATAATGATAATCACTTAGAAAAATCCGAAGAAGTTCATTGTCATAAGTTCATTTCTCCGGACGAATAGCCCGTTGGATCCAACTATCGTACTTAAAAGTCACCTAGGTTAGCGACCTAATGTTTTCTTTTAAGACGATCCGGTAAGGTCGCCCCACTTAAATTCCTCTTTAGTAACTCAAAAGAACCATACATGTGAGTAAATATAGGTTCATCCTAGTACTACGGCTTGCCTAATATTCCGGATACTCAAGGGGACCGGACCTCTACTAAAATGATAAAAATAAATAAATAAATAAAAAATCAAATAAAGCAAAGACTCACTAGACTAAGAACCTTTAACTCTGAATACCAACAAATGTCACACCCCAAAACGGAATGTGTACACGGTTGAGTACCATGTGCATGAACAGGTGATACACATAAGCCTAACACGAAAAGAGTTACCAAAACAACCAAATAAACAGCCGTAATCGCTCACATTAGCAAGGAAGGGAAAAATAATTAGATAAATCAAACATAGATTATTTTGTCGTGATTTCTTATTCAATGCCAAAATGAAAATATTCATGATTCAATAGACTGGGATAAGATAAATCTTCCAAGAAAATAACATATTTGTGGCTCGTTTCAATCAATAATAAAGAAAAGATTCGAAATCCTATTAGACTTAATTAAATGAATAAACGCCTAATGGAGGTTACGACCCGGTCCCATAACAACTCTATCACTTAGCTCATTCATGCACCTGAAAAGAATTTTAAAGAGAGATTAAGCCAAATGAGTTTAGTGAAAGATAACGAAACCTATAGAAATTTGCAAAACAAAAACGTTAAATAGTATCGCACTTCTTTTCAGTTTTAGTCCAAGATGCATCTCTTATTTATTTTGTAAATAGGCAAGAAGGTATATAAAAACATAAAATATACATGTAATCTACATTTCAAAGTATAAATACAGTCAAGTAATAAGTCAATATAACATCAAATTAATCACTGGACAAATAATAATGATGACAATCACTTAAAAAAACCAGAAGAAGTTCATTGCCGTAAGTTCATTTCTCCGGACGAATAGCCCATTGGATCCAACTATCGTACTCAAAAGTCACATAGGTTGGCGACCTAAGGTTTCTTTTAAGACGATCCGGTAAGTTAACCCCACTTAAATTCCTCTTTAGTAACTCAAAACAACCATACATGTGAGTAAATATAGGTTCATCCTAGTACTACGGCTTGGCTAATATTCCGGATACTCAAGGGGACCGGACATCCACTAAAATGATAAAACTAAATAAATAAATCAAATAAAACAAAGACTCACTAGACTAAGAACCTTTAGCTCCGAATACCAACAAATGTCACACCACAAAACGGAATGTGTACACGGTTGAGTACCACGTGCATGAACAGGTGATACACATAAGCCTAACACGAAAGGAGTTACCAAAACAACCAAATGAACAGCCGTAATCACTCACATTAACAAGGAAGGGAAAAAGAATTAGATAAATCAAACAGAGATTATTTCGTCGTGAGTTCTTATTCAATGCCGAAATGAAAATATTCATGATCCAATAGACTGAAATAAGATAAATCTCCCAATAAAATAACATATTTGTGGCTCGTTTCAATCAATAATAAAGAAAATATTCGAAATCCTATTAGAGTTAATTAAATGAATAAACGCCTAATGGAGGTTACTACCCGGTCCCATAACAACTCTGTCACTTAGCTCATTCAAGCACCTGAAAAGAATTTTAAAGAGAGAATAAGCCAAATGAGTTTAGTGAAAGATAACGAAACCTATAGAAATTTGCAAAACAAAAATGTTAAATAGTATCGCACTTCTTTTCAGTTTTAATCCAAGCTGCATCTTTTATTTATTTTGTAAGTAGGCAAGAAGGTATATAAAAACATAAAATATACATGTAATCTACATTTCAAAGTATAAATATAGTCAAGTAATAAGTCAATATAACATCAAATTAATCACTGGACAAATAATAATAATGATAAATCACTTAGAAAAACCAGAAGAAGTTCATTGTCATAAGTTCATTTCTCCGGACGAATAGCCCGTTGGATCCAATTATCGTACTCAAAAGTCACCTAAGTTGGCGACCTAAGGTTTTATTTTAAGACGATCCGCTAAGGTCACCCCACTTAAGAGGCGTGTTCCAATACCGTTGAAAAAAGTAGAGTCCCACATTTAAGTAGTTTAATCTCTCGCCACCGAAGTCACCACACTTAAGAGGCCTGTTTCTCGGAATTTAAGTCATTAATTCTCGCCCCTAAGAAATCAACTCAAATATCAAATTCTCTAAACATAGTCCATCATTCTGAAACCTTTCTGAAAACGTCAAATAATAACTCAAAAAAATATAATCAAAAACTATACTCTTATAATAGGTTGCAAACAACGATTAGTATATAGCAGAATCTCAAATAAGCCTGGAAACAAATCAAGTTTGTATACGGTACGAAATCACTCACCTGGTCCTAGTCCGAACAATCCGAGATACCCCTAGTACAGTTAAGCAAATGGCTTGAACATAATACAGGCGCCGTGAGTTAATAAGTTGCTAACTACTAACGCTAAAACCAAATAAAATTCTAGACTTGATACCAGTACCATAATAGAGGTGTTATATATATATATATATATATACTTTTCTTTTTATAATTACCAATATTTACAGATCTACAATTCACGTTCAAACTAATCCATACAGGGTTTAGGTACTTGGTAACAAAAATGATGGATCACAAATCAAAATACTTACCTTAAGAAAATTGAGGTTCTGGTAGTTTCTTTCTTTAGTCTCCTTATTGACCACTATACTCTCTCTCTATGCAGTTTTTGTTTGTGTGCGAAAAAGATGGTTTTCAAAACAAATCTATTTGGTTTTTGATTTACGTGCAACTTAGGACGTGTTTGGATAACTATGCCACTTGAACAATATATGTACCTATAGTTAAATTTACTTACTAATTTGGTCATATCACTTCTCTATTTTTTATAAGAAAAATACTCACTCCATAACTTGTTAATGTCACACTAATAGTCATGCTACTAGTAACTAAAACCATTACTAATAAACTTAGGACGTGTTACCAAATTTATAGAAAACTGCTATGAATAAGATATAATTAAAAAAATAATATTGGGTTTCCACAAATAACACCTTTCTTTACGAATTAACGAACTCTTTTTCTGATGTTTCACTTCCTGGTTAATACTTAATAGTATTCATCTGTGAAGAATATTAAAAGTTATTACTCAAGAACATGAGAGTGTGCATTTACCGGTGTGTACCCAAACGACATAATTAAGTTTTTCTATATTCAAGTATAGAAAGCATAAAGGGCAAGCAAACAAGCATTTGTCAGCAAAAAGAGGTTCTATGAATAGTCTTTCATTAACAAACTCCTTATTCTCTCTCCATCGTAGGGTAATAGCGATACGGAGTCATATCATTCTGAATCCGAAGATGATGCACCCCTTAGTAAATGTCTTTGTGCTGCTAGCTAGGGAAAAGTGTTTTAACGAAATGTCTTCAACTATGGATGAGATGAAGAAAGCAATGGAAAAAACACATGGGGTCAGCTTGAAACGGAGTTTCGAAAAGCTTAATAAGCAGCTCCAAGAAAATGTCCAGTCTACAATAAAGCATACTCCTACCTTTTACATAAAAGCTGATCTTGTCTTGCTCGAGGACTTTTTGAACCAGGCTCTTGCTAGTAAGAAGGAAGCTAAGAAAAATATGAGCTCTGGCAATGCTAAGGCTTTCAACATGATGAGACAAAAGCAGGAGGAGAAGACTAAGCTTTACGAGGATAAGATCAAAAAATTTAGGAAGAACCCCCCTTCTGAATACGATAAGTATATGGGCTTCTTCCTCGAAGGAGGACGTGCCAAATATTATAGTTGCATGTTATCAAGCCCAAAAAACTATCGTGTAAGTTGTTATTTACTCACCTATACTGTGAAATGAAATTTATTTACTCAGAAAATACTTACTCCCCTAGCTGTGTTAGTTAATACAGCTGTACTAGAGTTTTTTTTTTACATCGTCCTGCCTACCCGATCCCTATTAGGCTGTAAGTTTAATCTATAATCCCTATTAGACTTGATCCCTATTTACTCAGCTGTGCTCGATTTTATCCCGCTTGTTTCCTCCTAATGCCCAGCCGCCTGGCGCCCAAACTCCACCAAGGCGGTGTAGCTAGATTTTTGCCTTAATGAATCCAAGTTCAATAACTTTTGCTGTAATTATGTTAACCACTTCCAATTCTGAATTTTTTGTGGTTGGTTTAAATGTCCCGATAAACATGGTCTTACGCACTAAAATTCTAAATGGAAAATTCTTAATCGGAAGATGCTAAACTTAAATGTAATGTTTGAAAAATACAAATTGCAAACTGTAAGCAATCAAAATCTATAACTGGAGTTTCGTAATTTCGTTTTTTTCCCTTGAGAATATACCAAGATGCATGCTCTCTCTCTCTCTCTCTCTCTCTCTCTCTTACGGTCTCTGATTCCCTTCTTTACTTATTTTTCTCGACGGGTTCGGAAAAATAGTAATACAGTGACTACAGTCTAACTAGGTAGTTATTGAATATTCAAGTGTGTGTTATTTCTGATTGAGTTTTAAATTGATTGTAGTCCATCTCATCTTCAATTTGATATTTTCTTAGTTAAATAGTTATGTAATCAATGAACTAATTTTTATGTTTATCTACATTTGTTCATTTTACTGCTGAGAAGAAGCAATTTAAACCAGCTATTTTTTCTACCATTTACATAATTATCAGCCTTTTGGCTCAATAGCTTCATTCAAACCAGCCCTGAGTAAGCTGGTGGCGTTTTGGTTGGTACTTTTGAACCGATTTCGTTTTCATTTGCTTTCTGTAATTAAAAACCTTTTCTACTATGTTAAACAAAAAACCTTTCGGCTCAACAGCTTCAATCAAGGGACAGACCCAATTGATTTTAAAAGTTTATTTTTGTGACCCAATGGATGAAAACAAGTTTACTTCTGATGGGCTTGTCCTCATAGAGATTTAGATTTTTAAGATTTAAAGCAATTTGATAACCTTGATAATATTTAAGGCTTTACACTGACCTTATATTAGTTCTGGGTTTCACTGATTACCTAACTATCCGTCTCTTTTGTAGGGTAATAATTTTATTTGGCATTGATTGGGAATTGCTCTAGAAAAAAGGCATCAAGGTTTCTGTTCAGGTTTGTTGCAGGCCATTATCCTATATATATACTAGTAAAATTTATCCACGCGTTGCGTGTGAGACGCAAATGACATAAATCTCGTAATATATTTTATTTTGAACATAATATTCAGATTTTGTATCATTTATTGTAGTTATGCAGGTTAAAACGAATTATTAATTAATTTAAACTGCATTCGTAATTAGTAAAATATAGTGAATACAAATTGTTAATTAATTAGATTAACTATATTGATAATTATTAAAACATAATGAGGGTATTTTTGAAAAATTTGGGTAAAATTGGACAAGCTCATTTCTTTTAGGTTGGCTTATTATAATAGAATGATATTGCCGGATGAAACTTGCTTTTTATCATTTTGCTTCTTGGAGAATGATAATGCTAGCTTTCCACATCTTGAGTTTAGAGCGTAGTTAAATGAAACTAGTTTCTATTCGGGTTAACTCTTCATTGAGAAACTCCTTTTTTAAAAGCCTTATTATTTTCTAGTAATGAGGTCATAGATAAGAAATATATATATGTCACATGTCTAACAGTTTGGTTTTTGAATACTGGTGCTATTATATTTGTAACAAAGACTAATATTATCTGTGAAAGTTTAACCATCTTGATAACATCTTCTACTATTCTCAATTTAATTTCAAGAAGAGGTCGTGTTGTTAATTAGTTAAGATATCATTGCTTCCTCTTTCGATCATTTTCAAGGCCAGCATGTTTAAATTGGACTTTTCATTAGCTAACTTCACCTGTAAGATCAAACATATCTGTGACTTGCGCCGTATCGCGCCTCACTTTGGAATGTGTTTATTTATAAATCTTTCACCTTTAGTGATTGCAAATACATATTGTACATCTGTATTTAGAGCCTCTTCCAGTAACTTACGTCCCTGCATAAAGGATATTGGTCTCTTTTAGTTAACAACTTTACACTTTTTTGATGTAACTGAAAAAGTAATACCTCTTACTAGTACATGCTTGTTTGGTTAACATAAAAGTTAATACTTTTAAGGGAAATCCTTCAAGAAAACATTCAAGGCTTTCAAGTAATGATAGGCGATGATTCGCTTGATCATAAGTGTCATTCGTGATGCGACAAGTCTTGACGAAATGTCTTCAACTGTTGATGAGACGAAGAAAGCAATGAAAATCAATGATTGGGTTACTTTGCAACGGAGTTTCCATAAGCTTAATA
Source organism: Primula veris (assembly GCA_963682055.1). Taxonomy (NCBI): domain Eukaryota; kingdom Viridiplantae; phylum Streptophyta; class Magnoliopsida; order Ericales; family Primulaceae; genus Primula; species Primula veris. Next base: position 10,495,247 of record OY821743.1, read on the forward strand.
AACATCTCAGAAAAGTTTTACGGACTCGAGAACCCGTGAAGGCTCCTCCTCCTACCCTTAACATAAAATCTCGTCTTGCTCGAGGACTTTCTAGACCAGGCTCTTGATAATAACAAGGAGGCTGAGAAAAAGATATTCTGGCAATGCTAAGGCCTTCAATACGATAAATCATAAGTTAACGAAGAACAATAAGCTTTACGAGGATATGATCGTGAAGATGATGTGGATCTGTGCTTGACTGAAGGAGGTGCTATTTATCACCTGAACCCAAATAAAACATGGTTGAACTAGTTGGTTACTCAGTTTTATGTGATATGGAACTTATTTACTCCACTGCCTGTTAGCCCTATATCTCAGTTCCGCGCGTATGTGTGTGTGAGAGGGGGAGAGAGAGACAGTTTACCTTCAAGGTTTGGGATTATCCGTATCGTCGTATGTAAATAAGAGTAAGATAATGAGATTTATAAAATCCTAGGTGACAGCTCCGGCTAGAGTCTTTAGTTCATACTCTCACACACAAGCCTTCATCATCATATATTTTCCAAATATAAATGAATTACATCACTATATCCCTTAATATTAAACAAAAAAGACGATATTGCTTTGTCACAGATTATGTGCTTAACTCGACAACCACTTGACTGAAGACTATTAACCAGCCAGTTTCGTTGTATGCGAGCGTATATTTAATACCTCTCGATCTAATGCGATACTTTCCAAATTTAAATAAGCAAACGAAAGAGTGCTCCATGGAGGAGTGCAAAGCTTTTCAACAATGACATGAATAGTAAAAAGAAATAAACTCTATTGACCATAGTATATTAGTATGGGTCATATTACGTTATTGTAAGTAATACCCAAGTGTGGCCTAGTCCTATAAAAAAAGTGAACCATTATAGTAAGTTTTTGGAAGTAAATGGCGAGCCTATTTTTCTTCCTAGGCTCGGCTTATTCAACAGCACGCGTCGGCTCCGTACAAGGTGGTTAGCGTCGTCGACGGGGTCCTCCTCGCGCCTGCACAAGGAACAAACAGGAGTCAGGGGTTGTTAACAGGTTTTCCCTCTCCAACGATCAAGTCAGTATGGTGGCGACTAGAAAGGAATATGTAGTTGAAGGGTAAGAGGGATCATTCCGGTTACGAAGCGTAGTATCAGATTTGACAGGGTGTGTTCTAGCAGCCCGGGTTGTTTCAGCTTTATCTCTCTTCTCCTCTTTTCTCTGTCCCCCTACTAAGTAGTATTAGTGGGGGTATTTATAGTGTGATCCAGAGGTGTATTAGTCATTGGATCATTGTACTGTCAAGTACTAATCCAACGACGTTAGGTCATTTATGAATCTGATAAGGGTGCAGTCCTTTTTCGGGGCCCATAGTTGATAGCCTGTGATTGGACCATGTCGATGAAATGTTGAGGAGTCCCCCAAGGGAGCAGCGGCATTAATTGGGGAAGCGTACTCGATACGCTTCCTAAGCCGGTGTAGTCACACCTCGGCCCCTCGGTGTCCGGGATGATGTGTCACTCATGGATGGCAGGGGTCCGGACACACTAGTTCTGGGACGGTATGGCCCCGGACGAGGGTATGATGACATTTCATCGCCAACAGCTCCCTGTTCGAAGCCGTCGTTAAAGTACGAGGTCGGCAAGGGTCATCATTCTTTACGGGGGCTCCGGTCATTTTCGAGCTTCCTGAGGTACGTTGATGCCCCCGCGTGGCCCGTCTTCATGACACGTGTCCAATCGGCATAGATTTTTTACACGTGGAGCATGCCTAGCTTACTTTTATGAGGCGCCGCCTCTGTCTCTTCGATGCCATCAATGCCATTAATGCCATTAAAGTCAAATGGCGGCTGTGTGACACTTGGCAGATGGCCTCTAATGCCATGAAGGCTAAGACCGAGGCTGAGTAACGAGCCCAAGCTGCGGTTGCGGCTCTGGAGGAGGCTGAGGCGTCCGTGGCCAAGAAGGTGAAGGTTGCGGTCCAATCTGCCAAGGCTGAGATGAGCGCCGCCTTGCCCCTCAAGACACAGAAGGATTTCAATTCCTTCTATGTCGATGGTTGGTTCGAGGCGGCTGCTTTCATGAGGGCGGGACCGGATCATCCGGTGTAGAACATGGAAAATATCTTCGTTCCCGTCCCCTCAGCTCCCATTCCCGAGGTGGTTCCCTTAACTCCTTGAGCTCTTTCGGACGAAGAGGTAGATGAAGACGAGGCCAACTAGGGCTGGAGTAGTTTTGTTTTTTGTTTTTGATGTAATCTCCTTTTGATGCTTAGCTTATAATAGCTTTTCATAGAATGAAATGAAAGAACAGTTTTGGCCTTTGGACTTGTGTTTATTTTTCTGTTTTCTCTTTATTGTGTTTCCGGTGTGCTCCCAATGAGTGGATCATTATGCTTCGTCATAGGGTCCACTTCTTTCTTAAACAACACATAATCTGAACTGAGAAACTGGAGCTCCAGAGGGCTGAAACCCTCGTGGGGCCGGAATTTAAAACGGGGTGCCGTATAGGCTCGAGTGTTCTGAAACACTTATGAAATTATAGAAATTCAAACTGGGGTGCCGTATAGGCGGTGGTGTTCTAAAACACTTAGAAAATTACAAACATTTAAACCGGGGTGCCGTATAGGCTCGAATGTTCTGAAACACGTAAAAAATTATAGAAATTTAAATCGGGGTGCCGTGTAGGCTCGGTGTTCCGAAACACTTTGAAATTAATAGAAATATAAGCCGGGGCAATCTTGAAAAAATAACAGTTTTATTCATAAAATCCTCAGGCATATTTACATCAAAACACGAAGGTCAAGTCATTCTACTGATAGTACTTCCTAAGGTTGTTGATGTTCCAAGGTCGGTCCACCGGGGTGTCGTTGGGGAGGCGACCCAATTGATAGGCTTCGCTTCCTATTGATCCGAGGATTCGATAAGGTCCTTCCCAGTTGGGGCCTAGCTTTCCGTCGGACTGTACCCTCGAGTTGTTGTTCACTTTCCGTAGCATGAGGTCTTCGTTTTGAAAACATCTGGCGTTCACTCTTTTGTTATAGGAACGTCCCAGCTCGTTCTTATACTCGGCGTTATGGATGGCCGCAACCTCTTTTCTTTATTGGGCATAGTCTAGCTCGAGTCCCATCATCCTTTCATTCAGCCCGTTTTCCACAATGTCGGTCCTCAAAGATGGGAGCCCAATTTCTAACGGGATGACGGCTTCCATCCCGTAAGTCAGGCTATAGGGGGTCTCTTGGGTGCCCCGTCTTCTTGTTGTTTGGTATGCCCATAGGACATGCTGGAGTTCATGGGCCCATCATCCTTTTGACCCGTCTAATCTTTTCTTGATTCCGTCGAGCACGGTTTTATTCGACACCTCGGCTTGCCCGTTGCATTGGGGATACGAAGGGGTGGAATAATAGCTCTTGATGTGATACTTTGCATACATCGCTTTTAACTTAGCCCCAGTGAACTGGCCCCCATTGTCCGCGACTATCGAGTACGGGATTCCAAATCTCGTGATCACATCCCTCCAGAGGAATCTGATCATCTCGGCCTCCGTTATTTTAGCTAATGCCACGGCCTCTACCCATTTCGAGAAGTAGTCAGTGACCATGAAGAGGAACTTTTTCCCCCCCGGAGCCCTAAGGAATGGTCTCATGATGCCCATGCCCCATTGTGCAAATGGCCAAGGGGAGGTCACGCTGCTCATTTTTTGTGCCGGAGCTCGAGGTATGGGCGCGTACCTTTGACACTTCTCACATCTGAGCACGAATGTTTTTGAATCCTTTTGCATGAGGGGCCACCAGTAACCGTGGGTTGGAGCTCGGTTGGCCAGTGATCTGCCCCCGGTATGGCTTCCACATGTCCCTTCATGTATTTCTTCCATGACTTTTAGAACCATGTTGGGGTGAACCCAGATCAGGTAGTTCCCGGAGAACGACCTCTTGTAAAGATTTTCGTTCAGAGGCAGCCAGAATCCGAGTGCCTTCCTCTTTATTTTTTTAGCTTCTTTTTTATCATCGGGAAAATCGCCGGAGTTGTGGTACACGATTATAGGGTCCATCCAACTCTGCTCCGGCGGGAGGTCGGTTACCACGTTGATTTTTGGTTTAGCGTCGATGCTAGGTGAAGGGACATACTCTATTGTGATGATCCTTTCTCGTTTGTCACTTATCGCCGAGGCTAGGGTTGCTAGGGCATCAACCTGAGAGTTTTCGTTCCTGTTGATGTTGATGATTTTTTGATAGTCGAAGGTTCAGAGTGTCCCAAAGGTGATGGCCACGTAGAGAGCCATTCTCTCATCCTTCGTTTGAAACTCCCCACTTATCTGGCCGCTGACTAACTGGGAGTCAGTGCTTACGAATATTTTCTTGACCCCAAGACTACACGCCATTTTTAGGTCGACGATGACGGCCTCATACTCCGCCTCGTTGTTGGTAGCTCGGAAACCAAGTTGGATTGACTTCTCGATCACGTCACCTTGTGGAGATCGGAGCACAACGGCGAGGCCAAATCCTTTTTTATTGGCGGCTCCGTCTGTATACAGGATCCAAGTTTCTCGGTTACACTCCTCAGCCCCGGGACATAGGATCGTTATGTCAGCGACGGTGAATTTTGCCACAAATTCGGCTAAGGCTTGCCCCTTGACGGACGTTCGTGGTTCGTATCAGATACCGTACGTGTTTAGGTGGCAGGCCCACTTCGTCATCCGTCGGGACAGATCCCCTTTTTGAAGTATTTCTCGAACGGGCTGATCGGTATATACCACGATGCTATGTGCCGAGAAATAATGAGCTAGTTTTCTCGAGGCCATAACGAGGGCTAGGACGAGCTTTTCAAGGGGCATATACCTAGTTTTGACGTCGAGGAGGGTCTTACTTACGTAATAGACGGGCATTTGCTCCATGCCGAGCTCCTTGACGAGGACCGCGCTGACAGCTATATCCGACACGGCCAGATATAAGGCGAGGACATCGCCGGTGTCGGGCTTCGTCAATAGGGGCGCGCTCCCGAGGTAGTTCGCGAGCTCAGTAAAAGCACTCCGGCATTCGTCCTTCCACTCGAACTTCTTCTGAGCCTTTAGGGCCGTAAAGAAAGGTTTGCACCGGTCTTCGAACCGGGCAATGAATCGATTGAGGGCGGCTGCCATGCCGGCTAGCTTTTGTATGTCCTTTCTTTTTTCGGGGGTTCTTAAGTTCATCAAGGTAGGGATTTGGTCCGGGTTTGCCTCTATGCCTTGATAGGTTACCATGAACCCTAGGAACTTGCCGGCCCCTACCCCGAAGGCGCACTTAGAAGCATTAAGCTTTAGTCCATGCCTTCAGATGGTTTCGAATACCTCTCTTAGGTCAGACAGGTGGTCCTCCTCTCGAGTGCTCTTCACCACCATATCATCGATGTAGACCTCCATGGTCCGACCTATGTTTTTAGAGAAGATCTTGGTGACCAATCTTTGATACGTTGCCCCGACGTTCTTGAGCCCGAAGGGCATCACTTTGTAGCAGTAATTTCCCCTTGGGGTTATGAAGGCAGTCTTCTCTTGGTCAGCTTCCAACATGGGTATTTGATGATAGCCGGAGCAGGCATCCAGGAAGCTCATTCTGGCAGCTCCGGCCATGGAGTCCACTATTTAATCGATTTTGGGCAAGGGGAAAGGATCTTTAGGACAGACCCGATTAAGGCTCGTGTAGTCGATGCACACGCATAGCTTTCCGTTCTTTTTAGGGACTACTACGGGGTTAGCAAGCCATCTGGGGTAATATATTTCTCTGATGGCCCCAGCCAACAGAAGCTTTTGCACCTCCTCGTTTATGGCATCGGCATGCTCTGGACTGACACGTCGCCCCTTTTGCATCATGGTCTTGGCATCCGGGTTGACGTTCAGTTGGTGACAAGCGAGGTCGGGACTGATACCCGGCATTTCGCTCGGGGTCCACACAAAGTTATCCAGGTATTGGAGCAGGAGCTCAATGAGATCGGTGATCTCGGGCTCGCTTAGTTTTACGCCCACCATGAAGAAGTGGTCCTCGTCCAATCCTGGGATTTGGATCTTCAGCAGTCCTCCTTCTACCTTGTCTTAAGCTTCTAGCCCCATCTTCTTGTCCAGCTCCCTTAGCAGCTTAGGGTCCTCTACCTCAATCTTTATGGCACTCTGGACCGGTACCGGCTTTTCGCTGGAGTACACGGCCATGGCACAGCTTCGCGAGACTTTTTGGTTTCCGAAGATGGTCTCTACTCCAGTTATAGTCGGGTACTTGACCTTTTGGTGCAGAGTGGAGGAGACGCCTTCTATTTCATAAAGCCATGCACGCCCTAGTATGATATTGTAGACGGAAGGGACATCCACCACCGTGAACTCCACGCTCATAACCTTGGTTCCCGTTTTAACGGGCAAGGTTATGTTCCCTCTGGGCTGAACGGCCTCAGAGTTGAATCCGTACAGGGGAGGGAGGTTGGTTTCTAGATGCTCCTCTTTTAGCCCCATTTTGTGGAAGAGGTCTCCAAAGAGTATGTTCACCGATGCCCCTTGATCGACGAGGATTTGTCCCACGACACAATGGCCAACTTGGGCGGAGATGACAAGGGCATCGCAGTGGGGCAGGTCTACTCCTACTAAGTCAAAGTCGGTGAAGGTCAGGTCCGGCTTGGAATCGCGCTTGCCCTTCTTCCGGGGGCTCGGACTTTCGGTGAGGTAGACGTGCTGCTTCATCGCGGACTCACGGGCTTCAGTCCTCTCCGCTCCACTAGGATTGGGTTTCTTTGGTCCAGAGTGAATAACCTGACAGGTCATCACCGGTGGGGGGAGGTCTGGTTGCCTTTCGTCGGCCTCGATCAGAGTCCCTTCGTGACCTGATGTATTTATCCATCAGGCCATCTCGGACCCTTCCTTCGAGCCTCGCCTTCAGACCATGACATTCGTTGGTATGATGGCCACAGCCTCTGTGATAGTCACAGATTTTATCGTTGGGCCCATGGGCCGATTCATTCCGGAGTGGGAGAAGCCAGGAGAAGAAAGGCTCGTTCTCTATTTCGCCCAGGAGGTCGATCAGTGGAAGGCGAAAGGTGGTGGAGTAGGCAGTCCCCGGGTCCGAAGGGTTAGTCCAACGGGGGTCTTCTTTTCTTCTTTTGGGGGCCGGTTGTGGATTCCTTCCCATTCGGGGCCGTTCCATTCTCTCTGTTATGGGCCGGTTTCTTCGAGGGCTCCTAACAACGGTCCTTTCATGGGGCTGTTCGATGCCGGCGACCGAACGGATTTCCCCGACAGATCTCATGTCCTTCTCAATATCGACATGCTGCTTTATTAGTGACCTGAGCCGGGAAACCGTGCTAGGAGAGGTCGCTATCATTTCGTTGCGGATTCTGCTTCCTACGACCATGTTCTGCCTAAAAGAAGCTATGGCAGTAGAATCGGGACACTCGGCGCACTCCGCATGCTTTTGCCATAACCGAGTATCGTAGCTCTCGAGGGTCTCTTTGGGTTAGGCCCTCATTTGGTATAAGTGCTCTGGTTGGGAAACCCTTTCTTTCAAGTTGATGAACCGGTACGCAAAGTCGTATGACAGGTCATCCCAACAGTGGATGGAGTTGGCGGGCAGGGACTGGAACCATTACTAGCCAACCTCCCCAGGCTGGCGGAAAAACATCTGCACATTAGTTGGTCAATGTGGGACCAGTGGTTCATCTGGTATCGATAGTGTCAGAGATGAGCCTCCGGATCGGAGTCTGCATTGAAGATCTGGAGGACTGGGGTGACGAAGTTTCCGGGGGGGGGGGGGGGGGGGGGTACTGTACTCGATCTCGTCTGAGAACGGGGTGCTGCAGGTGGAAGCTACGATTTTTAATGTTGCCTCGTCGGCGGCATCGTTTCGGCCAGCACGACGGCCTCGCCTTCGCATTCGAGGAGATTTGTCGGTTCGTGCACGACTCGACCCCGGTCGTGAGTCGTGATCATCATCCGGCCAGCGGAGCCGCGAGTGCACGCTTCGCTCGCCGCCGTGGCGGGAATTCCCTTCGTGGGAACGCCTCGACTCCTCTTCCCTAGATGGCTCGTCAGGAGCATCTAGGGGGGGTCGTCTCGGAGGTCTCAAGCGTGACATCACGCTTTTGGCAGGAACGAGCTCCGGTCGTGCCACATCGCTCGCGACGGGTTCGGGCTTCGGTGTCATAATCGCGGTTATCAATGCTCTTTGTGTTGCTAACGCAACGAGCTCCTTTTCGTGGATCTCGAGCATCATGCGAGCCAGCTCGTCACGTGACCGGGGTGTTCCGGGTACTGTCGTTAGGGGCATTGGTTCCCTAACGGGCGTAGTTCTCGGAGGGGTGTCGAGAGATAGGGTCCTTGGCATCCCAAATACCAGGGTATGTCGGGACGACGGGGTGTCGTACTGGTTATTATCAGACATGTTTTCTCGGGGACGGATTGTCAGAGCTAACGCGTTCTTTACACGAGTTCCCACAGACGGCGCCAATTGGCGAGCCTATTTTTCTTCCTAGGCTCGGCTTATTCAACAGCACGCGTCGGCTCCGTACAAGGTGGTCAGCTTTGTCGACGGGGTCCTCCTCGTGCCTGCACAAGGAACAAACAGGGGCCCGGGATTGGTACCAGGTTTTCCCTCTCCAACGATCAAGTCAGTATGGTTGCGACTAGAAAGGAATATGTAGTTGAAGGGTAAGAGGGATCGTTCCGGTTACGAAGCATGGTATAAGATTTGACAGGGTGTGTTCTAGCAGCCCGGGTTGTTTCAACTTTATCTCTCTTCTCCTCTTTTCTCTGTCCCCCTACTAAATAGTATTAGTGGGGGTATTTATAGTGTGATCCAGAGGTGTATTAGCCCTTGGATCATTGTACTGTCAAGTACTAATCCAACGCCGTTAGGTCATTTATGACTCTGACAAGGGTACAGTCCTTTTTCGGGGCCCACAGTTGATGGCCTGTGATTGGGCCACGTCGATGAAATGTTGAGTGGTCTCCCAAGGGAGCAACGGCATTAATTGGGAAAGCGTACTCGATACGCTTCCTAAGCCGGTGTAGTCACACCTCGGCCCCTCGGTATCCGGGATGATGTGTCACTCATGGGTGGCAGGGGTCCGGACACACTAGTTCTGGGACGGTATGGGTCCGGACGAGGGTATGATGGCATTCCCTCGCCAGTAAACATGTTTAGCATGATCTGCATGTGTGATAGTATGTTATATATTGATGATGCAGTCTATAAACCTTGACAGTCTTTTCTATAACAATTACTGTACTTTTTTTATTAGACATTTTGTAACCCAAGTTCCACATCGAGGTCTCCATAATCCTTCATCATTCAAATGAAACACTTTAGTTTATTATGGTGAACCATTGATAGTAATTGCTGAAATATTAAAGGCCTTAAGTTAGCTCATCCATTAGAAATTGTGTTTTAATGACCAATAGAAGTTAAAAAGAAATGGAAGACCTCGTCACTGTCATCCCAATGAAAAAGCTATAATTAGACAACGAGATGGTCCCCTATACATGTGACCATACAAACAAAAGCACAATCAACAGTCCCATTAAAGTAACCTAACAAACCTGATTTATTTATTTTATTTTACTATCGTACCGCAAAATTGATATCCTAATATAGTGTCATATGTTATGTTATGTTATGTAGGGGATAGCTTCTTTGTCGCATTGGATTGATTAGTCTACTTATTAATGTAATACTAATGATGATATTATTAGTTGTTAACTAAAGCGAGTGGGTTAGAGAGTGAACTTGCCACTTGTTAGTTTACTTGTTAAAATAAATAAAAGCGATTATTGAAAAACTTTTCTTGCAATATTTAATTTACCATCTGATTTTTCTTGCATATATGTCTAAACTCTGAACATATCCATCTTGAAGTTCGGATACTCGCTAAATTTAGAATGCATTTGTGACGGCTAACACCAACTTTAATGCTTAATGTGTCATTCTTTAGAGAACAAATATTAGATTACTCATCTAGATGCTCTAAGATAATATTCTGATAATTTTACTCTGTTTGGCAGTAACTACAGAACTTGTGTGCTTATTACATTTACTGCATCCTTCCTACGTAATAAATTATAACTCGGTCACTGTCATTTAATTCCATGTTGGTGTTAGTATCCACTTTCCAGATATGCAATTGGTTATCTTTTTAGATGAATCGTTTTTCTTTTCATGTATTTTTCCTTATGGTTCTAATTGAACATGTTTCTATGAAGATGCTAGTTCCATTCGAGATAGACTGTTCTACGTACCGTGCATCTATTTTTATACTTAAATATCTAAATTGTAATACAGAACCAGATGGAAAAAATGAAGACGGGGTTCAAGTTTTCTGAAACTTGGATAAAATCGTTTATACAAGTATAGCGCAGGTCAATTGCAAAAAATATAAACACATTCTTGAATTATTTGCATTTTACCTTTAAAAGATTCACTGAAAGTATGAAACCAGACAGAAATTTGAGAAATCTTCCTCAAATGAGTGAACAAGATACATAAGCAAACTTTTTCTTTGTACTTTCTATCCATTTCAAGGGTTTAAAACAAGAGTCCATCCAATATCACTAGATAGGAAATGGAGAAAGACATCATACAGATGGCCTCTACACATTACACTTTCAATTGCTACCATAATTTAATTTAATTTAATTCTTTATATAAAAAAAACCTAGTGTATAAACTCTACACTGTACTTATTCCGAGTCTACTCCGCCACCGAATTCTCACTTAAGAAACACTGCTCTCTATTTCCCGATGTCACATTCTTTTTGTAAGATCCTTTGGACTAAATTATTTATCCTACAAGATGATGTACACAAAAGGAATATAATAAAAACAAGTATATGTATTATCTCACAATCTTACAAAAATCATGCATGTGGCACCAATAACAAATACCGCCCATCTTCTCACCACCATATATATATAAGCAAGCCGACCCACCCGTGGCCTAAACAACCAAGAACCGTCCCACGTATTAGATATACCTCAAGGACCAATGGGAAAAAAAGAAAATAATATTTCTTATGTTCATATAAATATAAAACGCCGTGAACATAAGAAATATTATTTTCCACCCATTTTCTTTTCATCGGCATATCCGAGTGGGTCCAGCCCATGTTACAAAATTTTCGTCAAGTAACTTCTTTTGTTTTAACTGTCTTCGACAAAGACTCTTCCGATAAAATCACGAAATCTTTTCGAGTATAGTTTCGGATCAACGGCTGAGATCAAAGCAGGATCAACTTGTAAGGACTTGTATGCGTTTTCTAGCCTCTTGCTTATATCATAATCTTGTAAGATGTCGATTATCCCAAAGTAGAGCATGACCTCATATGATTTGCCGCCTTGTGATGAAGCCAATTTGCATACACTATCAGGGGTATGTTGGTCATAGTTGCTCCTATGCAAAACCCTCTCTGCCATTGCAGGCATGTGTGCCCCCAATTTCACTGACGATTTTCTGATAACAAAATACGTAACATAAATTCGATATCCCATACAGATTCTCATAATTCCAAGGATCATGTCCTTAAAACTACCATACTGGAATGAAAAATAAAAATAAACGTAAATACTCCCAAGTCTTTTTTTACTTTCATTAGTCTTGTATGCCTAGATTTATCTATTGAGAAGGTATAATAAAGCTCAAAATGGTAAACATGTGGATTTGATTAATAAAACTAATCAATGTATTGAATAATTTAAATATAATTACGTGGGAAGACTTCAGATACGCAATCACAGATATTGATAATTTGATAATTGTTTCTACTCTAGATATATCAATCATATAGCTGTTGATATGGACACATTAAAAAAACAGAAGACACCACTTTGCGGTTGCCCACAAACTAATTCTACATTTCATAATATCCTTGACCACCACAACTAAAAATATTTTATTGCAGGCAATAACTAATGAACATGGCATTGTTGTTATCTGTTATCTCAGTTAGGCATAAGAATTATATTATGTCCCCCACAACAGCTGTTTCTTGTTTGAACAACCTCAAGAATGCTCACAGACCTAGCCATACTCAATTATCCCAACCAACGCAATAATGAATTTAAATGGAAGAAATTATGGTTGCTATTGAGGCCAACAATCTCAAAAAGGAAAATCTCATCCATATGCTTTCACATGCTTTATTAGTGAAACAATAAGAGCAAAATGAAAAACTTTCCGAGTCCCATAAGTTGTACTTTTGTTAAAACTTTAGCACGATATATGCTTGGAAATTTGTTCCTAAATCAGTTTCTTTATTTGGTTCTATTTGTTTGTTGTGGAGTTTCAATAAATCCATCATATAAGAGAGAACAAAATATAATACCTTATATCTAGAATCTTCTCAACGCCCTGTAGTTGTGATTCAAGGAATTGGCAACCACGAATAAACTTATCGTTTTCAAGTGAATCCATCTTCCCTGAAAGTAAACTTTTCTGTCAACATGTTTGGAACTCGAGAAAAGATAGTACTACAAAATATAAATGAAAACAAACTTTTTACCTGTCTGAAACAAAAAAGGAGGCAGACTAATTTTGTCTCCGGTGTTATCACAAAAATGAATACCAACAAGAAGACTATAATCCATGATTCTCTCTGCTTCCAAGAACTCACAATCTCTATTAATTTGCCTACAAACATGACAATAATGATATTAAGATAAAATTTAGAGGTAAACAAACAGAAATCGAGTGTCATTGATTTTATATTATTTTTAGGTATTTGTATCTTTTCTGTTACAGAAATGCTGTGGACTTCAAACAAGATGACATCTTAACAGGAAATACCGAACTAAACAAGTTATATGCACAACAACCTGTTTAAAACCCCCATTATTTAAAAAACGAGTATACAGCGATTTAGAAAAAGGGTGCAAAAGACTCACTTGATGAGTTCTTGGAGCCAATCTGATTGAAGACGAAACACAAAATTGAGATCAAGATCTTTAAGGGTAGTTGTTTCATCTATGTCCCCTTCACGTTTATCAGTTGTGCGGCCATAGGATGACCCTTTCAGATCAAACCGTCTATGTATTTGATCCTCAGAACAGAATAAGTTCCCCATCACAATAAATCGAGTCTAAAATGAAAAGAATTGTACTATGTTAGAGAAGTGCATATTGGTACTTAAACATGTAGCACATGCAAAAATATAAGGTCAGTTTACCTTTATACCTCCCACTGGTTTCACACAATGTACACCAAAGAACTTGGTCACAAGGGTGTTCTTGTATTTACAAACATGCTGGTAATAACTAGGAAGCATTTTAATTAGTACCTGCGTGAAAAATCAGGAAAAAAAAATCAATTCACAAAAGGAATGAGTTCCACAGAGAAAGGCACACACACACAAAATTTACGGTATCATTTTTGGGTCACGGACAACACAAAGTCAATAAAGGCAAATTATAGGCACACAAAATATCAAAATTAGGCAACCAACCTTGCATTCTGATTTTTTCACTGTTTTAATCATAAATCTATCATCTTGAGTAAGATAGAAAAAGCTCCCACTCTTCCCTGGAGAAGAAAGCTCCCTGAGTGCATCATTTCCACATATAGCTAGCATGTAATCCGCAGGATCAACTTGAAAATGATCCCTCAAACGCCTATTCAGCCAAAACAATTATAAAAATCAATTTCGATAATAATTGAAGTACAAACAGTTAATAGCTACATACTAGCTAATTCACTATTATTCAATTATATGTCTAATCAGCAGAAGAAAGTTTACACGTTTGTACATGCTAGCTAACAAAGACATCCATAATTCAAAAGGAAATACTTAATCAATAGGGAGCAAGATACAAAAAAGACATAAGAAAGAGGGACCAATATATATTGTCATTGTTTTTATATTATTTATTTGACAGAATTTGAACTATCTAGCACTCAAATAACATTCCATTTACATCATTATTACATCATCATTTCTTGATATTGAAAAGGCTGAAATCAAGTAATCCACAGAACAAATACCTGAATACCATAGGACAATAGTCTTTCCATCGAAATTCCGCCGATTGATGTGGTGGCGTAATTTTTGATCCTCCTGGCGGAAACTTAGTCCAGAACTTCTCCATCGGATCAAAATCCCTAGGCTTGAGTTCCCGTCGAATCGAAGCATGTTTCCCCACTGAATATCTGCACACAATTTTATCAATTCTCTAAATCACCAACCCACATCCGAAAACCCAGTTAAAGTTAATGTATTAACAAATTTACCTAACGCCCAGTTGGAGATTAAGCATCAAGTCATAGTTCTTATGGCCTTCAGATATAGTCTTCCCAGATTTCTTAACCTCGCCATTGAAGCAACAGAGATCCTTCTTGAAATCTCGAATATCATCATTATACGGACCTATTCCATCCTTATAAAACATAGAGGCCTCTATATTATCGATTATATCACACGTGATATCACCTTTCTCCCCATCCGATTCCCAAATACATATACGCGGACATATCTTGTTAGTCAAGCTTTTTTTTGACCCATCAACTGACGACCTCTTTTTCGTTATCGCCCCTAAGAAATTATCATCCATTATTAAAGGAAGGGTCGTTTTTTTGTTGAATGTAAGACTTTCGTGCCTCGAATGTTTAGTGGTGGTAATTTTTTTGTTTGTTCCTGGATAGAAAATCCCGGAGAGGATAGGTTGTGTGTGATTTTTTTTTGTGTTCTTTCTTTCGTTCTTCGAACCTTTGCTCCAATTTCCAACATAGCAGCTACCATCTTGCCAAGTGAAGATGCCGTTTCCTTTAGGAACTCCATTCTCCCAATTTCCGTCATACCTGTTAAGAAAAAGTTCCCAGTTTTAATAACACAAATGAGTGTATCCCTCAATTGAATCATTTGAGTGCAAACAAAACCACACAAAAAAAAAACATTGGAATAGTGTGCTAAATAAATGCATATAGGATTATAGTTGAAACGTTCCAATCCAAAAACAAAAACAACTGGTGTTCTAAATGCATAGTTGAACTCTTCTAATCAAGTAAAAGATAATACTCAGAAGTCAGAAGACATAGTCAAACAAATTGATTACAGATTAAAAAAAAATGCCCCAACATAGTATTTCTGAAATCCTAAAACCTTATAGGATTTTAGTTTACGAAATAACAAGCCACAAAACATGATGAAATCAACCTATTAAGTTCACAAGAGGAACACTCGAGCCTACAGTGTGCTTGATACCTAATATAAATGAAATCTTCTAATTAGTGAAACAACAAGCTCGGAGCATTAGGGTTGACAGCAAACTCCCCCAAAAGAGCCAAGAGATTGTTTGCCCAAAAAAGCTAATATACTCTAAACATTTCCAATATTATCTGAAACAACAAAATCCCAATTCCCACAAAGAGTGCACAACGCCTAGGACCTAGTGCACACACTAGAGGTTCTCATATCAAACTTTTGTATAGTTTGATGCATAACTAAGCAAATAAGTCTTACAAGAAAAGAAAAAAGCATAAGTTCAATCTTCTAGCTTTTCCATACCACCATAAAAACCTATAATCTCAAGTCTCAACCTCTCAGCCAAAAGCACTTATGCACATAGCTAAACAACAACACAGATCCAATTTAACCTTAAAATCGAAAAACATAAAAGACAACAAACAAAATCCTCATTAACCTGGAACTCAAAAGACACCAAAAAAGAACCATATATAAAATAAAAAACACTAAAAAAAAGGAACTTGTTCAACAAATACAAATGTACCTATTCCCGTTAGCCCAAACGATCACCCCGCGACCATGCACATCACCACCTCGCCACATCCCCGAATACTCACTCCCACCATTCTTCCAAACATACCTCCCTTCTCCCTCTCTCACATCCTCTCTCCACATCCCCTCGTAAACATCCCCATTACTGTACCTTTTCTCACCGAAGCCACTCTTCTTATTCAAAACCCACTCACCAACATAGCTCCCACCTTTTGACCCGATTAGTGACCCGAACCCGTCCATTTGTCCCTCTTTAAACCCGCCTCGGTAGATTGTACCGGATGGCCACGTCATCATGCCGGTGCCGGAGGGGGTACCATTGAGGAAGGTGCCGGAGTAGGTTGTGCCGGTGGTCCATAGGTAGGTACCGGGACCGTGAGGGAGGAGGGAGGTGGAAGAGAGAGAGAAAGAGCCGATGTAGCGGTCTCCGTTGGGGAGGAGGTGATCGGAGTATTGGTTTTGGTTTAACATTTTTGAAGTAAGATATTTTGGTCTGGGTTTTTGAGCATATCTGGGTTTATATATAGACTATAGTGATGTGGGGTTTATAGAGAGAGAAAGAGATGATTGAGAAGAAGAAGAGACGTGTGGGGAGAATAGTTTGTATTGATATTATTATTAATTTAAATAATTTGTAGTGTAGTTTGGTTTTTGGGCATTTCTGGGATGGGTTTATATATAATGAGGTGGGGTTTTTTTTAGAGAGAGAGAGATGATTAGAGAAGAAGAAGAGATGGGTGGGGAATACTAGGAGACGGGATCAACTATCAATAATAAATAAATTATAAGTAGTAATTTTGTTTTAATTTTGTACTATAAGACAAGGAATTAATATAAGTGAAAATCTAACCAATGATATGTTTTTATATATTTTTTTAAAAATACATTTAATACGGTAACTTATTAATATTGTTTTCATGATCCTTGTTTACCAAAGATATAATTAGTTCATTTTAAAAATAACATAACAATTTGATATGATTTAATTGTGTGTGATTATAAATGCAAGTTGTGTTTGTATTTAATGAAGCTTAATTATGAAATGATATTAACTCTTTAACCCATATCCTGGAGGTACTTGTTAGACTACTCGTTAATATAAATATGTTTTAGATTTTATTTTATATTATAAAATGATTACATTGAGATGAAAATCAATTGAATAACAAGTTGCGTCTCTAGCAATTTGTGAATACAAAATAAAAATCCAATAGTTTTCATATTTAACCAATTGCAACTCTTACGTTAATTGAATAACAAGTTGCGTCTCTAGCAATTTGTGAATACAAAATAAAAATCCAATAGTTTTCATATTTAACCAATTGCAACTCTTACGTTTATCGGTACACTCTAATTTCGGTGTTGATATTTGTTTTGGAGTCTCATGGTTTCGTGTATACGGGCCCTAAATATGAATTAAGGAACAACGAAGGAGTCATTCTCATTATATGCCTTGATTATGAAAGTTGGCTTATAACAGTTGATTGTTGGTCGGGATAGTACTATCGCTCCCCTGTCCCCTTATTGTAGTAATAACGAGTTGTATATATGTATTTTTTTTTAATGGCGAGTAGGAAAAAAAATAAAGGTATTTATTTTAAGAAAATTTTGAGACGCTATATTTTTTTTGCAAATTTAGGATAAAATGTATGACTTGGTTCTTTATTTTAAATTATTACCCTATAAAATATATATAGCATAATATGAATTAATTATGTCTAAATTTGATATAGATAATTTTTCACAAAAGGAAATTTTACAAATACAAAGATTAGGAAGAAAAATACTAACCTGTATACTAAAAAAAAAACTGTAATCATGATCCGAATATTCTGAAAGCTATGTTAAATGTAGTAAGTATTAAATTAAGGTTAAAAAGTTAATTCCATCCTCAAAAAATAAAACATTCAACTTCAAGGGATGTCAGGGATGTGTTTTGAAAGACGAGGGGGTGTTTCAGATTTAATTTGAAAGTGAGAGGAGTTTTTATTTATTTATTTTCAACTAAAACCCAGGGAGGGGTGTATTAAAATTAATATATTTAGAAGGCCATCCTTTAATGAGAGATATTAAAACGGTTAATTAAAATTCTGTTACAGCAAATACTGACACACTGTATCCGTCACATAGTTTAGTTAAATGGTAAAATATAACAAGTTGACCCTTATGAATAATTGCTTACTAATGTATATGGAATTTATATGAAATTGTTTACTATATTAATATATTAAAATATGATTTCCTTAATTAAATATAAATCAAATACATACATATATACAAATGGTAATTTTATAGTGTTATCATATAAATACAACTAATATTAGTATTAAATTCAATTCGATTATGAAAATATATTTAATGATTAAACGATGCCCAGAACTCGTTAACAACCCTGTTAGTTAATTAGTACTCAAATCTATCCAACATTTGTTTTCTTTCAAATAGTAAAAATAACTTATTTTGTTTCGGCCATATTCCATGCGAAACGGTTCCTTTTCACGAGTTATGTAATTTCAACAATTTCTATTTTTGTTTATCCTGTTTTTCCCTTTTCTCTAAAGTATTTAGAAAAAAAAGAATAATATACAAAACAACATATCATGTGTAAAGATGATGTTTTTTCAAAAAAATGTTAATTAACAAAAGAAAAGGACGAAAAAAAATAGAGACTCAATAGGCAGGGACGGAACACCCATCTGACTAGGGGTTAACACGACAATCACATAATTTCGAAAAATAATTTTTTTTTATTATTGTTTTTAAAATATTTTAATTATAAAGTATTCTGACAATCACTTAAATATGTTTTTAAAAACCTCTTTCAAAATTATATAATATTACTACAATAACATACTACGATTTTTTTATGTGCTCATAATGGTACTACTTAAAAAGTAATAAACAATTGCAAGTGATACTAACATAAATGTTGACACGTTTACATATTTGTAAAAATTAAACTAAAAAATAATTATAATAACATATAGTGGTTGATGCAAATAAAATTTTGAAAAAAACTTTTGGGGTTTATAGCAAAGTGAGTATAATTAAATTGCGTAACAAATATTTGGTTTTTTTTATAAATTTATGCATAATAAGTATATGTGAACTTGAGTATTTAATATATGTTTGGATTTTTTGGGGTTTTTTTTATATATTTTTGTACCTTCGTTTTCATCTTTTTCCTTTTTATACCTTGTTTTATTAATTTTACGTTTTTTTACGAACGTTTCTTCGTATTTTTCCTTTTTTTACAATTGTTTCTTAATATTTCTTTTTGTACATTGGTTTCTATTTTTTTACTTTTGGTAAATTTTTCAGATGCTGAAACTTTCGACACATGACTGTTTGATTTTATTGCTAAGTTTTTTTTGAGACTTTGAAAAAGAAAGTCAAAAAAAAGGAAAAAAAAAAAAGAGAACCCGGGTAAAAATAAATAAGAAACCACATTACATAAAGTAAAAAATGAAAAAAACGAAGGTGAACAATTCCGACTTTTTCGTTCTTTATAAATTGAAAAAAAAAATATACGTGCTTTTTTTTTGGCCAAGTCATAATTTGTTGCTGACCTATCAATGTTAATAAGAAAAAGAAAAACGATGCACCGCATGATAAGGAAACTTTCTATAGTCGCGGAGGAAGGTAAAGAGCATGTTAAACTCCTTATTGAGAGGTTTGTGAGACAACCGTGTGGATCATACATAGTTTGTGTCATTGTTTTGTGTCCTGTGACGAGTCCTATGCTAACAAAAAATAGAGTTATTACAAGTAATTATATGTTGATGTGTCGACAAGAGAAAAATGACAACTAGAAATAACGATTTTTTAAAATATTAACAAGCATTTGATTACCGGGAAAAACATTATTATTATCAAGTCATGTTGGTTACATGTAATAAATTAAGTAATAAGATATGTGAAAAAGAGTTGGTAAGTTTTCAGTGTATATTTTGTAACTGCATATATCATCATTCTTTTTCTTTAAGAATTGGTTTATGTCCGGAAAAGTGAAGTGCATATATTATCACTCTTTTTCTTTTTAATATAATTATGGAATTACCAATTACCCATTGTAACAATATTAAGAAACTGAAAATTGAATTATCACTGTAACTTCCGTTACATAATAAATAAGTGATAAATGAGGTGCAGTAACATTAATCAAGATTATTAAAAAACAGCGTTACATAGGAAATTTAATCCCCTGGAAGTGAATCTCTTTTTACGAAAGTGAGATTTTATCATTCAATTGTTTGGATGCAAGTCGTGGTACATTATCCCATCCATCTCTTTTCTATCATTCATTTAAAATTGCTTTTTTGAATACTTACTTAATAGAGAACTAGCTATGCCTAGGGTTGGATTCGTTCCGATCCGATTCGATTTTTGGCAAAATCGGAATCGAGCATATTTTTCGGTTTGTTTTTTTTCGGTTTCGGTCTTTTTATTTTTTGGACCGAACCGGACCGGTTTTTTCAGTCCAGTTTCGGTTTTTTCGGCTATTTTTCGGTTTTATTTTTTATTTTTCGATCTTTTTCGGTATTTTTCGGTTTTTTTCGGTTTGGTTTTACTGAAAATCGAAACCAACCTGAATTTTTTTCGGTTTTTCGGTTCAGTTATCGGTTCGGTTTTTCCGGTTTTTTTTCCCGCCCTAACTATGCCCATGCCGTGGTCCACATATTTTTGTTTATGTTAGTTTTTCACTCATCTCATTTCTTTTTGTATTTAGTTATAATAGCTAATTATAAAGTTTAGTTTTTTAATAACTGTACACTACGTGATAATTACATAGTATATATAAAGCTTGAATGTAATTTTTTTTTCTAATTCATTATATCTTATCCAATTAATTTGGTAAGGTACTCACAAATATAGTAATTTAGTTATCGTGTAACCCATTAAGCCCATCACAAAACCTTTATGCGTATTTTATGAAATCTAAAAAGTAAATATGTATTTTTTTTAATTTGTTATATATAAAGAAGGTTTTTCATTTATAATTTATTTTGATTGAATAAGAGAGGGTTAAAGATAGATTTAAAATAAAATAGAATGAATATGAGAGAAATTTAATAAAATCTTCCTAACTAGTAAAACCACGTAGTGAAGACATACACCTCTCTGTTGTCTCTCGTATGATCAGAGGATCCAAATCCCTGTGTGATATGATTGACTATTTTTGTTAGGTGGAGTAACCAAAATGACACGATAGTTGTTTTTTTACTAATTTTAAAATTCTGATACCGTAGATTATTTATTTTAAGTCACAAGCGTTCTTTTTCATAATGTTAAAAATACTCCGTACTCAATAAATTAGCAGTAAATGGTTTGAAAATAACTTATTGAAAATGTACAAATCACACTTGTAGAATAATAAGTCACCAAAAAAATGGTTTGATCAGTCGGAACAATAGTAACAAATGTGAATTGAATTAATTAATGTTTGATCCTTTTGAGGGTATGTTAGTATTTTTATATCCCTATGTCCCTGTGCATCTTACACCACATCTCCATCTCCATATATTGTTTTATTGTTTTTTATTTATCCTTTGTGTACAAATTGTTGAGAGCCAGGTATAAAGTATCCACAACTCAAAAAGTGCAATAAAACAACAGATTTTGGAATATATATATATATATATATATATATCCACAATGTCCTACCTATATCCATACATTCGTATCGTTTTTATAGGACCGTTATTTATACTTTGCATCACCAATTACACGCCTTTCTTACACCGAGTGTTTTGCAATTTTTAAATTGCAATCGGACTCCTATTTGCATAAAGGATTTTGTGGAAATGCAATTTAAAATAAGGGTCTCGCTAAAATACCAATTGCCTTTTAAATTGCGAACTGGACAAATGTAAGATTGACGCGTAAAATGGGAAATGCTAGTATTTGAAATAAGAAATAAGAGCTTAACTATGTACAAATTTAATTAAGCTTTGGGAATAATAAGCATTGAAACAGTCGTCTAAGCACTATTTGGGAATAATAAGCATTGAAACAGTCGTCTAAGCACTACTTGTCCCAATCATTGTTGTATTTGTGAAATAAAAAAAAATTAGAGAACTACTAATTTCTTGATCTCTGCAGAGAGGTTCTTACAATTATTAATTTAGAACACCAATAGAGTTTGGTGAATATTGATCAGGTGATCAAGTCTGTACCTCAAATAACTCAGACATCTACTAATTACAAAAAATAAAGCAATGCATTTTCTAAATGGTAACGACGTAATATGAAATTTCTTCAGATTCTTAGTTGGTTACATAAATCAAACGTGTTTCTTTTTTATTTGTAATAAATACTCCTATTATGTGCTTATCGCTTAATGTATATTGAAGTTGGAATGTTTCAGATTTTTAAAGATCCAATTATACATCAAAAAAATAAAATTAGCACGACACCTGTATGATTAGCTCTCACATTGTATTATCTCGCTAAAATGTTCAAGTCAATACTTATTAGTTTGGTGATTTAAAGTTGTTAAACTAGTAGATATATAAATATTCCATGTTGATTTGGTTGCAATTATGAAACATACATTGTATCAACAAACAAATTGGAGTTGACGAGAAATTCCCATGATTTAATAGGTTTAAGTTAGCCAATCGTGTTACATATAAATATTTGCTTCATTATTCACATTTCATCAATATTATCTCTTGGTTTTCAAGGTCCAATATAACATAAACGTTATGGGAAAAAGAAAAAACATACAAACTCTGACTGGCAATCAGTCAATCACAAGATTTTAAAATTTAAACTGTTGTAACCGGAATAAATCACAAAAATTTAAAATTTAAACTGTTCTAACCGGAATAAATCACATGATTTAAAAATTTAAACTGTTCTAACCGGAGTAAAAAAATTGTTTTAAATAGGTTGCTTTATCTTATTATGGTTTTAGTTGTGCTTGTGCCTAAGATATAGGAGTGATCATTCGATGTAAGTACCAAGTACATTGATGTGACAATATTATATACTGTAACTAGTATTTTTTTTAAAAAAATATTAGCTAAAATGTTTTTGTAAAAGATGTTAAAAGCCTAAGTTTTTAGCAGTTCAAAAAGGAAAAAAGCGGAGTTTTAAAGATTTGAATCGAGTTTTTTCGCTATAAAACGCACTTTTTAAAACAACGATCGTAACTCTGTTACTCCATCCGTTCCATTTAATTGTCCATTACGAAATTACGTGCAATTTTGACCGGTCAAGAACTTATATCAAAATTGTCAAAATGAAAATTTTCAAAAGTTGATCATATAGTTTAAATGTTAAATTTTATGATTTGAGTTTAAACAAAATTATTTCGACAATTTTAATATAAATTATAAACATATACTTCGCCAATTGTCCTATTCTGTGACATTTGTCCCATGATAATGATACTCCTGAACATAGATGTAAACTTATCTTTAATCCTGGAATAAAAATATCTATGCAAAAGGACGGTGCCAGCTCACCACTTATTCTACTTTGGGTCCCAAATACTATTTCTACTGCCACGTCTTAAAAGAAAAAAGGAGCTATGGTCAAAACTTCTAAAAAGCACCTATATTTGATTGAACAGCGTAAAGTTTATGTTTTTTTTTTATTGAATGTAAAAATGGTTTATAATGTTATACAATTCATATATTCATTTGTCAGTCTGTGTAAAAACTGCAAACTTGTACTATCTAGCAAACTACTTAAAATACTCCATTACATAAATCATATACTCACTCCCATTATTGTCCGGTATTCCATTTTGGGCTGTTTCAATTTACTTGTCCGCTTAGTGCGGTTACGTAGTTTTATCTTATTATCCTTGTACTTTAAATATTTATTTATTACATGCGTTGGCCATTGGTCACGTCAAGCCAACA